>OX940915.1:3472500-6380000 GCA_954871355.1 Cabera pusaria
TCAAGGATGCGCGTGCGCATAAAAAGTGGTTCTACCCATCTGCAGTTACGATTTTAGAATGATATTTAACGAAATATAGTTTTCTGATTACCACTAGCCTGGTGGTAAGCGATGATGTGGTCAAAGATGGTAAACATACCATGCCTATTACACTGTGACTCTGAAGGGCTGTGTGCTGCCGAAATACCGTAAGGCTATGGCGGCAGATTTCCTCGTTTATGGTTGAAGGCCACTTTTTGGTAGCAAGTCAGGTGGGACATCGGATATAATATGCTCCCACCATCTGTGGGAATCGGGAATAGAGGGCCCGGTGGCGTAATCGGGAGAACGGTTGGTTTTGATGCCAGAGGTACCGAGTTCAATCCCCGCCGTGCACCAAAGGATTCTTCTATCGAAAAATTTTTGTGCGCTTTTCACAGTGGACCTAAAAACCTTGGGAAAGGAAAAACACCGTTAAGAAACCAACAATACCCGCATGGTGGTAGGACACCTAGTGTCCGCCTGCTCAGCTACCACCCTCAAGTTAGAAAATCTGTCGCCAAAATATCTAATGTGTTCCGCAGCTATCCTTAAGAGCCAGTTCCCATTCTAGGCCTAGCGTTCTTACCATCTTCGACCGCATCATCACTTACCAACAGGTGGATTAGTGGTCAAACGCTAGCCTTTAAAATATTTTAAAAATAATATGAGAGAAAACCGTTAAACTAGCGACTTTGTGGCGATATGCTCAAAGTTCAGAGCCTTCAGACCTCTTGCCAAGTTTGTCCCTGTTAATGGGTTTCTTGGCCTCATCATATAATAACATACAATGCGACAATATCCCAATGGCTAAGGCGTCGGCCTGGCGATCGAGAGGTCGTAAGTTTGATGCTCACCCATTGCCCTATGGACGTGAACCCGCTCTAGACTCAAGCATATTAAGCTAAGTTGGAGGGGTTAACAAGACTACTAGTAATGTGCAATCCACATTGCTACTAAGCTTGTTTTTTTTTAAATGCCTTTAGCTGGTAGGTATTTGGCAGAACCATCCCAGGGGCTCAGTGGCGCATCTTGGGAGAGGCCTACGTCCAGCAGTGGACTGACACCGGCTGATGATGATGATGATGATGATGATGATCCCAGAGGTGGGAACAGTATACTCCTACAGACATACAGTATTTCGTTCTTAATGCCTACTTTTGCTATTTTGGTACGCTTATAGTTTTAAGTTTGCCGTTTCGTTGACCTTTATCAAAAATCAATAAAATTTTACACCCATACTTATAATTGTAATTTTACATCTTTACAGTTACGATCTAAAATAATTAAATGTAACGCCTTGAGGCATCCGCGTAAAGTTTTTATATGCACTTATTTAATTAATATGCAAATTAAAATATTATTGAGGGTAACCACTAGATGATTCGAAGTGGTTTTATTATGTTTACAAGCTTTGGCGTTTATTCCTTTTATTTTATCATTATCATAATCAGCCGGTGTCAGTCCACTGCTGGACGTAGGCCTCTCCCAAGACGGGATCCCTTTGTTTCGCATATTTTTTTATTCCTAATTTACTTCGGCATAACGGGCTACGCATAATTTTAAATGGCATTATAGTACTATCGCATAATTTCTTTTGGCATATTGTATAAACAAGCATAACTTTCATTTAGGCTATATTGTTTCGGCCCAATTTTGATTCGCATAAAGTTGTAGGGCATAATTTTTATTGGCCTAATAGTTTTAGACATAATAAATGAAGTCATAATTGAATGTATACACATATTTTATGCTAAATTATTCCAATTAAAATAAACAAAGTTTACTTAATTACACATTTATTAATTTCTAAAGAAACGACTATAGTATTCTAAAAGTACATAATAAAAATAATTTAGCACTTCCAAAGTCAGAAGTAAGGTAAGACATGTTTAGTTAAGAGTTGTTTAGCTCAAAAAAAAGTTTGTGGTTCCAAGTTTTTAAATCAATATTTATTAATTTAAAAACTTGGAACCACAAACTTTTTTTGTAATTATAATTATTTAATTAATTAAAATATATATTAAATTATATGAATTTCAAGTCCGTAGCCAAATTAAATGTATTAAATAAAGTAGGCAATATAAAGTTATTAATACCAACAAAATGTTCTGTACTAGACTGGGACAGTAGTAGGTTTAAGTTCATTAAGTTATTTTTATTTTGAAACTGAAAGTTATTTGATCTAACGCAAACATTAAATTATCATAACTTTTTCGAAGTGGATCTATCTCACGGTTTTGGTTCTGCATTTGATTAGATATCAGCTCATGATTATGTTCATAATTTGTTTAGGTAGTTAATAATAAGTCAATATTTACACTTATTATGCGCATCTTGACGTGCTTAACACATCCAACAAACTTTTTATTAATTTTATGATATTTTTCGTAAATCTACAAGCTGAGCCTCGTATTTCGTCTGCGTTAGAAATATTATATGTCCTATTCCATTATATTAGGTATACCAGAGCAATATTTAAACAAATCGGTCTACTAGCTAGATTAGTCATGAAGAGATAACAATTAAAAAAAGTACTATTTAATAATTATGCTGTAATAATATGACAAAAAAAATTATGCGTAAACAATTATGCCGAATTATAGTTATGCGTTTATTATTATTCTTTAGAATATTATGCCACAAATGCTTATGCTAACAGTAATTATGTCAAGAAAAATATGCCTAGTTACTCTATGCCAAATTAATGTATGCTTAAATATATTAGAAGAAACAACATTATGCTAAAGTATATTATGACAAAAAATGTTATGCGAAACAATAGGGAACCTCAAAACAGACCATGAACCAAATCTGCGGCTCTTTGTTTCCAGTCACTGCCCAGCGCTTTGCGAATGTCGACGCTCCACCTGGTCACAGGGCCCCTAGAAAAAATCCAATTTCACGCTAACGCAAGTTAAAAATGTATGGGAATGACATTTATTTTTCCGCAACAAGTTTTTCATCCCCATACATTTTGAACTTGCGTTAGCGTGAAAGAAAACAAATTGGATTTTGTCTAGAGTGGCAGGGCGTCCTACGTTACGTTTGCCGATTCGCCGTCTCCACTAGCCAGTCTACCCCAACGGGTTATTAGTGAAGCGGCAGATATGACCAGCCCACTGCCACTTCAGTGTGCTAAACCATTCAATTCAAATTTAAATTGAAAATTCAAAATGTTTTTATTTGCACAAAGATATACATGTGTAATATAGTCGCTAGATACCAAACTAGACGAATGAAACGCCTGTATCTTGGGATCTAGTTCCACCAATCCGCTAATGATCTGTAGTTCTCTGGCGGATGACTTCGTTCCGGATTCGATCCCTCAGAGAAACACCGAACACGAAATCTACACAGGGGTCCATCTACGAAACACCACTTTCGAAATACATTCACAAACCACTTTCATGGTTACGACACACCACCATAAACGTACATATGTCCTAATTCCAAAATACCTATGCCGCTTCCATTGTTGTCCGTTTAAGTAAATGTAAGTTAAGTTACCTTGTTAACTTTAATAAGGCTTATTTATAACTTAATCTTGTACTTGTGCAATGTTGTTTATGGTTATGATTGCGAGGTTAACTTATTTTCAATTTGACACTTTTTGAACTGACAAGCATTTGACCAAAATTGGTATGACATTTCTTTTTAAATGACTTCACAATAACTGAGATAGTTTAAAAACTAAAACAACAGAATTCCTACTCAGTCAGTTATCAACCAATTCGGAAAATTATCTTTTTGTTTGAGAGAGTTTTAGCTCCCGTTTGATCAATCGTAATTTTTTATCGATATCTGATAAGAATCTCCAGGGAAAAACGCCTCAAATTTGGTACTAGAATGGTCATTTTTAGCGCAGCACTTAAAGTCGGTATTTTTCGTTTTGCCAACGATCCTAAACTATTTTTATTTAAGACTGCTTTTATCGTATTCTGCCATATTGAAACCGCAAACAATATGCAACAAATTTACAAACATATCAACCATAATGATTGGACTTGGAACAGTGCAGCTATAAGTAACAGCCCCCTAGACAAAATCCAATTTCCTTTTTCGATACACGTTAACGCAAGTTCAAAATGTATGGAATGACATTAATATTTCCGCAACAATAATGTCATTCCCATACATTTTAAACTTGCGTTTATCTGGACAGATAGGACAGGGCTACTTTGGCTTATATCAGGTAAGCTACCGTTTGACCACTATCTCACCTGTTGGTAAGTGATGGTGCGGTCGAGGATGGTTAGCACGTTAGACCTAGAATGGGAACTGGCTCTCAGGGATTGCTGCCGGTTACCCCTACACATTAGATGTTATGGCGACAGATTTTTTAACTTGAGGGTGGTAGCTGGCCAGGCAGACACTAAATAACTATCATAAGTAACGAATCAGCGGTATCAGTGGTAGGAGCATATTATTTCGATGTCCCGCCTGAGTTTCTACCAAAAAGTAGCTTATTACTACCATCAAGGAGAAAATCTACCGCCATTACCTTACGATGTTCCGGTAGCACACAGCCCTTGAAGGTCAGAGTAATCTACAACTTTTGATGTTATGTTAACAAGTAAGTTAGCATCTAATACCTACGACATCGCAAAACTAGTCTTGGTCTATGTTTAACGCTAATTAATGTCAATTAATTTACTTACATTATCTTTAATCTGATCGCAGCAGTTTGCTACATGTAATCACAGATTTTACTTAGAAATATGAGAATGAGTTGTGGTGGTAGTAGGAGCATATTTTATATAGATGTTCCGCCTGACCTTTTACCAAAAAGAAGCTTATCACCATCAAGGAGAAAATCTGAACCTTACGGTGTTCCGGCAGCACACAGCCTTAAAGAATCAGAGTATTCTAGGCCTAGCGTGCTCTCCATCTAGTGGTCAAACGGTAGCCTCTTAGGCGGGTTTTATTTTACTTTTAGTGTCACGCATAGAGACGCAAATATTCGGCGCTGGTACATCTAAGTATATAAGGTTAAATTTCTATGGTTGCTATAGATGAGTTTTAGAATAATAACGCCGACCCGTAGCGTTTACGAGATCATACATTTCGACTGTCAGCGCCGACGTTAAGCGTCTCTACGCGTCACAATAAAACCCGCCTAAAAAAATCATCAGCAATTTTGTTACCTAATGTGAGCATTCCATACATATTGCTGAAATATTTGTTTCAGTAAAGCCAGTTATTTTACACTACACAATAGTAGCCACCAAATATTGCTCGTTTAGAAGCACCTTTGGACGAGATAGTGGTAAAGTGGTAAAGACAGCAAGTGGCAGCAAGGTTTAGCTTCCATAAAATCCATTCAATATATTATTAACATTAGTAGTGTAAATCGATCCGATAAAGATAAAGCTATTGACATGGAAAGTTAAGAGCTATAAGATCACAATGTTCCAGATATGAGATAACATGTAAAGGATGTGGCGTTAAATGGGATACGACAGGGTTGAGTCCGAGTGTCAGTGGGTTAAACATTTCCTATAAAAATGCTCTAGATGTTAAAACCTAGTTACTTCTACAATAGTCAGATCTGTTATCTTTACATACTATAAAACAAAGTTGCTCCCTCTGTCTGTACGCTTAGATCTTTTAAACTACACTACGGATTTTAATGCAGTTTTCATCAATAGATAGAGTGATTCATGAGGAAGGTTTATAACCAGGATTAAACGCATAATTATAATCATAATTATTTATTCATATAACAAAATTCACGTCAATTACAAACATAAAAAAAAAACTATATAAAAACTATAACTAAAATCCGAAATAAAATAATAATATTAATAAATTAAATAAAAATTCATAAAAAATTAAATAATACTAATAATAATTTAATTCTTATTAGAATTAATAAATTCATCGTATGAATAAAAGGTCTGGTCGATAAGCCAGTTCTTCAACCTGACTTTAAATGTAGCAAGGCTCGGTGTTTCCGTCACATTGTCAGGTAGTCGGTTGTTCACTGACGGTCCCATGACATGGGTCTAGTACCTATGGTGTACGCAGGTAATAATTATAACTGTTGGCTTAAACTTCACATACTTACATAGGTAAACGCCTATCCTTAATTAGAATGTATTTTAAAATCAGGTAAAAAAGATGATATGAATTTAAAAACTCTCTTTAGAAAATAACCATTTTATTACCGTTATTTCAATTCAATTACTTAAATGTGAGAAGCTTCTAAGCTATCTTCCACGCTGAAACTCGCACCACACCCCAGTTTCACAACCGGCCGTCCAGTTGTGCAGTACAATGACTACCGAATGTATAAATTCACGCATAATTGTGCCCAGTACAGCGTGAGAATCGAATCGCTTGTGTGGTCCAAGTGTGAGCTATGAGCGAGGCTTTATTTAATTTTAACACATTTTTCATATGTTTATATTTTATTTTTCCATTTTCATTTCTTATATTTTTTAAATTATTAAACTGGCTTATGTTTTTAGCTCTCTAGTGTTTAAACATATTTTCGAACTATTGGACTTGCTAAATAAGAATTAACTGTCAGAAGATGGTAGTAATTTGTTTACTGTACGTTCTTGTATCACCACAAATGTGTTGCCATTTTGACATTTTTAATTGGCTTTTCAACCGACTTCACAAAAAAGGAGGAGGAGAGAGATAGGAGGAGGATCTGTATGTCTCAAGGCAAATGCCTCAAGTTTCGCCATAATTATTTTAAATCGCTCCCGCGCCGCTTGTGAATTGTACCATACAGAAAGTCCAATCGGCAGAACCGATCAGAGCAATTTACTAACTGTTGGTGAGCTACTAAATACTTTTGCTTGATGACGAGAGTGGGGCTTTGAAATGTGCGATATTGTAACTATTGTAAGGTTTAAATTTGTAATTTTTTTTCAATTTTTCCCGCTGCCATCGTTAAGAAAAGTCAGGTCAAACGGCTAGAGTGACTGTATTTGTACATTCAGCGAAATAATATCTAATACTATAAAAATCTTTGTCCTGACATACTGACTGACAGACGACGCACAGACTAAACCACTGGGCGTAGAGACTTGAAATTTGGAGGGTATATTTGTCTTTGTACGCAAAAGTGTACTAAGAAAGAATTTTCTAAAATTTACCCCTTAAGGGGATGAAATGGGGGTTCAAAGTTTGTATGGAGAAACAAGATTAGATAGTCTTTTCTATTCGAAACTTTACACAAGTACTCCTGTAAGTAAATAAGTAAATACGAGTTTCAGACTTTTGCAGAATTTCACCCCTAAGAGGGTGAAGTGGGGTAACAAAGTCTGAAAATCAATATTGTTTCGGATTGCTCTGAAATTTAGAATGCAGATAGTTATTATGACTTAGGTATCCGCTAAGAAAGGATTAAAAAAAAAATCACCCCTTAAAGAGACGGAACGGGGATTCAAATTTGTATGGCGAAACAAGATGAGATAGTCTGTTTTATTCGAAACTTTACGTAAGTACTTCTGTAAATAAATAAGTAAATACGTGTTGCAAGATTTTTCGAAATGGGGTAGGTAACAAAGTCTGAAAATCAATTTGGTTTTTCGGCCTTTATAAATATGAATCCCTTTTTCCCTTAGTCACGTGATAACTTGAAATCGGGCAAACAGTTTGGGCTAATTCTGTTTTGATATCTTTTATAATAAAAAGGATTTTACAAAAGAAAAGTTTGAAGTAAATAAAAGAAGTGTTTAACGCGAGCGAAGCCGCGGGGCACTTCTAGTTTGTGTAAAAAGTCGCTCAGTACATTGCCGCGCATTTAAAATATTATGTCCGTAAACTTCATATTTATTCTTCTATCAGCGACCCGCCCAGGCTTCGCACGGGTAGAGCATATATGCTTAAATTTTTTGCATTAGTTTGTTGGGTTGAGTATGAATTAACATCTTCAACAATAATCGTCATACTTCAACCAATTTTTACAAAACCGTACATAATTATACACCTGAACATTATTACTCTTTAAATTGTTGAAAACCGCATGAAAATCTATTCATTAGTTTATGGCTTTACCGCGAACAGACAGACAGTCGCGGTGGGGGATTTTTTTTATAAACTATACTAATATTATAAAAATAAAACATTTTATAACGAATTCAAATTTTAATATGTTTGATGACGAAGCAAATGCATCAGGTTCCAACATCGCGGTAAATATCGTTTGCGCGATGCAGGATCTCATATATTTAGGCAATATTTACAAGGAGAGCTATTCAACCTACTCTAGCGCCATCTAGATACTTTTATCTAAACTAATGTTAAACAGAGGAAAGATTTGATCTTTTGTTTGATTCAATTTAACTCAAAAACTACTAGACTGATTTTAAAAATTCTTTCACTAATGAAAAGCTCCATTATCAGCGAGTAACATAAGCTATATTTTATCCCCGTATTCTCACGGGAACTGCAACTACTCGGGTGAAACTGTGAGGCGCTGCTAAGCATAAAGTGAATAAAGTCGCTAACTTTAAAGCCCCAAAACAACTCGATGTACGGGAACAATCCGTATCTGTAGGAATTAGCATCTAGGGCGAAGGGAAAGTACTAAACCTATGGTTGTAGCCAAACGCTTGGTTCGAGCATTCTATTCACCTGACTGCTTAAAAAGAGGGTAATGTTGTCGACTGTATGTATGTATGTATTTATGTATGCCGTTTTTCAATTACAGACAATTACGATACTATCTTAGGTCGCGTGGTGGTAGATTTCGGCCATTACTCAATCCACCCACTGGACAAAGATATGTCGTTAATCGGTTCGCTGAGTTCTGGTATAATGCTCAGTGACAGTAGTTCAGCTCTGTGGATGCAACTTCAGTAATTTGTCCAGAATGTCGTCGCCCTAGGTACCATCTTCCATTTTTTCCAACAAGCACGATTCCGTTTTTGACTGCATCTTCTGTATCATCCTTTTTGAACAAACTTCCAAAATGGAGGAGTGTTTCAATTCGTCTTCATGATTTATTTTCTTTTTTAACCGACTCAAAACAAAGGAGGAGGTTTCTCAATTCGACCGTATAAATATAGTATGTGTGTTCGCGGATAACTTCTTTGTTTATGAATTGATTTTGATGATTATTTTATCGTTGGAAAGGAGATATCCCAAGTGTAGTACCATAGCAATTTCATCGAGATTTGACAAGTATCTCCAGATATATGGAGATAAATAACTCAAACTTGGTACTGAAAATTAAAAGCGTGGAATCTTATCGTGGATCTTATTTTTGAATGTATGTTACGCGATTACTCCGTCAATTGTGAACCGTTTCACATGATTTTTTAATTAGCTAGGCCTAGAATACTCTGACCCTCGAGGGCTTTGTGCTGCCGGAACACCGCAAGGTTGTGTAGTGATGTATGGAATAATGTCTGACGATAGCAACCACATCATTACCATTAAACCACTAATCTTACACGAATGTATCTATAACATAACCTAAATAACGTAGTAGCGTAAATTCATACATGTCACAACACATAGATACATACGCATAAAGCGACTAGATGTGGCACAATACACCGCAGAGACACGGTAATGTTATCTATACCGTGGCAGAGATGAGGAAAAGACATGACATACTTAAGCCCATATTATAGAACGATACTCAGGCGCTGCAGTGTTCATCTGTTCTGTGACTAAATGCCTAGTACTAGGTTCTTTAGATTCATACACTTAAGCAGGCTTATTCTCAATCATTCGAAAGCAAATTCGGATACGGAAACTGCCTTTACTTTGACATAGATCTTTGCAATTCACAATGCACTGATCGGTTACTTTTGATATTTCAATTTGAAAACAGTGATTCTATTTGGAAAGATTTCCGCGACAAAATAGCTATATTCAAAATTAAAAATGAAGCTTCCGAATCGAAATAGGTTTTCGAATGATTGAGAATCAGAGGCCAATCTCGTTAAAGTAAATCTGTCCTTGAGAGCCAGTACCCATTTTAGGCCTAGCGCGCTACCATCCTCGACCGCATATCACTTGCCCACAGATGAGATAGTGGTCAAACGCTAGCCTATATTATATTTAAAAAAACGGAGTGTCTATTACAACTTCAAGATATTTCACATTGTAGCTTACCACCATCAAGGAGAAAATTTGTCACCATAACCGTGATATGCGAATACGGTGATCCGGCAGCACAGCCCTTGAGAGTCGAGACTCTAAGCCTAACGTGTCCACCACCCTCGACCATATCATGGCTTACCACCAGGCAAGATGTCTGATGACGTTAAACGCTAGCTTATCAGTGTTATTATAAAGATTATACTTAGTATATATATATGGATTAAAATTTATCGTTTGAGCCAGATCCAGACAATCTAACTCCCGCACGTTATGGTCATTAGAAAGGACGCACAATTGTCGAGTGTCCACTGTCCTTCAGTTTAGGTAGGCAGGCAGACAGGCGGACGTTCACAAGCCTATTCTATGTACATAACTAGTACGAGCTACGGCTTTGTTCGTATGAAAAAGTAGATATACAAACTAAGTAGCACGCCGTCTTCTCGTCTCCTATACCACGTACCTAAAGACAAAAGTCTTGAATCAGTGCGTCTTACCTGTCATGACATACGGAGCCGAGACGTGGACACTCACGGTTCGACTCGTCCATTAATTTAATGTCGTTCAACGAGCTATGGAAAGAGCTATGCTTGGTGTTTCTCTGAGGGATTGAATCCAGAATGCAGTTATTCGCCAGAGAACTAATGTGGTCGACATACCTCAGTGGATTAGCAAACTGAAGTGGTAGTGAGCTGGTCATATCTGCCACAGGATCTATAACCGTTGGGGTATACTGGTTCTGGAGTGGAGACCGCGAATCAGCAAACGTAGCGTAGGACGTCCTGTGACCAGGTGGAGCGACGACATTCGCAAAGCTGTGGTGGGAAGTGACTAGAAAAAAGTGTCGAAGATCGGGCTCAGTGGCGTGTCTTGGAAGAGGCCTATGTCCAGCAGTAGACTGACACCGGCTGATAATGATGATAGCGCGCCGTGGCTTCGCCCGTATTTAAAGTATCGCGGAATACAGCAGTTAGACGAGACCGTCTCAAAACTAAATTCAGTTGTGCTTCACAATTGACTTTAGTTTTGTAAATTGTTAAACACAATCCAAAATTTCATCGTACCGACGGGACTCGAACCCGCACCCCCCGGATTACACGTCCAGGTGCTCTGCCAATTAAGCCACGGTTCGATACATCGATACGACGAAATTAGTGGATTGCATTTGTTAACCCAATTATGCATTGGTGGCGCCATCTATGACTACTTATTACGTGAATTAATCATTCGGAAGAAATCATTACAGTTTTCAAATCCGACGAGAGATGTTGCACTGCGTAAATCAAATAGTAATATTTGATTTACGCAGTGCAACATCTCTCGTGGTGGTGCGGGTTCGAGTCCCGTCGGTACGATGAAATTTTGCATTGCGTTTAACAATTTACAAAAATATAAAGTGTGAGACACTTCAAAGAAACATAATATTTGACTTTAGTTTTATCCACATACCGAAACTTTCCTAACATGTCTTTCCTTAATAAGTACACAAGCCGCGCCCCTCTGCTCGCGTCTAAAAGTATCCTATGTGTTAATTCAGTTTAAAATGTATCTGTATGCCAACTTTTATCGAAATCCGTTCAGCCGTTTTTGCGCGAAAGAGTATCAAACATCCATCCATCGACATCTATACTCACCAACTTAAATTAATATATAAGTTCGTTTAAAAAACTAAAAATAACCGACTTCAATGCCGCGCTATTAATTTTGAGTACCAATTTTGAGGTGTTTATCTCCATATTTCTGGAGATACTTATCAAACCTCGATAAAATTACCATGGTACCACACTTGGGATATCTCCTTTCCAACAATAATAATTGAAATCGGTTCATAATCGACGAAGTTACGCAAAAATAAATATGAACGCAAGGCGTACCCCTCTGCTGGCCATATTGCCATTTTTAACCGACTTCAAAAAAAGGAGGAGGTTTCTCAATTCGACCGTATATATATATATATTTTTTTTTAATGTTTTTATGTTCGCGGATAACTTCGTCGTTTATGAACCGATTTTGATTACTCTTTTTTTGTTCAAAAGGAGATATCCCAAGTGTGGTACCATGGTAATTTTATCGAGGTCTGATATGTATCTCCAGAGATATTGAGATAAACATCTCAAAATTGGTACTGAAAATGAATACCGCGGCATTGAAGTCGGTTTTTTAGTTTTTAAACGATATTATTGGCCATATGAGCGTGCGTAACTACGCTGTATTTTTAATACTGTTGCGTGTTTCAAGCTAGTGTGCGGGATCGTTTAAGTGAGTGATTTGTGTGTGTGCAATGCGTGTTTACCTCGTCCCCCGTAAGTATCGGCAGAAAAAAATGTTTGCGGATTACAAAGTTTACATCTCCATTGGTAAATGCTCGAAGTATACGAGCCGTATATCGTATATTGCCTAAATGTATGAGATCCCGCATATCGCAAACGATATCTTCATACATGTTGAAACTAAACACACTTGCGTCGTCATCAAACATCTCAAAATTTGAACTCTTTACGTAACATTTCGCATTTGTAATATAAATAGGATAGTAGGATGTACAACATAAAGCCTACATAATGCTTATATAGTTTACTAGCTATGTCCTGCGGTTTTACCCGAGTAGACATCGTTCTCTTGGGAATATCGGGATAAAAGTGTACTGTGTACCCTATGCATATTCATTCCCATATTATTATTTCCCATATTCCAGGGTCTATCTATCTACAAACTAAATTTTAGCTCAATCGGTGCAATAGTTTTACCGTGAAAAAGTAACAAACATACTTACACACTCACAAACCTTCGCCTTTATAATATTAGTAGGAAGTAGGATAATATAGTCCACAGTAGTTGTTTGTAATGCGTGGGAATCGAGGGCAAATGTACCTTCTGTAAATTATACGCGTTCTCTATTACTCAATTTGGAGCGATGCTTGCTCCTAACAGATAACATCCAAATGGATACAATTTAATAGGTATATTGATTGAACACATCTTACCCTCATTTTAAGGGGTTCCGTATACCTGAAAAGGAAAAAGAAACCCTTATAGGATCACTTTGTTGTCCATCTTTCCGTCCGTCTATCTGTCAAGACCCTTTTTATCTGGAACGCCTATAGATATCATTTCGAAACTTATATCAAATACTTGATCGTGGTAAACTACTTTTTGGTAGCAAGTCAGGCGGTTTCCTGCGTTTCTTTCAGCATTGCGCCACAAAATCAACATATAATAATAACTCAACATACCTATTTCTGCAGTTTTTTTATGATATAGCAAACAAACAAACGATGGTAGTGGTAGGACTTCTGCTGGTAGTGTCATGATTTCTTATTTTTATAAGTTTAATTTACTTATTTTGACGTATTTTAATAATGAATTGTGCTCATTTGACTTATGTTTTGTGAAACTGCCATTGGAAACGTTTTGACTCACACTGTCAGTGTCAATCGATGGTGCCAACCTGCCAACTTCAAAACTACCGCGAATGAGAATTGTCTGTGGCCTCTAAGCATGGATGCCAACCTTAAAAAGAAAACAAGAAAGTTAACGCGGTAGAGAGTTGGCAGTCGGGCTTCAGCTCGGTCTTGGCGTTTAAACTAGTAGGTCGTTGTTATAAAAGTACCTCTAAATTCTCGACATTTATTGTATAGTTTGTGATGTACCGACATTGGTCGGATGTATATTATACGAAGTTTGCGCTTAATACACGATGTTTCAATTGGAAGAAGGTGTTTTTTTTTTTACAGTAGTGTTAGGGCCGCTAGTCCGCCTGAAACGGTACCACCACTTTGCCAATAAATGTTCAGCAGTGAAATAGGAACGATTTTCGGTTGAAATGGCAAGGTGTCCAGTGAAATTACAGGGCATGTGAGACTTAACATCTTTATGTCTCAAGGTAACAGGGGCAGTGCAGTGACATGCAATATTATGGCAGTCCAGAATTTTTTATGCCGCTGTATCTTTAATAGGTAGACGTCATCGCTTACCATCAGGAGAGCGTCGTTCTTGTACTATTACCTTATACCATAAAAAAAAACGACATACCTGATGGGAAGTGGCCACCGTCACCTATGAACACCTGCAACACGAGGGAGCTAAGTTTCCTATCCTGTCCCACCGTACTCGTAAATACATTTGTCTACCTTAAATGTCTTGCCTATTACTCACTTTTTATTTATCTGAATATCGATATTATGGCAAGCGGTGAAGGGTGAAGTTTATTTGTCGCCGTATAGGAGTTTTCGACGTGGAAAACTTTTCACGAAGCTTTTTATATATTTTTTTTTTTAGATAAGCAAGCGTTTGACCACTATCTCACTTTTTTTTTAATATCTTATAGGCTAGCGTTTGACCACTATTTCACCTGTTAAGTGATGGTGCGGTCGAAGATGGTAAGCACGCTAGGCCTGCAATGGGAACTGGCTCTCAAGGATAGCTGCCGAAATATATTAGATGTTTGGCGACAGATTTTCTAATTTGAGGGTGGTAGCTGGCCAGGCGGACACTAGGTAGTGTCCTACCATCGTGCTAGGGGTTGTTTGTTTCTTAACGATGTTTTTCCTTTACCGGAGGGCCACTGTGAAAAGCGCACATACATTTTTCGATAGAAAAATCCATTGGTGCACGGCGTGGTTTGAACTCTGTACCTCTGACATCAAAGCCGACCGTTCTCCCGATTACGCCACCGGGCCCTCAAAATCCTCACCTGATGTTAAGTAAAGATGTGATTGACGATGTAGCACGCTTGCCTAGAAGAAACCTGTTCACTCGCGATTCAAAGACCCCTGGATTGTACTTAGCAGGAAACAAAGACTGGCAGAGAATTCCATTCCTACTACGTATCGACACCAATATTGTTAATATTTATTTATTAAAAAATGTATTATATGAGTACGATAAGAAAGGGAAGAAAACTGCCAAAATAGGGATGAAGATGTTAATTTTGTGACGCAATATTGAAAGAAACTGCGTTTTTTTTTTCCTGCCTGACTTACTGCCAAAAAGTTGCTTACCACTATCGAGGAGAAAATGTGTCGCAAAAACCTTACGGTGTTCCGGCAGCAAACAGCCCTTGAGAGTCAGAGTATTCTAGGCCTAGCGTGTTCACCATCTTTGATCACATCATCGCTTACCACCAGGCGAGATAGTGAGCAAAACAACGCTAGCCTACCAGATATTTAAAAAAAATCCTTTTGCGATTCACGGAATTACTAAAATAACATCGATTGAAATGTCGAGACACTTATTTAAAATTACTCTTTCTTGCTCGCCTATGGCACACTTCTAATATAAACAGCAAAAACTATCAGCTTGCTATTTTACCTTTAACGACAGCTATTATCTATTTATCGAACGTTTGCGTTCTTGTATACTAGTGATGGGACAACGACGGATATCGACTGTCGATAAAAGTCAGACGCAACATATGGGCACAGTTATACAATCATATGTAAAACTGTGATATGGGTATATTGATTTTTTATACATTGTTGATAAATAAAAACCGGTGTGTAAACTGCCAAGCTGTTAGAGATGGCTTAAATCGACAAAACCATCTCGAAGTAAAGTTTGAATGCGTGACACTGACTGCTTGCAAGCATATGTCATACTATCATCATACTGGTTACACATATTTTGTGACACATTTTTTTTATTTTTAATTCCAAAGATGGAACTGTCATTTTGCCAATTCCGTTCTGAAATCGAAATATATATTCAGTAATTCTACTGTGTATCATTAATTATTTTCATTAATAGTTTATTGTCGATAAGATCCTTTATAAATGGCCAATTTTTTTATATTATGAATCATAGCTTTAAAATATTTGTATTACTATTTGAGCGTGATATATAAAATCACAGATACATATATACAATATATCTGTGTATAAAATGTTTTTTTTAAATTATTTATTCAAGTAACTGTGGCATGTATTTTATTTTGAAAAAGTGACCGAGTGCCTCAGCCTCGCCTAGCTGTCTCATAGCCGCTTACAATGTTTAACCACCATTTTTAATTAAAATCCACTGTTGTAATTGAGAATTTACTTGACACATACAATATACATATACCGCTGTACATATCCCGCATCCATTATACCATCACGGAGAAGGAGGTGTTGGAATATGTGAAACTGAAGATAAAGTTATCTCTGAGGGTGATAAAGCTGGAGTCGCGTCACAACGTCGACTTCGGTTCCTTTGTGGTGCGGGTTCCAGTTAAGTCCCTCGGAACGTATATGGCGGAGGAATTCTGGCCGAGAGGTGTCAAGTTTCGACGCTTTCGAGGTCAAATACCGGACACCATGACCGTACGTCACACGTCGTCGTGAATTTAACGTGTCTTATTTACTTGTATTTGTTTATTGCATATATGTTAGTCTCTAAGGTATGTATTAATATGGGCTAATTTAAAGATGCCTGAAATAAACACATTATTATTATTATTATATTATAATATATAATTATAAGGTATGGTTCTGTTTTTTTTAATCTACAAAGATTTATTTGATTTTATCGATACAATTTCTCCACCCTATAGCAGCTAGTGTTAAACAAAAACTAGAATATTGACAGTAGCTTACATCGACTCTCCACAATTTGCGGTCATGTTAGGTGAATATATTTACCGTAATACCACCAGTTTTTAACCGACTGTGGAAAAGGAGTATAGCATGATGATTTATTTTAATGAAATGAAATGAAATGAAATCATTTATTTGCAAGAAATATGGTAAAAACAGATGAAACTTAAATTACGTGCAGCATATTTCGCCAAAACACTGACATGCAAATATTTAGAGTATAAAATGATTATTGATTATTATTAATGAAGTATTAAATGATTAAATAAATTAAAGGAATCTCAACATATTCAGAGATGATACAATCATTAAAATTACAAATTATTCATATATTATTAAAAACTTCCGATAATACATATAAAGTTAAGTATGTCATTCATTGGATAAACAATTATAATGTCATATATTATACTACCTACAAATAATTATCATTGATACAAATGTCTGCAATATTTAGAAATATTCATTTAGGTTATAGAAACAATTTTCAGTCAGCCATTTGTGCAGTTTTGTTTTAAATTGTTTGAATGGCAATTCTCTGATTGCTTGTGGTATATGGTTATATATCTGAATAGTCATAAGCTTGCAGTTCTTTCTTTGCAAGGCCGTATTGCTACTTATAAACTTTAATTTAGTAGGATCCTGTCTCGTGCGACGTAGTAAAGCATTTTCACTAGCACTATGAATGAATGAATGAATGAATGACAACTCTTTATTGTACAAAATATAAAGATAACAATATAAAGGTTCTAAAACTAGTACAATGGGCGGTCTTATCGCTTAAAGCGATCTCTACCAGACAACCTACGGATGGAGTGGAGAGTACGAACATGTCAAGGGCTGAGTTGTACATTTAAGAATTAAACTAATCAAAAACACTACATTAAACTAATATTTTAAGTTATGAAACGAAACATATACCTACATGTAACACTAATATACATAAACATACTTACGATATACAAGCACTATATATATATATATAAAAATATATAATACAGTCACAATACATACAAATATATACAAACATACCATAACCATATATATATATACACATATATATACTACGACTTTACATATACCAATACAATTAATGATACACAAGAAAGCTTAAATATCTTCAATATCAGTTTGAGATAAGTACAATTTTTTAACTTTTTCCCTAAAAGTATACAATGAGGGAGCATGGCGAATCGTGACAGGTAGGTTGTTCCAGAGTCGAATTGCTTGTACAGTGAAGGAGGAGTCATAGAAGACTGTAGTATGAGAAGGCACTTCTAACTCCAAGGTTTCAGATGACCTCAACGACAGGAAATGATTGGAACATAGGAAATGAAAACGTTCTTTAAGGTAACGCGGGGATGAGGGGTTGAAAAGAATGCTGTAAAGGAGGGAAAGGATGTGAGTATTCCGGCGGAGTCGAATGGGAAGCCACTTAAGCTTATGACGGAAGTTGGAAACGTGGTCATATTTGCGTAAGCCAAATATGAACCTAATAGCGAAATTTTGGAGTCGCTCAAGTTTGTTGAACTGGTCCGCAGTAAGATTGGGATAGCAGGCATCTGAAAAATCTAAAATTGGCAGCAATAGAGATTGTGCAAGCATAGCTTTGGTAGCGGTAGGCAGAAAGTTCCTGAGACGCTTCAACGAGCTGGCGGATGCAAAAATTTTGCGACTCACAGCTGCTATTTGCGGGCCCCAAGTCAAAGATTCGTCTATGATTAACCCTAAATTTTTTACTTCTTTGCTGTATGGTACGACGACCCCATCAAATATAATAGATGGAAGGCTATTCCTATCTATTTTAGCCACCATACGAGAACTGCCTATTATAATCCCTTGTGTCTTGCTGGGATTTACCGCAAGTCCATAGGCTTTGCTCCATTTAAGAATACGTTTGAGATCATCATTTGTAGTTTCAATGCTTTGGTGTAGAAGATCAAGAGGGGATTGGGAGTAAATTTGAAGATCATCTGCATATAGGTGGTAGGAAGAAGATAGATCAAGAGATATGGAATTTATGAAAATAGCAAAGAGAAGAGGTGATAGAACGCCGCCTTGAGGTACGCCGGCAGATGTGTTACACCATGTAGAATAAGAATCTTCAAGGCGAATTCTCTGTCGGCGCCCATACAGATAACTGTGAAACCATTCAATTACGGTTGGAGATATGTTAGAAGAGCGTAGAAGTCCTAAGAGAATGTCAAAGTCAACGGCATTAAAAGCATTACTGAAGTCAAGGAGTGTGAGCACAGTTAGCTGACCTTTTTCCATACCGGAACGAATATCATCAGTAATCTTGGTTAAGGCAGTAACTGTGCTATGACCGGGACGGAAACCAGATTGGTACGGATTAAGGAGATCATTTCGGGTAAGGAACATATTCAATTGGTTGTGGACAAGTCGTTCCAGAACCTTAGATAGAAAAGGTAAGATGGATATAGGACGGTATTCGGAGAAGGATTTAGGATTTGGTTTCTTTGGTAAAGGAATAATTTGGGCCTTCTTCCATTGCGAAGGGAAAGCACCAGATGTTACGGAAAAGTTGAGGATATGAGTAATTATAGGAAGAAGGATATCAAGGATAGGGATGATCATATTGCGACTAATACCGTCGACTCCAACAGCATTGGACACAATGGCTAGTACACTCCTCTCAACATCACAATCCGAAAATTGACAAAATTCGAAAGGAGAAAAGTTGAGTGCTGGTAATCTTGAGAGACGCGCAATCGTTTCCTGTTTATGTAGTCCATCAATACTAGGGCATGAAGAGAAATGTTTATTAAGAGAATCGATGTCTAAATCGTGTGGAATAGTGTCATTTCTAGATTTCCCAACACCCAAAGATCGAAGAAATTTCCAGACTTTTGCTGGATCTTCATTCGCAACTGATACATGAATATGACGAAGTTGAGCATCCCTACACACCAAATTGCAGTGATTTCGGGAGAGGGAGTATAGGAATTTGTTATGATCATTAGGTCGCATTTTGTACTTAGCTTTAGCGACATTTTTTTTGTGCATCAGATGCCTAATCTCTGGTGTCAACCATGGAGCCGGCAAATGCTTAATCTTTACAGGACGCATCGGAGCATGAGCATCATAGAGTTTTAACAGTTCTGAATTGAATAAGTCAATTTTATCATCTAATGAGTCTGATTCGAACAATTGTGTCCAATCTATTTTTTCAGCATCAGTAGAAAGGTGATTTAAATCCATGTTACCAAAGCTACGCTGCAGAATAATTTTAGGCTTGGACTTAGGAGGACGGACTTTGTATGATAGAAAGATCAAGTCATGGTACGAAAAAGCATCAGCCGAGCATTGGCCATATTTAGCAACATGAGTAGTGGAAGAAACAAGGATGAGATCTAGAAGTGAGGGAATACAATTTGGAAAATGATGAGTTGCATGTAGTGGAAGGATATGAAGATTGCAAGAATTTATAGTAGATTCAAGAGTAGAAGAGCGAAAATCTTTTTAAGGAGACAAGTGTTGAAATCACCCATAATGATGGAGTGACTATAAAGAGGGAGTAAGTTTTCAAGTGATTTTTCAAAAGAAGAAAAAAAGTTGATATGAAGTGAAGGGCTATAGTAGACTCCGAGAAGGATTTTGGTGCTGGAAAGAAGGACTTCAATGAATAGGTGTTCACCAGCATCTGATGGAGGTGGTTGTGCAGACGTGCTTATAATAGAAAAAGGAATATGAGCACGCAGGTATATGGCTACACCACCACCAGTTCGGTCAGTACGATCATTGCGTATGAGGTGAAAACCAGGTAAAGGATAGGATATAGAAGAAAGGGAAGGTTTGAGCCAGGATTCGGAGACTCAAATAGCATGGATATTCGTTTGAAGTTCAAAAGATGCCAGCATGTCGGGAAAGTGGGCTGGAATACTCTGAGCGTTTATATGGACGACGTTGAGGTTCTTGGGAACATCTAAAAAGTGTGATACTAGCGAGTCAGAAAGAGACGGAATACTAATAAAACTATCATCACTAGAATCAGAAACAGTTGAAGGGGGAAGTGAGACAAAGTCATCATTGTCGGTATCGGTATCACTATCGGCACTAGTATTAAAAATATCTAACATTATAATAAATAAATAAAATATTATATACAAATATAATACTATATAGTCTATATATTTATACTAAGAAAAAAACAAAATGCAATTACAAATTGGTCGTATCAAATTTACCCACTGTATCAGTAAGCAAATAAGTTCAAACAACCACTCAGTCTGCTAGTTGTGTGAAGTGTATCAGTTAGAAAAATAATGAAAATTAACACAAGCACAATAAAAAAGAAAAAAAAAAGTAGTTACCTAAATAAGAAATAAATAAATAAACCTAGGTATACCATCCACATCTGCAATAATTAAACACCAATCACAATTAAGTTAATATAACATAATTGAAATTGAGTCAATTTAATAGGACGTAAATAAGTTTAAGACCTAGGTTATCCATTAACAACAAAAAATAATAACTAACTAATCATAAAAAAATAAAAGCGACCATTTTACGCAGCGCGTGAGTGTATAAATAATACGTAGTATCATAGTAGTCTGTGCATAAATACCAGAAAAAAGGGCATATCCGGGCATATCAATTCATTAAAAAAAAAAAGCTAATTTTTAGCCATTAAAAAAGAAACATAACTTGCCAGGTAGGTAGATATATTTCGTACGACAAAAATATATCTATCAAGGGGCAGTATCACTATATCGTCTGTGCTAGGGGCGAAAGAGACGGAAAGACATAACTCATGCCGAAAATCGAATACATTGAGGTATGGAACGTAACTAGTGATAGATAGATTATTAATTATCTGTGATAGAAAGTTGTCGACCTACCTACTCAAGTCACTATAATACAATTTGTAAACAAAAGAATTATAAGGAGTTTTGGCGGGAACGTGGAAAAGTGTGTGTGATCTCATTGTATTTTTTCCTAAAACTTGTGTTCTTCCGCGTGTTAATATGTAACAAATGTGGATTATTAACCATTAAGTGCCGGTGAATGTGTGCGAGTGTAGGGAAACAGCACAATGTTGAAAAACATGCTATTTGCGTTCTCACCTAAATTCCACTGAAAATCTTCAGTAAACACCACTTCTTTACTGAAGGTATGACTTGGACTAGACTTTTACTTGACAACTGACCTTGACCCATCACTACGACTAAAATTCATAAAAACTTGAAAAATTTCAATACTTGACACTGGCTAAATACACTAATCGTGTGGAGCCATAAAGAAACAAAAAAAAAAAAAAAAAAAAAAGAATTATAAGTAAAACCGTGAAGTGATTATGCATCAAGAAACGCTGCGAATGTTTAGCCACTATTATGGAGTATCACAGGCAGCCTATTTCTTGCTTGCGGCAGCTCGTCTCCCTTCTTTGGTCGTGGCTGGTGCTGTCGCCGGCTTCACAATAGTCTTCGATGGCGTCGGGATGTTATTTAGCTCCTTCATGCAGCTTATGCGATGCCGAGCTCCTTCGGAGTCCAAGATGTGCACGAAGCCGTCCCGGGTCCAGCACTTGGACACACCAAAGCGTTCCCGCGCCAGCATAAAAGTTTCATGACGCGGGCGAGTTAAAAACTCCGATAGCGAGACTCCAGATCCTTTAAGGCTTGTCTTCGACGTCCAGACTTTATCGCGTATTGTCATGTCGCGAAACTTAACAAGTAAAGGCCTCGGCTTGTGGAGATCGCTCGGCTGACCCATTCGATGACAACGCGATATATCACCATCAGTGAAAGTCGCTATCTTAAGTTTGCTGTTTATCGCTTTCGTGATGACCAAGCTTGGGTTCTCCTGCTTATCTTCTGTCAGACCATGGAAGAGAAGCATCTTCCGACGACTTCTCATTTCAATATTGTCAACACCCCTGTCAAGAAGTGCAACCTGATCTTGCAGAGCACGCAGTGAAGCAACAACAAATGTCTTGAAAACATTATAATCTGAAGGCACATTTGAAGATGCAGTAGCAGCAGGATTTTTGCGACACTCACTTTCGAAACTTTCCATTCGTTGGTTGAACACTTGTGACAGTTGTGCAACAGACTCCTTGAGGGCTTCCATTTTTAAATTGAAGTTAGTTATGGTGGAACTGTTGTGCTTGGAGGAGATAACACACAATAGCAGGTACTGAGTTAAAAACTTTATAAATACATTAATTTCATCTATAAATAACACTGTATTATATTATTAAAATCTGTTTAAAATAGGAGCTTATCAGAGTTGATGTTATTTATCCAACTACCCGCCCAAAAAAAACTATGTAGTGTTTCAAACATTTCTGAATGCTCTTTTACAAATACTCCAGCCTGCATAATGTACAAGCCAACCAAGGTCAAAACCTTCAGTTTTTTAAAGAGAGGTCGGCAAGAGTCCAGTGTTCCTGCACCACATATAGCTCGTATGCATTTGTTTTGAACGAGAAACACCTTATTGATATCTGTCGAGTTTCCCCAGATAAGAAGGCCATATCTGAGGACGGAACAAACGTACCCATGATAGGCTGTGAGGGCTGCTTTCTCATTAAGGGTTCGCCGTAGTCGCTTTAACGCAAATACAAAACGGTTTATTTTGGTACATATATGATTTACGTGGGCCTTCCAATTACAAAATTCATCAACAACAATACCTAAAAATTTGTAGTCTTTTGTAATATTTATCTGCTGGCCTTTACACGATACTACAAAGTTTGTCTCCCTGGTTTTGTACGTCCGAAAATTAATATATTTAGTTTTAGAAACGTTTGGAATTAGTTTATTATGTTCTAGCCAAGCTACTATAGACTCTACTGCTAAATTAATTGAATGTCCATGATTTCTTCGATTTGATGTCAAATTACGGTTGTTTATAGTCAAATTATTATTATTCAATGTCAAACTAGAATAACAAATTGTCATATTATTATTTTTAGTTGTAAAATTATCTTTAGTCGTTACGATAACGGAGATATCATCTGCGAAAAGGACGCATTTATGTTCTGTGGCTAACGGCAAATCATTAATGTAGAGTAAGAATAAGAGTGGGCCCAATATACTTCCTTGTGGTACTCCACACTTATTTATTTGATAGGTAGACCTATACTGCGTTGCGATATTATCTACATTTAATGATGATATTTCGACACACTGTTTTCTGTTTGTGAGGTAATCTGAAAGCCAGCTTAGTGCTGGCCCTCTGATGCCATAGCTTTCATATTTGCTTATGAGCATTTTATGGTTAACAAAATCAAATGCTTTGCTCATATCGAAAAAGAGCACTGATACCGGTTTACGCTTGTCGATTTGATGTAAAATGTGTATTGTCAAAAGACATGATTGATTTGAGCTTTGTTTGTGGATTGGATAAAAGTTTCCAAAAAAAAAACCATTTTCAGACAAGCAAGATTCCCTGTTAGACCGCATCGTCACTTACCATTAGCCCCCTATATAAAATACGTGTTCCGGCAGCAGACTCCTCTGGAGAGTTAGACTATTCTATGCATGGTAGTAGGATACTATCTAGTGTCCGCCTGGCCAGCTACCACCCTCAAGTTAGAAAATCTGTCGCCAAATATTAATGTGTTCCGGCAGCTATCCTTGAGAGCCAGTTCCCATTCTAGGCCTAGCGTGCTTACCATCATCGACCGCATCATCACTTACCAACAGGTGATAAGTGATAGTGGTCAAACGCAACCTAATGAGATTAATAAAAAAAAACAACGGGTCGCACTCCGGGAGTGCCGGCAGTAAGTTAAAACTTGAACACGTCATTTTTGAATATTTTAGAATGACACCTCGTGCAAGCGCCCTGCGCTCCGTCTTACGAATTTTCGATCAGAGCACGTGACATGACACGACTTTAACATTTTTTACTCATCCCAAGAAAAGTGCACAATGCCGCTAATGAAGTTTTCACTTCAATTAAATGTTTTTTTTTTTATTTATTTCAGTTGGAGTTACTGCAACCTCACCAATGTTGTCGACGGAAGTCGGAGCTACTTCTGCTAACCTAATGTTTGATGAGTAAGTTGTTTTTATTTAAAACTATGCACACTTTAACCGTTACGATAAGATAGGCGGACTTACGGATATTTTAACATATCAATTTTTGTACACTATCTTATACTATTATACTTATACTATCTTACTACATATATTGTATATATTTAGATAAAGCTGTTATAGGAATATGTAATTGAATAATAAGAATATAATTATACATGTACAGTAAGCGCCTAGACAAAAAGTATACGGAAGAGTGCTACTGAAAGGGTTCCCAAGATACAGGCTATGCCTAGTTTGGGACCCGCCGATAAATGTCGATGTTGCTTTTTGTTCTTCTCTGTAATTGTTTTTGCGTGCATCTTTATGTAAATTGTGTACTTGTGAAATAAACCATTTATTATTTATTAAAAAAAACCTTCAACGAAATAAATGATTTTGATTTGATTTGATTTGATTTGATTTGATTTGATTTGATTTGATTTGATTTGATTTGATTTGATTTGATTTGATTTGATTTGATTTGATTTGATTTGATTTGATATGATTTGTTTTGTTTTGATTTGATTTGATTTGATTTGATTTGATTTGATTTGATTTAATTTACACATTGACAACTAGCGGATCCAGGGAGAGGGCTGAAGCCCCCCAATATCATCCAAGTTCACCCGTAATAACCATGTCCTTAAGGTCAATGCAACCAGAGTCCAGGCCAATCCTCCCCTAACCAAAATCCTAGACCCTCTACTGTCAGCAGCACTGTGAAAACTGATAAATCTGATAATTTATGTTTGTTTTGAGACCAATGTCAATTAAAAGACCAATTCCAATGAGCCCAAACACGATATATCTGCTGTTAGTTGATGAAAGTTGATCTCATAGCGTCATCAACTAGAATAAACTGGCCAAGTGCAAGTCGGAGTCGCACTCGTAGGGTTCCGTAACACAGTAGAGTATTTTATAACAAATGTTTCGCCACAAAAAATTTACTACGTTTTTCATAGTTTTTGTGTATGAAAAACAGTTACATTTGCGGTTGCTACTCGTATATTTCAAAAACCGCTGAATATATCTTGTTCAAACCAATTTTCGTTTCAAGTGTTTATTGAGATCTACAGCATATATATTTTTTTGTTTTTTCATTCTCTT
The DNA here is from genome assembly GCA_954871355.1 of Cabera pusaria. Taxonomy (NCBI): domain Eukaryota; kingdom Metazoa; phylum Arthropoda; class Insecta; order Lepidoptera; family Geometridae; genus Cabera; species Cabera pusaria. Next base: position 3,498,323 of record OX940915.1, read on the forward strand.
TCATGCAAATGATTGACTTTAAGAAAAAAATTCTTATATATAGTTATATATATATAGACTATAGACACCCCGCACATAGACACCCCGCACGTATAGGTTTGATGAAAAACATATTTTTATAGTTTCAGTTCTATGTATGGGGGGGAGGGGGCCAGTCAAAAGCGGATCACAGCATAGACCTTACTTCAAAATTTCAACTGTGTGGTCTTAATAGTTTCAGAATAAAATGGCTGGGACATACGGACGGACAGACAGACGGATAGGCAGACATGACGAATCTATAAGTACCTATTCCGGTTTTTGCCATTCGGCTACGGAACCCTATAAAGGATTATAGTATTAAAACGGCAAAAGACGTTATGACTTACAGAAGGCGCTCCTAAGAGCTTGTTAAGTATTGCAAAAACCCTGCATAATAAGACGAACAATTTAAATTTTAACACAATGGGGTTTTGCATTTGTAGCAAAAGAAAACTTTATAGGATAATTTAACATATCCATGCAATGTCGCGTGCAGTGCTAAGCGTGCCGATCTAATATAATCCTCAGCGAGAATATTTTAATGGGAATAATTAAAATTGTTTATAAACTAAAAAACCGACACGAAAAAAATCAGATCTTGTTAAAATTTTAATGGGACCATTTTTCATAGGTTTGGAGTTAACCATACCTATGAAAAAAAAATTCAAATCGGTCTACAATTGGTGGAGTTTTAGGTGAACAAACAAACAAACAGCAATTTGAGCCCACTCACTATCTCTGGCGTCAAAGCGGTGCAAATAGAGCCAACTCGCTATCTCTGGCGTCAAAGCGGTGCAATTTCTTTCCACTCTCTACTTCTAATAAAAGCTGTGTAATTAGAGCTAACTCGCTACCTCTGGCGTCAAAGCGGTGCAATTTGAGCCCACTTTCTACCTCTAGTGAAAGCAATGCGATTTGGGCCCATTGACTACCTCTTGAGTCAAGGCGGTGCAATTTGAGCCCACTCTCTAGCTTTGGTCCAAACGGTGTAATATGAGCCCACTATCTAGCTTTGGTCAAAACGGTGTAATATAAGCCCACTCTCTACCTGTGGTGTCGACGCGATTGAATTTGATCCCACTCACTAACTCTGGTCAAAGCGATGTATATTGAGCCCCGTCACTACTACAAGCGTCAAAACGGTGCAATTTGAGCCCACTCTCTTCCTCTAAAACCGAACATTCTCCCAATAAACCACAGGGCCCTCCATGGTTATACCGAAAAGACCATTCCATTGACTCAGCTGTTGCTAAATTAAGTTGCGGTCTAAGGTGAAATTGTGCTTGTTTAGAAGACAAATATGGCGATAAGGTGAGGTGCAGAAAAATGACTTTTTGACAATCCGTAGATCGCGACTATCCCTTCTCTAATTCCAAACGGTGGCGCTGAATAACAAAAAAATATATATATTGAAGGGTATTTTTAAATTTCCAGATCCAGTCACCAAGTATCCAAAATAAAAGTGGGTCCCGACCTCCGAAGTGCAAGAAAACCTAAGTATTCGCAGAAGTAAGTAAAATGTTAACCAGTATAAGAAAGAAACAATGCGAGCTTGTATAATAGGTATTTTAAAGAAACTATTGCCGTCGCGCAGTGCCCGAACTACCAACAAGAGTGCGATAGGGATAACAAGACCCATTTTCAACCGACTTCCCAAAAAGAAGGAGGTTCTCAATTTGTCTGTATCACAGAGTAATAATTACTAAAGTATAGAGCGCGCCTACTCGAGCGCGAACGGTAAGCACGGGTCAGAACATCGTCGATGTCTACCGGCAAGCGCGAACAGTCCACATTCTGAGTTCGAGCCGGGTGCGTTTAGTCACAATTTATTTAGTTTTTTCCGGGGAAATGATAAAATGCGCGGTGCAAATGTAACATAACAAACTAAAATGTAACATTATGTTTCACAAGATAGTCAGTTTTTCATACTTTTAGACGGATTTAACATTATGTTTGCGCGTCGCGTCCCACTACACCGCCCGCTGCTTCACTAGTGGCGCTTGAAGTAGTGATGTACGGCTGTCGATATTATGTCGAGGCGTTTTTTACGTTCGAGTGAAGTCATATTAAAGAAATATTCTAATCTAAAATGTTTTTGTGTGGTTAGCTTTATGTTAGGAATGTTCTACAAATATAGTGAAAAACGGGATAGTATGTAATTTCTTTCAAATTTTGTATTATTTAATTTGGTATTTATTTCAGTATTATCGTAACATCACAATAATATTCCTTTGAATGTTCTTAGGTACTCTTACGTACATTAATACTATCTATTTCGTGCATTGATAGTATAATAACTGAGTAAACGTAGAAAAAAACAGCATATCTTGAGATTAATATTTATGACTATTTCGCCAAAATAATAATTATTACAGAATATATATCACATTCCTCTCGATGTATAATTCAACATGTTCATTCGTCGTCACGTGTATACTTCATCGATAAGCGCGCGGGCGTTTGTAGGCATCCCTACGCCAGACCTACATATCAATGTACGTGTAGCTATAGTATATCTGTTTACAACTCGCAGCAAGGTGGCGGGCTCATAGGCGCGCTCTATACTTTAGTAATTGTTACTCTGAGGTCTGTATGTTTTTTTTTGTATGTTTGTGACGCGATTGCTCCGTCAATTGTAAACCGATTGGAATGTCTTTTTTAATCGGCAGGGTACGTTTTCGAGGTGGTCCTATTGTAACTGGTCTGATCATATTATTTTTTACGCAACATATTTGCACATGACTGCATCCTTGCTCCTATCATTTTTTTTAAACCCTTTCAAATTTAACTGGTGAACGCTTAGATCAGGACAGTGAAATAGGTCATTTTTCAGGTTTATGAGAGGGTCAAATTTCTTTTCGCAATTGGCTGGTAAAAAGAAGCCAAAAAGGCCCTAGTGGTATAAGCTAAGTAAATCTGCCCCCAGAAAATATTTTATTGATAATTATACGATATGTAGGTACTAATAAAATATGTATTTTCTGAAAGTTTGAGATCTATAACTTAATTGTTTTTTTCTTAAGCAAAAAAATTTAAAAAACATAAAAAAAAGTTTTTCCAAGACTTAATCCAAATCTTTAGGACTAATAATAGCTATTATAAAAACATTAAAAGCTTTATAAACTCATGTTTGTTACCTCGGAACGATTTGGAAATTTATTTTTTCGTTTGATAGAGTATGTATCCCGTGTGTTCCCATTTTATGGAGATCTTCAGAAACATCTCAAAAATAGTTGTTGCCTGTAAGAGTGACTAGTTAGTTCTTAAATAATTAATTTCTACTCTTTTATGTTGCACTGTAAGTCGTAATTTAAAATAATTCCACATCTTCAAGGGCCCTGTCACAGATTATATAATAAACACAAAACCAACGTTTATTTCAGACAATACAAGCAAAAATGTGTCTAAGGCGCTTGACCTAGCGTTGTTATTACTTCGTTCGGCGCGCGCCGGTACATCGCGCGCCTTATACAGTAAAGGGTTGACTCAATGAAATAAAAAAAAATTACGAATTCTTTTTATTTACCTCACAAAATAACATCAAAATTCCTAACTAATATAATTTCCTAACTAGTATAAATCGCAGTAGCTATGGGCGAGTGAGGGAGGCCTGGCACTGTTCTATATTGTAAAAGCAAATATTAATTGTTTAATTTGAGATCTTAAATTATTTTATTTCTGTATAAAAATCGTAAAGCGGTTCATAGATTACAACCTACCAAGTTTCAACTATGTATTCTTAGGAATTTCTATATAGTTTCGGAATAAAGTGGCTGTGACATACGGACGGACAGACAGACATGACGAATCTATGAGGGTTCCGTTTGTCATTTGGCTACGGAACCCTATTAAAGTGTCATAGTTGTTTTTTTTTTTTTATGTTGTATAGGCTAGCGTTAGACCACTATCTCACCAGTTGGTAAGTGATGATGCGGTCGAAGATGGTAAGCACGCTAGGCCTAGAATAGGAACTGGCTCTCAAGGATAGCTGCCGAAACACATTTTCTAACTTGAGGGTGGTAGCTGGCCAGGCGGACACTAGATAGTGTCCTACCACCATGTGGGGGTTGTTTGTTTCTTAACGATGTTTTCCTTCACCGGAGGGCCACTGTAAGAAGCGCACATAATTTTTTCGATAGAAAAATCCATTGGTTCACGGCGGGATTTGAACTCGGTACCACGGCATAATGCCAACAATAGTAATATTTTGTTTCTTGAAACATAGCTAACTAAGATTGAATAAGAATAATAAAATTGATAATTGATATTGGAATGTCTTATTTATTTACTTCACAATTGCAATAAAATAGGTATTGTTGTTTTGAAAATAAAAATATTTTTTATGGTTCCGTACCTCAAAAGGTAAAAAAAGGAACCCTTATAAGATCACTTTCTTGTCCGTCTGTCTGTCCGTGTGTCACTACAGATTTTCTCAGGAACGGGTGGACCTAGCAAGTTGAAATTTATACCAGATACTGAGGTCTATAGTCCCTATTAGCTATAAAAAAATCAAGGTCCTGAGTCAACACGATAAAAAGATATAGGCAAATTTAGATTATCGCGAAAACTTGTAAGTACCAAAATTTACCTTAATTTTCTACTTTTTTATTTTTCGGAAATTTTCCTTTGCTTGTCCTTGTAAAACCTTGCTTTTAACCAAAATTGACAATTCTAGGTCAACCGGAAGTACCCTATAGGTTTTGGGTTGAAAACCTATAGGGTACTTCCTGTTGACCTAGAATCATGAAATTTGGCAAAAAGCAAGCAACTTACAGCATAAATAAAGGAAACATTCCGAAAAATAAAAAATGTGAAAATCAAAGGGTTTCCCCATAGAGACATCGTTTTAGCCAATTAAGATATGCATTTATCTCTGAGTCCAGAGTGATACTCGTATATCTCTGAGTTATATGAGCGCTTATAGAATTTAGAGGTCTAGCTTAATTGGTACTAACCAACGTTGGTACGGAAGCCTCGGTGGGCGAGTTCAACTCTACTTGGCCGGTTTTTACTTTTACCTATTAGACTAATTTTTTTCTTTATAATTATACTGTAATACGGGACTTATCGCGCTAAAAACGTAATTTTATTTACCTCGACGTTTTACAGTATAAAATTATGTGTGTAAATCGCGAAAATTTAAAATGTATTATTTTTTTGTTATCTCTAACCCATTAACGATAGTTAATTCGGTCGGAGACAACGTATACGGCCTTCTATAAACAATCCTAGCAGAATCAATTAAATCAATTTCAACTCACCCATTTAACGTAAGTGGATGTTAGCCTTTAAATAAAGCATACGGAATATTTTTTATTCAAAAAGACCAACCGCTCGTCATCTTTACCTATAAGATCAGTACCAATCACGCTTTCGTCAAGTTCCGTAAGCGCACAGGAATTCGATATTTTGTTATTAACGAACTTTAAATGATAACCGTCAGGTAAGTCCCACGGTAATCCCGGATGTATATCACGGCCTCACAGGACATGTTTGCTAAGTTTCCATAGATATTACCATAGAAACGCGGAGATTACGTCGCACTAGATACCTATACCTTTCTAAGCTACCTGATCATGAAACCGTTCGCCAATTAATGATTCACAATGGCTCGGTTTAATAAGATTACATTCTGATCTGACCCAGAATTATATTTAGAAGGTATCTGAATACTACTTATCTGCAAAACGCCATGTGAAGCTCTGGAGCACACGTTGACTTGCCTGCTGGGACCAGCGGCACTGGCACCCGAAGCGACGTCTTCCTTCTCGTACCGCATGAGGCAAGCGGAGGATATGTGTGCAGCGCGCACCGTATTTTATAGTGCTCGGCGTGGTGGGGGCGAGTGATGCATCAGCTTATCGTTGTTACCTGCTCGCCCGCTGCACCTGCTGTTTACAAATATTGAGGGCGGCGCCGTCAGATAAATAAAAAAAATGTATCAATTGCTGTCAGTCAGTCTTGAAAAAATTGTTTTTTACATTTTTTGCTGTTAAAAAAACAATTAAGTTAGAGATCTCAAACTTTCAGAAAATGCTTATTTTATTAGTACCTACATATCATATAAAAATCAGTTAAATATATTCCGGGGGCAGATTTACTTAGCTTATACCCCTAGGGCCTTTGCATTAAAAGCATTTTCCAGGTAGGAAACAGGGGAATACATTTGTATGGAACAATGCACCCCGCGTTCCCTCTTAAGGGTGATCTACGGCTCGATATTGTTTTAAATCTACTTTTAAAAAGGAGGAGCTTTAAGAGGGAACGCAGGATGCACTTTTCCATACAAATGTATTCCCCTGTTTCCTCCATGGAAAATGCTTCTAGAGAAAAATTTGTTTCTACAAAATATCAAGGTCTGCTGTATCATTTGCTTTTTTTGACCAACCTATTGCAAAAAGAAATATAAACCTTCTAATCTCCTACCTTATGATTTTTGAAGGGTCATATTGCTATTTGCAATTGGTTGGTCAAAAAAAGGCAATGATAGAGGCTATAGGTACAACAGACCTTGATTTTTTGTAGAAACAAATTTTTGTCTGGAAACATTTTCCAGGGAGGAAACGGGGCAATAAATTTGTATGGAAAAGTGCATCCCGCGTTCACTCTTAATTCATCTGTATGTTACATTTAGTTTCATTTGAAAAATACGTTCGATTTTCTATTTAAAAATTAAAGATTAAAATGGCTTCTGTGAGTCAACCTTAACACATAGACAATGTCATCGCGGACTTTTTTATAGGTCCTACTAAGTTCAAATGTTTTCATAAATATTTTTCATTTATCTTTAACCGTAAAAGCAACGTTCGTGAAAAACGTGTATTCTGGACCGTTTTATTGTCCCCTTAGCTTGCAAAATACGGTCTCAACAAATATACTTACCTATCGTATAAGCGGGAAAATATATAAACTATTTTCGAAAATTAGTGAAAGAATGTATTAAATCGGTCCAGTATTTTTTGAGCCTATTTGCTACAAACATACAAAAATAGAATATCTTTTCTTTTCTCTTTTTTCTAGGACAGAAAAGAAAACATTGTATATGTAGATATACGTAGTCTAGTATATCTACTACACAAACAGTTGGTCTATTACATATAATAATTTATACATATATCATACAATAGTACGTAGTCTAGTAGTAGTATATAAAGATAAAGATAAAGATATTTTATTTGTTCAAAACATGCGTTATACACATACACAAACATTGCATGCAGTATGGTCATAAACATAGAAATAGCTCGTCATGTTTTGCCCACATGGGCGTACAAATGAGACACGTGACGCTGCTGAACATTGTTAAATTCATGTTACATTTTTATAAAAAGATTAAATAAATTAAAATTAATAATATCAAAAATTAAGAACAAAAATTAGAATAAGTGAATATGTCAAAATAATGTCAAAATAGTTATTAATCAATTACAGCACGGTTAAAATTTGTCATTTAAAAAGTCGTCAATAGAATAATAGCATTATATATACATATATAGTAGTAGTATATAGTATAGTCATACAATATTATATTACGATACGTGTGACTTAAGTAGAGTCTATTATTGCACGGCGTGAAGTTTGTAGTGAAATAATAGACAACTTAAGTCACGAGTATCGTATATTATTTTATAGCTGTCAGTGTGACACTTTACTTTTGCTACGCTTTTCCATCAAATACTCGATTATTGCACCGCGCGAAGTTACTCGTAGCTAAACGTCGTGCAATAATCGTTTACTTAAGTCACGGAAAAGCGTGTTGTAAATAGTCTTAAATATAGATTGGCAACATCCAATGTTAATTCTAAACAATCTCAATTTCAGATCAAAACCTCAAGACCTACAACTAAAATCGTCACTCGAGCTGACAATGTCAAAGTCATGTCTGCCTGTTATACCATTTCCCCTGCCTTCTTGCAAAATGACACCTACCGATGTGCAAATAAATAACTTTTTCTTAAACACTGCTTTACATAACGCTCTTACAGGATCCTTATACCAATTGACCCAGAGAAAGTTTACCAAATCATCCCTTGATGCTACGAAAAGAATGGCAGATAGCAGTGGCATAACTAGTAAAGTTACTAAAGATGTCAGTGACATAACTAAATATACAAAAGATGTTAGTGGTATAACACGAAAATGTATAGAAGACGAAATAACGCGTAAATTAACAAAAGATGGCTATGACATAACGCGTAAATTAAAAAAGTTTGACACTGACGTAACCCGTAAACTCACGAAGAGAAATTGCGATTCAACTGATTTAATATCAAGACAAGCTCGAATTAATTCTCTAGAAATCTGTCAAGTGTTTCCGAAGACACCTATAATAGAAAGACATTTAACAGAAAGAGATATTAAACAAACAGGTTTTCTAAAAGCGGAATTGAATGAAAGGAAAGAGTTTTCGAAGGCAGCTGTTGATTTAATGATGAATAATAACAATGAGGAACAAAAGAAAAGACTTCACAAATGCGATGTGGTTGGGTGTCATAAAGTGTATACAAAAAGTTCGCATTTGAAGGCGCATAAAAGGACGCATACAGGTTTGTGGCAATTTTTCTTCCCTGTTACCGACTATCCCACCTAACCATACGTTTTCACTGCACAGAAAAATGCTGCATAACAATTGCCTGCGCTTTTACTCATAGGCTGTTAGACAGAGACGGAGATTGTTTTGCAACATGTTGTTTGTGCAGTGAAAATGATCGGTAAGGGTCAGCAACGTGAAACGACGCGGCGCGCACTTTTAAAAGAATGATACAAAATACAAATTTATTAACTGCACAAAAAGATACACATTTCATTGAGATAAGTTGGCGGCGCTGCGAGTCTTATATTCTGCGTCTCTGTGGTTTCTCGCTGCGCGGCGCGACATCACAATCTTCGTCGCGTCACGTCTCGTCTCGGTGTTCCGTTCCCAAAGGGTACCAACGGAACCCTCTTACTGAGACTTTGCTGTCTGTCCGTCCGTTTGTCCGTCTGTCTGTCCGCCTTTCATAGGGTTGTATATTCTTAACCGTAATAGGTAGATACTTGAAATGTTCACAAAGTATATATTACTATATATATATATATATACTATACTATAGGCGCTATAACAACAAATGCTGAAAACAATATAAAATTAAATATTATATAAATATAGGGAGTCCCAATACGGTGGAATGGAACCCTACATGTGAGAATCCGACTCGCACTTGGCCAGTTTATTTTATTCTTAACCGATATTGCTAATGTTTTTATTCCTATTTTTTTCAGGTGAGAAGCCCTACTCTTGCAATTGGGCAGGTTGCGACTGGCGTTTCGCACGCTCCGACGAATTGACGCGCCATACACGTAAACATACGGGCCACAGACCGTTTACGTGCCCTCTGTGTCGACGCTCCTTTGCTAGGTCCGACCATTTGGGACTTCATATGAGACGACATTGACAAGACCTTGACAATATATTTTTTTTAAAGTAGATTGTGTTGATAAACATGATTATTGTATTTAGCCAGTGTAAAGTATTTAAATTCTTCAAGTTTTTATGAATTGAGTAGTCCACTTTCAAAGCCAGCTATGTTAAATTAAGGAATTAGTTGAGAAAACAGATTAAAATGTTTTTTGAAAGTGGACTTCCGATCACCATAGCGGCTTTTGCAAGAGTATTGACTTTTCTATCCCATTTTATTCCTAACATAACGAGTTTTGACAGAGTATGATAAACTTCCGATCACCATAGCGGCTTTTGCAAGAGTATTGACTTTTCTATCCCATTTTATTCCTAACATAACGAGTTTTGACAGAGTATGATAAATACAGACGTTAATATTTTAAAAGGTTAACCGAGTACCACCATTACAAAAAAAATGATTTTTTTTTAACATAGCGTGGTTTGCAAGTGGACTACTCAATTCAAGTCGTAATGATGGCTCAAAGTCACATTTTAGGTCAAATTTCAAATCAAAGTCTAGTCCATGTCATACCCTCAATAAAGATTTGGATAACTTTACTGAAGACTATCAGTGGAATTTCGGTGAGAACGCAATTAGCATGTTTTTCAATATTATGCTGTTTCTCTACACTCGCACACATTCACCGGCACTTAATGGTTAATAATCCACATTATTACACATTAACTCGCAGAAGAAAATAATATCGTTTAAAAACTAAAAAAGAACCGACTTCAATGCCGCGCTATTCATTTTCAGTACTAATTTTGAGATGTTTATCTCAATATCTCTGGAGATACTTATCAGACCTCGATAAAATTACCATGGTTGGTACCAAAATTACTTGGGATATCTCCTTTTGAACAAAAAAAGAATAATCAAAATCGGTTCATAAACAACGAAGTTATCCGCGAACAAACATAAAAAATAAATATATATATATATACGGTCGTATTGAGAAACCTCCTCCTTTTTTTGAAGTCGGTTAATAAGTTTTAGGAAAAAATACAACGAGGACACACACACTTTAATGTTCCCGCCAAAACTCCCAATAAATAACTTAACCTTAGGTGAACAGTCAGCTTGCTTCCCAACTTAATATCATCGAGCTACGAAACACAAGGAGGGGTAGCGATACATTTGCCTCTATGGAAATACTTACAAAAAAAGGTGCATACCTAATCAAAGAATCAAGAATCAAAGCATTTATTCAGTATGTAGGCAGTATAAATATACGCACATATACACGTCAAAATCATAAATCATAAAATAAATCATAACCAATTATCAAGTAAACATAGCAAAAGCAGAATTTAACGCTTTGAATTAGAAAAAAAAAAGTAATGAACCATTCAGCTGTCATCCAATCGTTTACGTCAGAATATTTAAAAAAAATTAAAGTAGGTTAAAACCAACCAACCATACATGTAACTGTGTGTTTCAGTACTTCAGACAATTTTTATATAAAAAAAATAAAAAAGTGAAATAGTGAAACACAACATAGAGAAACGCATACCGATCACAGTACATATCATGATCCAAGTGGAACTGATAGTCCGTCTGTCAGCTGCATAATATTGTTTAAATAAAAATAAAAATGGCAAGCCTAGAAAGAAAATCTGCGGACAAAAGGGGAAAACTGAATGGCTGTTGAATCTACCGGTGTTTCGGAAATACTCCCATCAGAGAAGAAACACAAAGAAATGTCATGATGTTACATAAAATGGCGGCCTATTATTGTCTATTGATGACCTTGATAGACACAACCCTAGCAATGGCAGTCATAGGAGCCATTTTATGCAACATTATGACATTAGGCGTGCATCTTTTTTTGTAACTTTTTCGGGTCTATTACACAGATAGGTCAATGAACAAAATGGAGGTAAGGAAAAATTTCAACGAGAGCGAAAAATCTTTTTATAATTTTTGAGGTTAAAAGATGACCTTGTTTTTACGTTCCTTAAAATTGCAACAAAAAAGGAACTTAGCCTAAAAATAACACTTTACAATCATAAGGGCATTCGAATTGTGATCTATATTAACATTTTGCTCAATAATTATGACAATATTTATAAGTTTAAATTACTTTAAGTATTTTTAATATTAAATAATAGATATTTTTACACGTTTTTAGTAATATAAGAATGTTTTCATATATTTTTTACTACCTACTTTTTTACTACTATTTAATTTGATTCAATCTCACTGTGCTCAAGCTACCCAATCTATTTTGGGTTTCGATTAGGTTAAATGGGAAGAGTAAAATCTAGACAAAATGCATAAATCGTCGATTGCAGATTTAATTCGAGATAACTGACAAAACACGTAAAATAAGTTGAATAACAGTTTTTTTTTTAATTTTTCGTTCTTTCTAATTTTTGTTCTAAATTTTAAAACAATTGTGTTAAAAAAACGTCAGTCACACCGCACATATTGGCTGAGGATTTTTCAGATTTCCTTTGAGAAGATGTTTGTAAATAATTGTTATCAAAATATCAAAATAGGTCACATGCACAAAAAGCAACGTTCAATTTATAGCAAAAAAAAATCTTCTACTGAAAAGTCGTGTTTTGTCGATTACCCCAATTAAACATACAACAGACGAAATACATTATTTTTGCTTCTTCCATATTAATTTGATAACGACATATTTTTTTTGCAGAATATTAAAACATTTTTGGTAAATATCAACACATTTTAGATTACAACAATATTTCATTACAACAAATCTTGTTGCAATCAAAAATATTTTAATATTTTTAAGTCTCAGTAACTAGACGAAATTAAATTTGGCGAAACTTAGCTATAACTTAGTTATAACTTGAAGCGGCATTATTTTACTTAAGGCCAGTAATAATTATACATTTACTTATTTGTAATTATTTTATGTTAAATGTAAATAGTTAAGTGATTTTGTATGATTGTGATAAAAAAGATCTTTAATATTAACATTTGAAATGGTGCTTATATTTTTTTTCTCTGATCTATTAATTAAAAATTTTTAGTGTAAAATGTTCGCATAGATTTTGTAAAATTAGTTAAGAAAAGTTTTATTTTTTGCGCGTCCAGATATTATTTATGCTTCTGATATATGTTTTTGAAAAAAAAATCATAGATATAAAAATAAAAAAATATATATCAGCAATCTTTAAAAGATATTTTGGAATCTCATAAAATTTTTAAGTAAGAAATATTAATTAGTTGACCAATATTTAAGATTTTATTGTACTTAATTGTTTTGTTTTTAAATGTTTATTGGAATGTGAAAATGTAATTTGATATTTTAAGGTACTTAATTAAATTTAAGAACTTAAATTGACACTTACACTTAAATTATCAGCGAATAGTTCTGTTAATAAAGAAATTTAAAAAAATAACTTGTTAAGGCCAGTATTTTTGAAATGTTGCTATTATTATATTAATCTTATAAATGTTATTTACTTTAAAAAAATACAGGGTTGATAAACGAAATAGCAGAAAACGATCGGATTTTTAAGATTAACCTTTAAATTAAGCATTTCTTCCTGACAAACTTGGCATAGAAAATAAAAAAAAAATAATTAAAAGGCATTTTAGTCCGAGAGCTTACCGCCTCAATGTTTTCATCAAAATTTTGAGTATTATGTAAAATAAGCGATTTAATAAATTTAAAAAAATGATCTCACATTGGGTATCCTCTCTCTATTTGTATTATTTTAATTGAAAGATCTCAGTGATAAATTACTAACGTATTTAAAAACATACCTACATTCTTTACAATATTTTTAGTGTAAGGCACACTAAGACTCATTAATAATTATTAGTGTAGCAACCCGGCTTCGCACGGGTGAAATTTACATTAAATATTTTTGTTATATGTACTTATATCTCAAACAGATTCGGCAGCCGAAAAAATCAAAACTGCCAAATGGTTAGATTTTTGCCGACATATTCAACAATCATCGTTATATTTCAACCAATTTATAGAGAAAAAAATATTTAAAAAAAAAAAATTACTTAAAATATTAACGAATTATACACATTTAAAACCTTCGTCTTGAATCACTCTGTTAATTGATGAAAATTAATTTAGTAGTTTTTGAGATTATCGCAAACATACATACATACAGACAGACTGACGCAGCGTGGGACTTTGTTTTATAATATATAGTGATACGGATTTTTTATACTTATAACTAGCGACCCGCCCCGGTTTCGCACGGGTAGAGCATATAATTATGCCTGCACCTGTTTTGCATCAGTTTATTGCGTCGAGTATGAGTTAACGTCTTTAATAATTCTTCATATTTCAACCAATTTACACAAAAAAATAACGAATACATATAAACCTTCCTCATGAATCACTCTATCTATTGGTGATAACCGCAAAAAACCGTTCAGTAGTTTTCGGGTTTATCGCGAACAGACAGATGCGGCGGGTACTTGACTTGACTTTGTTTTATAATATGTAGGTAGTGATGTTGCGCGCACGGAGAAATATGTAAAGTTCAAAAAGCTAAAATATATTTTTTAATACTTACAATACATACAATCACGCCTTTTTCCCATTGGGGTAGGCAGAGACTACTTCTTTCCACATGCTACGATCCTGACGTACCTCCTTCGCTTCTTCCACTTTCATGAGCGCCTTCATACATGCTCGCCGGTTACATCATCAATCTTATCATCCATTCCTCCTCTACCATTCAACGTAGCAAAGTGGTTTTCCGCAGACCACTTTTCGCCCTCTCGGGAAACGAGACGTGACGGGCGAACCACGTCGCCGCCATTTAAATTAGAGTAAAAGTTTGTGCTCTGCATTGCGTTCCCACGTGAAAGTAAGGGAAAGTAAGGTCTACCCAAGCAGAGCCCCGCGTACTTGGGTAAGGCTAGCCATTTTCTGGGGTCGCCTGGTCCCATATTATGGTATATTTTTTAAATGTGTTACAAATAAACTTGGGCCTTGGGCCACCCTTAAGCTGCGAATATGGTATGCCATTCTGCACTAAACGCTGCTAGGTTAATGGTAAAACGTTACCGAACCAAGTGATTTGCCTATGAATAGTAAAGGGCGATGTTATTCAGGCGGTTAGTTAAATGGCGGCGCCGATTAGTTAACTATGTGCGCAGTATAAAATATAGATATGCTGCAAATATTTTATAATATTTGTCTTAGTGTGTCTCTAAGCTAAATAAAATAAAAATTAAGTAAAAACGAGCATTTTGCCGGCCAGTAAATAAAAATGAAATTCCTATTTTTTATATCTTTATTTTGTAATTTTTAGTTAAGTTATTTTGATGTAAGTAAATTAGTTTTATTTTGGTGTGGCTCGAGTTTTATTTTTTTTATATATTTTTTGTACTATTGACTCGAATTGAATTAAAAAGCAATAACCATGTAGTAGAATGTAAGTTTCAATAAACTATTTGAACTTTTGTTGATTTCTGTCAATTTGGTATACTTTTATGAGATGAGTCTTACCAATTTTTGTCACAGCCTGTTCACTGGTTTGTGACTGTAATCTTCAATCATGATCGTACGTCATTTACCCCCCTTACAAATCATAATAATGATCAGTTGGCGAGCCGACGGTGAGTGGCGACACCGCGTACGCCTATCCCGTGAGGGCTAAATGAGACCTTCTGACCCCGGCTTGCCTTGACCGGCCGGCTGGTGGTGGGAATCGCAAAAGCTAAGACCTTAGCTCCAGGGTGGAAGTGTTATAAAGCCGCTAGTAGCGTTTAGTGAAAGTGCAGCACACCTCTCAACACCCTAAGCTATCCACGCCAATGTTGCCCCTCGACGCCAATATAACGGTCCGCCTTTATTCCGCCCATTCGAGTCTCCACCCGCCGCACATATGAAATGGGGTGCCGTACCTCATCCCATAGAACAGGAATCAGAGATCAATAAGCTCAGAACAATAACATGATAATTTGTACCATCTTTCCATAGTTTGTCAATTTATAATTAAGTATTATACAGTTTGATGTTGGCTTCGGCTCCGTCAATGCCTTCCAAAGGTCCGGGCGTATTACGACCCGAGAGATTTCATCGAATATCAAATCATAAAAGTATATCTCGCAGCTGTTTAAAAAGATTAAAATCGTTGAACGCCAATGGTGCTAAATTTGTTCTGTTTAAATTATAATTAATTATAATACTTAGGAATCTTAGGATATTATCACAGATGTACCTATTATTTGTTTCTAAGAAAATAAATTTTATGAATGAATTTTGTAGTTATTTCTTTTCCTAATTTCCTTTTTGTAACCCTCAACGTAAAAAGATAGGGTGTTATTAGTTTGACGTGTTTAAATGTGTATGTTTGTGGCATCTTAGCGCCTAAACCACGGAGAATAGACTACTCATGTCTTTATCCGTGGCCTAAACGCACGGAGGATAGAGTAACGTAAACGGATGAACCGATTTTAATTTCGTTTTTTTTGTTTGATAGGTGTCTTAATCGAGTGTTCTTAACTAGGTTATTAGCTTTCAAGAATCAAATCATTTATTCAGTTTGTAGGCAGTATTAATATACGCACATATAGGTACACGTCAAAATCATAAATTATCAAGTAAACATAGCAAAAGCAGAATTTGACACTTTGAATTTAAAAAAAAATCAATAGTAATGAACCATTTCGTTCATGAACATCCACTCAGCCGTTTTAAGATTATGAGATTTTTCTAATTGATGGTGCTATTAAACCACCTTTAATAGGTCTGATCAATTCGAAATTCGGTATCCTCGTACTTCAACTATATTATTATAAGAACATGGTAGCATTTACCTGATGCAGGGACATCTGGAATCTGCAGAATACTCTACTCCTCACCAACTTACAGCAGAGATGTCTAGTTTGGGCTCATTGGAATGGTCTTAATTAACACATGACGTGCGCCGTCGCGAGCCTGTGATCGGATTTTCACGTCGTCAATTCAATGTAGCTTGAGCCGGATTACTCCTTCCGGCCCCTACCGAAACGGGCACCAGTGGGTACGTTAGGACAAAGTAGTAATGTTTGTGCCAACTGCCAACCAACAACCAGTGGGCGTCGGTAGGACATTAATATATTACCAGCCTAAAAAAACGCAGTGGCCGGTAGGTAAACGTCGCGCACTTGGGGTTTTATCTCACTTGGATACAATGGTCTACTTGGTCTCACCAGTATTTAACATATATTATGTTACTCTTTGGTCTCACCACTCTTAGATTTTTTTTGTGTCGGCCTCTGATTAACCTGTTAGTAACCCTACTGGTGCCCGTTTTAGTAGGGGCTGTTGGGAGTATACACCCTTGAGTCTAATAGATCAGTCGGGAGTGGTTTTAAATTTAAGTATTATTTATATTATGGATAGATAACTACTTGACTAAGTATATATCATCCGAGATCTCATCTGATGATAACTGACAATGCTTTCTTAGATGGAATCTTACTTGTCTGGAATTGAAAGACAGCATTGAGACGAGGCGCTGGAACAACTTACCTACTTTCTTACAATGCCCAGAGCTTAACTTACAAACCCGTCTTCCTTGCTAGCTGGCACCGAACTTCGTAATGGAACTAAGTAAGAGTAAATCTTCCATAACATTACGGTGTTCCAGAAGCACACAGTCCTTAAGGCGTCCATTACACGGCAGGTTATCCATCAATCATGACATTTGGTTGCTGATGCAGCCATCAAAAGTATGTAAAAAGCTCAAATGGCTCCCTATCCGTTTTCGGCGAAACGCACATATTCTTTCCCAGCTTTATAATATTCTTTTCCTTTCAGCCACTCCCTCTTATTTGAAGGAACGCTTTGAATTTTCACAATCATCTAACTCTCGTCTATTGCGTTCTCTACATAACCTCAAATTGAAGATGCCAGAACACCCACAAACGTCGCAACACTACTACAAATAATTTACCGTGAAAGCTATTCATCTATGGAATGCACTCCCTGTCAACATCAAAGAAGCCCGAACGCCGCAAATATTTAAAAATATGGTATTTAAGCATTATATAACACTATCGCAAATTGACTAGCTTTACTCTAAATATAATATTTATATGTATGTATTGTATTATTATATTTACTTAGTGTATTTGTGTATGTATATGTGTGTGTGTGTATATATATTTATATAGATCTATAATGTTATATGTAAGTGTATTTGTACTTGTATGGATATCATTATCTAGTATTTTGACTATATTTGTAGGTATGTTTATGTAAAATAATATTACTTATGACTTATCTTATTTTGTAAAAGGTATTGTATGCCACCGACCGCTTATTTTCAAAACTAGCTCCTGTCCATCCAAAGGTTGTCTGGTAGAGATCGCTCTGAGCGATAAGACCGCCCATTGTCACATCTAATTAGTTTTTCCTTGTCTTAGATTATAATGTGTTGATTGGTATGCAATAAAGTATTCATCTATCTATCTATCTAAATTTCGGTCAATCACCCCATAAAGCTAGACCGCACTAAGCGACACTTCACTGCAGCGGCGCGACGCGACACAGCGACAAAATATTCTTTGTAAGAAATTGTATGAGGTATACGGCACTATGCAGCAGCGTAACTACCTACGCTCCGCGTCACTGCGCGTCAAAGTTGATCAAATCATCAAATCTGACGCGCCGTGTCGCGTCATGTAGTTCCGCTGCCGTAAGGCTAGACCGCACTAAGCGACTGTAGACGCTTATGGCGCAGGGTCCTTGTGGCTTGATGGTGTCGTAGATTGAAACAACCGTTCAACTGGTATTCACGTTTATTACGTACTGTTTACCGGCGCATGCACACACAATATTTTTGCATTACAGTTACAAACAACACAATTACTACTTCTTTTAAAAGTTTAAAGTACACCTGACACGTCAAAACTCGATACATAAGTACAACAAGATGGCGGGGGTCGCCTTTTTAGGGTTCCGTAGCCGAATGGCAAAAAACAGAACCCTTATAAATTCGTCATGTCTGTCTGTCTGTCTGTCTGTCTGTCCGTCCGTACGACGTACGTTGAACGAGATACAGTCAGCAGTTCTAGAGATATGGCGACCGCAAAGATAACTTTGTTTTTCATACAAACACTATGAACACTAAAAATCATAGTTATGGAATACTTAACTGTGTTACGGAACCCTACGAGTGCGAGTCCGACTTGCACTTGGCCAGTTTATTCACGCTGCATCGCTCGCTCGGGTAACTTCGGGAAGATTCGTAAATTCTCGGTGGTTTTTACACTAATAACAAGCAGAGCGTGGGACGATGCACGCGTGACTTGCCGCCAATCGCGGCCTCGCGCTCTAACAATTTACCATTCAGGAGCAAGCATGGAAATGGCGGGCGAGACCGCGAATATTTAAACATACATTTGACATTTTCTTTATAGAACGCTACAAACTAGACTAAAACTAAATTATGGTTGCGCGACACTTACATCTTCCTCAGAAATTGCCGAACGACTGACAGACAAAATTTGCTGCAAACTGTCGCGGCACTGCAGTTCAAGTGGGGTTTACCTTTTTTTTTATTTTTTATTGAAAATGAAATGAAAATGCATTTATTCAGCTACACACTAAAAAAAGTAGGTATTTAAATATGAACAAAAACTTAAACCTAGTAGTATATAAAACAAAAAATCATAAATAATAAAACTTATTTATTTTATTTATTTATTTATTTATTATAAGCTATTTGTGTGTGTGTGCTGAACAGGACCATCTCAGCACATATGTTCAGGTTAACCGGAACGCTGATTTTCAGATGGACCTAAGCGGATTGGACACGAAAAAAATTACTTAATTATTCTCTATAGTCAAGCGTTTGACCACTATCTCACCTGATGTTAAGTGACGATGTGGTCGACGATGTAGCACGCTTGGCTAGAAGATACCTATTCACTCGCGCCTTGAAGACCCCCAGATGGTACCTTTCCGGAAACACAGACTCAGGCAAGGAGTTCCAATCCCTGGCGGTACGTATGATAAATGTGGAAGCAAATCGCTTCGTTCGGATTGATGGAATATCCACCATGTAGCGGTGGCGTGTATCAGTACGTCTGGTTGTCCGATTGAAAAAAGGTGATGGGGGAATAAGTTTGTGCAGTTGGGAGCCACACTCTCCGAAATGTATCCGATAAAAAACCCATAAACAAGCAACTCTGCGGCGATGCTCTAAGCTTTGGAGTCTTCTGTTAATGAGCTCGTCATTGTTGATTAGCCTAGCTCTTCGCTCAATTGCCTCCAACGCCTCTAGTTGGTATTTAGCCGAACCGTCCCAGAGGTGAGAACAGTACTCCATACATGATCGGACTTGTGCTTGATAAAGATTGAGCATCTGTCCAGGTGTGAAGTACTGCCTCACTTTCGCTAGAACACCAAGCTTTTTGGAGGCTACTTGTGCTTTTGATTCGATATACGAACCAAAATTCAACGTTGGAGTAAAGGAAATGCCAAGGAGCTCAAGGTGGTTAGTTAACAGCAAGGATACATTTCGGAAAGTAGGAGTCAGATGGAATTGACTCCGTTTTGCGGAGAAAAGACACGCCTGGGTTAGTCGCATTTAAACTGACCAGGTTGGCTTCGCCCCATTCGGAGACTGCCTTCAGAGACAGATACAAGCGCTCGACTATCGCCTCTCGAAGACACTGGATATCTGCACCACTGGTGCATGCTCCAGATATGTAGCTCTCTGCAACAGTGCTATCGTCTGCGTACCCAAATATACCGGGCTTCAGGAGATCGTTAATATGTAGCAGAAAAAGTGTTGCAGAGAGTACCGATCCTTGAGGAACCCCGGCATTGATTGCCAAAAGGTCGGACGAGCAGCCTTCAACGACTACTCGAATTGACCGGTTCCTCAAAAAATCCGATATCCATGCAGAGACCAGTGGGCAGTCCATACGATGGAAGCTTGCTTAGTAAGCTGTCGTGCCAAACCCTATCAAAGGCTTTCGAGATATCGAGAGAGACAGCAATGGCTTCTCCGTGCTTCTCGATGGCCTCACTCCAGATGTGCGTGGCATACGCTAGAAGATCCCCAGTGGATCGATTTCGGCGAAATCCGTATTGTCGGTCGCTGAGGAGGTCGTTCGCTTCTAGGTGTGCCAGGAGCCTGTTGTTCAGTACACGTTACATAGTCTTGCAGAGTATAGACGTGACCGAGATTGGCCTGTAGTTGACAGGGTCAGCACGACTGCCTTTTTTGGGCACGGGCTGCACGTTAGCTTGCTTCCACGAGTTTGGTACTCGTCCAGTTGTCATCGATAGACGAAAGAGGCGTGTTAGTACAGGAGCGAGTTCAGGTGCACAGGTTTTCACTACTATGGCTGGAATTCCATCAGGACCACTGGCTTTGTTCACGTCAAGATTCTGCAACGTTTTATGGACCTCCGTCTGACGAATGCGTATTTCCGACATGTGTGTCTCGCATCCCGGTAGACTGGATGGTACAGCGTGGTATTAGCACACCTAATAGTGACTCTACGTGTCGCATCGCGCCGCTGCAGTGAAGTGTCGCTTAGTGCGGTCTAGCCTTTAGACGATAGGTTATCCATCAGTCACAGCCGTGATTGCCAGCAAACTGACAACAAAACCTATCGTGTAATGGACGCCTTAGAGTCAGAGTATTCTAGGCCTAGTGCTCGCCATCTTCCACCACATCATCACTTACTACCAGGGCGAGATAGTGGTCTAAGGTTAGCCCACAGATCAAGGATTTCATTACGTTAAACGTAGTGAAATCCTAGATCTGTGAGCTAGCCTATAAGATATTAAAAAAACAACATTGACAATACTATGCGTGTGCAGAAAGCATTAGAAAAAAATATACCAACTTTTTGTTGTCATAGAGTATTCTTTGTATTATCTTTTTAGGGTTACTTTCGATTATACAGCGAGGTAATATTATAGACACGTGGTTCTCCCACGCAATGCGTTTGTTCTTTCCGCGTATACCTTCCTCCCGATTTTTTCCCACAGAAGGTTGATCTGAGTTGATCCAAAAGGACAGTTAACAGATTCCTCTTTGAAAAAAGCAGGCAACGCACGACTACCTATTGCCTCTGGTATTACAGGTGTTAAAATAAACAGATTCCTCTAAATAAACTAAAATACCGCCAAAATATTTAAGTTTCAATAAATAATTATTTACTATTTCAGTACTTATTTTAAATTTAAAATAGGCGGCGGTAACCACTTACCATCAGTTTGGGCCGCATGCTTCTTAGCTACTATATATATAAAAACAGGTATCGAAAACCTTAATGACACAAATGTTTGCCCGCAGAGATTATCAAGCATAACCCCAAATATCTGAAACTACTTAGCTTTAAATATATGCATTATTATCTGAATAACTACATTACATTATATAGAAATTTACTCAGACATTTTTTTTTTATAGGTAATAGGCTAGCGTTTGACCACTATCTTTAGTAAGTGACGATGCGGTCAAGGATGTTAGCAAGCTTGGCCAAGTATGGGAACTGGCTCTTAAGGATGGCTGCCGGAACACATTAGATGTTTGGCGACAGATTTTCTAACTTGAGGGTTGAGGGTGGTAGCTGGCCCAGGCGGACAGTGTCCTACTTACGTAGTAAGTATTATATAATCTGTGGTCCTACCACCATGCGGATATTGGGTGTTTCTTAAGGATGTTTTTACCTTCACCGGAGGGCCACTGTGAAAAGCGCCAACAAATTTTTCGATAGAATAATCCATGGGTGCCCTGCTGTGCACCCATGGATTGAACTCGGTACCACTATCATCAAAGCCGACCATTCTCCCACTACACCACTAGGCCCCCAGCGATAAGAAACTACCTTTGAATTTGAAAGTAGATGATATAAACATAACTAACCTAACATTTAATTTAACACACTTTAGTCGTTTGGAGGCGCGCTCGTTGTTGGGAACACGTCCGCTGATAGGGCTGATCGCGGAGACTGCTGATGATCTACAGGCCAGGGTGTCGACTCGTGCGAGTGTAGGACTTCGGGGTAGTAAATAAAAGTTGCTTCTTCATAAAGATCGTTTAAAAAATTAAAGAACCGACTTTATATGCCGCGCTATTAATTTTTAGTTCCAAGTTTGAGGTGTTTATCTCCATATCTCTAGAGGTACTTATCAAATCTCGATGTATTTACTTTTTTTTTAAGTCGGATAAAAATTAAACTAGAAATATTACTAAATTCGGGACCCTGTCCGCGTGAGCCAAACTCGCACTTAACCAACTGTCATTTTTATTTTTGAAATATGTCATAGCAATCAACCTACAAATATTGTCAAAATTGCAAAAAACACAAAAAAATTGCTTCAGCAAAATTCTAAAATAAATAAAGTGCCTCGTAATTTTCGCGGTTAAAAAAAAATAGAAAATGTAAAACTACTTGCGTAAACAAAAACAATTGTAATGGCGTAAGTATTTATGTTGTTTTTTTATGATAATTGGACAGAAAGGTCTTGAAATTTCTATCGAAAAATTTATGTGCGCTTTTCACAGTGGATCTCCGGTGAAGGGAAACATCGCTAAGAAACCCCCAACTAGGTGGTAGGATACTATCTAGTGTCCGCCTAGCTAGCTCGCTCGCACCCTAAAGTTAGAATCAGAATTAGTATAATTTATTAAAAAAACTAATACAAAAATAGAAAAATCTGTCACCACTATCTCACCTGTTGGTAAGTGATGATGCGGTCGAGGATGGTAGCACGCTAGACCTAGAATGGGAACTGGCTCTCAAGGATAGCTGCCGGAACACATTAGATGTTTTGGCGACAGATTTTCTAACCTAAGGGTGGTAGCTGGCCAGGCGGACACTAGATACTTAGTGTTCTACCACCATGCGAGGGTTGCGGGTTTTTATAACGATGTTTTTCCTTCACCGGAGGGCAACTGAAAACAACACATACATTTTTTCGATAGAAAAACCCATTGGTTCACGGCGGGGATTGAACTTGGTGCTTCTGGCGTTAAAGCCGACCATTCCCCCACTACACCAGTGGGCCCTTAAACCGACGAGACAGGTTGCCCACGAGCTCTCGTCTATGGGCACAGCGACGAACCGGACGGTAGCGTTTGACCCTGACAACCTAGCCGGTTGCTGGGACGATGTTTTGCTAGACCTCCCCTGTTTTTACCCTCCGCACGCGATACCCCAGCACAGCACAAGAGACTCGTCTCAGCTAGGCTATTCTGTAAGCTATCTCGACAGCGGAATCCGCGGTGAGATTCGAATTTCGTACTACGAAATTCAATTCTATCACGTTCGTAATACGGTTGAATTTCGTAATACGAAATTCAAATCTCACCGCGGATTCCGCTGTCGAGATAGCTTACAGAATAGCCTAGCAGAACCTGGATCACACTGCCCGTCGGGCAAAATACCACGGCCGCTGTATGGCCACCCCAATTCCTGTGCGTAGGTATAAACGCACAGCGCGCACGAAACTCTGGTCAGGCACAGAATAATAAATAGTACAAGGTCAGGGGGCAATACCCCGAAACCGGGGCCCCGCGCAGACGGACAGACGGAAAACGGGCGGAAGCAAGATCTGGTCGTACCTCAACTGTTTTAAACAGGGTGTACGGAGTACATTACTTTACTTTATTTTTGCAACTTAGCACATTTTACAACAACTGACTTACTTTGAGTACGCTTTGACGCGCCGCGAGTGAGAATCGCTATACGCTAATACTGCAATTTGTGTCTAATAAACTCTAGGTACGGGTAAAATCTTAAATTGAGTCGCCTGAATTTAGGGAAGTGAAGGGGGGAGGGGAGACGTTAGGAAGGTGTTCTCTAGTGTGTTGCCTTAGTTTACGTAGTAACTATTATATAATCTGTGCCTTAGTGTCATACTATGACTTTACCTAATATTTACGTTCTATTTCACGCATTTGGTAGTTTTACGTGCGAATTTACAAAAAGAAAATTATTTGAAAATATGTTACGCACTTAACTTTGGAGGTATGCAGGGTTATTCTTAATCATTCAAAAGCAAATTCGGATTCGGAAACTGACTTTACTTCGACTTGGATCTTTGCAATTCACAATGCTCCGATCGGTTACTTTTGATATTTCAATTCGCAAAAATCAGTGATTCTAATTGGAAAGGTTTCCGCGACAAAATAGCTCACGGGTTTATCGATAAGTATTCAAAATTAAAAATGAAGTTTCCGAATCCGAATACGATTTCCAATGATTGAGAATCAAGGAGCTGTAGAGCTATTCTGTAAGCTAGTTTACGCATCTCGCAAGCGGTGAGATTTGAATTTCGTATTACGAAATTCAACCGTATTACAAAGATTTCATAGTACGAAATTCAAATGGTAATACGATTATATCGTAATACTCACCGCGGATTCCGCTTGCGAGATGCGTAAACTATCTTACAGAATAACCCTACTGGACGTAACTCCTAGCAAAATATAAATAATTTTAAAATATTGCTTGTAATTTTGTAATAATGTTAATACCTACTCTATGCTACTATACAGGCTGTGTGAACATTGCAACACTACGGTGCTACCCGATAAACTATCAATGTTGCACGGATATAGCTACCACGAGGAATGTAAGAAATGCTGTAAGTAAAAACCCATCTATGTAATATATAAAACACAAAAAAGAGGCTGTGTAGTCGTAGAAAGCTATATAGGTACGCGTTAGAAATGAAACTTCCTAGTTCATTAAATATTTTTTTAAGCGACTTCAAAAAAAAGGTGGAGGTTACTTAATTCCACCGTATATATATACAATATATATATATATATATATATATATATATATATTGTTATATATATCGTTTGTTCACGGATAACTTCGATGTTTATAAACCGATTTTTGATGATTATTGTTTTTGTTTGTTTTTGTTGGAAAGGAGATGTCCCAAGAGTAGTACCATAGTAATTTGATCGAGATCTGATAAGTATCTCCATAGATATGGAGATAAACACCTCAAACTTGGCTTTGAAAATTAATAGCGCTGCATTTGAAGTCGGTTCTTTTAGTTAAACGATCTTATTGTACAACTCTATCTGTTGAACTTTAGCGAATTCGTCTTCGTAGTTACGCCGTTCTACAATAGAGGGCGTTTATAAATATAAAGTACAACATGACGGTTAAGTCACTTCCGCTGCCTTCGGACCGTGACGCTACGTCACATCCGTCAAATTTTAGCCCATAATTATTTTTTATTGGTAGGGTACATTTTCAAGGTGGTCCTATTGTAATTTTATCGAGATTTGATATGTACTCCATAGATATGAAGATAAACGTCTCAAACTTGCCGCTGAAAAAGACTCGCGTGGCATGGAAGTCGGTTCTTTTAATTTTTAAACGATCTTAAATTATTTAGACGTATGCAGCGAGACCAATCTTCACAACGCCGAGCTATTCAAAGGAGTAATTTTCTGCACCAGTTGCTCTCAGAGGATTTTCCAAGGATGCTCCACAGCTCGAAGGACCAAAGAACAAAACGCTAAGAAATTCAGACCTAAGTAATATATTTATACTTACTATATTACATATTATATTTAGGACAGACATGCACTTGATCACTATCTCACCTGATAAGTGACTGAGATGAGCATTTCTGGTAATAGAAGATTCTAGTAAGACCTATTTGCCTATATGCGAATGTGTCTGTAACACAGAGATATTAATAATAAGGTAGATAGGTCGATGTATTGGTAAGTTCACAGACAACCGTGTTAGAACAGGATCATTAATAATACTGTGTTAGAACTAATCACAGAGGAGTTTTGGCGGGAACGTGGAAAAGTGTGTGTGATCTCATTGTATTCTTTCCTAAAACTTGTGTTCTTCCGCGTGTTAATATGTAATAAATGTGGATTATTAACCATTAAGTGCCGGTGAATGTGTGCGAGTGTAGGGAAACAGCACTATGTTGAAAAACATGCTATTTGCGTTCTCACCAAAATTCCACTGAAAATCTTCAGTAAACACCACATCTTTACTGAAGGTATGACTTAGACTAGACTTTTACTTGACAACTGACCTGAAATGTGACTTTGACCCATCTCTACGACTAACATTCATAAAATCTTGAAAAATTTCAATACTTGACACTGGCTAAATACACTAATCGTGTGGAGCCATAAAGAAACAAAAAAAAAAAAAATACTAATCACAGTTCAGAATTATATGTGTGGCGCTGTTTAAGTGTGCGTGGCTCTGCGTTTGAATATATTCGTATGTAGTAGTGACGCCATGGGCGAGAGAAATGTCACAGCGAGGTGGCGAAAAGCGTTTTGTAAATAATTAGCGATTTTTAACACTCTTACTACCATATTTTTAATATTTCTGTAGCCTATAAGGTGTGAAAAATTTGTTGTCACTTTTCTTTTTTAATTCTTGTTAACCCTTCCAACTTAGCTACATATGCTTGTGTCTGGAGTGGGTTCACGTCAATAGTGCAATGGGTGGGGCTCGAACTCATGACCTCTCGATCGCCAGTCCGACACCTTATCCATTGGGCTATTGCCGCTTTTTATTTAGTCATTTTATTATTTATTATATTTATATATTATATTTATTAGTTATAGCCCGGTCAATTTAGACATTTGAATGTGCATAAAGTCCCAACAAGCTAATAATAAATAATAATTAAAATTTTCCTATAATTCCCGTGTATGGTAATTTTTTTATTCAAGGTCAAAGGTCAAAAAATGAGTTTATCGCGATTTTCAGCAAAACGGTAAGTTATATCATAAAAGTATCTTAGATAAAATTGTAGACCATAAAATTATATATAAAAATGTATCAATACTTTTTTTCCTGCGAGCCACCGTTTCTGAGATATGAAGGGGGGGGGGGAAAATTGTTCAAACCTATACGTGTGGGGTCTATGGATAGGTCTTTAAAAATGACATTGAGGTTCCTAAAATTATTTTTTCTCAACGTCAATCATTTAAAAGATAGGCGCGTCTAAAGTGGTATAAAGTGTGTCCCCCTCCCCCCTCTAACTTTTAATGTAAGGGAGTGAAAAATCTAGAAAAAATATATTCTGTAGATCTCAATAAAAACTTAAACGAAAATTGATTAGAACGAGATACAGTTAGCAGTTTTTGAGATACAGTGACGGCAAATATAACTTGGTTTTTCATACAAACTCTATGAAAAACAAAGTTATTTTTGTAGTTGCGAAAAATCATACATCATATATACGTGGCGTACTCATGCATATAACAACTTTTATAACTTTTTTAATCGTTATATCTCAGAAACGGTGGCTCGTAGAAAAAAAGTATTGGCATATTTTTTATACATAAAATTATGATCTACAATGTTGTCTAAGGTATTTTTATGATAAAACCTACCGTTTTTCTGAAAATCGTGAAAACTCATTTGTTTGACCTTTGACCTTGAATATATTTTTTTTCGATACACGGGAATGATGGGGATCTTTTAAATATTATTTTTAATTATGTTTTCAACAATTTTACTGATTTTCAGCTTGTTGGGACTTTATGTATATATATCATGATATGTACTGTGATCGGTATGCGTTTCTCTATGTTGTGTTTCACTATTTCTCTTTTTTATTTTTTTTATATAAAAATTGTCTGAAGTACTGAAACACACACTTACATGTATGGTTGGTTTTAACCTACTTTAATTTTTTTTTTAATATTCTGACGTAAACGATTGGATGACAGCTGAATGGTTCATTACTTTTTTTTTCTAATTCAAAGCGTTAAATTCTGCTTTTGCTATGTTTACTTGATAATTGGTTATGATTTATTTTATGATTTATGATTTTGACGTGTATATGTGCGTATATTTATACTGCCTACATACTGAATAAATGCTTTGATTCTTCTTCTTTGATTCTTCTTATGTACCTTCACTCTCAGTTTTTGGTCTAGATTGACCGGACTATTATTTAATACACAAGATTTAAAAAAAAACAATTCTTATATTAGTTTTCCATCAATTATTGCAAGCCATATTTCAATCACAATGAGTTTGTATGAGCCCCGTTGACGAAATGGATAGATGGATTAACTTCTAAGCGAGAGGTTGCTGGTTCAAATCTTAGCACGCATATTCATACACAGGTGGTAGTAGCTTTTTAGGTATAGGTATATATCAAATCAAATAATTCATTTATTTCAAGCCATTCATAACTCGTTTCGATTCGATACCCACATAATTTTTATCTGCGCTCGGAAATTACTAACAGACCAATAGCACAGATTATATAATAGTTACTTCGCACAAATTTAAGCTATATCTACCCCGTTGCAATTCAGATATATTTAAAAGGAACGCTTACGCAAATGTCATACTAGTGTATATATAACTAGCAGCCCGCCCCGGCTTCGCACGGGTAGAACATATATGCCTACAAAATTTGCATCAGTTTGTTGCATCGAATATAAAATAAGAACATATTTAACAATCATCCAATTTACACAAAACCTTAACGAATTATGCACCTAAACCTTCCTCATAAACACTCTGGCTATTGGTGAAAACCGTAGGGTAATCCGTTCAGTAGCTATTGAGATTATTGCGAACAGACAGACAGAGTGATGGACTTTATTTTATAATACTTACGTAGTGATATTGGACGGCCCTTTGGCGTAAAGGATAGTTACCCTGATTCTGTCCCGACGGTCATTGGTTCTAATCCTAGCTATATACCTACCAATGAAAGTTTTATGTGCATTCATGAATCATGGAGTTTTCGTACAGTGGTAGTGGGATCATTAAAGTAGCTTACCACCAAGGAGAACATCTGCCGCCGTAACCTTACGCGTTCCCCGACGCAAAATGTAGGGGTAATATACGTTTAACGTGTGTATCTGTGTGTCTGTCTGTAGCATCTTAGCACCTAACCGGATGAACCGATTTTGTTTTTATTATTAATAGTTTTTTTTGTTTGATAGATGTCTTCATCGAGAGTTTTCTTAGCTTTGATACATGAAAATTCGTTCAATCGTTATAAAACTATGAGCTTTTTTCTAGTTAATTGCGCTATGAAATCAACTTTTATAGGTCTGATCAATTCGAAAATCTTCTTCTTCAACGATATTGTAAGAACATGGAAGCATTGACCTGATTCTGGGACATCTCCTGGACTGTACAGAATACTGAAATGCTCACCAACTTACAGCTCAGATGTTAAATGTCGTGTTTAGAGTCATTGGAATGCTTATAATGAAAAGATTATAAATAGATCAGTCGGGGTGGTTTAAAATATAATATTATTATAGGTATATACGAGTATATATATGAATATTATTTTATACAATAGATCATATTATTATACTATATTGACTTCAAATTGATTGTGATCGGTGGGGATCTACAGCATAGCTAAGCTTATAATAATATTTTCGCAGTAACTATGACCTAATCTGTGGTTTCACTGCAAATATTTTATTAATTTTGCGATGCGTGTATGTGAAATTCGTGATATCTTCTAGAGTTTTCATTTGAATTATATACTGTAAGGGACAATTTTAATCTATAATATGTGGCCAAGCTAATTAACGTAATTATTTGGATAAGGATTAATACTATATACTTGAAAATAGCCTTGGAAGGTATGTAATATTTTTTAACAAAAATTTTAAGATTAAAATGGTTACTGTGACTGTACTTTAAGAGATAGACATATGCTGTCGCGGACTTTTTTGTAGGTCTTATTAAGTTGTACAACTCTTGCATAGAAAATATTATTCTATCTATTTTCAATTAAGCAGCGTTCGTAAGAAACTTGTTTTTCGACCGTTTTTTTGCCGACTTAGGTTGCAAATTAGGTCTCCACGAATGTACCTTTGATTTAAACGGGATCATATATAGCTTATTTTCATTCCGAAAGTTCATTCTATGTATTAGTGAAATAATTTTTTAAATCATTTCAGTAGTTTTTGAGCCAAATCCTTACAAACATACAAAAATACAAAACTACAAAAATACAAAAATACAAATGTTCTCTCATTATAATATAAGTATAGAAGTATAGATAAATTGCCCAATTCATTTAAAGACATGACTATATGCATATTTAAAATAAACTGGCCAAGTGCAAGTCGGACTCGCACTAGTAGGGTTCCATACCACACTACAGTATTTTATAAGATCGATCAAAAATACCACTATCATTTTTCGCCAGCAAAAAATAATAATAAAATAACATTTTATTTATTATAACGACATCTAACGTCTAACAAAGGAGTTAGGGATCGACATTTCAATATAACTCCATCTATGGGACGTTTACCTAACTAAGCGTTCATAGATGGAGTGAAATGCCGAAAAAACACGTTTCTTGTATGGGGACCCCGGGGAGAACGGTTGCCTTTGATGCCAAAGGTACAGAGTTCAAATCGCCGTGCACCAATGGATTTTTCTATCGAAAAATGTATGTGCGCTTCTCACAGTGGCCCTCCGGTGAAGGAAAAACATCGTTAAGAAACCAACAACCCCCCTATGGTGGTAGGACACTATCTATAATAGTGTCCGACTGGCGTGCTTACCATCTCCGACCGCATCATCACTTACCAACAGGTGAGATAGTGGTCAACCGCTAGCTTATAAAACATTAAAAATAAACAAAATAAAAATAAAAGTGTTCCGGCAGCACACAGCCCTTGAGAGTCAGAGTACCTAGGACTAGCGTGTTTGTTGAGCTAACAACATTTCGAATTAGTTTCGACATAATTACATAGATGGCGCTAGTAAACGAGCCCTGTTTTTCTACATCGCGGTGACGAGATTCTCCGTGAACTCATATACCAAAATGTTCTTGCTACTATAATTAAATCAAATCTGAGACTGAACACTAGTATTATTCACACTTCCCTCATATTAACCCCTAGTGTATTTATCTAGGTGGTAGGTAATTTACCACGCTATAGGCTTAGCGTGTTCAGTGTTTACTATTGTGTACTAATAAGTATACTGCTATGGTGGTAAGCGTTGATGTGGTCGAAGATGATGAACATGCTAAGCTAGGAGTACTCAAGACTCACACAATATTTTTAGCATTAATAAGTTACCAAATAACTATGTCATTATATAATATCGTTTAAAAACTTAAAAAGAACCGACTTCAATGCCGCGCTATTCATTTTCAGTACCAATTTTGAGATGTTTTTTTCAATATCTCTGGAGATACTCAGACCTCGATAAAATTACCATGGTACCACACTTGAGATATCTCCTTTCGAACAAATAAAACTGGCCAAGTGCGAGTCAGCATCTCTTATCGCATACTTAGGGAGGGTTCCGTACAATACGAAACATACAGAGTTTCAACCTCATATATTTGATTAACTGATATTACCAAGAATATTTGGTTTGGTCGCGATCTAGAAAGACGGGGCTCGTTTACTAGAGCCATCTATGTCATTTTGCCGAAACTAATTAGATAGGTGGCGTTTAAAAACACGTTTTTTGTATGGGGACCCCCTTTAATTTTTAACTTTATTTTGTTTTTAGTATTTGTTGTTCTAGCGGTAACAGAAATACACCATCTGTGAAAATGTCAACTGTCTAACTATCACGGTTAATGAACTATAGCCTGGTGACAGACGGACAGACAGACAGACAGACAGACGGACAGCGGGGTCTTAGTAATATGGTCCCGTTTTACCCTTTGGGTACGGAACCCTAAAAAAGAATAATTAAAATCGGTTCGTAAACGACGAAGCGACGAAGTTATCCGCGAACAAACATTAAAAAAAAAATATATACGGTCGAATTGAGAAACCTCCTCCTTTTTTTTGAAGTCGGTTAAAAATATTTTCAATCCTCTTCATCCAAAGGGTGTATTGTGTGGAAGAGTTCTCTATTACGTAATTAATTAACATTTATAAAATAAGCTGTGTTGTGTAAGTAACTTAGCTCATAGTTTCGGTGTAGCAATAGCTGACTGACCAGTTGGTCTAGGTCTAGTAGTTAGTGAGTCTGTCCACAAAATCCAAGGTCGTGGGTTCGATTCCCACACGGGACAATTAGTTGTGTGATCCACAAACAACTGGGTGTAATTGTGTCCGTGATTTTGTATGTTTGTGAAGTCCCCCGCGACACAGGATTTCCTTTAGCGGGGAGGGGAGTTGTCTAAAAAAACAACAAAAAAAAAATCCAATAATTTACGACATATATATCTATAGTTAGTTGTATATCAACTTAAAAATAATCCCCTAATTAGACAATACAAAAAAATTATACCTAAAACTATAGATAAAATACAGAACCAAGGTCACTGGTAACAATCTGTCAACAATCTGCCGGTAAAGTTCCCAAAAAGCTAGCGACGTTGTCTCGTTGTATAGCTAGGCTAATACGTTGGCCGAGGTAAGCGCCAGCTCTTTGGTCAAAGAAGAAGAATCAAAGAATCAAAGCATTTATTCAGTATGTAGGCAGTATAAATATACGCACATATACACGTCAAAATCATAAATCATAAAAAAATCATAACCAATTATCAAGTAAACATAGCAAAAGCAGAATTTAACGCTTTGAATTAGAAAAAAAAAGTAATGAACCATTCAGCTGTCATCCAATCGTTTACGTCAGAATATTTAAAAAAAATTAAAGTAGGTTAAAACCAACCATACATGTAACTGTGTGTTTCAGTACTTCAGACAATTTTTATATAAAAAAAATAAAAAAGTGAAATAGTGAAACACAACATAGAGAAACGCATACCGATCACAGTACATATCATGATCCAAGTGGAACTGATAGTCCGTCTGTCAGCTGCATAATATTGTTTAAATAAAAATAAAAATGGCAAGCCTAGAAAGAAAATCTGCGGACAAAAGGGGAAAACTGAATGGCTGTTGAATCTACCGGTGTTTCGGAAATACTCCCATCAGAGAAGAAACACCAAGAAACTCTATGGGGCTTGTCTTGTCATTTTATCTTTTTTTTTTAAAATTAATTTTACATGTCAGCTTTAAAATTTTAACAATATATTAATAATTATAATACAATTTATATTTGTTCTTGGAACTTGGGGCATTCAGGCCATGCATTTTTGTCATCCATATAGTCACCTATTGTATAGTATTATTTTTTCATCAAATTGGATTTTACATAGATTTAAATAATCTATTGATAGATGCAAATTTTGTAGGCATATATGTTCTACCCGTGCGAAGCCGGGGCGGGCTGCTAGTCATTTATATTCTTGCGTATGAACAAAATATTTTCATAAATGTATTGACATGCCACTGTTAGAATTTTAATTTCCTTAAATTTTTCACGAAGTGAATCTCGCGACCTCATACTATATATAGAGCGAATAGCTCGTTTCTGCAAAACAAATATGATTGGATTTCAGCGGCTTTCCCCCACAATAAAATGCCATAAGACATTATACTGTGGAAGTAGCTGAAATAGACCAATCTTGCAGTGGCTTCGTCCGTTAAAAATCTAATTTTACGTACTGCGTATGCAGCGGAGCTTAACCTACCTGCTAGAACCGATATTTGAGAACCCCATTGAAGCTTTGAATCCAGGGTGGTGCCCAAGAATGTTGTGGATTCAACAAGTTCTAATGGTTCATCATTTATTAACATACATCTATTTAGGATACCCTTTTTTACATTTGGTAGAGAGAAATTAATACATTTAGTTTTTTTTTGCGTTTAACAATAAGTTATTGGTTGTAAACCAATTCAGAACCTGTGTTATTGATTTGTTTACATCGTCAAAGTTAGGTGTAGTCCTATCTATTTTGAATATCAAGGAAGTATCATCTGCGAACAAAACAATATCACATAGGTTCTGTACGAATGACGGTAAATCATTGATATAAACTAGAAATAAAAAAGGTCCTAGGATCGATCCCTGCGGGACTCCCATTTTTATGAGGGATCCAGATGACCTGACGCCATTGACTTCAACCATCTGTGTTCTGTTACAGAGGTATGATGATACCAGATCAAGTGCCTTACCTTCAACACCGTAGTATTTTAATTTGTAAATTAGTGTTTCATGACAGACACAATCAAATGCTTTTGATAGGTCACAGAACACGCCAATAGCATCTTGTGCTTTCTCCCATGCATCAAATATATGTTTAAGAAGACCTATTCCTGCATCAGTAGTAGAACGCCCTTTAGTAAATCCAAATTGTTTGCTATTTAAAAGATCATTCATGTTAAAATGTGTTAAAAGCTGGTCTAATATTACTTTTTCAAAAATTTTACTCAATGCCGGTAGTATAGAGATTGGTCTATAGTTAGATGGATCATTTTTGTTTACTGATTTGAATAAAGGAATCAATTTACTTTTTTTCATTAAATCCGGGAAGACACCTTGATCAACGCATCTGTTAAAAATAAAAGCTAAGTATGGGCTAATAACAGTAATAATGTAACTGAGAACTGTGGTTGACATTCCCCACAGGTCCTCGATTTTCTTTTGTTTGAGCATTTTAAATGTTTTCACAATTGAGTCTGCAGTTACGTGTTTGAACTGGAACAAGGTATCACATTTATTTACACACTTTGATAATATAGAATAAGTATCAGCGGGACTAGAATTTATGGACTGAGTGGTAGTAATGGGTACTTGAGTGAAGAACTCATCAAATGTATTGGCAACCTCATTACTATCCATGATTAATTTATTGTTAACTTTTAAGATGATCTTACTGTCTCTTTGTTTTATTTTTCCAGTTTCAGTATTGATGATTTTCCATGTTGTTTTTATTTTATCATCAGCATGCTTAATTTTTCTACTAAAATGCAAAGATTTTGCTGTCTGACAAACCACTTTAAAAGTTTTGGAATATAGTTTTAAGTGATTTATGAATTTAGTATTGTGTAAATTAATTTGTTTTTGTGAGTATAAGTTGTACAAATTATTTGTACTTTTGTAAATACCAGGAGTAGCCCAGTCATCGAACCGAATTTTCCCAGCTCTTGTAATAGTTTTAAATTTAAAAATATTATTGAACTCTGCACCCAACATTTGAGATAAAGTGCTGCATAGGTCATCGGGATCCTCAGAAAATATTAGGTTCATTAGTTGCTTGTCAATGATATCCACAAACTGTTCAACCCGATTGGTTGTAATGGGCCTGTATGTGTATTCTTGACCTTTGGTGGATGTTTTACATGAAAATGTGGCACTCTGTCCCAGATGGTCGGAGCCAAGTTTATCAAAGATTGCAATTTTCTCAGGTTCACAGTTGCAAAACACATTGTCCAAGCAGGTTGCTGATGAGCTAGTGATTCTAGTCGGCTGGTTAAAAAGATGTTTTAAATTGAAGCTAAGAAATACATTTTTTAACTTATCACTGATCACGGGTCACGGGTGATGTTAATATGGCATCTGGATAACTCCTTTACGAAACCCCGGGAATCCCGACCCCAATGAGCCCATTGTTTCGACAACGGAAGAAATATGTATCTATCAGCAATAGTAGCATATTCCTCTGTTTGAGGTTTTCTGCTGCATCCGCTGCCGCGCCCGCTGACCGTAAGGTCCCGCATACGAGTATGTGGGATGCCACCCACCATCGACTATGAAGTCGATGGATGCCACTAATGTCTAAAAATCTATTATTATTGTAGATCACATCGAAGACGCTCTCAAAGAAATAAAGGTATATCTGGAGACAAAAGACTTCATGCTGGGGTCTTGGAGCTAGCGGGACTTCATGCCAGATCAGATAGTAGTTGCAAAAGCTGTGATGTCGATGTCAAATACAGGTAATTAGTGTATTTTTTTTACATGGGACGTTTTATGCCTCAGATGTTATTAACCGACTTTACAAAAAAGAAGGAGTTTCAATCCGTCGGAATATATTTTTTTTATAAATGTTCACCGATTACTCTGATGCCTGAGCCGATTTGGAAAATTATTTTTTTGTTTCAAGGGGTACCCTTTCCAGGTGCTTCCATTTAAATTTTAAATAAATCGGTCGAACGGTTGTTAATATTATCGACATTTGTATTAGGATGCATTTATATACCTCGATGACATGCTACTGACTACTGGCTACTTTGACTAGCGCGACGTTTATAGTCGGTTTTTTTAGTTTTTTAAACGACCTTAAATTATTTTGGTTCATACGTAACTTTATCTCGGATGTTACTTATGACACAGAATAATGAATAGTACAAATACTTATGATTCAGTTGTTACTTTCAATTGGACGTTACATTGGATCATACATTTATTTTATTCAGATTCTACTGTGATTTAGACGTTACTATAATTCGGAGTTACATTGATTTAGATGTAACCTTAGTGCAGACATTAAATTTGTTCAGGCTTTACTTCGATTCAGACGTTGTTTCAAATTTGGTTCAAGATCTGTCTAGAAGATATAACTCTTAGCTCTTCTTGTAATGTAACACCTATTTTGTACAATGTTTTAAGTTCTCCTATTTGTTTCTTTAAGATTTCATTCAGATTCATGGAGAGTTTCTATTAACGTTCTATCTATCTATGTACACCGAGCGGCACCATTTACCATCCACCTTACGAATAAATTATAAGTCAGGAACTCTAATTCAGAACAAATTCCACACAAAAAAATTAAAACGACGTAAATTCAAAATACGATACGAATCACTTTCGAACGAGCTTTCGAAGTTACAAATGATTGGCTTGGAGATTGATTTAAAAGCAGGGATTGGTTTGCGCATGTGCCGCAACAAGACAAATTTCCGACTTTTAACCCCGCCTGCTTGGACACGACTTTTGTTGGGTCAACTTTATAACACAGTTACTTTTCCTGACTTATGATTTATTCGTACCCTTTTATTTACTTAAAAGTGGCATGTTTCTCACTTTTTACGTTACTGAGTACGTGATTATGATTTAAAGGTTTTATATCCACCCCAGCCATTTTTAAAAAGTGGGCGGTTAATTTTATTATTGTGTTTTGGGTATCCACCCCGGTCAACTTTTTTTTACATTTTTTCGCCGGGTGGGTTATACATTATCCTGCTGAGTGTATAATTATGTGATCGTTGATTGTTCGTCATTCTTGTTTCAGCAAATCTTCAAGTTTCCACAACGCGACAAAGCCAAAAGTAGGAATAGCAGTCGGCGAGGTAAGACACGTCTTAAAAATGTAGATAGATTTACTATTAAAAGAAGATACGTACATAGACATTAACAAGCTTTTTACCATCATTTCAATTGATGGTCAGTGACGATAATAATCTTAGAAATGACAAGCAATACGCTGGTATGAAGATGGTGATGGTGAGGGGATGGTGTCTGCTTAATACAGAACGCCACAGAATCAGTTATATCATATTATGCAAATGTGCATAGTCAATTAAAGAGTTTTTTTGTTTGTTTTTAGGGTTGCATACCTTAAAAGGAAAATAGGAACCCTTAAAGGATCACTTTGTTGTCCATCTGTCTGTCTGTCTGTCTGTCGAACTGCAAAGTTAAGTTTGTCGTTTAACCTAGTTTTAGAAGGTGGTACGGAAGCCTCGGTGGGCAAATCCAACTCGACTTGGCCGGTTTTTTTGCATATAGGCTAGCGTTAGATTACTATGATGATGGTGGGAATAGCCTTATGTCCAGCAGTGAACTAGTATAGGCTGAACTACCTTAAAGAAGCCGTTTGCCAGCCAATTTGGAAGACTATTGAAACCGTATTTAAATTAGCTGGCAATTATTGCGGAACTCGTCGAATGCACTTTTTTGTTTTTTATCCGATACCTAATGGGTAACGCTTGACCACTATGTCACCTGATGTTAAGTTATGATGCGGTCGATGATATAGCGTGCTTACCTATATAATATTCACTCTCTCGATTGGCGATTTATTTGTGCATCTTCTGTACCTAATCATATTTGTAACTGTTTTACAGACGATCCAAAATATTAAGAGAAGTAGTGCAGGTAAGCATGTACTACGGATGTATGTTTTCCGGGTTCCGTACCGAAAGGATACCAACCGCATCGTATTACTAGGACTTCGCTGTCTGTTCGTCCGTCCGCCCGTCCGTCCGTCTGTGAAAGGGCTATATATTAATATTAAAAACAACACAATTAATTAAGCAATAATTACAAGAAATGTATATATATATATATATATATATAAATATATCTAACTTATATATATTAATTAAAAAAATGTTTCTACCTATGTCCTTTATAGACTTTTAAACCATCCAGCCGATGTGCCCCAAACCGGTTTCATTAGAAAAACAATAATACGAAGATGGTTTTCACCATGCATTAGGCACATTCGGTCACAGTTATTTTTTAGCATACGAGTAGTAGCACACGCCGGGTGTCCGCTATAGCCCGGCAATCTCGCGCGCGACCGTCCCGCGGGGTGACAGACGGTGGCGGGGACGAGGTACCCAAGATGTCAGCGGGTAGCTGGGAAGGGAGGCGTGTGTAGCCGTGTCACAGATTATATAATAGTTACTGCGTAGTCGTGTGCTAGAATGACCGCTAACTCGTCCCCGCTACTGTATGTCACCCCGCGGGACGGTCGCGCACGAGATTGCCGGGCTATTATTTAATTAAATCTATGATAATTTTATACATTAATCTCGAATAACATATATGATTAAAAACATAAGAATAATAAAATATAATTAATTTTAGATAATAATAAGATATTTGCACACCATGAATCGTGGTAGAATCATAATTATGTAACCAACAACATGCATGCATACCTGAATGAATGAATGAATGAATGAATGAATGGTATTTATTTGTATAACAGACTTTTCTTAAACATAAACTATATACTAAATCAAATTACAGTAAGTAAGTTGTGTTTATCTAGGCTAGAATACATTGATACCCAAACTAGGATAACCTGTGTGATGGCGTATCAATGCCCCCGCCAGACAGACAAGGTTGTTAAAAGTCAAAAGCATTTATTCAGTACACGGGCAAATTAAAAATGTGCACTTACACACGTCAAATAACATTAAATAGATCATATTGAATAATAATTATTATAGATATAACAGAAACATAACTTATTGCTTTGAATTTACAAATACAAACAAAGGTATTGAGCCATTAAGCTTACATCTAGACGTCGAACGTCACACGCAAGCATTTTCCAGGGAGGAAAATGGGGAATACATTTGTATGGGAAAATATACCCCGCGTTTGCTCTTAAAACACATGTTTAATACCCCTGATTAATGTATGGTTGCCAACCGTACTATTAGGTGCACCCGCAACCCAGTGCAGTTATAATAACTAGTAGTTTAAATTAAACAATTTATAACTACGTTAAAAAAATATATAACTTATTTTAAAATACACTTATCCATAAACAAAATATCCACAGCAGCTGAGCAAACTAGTTACAGGTGGTAGTTACAGCTGCCAGATGCAGGACAGAATTTTATCAATGAAGATAAAGATTTAGTAGCATTTACAAATATTTGAAAAGCTGGTCTATAAAATAGTCCCTACTATTAATTAGTTAAAAACTTTTTTAAATTAGGGAATGATGGATAAAATGTAGTACTACCATTCCAGTACCACCAGTACTATTCATTATTCTGTGGTACCACCTACATTCTGCAAATAAAATAATTTTGATTTGCTTACAATTTCGATATGGCTTTTGTATTTGAAAACCTCTTTCAGAAATGGGCAATACGACAGAAGTAACTCAAGAGCTACTAAGGCAATTGAACTGCCCGACAGTTATACCCGAACGCAAGTACGAAGTATACTGTATACCCGACATTATTCGAATGTTGCAAATGCAATTATTGCGGGTAGTTCGAGAAAAGGTGGTCATACCGAAAAGAGTGAAAAGATGCATTGAAAGGAGGGAGAGAGAGCATCGAGTCTCCATTTCCTTTCCACCTTCAAGTTTGAGAATTATGGACAGTCGGTGCTTGATCATTTTAAAAGCTTTTTTTCAACCGACTTCCAAAAAAGGTGGTTCTCAATTCGTCTGTATGTTTCTTTT
This sequence comes from Cabera pusaria, assembly GCA_954871355.1. Classification (NCBI taxonomy): domain Eukaryota; kingdom Metazoa; phylum Arthropoda; class Insecta; order Lepidoptera; family Geometridae; genus Cabera; species Cabera pusaria. The sequence goes on from OX940915.1 coordinate 3,538,676, forward strand.
TTTTTTATGTATGTTACGCGATTACTCCGTCAATTGTGAACCGATTTGAATGATTCGTTTTTTAATCGGTAGGGTACGTTTCCGAGGTGGTCCCATTGTTATTTCATCGAGATCTAATAAGTACCTCCAGAGATATGATGATAAACGTCTCAAACTTGCTACTGAAATTGACTCGCGGGGCATGGAAGTCGGTTGTTTTAGTTTTTAAACTATTTTAATTATTTTCATTATATAGTTTTTGACCACTATCTCACCTGTTGGTAAGTGATGATGCGGTCGAGGATGGTAGCACGCTAGGCCTAGAATTGGTACGGCCATTTTATTTAACTTGCAATGTTTGTATGTATGTTTGTTTAGGACAAATCTTTGAAGATGAATTAGAACAACTTCCTTTTATCATATGGAGGTGAAAATTCACTTTTTTTTAAAGACTAGCAATGTGGGTTGTGCATATAGTCTTGTTAATCACTCCAACTTAGCTAAATATGCTTGTGTCTCGATTGGGTTCACGTCAATAGTTCAGTGGGTGGGGATCGAACTCTTGAACTCTAAAACGCGAGGCCTTAGCCATCGGGCTATTACTGCTTCATGGCAATAATGTGAAAACATTGGTTTCAGTTGTGATAAGAATGCATTTTACATTTTTGTTAGGGTTCCGTAGTCCTGACAGGGAACCCTTATAGTTTCTTCATGTCCGTCTGTCTGTCTGTCTGTCTGTCCGAGGTTTTGCTAAGAGACCGTTAATACTAGAAAGCTGTAATTTTGTGGGGGTATGTATATATATTACGCCGACAAAGTGCTGAAATAAAATTGTGAAAAATATTTTTTTAGGGTAGCTCCCCTATATTATAAGAAGTGGGGATGAACGTTTTTTCATCGTCTACCCCATCGTGTGGGGTATCGTTGAATAGGTCTTTTAAAATGATTTAAGGGTTGCTAATACCATTTTTCGATTGAATGCTCCATTTACGAAATATCTAACTTTAAAGTGCAAATTTTTGTTCCATTAGGGCGTCCCCCCCCCCCCTCTAAAAGCTAAACTGCTGGCTTAAAAAATCTGGAAAAATTCGTGACAATAGCGCGTTTCATGAACTTTAAAGGAAAATTATAGCGGTTGAGATAACTATTAGTTTAGCAGTAATAGTCGTTGAACTTGGGTGTTGGATAATTTTGTACCAAATACAAAATCCTTAGAATAAATCCTTTAAAGTGACAAAGACGGAGTACCTAGTTGCTTGTTTATAACGGGTAAAGACTTGCATTGAATAACAGGCTACTACGCGAACTCTACACTGCGCGTGGCCCGACACGCACTTGGCCGGTTATTTATATTACATTGTGATGACTATTATCTAGTTTTATACCCAGGGTTGGCTCCAGTGGAGGTAACTCCTCGATGTTTGACAACACAGACACGAAATGTTGTATACGCATACAATTTTTTAAAAAAAAGGTAGATCATGACGTCTTTTGAGCTGGCTAGCACCGAACATCATGCTGGAACTAGGCGAACTGATTGGCGACTTGTAATTGTTCGGTGGGTGGTTCGAGCCCTAGAAACCTCCCACCAGTGGTAACCCATTCAATACCACCCAGGATTTACGTGTAGGATTTGTGTAGGTCATTAAGACCTAAGCCTACAAACAGGAAGGTAAAAAGTTACTAATGCAGTTATACGCAGAACTTCTATAGAGGTTAAATCGATTTTAACCGACTTCACAAAGAAGCAGTAGGTTCTCAATTTCTCAAAATCTTTTTTTTTATGTATGTTCATCGATTATTATGTTTCTTGAAGTGTTACACGCTTTATATTGTTGTAAATTATTACACACAATCCAAAATGTCATCGTACCGACGGGACTCGAACCCGCACCCCCGAATAACATGTCGGATGCCTGAACCGATTTGAAAAAAACATTTTTTGATTCAAAGGGTCCAAGTGGTCTCATTTAAATTTTAACGAAATCGGTCGAGCGGTTTTTATAATATCAACATTCGTATTACGATACATTTATATACCTCGATGAAATGATACTGATTACTGGCTACTTTGACTAGCGTGACGTTTGAAGTCGGTTCTTTTAGTTTTTTAAACGATCTTAAATTATAAGTTTTAAAAATGGAAAAATAACAAAATAATTTAACCTACTTGTATGTTTACAGAAAACCGACGGCGCCTGAAAAGCCAAAGTTATTACGAAAGAAGGTGAATAGTTTTCTATTTATTTATTTACTAGCTGTGCCACGCGGCTTTGCTCGCGTTAAAAAGTATCCTTTAGCCCAATCCATAGTACTGGCTATCCTTGTGTAAAATTTCAGTTAAATCAGTCCAGCCGTTTGACCGTGAATAAGTCTCAAACAAATAAACAAACTGACTTTAGCATTTATAATATTGGTGTTGATAAATACAATGATTTTTATAACACAGTGTTACCTAAACCCGCACTTTACGCACGCTTTTCCGTGACTTAAATAGTCGATTATTGCACGACTTCACGCCATGCAGTAATAGACTACTTAAGTCACACGTGTCGTAATACACTATTACTTAAGATTTGTCTGAACGCTTTGTCAAAGCGACTTGTGCCCAAAATGCTTTCGGATGGCCCGTTGCCGTTGGCTTAAAGGATATATTCCTTGTCATCTATCCTAGAGGTCACTGGTACAAATCCTAGCCATGCACAAATCTATGTCCATTCATGGATATGCTTCCACAGGTAGTAGAAACATTTCAATATTCCGCCTGACTTGCTACCAATAGCTCAACAACATCAAGGAGAAACTCTGCTGCTAAAACCTTACGGTGTTCTATCTGGTGGTATGTGATGATGTGGCAAAGGATGGTTAACACGCAAGTTTTCATAATTCATTTATTTCATTTGGGTACACTTATGAACGTCAGTCTTTTATTAACCGACTTCAAAAAAGGAGAAGGTATCTCAATTCGACCGTATATGTTTTTTTTAAATGTTTGTTCGCGGATAACTTCGTCGTTTATGAACCGATTTTGATAATTCTTTTTTTGTTAGAAAGGAGATATCCCAAGTGTGGTACCATGGTAATTTTATTGAGGTCTGATGAGATGGAGATACCTCCAGAGATATGATAATGATAATGATAATGATAATGATAATGATAATGATATTTATTGCCAAAAAGTTTTACAAAATCTTATACACTAGCGTAGGCTCAGAAAGAGCGTTAACTTGTAAGATTACATTGTGAGTATCAGTGAGCCCCAAACTAAGCACGAGGCCTGTATCTTGAGGCTCGGGTGTGGTTTTACAAAAAGTTTTTGAAAATGATTTATACATGAGATATTCTGATGGCAATAATAAGTGTGTGCCTGTGTGTTTGTGTATGGGTGTGTTTGTGTATGTGTGTGTTTGTATATGTGGTATTTGTCTATATATATATATATGTGTATGCGTGTGTGTGTGGTTATGTGATGCTAAGATGTGTTAAAGTATGTATGCGTGATTGGTGATTGTGAGTGGGGAAACTTAAAATTTCAAAACTAGCATAGTTCTTCTGTTTCTGCATAGCTAAGTTGATGTAACCATTCTTTCACAGTACATTTACAGGCATGAGTAGACATTTCCTTAATGTTGCAGACCTTGCTTACTTTGTTGTAGGTGAATAGGTGAGAATACGCAGGACACCTCCTAGCTAAGAGTGATTTTGTTTGTGGGAGAGGTAAACGAAAGGCGCGTCTATCCATAATACTTTCATAGTCAATGTGACCTCTTAATTTCTTGTGTGTTTTGAGAGTAGCACTAAGGATAAAGAGCTGACGCACACGTAGCACTTTAAATTCCTGATATAAAGAGTCTGTTGAGAACCGAAATGGTTTCCGCAGCAGGACTTTTATGAGTGCACGCTGAGCTCTTTCAACGTTCAAGATGTAGGTTTTGCCAGCGCTACCCCAAACAGAGACACAGTATTGCATGACCGACTGACACAAAACTATATATATTTGACGCAACAAAGGTAGTGGTGTGCAGTCACGGAGATTTTTCATCACAAAAATTAGTTTTCTCACACGCGCAGATAAGTCGGATACGTGGTATTTGAAAGAAAGATTTTCATCGATGTTGACACCTAGGTCCTTTATATAATTTATTTATATTATAATTTTTTATATGGAGATAAACACCTCAAAATTGGTACTGAAAATTAATAGCGCGGCATTGAAGTCGGTTGTTTTTAGTTTTTTAAACGATCTTATTACAAATTAAATACATTATAATATCATCCATTCATCCATTCAACGTTAACATCAGAAACTTCAAAAAGCTCATAAATAATAAAATAATAATCCATTCATAGAAGAAACATTTCAAAACCGCTATACATTACATACCATAGCTGCCTAGATAGAATATAATCCTACTAATATTATAAATGCGAAAGTAAGTGTGTGTGTGTGTGTGTGTGTGTGTGTGTGTGTGAATGTTTGTTACCACGTATCTCGATAACCACAAAACCAATTTTGATGAAATTTAAAACGTAGATAGTGTAGGTTCTTCATTAGGACATAGGCTAATATAATTTTTGAAAATCATCCCCTAAAGGGGTTAAATTGGGTGATAAAGTTTCTGTGAAAAATTTTATGCCTTGGGCCGATTTACTCAAAACTCGGTACAAATAAACCTTAAAACAAATAATGAGACACGTGTTTTTCATTTTTTCAAAACCACCCCTAGGAGGCTTGAAAAATGAATTTTCTTTGTAAAAATTATAAATAAATCAGTAATATTTGTTCTCACATTTTCCTTTGTCCGATTCACTCAAAACTCGATACAAATAAACCTTAAAACAAATAATGAGACACGTGTTTTTTATTTTCTCAAATCTACCCCTAAGGGGGGTGTAAATTGATTTTGTTTTAAAAAGTCGTAGAAAATTCAGTAATGTTTGTTTCCACGTAATATTAATAACGTAAAATTCAGTAATGTTTGTGGCCCGATTCACTCAAAACTCGGTACATATAATCTATCCAACAAATAATGAGACACGTGTATTTCATTTTTTCAAAACTACCCCTTAGGAGGGTGTAAAATGATTTTGTTTGGAATAGATAAAAAATTCAGTAATGTTTGTTTTCACGTATTCCTTGGCCCGATTCACTTAAAACTCGGTACATATATATAATCTATATAATCTATCCAACAAATAATGATACACGTGTATTTCATTTTTTCAAAATTACCCTTTAGGGGGCTTGAAAAATGATTTTTCTTTGTAAAAATTATAAAAAATTCGGTAATATTTGTTTTCACGTATTCCTTTGTCCTATTCACTCAAAACTCGGCACAAACAAACCTTAAAACAAATAATGAGACACGTGTTTTTAACCGACTTCAAGAAAAGGAGGAGGTTTCTCAATTCGACCGTATATATATATATTTTTTTATGTTTGTTCGCGGATAACTTCGTCGTTTATGAACCGATTTTGATTATTATTTTTTTGTTGGAAAGGAGATATCCCAAGTGTAGTACCATGGTAATTTTATCGAGGTCTGATAAATATCTCCAGATATATTGAGATAAACACCTGAAAATTGGTACTGAAAATGAATAGCACGGCATTGAAGTCGGTTCTTTTTTAGTTTTTAAACGATATTATTTCAAATCTACCCCTAAAGGCGGTGTAAAATTGTTTTTAATTTTGTTTGGAAAAGTCATAGAAAATTCAGTAATGTTTGTTTCCACGTATTCCTTGGTCCGATTCACTCAAAACTCGGTACATATAATCTATAAAACAAATAGCGAGACACGTATTTTTTTATTTTCCAAATCTACCCCTAGGGGGTCTGTAAAATTAATTTTGTATGGAAAAATCATATATAAAATCCAGTCATGTTTGTTTTGACGTATCTATAACTAATAAACCGATTTCAATTAAATTTGACACGTAGATAGTGTAAGTTTTAAAATAACATATATGCCCGTTTGCACTAAACTTAAGAATCGCCTTAGCTTGTCAAAATATCACAAAATAAAATAATCCGGCTACCAAAATCTCAAAATATAGATAAGTATAAGATCATTAGCCTATCTGCAAGATATATTTTGAGATTTTGATTCCCGATGTTGCTTTAATTGAGATATTTTGAAAACTTAGGCGATTCTTAAGTTTAGTGCAAACGGGCAATAGAGTAATTTGATTTTCAAAATTCAACCCCTGAAGCGGTAACATAGGTTGATAAAGTTTCTATAAAAATGTTATTCCTTGGTCTGGTTCACTCAAAACTGTACAATACAAAAAAGGTACAAATAAAACTTAAAGCAAATAATGAAACATGTATTTTTTATTTCTTGCAAATTTACCCCTTGGGGGAGTGAATATGTAATTTTATCTGGAGAAATCATAGAAAATACATTAATGTTTGTTTCCACGTATCTGTATAACTACTAAATCAATTTTGATGATATTGGAAATGTAGATAGTATAGGTCCTGAAATAAAACATAATAAGGTACTTTAATTTTCAAAAATCATCCCTAAAATGGTTAAATAGGGTGATAAAGTTTCTATGGTAAATTTTATTACAAACTTGGTTTGATTCACTCAGCATTCGTGTGCAATATGAAATTTGTAAGTATAGAAAACATGTATTTCCTGGTTTCATTCACTATGTAGGGAAATACAGTTTAACGTAAATAATGAAATCAACACCAATATTATAAATGCGAAAGTTAGTTTGTTTATTTGTTTGTTTGTTTAAGACTTCTTCACGGTCAAACGGCTTGACCGATTTGGCTGAAATTTTGTACAAAGATAGTACATAGGGCAGAATAGGATATAGGATACGTTTTTTTTGGCTATCGAGTCAGGGGGCCCAAATATGTTTAATTGTATTTTGTAAATATAAGACCTCTTCTCGAATAAACGGCTTGACCAATTTTCCTGACATGTTGTATAAAGACACTTCATAGGGCAGAATAAGATATAGGATACTTTTTTTTGGCTATCGAGTCTGGGTAACCAAATTTTTTTTATTGAATGTTGTGCATGTGTGGCTTGACCGACACGGCTGAAATTTTCTACATATACAGCTCATATGGCATAGAAGCATATAGGATCCTTTTTTTCTGGCAGTTGAGTCCAAGTGTCCAGATTTTTTTTATTGAACTTTGTAAATGTGTGGCCTCCTCTCAGTCAAACGGGTCAACCATTTTAGCTGAAATTTTGTACACTGACAGTCAATAAGACATAGGATACTTTTTTTTTGGCTGGCAATTTTGGGTGTCCAGATTTTTATTATGGAATAATGTGTGGCCTCTTACCGGCAATCGTTTTGACCTATTCAGCTCAAATTTTGTACAAATACAGTTAATAGGGCATAGAACGACAAAGGATATTTTTTTTAGCGGTTGAGCCTGGGTAACACTTTTTATTGACTTTTTTATACGTGTGACCCTCTTCTCGGTTAAACGAGTTGACCGATTGAGCAAAATTTGTACAGAGACAGTCAATAAGATATAGACCAAGAGTAGAATCTATTATCCGAGCACATAGGTTACTTTTTTTACAATCGAGTCCAGTTGTCAGTTTTATATTATTGAATTTTATAAATGTGTGGCCTCTTTTCGGCCAAAAGGCTTGACCGATTCACATGACATTTTATACAAAGACGTTTAATAGGGCATAAAAGGACAAAGAATACTTCTTTCGACAGTTAAGTGTAGGTGCCTATATTTTTTGTAAACTTATATAGAATTAACATAATCATAAAAATTTGACCTTAGGTTCGTCTATAATGACTTAATTAGTGTCTTAATTAGGCCATAAAACTGTCAGGGTCATTAGTAGTCATCAAAATTTACGGGCTGGCTTTGCTTGCCCAACGTGTTTATCTGCTTTGTGGGAAGTATTTCAGAAACTTTCGCGTTTTAACAGCCACATGTAATCGGTGTTGACTTAGTAGGTCATAAAAATTGTCAGGGTCATTTATTTATTTATTTATTTATTTATTTAACCTTAATCAAAACGGTACAAAAACCAATTACATTAATTAAGGAATATTACAACTAAATGATAATAGAACATTTTAAATCATAATAAAAATAAATCAGTCTAGAATGTCATAAATAGTTATCTGAATTATAAAAGTTAAATTATATCACATTAATCCAACAAAGCAAATAAATAGTATTAAAAGTTCTAATAACAAATTATCATATAAAACTAAATTACATATATTAAAATTAAAATTAAATAAAAAATCGTAAAAAAATCGTCATAAAAAGTCGTAAATTTTTCGCGCTCGCTGCGCTCGCGCAGGCATTTGTTTTATCTACTTTGTAGGTAATATTTCAACAACTTTTGTATTTTAATTGCCACATGCATCAAAATGAGTCATAATTTAAAACAGTACAACCTATGATTATAAACCTTAAAATAAGTGATTATCGAATTTAACCTGATTGTCTTCAGTGTTGACTTAGTAGGTCATAAAAACTGTCAGGGTCATAAAAAGTTGTAAAAATTTTTGGCGCTCGCTTCGCTCGCGCAGTAATAACGCTATATAGCGTATAATAGCGTGTTTCAACAGCCTCATACATTAGACTGACTGAAAATACTTAAACAGCAAAACTTGGTAAACCTTGGTTAGGTTTACCAAGTAATTATTAGTAACTTTAACAATAGACGATATCCAGTTCGACCTAAGAGTCATCTATAGTGAGTTGATTATTAGGTCGAAAAACTGTCAGGGTCATAAAAATGTTCGCTCGCGCAATGATAGCACTCGCTGCGCTCGCGCAGCTATTCACCTTATTTTCTTTGTAAGAAATGTTTCAGGAACTTTTGTGTTGAGTCAAACATTTAAACAGCACAACTTCGTATACTAAATGATAATGAACAAAATGATTAATGACTTTAACAAAAGAGGATATTGAGTTCGACTTTAGGGTCATCTATGCTGACTTAAAGCCTAAGAGATCATCGATCTTGACCTCAAAGGTCATAAAGACTCAAATAACGCGGGTGAAGCCGCGGGTAACAGCTAGTTCTTTATAAAACGACTGCACAAAAAAGGAGGAGGATCTCAATTCTTTCTTCTTTTATTTTTTTTTATGTATGTTCACCAATTACTCGTAGATGCCTGAACCGATTTTTCAAAGGGTACCTTTCCCAGGTGGTCCCATTTAAATTTTAACGAAATCGGCCGGGCTGTTTTTGATATATCAACATTTGTATTACGACGCATTTACTTATCTCGACGACTTACACGTAGGTACTACTAACTACTGGCACAGATTATGCAACAGTTACTGCGTCTTCTGGCTACTTTGACTAGCGCGACGTTTGAACTCTGTTCTTTTATTTTTTAAACGATCTTAAATTATTTATAACGAGTTATATTCTAACTTTTATATTAGCAAGGCTTGACTGATAGTCTGTCTCATAAAACTGTGCTGCCAGAATACCGTTACGTTCTGGCGGCAGATTTTCAGAATAATCCGAATAACAGTATTATTAGGTGGGGTAAATAAATGTGTACCATAATTCGTTTTGGTATTTCCATAAAATAAAAACAGTTTAATCTATGTTATTACTTAAATGGTAAAAGAGTAATGTCAAACACTCGATACCCGCGATAAATTGCGAAAAGACGACGACACCTGTTGCACTCTGTGTCGCATGTACGCGCCTAATTATTATGAAGGTATCTATGATGCAGAATTCACACCAGGCGATTTTTAACCGACTTCCAAAAAGGAAGAGGTTCTATGTTCGTCTGTATTTTTTTTTGTTCAACTGCCTAGGGTTGTACATTTTTATCGATTCCAAGTACTTATATAGTATCGATAATTTGGAATCGATAGGTAGTGTCATCAGTAGGTGCCGGTTAAAAGTACTCGTCTCGTTACTCAAATCAAATCAAAGCATTAATTCAGTATGTAGGCAGTTTTAATATTCGCACATATACACGTCAAAATCATAAAATAAATCATAATCAATTATCAAGTAAACATAGCAAAAGCATAATTTAACGCTTCGAATTTTAAAAAAAGTATTCATCTGTCATCCATTCGTTGACGTGAATTGACGTAACATAACATATTATAACATTGTTATTTAACATGTTTCAGATGATGTGGTCACGGAATGTTATAAAACATGACATTATAACATGTTTTGTAACATTCCTTGTCCACTTTATCTCAAACATGTTAAATTACAATATTATAACATTTTATGTTACATAGTCTGTACGCACCCTAAGATTATAAAACAATATTAAAGTAGGGTTGCCAACAATACACGTACTCTATGTTTCAGTACTTCGACAAATTTTATATTAAAAAAATGTGAAATACTGACACAATAAAAATGTGCAATAATTATTTGTCTCGGAAGAACATTAAGGGTGGCATTATAGAGCGATAATAAGGTTTAGAATTAAGCTATTTTATTGGCTAATCAAGCGCGATTTAATCGATTCGTATCGAATTGTATTGTAAGTACATCCCTAAGAATTTGTACAACAAAAATCGCCTGGCCTGGACCTGGTATAAGTGACTTACTTAATGCGTGTCCGTTTCTATCGCACTCATGATTTATGGCATCACGGGCAGCGAGCACTTGGCATTGCCTATTATAGTATTACGTATATATATATACGAGCAGCCCGCCCCGGCTTCGCACGAGTAGAACATGCCTACAAAATTTGCATCAGTTTGTTGCATCGAATATAAAATATGAACATATTTAACAATCATCGTCACATTTTAACCAATTTACACAAAATCTTAACGAATTATGCACCTAAACCTTCCTCATAAACACTCTGGCTATTGGTGGAAACCGCATGATAATCCGTTCATAGCTTTTGAGATTATTGCGAACAGACAGACAGACGCAGTGATGGACTTTGTTTTATAATACTTACGTTGTGATATTGGACGGCCCTTTGGCGTAAAGGATAGTTACCCTGATTCTGACCCGACGGTCGTTGGTTCTAATTATAGCTATATACCTACCAATGAAAGTTTTATGTGCATTCATGAATCATGGGTTTTCGTACAGAGGTAGTGGGATCATTGAATCAAAATCAATCAAATCATTGGATCAAAGAAGGGGTATTATACGTTTAACGTGTGTATCTGTAGCATCTTAGCAACCAACCGGATGAACCGATTTTGATTTTATTATTGATATTTTTTTTTTTGTTTAATAGATGTTTGCATCGAGAGTGATCTTAGCTTTGATTCATGAAAATTTGTTCAATCGTTATAAAACTATGAGCTTTTTTCTAGTTAATTGCGCTATGAAATCAACTTTCATAGGTCTGATCAATTCGAAAATCTTCTTCTTCAACGATATTGCAAGAACATGGAAGCAATGACCTGATGCTGGGACATCTCCTGTGCTCTACTGAATACTCAAATCCACACTTACTTACAGCTCAGATTTTAAATATCGTGTTTTCGGAGTCATTGGAATGCTTTTATTGAAAAGATTATACATAGATCAGTTGGGGTGGTTTATATATAGATCATAACTATATTATACAATAGAATTTTATACAGTAAAAATATTATTATACTATACTAGCAGTCCGCCGCGGCTTCGCCCGTGTTAAAAACTTCTTTTATTTACTTAAAACTTTTCTTTTGTAAAAACGATTCTATCATTCAATACATCAAATAAGAATTAGCCAAATCGGTTCACCTGTTTTCATGTTATCGCGTGACTAAGACAAATCAGGATTCATATTTATAAAACCCGAAAAACCCAAAAAAGCGCAATCCGAAACAATATTGATTTTCAGACTTTTTTACCCGAGTTCACTCTCTTAGGGTGGCATTTTGAAAAAGTCTGAAACTCGTATTTACTTATTTATTTCTGTAAATAAATAAGTAAATAAGAGTTTCAGACTTTATCACAAGTACTTCTGTAAGTACTTGTGTGAAATGTCGAATAAAATGACTATCCAAAATTTTAACCCCCGCTTCATCCCTTGAAGAGTGAATTTTGAAAAATCCTTTCTTAGCGGATATCTACGTCAAAATTACTATCTGGATGCCGAATATCAGCGCAATCTGAAACAATATTGATTTCAGACTTTGTTACCCCACTTCACCCTTTTAGGAATATAATTTCAAAAACCCTAAAACACGTATTTACTTATTTATTTACTAAACTACTTGTGTGAAGTTTCGAATATAAAAGACAATCTATTCTTGTTTCTCCATACAAACTTTGAACCCCCGATTCATCCTCTTCAGGGATGAATTTTGGAAAACCTTTCTCAGAGGGAACTAACGTCGTAATTAATAACTATCTGCATGCCAAATTTCAGCGCAATCCGAAACAATATTGATTTTCACACTTTATTACCCCATTTTACCCTCTTAGGGGTGAAATTTCAAAAAAACCTGAAACATGTGTTTACTTATTTTTTTACTGAAGCACTTGTGTGAAGTTCCGGATAGAAAAGACTATCTAATCTTGTTTCTCCATACAAACTTTGAACCCCCGTTTCATCCCCTAAGAGGTGAATTTTGGAAAATCCTTTTTTAGTACACCCTTACGTACTAAGACCAATATTATACCCTCCAAATTTCAAGTCTCTACAACCAGCAGTTTAGGCTGTGCGTTGTCTGTCAGTGAGTCAGTCAGTCAGTCAGTCAGTCAGTCAGTATGTCAGGACAAAGATTCTTATAGTATTAGATATAAGATATTATATATATATATATATATATATATATACTAGCTGTACCCGCGACTTCGTCCGCGTGGAATAGTGTCTTTGGGTAGCATTTTTAATTATTTAGGCTGATTGATTTACAAATAAGACACATTCGTAACCTACCTACACCGCACCGTACCACGCCGCGCTAAGCCCCCCTCCCTCTCTCCCTACCCCTCTCCCCTCCCCTTCCCCCTCTTCCCTACCTTTCCCTCACTTCACTCTCCCCCTCTCCTTCCCCCCTTCCACCTCCCCTCCCTTCCCCCTCTCTTCCCCCCACTCCCCTTCCCCTTCCCCTCACCTCTCCTTCCCATTCCCCTTTCCCTTCCGCTCACTTCCACCTCCCCTCCCCTCTCTCTTCCTTCCCCTTTCCCCTCCTTCTATCCCCTCACAAACTTTGAATGTCATATTTTTTATATCGAATTACCAGCCTAAAAAATAAGTGTCAAGCTTCTAGCTCTAAAAATGACGATACTTCCATACAACATTTCATCCTCCCTTTCAACCCCTTACTACCCTTTTTTCGAATTAAAAAGTAGCCTATGTCCTTTCTCAGGCTCTAGAATATCTGTGTACCAAATTCCATTTAAATCGGTTCAGTGGTTTTGGCGTGAAAGTGACACAGACAGACAGACAGAGTTACCTTCGCATTTATAATCTATACTAATATTATAAAGAGAGAACATTTGTATTTTTGTATTTTTGTATGTTTGTAATGAGTAAGCTCAAAAACTACTGAACCGATTTAAAAAATTCTTTCACTAATACATAGAATGGAATTTCGAAATGAAAATAGGCTATATATTATCCCGTTTAAATCAAAGGTACATTCGTGTGGACCTAATTTGCAACCTAAGTCGGCAAATAAACGGTCGAAAAAACACGTTTCTTACGAACGCTGCTTAATTCAAAATAGATAGAAGAATATTTTCTATGCAAGAGTTGTACAACTTAATAAGACCTACAAAAAAGACCGCGAGAGCATATGTCTATCTCTTAAGGTTGACTCACAGTAACCATTTTAATTTTTGTTAAAAAATATTACATAACTTCCAAGGCTATTTTCAAGTATATAGTATTAATCCTTATCCAAATAATTACGTTAATTAGCTTGGCCACATATTATAGATTAAAATTGTCCCTTACAGTATATAATTCAAATGAAAACTCTAGAAGATATCACGAATTTCACAAACACGCATCGCAAAATTAATAAAATATTTGCAGTGAAACCACATATTAGGTCATAGTTACTTCGAAAATATTATTATAAGCTTAGCTATGCTGTAGATCCCCACCGATCACAATCAATTTGAATTCAATATAGTATAATAATATGATCTATTGTATAAAATAATATTAATCTATATAATATATAATAATATAATATAATATTTTAAACCACCCCGACTGATCTATGTATAATAGCTTTTTCCAATGACTCTAAACACGACATTTAAAATCTGAGCTGTAAGTTGGTGAGGTTTTGAGTATTCTGTAGAGTCCAGGAGGCTTCCATGTTCTTACAATATCGTTGAAGAAGAAGATTTTCGAATTGATCAGACCTATGAAAGTTGATTTCATAGCGCAATTAACTAGAAAAAAGCTCATAAATTTATAACGATTGAACGAATTTTCATGAATCAAAGCTAAAAAAACTCTCGATGAAGACATCTATCAAACAAAAAAAAACTATGTATAATAAAAACAAAATCGGTTCATCCGGTTAGGTGCTAAGATGCTACAGACAGACACACAGATACACACGTTAAACGTATATTACCCCTACATTTTGCGTCGGGGAACGCCGTAAGGTTACGGCGGCAGATGTACTCCTTGGTGGTAAGCTACTTTTTGGTAGATTTAATGATTCCACTACCACTGTACGAAAACTCATGATTCATGAATGCACATAAAACTTTCATTGGTAGGTATATAGCTAGAATTAGAACCAACGACCGTCGGGTCAGAATCAGGGTAACTATCCTTTACGCCAAAGGGCCGTCCAATATCAATACGTAAGTATTATAAAACAAAGTTCATCACTGCGTCTGTCTGTCTGTTCGCAATAATCTCAATAGCTACTGAACGGATTATCATGCGGTTTTCACCAATAGCCAGAGTGTTTATGAGGAAGGTTTAGGTCTTAGGTGCATAATTCGTTAAGCTTTGTGTAAATTGGTTGAAATATGACGATGATTGTTAAATATGTTAATATTTTATATTCGATGCAACAAACTGATGCAAATTTTGTAGGCATATAAGTTCTACCCGTGCGTAGCCGGGGCGGGCTGCTAGTATTATATATATATATATAATATCTGGTTTCCCGAGCTTTGCTCGGTATTGTATTTATATTTCTTTTTTGTTAAATCGAGTTTTTTGCATTTCTTTTGGCTCCCATGAATATTTTTACCCACAAAAGCAGGAAAAGAAAAATAGAAAACAAAAAAGGGACAAGTGGTCATCACATCTGGTCTCGAACCAGGGACCTCCCGATCGCCATCCAATCGATCTCCCACCGAGCTATCATAACGTTAACAAATGAGCCGAAATTACCGTTTGTATTCTAAGGATATTGTAGCAGTTTTTCAATGCCCAAAACACGAATAACAACATTTTCTAAAAATGAATCCTAGCTAGATGATTTATCGCTCCGAAATCCACTGTATACTAAATTTTATGAAAATCGTTGGAGTCTTTTCCGAGATTCAGATTAGATAGATGTATAATATTAATATACAAGAATTGCTCGTTTAAAGGTATTAGATTAGTATAACGTGGACACTCACAGTTCGACTGGTCCACCAATTTAAATTTGCTCAGCGAGCCATGGCTATGCTCGGTGTTTCTCTGCGGGATCGAATCCGGAACGAAGTAATTCGCCAGAGAACTAAAGTGATGGACATAGCTCAACGGATTAGCAAACAGGAGTGGCAATGGACTGGTCATATTTTCCGTAGGACCGATAACCGTTGGGGTAGACTAGTTCTACAGTAAAAGTGAATCGGCAAACGTAGCGTAGGACGTCCTGTGACCTGGTGGAGCGACGACATACGCAAAGCTGTGGGCAGTGACTGGAAACAAAGAGCCGAAGATCGGGCTCAGTGGCTTGACTTGGGAGAGACCTATGTCCAGCTGTGGACTGATACCGGCTGATTATGATGATGATTATAGTATTGTTGCAAATTAATCTTTCTTTCTTTTTAATTATAGAAGAAGCCATGTAGTGATCTACGAGTAGCCGAGCTCGGAGTTTCAACTGAGATAGCTAACATGGCGCTGAGACGGCGGTCTGAGGTGCCAGTTATTATCAAATCTAGCGAGTAAGTATGAAATCGATGGTAAAGGGCCACAGAATAATTTAATAGTATTACGTACAGAAGATTCACTCTTTGTTAGCAAATATTTTATCTACCTACACCATCGAGGTACATGTAAACCAGAGGCGCCCATCATAAAGTGACTTACGTGCCGAGCGGCGCGCGATCGGGCGTGAGGAGTACTTACGCTAAACTAAGCGAGATGTAGATTCAGCACTGCTGTTTATTTGAACGTAGAGCTAGTTCGCGACGCGTCATATGGTACGTAGTACATATACATCGATGACCTACACCAATCTGACTACGACAGTCCACTTAGCCTTCACAAGACAAACCCGTAGACACCAGATTCAATCTCCTAGGACCAAAGGAACGCGAGTATTCGCTAAAACTTATAATTATCCCAATTTTTTGGCAAAGCCCCTAACTCTGAAATAGCTTTGCTAAGCCAGGGGAAAGGGGAAAGTGTCGGTTATTCCATGGTTATAGGGGCACGCGATGTCTACTGTTTCACAGAACTAACACGCTACACCACCAAGGAAAGATTGACGAAACAGATTTATGTACGATACGAGTGTGAATGGGCCAGCCGGTAGAGGCCGACCAAGGCGAACGTACGGCGACCAGGGGCCTTATTCTGTATGACCATTTTAAAGTCTTACCGTGCCGTGTTACGTTATGTCCGCGTTATGGTATTCTCTATACCAATTAAAACGCGGTAGGGTAAGGTTATGAGCGCGTTTTGGGCTGTCAAAATATCGTGACATACGAGGACGTGTAACGCGCGCGTTTTGTATAATTTACCTATTGTGTGGCACACAGAATTCAATTTTTCAATAACGTGACGTGGCGCGTTAAGGAACGCGTTATCTCATTGGTCATACTGAATAAGGCCCCAGATCGGAGACGTTTTACAGAAAGACCAAGTCAAAAGTACCTATATTCTGTACACCGTTTAACAGCCTCGCTACATTTTCCTAGCGCATCTCATGGAAATGCACCTTAGCACAGCACATTGGCTGTTAGCTTTTTTTATGACGACGCTCGCCTGATGGTAAGCGATGACGTCTACCTATTACAAATACAACGGCATGCAAAATTCTGGCAGTCCGGAATATTGCCTGTCACTGCACTGCGCCTGTTACATTGAGACATAAAGATGTTGAATCTCACATGCCCTGTAATTTCACTGAAAACTTTTTGCTATTTCAACCAAAAAACATTCCTATTTCACGGCTGATAATTAATTGGCAAAGTGGTGGTACCGCCCCAGAAGGACTAGCAGAAGTCCTACCATTACAGATTACAGAGTTGGAGCTCAGCACCTTAATTCTCAATCATTCGAAAGTAAATTCGGATTCGAAAACTGCCTCTCCCAGAACTTTGCAATTCACAATGCTCTAATCCGCAACTTTTGATTTCTACTCGAAAATATTAGTATTAGTAGATTCTAATTGGAAAGGTTTCCGCGACCAAATATCTCACGGAATAATAATTAGTCGAAATACAAAATTACGCTTCCAAATTAGAATGTGTCCGATTGAAATGAGAATTACTAACTTTGCAGGATGTTCAAATACTAATCAACCTTATCTAATACTATAAGAATCTTTGTCCTGACATACTGACTGACTGACTGACTCACTGACAGACAACGCACAGCCTAAACCGCTGGTCGTAGAGACTTGAAATTTGAAGAATATATTTGTCTTAGTACTTAGGGGTGTACTAAGAAAGGGTTTTCCAAAATTCAACCCTGAAGGGGATGAAACAGGGGTTCAAAGTTTGTATGGAGAAACAAGATTAGATAGTCTTTTATATTCGAAACTTAACACAAGTACTTAAGTAACTAAATACGTGTTTCAGGCTCTTTCGAAATTGCACCCCTAAAAGGGTGAAGTGGGGTAACAAAGTCTGAAATCAATATTGTTTCGGATTGCGCTGAAATTTGGCATGCAGATAGTTATTTTGACTTAGGTATCCGCTAAGAAAGAATTTTTCAAATTTCACTCTTCATGGGGATGAAGCGGGGGAACAAAGTTTGGATATTCATTTTATTCGATATTTCACACAATTACTTCTAAGTAAATAAATAAGTAAATACGAGCTTCAGACTTTTTCTAAATGCCACCCTAAGAGGATAAACTGGGGTAACAAAGTCCAAAAATCAATATTGTTTCGGATTGCGCTGAAATTTAGAATGCAGATAGTTATTATGACGTAGGTATCCGCTCAGAGGGATTTTCTAAAAATTCCTCCGGGATAATGAACAGGGATTCAAAGTTTGTATGGCGAAATAAGATGACATAAAGTACGTGTTGTAGGAGTTTTTGAAATGGGGTAGGTAACAAAGTCTCAAAATTTGGGTTTTTCGGTTTTTATAAATATGAATCCCGAATTGCCTTAGTCACGCGATAACATGAAAACGGGTGAACCGATTTGGCTAATTCTTATTTTATGTATTTAATGCTAGAATCGTTTTTACAAAAGAAAAGTTTTAAGTAAATAAAAGAAGTTTTTAACGCGGGCTAAGCCGCGGGGCACTTCTAGTAGACTTATAGATTTAAAACGGTAATTTAACGTGACTTACGCGATGTCGATATAGCGATCGACATATGTTTCGGCCTCATCCGGAGGCCTTCTTCTGGATCTTGAGTGCGGGGCGCTCGCCGACGCGTTCAGCCTCGCACTGCGGGCTAGGGAAGGTACGTATTTACGTTACAAGGTTTTAAAACCTGGTTTATGCTTGCAAGTACGCCAACCAGGGTCCGACCTTAAAGACTTGCAAGACTTAAAAGTATTTTATTCAACAACTCACTCGTTAACTTGGAAGTCTTTTTTATGTAACGCTATATTGCGCCTTATTTATTATAAATAATAAGAGTCAATTTTCTATGCAAGTATTTTCAATTCCTACGCTTGGAAGTATTTCATTTTTATACACACGATATTCGCCTCTATTCTCTTAAGCACATGGATCAAATTCCTATGCAAGTATTTCGGCTAGGCTCAGTCGCATCGGGCTCGCCCGTCTCATACGAAATACTTTGAAGGTTTTTGCAACTTGCAAGTCTTAAAAGTTTTTTTTTATTGTTAACGCTATATTGCGCCTTCTAACGACAAGAATAAGGGTCAATTTTCTATGCAAGTATTTTTGATTCCTACACTTGGAAGTATTTCATTTTTATACACACGATATTCGCCTCTAATGTATTAAATTCCTATGCAAGTATTTTAGCCGGGCTCGATAAATACTTGAGAGTATTTTGAACCCTGGTTTTCAGCCCTGGTAGTTGATGGTGGTCGTACTAGGTAGCCCTGGTACTGGATTTATCAAGTACGACCCATCGCTACTGCGGGCCGCTGCTCGTGCAGCGCGGGCGGACGGAGCGGGCGGCGGCGGCGGCAGCGGCGGTGGTGTTGGTGGGGGGTGATGATGCGGTGTACATAGTGGAGGCGCGGGATTAGGTTGGAGGGCTTCGTCTTCATCACTGCTGTTTTCTTCATACGAAACCACATCTAACCGGCAGACGGAACTCAAGGTGTCCTCCTCACTGTTGCCACTGATGACGTGCTTTCCATGAAGAACGGTTTTCTACGTATGTGACAGGTACCACCTGTTTCTGTTGAAGTTACGACGACGACTAATCTCATCTCTTTCGTGCCTTGTCAAATCCTGATGTATTGCGTCGTCCCAGATGTGAGAGCGTGCTCTGTCACCGCCGAGCTGCCGCTGTTCACGTTCTTCATGGAAGCAATGTGTTCTCTGAGTCTTGTGGACACGTTTCTTCTGGTCTCGCCTACATATCTTGCACGACAGTCGCAAGGAACGACGTATACCCCAGGAGCTCCTAAGGGATCCTTATCCTTTGGAGAGCGCAACAGTTGCCTGACCCGTGAGGGGGGGGGGTGGAATATCGTCTTGATGCTATATCTTCGGCGTAACAAGTGTCCGATTTTGTCCGTGACCCCCTTGACGTATGGTAGGTACGTTACTGCTCTCTCAACCGATGTTATTCGGCACTTTGTGGAGTTGTTTGCAATCCGATTACTCTGCTTCCAGCTATCCGTTTACCTCTAACACCGCCTTCACACGCGCGAGTTCCGTGTCTACATGTTGTGGGTCACATAATCTCGGCCATGTATCGAGCTGTTTTATAAGTGGGTGAGTCGATTTGACTGACTATAGGTCTCAAAGGCCACGACGGCTTGTGAATTTTAGGTAGGCCATTAATTCTCGGTGCAGTTGGGTTCAAAGGGCGTAATCTACTATACAGATTCATTTAATGCACGCAGTAGTGTACTCAGTTTGGTAGTTACTCGAGATGTAGGATCGTATGTAACACGTTTGTAAGTATTACCGTCACTGAGGAGCTGGTTTATTTTCTGTTCGTACTGTGCTGTGTCCACGACTACTGTTGCATTTCCCTTATCTGCGGGTAAAACTAAAAGCTCTGTGTTGTTACGTAAACTACGTAGTGCAAACATTTCCGAGTTCGAGATGTTGGATTTAGGTACCTTGGATTTTCGCAATGTCAATGCTACTTCTTGGCGTAAATATTCAGCGTCATGAATCGGTATGTTATTCCGGGAGATCGTTTCCTCGAATCCGGTGATGATCACCTCGACAGGTATCTTCCGCGGTGTCGGCGCAAAGTTCAGACCTTTTGATAATACCGATTTTTCATTATCAGTGAGTTCGTGGGACGATAAATTTACAACTGCCTGATTCGCTACCACTGAACGGTTGACGTCGGAAGGACGTTGCTGTGAGGTTTTTGTCAGGTGTTTTAATTTGCTATCATGACTTTTAGATGAATTGTTTAAAGTATATTGAGCTCTGCTATAAGTCATCAAATCCAAAGTATCCCATAAATCTTGGCGTAATAGACGAGACAACTGTAAGTGTAATTCCATCAATTCCATTGATACACTCGCGATGTTTCAATAGTAATCTCGTAATACCCTCTTCACCAATTTATCATTCACATCACTGAAGAACTTTGTGTAATCTCGAATACATTTCACTGGTTTAATGCGCAAGAACTTCGGCAACACTCCAATATTTCGGCACTTTTGTACAAACACTAAACCCCATTCGAGTTTGTTACGCTTATTCCTTAGCGATGCAAATCTCCGCACATTTTTAAGGCATACCTCCCCGTAGAGGTTTACAATTTTATTATAAAAACTCACGTTCATTTTAAACTTATAGATTTAAGACGGGAATTTAACGTGACTTACGCGATGTCGATATAGCGATCGACATATGTTTCGGCCTTATCCGGAGGCCTTCTTCAGGATCTTGAGTGCGGGGCGTTCGCCGACGCGTTCAGCCTCGCACTGCGGGCCGCTGCTCGTGCAGCGCGGGCGGACGGAGCGGGCGGCGGCGGCGGCGGCGGCGGCGGTGGTGTTGGTGGAGGGTGATGATGCGGTGTACATAGTGGCGCGGGATTAGGTTGGAGGGCTTCGTCTTCATCACTGCTGTTTTCTTCATACGAAACCACATCTAATCGGCAGACGGAACTCAAGGTGTCCTCCTCACTGTTGCCACTGGTGACGTGCTTTCCATGAAGAACGGTTTTCCACGTATGTGACAGGTCTCACAGACCACCCTCTGTCTCTGTTGAAGTTACGACGATGACTAATCTCAATGGCTTCTCGGATTTTGCGGGGCACAAAGTGCTTTTCACGTGCAAAATCCTTGCCTTGTCAAATCTGATGTAGTGCATCGTCCCAGATGTGAGAGTGTGCTCTGTCAACAACTAATCAACTTGTTTTTGTTTTAGATCCCCAAAATCAGACGTAAAATCAAGTGATTCCGCTATTGAAAGAAGATCGGGTAAGGACCTTTGCACGCCTCGTTTTTTAAAGCAATTAATGACGACACGCGTTTTTGATGAGCGCGTCTTCTGCGTGTTATCAGCGCGTGTAACACATACAAAGGTTACGCTGTGCCAGCGGCCTTGCGTTTGCGTAGCGTCCCAATTGCGTTCTACGCGCGTCGTCAAGCCAAGTCTTATTGGACTGGCCCACCGAGGCTTCAACCTCTCAAACTAGGTTAAAGTACAAACTTTGCAGTTCGAGGCATAGAAAATGTACTGCACTAACCGCAAATATATATGTTTGTATTAGAATATCCTTTTTTGGTATTAAACTACATATTTACGGTTTTAAGATTTATTCCTATATAAGTGCTTCAAGACCTCGCTTTATGCCAAATTTCATGATTCTAGGGCAACGGGAAGTACCCTGTAGGTTTTGATTCCCTTTTGAAATCGCAAAATATGCGAAAAAATGCTACTTCAACGGTCGTATCTCTTGTTCGCGTTGACTTACAAGTTTGACTTTTACACAGTCTAAAGATACCATAGACCCGAGTATTTGATATAAGTTTCAACTTGATACCTCTACGGGTTCCTGAGACAAAGGGTCTTGACAGATGGATAGACAGATGACAGACAGACAGACGGACAACAAAGTGATCCTATAAGGGTTCTTTTTTCCTTTTAAGGTACGGAATAATAAAAAATAATGTAACGTAATAACTAAATAAAAAGTTAATTTACTAAAATTTAGTGTAGTTGGTGCAAAACACTTTCTATGGATCGAACTACAAAGTTGAGTTTGTCCTTTAACCTAGTCTGCGAAGTTGGTACAGAAGCCTCGGAGGGCGAGTCCAACTAGACTTGGCCGGTTTTTTAATATTTAAAATAATTATTATTGATATGATCTATTCAATGTTATTTGACGTGTGTAAGTGCAGATTTTTACTCTACCCATAATTATTGAATAAATGCTTTAGTTTTGAGAATCGATCTATCTACGAGAATCGTCTGTGGTGGCTCTAAAATATATGTTAAACATTTTAGGTGATCATGAACAAAGTGACGAGAATACCTATACGGATTGCAGCACAACCCTAAAAGAATACTACGACAGACCGTAAGTTTTGTATATTTATCCGACTGCGGTGTAGCAAAAAGGAGGGTTATGTTTTTGGCCGGTATGTGGGTATGTATGTATGTTTGTATGTACGTTCATCTGTTTCCTCATAACTTCTAAACTACTTATCATAATTTGAGAAATGAGGTGTCGTTGGACGCGTCTTATTTGTCTGCTAGTTATAGGCTATGTAGCGTCACAAGAAATTGAATGTGGCGCCCTCTAGAGGGCACGAAGTCAAGAACTAAAAAAAATTTTTCACCCCATCCCATCGTGTGGGGTATCGTTAAATAGGGATTTAAAAATGAAGGTAGGGTTTCTTACATCATATTTTTTTCAAGCGTAGCGTTTGCGAGATATATCCCGTCGAAGTCAAGAAAACTCATTTCTACCCCACGGCGCGGCGTCGCAAAGAAGCAATAGGGAGGGTTGTGTTTGTTGATCGCTATGTATGTATGTAAGTATGTTGACATGTATGCATGAATACATTTATGCAAAAACCCCAAAAAAACGCCGTGGTCGTACGTCACCTACCGTAACAAAACAATACATTCTGAAAAGTAGCATACGATCACGGGTATGCACTAAGCACCACTAAGAATATGTATAAAATACGATAAAACATTTATTAAAAGTAAGTTTTTTATATAATAAACGATACATATTGAATAGTTTGTACATAGCGATCTCAGATGAGAATATTTACTTGTTTCATACTTTTTAGAGCGTGATATTTCAGTAGTCGGGTTTTAGTTTTTGAACTTATTTTTTATTTTATTAATTTACAAGTATTTATGGGCGTTTGGCTAAATACAGTTAAGTATGACTGAATTGGAAACATTTACTTCTGTTAGAATGAGAACATTGATAGTTAGTTTTGATTAACCAATTAAATGAGTTACATAACAAAAGTGTTTGGTCAAAGGGTCAGAGTAAATGTGAACAGTACTTAAACTTGATCTTTTGTTTGATTATTAAATGTATCGTGAGGAGCACATATGATTTATTATTATTGAAAACGGTTGTAAACTCTCACGGGTTTGCTACCGGAATTGCTCCCACCAGTTTCGGACATGTTTGGAGTCCTTCTTCTGGGAGCTTTCTTCTACCGCAGCTCCTCGCGCGCCACGCTTCGAGCTTCGGCACGTAATGATATGTGCTACACCCATAATTACGTGCCGAAGCTCGTTACAGTAGACGTGGCTCAGAGTTTTAGAACTAAAACAACCGACTTCCATGCCCCGAGAGTAAGTTTCAGTAGCAAGTTTGTGACAATTATCGTCATATCTCTGAAGATACTTTTTAGATCTCGATTAAATTACAACTAGACCACCTCGTAAATGTACCCTACCGATAAAAAAAAAACATCAAATTGGTTCATAAACGATGAAGTTTTCCGTGAACACACATAAAAAAAATATATTATACGGTTGAATTGAGAAACCTCCTCCTTTTTGAAGTCTGTTATAAATGAAGGTAGATAGTAAACTTCCACAAACGTTAACACAAAACCGACTGACTCGCTTGGTAGCACAATCGCTGATCGGAAATGCGCGCGCCCCAGCGCGTGTTATCGATTTTTTGGCATTAATTATAGTTAATATTCGTATATGGCAAGGTGTCCAGTGAAATTACAGGGCATGTGAGACTCAACATCTTTATGTCTCAAGGTAACAGACGCAGTGCAGTGACATGCTAAATTCTGGCAGTAAAGAATTTTGCATGCCGCTGTTTCTGTAATAGGTAGACGTCATCGCTTACCATCAGGCGAGCGTCGTGCTTGTCATGTTACCTTTTATCATAAAAACATTTTTCTTAGGTACAGCTTGGAAACAAAAATCCGAAGTTTACTTTTGCTGCCATATAAATCATGTAAGCCGCCACTTTTCAATTACAAACCTTTTAATTAAAACAAAATTGAAGAGCACCTTCGATTTAGACGTCACCTGGGTAGCGTGATGGAACGACGGGGAACCCAATATAATCTTTCAGGTTTTCACTCTACGGCATCCTCGGATGTTCACTCTAGGAATGTTGCGACGATAATAACCTTTCGAGTTTCGTCGTTCCAGAACCAAGTAGTATATTAGTAGTAGTATAGTAGGGTAGTTTCGTTATAAGTATGTGTGTGCGTGTAATTACGTGTAGTTGTGTAAGTGCGTGTGCGTGTATGAACACGGCAAGACGTAGTTTTCACCGGTCTCAGTGCGTTGTTCGGCTGTCTTGACTTTGTATTTGGTCTGAGGTATGGGATGTACCGTGACGCCTGCCCAGCGTGGCGATTAGGGCATATTCCTCCCAAAGTTGCAAAGTCAGACACAAAGCCAAGGCTCCAAGGCATTGACTAGAAAAGAAGAGCCGAAGATCGGGCTCAGTGGCGCATCTTGGGAGAGGCCTACGTCCAGCAGTGGACTGACACCGGCTGATGATGATGGTGATGGAAGTATACCTACGGACAAAGACATTTGCTGTAAGAAAAAAAATGTCATGCACACTGCTAAGCCTTGTCTACCATGAGATCGAAGAACGTGGATGTGGGCAGCATAAGATCGTAAAGCGGGCAAAAATTAAAAGATGCGTGTACCCTGCAGTGCTTGGATATAAAGACTAATGATGCAAAATCTGATGATGATAATTATACGTACTAAATGGTGCATTTAAATTTATATTTCAGTCAAAAAGAACATATTAACAAGAAGCTCCCTAATAAGCATTTTGATGGCCACCGAAAACAAAGAGTGAGTTAACTATTTAATAAAAACTTTTAATTTTAAACCAAATCAATATAAATATAATATATGACGAGGGAGGTACCCCACGATTGGTTTTCACACTCTTCGCTCGTCATCATGGTGACGATCACCCATAGTGGAAGACTTGAAATAAAAGTCTTCTGTTCAAATATCGAGTAACGTTATCAAATGCTCAAATTAACATTCAAATGAATTAATCTAGCTCTTAATAATGACTTATTATTTATTGAGAGCGTAATAACGCCTTCGCGCCGATATATAATATATATATATGTATATATATATTATTAAGTCTAAGCTATCGACTTAATAATAATATATATATATATATATATATATACACTAGCAGCCCGCCCCGGCTTCGCACGGGTAGAACATATATGCCTACAAAATTTGCATCAGTTTGTTGCATCGAATATAAAATATTAACATATTTAACAATCATCGTCATATTTCTACCAATTTACACAAAGGTTAACGAATTATGCGCCTAAGACCTAAACCTTCCTCATAAACACTCTGGCTATTGGTGAAAACCGCATGATAATCCGTTCAGATGCTATTGAGATTATTGCGAACAGACAGACAGACGCAGTGATGGACATTGTTTTATAATACTTACGTAGTGATATTGGACGGCCCTTTGGCGTAAAGGATAGTTACCCTGATTCTGACCCGAGGGTCGTTGGTTCTAATCCTAGCTATATACCTACCAATGAAAGTTTTATGTGCATTCATGAATCATGAGTTTTCGTACAGTGGTAGTGGGATCATTAAATCTACCAAAAAGTAGGTTACTTACCACCAAGGAGAACATCTGCCGCCGTAACCTTACGCGTTCCCCGACGCAAAAATGTAGGGGTAATATACGTTTAACGTGTGTATCTGTGTGTCTGTCTGTAGCATCTTACCACCTAATAGGATGAACCGATTTTGTTTTAATTATTGATCGTTTTTTTTTTGTTTGATAGATGTCTTCATCGAGAGTTTTCTTAGCTTTGATTCATGAAAATTCGATCAATCGTTATAAAACGATGAGCTTTTTTCTAGTTAATTGCGCTATGAAATCAACTTTCATAGGTCTGATCAATTCGAAAATCTTCTTCTTCAACGATATTGTAAGAACATGGAAGCATTAACCTGATGCTGGGACATCTGGACTCTACAGAATACTCAAATCCTCACCAACATACAGCTCAGGTTTTAAATGTCGTGTTTAGAGTCATTGGAATGCTTTTAATGAAAAGATTATACATAGATCAGTCGGGGTGGTTTAAAATATTATATTATTATATATATAGATGAATATTATTTTATACAATAGATCATATTATTATACTATATTGACTTCAAATTGATTGTGATCGGTGGGGATCTACAGCATAGCTAAGCTTATAATAATATTTTCGTAGTAACTATGACCTAATCTGTGGTTTCACTGCAAATATTTTATTAATTTTGCGATGCGTGTATGAGAAATTCGTGATATCTTCTAGAGTTTTCATTTGAATTATATACTGTAAAGGACAATTTTAATCTATAATATGTGGCCAAGCTAATATACGTAATTATTTAGATAAGGGTTGATACTATATACTTGAAAATAGCCTTGGAAGTTATGTAATATTTTTTAACAAACATTTTAAGAGTAAAATGGTTACTGTGACTGTACCTTAAGAGACAGACATATGTTGTCGCGGACTTTTTTGTAGGTCTTATTGAGTTGTACAACTCTGGCATAGAAAATATTCTTCTATCTATTTTCAATTAAGCAGCGTTCGTAACTAAGGTTGCAAATTAGGTCTCCACGAATGTACCTTTGATTTAAACGGGATAATATATAGCCTATTTTCCGAAAGTCCATTCTATGTGTTAGTGAAATAATTTTTTAAATCGGTTCAGTAGTTTTTGAGCCAAATCATTACAAACATACAAAAATACAAATGTTCTCTCTTTATAATATTAGTATAGATTTCGATTATTAAGTCGATAGCATTTTCAAGTCAACATAATTTTAGTCTGTTTTACCATATTACGTACAAATAAATAATATTTTTTAATTACCTTCCTATTAAATAGAAATCCTTTGCACTAAGACGTAGGTGAATACAGCCCTTTATCATAATTTTTGACAGCTGATTATTGAATGAACATAAGATAATATCGTTTTAAAACTATAAAACAACCGACTTCAATTCCGCGCTATTCATTTTCAGTACCAATTTTGAGATGTTTATCTCAATATCTCTGGAGATACTTATCATACCTCGATAAAATTACCATGGTACCACACTTGGGATATCTCCTTTCGAACAAAAAAAGAATAATCGAAATCGGTTCATAAACGACGAAGTTATCCGCGAACAAACATAAAAAAAAAAAAAAAAAAAAATATACGTTCGAATTGAGAAACCTCCTCCTTTTTTTGAAGTCGGTTAAAAATAAACAAAATGACGGGGACACAGCTATGCAGGCTGTATAGCTCTATATCTGTCTTTTCGTTCCATTCAATCACTCATACATTTCGTGATGCCGCTGCAGGTCCCCTTTAGGGACCCTTATCCAGTTTTTAGGGTTCCGTAGCCAAATGGCAAAAAACGGAACCCTTATAGATTCGCCATGTCTGTCTGTCTGTCTGTCCGTCCGTATGTCACAGCCATTTTATTCCGAAACTATTAAGACTACAGAATTGAAACTTGGTCGGTAGATGTATTCTGTGAACCGCTTTCCGATTTTTATACAAAAATTAAAAATATAAATGTTTAAGGGGGGGCATCCAATACATGGAACTGGAACAAAAAAAAATTTCGTCAAACCTATCCGTGTGGGGTATCTATGGATAGGTCTTTAAAAATGACATTGAGGTTTTTAAAATCATTTTTTCTCAAAGTCAATCATTTCAAAGATAGGTGCGTCCCCTATGTGTGTCCCCCCCCCCACTCTAACTTCTAAAGTAAGGGAGTGAAAAATCTAGAAAAAATATATTCTTTAGATCTGAATAAAAACTTTCAACGAAATTGGTTTGAACGAGATACAGTCAGCAGTTGTTGAGATATAGCGACTGCAAGTATAACTTTGTTTTTCATACAAACACTATGAAAAACAGAGTTATTTTTGTAGTTGCAAAAAATTAAGTTATAGAATACTCTACTGTGTTACAGAACCCTACGAGTGCGAGTCTGACTAGCACTTGGCCAGTTTATTTAAAATATCTTATAGGCTAGCGTTTGACAACTATTTAGCCTGGTGGTAACCGATGATGTGGTCGAAGATGGTGAACACGCTAGGCCTAGAATACTCTGACTCTCAAGGGCTGTGTGCTGCCGGAACACCTTAGGTTATGGCGTTAGATTTTTTCCTTAATGGTGGTTGACATCGAGATAATATACTCCTAACACATGTGAAGTTAAACTGTTACAATTTTGAAACTTTTCAGGTGTATTTTGGAAAAAATTAGAACCATGTTTCACGAGGAGATACTTGAACATCAAAGTAAGTTATTCTTTTATGGACAGACAAGCTTTTGACCACTATTTTTCTTGATGTTAACGTGATGACTTATACTCGTATTTAATAACTAGAGGATTCTCGGCGTGTGCTACTATGCTTAAAAAAAAATGTGGCCGAATATGCCTAATGCATCGAAATTTATAAATAAACACATTACCTCTCCTTTGCGTCGCGCAGTCAGGTAAAAAGGGAAATATAGGACCTCGCTCCTCAATGTGGACCGTATGAATAAGGTTCGCGATTGCTCCTTAGTCGCAATCGAACTGGTGTTTGTGTAGCACGTAGAGAATTACATGTGCTATTATCGCACATACATTTAAATAATTAGCAACAATGCCTTCCGCTGTTCTTCATGCACATCAAGCTCGACATTAGAAATTCTTGTTTTCATGTAGTTGTTTCTAGTTCCATTACGTTTACGTGGCGTAAGAGTGAGTATCGCATCTTCCTTTTTATATCGATGACCTAATGCATTGTTTTAGTGTTGTCTAAAACCATCTTTGCATTTCTAATGAGCCCGCGGCTTCACCTACGTTAAGAAGCACTTCTTTGTTAACCGACTTTACAAAATAGAGGTTCTTAATTCGTCTGTTTTTTTATGTTTGTTACCTCAGAACTCCGATATTTGGTTTTTTGTTTGAGAGGGTTTACATATAAGGTATATATATATATATATAAATAATACTAAATGATTATAAATTATTCATTAATATTCACTTACATAACTAATTTTAATATCCTACTAAAATAAAATAGCCAAAGGCAATAGAAAATAAACACAACCAGATAGATAGCAGTGAGATACGTAATGGACGCCGATTTCTATGACTATTGTCTTATTCGTTCGAGTTCCCAACGGTTATTCCAAAACTACCTACATTTTTATTTATCCGTATATTGTTGTAAGGTAATTCACATCTATATTTTTTATTTAAGTTTCGTACACTCTATTTGTAAGTAATTCTAGTATTTTCTCTGTTAAGTGATTTGTAATCTTTAGAGAAATTAAATGTCTTAAACCATAACCATAAACCATACTTTCAGTTTGGTCCCATTGATAACCACTGATAGCCAAAATGTTGCACGTCACTACACTGCACCTATTACCCGGAGATATCGTGCCTGTCATTTGAATGGTTTTAAACGTTTGCAATTCAAACATGAAATAATTCCTATTTTACGGTTGAATGGCAAAGTGGTGGTACCGAACTATAGTCCCCATCACGAGAAGCTATAAATTATGTAAACAAACATCTTTTACTAAGTAAACATTTTATACTGCGAGATAATAATAAATTGACCATATTCAATCGACATGAAATATAGACGGGTTATATGAAAGTAACAACCTATTTAATTTAGTCGGATCATATTTTAACGACGCAAAGCGCTATCGTTTGTGTTCCTTGGTACCGGACGCAGGGATTGTAAACTATCGGGACGCCATTTTGAAATAAACGCGTCATTCGAGTTTCGAATGCGTACGAGTACGAAATTCATTTTTTTTGTTGGGCCAAATGTTGTGAACTCCTGAACACTTGTTTACATAATTTATAGCTTCTCGTGACGGGGACTTTAGAAACAACTATATGAAAACACACCCACACAACTGAATTTCTAATGTTCGAGCTTCATGTGCATGAATACCAGAGGAAAGCATTGCTGCATTGTTGCTAATTATTTGAATGGATCTGCCAAAATTGCACATGTAATTCTGTACGTGCTACACAAACACCAGTTCGATTGTGACTGAGTTGAAATTAGGTTCGCAAACCTAATTCATACGGTCCACTTTGAGGAGCGAGGTCCCTTATTTCCCTTTTTAGGGTTCCGTAGCCGAATTGCAAAAACCGGAACCCTTATAGATTCGTCATGTCTGTCTGTCTGTCTGTCTGTCTGTCTGTCCGTCCGTATGTTACAGCCATTTTATTCCGAAACTGTTAGGACTACAGAATTAAAACTTGGTAGGTAGATGTATTTTGTGAACCGAAATGTTGAAGTTAATAAATGATATTCTATTCTATTCTAACCGCTTTCCGATTTTTATACAAAAATAAAAAATATAAAAGTTTAAGGGGGGCATCTCAAACATGGAACTGAAACAAAAAAAAAAATTCTTCAAACCTATACGTCTATAGATAGGTCTTCAAAAATGACATTGAGGTTTCTTAAATCATTTTTTCTCAAAGTCAATCGTTTGAAAGATAGGCGCGTCTAAAGTGGTAAAATGTGTTGCCCCCCCCCCCCCCCCCTCTAACTTTTAAAGTATAGGAGTGAAAAATCTAAAAAAAATATATGCTGTAGATCTCAATAAAAACTAACAACGAAAATTGGTTTCAACGAGATACAGTCAGCAGTTTTAGAGATATGGCGACCGCAAAAATAACTTTGTTTTTCATACAAACACTATGAAAAACGAAGTTAATTTTGTAGTTGCAAAAAATCATAGTTATGGAATACTTAACGGTGTTACGGAACCCTACGAGTGCGAGTCCGACTTGCACTTGGCCAGTTTATTTGTGTATATCAATGGAAATAACTATTATATTTTTCTGCTGTTTTCTGAATTCTACACGTTAACCTCGGGTAAGCCGTGTTACGTACTCATGCTATATAACGTTATATTTTCAGAACGAGGATTAAAACGACTGTATTCAACTATCAACCGTCGAAAAACGAAGTATAAATTGGGCTGGTACGTTATAGCATCATCATCATTCGCAGCCAGTATTCGTCCACAGCTGGACAATGGCCTCTCCTATGGCACGCCACTGAGTTCGATCTTCAGCTCCTTGTTTATTAGTACCAATGCCATAAAAGGGAATATACATAATCACCCACGCTGGGCAGGCGGGTTAGGTGATCGCGGAACGTAACCCTCGCATTGTTGTATTTTAACTACTTTATTTAGAATAGTTATACCGCCATTGGTCGGTCGACAGAGCCTCGTTCGCTAGTCGTTCAATATTTAATCCTTAATCTAGTTTGACCAGTTGGTACGGAAGCCTTGGTGCGCGAGTCCAACTCGAACTTGGCCGGTTTTATTTTAGTTTTCTGATGTTTCCTTCATTTTGGTTATAATAGCGTATCGATTATAAAAATCATATTTTTCTTATTTCAGGTTGAAATTGATAGCAAACGCGTGTAGCAGTAAGCATACTGATATAAGGTTATTATTTATTTTTAATTAGTGGGCATCCGGCATCGACATCCTAGCAAACGACTTTTTAAGAAATTTAAGTATCTGAGCGCGGAGATGTTTACAGGTCACCGTACTAACATCGCGTTTGTGGGCGTGGAATTATATAAGACTTATAAGTCCGATGATTTAGCTGAAAGTGCTCGCCTTTCAATCGGCGTCTATTTGCTAGGATGTCGATGACACCCGGTGTGTGTTACTACGTTTAATAAAGAAATGAGACCGAATGTGCTTAATGCATTGTTTTAGTGTTGTCTAAACCGTCTTCGCATATTGCCTTTCTAATTAAGCCGGTTTGGGGGACATCGGTTATATGGTTTCAAACTCTATAACGGATTTGGGTAGAAACTATTTTTGTGTTTTATATACATAGTTATTTTTATTAGTTACTCAAACCAAAGAATATTAATACTACTACATAGTTATCCAGTATGATAATTTTGAAGGTGGACAAAACCATGGGGCGTTTCCTAGGGGTATTTTTAAGCTTACTAGGAATTGGGTTGCACATTACTAGTATTCTTGATAACCCCTCCTACTAAGTTAAATATGCTTGTGTCTGGAGTGGGTTCACGTCAATAGTGCAATGAGTGGGGACCGAACACACGACCTCTCAATCGCCAGGCCGGCCGACGCCTTAGCCATTGGGCATTAGAATATTGCATTAGCTATTACCGCTTAGTTAGGTCGGTTGTATTATATTGTAATTTTACGAGCTCTATTGTTAAACAGTTATTTTTAACAAATGTTTAATACATTTTGTATTAATTTCAGAATGAGAAGAAAAACTAGCCATAAAAAGTGAGTATATCTTGGTAGATATCCGAATGTTGTCTGGAACAGACCCCTCTTTTTTAGGGATAGACCTACTAGAATGAATATTTTAAAGCGAAATTTTTAGTTTCATGTAATTTTTATTACAGTTTAAGATACGAGTAAGAAATATTTTTTTTTAAATTTTAACTTTGGTCAGCAAAATTATTCTTATTTCAATAGAATACATTGGAAATTGGAAGCGTCATTTTGAATTTCTCCGTGAGCTATTTGGCCGCGAAAACCTTTCCAAAAAGTCAGTGATTAGGACTTTTTTGAGTTAAAATATAAAAAATTATGGATAAGAGCATTGTGAATGGCAAAGATTTGTATCGAAGGAGTGGCAGTTTCCGAATCCGTATAGGTTTTCGAATGATTGAGAATCAGGGGACTGAAATGGAGAAGGTTCTCTGTTACGGCTACATACTAATCCTGGTAACATTAATCCTGTCCAATGACACGTTCCTCCTCCTAATTCAAACTTGCCGCGCGCCCTCTCGCCGCGCGCGCTTCAATATGGCCGATGTCGTTCGTGTGCATACACGCGCGTGTGTTTTTGTGTATAAAATGTGTATAATAAAATAGAGGAAGACACGAAAATCCTGGTGGCAGGAGACTTAGACTCCGGCGGATATTTCTGCCTGCGGTGCTGGTGAGTCCTATCTATATTCCCGTTTCTAATCCTAGTGGTGGCCGGGGCGATTCCCTCATTACACAGTCAAATATCCGTAGCGTGTCGTCTCTAAGCAGTAGCATCAGGCTTTCTTCGCGAGTATCCAACATACATGGTGCCTCCTGTGAGGACTAAGTCCTCATCTTTGTTGATCACAAGTCTAAATCACGAGTGTTTACTTGTAATAATAATAATCGCCATATTCCCTAGTTCAAACAATCAATGCTATTTTGTTATTTAGCTACACTAAAAACATCAAATAGTCAATATTGTTTACTTTGTATTGTAACAAAACTCATAGAATCTCGTAATTTTGTTGATATCTCATCGTATTGTCGTTCGCTGTTCGAACATACCTACCTACCGGCAGCGGCCGATCGAGGCGCGGTTCACCCGGGCGAACGTTCCATCGAGTTACTTTATAATCTACCTACTATCTATTTTAATAAACTTACCGACAGACCTACTCCAGTATAAAATATAATCTAATCTGTTTCAATCCTATTGTTGTCAGACATTCTACTTCACCTATTGCGAGGAAAGCCTGATGTTGCAACTTAGTTGTCAAACAGTAGATTTAATTAATGTGTGCTCGAGTCTAGGCTAGGTAAAGATTTAATAGGTCTTAATTGTTAGGTACGTCTGATTCACTAAGAGTGTAAAGTGTTAGTTCAAACTTAAAACCATTGAATTTACTGTAATATTTACATACTACATTAATACGTAACCTGTATTTCGTATATCTTGCAGATAAATTGTAGGTAGGTAGCTACCTACCTATCCGCTACAAATATTTCTCGTATTAACTATTCTATAATTTTACTAACGCCTAGTAAATTATAATAGCTTACGCAGCTTTGTTTGTATTAAGTACCTAGTTAATTTGTTTCGTCTTTGTACTGATCTTATTATCGAAATATATTGTATTATAAAAAGATTCAATAATGACAGACAAGATGGAAGCCGAATTACAATCTCTCATTAAAAGACGTGAATATGAATTCTCGTGTATGCAAATATTGTTCGATTTGTCTAAAGTGGCTACAACCGATAAATCTAAATTATCGTCGTTTCGTAGTAGATATAAATCTGTCGAAAAAACAAAAGAAAATTTTGTCGAGGTCAACGACCGTATAAACAAGTTGGAAATAACTTTGCGACCGAAATCAATGATTGATAATGCAACGTTATTAGCGTTTGACGAGTTGTATTATGCCGTGGTCGAGTTCGCGGATTCAATGTTATCAGTGACAAGTAGCAGTTCTAATGCTAGTGTTCCAGTGCAGGAGACTCCGAGTCCTCGCGTTCAATTACCTAAACTGGAAATTCCGAAGTTTGACGGAAACATTGAAAACTGGCAAAGTTTTAAAGACAGTTATGTGTCTTTAATCCACTTCAACGCTACGCTATCCGATGCGGAAAAGTTCCATTATCTGAACTCATGCTTGTCTGGTTTCGCCTCAACTATAGCGAAAGGTTTACCTGTCACGGCCGCGAATTATAGTATAGTTTACCAGGCTTTGCTCGATAGGTACGATAATAAGCGAGTTCTGGCTACCGCGTATATTGATAAGCTAGTCAACGCTAGTAAAATAAATAAGCCGTCACTCGATAATTTAACGAGCTTATTAAATATATTATACGAAAATGTAAACGCATTGCGGTCGCTGTCGATTCACAACCTTACTGATTTTTTATTGTTTTACATCGCTTCGCGTGCACTGGACTGCGAGACTCGTCAACGGTTCGAGTTGCAGAATGCGAGCGAGATACCTACGTTTGACGATTTAATAAAATACCTGCAAAATTATATTAAAATATTAGAAGTGAGTCAAACCGCGTCTGTTTCTCCTTCTACTCCGGTAAATAGACAAATTCGCAATAATAAGAATACTAACAATAAATTCACGCAACAAGCAAAAACAACTTTAGTCGCGTCTTCGTCGCAAAACGAGCGTAAACTAGTTTGCCCGTGTTGCCAATCCTCACACTCGATCTATCGATGTGCAAAATTCCAATCATTGGATGTTCAGCCGCGTCGGCAGTTAGTGATGGAATTAAAACTTTGTTTTAATTGTTTGCGAGCGGGTCACGAGGCGAACAGTTGTAACAGTAACAATAGTTGTTTACTTTGTGCATCTAAACACAACACGTTGTTACATATAGACAAGCAGTCTACATCTCGTTCTAATGATAAAGCGGAAAATAAGATTACTAATTCAAGCACGGCGCTCACAAGCGCTGCAACCGCGCCATGCGTGGGAGACTCAAACGTTCCGAGTACTAAAATACTGGGGTCCGCGGTAGTACGCGTACGTCATGCGAATGGTTCGCTGCAGTGTGCGCGCGCCCTTATTGACAGCTGTTCGATGGATTCCTTTATAACAGTTTCGTGTGCTCGTCGACTTGGGTTACATATCCAGAAATGTAAAATGAATGTTACCGGTTTAGGTCAAAGTTCGGTACTCGATATAAAGGGTGTTACTTTTTGCTCGATTATGCCGCGTCAAAGTGATACTCCCACATTCGAGTTGTCTTTTGTGGTGTTACCTAAAATCACCACATCGATGCCTTCCTCTCCGTTACCCGCGGTGGTACACGATCCATTTTCTCATCTCGATTTAGCGGATGACAATTTTCATCGATCTAGTTCTGTGGATCTTTTGTTAGGAGTCGAGTGTTTCGATCAAATATATACCGGCGCTCGTTACTCGCCAGGTCCGGGCTTACCTTGCGCGCTTGATAGTGTGTTCGGGTGGGTTATTAGCGGTCAGCTCTTACACCACTCCTTGTCGCGGGCGGTATCCCAACCGATGACGTCACTTCTTACAGCCACGTGTGCTCTCGATGATATTGTAAAACGGTTCTGGGAGATTGAAGAACCGCCACGTCCTGCCATTTCGATTCCCGAAGATGATGTCTGCGAACAGAAATACAGAGAAAGTACTTACCGAACTCCTGAAGGTCGTTACGTTGTTCCTCTCATGTTGAAGGATGATGCTCCTTCTCTTGGTGATTCTCGTCGTTGCAGTTTAAATCGCTTTCTAAATTTAGAAAGACGTCTCGAGCGTGATTCTGATTTAAAATCTGAATACGCGGACTTCATGCGTCAGTACGAAGACCTTGGTCACATGCAACCAGCAGTCGCTTCGTCTACTGAGGCAAGGTATCTTATACCTCATCACGGTGTAGTCAGACCCGAAAGTTCTACTACACGTCTGCGCGTCGTCTTTGACGCCAGTAGCAAGACTTCCGTCAATAAGTCTTTAAATGATATAGTTCATGTCGGACCCAAACTTCAAATCGACATAATCGATTTAGTCACAAGGTTTCGACTGCATACTATTGTCTTCACTGCGGACATTTGTAAAATGTACCGGCAAATTCTCGTTCGACCTGAAGACAGGTCCTACCAACACATTCTGTGGCGTGACCAACCTAACGCACCACTCGTCGAATATGAGTTGGCCACTGTCACATACGGCGTCAGTAGCTCTCCATACTTGGCTATCCGCACTCTGCGTCAGTTAGCCGACGATCACGGGTCGGAGTATTCTTCTCGTGCCGCCGAGGTTCTTCGAGAAGATACATTTATGGATGACGTTACTACTGGCTGCGCTTCTTTAGAAGAAGCCATGCAATTAAAAAAGGATTTGACTTCTTTGTTGGCTCAAGGTCAATTCGAACTTCGGAAATGGAGTTCAAACAATTCCGAATTGTTAGCTGATATTCCTCCTGAGCATTGTCAAACTCCTAAGACCTTCGACGAAGGTGGTCAGGAATTTATCAAGATTTTAGGTATCCAGTGGGATCCTTCGAGTGACAACTTCTCGTATTCCTTTTCGGATACATTTAATATAAAATTTACCAAAAGGTCAATACTCTCGATCACTGCGAGAATCTTCGATGCTCTTGGCTGGATTTCCCCGTTGATTTTCTCTGCTAAGTTACTATTGCAGGACATGTGGAAACTGAATTTAGATTGGGACGAACCCATTCCTCATGACTTAGCCAAGCGATGGCATGTTATAGCTGCAAATTTGCATGACATTCAACGAATCAAATTGCCACGTAGCGTGCTTCCAACAAATCCCATTCAAATTCATTTAGTCGGATTTTGTGACGGCTCCTCTAAGGGCTACGGTTGTTGTGTATATTTGTGTGCGGTGACGCCAAGCGCCACCGTCTCTCGCCTGTTGATAGGAAAGTCCAAGGTAGCACCCTTGAAACCTACGACAGTAAATAGGCTCGAGTTGTGTGCCGCAGTGTTGCTATCTCGGGTTTTGAGTCATATGTGTGATTTACTCAACGTCAAATTACGTATTGACTCAATCCGAGCATACTCAGACAGCACCACCACATTGGCCTGGTTGAAAACGCCGCCACATTTACTAAAAATGTTTGTTGCAAACCGGGTGGTTCAAATAACCGATGTGGTCGACATCCACTGTTGGAGTTATGTATCCACCAAGGACAACCCGGCGGACTGCTGTAGTCGCGGTATTAGCTGTTCTGAACTCGTCGAGCATCCACTCTGGTGGTCAGGTCCTCCATGGCTTTCAAAACCGCCATCGGAATGGCCATCAAAATTACCTTCTCCGGACACTGACTTACCGGAAATGAAACCTTCCGTGGTTCAAACTCTTCTCACGGTGGTTCCGGAAGATGACTTAATAAGTCAACTACTAAATAGATATTCCTCGTTACCTAAAGTCACAAGAGTGCTCGCGTGGGTAATGCGCTTTTCCTCAAATATAAAGCGAAAGAAAGAGAATCGAACGCTTTCTTCTCTTTCAACCATCGAACTTGACTCTTCTTTGATGTTGCTTGTAAAGTACACTCAAACTAATTTCTTGCAAGACGAGCTCGAAAAGGTCGCTCATAATCAGGTTTGCTCTAAACCTATTCAAAAACTGTCTCCATTCTTAGACAGTGCAGGACTGCTGCGAGTGGGGGGACGTATCGATAACGCCAACTTGCCTGCTTGTGCGTTACATCCTCTTCTGTTGCCTAAGGCTTGTGCTTTATCACGCTTGATCGTGGAACATTTTCATATCAAGTATCTGCATTGTGGACCCAGAACTTTGCAGTCGTTGGTCCAACGGAAATTCTGGATAATAGGTTGTCGTCTACTCATTCGCACAGTATGCTCCAAATGCGTACAATGCTTCAAGGTCAAGCCGGTACCTTGTCAACCTGAGATGGGCAAACTTCCAGCCGCCAGGTTACAACCTAGTCGTTGTTTTGAAACTACCGGAATAGACTTTTGCGGTGCTTTTCTTTTAAAAGAGAGTCTTCGACGTAAGGCACCCACATTCAAGGCGTACGTGTGCTTATTTGTGTGTCTTAGCACGAAGGCCGTGCACCTAGAAGCAGTTACCGAGCTGAGCTCAGAAGCCTTCTTGGCTGCTCTAGATAGAATGGTCTCACGTCGTGGTATTTGTAAAACGATTATCAGCGATCGTGGAACTAATTTTGCTGGCGCAAATAGGCTTATGAAAAATATCCTAGCTGAAATGCAGGATCACTATCCTGATATAGCGGACGGGTTTGCCACCCGCGGCATCAAGTGGGAATTTAATCCACCGAGTGCGCCTCACTTCGGAGGAATTTTTGAAAGTGGCATCAAATCTACCAAGTACCACCTCAAGCGAGTTGTAGGTACTCAAATTCTGACGTATGAAGAAATGAGCACGGTTTTAACGAAAATCGAAGCCATTCTCAATTCGCGCCCACTTTGCGCTATATCACCGGACCCTAATGAAACAGATGTATTAACACCTGGACATTTTCTTTCCAATGGTCCACTCGTGTCGATACCCGAGTCATCAATGATCGATGTTAAAACACCGCGTTCTCGTTGGCAGTTACTTCAAAAGATAACACAATCGTTTTGGCGTATCTGGCAGCGTGATTACTTACATACTCTTCAACAAAAGAACAAATGGTTCAAAGGTGTCCCTAATATCAGGGTCAATGATTTGGTTATTATTATTGAACCCACGTTACCTACGTTGTGTTGGAGGCTAGCGAAAATAGAACAATTGCACCCTGGTCGCGATAACGTAGTCCGCGTAGTGACGCTTCGCTCTGCGAATGGCAATGTTTTTCGACGACCTGTTGTCAAGATTTGCCCTTTGCCTATTGATGCCTAAGCTATTATAGTTTAAACGTATCTTTAGGTAATTTAGAATTAAGTAATTTAATCTAATAAGGCTACAGTTTAGTTCTGTTTTGTAATAGTCTTGAGCACATATTTTTTAGGTTTATACTGTGAAATCTTAGTAGATTTCAAGTGGGGGGAATATGTTACGGCTACATACTAATCCTGGTAACATTAATCCTGTCCAATGACACGTTCCTCCTCCTAATTCAAACTTGCCGCGCGCCCTCTCGCCGCGCGCGCTTCAATATGGCCGATGTCGTTCGTGTGCATACACGCGCGTGTGTTTTTGTGTATAAAATGTGTATAATAAAATAGAGGAAGACACGAAAATCCTGGTGGCAGGAGACTTAGACTCCGGCGGATATTTCTGCCTGCGGTGCTGGTGAGTCCTATCTATATTCCCGTTTCTAATCCTAGTGGTGGCCGGGGCGATTCCCTCATTACACAGTCAAATATCCGTAGCGTGTCGTCTCTAAGCAGTAGCATCAGGCTTTCTTCGCGAGTATCCAACATTCTCAATTCGAATGAAGTTTAAACTGACTTCACAAAAAGGAGGAGGGTCTCACTCAATTCGACCGTATTTGTTTTGTGTTTGTTACCTTAGAACTCCGTCAAATCAATTTGAATAATTCTTTTTATGCCTCTCGTTTGGTCCCATTCAAATTTTATTGAGATATACAATTATCTCCGGAGATATGGAGATAAACAATATAAGCAAATTTGTATACTTAGATGACATGATTATAACCAGCCAGTACTTTGTCTATCGCGGCATGTGAAGTCGGTTTTTTCGTTTTGTACGGTCATAAATTGTTAATTGGTTGGGTTTATCTCCAAGGTGATACCATCTAAATTCCATTGATATATCGTTAGTATTTATTTATTAAAATTATCATACATTGGGTGGGCTTGACAGTGTTATAGCCAATCCGCACAACCAAGTTCTTACAAACTTTACAAACTAATTTACAGAAATATGGAGATAATAAACACCTCTAACTTTTTACTGATAATTAAAGATCGCTTAAAAAACTAAAAGAGCAGCAGGGCTAGCATGGCAAGGGGACTATTTTGTCTTTCCACGTATCCGTGTTTTGTTTAGTGGAGAAGGCAAATTATAAGTAAAGTTTTTCGGCAATTATAAACACCCGCTGACTTTTAATCAATTATTTTTTTAAACTTTTTAATACGAAACAAAATCAAAACTCGCGGTTAAACTTCACTAAGCGTTTAAATGGTTGTGTTGATCTTCTGTCAGTGGCGAAAAAAAAGGAAAGAATTTTGTCTTTCCCCCGGGGATAAGGCCATGCTAGCCCTGCTGACTTCAAATGCCGCGTGCAAAAGTTTGAGGTGTCTCCATGTCTCTGGATATACTGAACATATCTCGATGAAATTAAACTGGGACCACCTAGGAAGTTATACACTTTTAAAAACAAAAAAAGAATTTTCTAAATAGGTTCAGGCGTCTTCGAGTATTCGGTGAACATGCATTTTAAAAAGAACTTAACTTTCTTTTTTAACTGACTTGTAAAAAGTGGAGATTCTCAATTCGCCTGTACGTTTTTTTCTATTTTTGTTTGTATTTTACGCGATTATTACGTTAATTCTGAACCGATTCGAATGATTATTTTTGTGATCGGTAGGGTACGTTTCTAAGGTGGTCCCATTGCAATTTCATCGAGATTTGATAAGTATCTCCAGAGATATGTCGATAAACGTCTCAAACTTGCAACTGAAATTGACTCGCTGGGCATTGAAGTCGGTTGTTTTAGTTTTTAAACTATCTGAATTATTGAAGTCTGTTAATAATTACTAGCGCGGCAATTTAAAGTTTGTTGTTCCTTTTGTAAACTATATTAAATTATCATTTTATTTTTAGATGTAAACATTTCACAGCATCCCATAGCTACAGATGTATGAGAGCTCAGACGATGAGATTGGCGGGACCTACGAAAAGCGAGTAGGTTGCTATAATATATTATACCTACTTTAAGCGACATACAAAAACAGAGATTTTTATTCCGAGTATTGACGTGACGCACACTCATTTGACCACTATCTCACCTGATGATAAGTGATGACGTGGTCTTTGGAATCGTGCTTCTCTGGTAATGGAAGATGACAGAAATTTTTGACAAGCATTTGACCCCTATCTCATCCGATGGAATGTGACGATGTAGTCTAAAGTAGATGGAATCATGCTTCTCTGGTAATGGAAATGGCAGTGAGAGGCGCAATACAACCGACTTACCGTACCCGTATTTATAAATCACACTATGAGATGTCACAGTGCTCTCGGACGCATGTGGTAATTAAAACCAATACATAAACAGTGAGTGAAATCCATCACTATGCGTTTATCAAAATCAACACACAGGTAATAAATACTTACAATCTAAAAACGCCCCTGACTGA
Source organism: Cabera pusaria (assembly GCA_954871355.1). Classification (NCBI taxonomy): domain Eukaryota; kingdom Metazoa; phylum Arthropoda; class Insecta; order Lepidoptera; family Geometridae; genus Cabera; species Cabera pusaria. The sequence goes on from OX940915.1 coordinate 3,581,179, forward strand.
TCTATGTATAATATGTTCATTGAGACCCTTCGAATGAGCCCTAACATGAGAAGCAAGAGATGTAAGCTGTGCCTCGCAAGCTGGCGACATCTCCGCTCTAGCCGGCACACATCTCCACGCCTAGCCAGTACACGTCATCTCCGCTCTAGCCAGCACACGTCTCCGCTCTAACCAGCACACGTCTCCGCTCTCTAGCCAGCACACGTCTCCGCTCTAGCCGGCAAAAATTTCCGCTCCAGCCAGCACACAACTCCGCTCTAGCCGGCATACATCTTCGCTCTAGCCAGCACACAACTCCGCTCTAGCCGGCACACATCTCCGCTCTAGCCAGCACACAACTCCGCTCTAGCCGGCACACATCTCCGCTCTAGCCAGCACACAACTCCGCTCTAGCCGGCATACATCTTTGCTCTAGCCAGCACACAACTTCGCTCTAGCCGGCACACATCTCCGCTCTAGCCAGCACACAACTCCGCTCTAGCCGGCACACATCTCCGCTCTAGCCAGCACACAACTCCGCTCTAGCCGGCACATATCTCCGCTCTAGCCAGCACACAACTCCGCTCTAGCCGGCATACATCTTTGCTCTAGCAAGCACACAACTTCGCTCTAGCCGGCACACATCTCCGCTCTAGCCAGCACACAACTCCGCTCTAGCCGGCATACATCTCCGCTCTAGCCAGCACACAACTCCGCTCTAGCCGGCAAACATTTCCGCTCCAGCCAGCACACAACTCCGCTCTAGCCGGCATACATCTTCACTCTAGCCAGCACACAACTCCGCTCTAACCGGCACACATCTCCGCTCTAGCCAGCACACAACTCCGCTCTAGCCGGCACACATCTCCGCTCTAGCCAGCACACAACTCCGCTCTAGCCGGCACATATCTCCGCTCTAGCCAGCACACAACTCCGCTCTAGCCGGCATACATCTTTGCTCTAGCCAGCACACAACTTCGCTCTAGCCGGCACACATCTCCGCTCTAGCCAGCACACAACTCCGCTCTAGCCGGCACACATCTTCGCTCTAGCCGGCACACATCTCCGCTCTAGCCGACACACATCTCCACTCTAGCCAGCACACATCTCCGCTCTAGCCGGCACACATCTCCGCTCTAGCCGGCACACATCTCCACTCTAGCCAGCACACATTTCCGCTCTAGCCGGCACACATCTCCGCTCTAACCGGCACGGCACACATACACTCATATTACATTACGTATAGCTATAGTAGGGTAAATAGGATACAAATTAAATGCATTTTCATTAATCGTATTATGAAATGTTTTCAAATTCACTATTTATTTTCAGGCTAGCTGCGTTCAGAACTCAAGTGAAGAAAAAACTATTATCTCCGAAATTTATTGAGGTTTTAAAGCGTAAGTTTATTTTGTGGAAGCACGCTTACTATTCCGCTTGAGGGTCAGTTCAGACCGCGACGCGACGCGGCGCGCACTTATTAAGACAGTGAAATAAATAAAACTGGCCAAGTGCGAGTCAGACTTTTGTCTCGCACGCGGAGGGTTCCGAACGCCATCTAACGAATATCTAACGAACTTCTAACACCAACTAAGTAAACATTAACACAAAGGTGTTAGTAATTAATATTATTAAATATCTGGTGGCCCGAGCTTTGCTTGGTATTTTTTGCCACTTAAACAGAAAAATATGACTCTTCCCGACATCTATTGACGAAAAATAATACTATTTTTTTAATTGAGAGCAACTGCTTGAACGTCACAATAACACTAAAGCTACTTCTACTCGCCAATAGATGTCGGGAAGAGTCATATAATTATGACTCTATAAGTTGATTATTGAAAACACGAATAAAACAACATTTTCCGTAATAATATATATCTTATAGGCTAGCGTTTGACCACTATCTCAACTGTTGGTAAGTAATGATGCGATCGAAGATGGTAAGCGCGCTAGGCCTAGAAAGAGAACTGGCTCTCAAGGATAGCTGCCGGATCACATTAGATGTTTTTAGCGACAGATTTTGTAACTTGAGGGTGGTAGCTGGCCAGGCGGACACTAGATAGTGTCCTACCACCATGCGGGGGTTGTTGGTTTCTTAACGATGTTTTTCCTTCACCGGAGGGCCACTGTGAAAAGCGCACTTAAATTTTTTGAATAATCCATTGGTGCACGGCGGTTTGAACTCGGTACCTCTGGCATCAAAGCCAACCGTTCTCCCGATTACGCCACCGGGCCCTCAAAGCTAATCAGTGCCACATCTTGCGAGAGGCGTACGTCCAGCAGTGGACTCACACCGGCTGATGATGATGGTGTTGAATATTATATAATATTTTTCTTATTTCAGATATGAAAAACACCACAGAGGTGGTTTCGCTAGCGTGTGGCAACTCAGAACCAACAAAAATTTAGAAATTTCTGTTCAAAATAAGGATAATTATTTTTTATTTAGAGGAGGTAACATTAATTATTTTAGTTATAAATATTTAAATATGGGACTTATAGCGTTAAAAAACATTAATATTTATTGACAAAACAATTAACAAAAATAAAAAATATATTGATGGCGAGGGTAATTTCCAACGAAACTTTCTATAAATAGCAGGGCTGTCACCTCGCAACATTCAGTCGTCTCTGGACCCCGATCAATACGACTTGGTCGAAACGTCGAGTTAAATAAAACTTGTTTTAAGCGCGTTATGACCCGTATTTTAATATATATAACAATGTGTTCAAATCACAAAAGTTTACATTAATTATTTTCTCAAGGCTAAAAAAATACTATTTTTATAGAGCAGTGTGACCTAAACCCGCACTTTACGCACGCTTATCCGTGACTTAAATAGTCGATTATTGCACGACGTTTAGCCAGCTTCAATCTATACTTCTATACTAATATTATAAAGAGAGAACATTTGTATTTTTGTATCTTTGTATGTTTGTATTGATTTGGCTCAAAAACTTCTGAACCGATTTAAAAAATCCTTTCACTAATACATAGAATGGACTTTTGGAATGAAAATAGGCTATATTATAATATTATCCCGTTTAAATCAAAGGTACATTCGTGGAGACCTAATTTGCAACCTAATTCGGCAAATAAACGGTCGAAAAAACACGTTTCTTACGAACGCTGCTTAATTGAAAATAGATAGAAGAATATTTTCTATGCAAGAGTTGTACAACTTAATAAGACCTACAAAAAAGTCCGCGACAGCATATGTCTATCTCTTAAGGTTGACTCACAGTAACCATTTTAAACTTAAAATTTTTGTTAAAAAATATTACATAACTTCCAAGGCTATTTTCAAGTATATAGTATTAATCCTTATCCAAATAATTACGTTAATTAGCTTGGCCACATATTATAGATTAAAATTGTCGTTTACAGTATATAATTCAAATGAAAACTCTAAAAGATATCACGAATTTTACATACACGCATCGCAAAATTAATAAAATATTTGCAGTGAAACCACAGATTACGTCATAGTTACTACGAAAATATTATTATAGGCTTAGCTATGCTGTAGATCCCCACCGATCACAATCAATTTGAAGTCAATATAGTATGATAATATGATCTATTGTATAAAATGATATTCATCTATATATATAATAATATAATATTTTAAACCACCCCGACTGATCTATGTATAATCTTTTTATTAAAAGCATTCCAATGACTCTATACACGACATTTAAAATCTGAGCTGTAAGTTGGTGAGGATTTGAGTATTCTGTAGAGTCTAGGAGATGTCCCAGCATCAGGTCAATGCTTCCATGTTCTTACAATATCGTTGAAGAAGAAGATTTTCGAATTGATCAGACCTATGAAAGTTGATTTCATAGCGCAATCAACTAGAATAAAACTGGCCAAGTGCGAGTCAGCATCGCGTCTCTTATCGCACACTTAGGGAGGGTTCCGTACAATACGAAACATAACAGAGTTTCAACCTCATATATTTGATTAATTGATATTACCAAGAATATTTGGTTTGGTCGCGATCTAGAAAGACGGGGCTCATTTACTAGCGCCATCTATGTCATTTTGCCGAAACTAATTAGATAGATGTCGTTTAAAAACACGTTTTTTGTATGGGGACCCCCTTTAATTTTTAACTTTATTTTGTATTTAGTATTTGTTGTTCTAGCGGCAACAGAAATACACCATCTGTGAAAATGTCAACTGTCTAACTATCACGGTTAATGAGCTACAGCCTGGTGACAAACGGACAGACAGACAGACAGACAGACAGACAGACAGACAGACAGACAGACAGACAGACAGACAGGCAGACAGACAGACAGCGGAGTCTTAGTAATAGGGTCCCGTTTTACCCTTTGGGTACGGAACCCTAAAAAAGCTCATAGTTTTATAACGATTGAAAGAATTTTCATGAATCAAAGGTAAGAAAACTCTCGATGAAGACATCTATCAAACAAAAAAAAATTATCAATAATAAAAACAAAAACGGTTCATCCGGTTAGGTGCTAAGATGCTACAGACAGACACACAGATACATACGTTAAACGTATATTACCCCTACTTTTGCGTCGGGGAACGCGTAAGGTTACGGCGGCAGATGTTCACCTTTTTTTTTATATCTTATAGGCTAGCGTTTGACCATTATCTCACCTGTTGGTAAGTGATGATGCGGTCGAAGATGGTAAGCACGCTAGGCCTAGACTGGGGAACTGGCTCTCAAGGATAGCTGCCGGAACACATTAGATGTTTTTGGCGACAGATTTTCTAACTTGAGGGTGGTAGCTGGCCAGGCGGACACTAGATAGTGTCCTACCACCATGCGGGGGTTGTTGGTTTCTTAACGATGTTTTCCTTCACCGGAGGGCCACTGTGAGAAGCGCACATAAAATTTTCGATGGAAAAATCCATTGGTGCACGGTAAGGTTTGAACTCGGTACCACGGCATCAAAGCCGACCGTTCTCCCGATTACGCCACCGGGCCCGGGCTCCTTGGTGGTAAGCTACTTTTTGGTAGATTTAATGATCCCACTACCACTGTACGAAAACTCATGATTAATGAATGCACATAAAACTTTCATTGGTAGGTATGTAGCTAGGATTAGAACCAACGACCGTCGGGCTATACTTTACGCTAAAGGGCCGTCCAATATCACTATGTAAGTATTATAAAACAAATTTCATCACTGCTTCTGTCTGTCTGTTCGCAATAATCTCAATAGCTACTGAACGGATTATCATGCGGTTTTCACCAATAGCCAGAGTGTTTATGAGGAAGGTTTAGGTGCATAATTCGTTAAGGTTTTGTGTAAATGGGATGAAATATGACGTTGATTGTTAAATATGTTCATATTTTATATTCGATGCAACAAACTGATGCAAATTTTGTAGGCATATATGTTCTACCCGTGCGAAGCCGGGGCGGGCTGCTAGTCCGTACAATAATTTTCTATTTGACGGAAATGCGTTGCAAGTGTTCAGTGCGGGTTTGTCACACTGACAGCTATAAAATAAGATCGTTGAAAAACTAAAAATAACCGACTTCAATGCCGCGCAATTTCAATGGATATCTTCTTTCCAACAAAAAAATAATAATCAAAATCGGTTCATTAACGACGAAATGATCCGCGAACAAACATAAAAAATATATATATATACGGTCGAATTGAGAAACCTCCTCCTTTTTTTGAAGTCGGTTAAAAAGGAAAGATTTGATTTTTGTCTGTCTGTTTGTTACTATTTAACTCAAATAACTACTGGACTGATTTCAAAAATTCTTTCACTGATTATTCAACGATTCTTTCACTCGCTAGGATTATAATAGACTAGCAGCCCGCCCTGGCTTCGCACGGGTAGAACATATATGCCTACAACATTTGCATCAGTTTGTTGCATCGAATATAAAATATAAACATATTTAACAACCATCGTCATATTTCATCCAATTTACACAAAACCTTAACGAATTATGCACCTAAACCTTCCTCATAAACACTCTGGCTATTGGTGAAAACCGCATTATAATCCGTTCAGTAGCTATTGAGATTATTGCGAACAGACAGACAGACGCAGTGATGAACTTTGTTTTATAATACTTAAGTATTGATATTGGACGGCCCTTTGGCGTAAAGGATAGTTACCCTGATTCTGACCCGACGGTCGTTGGTTCTAATCCTAGCTATATATCTACCAATGGAAGTTTTATGTGCATTCATGAATCATGAGTTTTCGTACAGTGGTAGTGGAATCATTAAATATACCAAAAAGTAGCTTACCACCAAGGAGTACATCTGCCGCCGTAACCTTACGGCTTTCCCCGACGCAAAATGTAGGGGTAATATACGTTTAACGTGTGTATCTGTGTGTCTGTCTGTAGCATCTTAGCACCTAACCGGATGAACAGATTTTGTTTTTATTATTGATAGTTTTTTTTTGTTTGATTGATGTCTTCATCGAGAGTTTTCTTAGCTTTGATTCATGAAAATTCGTTCAATCGTTATAAAATTATGAGCTTTTTTCTAGTTAATTGCGCTATGAAATCAACTTTCATAGGTCTGATCAATTCGAAAATCTTCTTCTTCAACGATATTGTAAGAACATGGAAGCCTCCTGGACTCTACAGAATACTCAAATCCTCACCAACTTACAGCTCAGATTTTAAATGTCGTGTTTAAAGTCATTGGAAAAAGCTATTATACTTAGATCAGTCGGGGTGGTTTAAAATATTATATTATATTATTATATATATATAGATGAATATTATTTTATACAATAGATCATATTATTATACTATATTGAATTCAAATGGATTGTGATCGGTGGGGATCTACAGCATAGCTAAGCTTATAATAATATTTTCGCAGTAACTATGACCTAATCTGTGGTTTCACTGCAAATATTTTATTAATTTTGCGATGCGTGTTTGTGAAATTCGTGATATCTTCTAGAGTTTTCATTTGAATTATATACTGTAAAGGACAATTTTAATCTATAATATGTGGCCAAGCTAATTAACGTAATTATTTGGATAAGGATTAATACTATATACTTGAAAATAGCCTTGGAAGTTATGTAATATTTTTAACAAACATTTTAAGATTAAAATGGTTACTGTGAGTCAACCTTAAGAGATAGACATATGCTGTCGCGGACTTTTTTGTAGGTCTTATTAAGTTGTACATCTCTTGTATAGAAAATATTCTTCTATCTATTTTCAATTAAGCAGCGTTCGTAAGAAACGCGTTTTTTCGACCGTTTATTTGCCGACTTAGGTTGCAAATTAGGTCTCCACGAATGTACCTTTGATTTAAACGGGAAAATATATAGCCTATTTTCATTCCGAAAGTCCATTCTATGTAAGAATTTTTTAAATCGGTTCAGTAGTTTTTGAGCTTACTCATTACAAACATGCAGAAATACAAAAATACAAATGTTCTCTCTTTATAATATTAGTATAGATAGATTTATTTTTTTTAGGTTATTTAAAGATGTTATTTATACTTGTAATCTAGTATAAAAAGAAAGCTACATCATCAGCGAGTAACATAAGATGACGTCGATGAACATAAGCTTTATTTTATCCCCGTATTCTCACGGAAACGGGAACTCCGCGGGTGAAACCGCGAGGCGCTGCTTGTGCATTTTCTTTATTGTCTATTATTAATTATGTGTAGTAGGTACATTTTATACATATTTAATATGGTTATGTGTATTAAATGTAATTTGAAATTAAAATATTAATAACTAACTATAACATGACCCGCCCCTCCAACACTCAAAAACGTTTGAAAGTATTTACAACGCACCACCACGCATGTGTGCGTTCTAGTACTGCCGGTTCCGCGACATTGTATACTACATAATTAAATAACTCACAATTATGAACGTACTTTGTACCAACCAACACTGCAAAAAAAGTTTCTATGAAATTTATAAGCAATACTTTCCGTTAAGTTAGGTTGGCTACAAAGTACGTTCATAATTCGGGTATCTACAATGTAGGGAAGTGCCTACTCCAAACTCTTTCGTAAGGATGTGACTACACACATTAAAACAGTAATTTGGAGGGGCGGCCATGTTATCGTAGAAGATCTCTACTTGCAAACAAATTAAGGGGCCTTTTTCACACTGCAGATGGCGCTACTGTTGATTGTTCCTTAAATGTAATAGCTAACTGTCATTTACCACAGTAATGTTATACACAAATATATTAATAATGGAATGTTTAGTAAATATGACGCTATTATGTGAATTGCAAAAACATTGAGAACAAACAACATGAAGTTAAAAGTTACGTCATGAATATGTCATATTTACAAACCATAAAAATTTACAAAAATGACAGAAAAATGTTTACACTTTTCCGTAGTTCTTCCATTAATTGTCTTGTCGAATACATTACTATCACATCACCTTATAAGGAAATAACTTTGTGACCAAACAATACTAGGCAGCACACAGCTCGTGAGAGTCAGAGCATTTTAGGCGGTTTACCGGCCTAGCGTATTCACCATCTTTGACCATATCATCATCAAATTTGTTTTTTAAATAATTAGGCAATATGGCCGCTTTTAGGAACGCCAAGACAGTGCACTAAGCCTTGTACTAATATTTATTATGTGACTAAGCGCAAAACCGGCCTTAAAGAGACCGTCGCTTGCACGGAGTTTGTCCCTTTCTTTTAAGGGGGATCACTAAAGAAAATTATATGCTATACTCATATAGGTACTTTACTATAGTACATATATAGCAATTGCAAGTTTTTTTTTAAATTTCTTATAGGCTAGCGTTTGACCACTATCTCACCTGTTGGTAAGTGATGATGCGGTCGAAGATGGTAAGCACGCTAAGCCTAGAATGGGAACTGGCTCTCAAGGATAGCTGCCGGAACACATTAAATGTTTGGTGACAGATTTTCTAACTTGAGGGTGGTAGCTGGCCAGGCGGACACTAGATAGTGTCCTACCACCATGCGGGGGTTTTGTTGGTTTCTTAACTATGTTTTCCTTCACCGGAGGGCCACTGTGAGATGCGCACATAATTTTTTCTATAGAAAAATCCATTGGTGCACGGCGGTTTGAATTCGGTACCACGGCATCAAAGTTGACCGTTCTCCCGATAACCGGGCCCTCAAAAAAGTTGTAAGAAAAGGACACTCTCTTCAACCACCCTCTCGCTCGGGCATTTTGATGTATCATAGCAGTTGCAACGTTATGTTCAGAGCATACGGATTAAATTGAATTTGTTTAAAATCTGCTGTGCACGATCATGTACATAGTAAACTGAGATAGTAAAACGTCGTTGCTCAGTAGCGCCACCTACATTAGGCTGTCAGTTTATATTCCCTTATTAAAAAAAACATGATTTTATTTTATTATTTTCAGCAATATGAAGCCGAGACACGATGCTGATCGATCCCGCGAATTTCATTCCGACACTGAATTTTCTCTTATATTTAAAAAATGCTGCAATATATTATGAAACATTTTATGATTATTTTATTTGTTGTATTTAAAGTGTTGCCAGTCCGAGCCATTAACTATTAAATGGTGATATGGTTAAACTGTCATAAATGTCAATAAAATAATTATAATTAATTGCCTATTGGGCTACCATCCTCGACCGCATCATGACATCATCACTTACCGACTGGCGACTGCAATATCCACTAAAATCAATTCAAAAAATGATCTTTTTGCACCTTTTTTAATCCTTATACATCAATATAATACTAGCGACCTGCCCGGCTTCGGACGGCTAGAGCATATACATGTATGCCTACTATTGTGCATCTGAATGAATTAACATCTTCGAAATTAATTGTCATATTTCAATCAATTTACACAAAATCGTAGCAAATTATACACTTAAACATTTCTCATGAATCACTCTATTGGTGAAAACCGCATGAAAATCCGTTCAGTAGTTTTTGACATTATCACCAACAAAAAGACAGACAGACGCGGAGGGGGCTTGGTTTTATAATACATATGTAGCGTGACCATACTACACACTACATATACCTACACTATGTTCGACTGAACTGAACTGTCGACTATACACCTTACTTTAGTCTTAGTTGGACAGTTAAGCAGATTGATCAGGGTATTTTCACACCAGTATTCAGAAACAACACTATGATGGCTCACAGCTCACGGACGCATAGTGTCATTCAAATTAAATTCATAAACAATTCTTCATTGAAATGCACCACTATGCGTTTGTCCATTGCATTCCTGAGAAAAAGTCTTGACAGACGGACAAGGTGATCCTGTAAAGTTTACTTTTTTCCTTTTGAAAAAAATAACTAAGCTTTTAAAGTAAGCCCGCGCACTTCTGGAGCCTTACGTGGTCAATTGGTCATCCATTTAGCACCAGCCAGGGATCACGTATGTACTTGCTAGTTTTAAAAACGCTATAATATTCAACCGACTTCAAAAAAAAGGAAGTTCTCAATTCGAATGTATTCTGTACCCTTAGTTCTGTACCTTTTCATCGTAAACGCTTTTGACAGATATCACATAGTTTTCGACTTATTCTGGCTCCCTGATTGGTCTAAATGTAGTTATGTGTAGTAACCGCTAGAGGCGCTGTACTACTTTTCATACAAAATTTGTTTGATATACGATATCGAGTTTGGTATGAAAACTCATGCTAAAGGTACTATTTTCTTTTTAGGGTTCCGTACCTCAAAAGGAAAAAGAAACCCTTATAGAATTACTTTGTTGTCCGTCTGTCGGTCTGTCAAGGCGCTTTTTCTCAGGAATGCGTTGAAATATCACGTTGAAATTAATATCAATTACTTGGGTCTACAGTCACTTTTGGCTGTGCAAACATGTAAGTCAACGCGTTCAAAGGAATGACCGTTTATGGCGCTTAGTTACGTAGTATTCTCAGACTATCATAAAAAAGGCAGACGGAGCCGTGCCTAACACCCGTGTGAACGCAAGTTCAGTAATACTAAATGCTTGAGTAATAAGTTTCCGCGCTCAGTCCGGCATAGTCAATACGGCATGATTACTACGTAAGCAACGCTGCGAAGTAATACTGCACGGAAGCGTCCGACCCTACTGCAGCTTGGTAACAAACTGAGCGCGGAAGCGTATTACTCAAGCATTTAGTATTACTGAACTTGCGTTCACACGGGTGTTAGGCACGGCTCCGTCTGCCTTTTTTTATGATAGTTTGAGCTAGTATTATTATCTTTTCTATGGCATACTTTCGCATATTTTGCTATTAGACAAGGGAATCTCGACCCTTGACCTAGAATCATGACATTTGGTAAAAAGCCAAGGTCTTGATAGTCTTACAAGGGAAGAAACAACGGGTTGCTCTCCGGGAGTGCCGGCAGAAGTAAAAAATGTGAACATTAACGTTGCGCATTTGGTCTACTCTCCCTCCGTCTTACGAATTTTCGATCAGCAGGGTTATTCTCAATCATTCGAAAGCAAATTCGGATTCGGAAACTGCCTTTACTTCGACTTAGATCTTTGCAATTCACAATGCTCCGATCGGTTACTTTTGATATTTCAATTTGAAAAAATCAGTGATTCTAATCGGAAAGGTTTCCGCGATAAAATAGGTCACGATTTATTAATATTCAAAATAAAAAAAGGAATTTTCTGAATCCGAATTGGTTTTGAATGATTGAGAATCAGGGTGCTGGTCACGTTTCCTGATGCGAGTTTAACATTTTTTACCCATCCCAAAAAAGTTTCTACTCTCCCTCCGTCTTACGAATTTTTGATCAGAAAGACAAGACAAGACTTCGACGTCGACATGCTACTAAAAAAATATTATTAAATTATTATTTATCAGTAGAAATTCGGTACACAAGTACTCATTAATTTTAAGTAATAGTATTCTCATTGGTCGAGATTAAAGAAGTCTGTACCCTCGGAACAATGACTAAAGCACTGTACCCCACGATCAATTAATGAAAAAAATTCTCTGTACTTCGTCACTACGTCACTAGATGGCGTTGGAAACCGTTAAAACACGCTATCGTTTCATTTGTTAAAAACAGGTACCAGTGCCACATACAAGTTAAAATTAGACAGACGGCAAGCAGATCCAACTTTAACAGTTGGTTTCCGTACAACTTGCTAATTCGTTTTTGGGTAGGGATCATATCGACCCATGATCTCTTCATTAATTTATTAAATTGTAATTAGCAGTGCCCCGTGGCTTCGCCCGCGTTTATATCTTAAGCCATTTTTTTCCCTAAACTGTACCATCGCGTACAGTTGTGCGTATCCAGTTTCAAAACATTTTCGGTTGCAAGTGTCGATTATTTTTAGAAAAATCACAAGGTTAGAAGGTAGAAGGTTGGTTAGAACCAATCAGAAGAGCCAAAATCAAAAAAAAAATTCTTACCGATCAGAAGAGCCAATACCAAAAACAAAACATAATTTTTGGCTTTGTCCCTTCTTGTCATTGGTCAACAATGTCAACATAGACAGAAGCGAGATGCCAATTCAATAAGAGTGCACAGGAAATTATTCCTTAAGGTGGATACGCACAAATTAAGGCTACATCCTTACATAGTGAATGGAACCATGGAATACATATTTTCTATACCTACAAATTTCATTTTACACACGAATATTGAGTGAATCAATTTTTTGGAATGTAATAAAATTTACCATAGAAGCTAAAAAGAAAATTCATTTTGCAAGCTCCCTAGGGGTAGTTATGAAAAAATGAAATAAACGTGTTGTATGTGTATATGTACAATACGTGTACCATTATTTGTTTTAAGGTTTATTTGAACCGAGTTTTGAGTAAATTGGCCCAAGGAATAAAAGTTTCCATAGAAACTATATCACCCTATTTAACCCCTTTAGGAGATGATTTTCAAAAATAAGATTAGCCTATGTCTTAAGTTAGAACTTAGACTATCTACGTTTTAAATTTCATTAAAATTGGTTTAGTGGTTAGCGAGATACGTGGTAACAAACATTCACACACACACACACACACATACACACACTTACTTTCGCATTTATAATATTAGTAGGATAGGAAGAATGGATAAGATGCTGTAAGTTACGTTAACTAAGTTAAGTAATGTCGTACAGTATAGTACGTAAGCTCTTGCACTCCGGGAGTGCCGCAAAAAGTGAAAACTTGAACATTAACGTTGTGCGTTTGCACATTTGGTCTACTCTCGCTCCGTCTTACGAATTTTCGATCAGCAGGGTTATTCTCAATCATTCGAAAGCAAATTCGGATTCGGAAATTGCCTTTACTTAGACTTGGATCTTTGCAATTCACAATGCTCCGATCGGTTACTTTTGATATTTCAATTTGAAAAAATCAGTGATTCTAATCGGAAAGGTTTCCGCGATAAAATAGGTCACGATTTATTAATATTCAAAATAAAAAATGAAGTTTCTGAATCCGAATTGGTTTTCGAATGATTGAGAATCAGGGTGCTGGTCACGTGTCCCGACGCGATTTTAAAATTGTTTACCCATCCCAAAAAAAGTTTCTACTCTCCCTCCGTCTTACGAATTTTCGATCAGGTCACGTGTCCAGACGCGAGTTTAAAATTTTTTACACATCCCAAAAAGTTCACAACGCCGCTAAAGAAGCTATTATTTTAGCAATATAAATAAAATTTACTATATATATTTACAAGCTTATTATTTGCGAGTGGTGCAATACATGTTTTATAGATCGAAATGCAAAGTTAAGTTTGTCCTTTAACCTAGTTTGACAAATTTGTACGGAAGCCTTGGCCCTTGTTGCGCGAGTCTAATCTAGAACACGTCTACCTCAACGGTTATCGGATGTCTAACCTTAGTAGGTCACATATGGTTGACGAGAGCGACGCTGGTACATGCGTCAACTCATGAACGGGTGCCGCAGGTGGAAACTGGTCGGTTTTGGATAATCCTTTAATAATTAAAAAATATAAACATGTAACTATATAAACATATAAACATAGTTAAGAATAATAGGGAATATGCATGTTTTTTTTAAATATTTTTATTTCACTCATTACATCCATATAGCATAATAATAAAATAAAATACTGCTATAATTAGTCTAATTATTTTTTAAATAAACATTTAAATATACAAATAAATTTGAGCAGTTTTAATGCCATCATTTCCCGGGCTCTTTGGTTGTGCATTGTGACGTCACGCACTTACGTCAGACACACGCCGCTTGAAGCAAACTAGCTTTTTTTTCTTTAACTAAGACTCCGCGCGATTATTGTATTTAGCCAATGGCATGATTTTAGTAAATTATACAGTTTCTCTAATCTCGTACTCCTTTTTATCTATATTAAACGTAATTAATTAGTAATATACATTTCTGCACAATAATACGCGGCAAACACAATATTTGGAAATAAATACAATAAGACCACACCATACATTTATTTTTATGTTCCCGCGCTCAATGTTTCTATCACTTGGAGTAGTGCATAATGACGTCAATTTTCGATTCGACCAATGGTGATCTGTTTTACAAACATAAATTTCCCTCGCTTAAATTTCATTTCTAATTTATTAATTTAAGCAAATAAAATGGAATTAAATAAAAAAAAAAAGGTTTTACATATAACTCCAGGACAACAAAGAATCGAAAAAAAATATTTCCAATAAATCTGAGCTTCATGCATATTCCCAATTAATAAAATAATAAAAAACAATAATAATAATAATAATGGATGTTAACGATAATGTGGTATGTAGACTCGACTATCATCGTTCCGATAGTTGTCTCGGCAAACGGCCTGATAGCGAAGAGTCTCAACCAACATCTCAAGAGACTCTAGTTAGACGGCTGGATCAATTGCCAGATACAGAAGGCGGTACTTCTTGACACGGCACGCATCGTCAGGAGGTTCCTCTCTCTGCAGTCCTAACCACCGGTAGCTTGGGCCCTGTCCCGCTGCCGGCGGCACCCTAGGGTTAGGTTTTTTTATAATATTTTATGTTTTTATAATAATTTGTTTATTATTTTTTTATATACATTATTGAAAAAAAAAAAAATAAGTATGTGTATAATAATGGTGGAGAAATAATAATAATGACATAATAAGTATATATACATATTAATATAATAAAAAAGAAGAATAAAATAAAACATAACGCGAAAAAATTATAAGTGTTAGTGAATGTTTGTGGAGTAATTAAGATAGGTAATAGGTTTGTGGGCCCGGTGGCGTAATCGGGAGAACGGTCGGCTTTGATGCCGTGGTACCGAGTTCAAACCGCCGTGCACCAATGGTTTTTCTATCGAAAAATGTATGTGCGCTTTTCACAGTGGCCCTCCGGTGAAGGAAAACATCGTTAAGAAACCAACAACCCCCGCATGGTGGTAGGACACTATCTAGTGTCCGCCTGGCCAGCTACCACCCTCAAGTTAGAAAATCTGTCACCAAACATCTAATGTATTCCGGCAGCCATCCTTGAGAGCCAGTTCCCATTCTAGGCCTAGCGTGCTTACCATCTTCGACCGCATCATCACTTACCAACAGGTGAGATATTGGTCAAACACTAGCCTATAAAGTATTAAAAAACAAAGGTTAAATAAAAAAAATTGTCATTCCTCGTGTCTATGGTAATAAATGGGAGCAGGTTTTTAGTCAGTAGGAGTCTGACATAACTGCAAAGCCCGTATTTCATCAGGTATTTGACGCTATCACGGAAAAAAAAAACCTTAGTAGGTCGGTAAAGTCAAAGTCAAGACAAAGCATTTATTCAGTATGTGGGCATATTAAAAATTTGCACTTACACACGTCAAATTACATTAAACATCATATTCAATAAAAAAAATATTATAGATATAACAGAAACATAACTTATTGCTTTGAATTTACAAAAAAAAACAAAGGTATTGAGCCATTCAGCTTTCATCTAGACGTCGAACGTCACACTTAAAACACATGTTTAATTCCCCTGATTAATGTAGGGTTGCCAACCGTACTATTACGTGCACCCGTAACCCAGTGCATGTTTCAGTACTTCAGACAATTTTAGGTCTTAGGTAGGTCTTAGGGCAGGTCCTACACACATATATATATTTTTTTATTGTAGATTATAATAGGATGTCCGCATCGCTTATCAGATACATATAGTATGCAGCGCACAGTATCTAAAATGTGTCATTGCAATCGATAAATATATTGTTTTGACATCATAAAAGTTCGTAGAAGTATAGAAAATATTTGTCTCGTCCTATTCGTGATTCATTTCAGTCAGCCGTACCTACATACGTGCACGTTATCATATCTTGCAAGTTTCTACTGACATAATTAAGAAGGTTGTATGCATTATTTATTAAGGTCAACTCGGCTGTAACTTTTGGATAAGATTTAGTCATTTATAGGGTTCCGTACCCAAAGGGTAAAACGGGACCCTATTACTAAGACTCCGCTGTCCGTCTGTCTGTCTGTCTGTCTGTCCGTCTGTCTGTCTGTCTGTGTGTCTGTCTGTCCGTCTGTCACCAGGCTGTGGCTGTGGCAGGCTCACCTCATGAACCGTGATAGTTAGACAGTTGAAATTATCACAGATGATGTATTTCTGTTGCCGCTATAACAACAAAAACTAAAAACAGGAGAAAGTTAAAAATAATAGAGGGTCCCCATACAAGAAACGTGTTTTTTTCGGCATTTCACGCCATTTATGAACGCTTAGTTAGGTAAACGTCCCATAGATGGCGTTATATTGAAATGTCGATTCCTAACACCTTTGTTAGACGTTAGATGGCGTTATAAGAAATAAAATGTTTATTAATTATTATTTTTTGCTGGCGAAAAATGATAGTGGTATTTTTGCTCGATCGTATAAAATACTGTAGTGTGGTACGGAACCCTACTAGTGCGAATCCAACTTGCACTTGACCAGTTTATTTATGTTGGACAGACAAGTGCTTGACGACTATCTCACCTGATGTTAAGTGATGATGCGGTCTAAGATGGTATCGTGCTTCTCGGGAAATGGAAGACGTACTAGACGTACTAATATGAAAAGGTCAAAGAAAAAGAGCACGGTTAAACAGCGGATGCACTCCCTCTCGTTGAAAGTGTACCTCACGAACATCCGTGGGCTGCACTCAAATCTCGTTGCGGTCCACTACCATCTAGAAACCGAAAAACCAGCGCACTTATTTCTCACGGAGACGCAGATACGGTGTCCATCTGACGTGGCGTACCTCTCATATTCAGGTTTTACCCTGGAGCACAATTTAAAATCACGTTCAGGTGTGTGCGTGTACGCCCGTGACGATATCTGTTGTCGGCGTCTCCGGAATCTTGAAGACCCCAATTTTTCCGTGGTTTGGGTACTGGTGGACACAGGTTTTGAGAAAATTATCTATGCCTGTGTCTATCAGTCGCACAACGGAGATCAGGAGACGACCAGGCTCACTGAGTATCTAAGTGAGGCGGCGGATGCCGCTCAACACAAGTACCCGTCCGCTCAATTGGTGCTACTGGGGGATTTTAACGCCCACCATCAAGAGTGGCTATTCCCAAACCAGTTCACTGACCATGCTGGGAGAGAGACGCGAAAGCTTGCTCTAGCGTTAAATCTCACCCAGCTAGTCCAAGAAGCAACACGGGTTCCTGATCTTGACGGCCATACGGCTAATTGCTTAGACCTTCTGCTGACGACTGATCCAGACCGCTACTCAGTGTCGGTATCATCACCACTAGGTAGCTCCGACCATTGTCTGGTGAAATCTGTATCAGTCTACTCCCCGCCCGATCTCAGCCCTAGAGGCACTCGGCGGGTGTGGCGATACAAGTCAGCAGATTGAGATGAGATGCGCTCGTCCTTTGCGTCTTATCCTTGGCCACGTGTATGCTTTTCCTCCGACGATCCTTTGGTCTGCGCGTCTTTTTTTCTGCGTGGTAGATGTGCTACATCAAGGGATGGAATACTACATTCCATTCTTCGACGTATCAATACCTGGCAAAGCTCAACCATGGTTCAGGGCTGACTACCGACGCGCAGAGGCGCTTAAGCAAGAGGCATACCTGGCATGGGCTGATGCTCGAAACCGCAAAGCTAGGGACATAAGCGCGAAGAAGAAAGCCTACAATAAAGCCGCTAAGTCCTGTAAAAAAGCCCTACAGAAGGCTCGTTTTGACCACATTGGCCAGATAGGGACCAAATTAGCTTCGCACCCAGCTGGGAGTGAAGCAATTTGGTCCCTGGCTAAACAAGTTGAATCGAACTTCTGCCGCTCTTCACTTCCTCCACTGCTGAAACCCGACGGAACCCTGGCGCACACTGCTAAAGAGAAGGCAAACTTGTTTGCTACTCTTTTTGCAGAAAATTCGCATTTAGATTCTGCTGGCGCTGTACCATCCAGTCTACCGGGATGCGAGACACACATGTCCGAAATACGCAGACGGAGGTCCATAAAACGATGCAGACGTGAACAAAGCCAGTGGTCCTGATGGAATTCCAGCCATAGTACTGAAAACCTGTGCACCTGAACTCGCTCCTGTACTAACACGCCTCTTTCGTCTATCGATGACAACTGGACGAGTACCAAACTCGTGGAAGCAAGCTAACGTGCAGCCCGTGCCCAAAAAAGGCAGTCGTGCTGACCCTGTCAACTACAGGCCAATCTCGGTCACGTCCATACTCTGCAAGACTATGGAACGTGTACTGAACAACAGGCTCCTGGCATACCTAGAAGCGAACGACCTCCTCAGCGACCGACAATACGGATTTCGCCGAAATCAATCCACTGGGGATCTTCTAGCGTATGCCACGCACATCTGGAGTGATGCCATCGAGAAGCACGGAAGCCATTGCTGTTTCTCTCGATATCTCGAAAGCCTTTGATAGGGTTTGGCACGACAGCTTACTAAGCAAGCTTCCATCGTATGGACTGCCCACTGGTCTCTGTGCATGGATATCGGATTTTTTGAGGAACCGGTCAATTCGAGTAGTCGTTGAAGGCTGCTCGTCCGACCTTTTGGCAATCAATGCCGGGGTTCCTCATGGATCGGTACTCTCTGCAACACTTTTTCTGCTACATAATAACGATCTCCTGAAGCCCGGTATATTTGGGTACGCAGACGATAGCACAGTTGTAGAGAGCTACATATCTGGAGTACGCACCAGTGGTGCAGATATCCAGTGTCTTCGAGAGGCGATGGTCGAGCGCTTGAATCTGTCTCTGAAGGCAGTCTCCGAATGGGGCGAAGCCAACCTGGTTAGTTTCAATGCGACTAAGACCCAGGCATGTATTTTCTCCGCAAAACGGAGTCAGTTCCATCTGACTCCTACTTTACGAAATGTATCCGTGCCGTTAACTAACCACCTTGAGCTCCTTGGCATTTCCTTTAATGCAACGTTGAATTTTGGTTCGTATATCAAATCAAAAGCACAAGTAGCCTCCAAAAAGCTTGGTGTTCTAGCGAAAGTGAGGCAGTACTTCACACCTGGACAGATGCTCAATCTTTATCAAGCACACGTCCGATCATGTATGGAGTACTGTTCTCACCTCTGGGATGGTTCTGCCAAATACCAACTCTCTAGTTGGTATTTATTTTTTTTACCAACTAGAGAGTTGGTATTTAGCCGAACCGTTGCGAATTGCCTCCAACGCAGAGGCGTTGGAGGCAATTGAGCGTAGAGCTAAGAGGCTAATCAACAATGAAGAGCTCATTAGCAGAAGACTCCAAAGCTTAGAGCATCCCCGCAGAGTTGCTTGCTTATCGGTTTTTTATCGGATACATTTCGGAGAGTGTGCCTCCCAACTGCACGAACTTATTCCCCCATCACCTTTTTTTAATCGGACAACCAGACGTACTGATAAACGCCACCGCTACATGGTGGATATTCCATCAATCCGAACGAAGCGATTTGCTTCCACATTCATCATACGTACCACCAGGGATTGGAACTCCTTGCCTGAGTCTGTGTTTCCGGAAAGGTACCATCTAGGGGTTTTCAAGTCGCGAGTGAATAGGTATCTTCTAGCCAAGCGTGCTACATCGTCGACCACATCGTCACTTAACATCAGGTGAGATAGTGGTCAAACGCTTGACCATAAAGAATTTAAAAAAAAAAAAAGTCGGCAGTGAGACGATGCGGTGGTTGCGCCAGTTGCACCACATTGCGCAGCTATCACAACCAGTCTCCAAAATATCTGGCATCCGCATATTTCTATATGTATGACTAATACCTAAATCAATCTATATGTATTTTTAATAATGAAAATGTTAATTGGAATAAATTGGAATAAATAAATAAAATTAATTATCAACTAGTACCTAATTCAGCTAGGCTCTAAACCCGTACATTGAAAACCTCTTTCGTCTGTTTATGTTTTGTTTATTAAATTAGTTAAAACTAAACGAAACTTAAAGTCAATGTAACTAAGGGAATAATTTAATTGATGTTATGCTACCACAACAAGTAGGTAGGAAATGGACGGCAGCGGAAGATGAAGTGCCGGAAAAGTGACTGTGCAACTATTCCAACTCATAACTGGTAGGCACTAAACATCATGCCAGCACTCGGCGCTTATTTTTTATTAAGCTTACTAACAATGTTTACTAGTATTCTTTTTAGCCCCTCCAACTAAGCTTAATATGCTTGTGTCTGGAGTGGGTTCACGTCAATAGCGCAATGGGTGGATATCGAACTCACGACCTCTCGATCGCCAGTCCGACACCTTATCCATTGGGCTATCTCCGCTTTTATGTAATTATTATATAATTATTCTCTTTTCTGCCTATCTCTGTCCACTGATGGACATAGGTTTCACCTTTGGCACGCCACTGAGTTCGATCTTCAGCTCTTTGTTTCCAGCCAGCCATTTTTGAAGTATCAAGAGTAAAAATAATAATCTTTTGAATTTAAATTAGTTCAAGACAAACCATGCGTCGCATTGGTGCCGGAGTACTATTATTTATTCTGTGCTGGCACCATAATGTGATTTATTTAAACACATACAGCGTTTCTAATCTACCCAGCGTTATAGATAACGCGTATCTGGCTTCGTGATAACGATTAGATACAGTTTTGTGCCTTATTAGTGGTTTGAGGACAACAGTGCCTTATGTTTGTGGTATTTTTATACAATTCGAGGTAAGTTTTTAATCTTTTTGTGTTTAATTATCTGTATAAGCTAATGTTGGCAAAATGCGCTCAAGGAGATTTAAGTGATTTGGCATAAGTTTTAGAGAGACAGAATGCAGAAAGATTATATTTATGTACAAGTTTTTTTTTGTGTTTGATAGGCTAGCGTTTGACCACAATCTCGCCTGGTGGTAAGCAATGGTGGCATAAAACCTAGATGGTCTAAATCTCAAGGTCTGCTCTGCTGGAATCGTAAGGTTTGGAGGCAGATTTTCTCCTTGATGTTGGTAGACTAACTTTTAGTAGCAAGTCCGGTGGTGCATTGATATAATGCTCCTGCAACCACCTGTGGGAAAGTATAAATATGTGATACTTACAAATAAACTATTGGATTAACTCTATGTGTATCATGTTCTAATCAGTCTAGTCTAGAGCTATACATATATAGGTTACCAACGCGTACACTTGAGTACGGTAGTAAAAGATAACAATACCACGAATGAAGAGTCAGAGTATTCTAGGCCTTCTAGCGTGTTTACCATCCTCGACCACATCCTCGCTTACCACCAGGCGAGATAGTGGTCAAACTCTAGCCTATCAGATATAAACAATGACTTTTGGTTATACTTAGGTACGTACTATGTAGCTAATATTGTAGTTATATTTTAGTTTCATAATAAGCAAGCAGAAATTAAGTGCCTTTTTTAACTGACTTCTAAAAAGGAGGAGGTTTTCAATTCGGTTGTTATTTTTTGTATGTAGTTACGCGATTACTCCGTCAATTTTGTTCAATGTTTTGGTTGTTAAACTTTTCAGTTAATTTAATAATAGCTTGTTTTTTTATAAATAAATTACTCCTAATTTATTTTAAAAGTTCTTTTTTGTAAAATTACAGGTAAAATGGACTCATTATTGGTGTCATTTTTCATGCTGGCGGCATTTTTCGTTGGAGGACAATGTCAAAATGGTAAGTGTTTTTAATGTGGAGAGCGGTAACCATTTGACCACGATGATGATGATGATGTGATCTAAGCGCATTGAACATTATACGTAAAGGAATCTTCAGGTCATTCTGAAAATCAGCGTCCTGGATTGAGGGTCAATGATCAAAAAAATCTGGACATTTGTTCTGAGACTGGTATGAACGTCACCATAGCAGATCAAAAGCGTAAAGTGTTGACCAAAGTGTTGACGCTACGCTTACGGCAAGGCGTCACCTGCGAAAATGGCAGCGTACACACACACACGCACACACACACACACACACACACACACACACACACACACACACACACACACACACACGCACGCACACACGCACGCACGCACGCACACACACACACACATACACATTTCACTTAAATTTCAAATTTCAAATCGTTTATTTCATGTAGGTACATCGTACACCTATGAATGTCAAGCATTACATACATTAATAGATCCATTTAACATGTCCATAGCTGCATTGCCAGACAATTCCACTATCACAATAAAATCAAATAAATAATGAATTAAATATAAACGTCAAAAGTAAAAATTAAATGAATTTGTTATGTTTTAAAAATGTCGATGTAAATAGTAAAATGTCAGTGAATATGTCAATGTCAGTTATGTACTTACATACTAAGTCAATACAAAAACAGAGTAGAATCGTATTATACATATTGATTAAATTCTTCAAGACAGTCAATATTCTGCCATGCCTTGCTATCATTAAGAAAGTCCTCCATACAGTAGTAACCCTTTTTAATCAGGATTAACTTAATGGTTGTCTTAAACGCCTTTTCTTTTAATTGAGTTATCCTTTCGTGTAGAATAATATAAAACTTTACGCAATTTACGAAATATGACCTATTGATTTTAGACAATCGAGATACTGGCACTATTAGCTTATTCTTGTTCCTAGTATTGAAGCTATGATTGTCACTACGCTTGATAAATGTATGCATATGTTTCCTTGCAAATAAAATGTTCGCGAATATATATTGGGAAGGCATAGTTAAAATATTAATAGTCTTGAAGAGTTCTCTCAGGGACTCTCTCGGTCCAATTCTATATATTCCCCTTACCGCCCTCTTTTGTAGTACGAAAATTGATTTTCTGTCTGCAGCATTTCCCCATACTAAGATGCCGTAAGACAACAGAGTGAAAGTAACTAAAATAGACAATTCTTGCAGTTTGTACATTGGAATATTCTCTTATTTTTTTCACGGCATATGCAGCTGAGCGCAATTTGATTGATATTTCCTCAATGTGTGGTCCCCATTGCAATTTAGTATCTAAAGTTAATCCTAAAAATTTAGTCGTGCGTGTCTGGGATAAATTATTTCTGGGATATATTATATATACTAAAAACAAAAATGGACCTAAGATGGAACCCTGAGGAACACCAATATTTACAGGCAACGCATTTTATAGTGCACCATCAATATCCACGCTCATTACTCTATTTGATAAATAAGATTGAATAAGGGAGAGAGCTCCATTCCTAACTCCATAATATGATAATTTTGCCAATAAAATGTTGTGATTTACGCAGTCGAAGGCCTTAAGGTCTTACAGGTCCAAAAAATACCAACAACATCTTTCGAACTAATCCACGCCTCATATATACCATTAACGAAAGATGAAACAGCGTCAGTTGTTGAGCGTCCTTTCGTAAATCCAAATTGCTTAGAGTAAAATATTCTGTTCCAGTTAAAGAAGGAAATTAACTGAATTTTTTTTGAAAATTTTACTAAACGCTGGCAGTATTGAAATTGGTCTATAATTGTTTAGCTCCAGATGACAGCCACCTTTGTACAATGGCATTATTTTGCTGTATTTCATAAGGTCTCGAAAGAAGTTTTTGTTTAAACACTCGTTAAATATGTCAGACAAGTATGGTGCTAAATTTGAAATAATTTTATTTAGAAATGATATGAACAGACCCCAAACGTCCTCAGATGATTTGGGTTTCAGGGATTTAAATGTTTTTATAATCATTGTGGAGGATACATGGTGAAACGTAAAGGTTTTCTCGAGAGTTAATATGTTTTCTACTAAATATAGGGTCGCTTTACTCACACAGGGAGTCAGTGTTTTGGCTGTATCAAAAGGAACTTCACTAAAATAATTAGCAGTGATGTTTGAGACTTGCACATTGTCTGATATGACTTTATCATGATGTAAAATTTCTTTTTTGTTTTTTGCTTTAGAGGTTTATCAGTTTCAGCCTTAGAATAACTCTTTGTTGAACACCATTCAGAAAACATTAAAAAACTTAAGTAAACATTCACAAATAAGTGTTACAAAAGGCGGTCTTATCGCTGAGAGCGATCTCTTCCAGACAACCTTTGGGTAATGAGGATTTGTTTAATGAACATGGCGGGGTAAATATGGTGTTAAATACCTTAACTAAAATAAATAAGCAAATACATAAACACTACACTGCAGATACATATAATACATAAATAATATATTTATCAATAAACAATACATATACTATATAAATAAATATAACAAGGAGAGAGAACAAAAAATCAGTAGGTAGCAATTTAATCTTACGAGAGATAGTGAGCTTTGACACGTTCTTTGAATGTAGTAATGGTCTGGCAACGTCTTACTTCAACTGGTAGCGCATTCCAGAGCCTTACAGCTTGTACTGCGAACGATTTATCGTAGAACGAGCTATGATGACTAGGCATCAACAATGTATGAGTCTCTAAAGACCGTAAAGAGAGAGAATTCGAAGTGTGTAGGAATTAATAATAGACCAAACTGTTTTAATCTTGTTATTTGAAGATTGTATGTTTCTGTTGATGTGAATAGCTTCCTTGCATACCTGCTTAAAGATTTTACTCTATTCCTTCACATATTTTATAAAGCAATTGTTGTGTCTGTGAATTTTTTCTTCATAAAGCTCGTAGAACGTAGCTTACGTAGAATACATAATGCTCCAAGCTATCAACAAACCTCTGCATTGTTATCTACTTATAATTTATATGTATAAAGGAAGATGTAACTACTAGTGCAGGATCTAGGGATCTATATAATCGATAAGACACATAAGATATCTGTTAAGTAGCAAAATACCATATCAGTCTAAACCTTGCACATCTTGTTGCATTTTTGTTTTAAATAAATAAATGACTATGACTATAATGACTTGCCGTCTTTCGTGCAAAACTTATGTGACATTGTTTTGTTCGCGGATGATACATCCTTAATATTCAAAATAGATAGGATTGCGCCTGGATTTGACGATGTTAACAAATCAATCGCACAGGTTTTGAATTGGTTTACAACCAATAACTTATTACTGAACGCCAAAAAAAACTAAATGTATTAAATTCTCGCTGCCAAATGTAAGAAAGGGTGTCATTAATAGCAGGATATTAATAAACGATGTACCGATAGAATTTGTTGAATCCGCTACATTCTTGGGCATCACCCTGGATTCAAAACTACAATGGGGTTCTCAAATATCGGCTCTAGCAGGTAGATTGAGCTCCGCTGCATACGCAGTACGTAAAATCAGAAACTTGACTGACGAATCCACTGCTAGATTGGTTTACTTTAGCTACTTCCATAGTATAATGTCCTATGGCATTTTATTGTGGGGGAAAGCCGCCGAAATCCAATCTATATTTGTTTTACAAAAAAGGGCTATTCGATCTATATATACCATGAAGTCGCGAGACTCACTTCGTGAAAAATTTAAGGAGATTAAAATTCTCACAGTGGCATGTCAATATATATATGAAAATATTATGTATGTACGCAAAAATTTGAATGAGTATGATAAGAGGTCCGATGTACATAATTTCAATACAAGACACAAAAATAGATTAATTCTACCTCAATTCAGGTTGTGGAAAGTTAGTGGTTCTTTTCTGGGGAACTGTATACGATTTTATAATAAACTTCCTAAAGATATTGATCAACTGTCTATAAGCAGATTTAAAACCTTTGTAAAATCCAATTTAATGAAGAAATCGTACTATACAATAAATGACTATATGAATGACAAAAATGCTTGGCCTGAATGCCCCAAGCTCCAAGATATAATATAAATTGTATGATAATAGAATTACTTATTGTACATTAAACATTTATTTAATATGAATTAAAAAAAATGAATTAAAATAAGTGACAAGCCCCATAGAGTTTCTTGGTGTTTCTTCTCTGATGGGAGTACTTCCGAAACACCAGTAGATTCAACAGTCAATCAGTTTTCATCTTTTGTTTGCAGATCTAGGGTTGCCTGTTACGACGGTATTATGCGGCTGATAGTCGGACAATCAGTTCCATTCGGAACATGATTTGTACTGCAATTAGTCTGCGTTTTATTTATCTATTATGTTTCATTATTTCACAATTTTTTGGATAAAAATTGTCTGAAGTACTGAAACATGCACTGGGTTGCGGGTGCACGTAATGGTACGGTTGGCAACCCTACATTAATAAGGGGAATTAAACATGTGTTTTAAGTGTGACGTTCGACGTCTAGATGAAAGCTGAATGGCTCAATACCTTTGTTTTTTTTTTGTAAATTCAAAGCGTTATGTTTCTGTTATATCTATATTTTTTGTTGAATATGATCTATTTAATGTTATTTGACGTGTGTAAGTGCTAATTTTTAATTTGCCCATATACTGAATAAATGCTTTGACTTTGACTTTGACTTTGACTTTGAAATGACAAAGTATTTTACGTTATTTTACAAAGTATTTTTATTTTATATTTTTGAGCTTTGGGTCGGTCAGCGAGCTATGGAGAGAGCTATGCACGAAGTAATTCGACAGAGAACTAAAGTGATCGACATAGCTCAACGGATTAGCAAACTGAAGTAGCAGTGGGCTGGTCATGTCTGCCGTAGGACTGATAACCGTTAGACTTCTCCGTAGACTTCTCCTAGAGTGGAGACCGCGAATCGGTAAACGTAGCTACGTAGTATTATCATCTTTTCTATGACGTAACGTAGGACGCCCTGTGACCAGGTGAAGCGACGACATTCGCAAAGCGGTGGGCAGTGACTGGAAACAAAGAGCGGAAGATCGGGCTCAGTGGCATGACTTGAGAGAGGCCTATGTCCAGCGGTGGACTGATACCGGCTGATTATGATGCTGAAAGTATTTTACACATGATAGATAAAATCTTTATTTCCAAAACAAAAAAGACACACACATATAACATTTACAGGCTAAATTTAAAGTGTTACCTTGGGCGGTCTTATCGCTAATAGTGATCTCTTACAGACAAACCTTTGTATGGAGAGGATCAAAATAATATCTTACCACAGGGTGTATACTCATTTAAATAATTTAAGATCGTTTAAAAAACTTAGAGAACTGACTTTAATCAAACGTTACGCTAGTCAAAGTAGCCTGCAGTAAGTAGCATGTTCACGAAGTAAATAAGAGCATCGTAATACAAATGTTGATATATTAAAAACGGCACGACCGATTGGACCACCTGGGAACCATATGAAACAAAAAAATAATTTTCCAAATCGGTTCAGGCATCTTCGAGTAATCGGTGAACATACCAACATAAAAAATAAAAAAAAACCGAAGTCTGCTAATTAATGCACATGCTGACGTCGTTATACTAAGCTTGATTTAAAAATTGTTATTAATATATAATCTTATTGTTAATCAATGTCATTATTTTATTTCCTTATCTGAATGATTGATATATATTAAATAATCCTTTTTCAGAATCGAGCACAGATGTTTCGATGATAACTGGTATATGCAGGAAATGCATTTGTAAAGATGGCAAAGTGGATTGTTTTGACCAAAAAATTGATAAATACTTCAGTAAAGATGAATGGGCAGGTAAGTGCTATAATTATTATTTCTAATTCTTCTTCATTCTCTTCTCTTCTATTCTTCTATTTATTAAATGTATGCTGTCATTGAAAAGTGTATAAGTATATTATATCTACACGAGTACGTTCTTCCCACTTCCGATCGGACACTTTTGACCACGCTTTAGACCACAGACCACCCACATCTAGGATTCACTACGTAGTAAATCCTAGGTCTCGGTCTGTGCTTTGACATTTTCAATTCGAAAAATCAGTGATTGTACTCAGTCGAAAGGTTTCCGCGACCCAAAAGCACGCGAACTATTTATAAAATCAAATGATTTCTCGAAATCGAATTAAAATAAAAAGTTAATTAATAAGATTTGTATTGTACATATAAACATACTTACAACTTAAAATATCTATAATATAAAGTACTTTTGTATTATAGCTATAAAAAATTATACTATACCTCTACTATAAAAAATATTACATCAATCCCCAATAATTTATTCACAATTTTCATTTCCAGCTTTAACCAGTTTCAAGCCAACACAAGTAGATTTGAGTGAAAACCTCATCAGAAACGTTACAATCATGGCGGAGCTGCCGATAGAAGTGCTGAACCTTTCCCGATGCAGTATTGACACAATTGAAAGAGCAAGTTTCAAAGATCTCCAAGAGATGAAAGTGCTGGACCTAAGTCATAACCATTTGACGTCGGCGAAATTAAGTCCTCATGCGTTTGAGGTAAGGCAATATAGATGGCGCTAAAATCAATATATTTAACAGCCAAGCAGATCACGGTAATATACTAATATTATTGCTAGGCAGAGTACATCACTGCAAACTATTTACTACCTAGGAGTAGTCTATTTCCCGTGCTATTTACTTTGGTTTCAGATTATTGAACGTAAGTTTTTCTTTAAATTAGCGACATAAATCAGTTTTTTTTGTCAGATTGATAAATACTTGGCTACTCTTATCTCACAAAGTTCATATTTGTAAATTGTGATAAGGTTTATTATGAACTCCTTCAAAAGAGTCGTGATGTTTTTATTATAAATGCATTTGATGTCCTAGCTTATGGACATAGAAACATAATGACCCACCCATCCCATCTTAGATAATATATAGCAGTTTTTAATATAATTTATAATTAAAAATATATAATATAAGAAATGCATTTAAGCTAGCTTTTGACCACTATCTCACTGGTAAGTGGTAGTTGCACGCTAGGCCTAGAATGGGAACTGGCTCTCAAGGACAGCCGCCAGAACACATTAGATGTTTGTTGACTGATTTTCCAAGTTGAGGGTGGTAGCTGTCCAGGCAGATACTAGATAGTGTCTTAATATTGCCTATATATGCCAATAAACATTCTTTAATTAGGTACAAAAGTAGGTAAACTTGTAACCTATATCTATACTATAATAATATAATATAATATATAATATATATTAATATTATAAAGAGGAAAACTTTGTTTGTTTGGTTGTAATGAATAGGCTCAAAAACTACTGTACCGTTTTTAAAAATTCTTTCACCATTCGAAAGCCACAGTATCCACGAGTAACATAGGCTAAATTTTATTTTGGAAAAAATAGGGTTCCGTTAGATATTTGGGTTTTAGCTAAACAACGTTTGCAGGGTCAGCTAGTGGTATATATATATATATTGTAACTTACACGTAGAATAATTAGTTGCTATTTGAATATTAGTAGGTAGTCGTTAGTTTTCCGAATAAAATAAAATAAAACATAAAAATAAAATAAAACAACAACACGTAGAATAATTAGTTGCTATTTGAATATTAGTAGGTAGTCGTTAGTTTTCCGAATAAAATAAAATAAAACATAAAAATAAAATAAAACAACAACATTATTACTGTGTTTTCCAGGGTCGTTATGCTCCCGAAGAATACGAGCCCTTATCTTCAATGAGGACTCTCAACCTGGCGTACAATAACCTTCATTCTCTCTCTCAAGATCTGTTCGAGCATGTACCCGAACTTGACCACTTGGACTTGAGCGGGAATCCACTGACGACTATTGATCATGTCACTTTGATCGCCATTTCTAGTCTACCGATGTTGAAGGTAAGCGCCATCTATGAGTTGGGTAGAGGACTACGAGACGTATGCATATTCAAATTCAAATTCAAATTGTAATTATGAAGTGAAACATCTTTAGGTGCACTGGGCTAAAATTTAACTTAGCGTCACGGCCCGAATGCAACGGAAGTTACGTATGCGTAAATCTAAATTGTCAATATTTCAATGCGAAGGAAGATTTACTTCTAACGCGTAGCTTTCTTTGCACTTCCGGTTTTTAGATTATGGGGTATATATAGGTATAGGTTTAGGTATAGGTATAGTATAGGTATATAGGAAGCGTGTTTCTTTTGAGCATTTTTGTTTATTCTTATTAAATGTTGTACAGTAGCAGTTATAGAACTCTTCGTTTGTTTAATTTTAAATTAAAAACGTTAAATTAAATAATTTGTAATTCAAATATTTGTGTTCAACGACCCACACAAGATAACATTATCATCGTTTGAACTAAAATCCAAGACACACTAACCTTGATGATGTTAAAAGTGGCGGAACCCGTTGAAACATAGCGTTAAGTATGATAGCAAATCCTGAAATTCATAAGTTTTGAATAATTATCACGTTATTTTCATCATTTAAATTTGATATACCTAGTGTTTAGATTACAATAATTGATATGATGTTTTTGCATATTTAAGTGCGTATATTAATACTAGCAATTATCATTTTGTTTGAGGTAAATCTCAATCAGGCTATTGCGATCACCTTGCAGCCGCGGCCGATCGCTGAATCATTTAAAAAGTATTGTTCTTAAAATAAAAACTCATAACTCAAAGAATTCATAAATAAGTAACATTATCACAAATTGAGTAACTCTTTTTTTTTAATCTGGTGTTTTTTTTTTACAAAAAGTTAATTCATTGTACGCACTTGCTTAACGGCTTTTATGCTAATAATCCAGTCAAAATAAACTAAATTATGATTCCAGTTTGCATTAATTCCCAACAAGCTCCATTTTTGTGCAGGCCTTGGATGCGTCATTACAAATTACATGTCAAAAGTCCCCATCGATCCCGCTTGTGCGTTGTTTTTTATTCGAGGTCAAAGGTCACAAATTTGCATTTTTCGCGATTTTCAGAAAAACGGTAAGTTTTATCATAAGAGTACCATAGACAAAATTGTAGACCATAAAATTATCTATTAAAAATTGTATCAATACTTTTTTTCCTACGAGCCACCGTTTCTGAGGTATAAGGGGGGGGGGGGGGGGGGCATATATATATTTAATTTTTTAAAAACTTTCAACGAAAATTGGTTTGAACGAGATACAGTCAGCAGTTTTTGAGATATAGCGGCCACAAATATAACTTGGTTTTTCATACAAACACTATGAAAAACAAAGTTATTTTTGTAGTTGCGAAAATCATACATCATATACAAGGTGTATCATAAGGGTGTAGTAATATTGAAAGGTGTGTATGTATAGCATGTCAGAGATTCCTATACCTAAATATCACACTTCAAATCGAAACTTTATTTCACCATAAAAAGATTAAAAATTAATTTTTCGCAATATTTTGGACAACCCTAACTGTTCTTTCGCCACTGGTCGCCGCCATATTTCTTCTCTTCCTTTCTTTCGTGTTGCTATTGGCTGGCCGTATTTCAAGGACATGGCGCTCGTATTCGATTGGCCCGCGGTATTTCAAAGAAGTGATCGTCTCCGTACCCAATTGGCGAGCGGCATTCACAAAAAATGATTTATGGCTTGTCGGTGCCTTTGACCTAAATAATAAGTTTTATTTTAAATTATTTTAGTCAATGAATAAGTTTACTACTTGTACTATTATTTATTCTGTGCGTTTACGTCTGCTAATCAGCTGACATTAGGGTTATAAATAGCGAAGTTTTTGGAAAAGTTTAACTTGTCATAACTCTGGCTCCATGCTGCTGAGGAAAGCGAGACTTTGCAGGTAGATTATACATCAGGCTAGGTATACACAGTTTAAATATTACTACACCATTATGTTACACCTTGTATACGTGGCGTATACTCATGCATATTATGACGATAACAACTTTTATAACTTTTTGAATCGTTATATCTCAGAAACGGTGGCTCGTAGAAAAAAAGTATTGATACATTTTTTATAGATAATTTTATGATCTATAATTTTGTCTGAGATACTTTTATGATAAAACCTACCGTCTTTCTGAAAATCGCGAAAAAAGCAAATTTCTGACCTTTGACCTCGAATAAAAAACAATGCACAAGCGGGATCGACTTTTGACATATCATTTGTAATGACGTATTCAAGGCCTGCACAAAAATCCAGCTTGTTGGGAATTAATGCAAACTGTAATGTCTATTTTGACTGGACTATAAATGTTTTTGCTCGCTTTGCTCAGGTCCTACGCATGCGCTCATGCCAGCTCACAGAAATCCCTGATAAATTCCTACACACCCCTCGATATCTGGAACGTTTGGATATATCGGACAATCAGCTGAAAGCTGTGCCTCAAGAGCTGGCGGAGACTAAGGAGCTCGTGTACCTGAATCTAAATCAAAATCCTATTGTGGAACTGGATATGAGCTCTGAAGATTACCCGTAAGTTACTTCACTTACCATTGTCCACGGACTGAACTACATTACTGGATGAACAGATTCTTTTAAATTACTTTAAGACAAGAATTTGACCTATCACCTGATGTTAAGTGATGATGTGGTTAAAGATGGAGAACACGCTAGGCTTAGAACATTCTGAATCTCAAGGGCTGTGTGCTGCCGGAATACCGAAAGGTTATGTCGGCAGATTTTCTTCTTGAAGTTGATTTGCTACTTTTTGAAATGAAATGAAATATTTTGCATGAAATATGGTAGGTAAAAGTTGTTAACAAATTTTAAAAATATGTTCGCCACATTTCGCCAAAATATGGCATGCAAAATTGTACAGCGTTATCGATTAATTGTTCATTATAAATAATTCTCAATACACGATATTTAAAAGTATAATTATTTTGATTATTTTTACATTAAAGTTATACTCAAATCAATTATGTCAAGGCTCTGGATGCCAAAATAAAATAATAATTAATGAAATCAAATGTCAAACTAGAAAATTAAGCCAATATTATATACTTATACGCTATACACAATACACTTTTGGAAACAAATAAGGTGGAAAATCCACATAATATGCTCTTGCCTGTAGACGAACACCCGTGCCAGGATTTGAACCGGCGACATATCACTTAGAAGGCAAGCTATACATCCTTTACGCCCACGAGGCGTTTTAAAATTAACTTTTCACTTATGCGTTACTTAGTAACGTAGTGTAGAGCGCCATTCAGCTAGATGGTGCGATGATACGTAGTATTATTATCTTTTATATGGCGATGATATACGCAAGCTGGCTAGCAGCGGCTGGATACAAAGACAACTGAAAATTGAGCTAAGTGACGTGCCATTAGTGAGGCCTATGTTCGGCAGTGGACAGAGATAGGCTGATGATGATGATTATATGTTACAGCGGTTTCCCCCGTCTTCGTAAACTAAAAGAACTTCACATGTGCAACATGCCTAATCTTCGAAGCATCGGTTCTGGAGCGTTGTCAGGACTAGAAACCATAGAGAAGCTTCATTTGAGCTTCAATCCGGAGTTGTCGTTCTTACATCCGAAGTCTTTGGCTAGACCTGATGATATTGGGGAGACTTATGACTGGCCGATTATAAGAGAGGTAAGGCTTTTACAAAATACTGAAAATATTAATTGGGTTCTTCAAGTCGCGAGTGAATAGGTATTTTCTTGGTAAGCGCGCTACATCATCGATCACAACATCACTTAACATCAAGTGAGATGGTGTTGAAGCGTTTGCCTATTAAGAATAAAAAATATATATATTAAGCCCAATTAGGCCATTGCAAGCACCTCATTTAGGTCGCAGCCGATCGCTTACTGATTACGTTGGCTACATTTGGCTACGTTGGCCTTTATGTCGCAAAAGCCTTTTTAAATACCGCCTATCAATCGGAGAGTGTCCTGTGTCGGTGACTGCTATTGGTTGATACACATCTGTACTATTGTGCACTGCAGATGTTTTGACAAATTCAATTTAATCCGTATGCTTTAATAATAAGGTTATAATTGCTTTATAGAACAAAACGGCCCAAACGAAAGGCACTCGGGTGGGAGTATATCCTTGTCTAAAAACCTGCTAGTGCTATATATGTTCTATACTACACGTATAGTATATACATATATAAGTTGTCCATACTATAAAAGAAAGAGACAAACTTCATTCAAGGTCGGTCTCATTAGGGCTGGTATACGCAGTCAAGTAAAATATTAAGTAAAATGTCTTTGATTGTGTTGGAATAACCAAGGAAATGGAAGAAAATATATTATGTAATGTGTAGAATATTTATTTTCTAAGCTCTTCATAAAGACTGACAGACACTATATATTCCAAATATAATTGTATCACTGACACTATAGATAAACTAAACTATAGAGAGTTTTAATAGCTCATATAAGAAGTATTACTACAACATGCTCCTTCAATTAAAATTCTCTAAAAAAAAAAAAGTATAGGTATCAAAAAAAAAAATGAGCAAGGTCAAATTAAACTTAAACCTGACAAACACTTGTAATGTGCAATGCGACCTAATGGTTTTGTAAACACATCAGCGTGCATTTCATCTGAACTCACATATTTTAAAGTAATGATACCTTCTGATACTTTTTCCCTTATAAAATGATATTTAGTATCGATATGTTTGGTACGCTCGTGGTGCACGGGGTTGATTACTAAACTCTGTGCACTCTGACTGTCGTTATTTATTATTACGATATCAGACTTACCACACAACTCGTAAATAAATCTTCTGAGATAACTGGCTTCCTTAGCTGCAGCAGTCAGCGCCATGTATTCCGCCTCCGTAGATGACAGCGCCACTGTCGGCTGTTTCTTTGATTGCCATGCTATCGGTGCACTTCCCAATTCAAAGAAATATCCAGTATAGCTCCTTCGATCAGATGGGCAATTTGCCCAATCTGCATCTGCATAACCTTGTAGATATTGCCCCGATTTTCTGTAATTCAGGGCATAATTTATCGTACCTTTCAAATATTGCAAGACCCTTTTTGCAGCGGTCCAATGTTCCTTATTGAACTTCGTATTGAACTGACTCAAATAGCTAGTAACAAATGCTATGTCAGGACGAGTATTCACCGCAAGGAACATTAACGATCCGATGAGATTTTGGTACGGAAAAGACTCATCACCGGTTCCAACACTCAACTTTTTGAGACTTGATGGAGTATCTACAGTCTTACAATTATCCATACCAAACCTTTTCAGCAGATTGGTAATAAATGTTTTTTGATTTACCTTTATCTCACCATCTTTTCGGGCTATATAAGCCTAAATAATAATTAAGATCGCCCAGATCTTTTAGCGCAAATTTATTTGATAATTCACCTTTCACTTTTTGAAATGTCATGTCACTTTTATGAAAGACAATCATGTCATCAACATAAATAGCAACTATAACCAATTCTTGACCAAAAAGTTTTTTGTATACGCATGGTTCCGAAGGAGTTTTTATGAAACCCAAATTTATCAAAGTTCTATCTAACATGATGTTCCATGCTCTGGGGGCTTGTTTTAGCCCGTATAAGGATTTTTGTAGCAGACAAACTTTACCTTCTTGACTCTTCTCCACAAAACCTTGAGGTTGTTCCATATATACTTCCTCTTCAAGATCTCCATTGAGAAAAGCGGTGTCAACGTCTAAATGTCTCATTTTCAGGTCCAATTCTGCAGCTAAAGCAAATAATGCACGGAGTGAAGAATGCCGAATTACTGGAGCAAAAGTTTCGTTATAGTCGATACCTTCTACCTGCTTGAAACCTTTTACTACAAGTCTCGCTTTGTGCTTCATAATATTACCGTCAGCATCTCGCTTTATTCTGTAAACCCATTTGCAAGGAATAACCTTTTTATTTCCACCAGGTTTGTCTACTAATTTCCACGTCTTCAATTTTATGAGCGAGTTATATTCATTAGTCATTGCTGAATGCCATTCATCAGCATCATCAGCATTAACCGCTTCCAAATAACTCTTTGGCTCATTCATGTCGTCAGCTGATACCATACTGGTATAAAAATCAGGCTGTTTACGACTCCTAGTCGGATACCTTTGTTTCGTTTCCTCTTCTTCTTCTGGACTTGCAGGACCTTCTGACTCAGCACTATTGTAGTTGTCACTACTTACCGAATTATACTCTTGACATACTTCATCCTTGTCGTCTACTAAGGACATGGATGACGGTATCATACATTCCTGTTCCTTATCCCTGTCGTCCATTAAGATGATAGGTTGTGGTCTCATAGATTCCACTACAGGTTCAGAGTTTACTACATTACCTTTCAGTGATATGAAACAATCTTCGAAGAATGTTACATCTCGGGATTTCAATAATCGCCTAGGGAACGAAGACTCCCTGAAGTAATAACTATTTGGATCTTCTGTATATCCTACAAATGTTACCTCCTTTGCCTTCATATCCAACTTCTTTCGTTGACAAGCGGGTACTTGTATGAGTGCTTTACATCCAAACACACGCAAATGGCTCAAATCACCTTTGTGACCGTTCCACTTTTCAAATGGTGTTTTTCTATCTAGAACACGATGCGACGACCTATTTTTCAAATATACTGCAACTTTAAAAGCGTCTTCCCAATAGGCCTTCGACAGCGAACTCTCAGAAAGCATTTAACGTGCTTTTTCCACAATGGAACGATTAGTACGTTCAGCAACGCCATTCTGCTGAGGACTGTATGGCACCGTGGTCTGATGAATCACTCCCTTCAACGATAAATAATCCTCTAGCTCCTTGTTAACAAACTCTGTACCACAGTCGGTTCTCAAAGTTTTTATTTGAGACCCAGTTTGCTTTTCAAGTAATGTTTGAAAATCGCAAAACTTTTCTTTCACTTGTGCTTTCGAAGCAATAAAGTAAGGATAAATCTTACGTGTAAAATCATCTATAAAAAGTAAAACATACCTATTTCCTTGAAATGATTCTACTGACATTGGTCCACATAAATCCGAGTGGACTAATTCTAATAATGATGTAGCTCTTGTATATGCCAGCTTCTTGAATGGTTTTCTCGCCTGCTTACCTTCGACACAGGCAATACAACTCGATTTATCTACTTCGGTGTAATCGATACCTACTTGAGCGTTTTTCAACTGATGCATACCAATGCGACATGTGTCCTAACCGTTTGTGCCATAACTGGTACCTATTTAACGAGTCAGAGTGCACATCGTACGCCATATTTTGGAGGGAATTAGTTGTACAGTCAAGAGTGTACAGTCCACCACTAGCTGAACCATGCAGTATCACCTCACCTTTAACAGAAAAATCATTACCTTTATAAAAGTTACATCCATTTTTATCAAAAACTACAACAAAACCTTTGTCTACAACCTTCTTGACAGAAATAAGATTACATTTCAAATCAGGTACATACGCTACATCCTTTATGCAGTCTACTACACCAGTAGTTTGTATAGTAATGTCACCAGTTCCACCACATTCGATCTTCTCACCATTGGCAACTGTTACTGTGCCACCTTCTAAGGGTTTTATGTTCTGAAACCAATCTTGTCTCGGAGTCATATGCTTTGAGGCACCTGAGTCAATGAACCATTTATCTTTCTCGGGACTCAAAGACGTACCTAGAGCGGTGAAAGAAGTCTCCTTTTCTGATGAACATCTCACTTTCATTAGTAGAGGGCAGTCAGGCCGTTTGTGTCCAGGTTTTTTGCATTCATAACAAATAATTGAATTCTTCTTTTTCAGTTTATGTTTAAAATCATTTGATCGATTATTTGACTACAAAGCTGCATCATTTTGTGTGGAGTCAATCTTTGACATCTCATTCAACAACTTTCTTTTGACCAGCTCGGTACTTACTTCCACATTGCTGTTTTCCAACGCCATTATTAGGGAATCATATCTGGAAGTGAGTCCACCTAACAAAATCGCAGCAATCGAAGTATCTTCTATTACTTTACCGATGTCAGCCAAATGTTGTGCTGTACTCAATACAGCGTTGATATATAGCTCTATATTATCAAACCCATCTAGAGAGAGCCTATACAGTTTTCGCTCTAAACTCAATCTCCTGCCCATACCATTATCTTCATAAGCATTCTCTAATGCTTTCCAAGCTTCACAGGCAGTCTTTGAACTTCTTATATGCGTAATCGCAGAGCCGTCTACAGTTAGACATATTTTTGCAAGAGCCTTCTGGTCATTTCTGTTTCGAACTTGTTCAGTCGATTGATCTTCATTGTCGTAGCCACTAATAGTTGCCCATAAATCCTCATGTATAAGGAAGTTCCTCATCTTCAATTTCCACGAAGAATATCCCTCTCTACCACATAGGAGAAGGGATGGCATTGCAGAGAAAGAGTCACCTTTCGACATTTTTCAAATCGATTTTTCACCAAACGAAAAAATGACCCAAAATATTTTTTATTTATTACACAATTGGTTTACAAGAACACTTTAATCCATTTCGTGCTGATAACGTGTTGGAATAACCAAGGAAATGGAAGAAAATATATTATGTAATGTGTAGAATGTTTATTTTCTAAGCTCTGCATAAAGACTGACAGACACTATATATTCCAAATATAATTGTATCACTGTCACTATAGATAAACTAAACTATAGAGAGTTTTAATAGCTCATATAAGAAGTATTACTACAACAGATTGGTTTATAATCAGCTGACAAACAGGGTCATCGCACTTCATTCTTGATTAGATTTTCAAAGTGCAGTTGTGACGTATATATAAAGTTTATAGAAGTTTCAACTGTAAGCCTATAACCTCATTTCTTTTCTTATTTCATTTCTTTTAAGTATTTCTACTTTCTGTAATCTAACTATATCTACATATAGGTAAAACACAAAAATAGTTTCTGCCTGTGTCCGTTATAGATTTTGAAACCATCCAATCAATAAGCACCAAACAGATTTTATTAGAAAGATGCGAAGATGGTTAAAGACCTCTAAAACATTGCATTAGGCATATCGGTCACATTACTTTTTTAACGTAGTAGCACGCGTTGTATAACCGCTAGTAAGTTATATTAATACTAGCGGTTTCACCCGCGTAGTTCCCGTTCCCGTGAGAGTACAGCGATAAAATATACCTTATGTAACTCGCTGATAATGTAGCTTTTCATTTGTGAAATAATTTTTAAAATCGGTCCAGTAGATTTTGAGTTAAATCGAAACAAACAAAAATCAAATCTTTCCTCGTTACAATATTAGTTTATATATAAAAGCATCTAGATGGCGCTAGAGTAGGTTGAATAGCTCTCTTTGTAAATATTGCCTAAATGTATGAGATCCTGCATCGTGCAAACGATATTTACCCCAATGTTAGAACCCGATGCACTCATCTAATCATGTAACATCTTAAATTTTGAACTCGTTATAAAATGTTTTCTCTTTATATTATTTTTTAATATCATATAGGCTATCGTTTCACCACTGTCTCACCTGTTGGTAGGTGATGATGCGGTCGAGGGTGGTAGCACGCTAGGCCTAGAATGGGACCTGCCTCTCAAGGATAGCTGCCAGAACACATTTGGTGTTTTTGGCGACAGATTTTCTAGGTTGTGGGTGGTAGCTGGCCAGGCGGACACTAGGTAGTGTCCTACCACCATGCGGCGGTTGGGGGTTTCTTAACGATGTTTTACCTTCATCGGAGGGCCACTGTGAAATGCGCACATACATTTTTCGATAGAAAAATCCATTGGTGCACGGCTGGGATTGAATTCGGTACCTCTGGCTTCAAAGCCGACCATTCTCCTAACTACACCACTGGGCCCTATATAAATCTTAATAGAAAACTAATAAATAACGTCTTACTTTACAGTTATACCTACAATCAAACAACTTGTCTGAGGTCGACTCACGCTTCTTATCTCGCTGGGACATGCTACAAAAGGTATGATATACAGAGGTAGACACAAGAAGGATCATCTTCTGGGAGGTCACACTGAAAAAATGTTCTGCAAAATGTTATAAATAAAAGTTCAGGAAACTACCAAAATAGCGCTAGTGTAGGCATAGAATATTATTATAAAAACGTTTGTTACTCTGTCACTTGGTCTGTTTGTTACCCAATCACGCCTAAACGGACGATCCAATCTTACTGTAATTTAGTGTCTGTGCAAAAAGAGAACCGTCGTGGCGTTCCGATGAACTGACATTCAATGGTAAGGAAGGAAGGTACATACCTACTTAGTAGCACACGATAATGATAAAACTAGTACCTACCAAGTATCAAACATTTTTAGTCGTACTAGTAATGACAGCAGTGTTGTCAATGCAACAAAAACAGTAAATTCAAACCACCGACGCCGACGCTAAGTACTTCAATTTCTACGACGGTTCTCTTTTTGCACAAGGAGAACAATTCAAGGAGAACTTTATTTTCTACTTTATAGTATGAGGATGAACAAAGGCTATGAAATGAAATGAAATGAAAAAATTGTACAGAGTATTCAAATCACATCAAATCAAATCAAGTAATTTATTATTGTTTAAGGTGGACGTGTCGGACAATCCGTTCATGTGCGACTGTTCTACGCAATGGATGGTAGACGGTCTGGTGCCAGTCATTGAGAGCAAGGGTGGAAACACAACCCTTATGAAGTAAGCTAATATTTTTTTAATGATATAAGTAGGTAGAGCAAACGAGCAAATGATCCACCTG
Organism: Cabera pusaria; assembly: GCA_954871355.1. NCBI lineage: Eukaryota > Metazoa > Arthropoda > Insecta > Lepidoptera > Geometridae > Cabera > Cabera pusaria. The sequence continues at coordinate 3,621,866 of OX940915.1, forward strand.
ATGGGAAGCAGTCACCGTTGCCTATGAACACTTGCAACACTAGGAGTATCACTCATGCGTTGCCGTCCTGTCAAAAGTCTAAGTGAATGTATGAGTGCAGCGCTCGTTGAGAGCACTCGCGCTTGCCACTGATGAAGAAGCGCGGACCGCTCTGAAACCGGTTGTACGTTGCCATCGACTTTCGACCTTGTTACATGAGTCATACCGGTCTATAGTTAGAGTAAAGCGCCCGCCGAGAGCACTCGTCGTACCCGCCACCGATGAAGAAGCGCGGACCACTCTGAAACCGGTCGCACGTTGCCATCGACTTTCGACCTTATTACATGAGTCATACCGGTCTATAGTTAGAGTGAGGCGCCCGCCGAGAGCACTCGTCGTACTCGCCACCGAAGAAGAAGCGCGGGCCGCTCTGAAACTGGTCGCACGTCACCATCGTCTTTTGACCTTATTGCGTGAATTGTACAGATCTTAAGTTAAATTCTCAAAATAATTTGCTGGTTTTAAATCCCCAGTTGTGCAGAACCATCAGAGATGCGAGGCTATACGTTCAGACAGTTGTACGAGCACCACCGCACCATGCGGTGTCTGGACAAGTACGGGAATCATCCTGAACGTGACGGCTCCATACTACTGGGCACCCTTATTGGTATGTCATCTTTCCTTCATTATTAGATTACCAAAAGTATTTTGTCGTAACAAGCTGACGAATGCTGCTCTTGCGTGGTATGCCCTAATGCAAGCGTCTACTATCTCACCTGATGTTAAGTGATGATTTGGTCGACGATTTAGTACGCTTGGCTAGAAGATACCTATGTGCACGGGAGCCCGTTGATACGTACGAAATGACGTCATCACCCAGGATGTGAAGACGGAAATGATGAGAGAGTTCGTACTCCCGTGCAGTCAGTATGATCTCGCTGACAACGGGTCACAACCGTCACACTATCTTCAACCGCTTCGACCGCACTACACCACTTCAATGTATTATAATTTAATGAATGTTTTAATATACGTCCTTAATACGCAAAGCGGTGGGCAGTGACTGGAAGAGAAGAGCCGAAGATCGGGCTCAGTGGCGCATCTTGGGAGAGGCCTACGCTGATACGACTGGCTGATGACGATAAAAATGACGCTTACGTCACTTCCGTTGATTCGGAACGTGATACACTTCTGTCAAATTGTATCCCGCCTAAAGCAGTTTCACTTAAAAGTTGCTGATTTAACCTTAGTTATATTTGGACGTTTCAGGCGTGCTACTTGCAGTGCCGATAGTGTTGGGTGTGATGTTGCTGTGGAGGCGAGGATACTTCGCGTGTATCGGACTTGCAGCGCCCCAGGACGTCTCGAGAGCATTCTACAAGCGCGCGCCGCACGATGATAACTATATATAAGTGACAGGAGTGGTTTACTTACTGCCAGTTTCTATAGCCAATCTATACAGATTTCAGGCTATCATCAAACTTACTGTAGAGAGAGTCTGTGCAAAAAGAGAACCGTCGTAGAAATTGAGGGCGCGTGTGTAGATGGTTCTAATTTACTGTTTTTGTTGCGTTGACAACATTGCTCTGTCATTGCCAATACGATTAAAACTTATTATTAATTTATATATAATATATAAATTATTAAATTTTTGTTTCATACCTTGGTAGGTACCTACTCATATAATTATCGGGTGGTACTAGATAGATATATACCTTCCTTCCTTACCTTTGAATATTAGTTCATCGTCAAGCCACGACGGTTCTCTCTTTGTACAGACTCTTATGTCAAATGCACATTTCTAGTTGTAAGAATCTTGATAGATCGAACATTGAAATTAGCTCGTAAGCTGGGTATCTTTTAATGCGTTGTGTCTGTTTTCCACGAATATGACGCAGCCAGTTGGTTTAATTAGCCATTTTTTTACGAAGTGGCGCTGTTTCCCCTACCGCCTGAACGACATTGAACCATTTTTAAACTGTAAGCAACTTCACTTCGTTCGGAAAAGCTGAACGACTTGCGTAACAGAGATGTTCAAATTTAGGTTTGTGTAGAATAATTAATTGTGTTCGCGACTTAAGGGTGGCCCTAAGCCTACTCTCAAAGTGTCTTTTAGAAAATCAACTAAACTTTTTTTACACACAATTATATTCACACGATTTTTTGAATATTATAGGCATTATTTCGTCAGGCATAGGTACATTTATAATGAAACACTTTGGCTTAATGTCGTTCAGGCAGTCAGTTATAAATATCGCTGTTAAATAATGAATTGAACCAGGAACTACCTAATTGTCTACGACAGATATATTAAAATATCTGGTTTATGTTACATTTTGTGTTTAATTATAATTTTAGCGATAAGGTCTTTTTGATTAAAAATAATATCACATACTTAGGATATATTTTATTAACCAACTTACAAAAAAAGGACGAGGTTCTCCATTCGCCTTATTTTTTTTTAATGTTTTTTACCTCATAACTTCATTTACCTAATAACCGATTTGGAAAGTTGTTTTATTTTTGGGAGAGTAGTTTCCTGTTTGACGATTTGATCACATTGTAATCAAATTGCGACCTGAGATTTCAGGGCTAGGAGATAATCACCTCATACTTTTAAATAAAAAAAAAAAACTTAATACTAAAAATTATGCTTGTGCAACCTGCCACTGTGACGCCGCGGATCTTGTGAAATGTAAGTTTTGCCTCAATAGGCCTCAATGTGTGAGATCCTGAATAACATCATGCTAATTCTGAAATCCTGAAATGTTAACTATGGGAGCCTAGGCAGGCCTCCTCACTCGCCCATAGCTAATGCGATTTATACCTAAACTTTCGTCACCTGCGGCGGTACTATCTGCCAGTTATTATTCTAATGACGGGATAACTGCGCATTCGTATTCTATATTAGAAACGATTTAAGTTTTTCATAGTCATTTTGCGGGTTTGACAAAAAACAAGCATAATATGTTTCATTTTTTATGCTAACGATACTAAAATGACAATATGGCGTAAAATTCACGTTCTCGACTTCAATTTCGACTCTTAGTTATGAATTTTGACGTTATTTTGTGAGGTAAATAAAAATAATTCGTAAACTTTTTTTTATTTTATTGAGTCAAGCCTTTACTGTATCAGGCGCGCGCCAGTATATCGCGCGCTGAACGAAGTAATAACAACGCTAGGTCGAGCGTATTAGACACATTTTTGCTTGTATTGTCTGAAATAAACGTTGGTATTGTGTTTTTGTAGGGGAGTGAAGTATCTGTTACGAAGTAACTATTATATGATCTGTGGCCTAGGTTCTGCTCAGCGGACGATTGTAGGTGCCTTTATTGCCTGGATTATGATGAAAATGAAAATAAGATCGACTTTTCACTCCGTTTATTGCGGTCTGGTTACAACGTTGAATTTAGTTTGAAATGCTGGGTGGCGAGCTCGCCGAGTGATTCCACGTGTTGAATGCGCCGCCGTCACAGAATAATGAATACGCCGTCCGGAAGGAAGTGAAAGGGAAGAGAGCGCCGCGCTGCGCTCGCAGTGTACGTGTGGTGTGCGCGGGGTCTTCCGGCGAAAAGCACAGAGTACCAAATCACTCTACTACGTTATAAGAGTTGGCACTTCCCTACATCGTTGATACCCGAATTATGAAAGCATTGTGTAGCCAACCTAACAACGGAAAGTATTACTGCGTAGTAACTATTGTATAACCTATGGCATTATGCTTATAATTTTTTTTTGCAGTGTTGGTTGGTACAAAGTACGTTCATAATTCTGAGTTATTTAATTATGTATGCAGTGTCGCGGGACTGGCGAAAAGAGCGATGTGGAGCGCCGCTTACTCGAAGCCACGCCGAACACACCGTGTGCGTGTGTGTGTGTGTGTAGCCGCAGTGGTGCACACAGACGTTAACATTAACTATCTAAGTACCTACATAAATTATCTAAGGTACCTACATAACATTTCGCATCTAAAATATTTGTATAGATTCTGAAATTGGCTGATAAGATTTTATTTTATTTAATTTATTTTTTTTCATTTCGTTTATTTAATATCAATTTAACGTTGTGTGTGAATTACAACACGCTAGGCCTAGAATGGTAACTGGCTCTCAAGGGTAGCTGCCGGCATAGAAAAGATAATAATACTACGTACTGCCGGAATACTTTAGATGTTTGGCGACAGATTTTCTAGCTTGAGTGCGGGTGGTAGCTGGCCAGGCTGACACTAGATAGTGTCCTACCACCATGCGGGGTTGGGGGATTCTTAACTTACGCCTATACCGCAGTGTCTAGCGACAAAAGTCTTAACCAGCGCGTCCTACCTTTGATGGCATACGGAGCCGAGACGTGGACACTCACAGTTCGACTGATCCACTAATTTAAAGTCGGTCAGCGAGCTATGGAGAGAGCTACGCTCAAATTTATCTGCGGGATTGAATCCGGAACAAAGTAAAGTGCCATAGAACTAAAGTTATCGAAATAGCTCAACGGATTAGTAAATTGAAGTGACAGTGGGCTCGTCATATCTGCCGCAGGTCTGATAACGGTTTCGGCTACGACTGGCCCTACTGTTTCATGGGCCTCGGGGGGGATCCCCTCCAGGTACACGGGTATTGATCGACGGGGTCCCAGTCCGGGTTGGGACCCAGATGAAATATCTGGGCCTCATCCTGGACGGGAGGTGGGCTTTCGGGGCCCACTTTGCCGGGCTGGCCCCAAGAGTAGTGGGAGCTGCCGCCTCGTTGGGAGACTGTTGCCAAATGTGGGTGGCCCAAGCGCCAATTGTCGTAGGTTGTACTCCGGAGTCATCCGGAGTATGGCCATGTATGGGACACCCGTTTGGGTGGACGCCCTCAGTCGCGGCAACAAAACCCTGCTGCGACGTCCACAGCGGGTTGTAGCGACGAGGGCAATCCGCGGATACCGGACGGTGTCCTGGACGGCGGCGTGCGTGCTGGGCGGTGATCCCCCCTGGGAGCTCCAAGCGGAGATCCTCGCTGAAGTCTACCACTTCGTGGCAGCGAGGAGATCCCGAGGAGTGCCCCCAGCGTGGGAGCAGGTCGCATGCATGCGGAGGCAGGCGCAAGGCGCCCTGTTGCGGCGGTGGACGGAGGACCTGGCCCCACCGGTCCCTGGAAAGTGGACGGTGGATTCGGTCAGGCCGGTCCTTCGGAGGTGGGTGAGGCGGTGATTCGGATCGCTGACCTTCCGATTGGTGCAGGTGCTTTCCGGGCATGGATGTTTCGGTAAGTACTTGCACCATATCGCGAGACGGGAGGCGACCCCTGCCTGCCACGAGTGTGGAGCGCCAGAGGATACGGCGCTCCACACGCTGGGGGTGTGTGCCGCATGGAGTCCGCAGCGGCACACGCTTTCAGCGGTCATAGGGCAGGATCTCTCTCTGTCGAGCGTGGTAAGCGCCATGCTCGACAGCGAGAGATCGTGGCAGGCGGTGGTCTCCTTCTGCGAAGAGGTAATGATGCAGAAGGAGACCGCGGAGCGGGCCAGGGAGGACGACGCCTCTTCTGACCCAATCCGGCGCAGACGTACGGGGGGAAGGAGGAGGCGGTTTGCCCGCCACCTCCCCCTTCACTCATAGTGGGGTCACTGGCCGAAGGTCGGGGGACTTTCGGCCGGCTTGCACGACCCCACACGTTTGAGGGGTGGCCTAGGTGAGCTAGGTCACCCCTCCTTGTGCCGGGGCCTGGATGTTTGATCCGGGCCTACCGCCGGGGCAAGATGGCGAATACTAGCGCGGCCCCATCTTGCCCCATCTCGGCGGAGGACTGCTCACCCCAGATTTTTAGTGGGTATGCTGCCCTAGGCAGTGACTCCCACATAACCATCTCGCTCCCCCAGGCAAGTGGTATCCATAAAGGATTTTCCTGAGAAAAAAAGGACTGATAACGGTTGGGGTAGACTTGTCCTAGAGTGGAGACCGCGAATCGGCAAACGTAGCGTAGGATGTCCTGTGACCAGGTGGAGCGACGACATTCGCAAAGCGGTGGGCAGTGACTGGAAAAGAAGTGCCAAAGGCGGACTGCATCTTGGGAGAGACCTACGTCCAGTATTGGCCTGATACAGGCTGATGATGATGTTTTTTTACATTTATTTCACACGTCCATTTCTTTCATGTACGATACAAATTTTGAGATGGACTTAAATATGCGTGCCTCTGCAAATGCGGTGGTAACGTGTGTAGGTACGCCATCTATTGGGGTCTAAGGTAACTAAGATTTATTTTTACACTTCAGGAAAATGAAACAAATTTTCCTTTAGTTTACTTGTTATGTGTCATGCCGCGTATTATTATAATTGAATACTTAAGGTTTTCCTTATATTTATATAAATTTTGGTTTCCACGGGCGTTTGACAACGCGCCTTTATATTAAAATAACCGGTCAACTGCGTGTCGGGCCACGCGCAGTGTAGGGTTCCGTAGTAGCCTGTTATTGAATGCAAGTCTTTACCCGTTATAAATAAACAACTAGGTACTCCGCCTCTGTCACTTTAAAGGATTTATTCTATGGATTTTGTATTTGGTACCAAATTATCCTACCACTATAATTTTCCTTAAAGTTTCATGAAATGCGCTATTCTGCTAAGTTCCGTTTTTTTGCCATTCGGCTACGGAACCCTAAAAACGCCTTGTGCTCAGGCGCATTACATTGCGACCCGGACATAGAATATAGAACTTGGATTACTAACTGAAAACATAATTTCCTTAATAGATTTTTAAGTTTTCAAACGACTTTTAATACATATTAGCAACGCCTCACGGTTTCACCCGCGTTGTTCCAGTTCCCGTGAGAATACGGGGATAATATATCTCATGTTACTCGCTGATAATGTAGCTTTCTATTACTATTACTGGACCGATTTCAAAAATTCACACATTCATATGAAAGAATTTTTGGTATCGGTCCAGTAGCTTTTGAGTGAAATCGTAACAACATACAAACAAAAAAAAATCTTTCCTCTTCATAAGTTCATAAGTTTAGATCATTGAAAGGTCGAATTATGTTCGCGAACCTAATTCATGCGGTCCACATCGAGGAGTGGGATCCCATATATAGTGATTTCATCAATGGTTTAAATACACTCGTTTTTATGCAGGAAGATAGCAGTGGACAGTATTTAGCGTCAGCTACATAGCTCGTGTAAACAGGCATTAATATAACCACAAAATAGGAAAAATTGACATTATTATTTAGTTTAGAAACTCATACAAGACTTCTGTTTTATGTTTGATAATGTTAAACATTACGATAATGTCGCGTTTGTGTCAAATAATTTTTATTTTTATTTCAGTTTTTGATAGTGATAAATGTGATTCCATTTGTGATTTATGTAAGTAACTACCTACACAGTTTTGTTAAGTAATTTTCATGTATTCACCTGACATTTTATAAGGATACCTATTATTAAATAAATCGAAGTATTTATGTGAGTCAGTCCGTACTACAGACATTTTATTTGTATGCTGGATAGACAGGCACTTGACAATTATTTTACATGATGCTAAGTGACGATGCGGTGCAAGATAAAATCAGCAGTTTAAGGCTGATTCATACGATGCCATTACTATTACTTATGCTACTATTATTTATGCTACTATCCTAGTATTTGTTCAATTTATATTATTATTATTTATAAAAAAAATGGAAAACGTTATTTATTTAGTTCGTATTATAAGTTGCTGGTGAACTGCGAAGCCAATGCATCTGGTTCTAACACTTCTAACATCGCGGAAAATATATGTTACTCTTTCACGCAGAAACGGCTGAACGGATTTGTATGAAATTCGGTATACAGATACCTTTAAATCTGAATTAATAAATAGCACACGCAGCTAGGGCTATTGCATTTCGAATGATTGATAATCAGGGGGCTGGTCGGGCACTAAAAGCTGTTTACGCGGTACCAGTCACTGGCACCAGTCTAGCTGGCATGCCAGCACTGGCGTCGCATAAAGTAGGCTTAAGAATGAGCGCTGGATAGTCATCATTCGTATAATCCACACAGTTGAATAGTTTACCTTAAACTGTCACAAACAAAATCAGACGACATAACCTTACGGTGTTTCGGCAGCACATAGCCCTTGGAAGTCAGAATATTCTAGGCCTAGTTTTCGTTTAGGCGTTTTTACCATATTCGACCACATCGTCGCTTACCACCAGGTAACATAGCGGTCAAACGCTAGTCTATAAGATTAAAAAAATAATCTGTCATTCGAACTGGCGGGCCCGGCTTAGGCCTGCTACCAGGCGCCTGCAATGCGCAATAGGTGGGTGACAATGTCCTTCAAACAATCATCCTGACAAAATTATGCGTGTAACTGAACAATAACCTGCTTTATAATACTGTCACCACTTAAACATACAGTCAGTTTTATTTTGAAGAAAAACTACTTTAATTACTTTAGCGCACTGGAGTAAAATCCTACTTAGCTTCACGGATGACTCTTTCCGAATGCAACGGAAGTGACGTAAGCGTCATATTATATTTTTTATTTATAAACGCCCTCTATTGTAGAACGGCGTAACTACGAAGACGCATTCGCTATCATTCAACAGATGGCGTTGTACAAAAGAATTCCCACTCTGAGAAGGAGGTTTCACTTGTAACACGTAACTTTCTACGCACCCTCTTTTTTATCTGCTATAAATGTAGGTACATTGTTCAACAATATTTTGTTCTAGCGGAAGGATATATAACAATTAACTTTAACAAAAAAGTGTTGGATGTAGCTGTCCCAGCAACCCAAACGTCCGTAGAACTTCCCAGCCGAGATGCATGTGATCGAGAACTAACTTATACCTACATGGATGGCGAGGGAGCTTATGTTGGTTGTTCTCGTACAACATGGAAAGCATTTTACGTACAGCTATCATACGTTAATAGAGGTAAGCTAAAGTAAATTATGTTTTTCTAGGATGGGTTGTTTTAAGGTTCAACATGCATTTCATATGGAAAGACTTTTGACGTGTGCCTTCCAGCGAAGCTTTGCGTCTTAAGTCTTGCCTATGTTGGCCATTTATAAACACCGGATGGTAGTACTGTCTTTTGTTAGTGACATCAATGTCGATATATTTTGTTTCATTAAGTTGTAGGTATCCTCCATATTTTTATTCATTCAAAGATAGTAGTAGTCTCACCTGTTGGTAAGTGATGATGCGGTCGAAGATGGTAAGCACGCTAGGCCTAGAACCTAGACCGGAGGGCCACTGTCAAAAGCGCACATACATTTTTCTATAGAAAAATCCATTGGTGCACGACGGCTTGAACTCGGTACCTCTGACATCAATCTCCCGATTACGCCACCGGGCCCTCAAATGTTAGTAAAACCTAAAACCCTACCGTTTGTCCGTGACAACACCTCATCTGGGGGTTACTAGGGTAACTATTCTACAGAATCGGGGGGGTAACTACTTTTGCACCTCCCTCCGTCACAACGCGCATGAGCACATGGCACGTCGGTCATCGTCACTCCTTTCCGGGGACCAAGCGAATGAACGCCAGACAACCTCAAGTCTAAACGACCGTGGCCCTGGGTGGGTGGGTCAACTGAGTAGCCCCAACGCCAGCCACTTCGGCCGCAGAAGATAGGGAAAGCGGCGCATCGTCATACCAATAATCATCCTCCTCTTCTGCGGCCCCGCCACGTCCGCGATCAAACGTTGGCGGCCGTCGGGGCCACAAAGGTAGGGGGAGCAGCGCACCGCAATACCGACACCCCTGTCTCACTACGGCCCTAGGCCTCAGCCGCGGTGCAGCACAACTATACTGCGGCCCGCTTCAGTCGCAATACCGCCCATATAGCACTGCGACCTACCTCCTGTACCGCTCACACCAAAGCTTTGCGGGGAAGCCAGGTAGAGTGGTCCTGCTGGGGCCAGCCTGCTCCTCTAGCCTGGTCAGGCTCCGGGTTTCTCTTAGCTTCACCGTAGTTGCCCAAGCCACGGTTACTAGAGCCCCTCTCCCCTCCCCCCCTCCCCTTCAACTGTGAGTAGCAATCTTCTTGTCTTACTCTAAACGTTCTATCTGATTATTTATATATATATATATATATATATATATCGTCAGTCATAACCGTGACTGCCAAAAAACTGACAGCAAAACCTATCGTGTAATGGACACCCAGTCATAGAAAAAATAATAATACACCCAGTCGCTTGGTTAGCTATGGAAAAATGGCTATGTTTGGAATAAAGTTTATCTAAGTAAAGGATCGAATGCGTAAAGAGTTCTTGAGAAACCGCAAGTTGACAATTTATTTATTATGTATTATTGTTCTAGGTAACGAAACGTTTAATACCTCTCGTCATATAGACAAGATACAACCAGATATGTATATCAAGTTAACAGCTCTCAATAATGGGAGTTATGTAGACTGTATTTTACATAATTCGCATGAACAAATAGTTTCAACTATTCGCATGCGATTTATACTTGACAGAAGAATAAAGAATGGTAAGAATGCTAATGGTATTATCTATCTACTACCTATTAGACTTGGCTGGCACCGACTTCAAATAGAGATGTGGGTAACGCTTATAATAATTTTAAGTAAATTATTTTTCGCTTTTGTGTGCCTTTTTGTGGTTATGAAGTCGCTTTTTTTTTTTTAAATAACTTATTTTACCCTTTTTAGTGGAAAAAAAGTTTTAATGAAATTACATGCATCTATTAAATTTCGTGTCTGGGCCGTTATACACTGACGAATATATACTTTTTGAAAATTTCAAGTATGTACCTATAACGGTTAAGAAGATACAGATCTGTAAAGTGCGCACATATAGACACACGGACGGACGGACGGACGGACGAACAGACAACAAAGTCTCAGAAAGTGTTCATTTGGTAGCCTTTGGGTTCGGAACCCTAAAAAAATTGACTTCAAATGCCGCGCTAAAGTGAAAATATTCACTAGTAATAATGATGTCATCAAGGTATCAAAGGACAATGTCCAAAATGGCCCTGTAGAATTAAAGCATCTGACACACACGATAATTAATTGTCTATTTTATTACAATAATTCCAAATACTTTTATAACACGGAATAGTTGTATTTCAAAATGAATATTAAAAAGTATTATTTGCGATTATTAACATTAATTGCCGCCATATGGCCAACCCTTCTTAAAGAACAGCACTACCAAACTCTTGCCTTTATAATCTGTTCTTTAAGAAGGGTGATAAAACTCTTCTTAAGAACTATCGACCTATCTCACTCTTGAGCCACGTCTATAAACTGTTCGCAAGAATCATCACAAACCGTCTCGCGCGAAGGCTTGATGAATTTCAACCGCCGGAACAGGCTGGGTTTCGAGGAGGATTTGGCACCGTAGACCACATACATACGGTGCGCCAGATAATACAAAAGTCAGAAGAGTATAATCGGCCACTATGCCTGGCATTTGTGGACTACGAGAAAGCCTTTGACTCCATCGAAACCTGGTCCGTTCTGGACTCCTTGCAGCGATGCCAAGTGGACTGGCGCTACATCCAAGTGCTGACATGTCTATATACCAACGCCACAATGTCCGTCCAAATCCAAGATCAGCGCACTAAACCTATCCCTTTGCTCAGAGGTGTGAGACAGGGGGATGTCATATCCCCGAAACTGTTTACGAACGCTATAGAGGATATGTTTAAGACGCTGAAATGGAAAAGTACGGGCATCAACATTAATGGCGAGTACATCTCACACTTAAGGTTCGCCGACGACATCGTCCTAATGGCGGAATCTCTGCAAGAAATACTACAGATGCTAACCGAACTAGCTGACGCCTCACGACATATTGGTCTCCGCATGAACATCGATAAAACCAAAGTAATGCTAAGTGCCAACATTACACCGGAACCAATAGTCATTAATGGCATACCTCTCGAAGTTGTACAAAAGTATGTCTACATTGGGCAGACTATCATGCTCGGCAAAAACAACTTTGAGACAGAAGCCGATAGGAGGATTCAGCTGGGTTGGGCAGCATTTCATAAACTTCGTCAAGTCTTCTCGTCACCCATCCCTCAATGTCTGAAAACGAAAGTTTTTGATCAGTGCGTCCTACCCGTTATGACGTACGGAGCCGAAACGTGGACACTGACAGTGAGACTGGTCCACAAGCTGAAAGTCGCTCAGCGGGCTATGGAGCGTGCTATGCTCGGGTTTTCTCTAAGGGATCACATTCGTAACGAGGTGATCCGGCAGAAAACTAAAGTAACCGACATAGCTAGCAGGGTAAGCACACTGAAGTGGCAGTGGGCCGGCCACATTAGTCGCAGAACCGATAACAGATGGGGTAAACGAGTTCTGGAGTGGAGACCACGTTTGGGAAAACGTAGTGTAGGACGCCCTCTAGCGAGATGGAGTGACGATCTGCGCAGGATAGCTGGCAGTCATTGGATGCGAAGAGCCGAAGATCGGGCTCAGTGGCGAGCATTGGGAGAGGCCTATGTCCAGCAGTGGACTAACACAGGCTGCTGATGATATGGCCAACAGAGTACTGAATCACTCTACTACGTTATAAGAGGCACTTCCCTATATTGTGGATACCCGAATTATGAAAGCACTGTGTAGCCAACCTAACAACGGAAAGTATTATTTACGTAGTAACTATTATATAATATGTGGTTTTATGCTTATAATTTTTTTTTGTGTTGATTGGTACAAAGTACGTTCATAATTCTGAGTTATTTAATTATGTATGCAGTGTCGCGGGACTGAAATGGCCGCCATCTTCGCCAAATGTCATGTCATGTCAAAAAATATTAGGTATGTTTAAAAAAGTTTGCACCCTAACAAGACTTTGCCCGGTAGAACATTCCTGTGAAGACAAATTATTTATATTTATATAATTATTAATATATAATTATTTATTGAGGGCCCGGTGGCGTAATTGGGAGAACGGTCGGCTTTGATGCCGTTGTACCGAGTTCAAACCGCCGTGCAGCAATGAATTTTTCTATTGAAAAATATATGTGCGCTTCTCACAGTGGCCCTCCGGTGAAGGAAAACATCGTTAAGAAACCAATAACCCCCGCATGGTGGTAGAACATATCTAGTGTCCGCCTGGTCAGCTACCACCCTCAAGTCAGAAAATCTGTCGCCAAACATCTAATGTGTTCCGGCAGCTATCCTTGAGAGCCAGTTCCCATTCTAGTCCACTTCTCTATCTTCGACCGCATCATCACTTAGCAACAGGTGAGATAGTGGTCAAACGCTTGCCTATAAGATATAAAAAAAAAATTGTCCCCACCTTTATTTCTATCTCGCTCACAGTTACCGTAAGAATATCTTATATGCAATAGCAACCTCCATTGTGTATAATCTTCTTGGGACTCTTCTACTAAAACTGTAGAAGTACATTCTCCTATGTTTGAGGTATTTATCTCCATATCTCTGGTGATACTAATCAGATCTCGATAAAATTAAAATGGGACCACCTCGGAAACGTATCCTACCTATTAAAAAAAGAATCATTTGAATCCGTTCACAATTGATGGAGAAATCGCGTAACATACACAAAAAAAAAAAAAAAAACATACAAACGAATTGAGAACCTCCTCCTTTTTTGTGAAGTCGGTTAAAAATGTAAAGGTTTAATTTTAATTTTTAAATCATTTACAATTAATTTTACATATATAATTAGTTTATTATATCTACGTTAAATGCTAGTACAGTAAGTCATTGATTTCTTGGCAATATTTTAATTTTACGATAGGTGCTGTAATGAAATTTTGATTCGGTGGATTTGCTTTAAATAAATTGACTTTTACACACGAAAAAATAAATTATACTTTGTATATTATTATTTATTATTCTTGTATATTTTATGTTCTTTTATAGGAATAGCATTTCAAATTAATGATTTGATCCCTGTGCCGTCAGCCGGAGGTGATTGGAAACAGCCAAGTTATCGGTATATCAACGGAGAGGAAATAAATGTGAAGGTTTTACGAGAAGAAGGGTACCATATTATAGATTGCAAAACCAAATATTGTAAGAATTGTTCTTTGCAACGTAAGTTGAATCCATGTATAACCTTTACTAGTTTAGGTACCTAGATTTATACTTAATGTTTTTTACCATATAACTGGGACGCAAAAATTACCTGAAAGAGCTAAAAAGTTCTTGAGAAAATCGGTGGTGACACACGGTAAGACAGACAGACAGACAGTCAGACGGATAGGCAGACGGACAGACGGACAAGAAAGTGATCTTATAAGGGTTCCTTTTTTTACCTCTTGAGGTATGAAACCCTAAAAACAACTAAAAAACTGGCCAAGTGCGAGTCGGACTCGTGGGTTTCGATTCAACAAAATTTGCCGGAAAAATACGTATTTTGTATGGGACCCCCTTTAATTTTTAATTTAATTAAGTAACTTGATTAAACGAATTTAAATTTAATTAAGTGTTTGTTATAAACAAAATTTAAATTTAAATAAGTGTTTATTATTTGACGTTATAGCAACCATTATAATACACACTATGAGCAAATTTCAAAACTCTATCTATGTTGGTTTAATTCGTAAATTAGCCTTACAATATTATTGTATGTTAGAAAAGAACAAACTGTTGAAACTATTTTACTTTAAGATCTTTGTAAACACAGTTTTGAAAAATAAATACTACTCTATTCTATTCTTTCTAAAAAACGGGATGACGAAGTGGATTTTAGCACATATATGACAGAAATGAAAAGGATGTTTGAGGATTGGCAGGAGAAATAAGAACAAAAGTTTTCGGCATTACAAAAAATTCGAAGACTTTTGTGAGAATTGCAACTTATTTAAAACCTCATTAGACTTACGGGCCAATATGAAGAGTTGAAGACCCAAATAAAATTTCTTCAAAAAAGCAAGGATACGCATGTAGTTCATATACAGGTGCTCGAAAACGAGATAGAAAAGCTACAATATAACTCCAGAGCTTCTTACGTTGAATTCAGAAATGTACCGATGGGCAATAATAAGTCGGAGTCCAAGAAATATCTCCTTGATTTGGTTCTTAAAGCAGGCAAGACGTTCGACCTAACTCTCCAGACGTCGGACATCCGCGACGTATATCGCGCGACTGCCAGGCCAGGCGTGTGCAGACCCATCATTGCTGAATTCACTAGTGTGATAACCAAAGAAAGCTTTATTAACGCTGCGAAATCTTATAACAAGAGGTTCTCAGATCGACGCGACCGGCTAAATACACTTAATTTGCAAATGGACCATCCCAGAACCGCGGTGTATGTATCAGAATATCTAACGCCCAAAATAAAAAAGTTGCATTTCTTAGCCAGGGACTACGCGAAGACCAATTGCTTTGCCTACTGCTGGGTGGCCCACGGTAAGGTATATCTCCGCGCGAAGGATAATTCTCCAGCGGTGCGCATTAACAGCGCTAAGGACCTCGACGACCTACACCTTAAGAAGTGACTATTTACAAGTTCATTCGATTTAAATGAGAACCGATTCAATCTCATAACATTTTTTATCGCACACACTTGCATGCCTTTGTAACGTATTTAACTATTTATTGCTGTTAAAAATGTCTGTAATATTTTAACACAATTTTTACACATTTCATATACACAACACGAACCACTACATTGTTTATTAAATACTAAAAATTATCATTACACTTCACATCTATACATTGAGCTGCGAGCTGTGATAAATTGTTATTATTCAACTGGTCCTTACAAAATGTTCCCCATTAACAAAAAGACGTATTATGGGTAATACATATGACATTTTAAATAAACTGGAATCCTTAAAAGTTTCTAACTCCTTTCTCTCTACACCGGAACAATGCCAGAGTTTATTAAAAGACGAACAGTACAATCTCAAGGCTCTTCACTTAAACATACGTAGCATTGAACGTAACTTTGATGAGCTCAAAGTGCTTGTGACTAGAATGGACATCGAATGTGATATCATAATACTTACGGAATGTTGGCTCAGTAAATCATTAAACAAGCCTATTCTATCTGATTAAACCGGTTACAGATCAACATATAAAAATCAGAACGACGGTGTTGTTAACTACGTTAAATCTTGCTTTGAGTGTTCAATTACCGAACCAGTAATGACGGATGCAAAATGTTTACTTCTGACCAGCAAAAAAATATTGCTATCTTAGCCATATATAGATCCCCGTCGACTGCAAATGCAGATCCGTTCATACTAAGTCTTAATGACTTACTCGGTTCTTTATCATCATTTCGAACTGTAATCGTTATAGGTGATTTAAATATAAATATTGCTCCTTACAATAATGATAAATATTCTTCTGAATATCTTAACACTACAGCTATGCACGGCATGCTACCAGCCCATCTATATCCTACGCGAAACGCTTCCTGCTTGGATCATATTATTTTGCGATCTCAAACTGTATGCACTGCAATTGTCCTAGACCGTTCGGTTACTGACCACTCCCCTCTACTATTTTGTTCTACCCTAAAATTAAATAGCACCAAAATATCAACTTCCTCACGAATAGAATTTCCTACAGTAATTTTAAAACTTAAAACTACAGATTTTAGTGACATTTTTCAATTAGATGATGCCAATTTAGCCATGGACAAAATGACTAGTATCCTATCCTCGATCATCTTATCAAACAGAATTATTTTTGAGTCTCCGCGTAAAAACGAATACTAAAAACCTTGGATTACTCCTGGCCTTCTGCGATGTATTAGAAATCGTGACAAACTGCATTTAAGCTTTAAAACTGATACTGATGATGTTATAAAAAAAACAACCTACCTACGCTACAGAAAATTTTGTAATAATTTTCTCAAAAGATTGAAACGTGAGTACGAAAGAAAAGAATTTCAGAAGGCCAAGGGTAACGCGAGGGCAACTTTTAAAAAAAGTTTAAAAAAAAATTGCCTACATGCAACAAGCTTCGCAAGCGGCAACATCTCTTATTAAGCCAGGTACTGACCCATTACATTCAACTAATAAAATAAATAACTACTTTGTTAACATCGGTTGTGATTTAACTAATAAATTATTAAATAATATAGGTTCATCCCAAACACGATTCACACAAGCTAATAATATATTTGATAGTTCCATGGCCCTTTTTAGCACCGACTGTGCAGAAGTGGAACGAACAATTATGACCCTGTGACGAGATTCGGCTGAAGGTTATGATGGTATCCCAACAAGCATCCTTATTGACGCACGACAATATTTAGTTCCACCTTTAACGCATATCTTCAACCTATCTCTGTCCTTAGAAGTATTTTCTAAAGCTCTAAAAAGGCACTAGTTATTCCAATACACAAGAGTGGGGATAGAGATGGTGTCGCTAACTATAGGCCAATTTCAATACTATCGTCTATATCTAAAATCTTGGAAAAACTATTGAATAGAAGGCTTACAAATTATCTTAACAAACACGACATCCTGTCAAATCGGCAATACGATTTTCGGAAAGGGGTATCCACTGAAGATGTCGTTTCTGATCTAGTAAATACAATTGTACATAATCTTGAGAATAAAATCAAAGCTGTAGGCATATTCTTAGACCTCTCTAAAGCTTTCGACACCGTCTCTATCCCAACCTTGCTCCTAAAGCTGGAACGCATTGGCATTCGTGGCATTGCCTTAGATATTTTCCGTGACTACCTAACTGATCGTTTTCAGTCTGTTAAAGTTGAAAGCTTTATAAGTGATGAACAGTATCTTAAATTTGGTGTCCCACAGGGTTCGATACTAGGCCCAATCCTCTTCCTCATCTACGTTAATGACCTTTGTCACCTCAAAATATTAAACTGCGAAGTATGCTGATGACACTGCTCTTTTAATTTACGGCAAAACTTGGAATGATGCTCAAAAAAATGCTGAAAATGCACTAGAAATAGTCAAAAATTGGCTAACACATAATCTCCTTACCTTAAATCTTGAGAAAACTAAGTTTATAATCTTTTCGCCAAGTACCAAATCACAACCAAGCTCTTTTTCAGTCATTTCTCACCGTGACACAGAGTGTAAAGTTCCTTGTAACTGCCATTCTCTGTCTAGGGCCACCCATGTACGATATTTAGGAGTTTTAATAGACTGTTATTTAAATTGGAAAATACATATAGAGACCCTCACCTCACGTGCCAGGCGACTCATTTATGTATTCAAAAATATCAGATCCTCAGCAGACAATCAAACTATCAAAATAGTATATTACTCCTTAGCACAATCAATCTTATCCTACTGTGATACTGTTTGGGGAGGAACATTCTCCACAACACTATTACCACTTGAACGGGCTCAAAGAGCAATACTGAAGGTTGCTTTTAAAAAACATATCAGATCCATACTACTACCCTTTACAAAGAAACAGAAGTTCTAACATTAAGACAACTTTTCATCTTGCATGTTATACTAAGGAAACATAAGAATACTCCTTACGAACCTGAGAACAACATAAATCAACACAGAACGAGTCGTTCCAACTATCCTGTGACTATTTACCGAAGCACTCTGGCTGAACGGCACTTCGAAGCTCTCTCGATCCGATTATACAATAAAGCAAATAAATTGAAGAACATATCCTCGCTTACATACCCTAAAGTTAAAGATATAATTGACAACTGGTTAAAATCTCTTACATATTCAGAAACTGAAGATCTCCTAAAACCTCTCGCCATATAACATGTTAACGAGTTCAAACACATACACACACTAACACATAAACATGCACGAACACACGCACACACACACACAAACACACACACACACTCCCACAAACGCATACTTTACACTACATTTAATAGTTTGCATGTCCAAATGCTTAGTAAATATTTGCATAATTTATATATTCTTTTGCATAATTTTATTTATTTTGCTAAAATTATGATGAAAAAACTAATCAAATAATTAATATTCTTATGCACATATGGTTCTTACTATTTAGCTATAGTTACGACATTTGTATGATATTACATTTGTGTTCCAACTACCAAAAAAGTGAAATACTATGTAACGGAAGGCTTTGGTACCTGAAATACAGTTTAGTTACTAGTTCAGGAGCAGGTCACTCTTAATAATGTAATTAGGTAGAATATAATGTTCATTTAATTTACACGATTAAGTACTATTGTAATCTTCTTATCTTAAATAGTGTGTCAATAAATGATTTTATTATTTATTATTTTATTCTATACGGTTCGTAAGATCCAGCATAAAACGCCTGAAAAAAACACGTTTCTTGTATTGGGACCCTCTTAGTTTTAACACAGAATAATGTTTTAACTTTATTCTGTTATTAGTATTTGTTTTTATAGCGGCTATATTATTACATACTTTGTAAAGATTTCAAGTCTCTATCTATTATAGTTCATAAGTTCAAGCAAGAAAACGCCTAAAAAGCGTTTTTAGGGTTGCGTACCTCAAAAGGTAAAAAAAGGAACCCTTATAAGATCACTTTCTTGTCCGCCTGTCTGTCTGTCCGTCTGTCCGTGTGTCACCACTGATTTTCTCAGGAACAGGTGATCCGAACAAGTTGAAGTTTATACCTGATACTGAAGTCTATAGTCCCTATTGGGTGTTTAAAAATCAAGGTCAGTCAACACAATAATAAGATATGGGCAATTTTAGATTTTCGTGAAAACTTCTTAGTACCAAAATGTACCTTAATTTTCAATTTTTTTTATTTTTCGGGATTTTTCCTCTACTTGTGCTGTAAAACCTAGCTTTTAACCAAAATTGACAATAGGGAATATGCATGTGGTATAAATTTACTTGAAATCATTTATTTTCGAAACATTATTGTTCTGGTGTTGTATGTTAAACATTTTTTTATAAATAAAATAGTCTTACATGTGTTAAAATATTATATGAAAAATGCAGAATAAGCGTGGGAAATTTAAATTTGCTAAACACATCACCACTTGTCAATTAGAAAGTGACGTCACAGTGCACAACACGGTCTCCACAGATTACATCTTTTTCATAGAAATAGTGTACTACGAATACGTAGTATTTCTATTAAAAATATTTAATCTGTGGAGACTGTGTTGTGCACTGTGACGTCACAAAGGCGCGGGAAAATTTGGCAGCGTTTTAGATACCTCATATTTTTTCAATGCTAAAACTATATTTTGTAGCTTAATTTGAACACTTTCAGTATTATTTCATTTTTTTACTGTGTTAAATTAATGTATTCAGTGAAATAAACAGATACAAAAAAATCATGCATATTCCCTATTCTAGGTCAACCGGAAGTACCCTATAGGCTTTGGGTCAAAAACCTATAGGGTACTTCCCGTTGACCTAGAATCATGAAATTTGTCAAGAAGGCAAATTAAGGAAAAAGTCCAAAAAATAAAAAAAGTTGAAAATTAAAGGGTGCCCCCATACATACATAGTTTACGCCAATTAAGGTAGACCTCTAAGATACAATTTAGAGGTCTAGCTTAATTGGTACATACCAACGTTGGTACGGAAGCCTCGGTGGGCGAGTTAAACTCGACTTGGCCGGTTTTTATACCCCCCCTCTTTACTATTTATTTTATTTTGTTTTTAGTATTTGTGGCGGAACCCTAACAAAAAAAGAATAAGAGAACTACTTGTCCGGTCGGATCTTTGTCTGTCCGTGTGTCACCACCGATTTTCTCAACTTTTTTATTTTTCGGATTCTTTCCTTTACTTGTGCTGTAAGACCTTTTGACCAAAATTGTCAATTCTAGGTCAACCGGAAGTACCCTATTGGTTTTGGGACGAAAACCTGTAGGGTACTTTCCGTTGATCTAGAATCATGAAATTTGGCAAGCAGCAAGGTCTTACAGCTCAAATAAAGAAAACATTTAAAAAAATAAAAAAATATTGAAAATTAATTAATTTATTATTATTATACATACATAGTTTTGCCAATTAAGATAGGCCTCTGAGTTATATGAGCGCTGATACAATTTAGAGGTCTAGCTTAGATTTGAAGAAATAAGTACAGAAAATAATTTCGAGAACGCGTCCACTCCTAAGTAAGTGTAAATACATACATTGACACTACAAAAAAATAAGACTATTTATTCGTACGTAGCATTGGCACGAATGATTTAGTAAAAGATTGCAGAGTGACGGCACGTGACGGGAGGTATAGGAAAAAAAATCATCGTAGTTTTTTTCAGTTTCAGATTTAAAAATACTTGGCGGCAACATAACGATGCGACTGTGTTTCGAAGAACATAAAATCTTTTACATTTCATGTTCTATCAGTCACAGTCCATTTAACAAGGCGAGCTCAAACAACTTCAGTATCATGCTGCGGTTGGTACCACGCTACAAGACAAAAGATGAGTGTAAGTACGTACATAATATACTTATTATAACTAGCCTAGAGTTTAACTCATTAGTTTTAACCATTGAAATAGTTTTAACTCCTTGTCTGAGAAGTCGTGTTTAGGCTCATGAACAAATTATACATAACCTATACTTAACCAGTCGGGGTGGTTTTAAATGTTAATTTAAGTATTATTTAAGGGTTGATCCATAGGCGAGTTAAACCACCGGTACGCCAAAAAACTCAAAGAACTCGCGAGTCGAAGGTCTAAACCGTCAATGGAGCACTTAAAAGTCTGCAGGCTTTAAAACCGGCGGATTGTCTCGCTGGCTCTTTGTGCATAGTAGCATTTCTAATTCCGCGGTACAAAAAACTTCGCCAACGCTGAGACACATGAGTAAAGAAGGTACAGAGACAAAGCTTCATACAACTGCGCTGTGATGATGACGTAGACGCACGTGAGTGCGTGAGCACCAGCGGCCTGTGTGCCGCCTGTCACGTACGGAGTGAAACCGGTTTATAGTGGCTGGGCTGGTGCTTTAACTCAGGGCTGTCGCTCGCGACGCGTCACGTTATATTATACATATTATTGTTCATCCCATCTATTCGAAAAGTGATGATTGGCTCCTCGATAAGTGCACGCAAAGTAGCTCTTTTCCGCCCTAGGGTGGGAAAGTGATTTTTTATTTTTTGGCTTATGAATGTTCTTATATAGTGCCCTGTCTAAGGAGGTTCAATGAAATTCCTTGACATTTCATAACATAACATGACATTGCGTGACATTTTATGAAATTTCGTGACACATCGTGACATATCATGACATTTTGTTACATTTCATGACATTTCGTGGCATTTCATGACATTTTGTGACATTTTATGACATCAAATTACATTTTATGAAATCTTGTGACATTTCATGACATATAATGACATTTAGTTACTTTGACATTTATGACATTTCGTGACATTGAATTATATTTCATGACATTTTGTGTCATTTCATGACATTTAGTTAATTTTTATGATATTTCGTGTCATTTTGTTACATTTCATGACATAAAATGACATTTCATGAAATGTTATGACATTTTGTGACATGTCATGACATTTCGTGACCTTGAATTATATTTTAATGATATTTCATGACATTTCGTGACATTTCTTGACATAAATGACAAATCATGACATTAAATGACATTTCGTGATCATGATTGACGACATACATCATTGTGGACAGTGATGAAGCTTGAAAAATAAAAAAGCAGGTCATGTTTACTTGAAGAAGGATTTTATCACGATGAAGATTTTTCTTGATTTTTTTGTACCAACCCTACTAGAATACGTACACATTTTGTCCGTTTCTTAGAAAGTTTGTCTCTGTTCCTTCTTTACTCATGTGGCTGAGAGTAGAATATTTTACTCCCCAATGAATCACCTTATTTTTTGGATAAAAATTATCTGAAGTGCTGAAACATGCACTGGGTTGTGACGTTCGACGTCTAGATGAAAGCTGAATGGCTCAATACCTTTGTTTTTTTATGTTTTCAATAAGTTATGTTTCTGTTATATCTATAATAATTACTATAGAACATGATCTATTTAATGTTATTTGACGTGTGTAAGTGCAAATTTTTAATTTTCCCATATCTATACTAATATTATAGAGAACATTTGTATTTTTGTATGTTTGTAATGAGTAAGCTCAAAAACTACTGAACCGATTTAAAAAATTCTTTCACTAATACATAGAAAATGAAAATAGGCTATATATTTTCCCGTTTAAATCAAAGATACATTCGTGGAGACCTAATTTGCAACCTAAGTCGGCAAATAAACGGTCGAAAATACACGTTTCTTACGAACGCTGCTTAATTGAAAATAGATAGAAGAATATTTTCTATGCAAGAGTTGTACAACTTAATAAGACCTACAAAAAAGTCCCCGACAGCATATGTCTATCTCTTAAGGTTGACTCACAGTAACCATTATAATCTTAAAATGTTTGTTAAAAATATTACATAACTTCCAAGGCTATTTTCAAGTATATAGTATTAATCCTTATCCAAATAATTACGTTAATTAGCTTGGCCACATATTATAGATTAAAATTGTCCTTTACAGTATATAATTCAAATGAAAACTCTAGAAAATATCACGAATTTCACAAACACGCATCGCAAAATTAATAAAATATTTGCAGTGAAACCACAGATTAGGTCATAGTTACTACGAAAATATTATTATAAGCTTAGCTATGCAGTAGATCCCCACCGATCACAATCAATTTGAAGTCAATATAGTATAATAATATGATCTATTGTATAAAATAATATTCATCTATATATATAATAATTTAATATAATATTTTAAACCACCCCGACTGATCTATGTATTATAGCTTTTTCCAATGACTCTAAACACGACATTTAAAATCTGAGCTGTTAGTTGGTGAGGATTTGAGTATTCTGTAGAGTCCAGGAGGCTTCCATGTTCTTACAATATCGTTGAAGAAGAAGATTTTCGAATTGATCAGACCTATGAAAGTTGATTTCATAGCGCAATTAACTAGAAAAAAGCACATAATTTTATAACGATTGAACGAATTTTCATGAATCATAGCTAAGAAAACTCTCGATGAAGACATCAATCAAACAAAAAAAAACTATCAATAATAAAAACAAAATCGGTTCATCCGGTTAGGTGCTAAGATGCTACAGACAGACACACAGATACACACGTTAAACGTACATTACCCCTACATTTTGCGTCGGGGGACGCCGTAAGGTTACGGCGGCAGATGTACTCCTTGGTGGTAAGTAACTTTTTGGTAGATTTAATGATTCCACTACCACTGTACGAAAACTCATGATTCATGAATGCACATACAATTTTCATTGGTAGGTATATAGCTAGGATTAGAACCAACGACCGTCGGGTCAGAATCAGGGTAACTATCCTTTACGCCAAAGGGCCGTCCAATATCAATACGTAAGTATTATAAAACAAAGTTCATCACTGCGTCTGTCTGTCTGTTCGCAATAATCTCAATAGCTACTGAACGGATTATCATGCGGTTTTCACCAATAGCCAGAGTGTTTATGAGGAAGGTTTAGGTGCATAATTCGTTAAGGTTTTGTGTTAATTGGATGAAATATGACGATGGTTGTTAAATATATTCATATTTTATATTCGATGCAACAAACTGATGCAAATTTTGTAGGCATATATGTTCTACCCGTGCGAAGCCGGGGCGGACTGCTAGTACTAAATAAATGCTTTGACTTTTGACTTTTGACCAACGAAGCAATGGCTCGCCTGTTCGCTGATAGATCACCCCCTTTAAGGAATTTGGCACCGGAAGGAGCAACCTGTGGTGTTGGGATGTGGAAATAGAAATAGTAGTGACGCTGGAATAAATTGAATGGCTTCGTCTTTATCGTCACTGCTTTCTTCAGACGATACTACATCAACTGGACAGGGTATCTTCTTCGCTGTTTAATCTTACCACGATACATTTATAATGTGTCTGTGGTCTATCTACTCTTTATATATACATTTTATACACAACAAGGGTTGAAGTGCTGAAAATAAAGACTTCTTGGTTTTAGCGTCACCCAAATTGCGTCACTCAGATAAATACTGAACCACAGATTATAAAGGTGATTCAGCACCGATGGATCAAACGAAGCAGGGTGGTAGAGGACCTCACTGCGCATCTATTGAACCACCATGTATGTTCTACAATTTTGGAGAGTTTACTTGATATAATTTTTTAATATTTTTGCCTACCGCCGGTTTGGTTTACCAAATTTTTATTTCTGCTGAACCATTAACTTTAGGGCGCTAATTTTTTGTAAATGTAGATAAAGGAAAGACCTAACGAATAGTAGTATTATTATTTAAATTGAAAAGTAAATACTTTCGTAATAATAAAAAAAAACTTACAAAAATCTCACAGACCAACGCTATGGCATAAAGTTTGCGCGGCCAATACAAAAAAATATTGAAGTTTTTGAAAAGGCTATTGTTAATATTATTATTAAGAACGGTTGTACACTCACGGGTTTTTTTATCGGAATTGCTCCGACCAGTTTCAGACACGTTTGGTGTCCTTCTTCTGGGAGCCACGTCTACCGCAAGCTCCTCGCGCAACGAACCCGTGAGTGTACAACCGTTCTTAATAATAATATTATGTGTAATCCTCACGATACATTTAATAATCAAAAGGCTATTGTTAACAATACTTATAAATAGTTGTTGATGTTTATGTTATATAGCTAATTCTTAAATTATTAACACTATATAAAACACTAGTATTCATATTGTAACGTTTAGTATTGTAAATTTATTTATATTAAGCACTTCTACTGGTTCCGTAGTCTTGCTCCGGAAATATTAACGTCACAATCGGGGTTCATTATTGGTCTGTCTAATGACAGGCTTTCGTAAACGCCGAAGGATGCCGATGTTATCCCGACTGACGACAGTTGTGGAGGTCTGGCTTTCCTACGAAGATAAGTCTGAAAGCAGCCAGGCTGGAGGGCTCAGTATTATTTTAAGGTTCAATGTTAATATGTCTGTTGGTAAAGTAATATTTACCATAACTCTGTGCAACTTGTAATGTGATTATACCCTGTTATGGAACATGTGAGTACAGTGCTTATTATTTCACCTCCCTACCCCAAAAATAGTGTATAGATTAGTAGGAAAATATGGCATGCCCACATAATCTTTTAAATTCATCACTATGAAAAAAAAATGTGATTTTATTTGTATTGGCCTCGCAAACTTTATGCAGTAGCAGAGTACCTGGACATGTTATCCGGGGGGTACGGGTTCGAGTCCCGTCGGTACGATGAAATTTGGGATTGTGTGTAACAATTTATACAGTAGCATTGGTCAATGAGATTTTTGCAAGTTTTTTTTTTATAATTACGAAAGTATTTACTTTTCGACTAAAATAATAATACTGCTTTTCATTAGGTCTATTATTTACCTACGTTTACAAAAAAAAAATGGCGCGCTAGCTTAAAGGGTTGAGCAGAAAATTAAATACTTAAATTAAAACCGGCGGTAGGCAAAAATATGAAAAAAAATATCATATATTATCATAAACTATCCAAAATGGTAGAACATACCTATGTATGTTCTTTTTCGGATTCTATAGATGCACAGTGAGGTCCTTTACAACTCTGCTTCGTTTGATCCATCGGTGCTGAATCATTCTGTATAATAGTTACCACTTAAATGTCTGAACTAGCGCTCTCCAATTCCTGCAAAAAACTTTATATGTGTTCTGTCTGAGAGCCTGGTAAAAAATAAGTAGGTTGTAAGAGTTTACAAATAAGTAAGAGTTGTAAGAGTTGTAAGAGTTGTAAGAGTTGTAAGAGTTGTAAGAGTTTAAGAGTTGTAAGAGTTGACAAATAAGTAGGTTGTAAGAGTTTACAAGAGTTTACAGTGTAGGTATTTATGTTGTGAGTGCAGCAACTGTTTCATCTGTGAAGGCAGGTGAAAAATCAACACCAATATTATAAATGCGAAAGTCAGTTTGTTTATTTGTTTGTTTGTTTGGGACTTCTTCACGGTCAAACGGCTTTACGGATTTGGCTGAAATTTTGTACAAAGATAGTACATAGGACAGAATAGGATATAGGATACTTTTTTTTTGGCTATCGAGTCAGGGGGCCAGATATTTTTAATTGAATTTTGTAAATATGAGACTTCTTCTCGAATAAATGGCTTGACCGATTTGCCTGAAATTTTGTATGAATACATGCCATAGGGTAGAATAGGATATAGGATACTTTTTTCTGGCTGTCGAGTCAGGGGGTCCAAATATTTTTAATTGAATTTTGTAAATATAAGACTTCTTCTCAAATAAACGGCTTAACCGATTTGCCTGAAATTTTGTATGAATACATGTCTTAGAGCCGAATAGGATTTAGGATACTTTTTTTCTGGCTGTCAAGTCAGGGGGTTCAGATATTTTAAATTGAATTTTGTAAATATAAGACTTCTTCTCGAATAAACGGCTAGACCGATTTGCCTGAAATGTTGTATGAATACATGTCATAGGGCAGAATAGGATACAGGATACTTTTTTTCTGGCTGTCGAGTCAGGGGGTCCGGATATTTTAAATTGAATTTTGTAAATATAAAACCTCTTCTCGAATAAACGGCTTGACCGATTTGCCTATAATGATGTATATAGACAGTTCATAGGGTAGAATAGGATAAAGGATACTTTTTTTCTGGCTGTCGAGTCAGGGGGTCCAAATATTTTTAATTGAATTTTATAAATATAAGACTTCTTCTCAAATAAACGGCTTAACCGATTTGCCCGAAATTTAGTATGAATACATGTCTTAGAGCAGAATAGGATTTAGGATACTTTTTTTCTGGCTGTCGAGTCAGGGGGTCCAGATATTTTAAATTGAATTTTGTAAATATAAAACCTCTTCTCGAATAAACAACTTGACCAATTTGCCTGAAATGTTGTATATAGACAGTTCATAGGGTAGAATAAGATATAGGACACTTTTTTTCTGGCTGTCGAGTCAGGGAGTCCAAATATTTTTAACTGAATTTTGTAAATATAAGACTTCTTCTTGAATAAACGGCTAGACCGATTTGCCTGAAATGTTGTATGAATACATGTCATAGGGCAGAATAGGATACAGGATACTTTTTTTCTGGCTGTCGAGTCAGGGGGTCCGGATATTTTAAATTGAATTTTGTAAATATAAAACCTCTTCTCGAATAAACGGCTTGACCGATTTGCCTATAATGATGTATATAGACAGTTCATAGGGTAGAATAGGATAAAGGATACTTTTTTTCTGGCTGTCGAGTCAGGGGGTCCAAATATTTTTCATTGAATTTTGTAAATATAAGACTTCTTCTTAAATAAACGGCTTAACCTATTTGCCTGAAATTTTGTATGAATACATGTCTTAGAGCAGAATAGGGCATAGGATCCTTTTTTTTGGCTGTCGAGTTACGGGGTCCAGACATTTGAAATTGAATTTTGTATATATAAAATCTCTTCTCGAAAAAACGGCTTGACCAATTTGCCTGAAATATTGTATACAGACAGTTCATAGGGTAGAATAGGATAATAGATACTTTTTTTCTGGCTGTCGAGTCAGGGGGTCCAAATATTTTTCATTGAATTTTGTAAATATAATACTTCTTCTCAAATAAACGGCTTAACCGATTTGCCTGAAATGTTGTATGAATACATGTCATAGGGCAAAATAGGATATGGGATACTTTTTTTCTGGCTGTCGAGTCAGGGGGTCCGGATATTTTAAATTGAATTTTGTAAATATAAAACCTCTTCTCAAATAAACGGCTTGACCGATTTGCCTAAAATGTTGTATAAAGACAGTTCATAGGAAAGAATAGGATATCGGATACTTTTTTTCCGGCTGTCACTCGATAGTGCTAGGTGCCCAGTTTTGCAAATGCGTGGCCTACTCTCGGTCAAACGGGTTAACCTTTTTAGCTGAAATTTTGTACACAGACAGTCAATAAGACATAGAAGGACAACGAATACTTTTTTTTGGCTGGCAATTTCGGGTGTCTAGATTTTTATTATGGAATTTTGTGAATGTGTGGCCTCTTTTCGGCCAGACGGCTTGAACGATTCAGATGAAATTTTGTACAAAGAATAATAGTATAGTATATAATAGGGCATAAAAGGGCAAGGAATACTTTTTTCGGCAATTAATTGTGGGTGCCTTTATTTTTTGTTAACTTTACATAGAGTTTGCATAATCATAAAAGTTTGACCTTAGGTCCATCTTTAATGACTAAATTTAATGTGTCCTAATAAGGCCATAAAACTGTCAGGGTCATTAAAAGTCATCAAAATTTACGCGATAGCTTTGCTTGCCCAACGTGTTTTATCTGCTTTGTGGGAAGTATTTCAGAAACATTCGTGTTAACAGCCACATTTAACCTCAGGGTCAATAACGATAAAGATTATTAACCATAATAATCATAATGATTATTAACTTTAAAATAATTATCAAGTTTAACCTTAGGGTCATCGATGTTGACTTGGTAGGTCATAACAACTTTCTGGGTCATAAAAAGTTATAAATAATTTCGCGCTCGTGCTAGCACTTCTTTTATTAACTTTGTAGGTAATATTTCAACATTTTTTGTATTTTAATAGCCAACCACATGCATCAAAACGAGTTTATGAATTGAAACAGTACAACCATCAATAATCATAATGATAAATAACATTTAAATAAGTGGATATCAAGTTTAACCTTTGTGTCATCAGTGTTGACTTATTAGGTCATAAAAACTGTCTGGGTCATAAAAAGTCGTAAAAAATTTTCGCGCTCGCTTCGCTCGCGCAGTGATAGCGCCCGCTGTGCTCGCATAAGATTTTTTATATTTACTTTGTAGAAAACATTTCAGCAACTTTTGTATTTTAATAGCCACATGCATTAAAACGAGTCATAGATTGAAACAGTACAACCTTCTATAATGATAAAGATTGTTAACCTTAAAATAAGTGGATATCAAGTATAAACTTAGGGTTATCGGTGTTGACTTAGTAGGTCATAAAAGCTGTCAGGGTCATAAAAGTTCGTAAAAAATTTTCGCGCTCGCTTCGCTCGCGCAATCATTTGTTTTATCTTCTTTGTTGGTAATATATCAGTAACTTTTATATATTAATAACCATATGCAACGAGTCATAAATTAAAACAGTACAACCTTCAATAATAATTATTGTTGTAAACCTTATGATAAGTGGATATGAAGTTTAACCTTGGTATTATCGGTGTTGACATAGGTTTCTTTTTTTTTTATTTTTTATTATACGTTATAGGCTAGCGTTTGACCACTATCTCACCTGTTGGTAAGTGATGATGCGGTCGAAGATGGTAAGCATGCTAGGCCTAGAATGGGAACTGGCTCTCAAGGATAGCTGCCGGAACACATTAGATGTTTGGTGACAGATTTTCTAACTTGAGGGTGGTAGCTGGCCAGGCGGACACTAGATAGTGTCCAACACCATGCGAGGGTTTTGTGGTTTCTTAACGATGTTTTTCCTTCACCGGAGGTCATTAAAACTGTCAGGTTCATAAAAAGTAGTAAAAATATTTCGCGCTCGCTTCGCTCGCGCAGATATAGCGCTCGCTCTGCTCGCGCGAGCATTTGTTATATCTAATTTGTAAAAAACATTTCAGCAAATTTTGTATTTTAATAGCCACATGCATCAAAACGAGCCATAGATTAAAACAGTACAGCCTTCAATAACGATAAAGATTATTAACCATAATAATCGTAATGATTATTAACTTTAAAATAAGTATCAAGTTTAACCTTAGAGTCATCGATGTTGACTTAGTAAGTCATAACAAATGTCTGGGTCATAAAAAGTTATAAAAAAAATTCGTGCTCGCGCTAGCACTTCTTTTATTAACTTTGTAGGTAATATTTCAACATTTTTTGTATTTTATAATAATAGCCAGCCACATGCATCAAAACGAGTTTATAAATTGAAACAGTGCAACTTTCAATAATCATAATGATTATTAACATAAAAATAAGTGGATATCAAGTTTTACCTTTGTGTCATCAGTGTTGACTTATTACGTCATAAAAACTGTCAGGGTCATAAAAAGTTGTTAACAATTTTCGCGCTCGCTACGCTCGCGCTGTGTTAGCGCCCGCTATGCTCGGGCAAGCATTTGTTATATCTTCTTTGTAGAAAACATTTCAGCAACTTTGTATTTTAATAGCCACATGCATCAAAACGAGTCATAGATTAAAACAATACAGCCTTCAATAACGATAAAGATTATTAACCTTAAAATAAGTGGATATCAAGTTTAACCTTAGGGTTACTGGTGTTGACTTAGTAGGTCATAAAAGCTGTCAGGGTCATAAAAGGTAGTAAAAAATTTTCGCACTCGCTAAACTCGCGGAAGCATTTGTTTTATCTTCTTTGTTGGTAATATTTCAGTAAATTTTGTATATTAATAACCACATGCATCAAAACGAGTAATAAATTAAAACTTTCGAGCATTTACAAATGGAGATGTTAACGTTGTAATCCGCAAACATATTTTTCTGCCGATACTTACGGGGGACGAGGTAAACACGCATTGCACACACACAAATCACTCACTTTAACGATCCCGCACACTAGCTTGAAACACGCACACAGTATTAAAAATACAGCGTAGTTACGCACGCTCATATGGCCAAAAATGGCTATATGGCCAGCAGAGGGGAACGCCTTGCGTTAACTTCTCAATTGGTAAATGCTCGAAGATTAAAACAGTACAACCTTCAATAATCATAATAATTATTAATCTTAAAATTAGTGGATATCAAGTTTAAAACCTTTGTGGTATCGGTGTTGACTTAGGAGGTCATAAAAACTGTCAGGGTCATAAAAAGTCGTAAACATTTTTCACCATCGCGTCGCTCGCGCATTGATAGCGCTCGCTACGCTCACGCAAGCATTTGTTTTATCTTCTTTGTAGGTAATATTTCATAATTTTTTGTATTTAAATAGCGACATGCATCAAAACGAGTTTATAATTTTAAACAGTTCAACCTTCAATAATCATAATCATTATTTACCTTAAAATAAGTGGATATCAAGTTAAGCCCTAGGGTTATCGATGTTGACATAGTAGGTCATAAAAACTGTCAGGGTCATAAAAGATCATAAAAAAAATTTGCACTCGCTTCGTTTGCGCAGTAATAACGCTATATAGCATATAATAGCGTGTTTTAACAGCCTCATACATTAGACTGACTCAAATACTTAAACAGCAAAACTTGGTAAACCTAAGTAAGTAAGTAATAATGCTTGCGCAGCTATTTACCTTCATTTCTTTGTAAGAAATGTTTGAGGAACTTTTGTGTTGAGTCAAACAATTAAACAGCACAACTTCGTATACCTAACCAAAATGATTAATGACTTTAACAATAGAGGATATTAAATTCGACTTTGGGGTCATCTATGGTGACTCGGGCTAAGAGATCATTGATTTAGACCTCAAAGGTCATAAAGACACAATAACGCGGGCGAAGCCGCGGGTAACAGCTAGTCATCTATAAATGAACAACAAACTTAGCGCAATTACTTACTTGTACTATTAATTATTCTGTGGCGCAACAAATATCTGATTTCTTCCCTTGAACATTTTGGAAGCTCTATTCAGATGTTTGCAATATGAGTCATTCCAATATTATGTACCTACCCGTGTACCTTACCCTACTACCTACCTTATGTACTATAACTAAGTCACGTGTAGCAAACACATCATCCACTTAATTATTGCCACCAATGTTTCAGCTTATAAGATGTGTTTAGTGGTGTCAAGTTTTAACATATTCCACAGTAAAATCTCAAACTATCATAAAAAAGGCAAACGGATTCGTGCCGAACACCCGAGTGAACGCAAGTTCAGTAATACTAAACGCTTGAGTAATACATTATTATATTTTCTATGGTAATACGCTTCCGCGCTCAGTTTGCTACCAAGCGGCAGCAGGGTCGGACGCTCCGTCCAGTATTACTTCGCAGCGTTGCTTACGTTGTAATCATGCCGTATTCACTATGCCGGACTGAGTGCGAAAATTTATAACTCAAGAATGTAGTATTACCACACCCCGGACACTCGTCTAAATCTCCATACAAACTAGCATTTTAACGACCGACACAGACACTACACACATGTCGTTTTTCTACAGGCGCAATTGTGAGCGTGAAGTCTACGGATGTCACCGTAAGAACCTACCTCATTTTGAAGTCGGTTTTGACTTGCTAGCCAGTACTTCACTATGGTTTCAAAAGTACATAGATAATACAATTATTCTCATTTAATTAACCCGATACGCCAAAACTAAGACACTTGTCTGCGAACGAAGACCGATACGCGTGCGAGAGAAACAGTTGCGAAAGTTTTTACAAACTAAAATCATCTAAATATTTAATTACGTTATTTGAATAGTGTATAGTTAGGTAGGGACATTTCATATACTTAAGTTCCTTGATTTGAAAAAGCGACAAAGATAAATAAATTATTAAGAAAGTTTTTATTCAATATTTAAAAACTAAGGTTTATTTACGCACGAGTATATCGGTTGTTTCATTTATGAAAATGAATTCTAAAATACGAATATATAGTTAGGTATACAAATATAAATGTATTAGTATATATATTGTATAGAAACTACGTAAATTTGAACCTCCTGTGTGTACCTAGTCCCACAGAAATATTCCATAATACTTATTATTAATATTTCTGTGTTTTATATTCATACATGTATGAAGTTGATGTTCTTCTCCTTGTGAGGTAGTATTGTTCTGTAGTCGTGCACGTATGGCGTCTTTGCTCACGTTTGCGCCTCGACAGCTCAGAATCGGTGGCGAGGTGAGGTAGCCCGGATTGGTGGGGGGAACAGAGTGTCCGTTCTATACGTAGCATACGTAGTATCTTTTCTATGGTATTACTGAACTTTCGGTCACTCGGGTGTTCGGCAAGAATCTGTCTGCCTTTTTTATGATAGTCTGAGAGTAAAATGTTCAAGTATTGTGTACAAAATTCGCTATTAATGTCATAATTTCTTACAGTCCCCTATGTGGAGCTATCTACTTCAAACATACTGTTGGGATTTATCAATGATAATACTAAAATTATATTATACGAGCTTGTTAATACTAATAATTTAGTATTAAAATGTTATTACAAGTCATTTGTAAGAGGTAAGTTTGATAATATGATTGTGTAATCTGCTGCTACAGTTGGCAAATTTTAACAAATACATTTTAAAATTAAGTACAATGGTATTTTAACGTTTGTAACGTTTTTTTTTTAACATTTGTAATTAACGTTTGCATTATTTGTATAACTGAATTTTTTTCAATTCAGATAAGTTTCATCACTAACTTTTTTATAATTTTTTATCATGGTATAAAGTAACAGGACAAGCACGACGCTCGCCTGATGGTAAGCGATGACATCTACCTATTACAGATACAGCGGCATACAAAATTCTGGCAGTCCAGAATTATGCATGTCATTGCACTGCGCCTGCTATCTTGAGACATAAAGATGTTGAGTCTCACATGCCCTGTAATTTCACTGGACACCTTGCCATTTCAACCGAAAAACATTACTATTTCACGGCTGAAAATTAATTAGCGTAGTGGTGGTACCGCCCCAGGCGGACTGGCAGAAGTCCTACTAATACAAATGTACTTTAAATGCACTTGGAGGATATAAGTATCATTTTTTTACTTAACTGCTGGCATTAAATTAAATACTACTGATATACGAGTAGATACGTCAAAGATATTTTATATTAAACTGCATATAATTTTATTTTTCAGATCATAACAGTGAAATTCAATTAATAAGGAACGATTCCTTTATTATCAATGAATCTATGGAACCTATTAAATCAAATTGTAGTCACCAAAGATTAATACACGAGCTCAATGATCTAAATAATATTACTATTAAATTTACACGTCCATATGATGAAAATTACAATACTGCAGTTACAGTCTTTAAAAAGAAGCCTAATAAACTAACTGGTAAAACGGAACGTTTTAATGTTAACAACACCAATCATAGTAAGTACCAATCAAATTCACTATAAACTAAGAATCCTGAAAGTTAAAAACGATGCAAACATGTACAGACTCGTCTCTCAGTAATTCTCTTCTCAGGTATAGAATTTGGGCACCCAAGATACAGGCATTGCCTAGTTTGGGGCCCATTGACATATTAATATACTTTCCTACTACTGTCTTATGCATCTATAGTCACAGTCATCTATATACAATACTAATGCGTTTATTTCAACTCCTCTGGACGTAAAAATTGTTCTAGCTTAAGAAAATGTATGTACTACTGTTATTAATCTGAAATAAATATCTTTATCTTTATTATCTTTAATCTACCAATATAATATGTTTTCTAGTACAATAATACTAAACCCTTCGTTTTATTTAATATAAAGATTCAATGATGACTTCTATGCTTTCTATGGATGTAAGTAGACGCAGCTATGTAGTCGTATAGTAGCATCTCCCTTTTTCCAGTGTATTAAGACTGAAATGATAATGCTAATAACACTTCAATATAATGTCCAAGTTACTTAAAAATGTATTATTTACGTGCGTTTGGCCACTATCTCACCTATTGGTAAGTGATGATGCGGTCGAAGATGGTAAGCACGCTAGGCCTAGAATGGGAACTAGCTCTCAAGGATAGCTGCCGGAACACATTAGATGTTTGGTGACAGATTTTTCTAACTCGAGGGTGGTAGCTGGCCAGGCGGACACTAGATAGTGTGTTACCCTACCACCATGCGGGTGTTGTTGGTTTCTTAACGATGTTTTGCTTCACCGGAGGGCCACTGTGAGAAGCGCACATACATTTTTCGATAGGAAAATCCATTGGTGCACGGCATTTTCCCATGTAAACTGTTCTACCTACTTTTTTGTTAAACATTTGACATTCGTCCCTTCGGTACGGTAGTGTAGACTCTGTTCCACTTTCGAATAGAAATTCGAAGCACGTATTAAATTAAGGGTTTTTAATCGACAACATAATACATCCACGTTACTCGGATTATCACGTAGGTATTTAAATTTTAATATTTTGAATTTTGGTGGTTGTCCCAGATTGTGATTGTTGGTTCGTTCAGAATTTTTGTCATTGTTTTGATATATATTGCTGGTTGTCATTATGGCGCTTCCATACATGACATGAGTATTCGCTATTTGTGTATAAAATCATTTTTATAATAGCTAGTAATAATCGATATTTGATAATTTTCAGATAATTTACCTGTTATTATTGGTGTGGTGTTTTTAGTACTCGTGATAGCCGTGGTGGTTACGGCTTTGGTCTACTTTGTGATTATGAGGAGGAAAAAACATGCACAAAATGTACGTTTTTATTTATTTATTATTCTATTAATACTATTTATACAATTCACATCACGGGCTGCAAATCGCCCGGTCCTTTGGAAGGCATTGACGGAGCCGAAGCCAACGTCAAGAGGCCCTTTACATTATTAAATGAAATTAAATATGATTTGTGGATAGAGAGATGAAAAACTATAAAAAGATGG
This sequence comes from Cabera pusaria, assembly GCA_954871355.1. Classification (NCBI taxonomy): domain Eukaryota; kingdom Metazoa; phylum Arthropoda; class Insecta; order Lepidoptera; family Geometridae; genus Cabera; species Cabera pusaria. The sequence goes on from OX940915.1 coordinate 3,658,263, forward strand.
TACATTATTTTATTATGGCTATGAATGTGTGCTGCTTGATGTTTGTTTTCTGGTCTATGGGATGAGGTACGGCAGCCGCCAATTATGCCTCATTTCAAAATATTAAGGCGGGTGGTGACTCGCTATACACTGAATGGACCCCCCATAAAGGCGGACCGTTATGTCGGCGCCGAGGGGCAACATTGGCGTGGATAGCTAAGGATGTTGAGAGGTGTGCTGCACTTTCACTAAACGCTACTAGCGGCTTTATGCCTTTAACACTTCCACCCTGGAGCTTAGGTTTTAGCTCTTGCGATTCCCACCACCGGCCGGCCGGTCAAGGCAAGCTGGTGGTCAGAGAGTCTCATTTAGCCCTCACGGGATAGGGGTACGCGGTGTCGCCACTCACCGACGGCTCGCCACAAAGCCGCCCCTGCGGGACTATTATACTATTATTACTATATATCCTATTAATACTATTTATTTATTTATTATCCTATTAATACTATTTATACTATTATTACTATATATCCTATTAATACTATTTATAACCACGGTGCGTTATAGTAGATTAGTAGCCAAGGGCTGTAAGGCATCAATTGCAGCCCGAGATATTTATTATACTATATTTATTATATATATTTATACTATTATAGGCGCCCTCGCTGCGCTCGTGCGCCTATAATAGTTCGAGGGTGCAATTGATGCTTACACCCGAGCTAACTACTCTGCTTTACATCTCGATTGTGAGGTAAGTAGAAAAAAAACGGCATTACAAGAATAAAACATTTTATTAGTTAAAATTTATAGTGAAAAGAGAACAATTTTCAAATTTTAGAGACAGGTGTTTTTTTTAACATTGAATAAATGCACCACAAACTAGATGGCTGCAGCTTTTTTGATAGCTCACTAAAGTATGTTAAGAATACAGTCTCAGATAAAGACTACTCGTTTTTCTTTTCGCCACTTCATGAACTCGTAAGTTTTCAAATATCTCTCTTTAGAACTTTCAGGCAAAATATTGTTAATTGCTGCTTCAGCTTCCATTTTCATTGAATCGGGAGTGCAGCTTATTTCTTCATCACTTGCAGAACTCATGTTTTTTTCCTAATTAGCACGTAATTATAAAAAATCCCAAAAACAAATAATATTTAAAGTAAAAGTTTTCTATTCCCGCCTTTTTTCATCTTTTTTTTTCAAGAACGAAATTGAGCTTCGCCGTTCGATATTTAAAATTGATGACTATTATACTCATACGAAGACAAGGCTGAATAGCGAAGCGACCTCTTTTGTCATTGGGCTGAATACATGATGTCTATGGCCAGTATGATGGTTAGATGGACGCAAACTTTTTGAAAGAGTGAAGAGTTTTTTTTTTAATTACTTACCGCCCTAGGGCTTTTCTAGCTACATTATTACCCTAGAGCGCTAATTGGTTACCTACAAGCCCCACTTGGGGGTAATAAGGACCTACTTACCGAATATGAGAGATGTAAATAGTAGATTAGTAGCCAAGTGCTGTAAGGCATCAATTGCAGCCCGAGATATTTAGTCTCAGTCTCTTAATTGCTGCTTCAGCTTCCATTTTCATTGAATCGGAAGTGCAGCTTATTTCTTCATCACTTGCAGAACTCATGTTTTTTTCCTAATTAGCTCGTAATTATAAAAAAATCCCAAAAACAAACAATATTTAAAGTAAAAGTTTTGTATTCCCGCCTTTTTTCATCTTTATTTTTAACCGACTTCAAAAAAAGGAGGAGGTTTCTCAATTCGACCGTATATATATATATATTTTTTTATTTTTTTTTTTATGTTTGTTCGCGGATAACTTCGTCGTTTATGAACCGATTTCGATTATTCTTTTTTTGTTCGAAAGGAGATATCCCAAGTGTGGTACCATGGTAATTTTATCGAGATATGATAAGTATCTCCAGAGATATTGAGATAAACATCTCAAAATTGGTACTGAAAATGAATAGCGCGGCATTGAAGTCGGTTGTTGTTTAGTTTTTAAACGATATTATTATTTATTTTTTCAAGAACGAAATTGATCTTCGCCGTTCGATATTTAAAATTGATGACTATTATACTCATACGAAGACAAGGCTGAATAGCGAAGCGACCTCTTTTGTCATTGGGCTGAATGCATGATGTCTATTGCCAGTATGATGGTTAGATGTACGCGAACTTTTAGAAAGAGTGAAGAGTTTTTTTTTAAATTACTTACCGCCCTAGGGCTTTTCTAGCTACATTATTACCCTAAAGCGCTAATTGGTTACCTACAAGCCCCATTTGGGGGTAATAAGGACCTATTTCCCGAATATGAGAGATGTAAAATATTTTACATCTCTCATATTCGGTAAGTAGGTCCTAAGGTAGGTAACCAATTAGCGCTCTAGGGTAATAATGTAGCTAGAAAAGCCCTAGAGCGGTAAGTAATTTAAAAAAAACTCTTCACTCTTTCAAAAAGTTCGCGTACATCTAACCATCATACTGGCAATAGACATCATGCATTTCAGCCCAATGACAAAAGAGGTCGCTTTGCTATTCAGCCTTGTCTTCGTATGAGTATAATAGTCATCAATTTTAAATATCGAACGGATGCTGGGGCTAACTTAACCACTATAAAAAGGCACGGTGAATGGAAATCCAGCAAGGTGGCTGAAGGTTACATTGAAGATTCCATACAAAATAAAAGTAAAATTACCAACCAAATAACGGAAACTATTTAGCTTTCAAAAAATGAAACATCTTTCTCAAGAGATGATCCGCAACCATCAACTTCTGCTGAAGAAAGCTTCGTTTTGTCCATGACCAACAAATATCACAACCTCAAACTATTAACATACCCTAAAAACACCTGTCCCTAAAATTTGAAAATTGTTCTCATTTCCCTATACATTTTAACTAATAAAATGTTTTATTAATGTAATGCCGGTTTTTTTCTACTTACCTCACAATCGAGATGTAAAGCAGAGTAGTTAGCTCGGGTGTAAGCATCAATTGCACCCTCGAACTATAGGCAAATATCTCGGGCTGCAATTGATGCCTTACAGCCCTTGGCTACTAATCTACTATTATGTTGTTTGTGGTTTGTTCCTCAAAAATAAACCGGTCAAGTGCGAGCTATTGTTAACGAGCCCACCAAGGCTTCCATACAATCTTGTCAAACACTCAACTTTGCAGTTCGATCCCTAGACCGATGCCTAGACACTGCTCATACACCAACCGCAAATAATACGTTTGTAATAGTAAATTTCCTTTTTTTTTGTTTTCAAACTAGAAATTTAACTTTTTTAGATTTATTCCTATATGTATATATATCAATTTAATGATTCTAGGTCAACAGAATGTACCCTATAGGCATTGGGTTCCCCTCTGAAATCGCAAAATATGCGACTTAAACATTCATATCTTTTGATCGGGTTGATTGAAGTTTCACTTTATCTTAAAATTAAAATGTTTATATTTCAGTCTGCAGCAAACTGTGCAGTCTACCAAAACAGCCAGAGCTCCGAGGTAGACAAAGAACATAATCCAAATAACGTAGAAGATATATCAAATGAAGATATAGAAGGCACTTACGTAGCACTCCAATGCCGCCAAAATACCGATCAACACTATGCAGAACCTATTCCAAAACACAAACGAAAGAATAAAGAGATTATATATGCTGACTTAGGTTTAGATAAACCTGGACAAAAAGGATATCACCCTCAACATCAAGTTACGTACGCCACAGTGACCGATCAAAGATATGAAAGAGAAGGGAATAAGCAGAATCCAACAAATGATATGGATAATCCCATTTATATGATATCTGATGATCTACCAGCATGTTTAGCTGCATTTGATAATCCTGAATATATGGCAAGTGCAAAGAAAGACGTGGAACAAATGTATAGCCAGGTTAAAAAAAAACAAACAAGAAAAGGCGAAATGAGGAGTTAAATATAATTTTTACTTATTAATGATTTAATGTGTTAGTTAGTGAGTGAGTAATGTTAAATAATTTTTAGAATAGGATAGAATAAATAAGTTTATTTGTTTAAGTAATTTATAAAAAAATATATAAATGTATAATATAAAAAAAATATATAGTTTACGTCCACTCAGTGACATACTTCAATCAGAATATGTTTCGTAAAATAATTTTGAAGTAGTTGAATTTAAAATTAATTTGCCAATCCCATCGACGCATGTTTAATATTTAATTAGATTATATACGTATTATATACAACCTTTCTGTACTTATATCACACCCCAGACACTCGCTAAATCTCCATACAAACTAGCGTTTTAACGACCGACACTGTGACACCGACACAGACACTACACACGGGTCGTTTTTCTATACGTGCATTTGTGTGCGTGATGTCTAAGGTTGTCGCCCGTAATCACCGTATCACAGATTATATAATAGTTACTTCGTACATACGTACTACGTACTGACCGTATGAATATTTTTTGTAAACTTACCCAAAAAGCTTGTAGACATTGTATACGTATCCCAAATTCCCCCCTTTCCCCCGACCCTACCCTTCCCCCGCTAACCCCTACCCCCCCCCCCCCCGCACAAACTTTGAATGTCATTTATTTATATCAAAACCACAGCCAAAAAAATAAGTTTCAAGCTTCTAGCTTTAAAAATGACAATACTTCCATACAACCATTTTCATCCCCCCATTCAACCCCTTACAACCCACTTTCCGCATTAAAAAGTAGCCTATGTCCTTTCTCAGGCTCTAGACTATCCGTGTACCAAATTTCATTTAAATCGGTTCAGTGGTTTTGGCGTGAAAGCGAGACAAACGGACAGACAGAGTTACTTTCGCATTTTTAATATTAGTAAGGATAAAGAAAACCCAGAGATAGCGCTAGCGTAGATTTTAATAGCTCTCCTTTAAATATTGCCTAAATGTATAAGATCCTGCATCGCGCAAACGATATTTTCCGCGACATTGAAACCGATGCACTTGCTTCGTGATTAGACATCTCAAAAGTTGAACTGGTTTAAAAACGTTTTCTCTTTATAATATTATTCTGGATTCTGGATTCTGGATTAACACATTACCAAGTGTATCGTGTGTTTACTTATAACGGACGTTACCATAGGCTTGCGCTGAAATTCAGTGCTTCTGTCACTTTCTATGGGCTTCGAAGCCAAAAGCTGAGCTCTAACCCGCCCCCTACACAAAATCCAATTTCTGTTTCCGGTTACGCAAACAGAAGTTCAAAATGTATTGGAATGACATCTGGGGGCACTACTGTGCCCCCGCCAAGACACTACACAAGGACACTACTACATTTTTTCGAAGTGCTTCGTCGTATTTTTTATTTATTTTTCCGCAACGAAGCAAAGTCGTCATTCCATCGATATATATATAAATAAGCTGGCCAAGTGCAAGTCGGACTCGCACTCGTAGGGTTCCGTAACACAGTAGAGTATTCTATAACTTTGACTTTTCGCAACTACAAAAAATAACTTTGTTTTTCATAGTGTTTGTATGAAAAACAAAGTTATACTTGCGGTCGCTATATCTCAACAATTGCCGACTGTGTGATTAGTTTGAACGAGTCAAACTAATTTTTTTTTAAAGTTTTTATTGAGATCTACAGAATATATTTTTTCTAGATTTTTCACTCCTTTAGAACTTTTCCTTCTTAACTTTTCCTTCTTTAGAAGTTAGAGGGAGGGGACACACATTTTACCACTTTAGACGCGCCTATCGTTTAAATGATTGACTTTGAGAAAGAATGATTTTAGAAACCTCAATGTCATTTTTAGAGACCTATCTATAGACACCCCACACGTATAGGTTTGAAGAATTTTTTTTTTCGTTCCAGTTCCATGTATGGGATGCCCCCCCTTAAACTTTTATATGTTTTATTTTTGTATAAAAATCGGAAAGCGGTTTACAGAATACATCTACCTACCAAGTTTCAATTCTGTAGTCCTAATAGTTCCGGAATAAAATGGCTGAGACATACGGACGGACAAACAGACAGACAGACATGGCGAATCTATAAGGGTTCCGTTTTTTGCCATTCGGCTACGGGACCCTAAAAAGAGGGATAGGGTACCTCGCTCCTCAAGGTGGACAGTATGAATAAGGTTCGCGAACCTAATTTCAACTCAGTCACAATCGAACTGGCATTTGTGTAGCACGTACAGAATTACATGTGCAATTTTCGCATATCCATTTCAATAATTAGCAACAATGCCTTTCTCTGTTCTTCATGCACATCAAGCTCGACACTAGAAATCCGTGTTTTCATTTAAGTAGTTGTTTCTAGTTCCATTATGTTTACGTAGCATAAAAGTGAGTACCGCATCTACCATTTTGGGGTTCCGTACCCAAAGGGTAAAACGGGACCCTATTACTAAGACTCCGCTGTCCGTCTGTCTGTCTGTCTGTCCGTCTGCCACCAGGCTGTATCTCATTAACCGCGATAGTTAGACAGTTGAAATTTTCACAAATGGTGTATTTCTGTTGCCGCTAGAACAAAAAATACTGAAAACAAAATAAAGTTAAAAATTGAAGGGAGTCCTTTAATTTTTAACTTTATTAGCTAACAACCATTCTAATTAGTTTCTGCAAAATGACACAGATGGCGCTAGTAAACGAGCCCCGTCTTTCTAGATCGCGCAAAAGTGAACTTGTATACCTAACAAAATGTTCTTGGTATAATCAATTACGAGGAAAACTTGGCCAGTTTTATTATATCGATGTGTCATTCCCATACATTTTGAAGTTGCATTCGCGAGAATGAAAACAGAAATTGGGTTTTGTCTAGGGGCCATGTTCCAACAGCACTGTCAGCGTCAGTGATTCTCACTATTAATTTCAAAGCTGATGTAGAATAGGCACTTTCAGAAACTTTGTTTCCAAATTTATTACAGCGTACTTTAAATATAAGCCTTAGTTATAAATGTTTTGGGTTGTGGGAATAAATAATCATTCATTCATTTCAGGCATATTTTTCTTATAATTTTTATTTTATGATTATAAGGTAACAAGACAAGCATGTAGCTCGCCTGATGGTAAGCGTTGGCGTATATTTATTACAGATACAGTGAGATAATGACGTTTTTAAGGCGAATGATGTTCATGGTTATGTCTGAAAGACGGGGTGGGATAGTTGCGCTCTGCAGAATGGACTAAGGTCACTAGTCCAGGGCCTCGAATCATTAGTGTCATTATCATCATCATCATCAGTAGCCTGTGTTAGTCCACAACCGGACATAGGCCTCTCTCAATACTCGCCGTCGCCACGGAGCCCGATCTTCGGCTCTTCGCATGCAATAACTGCCAGCTAATACCTTGCGCAGATCATGCTCGACTCAGTACGCTATTCCATCTTAGACCGCATCTTCACTTAACATCAGGTGTAATAGCGGTCAAGTGCTTGTCTTGCTGAAATAAATTTAAAAAAAACTGGCCAAGTGCAAGTCGGACTCGCACTCGTAGGGTTCCGTAACACAGTAGAGTATTCTATAACTATGATTTTTCGCAACTACAAAAATAACTTTGTTTTTCATAGTGTTTGTATGAAAAACAAAGTTATTCTTGCAGCCGCTATATCTCAACAACTGCTGACTGTATCTCGTTCAAACCAATTTTCGTTGAATGTTTTTATTGAGATCTACTACAGAATATATTTTTCCTAGATTTTTCACTCCCTTACTTTAAAAGTTAGAGGGGGGGGGGGGGGGGGGGACGGGACACATTTTACCACTTTAGACGCGCCTATCTTTTAAATGATTGACTTTGAGAAAAAATGATTTTTGGAACTTTTATGTCATTTTTAAAGCCCCTATCCATAGACACCCCACACGTATAGGTTTGAAGAAAAAATTGTTTTTTTGTTCCAGTTCCATGTATGGGATGCCCTCCTAAAACTTTTAATTTTTTTATTTTTGTATGAAAATCGGAAAGCGGTTAACAGAATACATCTACCTACCATGTTTCAATTCTGTAGTCTTAATAGACATACGGACGGACAGACAGACAGACAGACATGGCGAATCAATAAGGGTTCCGTTTTTTGCCATTCGGCTACGGAACCCTAAAAAACAGGTATTGAAAAATGTAACTCATTCTGGGGCCTTATTCAGTATGACTATTTTAAAGTCTTACCGTGCCGTGTTACGTTATCTCCGTGTTATGGTATTCTCTATGCCAATTAAAACGCGGTAGGGTAAGGTTATGAGCGTGTTTTGAGCTGTCAAAATATTGTGACATATGAGGACGTGTAACGCGTGCCTTTTGTATAATTTACCTATCGTGTGGCATACAGAATATAATTTTTCAATAACGTGACGTGGCGCGTTATGGAACGCGTTATCTCATTGGTCATACTGAATAAGGCCCCTGGTGTATGTACGTGGGTTATTAATATTATTAGATATATAAGACATGATAATTATGTAGTATTATAACACAGATTTAATACGTGTGTATTAAAAATTGACATTTATTAAGAAATTAGAATAATAACTTAATTAATCTATTCCTTAATTACGAAATTAAAAACAAGTTTTACTTACGTTCATTTTAAACTTATAGTTTAATAAACTGGCCAAGTGCAAGTCGGAGTCGCACTCGTAGGGTTCCGTACCATACTACAGTATTTTATAAGATCAAGCAAAAAATAGGTACCAGTGTCATTTTTCGCCAGCAAAAAATAATAATTAATAAACATTTTATTTCTTATAACGCCATCTAACGTCTAACAAAGGTGTTAGGCATCGACATTTCAATATAACGCCATCTATGGGACGTTTACCTAACTAAGCGATAATAGATGACGTGAAATGCCGAAAAAAACACGTTTCTTGTGTGGGGAACCTCTATTATTTTTAACTTCATTCTGTTTTTAGTATTTGTTGTATAGCGGCAACATAAATACATCATCTGTGAAAATTTCAACTGTCTATCACGGTTCATGAGATACAGCCTGGTGACAGACGGACAGACAGACGGACAGACAGACAGACAGACAGACAGACAGACGGACAGCGGAGTCTTAGTAATAGGGTCCCGTTTTACCTTTTGGGTACGGAACCCTAAAAACGGGAATTTAACGTGACTTACACGATGTCGATATAGTGATCGACATATTTTTAAATCTATAAGTTTCACTTATATATAACATTGAAAAATAAAAAATTACCTAAAATACTTTTATATAATAATTATATGAACTGTTCTACTTCTAAGATCTGATTAGGCACTTGAGAAGTCAATCAACTATCTCAAAAAATTTGATGTAGATACAATTAGGCAAATTCTAGAACTTAAATTATGTTTATGATCTAATTTAAATTCTATTCTTTACATGATATTCATGCTATTTCAAAAACAAATCTTGAAATAGCAGAACAGTAAAAAATCACTATGAGAAATATCTTTAAACTTGCTTAAACAGAGCATTAGTTTCTAATAACAGAGCACGTATCTGATCTTGATTCCGCGGCAAGTTTTGATTATTCTGTGGCATTTGTCTGTCAGGTCGTGGAGAAAACATGTTTGCTTCTGTATTGAGTTTGTTTATAGGAGGTTGTTGGCGAAGAGGAAGCGCCAGTTTAATTGAAGGTTCGTGTGGCTGCTTCGCTTGATTTTTCTTAACCGATTGTTTCCTATTCGCTTGTGCACCAGAATTATGCGCGTCGTTTTTAACTTTCTTACTTTCAGCAGGTAGCTTGTTCTTAGGACCGCATCTATCGGGCTTTATATTTCTATTGACTACGGGTCCAGGTTGATTGGTCTTTGGTTCAACCGGTATGTTATCATAGATCACTTCTTTTGGAGTTAGTTGGCTGACTGCGATTGCCACGTCTGACATTTTCCGTTTGAAACTGACTCTTTGGATCCCAATCACGTTGACGCTGTCGTAATAGTGTTGTTCTGTATCGACTGGTTCTGGATAAGACAGAAAGTTAGATACTATTATCATTACGTAATATTTTGTTGTATATAGTAGGTACTTTTAATAGTTGATCTCAAATAATGCTATACATTATTGTGAATTTGTAAAACCGGCTGTACTTTACGTACCTTTCGTCAAATTTTCTCGAACTAGGTGGCGCGCGAATCTGTCGCTCTTCCTCGGGAGGTCACGCGGTGAGATCGCGATGTTTACTTAAACCTCGAAACCTAGGTCGAGAAAATACGACTAAAGGTACGTGAATTACAGCCGGTATGTAACATTAATAATGCTATAAATGTTAAAGTGACGGAGTAATTGAATGCGCGAGAAAAAAAAATGCCCACAATGACTATTTCATACTTGTTCAGTGGGTGGTTTGATACACGGACAAAGCCTACAATCATAACCTCTAAAAACCTCTAAATCAGACCAATCTAGCATCGGCTAGGAATCACGTGTAGGATTAAGGTGTACCTCAGGGGTCAATTATGACGACAATTATAAACGCCCGCTGACTTTTAATCAATTCTTTTTTTAAACTTTTTAATACGAAACAAAATCAAAACTCGGGGTTAAGCTTCACCAAGCGTTTAAATTGTTGTGTTGATCTTCTGTCAGTGGCAAAAAAAAACGGAAATAATTTTGTCTTTCGCCCGGGGATAAGGCCATGCTAGCCCTGCTGGCCTTACCACCGTAAGCGATGATATGAATAAGGGTAAACATGCTAGGTCTAGAAAGGTCTGACTCACTACGTCTATGCTGCCGGAACCGTAAGGTTATGGCGGCAGGCTGTAGGTAAGGTCCTTTTTGGTAGCAAGTCAGGCGAAATATCGATGTAATGTTCCTAACACCTTTCGGTGTACAGTATCTAAATTAATAATACATGTACCGAGCTGGGGCAAACAAAAACTTACTATTTTTAGGAGGTGGTCTAGGAGTCAAGTAATATTGAACTGTTCTGTCAACCACCACCATATCTTCTGTGGTCTGATTGCTTGGACCTTCCAGGGCGAGGTTATCTCTGTGTAAATCTCGGTTGAATTCTATTTTCATTGGCCTTCTTTGGCGATAAGCTGTAACACCTTAAAATAAATAAAAAAATAAAATAAATTATTAGAATATTATATATGATTGCATAGAAAACATGAATGAATTAATGAATGACAACTCTTTATTGTACAAAATATAAAGATTAACAATATGAAAGTTCAAAAACTAGAACAATTGGGCGATCTTATCGCTTAAAGCGATCTCTACCAGACAACCTACGGATGGAGTAGAGAGTACGAACATGTCAAGGGCTGAGTTGTTCATTTAAGAATTACACTTCTCAAAAACACTACATTAAACTAATATACATAAACATCAAATATTATGTTTCTTTGAAGTGTTTCACACTTTATATTTTTGTAAATTGTTAAACACAATCCAAAATTTCATCGTACCGACGGGACTTGAACCCGCAACCTCCGGAATAACATGTTCCGGTGCTTTGCCAATTAAGCCACGGTGCGAAGTATCGTTACGACGAAATTAGTGGATTGCATTTTGTTAACCCAATTATGCATTGGTGGCGCCATCTATGACTACTTACTACGTAAGTTAATCATTCGGAAGAATACATTACAGTTTTCAAATCCGACGAGAGATGTTGCACTGCGTAAATCAAATATTATGTTTCTTTGAAGTGTTTCACACTTTATATTTTTGTAAATTGTTAAACACAATCCAAAATTTCATCGTACCGACGGGACTTGAACCCGCAACCTCCGGAATAACATGTTCCGGTGCTTTGCCAATTAAGCCACGGTGCGAAGTATCGTTACGACGAAATTAGTGGATTGCATTTTGTTAACCCAATTATGCATTGGTGGCGCCATCTATGACTACTTACTACGTAAGTTAATCATTCGGAAGAATACATTACAGTTTTCAAATCCGACGAGAGATGTTGCACTGCGTAAATCAAATATTATGTTTCTTTGAAGTGTTTCACACTTTATATTTTTGTAAATTGTTAAACACAATCCAAAATTTCATCGTACCGACGGGACTTGAACCCGCAACCTCCGGAATAACATGTTCCGGTGCTTTGCCAATTAAGCCACGGTGCGAAGTATCGTTACGACGAAATTAGTGGATTGCATTTTGTTAACCCAATTATGCATTGGTGGCGCCATCTATGACTACTTACTACGTAAGTTAATCATTCGGAAGAATACATTACAGTTTTCAAATCCGACGAGAGATGTTGCACTGCGTAAATCAAATATTATGTTTCTTTGAAGTGTTTCACACTTTATATTTTTGTAAATTGTTAAACACAATCCAAAATTTCATCGTACCGACGGGACTTGAACCCGCAACCTCCGGAATAACATGTTCCGGTGCTTTGCCAATTAAGCCACGGTGCGAAGTATCGTTACGACGAAATTAGTGGATTGCATTTTGTTAACCCAATTATGCATTGGTGGCGCCATCTATGACTACTTACTACGTAAGTTAATCATTCGGAAGAATACATTACAGTTTTCAAATCCGACGAGAGATGTTGCACTGCGTAAATCAAATATTATGTTTCTTTGAAGTGTTTCACACTTTATATTTTTGTAAATTGTTAAACACAATCCAAAATTTCATCGTACCGACGGGACTTGAACCCGCAACCTCCGGAATAACATGTTCCGGTGCTTTGCCAATTAAGCCACGGTGCGAAGTATCGTTACGACGAAATTAGTGGATTGCATTTTGTTAACCCAATTATGCATTGGTGGCGCCATCTATGACTACTTACTACGTAAGTTAATCATTCGGAAGAATACATTACAGTTTTCAAATCCGACGAGATTAATTGGCAAAGCACCGGAACATGTTATTCCGGAGGTTGCGGGTTCAAGTCCCGTCGGTACGATGAAATTTTGGATTGTGTTTAACAATTTACAAAAATATAAAGTGTGAAACACTTCAAAGAAACATAATATTTGATTTACGCAGTGCAACATCTCTCGTCGGATTTGAAAACTGTAATGTATTCTTCCGAATGATTAACTTACGTAGTAAGTAGTCATAGATGGCGCCACCAATGCATAATTGGGTTAACAAAATGCAATCCACTAATTTCGTCGTAACGATACTTCGCACCGTGGCTTAATTGGCAAAGCACCGGAACATGTTATTCCGGAGGTTGCGGGTTCAAGTCCCGTCGGTACGATGAAATTTTGGATTGTGTTTAACAATTTACAAAAATACACAAACATACTTACGATATACAAGCACTATATATATATATATGTAAGTATACATATACCAATACAATTAATGATACATAAGAAAGCTTAAATTTCTTCAATACCAGTTTGAGATAAGTACAATTTTTTAACTTTCCCCTAAAAGTATACAATGAGGAAGCATGGCGAAGTCCACGTATATCAAGCTGAAGACGAATATGTCCCTGAGGGTGGTGAAGTTGCAGTCGCATCACAATGTAAACTTCAATTCATTTGTGGTGCGGGTTCCGTCTAAGTCTCTTGGATCATATATGGAGGAGGAATTCTGGCCGAGGGGTGTCAAGTTTCGACGCTTTCGAGGTCGGATACCGGACACCATGAATGAACGTCGCACGTCGTCGTAAAATTAACGTGTCTTGTGTTTCTTAAGTTTAGTAAATAGGTATATTATATATATGCTAGTCTGTAAGGTATTTATGAATAATATGGGTCTTAGTATAACATTTCATGTTTACATAAGTTACCTGAAATAAAGATTTATTTATTTATTATTTATTTATTAACAAGAACTAGTAAAACTAAGCATTACATTATTGTTTCCTTATAATTTATTTTAAATTATTGACGTTTAAAAAACTAAAAAAAACAACTTTATACATCGCGCTAGTCAATTTCAATACTAAGTTAGAGGTGTTTATTTTCATATATTTGGAGATACTGAACATATGTCGATTAAATTTGAATGGTACCACTTGTGAAATAATATCAACATCATCATAATCATAATCAGCCGGTATCAGTCAACTGCTGGACATAAGCCTCTCCCAAGACACGCCACTGAGTAACCAGTATCATGTCATCGAAATATACAAATGCATCGATGATTTTGTTAATATATTAAAAGCAGCTCGACCGAATTCGCTAAAATTTAAATGGGACCACCTGGGAAACCCTTTGAAACAAAAAATATTATTCCGTATCGGTTCAGGTATCTTAAGGTACACCGTACTTTAAGATACCTGGTTTGTCCGTACTTAGTACGGACAAACCGCAGCGTCCTGCGTGCCATAGTAGGCACTACTGGCAGAGGTCATCACTTACCATCAGAGGGGCTTCCAGGTTGTCCTGATAACATAGGCATAATTAAAGAAATCATTATTACCTCTAACGACCATCACAATAATTATAACTGCCACCAATGTCGCTCCAATAGAGCCCCCGATTGCAATCCCAAGATTTCCTGAAATATAAGGTAATAAATAAATCAAATCCGTCTATACTTAGCTTCGCCAACGGTAAAATATTTTTTCATATGTTATAGGCTAGCGTTTGACCACTATACAATACAATACAATACAATACAATACAATGTCATTTATTCACTGCAAAATGTTGGTACAAGAGATGTTACAATGTTTCGATGGTGCCTTAAACATTTTGTCGCATTGCGACATGCAAATAGAACTTACAATTATAACTAAAGTATACATACATCATTATCAAATAATCGGGGTCTTAAAATATTATTTATACACATATTGGTTTTAATATAACCTATAATCATGTCAAATGTTTCAAAATGAAAAGAAAAAGTTTATTCTGTGGCAATGTCAAAAAATATAAAAAATTAAAATGTCAATTAGTTTACAAATAAAAGATCAATGTCAAGAGATTTTACCGTGATTTTACAATCCAATAATATTATTTACAATTTAAATATTCTGTCACAGAATAGAAACATTTGTCTAACAGCCATTTTTTAAATGTATGTAAAAATCGCCCTTTTGTTAAATCCTTTATTTCTGTAGGTACAGCATTGTATATACGACCACACATTATAAAACAACTTTTTAGATATAGTGCTGTCCTTGGTGCCTTCGGAAAAACAATTCTATCCGGGTTTCTTGTATTTCTAGAGTATTTTTCTTTTGCTGTTATAAATAGATCAGGGTGAGTTCTAACCAGTTTAACCGCCTCCAGAATGTACATGCAGGGCAGTGTTAGTATGTGATACTTTTTGAACAGAGGCTTACACGATTCCCATGGCGGTATACCGGCAATAGCTCTTACACACTTTTTTTGTGCCAGAAAGGCCTTTTGAACGTCGGTTGAGTTACCCCATAGTAGAACACCGTAATTTAATGTAGAAGCTACATAACCATGATATGCCTTTATTACGGTTTCTTCATTTGAGGTTTTACGCAGTTTGTAAAGGACATAAACGAATCGGTTTAATTTCTGGCATACCTTCTCGACATGTGTTTTCCAATTTAAATGCTTGTCGAGTGATATACCTAAAAATGTTGTATTGTCTAGTTCTTTTATTTGTTTATCCTCATAAAATATTTCAAGTTCTCTGCATGTCCTGCCGTGTGTACTGAATTGTATAAAATTTGTTTTGTTTAGGTTAATGTGTAGATTATTAAAGGAAAGCCATTCAATTATAGATTTTATAGAATTATTTATGTCAGTAGTATAAGTATGAAAGTCACAGGTTTTTTTGCAAGTCAAAATAAGAGATAAGTCATCAGCGAATAAAATACATAAATTTGAAGTTATGTCGGGGAGGTCATTTATATACATTAAAAATAATAATGGCCCCAGGACACTCCCTTGTGGAACGCCGAATCTATTTATTTGAGATTTCGATCTATAGGCTTGGAGTTCATTTTTTACGTCAATGTTAGAAACCTCAACTAATTGATTCCTTTCTTCGAGGTATGTTTGTATCCAGTCTAGAGCAGGCCCGCGAATGCCATACATGTTTAGTTTTTCTAATAATAATTTATGAGACACGAAGTCAAATGCTTTCGACATATCGAAAAAAACTACTGTTACATAGTTACCAGCATCAATATTTTCCGATATCTTAGTCACTAAATCAAAACAAGCTAGCGAGGTCGATTTTCCTTTTTGAAAACCGTACTGTTCTGGTTTGAGAATATTATTTTTTTCAATAAAATTGATTAGACGTTTGTGCATGGCAGATTCAAATACTTTTGAAAGAATAGGAATCAGTGTTATGGGTCGATAATTGGTTAAAAGAGACTTATCTCCCTTTTTAAACAGGGGTTTAACAATAGAACATTTAAGGGATTCAGGGAAGCACCCATCTACGAACGATAGATTTACTAAATACATCAGTATTGGCGCTAATTCATTGCAGCATGCTTTTAGAATTTTTGTGGAGATTTCGTCATATCCCACGGAATCAGTTTTATTTAGGGACATTATAATTTTATGTATTTCGTCTGTGCTAAAAGGCCTAAGGAATATACTGCTACATGAGTTAGATTTACAGGTGTTATGTAAGCAGTTTGTAACGTTTGTTGTATCGATCAAGTAATTACTAAATGCTTCTGCTATTTTAGTAGGGCTTGATAGAGTAGTTCCATTAACGTTGATTTCATTAATATATTCTCTTTGCCCCATTGCTTCAGATTCTAGTTTTATGATTTGCCATGAAGTCTTACACACATTTTTTGAGTTTGAAATCAAATGAAAATTACGATTTTTAATAGATTGGTCAATGCAGCGACGCAACATCTTTGAATATTTCTTATAAATTGCTTTTGAGTCTCTACATTTATATCTGTAATATTTGTTACGTAAGAACCGTTTGGTTTTGCAACTTATTTTTAGGCCTTTTGTAATCCACTTCGATTCTTTTATTTTGTCCGAATACCTCACCTTTATCTTTGGAAAACATAAATTGTATAATAAACACAGAGTGCTGTAGAAATTTTGAAAAGCTGGTTTGAATAAGTTTTCTGCGTATACATCAGAGAAGGATAGATCCGATAGATATCCTTTAAATTTGCGTATATATTCTGGGTTATAGTCTCTCTTGTACGTAAAATACTCACGAACTGACAATTCCTTAAATTTAGTCGGGATGCTAATCATTTGAGCCGTATTGTGGTCAGATATATCCAGATTTAAAAGGTCACATTTAGCAGACTCAACGTTGCTAATTATGTGATCAATACAAGTTTTTTGGCGAGTAGGCTCGTTTGTATGTATAAATAAATTATAATTTGTCATAAGATCAAACAACATTTTAGACTCTCTACTGTTTGTTTTTAGTGTATTAATATTTAGATCACCAGCCAAGACAATGGTTTTTTTGTGTCTACGCATAACTTTGTATAGTAATGCGTCGAGTTTAATAATAAATTGGTTACAGTTCGAGTCTGGTGTTCTGTATAGACAGACAACATACATATTTTGTGAAGTTAGCTCTATACCACAACACTCAAAGGTTTTATCTTCAGAATGATCGTGGCAGAGATCGAGAGATTTAGCTTTTAACCCACGTTTTACAAAGATGCAGACTCCACCACGTTTCTGTTTTGTTTGTCTAGAGTAAGATGACGCTAAGGCATACCCTGACAAGTTGACCATTTGTTCATGTCCTCTGTGTATGAATGTTTCCGAACAACAAATTATGTCAGCCTTTTTATTATTGTCTGAAAGTTCAGATAGATGAAGTTCTAGCAAGCGACTTTTGTTAAATAATCCTGCGACATTTTGGTGCAATACTCGGAGACTACATTCTTCAGTTTGTTTATTAGCAGCTACGAAAAAAAACATTTTTAGTCGCCTCACTACTTGCTTCTACCGTTACAGAGTCTGTCTGAGTGCTTTGGTTATTGGTTTCAGGTATTCGTTTGGTCGCATAAATATTAGACCCAAAGTCTACAAGAGTTCGAGGACGTTGGACGAGGATCTCACCTGTTGGTAAGTGATGATGCGGTCGAAGATGGTAACCACGCTCGGCCTAGAATTGGACTGGACTGGCTCTCAAGGATAGCTGCCGGGACACATTAGAGGTTTGGTGACACATTTTCTAACTTGAGGGTGGTTACTGGCCAGGCGGACACTAGATAGTGTCCTACCACCATGCGGGGGTTTGTTGGTTTCTTAACGATGTTTTTCCTTCACCGGAGGGCCACTGTGAAAAGCGCACATAAATTTTGCGATAGAAAAATCATCCATTGGTGCACGGCGGTTTGAACTCGGTACCTCTGCCATCAAAGCCAACCGATCTCCCGATTTCGCCACCGTAAACGTACATAATCTTTTTAATATTAGTTCAATTTAATTGCTAATTTTATTATTTATTTATGATTTATTCATAAATCATAAATAAACATTATTTCTCTCCTTCAAATAAATTATGAATTAAAAATTTAACTCAAAGTTATCAACATAGCTCAAATGATGAGCAAGTGGGCTGGTCACATCTGTCGTAGAACCGATAACTGTTGGAGTAGACGTTGTCTAGACTAGAGACCACGGCTCGGTAAATGTATTGTAGGATGCCCTCCAGTAGATGGAGCGATGATATACGCAAGCTGGCTGGCAGCGGTTGGAAACAAAGAGCTGAAGATCGAGCTCAGTGGCGTGCCATAGGTAAGGCCTATGTCCAGCAGTGGACAGAGATAGGCTGATGATGATGATGAATATAACGAAAATGTAACTTACCTGAATTTCCACCAGTATTGCCAGCTGAAAGTGAAAGAAGTGGTTATTATCCTCATAACTATTTAACTGGCGTAAATAGATTCGCCCAAAACAAAATACTCGCACTTTTATAGAAAATTCGAAATAGATCCGATTAGCTAGGAACGTGTGGTAAAAGTTACCATACCCCAGGATTTGTCCTGAGATTTCAGGATTTTTCGACTTTTCTCAGGATTGCGGCCGGATTTTGCAAATCTCGTGATATCTCAGGATGTTCCATAAAACACAGATAATATTTTAAAGATCTCTTTTAAAAGTTAAACAAACTAAAAATAATCTTCTTTCGGTAACAATTGAACAGTTAAAATCAATACTTATTTATCCAAGTCAAACAAACTAAAAAAAAACCCCGCCCCGCCGCTTTGAGTGCGATTTGCAAGTTGCAATGCGTGAGCTAGATCCGCAGTGTATGTAAATGCAAACGATAATAATACGTTTTTAGAAAATTCTCAAACTTTATAATCTCAGGACTTTTCCATGGAAATCAGGCCTTTTCTCCGGTCTTTTGATTTTTTCATCTGGTGACCCTAGGTAAGAGTAAATCCCTGTGAAAGACGACATGCCGAAAATAAGACGAAATGTCCGAAACTAGTCGAAACGTGTTCGACAGTTTATCGCGGGAGTGTAGGTATTACCGTCCTTATTGATATACTTACTCATTTACATATCCAGATTTACTTACGTTGTTTATTTGTATTTTTTCTATTGATCAGATTGACCATGGTGACAACTTTTCTGCCAGCGCAGGATACGGAGCAATTGATGACGTCAGATGACGTGGGTGGTATAATTATTCCATTTACCGTCGACTTTACCGATTTACCTGTTAACATATATTATTAATAAAAATGTAAATATATAAATATTATTATTGGTAGAGGCCTCGTGATAACGTCCACCTAGGTCAGCCTCTGACCTAGGTGGACGTTATCACGACCAGATATAAGACGTTTTAAATAAATGCCAAGTCAAAAGTCAAATAACCGGCGAGCATGTATGAAGGTGCTCATGAAAGTGAAAAAACGAGAGGTATGTAAAGAAGTATTATAGTCTCTGTCTGCCTACCCCGACAGGAAAAATAAAATCTGTAAATATATTTAGTCTTTCTAGATCTTTCGAAAGCTTTTGATTATGTTTTCTATTCCCTCTTAATAAAACTGTAGAGGCTACTGATTTAAAAATAATATCAATAAAGCTGATGAAGTCTTACTTAATTATAAAATATAAAGAAAACTACAGTCATCAAATTTTATAGCTGAAGGCAGAAAATTTTTCGTCAACCTTTGAGAATACATCACTTGCGGGGTACCTCAAGGCAGTAAGCTTGGACCACTGATTTTCCTCTACTTTAGTGTACATAAACTATTTACCAAAAGTGACTCAGTATGTTTGAATAATGTTTGCTGAACATCCCAATTTATTTGTTTCACAATAATCTTATCATTAATATTTCAAACAAAAGTTTAACGGAATGGAAACTGAAATTGGCTAAATCAATTAAAATCAATTTGCAGCCAGCGTTCTTGGCACTTTACCACACGGACAGCCTTAAATAGTTAGTTTAATTTTAAATATATTAGTGTGCTTTTTTAGAATATAAGCAAAAATATTCTACAATATTTAACGTTTAGTAATGTGGAAAAATTACCGTCATAATGAAAAGTAGCATCATTGCAAGAGTGCTGTGATTTACACTGAAGATGTAACGTCGTGTCTTTGTAATCGTAGAACATGATGGTCAGATCAGGACTCGGAGATAAAGTTAGCAGCACATCTGGCTCATTCAAACCTTCGATGAAAGGGTCTGGAAATAATCGAAGATACATTTTATTACACTGTTTTGAGGGCCCGGTGGCGTAATCGGGAGAACGGTCGGCTTTGATGCCGTGGTACCGAGTTCAAACCGCCGTGCACCAATGGATTTTTCTATCGAAAAATTTATGTGCGCTTCTCACAGTGGCCCTCCGGTGAAGGAAAAACATGTTAAAAAACCAACAACCCCCGCATGGTGGTAGGACACTATCTAGTGTCCACCTGGCCAGCTACCACCCTCAAGTCAGAAAATCTGTCACCAAACATCTAATGTGTTCCGGCAGCTATCCTTGAGAGCCAGTTCCCATTCTAGGCCTAGCGTGCTTACCATCTTCGACCGCATCATCACTTACCAACAGGTGAGGTAGTGGTCAAACGCTAGCCTATAAAGTATTAAAAAAAACCGTTACACTGATATATTATAATACACTCAATATCCTTAATGTCTTCAAAATAATTAATTATATCCTGTTTTTTTGTGTCCTGTTTATAATAAATATTTACGTAGTATAAAACGATGTTGCTCCCGCTGTCTGTACGCTTAGATCTTTTAAACTACGCAACGGATTTTAATGTAGTTTTCATCAATGGATAGAGTGATTCAAGAGGAAGGTTTGTAATAGTAGATTAATAGCCAAGGGCTGTAAGGCATCCATTGCAGCCCGAGATATTTAGGCGAACATGCGCAGCGAGGGCGCCTATAGTTCGAGGGTGCAATTGATGCTTACACCCGAGCTAACTACTCTGCTTTACATCTCGATTGTGAGGTAAGTAGAAAAAAACCGGCATTATATGAATAAAACATTTTATTAGTTAAAATGTATAGGGAAATGAGAACAATTTTCAAATTTTAGGGACAGGTGTTTTATGGGTATGTTAATAGTTTGAGATTGTGATATTTGTTGGTCATGGACAAAATCTGACGGGATGAAGCTTTCTACAGCAGAAGTTGATGGTTGCGGATCATCGCTTGAGAAAAATGTTTCATTTTTTTAAAGCTAATATTTAAAATTGATGACTATTATACTCATACGAAGACAAGGCTGAATAGCGAAGCGACCTCTTTTCTCATTGGGCTGAATGCATGATGTCTATTGCCAGTATGATGGTTAGATGTACGCGAACTTTTTGAAAGAGTGAAGTTTTTTTTTTAAATTACTTACCGCCCTAGGGCTTTTCTAGCTACATTATTACCCTAGAGCGCTAATTGGTTACCTACAAGCCCCATTTGGGGGTAATAAGGACCTACTTACCGAATATGAGAGATGTAAAGAAAATTAAACGCGGGAAAAGCCTAGCTAGGGCTAGCGGTATTATACATTTTAATATTTATATAATGAACTAGCTGACCCGGCGAACTTCGTACCGCGAATATAAATAAACTGTCCAAGTGCGAGTGGGACCGGCACACGCAGGGTTCCGAATGAACTAAATTTGCCGGAAAAATACGTTTTTTGTATGGGGACCATGTATAGAACAAGAATCAGTAAAAAATATATTTAAAAAAAAATCATTTAATGATAGAGCCAGCTGGTAGAGCGGCGGCGGTACACGTCACTGATCGTCACAGCCACAGCTGACCGCTCTATCAGTGTCATAACATCATCTACGTATGTGTGTACGCGCCTGCGCAGTTTACATGGCGTTTTTCTGATATTACTCGAGGATGATTCTGAAAATCACAAAATTGTTTTATCAAATATCCGGGTATTATTTCACGGGCGAACTTTAATAATATTATTAAGTGATTAAGGGTACCCGTTACAATCGACTATGCAAATATGACGAGAATGCAAAAGCACACCTTGTATATAAAATTATGCTTGAAGGTAATTAAGTATGCATAAATAATCTTAGCTCTTGGCCCATCTTAGCCCTTGGTTGTGGCTCCAAACACAATCATTAACCCGGCCCTTGGGAGTTCACACCTTCTTTAGTTCCACTTGGGTAACACCTGTCTGGCGCGTCCACGTCGCGGGAGTGGGCACTTAGTACCTCAGTAGGCCGGAGTACAAAGGTGGCCAAGTTCAGCAGGGACCCAGCTCTACGGGGTATATCGTAGATCACTTACCCAGGGGTACGGGTGAAGTTCAACGGCAATGACAGCGGAGAGAAAATGTCTTGGTACGGTCGAATTGGCGGAGGAGATTTCACCCTGGGATGTCAATGGGCAGTGGCATTGGCATTATTAATAGGAGCGCGAGATGAATGACATCAAAGACGGTTCTATTATATTGAGTATCAGGCGGAGTTGAAACAACGGTACGGCTGATAACTGCGATGATGGAATGCAAGAGGAAACTACCATCATAATTATTCCTTAGTTAGTCATCCTTGACTAAAATACAACAAATGGAAGTACAAACTGCAGCGATGACCCCATGTGCCCGGCGTTCCTTAAATGGAACAGGGGGGGCTAAGAATCTCCGGGCGTAAAACACAAAAATTTAGAATAAGCACATGGAATGATAGAAGTTTACTACAAAATGAAAAGACTTTAAATTTAGCTATGGAAATGGACCGTTTAGGGGTCGATGTTATGGGACTAAGTGAAACTAGATGGTGCGGAAATGGTAAAAAAAAAAAATTATTTACTACTCAGGAATGGACACAACATGAGACTATTATGGATTTGCTATTATAGTTAATAAACAACTTGAAAATGCCATTACTACCTTTATCCCACTCTCGAATCGTGCTATGATGATACAACTAGACACCAAACCCAGAAGGTTGAATATCATTCAAACTTATGCACCTACTGCTGATAAGAGCCAAGAAGAGATAGAAAACTTCTACAAAGAGCTTGAAGAACTTTACGGACACACAAAAAAGGAGGATTTAAATATTCTTATGGGTGACTTCAATGCAAAAGTCGGACAGGGAGAAGTCCCAGGAGTAGTTGGGACGTACGGCTTAGGATTTCGAAACGATAGAGGTGATTTATTGGTACAATTTTGTGAGGAAAAAAGTCTAGTGATCACAAATACTTTGTATCAACTACCACCAAGAAGGCTTTACACGTGGACTTCACCATCTCATACTTCAACAAATATAGTTCGGAATCAAATAGACTATATTATGATTAATCAGAGGTTTCGTAATTGCATCCCTAGTGCCAAAACGTATCCTGGAGCAGACATCGGTTCAGACCATAACCCTGTAATTGTTAATTTGACTTGCCGCTTAAAATATGTAGACAGAAAAAGATCGAATAACAAAGCTGTCGACACCGGCAAGCTAAATGATTTACAATTAAAAGGAAAGGTGCATACAGCAATTAATGGATGGGCTGTGGATGAAAAAGAGAGACAAACGACTAATGTAGAAGCGCTCTGGAAAAATCTCAAGACAAAGATATGGGACATTAATACCAAGTTCCTGAAGCCATCACCTATTTCAAAGAAGGACCCATGGATTACCGACTCAATCATTCAACTTATTGAAGAAAGACGTACACATAAATCCACTGACGAACAGAAGTATAAAACTATTCACAAACGCATCAGACGTGAAGTTAGAATAGCCTATACTAAATGGCACGAGGATAAGTGTGAACATATGGAATCGTTGATGGCTAAGTTTGATGCATTTAACCTACACAAAGAAATAAAAGCAATGGCGGACATTCAAAAGAAGCATCAACACGGTTTTCTGGTTGACAATGCTGGGAAAATTATTACAGATCCAGCTACGGTTAAAAAGACATGGCAAGATTACATATCCGAAATGTTTCAGGACAATAATCGTAGTAGCCCGCAGAGTTTAGAAGAAACCGCTGGACCGGATATAATCAGATCTGAGGTTGTATTTGCTCTTAATAAAGCAAAGTGTGGAAAAGCCGCCGGGCTTTTAGAACCAGAACATGTTGATGTACTCGTTTGTCTATTTAACTCCATCTACAACTCTGGTGTTATTCCTCAAGACTGGGTAAAATCTACTTTCATCACTCTTCCGAAAAAACGCAATCCCAAAAAATGCCAAGACTATCGCACTATTAGCTTGATGAGCCACGTATTAAAACTGTTCTTAGCCATAATTCACCATCGCATAAGACAAAAATGTGATGAATAGCTAGGTGACAGTCAATTTGGATTCCGAGCTGGGATGGGTACAAGAGAAGCCCAGTTTGCGTTGAATGTTCTTGTACAGAAATGCCTTGATATGCAACAAGATGTGTATATATGTTACATAGATTATGAGAAGGCCTTTGACCGTGTTAAACACGATATTCTTATACACATTTTGAAGACCATCGGCCTTGACACAAAGGATATACGCATAATTCAAAATTTGTATTGGCAACAGGACGCGAATGTAAGAGTAAATGGAGATTTTACCGACTCAATGGCAATCCAAAGAGGAGTACGTCGGGGCTGCATTTTGTCCCCTTTGCTGTTTAACCTGTACTCGGAGAATATAATAACCGAAGCTTTGGAAGGAGTTGAAGAGGGAGTCCTCGTCAACGGGCGTCTGATTAACAACTTGAGATACGCTGACGCCACTGTCCTTATTGTATCTTCAGAACAAGATCTTCAAATAATTCTTAACCGCATATTCGAATGCAGTGGAAGTGCAGGACTTAACATGAATGCTTCTAAGACCAAAATCATGGTAGTTTCGAGAGCGCCAAAGCAGTGTAGTCTACGTGTGGGACAGTTTAGTCTCGAGCAAGTTCAGAAGTATCGGTATCTTGGGTCTTGGGTGACTGATTCTTGGGACGCGACACCGAAATACGAGTTCGAATAGAGATTGCAAGAGCCTCATTCATGAAAATCAGCAGAGTCCTTACCACAAAAAGATTATCTATTGAACTACGTACAAGACTCCTCCAGCAATGCTATATTTGGCCCGTCATTCTTTACGGATGCGAATCTTGGACGATAAAAGAAGATCTTCGTAAAAAACTCGAGGCATTTGAAATGTGTGCATATCGCCGCATGCTCCGAATAAGTTGGACGGATAAAGTCACTAACATCGAGGTTCTTAGACGGATGAAACGTAATAAGCCCATACTTGTCAAAACCATCAAGCAGAGAAAAGTTACGTATCTAGGACACGTCCTAAAGCATGAACGTTATCAACTGCTGCAGACTATTATGATGGGCAAAGTTGCGGGCAAGAGAAGTGTTGGAAGAAGGAAGATGTCCTGGCTTCGCAACATCCGACAATGGACTGGGATAAAGAGGGTAGAAGATCTGTTCAGGCTAGCCCTGAACAAAGACGAATTTAGAAGGATGACTGCCAACCTTCAGTAATGGAGAGGCACTATAAGAAGAAGAAGAAATAATCTTAGGGTCATTATTTCACCCGGCCTTTGTAACCTTTACACACTTGCATCTTTAGATTAAAACCCTAGTTAGTCCTACACGTGATCCTGGGTGGTGCTCGATGGATAAGCTTTGGTTGGCTTCAGCTATGGCTCCTAGAAGTGCTCTCAGTTTTGACTAGAGTTTCTCTGCTTGCTAGTTCAGAAGGCGGCTGATAGATAGATACGTGGCGATAGTTTAAGCAGTCACACTCTGTGGATTTCAAGGCTACATTATTTCCACTCATCAAGTGTCGCCAGTGAGTAAAATGGACCTGATGACAGCTGTCAAGCTAAACAATATTAAAATGAATTATCAAAATCAATGTTATGTCAGTTTGGGATAAAACCTTACAGTGCTAGAAGGATCTCTGGGCACGTGGCCAAAATCAGTACTAACACCGTCATCTTGTAAAGTGTCACTTGTGATCGATTTTAACAGGCAGCTGGAGATAATATTTGTTCTGGATATTTTGTGCTTTTATTGTAATAAAAATATGTCAGAAGTGATAAAAAACTGTGTTAGAGAGTTGATGCTAAAAGTAGAAGATTTTCATTTTAAAGAAAAGCAGTCTATCGCTTCGATTATTCCATTTGAAATAGTAAATGAGCGCGTCTCAGCTGCCACAGGTAAGTGTTACCACACCATTTGTAAGTGTCCCCGTTATTACCAAAAATACTAATTCATATTTTGTTGGCGTAGGTAAATATAGTTCTTAGGTATTAAATTAACTTTACGAATTTCATATTATGCAATCTCTTCTCAATATAGTTAACAGCAGAACATAATTACAACATAAAAAAAACTTTTATTATTTAATAATATTTACATTATTTTTATTTTCATGTAATAAATCCTACCATCAAAACAATTCCTAAATTTAAATTTCATTACGGTCGAGTTACAATTCCCTAAAACTAGGGAGATTTTATTAGCTGGTAATTCTAATTCAACACCCACGCCCTCATGGTCATGTCATCCACGTGCCAAATGATCCTTGTAGCACTTTGGTTATTAATGACATTGCATTTAGCGGACCTTGTAGTACACTAATTATTCCTCTAGCGGAAAATTTACAGGCGATAGCCCCTTTTGTACAAATTAGCACCGTCATCCCCTTTCTTCTATTGGATAACCAGATGTACTGATGTACGCCTTTGCCCCGCTTAGGAATCTTCAAAACGCGAGTAAACAGGTATCTTCTAGGCAAGCGTGCTACATCGTCGATTGCACCGTCACTTGCCATAAAGTGACATAATTAAGTATGTGTAATTACAATTTAGTAGTGTGTTATACCATAGCGTCACATTACTTAGTGGTGCGATAGTCAGCAATAAATAATATCGTTTAAAAACTAAAAACAACCGACTTCAATGCCGCGCTATTCATTTTCAGTACCAATTTTGAGATGTTTATCTCAATATCTCTGGAGATACTTATCATACCTCGATAAAATTACCATGGTACCACACTTGGGATATTTTCTTTCGAACAAAAAAAGAATAATCGAAATCGGTTCATAAACGACGAAGTTATCCGCGAACAAACATAAAAAAAAAAAAAAAAAAATATATATACGGTCGAATTGAGAAACCTCCTCCTTTTTTTGAAGTCGGTTAAAAAGAGGGTGCGTTCATTCAATTTATTTCTCAACATCACATTATATTTATTTGTACAGATCATCGACTCATAACAATTAAACCCCGCTTGAAAGGCGAGCACTTTCGGCTAAATCATAGGACTTATAGGGCTTATATGAATCCACGCCTACAAACGCGATGTTTAGTTTCGACCAGTACGGTGACTTGTAAACACCTCCGCGCTCAGATACTTAAATTTCTTAAAAAGTCGTTCTGGTGGCTCCTTGCAGTGTAAGATGGTGTGGAAAAACCAGTACAAACTCAAATTTTAAGGCAAACGGTATAACATTTCACCGGTAAGTCAATAAATGTATCTAATCTTCAAAAATACATTTTAGGCAAAGCTCAGCTTATAATTGTCAGTCGGCAGTTGTCTTTAATCACTATCTCTTTTTGTCACGGGCGATGTTTAATAGTTCTATCCCGTTTTTGCGTGGATTTAGTGTTGCGCCTCTGCTGCAGTGATACATATCGATAAACTAGGAATATTATCGACATTCATTTTACAATTAGGTATAATTTGTACATTTGGATATAGTGTGTCTCCTGATCCCACAGATCATTTATGGAGATCTACAGAGTAAGTACGTTTTAATATGGCTCCACACGATTAGTGTATTTAGCCAGTGTCAAGTATTAAAATTGTTTAAGTTTGATTGATAAAATTGGCACAGAGGTAGTTAGTAAACGTTTGCTAAGTACATATTTTGCGACAGGGCCGGATTAAGGAGGTCTAAGGGCTCTTGCGCAGGGGAGTGGTCCACCTCCAACCCCCCTCCCCCTTAAACAACCTCCAGCCTTAAACTAATTATTGATACACTTTTAAGTACTTAAAATTTTAAAATATTCATATCTAAAAGGAGGGTTCCGCAACTTTTCCTTCAAGGGGGGAGTTCTCCGCCTCCCGCCCTCCCCCAATCTCCCCCTCCCGCCCCTAAAATCGATGTCAGTCGTACATTCCTACCTTAATATTAATTTTGCTCTCGCGCTAAATAGGATAATTAACAAAATTATGAGTTTAGACTGACGGCTACTTTAGCTAACTCATATATTATGATTTCTCCAAACCTTGCACCTGATGTTTGTATACTTATATATTTTTACTATATACGGCCATGTCGATAGTGTACTTAACTTTTATCGATATTTTTTTACGGTAATTTGGTATGGTCATCTCTATTTGAGATTTATGACTTTGTCCGCCCGTCAAAACAAGTCGGAAGCGCCAATCACAAACAGTTCCCCGCGACCGGATATCTCGGCCAGTTGCTGAATTGATTGTACCGCGCGCCAATAATGATTAGGGGTCTAATTGTTATGAAGTCGATGGTACAGATCCATATGTTGAACTTAGCGGGAAGAATGCCCGAATGATAGCGAATACGTCTTCGTAGTTACGCCATTCTACAATAGAGAGCGTTTATTAATATAAAATATAACATGACGCTTAGGTTACTTCCGTTGATTCGGATCGTGACTGTACGTCACTTCCGTTAAATTTTACTCCAGTGCAGCTAAAGAAGTTTAACTTCAAAAAAGTTAGAAAACGCAACTCATATAGCAGATAATTAAGACAGATAAAAGCAGTTCTACATACCACTGTCAAGATGTGATGACTTCAGCACCAAATCATCGTTTTTATTTACATGCACTTCCATAGACAGATGTTTTGATAATAATTTGATTTCTGTAATTTAACAAGTGTTATTATAGCAAATCTTTTTAGTAAATTTGCGTGAAAATAAACAAAATACATTTATATTGCTATATTTTAACAGACTTCAAGTAAAGAGGAGGTTTTCAATTCAATTGTATTTCTCCTCAGAGCTATGAGAGACAGAGACAGAGACTCAAGACCTTGATTTTATACACCGAATAGGGACTATAGACCTCATGATCATGCAAGTCTTCGGTAAAGAGGCGCGTCAATATGGCTCTAGAATCCTCATTTACGGGATCAGGTTAAGATGCATGCGAAGCGTACAGCTGGCCATAGAAGTGTTCAATTTCCGAAAGAACCTCTGACTTGGAAGCAACGACCGTACCACCGGCTGTGGTCAACTTTGTCAGATGGCTTCTCTCAATTGCTCGTTCGATAGAGCGAGTATTAGAATTTCGAAGGTCACGTCGTACGAGTTTGCCAATCTTCTTGTTTAGAGCATGCCTTTCTGACGAAGTGACTGGTGGCTCTTCGCGCCGTTCCTTTATTAGGTCGAGGGTTTCTTCCGAAAATTCAAGGTCTTGAGTCAAAACAATAAAAAGATATGGGCAAATTTAGATTTTCGCGAAAACTTTGTTAGTACCAAAAAGTACCTTAATTTTCAACATTATTTATTTTTCCGAATTTTTCCTTTACTTGTGCTCTAAGACCTTGCTTATAACCAAAATTGACAATTATAGCTAAACCTACCCTATAGTAGAAGTACCCTATAGGCTTTGGGTCGAAAACCTATAGGGTACTTCCCGTTGACCTAGAATCATGAAATTTGGCAAGAAGCAAGGTCTTACAAGAACAAATTAAGAGAAAATTCCCAAAAATAAAAACAATTGAAAATTAAAGGGTGTCCCCATACACACATAGTTCGCGCCAATTAAGGTAGACCTCTGAGTTATATGAGCGCTGATACAATTTATAGGTCTAGCTTAATTGGTTGGTACCGAAGCCTTGGTGGGCAAGTTCAACTCGACTTAGCCGATTTTATTTTCTTTGCGCTGATTTTAGTGCTTGAGAGAATATGACAGACTGTTCTTACGGTAAATGTAAAGGGGGTAAATAAAAATGTAAATGTAAAGAGGGATAGAAACAAAACTTGGGTGAATTGAAGAATAAGAATTTGTCTTCACAACAATTTTTCTACCTAGAAACCTTCAGCTAAGGTTTTAACCATTTTGAGTGCAAGTAAGTCGAAGATTTTTCGAAGAGTTTTTTATCCAAACTAATTCTATCAAATAAAATGCAATTAAATAAATATCAAATAATATTTGATTTCAGTGAAAAAATCTTTGATCAATTGAAGTGGATCATCAAAAATTTTTTTTACTTGTTAGGGAAGCTGTTTCATTTAAAAACGGGAATTTAACGTTACTCATAACGCGATGTTCCTAAAAGCTTCTGGATGAAGCTGAAGAACATTGCGTTATATTATATGATAGAATTTGATGGATAGATATAGATAGAGTTTGGATCACATAGAAATAAAATTGATCATAAAATAGGAAAGTATAGAATTAGTTTGGATCGTAGAATACAAATAGATGATAATAACAATCATATTTCATAGGAGAGAATTGCTTTGGATCATAGAATAAAATAAATCACCGATTTTTTTTGTATCATCAGATTCGATTATACGACGTATCAAGCAGTTCCAATAATGATTCACTTACCTATGTCCTGTTCTGGTGGTCTTTTGACGTGATGTTCCTTTTTCCAGCTATTTTCGTAGTTCCAGCATAGTTTATTGTCAGTTCGTAGTTCCATACATCCTGTATAATCTATAGATTCTTTGAAATCATACTTAATCATGCTCTGGTTTAAGTGAATATTATCTTCCTCAATATTAACGTAATATGAATCTGAAAAATGTAACCGTTGGATGAATCCTGATTGTCTTAAGGGGTATTTACACGGGTCGATTTTCACCGTGCGGCGAGTCGCTTCACAAATTGCCTCACCAAGCCGCATCGCTAGCCCATTTACACAGCTTAGTAAAATTCGCGTAGTAAATAAATACACGTGCGTGCGCGAAACACCTTCATGCGGAGGGCGATCGCCTGCAACTGATCGTTTACACCGTCGATTTTAGTCACCAGTCGCATGCGGCCGGTCGCCGCGCGGCCAAAGTCGGATGCTACCTAACTTTGGGGCTTGCGGCTTTAGTCACTTGCGACTTAGCCGAATTGCCATTTAGATGGTCGATTTATGCCGCGCGCCAAAAATCGTGCGGCTTTAGTCACCCGTGTAAACCCCCTATTAGCGACTTGCCCCCTGATTCTCAAGCACTCGAAAGCAATTAAGATTTTCAAAATACATTTTACCACTTTGGACATTTCAAATCTTTCAAATGATTTAGTTTGAGAAAAAATAGTTTCAGGAACCTCAATGTCATTTTTAAAGACCTATCTAGTGACACCCCACCCCGCACGTAAAGGTTCGATGAAAACATTTTTTTTAGTTTCAGTTCCATGTATGGGGATAACTAACAATAATATACCTTAATCTTTTTTTTAATTTTTTTCTTTAGTCTTAAAGCGATTCACAGAATAAAGTTTCAACGGTGTAATCATAATAGTTTCGGAATAAAGTTGCTGTGACATGCGGACGGACAGACAGACAGACAGACATGACGATTCTATAAGCGTTCCGTTTTTACCATTCGGCTACGGAACCCGGAAAATGTAAAAATAGTGATTGAAATTGATTGAATGAAAATTGGACGGAAGTGACGTGGCGTCACTGTCTGAAGGAGGCGGAAGTGACGACGCATCATCATGCGCATCTTTTTTTTTTTCAGTTCGACATTGACACTTTATAGCAATTTTATTGTCATGCTCGTCTCGTTCACAGACTAAATAGAGATACTACGCACATCTTGCTGCGTTCATAGACCTATTTTTAACCGACTTCAAAAAAAGGAGGAGGTTTCTCAATTCGACCGTATATATATATATATTTTTTTTTTTTTTTTTTTTTTTTTTTTGTTTGTTCGCGGATAACTTCGTCGTTTATGAACCGATTTCGATTATTCTTTTTTTGTTCGAAAGGAGATATCCCAAGTGTGGTACCATGGTAATTTTATCGAGGTATGATAAGTATCTCCAGAGATATTGAGATAAACATCTCAAAATTGGTACTGAAAATGAATAGCGCGGCATTGAAGTCGGTTGTTTTTTAGTTTTTAAACGATATTATTTAGTTTTTAAACGATATTATGTTTTCTTGCATCGTTTATAATCATTTATTTATGAATTTTATCATTCGAGTGTACCTATTTTATTATTATATTTTTTTATGTTATAGGGCATAGTACTCGTAAGTAAATACGTTCTTATTGTTACTACAATCTAGCCTCATCGGTTAATAAGCAATTTTACTTTATATTATTATTAAGAACGGTTGTACACTCACGGGTTTTTTTATCGGAATTGCTCCGACCAGTTTCGGACACGTTTGGTGTCCTTCTTCTGGGAGCCACGTCTACCGCAAGCTCCTCGCGCAACGAGCTTCGGCACGTAACTGAAGAAGTTCCCACTCCCAGAAGAAGGACACCAAACGTGTCCGAAACTGGTCGGAGCAATTCCGATAAAAAAACCCGTGAGTGTACAACCGTTCTTAATAATAATATTATGTGTAATCCTCACGATATACATTTAATAATCAATTTTACTTTAGCCTAAACTTTATACGTTAACTAAACTAAGTATGTGTCCATCAACACTTTTCTTATTGTCTCTAATAAAGACGTATTGTAGCACTTTTAGCATTTTATCACTAAACTCATTTTTAGGGTTCCGTAGCCGAATGGCAAAAAAACGGAACCCCTATAGATTCGCCATGTCTGTCTGTCTGTCCGTCCGTATATCACAGCCATTTTATTCCGAAACTATTAAGACTACAGAATTGAAACTTGGTAGGTAGATGTATTCTGTAAACCGCTTTCCGATTTTGATACAAATATAAAAAATATAAAAATTTAAGGGCGGGCTTACCATACATGGAACTGAAACAAAAAAATCTTCAAACCTATACGTCTATGGATAGGTCTTTAAAAATGACATTGAGGTTTCTAAAATCATTAGTTCTCAAAGTCAATCATTTAAAAGATGGGCGCGTCTAAAGTGGTAAAATGCGTGCGAAACTTCTAAAGTAAGGGAGTGAAAAATCTAGAAAAAATATGTTCTGTAGATCTCAATAAAAACTTTCAACGAAAATTGGTTTGAACGAGATACAGTCACCAGTTGTTGGGATATAGCGACCGATTTTTTTGGTACAGCCCCATAACTGTATACCATAGGTCCATACTGGCATTAGGACTTGCTTGTATAAAAGTAATTTGTTTTGTGATGACAACTTAGACTATTTGCTAAGTAATCAACACATTATTTTTTTCTCTTTTCTTTTCTTTTTTCGATTTTTTTTTCTCTCTTTTCTTCTTGACGTGTGCTTTCCAGCGAAGTTTGACGTCAAGGGTCATACCAAGGTACTTGGCTGTATTATGGTAAGGGATTTTGTTTCCCATTGACCTAGGATGATGGATTATAATCCATCATCCTAGAACTGGGCAGTATTGATGTTTTTAGGGTTCCGTACCTCAAAAGGTAAAAAAAGGAAACCCTTATGTTCTTCGGTTCCGTGGTACTACCGGACTTTTGAAGCAGGAAGAGGACACCAGTTGTCATGAATGTTGACAAGGAACCAACCTCGAGGGCTTCTTGGAATTAAGTCGCTAAGCAGTCGTGAGAGCATCGAATCCACTTAACCCAGAAGTTCTGCAATCCATCCGGTCCAGGACTTTTCCAGTTTTGGGCCGTACGGATTGCATAACCAACGTCACCCACCTTTATGCTTGCTGGTCTTCCACACCGCAGGTTCCTTCGTTTTCTTAATTGTGAAACACAATAATGATTTGCATGAAGTGTCGTATAGCTCAATATCGTGCACAAGCATGGATTTAAGGACTTTTTCCAAATCCAACTTTCTAGAAACTTTTAGAATGTTCTTTGCGTTGATATTGTGACTGAATGGTGCTGAAAATATAAATTAGTAATTGCCATTTGTATATATATCATTATACTACGACAAAGCCTAAGGAAATTTCTAGTTTTACAGGTTGGTTTTCCTATAACTACTTACTTAACTAGAGCACAGGTTTGCAATCCGTAACTATAGTCTGTTTTATTATAAAAACTCATCATCATTATCAGCAGGTAATAGTCCCCTGCTAGACGTAGGCCTCCCCTAATACACACTTATAAAAACTCACGTTCATACATCGAATTATAATTAGATTTTATATATATATATATATATATTATATATATATTATATATATATTATAAGGTTATAATTCGATGCGTTCCTATTATACTTATTGATTACAAACGGGAATTTCAGCGTGACTGACGCGATGTAGATTTAGTGACTGACAATTGTTTCGACCTCATTCGGAGGCCAGGCCTACTTCAGGATTACGAGTGCGGGGCGCTCGCCGACGAGTCTTGCCTTGCTCTGTCAATTCAGCCACAGTTTTACAATATGATTGTAAAACTGTGGCTGAAAACTGATCAATGAAAATCTGCTGTGCACAGTCGTGTTTATAGTTATATCATTGGTATTACAAGCCTAAGTTACTCACAGAATGTATCCTCTTTGAATTTTATTTTGTATGATTCCAAATCATCTTGATTTTTCAGGAA
The DNA here is from genome assembly GCA_954871355.1 of Cabera pusaria. Taxonomy (NCBI): domain Eukaryota; kingdom Metazoa; phylum Arthropoda; class Insecta; order Lepidoptera; family Geometridae; genus Cabera; species Cabera pusaria. Next base: position 3,693,105 of record OX940915.1, read on the forward strand.
CCTTTTGCACTCAATTACAAATTTCTTGATATGTCCTGTAGTTTTCTCAATTTTCAACGATTTCATTTTATCTATACTAAATAAACCGCTACCTGCAACATATTATATTTATTATATTACTTAGAGTATTTGTGTATATATAATATATATATTTATATATATATACATATCTATAACATTATATGTAGATGTATTTCTACTTATATAGATATACCTAATTATCTAGTATTTTGACTATATTTGTATGTAGGTGTATGTGAAATAATATTATATCTTGAATGTCAAAGGTATTGAATGCTACCAACCGCTAAAAACGGAGGAGGTCATCAAGTCGACGCGTATTTTTTTTTTATGTACGCATAACTTTTTACAGAACGGACGGGTGGACCTAGTAAGTTGAAATTTATACCTGATACTGAGGTCTATAGTCCCTATTGGGTGTATAAAAATCAAGGTCTAGAGTCAACACAATAAAAAGATATGGGCAAATTTATATTTTCGCGAAAACTTGTTAGTACCAAAATGTACCTTAATTTTCAACTTTTTTTATTTTTCGTAATTTTTCCTTTACTTGTGCTCTAAGACCTTGCTTATAACCAAAATTGACAATTCTAGGTAAACCGGAAGTACCCTATAGGTTTTGGGTCGAAAACCTATAGGGTACTTCCCGTTGACCTGGAATCATGAAATTTGGCAAGAAGCAAGGTCACAGCACAAATTAAGGAAAAATTCCAAAAAATAAAAAAAGGTGAAAATGAAAGGGTGGCATATATGGGGACATACATACATACATAGTGTGCGCCAATTAATGTAGACCTCTGAGTTATATGAGTGCTGATACAATTTAGAGGTCTAGCTTAATTGGTTTGTCCGGAAGCCTCGGTGGGCGAGTTTAACTCGACTTAGCCGGTTTTATTTAAAACTAGCTCCTGTCCATCCAAAGGTCGTCTGGTAGAGATCGCTCTGAGCGATAAGACCGCCCATTGTCACACCTAATTAGTTTTTTCTTGTCATAGATTATAATGTGTTGATTGGTATGCAATAAAGTATTCGTCTATCTATCTATTAATTGTTTTTGGCTATAACCATAAATAATTGTTTTTGGTTATAACCAAAAACAATTATCTAATAATAAACAAAGCACTAGTCACGTGCTGCATTTTTTGTCTTTGTTCTGTGGGTGGTTCGAGACACTGACAAAACCACCAGTGGTCATCCAGAATCACTCAGGGATCACGTTGTAAGGTTAAGGTGTAAAATAACGGCATCCATTAAAGATGACGCCACCTATGCCCAATGGATTAAAATACAATCCACAAGTTTTGTCGCTTGTGGGAGTCGAGAACCTGGCCGTGTTTTTTTTTTTATATTATATAGGCTAGCGTTTGACCACTATCTCACATGTTGGTAAGTGATGATGCGGTCGAGGATACTAGCACGCTAGGCCTAAAATGGGAGCTGGCTTTCAAGGATAGCTGCCGGTGTTCCGGCAGCTATCCTTGAAAGCTGAAAACATTAGATGTTTGGTGACAGATTTTTTAACTTGAGGTAGGTAGATGGCCAGGCGGACACTAGATAGTGTCCTACCACCATGCGGGGGTTAGGGGTTTCTTAACGATGTTTTTCCTTTACCGGCCCACTGTGAAAAGCGCACATACATTTTTCGATAGAAAAATCCATTGGTGCACGATGGGGATTGAACTCGGTACCTCTGGCGTCAAAGCCGACTATTCTCCCACTACGCCACTGGGCCCGCAAACTGTTACCCATGCCCTCGTGTTACCCAGTAGGCACGGGTTCGAGTCCCGCTGAACGGCAACATTTTGGATTGTTTACATTATGTACAAAAATGAAGCATACCTTTGGGTAAGTATACAATACACCATTCTAGTTCATGTTGCGGTTTAAAATCTATGTGTAATGTTTCATTTAGGAAATACTTATAGTAATAATCTTGATGAGATTTGTTTTGGTGTAGATTGAAATATTTATCGTTTATACGAAGACCTGGACGCTCTGAAACAAAAATAAATTAGATAGTTTAAAAACGAATAGGAAAGTTTAAAGACCAAAAAAATGGCCAAGTGCAAGTCGGACTCGCACTCGTAGGGTTCCGTAACACAGTTAAGTATTCTATAACTATGATTTTTCGCAACTAACAAATTAGCTTTGTTTTTCATAGTGTTTGTATGAAAAACAAAGTTATCTTTGCGGTCGCCATATCTCAAAAACTGCTGACTGTATCTCGTTCAAACCAATTTTCGTTGTTAGTTTTTATTGAGATCTACAGCATATATGTTTTTAAGGTTTTTCACTGCCATACTTTAAAAGATAGAGGGGGGGGGGGGGACACACACACATTTGACCACTTTAGACACGCCATCTTCCAAACGATTGACTTTGAGAAAAAATGATTTTAGCAACCTCAGTGTCATTTTTAAAGACTTATCCATAGACCCCCACACGTATAGGTTTGAAGATTTTTTTTTTGTTCCATTTCCATGTATGAGATGCCCTATTTGTATCAAAATCGGAAAGCGGTTTACAGAATACATCTACCTAGCAAGTTTCAATTCTGTAGTCTTAATAGTTTCGGAATAAAATGGCTGTGACATACGGACGGACAGACGGACAGACAGACAGACAGACAGTCAGACAGACAGACAGTCAGACAGACAGACAGTCAGACGAAACACGAAAAGGTTAAGTGTTTTTATTGGTTTAATGTTTAGGATTCCAACAAACGTCTTTTGTGCTTGCGCATACGCTATGTTCAAACGACAATAATTTTGAAAGTATTAGACATACAGCCGTAAGTTTAATATTGTATTGTAGCTTAGCATAAAATCAAAAAATAATAAGAGTAATGACGCTGTTTTTGCAGTAATTTACAATAATTTGTCGAATTGCATAATTTTTTTAAATATTTCATTTTATTATTTTAAATCCGGTAATGTGAAACATTATTTCGTATTTTTTAACAACAGGCAATATTAAATAAGTCTATTTTTATCTTAGTGGGATCAAAACTTTGAGAGATATTGATTTTTAGGGTTCCGTAGCCGAATGGCAAAAAACGGAACCCTTATAGACTCGTCATGTCTGTCTGTCTGTCTGTCCGTCCGTATGTCACAGCCATTTTATTCCGAAACTGTTAGGACTACAAAAGTTTAAGGGGGGGCATCCCGTACATGGAACTGACACAAAAAAAAATTTCTTCAAACCTTCAAAAAAAAAACTAACAACGAAAATTGGTTTGAACGAGATGCAGTCAGCAGTTTTTGAAATATGGTGACCGCAATCATAACTTTGTTTTTCATGCAAACACTATAAAAAACAATGTTGTTTTTGTAGTTGCGAAAAATCATAGTTATAGAATACTTTACTGTGTTACGGAAGAGAATATCTCTACATTAAAACAAAATGGCAGCCACATTGAGGTGAGGGGGGGGGGGGGTTTGGCTCACCTTATACAAAATTCCAAGCTTTTTGGAGGCTATCTGGGCCTTAGACTCAATATAAGAGCCCGAAATTGAGCTCGATTTGGTCATTTATCGGTACGGACACATCCCTGAAAGTAGGAGCCAGTTGAAATGGACTCCGTTTGGCGGAGAAAAGACACGCCTGGGTTTTAGAAGCATTAAACTAGACCAGATTGGCATCGCCCCAATCGGAGACTGCTTTCAAGGAAAAGTTTAAGCGCTGAACCATCGCTTCTCTATGTGACTGGATTTGTACTGTACTGGCTCTTGCACTAGACATATAACTCTCCACATCGGTGCTGTCATCTGCATACCCAAAAATACCAGGTTTTAGCAGGTCATTGATATGCAGCAGAAAAAGTGTTGCAGAGAGTACTGACCCTTGAGGAACACCGGCATTTATAGCCAATTGGTCGGACGAGCAGCCATCAATGACCACACGAATCGACCGTTCCCTCAAGAAATCTGATATCCAGACACAAAAACCAGTGGGGAGGCCGTATGAAGGAAGCTTGCTAATAAGGCTGTCGTGCCAAACCCTGTCAAAGGCCATCGAGATATCAAGAGAGACGGCGAGCGCCTCTCCATGATTCTCAATGGCCTCGCTCAAAATGTGAGTGGCATACGCTAGAAGGTCCCCAGTAGACCGGTTTCGGCGGAACCCATACTGTCGGTCACTGAGGAGATCATTTGCTTTCAGGTATGTTAGGAGCCTGTGGTTCAGTACACGTTCCATAGTCTTACAGAGTATGGAAGTGACTGAGATGGGCCTGTAATTGGCAGGGTCAGCACGACTACCCTTTTTGGGCACGGGTTGCACGTTAGCTTGCTTCCAAGACTTAGGAGTCGCCATAGACAAGCAAAAGAGACGTGTCAAAATAGGAGTCAACTCAGGCGCACACGTCCTCAAGACTATAGCTGGTATACCGTCTGGTCCACTAGCTTTATTCACGTCTAGTTCGCGCAACGCTTTGCGCACTTCGGTTTGCCGTATGCGGATTTCCGACATAAACGTCCCTCATGACGGCAAACTAGAAGGTACAGCATTGCCAGCATCTAAACGTGAAGACTCCGCAAACAGAGTAGCAAATAGATTTGCTTTCTCTTTAGCGGAACGCTTTACTACCCGAGGGGTAAGAAGCAAGTTTGTTCCCAGTTCGGCGTATGTGGTCGAAGCGAGCCTTCTTCAGAGCCTTTTTGCAAGACTTAAAGGCTTTCTTCTTTTCGCGAACATCTCTAGTTTTGCGGGTTCGAGCATCAGCCCAGGTTAAGTAAGCCCTATGCTTTGACGCTTCAGCATCTCTACATTCGGAATTAAACCAAGGGCTAGCTTTGCCGGACAGAGGGACGTCAGAGAAAGGTATGTAATACTCCATACCCTGGCGTAATACTTCTGTCACAACATCCGCGTAAGCTGAGGGACCGCTCGAAGAAAAGCAAACTTGCCGCCAAGGGTAAGACGCGAAAAAGCTTCGCATCTCATCCCAATCTGCTGACCTGTATCGCCATACCCGCCGAGACCCTTTAGGGCCGGGATCGGGTGGGGAGACTGATACAGACTTTACCACACAGTGGTCGGAGCTACCCAAGGGTGATGAAACCGACACCGAGTAGCGGTCTGGATCTGTTGTCAGCAGAAGGTCCAAGCAATTGGCTGTATGGCCATCAACATCCGGTATCCTTGTTGCTTCCTGGACCAGCTGAGTGAGGTCTAGCGTCAAGGCAAGCTTGCGCATCTCTCGACCAGCATGGTCTGTGCTCTGGTATGGGTATAGTCAGTCTTGATGGTGGGCGTTAAAATCCCCCAGAAGCACTAATTGAGCTGATGGATACCGTTGTTGGGCCATATCGGCTGCCTCACTGAGATAGTTAGTGAGCCTAGTTGCCTCCTCGTCTCCACTGTGCGAACGGTAGACACCAGTATAGAGATTTTTTTCCATACCAGTGTCCACCAAAACCCACATGGTGGAAAATTTGGGGTTTTCAAGATCACGGAGACGCCGAAAACAAATGTCATCGCGAGCATACATGCAGATTCCAGCACGCGCCCTTAGCTATGCTCTAGGACGTAGCCTGGGTAAGCGAGATATGCTGCGTCAGCTGGACATTTATTCTGCGTCTCCGTGAGGAACAGAAGGTGCGGTTTAGCAGTTTCGAGGTGGTGGTGGACTGCATTGATATTTGAGTGCAAGCCTCGGATGTCAGAGAAATGCACTTGTATGGAGAGGACGTGCTTCCGCTGTGAAACCGACTTTCTGTTATTTTTCTTTGCCATATATAAAGGGGAGTGAAGGTAGGTTGGGAACACGGAAGTGGATCGAGGCGCTCAATTACCAACACAGTGACACATATTCAGATAAATCATCTTAGTAAACCAGTTCGGAGACCGCGGGGACGCCCGACCCCCCCCAGAGGTGTCCATCGGGTCCTCTCGTCCGGTCGCCAACCGGCACGATGACGCACCCCCGGGATTTTTCGCTAGATGGCGGGGCAGCCTTTTGTGAGTGGCTGGCTCACTACTTGGGCCCCCAACTATCTGCGGTCGGCCAGCGGAGAACCGTGCCTCGGATCCCGCTGCTCTCCGAAACTGGTCACTTAATGAAGTATCGTCCAATGTGTCACAATCTGTTATTAAAATAAGCGCAACTGTATCCGACCCTTTTCCCAACAAATGGCTTCGCCAAACATCATGCCGTAAAGCGACCGCTTGGCGGCATGGCTTTGTCTGGTGGGTGGTAACACGCCGCGGCCTAAGCCTACCAGCTCAAAAGTACTGCTCTTTTGGCGCCACCCAGGAGACAAGTGTAGGACATCGAGGGCAAATCCTATGGACGCGAGCAATATAGCCCCCCAAAAGTCCTTGACCCATCGACTTCATAGTGGTCGATGCCTTGACCAGACATAATATATATATATATATTTATGGCAAGCGGATAACTTCATCGTTTATGAACCGATTTTGATGATTCTATTTTTGTTGGAAAGGAGATATATATATATATATTATACGGTCGGATTGCGAAACCTCCTCCTGCCCCCTTTAAATTGACACGCTTAAGCACCCTGCGCTCAGTCTTACGAATTTTCGTCTTACGATCAGGACACGTAACCCTGACGCGAGTTTAACATTTTTACCCATCCCAAGAAAAGTGCACAACGCCGCTAAAGAAGTTTTCACACTTCACAAAGAACCATCGACGTCATAGCAATTGTCTTTGCAAAGAAAAGACCTTCCAAATGTCAGGTCTCTAGGACACGGTCTAGGAGCAGCAGTTTTGGCTGTGCGATGATAAATTACATCATTCAGTTGTTAATAGTCTGACGTCAACGATTGGATAACAACTGAAAGTCTCATTGCTTTTGTTTTTTTAAAATTTTTTTTTTAAAATATCTTATAGTCTAGCGTTTGCCCACTATCTCACCTGTTAGTAAGTGATGATGCGGTCGATACTATCTGTAAGCACGCTAGGCCTAGAATGGGAACTGGCTCTCAAGGATAGCTGCCGGAACATATTCGATGTTTGGCGACAGATTTTAAGACTTGAGGGTGGTAACTGGCCAGGCGGACACTAGATAGTATCTCCTACCACCATGCGGGGTTTGTTGGTTTTTTAACGATGTTTTTCCTTCACCAGAGGGCCACTGTGAAAGCGCACATAAATTTTTCGATAGAAGTATTAAAGCCGACCGTTCTCCCGATCCCTCAAATACAAAATATGTCAATTATTACTTTTACTTACTATGTTTATTTGATAGTTGGAGAGGAATTTTATTTACATAGTACATATTTTTATTTATTCATACATTTTTAATGTTCAGTATTAAAATTAATTTAAAACTATTTATACAATATAAACTACTCCTAAAACTATAATACAGACTCTACAACTATACAAAATCTACAAATAAAAAACTGAATTATGGTTGCTGTCAACTGGTAGGGTACCCAAAAACCTGGCGACGTTACCTCTTTGAATGGCAAGACTAATTCGTTGGCTGAGGTACGCGCTAGCTCTTTGGTCGTGGGAGACATCTATCAGACGTCTGGACAACTCCTTTACAAAACCGCGTGCTTGTTGACCCCACGAGCCCATGGTCTCGACCCTAAACGGAAGAAATGCGTAATTGTCTCCAATGTCTGCATATTTCCTCCGTTTGAGGGCCTCTGCCGCGTCTGCGGCTGCTCCTGCAGCCCGTGAGATACTGTTAAGGTGGGATGCTGCTAACGTATCAGCGCACGTTGCATCCCACACCAGCGGCTTTCCACGACACCAAGCAATCAACGTCATGCCGTCAGGCCTCTTGCCATCGTCACGTGTGATACCGTTCGGCTCTAAAATAGCCGGCACGTTGACGGTGGCAAGGGACCGACGGATAACGTCGTTTAGTGAAGCGTGTCGTGAAAGCCGCCCCGCACTGCGGCAGCATGATAGGTCGTGGTGGCCCAGGGGATCAACCTCGTCGCCACAGCGACAGCGGTGCGGCTCTGTTCTAGAGATGACCAGAGGCAGTCCTACTGCGACTGAAAAACTATTGTTATCCATAAACGTCCCTATATTGGACGAAGGTAACGCCTGCAACCAGTATCCTGATTCCCGTTCGCGAGTGGCAAGAAGACGTGCCCGGTCCCTATTATCTAAACAACTGTCTAAAAGATATTTCTGTACATTTTTGCATAAGGGCTTATCCCATTGCCGTTGCGAACGGAGACTTCTCGGAAAGGCTTCCTCCGGGCATGCCAGGGACCAGGCATTTTTAGCTTCCTCCATTAGGCTGATCGATATTTTTAAAGAATTATTTATTATTTTATCAAAAATATCGGTAATACCATGGACAGAAGATAAAAAAGCCGGTAGCGAAACACTGGAAATTTTGCGTATGCCTATGCCTCCGAACCGAATAGGCAAGGAAGCTTGACACCACGACTTGTCCGAAAGAGAGCAATTTAGAATTTTGGTAAGGATATTTTTAATAGTTTCATCTAACCTCGATTGTAAGATCAAATGGTTCCAAAACGGGCAGGAGCGAAGTATGTAGGTGAATTTTGGTAGAAAAAGACAAAACCGAATTATGTGAAATGCTATGTGGCAATGAATTTTAGTAAGACGCTCTGATGCATCTTCAAATTTTTGGCGCTGTTCATGAACAAAATCTGGAAACGATTCTTCTAGAATTGGTGCACCAAGGAGGCGAAAATTATTTTTATTCAAAAGTTTAATATTTGGTGCCAGACTGTAAAATTTTGCGAACATCTCATGTTTTAGGGTTCCGAACCCAAAGGGTACCAACGGAACCCTATTACTAAGACTCCGCTGTCCGTCTGTCTGTCTGTCTGTCTGTCTGTCTGTCCGTCTGTTACCAGGATGTATCTCATGAACCGTGATAGTTAGACGGTTGAAATTTTCACAGATGATGTATTTCTGTTGCCGCTATAACTACAAATACTAAAAACAGAACAAAGTTAAAAATTAAAGAAAATTTTAAAAAATGTTTTTTACGATAGCGCAGCGCCACCTATCTAGTTGCTAAGATGGCGCTATCGTCTTTACCTTAATCTGAATCTCGGAAGCGGCTCCAACGATTAAATAAAATGTATTATACCTACAGGGGATTTTGGGGGCGATAAATCGATCTAGCTAGGAGTCATTTTGAGAAAATGTTGTTTTATTCGTGTTTTCAATAATCAACTTTATTGATAATCAACTTAAAATATGACTCTTCCCGACATCTATTGGCGAGTAGAAGTACTGTATCAGTAAAGCAGTTAGTTGCTCTCAATTAAAAAAAATAGTATTATTATTCGTCAATAGATGTCGGGAAGAGTCATATTTGTCTGTTTAAGTGGCAAAAAATACCGAGCAAAGCTCGGTCAACCAGATATTTAATAATATTAATTACTACAATTACTATTACCACTATTACTATTACTACTATGTAATACTATTCTACCTTTGTGTTTACTTAGTTGGTGTTAGAAGTTCGTTAGAAATTCGATAGATGGCGTTCGGAACCCTCCGTGTGCGGGACAAAGTCTGACTCGCACTTGGCCAGTTTTATTTTTCTATAGTTACAGTGTCCGTAAAGAAAATTTCACATTTAAAAAATTTTTTATCCAAACCAATTGAATGAAATTTCTCAATTAATATTTGTAAATCCTTCAAAACAATGTTTGCATCGCCTCCTAGGGCAACTCCTCCCATCATCTAGATACCACATATTCAATGTTGAATTTAGACTCGAAATAATCAGGTGTATGGCAAGACCGAAGATAGCAGGTCCATGAGGATCATCCTGTTGACAACCAGAGCAGGACTCTATTAAATGGTCTCTGTAAAGTAATTTTGAATCAACTCCATAACATTGCCAAAGATACTCAAACGTTTCTGGTATGCTTTTGAATTTCGTTTAAAAGAGTGGTTCGGTCAACAGAGTTAAATGCATTTTTAACATCGACCTTCAAAATCACCTCACCAGCATCGTGATTAATAAATGATCGATGTGCATGAACCGCCGCCTCACAACCACCTTTGCTGCCGAATCCTAACTGAATGGGCTGACATTTTTCCGTTAGTTTCCGATGTATATAGCGGCAGCAAACTTTGGATGTGATTCTCCTATACGTGCAATAGTTGATATGATTTATTTTATGATTTTAGATGTATATATGTGCGTATATTAATAATTGTAAAGCAATTATTACTTGAATTTTGAACTTATCACAGCTACGAGTACACTTTACCTTTGTTTTTTTGTTCTTCTAAAAAAACACTGATTCCGTTGCATGTTACTTTTACATTTTCCAGACCCGAAATGAGCCTGACTTTCATAGAAAGGCAAGGCGATGATATCTCATACTCAGAGTTGTTCACTACTGCAAGTAGATGATCTAGAAAAAGAAAAAAAAACTTATATTTGATAGTCTTGCCCTTTTCATTCATTTGTACTAAACACGAATCTCCTAAGATTCTCAGAATATTATCATATAAATTCGACATCGGGAATAAAATTCTCTATACTATTATACAATTATCTATATATATATTTTATTTATTTATAATTATTTATATTCACTTATCAGTAACTACGTAGTGTACAAAAAGTCTAAATAATAAAAAATAATTACTTATTCTATATTATGTAAGTTAACATAGCTATGTCCACAGCGAGCCGAACCCTGCCCAAAAAAAAAAATTATCTATATATTTTAAAGAATTGACATCGCGAATCAAAAGGTAGATAAAATAATAATAAATGTAGAGATGAATATAATATATCTATGTCAAGTAAATATTTTATGGTATGTATAGTAAATAAGTATAGTAAGATAGATAAACCTGTCATGTCAATGATTACCCATTATAAATGCCATACCCTAGTAACAGGGTCCATGTATATAGTATACTTAGAAATAAGGTCACTTGTATATGGTTTGAATGAATAAATAAATAAATGTATATATATTTTAAGAAATCGACATTGGGAATCAAAATCTCTATATGTTTTAAGAAATCGACATCGAGAATCTATACTTCTTTATATTTATTTTGATTATATCTATACATACTGAATGTAGATAAACGTATATCTTCATTTACACATTTACATTATATATTTTACTCTTACATGAACATGTGATGGTGTGTCACATGTTCTTGTAAGAGTAAAATATATATTATCCATTAAAGGATAATAGCATAACTTAACTTCTTCTATTTAACTAGGCTCTCTATTTATAGTTAATTAAATATTATATCTAAAAATAAATACTATAAACATAAAATTTTATATTTGATTTCATATCGGCGTTTCGGCAGCACACCCTTGAAGAGTAAGTTTTTTTTTACTTACCATTGGCACTGTATTTTAGGTTACCGCATTCAGAAGTATTTCTTTCACATTTTAATTCAATGACTTCTCCGTCTGTATAATTATATGTTCTTCTATGACAGAGCCTGTTGCCACCGCAGTGATATTCCAAATCATTTATGTACATTTTAGTACTACCTCCTATTAAAAAAATAAAGAATTAAAAACAAGCTATTCGTCCTAACAAGACGGATTTGTAACGAGTATAAAAAGTTACTCTATGGTGTAACGCGGCAATAGGTTTAGAGTCCATTTCACGAAAGAAGTCTCGCGGACAATTGTGGAACTAACATTATTTATTTTCATTATTTCATTATTACACATACATTTTATTAAAAACATTTTTTTTCTCATCTTAATTATCGAGTCGTAGTAGTTAATAATGAAAGTATTAATAACATTATGTTATGTATGTTATTAATAATATATAATATCATTAGTAACATTATGTCGCGCGAATACAGCGCTGCGCCTGCGGGACTTCTTTCGTGAATGGACTCTAACAGCGCAACCTAGCGGTCGTGGATTGAACCAGATGACTTTCCACGTAATTTTATTACCTCAGATGATTTTATTTACAAGCAAGATTGCTTTGAATATATCTGGATGTAGTGACAGTAACTTATAATACTGGTAAAAGACCAACGAAAAGAAACAGGTGAAATTCATCAACGAAGAAGGCTTTATTTACTTTTTGTCATATGAAAATAAGGAACACTTTTCATCATTTAGCTCAGACTTTGGTATTGTAATGAATCAGAGTTGAATAATTATTATACGGATTCCCTCGCCGTGGTTTACATATTTTGAATCAGCCCACAAAAGACGAAGACTCAAAATATGATCAACATCGAATTATAACCTACAGAAACCAAGTACGCGCGTTTCAAACTCGCCGTTCATTTGGGTACGTAGTATTATTATCTTTTCTATGTTTTGGGTCAGAATCTGACCCAATCGACGCCCGCGTATTCAGTGTTCCGATTCACGAGTGCGTCTCCCGCAAAATTATCAAAATATGACATATTGTACAGTGATTTCGTGCCATAAAGCAACGGAAAAGGATTATAAGGTTTCTAGAGTATAATTCCACATACATACATTTAATTAAGTAAATTGTGTGATAAAACAAATACAGTGAATCAAATTAACTAGCTCTGAGTACGAGCGGAGTGTTGCCAGATGAGTGGGTGTAAGATTGGCCCAATTTAATTTACACATTCTTTATCAAATTTTCTCTAATTTACAATAATTACAAAAAAAATAGGTACATAATATACTTAATATATTTAACGAAATGGGCCGAGCCCTTTTTAATACATCAACATTTGTATTACGATGCAATTACTTATCTCGCCGACATACTATACTACTGACTACTGGCACAGATTATCTAATAGTTACTACGTCAACTACTGGCTACTTTGACTTGCGCGACGTTTGAAGTCGGTTATTTTTTAGTATTTTAAACAATCTTAAATTATAGCGACCAAATTGCTCACGGAATAATTATGCTCGAAATTCAAAATAAGGCTTCCGAATTTGAATGTATCCGTTTGAATTTAGAACAACTTACGCTGCTGTTCATTAATTACCACAGACCTGCCTACATCTTAAACTTGATCGCGTACACCGGCCCCCATGAGACCGTCCTTGAACGGAGTTTGTCCCTTTCTTTTGTATGGACAACTTATATGTATACCATACATATAGTATTGAACATATATAAGACTAGCAGGTTGTTAGACAAGGACACACTCCCACCCGAGTGTCTCTCAATTGGGCCGTTTTGTTCTACAAAGCAATTTACAACCTTATTGTTAAAGCATACGGATTAAATTGAATTTTTCAAAACATCTGCAGTGCACCATCCTTTTATATTACGTCATGTTAATTACCAATATTAGTATTTAGTAACTTTGTAGATACTGCGGTCAGCATACCTACGTTCGTAGGTACATAAAGTTCTTTTTACATACTAGGTAATGTTGAGGTAATTGTTCGAGGAAACATGTGCATGGAAACTCAAACATGAGACAATAGGTTGGCTAAATTGTTAATAATAAGTATTAACTGTAAGTAAGTATAAGTAAGTATATTAATTGTAAGTATAAGTAATAATTAATTTAGCATGTAATTTACCTTATTTTTTTATGATATAAGGTAAAAGGACAAGCATGACGCTCGCCTGATGGTAAGCGATGACGTCTAACTATTACAGATACAGCAGCATCCTAAATTCTGAACAGCCATAATTTTGCATGTCACTGCACTGCGCCTGTAACCTTGAGACATAAGCTGTTGAGTCTCACATAACACACACAGCCCGTAACTCCATTGGACACCTTGCCATTTCAATCGAAAAACATTTCTATATCACGATGATATGATTTATTGCCATTAGGCTGACGTTTATCGTTATATCCCTGGAGATACTAATCATATCTTGTTAAAATTATAATAGGTAGGTAGAGAGGTACTATCTCAAACAAAAATAAATTAAAAGTAAAAGATATTCTTAATAATTTAAGATCGTTTAAAAAACTAAAAGAACCGACTTCAAACGTCGCGCTAGTCAAAATAGCCTGTAGCACTAGTACTTGTAGTTGGTAGCACGATGTATACAAGTTACAAAATTAAAATTTTGAATAAACACCCACGACAATGTCCTTTAGAAAATTAACGTCATAACATCTATCTAAGAACTACCACTGATTAATTACGAACCGTATACAGACAAAAACGAATTAGTTTTGGAGAAAAATGGCAACATGGATTTGCACAAACAAATGTTTACTGCAGCTCCCCCTGGTGAGTTGTCACCGTAACATCTACCTAAAAACATGCACCAATTACACCCGAACCCATAACTGAAAAGTGCATCAAAATCGGACTAGAAGTTTTGGAGAAAAATGGCAACATGGATTTGCACACACAAACAAACAAACAAACAAAGATCCTCTCACCCCAAAATCATATACACCGTTCCGTCGTGGGTAGTAAATGACACAGAACAGATAATAATACTACGTAAATGCATCGTAATACAAATGTTGATATATTAAAAACGGCTCGACCGATTTCGTTAAAATTTAAATGGGACCACCTGGAGAGGATACCCTTTGCAACAAAAAAATAATTTTCCAAATCGGTTCGGGCATCTTCGAGTAATCGGTGAACCTACATTAAATAAAAAGATTCCGACGAATTAAGAACCTCCTCCTTTTTTGTGAAGTTGGTTAATATCAAGCTTGTATCTTGGATAATGAACTAAAACGTTAAAAATAAATTCTAGTAAGTATTTTGCGGGTAAATAAGTACATACTTAATATTCTTTAAAGCTTGTGGCACTACCCGTATTACAGGTGTAAGTACTTACTATACTTCTGTGCCTTAAGTTTTTAAGAAGACAGCTTTGAGTATTAGCTGAATACTCAAAGGAATACAGATAAAACCGATTATGGCTAAAGTGCTCTTTAAGGTAAATCAATCGAGCCCAAGCTCGGTGGGGTTATGTTGTTTTATCACAGAGATACCGTGGCCACCTTCCAGCTTTATCATCAGACCCTGGATATCATCTAGGTGCAAATTGGTCCTCAAGACGAATCAATCGAGCCCAAGCTCGGTAAGGTTATGTTGTTTTATCGCAGAGATGCCGTGGCCACCTTCCAGCTTCATCATCAGACCCTGGATATCATCTAGATGCAAAGTTATCTTCAAGGCAAATCAATCGAGCCCAAACTCGGTGGGGGTTATGTTTTTTATCACATCGATGCCGTAGCCACCTTTCAGCTTTATCATCAGACCCTGGATACTGTCTAAGCGTAAAGTGCTCCTCAAGTCAAATCAATTGAGCCCAAACTCAATTGGTTTGTCTTGTTTAGTTGAGAAGCTCCATTATTCATCTGTCGTCTCCATCATCAGACCAGCTCCAAAGTACCATATAATTGTATTGTTACCGTTACCAAAGATACATAAGTTCACCAAATTTGAGTCCAATCCGAAGTGGGTCTAATTTAGCTTCCAAGATTCAACCCAAACATACATAGTGACATACATGCATAGGTACATTACAAGTTAAATAAAAGCTTGTAAAAAATGCAAATCGGTTAGGAAATTACTGAGTTCTGCAGGGCTAGCATGGCAAGGGGACTATTTTGTCTTTCCACCTATCTGCGTTTTGTTTAGTGGAGAAGTCAAATTATAAGTAACGTTTTTCGACAATTATAAACGCCCGCTATTTTTAATCAATTGTTTTGATACGAAACAAAATCAAAATTCGGGGTTAAACTTCACCAAGCGTTTAAATTGTTGTGTTGATCTCCTGTCAGTGGCGAAAAACAGGAAAATAATTTTGTCTTTCCCCCGGGGATAAGGCAATGCTGAGGTAACAACCCATGAAAAAAAAAAGTATCCGAATGATTGTGAATTTAAACCATGCTGGACAATGCTGTGCCAAATGGACCCAAAAAGCAAAATCCCGTAATGTGTAAAAGGAGAAAGGGAGCCCTGTGCCCAGCAGTGGGACAGACCAGACTGAATTGGGTAGAAACTACTTTGAAATGGAAGCTCGCAAAAGTATACAGCTAGGATGGGCAGCATTTGGAAAACTTCTTCGAGTCTTTTCATCGCCCATACCCAAAGCCTGAAGACGAAAGTCTTTAACGAGTACATCCTTGTATGTCTACCATTTCCTACTCCCTTCCTGGATTTAATCTCATCCGCAATGGCCGTATTGGACGTGACGGCGGTGGGGTCGCTATTTATCTCCGTGCTCATATTCCCTACTTAGTAATTAGTACCTCACCACAACCACCTCTATCTAATGCTGACGAACATCTATTAATAGAAGTACAGCTGTCGCATACTAAGACCCTGCTCGGAGTCTATTATAGCCCTTCCCTCCATGTTAATTTCTTCAACTCTTTCGAAATTATTCTAGAAAATCTCCTACCCCTCTATAGTCACTCCATCATAATGGGTGATTTTAATACTTGCCTTCTTAAAAATGATCACCGTGCCATCTCTTTGCAGTCTGTTATTAGATCTTGTAATATGCATATCCTTCCCCTTAATGCTACACATCACTCTCCTAACTGTACCCCATCTCTTCTGGACTTGTTACTTGTTTCTTCTCCTAGTCATGTTGCCAAGCATGGTCAATGCTCGGCTGACGCTTTCTCCTATCATGATCTTATCTTTCTATCGTATAAAATTCGTCCTCCCAAAATTAAGCCAAAAATAATTCTTCAGCGTAATTTTAGTGGTATAGATCGCGACGCTTTCCTAGAAGATGCTTTAGCAATAAATTGGTCTCCTGTATTTGAATCTGAAGCTGTAGATGATCAACTATCTCTATTTAATTCAATCATAATGCAGCTATATGACAAACATGCTCCGCTACGAGCCATTAAACTAAAGCACTTGCCAGCTCCTTGGATTACTAGTGAAATTAGGCAGTTAATGCACAAGAAAAATGTTGCTAAGCATAAATATAAATCGTCAAAAAAAAATCGAAAAAAAAGTCGTCCAAATGAAACAAATAAGGTGAAATATATAAAATCTAGAAATCGCTGTAATACGGTGTGTAGGGATGCTTATCAAAGAATCAAAGAATCAAAGCATTTATTCAGTATGTAGGCAGTATAAATATACGCACATATACACGTCAAAATCATAAATCATAAAATAAATCATAACCAATTATCAAGTAAACATAGCAAAAGCAGAATTTAACGCTTTGAATTAGAAAAAAAAAAGTAATGAACCATTCAGCTGTCATACAATCGTTTACGTCAGAATATTTAAAAAAAATTAAAGTAGGTTAAAACCAACCATACATGTAACTGTGTGTTTCAGTACTTCAGACAATTTTTATATAAAAAAAAAATAAAAAAAGTGAAATAGTGAAATCGTTTTTATTGATTATCGTCGGATCGTCAGATCACTCGGCATTGGTAAGTCTCGTCAAAATTCTATCCCACTTAATTTAGACATAGATTCACTTAACTCTCACTTCTCTTCTTCATCTGGCATATCTGACTCAGATAAAAATAGTACATTAAGTCAACTATCGAATCTACCAATTTCCGAATATCCTTCTTTTGTTTTTAATCGATTATCCACTTGTGATGTTAAGAATAGCGTATTGTCCATTACTTCCAATGCAGTAGGTGGAGATTGCATAAGTCGCAATATGTTAGTACCAATCCTTGATAATATCCTTCCTGTCCTGTGTTTTATCTTCAACAACTCCTTTGATCAGAGCACTTTCCCGTCCGTCTGGAAGGACGCTCAGATCATTCCTTTACCTAAAAAAGCCAACCCTAAAATACCTTCCGAATACCGCCCCATCTCCATTCTTCCTTTCTTATCCAAAGTCCTTGAACGACTCGTCCACAATCAAATTACTAAATTCCTTTCCTCTAATGATCTGTTCAATCCCTTCCAATCCGGTTTCCGCCCAGGCCACAGCACCGTCAGTACTTTGGTCAAAATCACAGACGATATCCGTCTGGGTATGGACAATCGGAAACTTACGGTACTAACACTGTTGGACTTTAGGAACGCTTTCAACACTGTTAACTTTGACATCCTGCTAGCGATACTACGCTCTATTAATGTATCTCCAATGGTAATCGATTGGTTTCACAGTTATCTGTACGGGCGCCGGCAGCGGGTTCGCCTTGATGAAACATTTTCATCGTGGTGTAACACGTCTGCTGGTGTTCCCCAAGGCGGCGTTCTCTCTCTTCTCTTTGCTATTTTCATAAATTCCATCTCCCAAAATCTTTCTTCTTCCTACCACCTGTATGCAGACGACCTTCAAATATATTGCCAAGCCTCTCTTGACAATTTGTCTGATGCTATTGCTTCCACGAACACAGACCTGCAGCGTATATCAGACTGGAGTAAAGCATTTGGACTTATGGTCAATCCTACAAAAACGCAGGTTACGATAGCTGGAAGTTCTAGGCTCATTTCTAAAGTGGACTGGCAAGTACTACCAAAAGTAAATTTCGGCGGTATAGATATACCCTTTAGCACATCTGTTAATTAAAAAGACTACGTAATTTTCTGCCTACATCCACTAAAATTGCCCTCGCTTAGTCTCTCTTACATCCTATTCTTGATTATTCTGACGTCTGCTATCTAGATCTTAGGGAGGATCAGCTTAATAAACTTGAGCGGTTACAAAATTTTTGTATAAGGTTCATATTTGGTCTGCGTAAATACGATCACGTATCTCAGTTTCGTACAAAGCTCAAGTGGCTTCCCATTCGCCTTCGCCGGAATAAACATATCCTTTCCTTTCTATTTAATATACTGTTCAATCCTTATACTCCTCGTTATCTTAAAGAACGGTTTAACTACCTTCACGTCTCAAACTCTCTTTCTTAAGGTCATCAGAAAACCTTACCCGTAATTTTCCTTCTCATATTTCCACTTTTTATGACAAATCTTTCACTGTCCAGGCTGTTCGACTCTGGAACTCACTTCCTGAAAATATTAAATCTTCACAAACTCTCAATATGTTCAAATGTCGCTTAAAGATACTGTATCTTTCATTATGATTTGTGTCCTGCTGTTTTATTGATTATTGTTTATTGAAGATTGTAGGTATGTTTTTGTTTTTATTTTTGTTTATAATTATATATATATATATATATATATATATATATATATATATATATATATATGTATAATTGTTTATTGGTAGTAAGTTAGTTTATAGTTATGTTATATTAGGTAAACTTTGTGTTTTTGTTTAGTTAATTTTTTTTTCTTTACTTTAATTAGATGCACCCTGTTGTTGACAGTTTTTTAGATTCTTTCCATACTAAGGTTGTCTGGGAGAGATCGCTATTAGCGATAAGACCGCCCATTGTAACACTATAATGTAAGCTATTGTGTATGAATATTTAAGTCTTATTTGTGGTGTAACAATAAAGTTTTATCTATCTATCTATCTATCTATCCTACCTGTTATTACATACGGAGCCGAGACGTGAACCCTGAAGGTACGACTGGTTCACCTATTCAAAGTCACTCAGCGAGCTATGGTGAGGGCTTACGTAGTATTTATATTCTCTTTGGTGAGGGCTATAGCTCGGAGTCTCTCTGAAGGATCGAATTCGAAATGAAGTGATCCCTCAAATAACGAAACTTATCGAGATAACTCAAAGGATCAGCAAGCTGAAGTGGCAGTAGCCCACTGCCACTTCAGCTTGTCTCATCGATAGTAGAACCCATAACCGTTGGCGTAGACGTGTTCTAGAGTGGAGACCACGGCTTGGTAAACGTAGTATAGGACGCCGTCCAGCTAGATGGAGCGATGATATACGCAATCTGGCTGGCAGAAAGAGATTTATCCGTCAGAGAACCGAAGTAATCGACATAGCTCAAAGGATTACCAAGCTGAAGTGGCAGTGGGCTGGTCACATTTGTCGTAGATAACATTTAGGGTAGACGTGTTCTAGAGTGGAGACCACGGCTCGGTAAACGTAGTATAGGACGCCATCCAGCTAGATGGAGCGATGATATACGCAATCTGGCTGGCAGAAAGAGATTTATCCGTCAGAGAACCGAAGTAATCGACATAGCTCAAAGGATTACCAAGCTGAAGTGGCAGTGGGCTGGTCACATTTTTCGTAGATAACATTTAGGGTAGACGTGTTCTAGAGTGGAGACCACGGCTCGGTAAACGTAGTATATGACGCCGTCCAGCTAGATGGAGCGATGATATACGCAATGTGGCTGGCAGAAAGAGATTTATAAGTCAGAGAACCGAAGTAATCGACATAGCTCAAAGGATTACCAAGCTGAAGTGGCAGTGGGCTGGTCACATTTGTCGTAGATAACATTTAGGGTAGACGTGTTCTAGAGTGGAGACCACGGCTCGGTAAACGTAGTATAGAACGCCGTCCAGCTAGATGGAGCGATGATATACGCAATCTGGCTGGCAGAAAGAGATTTATCCGTCAGAGAACCGAAGTAATCGACATAGCTCAAAGAATGACCTAGCTGAAGTGGCAGTGGGCTGGTCACATTTGTCGTAGATAACATTTAGGGTAGACGTGTTCTAGAGTGGAGACCACGGCTTGGTAAACGTAGTATAGGACGCCGTCCAGCTAGATGGAGGGATGATATACGCAAGCTGGCTGGCAGCGGCTCAAAACAAGGAGCTAAAGATCGAGCTCAGTGGCGTGCCATAGGTGAGGCGTATGTCCAGCAGTGGCCAATATAGACTGATGATGATGATGAGTAATAGAAGATGACTTACCTGCGATATAAAACGTAAGAACACATAGAATTATAAATAATATTAACTGAAAATTGGTTAAAACATTTTGAAATCGCTCCATTTTCAACTAAAACAACACTCCAGCCATCTTTAACAATAACGACTAAAAATAAATCATTAAATTATTTCATTACGTGATTCACATGAGGGCATTTTCCCTATTTATGACTGGTAGGGGAACCTTGATTTTCACTTTAATCGGAATTTTTAACCGAAAAAGAAGGAAGTTCTACGTTCGTTAGTATGTTTAACTGAATTCACAAAAAAGGAGGGGGATATTTTTTTATGTTTGTCACCTCAGAACTCCGTAATTTCTTAACCAATTTGTATTTTTTTTTTATCTTATAGGCCAGCGTTTGACCACTATCTCTCCTGTTGGTAAGTGATGGTAAGCACGCTAGGCCTAGAATGGGAGAACTGGCTCTCAAGGATAGCTGCCGGAACACATTTTGGCGACAGATTGTCTGTGGTAGCTGGCCAGGCGGACACTAGATAGTGTCCTACCACCATGCGGGGGTTGTTGGTTTCTGTAACGATGTTTTCCTTCACCGGAGGGCCACTGTGAGAAGCGCACATAAATTTTTCGATAGAAAAATCAATTGGTGCACGGCGGGGTTTTAACTCGGTACCATGGCACCAAAGCCGATCGTTCTCCCGATTACGCCACCGGGCCCTCAAAACATTTGAAAAATTCTTTGTTTTTTGATAGAGTATAAATATTTTTCTCTTTTGGTCCCATTGTAATATTTCGAGATATGATAAGTATCTGCAGAGATAGAGAGATAAACACCTCAAACTGAAAATGAAAAGCGCGGCATTTAAAGTCGGTGTTTTTCGTTTTAAAAACGAATTTTTCGGTGATTTATAGTAGGCACAACTATATCTCTGTTGTTTATGAACTGACTTCTATGATTAATTTTGCCTTGGATTTAAGTAGCCCTATTTAGTCCTGTCCATCCTAAGGTTGTCTGTAAGAGATTGCCCGCCGAGGCCGATTTTACTGTCATAGTATTGCTATATTTCTTTAAGTTCTGTTTTTATTGGTGATCAATAAAAAGTTATGGTTTTTTTTTAAGGTAAAAGTTAACAGGACAAGAACGACGCTCGCCTGATGGTGAGCGATGACGTCTACCTATTACAGATACAGCGGCATGAATTTTGCATGTCACTGCACTGCGCCTGTTACCTTGAGACATAAAGATTCTCATCTCACATGCCCTGTAATTTCACTCGACACCTTACCATTTCAACCGAAAAACATTCCTATTTCACGGCTGAAAATTAATTGGCAAAGTGGTGGTACCACCCCAGGCGGACTAGCAGAAGTCCTACCACTACAAATATTGTATTGTAATGAGAAAAATATCTACATATGTTATTGTAAAAATGTAGGTACCTTTAATATTTATTTATAACATCGTAAGCCATTTTCATGTTTTTGTGAGATTAGCGCACGGCAATAGAGTTGATACAATATGTATTGTACAAAACTATTTTTTTTTTACGAAATAAGGTTACAGGACAAGAACGACGCTCGCCTGATGGTGAGCGATGACGTCTACCTATTGCAAATTTCTGGATAGCCAGAATTTTGTATGTCACACTGCGCTTGTTACCTCGAGATATAAAGCTAAGTCTCACATGCCCTGTAATTTCACTGGACACATTTGCCATTAAAACCGAAAAATATTTCTATTTCTTCGAATTATTGGCAAAGTGGTGAAAAGATACCACCCCATGCGGACTAGCAGGAGTCATCTCACTGCAAAAGTCTAGCGAAACAAAACATATAGAAAAGGACGGGAGCATAAATGCGAATTGTTCGAACGTCTTACGTCACTTCCTTTCCAATGCAGCTTGCAAAAAAAAGAGGGTGCGTAGAAAGCTAGGCGTTAGAAGTGAAACTTCCTTCACAGAGCAGGAATTCTTTTAAACAACTCCATCTGTTTAACTTAGCGGGACGAATGCCCGAATGATAGCGAATACGTCTTCGTAGTTACGCCGTACTACAATAGAGGGCGTTTTTAACTAATATACCATATAACATATTAATATACCATATTTCTTTATTGTTATAATGTATAAAATTATGTAAGTGTAAGTAATATGGATATAGGTATATATGTATTTGTGTAGATGTATATGTTTATGTAATGTATATATATATATATACATGTATGTTTGTATATACGCGTGTATTTATGTATATGTATAACTATATAATTAACTAACGATTAAAATAGATACACCACCGTCCGTCACAGTCTCGCAATATTACTCTCAGCTTGGTTGTCTGGAAGAAATCGCTTTAAGCGATAAGACCGCCCTTTGCATTACTTAGAATAAGTATTTTTCTGTAATTATTGGTGTGCAAATAAAGTGTTTATCTATCTATCTAACATGCCACGTACGTCAATTCCGTTGCATTTTTTACCCCAGTGCGCCTGAATAAGTTTCACCTCAAAAGATAAAAGGCGATTTGATATCTGGTATATTATTATGGTCACCCTAATAATTATATTACAAGGAAATGGAAAATCCCGTCGTTACTTACATTATTATTTGCCTGGTTTTGAGCATTAAATGAATTTACATTATAATAAATTTTTTTAATTTTATACAGCTCTGCCCATATCAGTAATGCCATTGTATTTTTAATCCCCGACACAAAATGAAGAGGTATTCTATGTTTGACGTGTGTATCTGTGTGTCTGCTATACACCGAATGGGACCCCATGAAGGCGGACCGTTAAAGTGCGTACATACTATGTAACATATAACACGTCCACACCATGTAAACTTGTTATTCAACATTGCAATATAAAACAATAAGTACACATTAGAATAACAATGTTATTTGACAATTATCGTTTGTCATTCTTCAGTAGTAGGTATGGGTAACTCCGGACACATCTATATCTTCGGATTTATACCCCTAAGCGGATATTGGCGCGGAGGGGCAGCATTGGCGTGGATGGCTTAGGGTGTCGAGAGTTGTGCTGCACTTTCAGTGAAAGTCTTTCACTAAACACTATTAGCGGCTTTATGACGTCAACACGTTTTCAGAGGGTCTCATTTCATTATTTATAACCGAGTTAAACAAATTCGTCAGAATATTTTTTATGTTCACCGAATACTCGGATATGCCAGAACCATTAGAGAGAACATTAGCGTATGCGAATGAAATAGCTATAGAGATATAACCCGACTAAAACGATGAACACGTGATACATATGCCAGCTCTAGGATAAAATGAACAACGTAATTTGGTCGGGTTATACATGACAACAGGTGAGAGCCAATGGGTGCACTAGAAACTGGCTCCATACATTGGGAGCCAGTTTAATCGCATACGCAGGTAAAGGATAAAAAATTGTTGTTCATCTCGCTCTCTCATACCAGTGATTGTATAGTTTTATCCTTCTCATATTATTATTGTTATTTAAATGTCACATCAGCTTAATATTCCACCCACGGCCAGAACCGATTCGGACCTTAAACTTGGCACTGGAAAATGACTAGTGCGACGTTTGAAGTCGGTTCTATTAATTTTATATGTTTTTTAAACGATTTTAAATTATAAGTTTTTGAAGAAAAACTACTTCAGGCGCACTCTGGTAAATAAAATAGACGGATGTGACGTAGCGTCACGGTCCGAAGGCAACGGAAGTGGCGTAAGCGTCATGTTTTACTTTATATTTATAAACGCCCTCTATTGTAGAACGGCGTAACTACGAAGACGAATCCGCTAAAGTTCAACAGATGGAGTTGTACAAAAATTATATTACAAAAGTATTTACAACGCTCCACCACGCATGTGTGCGTACTGGTACTGCCGGCCTGCTACTGAACACGAATCATTACAACTACATACAAACTCTTTCGTAAGGATGTGACTACACACATTAAAACGGTAATTTGGAGGGGCGGGCCATTTTATCGTAGTAAATCTCTAGCTTTCTACGCACCCTTTTTTATATGGTCAAGAATTTAATAAATACCTGTATGGACTGATTTTCCCATATTGACCGAGTTAATAAAAACACTATTTAGCATACTGAACGAGTTAATAAAACACTATTTAGCATACTGAACGAGTTAATAAAAACACTATTTAGCATACTGAACGAGTTAATAAAAACACTATTTAGCATATTGACCGAGTTAATAAAAACACTATTTAGCATATTGACCGAGTTAATAAAAACACTATTTAGCATACTGAACGAGTTAATAAAAACACTATTTAGCATACTGAACAAGTTAATAAAAACACTATTTAGCATACTGAACGAGTTAATAAAAACACTATTTAGCATATTGACCGAGTTAATAAAAACACTATTTAACATACTGAACGAGTTAATAAAAACACTATTTAGCATATTGACCGAGTTAATAAAAAGACTATTTAGCATGTAAATTATTTTATTGCCAACAATATTATATATAAATTATATTTACAACAAAAAATTACAACTTCAACTTAATTACAACCTTAACTATTCTGGGTATGTATTTATAAACATGATGTAATATTGAGTCAAATATGAGGCCTATATCCAGCAGTGGGCAGAAATGGACTGATAATGATGATTAAGTCGCATTATGCTTTACTATTTCATTATTAAATTATAAATAGACTATGAGTAAAAAAAAACCTACCATGAGTATGCCATAATTTATAATTGAATAATAATATCGTTTAAAAACTAAAAAACAACCGACTTCAATGCCGCGCTATTCATTTTCAGTACCAATTTTGAGATGTTTATCTCAATATCTCTGGAGATACTTATCATACCTCGATAAAATTACCATGGTACCACACTTGGGATATCTCCTTTCGAACAAAAAAAGAATGATCGAAATCGGTACATAAACGACGAAGTTATCCGCGAACAAACATAAAAAAAAAAAAAAAAAAAATATATATACGGTCGAATTGAGAAACCTCCTCCTTTTTTTGAAGTCGGTTAAAAACGTTTTTTTTTTCTGATTTATTCATTCATAAGGAGCCATTTTTAATAGACTTCGAAAAAGAAGGAGGTTCTATGTTCCACATATGTATTTTTTTTTAATATTTATGTTCACCGATTACTCAAAGATTGTGAAAGTTCTTCTTTTGTTTAAACGAAACACTTTCCAGGTGGTCCCATTTAAATTTCATCGAGATCTGACGATCTCCAGAGATATGCAGATAAACACCTCAAACTTGGTAAATGGCTAGCGCGGCATTTGAGGTCGCTTCTTTTAGTTTTTAAACGATCTTAAGGGGGGGTTAACTCGGGGTGCACTTTTCCATATAAATGTATTCCCCTGTTTCCTTCATGGAAAATGCTTCTAGAGCAAATTTTTTTCTACGAAAAATAAAGTTCTGCTGTAGCTACGTCCCTGTCGTTTCCTTTTTTGATCAACTAATTGCAAATAGAAATATGATGATCAAAAAACCTGAAAAATTACTTATTTTACGGCCCTGATATAAACGGCAAATAGACTTGAAAGGGTTTCAAGACAAAAAAAATTATAGCAGTACGGATGCACTTATCTGCAAAAATGTTGTGAAAAAATAATTTCATCGGATCAGTTTTCGATGACAAAACAGGGCTATACGAGACCTAGTATTTGAGTCAACATTTTGTAGGTAAAATGGATCTGAGTTGCTGTTGTCCCTATCGCACTCTTGTTGGTTGTTCGGGCACTGCGCGACGGCAAGTTTCTTTAAAATTTTAAAAATTATTCCAATTCCTCGCACCCGCGTTTCCTCTTAAATGGTTTGGTTCCATACATTAGCTTTTATTTGAGGTTAAGAATTAATTTCCTCAAACTTTTATAGTAGTTCATGAAACTGTTGTATAATGTGTTTTAATACCTAGTTATGAGTAGTTTCATACACTACTTCATCTACACTCATGCAATAGGTAAATAAACAAAGTTAACAAAAAGTTAGCTAACAAACACAAAATGGCTCCGTAAGGCCCTGCCCGCACAGCGAAAAATTGCTCTGTGAAAAATCACAGCGAGTTTTTTTTTCGCAATTCTATGAAGTATTGAATCTTTCTTCTATCTTATCTTATTCTTTCTTTCATCTATTGGACGTATCCGCACTGGCGGAAAAAAATCTGTGATTTGATGCAAATTGTACGCGAAGATTCCTATCGCGGAATTTAAATCGCGCTGTGAAATGTCGCTGTGCGGACAAGGCCTACTATGGTTACGGAGTACATCGGTCAACCGCGCATGCGTCCTAGCGCGCCCATGGACAATGATAAAAATCGAACAGAAAACTCCTTGGTCGACCCAAAGTTTCCACTTTGGACACATCCACTTTGGATCGACCAAGGATTTTTCAGATAAACAGTTATTTTATAGCATTATTTTCTTAAGAAATCTGTATCATAATAAAGCTTTTAAATTTCATTTCAGTAATACATGCATAAAGACTGTCATTATAATATTATTTGTTCTTTCATAATAAGAACTACACGGGTCTAGTTAAAGTTATTTATTTATTATCTATCTATATTTATTTCATCGTTCATCGCTCCACTGAAATGGCGCTAAACGCTTTTCAATCGGCAGCATTAAATTTAATTCTTCCACGTCTTGTAGAGTCTGAAATGAGGGAAAAAAACATATTAATAGTTGGATCACCTATCAAATAAAGACATGTCGACAGTTCGATAGTTGTAGTGTGTACGTAACTACGCCAACCGTTGGTTGTTGTCAGTGATTGTAACCGGAAAAGTTTCCGCGACCAAAAACCAAGCCTAGCACGAAGTTTGCCAATTGATCATTGAATGATCGAAATGAACTAAATGACGGGGACGCAGCTATATATATAAAGGAATAATATCGTTTAAAAACTAAAAAAGAACCGACTTCAATGCCGCGCTATTCATTTTCAGTACCAATTTTGAGATGTTTATCTCAATATCTCTGGAGATACTTATCAGACCTCGATAAAATTACCATGGTACCACACTTGGGATATCTCCTTTCGAACAAAAAAAATAATAATCAAAATCGGTTTATAAACGACGAAGTTATCCGCGAACAAACATAAAAATATATATATACGGTCGAATTGAGAAACCTCCTCCTTTTTTTGAAGTCGGTTAAAAAATCCAAAAATATAAAGATTAAAATTAAAGGGTGTCACCATACATACATAGATTCGCCAATTAAGATAAGCCTCTGAGTTATATGAGCGCTCATACAATTTAGAGGTCTAGCTTAATTGGTACATTCGCAAAATACGCGACATAAACGGTCATATCTTTTGATCGCGTTGACTTACAGGTTCGATTTTTTCAAAGCCGAAAGATACCGTAGACCTGAGTATTTAGTATAAGTTTCAACTTGGAGGTATCAAGTTAAAACTTATTATTACGCTTTCCGCATATAAAGGGTCTTGACAGACGGACAGACAGACAGACGGATAAAAAGTGATCCTATAAGGGTTCCTTTTTAGGGTTCCGTAGCCGAATGGCAAAAAAACGGAACCCTTATAAATTCGTCATGTCTGTCTGTCTGTCTGTCTGTCCGTCCGTATGTCACAGCCATTTTATTCCGAAACTGTTAGGACTACAGAATTGAAACTTGGTAGGTAGATGTATTCTGTAAACCGCTTTCCGATTTTTATACAAAAATAAAAAATATAAAAGTTTAAGGGGGGGCGGGGCATCCCATACATGGAACAGAAACAAAAAAAAAAAATCTTCAAACCTATACGCGTGGGGTGTCTATGGATATGTCTTCAAAAATGACATTGAGGTTCCTAAAATCATTTTTTCTCAAAGTCAATCATTTGAAAGATAGGCGCGTCTAAAGTGGTAAAATGTGTGTCGCCCCCCCCTTTAACTTTTAAAAAAATCTAAAAAAAATATATGCTGTAGATCTCAATAAAAACTAACAACGAAAATTGGTTTGAACGAGATGCAGTCAGCAGTTCTAGAGATATGGCGACCGCAAAGATAACTTTGTTTTTCATACAAACACTATGAAAAACAAAGTTAATTTTGTAGTTGCGAAAAATCATAGTTATGGAATACTTAACTGTGTCACGGAACCCTACGAGTGCGAGTCCGACTTGCACTTGGCCAGTTTATTTTCCTTTTAAGGCACAGAACCTAAAAATCGCCTGGTGTATTACTAGGATCACAGCTACGAATAAATAATAAGTCAGGAAATCTAATTCAGAACAAATTCCACACAAAAAGTGCCCCTCCTTCATATCAAAACGACGTAGATTCAAAATAAGAATCACTTTCAAAGCTACAAATAATTGGCTTGGAGATTGAGTTAAATTCGGTTCGCGTATGTGCTGCAATGTCTGTTATGACAGTTGAGTCAAACAAGACAAATGTCCGACTAATGACGCGCTGGACACGACTTTTAATCCCGCCTGCTTGCACACGACTTTTGTTGGGTCATTTTTATAACGCAGTAACATTCTTGACTTATTATTTATTCGTAGGTTCACACCAGATGATTTTTAAGGTTAGTTAGCTTTTAGGTTACCTGGTTCAACAGAGAATTGCAGCGACTTAGTTGATGCGAAATCTCGTGTACGCGCGACAAACGCTCCGCGTGCCGCGCGTTGCTGCGTTGTCGCTCCACCATCTGACTGTACAGGCGGGATATGTCGCTGTCTACCTACAATTATAATTTAATTTAGATGGCCCGTTGGCGTAATCGGGAGAACGGTCGGCTTTGATGCCGTGGTACCGAGTTCAAACCCCGCCGTGCACCAATGGATTTTTGCATCGAAAAATGTATGTGCGCTTCTCACAGTGGCCCTCCGGTGAAGGAAAACATTGTTAAGAAACCAACAACCCCCGCATGGTGGTAGGACACTATCTACTGTCCGCCTGGCCAGCTACCACCCTCAAGTTAGAAAATCTGTCGCCAAAACATCTAATGTGTTCCGGCAGCTATCCTTGAGAGCCAGTTACCATTCTAGGCCTAGCGTGCTTACTGCTTACCATCTTCGACCGCATCATCACTTACCAACAGGTGAGATAGTGGTCAAACGCTAGCCTATAAGATATTAAAAAAATATACACATATTGACATATTGAATTTTTGTAAATTGTTAAACACAATCCAAAATGTCATCGTACCGACGGGACTTGAACCCGCAACCTCCGGAATAAAATGTTCCGGTGCTTTTTCCAATTAAGCCACGGTGCG
Organism: Cabera pusaria; assembly: GCA_954871355.1. NCBI lineage: Eukaryota > Metazoa > Arthropoda > Insecta > Lepidoptera > Geometridae > Cabera > Cabera pusaria. The sequence continues at coordinate 3,722,952 of OX940915.1, forward strand.
AAGTATCGTTACGACGAAATGCCGTCGGTACGATGAAATTTTGGATTATGTTTAACAATTTACAAAAATATAAAGTGTGTGACACTTCAAAGAAACATAATATTTGATTTACGCAGTGCAACATCTCTCGCCGGATTTGAAAAGTATAATGATTTCTTCCGAATGATTAACTTACGTAATACTTACTTAATTGGCAAAAGCACCGGAACATGTTATTCAAGTCCCGTTGGTACGATGAAATTTTGGATTGTATTTAACAATTTACAAAAATATAAAGTTTGAAACACTTCAAAGAAACATAATATTGAATTTTTTTTCTCATATAGAGTAAGATAACCTAGATTGACACAACCCTAGCAATGGCAGTCATTGCACACCAACGGACAATCAATGGCAGTCATTTTATTTGTCATTATAACGTTTAGGTGTGCACCTTTTTTTGAAGTTATTTCCATTCAGGCAAATGTATCGCGGCGCTTCTTTGGCACTTTTATGTAGTTCCTACCTCCATTATATTAATTTTTTTATATCTTATAGGCTAGCGTTTGACCACTATCTCACCTGTTGGTAAGTGATGATGCGGTCGAGGATGGTAGCACGCCAAGCCTAGAATGGTAACTGGCTTTAAAGGATAGCTGCCGGAACACATTAGATGTTTTGGCGACAGATTTTCTAACTTGAGGGTGGTAGCTGGCCAGGCGGACACTAGATAGTATCCTACCACCATGCGGGGGTTGTTGGTTTCTTAACGATGTTTTTCCTTCACCGGAGGGCCGCTGTGAAAAGCACACATACATTTTTCGATAGAAACATCCATTGGTGCACGGCGGGGTTTGAACTCGGTACCTCTAGCATCAAAACCGACCGTTCTCCCGATTACGCCACCAGGCCCTCAAACTGGCTATTCCTGTGCGGGATTTCAGCCAAATTGATCGAGAATTAACATATCCTGTCATCTTTTATCATAAAGTTATATTACCTCTCTAATTTTAGAAGCTAGATTAATCTCTTCGGCGGCCAATGGATGAGCGCACGCAGCCAAATGTGCCTGGAGTCTGCTCGTTAGACGAACCCACGGACGGTAGTCCAAGCCTAGAAAAAATGTAAGAAAATGAATTAAAATTTTGAAAAAAACAGCCATCCAACCCTACAAACAAGAAATAAAATTTTAAATATTTTATGATCGTACAAAACCTTCGAGCATTTACCAAAGGAGATGTTAATGCAAGGCGTACCTCTCTGCTGGCCATAAAGCCATTTTTGGCCATATGAGCGTGCGTAACTACGCTGTATTTTTAATACTGTGTGCGCGTTTCAAGCTAGTGTGCGAGATCGTTAAAGTTAGTGATTTGTGTGTGTGCAATGCGTGTTTACCTCGTCCCCCGTAATTATCGGCAGAAAAAAATGTTTGCGGATTACAACGTTAACATCTCCATTGGTAAATGCTCAAGTACAAAACGAAAAAACGGACTTCACATGCCGCGATACTCAAAGTACTGGCTAGTTATAATCATGTCATCTAAGTATACAAATTTGCTTATATTGTTTATATCTCCGGAGATAATTGTCATACCTCGATAAAATTTGACCTAACGGGAGGCATAATCTCTCAAACAAAAAAAGAATTTTTAAATCGGTCAAGATTTGACGCAGTTCTGAGGTAACATACATAAGAATTTATTAAAAAATAAAGAAAACCAAAAACATACAGTCGAATTCTGAACCTCCTCCTTTTTGTGGATTCGGTTAAAAAGAATATTTTTTTTTAACAACAACGATAAAAACAGCCATCCAAGCCTAGAAGAAAAGATCTTTTGTAAACATTTAGAGAACGCAATAAGCAAATGATTTATGAAACTCGTTGCTAGGCTTGGGTGGCTGTTTTGTCTTGAATTAAAACTTTGAAAAAAAGACTTATGTAGAATAAAGTCCTTAGTATGCATCTCAAATTTGATTGAAATCCGTCGATAAATGGCGCTACAGGAAACTCCCTCCCGCCCTCTCCACAAAAAAAATCAATAATCGGGGGCTTTTTGAATTATTTTTTTCGCAATGTCTTGTGTAGATTGAAGTCCTCAGTGTGCTTTTCCCCTATGAATGAATTCCGTTGATAAGTAACGCTACAGGAAACTTCTCCCCTTTCCCCCCCATCAAAAAAACACGATCGGCAAAAATTCTTAAATAAATGAAGGAACTCGTGTGCCAATTTTCGTCAATATCAGTTGAAAAATGCGACCCGTATGCGAGAACATACAGACAGACAAACATCCGGACAAAAACATTTTTGGCCTAGTCGAAACTGAGACACTTCGCTCGCTGCGCTCGCTCGGTCAATAAACCCTACAGATGCAAGAATGTAATAATTACTACAAATAAATGAATAATAATTTAAGATCATTTACAAAACGAAATAAACCGACTTCACATGCCGCGATAGTGAAAATATCCACTAGTCACAATCATGTCATCAAGGTAGTCAAGAGCTGAGCGAGCCGAAGGAGCTTTTAAAAAATAAAACTTTATTAATTCAAGACGTTTATTCTCTACAAGAGCTCGTCTAAGACTAACTTAAATATAAATTAAATCTAGAGCTTTGATATTAGACCACCGTGGGACGGATGCTCTTATCTGTTGTTTGTCTATTCAGCGTCCGGTGTCTGATTGCGTTACTCAGAATATAGAACGCTGACGCGTGTGTTCTGTAGAGTCGGCAGACGTAACTCCTCCCTCCTTAAGTTCGAAGTTATCTTTTTTGGGAGAACTTCGAGAACATGTTTTTAACAATAATTTTGGATGATATTTATAGACCAGGTAACAAAGCATTATACATATTAAAACATAGAGTCCGAGAGTCCAAACGCTTATACTACGCACTTCAATAATTGCCTTTACACTTTCACTATTTTCAGTATCACTTTTCTTTAAAGCTAACGACAATAGTTTCAGGTCCATCAGGTCCAAGCTTTCCAGGTTTACAGGTGGAGCGGATTTCCTTTCGTCAGGTAAGAAGAGTGTAGGTAAGTTCAGGATCGGTAGCTCTGGATAATATGTTATATTTTCAATATACATTTGCCGCTTTTGCAATATGATGTTTTGAATTTTCACCTCGCAGGGATCATCTAAGGTCATTATATAGGTGCCTTTGATCTTATGATGAAGCAGTTCACCATCACATGTCCTTGTAAGCAGCTCTTCATCTCTACTGTACAGGATCCATCTATTTGTTTGCAGGAACTGGATTCTGATCTTCTCAATGGTTATGGGAATCTGGATGCATGACGTTACATTTTCAGCAAACGTCATCAGGTCGGTGATGCATGGGTCTTGAATATATTGAAGCATTCCGTCAGTGCAGAGGAATCTGGACTCGTCGACTTCTTGGCATGGATGAGTGAACAGTCTAGTCTTCAACCCTTTCGCCAAGAGGTAAGGATACTCCGGTATTATGACGACGGTGAAGTTAAAGGATAATACTGGTAAAGGAATCGATTTATAATAGATATATGTATCTTTTTCAATCAGCGGTATTTTCAAAAGGTAAGTGATTTGATTTTTCTTCAAATAGGCTTTAAGTGTTACAACTTGGTCTATCTTAACTAAGTTTTCTAAGCTAGGCGTAAAAACTATTTTTTCTTTATTATTAATATTTTCAAGTAGCTGTAACAACTTATTTGATTCTATTATAGACTGATGTAAAACTCCTAACCTACTAAACGATAAACTAGTTTTTATTTCATTCAAATAGGTGTAAATAACTTGAAAATTATGGATTAGTAGATTATATGTATTAATGAACTGTATTCCTAAATATTCTGACTCTATTAGATTTTGCGCTATCATTTCAATTTTATTATTTATTTGAGCGAGATTATTATTTAATATAATAGTAGAATTTGTCATAAGTTCCACCATTTCGGTAATCACCGTTAGTTTTCAGTTATTTTGATTTTGTTTCGTTTTCATTTAATTAATTAATTTATCGTATTTAATGGCATCGTCATTATCTAGATTTCCGGTTATCATTTTTATAAGTGAACCTAGTGGGTTAATTAGACCTCGTTTGATTCGAATGTTCGGAAAGATTTGGGTAAATTTGTTTAGAGTTATATTTTTAATGTATTCTACTTGACTTCTAACATCTACAAAATTATCCGTAAAGTTCTTATTAAAATAAATCTTAATTAACTTATCTAACTGAGAAAGTAGTTGAACGTTAAATCTTAAATCTTCTTCAATGGGTTTAATGTCTAATACTTTTGCGAGAGTCCACTTGTCACTACTAATTACTGCAACGCCAGTTTTCGTAAACAGGATTCCAGGGTTTCTATCTAGTGCCTGAAGTTGAAGGGCCTGCAGTTGCGGACCAGAAGGATGCGGAGGTGCCTGTGAAGGGCGTTTAACACTCTTTAATGGAACTTTAGTGTTTCGATTTTTAACTTGAATCGGAACTACGTTTCTACTAATCTCAGCAACTATAGCCTTTTGGAAACGTGGTTTATCGTTGCTACTCCTTTTATTAACTTTTTTAGTGAATACTACATCACCGGGTTTTATTTCAACTACTGTTTCTCCTCCTCTTTTCTCTATTATTTTCTCCTTTTGTTTAATGGCTTGTTCTGATAAATGATCATATAGAAACTTAGTTCTTTTAGCATGTTCTTTGATCAGTTGCTGCATGTACTGTTTCTCGTAATTTAAATTAAATACATTTCTAGAATCAGTGTGTCCTAATAAAACTTCGAATGAGGTAAAACCAGTGGTTGAGTGTATAGAGTGGTTATACGCCATGATAGAGTATGTCATTACGGTAGCGGCATCGGTGTACTTATGCTCGCACTTAGCCAACCTGTAGATTTCAATGATAGTAGAATGAAATCTTTCTATGACGCCCATAGAATTCGGGTTGTTAGGAGTTCCTATGTGGAGATCTACCTTGTAAAGAGCTAAAAGTTCTTTCAAGAGAGCATTATTAAATTCAGAACCAGCATCTGAACTGATTTTGTAGGGTACGCCATACAAGGATAAATATTTAATAAGGGCTCTTACAACCTCTGGTGTCGATCTATTAGGTATTTTGAGAGCTTGAGCGATTTGAGAAAAGGCATCAACTACAGTCAAATAATAGCGTCCTTCAATTGTAAATAGGTCAATGAAATTTTCCTCTAAAGGTTTTGACTGGGTGTGTGTTAGTTGTAACTTAGGCTTAATCGGTTTTCGGTCGTATTTCATACGTTTGCATGTTTCACATGAGTTTATAAAACTGGAAATGGTTTGTTCCATATTATGCCAAAAGTAGGTGCGCTTAATGTGCACTAAGGTCTCTTAATACCACGGTGGCATGTTTTACCAGTATGGTATTTGGCAACAATGTCTTTCTGTTCTAATTCATCTTCTACAAATACTACTCTTTTGGTACACTCGAAAAATTGTACAGATTCTTTTTTTTAAACAAATATATTACCATTTGTGCGAATTGTTGTCTATGCTGTTCTTCCTCAAAGTAAATGAAGTATTTGGTATTGTTTCTTATATACTCCTTTAGAAATTGTTTAACAAGGTCAGTTCGGTTCAAAGGTAAGTAAGTGTACTTCAAGAATTTTCTGTTTTTCGCGGGATATACTTTTAACTGCTAATTTATCAATAGACCAAGAATGAACCAAAATTTGGTTGGGTTTGGTGTCTATAGCTTCTTGCAGTATACCGGGATACCTTTAGATTCGATATCTTGTCCTGAATGAGCGGTTTCAGTACTAGAAGAATTTTCAGAAGCTGTTAAAGTTGAACTCGAAGGGCATTGTATCGAGTAGGGGGAATGGCATTTCAACGTTTCTTCTGAATCTGATACAACTGATTCATTTTCGTCGTCAGAAATTAGAGATATTATGTTATCCGGTTGTGCTAAGGTTTTATTTCGTAATTTTCCTAATGCTTCTATTTCTTTTGTCAATCGTCTTATTTCTCGGTTTCTATTTTCGTCCGAGTCAATATTTACTTGTGTGGATATATTGTCATCGTTACCTAATGCGTTTATTCGAATACGCGATAATGCGTCGGCATTACCGTTAAGTGTGCCCTTTTTATGAACTATTTCAAAGTCGTATTCAGACAATCGTAATCGCCAGCGTGTCAATCGACTATTTGTGTCTTTTAGAGAGTTAAGCCAGGCTAGCGGCTTATGATCGGTTACTATGGTGAATTTCTTACCATAGAGGTAAGGGCGAAAGTGTTTTACTGCCCAGACTATTGCGAGCAGTTCTTTCTCCGTAACACTATAACGCGTTTCTGCATCGTTCAGCGTTCGGCTGGCATACGCCACGGGCTTATCCTGACCGATAGGACCTTGTGAAAGGACTGCTCCAAGAGCGAATTCTGAAGCATCCGTTGTCAGTATGTAAGGCTTGTCAGGATCAGGGTATTGTAAAATTGGGGCATTTACAAGAAGCTCTTTGCATTTTTCAAAGGCTGCTATGTATTTGTCATCATCGATAGGCATTGAGCGCTTTTGTTTTAGTCGTTCTGTCATTGGTTGGGTGATTTTAGCGAAGTCCTTAATGAACTTACGGTAGTACCCAATAAGACCTAAGAAACTTTTAATTTCTGTTTCGGGGTAAGGGATATTCTAGGATGGCTTTAATTTTGTCATTGTTAGGTTTTAAGCCTTCGCTAGTTATTGTGTGACCTAAGTATAAGACCTCCTTTCTAAGAAATTCGGACTTATCTAGCTGAATTTTTAAATTGGTTTGTCGTAATCTGTCAAAAACGGTCCGTAGTTTGACTATATGTTCTTGCAAGCTGGACGAATAAATAATTATGTCGTACAAGTACACAAGACAGTGTATTCCTTGCAAACCACGTAACACAATCAATCGTTCTTTGAAAAGTTGCCGGTGCCATTTTTAATCCAAACGGCATACGGGAAAATTCGTAATGTCCTGCGTTTATACTAAATGCGGTTTTCTGTCTGTCTTCTTCAGCGACTTCTATCTGGTGATAGCCACTGGCTAGGTCAAGGGTAGTAAAGTAACAGCTACGTCCTAGTTTGTCAAACAGTTCTGTAATATTTGGTAGTGGGTATTTATCGTCTATTGTAATTTCGTTTAGTTTTCGGTAGTCAATAACAAGTCTATATTTTTTTTCGTTACTCGCGTCTAATTTCTTTGGCACTAGGTGCACAGGGGCACTCCAGGGAGAATACGACTCTTTTACAATATTATTTTCCAACATTTTATTAACTTGTTTATTTATTTCATCATTTATTACTTGAGGTTGCCTATAGGGTCTGATGTATATCGGATCTTCGTTTCGCGTACGAATGTGGTGTTTAACTTCGTTAGTATATGTCAACGGTAATTTTTCGGTATAAAAGATGTCTTTGTATTAAGGCAAAGTTTTTTAATTGAGTCTCTTACTTCTGAATTCATATGGTCTAAACGCAAGTTGCTAACATTTTCTGTCAATATCTGGTCAATCTCTATGTTATTTCGGTCATCTAATTTGTGAAAATTGCATTTTTCGCCGTCATGTTTAGTTACTTCAAAAGGTCGTGTAACTGTTAGAGTCATTTCAGTATCCAAAGTATTTTGTATGATCGTTGTTGCATACCCGTTTTCGCACTTAACTAAAGCGGTAGGCATTCTAACACCATCACAAAATAGTTTGTAGTTTAATATAGCATCGCCGTTTTGTAGGTCTGTCGGTAATTTCACTCTTTGTTCGCAACGTGGGCTTATTCTTATTTCATTATTAGGATTGTATATAATAGGAATAGCCGATGATTGGGTATAGAGAATTTGGTTTTGCATGTCAATTTTCGGGTTCAATTGTTTCAGAAGGTCACTGCCAATGAGTCCATCGTAACAGCCATCAACATCATAAATATAAAACTTATGCGTTTCAGTGCTGTTAAATGTTGGGAATAACGGAACTACTACAACTTCGTTATGTTGGCTAGATGCGTGGGTGCTTATAACTTCAAACGGCTCGTAGTGTTTGAAATCGTTAAAATACTCACTAGCCATTTTTGGTGAAATGAATGATCTTGAACGTCCGGTATCAATCATAAATTTAGAATTGATTTCGGGTATTATTACGTGCGGTAATTTCAACGTATTATAATGAAGTTGTATTATTTCAGGGGCTTGTTGGAGGCATTGATGTGAAAATTTTCAATGCTGTGGACAGCTGAGGCTTGGTCATCTTGTCCAGCGTTAGTCTCGGAAGTGTCGACGTTGTCAGTCGGGGTGTTATCATTGTAGTCAATATAACAGTCAGTTTCAGAATTTTCATGCATAAAAGTAAGGTCATCACTTTCAGGTTCATTTAGGCTGTACAGTTCATTCATTCTAAAACCTTGAGGTTTCAGTGGGTGAGATGTACGCATGCTCACATCAGTAGACAGCTGGGGCGCTAATCTTTGTAGGGGACGGTAACCGAATTGTTGTTGGCCTTGGGCAAAAGGTGGACGATAGCCAAACTGCTGTGGTCCTTGGTTAAACTGAGGTCGATAACCAAATTGGGGTGGATTTTGGTTGAATTGAGGTCGGTAGCCAAATTGGGGTGGACTTTGGTTAAATGAAGGCTTATAACCAAACTGCTGTTGTCCTTGGTTGAACTGTGGTCGATAGCCCAATTGTTGGGGAAGCTGTGGTCTATATCCAGCTTGTTGGGGTTGTGAAAAAGGTACGTGAGATATTTGTTTAGCGTGTGATACACCAAATTTAAAGTTTGTTTGTGGTGTATGAGAACTTGAAGTATCGAAATTGTTTTGGGGAATCCCAAATTTAAAGTTTTGCTGAGGTTGTTGATTTGAAGTGAAGAAAGGCTTCATTCCAAATTTATCTATAAAAGGATTTTGATATGTAGTTTGAGCCTTAGGCTGCAATTGATTCTGTGATCTAAGCATTTTATTTTTCGCATTATATTGATACATAAAGTTTACTTCTTCGAGCACTATGCTTAAGGCATTTTCTAGTGAAACGAAACCCTTAAGGCGCACAATGCGAAGCAACTCTTCCGGCAGGTTATATAAAAACACATTCATTGACATGTTGTCATATATCGTTATCTTACTACGACGTAGATTCACGTCCTCAATTAAATTGACTTTGGCAATCAGTGTGCTTTTAACGTGTTGAATTCTATTGCAAAAATCCAGATATGACTCGCCATTGTTCATTTTTAAAATTTCTAACTCTATTGAAATGCATTCTTCCGAACGGGGATCACCAAAATGCTGTTCAAATGCCCGTTTTAAATCAGGCCAGGTATCTAAATCTTGTCGTTCGCTTATGAGAGAGGCTGCTCTACCAGTAAGTCTGGATGTTATGAGATGGTAAACGTACAGGTCCTGCTGTGGATTTCCCTCTATTCTACAGCAGCTAATCAAGTACTCGCACTTCCTAATGAATAAGCTAAGTAATTTTTCGTCACCGTCGAATTTGGGGATGACGTTAGCAAAGTCGCGGGGTACTTGCACTATATTTTCATTTTAAATTGTTTATATTAACTAATTTAATTAATTAATTATTTTTAATTAATATACTTATTAATTTATTTATTTATTACGATGAACACTTTATTTATTTTAAAACACTAAACACATTTAAAAGAAATCACAAAACACACTTCAATGTTTGGAAATAACGTTCTGATTTCTAGACACATATAACTAAAACAGTGAATAGGATTGGAATAAGACTGGAAATAGCGATTTGGATCTACTTACAGACTGTCCATGTCCCTCGTTGAGCCTTAAACGTTGTCCTCCGGAACGCAGCAATAGCACCAACGGTGCTCTCGACGTATTTATTTGGTTCGTAGATTTCCGTAAAACGCGTGAAAACGTACGTAGCGTGTTACTAAAGTGAAGTTATTCGCGACGCCGAAATCCTACCGGCTGCGCCAGTCAAGAGCAGCCAGGCTATTTTGTAAGCTAGTTTACGCATCTCGCAAGCGGAATCCGCGGTGTGTCGTACTACGAAATTCAAATCGTAAAGCGATTACAATACGGTTGAATTTCGTAACACGAAATCCAAATCTCACTGCGAAGTTCGCTTCCGAGATTAGCTTACAGAATAGCCCTACAGAGCGAGCCGAAGGAGCTTTTAAAAAATAAAACTTTATTAATTCAAGACGTTTATTCTCTACAAGAGCTCGTCTAAGACTAACTTAAATATAAATTAAATCTAGAGCTTTGATATTAGACCACCGTGGGACGGATGCTCTTATCTGTTGTTTGTCTATTCAGCGTCCGGTGTCTGATTGCGTTACTCAGAATATAGAACGCTGACGCGTGTGTTCTGTAGAGTCGGCAGACGTAACTAGGTATCTAATTTGTTTTTATTGTTTATCTCCATGTCTCCGAAGATTATTATCAGATCTCGATAAAAATTGAATGGGACCAAACGGGAGGAATAATCTTTCAAAAAAAAAACGATTTTTTTCAAATCGGTTAACATTTGAAGGAGTTCTGAGAAAACAAACAAAAAAACAGTCGAATTGAGAACCTCCTTTTTTTAGAAATAATAATAATAAAATAAAAAAATGTTTATTTTCTCTCACAATATTAGGTTCTTACATAGTATTTTCAGAATAAAAATTAATCATTTGAATATGCAACCTATCTTTGTGAGAGACTGGTGCCTGAAATAGGTTTGAAAAACCTGTAGTACAGGTCACCAGTGCCCCCCGCGGATCGTTGAATATAATAATGTATTTAATTTTAACCTAATATACTTAAACCTCATCATTTTCTATGAATGTTGTGGCGAGAATAAGAATCTTAGTTTAAAGTTAGTCCATCAGATAATTACTATCTAAGATTATATTAATACAGCACCTTTGTTTGTATTTGTGTGTGTATGTGTGTGTATGTGTGTGTGTGTGTGTGTGCGTGTGTGCGTGTGTGCGCGCGCGTGTGTGTGTGTGTGTGTGTGTGTGTGTGTGTGTGTGTGTGTGTGTGTGTGTGTGTGTGTGTGTGTGTGTGTGTGTGTGTGTGTGTGTGTGTGTGTGTGTGTGTGTGTGTGTGTGTGTGTGTGTGTGTGTAAATGGAGTGAACTGTGTGGGTGTGAAGGGCTTTAGGTTTGGGAGATTAGGAAAGGGAAGTGCAAGGAAAAAGGCAGGAGTAGAGGGACTGATACAATGTTTTTAAATTAGTTAAATTGCCATATGAAGTAGATTTTCAGTGCCATCATAGTTAAGACTGTTGAGGTATGTTGAGATTTTTTTTGTTTGTTGTTTGTTTGAGTTTGAGGGCCTGGTGGCGTAATCGGGAGAACGTTCGGCTTTGATGCCGTGGTACCGAGTTCAAACCGCCGTGCACCAATGGATTTTTCTATCGAAAAAATTTATGTGCGCTTCTCACAGTGGCCCTCCGGTGAAGGAAAAACATCGTTAAGAAACCAACAAAACCCCCGCATGGTGGTAGGACACTATCTAGTGTCCGCCTGGCCAGCTACCACCCTCAAGTTAGAAAATCTGTCACCAAACATCTAATGTGTTCCGGCAGCTATCCTTGAGAGCCAGTTCCCCATTCTAGGCCTAGCGTGCTTACCATCTTCGACCGCATCATCACTTACCAACAGGTGAGATAGTGGTCAAACGCTAGCCTATAACGTATAAAAAAAAAAAAAAAAAATGTTGAGATTAGTTGTCTACAAATGAATGAGTTTTTTGAAAATATGGAAAGAATGTTGTTTAGTTCGCTGTAGAGATACTGACCTTGAAAACAATAAAAGTGTCGGGATAAGGATCAATGAAGGGATTGTGGTTGCCATTGGATTGCTTGTCTTCGTCGATTCTTCACCATATTTGGGTCAAAGTTAGTCTGTGCGTGATATTTGAGAACTGTTCGTAGAATGCAACATTGCCTAACACTAAGAACATCCCATTTCTTATAAAGGGCCGTTGTGGGAAACATGTAGGGAAGGCCCGCTCCAACCTTTAGTATGGCACGCTGGGCTCTCTCAGCGTTAATGAGGTGAGTTTTTGCAGCACCTCCCCATGAAGTGATGCAGTATTCAATGAGAGATTGACAGAGCGCATAGTATACCATCTTCATGATTTGGAAATCCGCAACGTGCCTAAGATTTTTAAAGATATAGATAAGCTTGCGCAGCCTAGACACAAGTGTATCGATGTGGGGTTTAAAAGTAAGGGTCTCATCAATAACCACACCCAGGTATTTTATTGTATTTGTACGATGTAGACTTGGACAGGAGCATGTAGTATGATTGCGGTCGCAAGTATGTGCTGTTAGTGAAGCTGAGGATGAGGGTAGCGAATTTGATCCAAATCCAAAGGTTATATACTTTGTTTTAGTAACATTAAGAGTTAACACATTACTTTGCAGCCAACTAGAAACAGTGTCAAATCCCTCTTGGGAGAATGAAAAAACTTCCTCCCAGGTGTCTCCACTGAAAAAGAGCGCAGTGTCATCAGCGAACATAAATATCCTGCCCTTATTTAACTGCAGCTGACATAGGTCTTTTATGTAAATCAGAAACATTGTTGGACCGACAATGCTTCCTTGGGGAATGCCATAATTATTTCGGAGTTCTTTGCTGCGCCATTTGTCAATTTTAACTATCTGTTTTCTGCCTGTCAGGTAGTCTTCGAACAGTTTTAGCGTTAGACCTCGTACTCCCATTAATTCCAACTTATATAACAGTCGAAGTCGGTTAAAAAGAATAATAATGAATAATAATGTACTAATGACCTCCAAAATATTTAACAAATAGTTTATTTTGTTTTTAGGGTTCCGAACCCAAAGGGTACCAACGGAACCCTATTACTGAGACTCCGCTGTCTGTCTGTCTATCTGTCTGTCTGTCTGTCTGTCCGTCTGTCATCAGGCTGTATCTCATGAACCGTGATAGTTAGACTGTTGAAATTTTCACAGATGATGTATTTCTGTTGTATTTCAACAAATACTAGGAACTACTGATGTATTTCAACAAATACTAAGAACAGAACAAAGTTAAAAATTAAAGGGTTTAAAACAAAAAACGTGTTTTTTACGATCTATGAATCGTTCAGAGATGGCGCTATTGTGTTTACCTTAATCTCGGAATCTGAATCTGAATCACGGAAACGGCTCCAACGATTAAATAAAATTTAGTATATAGGGGATTTCTGGGACGATCTAGCTAGGATTCATTTTCAGAAAATGTTGTTTTATTCGTGTTTTCAATAATCAACTTTATCGATAATCAACTTAAAATATGACTCTTCCAGACATCTCTTGGCGAGTAGAAGTAGCTTTAGTGTTATTGTGTCGTTAAAGCTGTTAGTTGCTCTCAATTTAAAAAAAAGTATTATGATTCGCCAATAGAGGTCAGGAAGAGTTATATTTTTCTGTTTAAGTGGCAAAAAATAACGATCAAAGCTCGGTCAACCAGATATTTAATAATATTAATTACTAACACCTATGTGTTAACGTTTACTTAGTTGGTGTTAGAAGTTCTTTAGATATTCGTTAGATGGCGTTCGGAACCCTCCGTGTGCGGGACAAAAGTCTGACTCGCACTTGGCCAGTTTTTTTATTCATCTTATTCCTCCTACGAAATGGGAGCCTTTTCTGCTGTAATCGTCCATTCCATATCTCACGTTTATTCTATCATTAACGCCGCATACTTGTTCTTTCTTATATTCTTCATTTAATCACTCTATATCGATGGGGAAGAATTTATTTACTCAATTATATACTTATATTTTATTTAACACAGGTAGGTTTATGTGATATTAGTTTTTTGTTTACAATATTCTTACTTTTCTAACAAATAGTTTTAGAAAACTATACCTTCCATGACTTCAGGGTCCCGAGCTCCCGGCAGCCCCAGGGTACCTCTCATGATGGGCAGGAATGTGGGGATATCCTGGAGATTGGAGAATATATACAAACATCATTAAAAACTGAATAATGTATGATCGTAAAAAACGAAAAATCCGACTTCAAATGCCGCGGTAGTGAAAGTATCCAGTAGTCATAAAGTCATCAAGGTATAAAAATTTGTTTATATTTTTTGTCTCCATATCTCCGGAGATGATTATCAGATCTCGATAAAATTTTAATGGGACCACAGGGGAAGCATAATCTCTCAAACAAAAAAAAAACGGGCAAGTCGGGTTGGACTCGCCCACCGACTGGTAGGTTCTAATTAAGCTAGACCTCTGAATTGTATGAGAGCTCATATAACTCAGAGGCCTATCTTAATTAGCGTATACTATGTATGTATGGGGACACCCTTTAATTTCCAAAAAGTTTTATTTTTTGAAATTTTTCCTTTATTTTTGCTGCTTTAATACCTTGCTTCTTGCCAAATTTCATGATTCTAAGTCAACGGGAAGTACCCTATAGGTTTTCGACCCAAAACCTATAGTATCAGCACAGACCGCGACGCGACGTGCACTTATTAAGAGAGTATTACAAAAATAACTGTATTTACTATACAAAAAGATACACATTTCATTGACTTAGATCGGCAGCTTCAGGCTGCGCCGCGCGGCAAACAATTGAACTTTATTAACTACATAATAAGATACACATTGCATTGAAACAATTTGATGGCGTCGAGCGTTTTGCTGTCGCGTGAAACCAAAACACGGACGTCACGCGCGAAACACATAGGCGCAATGGGGTATTTATAATATCATCCTTAAGCGGCCACTTCAGTTCGGACCAAATACCAGACTCGTACACACGCACAATTTTAATCGTTCAAAAAACGAAAAAGCCCTTAAATATGCCGAATTGCGCTATTAAGTGGTGTGGGAAATCCAGTAAATCATTAAATTTTACAAAGGACAACGTTTCTTTTCACCGCTAAGTAAAATTCAATTAATTATTAACAATTTGTAAATATAATTCATAGTTCAACATATACTAGTCATCAGATGCCTCGTGTATCAGTCTATCCCTTTCCTACAACGGCATCTTTATATCGTTCGTACTCGCTCTGCCCTTGTAAGCTGCGGTACTTGTGCACTTAGTGATATTTCTCTGTTGTTTTGTGAAAGTTATCGACAATGATTACTGATAGATAATGAAAATGCTCAATTCAACTATGTTATCTATACTAATATTATAAAGAGAGAACATTTGTATTTTTGTATGTTTGTAATGAGTAAGCTCAAAAACTACTGAACCGATTTAAAAAATTCTTTCACTAATACATAGAATGGACTTTCGGAATGAAAATAGGCTATATATTATCCCGTTTAAATCAAAGGTACATTCGTGGAGACCTAATTTGCAACCTAAGTCGGCAAATAAACGGTCGAAAAAACACGTTTCTTACGAACGCTGCTTAATTGAAAATAGATAGAAGAATATTTTCTAGGCAAGAGTTGTATAACTTAATAAGACCTACAAAAAAGTCCGCGACAGCATATGTCTATCTCTTAAGGTTGACCCACAGTAACCATTTTAATCTTAAAATTTTTGTTAAAAAATATTACATAACTTCCAAGGCTATTTTCAAGTATAATATTAATCCTTATCCAAATAATTACGTTAATTAGCTTGGCCACATATTATAGATTAAAATTGTCCTTTACAGTATATAATTCAAATGAAAACTCTAGAAGATATCACGAATTTCACAAACACGCATCGCAAAATTAATAAAATATTTGCAGTGAAACCACAGATTAGGTCATAGTTACTATGAAAATATTATTATAAGCTTAGCTATGCTGTAGATCCCCACCGATCACAATAAATTTGAAGTCAATATAGTATAATAATATGATCTATTGCATAAAATAATATTCATCTATATATATATAATATAATATAATATTTTAAACCACCCCGACTGATCTATGTATAATAGCTTTTTCCAATGACTCTAAACACGACATTTAAAATCTGAGCTGTAAGTTGGTGAGGATTTGAGTATTCTGTAGAGTCCAGGAGGCTTCCATGTTCTTACAATATCGTTGAAGAAGAAGATTTTCGAATTGATCAGACCTATGAAAGTTGATTTCATAGCGCAATTAACTAGAAAAAAAATCATAATTTTATAACGATTGAACGAATTTTCATGAATCAAAGCTAAGAAAACTCTCGATGAAGACATCTATCAAACAAAAAAAAAACTATCAATAATAAAAACAAAATCGGTTCATCCAGTTAGGTGCTAAGATGCTACAGACAGACACACAGATACACACGTTAAACGTATATTACCCCTACATTTTGCGTCGGGGAACGCCGTAAGGTTACGGCGACAGATGTACTCCTTGGTGGTAAGCTACTTTTTGGTAGATTTAATGATTCCACTACCACTGTACGAAAACTCATGATTCATGAATGCACAAAAAATTTCATTGGTAGGTATATAGCTAGGATTAGAACCAACGACGGTCGGGTCAGAATCAGGGTAACTATCCTTTACGCCAAAGGGCCGTCCAATATCAATACGTAAGTATTATAAAACAAAGTTCATCACTGCGTCTGTCTGTCTGTTCGCAATAATCTCAATAGCTACTGAACGGATTATCATGCGGTTTTCACCAATAGCCAGAGTGTTTATGAGGAAGGTTTAGGTCTTAGGTGCATAATTCGTTAAGTTTTTGTGTAAATTGGATGAAATATGACGATGGTTGTTAAATATCATTCATATTTTATATTCGAAGCAACAAACTGATGCAAATTTTGTAGGCATATATGTTCTACCCGTGCGAAGCCGGGGCGGGCTGCTAGTATGTATATATTTATGTTGTTAATCCAAATTATCCTACTGGTGTACTTAATAAACGCAACAGCTGGAATGTTTGTTTGTTTTGCTATTCAATCACGCCAGATAAATACATAAATAAAGGTCAAGTAGATAAATAAATTTTAAGTTACTTGATGCGTGTAAATAACCAATTTAGTGGTAAGTAAAATGTTAGAATTTAGTGAGTAAGCAAGCAAAATATTTCGCTCGCGAATTAGTTCATAGTTTTTTAACCGACTTCAAAAAAAGGAGGAGGTTTCTCAATTCGACCGTATATATATATATATATATATATATATTTTTTTTTTTTTTATGTTTGTTCGCGGATAACTTCGTCGTTTATGAACCGATTTTGATTATTATTTTTTTGTTCGAAAGGAGATATCCCAAGTGTGGTACCATGGTAATTTTATCGAGGTCTGATAAGTATCTCCAGAGATATTGAGATAAACATCTCAAAATTGGTACTGAAAATGATTAGCGCGGCATTGAAGTCGGTTGTTTTTTAGTTTTTAAACGATATTATCTCATGCGGAGTCCACTGGGTAGAACGTCCGTGAACCAAAAGCATCGTCACGCCATGTCGCGTTGCGGTGTGAACATAAATATGATAAAATTATATATTTGTAAAAATTTTGTTTCATGACAAGTAACAGGACAAGACAAGCATGACGCTCGTCTAATGGTAAGCGATGACGTCTACCTAATCTATTATAGATTTAGTAAAATTCTGGACGGCCAGAATTTTGCATGTCATTGTACTGCGCTTGTAGACATAAAGACAAGGATGTTAAGTGTCACATGACCTGTAATTGCACTAAACACTGCCATTTCCACCGAAAAACATTCCTATTTAACAGCATCATTAATTAGCAAAGTGGTAGTACCGCCCCAGGCGGACTAGCAAAAGCCCTACCACTACTGAAAGTTTTTTTATATTTTTTAATATCTTATAGGCTAGCGTTTGACCACTATCTAACCTGTTGGTAAGTGATGATTCGGTCGAAGATGGTAAGCACGCTAGGCCTAGAATGGGAACTGGCTCTCAAGGATAGCTGCCGGAACACATTAGATATTTGGCGACAGAATTTCTAACTTGAGGGTTAGCTGGCCAGGCGGACACTAGATAGTGTCCTACCACCATGCGGGGGTTCTTGGTTTCTTAACGATGTTTTTCCTTCACCGGAGGGTCACTGTGAAAAGCGCACATACATTTTTCGATTAAAAAATCCATTTGTGCACGGCGGAGATTGAACTTGGTATCTCTGGCATCAAAGCCGACCGTTCTCTCGATTACGGAGACCCACCGGGCCCTCAAAAATGTTTACCTGTAATCTCTGAATATCTTCATCGAGCTGATTGTCCGAGGCCTGTTTCACAACGATAATATCGCGGGTTCTCTTGTTCTTTCGAGCTTGTAAACTCAGCTGTCTTCTTTGTAGAATCGACTTCTTGTTTGCAGACTGCTGAGATTTCGATGAGGTTTTTGGTGAATCTAAAATGGAATTGTAAATGTGTTTTAATGGATGTAAGATGATATTTATGTATTATGTTACAGTAAATAAAAATAAAAGGAAGGTCTCTATTTATAGCCGACTTTAGAAAAGTAGAAGGTTCTATGTTCGTCTATACATTTTTTTTGTTCATCGATATTTTCGCCAATTGTGAACTGATTTAAATAATTATTTTTTTTTAGTTTGAAAGAGTATATATATATATAAAGAGTATATGCCGAGGTGGTCCCATTGTAATTTCATTGAGATCTGATAAGTATCTCCAGAGATATGATGATAAATGTCTGAAACTAGCTAAACTGACTTGTGCGGCAGGGAAGTCGGTTTTTTTTTTGTTTTTAAACTATCTTAATCAGTAGGAGTTTTTGTCTTTTTTAGAGTTTCGAAACCAAAGACACAACAAGAGACTTCACTGTCCGTCTGTCTGTCTGTCAGAGGGTTGTACCTCCTAACCTGTGATAGGTTGAAATGTTACTTGAAATGTTCACAAAGCATGTATTACTATGGCCTCTATAACAACAAGTACTAAAAACAGAATAGTGTTAAAAACTAAAGTCCCTATACAAAAACGTGATTTTTTCGGCGTTTTTGTTTGATCTTATGAACCATAATAGATAGACTCAATTCAAATAGCACTACTCGAGATTCAAATTATTAATCAATTCATTCTATAATCAGACGAACAGGGATACTAAGAGGCGCCACCGCTTTATGGTAGATATACCATTTACACATACAAAGCGATTTGCCTCCTCTTTCATCATACATACCTACTGCCTAGGAATGGAATTGCTTGCCTGAGTCTGTTTCCGATTAGATACAACTTAGGGGTCTTCAAGTCGCGAGTGAATAAAGTCCCCGTCACGAGAAGCTATAAATTATGTAAACAAGTGTTCAGGAGTTCACAACATATGGACCATAAAAATAAATTAATTTCGTACTCGTACGCATTCGAAACTCGAATGACGCGTTTATTTCAAAATGGCGTCCCGATAGTTCACAATCCCTGCGTCCGGTACCAAGAAACACAAACGATGGCGCTTTGCGTCGTTAAAATATGATCCGACTAAATTAAATAGGTTGTTACTTTCATATAACCCGTCTATATTTCATGTCGATTGAATATGGTCAATTTATTATTATCTCGCAGTATAAAATGTTTACTTAGTAAAAGATGTTTGTTTACATAATTTATAGCTTCTCGTGACGGGGACTATAGGTATCTTTTGGGTGGGCGCGCTACATCATCGACCGCATCATCACTTAACATCAGGTGAGATATTAGTCAAGCGCTACCCATTTTCAAACAAATTTTGTTTATTTCTTCTTCTAGGTTTTTTTTTTACAACATAATTTTTTTTTTTTTTTTTTTTATATGTTCCGCTATGAATACTCCTCCAACATGGGGCCGGAGATTTTTTTCGAGCAGGTTTTAATATGTAGTATCATGTGTAATTGACTTCGTTGAGCTTTCATGCAATTTTATTTATAGTGTGTATTGTTTTTTATTCTGCGTGTGTGATGTCATATATGTATGTATGTTATTTATTACAGAGTGTGTATGTACGTGCATGATTTTTTTCCCTTTTTTTGTAGTCATTTCAATTTCTTTTTTTTACTCTATAAGTCTATAATACAATGTAAAAAATCATAATATAATCAATAATAATTAACACTTATACGCTATAAGATGAAGAGTAGGTACCTCCAATAGGTCGATCCACAGTATAAGATATGTATGGCAGCTCTGAATCTGAACAAACGCTCGCCCCCGGCGATGATCTGCCACTTGGAGGTGCATCGCCACTTCTGCTCGTTACTGAAAGTAGATAGAAACTGTACCCTTAGTACGAGTTTTCATACTAAACACGATATCGCATATCGAACAAATTTTCTATGAAAAACAGTAGTGGTAGTAGAAGAAGTGGAAATGTGAGATCTGTCAAAAGAGTAGACAAAGTATATTAAAATAGACCTGGCATTAAAATAACAATAACAATTTGAGAAGGATAAAACTATACAATCACTATTATGAGAGTGAGTGAGATGGACAACAATTTTTTATCCTTCTTTGCAAATGCAATTTTATTGTTTGGAGCCAGCTCTGGGTCCCAGTTCTAGTGCGCCCATTGGCTTTCACCCGCTGTCATGTATGACCCGACCAAATTACGATGTTCATTTTATCTTATAGCTGGCATATGTGTTTTTTTAGTCGGGTTATATCTCTATAGCTATTTTATTCGAATATGCTATCGTTTTGTCTATCTGATGATAAAAACTCATTCTAAGGGTACAGTTTCTAATTGAACACAATTTGGTAGCACGATAGGCTTATAATGGTAACTGGCTCTCCAGGACAGCTGCTGGAACACATTAGATGTTTGGCATGAGATTTTTTAACTTGAGGGTGGTAGCTAAAGGTGCACGTTATATTAAATAGCAGTTAAAAAAATATAGCTGACGCAGCCTGGTTTTTATATTTACAGCAGACTGCTTTCTGTGGAGCAGCTTCGCACAATCATAATTTGATTATCAATAGAAAATATGTGTCATCTTTATTACGATTTTATATACTTATGTAACTTTTTTAGGTAATTAAAATATGGCTAATTGTGAAACGCACTTAGTTTATTTTAAAATCTTAAAGTGTTCAAACAAAACAACGACATCGCACACTAATATAACAAAGCGCGTTTCGAATTGTCAGAACGCCGCGGTGCCGAACTCAACTGTGATTTAAAACGAAAAAGCAGAGATGCTATAGCATAATAAATATTCTGCACTTTTTGCTGCACGTTTCCTTACAACGCGTTTTACGTTTAGAGCCGTTTTGAACACTACTAGTGGTAGCTGGCCAGGTGAACACTAGGCATGTCTACTATGTCTACTAGTGACTACCACCATGCAGGGGCTGTCTTCCGAAGTGGCTCTTTATTGAAAAGAGTAGCAATTTGACCTGATATTATGCAGCTGACAGATGGACAATCAGTTCTATTTGGATCATGATATGTACTAATCGATATGCGTTTTTTTAAGTTGTATTTCACTATTTTATTATAAAAATTGTCTGAAGTACTGAAAGACAGACGTATGGTTGGCAAACCTACTTTAATATTTAATAGTCCTGATTGGATGACAGCTGAATGGTTCATAACTTTTGTTTTTCTTTTAATTCAAAGTGTTAAATTATGCTTTAAATACTGCCTACATCAGGGATGGCAAACCCATGTATAACCAATATATTGGGCACGTTATTGACCACAAAATTCAAGCACTAAGATTCATCTCAGTGCAGTCATTCGAGTGCAGCACGTCGATGACGTCATAGAACATTTTTTTTAGAAAAAAATGGTACGTTTATACCTAAAGGTTCACCATCCCTGGCCTACATACTGCATAGAACTGCTTTAATATTATTTGATTATGATTACATACCTGGTGGATTTGTTACTGCGATCGTATGCCCTCGTCTTATAGGTACTCTCTGGGTCTGTGCTCTCGGGGGTTGCGAAGATTGTTCCGAACCCATGGTTCTAAAACCAATGACAATTTATAAGTTATCTCTTTTTTTTATGCAGTAATTGCAGCATTTTTTTTATACGAAAATGGGTAGTGCTTGACCACTATCTCACCTGATGTGAAGTGACGATGCGGTCGATGATGTAGCGCGCTTACCCAAAAGAAACCTATTCACTAGCGACATGAAGACCCGTTGTATCTAATCGGAAACACAGGCTCAGGTAGAAAATTCCATTCCTTGGCAGTACGTATGATGAAAGAAGAGGCGAATCGATTTGTACGCGTAAATGGTCTATCTACCATGAAGCGGTGGCGCCTCTTTGTATCCCTGGATGTCCGATTATAGAATGGGGATGGCGGAATCAAATTGTGAAGTTCCGATGCACACTCTCCGAAATGATTCCGATGAAAACCGAACAAAAACCGTAGCAGTAGGTACAAAAGATTTTAAATTATAGATCATTAACGTTGTTGTATTAGATATATAAAGAAATTGACATAACGTAGCAAATAATACAGTATTATATTATACCTGCACAATATATTAAAACTGGAAAGACAATTTACAAGCAATGCATATTAGTTTAAATTTTTATTGCAGAAAATTGAAAAATGTAAACATTAATAATTTCCACCACAGATTACTTAATGAGCACAGATAACTGTATATATTAGTCCGAGACTAAATGAGTCAGAGTTCAAACCTAGGATGATAGATTATTAACCATCATCCTAGGTGCAAACCTAGGATGATGGATTATAATGGATGGCGTCAAAACTTTGGCAGCATGTCCATTTTCTGTTTCTGTGAGTGTCTAGAACTGCTAGATTGTGCGTGAGTAGGGAAGTGATCACTAGTGCAGAACATATCGATTAAAAGGTGAAAAATGTATAAAACTAAAACTTATGTAAAAAGAAAACAATTTATGTGATAAAAATAATTAGTACTTTATTGAAAGAAAGAAAGAAAGAAAGAAAGAAAATACATTTATTCAGCTAAACTAACTACACAGTCAAAAACAATATAAAACAAAAATAGATAGCGTTACATAAACAAAAAAAGAAAAATTAAAATAGAAACTAAAAAATAGATTTTTAACACAAGGTAGTTGTTGCTGAAAAGGCCTATCTCAGCACAAATGTTCAAGCAGCTAACCACCCGAACGCTGATTTTCGGATAGGCCTAGAGCGGGTGTTGGACTAACACAAAACAATTTCTAAAAAAGAAAACTTAAAATTGATAAAACTAAATTAAAAGGTATTCAATTAAACTTTATTTTATTGCACTTATGGACATTAGTTATAGTTATAAAAATGCTACTAAGTACTTAAATAGTTTCCTTACTTAGTACTTAACTGTAATTAGTCAACTTTAATCTATATTACCCTTGTCTAAAATACAAATCTTAAATGTTTTAGAAAACTGTGATACACGTGTCTCATAATTTTAATTAAAGAGTAGGTGTACCAATTTCCGAGACAATTGACCCAGAGAATAAAAAAAATCATAGAAAGTTCAACCCTCCATTTCACCCTCTTAGGAATAAAATTTTGTAAACCCTTTTCCTGGTGGATAAAACTTTTACAACCATTACAAAAAAACACACCCTCCAAATTTCATGTGTGTAGGTGTAGCAGTACCAGTGGTCACTTTAGGCTGCGTTTGATATATTAGTACGACAAACACGTGAGGGATTATTTTTGAAGGACTGTGATACACGTGTCTTATGATTGAATTTGATGAGTATATGTACAAACTTTCGAGTCAATGGACCCAGTGACCAAAAAGTTTCATAGGAAGATCAACCCTCTATTTTACCCTCTCAGGGGAAAAAATTCAAACCCTTTCTTGGTGGAAACCTACACTTCACAAAGAACACAACCACTTAAACAAAAAAATAATATTCCATATCGGTTAAGATTTGACGGAGTTCTGTGGTAAAAACGTTAAAAAAAATACAAGGAGGAGGTTCTCAATTAGCCTGTATATACTTTTTTTCAATTGAGAACCTCATCTTTTTTTGTGAAGTCAGTTAAAAATACAGGTGAATTGAGAACCTCCTCCTTTTTTGTTAAGTTGGCTAAAAACAGAGTTCCTCACCGCGTCTGTCTGTCTGTCTGTCTGTTTGCAATAAATTCAGAAGCTACTGAACAGATTTTCATGCGTTTTTCACACATAGCTAGTGTGATTTATAACGAAGGTTTAGGTGTATAATTCATTAAGGTTTTGTGTGAATTAGTTGAAATATGACGATGATTGTTGAAGATGTTAATTCATACCATTTTTTTTCCTAAATTTGCAATCTATAAAACTTTCTAACAAAAATATGAAACCGCCGAAAAAACTGAAAAGCAAAAAATAATTAAACTTTTTTATTTAACCTTATTAGTTTAAGAACTTAGTTATTATGTTTAGTTAAAAACTCAAAACAATTACAAAAATATATAAAATATAAAAATATAAATATATAAAAATAAAAAAATAAAAATATATATATAACTTAGGTATATTAAGAGTAGTTTAAGAATTTCGTTATTAAGGTTAAATAAATAAGTTTAATTATTTTTTGCTTTTCAGTTTTTTCGGCGGTTTCATTTTTTTTTTAAGTTTATTTTATCATTTTTTGTGGCCATAATCTACTTGTTAAAAGCAGGCGTCATTGCTTACCCCTGGCCCGGACAAACTTTAAATAAAACATTTATGCTCTATAATAACAATAAAAATAATTTAAGATCACATAAAAAACTAAAAAAACCAACTTCCAACGTCACGCTAGTCAATTTCAATACTAAGTTTGAGGTGTTTATATTCATATCTCTGGAGATACATAACATATCTCGATGAAATTTAAATTGTACCACCTGTAAAATAACATCATCATCATCATAATAAGCCGGTATCAGTCCACTGCTAGACATATGCCTCTCTCAACACAAGCAACTGAGCCAGATTTTCGGCTCTTTGTTTAGTTTGTTTTTTCCAGAGTTTGTTGGCATACATTGATGATATGATAAAATCTATGAAAAAAAAATGATATGATAAATATGGTAAAATAAAAAAAAATGATACTTTTATCCATTATTTTTGTTAATTTATGCCACGCTAACTATTTTCAGTATAAAGTTGGAGGTGTTTATTTAGATATCTCTGGAGATACTTATCAGTTCTCGAAAAATGTACAATGGGACCAAACAGGTAGCATACTCTCCCAAACAAAAAATAATTTTCTGAATCAGTTAAGAATTTACGGAGTTATGAGGTACCAAACATAAAAAGGCGAACTGAGAACCTCATCTTTTTTTTGTGAAGTAGGTTAAAAATGTTTAAGCTTCGTTCTATTCGAGGCCCTAAGCGAACTGTTCCATCCTTAAAAAAATCATCATATTATAAATCAACTAGCTGGGCCCCTCGGCTTATCCCGCGTTTAATGACAGCGGCAACATGCGCGTGGGCTGTGGGCTATTTCATTGGCTTCAATTTCGTTTTCCCGGTACTCTATTTGTTTTTTCTAAAATAAAAGTAGCCTAGGTAACTTGATAGTTACACTTTTAACATCAGCTATCTGCCAGTGAAAGTCCCGTTATAATCAGTCCAGCCATTTCAAAGATAAGCCGAAACAAACAGACAGACAGACAAACATTTGAGTAGTACCGTATATATATATATATATATATATATATATATATATATATATATATATATACCGTTTAGTAAGTACCGTGTATACTTTCATATGCATTTAGTGAAAAGCTGTTATTTTGGAATTACAAACAGACACTTCAATTTTATTTCTCTGAATATTTTTAGTGTTAAATTTATAGTTATCGTTTATATATTTAATGTTTTAAATTTAATCCTAACTAATATTATAAATGCGAAAGTAACTCTGTCTGTCTATCTGTCTGTGTCACTTTCACGCCAAAACCACTGAACTGATTTAAATGAAATTTGGTACCCAGATAGTCTTGACGGAGAGGGGGAGAGGAGATTAGCCCAGCGTCGTCCGGTGCGGTGTAGGTGGGATAAGCATGTGTCTTATTTGTAAAATAAGTAGCCTAAATAATTAAAAATGCTACCCAGAGACACTACCACGCGGACGAAGTCGCGGGCACAGCTAGTGTTATATATTCCTTTTTATAAGGGTATCGACTATATTTATCGACAAAGTTTTGCACAGTTCTCGTACATCACTAGCCGGGCGGCGTAAAAGAATGATTGTTATTTACATAAATTAAAGCTTTAAAATGATAACCATTTACCACCACGGTAGTTATATGACGAAAAATATGTATATTGTGTAAGCAAATTAAATATTTTGATTTAAAAATTGGTTATTTATGATAATAAATGCCCACAAAGACTTACATGTGAAATGATAATTCTGGATCTTTTACGCCTCCTTTAGTTGTTCTAGATGGACAAAACACAGCACAACACGACATAATTTAAATATGTAACAGGGTTTCAGTCTTTGTAGGTATGTTTCTATTTAATTTTTAATTTATAAATATAATGCGTCGCTTTATTATGGCCTGCTAGCCGGTCAAAAATGGACATGATCACCTATGCGCGAGGTTGTCAATTTGATATTAGTTTTCTCGTTTACTCTTATCTCGCGACCCCTGTAATAGAAAGGGTAGGACAATGTGTTGATAGAATGAAAGTCGATGTGACAACGTCACATGGCTGACATGGCTCCATCCATTATAATCCATCATCCTAGGTGCAAACAAAGAATGTCCACCACAGATAGCATACATTTTTGCAATTACACTTTACGATCAATTACTCCACAGATTACTTTACTCTTTGGGACCTCCGGGAAGTTTCCCGGGATAATCCCAGTTACTTTTACGTGTGCCAACCCTATCGACTGCTGCTTAGATACTGAGACAGGAATGGGATGGCACTTGCAGTTCCGGCGTTTTACGACTGAGGCGTAAGAGCCGGTGAAGAACAGAGAGGGGTCCTCTTCTAGATTTATAATGAAAGTATAGGTACTTAGCTTTTATATCGACGGTCCCGGGCAGATATTAGTCCGAAAGGACCGTAGAAGGCTCTGGGCTTCACTATTCAAGCAAACACAGTTTCATGTAATTTATTGTATTGAAGAAAATATTGTTATTGCATGGCCTTGATGCTTTTCAATCAAAGCGCATGCTTTAGTAAATAGTAATTACATTGAATTCAATCAGTATTATTGCCATGAAATTTTACCAACCAGGGCAAAGGAAAAATATTAATTACTGAAAAATAATGTCAGAATCCTTGACAACCAATTCTACCATCGACATATGAAAACATTCAAATATGTCGGATGAGAAAATTAAGCTGTCAACAAAGAGTTCGAACATCATAAAATAAGGCGAGGTCGCCACATCTCGATTAAAATGTTCATTGGGTTTTTGGCGGAAACGTGAAAAATTGTGTATTCCTTCATTGTATTTTTTCCTAAAACTTGTGTTCTTCCGCGAGTTAATGTGTAATAAATGCGGATTATTAACCTTCAAGTGTCGGTGAATGTGTGTGAGTGTAGGGAAACAGTACCATGTTACAAAACATGCTATTTGCGTTCTCACCGAAATTCCACTGAAAATCTTCAGTAAAGTGCACACCTTTACTGAGGGTATGATTTGGACTAGACTATAACTTCAAATTGACCTAAAATGTGACTTTGAACTAAGTCATAACGATTTATGACTTGAATTCACGAAAACTTGAAGAATTTTAATACTTGACACTAGATATGTGTCCGCTATAGCGAAACGTAACTGTAATCGGTTGCCACTCCTATAACGTACCGTATCGATATTGAT
Organism: Cabera pusaria; assembly: GCA_954871355.1. Classification (NCBI taxonomy): domain Eukaryota; kingdom Metazoa; phylum Arthropoda; class Insecta; order Lepidoptera; family Geometridae; genus Cabera; species Cabera pusaria. The sequence continues at coordinate 3,750,523 of OX940915.1, forward strand.
ATGGCTAGCAACGGTTACGAACTATAGTTCGTACCGTTGCTGATGAGTATACTCATAGGTAGTTAGGCTACGATAACGCGCGCAACGATGCCAATAATAACTAAAATATCTATACTTTATCTATTTTTCTTAGTCATTCATCACGTTCAATACAGAGACAGAGCGAATATTGGTTAGCGCCTTAATAACCAATATCCAGCAACATTTTACGACTACTTATGGATAAATAAATATAAACCAAAGACGACATATAGTGATGAGTTTTGATAGATCAAACTGCAATGGATAGTGGTTTTTGCAGTTGATCTTTTCACGCATGCGCGAAAACTGTTCATTATCGATGCACGTTTTGGTTAGTTGAAAACCAGCTATGATACCAATATTTGGCAATGGTTGTAACCAATGATATTGAAACCAAACACTGGCTAGATAACCGTTGCCAGAAATAGCCGATAATACCCATGTCTACTTGACACCGGCTAAATACACTAATCGTGTGGAGACATAATGAAATTAAAAAAAAAGTTTATTCACTCAACCCATAGAGAAAGTATATATATATAAATATATAGAGAGAGAGAACATTAGCGTATGCGAATGAAATAGCTATAGAGATATAACCCGACTAAAATGATGAACACGTGATACATATGCCAGCTATAAGATAAAATGAACAACGTCATTTGGTCGGGTACATGACAGCGGGTGAGAGCCAATGGGTGCACTAGAACTTGGTTCCAGTGCTGGAACCAGTTTGTAAGATCGCATACGCAGAGAAGGATTAAAAAAATGTTTGTAGTCTAGTGATTGTATATTTTTATTATTCTCATATTATTATTGTTATTTCCACCTTATCCACTTAATACTCCATCCACGACTCAACCGCAGACCGCAACTGTCTGTACGGAGCTTTATCGAATCGATTATCGATAATGAAGAAAACAAGCGTGTATCCGAAAACAATTATTTATCTTTGGGCTGACACGTCGCGTTAAACAGGAAAGAAATGTCAAAAATGACAATTATTGACTTTTGATTACGAACGAAAACAAAAACTTGTTTCAAAGTTTTTCTTTGATTTCTGAATTCTGACTAAATATAATGAATTAAAGTACTATAATACAATCACAATGGTAGACGAAGGTACCAAAAAGACTTTGAGCAGCATACCATTGCTACAAACTAAAGCTGGGCCTCGGGACAAAGAGTTATGGGTGAACCGACTAAAGGAAGAATATCAAGCACTTATTAAGGTATTTCTAGCTTCCGGGTACACGTGTGCAGGGCAATGGATAATCTAGATATATAATGAAGCTCAAAGCGTAGTATATTTAACGATTTCCAAGCAATACTCACTTATTGTAAATCTATTTCAATTCTATTTTACCATACATTTTTAGCCGTTTTTGACCCACTTTGGCCAAAGATAGGATACACTGACATGACACTGAGATATTTGTAACATTCAATTTCTCATCCAATTTTTGTTTCCATTTTACAATAGAAAAAAATAAAATCACTATCATACAGTTCTCCTATTTGACCATCTTTGCAAAAAGAGGATAAGTATACTCAATTCGAGTATTTGTTACTGTTTTCTTTTTGTATAATATTACATATTTTGTCATATATTCAACTGCCATGGAATTCAAATTTTAAAACTTTAAGCCATTAATATTTTAAAAGTAAAAAGAATGGTTAACATCTCAAGCGTATTACAATTTAGGGTAAGGCCGTAGATTTTGCCACTTTGTAACATAGAGTAACATAGACACCATTATACTACGGTAACGTGGAAGTAGCTCGAAAGTAACATAGAAGTCACATAGACAGTAACGTCGTAGCGTCATTTTTGAGGTTATAAACAGAAATATTTTTTAAATGCTAGCCGATTTTAATGAAAGACATAATGCCATGCTTTTATTAGCCATTTAAGTATAGAACTATGTAAGATATGTGTAATAAAAACGATTATTTACTTTAAAAATCGACAAAATTCACAAAAAATGGCGCTGACCAAACACACCTTTGACCAACTCTACAGACTACAAAAGGGCGGTTTCAATTTTTTTATTCTGTTGCCAGTATCATTAAATACTACCCTCAAGTGCATTGAATATTTAGATGCCCAATTTTGGTAACTTACAAGATAGTAACATATTAGCGAAAATAAGGAGACAACATTTTAAATTGTGATAAATCATTTATAAACACATATTTGAAGATATGGTACCCAGGATACAATGGCTTAATTTATAGAAATTTCAAAAAGCCATAATCAATTAGGGTTTCAATGGAAAAAAATACAATTTTATAGTGGCAAATGTTTGACTTACTCAAAAAGACAGCGTATTTTTCGCCAAATTTCGGGGTTTGGTCGTATTTAAGTTATTGTATTTTTTTTTATGTACGACTTACATGCATTTTAAAAACACTTTCTAGGAGTTTAAGAATTTCATAATTTAATAAAAAAACTTACATTACAATTAATGAAGTACTTTGTTTCTTATAGGCAGTCAAATTTTAGGCCATTGTTTTTTTTTTTACAAAAAGTGGCAAAATCTACGGCCTTACCCTTTAAACGATTTCTGTAACAAATAAGTTAATTATATTGTATACTTATTGATAAATTGTATGATTGTACTTAAGCCTGATTAGATTAAGTAATATTACTCGTATATTGTACGCCCGAAAGGGTAAACTGTTGATACTATACATATTGTACATAAGACAATCTGGTACCAATGTGCCTACACAGTTATACAATTAAAATATTTCTATTTTATCTATGACGCAGTGCCACCACCAGTGCTTTAGCTTTTTTTTTTATTTTTTTAAATATTTTATAGGCTAGCGTTTGACCACTATCTCACCTGTTGGTAAGTGATGATGCGGTTGAAGATAGTAAGCACGCTAAGCCTAGAATGGTCAAGGATAGCTGCCGGAACACATTAGATGTTTGACAGATTTTCTAACTTAACACTTTGACTGTGGCACTTTTTCGCATATTTATTAATTTTTTTAAATTAATTTTTGTAATTTTTTTCATAGTTGTGGCATCAAATCGAAACTAAAATCCAACAGCAGAAGGTCACACGCACCCCTTGTAAAAAAATTAATTAAAAAAAAAATGTATTATATATTTTTTTTAATTTTACTTCCGGTACCAAAAATAAAAAAACGCACGGTGTGTGTTTTCAGCAGCGAACGAGTTAAGGGTGGTAGCTGGCCAGGCGGACACTAGATGGTGTTCTACCACCATGCGGGGGTTATTGGTTTCTTAACTATGTTTTCCTTCACCGGAGGGCCACTGTGAGAAGCGCACATAAATTTTTCGATCGAAACATCCATTGGTGCACGGCTGTTTGAACTCGGTACCACGGCATCAAAGCCGACCATTCTCCCGATTACGCCACCGGGCCCTCGAAAAACCTTAACCAAAATATGAAGTTGCGCAATTTTGCCGAGCGATACCCGGAATGGACCGTACGGCAGCAGTCTCGTGGGACCAGCAAAATAAGCTTTTCTGTGAACCTTCGTTATTCACAGCTTTTGCTAATTACTCACTTTATGTTCTCACATCGAATAATTGTCACATTTCCTTTTATTGTTCAAGTATTATTTTATTGGAAGTAAATTTAGTTCTAAAATACATCTCTTACATTATGTCTTTGGCATTTGTCTACCAATAACCAATTTGTATAATTATTTATTTTTAAAGTGAAAACTTCTGTACCCTTAGTACGAGTTTTCATCGTAAACACTTTTGACAGATCTCACACAGTTTTCGACTTATTCTGGCTCCATGATTGGTCTTAAATTAGTGAAGTGTGAAAACCACTAGAGGCGCTGTACTGTTTTCCATACAAAATTTGTTTAATATACAATATCGAGTTTGGTATGAAAAGTTGTACTAAAGGTATTGGTGAGCACTCTTTTTTGTGAGATTGAATGAGACAGCCATCACAGTTAGCTATATGTTGTATCTGTCCAATTACTGAAGTGAAACTTTTATTACATCGCCTCCATAGAGAAAGTATTTTTTTTTTTTTTTTTTTTATTATTATTATTATTTTTTTATTTATTTGTTTATTTTTTTTTTTATAAAGATTACTCAGTATATATATGTAGAGAGAATATTAGCGTATGCGAATGAAATAGATATAGAGATATAACCTGACTAAAACGATGAACACGTGATACATATGCCAGCTATAAGATAAAATGAACACAACACGTAATTTGGTCGGGTTATATATGACAGCGGGTGAGAGCCAATGGGTGCACTAGAACTTGTATCCAAACATTGCTGGATACAGTTTAATCGCATACCCAGGTAAAGGATAAAAAAATGATGTTCATCTCGCTCTCTCATACTAGTGAATGTATAATTTTATCCTTCTCATATTATTATTATTATTTAAATACCACATCCGCTTAATATTTAATCCATGATCGCCTCAAATTTTTCGTCCATGTTGTTTACAGCCATTACATTAGCTTGATTATTGGTATGATTAATGTATATTAATGTATGACAGTTAGATCTAGCTGTGATTAAATTGAAGACGCTTCCGCAGCCATATTTGAATACATGCTAATCATTATCAGCTGGTATCAGTCCACTGCTGGACGTAGGCCTCCCGCAAGACACGCCACTGAGCCCGATCTTCGGCTCTTTGTTTCCACTCACTGCACACCGCTTTGCGAATATCATCGCTCCACCTAGTCATAGTGCGTCCTACGCTATGTTTGCCGATTCGCTGTCTCCACTCTAGAACCAGTCTGCTTCAACGGTTATCGGTCCTGCCATATCTGCCACTTCTGTTTGCTAATCCGCTGAGCTATGTCGACCACTTTAGTTGTCTGGCGAATTACTTCGTTCCGGATTCGATCCCGCAGAGAAACACCGAGCATAACTGTTTCTATAGCTCGCTGAGCGACTTTAAATTGGACTAGTCGAACCATGAGTGTCCACGTCTCGGCAGTCGGCTCTGTATGTCGTGACGGGTATGATTAAAGACTTTTGTCTTTATGCAGTGGTATAGGCAATAGTGTCATGTCAACTGCTGTCATAGTAGCTAGCTACCACAGCTACACATAAACAAAAAGTTTCACTTGCATCGTGGTTTCATAAAACCACACCACACCTTCTATAATTTGTTTATTTTGTTTTATTGCAGTACGTCCAAAACAACAAGGCAGCTGACAATGATTGGTTCCGGTTAGAATCGGACAAAACTGGTACTCGCTGGTTCGGTAAATGCTGGTACGTGCATAACCTACTCAAATATGAATTTGACTTGGAATTTGATGTAAGTATTATATTATTTATGTGTTAATCTATATTTTGTTGAACTTAACCAGCTGTGAAAACTGGGAATGTAATTCACTCACGGACGGAAAGTTTACCTCTTTAATGTAAAATTACATTATTTTTATTTTTAACCTACTTCCAAAAAGGAAGAGGTTCTCAATTCGTCTGCAGGTTTTTAAGCTATTGCATAGTTTCTATCGCGGGCCTTGAGCGTGGAGACCGAATCCAGAAATTCCGTAACGAAAATAAAACCTAACACCCCAACGAACCTTAAGCCTTAGCGTAGTAGAGATAAGGTCGTCTTTGGTTTCACACATCATTCAATTTAACGGTAAAACTTGATAAAATGACGCACTTGCGTGTGTTAACGGTGTACAACGCCATCTATCGGATTTTTAATTATATTACTGTATGTAATGCCTAAGTACTAAAACTTGATATAAGTAAAAATGCAAAATAAAACACTTGCGTGTGTTAACGGTGTACAACGCCATCTATCGGATTTCATCCCCATTTCACATGTAGTGGAGCTACCCTAACCGCTTATATACCCCTCGGACCGGCTAATTTTGATTTTGTCTTCTCGTTCCTTTTTTAACTGACTTAAAAAAAAGGAGGAGGTTTCTCAATTCGACAGTATATATATTTTTTTCAAATATAAATTCCGAATTCTTTTTTCAAATTATGTCAAGGGTGAACAAGTCCTCGGAACTTTACATAATTCCTCCTTGTTAAACACTCACTGCCTCCATACATGTAGCCGTGACACAGATAGGTGTATAGGTATTTATCATCTATGTACAACAGTGATTCTGTCTATATCTGTAAATATGAATAAACAAAGTGCATTTATTAATGAAGAAAGTCACGAAAAAAATAGTGAAAGAAAATGAGTGAGTACTCTATATACATACATTTTATTATTATTATCACAAATGCAGTATTATTTTTGTTTTGTTAATTTATATATAATACTGCTATGAAGATAACCAACATTTTTGATATTAAAATGAGCGATATTAAAAGTAGCTCACTTTTCATTTATTTAATAAAAGAAAAAAAATGTTTTCTTATCGGTCACCATGCTCAAAAAAGGTAACTTGAATTAATATCAAAGAAAAAAAATACTGAATAAATAAAAAAATGCTATGCAATAGCTTTACCGCGGCAGTCCCCGAGTGCCACACGTCTTTTTTTTATACCGTATGTATGTTACGCAATTACTCCGTCAATTGTGAACCGATTCGATTGATTATTTTTTTAATCGGTAGGGTACATTTCCGAGTTGGTCCTATTGTAATTTCATCGAGATCTGATAAGTATCTCCAGAGATATGACGATAAACGTCTCAAACTTGCTACTGTAACCTTTGAGTATGAATACTCAAAGACTACTGACTTGCAGGGCATGGAAGTTGTTTGTTTTAGTTTTTTGACTATCTTCATTATTTTACATTATCATTTGATTTTTTTATGTAGGATATTTTATTTTATTAATTAGTTTCTAAGATGACATTTTATTAATTATTATGAGTGATAGTAACTTGTACCAATGTGTATGTAATCTTTATTTTATAAGTTTTTATGTTTTCATGGTCACTGACACTGGTAAAACATGGTAAATATCCCGAAAACAATATTAATAATAGAATCTTTATTTTGTTTTTATAATGAATTTATTTTGTAGCAATGATGACATATCTAAACACAATTATATTGTCAACAGATGAAAATAAATGAATATGAATATAGGACATAATAAATGAATATGAATATAGGACATTTATTTTGTGAATATTTGGTCATTAGTATCAAAGTTTTATTTCATTTTATTGAAATAAAATCTTACATTCATTACGGCGCTGTACCAAGCATCAATGCGTCGCGTCGCGTCTCGGTATGAACTGACCCTAAGAAAAATAATAAATATTTCAGATACCCGTGACGTACCCGACAACAGCTCCGGAATTGGCCTTGCCCGGCTTGGATGGTAAAACGGCAAAAATGTACAGAGGAGGCAAGATTTGCCTCACGGACCATTTCAAGCCTCTGTGGGCTAGGAATGTGCCTAGATTTGGAATTGCCCATGCTATGGCGCTCGGTGTAAGTTATTCATTATTTAGTTACAAGCGAACCGCCCCGGCTTCGCATATATGCCTGCATCTGTTCGCATCAGTTTGTTACGTCGAGTATGAATCTTAAACAATTATTGTCATATTTCAACCACGCAAAACCTTAAGAGCGAACGCGGGGTGCACTTTTACATACAAATGTATTCCCCCATTTCTCCCTGGAAAATGCTTCTAGAGCAAAATTTGTTTCTACAAAAATGAAGGTCTGCTGTAGCTACGCCCCTGCCAATTCTGTATGTATGCCCACGATGATATTTGCTATCGGCGTCTCCGCTATCTTGAAGACCCCAAATTTTCCATCATGTGGGTTTTGGTGGACACTGGCACGGAGAAAATTCTATATGCTAGTGTCTACCGTTCACACAGTGGAGATGAGGAGACAACCAGGCTTACAAACCACCTCAGTGAGGCGGCCGATGTGGCCCAACAGAGGTACCCTACTGCTCAACTAGTGCTTATGGGGGATTTTAACGCCCACCACCAAGACTGGTTGCGCGATCTAGACGTGAACAAAGCTGGTGGTCAGTGGTCAACAAAGTGGTCCAGACGGTATAACAGCTGTAGTCTTGAGGACCTGTGAACCTGAGTTGGCTCCTATTTTGACACGCCTCTTTCGCTTATCCATGACGACTGGTCAAGTGCATAAGTCCTGGAAGCAAGCTAACGTGCAGCCCGTGCCCAAAAAGGGTAGTCGTGCAGCCCCTGCCAATTACAGGCCTATCTCAGCCAATTCCATACTCTGTAAGACTATGAACGTGAACTGAACTGGCTCCTGGCATACCTAGAAGTCAACGATCTCCTCAGTGACCGACAATACGGATTCCGCCGAAACCGGTCTACTGGAAATCTTATATATCGTAAGCCACTCCCATCTGGAGCGAAGCCATCGAGAACCACGGTGAGGCGCTGGCCGTCTCTCTTGACATCTCGAAGGGTTTTGACAGGGTCTGGCACGATAGCCTTATTAGCAAGCTTCCTTCATACGGCCTTTCCACTGATTTGTGTGTTTGTATATCAGATTTCTTGAAGGATCGGTCGATTCGAGTGGTCATCGATCGCTGTTCTTCCGACCAATTGGCCATAAATGCCGGTGTCCCTCAAGGATCAGTACTCTCTGCAACACTTTTTCTGCTGCACATTAATAACCTGCTTAAACCCGTTACCCGGTATTTTTAACTGACTTCAAAATAATATCGTTTAAAAACTAAAAAAGAACCGACTTCAATGCCGCGCTATTCATTTTCAGTACCAATTTTGAGATGTTTATCTCAATATCTCTGAAAATACTTATCAGACCTCGATAAAATTACCATGGTACCACACTTGGGATATCTCCTTTCGAACAAAAAAAGAATAATCAAAATCGGTTCATAAACGACGAAGTTATCCGCGAACAAACATAAAAAAAAAATATATATACCTTGAGAAACCTCCTGCTTTTTAACCGACTTCAAAAAAAGGAGGAGGTTTCTCAATTCGACCGTTTTCTTTTGTTTATGTTTGTTTGCGGATAACTTTGTCCATTATGAACCAATTTTGATTATAATTTTTTTTATAGAAAGGAGATATGCCAAGTGTGGTACCATGGTAATTTTATCGAGGTCTGATAAGTATCTCCAGAGATATGGATGGATGGACAAAATTGGTACTGAAAATTAATAGCGCGGCATTGAAGTCGGTTATTTTTAGTTTTTTAAACGATCTTATTGGGTATGCAGATGACAGCACTGTTGTAGAGAGTTATGAGTCTAACGCACTAACCAGTGCATTACAAATTCAGTCTCATAGGGAAGCGATAGGGAGGTATAGGGATAGGGTAGCTCCCATACATGTGAAGTGGGGATACATTTTTTTTTGTCTTCTACCCCATCGTGTGGAGTATCGTTGAATAGCTCTTTTAAAATGACTTCGGGATGCTTATACTATTTTTCGATGTAATGCTCCATATACGAAATATTAAACTTTAAAGTGCAAATTTTTGTTCCAGTAGGGTCCCCCCCCCCCCCCTCTAGAAGCTAAACTGCTGGCTTGAAAAATCTGATAGTGCATTTCATGAACTTTAAAGAAAAATTATAGCGGTTATAAGATAACTTTATTAGTTTAGCAGAAACAGTCGTTGAACTTGGTGTTGGATAATTTTGTACCAAATACAAAATCCTTAGAATAAATCCTTTTAAAATAAATGTGACTAAGAAGAAGTATTTGCTTGTTTATAACTGGTTAAAGATTTGCATTGTTTTTTTTTATTTAAAATTTTCTCTTACAATGCTACTACGGGACCCTACTATGCGCGTGGCCCGACACGCACTTGGCCGGTTTTTTTATTTTTATTAACATTTGAAACAATTATTTCTGCATTTTTTCAGCTGGGTCCCTGGCTAGCAGTTGAAATACCAGACCTCATAGAAAAAGGTGTGATTACCTACCAAGAAAAATCTGAAGAAGCAAAATAATACGTTCACATTAAATACCATAATAATACATTGTATAATAAAATATTTATATATAAAGAAATAACAGTTAATCTTTTTAACTATTTTGTTTTATTTTTGACCGACTTGATAAAACGACAAACACCCTTATTCTCAATCATTCGAAAGCAATTTCCGATTCGGAAACTGTCTCCACTTCGAGTCAGATCTTTGCAATTCACAATGTTTTAATCCATTTTTTTAACCGACTTCCAAAAAAGGAGGTAATTAAATTAACCGACTTTCTAAAATATGATACTCAATTCGACCGTATATATAGATTTTATTTATGTTTATTCGCGGATAACTTTGTCGTTTAAGAACCGATTTTGATGATTATTTTTTTGTTGGAAAGGAGATATCCCAAGGGTAGTACCATAGTAATTTCATCGAGATCTGATAGGTATCTCCAGAGATATGAAGATAAACACCTCAAACTTAGTACTGAAAATTAATGGCGCCGCATTTGAAGTCGGTTATTTTAGTTTTTTTAAACGATCTTATTAGTTGTTTAAATTCGAAAAAATCTGTCATTCCAATCGGAAAGGTTTCCGTCACGAAATAAGTAGCTCACGGAATAATAAATATTCGAAATGACGTTTCCGAATTCGAATGTATCCGATTAAAATGAGAATCAGCAGGAAGGTCCTGGATTTGGATGAATGTTTATGTTTAACCTACGACACAAAGAGAGTCGTTATACAAGTAACTGACACATACAGTTACTTGTATAACGACTATCTTCTGTCTGTGGCATAGTAGATCCCAAACTCGTTTAAATGGTTCTGATAAATGGAAGTGTTCTTAACTATAAATAATAAATGAAATTAGTTTATTTCAAGAGACTCATATACATATACACAATCAACAAATTAAAAATAACAATTAAAAATTAAATACAATTATAAGTTCGAATTAGGCCTAGCGTGCTTACCATCTTCGACCGCATCATCACTTATCAACAGGTGAGATAGAGGTCAAACGCTAGCCTATAAGATATTAAAAAAAAGAATTACATTTAAAAATCATATGGAACATCAATTTAAAATCAAATTCAATTAGAATAAAATAAACAAAAATAGGAAACAAGTCAAGGTAAAAAATGTCAAATTCAAATTTCATGTCGAGGTTAATCAACTATTAAAATAAATAAAATCAAAATACTAATAACTAGCACTTTAACTATGATTCTTGAAAATCTATTCAGCCGTTTAAAGGTCATTAGGTTTCCTCTAGTAGTGATTGATATAAACGCATATTCATTCATGGGGAACTGTGTACGCTTTTACAATAAGCTACCTAAAGATATTGATCAATTGCCTGAGCTGAAATCATGAGCAAATTTAAAATCTATGTAAAATCAAATTTGATGAAAAAATCATACTATACAATAGGTGACTATATGGATGACAAAAATGCATGGCCTGAATGCCCCAAGTTCCAAGAACAAATATAAATTGTATTATAATAATTAATATATTGTTAAAATTTTAAAGCTGACATGTACAATTAATTTAAAAAAAAAGATAAAATGACAAGACAAGCCCCATAGAGTTTCTTGGTGTTTCTTCTCTGATGGGAGTATTTCCGAAACACCGGTAGATTCAACAGCCATTCAGTTAGGCTTGCCATTTTTATTTTTATTTAAACAATATTATGCAGCTGACAGATGGACTATCAGTTCCATTTGGATCATGATATGTACTGTGATCGATATGCGTTTCACTATTTCACTTTTTTATTTTTTTTATATAAAAATTGTCTGAAGTACTGAAACGCACAGTTACATGTATGGTTGGTTTTAACCTAGGATGATGGATTATAATGGATGGAGCCATGTCAGCCATGTGACGTTGTCACATCGACTTTCATTCTATCAACACATTGTCCTACCCTTTCTATTACAGGGGTCGCGAGATAAGAGTAAACGAGAAAACTAATATCAAATTGACAACCTCGCGCATGGGTGATCATGTCCATTTTTGACCGGCTAGCAGGCATAATAAAGCGACGCTTTATATTTATAAATTAAAAATTAAATAGAAACATACCTACAAAGACTGAAACCCTGTTACATATTTAAATTATGTCGTGTTGTGCTGTGTTTTGTCCATCTAGAACAACTAAAGGAGGCGTAAAAGATCCAGAATTATCATTTCACATGTAAGTCTTAGTGGGCATTTATTATCATAAATAACCAATTTTTAAATCAAAATATTTAATTTGCTTACACAATATACATCTTTTTCGTCATATAACTACCGTGGTGGTAAATGGTTATCATTTTAAAGCTTTAATTTATGTAAATAACAATCATTCTTTTACGCCGCCCGGCTAGTGATGTACGAGAACTGTGCAAAACTTTGTCGATAAATATAGTCGATACCCTTATAAAAAGGAATATATAACACTAGCTGTGCCCGCGACTTCGTCCGCGTGGTAGTGTCTCTGGGTAGCATTTTTAATTATTTAGGCTACTTATTTTACAAATAAGACACATGCTTATCCCACCTACACCGCACCGGACCACGCTGGGCTAATCTCCTCTCCCCCTCTCCGTCAAGACTATCTGGGTACCAAATTTCATTTAAATCAGTTCAGTGGTTTTGGCGTGAAAGTGACACAGACAGATAGACAGACAGATTTACTTTCGCATTTATAATATTAGTTAGGATTAGGATTAAATTTAAAACATTAAATATATAAACGATAACTATAAATTTAACACTAAAAATATTCAGAGAAATAAAATTGAAGTGTTTGTTTGTAATTCCAAAATAACAGCTTTTCACTAAATGCATATGAAAGTATACACGGTACTTACTAAACGGTATATACGGTATATAGAAAGAAAGAAAGAAAGAAAATACATTTATTCAGCTAAACTAACTACACAGTCAAAAACAATATAAAACAAAAAATAGATAGCGTTACATAAACAAAAAAAGAAAAATTAAAATAGAAACTAAAAAATAGATTTTTAACACAAGGTAGTTGTTGCTGAAAAGGCCTATCTCAGCACAAATGTTCAAGCAGCTAACCACCCGAACGCTGATTTTCGGATAGGCCTAGAGCGGGTGTTGGACTAACACAAAACAATTTCTAAAGAAGAAAACTTAAAATTGATAAAACTAAATTAAAAGGTATTCAATTAAACATAAATCTTACAGACAATACTTCATAAATACAAAGTTAATTATATTATTTATTATATTATATTTATAGAACACTGGACGGTACAGATTACACGGAAAGAAAGAAAACATTGTTTTAGCAACTAAATCACAACATTTGTGGAATTAAATTAATTTAATAATAGTCTATGAGCTCAAATAGGTACAAAAATACTATGACTTGCAACTATTTGTTTTTTATTCAAGGTTGGTGAACTAAGACACATAATAGAAACATAGGTATTTGGTGTACAATGGGTATGCGATAAGCTGTTTTGGGTAATGTAAGTAAGAGAGTAGATGTGTTAATAGGTAATTAGTTACTGATTGACTTTAAATGATTGAAACATCTATATTAATATTACCATGGTTCCTTTGAGCAACCACTAGGAATTGTTTTAATTTTAACTTAAAGAGATTTAATGTTTTCAGGTTCCTTATTGGAGGTGGAATATTGTTCCAACACTTGGATGCCGAGTAGCGAAAGGAACCTCGGAAGCCAACTGTACGATGTTTCTGTGTAGACAGTTGTTGAGAGACATGGCGAGCTGAAGATGACCTGCCCCCGGCAAACCAAATGAGCTTGTTATATAGATAAAATGGATTTTTAAAGTTTATTACGCCAAAAAGCAGACACGCCAGGTGGAGTTTGCGTCTAGATTTCATTTTCAATGTATAGTGTTTATTAAGGAAGGGAGTAACATGTGATCTAACAGGAATATTGAAGCAGAATCTAGCACAGGCATTTTGCACCCTTTGAACCAAGTGTTGGGTTCTAGATAACAGCCGTATATATATAATATAATATATATAAATATCCATTGGGTCCACTGGGTCCATTGACTCGAAAGTTTGTACATATACTCATCAAATTCAATCATAAGACACGTGTATCACAGTCCTTCAAAAATAATCCCTCACGTGTTTGTCGTACTAATATATCAAACGCAGCCTAAAGTGACCACTGGTACTGCTACACCTACACACATGAAATTTGGAGGGTGTGTTTTTTTGTAATGGTTGTAAAAGTTTTATCCACCAGGAAAAGGGTTTACAAAATTTTATTCCTAAGAGGGTGAAATGGAGGGTTGACTTTCTATGATTTTTTTTATTCTCTGGGTCAATTGTCTCGGAAATTGGTACACCTATTCTTTAATTAAAATTATGAGACACGTGTATCACAGTTTTCTAAAACATTTAAGATTTGTATTTCAGACAAGGGTAATATAGATTAAAGTTGACTAATTACAGTTAAGTACTAAGTAAGGAAACTATTTAAGTACTTAGTAGCATTTTTATAACTATAACTAATGTCCATAAATGCAATAAAGTACTAATTATTTTTATCACATAAATTGTTTTCTTTTTACATAAGTTTTAGTTTTATACATTTTTCACCTTTTAATCGATATGTTCTGCACTAGTGATCACTTCCCTACTCACGCACAATCTAGCAGTTATAGACACTCACACAAACAGAAAATGGACATGCTGCCAAAGTTTTGACGCCATCCATTATAATCCATCATCCTAGGTTTTAACCTAGGATGATGGATTATAATGGATGGAGCCATGTCAGCCATGTGACGTTGTCACATCGACTTTCATTCTATCAACACATTGTCCTACCCTTTCTATTACAGGGGTCGCGAGATAAGAGTAAACGAGAAAACTAATATCAAATTGACAACCTCGCGCATGGGTGATCATGTCCATTTTTGACCGGCTAGCAGGCCATAATAAAGCGACGCTTTATATTTATAAATTAAAAATTAAATAGAAACATACCTACAAAGACTGAAACCCTGTTACATATTTAAATTATGTCGTGTTGTGCTGTGTTTTGTCCATCTAGAACAACTAAAGGAGGCGTAAAAGATCCAGAATTATCATTTCACATGTAAGTCTTAGTGGGCATTTATTATCATAAATAACCAATTTTTAAATCAAAATATTTAATTTGCTTACACAATATACATCTTTTTCGTCATATAACTACCGTGGTGGTAAATGGTTATCATTTTAAAGCTTTAATTTATGTAAATAACAATCATTCTTTTACGCCGCCCGGCTAGTGATGTACGAGAACTGTGCAAAACTTTGTCGATAAATATAGTCGATACCCTTATAAAAAGGAATATATAACACTAGCTGTGCCCGCGACTTCGTCCGCGTGGTAGTGTCTCTGGGTAGCATTTTTAATTATTTAGGCTACTTATTTTACAAATAAGACACATGCTTATCCCACCTACACCGCACCGGACCACGCTGGGCTAATCTCCTCTCCCCCTCTCCGTCAAGACTATCTGGGTACCAAATTTCATTTAAATCAGTTCAGTGGTTTTGGCGTGAAAGTGACACAGACAGATAGACAGACAGAGTTACTTTCGCATTTATAATATTAGTTAGGATTAGGATTAAATTTAAAACATTAAATATATAAACGATAACTATAAATTTAACACTAAAAATATTCAGAGAAATAAAATTGAAGTGTTTGTTTGTAATTCCAAAATAACAGCTTTTCACTAAATGCATATGAAAGTATACACGGTACTTACTAAACGGTATATACGGTATATAGAAAGAAAGAAAGAAAGAAAATACATTTATTCAGCTAAACTAACTACACAGTCAAAAACAATATAAAACAAAAAATAGATAGCGTTACATAAACAAAAAAAGAAAAATTAAAATAGAAACTAAAAAATAGATTTTTAACACAAGGTAGTTGTTGCTGAAAAGGCCTATCTCAGCACAAATGTTCAAGCAGCTAACCACCCGAACGCTGATTTTCGGATAGGCCTAGAGCGGGTGTTGGACTAACACAAAACAATTTCTAAAAAAGAAAACTTAAAATTGATAAAACTAAATTAAAAGGTATTCAATTAAACATAAATCTTACAGACAATACTTCATAAATACAAAGTTAATTATATTATTTATTATATTATATTTATAGAACACTGGACGGTACAGATTACACGGAAAGAAAGAAAACATTGTTTTAGCAACTAAATCACAACATTTGTGGAATTAAATTAATTTAATAATAGTCTATGAGCTCAAATAGGTACAAAAATACTATGACTTGCAACTATTTGTTTTTTATTCAAGGTTGGTGAACTAAGACACATAATAGAAACATAGGTATTTGGTGTACAATGGGTATGCGATAAGCTGTTTTGGGTAATGTAAGTAAGAGAGTAGATGTGTTAATAGGTAATTAGTTACTGATTGACTTTAAATGATTGAAACATCTATATTAATATTACCATGGTTCCTTTGAGCAACCACTAGGAATTGTTTTAATTTTAACTTAAAGAGATTTAATGTTTTCAGGTTCCTTATTGGAGGTGGAATATTGTTCCAACACTTGGATGCCGAGTAGCGAAAGGAACCTCGGAAGCCAACTGTACGATGTTTCTGTGTAGACAGTTGTTGAGAGACATGGCGAGCTGAAGATGACCTGCCCCCGGCAAACCAAATGAGCTTGTTATATAGATAAAATGGATTTTTAAAGTTTATTACGCCAAAAAGCAGACACGCCAGGTGGAGTTTGCGTCTAGATTTCATTTTCAATGTATAGTGTTTATTAAGGAAGGGAGTAACATGTGATCTAACAGGAATATTGAAGCAGAATCTAGCACAGGCATTTTGCACCCTTTGAACCAAGTGTTGGGTTCTAGATAACAGCCGTATATATATAATATAATATATATAAATATATATATATATATATACGGTACTACTCAAATGTTTGTCTGTCTGTCTGTTTGTTTCGGCTTATCTTTGAAATGGCTGGGCTGATTATAACGGGACTTTCACTGGCAGATAGCTGATGTTAAAAGTGTAACTATCAAGTTACCTAGGCTATTTTATTTTAGAAAAAACAAATAGAGTACCGGGAAAACGAAATTGAAGCCAATGAAATAGCCCACAGCCCACGCGCATGTTGCTGCTGTCATTATACGCGGGATAAGCCGAGGGGCCCAGCTAGTTGATTTATAATATGATGATTTTTTTAAGGATGGAACGGTTAGCTTAGGGCCTCGAATAGAACGAAGCTTAAACATTTTTAACCTACTACACAAAAAAAAGATGAGGTTCTCAGTTCGCCTTTTTATGTTTGGTACCTCATAACTCCGTAAATTCTTAACTGATTCAGAAAATTATTTTTTGTTTGGGAGAGTATGCTGCCTGTTTGGTCCCATTGTACATTTTTCGAGAACTGATAAGTATCTCCAGAGATATCTAAATAAACACCTCCAACTTTATACTGAAAATAGTTAGCGTGGCATTTGAAGTCGGTTTTTTCGTTTTGTGAACGATCTTATCGTTCATCGTCTAAACGAAAAAACCGAAAAAGAAATTATTATAAAAGTGATCAATGTAATGTCGCACAAAATTAGTAGTAACTAGATACCTAATTATATTATCAGCACTGATACTTACTCGTATTCAATCTATAATTACCTATGATAATGCTATTATATATATATATTTATCAAGAATGTGTAACAGTTTTCCACATTAATAAAAATATATAATTATGTTTAAGGTTTCCAAAATGTCCGGAAATCCGAGATCAGTGGATAAAGGCAGTAAGGCGCGAAAATTGGGAACCGACTAAGTACTCCAGACTTTGTACAAAACATTTTGAAAAATCCAGTTTTGTGCCTGGGTTGTCAATCAGGAAACTTAAAACAGACGCAGTACCGGTGATTTTTGAAGGATACCCCAATTATTATCAGCCGTCAGTAGCTAAAAAAAGAAAACAGAAAAATGAAAACCTGGAACTGTCACCGAGGAAACGAAAAAGAATTGAAGCTAGTGGAGTCAAGATAGACGATCTTCCTACAACTCCTCGGCGAGCAATAAGGGTTTTAACATCTTTATCAAAAGCGCGGATAATGGCTTCGCGGCGTCTAAGGCTCCTTAAAACTTTAAGAGAAAGTAAACGCAGAATAATTAAAAAAAATGCAAAATTGGTAAATATAATAAATGATTTAAAAAACAGAGAATTAGTGAATACTGAATCTTTAGATGTGTTGGCTAGCATTGGGGACAAAAATAAAGATTTACTTTTGAGGTTAAAGCAAAAACAAAATAAAGCATCCCTTCCAAAAAAATTTTCACCAGAACTTAGAAAATTTGCACTAACTCTACACTTTTTATCACCACGCGCATATACATACGTACGGACATATTTTGATACCTGCTTACCCCATCCAAAAACCATAAGCAAATGGTATCAGAGTGTGAACTGTGACCCAGGCTTTACAAAAGAGTCTTTTGAGACACTAAAAGCAAAATCAAAGCATCAACCAATCATCGGTGCCTTAACTATGGATGAAATGGCCATCAGAAAATGTATCGAGTGGGATGGTCATAAATCTCACGGCTACGTAAATGTAGGAAATAATATTGAAAATAAATGTGTTCCGGTAGCCACTGAAGCACTCACGTTTATGGTGACCTGCGTAAATGGGTCGTTTAAAATACCAGTTGGCTATTTTCTAATAAATGGTATAACTGGTATGCAAAAAGCTGAACTTGTACGTCGCTGTCTTGACCTATTGATTGAGTGTGATGTCACCATAGTGTCTTTTACTTTCGATGGAGCTCCTAACAATATTGCGATGGCTAAACAACTTGGCTGCAATCTGGATCTAGAAAATTTTAATGCACAGTTTGAGCATAATGGTTTTAAAATTTCTATTCTGCTTGATCCTTGTCATTGTTTAAAATTAGTACGAAATACTTTAGGGGATAAAAAAAATATCTATGATGATGTTGGCAATGAGATATCTTTTAAATACTTTGAGTTACTTCACCAACTCCAAACTGAAGAACAACTGCATTTGGCAAATAAAATAAGACAAGGTCACATTGATTACGTAAAACAAAAAATGAAAGTAAAATTAGCTGCACAACTCTTAAGCCAGTCAGTGGCCGATGCATTATTATTTTGTCGGAATAAAATGCGACTCACTGAATTTGATGGCTGTGAAGCAACTTGCGAGTTTATAAAAATTATAAATAATATATTTGATTTGTTAAAGTCGCGAAATCTTAACTCGTATGGATACAAACAAGCAATTGTACCTCGAAATTTAGATAAAACATTACAACTAATAGAAGATGGAACTGAATACATAAAAAACTTGAAATTCGCTGATGGTACTCTAGTAGTAAACTCACAAAGAAGAACTGGCTTCATAGGCCTTATAATTTGCTTGAAATCATTAAAGGATCTCATTTCTTATTTGCTTGACCATGATCGCCCCAAACTAAACTTTATTTGTACGTATAAATTGTCCCAAGATCATCTTGAGCTCTTTTTTGGTGCAGTTAGATCAATGGGTGGCTTCAACAACAACTCTTCCGCAAAACAATTCAGGACAGCGTATAAAAAGTTGCTAGTTCATGCCGAGTTTAAAGTTGCGGAAGGAAATTGTATTCCTCTAGAGGATATACATATCCTAAATTTGACAAAAAAATCAGAACACGTTGATAAAATAAACAATTCTCTCGCAAAACATAGCATGTTATAAGAATTAGAAGAGCTGACTCAACAAGAGTTCTTAAATAATGATGATCAATGTTACATTAATGATCCAGGCCAAGTAACTGAATATGTTCAAGAAGTAATTTATTACATATCAGGGTTTGTTGTCAAAAGCTTGCAAAAACAAATTATTTGTGAAGATTGCTTAACAGCATTAAAAGGCACCAAAAAAGATTCATTGACATCTTATAAGGATATGGGAGGCTTAGTATATCCAAGTAATGACGTATATTTCATTTGCAAATTATGTGAAAAAATTTTGCGTACATCTTTGATATGTGAACATTACAGTAAACTTAATAACAAAGACGTATTTAAAATGATACGTGACGTAATACTGCAAGTAATGCATTCAACCAAATATGAAAATGTTTTTCAAACTTTAAATGGACACCAGATCGATTTTAGCTTTTTTGAAGACCAAAAATATTTACTAATTAAATCCGTATGCGAAAAGTATTTTAAACTAAGAATTCATTACATAATGAAGAACGCAGTAGTACAAAACAGTGTCAGACATTTTTATAACAAATTAATACTATTTAAAGGTCATTAGAGCATCTTAATAATAAGATGTGATTTTTGATTACTGATAACAGCCCTATTTTAGAAAAATAATAATTAGATTTAAAATTAAACACATTTTTAACCGACGAAAAAAAAACGGAGGAGGTTAGTCGACGCGCATATTTTTTTTTAATGTGTGACCACGCATAACTTTTTACAGAGTAGTCTCATTTCGATAGTTATTTTTTTATTAGAAAGGGACCAAGGGGGCCCCATTTAAATTTTAACGAAATCGGTCGAGCCGTTTTGAATAAATCAACAAAAATAATGGATAAAAGTATCATTTTTTGGATTTTACCATATTTATCATATCATTTTTTTTTTCATAGATTTTATCATATCATCAATGTATGCTAACAAACTTTGGAAAAAACAAACTAAACAAAGAGCCGAAAATCTGGCTCAGTTACTTGTGTTGAGAGAGGCATATGTCTAGCAGTGGACTGATACCGGCTTATTATGATGATGATGATGTTATTTTACAGGTGGTACAATTTAAATTTCATCGAGATATGTTATGTATCTCCAGAGATATGAATATAAACACCTCAAACTTAGTATTGAAATTGACTAGCGTGACGTTGGAAGTTGGTTTTTTTAGTTTTTTATGTGATCTTAAATTATTTTTATTGTTATTATAGAGCATAAATGTTTTATTTAAAGTTTGTCCGGGCCAGGAGTAAGCAATGACGCCTGCTTTTAACAAGTAGATTATGGCCACAAAAAATGATAAAATAAACTTAAAAAAAAAATGAAACCGCCGAAAAAACTGAAAAGCAAAAAATAATTAAACTTATTTATTTAACCTTAATAACGAAATTCTTAAACTACTCTTAATATACCTAAGTTATATATATATTTTTTTTATTATTTTTATATATTTATATTTTTATATTTTATATATTTTTGTAATTGTTTTGAGTTTTTAACTAAACATAATAACTAAGTTCTTAAACTAATAAGGTTAAATAAAAAAGTTTAATTATTTTTTGCTTTTCAGTTTTTTCGGCGGTTTCATATTTTTGTTAAAAAGTTTTATAGATTGCAAATTTAGGAAAAAAATGGTATGAATTAACATCTTCAACAATCATCGTCATATTTCAACTAATTCACACAAAACCTGAATGAATTATACACCTAAACCTTCGTTATAAATCACACTAGCTATGTGTGAAAAACGCATGAAAATTTGTTCAGTAGCTTCTGAATTTATTGCAAACAGACAGACAGACAGACAGACGCGGTGAGGAACTCTGTTTTTAACCAACTTAACAAAAAAGGAGGAGGTTCTCAATTCACCTGTATTTTTAACTGACTTCACAAAAAAAGATGAGGTTCTCAATTGAAAAAAAGTATATACAGGCTAATTGAGAACCTCCTCCTTGTATTTTTTTTAACGTTTTTACCACAGAACTCCGTCAAATCTTAACCGATATGGAATATGATTTTTTTGTTTAAGTGGGTGTGTTCTTTGTGAAGTGTAGGTTTCCACCAAGAAAGGGTTTGAAATTTTTCCCCTGAGAGGGTAAAATAGAGGGTTGATCTTCCTATGAAACTTTTTGGTCACTGGGTCCATTGACTCGAAAGTTTGTACATATACTCATCAAATTCAATCATAAGACACGTGTATCACAGTCCTTCAAAAATAATCCCTCACGTGTTTGTCGTACTAATATATCAAACGCAGCCTAAAGTGACCACTGGTACTGCTACACCTACACACATGAAATTTGGAGGGTGTGTTTTTTTGTAATGGTTGTAAAAGTTTTATCCACCAGGAAAAGGGTTTACAAAATTTTATTCCTAAGAGGGTGAAATGGAGGGTTGACTTTCTATGATTTTTTTTATTCTCTGGGTCAATTGTCTCGGAAATTGGTACACCTATTCTTTAATTAAAATTATGAGACACGTGTATCACAGTTTTCTAAAACATTTAAGATTTGTATTTCAGACAAGGGTAATATAGATTAAAGTTGACTAATTACAGTTAAGTACTAAGTAAGGAAACTATTTAAGTACTTAGTAGCATTTTTATAACTATAACTAATGTCCATAAGTGCAATAAAGTACTAATTATTTTTATCACATAAATTGTTTTCTTTTTACATAAGTTTTAGTTTTATACATTTTTCACCTTTTAATCGATATGTTCTGCACTAGTGATCACTTCCCTACTCACGCACAATCTAGCAGTTATAGACACTCACACAAACAGAAAATGGACATGCTGCCAAAGTTTTGACGCCATCCATTATAATCCATCATCCTAGGTTTTAACCTAGGATGATGGATTATAATGGATGGAGCCATGTCAGCCATGTGACGTTGTCACATCGACTTTCATTCTATCAACACATTGTCCTACCCTTTCTATTACAGGGGTCGCGAGATAAGAGTAAACGAGAAAACTAATATCAAATTGACAACCTCGCGCATGGGTGATCATGTCCATTTTTGACCGGCTAGCAGGCCATAATAAAGCGACGCTTTATATTTATAAATTAAAAATTAAATAGAAACATACCTACAAAGACTGAAACCCTGTTACATATTTAAATTATGTCGTGTTGTGCTGTGTTTTGTCCATCTAGAACAACTAA
The DNA here is from genome assembly GCA_954871355.1 of Cabera pusaria. NCBI lineage: Eukaryota > Metazoa > Arthropoda > Insecta > Lepidoptera > Geometridae > Cabera > Cabera pusaria. The sequence continues at coordinate 3,773,353 of OX940915.1, forward strand.
AGGAGGCGTAAAAGATCCAGAATTATCATTTCACATGTAAGTCTTAGTGGGCATTTATTATCATAAATAACCAATTTTTAAATCAAAATATTTAATTTGCTTACACAATATACATCTTTTTCGTCATATAACTACCGTGGTGGTAAATGGTTATCATTTTAAAGCTTTAATTTATGTAAATAACAATCATTCTTTTACGCCGCCCGGCTAGTGATGTACGAGAACTGTGCAAAACTTTGTCGATAAATATAGTCGATACCCTTATAAAAAGGAATATATAACACTAGCTGTGCCCGCGACTTCGTCCGCGTGGTAGTGTCTCTGGGTAGCATTTTTAATTATTTAGGCTACTTATTTTACAAATAAGACACATGCTTATCCCACCTACACCGCACCGGACCACGCTGGGCTAATCTCCTCTCCCCCTCTCCGTCAAGACTATCTGGGTACCAAATTTCATTTAAATCAGTTCAGTGGTTTTGGCGTGAAAGTGACACAGACAGATAGACAGACAGAGTTACTTTCGCATTTATAATATTAGTTAGGATTAGGATTAAATTTAAAACATTAAATATATAAACGATAACTATAAATTTAACACTAAAAATATTCAGAGAAATAAAATTGAAGTGTTTGTTTGTAATTCCAAAATAACAGCTTTTCACTAAATGCATATGAAAGTATACACGGTACTTACTAAACGGTATATACGGTATATAGAAAGAAAGAAAGAAAGAAAATACATTTATTCAGCTAAACTAACTACACAGTCAAAAACAATATAAAACAAAAAATAGATAGCGTTACATAAACAAAAAAAGAAAAATTAAAATAGAAACTAAAAAATAGATTTTTAACACAAGGTAGTTGTTGCTGAAAAGGCCTATCTCAGCACAAATGTTCAAGCAGCTAACCACCCGAACGCTGATTTTCGGATAGGCCTAGAGCGGGTGTTGGACTAACACAAAACAATTTCTAAAAAAGAAAACTTAAAATTGATAAAACTAAATTAAAAGGTATTCAATTAAACATAAATCTTACAGACAATACTTCATAAATACAAAGTTAATTATATTATTTATTATATTATATTTATAGAACACTGGACGGTACAGATTACACGGAAAGAAAGAAAACATTGTTTTAGCAACTAAATCACAACATTTGTGGAATTAAATTAATTTAATAATAGTCTATGAGCTCAAATAGGTACAAAAATACTATGACTTGCAACTATTTGTTTTTTATTCAAGGTTGGTGAACTAAGACACATAATAGAAACATAGGTATTTGGTGTACAATGGGTATGCGATAAGCTGTTTTGGGTAATGTAAGTAAGAGAGTAGATGTGTTAATAGGTAATTAGTTACTGATTGACTTTAAATGATTGAAACATCTATATTAATATTACCATGGTTCCTTTGAGCAACCACTAGGAATTGTTTTAATTTTAACTTAAAGAGATTTAATGTTTTCAGGTTCCTTATTGGAGGTGGAATATTGTTCCAACACTTGGATGCCGAGTAGCGAAAGGAACCTCGGAAGCCAACTGTACGATGTTTCTGTGTAGACAGTTGTTGAGAGACATGGCGAGCTGAAGATGACCTGCCCCCGGCAAACCAAATGAGCTTGTTATATAGATAAAATGGATTTTTAAAGTTTATTACGCCAAAAAGCAGACACGCCAGGTGGAGTTTGCGTCTAGATTTCATTTTCAATGTATAGTGTTTATTAAGGAAGGGAGTAACATGTGATCTAACAGGAATATTGAAGCAGAATCTAGCACAGGCATTTTGCACCCTTTGAACCAAGTGTTGGGTTCTAGATAACAGCCGTATATATATAATATAATATATATAAATATATATATATATATATACGGTACTACTCAAATGTTTGTCTGTCTGTCTGTTTGTTTCGGCTTATCTTTGAAATGGCTGGGCTGATTATAACGGGACTTTCACTGGCAGATAGCTGATGTTAAAAGTGTAACTATCAAGTTACCTAGGCTATTTTATTTTAGAAAAAACAAATAGAGTACCGGGAAAACGAAATTGAAGCCAATGAAATAGCCCACAGCCCACGCGCATGTTGCTGCTGTCATTATACGCGGGATAAGCCGAGGGGCCCAGCTAGTTGATTTATAATATGATGATTTTTTTAAGGATGGAACGGTTAGCTTAGGGCCTCGAATAGAACGAAGCTTAAACATTTTTAACCTACTTCACAAAAAAAAGATGAGGTTCTCAGTTCGCCTTTTTATGTTTGGTACCTCATAACTCCGTAAATTCTTAACTGATTCAGAAAATTATTTTTTGTTTGGGAGAGTATGCTGCCTGTTTGGTCCCATTGTACATTTTTCGAGAACTGATAAGTATCTCCAGAGATATCTAAATAAACACCTCCAACTTTATACTGAAAATAGTTAGCGTGGCATTTGAAGTCGGTTTTTTCGTTTTGTGAACGATCTTATCGTTCATCGTCTAAACGAAAAAACCGAAAAAGAAATTATTATAAAAGTGATCAATGTAATGTCGCACAAAATTAGTAGTAACTAGATACCTAATTATATTATCAGCACTGATACTTACTCGTATTCAATCTATAATTACCTATGATAATGCTATTATATATATATATTTATCAAGAATGTGTAACAGTTTTCCACATTAATAAAAATATATAATTATGTTTAAGGTTTCCAAAATGTCCGGAAATCCGAGATCAGTGGATAAAGGCAGTAAGGCGCGAAAATTGGGAACCGACTAAGTACTCCAGACTTTGTACAAAACATTTTGAAAAATCCAGTTTTGTGCCTGGGTTGTCAATCAGGAAACTTAAAACAGACGCAGTACCGGTGATTTTTGAAGGATACCCCAATTATTATCAGCCGTCAGTAGCTAAAAAAAGAAAACAGAAAAATGAAAACCTGGAACTGTCACCGAGGAAACGAAAAAGAATTGAAGCTAGTGGAGTCAAGATAGACGATCTTCCTACAACTCCTCGGCGAGCAATAAGGGTTTTAACATCTTTATCAAAAGCGCGGATAATGGCTTCGCGGCGTCTAAGGCTCCTTAAAACTTTAAGAGAAAGTAAACGCAGAATAATTAAAAAAAATGCAAAATTGGTAAATATAATAAATGATTTAAAAAACAGAGAATTAGTGAATACTGAATCTTTAGATGTGTTGGCTAGCATTGGGGACAAAAATAAAGATTTACTTTTGAGGTTAAAGCAAAAACAAAATAAAGCATCCCTTCCAAAAAAATTTTCACCAGAACTTAGAAAATTTGCACTAACTCTACACTTTTTATCACCACGCGCATATACATACGTACGGACATATTTTGATACCTGCTTACCCCATCCAAAAACCATAAGCAAATGGTATCAGAGTGTGAACTGTGACCCAGGCTTTACAAAAGAGTCTTTTGAGACACTAAAAGCAAAATCAAAGCATCAACCAATCATCGGTGCCTTAACTATGGATGAAATGGCCATCAGAAAATGTATCGAGTGGGATGGTCATAAATCTCACGGCTACGTAAATGTAGGAAATAATATTGAAAATAAATGTGTTCCGGTAGCCACTGAAGCACTCACGTTTATGGTGACCTGCGTAAATGGGTCGTTTAAAATACCAGTTGGCTATTTTCTAATAAATGGTATAACTGGTATGCAAAAAGCTGAACTTGTACGTCGCTGTCTTGACCTATTGATTGAGTGTGATGTCACCATAGTGTCTTTTACTTTCGATGGAGCTCCTAACAATATTGCGATGGCTAAACAACTTGGCTGCAATCTGGATCTAGAAAATTTTAATGCACAGTTTGAGCATAATGGTTTTAAAATTTCTATTCTGCTTGATCCTTGTCATTGTTTAAAATTAGTACGAAATACTTTAGGGGATAAAAAAAAATATCTATGATGATGTTGGCAATGAGATATCTTTTAAATACTTTGAGTTACTTCACCAACTCCAAACTGAAGAACAACTGCATTTGGCAAATAAAATAAGACAAGGTCACATTGATTACGTAAAACAAAAAATGAAAGTAAAATTAGCTGCACAACTCTTAAGCCAGTCAGTGGCCGATGCATTATTATTTTGTCGGAATAAAATGCGACTCACTGAATTTGATGGCTGTGAAGCAACTTGCGAGTTTATAAAAATTATAAATAATATATTTGATTTGTTAAATTCGCGAAATCTTAACTCGTATGGATACAAACAAGCAATTGTACCTCGAAATTTAGATAAAACATTACAACTAATAGAAGATGGAACTGAATACATAAAAAACTTGAAATTCGCTGATGGTACTCTAGTAGTAAACTCACAAAGAAGAACTGCTAGGCTATTCTGTAAGCTATCTCGACAGCGGAATCCGCGGTGAGATTTGAATCTCGTACTTCGAAATTCAATCGAATTACGAACGTGATACGATTGAATTTCGTAGTACGAAATTTGAATCTCACCGCGGATTCCACTGTCGAGATAGCTTACAGAATAGCCTAGCTGGCTTCATAGGCCTTATAATTTGCTTGAAATCATTAAAGGATCTCATTTCTTATTTGCTTGACCATGATCGCCCCAAACTAAACTTTATTTGTACGTATAAATTGTCCCAAGATCATCTTGAGCTCTTTTTTGGTGCAGTTAGATCAATGGGTGGCTTCAACAACAACTCTTCCGCAAAACAATTCAGGACAGCGTATAAAAAGTTGCTAGTTCATGCCGAGTTTAAAGTTGCGGAAGGAAATTGTATTCCTCTAGAGGATATACATATCCTAAATTTGACAAAAAAATCAGAACACGTTGATAAAATAAACAATTCTCTCGCAAAACATAGCATGTTATAAGAATTAGAAGAGCTGACTCAACAAGAGTTCTTAAATAATGATGATCAATGTTACATTAATGATCCAGGCCAAGTAACTGAATATGTTCAAGAAGTAATTTATTACATATCAGGGTTTGTTGTCAAAAGCTTGCAAAAACAAATTATTTGTGAAGATTGCTTAACAGCATTAAAAGGCACCAAAAAAGATTCATTGACATCTTATAAGGATATGGGAGGCTTAGTATATCCAAGTAATGACGTATATTTCATTTGCAAATTATGTGAAAAAATTTTGCGTACATCTTTGATATGTGAACATTACAGTAAACTTAATAACAAAGACGTATTTAAAATGATACGTGACGTAATACTGCAAGTAATGCATTCAACCAAATATGAAAATGTTTTTCAAACTTTAAATGGACACCAGATCGATTTTAGCTTTTTTGAAGACCAAAAATATTTACTAATTAAATCCGTATGCGAAAAGTATTTTAAACTAAGAATTCATTACATAATGAAGAACGCAGTAGTACAAAACAGTGTCAGACATTTTTATAACAAATTAATACTATTTAAAGGTCATTAGAGCATCTTAATAATAAGATGTGATTTTTGATTACTGATAACAGCCCTATTTTAGAAAAATAATAATTAGATTTAAAATTAAACACATTTTTAACCGACGAAAAAAAAACGGAGGAGGTTAGTCGACGCGCATATTTTTTTTTAATGTGTGACCACGCATAACTTTTTACAGAGTAGTCTCATTTCGATAGTTATTTTTTTATTAGAAAGGGACCAAGGGGGCCCCATTTAAATTTTAACGAAATCGGTCGAGCCGTTTTGAATAAATCAACAAAAATAATGGATAAAAGTATCATTTTTTGGATTTTACCATATTTATCATATCATTTTTTTTTTCATAGATTTTATCATATCATCAATGTATGCTAACAAACTTTGGAAAAAACAAACTAAACAAAGAGCCGAAAATCTGGCTCAGTTACTTGTGTTGAGAGAGGCATATGTCTAGCAGTGGACTGATACCGGCTTATTATGATGATGATGATGTTATTTTACAGGTGGTACAATTTAAATTTCATCGAGATATGTTATGTATCTCCAGAGATATGAATATAAACACCTCAAACTTAGTATTGAAATTGACTAGCGTGACGTTGGAAGTTGGTTTTTTTAGTTTTTTATGTGATCTTAAATTATTTTTATTGTTATTATAGAGCATAAATGTTTTATTTAAAGTTTGTCCGGGCCAGGAGTAAGCAATGACGCCTGCTTTTAACAAGTAGATTATGGCCACAAAAAATGATAAAATAAACTTAAAAAAAAAATGAAACCGCCGAAAAAACTGAAAAGCAAAAAATAATTAAACTTATTTATTTAACCTTAATAACGAAATTCTTAAACTACTCTTAATATACCTAAGTTATATATATATTTTTTTTATTATTTTTATATATTTATATTTTTATATTTTATATATTTTTGTAATTGTTTTGAGTTTTTAACTAAACATAATAACTAAGTTCTTAAACTAATAAGGTTAAATAAAAAAGTTTAATTATTTTTTGCTTTTCAGTTTTTTCGGCGGTTTCATATTTTTGTTAAAAAGTTTTATAGATTGCAAATTTAGGAAAAAAATGGTATGAATTAACATCTTCAACAATCATCGTCATATTTCAACTAATTCACACAAAACCTTAATGAATTATACACCTAAACCTTCGTTATAAATCACACTAGCTATGTGTGAAAAACGCATGAAAATTTGTTCAGTAGCTTCTGAATTTATTGCAAACAGACAGACAGACAGACAGACGCGGTGAGGAACTCTGTTTTTAACCAACTTAACAAAAAAGGAGGAGGTTCTCAATTCACCTGTATTTTTAACTGACTTCACAAAAAAAGATGAGGTTCTCAATTGAAAAAAAGTATATACAGGCTAATTGAGAACCTCCTCCTTGTATTTTTTTTAACGTTTTTACCACAGAACTCCGTCAAATCTTAACCGATATGGAATATGATTTTTTTGTTTAAGTGGGTGTGTTCTTTGTGAAGTGTAGGTTTCCACCAAGAAAGGGTTTGAAATTTTTCCCCTGAGAGGGTAAAATAGAGGGTTGATCTTCCTATGAAACTTTTTGGTCACTGGGTCCATTGACTCGAAAGTTTGTACATATACTCATCAAATTCAATCATAAGACACGTGTATCACAGTCCTTCAAAAATAATCCCTCACGTGTTTGTCGTACTAATATATCAAACGCAGCCTAAAGTGACCACTGGTACTGCTACACCTACACACATGAAATTTGGAGGGTGTGTTTTTTTGTAATGGTTGTAAAAGTTTTATCCACCAGGAAAAGGGTTTACAAAATTTTATTCCTAAGAGGGTGAAATGGAGGGTTGACTTTCTATGATTTTTTTTATTCTCTGGGTCAATTGTCTCGGAAATTGGTACACCTATTCTTTAATTAAAATTATGAGACACGTGTATCACAGTTTTCTAAAACATTTAAGATTTGTATTTCAGACAAGGGTAATATAGATTAAAGTTGACTAATTACAGTTAAGTACTAAGTAAGGAAACTATTTAAGTACTTAGTAGCATTTTTATAACTATAACTAATGTCCATAAGTGCAATAAAGTACTAATTATTTTTATCACATAAATTGTTTTCTTTTTACATAAGTTTTAGTTTTATACATTTTTCACCTTTTAATCGATATGTTCTGCACTAGTGATCACTTCCCTACTCACGCACAATCTAGCAGTTATAGACACTCACACAAACAGAAAATGGACATGCTGCCAAAGTTTTGACGCCATCCATTATAATCCATCATCCTAGGTTTTAACCTACTTTAATTTTTTTTTAATATTCTGACGTAAACGATTGGATGACAGCTGAATGGTTCATTACTTTTTTTTTTTCTAATTTAAAGCGTTTAATTCTGCTTTTGCTATGTTTACTTGATAATTGGTTATGATTTATTTTATGATTTATGATTTTGACGTGTAAGTATATGTGCGTATATTTATACTGCCTACATACTGAATAAATGCTTTGATTCTTGATTCTTGATTCATACGGTAACGTGATCACTGCAAATTTGTAGGAGTGTTTCAGTGACTGTCCTCAAAAGTAACCAAAAGTTTGTTCGAAAAGTAACTTTTTGACGAAAAAGTAACGATTTTCTTAATTTTCGCTTTTTAACCTTGCATTACAGTATGTACCCATGGCTGAGCGAAAATGTTACATTTACGTTCAAATCAGGTCAAAAAGTAATGTAAAATGTTACAAAAGTAACGTTCTGGCAACTCTAGATTTGTAGTAATTCTACCGAACTGTAACGCATAGAGATCTAAGGGTGCGTTCAGACTATGTAACATAATAATAACATTGTTATTGAACATGTTTCAGATAATGTGGACGCGGAATGTTATAAAACATGATATTATAACATGTTATTATAGCATATTCTATAACATTCCGTATGCAAAAAAAAATATAAATTTTATCTTATCTTACCATATTATCTGAAACGTGTGAAATAACAATGTTATAACATGTTATGTTACACAAGTAGTCTGTACGCACCTTAAAACACACCGTGAAGAAAACGCACTGAGACTCAGTTTTTTCCTCTACCTTAAAATTATATTCGTATTTTCCGAACAGTTAATTGGAGCTATTAAAATAATTTAGATAGTTTAAAAACTAAAACAACCGACTTCCATGCCGCGCGAGTCAGTTTCAGTTCCATGTTTGAGACTTTTATTCTCATATCTCTGGAGATACTTATCAGATCTCGATGAAATTACAATGGTATCACCTTTGGACCTGGGAAATCTACTTTCCAACAAAAAACATCAAAATCGGTTCATAAACGACGAAGGTATCCACGAACACACATTTAAATAAAATACATATAGGTACCTAATATATGGTCTAATTGAGAAACCTCCTTTTTTTGAAGTCGGTTAAAAGGGGCAACAACAGTCGCTCCTGATTTGAAGATAAATAGATATCTTTTATGTCTCTTAAAAATAAAACATTTGTAAGAATCGCTAGGATGTCCACTTTCCAAAACAGTAATTACTAGTCTAGTATCAGTGATTTTTCTAATTGAAGTAACCGATTGGAGCACTGTGAATTGCAAAGATCCAAGTCGAAGTAAAAGCAGTTTCTGAATCCGAATTTGTTTTGGAATGATTGAGAATAACCCTGCAGCTACTTTTGATACCTATTTCAATTCGAAAAAATCTGTGATTCAATTAAAGACGGTTTCCGCGACAAAATACTAGCTCACGGATTTATCAATATTCAAAAATAAAAATGAAATATGCATGTTTTTTTTTAAATATTTTTATTTCACTCATTACATCCATATAACATAATAAAAAATAAAACACTGCTGGAATTAGTCTAATTATTTTTTAAATAAACATTTGAATATACAAATAAATTTGAGCAGTTTAAAGACGTCAGACACACGCCGCTTGAAGCAAACTAGCTTTTTTTTCTTTAACTAAGACTCCGCGCGATTATTGTATTTAGCCAATGGCATGTTTTTATTAAATTATACAGTTTCTCTAATCTCGTACTCATTTTTATCTATATTAAATGGTTAGAAATATACATTTCTGCACAATAATTAGCGGCAAACACAATATTTGGAAATAAATACAATAAGACCACACCATACATTTATTTTTATGTTCTCGCGCTCAATGTTTCTATCACGTGGAGTTGTGCATAATGACGTCAACTTTCGATTCGACCAATGGTGATCTGTTTTACAAACTTAAATTTCCCTCGCTTAAATTGCATTTTTAATTTATTATTTTAAGCAAATAAAATGGAATTAAATGAAAAAAAAAGGTTTTACATATAACTCCAGGACAACAAAGAATCGATAAAAAAATATTTCCAATAGATCTGAGCTTCATGCATATTCCCTATTAAGTCGAGTTGGACTCGCCCACCGAGGCTTCTTAGACTAGGCAAACTGTTCGATCCATAGAAAATGTATTGCACTAACCAAAGAGAATATAAATACTACGTAAGCACTAACTGCAAATAATCAGTTTGTTACAGTAAATTTACTTTTTTTTAAATTATTACACCACATTATTTACAGTTTTTAGAATTACTCCTATAAGTAGGTATAAAGTGCTTCAAGATCTTGCTTTTTGCCAAATTTCATGATTCTAGGTCAATGGGAAGTACTCGTACCCTATACGTTTTGATTCTCTTGTGAAATCGCAAAATATGCGAAAATATACGACATAAACGGTCATAACTTTTGACTGCGTTGACGTATAGGTTTGATTTTTTCACAACTAATAGAGACCATAGACCCGAGTAGCTATTTGATATAAGTTTCAACTTGATATCTATACGTGTTCCTGAGAAAAAGGGGTCTTGACAGACAGACAACAAAGTGATCCTATAAGGGTTCCTTTTTATCCCTTTGAGGTACGGAACCCTAAAAATAAAGCTTTTCGGGGCTGGGTGTGAGTCTGCGCTTGAGTTACGTTCTAAAACAGGTATCTACGTCCTGTAACTGTAATATTCGATGTACCTACCTACGAAAATAAAACTACGCATAGAGGTACCTATATACGTAGTTTTTAACCCAGCTAGTAGTACCTAATCTGAAAATGTCTTTAAGGCCTACATGTTTATCTTTACGAGCATAATTTTATTGTATTGTGTAACAAGATTTAAAGTTGAGTTTTATTAGTGCGAGAAATTCACAATTCACTTACCTACATAGAAAATTCTGGACAAAACCAAAGTCATAAATATTTTGCCTCTTTTCTTTAGAATTATTTTAATATTATAATCAACTGGCTAAAACGGAAGTAGGTGAGTAGGTACTTTATATTATAATGAAAAGCTAGTACGTTTTTTTTTTCTTTTAAACACTTCAGTGGCGCAAGTATAACTTGGCGTACCAGTGCGCAGCTGTGCTTTAGTAAATACCTGCAATTATAGTAGAGTCAATTTAATAGATCACATTTGAAACTTCATCAAAATTAAACAACGTAACCTTGTAATGGCGGGCACACAATATTATTTATTTTTTCAAAGTTAGAACTTCACAACTGCTTTACTTTTTCAGTTAAAAATAAATATTATTCTAATAATTACAAAAGAAGGCGTTTTTACTTTTTACTTTGACTAATAATCCATTTTAAACAAAGTAAACAATTTTTGTTCTAAAACACTGAACATCATAAGTGTTTGACCTCATCTGGCAGCACGGAATCGCATTTGCTACCACGTGCTGCAGTATGCTGCCGCATGCGAACGTGCGCTGTCGCATTCCGCAGACAAAAAAGGCGATCGCACGCATCAGCATGCTGCAGCATGGGTGGCATACTGCCGCGTTCTTTCATGATCAGTTAGTTTCAAGCGCGAGATGGACCACGGAAGAGAGAACAGTGATTCTAGCGTGTATTTTGCAAGAAATCCGACTCCATGTCATAAAGACAAGGATATTTCTGCACTAAAACTATCAAATTTTCGTCAGTCATTGTTATTTCCATCCGTACGGCATGAATGAACAGGCTGCACTGAGCTGACGAGCGGCCGCGTGCGCCATTGTACGATAGAGTGAGACAGCATGCGATAGCAAGTGATCGGCGGTGAAAGGATGCGTTAGCATGCTATCGCGCGCTTCAGCGTTCCGGAGTCTCCCTGCCGACCATTGCATTTTGTCCGTGATGCCGATCGCCTTGAGGATTCCGCCGCGTGCTATCGCATTATGTTTTCTGTCTCGGTCTAGCAAATGGCAGTTCTAAGCGACAGAAAGAGAAAGGGCGACGGAAAAAGGCGATTCCGTGCTGCCAGATGAGGTCCAACCCTTACAAGGTTACGTCGGTGAACCCTTTTTCTTTATAAACACTAGGGATGCTACCCAAAAAAAAAATTAATCAGTCGATAGGTTCAATCGAATGCTTCTACTTGTGAAGAAATGTGTGACCATAAAAATAACTAGACGGTGATTGTACTTAAACATAATATTATTCTTTAAACAAAAAAAAAAATATATAAATCAAAATTAATGAAGTTACATTTTTCGGTTAAAAAACTCGTGGGTATATTTGATAATATCTAGCGCTTAACGGACCGGCAATATACTGCCGAAAACGCACTACCGTTGAAGCACCGCTGGCCGAATCCTGCCAGTTTATATTAGATGGCAATATTGGAGCCAGTGCGCCACTGTGCTTTCCTAAATACATTTCATTATAGCACTTTATTAGGTCCAATAACCACAAACCGCCAAATTATACTTGTGGCACCGTTGGCGTAAGTATAACATGGCTTTTCAGTGCACCACTGTGCTTTACTGATTACATTATACTACTTATTACATTTTAATTATTTATTATTTTAATATAATAATAATTTATAATAATTTATTAAATACATTACATTATAATACTTAATTTATTCTAAAAACCACACCGGCAAGTTATACTTGTGGCACTGTACTTTCTCATCTGATGTTAAGTGATGATGGTAGGTATATCCCGTTTGTTTGGAAGAGAACGACGGCAGTGACGGGACGCGTTGGATAAAATAATTATGCCAATACAAATAACGCCTATATCAATCCGTCTTCTGCCTGACCGGCATCGAACATCGTACCGGAACTCGGCGAACCGATTTGCGACACCATCGTCATCGTAATCATGATCCGTAACAGTGCTAGTTTTTACCCGACTACGGCGAAGCAAAAAGGAGGGTTATGTTTTTGACCGGTATGTGGGTATGTATGTATTTATGTATGTAAGTATGTATGTATGTTTGTATGTATGTTCATCTGTTCCCTCATAACTTCTAAACTACTTATCATAATTTGACAAATGAGGTGTTGAGGTTGGACGCGTCTTATTTTTCTACTGATTATAGGCTATATGACGTCACAACAAATTGAATGTGGCGCCCTCTACAGGGCTTGAAGTCCTGAACTAAAAAAAAAATCTAAAAAGTATGAAACAAGAAAATATTCTCATCTGAGATCGCTAAGTACAAACTAATCAATATGTATCGTGTATTATACAAACAACTAACTTGTAATAAATATTTTATTGTATTTCATAAATATTCTTAGTGGTGTTCAGAGGATAGCCGTGGTCGTATGTCACCTACCGTAACAAAACAATACACTCTGCAGAGTAACATACGACCACGGGTATCCACTGAACTAACTAAATTAGTGAACTAAATTAATGATTATTTGAACGTAGATATCTATATTTTTTAGGTAAAACGATACCTAGCATCATGAAGCTTTTGGCGTTGATCACACTCACGTTATTAGCCACTTTCGTCCAAAAAGCAGAATTACGGGTAAGTCCAAAGTAATCCTAGGCGTTTGATTGACTACCTTATTATGAGTAAGGACCGTATATGGGTTTATGAAACCGTGGCTACATAAAAAAGTCTTCATATTTTTTTCCATTTTAGGCCATTTTACCCAATAAAATAGATACATAATAGATAAATATAATATATCTATTATGTAAATTGTTAAACACAATCAAAAATTTCATCGTACCGACGGGACTCGAACCCGCACCCCCCGGATTACACGTCCAGGTGCTCTGCCAATTAAGCCACGGTTCGATACATCGATACGACGAAATTAGTGGATTGCATTTGTTAACCCAATTATGCATTGGTGGCGCCATCTATGACTACTTAATACGTAAGTTAATTTACAAAAAATATAAAGTGTGAGACACTTCAAAGAAACCATAATATCTATTATGTATACAGATACATAATAGATATTATGGTTTCTTTGAAGTGTCTCACACTTATATATATATTATACATTACACTTATATATATTACACTTATATAGTATACTATAATAGATAAATATAGATACTTAAGCAGCGCTTCAGTCAATGCACAGAATTACGTAGATCAATTTAATCGCACCAAGTAACCAATCACATGGCTTGATTAGCTAAATCGTGCTAGGTAACCGATCATAAGGCTTAATTGAGTAAAATCGCGCTAGGTAACCAATCATATGGCATTGATTTGTTAAATTGCGCTAGGTAAACAATCATATGGCAATATATAACCAATCATATGACTGGCTTTGATAAGTTAAATCGCGCTAGGTAACCAATCATATGACTTTGATTATTTAAATCGAGCCAGGTAAGCAATCATATGACTTTGATTAGTTAAATCGTGCTAGGTAACCGATCATAAGGCTTTAATGAGTAAAATTGCGCTAGGTAAACAATCATATGGCAATATATAACCAATCATATGACTGGCTTTGATTAGTTAAATCGCGCTAGGTAACCAATCATATTACTTTGATTATTTAAATCGAGCCAGGTAACCAATCATATGACTTTGATTAGTTAAATCGTGCTAGGTAACCGATCATAAGGCTTTAATGAGTAAAATTGCGCTAGGTAACCAATTATATGGCATTGATTTGTTAAATGGCGCTAGGTAATCAATCATATGGCAATATATAACCAATCATATGGCTGGCTTTGATTAGTTAAATCGCGCTAGGTAACCAATCATATGACTTTGATTAGTTTAATCACGCTAAGTAACCAATCATAAGGCTTTCATTAGTTTAATCACGCTAGGCAACCAATCATAAGGCTTTGATTAGTTAAATCACGCTGGGTAACTAATCATATGGCTTTGATTAGTTACATCGAGCGAGGTAAGTAATCATAAGGCTTTGATAAGTTAAATCACGCTGGGTAACCAATCATATGACTTTGATTAGTTAAATCAAGCCAGGTAACCAATCATATGACTTTGATTAGTTAAATCGTGCTAGGTAACCGATCATAAGGCTTTAATGAGTAAAATCGCGCTAGGTAACCAATTATATGGCATTGATTTGTTAAATGGCGCTAGGTAATTAATCATATGGCAATATATAACCAATCATATGGCTGGCTTTGATTAGTTAAATCGCGCTGGGTAACCAATCATATGACTTTGATTAGTAAAAACAAGCCAGGTAACCGATCAGATATGCCTTTGATTAGTTAAATCGTGCTAGGTAACCGATCATAAGGCTTTAATGAGTAAAATCGCGCTAGGTAACCAATTATATGGCATTGATTTGTTAAATGGCGCTAGGTAATCAATGATATGGCAATATATAACCAATCATATGGCTGGCTTTGATTAGTTAAATTCATAAGCATTCAAGCTTCGGCTTCGCTCGATAGCACACACTTGTTTGCTTCAACTAGTCCAACGTTTCTCAAACTTTTTTACAAGATGTTCAAGTGTGCCAGTTATGGATCAGAACATATTGAGTGGCCTGTGTGTGCATACAGCATTTCGACTTCCAGTGCTCAGGTATTACTGAAAACGGTTTTCGTAAACCGGAAGATCGGAAGAATATCCGGCGATGCTGGAGATGCACGCCCAGCCCCTCCCCGTCCCCGGCTACAACCACGCCTCTACCAAAGCAATTAGAAAAAATTCAAGAACAGCTTATCAAGGTGATGTTACAATTATTACCCTTAATATCACTTTCGGAGGATGTCAATTCAATCGAAGATGAGGTTTATATCCTTAATGAGTCGCAGAAAATGTCATATCAGCTTATGAGCAACTTCACAGCAACAGTCCAAGCCTGGAGTCTCCATTCACTAAGGTAGAAAAAATAGCAGCCGAAATCCCTGATCTCCAGTCTGAAATTAATAGTTCAGTTTTGCGGTGTATACTCGATTTTGGTTAGTCGCACTATTTGACGCTTTTCCACAAGCCTCGAAGCAACTGTCTCAACATTGGATAGACGTAAGTCTGGCAGACTTAGAACATACCGTTCAGCCGAAAATATTGAAGCCGTGCGTGAAAATGTAGTAGAGTGTCCAGAAACATCAACGAGGCGACTTGCCACGAAATTGGGGATCTCGAGGCGGACTCTGCAGCTTATTTTGGTCAAAGAATTGAAGATGTTTCCGTATAAAACTCAGATGACTCATCAGCTACTGCCTACTGATTACCAAGCTCTTCTAGAGTACAGCCAGCGCGTCACAAACTTCAACCTTGAAGAGGATAATTTTTCTTAAAAATATATTATGAGTGAAGAAGCGTATTTCCATCTCTCGGGGCATGTCAATAAGCAGAAAAAGCACTTCTGGGGAACTGAAAATCCGCGCATTATTCAACAAACACCTTTACATTCACTAAAAGTTAGAAATAAGAAACATATCACAGGAAGTGTTACGGCTAGTTATCGAAAATGTCATAAATATGGTTTAAGACATTTATTTCTCAAAAGAATTACAAAAATACACTTAAATGAGAAATTTAAATATTTACAATTTGTTATTTAGACTAGGCATATCTAATACAATAAATAATGATTAGTGTCTTCTAACAAAAATATAATATGCATGTAGGTAGATAGAAAAGTAGTGTAGTAGCGGACGATTTGCTTCTCGCATAACTGGTTCGACCGATGCTTACTGATAAGCGTTACAAAGAATTAGATGTTACTTTACTAGATGTGGTATGTTATTGTATACAATATTACTTAAGGTAATATTATATATTAAGGTAATCAGCTAATTAAAAATTTAATGCCTTCAACAGTTGATGGCTTTTATTTATTTAAACATTACATTTTATTTCATTTATGTTTTTATTTATTTTATGATTTTATTTATTTAAAATGTAATGCATCTCAAAATAATATATTTTGTATTATACTATCAATATGTGATTGATTCTGTTAACTTCTGCTGGCTTTTAAAATTATAATATAAAGGCGAGCATTTTATTTATTAGCAAGGATATTTGTGTAAATGATTTTTTTTTTTTTTTTTTATTTATAGTATTATGTTTTAATGTAGTTTATATTTTTAATAGTATCATTAACGATTTTTGTATTTTAGTTTTGTGTTAGCTATTGTATTAATTATTTAAAGTAATAATTTATTGTACCGATTGTTTTTATACATTTATATGTTAGTGCTTTTGTTGTTTTTTATGTAATATTTTAGTAGCTTTTTGAAGGTTTTTAATGATTTACTTTCCTTAATATCTCTTGGCAGTTTGTTGTAGATTTGAGCACCCTCGTGCATTAAGTTTTTCTTACCATAGTTTGTACGTGGAGAGTAAAGATTTATATCATTTGCATTTCTTAATCGCTTTTGTTGTATTTGATGTTTTTTTGTAAATACTATTTGTGTGTGTATGTCTTTATTTAATATTTTTCTAATCAGTACACAAGTATTGTAAATGTATGTTTGAGGGATGTTAAGTAATTTGGTTTCTTTGTATATTTTTTCGGTTGGCGTCATATAATCGTAATGAAATAATGTTTTAACTAGTTTATTTTGAGCTATTTGGAGTAATTTTAGATTTGTTTTGTAAGATGTTCCCCAGATTTCTATTAGATAGTCAATATGTGGTTTCACCAATGAGTTGTATATAGTATATCTTACTTGGAGAGGAAGACATCGCACTATACCACGTAGTGCACCCGTAAGAGAACTTAATTTCGATTTGATTTTTATTAGATGTGGTTTCCATGTTAATTGATGGTCTAAAACTAGACCAAGGTACTTTTCTTGGTTAGTTCTTTTGATTGCTTGATTATTTAGTGTTACAGGAGGAAAATCTTGTATTTTCTTATTTTTGGAAGCAAATATAATATAATTCGTTTTGGATACGTTTATTGTTAAAAGATTAGTTTGGAACCATTCATCTAATAATTTTAAATCCTTTTGAGCATTGTCTATGATTTCTTCAATTGTATTGCTGAAATAAAATAGACAGGTATCATCCGCATACAGTGTTATGTCACCCTTCAGTCCAATTTGGTTTATACCGTTCATATAAATTATAAACAGGAGTGGGCCTAAAATAGATCCTTGTGGAATGCCGTATGTAAGTGTACTGTAGCTGCTTTCCGATTTTCCAATCTTAACTACTTGGCAACGATTTCTCAGATATGACGTAAACATGTCGTGAGCTGTTCCTACAATTCCAATATCATTCAATTTTTGTAATAAGATGTCGTGGCTAACAGTATCGAATGCTTTTTTTAAATATATAAATATACCCAGTGCTATCTTTTTCTTATCAATATTAAGTTTTATATTTGTTACAAGGTCCACTGTTGCTGAAAGAGTATTCGATTTCGGTCTGAAACCGTATTGTGTGTCATTAATTAAATTCAGAACATCTATGTGATCTTTAAGGCGCTTATATAAAACTTTCTCGAATATTTTTGAGAGCACTGGGAGTACTGAGATAGGACGGTTATTTCCTGGATCTGATTTGTTACCAGATTTATAAATTGGTGTTACTTTAGCTACTTTAAGACTATCTGGAAATGTACCGAGTGTTAAGATTTATTTACGCATTCGGTAAGTTCCTGTATTATGATATTTTTAAGCGATTTTATACATTTTGTTGTGATACCATCTAATCCAGAACTGGTATTTGTTTTTAGGTTTTCAATTATTCTGGCAATTTTGTCTGTTCTGCAAGGTTGTAATTGAGTAAGAGTGAGTAAATTATTAGTTTCATTTGTTTCTATTCTAGATATAACTATTCTATTTTTTGTAATTAGACTAGCCAAGGTCGAACCAATTTCTGCAAAAAAGTCGTTAAAACAGTTGCAAATTTCCTTTTCTTCAGTAATGTATCCGTTCAGGGTTTGAAGTTTATTGGGGCCGTTGTTTTCTTTTACTCTATAGTTTGAAAGGTTATTGCTAAGTTTCCACATTTTGGCTGGCTTCTTTTTGCAGTCATTAAATGCTTTATAGTAATATAGTTTCTTAGTTCTCTGTATTTGTCCTGCAACATCGTTTCGTTTATTTATAAAAAGTTCTTCCTTTATCTTGTCTTTCGAATTTATTTTGTATTGTTTCCATAATATATTTCGGCTATTTATTTGATCTGTGATTTTCTTATTAATCCAATCTTGCCTTGGTGGGTTTTGTATTTTAGTCTTCAATTCTTTGGTTTTCTTTATACAGTGTAGTAATCTCTCTTCTAATAAATTAAATACGAATTCTGTATCATTATTTTCTCCTTCTTTCATCATTTTATATAGTTTATCGTAGTTAATTGATTCATATTGTATTTTTCTAAGTGGTGCAGGTTTATGTTTTTTTTTTTTATTTCTAAGTATAGATGTTTGTGGTCTGACATAGGCGTCTCTATAATAGTTAGGTGGAAATATGTATTCTTTAAATTCGAGCATGCATGGTCCAAAATTGATTTTGTTGTCTTTGTCTCCCTTTTGCAGAATTTTTTATCGATTTTATTTATCAGTTTATAGCCATTCTCTTCCAAAGTTTCTTTGTACAACAACAAATAGGACTCAAATGTGCTTCAACTCTGGAGGTCAACATTTAATAGACTTAATATTTAAATCATAATGCAGCTAAATTTTATGGCACAAAAATACATATTTAAAAACGAAATCTAGTTTTCTAATCTAGAAAAAAAGTTGTAGCTGAACCAAATAGGGTCATTTATTTTGCGCCATCCTGTATTAATAGGCTTTAGAATCCATTCAATAACGATTCATTGGGCATTTACAGTACAAATGCAAAATATTATGATGATAATTATGAATCGAGATGTAGAAGGCAACATGCTATCTCTTCACAAAAGTTTATATTATTATGTTTATATGTATATTATTATGTTAATTTAGTTATGTTGATAAAAATAGCATGTGTACTAATTATAAACAAAATTATTTTTTATTAGGTCTCCAAAAACTATCAATAACCTGGACTTGCGTGAATTTGACCTGTTCAATATATCTCCAAATATATGCCGAAACGTAATGTCCAAAAATTGGTTTGAAGGAAATTCCTATATCTATCATTAGTTTAATCACGCTAGGCAACCAATCATATGACTTTGATTAGTTAAATCGAGCCAGGTAACCAATCATAGGGCTTTCATTAGTTTAATCACGCTATGTAACCAATCATAAGGCTTTCATTAGTTTAATCACGCTAGGTAACCAATCATATGACTTTGATTAGTTAAATCGAGCCAGGTAAGCAATCATAAGGCTTTGATTAGTTAAATCACGCTGGGTAACCAATCATATGACTTTGATTAGTTAAATCGAGCCAGGTAACCGATCATAAGGCTTTGATTAGTTTAATCACGCTAAGTAACCAATCCTAAGGCTTTCATTAGTTTAATCACGCTAGGCAACCAATCATATGACTTTGATTAGTTAAATCGAGCCAGGTAAGCAATCATAAGGCTATGATTAGTTAAATCACGCTGGGTAACTAATCATATGGCTTTGATTAGTTACATCGAGCGAGGTAAGTAATCATAAGGCTTTGATAAGTTAAATCACGCTGGGTAACCAATCATATGACTTTGATTAGTTAAATCAAGCGAGGTAACCAATCATATGGCTTTGATTAATAACATCACGCTAGGTAACCAATCATATGACTTTGATTAGTTAAATCGAGCCAGGTAACCAACCATAAGGCCTTTTGCACATTATAAGATATTTTCTAGTGTCTTGTGTCTGATGAGACATAAGAAATTCAGTTGCCTTCATTGTTATATGAGACCATACACATTACAATTAGAGTCCGACCGAAACTGGTTTTCCGGCCGAAACTGAAACCGAAACCGAATATTCGGCCATGGCTTCAGTTTCGGCCGAAACCGAAACTCACGTGGTCAAGTATAAAATTCCTTAAAATACTGAAATTTGGTGCATTTTACCCATTATTTTGCATTAATTACTACATGAATCCTGAGTCCTGCTCAAACATTAATAATTTGTCATCAGACCGTCTTACTCTTGTAATTATTATTATTTTTGCACCATATCTACAATAATACTCCCATCTACGGTTGCTATAGAGGTATCCGAACGGCGCACGACAATTCCCGAACAGGGCCGCCAGCGTCCGCCAAAGCGTTGCCGCGAGAAACGAAGTTAGGCGAGCGTGTACGACTACTACTCTTTTCACTGGGAGAACTCCACAGGCATGGAACAGAAGCATGGTGGTTCTGTTTTTCAAAAAAGGAGACAAAATTCTATTGAAAATCTACCGCCCGATTTCGCTTCTGAGCCATGTCTACAAGCTGTTTTCAAGGGTCATCACGAACCGTCTTGCGTGAAGACTCGACGACTCACACACAACAACCTCCGGAACAGGCCTGGTTTCGAAACAGTTACGGCACCATAGACCACATCCACACGGTGCGCCAGATTATACAGAAGACCGAAGAGTACAATCAGCCCCTGTGCTTAGCAATTGTGGACTATGAGAAGGCCTTCGACTCAATCGAAACCTGCTAGGCTATTCTGTAAGCTATCTTGACAGCGGAATCCGCGGTGAGATTTGACTTTCGTATTAAGAAATTCAACCGTATTACGAACTTGATACGATTGAATTTCATAGTACGAAATTCGAATCTCACCGCGGATTCCGCTGTCGAGATAGCTTACAGAATAGCCTAGCTGGTCTGTTCTCGAGTCCTTGCAGCGTTGCCAAGTCGCCTGGCGATATATCGCAGTGATGAGATGCCGCAAGGATGACTGTACAAGAACAGAACCAGCTAACTAAACATGTCCACCTGCGTCGAGGAGTGAGACGTCACATCCCCGAAACTGTTCACTAACGCCTTGGAGGATATATTTAAGACGCTGGACTGGAAAGATTGTGCAATTAACATCAACGGCAAGTACATCTCTCACTTACGATTCGCAGATGACATCGTCATTATGGCAAAGACGCGGCAGGACCTACAAAGGATGTTGAATGGCCTAGCTAATTCTTCTCGTCGCATCGGTCTCCGAATGAATTTGTACAAAAACAAAGTCGTATATAACGAGCACGTTGTTCCGGAACCGATTGCCGTAGATGGAATCCCACTCGAAGTTGTCACTAAATATAGAAAATATATAAAAATATATAACCTAGGGCAGACGCTCCAACTAGGCAAACGCAACTTCGAGAAGGAAATCTAATGATGAATTCAACTGGGCTGGGCAGCATTCGGAAAACTCGGTCGAGTCTTCTCGTCGCCTATACCGCAGTGTCTAAAGACAAAAGTCTTTAACCAGTGCGGCCTACCTGTAATGACATACGGAGCCGAGACGTGGACACTCACAGTTCGACTGGTCCACCAGTTTAAAGTCGCTCAGCGATGTGAGGAGAGAGCTATGCTCGGTATTTCTCTTCGGGATCGAATCCAGAACGAAGTAATACGCCAGAGAACTAGTTATCGTCATAGCTCAACGGATTAGCAAGCTGAAGTGGCAGTGGGCTGGTCATATCTGCCGCAGGACTGATAACCGTTGGGGAAGACTTGTCCTACAGTGGAGACCGCAAATCGGCAAACGTAGCGTAGGACGTCCTGTGACTAGGTGAGCAACGACTTACGCAAAGCGGTGAGCAGTGACTAGAAGAAACGAGCCGAAGATCGGGCTCAGTGGCGCATCTTGGGTAAGGCCTACGTCCAGCAAAGGACTGATACAGGCTGATGATTATCACCTGGTAACCCGTGATGGGCACTTTTTATAGCTCAAACAACCGACTTCCTATATGCCCTGAAATTAAGCCCTAATGGAGTCGTCGTCACCCTAACAGGTGCTGGGATCGAACCTGCACCTTAGCTCTGACGACTACCTATCTCAGACTCTAGAATATACACCTGCTAGGACCCCCTAGGCAGAGCGATGAAACAGGGCGTGGGTTCGGCCGTGGTGTTAATAGGCCTGCCGGAAAGGCCCCAGAGGAGTGGTATTAACTACAAGCGGGCTAAGACCTTAATGGGAGATCCCTCGACAATGAGAACAAACCAAATACATTAAACACTCAGTTTCTTGACAATATACTTCTTAAGTAGTACCTAAATCCTGGGCTAACCTACCTACCTAAAGCGACACAGAGATTGCTTACATGCACGACGTCGACGACTGGATCGCATCCCTTCCGAAGTCGTCTAGGACCTCCAAGCACAGTTACGTCGACTTCTCCTGCAACGAGCCCTCGCCTTCAGAACGGAAGCGGGATGCGTTTCCACGTCTTCACAGTGGACGGACGTCCACACTTGTCGCTGGTTGGCACTGAAGTCCCCAGAACTCAACCTCTCCGGTCCCGCCAGGCCCGCCGCCCTCGCGTCGCCAGGTAATTTGTTGCTCTACGCACCAGGGGGCGCTCACACTTCGGATCTACCCTATCGGGTTGGACAATCTCCAATCATTGACCCATATCTTCCAATCGCTGCATCTCAGCTTTGGCGGCTTCCAATGTCCTTCAAGACAGATATGCCAACGTGACGAATCCAAAAACGTCCGGGAACCAATGAACCAGCTTTAGCAGCAACATGTTATGACGAGGCGAACGGCGGGAAAACCAACGGCGAATTCCGCACCCACACATGAATAAGAGCGGGCGGCTTACGCCCGGACTGACCTATGGGACGAGTTGTGTCGATTACTCATCCAAAGGGGTTGTAGGTAATAATATACGATGCAATCTCTAGAGTGTCGCTTATTATACATCGTGATAAACGAACGACGAATAAAAAGTAACACTACATGATGATGATGATGATGTACGACAACTTTCGAAATCGGCTAAAATTAGCCGAAACCGAAACTGCCGCCGAAACTTGATTATTGGCCGAAACTCGGCCGAAACCGAAACCGAAACTTTCGGTCGGACACTAATTACAATATATTTTTTTTTTTATGTCTGACAAGACACGTCGATTTGTCGGCTCGATGTCGTGCCTACGCAAGACGTCTTGCCTAGACACGACAATAGTGTGACCATATTATGTGGCACGTGGAAATACTTTCTCTGAATGGCGTATTTTAACGAAATAATGACGAATTCAAATGTACTAGCAGCTCGTCAAAAGTAATCTTGGGCATACGGAAGAAATTGAAAAACTTTTGTTCGTCTTTAAGTAGTTCTGGTACCAACTTCGTATATGCTCAATCATTGATTCTTGTCATATTTGATGGATGTATCCAATGACGCCTACAAATACGGCGTTTTCTTCTATGGAACAAGTATGCAATCAATAATATACGCCGTCGTCTGTCCATTTTGTACACGTGTATCCTACGTGAATTGTGGCTACACTGGCTGAGAACTGAGGAAGACGTCTTGCATGTATGTGTACGCTAAGCCAGATAAGAAATTTCGTTTCTGGCTTAGACAAGAAAATGTCTTATAATGTGCAAGGAGCCTAAGGCTTTGATGAGTTGAATCGCGCCAGGTAACCAATCATATGGCTGACTTTGATAAGTTAAATCGCGCTAGGTAACCAATCATATGGTAATCATAATTATGCTCTCCTTAGTGAGTTGACTCTATAGATCCGTTCGATCCGGAAAGATTGCAAAATGTTGCCGAAAAATCACATAAATTAAAGAATTAAAAAATAACATAAAACATTTTAAGCAAAAAACTATCTAAAGAAATGTTTTTTTCATTATTTTTCATATTATTGTTTTAGTTTGGCCACATGCTAGAGAGTAGTTATACTAGATAAGGTACCTACTGATATAATATATTAATATAATTATTTTATTCTAGCCGGATGGTGACGAGGAGGCGGTAAGTCAACCAATTGAATATACACTCTGATTCTACAAGAAGACCAACACAAATAGAACTAGCCAAGTGCGAGTCAGCATCGCGTCTCTTATCGCACACTTAGGGAGGGTTCCGTACAATACGAAACATAACAGAGTTTCAACCTCATATATTTGATTAATTGATATTACCCAGAATATTGGGTTTGGTCGCGATCTAGAAAAACGGGGCTCGTTTACTTGCGCTATCTATGTCATTTCATTCCGAAACTAACTAGATAGTTGGCGTTTAAAAACACGTTTTTTTTATTTTTTCGACCCCCTTTTATTTATATTTTTTTTTTGTTTTTAGTATTTGTTGGTCTAGCGGCAACAGAAATACACCATCTGTGAAAATTTCAACTGTCTAACTATCACGGTTAATGAGCTATAGCCTGGTGACAGACGGACAGACAGACAGACAGACGGACAGCGGAGTCTAATAATAGGGTCCCGTTTTACCCTTTGGGTACGGAACTCTAAAAACCGTAAAAAGTGATCGAATATTAAAACCCAATTTTATGATCAAATCCGTTCCACGTACGGTGTCTATTTGAACTGCCCCTTGCTTTAAATAAGTAGATACTATCTTTACATAGAATTAAACAACGTATTTATGAAATAACAAGCTGCACCCCACGGCTTTGCCCGCGTTTAATCCTAGTTATAAACATTCCTCTTGGATCAATCTATTTATTGACGAAAACCGCATTAAAATCTGATGCGTAGTTTAAAAGATAGCGTACAGACAGCGGGGCGACTTTGTTTAATATTATGTAAAAAGAAGAACAATATGTAAATCTATTCTATTTTGTCATGTAATAGATTGTTACAAAATGTAAAAAGGTTTTATTTATATTTTTTTGGCAATCTGGAACCTTTGAGCATATACCAATGGAGATGTTAACGTTGTTATCCGCAAATATTTTTTTCTGCCGATACTTACGGGGGACGAGGTAAACACGCATTGCACACACACAAATCACTCACTTTAACGATCCCGCACACTAGCTTGAAACACGCACACAGTATTAAAAATACAGCGTAGTTACGCACGTTTATATGGTCAAAAATGGCTATATGGCCAGCAGAGGGGTACGCCTTGCGTTAACATCTCCTTTGGTAAATGCTCGAAATCTGGAACTCATATTCGCCGCTGAGAGCGGTGGCGCGTATCAGGAACATTGTTATAATCGAAAAATCAAATAATTATCATCATAATCAGCCTGTGTTAGTCCACTGCTGGACGTAGGCCTCTCCCAAGATACGCTATAATACTGAGCCCGATCTTCGGCTCATTGGGAGGGATATGCCCTAATCGCCACGCTGGGCAGGCGGGTTGGCGATCGCAGGACGTAGCTCCTCGCACCGGTGACGCTGCTGCCCGTCACTGGCCTGTAGTATTTATTTAGCTACGCCATAATTTTGAAAAAATTAAAACAGTAATTTGTAGGGGCGGGCCATGTTATCGTAGAAGATCTCTATATTACGATACGTGTGACTTAAGTAGTCTAATACTGCTACGCCGTGCAACAATAGACAACTTAAGTCACGAGTATCGTATGTTATTTTATAGCTGTCAGTGTGACATAAACCCGCACTTTACGCTTGCTACCTAGAGTCTATGAATTCTCCGTGCTTGCTACGCTTTTGTGAAGTTGGCACCCAAGCGCAGCGAGGGTGCTTAACGTCGTGCAATAATCGACGGAAGTCACGGAGAAGCGTGCGTAGTAAGTCATAGAGTAATGAATAGTTGGTGAAGTGCGGGTTTAGGTCACACTGTGCTATAATATATTTTTCAGCACATTTGTTCAAAAAATGCATTTACGAAGCCTGTATTGTACATGAACTGTATTGAACACCGGCGATACCAGTGCTAGTGTATCAAACTCTATATCATTTTTAAATCACAAAATTAGTAAACATCTATGAACAAGAACCTAGGTGCAAAGTTATCGAGAAAACTAACCTGCAAAACATACGACAACAAGAATACCTGCTGGTGAGCCCTTTTACACATCAAATTTCACATCATAACATCGATTGCATATCCGTTACGAAATTTTTTTGAAGGGGTTTCGTCCCAATTTTGAGTTTTGGCAACAATTATTTATATAAAACTCCCCGAACAACAACACAACCGGAGTTTTGAAGAAACTGCCTAAGTTGAAGCTGTCAGTTGAGACATGACGTTTGATGACTAATGACAGTTTATATGACAATTACTGCACAGATAGCATAAACACTTTATTAAGGTTCCCTCTACACGTACCAATTTATTATTTTTATATAACATTTTTTTTTAACGTCACGGACATGGATACTAATATAACATTTCGAAACTATAGAAACAGATCTCACTCCTTAAATGATTTATCGACTTCGTCTCTTTTTGAATGCACCATGCTGAGCCTTCCGAATAACTCTATAACGGACAGTCCAACCGAAGAATGGGGCAAAAAAATTGACACGCTGACCAATGAACTTCTATCAGCCAACCAAGAAATTGAGAATTTGAATAGTGAAAACATGAAGCTAAAAACGGAGCTGGAAACTAAAAATAAAATAATAGAAAGATACAAAAAAGTGACTTCTATGGAAAGCCCGCTCACAATGAAATCGACAAGAAAACGAAAGAGACAGAAGATACTAAATTATAATGATGAAAACGAAGAACAGGAAAATAGAAATGTAGCTGTGGAACTATCGATTGAGCCACCGTTGGAAAATAATCTAATGCGCTTAAATAAGGAAACTCAAACTGAATCCGAAAGTCATTTAACAAAAAAACATCAATCCCAACTGACAGTAGAAGATGTACATGAATTAAAGCAAATAGAAGATCCCTCAATTTCATATCAACAAAAAGTCAAACAAAAATTGAAGACTCATACCAAAGCTGATATAAAATATCAGAGAGATAAAAAAGACCTCAAGGTGTCAGTGAAGAAAATATGCATACTCAGCAGCAACAAAACTAATAAGGTTACGTCAATAGTGGAAGATACATTGGATGGAAAATATGATATTTGTCACTTTTTGACACCAGATGTTGATATAATAACAAGTTTGAAGGAAATTAGTAATAAACTGGAAGATTTTGATATGGAAGATTATTGCATAATATTTATTGGTGAAGAAGACTTCAAGACAAATAAAAATTACTCAAGACTCATTATAGATATAAGAAAGATGCTAAAAAATATTACCCATACAAATATTATCTTATGTGCACCTACTTATAAACTAAATATGTATTCGAACATATATAACTGGAGAGTTCAGAAATTTAATAGTCTACTATATGAAGATATTCAGACACATAGGTATGCCTTTCTATTCGATTCGAATGCTTACGTGACTTATGATTCTAACATGTTTTTCAAAAAATCTGGAGTTATAAATAATTATGGGCTACGTAATGTGTTCAAGTCTTTGTCACATTTTATAACTAACATTCAACGATATAATATTGATAATGATAAAAATCTGATAAATCCCAATCTAAAAACTGTGACAACGCATGACACTCGCAATACTGGGGGAAAAAATAATCAGCTTTTTCGTGGAAAAGCACATTAACATAATGCATCAAAATATCGCCGGACTGCTTAATAAAGCCGACGTACTTACTGTTTCTCTAAATGAATTAGCGGAAAAGGATATTCAAGTCGATGTATTGTGTATCAGTGAGCATTTCATGATGTCCGGACATGAGCATTTATTACATATACCTAACTTTCTCTTAGCTTCACACTTTTGTAGAAAAGATAGTAAAAGAGGCGGAGCCTGTATTCTGGTAAAGTACGGCTTACAATGGCGCAACCTGTCCTACATATCGGCTCAGTCTGTAACGGGTGTTATCGAATGCTGCGGTATAGAATTGATAGATTATAATACTATTGTTATATGTGTGTATAGAATACCGAAACAGTCCAATCTTAGTGTATATTTTAATATTCTAGAAGGTATTCTACGTTATGTGTGTGACCTTAAGCAAAAGAAAATAATAATTGGAGGAGACTTCAATATTGATGTTTTGAAATCAAATAATATCACACTAGAATTTGAATGTCTGCTTTTAAACTTCAATTTATCCCTAGCATTAAAACAACCGACTAGAACAAGGAGTAACACATGCATAGATAATTTTGCTCACAACTTTAAGAACAGGTGTAAAGCAGAAATTCTGGATGTCGCGTTATCAGATCATACTGCACAGCCACTGAAATGTCCCGTTAAAAAAACGTGTTTGTTAAAATTCTGGAGTATAAAGCGAAGAGATTATTGTGCAGAAAATATTTCTAAATTTAAAAACTGCATGGAAAGCATAACATTTAGTGAAATATATAAAACAAATGATCCAAATTGCGCTTACAATAGTTTTATAGGTACATTTAAACTGTTTTATAGCTTATGTTTTCCGTATAAGACAGTTACTATGAACGTTATAAGAAAACCTAAATGGATATCAAAGGGGATTAAACTATGTAGTAAAAAGAAAAGAAAATTGCTATGGCAATACAGACGAAATCGAAGTAAGCCAAACAAACAAAGTTTTATTAACTATTCAAATGTCTTTAAAAAAATTATAAAATTAACTAAACGAGCCCAGAATAATCACGCTATAAACACATCCACTAATAAATCGAAAACTACTTGGAATCTTATAAATAACTCTAAGCCTAATTATCCTAAAGAGCCAATCAGTAAAGTAAAAGTTGCTGATAAAACTATATGTGACCCGCAGGATATTGCTAATGAATTTAATAATTATTTTGTGGATAAAATTATACCCATTCCGGCTTCGGGTGATAAGAAACAGAAACTAGATAGAAACCAAAAAGATTCTATTTTCATAAAGCCATGTGTGCCCATAGATATGCTAAACATTATAAGACATTTAAAACAAACCAATAGTGTAGGTTATGACGGAGTCTCTACAAAAGTAATAAAAACAGTAGCTTTGCAAATCTGCGGACACTTAAGTCATATTATAAATTTGTGTATCATCACAGGTATCTTTCTCAAAGCTTTGAAAATTTCGATTATTAAACCACTATTTAAGAAGGGCAACAGAGAATTTTTGTCAAATTATAGGCCTATCTCCCTAATACCTATAATGTCAAAAATATTTGAAAAATATATATATATAAAGAGTTATATTCATACATTGAAAAGAAAAATATTTTATGTGACGAACAAAAGGGATTCCGGGAAAATAAGACAGTCAATATGGCGTTATATGACTTCTTATATACAGTAATGACAAATATGAATAAAAGAAATCCCGTATGTGCAGTGTTCTGTGATATGACACAGGCTTTTGACTACGTTGACCATGGCATATTGTTAAACAAACTCGAGTTATACGGTATTAGAGGCACAATTTTAAATTTAATAAAGTCATACCTTAGTGACAGATCTCAGTACACCGAAATAACTAAAATCAATCCAAAATCGAAAAAAGAGGAATCATATTTATCATCGGAACGATCGCCTAGGTACGGTGTACCGCAAGGTAGCGTCCTGGGACCTCTTTTATTTATCATATATATAAATGACCTACCATTAGCAATTAACCAACCCACGACACTTTTCGCAGATGACAGTACAATAACGATAAAAAATAAAGACACATCGACATATCAACTTGACATTAATCAATCTTTGACAGCTTTAATATTATGGTTAGAGGAGAATAATTTGAAAATAAATCTGGATAAAACACATATAATGCACTTTAAGCAACGAGACCTAACACCCACTGACATCATTGTTAATTATAAGAATAAATCTGTTGACGAGGTTGACTCAACAAAATTTTTAGGACTTGTCATAGACAAAAAATTAAATTGGAAGGTCCACATTGAAAATTTAAGTAAAAGACTAAGCACTACATCTTATGCTCTTTATAAATTAAGCTCGGAAGTAAACACTGAAGCACTGCTAACAGCTTATCATGGCTTGGTAGCGTCTATTCTACGTTATGGCATAATTTTTTGGGGTAACTCGACTGATAAGGATAATATTTTTAAAGCTCAAAAACGGTGCATACGGGCAATGTTTGGGCTAAAACCGACAGACAGCTGTAAGCCCTTTTTTAAAAAACATTTCATATTGACAATGCCATCGCTATACATTTTTGAAACGGCAATATTTGTTAAGACCAACCCCAATTTATTTCCACATCTCGCTGATGTATCTGTTCGTAACAGACGTGACAAGAGCAAACTATGCTTGCATAGCGCTAAAACCACTCACATGCAGAAGAGCGTTATCTGCATGGCACCAGCAATTTATAACAAGCTTCCTGATGACATAAAGATTTTGAATGTTAATCTATTTAAGAAAAAGCTTCGAAATTTCTTAAATAAAAAATGTTATTACAAAATATCTGACTTCCTGACTGATCAGAAATTATTTCTAAATTACTAATTTAATAAAATGATATTATAAAAATAATATTAAACCTAGACATTCTATTTCAAATTGTTTTCCTAATTTTTACTGATTTTTTTTAACTGCTTTTTGACTATTTTGTAATGTGTAATGTATTAATTGTTCGGTATTTTGAATGTATCACAATGTACCTATGTCATTTGAAAAAGATAACGTTGTCATTTACTATAACTATTTGTACGCCATTGCTGGTAAAACATGTAAGGTCTTCATTAAACTTCTTACCATATTGCATGCATTCTCAAATTGTATGCATACCCATGTTTTATGCAAATAAATGATCTTTATCTTTATCTTTATCTTTATCTTTGTATACATTGTTTGAAAGTTAAAAATTACGCACTATACAACGGAGCGTGCAGAAAGTACTTAAGTAGTATGTACCAAAGAGTAACATAATATATACTGTATGTACTTACCGCACTCTTCTAGTATGGCACCACAGATATATATATACAGTATCTGTGCATGGCACCGTGCGTATCCTTTACGGTTTTCGGTAAAATCTACATAAGAATTCCACCAAAGAGTTTCATACTGCGAGAATAAATAAGCTGAATGATAGCCTCCTTGAAAGCGCTTTTGCTTGATACATTTATCTCACTTTAACACTAAAGAGTAAATGAGACGAAAGATGTAGTTCTAACTTTTAATACACGTGGCGCCATTTGCAAATTTGCGCCATTTTCATATTAGAAACATCTAAGATTGTTTCGACTTTTTTATAATTTCAATTATGTTTGTTTTATTACCAATTACAGTGTTTTCTCGCAAATTTGCTGAAAAACGTTGTATGACACACGTGCGGATATTGGTTTTAACAATCTCGTGACTATGGTAAACCCTCGACTTCGTCTCGGGCTTACATTCGTCTACTCGTTTGTAAAAACCAACTTACCGCGCTAGTATCATAAATAACTATAAAACTCAGTTTTAATTTACAAACTAATGCAACAAAAATGATTTTTTGAAGTGAAATCTTATTTAGCGGCATTGTGCACTTTTCTTGGGATGGGTAAAAAATGTTAAACTCGCGTCAGGGTGACGTGTCCTGCTAGGCTATTCTGTAACTATCTCGACAGCGGAATCCGCGGTGAGATTCGAATTTCGTACTACGAAATTCAATCGTATCACGTTCGTAATACGGTTGAATTTCGTAATTCGAAATTTAAATCTCACGGCGGATTCCGCTGTCGAGATAGCTTACAGAATAGCCTAGCAGATCGTAAAACGAAAATACGTAAGGCTTGCGTAAAATGTCATTCCAACGGAGCGCAGGGCGCTTGCCCGAGGTGTTGTTCCAAAATATAAAAAAATGACGTGTTCAAGTTTTCACTTCTGCCGGCACTCCCCGAGTGCAACCCGTCGTTTTTTTTTTGTTTTTTATGGCAGATAGGCAAGTGTTCGTCCACTTTCTCACCTGATGCTAAGTGACGATGCTGTCGACTAGGTTACATGACTAGGTCATTCATCACACCTATACGTGCGGGGTGTTTATGGATTGTGTATGATGGAAAAGTGCCCCCCCCCACCTTTATAATTTAAAAGTTAAAAAAAACTTTAAAAGTTAAGATTTTTCACTTTCTTATTTAAAATAAACTGGCCAAGTGCAAGTCGGACTCGCACTCATAGGGTTCCGTACCACACTACAGTATTTTATATGATCGAGCAAAAAATACGACTATCATTTTTCGCCAGTAAAAAATAATAATTAATAAACATTTTATTTTTTATAACGCCATCTAACGTGTAATAAAGGTGTTAGGGATCGACATTTCAATATAACGCCATCTCTGGGACGTTGTCCTAACTAAGCGTTCATAGAGGGCTTGAAATGCCGAAAAAAACACGTTTCTTGTATGGGAACCTTCTATTTCGTGGCTTAATTGGCAGAGCACCTAGACGTGTTATCCGGGGCGTGCGGGTTCGAGTACCGTCGGTTCGATGAAATTTTGGATTGTGTTTAATGATTATAACATGTTTGGCGCCACGTGTAGTAAAAGTTAGAACTACATCTTTCGTCTCATTTACTCTTTAGTATTAAAGTGAGATAAATGTATCAAGCAAAAGCGCTTTCAAGGAGGTGCTATCATTTAGCTTATTTATTCTCGCAGTATGAAACTCATTGGTGGAATTCTTATGTAGGTTTCACCAAACCGTAAAGGATACACACGGTGCCATACCACATGTGTAAAAAAACGGAACAGAGACAAAGCTTCTAAGGAGCGGTCAAAATGTTTACCTATTCTTGTAGGGTTGGCACCAAAAACGTGCATGCTATGAAGATGGATTTATTTACCCTACATTTGTTTCCAACTCGCTTTTTTGCGCACAAATTCGGACTCGCAGTTGTAGGATGACGTACCAGGGCCCAGTGGTGTAGTGGGAGAATGGTCGGCTTTGACGCCAGAGGCACCAAGTCCAATCTCTGCCGTGCACCAATGGATTTTTCTATCGGAAAAATTATGTGCGCTTTCACGCTGGCCGGTGGAGGAAAAACACTGTCAGCCACCACCCTCGAGTTAGAAAATTGCCAAACATTTAATGTATTCCGGTAGCTATCCTTGAGAGCCAGTTCCTTTTCTAGGCCTAGTGTGCTACCGTCCTGGACCACATCATCACTTACCAACATGTCCATAGATAGTGGTCAAATGCTAGCCTATATGATATAAAAAAAAAACCGTAACATAACAAAATATAATAAATAATTACAAAAATATTCAACGTAATTAATCCTCCTTCAAGTAAACATGACCTTATTTTCTATTTTTCGAGCTTCATCCTTGTCGTCAGTGATCAAATGTGATTGATAGACTTCATATTTGACTATATGTCACTATATAATAAAGTCAATGAAAGTCACCTAGAGTCCATTCTCCATGGTCACGAATATAAACAAATATGAAAGCCCTTAGTTGAAGCACCAGCCAAGCAAGTATAAACCGGTTTCGCGCCGTACGTGACAGGCGGCTCACAAGCGGCTAGTGCTCACCCACACACGCGTCTACGCCATCATCACGGCGCA
The DNA here is from genome assembly GCA_954871355.1 of Cabera pusaria. NCBI lineage: Eukaryota > Metazoa > Arthropoda > Insecta > Lepidoptera > Geometridae > Cabera > Cabera pusaria. The sequence continues at coordinate 3,807,340 of OX940915.1, forward strand.
GTTGTATGAAGCTTTGTCTCTGTTCCGTTTCTTTACTCATGTGGCCATACACAGATATCTATATCTATACTAATATTATAACTATGAATCGTTCAAAGATCGTGTTTACCTTAATCTCGGAATCTGAATCTGTGTCTCGGAAACGGCTCCAACGATTAAATAAAATTTAGTGTACAGGGGATTTTGGGGGCGATAAATTGATCTAGCTAGGATTCATTTTCAGAGAATGTTGTTTTATTCGTGATTCAATAATCAACTTTATCGATAATCAACTTAAAATATGACTCTTCCCGACATCTATTGGCGAGGAGAAGTAGCTTCAGTGTTATTTAAAGTTTACTTAGTTTGTGTTAGAAGTTCATTAAATATTCGTTAAATGGCGTTCGGAACCCTCCGTGTGCGGGACAAAAGTCTGACTCGCACTTCGCCAGTTTTATTTCTTTTAAGGTACGGAACCCTAAAAATATAAAATATTAAGGAGGGGATAAATGCAACAGCAACTTTAAAAAAAGCATCACACCTATACGTGTCTGTGGATAGGTTTTTATAGATGTTATTTACATTATAATTTTTATGTTCTTGTTTTCAGGCACCTGCAGAAGGGGTATTTATACTAATTATATTGTAATATATTATAAATGTTTAATTGTAAGTTTGTATTGTATTGTAAATGTTTTAATGAAGTAATTTTAACATTTTTAATGTTAAACTGAGTTTTAAATAACTTAATTTATTAAGTTATTTAAAACTCAGTTTAACATTGAACACATTGAACATTGAACAAAACTGAGTTTTAAATAACTTAATTTATTAAGTTATATAAAACTCAGTTTAACATTAAAAATGTTAAAATTACTTCATTAAAACATTTACAATAATTTTAAAAGTGATTTAATTTGTATGTGTTTTTATTATTTTGAAGCTGATTATTTATTAAACTTGTATTTTTTATGTACATCAATATGAAACATTTATATTATAATTGGTGTCGTTTTATAGGCAGCCGAAGGAGCTGATGTGAGTAAAATTGAATGTTTCTATTTAAAGGTTTTCTGGAAGAGAGCTCGCAGTTACCTACATCCTAAAATCCTAACCTTGCAACACTTTGCCATTCAAACTGAAATAAAGTCCTATTTTACGGCTGAATTAATTGGCAAAGTGGTGATACCGCCCCAGGCGGATAAGCAGAAGTACTTTAAAATACTAATGTACTCGTGACATTAAGTGTATTTTTAGGGTTCCATAGCCAAATGCAAAAAAGAACCCTTGTTCATCATGTCTGTCCGTCTCTCCGTCCGCATGTCACAGCCACTTTATTCCGAAACTATTAAGACCACACAGTTGAAACTTGGTAGGTAGATGTAATCTGTGAACTGTTTTACTATTTTTATGTTAAAGGACAAACTTAACTTTGCAGTTCGATCCATAGAAAATGTATTAGACCAACAGCAAATAATAAGTTTTGTAATAGTAAATTCTCTTTTTTTTTTGTTATTTAACTACAAACTAACGGTTTTACGATTTTTTCTTAAGTTAGTGATTCAAGACCTTGCATCTTGCCTAATTTGATTGTTCTATGTTAACGGGAAGTAACCTATAGGTTTTGATTTCCTTTTGAAATGGCAAAATATGCGAAACAATGCTACTTAAACGGTGATATCTTTTGATCGCGTGGACTTGCATGTTTCATTTTTTCACAGCTGAAAATACCGTAGACCTGAGTATTTGATTTAACTTTCAACTTGATGCCTTCACGCGTTCGTTTAGACAGACAGACAGACGGACAACAATGTGATCCTGTAAGGGTTTCTTTTTAGGGTTCCGAACCCAAAGTGTACCAATGGAACCCTATTACTGAGACTCCGCTGTCCGCCTGTCTGTCTGTCTGTCTGTCTGTCACCAGACTGTATCTCATGAACCGTGATAGCTAGACGGTTGAAATTTTCACAGATGATGTATTTCTGTTGCCGCTATAACAACAAATACTAAGAACAGAAAAAAATTAAAAATTAAAGGGTTTAAAACAAAAAACGTGTTTTTACGATAACTATGAATCGTTCAAAGATCGTGTTTACCTTAATCTCGGAATCTGAATCTGTGTCTCGGAAACGGCTCCAACGATTAAATAAAATTTAGTGTACAGGGGATTTTGGGGGCGATAAATTGATCTAGCTAGGATTCATTTTCAGAGAATGTTGTTTTATTCGTGTTTCAATAATCAACTTTATCGATAATCAACTTAAAATATGACTCTTCCCGACATCTATTGGCGAGGAGAAGTAGCTTCAGTGTTATTTAAAGTTTACTTAGTTTGTGTTAGAAGTTCATTAAATATTCGTTAAATGGCGTTCGGAACCCTCCGTGTGCGGGACAAAAGTCTGACTCGCACTTCGCCAGTTTTATTTCTTTTAAGGTACGGAACCCTAAAAAAATATAATATTAAGGAGGGGATAAATGCAACAGCAACTTTAAAAAAAACATCACACCTATACGTGTCTGTGGATAGGTTTTTATAGATGTTATTTACATTATAATTTTTATGTTCTTGTTTTCAGGCACCTGCAGAAGGGGTATTTATACTAATTATTAAATTAAGTTATTTAAAACTCAGTTTAACATTAAAAATGTTAAAATTACTTCATTCAAACATTTACAATAATTTTAAAAGTGATTTAATTTGTATGTGTTTTTATTATTTGGAAGCTGATTATTTATTAAAATTGTATTTTTTATGTACATCAATATGAAACATTTATATTATAATTGGTGTCGTTTTATAGGCAGCCGAAGGAGCTGATGTGAGTAAAATTGAATGTTTCTATTTAAAGGTTTTCTGGAAGAGAGCTCGCAGTTACCTACATCCTAAAATCCTAACCTTGCAACACTTTGTCATTCAAACCGAAAGAAAGTCCTATTTTATGGCTGAATTAATTAGCAAAGTGGTAGTACCGCCCCAGACGGATAAGCAGAAGTACTTCAAAAGACTAATGTAGCATTATGTGTATTTTTTAGGGTTCCGTAGCCAAATGGCAAAAAACAGAACCGTCATAGATTCAGCATGTCTGTCTGTCTCTTCGTCCGTATGTGACATACCAGCATACCAGCCACTTTATTCCGAAACTATTAAGACCACACAGTTGAAACTTGTTAGGTAAATGTAATCTGTGAACCGTTTTACTATTTTTGTACAACAATAAAAATTCCGGCCAAGTACGAATTGGACTCGCAAACCGATGCTTCCGTACAAATTTGACAAACTAGGTTAAAGGACAAACTTAACTTTGCAGTTCGATCCATAGAAAATGTATTAGACCAACAGCAAATAATAAGTTTGGTAATAGTAAATTCGCTTTTTATTGTTATTTAACTACAAACGGTTTAACGTATTTTTCTTAAATTAATAATTCAAGACCTTGCATCTTGCCTAATTTGATTGTTCTATGTCATCAGGATTATATACCCTATAGGTTTTGATTTCCTTTTGAAATGGCAAAATATGCGAAACAATGCTACTGAAACGGTGATATCTTTTGATCGCGTGGACTTGCATGTTTCATTTTTTCACAGCTGAAAATATCGTAGACCTGGGTATTTGATTTAACTTTCAACTTGATGCCTTTACGCGTTCGTTTAGACAGACAGACAGACGGACAACAAAGAGATCCTGTAAGGGTTTCTTATTAGGGTTCCGAACCCAAAGGGTACCAACGGAGCCCTATTACTGAGACTCCGCTGTCCGTCTGTCTGTCTGTCTGTTTATCCGTCTGTCACCAGGCTATATCTCATGAACCGTGATAGTTAGACGGTTTAAATATTCACAGATGATGTATTTCTGTTGCCGCTATAATAACAAATACTAAGAACAGAACAATATTAAAAATTAAAGAGTTTAAAACAAAAAACGTGTTTTTTTACGATATGCGCTCTATGAATCGTTCAAAGATCGTGTTTACCTTAATTTCGGAATCTGAATCTGAATCTCGGAAACGGCTCCAACGATTAAATAAAATTTAGTATACAGGGGATTTCGGCGGCGATAAATTGATCTAGCTAGGATTCATTTTCAGAGAATGTTGTTTTATTCGTGTTTCAATAATCAACTTTATCGATAATCAACTTAAAATATGACTCTTCCTGACATCTTTTGGCGAGTACAAGTAGCTTTAGTGTTATTTAACGTTTACTTAGTTGGTGTTAGAAGTTCATTAAATATTCGTTAGATGGCGTTCGGAACCCTCCGTGTGCGGGACAAAAGTCTGACTCGCACTTGGCCAGTTTTATTTCTTTTAAGGTACGGAACCCTAAAAAAATAAAATATTAAGGAGGGGATAAATGCAACAGCAACTTTAAAAAAAGCATCACACCTATACGTGTCTGTGGATAGGTTTTTATAGATGTTATTTACATTATAATTTTTATGTTCTTGTTTTCAGGCACCTGCAGAAGGGGTATTTATACTAATTATTAAATTAAGTTATTTAAAACTCAGTTTAACATTAAAAATGTTAAAATTACTTCATTAAAACATTTACAATAATTTTAAAAGTGATTTAATTTGTATGTGTTTTTATTATTTGGAAGCTGATTATTTATTAAAATTGTATTTTTTATGTACATCAATATGAAACATTTATATTATAATTGGTGTCGTTTTATAGGCAGCCGAAGGAGCTGATGTGAGTAAAATTGAATGTTTCTATTTAAAGGTTTTCTGGAAGAGAGCTCGCAGTTACCTACATCCTAAAATCCTAACCTTGCAACACTTTGTCATTCAAACCGAAAGAAAGTCCTATTTTATGGCTGAATTAATTAGCAAAGTGGTAGTACCGCCCCAGACGGATAAGCAGAAGTACTTCAAAAGACTAATGTAGCATTAAGTGTATTTTTTAGGGTTCCGTAGCCAAATGGCAAAAAACAGAACCCTCATAGATTCAGCATGTCTGTCTGTCTTTTCGTCCGTATGTGACATACCAGCATACCAGCCACTTTATTCCGAAACTATTAAGACCACACAGTTGAAACTTGTTAGGTAAATGTAATCTGTGAACCGTTTTACTATTTTTGTACAACAATAAAAATTCCGGCCAAGTACGAATTGGACTCGCAAACCGATGCTTCCGTACAAATTTGACAAACTAGGTTAAAGGACAAACTTAACTTTGCAGTTCGATCCATAGAAAATGTATTAGACCAACAGCAAATAATAAGTTTTGTAATAGTAAATTCGCTTTTTATTGTTATTTAACTACAAACGGTTTAACGTATTTTTCTTAAATTAATAATTCAAGACCTTGCATCTTGCCTAATTTGATTGTTCTATGTCATCAGGATTATATACCCTATAGGTTTTGATTTCCTTTTGAAATGGCAAAATATGCGACACAAAAAAATATTAAAAATTAAAGAGTTTAAAACAAAAAACGTGTTTTTTACGATATGCGCCATCTATGAATCGTTCAAAGATCGTGTTTACCTTAATTTCGGAATCTGAATCTGAATCTCGGAAACGGCTCCAACGATAAAATAAAATTTAGTATACAGGGGATTTCGGCGGCGATAAATTGATAGATCAATTTATCGCCGCCTAGCTAGATCCTAGCTAGAGCTAGGATTCATTTTCAGAGAATGTTGTTTTATTCGTGTTTCAATAATCAACTTTATCGATAATCAACTTAAAATATGACTCTTCCTGACATCTTTTGGCGAGTACAAGTAGCTTCAGTGTTATTTAACGTTTACTTAGTTGGTGTTAGAAGTTCATTAAATATTCGTTAGATGGCGTTCGGAACCCTCCGTGTGCGGGACAAAAGTCTGACTCGCACTTGGCCAGTTTTATTTCTTTTAAGGTACGGAACCCTAAAAAAATAAAATATTAAGGAGGGGATAAATGCAACAGCAACTTTAAAAAAAACATCACACCTATACGTGTCTGTGGATAGGTTTTTATAGATGTTATTTACATTATAATTTTTATGTTCTTGTTTTCAGGCACCTGCAGAAGGGGTATTTATACTAATTATTAAATTAAGTTATTTAAAACTCAGTTTAACATTAAAAATGTTAAAATTCCTTCATTAATACATGTCTAATTATTTTAAAAGTGATTGTATTTGTAGCTGTTTTTACAAGCTTTTATTTAACTTGCAATGTATGTATGTATGTATGTATGTATGTCACTATGTATGTTCGGGAGGAATCTTGGAAGCTAAATTAGACCCACTTCCCGATGTCCGATTGAACTCAAATTTGGTGTACTTATGTATCTTCGGTGACAATACAATGATATGGTACCATGGAGCTGGTCTGATGATGGAGACGGAAGGTGGCCACGGCATCTTCGTGATAAAACAACAAAACCCCACCGAGTTTGGGCTCGATTGATTTGTCTTGAAGAGAACTTTACGCCGAGATAATATTCAGGGTCGTTGATGAAGCTGGAACGTGGCCACGGCATCTCTGTGATAAATCCACATAACCCTACCAAGTTTGGGCTCGATTGATTTGTCTTGAAGAGAACTTTGAGCCTAGATGATATCCAGGGTCTGATGATGAAGCTGGAAGGTGGCCACGGCATCTCTTTGATAAATCAACATAACACTACCGAGTTTGGGCTTGATTGATTCGTCTTGAAGAGAACTTTACACCTAGATAATATTTAGCAATTGGTGATGAATCTGGAAGGTGGCCACGGCATCTCTGTGATAAAATAACGTAACCCCAGCGAATTTGGGCTCAAATGATTCGTCTTGAGGAGCACTTTACACTTAAACGATAGCCTATAGGATCTGATGATGAAGCTGTAAAATGGCAATGGCATTTCTGTTATAAAGCAACATAGCCCCACCGAGTCGATTGATTTTCCTTGAAGAGCACTTTACCCATAATCACATCAAACATCCGTGGAATATTTTAAAACATCACACCTTCTCTTAAATATTTAGGTAGTAGGTAGATAGTCGGTATCTATACCTACCTACTAAAAAGTTAAAAATAAATTATAAGTAAAAAATATTTTTAAAAACAAGCAACTTGAGGCACTGAAGTATAGTAATCACCTAGCCTGAAAAACGGGTAGTGCTTCAAGCTTTTTAGAATATAGGTAAGTACCTACACGCCAAATACTTACTAGAATTTATTTTTAACATTTTAGTTCATTGTCCCAGATAAAAGCTTGTTTTTAAAAATATTTTTATACATATAATTTATTATTAGTTTATTTCATCCAAATATATGGACAATATTTAGTTTATATCATCCAAATATATGGACCATATTTAGTTTATTTCATCCTAATATATGGACCATATTTAGTTTATTTCATCCTAATATATGGACCATATTTAGTTTATTTTATTCCAATATATGGACCATATTTAGTTTATTTCATCCTAATATATGGCCCATATTTAGTTTATTTCATCCTTATATATGGACCATATTTAGTTTATAAGATACTAACCCATAAGTACTAGTACTACTTTAACATGTTTACCTACTAACCCATGGATTATTGTTGTCCGAAATAAAAATATTTGAATTTGCATTTGAATATACGTATGGTAGTTTTCCGTCCGAAGTTTTTTTTCTCTTCGTAACGGAATTTTGAATGTATGTGGCCGGTAACGGAATCCCGATTCGATATTTCGATTTGGAATTCCGAGACGGACGAAATTTCGCAAAATGTGGATTCATATTTTGGATTCATCTTTAAAAAATATTGTTCTGTCTAGTTACTTATTTATATTTACTTATTTTATAGCCTACTGCGGCAGTAAGTACTTAATTGTTTTTTTTTATAGATAAATTGTGAACGTGATGAGAACAAAATTTATCCTCCGTAGTTGAACAAATATTCTTTTCTCACACGCATGGAAATATTGTCATTATTTTCGAAAAATGAACCTCGCCCTTCAAACTGGACCTACCACACTTCGACGGAACATCTTCGTGGGCAGCCTACAAATTCCAGTTTACGACGCTGTCCAAAAGCTGTGGTTGGACAGATGAGCACGCAAATACAGCGCTCACATTAGCGCTGAAAGGAGACGCTCAGCTCATCCTGGAACGCATACCTGAAGTGGAAAGGACGCTGAAGACCCTGCTGGAAGCCCTCGAAACACGCTATGGAGACAAACACATGGAGCATGCGTACAGGGCACAACTACGAGAGCGCACCCAGAAGCCCACATAGACATTACAACAGTGGGCAGACGAAATCGAGAGGTTGGTCCGACGAGCCTACGTGTCGACGCCATCAACCATTGAAGTGACATCTCTACAGAGCTTTGTGGATGGAATCAGGGATGATGAGGTACGCGCTGCGGTACGATTGGGGCATCATCAGACACTCAAGAACGCCCTCGCTCATGCCTCGGAAGTGGAAGCAGTGCGACGAGACACCAAACCATACAGAGTTCGGGTGCTAGTGACTGAAACCAGGAAGCCCCGTTATGGACCGACATGTTACGGGTGTGGAGAAAGAGGGCATATTCGGATTGATTGCCCGAAAACGAAGAAACGGGTCAGAAATTGCGAGACCCAAGTGGATGAGGAGGCGTTAAACTAAACGTCGCCAGGGCCGCGGGGCGGGCGCTGGCTGGTCAAGAGAGAGCCCCCACCGTCACTGTGACACAAGTGTGCAACGGAAACAGCTTAATCGTCGAGGGCACCCTGAACAACAAGACCTCCAAGTTCACAGTGGACACAGGAGCATCGCGCACTATTGTGACGCCTGAATTCCTGCAACGATTTATATCACGGAAACATCGATCTGCAGCATGCTCACTACGGACAGCAACCGGCCAGTCAGTTCCTGTCCTTGGCGATACCGACGTGGATATAATCATCGGTGAGCACTCATACATTCATCCTGTACTGATTGCCAACATAACTGATGATTGCATTCTGGGATTGGACTTTTTGGAGAAGCAGCATTGCATATTGGATGTGGCCCGTGGTGTTCTCCGGTTTCCCGAGCAAGAAGTGTTCTTCGAAGGAACGGCACCGTGTAAGCTTTACTGTCTCAAGGACGTCGTGTTGGCTCCAAAATCGCAAAATATTGTTCGAGTGAAATTTCCAAATACAGTCAAGAGTGGACTATGTGTAGTTGCCGAAGATGAGGACACACATCCGACCTGGATTACTGCAAGAACATTGTTCATGACAAACAGAACGGCCAGTGTGCGAATTCTCAACCTTGGCAATGAAGAAGTTCATCTGAAGAAAAACAGCATAATTGGAAAATGTCAAGAAGTGAAGTACCTGCGACGAACGGATATTACTTCTACGGAACCAAGCTCGGAAGACCAAATATCACAGCTGCTGGAATCATCCAAAGACAACTTAACGTTCGCTCAGCTGTCACAAGCAAAACGTCTGTTGATGCGGTTTAAAGACGTCTTCGCCGCTGGAAACAACTGTGGACGTACCGGACTTGTTAAACACAAAATTGACACTGGCGACGCAAGACCTATACGACAGAGGCCACGAAGGATTCCATGGGCGAAAGAAGCTGAAGTTGCAGACATGATACGAGACATGGCCAAAGAAAAAGTCATCGAACCATCTACAAGTCCTTGGTCATCGCCAGTGGTTCTGGTGAAAAAGAAAGATGGCTCCACCAGATTCTGCGTAGATTACAGAATGCTTAATGAAGTCACAAAGAAGGACAGCTACCCCTTGCCTCGAATAGACGATACACTGGACATGCTCAGTGGAATGAAGTGGTTTTCAACAGTTGACCTGAAAAGTGGCTACTGGCAGGTAGAAATCATTCCAGAAGACAAAGAGAAGACAGCATTCAGTACGGGCATTGGAAATGGTCTCTGGCAATTCAACGTCATGCCATTTGGACTGTGTAATGCTCCAGCAACGTTCGAACGTCTCATGGACAGAGTAATGGTTGGATTACTGGGAGACGTATGCTTGGTGTACCTGAATGACGTCATCATTTTGGGCCGTGATTTTACTGAACATCTGCAGAATCTGGAGAAGGTTTTGAACCGTCTACGTGAAGCAAACCTGAAGCTAAGTGCCAAAAAGTGTGACTTCTTTAAATCCAAAGTCAGCTACCTTGGACACATCATTTCGGAGAACGGGGTACAAACTGATCCTGACAAAATCAAGGCTATTCAAACTTGGCCTACCCCGAAGAATAAAACGGATGTAAGGTCGTTTTTGGGACTATGCGCTTACTATCGGCGGTTCGTCAAGAACTTTTCTGGAATTGCCAAACCCTTACATCGACTGACGGAAGAAAAGCGCACATTTGTATGGGACTTAGAGTGTGAATCCGCCTTCAACAATCTTAAGCAGCGACTGTGTGAAACGCCGATCTTGGGGTACCATACCAGAGATGGAAGATTTATCGTGGACACTGATGCCAGTAACACGGGAATTGGAGGAGTTCTCTCGCAAATCCAAGGAGACCAAGAAGTGGTCATAGCATACTTCAGTAAATCATTATCCAAACCAGAACGAAACTACTGTGTCACCCGCCGCGAGTTGCTAGCTGTGGTGAAGACTCTTCAGCACTTCAACAAGTACCTCATCGGAAGAGAGTTTACGCTCAGAACTGACCACGCTGCTCTTAAATGGCTTCTTCAGTTTAAGAGCCCGGAAGGTCAAGTGGCACGATGGATCGAGCAACTTCAAGAGTTCAATTTCGTGACAGAACATCGCAGTGGAAAGGGCCATAGCAACGCCGATGCCCTGTCAAGAAGACCTTGTGCAGATGACTGTAAACACTGCGAGAAGCACGAGTCTCAAGAAGAAGTCAGAGTCATCAGGATGGACAGAACAGATGACGAATGGAACGGCGACAATATGAGACAAGCACAATCGGAGGACATTGATTTACGACCTGTACTGGATTGGATAAAGTCTGGAAATAAGCCCCAGTGGAGCGACGTGTCAGCTTGCAGCCCAATTACAAAAAGTTACTGGGCTCAGTGAGACAGCCTGACTCTGGAACAAGGAATCTTGTACCGAAAATGGGAAAACAGCAATGGAAAAGAAACTACGATGCAGGTCGTTGTTCCCCGGAGTAAAGTGGCATCTCTACTACGACACATTCATGATGGAGTTTCTGGTGGACATCTAGGAGTCAAGAAAACTCTTGTGAAGGTTCGTCAACGATTCTACGGAAGTGCACCGCGTGCGCATCAGTAAAAGGACCGAAGACAAGAAGTAAAGGACAACTAAAATTGTACAATGTTGGGGCACCATGGGAGCGCATTGCCGTGGATGTTGCCGGGCCATTTCCCGAGACTGAAGAAGGCAACAAGTACATCATCGTAGTGCAAGATTACTTCAGCAAATGGCCCGAAGTTTTCGCGACACCAAACCAGGAAGCAAAGACAGTTGCAAAGAAGTTGGTGCAAGAAGTGATCTGTCGATTTGGTGTACCGATGGAACTGCATTCCGATCAAGGAAGGAACTTCGAGTCTGCCCTATTTCAGGAAATGTGCACCCTCCTCGGGATCCAAAAGACGCGGACAACGGCAGCTCATCCACAGTCAGACGGAATGGTTGAGAGGTTTAACCAGACGTTGGAGAATCACCTGGCTAAAGTCGTGGACGCACATCAACGTAACTGGGATCAGTACATACCTCTGTTCTTGTTGTCATACCGTTCTGCTACCCATGACAGCACTGGTATGACTCCTGCAAATGTGAATTTTGGACACGAACTAAGACTTCCTATCGACGCCATAACTGGTTCCCCGCCAGATGCTCCGAAGCCTGTAACCGACTATGTCAGTGATCTTCGTAGTCAGCTGGACGAAGTGCACAGGATAGTTCGAGAGAATAGTTTAAAAACTGGTGAAAAAATGAAGACCCGGTACGATCGTAGAGCGAATACAATGGGTTTCGAAGAAGGAACTCTCGTCTGGTTGCACAACCCACTACGAAGGAAAGGAAAAAGTCCGAAGCTGCAGGCTCATTGGGAAGGACCATACCAGATTATCACGAAGATAAACGACGTTACCTACCGCATTAAACGAGGCCAGAGAGGAAAGCCGAGGGTAGTACACATCGATCGACTTACACGATACCATGGAACAAATGATGATCGGGACGATCATAACTAAGAAGGGGATAATGTTACATCGCGTCGTCGAGTCGCGATGTTTCGCCAAGCTTCTCGAACAAAAATACCGTGGGAAAGAATAGACTAATTAGGGGCTATAAACACCCGACCCGACCGTCATAAAAGTAACCTTCCGGGAATTCCGACCCTAGTCAATGTACCTAGTTTTGTAGTTAAGATTGAACCTTATTCATAAGTAGTTAGAGATCAAATTAGCATGTATGGTAAAGTTGTTTACATCAGATGCTCAAAGGAAAGCCGCCCCTTTTGTTTGTGATTTTTATTGCTTTGTTTTGAACGTCTTTTGTCTATTGTTTCGAGTCAATACTGGAAAGTTCTGTAGAAATATTCTCGTCCTATATAATACGTTGAAACCGCGGCTTGAGTCAGTCATTTCTTTGGAAGCGACAGTGTAACTATCTAAGCGCGGATAGCGACCAAGTGATCGTTTAAGTGTTATCAGTGAACTCGTGTTGTGAACAGTGAAATCAGTGATTGTGAACTAACGACCTCAGTGTGTGTTAACGGACTTTTGATAATTGTGCAAGACGATTTGGACAACTACTGTGGAACATTGTGCTAACCTAGTGATCAGTGGAAATAAACGTTCATCTCATCGGATTGGCATTTTAATACCACCCCGCACGTAACAATACTAATACACTTATATTTGTATACCTAACTATATATTCGTATTTAGAATTCATTTTCATAAATGAAACAACGATATACTCGTGCTAAATAAACATTGGTATTTAAATATTGAATAAAAACGTTCTTAATAATTTATTTATCTTTGTCACTTTTTCAAATCAATTAACTAAAGTATATGAAATGTCCCTGCCTAACTCTACACTATTCAAATAACGTAATCAAATATTTAGAAGGTTTTAGTTTGTAAAAACTTTCGCAACTGTTTCACTCGCACGCGTATCGGTCTTCGTTCGCAGCGAGACAAGTGTCTTAGTTATGGCGTATCGCGTAGAGTAAATGAGAATAATTTTATTATCTATATACTTTTGAAACCATAGAAAAGTACTGGCTAGCAAGTCTAAACTGACTTCAAAAAGAAGTAGGTTGTTACGGTGACATCCTTAGACTTCACGCACACAATTGCGCCTGTAGAAAAACGACATGTGTGTAGTGTCTGTGTAATAGGTCGTTAAAACGCGAGTTTGTATAGAGATTTTGTCGAGTGTCCGGGGTGTGCCGCAACGTGCCCGGTGCAAAGGTACCCATAACGCTCGCAGCGTTGCCACGCTGAATGGCGATGGCCATTCTTTGCACCAGAAATGAATCGGCACGGGCTTCTCCAATCACTTCAAAAATCTTACGCCCTAAACTTTTATTAAATTAAATGTATAATACAAAAAGTATGTTTTATTTCCCTGCATCCTTTTGAGATAAGCACTATATATGTCTCGGCGGAAATGGCAATTGCCTGTCGCGTATTAGTGAAGACCGAGCCTTAATACTCGACCTGCAATTGCCTATTTCACGGCTTTTGCAATAATATACCTACTATTAAGTGATATAATCACAGACCTGCTACATTATTAAACTCGATCGCATACACCGGCCCCCATGCGAACGACCTTGAACGGAGTTTGTCCCTTTCTTTTGTACGGACAACTTATGTATATACCATACATATAGTATAGAACATGTATGGGACTATCAGGTTGTTGTTGACAAGGACACACCCCCACCCTGGTGTCTCTCAATTGGGCCGTTTTGTTCTACAAAGCAATTACAACCTTATTGTTAAAGCATACGTATTAAATTGAATTTGTCAAAACATCTGCAGTGCACCATCCTTTTTATTACGTCTATAGATATAATGTAATTCTTATCTTACCATAATTTAAAATCGTTTACAAAACAAAATAAAACCGACATTAAATGCCAAGCTAATCATTTTCAATGCCCAGTAAGCGATGACGTCTACCTATTAAGTACAGATACAGCGGCATGCAAAATTCTGAACTGCCAGAATTTTGGATGTCACTGTGCTGCGCCTGTTACCTCGAGACATAAAGATGTTGAGTCTCACATGCCCCGTAATTTCATTGGATACCTTGCCATTTCAAGCAAAAAAAAAACATTCATATTTCACGACTGAAAATTAATTAGTAAAGTGGTGGTACTGCGCCAGGTGGACTAGCAGAAGCCCTACCACTACAAGAATTTATAAATAATAATTACCTCCGGAGAAATGCATCTGACCTCGATTTAATTGCAATATCAAATTTTACCTTATTTAAAATAATTTATTTTTATTTTTATACTTGTGTTAAATATTTTTAATTTGTTTATTTTTTACTTTTCATTGATAACAATTGTAAATTGAACAGCTTTAATTTTTTTCCGGTTTTTTACAGGGAGATTCACCAGCTGATGATGTAAGTAAAATCAAAACACTGAAACAAAACTTGACAGACAATAATTAAAATAAGTAGGTAACTAGTTAAAAAACTAAAACAACCGACTTCCACGCCGCGCCTCAGTTTCAGTAGCAAGTTTGAGACGTTTATCGTCATATCTCTGGAGATACTTATAAGATCTCGATGAAATTACAATGGGACCATATGGTACGTACACAACTTAAGTGCCGAGAGCGTTGGGCGTTCGTGTTCGTTTCATGTTTTATAACATTCTGTGTTCACATTATCTGAAACATGTTAAATAACAATGTTAAAACATGTTATATAACATAGTCTGTACGCACCGTATAGTTAATAATACTATTGATAACGTATATTTTAATTTTTATCACAGGCGACTACTAATGTAAGTACTTTCTTGTCTACCAAAGTTTATATTTTTTACAAATAAAATAAATTAATTACAAAGCTAAATGTGTAGTCAAATGATTGAAGGCAATGATTTTGAAACATTTAATTGAAAAAAAAAAATTAATAAAGTATCCAAGGAAAAAATTCTGTAGTTTTTAAATTTCGTATACTTATTTACATTTGGCTTTTTAAGGAAATATAAGGCATCCATTACACGATAGGTTTTGCTGTCAGTTTTCTCACAGTCACAACTGTGACTGATGGATAACTGAGCGTGTAATGGGGTGACTCACGGTGACTGACCGATATTTACATACTTTGGTTTGCTGCATGAGCAACCATCAGTCTTGACTTTTGGTTTGACTTTAACCTACCGTGTAATGAACTCCTAAGCTGTTAAACTACTTTTTAACTATAGTAAAAAAAAACATCCTGAACTACATCCGAACCGATATAAAAGAGTTGACAATAAATGAGGGCGCCACTATTGCTTTTGTATCTTGTATGTAGCAACACAACAGTTAGTTAGAAACAAACGTTTTTGATACTTGTATTATTTTTGCAAATATGACATGAATTTTTATTTAAATGGGAACCTATAAGTATCTTTATACATTTTCTATATGAACTCCTAAGTTATATATAGTCCTATATTTCTATACAAATTCTTTTTTTCTTTATTTATATGCTTATTTCTTACTTGCATTATTCAATGAGTGAAAACAAGTATCAAAATCAGTAGTCGCGCAATAAATACTAGTTTTAGGGTTCCGTACCCAAAGGGTAAAACGGGACCCTATTACTAAGACTCCGCTGTCCGTCTGTCTGTCTGTCTGTCTGTCTGTGTGATCGTCTGTCACCAGGCTGTATCTCATGAACCGTGATAGTTAGACAGTTGAAATTTTCACAGATGATGTATTTCTGTTGCCACTATAACAACAAATACTAAAAACAGAATAAAGTTAAAAATAATAGAGGGTCCACATACATGAAACGTGTTTTTTCGGGATTTCACGCTATCTATGAACACTTAGTTAAGTAAACGTCCCATAGATGGCGTTATATTGAAAAGTCGATCCCTAACACCTTTGTTAGACGTTAGATGGCGTTATAAAAAATAAAATGTTTATTAATTATTATTTTTTGCTGGCGAAAAATGATAGTGGTATTTTTTGCTCGATCTTATAAAATACTGAAGTGTGGTACGGAACCCTACTAGTGCGAGTCTGACTTGCACTTGGCCAGTTTATTTGGTGTTGCGTGTAAGAGTGACTAGTTAGTTCCTAAATATTTAATTTCTACTCTTTTATGTTGCACTGTATTGTAGATCAGGATGTTTTTGCTAAGTGTTTTACATCTAATTACAAGCTTTTTATGTACCTATTAGCCTTAAATTAAATATGTTTATATTATGCTATGATAGTTTGAATATGAGCTCTAAAAACGCATAGATCTATTGGAATAGTATAAAACTAGCCTCAAAGTCGAGGATATATATATTATTAATATATAATAATATAATACCATATCCTTGAATATATTATTCGATAGTTTTAATATACAGAATATAATGTTTAATTTTTATATAGGCTGGCGATTCACCAACCGAAGTAAGTAAAATCAAAATAAGTAAATCATCATATTCATCAGCCTATCTCTGTCCACTGCTGGACATAGTCCTCAGCTATAAAATAAATTATATGTACCTAAATAGTTAGGCACCATTTGTTTACATTATTTTCTTACCTATATCTCAAATGAATGAATGAATTTATTTGTTTTCAAAACTTATACTATATACATAAGGAACATAACAATATGAAATATTATGTTTCTTTGAAGTGTTTCACACTTTATATTTTTGTAAATTGTTAAACACAATCCAAAATTTCATCGTACCGACGGGACTTGAACCCGCAACCTCCGGAATAACATGTTCCGGTGCTTTGCCAATTAAGCCACGGTGCGAAGTATCGTTACGACGAAATTAGTGGATTGCATTTGTTAACCCAATTATAACAATATGAACACAATATTAGTAATAATTTATGTAGACCCTGAAATTCCACACTAGGATAGCCTGTGTCGTGGAATTTAGTCTCGACTGAGTTATATGTATAACATGAGTTTATAGTTTCTACATGTTATGCAGCAATAATAGTGAATTTATTACTAAATAATTATTAAAAAATTTAAACTATAAAAGCCCTTGCTAATCAACATAAATGTACCGGGGAAATCAATAATTACTATAATCTTTTAGTAATTGCCCCAATATGACTAATGTAAATATTAATATTAATTAAATTAATTTAAATATGTATTTATTCATTTAAATCATATTTCTTAATTAACAAAGTCAAAGTATAATTTTAATATAAAATTACTATTCAATTAGCTCGTAACATTAATAATATAAAATAGATATATTTAGTTGAAAATCCCGCCCCGCAACCATAGAAAAGATACTACGTATAGAACGGACACTCTGTTCCCCCCACCAATTCGGGCTACCTCACCTCGCCACCGATTCTGGAGCCGTCGAGGAGCTAGTGTGAGCAAGGACGCCAACGACTACAGAACAATACTACCTCACAAGGAGAAGAACATCAACTTCATACATGTATGAAGGTAAAACACAGAAATATATATAATAAGTATTATGGAATATTTCTGTGGGACTAGGTAGACACAGGAGATTCAAATTTACATAGTTTTTATATAATATATATACTAATACACTTATATTTGTATACCTAACTATATATTCGTATTTAGAATTCATTTTCATAAATGAAACAACGATATACTCGTGCTAAATAAACATTGGTATTTAAATATTGAATAAAAACGTTTTTAATAATTTATTTATCTTTGTCACTTTTTCAAATCAATTAACTAAAGTATATGAAATGTCCCTGCCTAACTCTACACTATTCAAATAACGTAATCAAATATTTAGAAGGTTTTAGTTTGTAAAAACTTTCGCAACTGTTTCACTCGCACGCGTATCGGTCTTCGTTCGCAGCGAGACAAGTGTCTTAGTTATGGCGTATCGCGTAGAGTAAATGAGAATAATTTTATTATCTATATACTTTTGAAACCATAGCAAAGTACTGGCTAGCAAGTCTAAACCGACTTCAAAAAGAAGTAGATTGTTACGGTGACATCCTTAGACTTCACGCACACAATTGCGCCTGTAGAAAAACGACATGTGTGTAGTGTTTGTGCAATAGGTCGTTAAAACGCGAGTTTGTATAGAGATTTTGTCGAGTGTCCGGGGTGTGCCGCAACGTGCCCGGTGCAAAGGTACCCATAACGCTAGCAGCGTTGCCACGCTGAATGGCGATGGCCATTCTTTGCACCAGAAATGAATCGGCACGGGCTTCTCCAATCACTTCAAAAATCTTACGCCCTAAACTTTTATTAAATTAAATGTATACTACAAAAAGTATGTTTTATTTCCCTGCATCCTTTTGAGATAAGCACTATATATGTCTCGGCGGAAATGGCAATTGCCTGTCGCGTATTAGCGAAGACCGAGCCTTAATACTCGACCTGCAATTGCCTATTTCACGGCTTTTGCAATAATATACCTACTATTAAGTGATATAATCACAGACCTGCTACATTATTAAACTCGATCGCATACACCGGCCCCCATGAGAACGACCTTGAACGGAGTTTGTCCCTTTCTTTTGTATGGACAACTTATGTATATACCATACATATAGTATAGAACATATATGGGACTATCAGGTTGTTGTTGACAAGGACACACTCCCACCCTGGTGTCTCTCAATTGGGCCGTTTTGTTCTACAAAGCAATTACAACCTTATTGTTAAAGCATACGTATTAAATTGAATTTGTCAAAACATCTGCAGTGCACCATCCTTTTTATTACGTCTATGGATATAATGTAATTCTTACCTTACCATAATTTAATTCTTACCTTACCATAATTTAAAATCGTTTACAAAACAAAATAAAACCGACATTAAATGCCAAGCTAATCATTTTCAATGCCCAGTAAGCGATGACGTCTACCTATTAAGTACAGATACAGCGGCATGCAAAATTCTGAACTGCCAGAATTTTGGATGTCACTGTGCTGCGCCTGTTACCTCGAGACATAAAGATGTTGAGTCTCACATGCCCCGTAATTTCATTGGATACCTTGCCATTTCAAGCAAAAAAAAAACATTCATATTTCACGACTGAAAATTAATTAGTAAAGTGGTGGTACTGCGCCAGGTGGACTAGCAGAAGCCCTACCACTACAAGAATTTATAAATAATAATTACCTCCGGAGAAATGCATCTGACCTCGATTTAATTGCAATATCAAATTTTACCTTATTTAAAATAATTTATTTTTATTTTTATACTTGTGTTAAATATTTTTAATTTGTTTATTTTTTACTTTTCATTGATAACAATTGTAAATTGAACAGCTTTAATTTTTTTCCGGTTTTTTACAGGGAGATTCACCAGCTGATGATGTAAGTAAAATCAAAACACTGAAACAAAACTTGACAGACAATAATTAAAATAAGTAGGTAACTAGTTAAAAAACTAAAACAACCGACTTCCACGCCGCGCCTCAGTTTCAGTAGCAAGTTTGAGACTTTTATCGTCATATCTCTGGAGATACTTATAAGATCTCGATGAAATTACAATGGGACCATATCGAAAATGTACCCTACCTATTAAAAAAAGAATCATGCGAATCAAAACACAATTGATGGAATAATTAAGGCGGCAATGGCCCAATGCATAAGGTGTCGGACTGGCGATCGAGAGGTCGTGAGTTCGAGCCCCACCCCACCCATTGTACTATTGACGTGAACCCACTCCAGACACAAGCATATTTAGCTTAGTTCTAGTAATGTGCAACCCACATTGCGAGTAATCTTAAAAAAAAAATCGCGTAACATACATACAAAAAAAAACAACATACAGACGAATTGAGAAACTCCTCCGATTGGAAGTCAGTTAAAAACAGCACAATGAAAAAATATATTTTTTTATTTTTTTTTTCTTATAGACTAGCGTTTGAAAAATGTCTCACCTGTTGGTAAGTGATGATGCGGTCGATGATGGTAAGCATGCTAGGCCTAGAATGAAAACTGGCTCTCAGGGATAGCTGCCGAAATACATTAGATGTTTGGCGACAGATTTTCTAACTTGAGGGTGGTAGCTGGCCAGGCGGGCACTAGTGCCCGCCTGGCTAGTATCTAGATACTACCACCATTCAAAATATAATATTTGATTACAATGTTGGTACATTGGTGTTTTCTACACGAAGTTTAGCTTTTTTTTATATCTAGCTTTTTTTTTGGAAACTTATTATTTTGAGTCAGGGCAACCCGGGAAATTATAAATAAATATTTATGTTTAGTGTACGTACACAACCTAAGTGCCGAGAGCGTTGGGCGTTCGTGTTCGTTTCATGTTTTATAACATTCTGTGTTCACATTATCTGAAACATGTTAAATAGCAATGTTAAAACATGTTATATAACATAGTCTGTACGCACCGTATAGTTAATACTATTGATAACTTATATTTTAATTTTTATCACAGGCGACTACTAATGTAAGTACTTTCTTGTCTACCAAAGTTTTTATTTTTTACAAATAAAATAAATTAATTACAAAGCTAAATGTGTAGTCAAATGATTGAAGGTCAAATTTTGAAACATTTAATTGAAAAAAAAAATTAATAAAGTATCCAAGGAAAAAATTCTGTAGTTTTTAAATTTCGTATACTTATTTACATTTGGCTTTTTCATGGCATCCATTACACGATAGGTTTTGCTGTCAGTTTGCTCACAGTCACAACTGTGACTGATGGATAACTGAGCGTGTAATGGGGTGACTCACGGTGACTGACCGATATTTACATACTTTGGTTTGCTGCATGAGCAACCATCAGTCTTGACTTTTGGTTTGACTTTAACCTACCGTGTAATGAACTCCTAAGCTGTTAAACTACTTTTTAACTATAGTAAAAAAAAACATCCTGAACTACATCCGAACCGATATAAAAGAGTTCACAATAAATGAGGGCGCCACTATTGCTTTTGTATCTTGTATGTAGCAACACAACAGTTAGTTAGAAACAAACGTTTTTGATACTTGTATTATTTTTGCAAATATGACATGAATTTTTATTTAAATGGGAACCTATAAGTATCTTTATCTACACTAATGTTATAACATTCTACTTATATTTCCAATACTTGACTTATAATTACTACTGTTATAGCGCAGATAACAAAACACTCAATTTAAGCAATTTCACATGATGGTATAATATCCACATCGATATCGTAAAATCTCATTATAACATCAATAAAACGCGACCAATTAACCTGGCGAGCCTTATGTCAAAATCCTCATACAAGTTGTATAAAATTTTGATATTAGGCTGGCTTTTGAAAACAGTTGGGTTATACGTGAAAACTTCGTCGAAACTACTAAACTTACATACACAAAACTCTTTGGTAAGATCTTGTGCCAATTAAATAAAAAAAGAACAGCGCGCGCTCGCTCCTGATTGGCCATGCGCGCGCAGCTGCGCTCTCATTGGTTAGATTTTAATGGCGGCAAGTTCACTGACAATACACGTACGCGGGAATTTAATGTTTCGCAATGTGTTTTGTTTTTAAAATACAAATTAAAAGTTAAAAATTGATAGCGACGACGATATTTGTACGCCTCCGGATATTCTAGAATTGGCAACAAAAGTAACTCACAATCTTTTGCCAGAAAAATCTAGAAAATTATATGAAAAAGAATATAATAACTTTTTGGCATGGAAGATCGAAAAGAAAACTACATCATTTTCTGAAAATGTCATTCTTGCGTATCTCAAAGACCTCTCCGACAAATTCAAGCCATCTTCTATGTGGGCTAAATATTCTATGCTCAAGTCCACACTGAGTATCTACAACAATATTGATATCACGAAGTATTCAAAAGTCATAGCGTTCCTGAAACGCAGTTCAGAAGGACACAAGGAAAAAAAGTCCTTGACGTTTACATCAGGTCAAATAAAGATGTTCCTGGAAGATTTACCAGATATTTTGTATCTATTTGAAAAGGTAAGTGTATTTTAGTTCTGTTATTTAATCTACCTAGTACTTACGTACTACACACGCAAGTTATCTAGACACTCGGTTTAAGCGCTTTGTGTATAAATTTGGTAGTAGGTACCTACACTTTATTACTTCATAAATCATAGTTTTTGCCTTGGCTATGTACCTCAAGCTTATTATATCGTTTATTGTTACAGGTTGCACTAATCTTTGGCATAATGGGGGCATGCCGAAGGCAAGAGCTATACAACATCCAGTTCGATGAAGTCTCTAACATAGACGACAGTACAATCATGGTGAAAGTTTCGAAAACAAAAACGAAAATAGATCGTTCTTTCGTTTTGACGGGCAACTGCTATGCCGTATGTAAAAAATACATGGAACTTCGACCCACCCCCTGTCGAAACCCTGCCTTTTTCTTGAGCTATAGATCGGGGAAGTGCGTCGATCAAAGAACTGGTATTAATAAATTTGGTGCTCTGGGAAAACTATCGCAAGTTTTTTGAATCTGCCTAACCCAGCGTTGTACACGGGGCATTGCTTCCGGCGCACCTCGGCGACCCTTCTCATAGATAGCGGTGGTGATTTGACCGCACTGAAACGACACGGGGGGTGGAAGTCTTCTACTGTGGCTGAAAGCTACATTGATGAGTCTTTAATGAATAAAATTCAAGTCTCAAATACGATCTTGAACAGTATAGAAAACAAGACGAATGAAGTAATTATAAATATTCCGACTCCGTCTACGAGCTCTACTGCTTGCCCCGCGGCCGCTACAGCTGCTGGATCAATAATTAACATTAACTTTCAAAATTGTACCATCCAAAATTTGAACAATTATTATAAATAAACTATTGTCAGCTTTTACTCTTGTTGTTTGATTAATTGCATTAGTGAAGATAAAGTAGTGTATGCAACTGCATATAACACGGGTATTAAAACACGAGTGTGAGTTTATGAAACTCGCTGCGCTCGTTTCATAATAGTAACGAATGTTCTTACTTAACGAGTGAACTTCATTATATGACAGTTGCATAAACTACTATTATACATTTTCTATATATATTATTTCTATACAAATTCTTTTTTTCTTTATTTATATGCTTATTTCTTACTTGCATTATTCAATGAGTGAAAACAAATATCAAAATCAGTAGTCGCGCAATAAATACTAGTTTTAGGGTTCCGTACCCAAAGGGTAAAACGGGACCCTATTACTAAGACTCCGCTGTCCGTCTGTCTGTCTGTCTGTCTGTCTGTCTGTCTGTTCGTCTGTCACCAGGCTGTATCTCATGAACCGTGATAGTTAGACAGTTGAAATTTTCACAGATGATGTATTTCTGTTGCCACTATAACAATAAATACTAAAAACAGAATAAAGTTAAAAATAATAGAGGGTCCACATACATGAAACGTGTTTTTTCGGGATTTCACGCTATCTATGAACACTTAGTTAAGTAAACGTCCCATAGATGGCGTTATATTGAAAAGTCGATCCCTAACACCTTTGTTAGACGTTAGATGGCGTTATAAAAAATAAAATGTTTATTAATTATTATTTTTTGCTGGCGAAAAATGATAGTGGTATTTTTTGCTCGATCTTATAAAATACTGAAGTGTGGTACGGAACCCTACTAGTGCGAGTCCGACTTGCACTTGGCCAGTTTATTTGGTGTTGCCTGTAAGAGTGACTAGTTAGTTCCTAAATATTTAATTTCTACTCTTTTATGTTGCACTGTATTATAGATCAGGATGTTTTTGCTAAGTGTTTTACATCTAATTACAAGCTTTTTATGTACCTATTAGCCTTAAATTAAATATGTTTATATTATGCTATGATAGTTTGAATATGAGCTCTAAAAACGCATAGATCTATTCCAATAGTATAAAACTAGCCTCGAAGTCGAGGATATATATTATTAATATATAATAATATAATACTATATCCTTGAATATATTATTCGATAGTTTTAATATACAGCATATAATGTTTAATTTTTATATAGGCTGGCGATTCACCAACCGAAGTAAGTAAAATCAAAATAAGTAAATCATCATATTCATCAGCCTATCTCTGTCCACTGCTGGACATAGTCCTCAGCTATAAAATAAATTGTATGTACCTAAATAGTTAGGCACCATTTGTTTACATAATTTTCTTACCTATATCTCAAATGAATGAATGAATTTATTTGTTTTCAAAACTTATACTACATACATAAGGAACATAAGAATATGAACACAATATTAGTAATTATTTATGTAGACCCTGAAATTCCACACTAGGATAGCCTGTGTCGTGGAATTTAGTCTCGACTGAGTTATATGTATAACATGAGTTTATAGTTTCTACATGTTATGCAGCAATAATAGTGAATTTATTAATAAATACATAGGATATACTGGATAGTGGCTGGCGTTTAACCCTTAATAACCTAGAGTTTCAATTTTGATACCAATCTTTTAAACCGAATGTTCACATTACTTTTAGTTTTTTTTATAGGTTGGCTGTACGTATTTTACTGTTGTATAATATTCTTTCCAACGAAATTA
Source organism: Cabera pusaria (assembly GCA_954871355.1). NCBI lineage: Eukaryota > Metazoa > Arthropoda > Insecta > Lepidoptera > Geometridae > Cabera > Cabera pusaria. The sequence goes on from OX940915.1 coordinate 3,831,881, forward strand.
AAAAAAAAAATCCCTTCATCTAGACCCTCAAGCAAACACATTAATATTAAAAATAAATCACTTTCGTAAATCAGGCTATTAAGGGTTAATAGTTAGTAATGATATTTATTTCCAAAAACAAATTAACAGGATGCAATAGGGATATTATACTTATCAAATTGAAAAATGTTTACAAAATTAATACTTAAAATTAGAAGGCTCAAGGCCCGTGTCGTGGTAGCCATTTTTTCGAAAAATCGCTGTTTTTTTTACTTTTATGGAGGCATTCCTAATGGCGTGTATATGTGTGTGTGTGTGTGTGCGTGAGTGTGTGTTTGACCACTATCTTGCCTAGACTAAGTGAACACGTGGTTGAAGATAGTGAACACGCTAGGCCCAGGAATACTCTGACTCTCAAAGGCTGTGTGCTGCCGGAACACCGTAAGGTATGGCGGTAGACTTTCTCCTTGATGGTGGTAAGCTACTGTTTCCTAGCAAGTCAGGCATACATCGATATAATGCTCCTACCACCTGCAGATGAACACCCGTGCTAGGATTTGTAGCGACTATCTCTCGCATATAAGTCTAGCGAATATGCCAATGGGTCTCATATTGTATTAACCTATTTATTTAATATTTAGGCAGGCAATGCCACAACAGCAGCTCCAGTAAGTAATTTAGTAATAAAACACTTTTCACAGAATGACATACTTAGTTGAAATAGGTACCTAATACATACACTTGAGGGCACACTTGAGAGCAATGAATCCAGCAATGAATGAGAGCAATCAATCACTTAAAAAATCTTAAAAATCTCGCAAACTAAGAATGCTAGCATAATGAAATGTTTTTTTTTTAATAGACAATTAAATGCTCATTAAATGAAAGTACCTAAGAAAACGTTTTAGTTATTGTATAGTTATGTCATGAAAAAATCGAATTTGAATAATTATGATAGTTTAAAAACTAAAACAACCGACTTCCACGCACCGCGAGTCAATTTCAGTTGTAAGTTTGAGACGTTTATCGTCATATCTCTGGAGATAATTATCCTATCTCGATGAAATTACAATGGGACCACCTCGGAACCGATTAAAAAAAAGAATCATTCGAATCGGTTCACAATTGACGGAGTAATCTTGTAACATGCATACAAAAAATTTCCTTCTCTTTGGTCAGTTGAAAAGGGAGACTTTTGAAGATGGAACAACGAAATAACTGCATTTGTTTTTACTTTTGTTTCTAATTGTATTTTGAATATAGACAAGCAGTTGAACACTATGTCACTATTTTATGTGGATTAGATAATAGATATAAATTATCTATGGATTAGACAGTCAACTAAGCGGCAATATCCCAATGGCTAAAGCCGCGGCCTGGCGATCGAAAGGTCGTGAGTTCGAATCCCAACCATTGCACTATTGACGTGAATCCACTCCAGACATAAGCATATTTAGCTTAGTTGGTTTATAAGAGTCTACTAGTAATATGCAACCCACATTGCTAGTAAGCTTTGCTAGACAAACTCAATTCTATCGTAGACAATGCCAATCTAAAGGTTGACTGGCAGAGATCGCTTATCACACTGCTTGCAATAATATTAAATGAATTATGATTATTATATTCATTTAATGTTATTATTATTCTTTCCATAGGATAATATGGAAGAAGCAAGGGTAAGCAACACTATTTTTATTGAATTATCTTAAAAAATCATTGTAACGTTTATTTAATACTAATCAATATTTTATTGTTTTCATAGCTGACGGTGAGTACAAACATAAATTAAATAGATTAAAAAAATAATTTAAGTGGTTTGATGTGAAAAATGTAGTCAAGAAGGTAGTTTGTAAAGAGAAGCACTTCACGATTACACCTGATGCTTGTCTGAGGTCAGACGCCCATAACACGATAGGTTTTGCTGTCAGTTTGCTCACAGTCACGGCTTTGACTGATGGATAACTGATCGTGTAATGGGGTGACTGACGGTGACTGACTGATATTTACATACTTTGATTTGCTGCGTGAGCAACCATCAGTCATGACTTTTGGTTTTGAATAACGGATAAACTACCGTGTAATGGACGCCTAGTTAGATGGCGCACAAGTCTCTATACATAGGCCGGTAGTCTCTACATGAATAGCGATGAATTTCGACCGATAATTGTCGATAAGAAAAGAGATACAGATAACAACTGTCTAGCTGCATCTCCTTCTACTAGACGTTTGCTTTGACAAGACGATCGCTGTCAATGTAGAGACTTCCACCCAGGTCTCTACATTGACTGATGCTTGTCTTAGGTCGAAGGTTAGTTGACTACGCGCGGGAAAACCGACATTTGTACTATCCACATACAAAACTGTAAAACGTTGCACGCTAACAAGACTTTGCAGGGTAGCACATTCCTGTGAAGACAAATTAATTCACCCTGCCTTTGTATCTATCTCGCTCAACTAACCGTAATAATATCTGTCAAACACTAAAAATCAACGTGAAACAAGTAATATTTAAAAAAAACCTTTTTAAGCACAAGCTTTTACATAACCTAGAACCAGTGTAAGTCAAGACAAATCCAACGAGCCCAAACACGATAAGTACAACATGTGTTGTTTAGGAGATCCTTTATCCACCTTCCAGCTCCATCATCAGATCAGCACCATCATGATATTGCGTTGTCATGTGATTTACACATGTATGCAAATTTTCAGCTCAATCGGTAACCGGGAAGTGGATCAAATTTAATTTGCAAGATTTGTGACGGACAAATAAATTCACCGTGAAGAAGAGATAAAGCTTGTAATAAAAAAGAGCAAAAACATGATTCACGGTTATGTTTTTAAGTTTTTAAAAACATGACCGTGAATCATTAAACTTGCCAGGGTAAAACATTGTAGCATTGCTGTGAAGACAAATTATCACACTCCACCTTTGTTTATATTTTGCTCACACTGACCGTAACAACATATGTGAAAATTAGTGGGTTACATGTTGATTTTGGAATCATTATCATATTATATTTAAAAAAATGTGAATGTTGAAAACTATGTGCGAAAGTAGATGGTAAATTTGTTTCGTTGTAGTATCAATAGTTTGCCTTTTATGAACATGAAGATAGGAGCAAAAAATGATTATAAGTAATAATTTTAGTCTTAAAATGCTTATTCTATATGCAACCTCCATATTTTAGTCGGTGATTCATTGTTAGATGTTTAGCGACAGATTTTCCAAGGTACTTATTATACTAGTCGTGTTGGCTACAAAATTAATTTTAAATTACCTTAATTAAAATTTAAATTAAAATTACTTATTTACAGCTAGGTGTAAGTACCATCTATTTATTTGCTTTTTTTCAGTGTTCATTACCTTTTTAACTATTTTTTATATAAACCTAAACATATATAAATAATTATTAATAATATGGGTTTAGGTATATCTAAAGAGAAAATCACCTAATACTTAATTAAGTGAGATACCTTTTCCCCAATGTAATTCATAGGGTGTCATTTAAAATTTCAAAGCATTATAAGTAAATAATTATCTTGAAATCATGTGCTGTAAGTACCAACTACACGGTTGGTAACAAAGCCCGCCAATCAGGTCACGTGACTTGTTCAACCGTAGAGGTAGTTGTTGGTCAGTAATTCAGACATTCGCTGGTAAATATCTTCTAGTAGAAGCAGAAAAAAAATCAGTTGTGTCTCTCCGGTTTTTTTGTCTGACCATATAGTCGAGTGGTTAGTCAGGCCATGAAGCCGAGGGCCAGACTAACCACTCTCAGGTTTGATTATCACACGGCGGCTGTTCAAAAGCAAAACCTAGCAAAGGAATTTTTTGGCAAAATACGTTTTTATAAACCAATCTACACAAAAAAATGTGCTGCATCTAATGCAAAAACAACCATATTTCAATCGCAATTAGAACAAGAATTATAAAAATGCCAAACCTAGCAAGTGCACGTTTTAGTCCTATATAACAAATTAAAAAATCTAGCAAGTAACATTTCCAAGTCCAAAACCCTATTAAGTACCGTACATACTAGGTTTTTGAATTTGTAAATATAACGGGGTTTACTAGATTTATGAATTTGGGATAGGCCCTCTGCGCTAGGTTTTGAACTTGGAATTGTGTCATACTAACTAGGTTTTGGTTTACAAAACCACTGAAGTATGGAATGAAATTTCCAATTACTGCCTTATAGTACATAATAGTAAGTCAGTGCAAAACTGTAAAGTAGGTGCGCGGGGTAGAAGGGGCACCCACCGCGGTAGTCGCTGCCCGCCCCGTCACACGAACGTGTTTTGACTTGCTCATTTTAGTTAGAATCAAGCGTCCGCGCACAATTCACGAATAATCAAATAGTTTTCAAACTTCTTCAGAAGAATAATAATAAATAGGTATATAGGTACGACATAACGGTCCGCCTTTATGGGGGGTCCATTCAGTGGGTGGCAAGTCACCACCCGCCTAAATATTTTGTAATGAGGCATAATTGGCGGGTGCCGTACCTCATCCCATAGACCGGCATTAATCAGCTCACCCAATAGTCTCATAATATAATGTACCATCTTTTTATAATAAAGTTTCCCATATCTCCTCCTCATCCATTAATAATACCTAAGTAAACATTGTAAAGGGCCTCTTGATGTTGGCTTCGGCTCCATCAATGCCCTCCAAAAGACCGGGCGTGTACCGAACCCGTGAGTTAAATTGAATAGGTATTATTATGCAATTGTAATGCAAAGTAGTAGATAAAGAACACGTAGGCATTCCAACTTGAAATAAAACCGGCTATGTCGAATTGGAATCGCAAATCGTAGGCTTCCGTACCAACCTCTCAGACTAGGTTAAAGGACAAACTTAACTTTGTAGTTCGATCAATAGAAAATGAATTGCACCAACTACAAATAATAATTTGTAATAATTAATAATTTGTAACAGTAAATTTACCTTTTTTTTTGTTTTTAATCTACATGTTTACGGTTTTCATTCCTTTTAGTGAAGATTTATTACCCGACTACGGCGAAGCAAAAAGGAGGGTTATGTTTTTGACCGGTATGTGGGTATGTATGTATGTATGTATGTTTGTATGTATGTTTGTATGTATGTTCATCTGTTTCCTCATAACTTCTAAGCTACTTATCATAATTTGACAAATGAGGTGTCGTTAGACGCGTCTTATTTGTTTGCTGGTTATAGGCTATATGACGTCACAATAAATTGAATGTGGCGCCCTCTACAGGGCCTGAAGTCCTGAACTAAAAATAATTTCATCCCACCCCATCGTGTGGGGTATCGTTGAATAGGGATTTTAAAATGAAGATAAGGTTTAGTACATCATATTTTTGTCGGGCGTAGTGTTAGCGAGATATATCCCGCCGAAGTCAAGAAAACTAATTTTTACCCCACGGCGTCACAAAGAAGCAGTTGCGAGGGTTATGGTTTTGTTGATTGCTGTGTATGTATGTAAGTATGTTGACATGTATACATGTATACACTTATGCAAAAACCCCAAAATGCTTTAAATAAAAAATAAGTTCAAAAACTAAAACCTACAGTACACCTACCGTAACAAAACAAAACACTTTGCAAAGTAACATACGACCACGGCTATCCTCTGAGCACCACTAAGAATATTTATGAAATACAATAAAATATTTACTACAAGTAAGTTGTTTGTATAATACACGATACATATTGATTTGTTTGTACAAAGCGATCTCAGATGAGAATATTTTCTTGTTTCATACTTTTTAGAGTGATTTTTCAGTAGTCGTGTTTTAGTTTTTGAACTTATTTTTTATTTCTTTGTAGTGCTTCGAGACCTTGCTTCTTGACCCAATTTCTCGACCTATAGGGTACTAAGGTTAATTTTAGTATTTATAAGTATTCGCAAAAATCTAAATTTGCCCATATCTTTTTGCCATATCTTTTTATTGTGTTGACTCAGGACCTTGATTTTAATACACCTAATAGGGACTATAGATTTCAGTATCTGGTATACATTTCAACTTGCTAAATCCACCCTTTCTTGAGGAAATCGGTGCTGACTCACGAGTCAACCTGAGCAACCTATTGACAGCATTATAAACAATGTCTTGCCAGAAGTTCTCAATACCATAGATTCCACGGATTCGATAAACAAGAAGTTTCCGGAATATTGATATATCCGTGGTATTCAAAACAAGAACATACGAAAATGTACCTTAAGTGAACAATGCAACCAATATATAAACAAACCACTGCAGTCAATCGGGGACATTCTACTAGTAACTCTTCTCCGTTCAACTTGTATATTTTAAATTGTGTATTTAAAACTTGTAATAATTAAACAACGTTCATTGAATTTTTTTTTTTAAATTGAATTTATTAGTAAAAGCTTGACTGGTGCCCAAGTATACCAAACAAACGTTCCGCGAAATCTCCTGTTGTAAAATACTGTTCATCATTCTTTGAAACGTTGCTGGGACATTCTTTAAACCAAATGGCATTCGCAAGAATTCATAATGACCATCGGGCGTACTAAAAGCAGTTTTTTCAATTTAAATTTTAATATGAATTATCAGCCATTAAAATTTGATGATAACCAGATGTTAAGTCTAGCGTCGTAAAATATTTATTATTTTGTAGTTTTGAAAAGAGTATATACTAGAGTGTACTACTATATTTAGTAACGGAAATTTATCTGATTTAGTCGTTTCGTTTACCTTTCGATAATCTACAACCATTAGCCATTTTTGTACACCTGATTGATCTATTTTTTTTTTGGTACAATACTCGTATGTACGGGTGAAGCCCAAGGCGATTCTGAGTGTCTGATTATATTTTCTTGTAATAATTTAGCAATTTGTTTTTTTACTTCTTCTTGTTGTATTTGAGGCAATCGAAATGGTCTTTGATAAATAGGCAATTCATCCATTGTTGTGATATGATGTTTAATTTTTGTCGTTGCACTATTTGTCACGTCTTCCATAAATAAATCACTATATGTTTTACACAAGTCTTTTATATTCAAATCATTGTCGTCGGTCATATGAAAAGAAGTTTTCAGGCATTGTCAATTTTCTGTCTTTAAGGTCTATTTTAGCGTCAATTTGTTCGATCATATCAGTACCCATCAAAATGTCATATTTGTCACTAAAGTCATATATATAAAATTTTATCGGTCCTTTGTCTTTACCAAAATATTTTGTCCAAAAGGGTGTTTCAATAAAACCATTACGTGAAGTTATTCCATGTGAGGTTCTGACGATAATTTTTTCTGGCTGGTAGTATTCTGCAAAATATTTTTGTTGTACAGATTTTTTGATGAAAGATCGCTGACTACCAGTATCTATTAAAATTTTCAATTTAGGGTCGTCCGTTTCGAAATAAGGCAAATAGGATTTAACGTGGTTAAATTCTATGATGGATCGTTTCGATCTGGATTTACGGAAAAATCCTGTTCAGTAGCTTTTGAATTTCCTGGGATTTGATTATAATAATTATAATCAAACTCAAAACGATGGTGAGTCTTTTGACTCACCATCGTTTTGAGTTGTTAAATCATAGTCATCACAATCAGCTAAATTGAAAAGTTCATCTGCCACGTAGCCTCTTCCAATGTTTATTTGACCAGGTCTTAACTGAGGAGCGGTCCTCATGGAAACGTCTGGTGCTTGTAACTGCCTATTTTGCACGGGAGTTGTAAACTGATTTTGTTTAGAAAACGTCCGATGTTGTGGAACTTGTTCTCGGAAATAATTTTGTTTATGTTGATTGAAAACATGGTTTGTGTTTTGCCATGGATTCGGATTAAAAGATTGTTGATTTTTAACAGGCCTTTGTGTGAATGACACTTGTTGTTGCTGCTGGGGGTTTATCATTGGGTTGTGAATAATTCTTGGTTGTGGTATAATACTTGAAAATTTTTGTTTAATATTTTCAAAATTACCTTCTGCTTCTAACTGTAATATTCTTTGAACAGTCTCATGGAAACTACAATTACTGCCATAGATTTGATCATGATATGGCAAACTATTTCGGAACGCGTTTTGTGCGGTATTGAGATATGGCTCCATTACCTCTTCTACAATTATCTTATCCTTAATCTTATCATTTAATTTACTTCTAATAAAATATAATTTCTGCTTCATTTCGAAAATCAGATCTTTAAAAGAAGTTCTTTTTGAAGTTGAAGAAAAGTGTTTAACTCTCTGTTATCTCCACATTCGGATTTCAGGGCTTCTTCAATAACCCTGAAGTTGAAGTTATGATCGATCACGGAGATGATCAAAGATGCCTTTCCTGACAACTTACTAATTAATAACATAACATTTTGAGGACTATTGCCTACAAAAGTTAACCATTGTTTAGCGCTATTAATATAACTGTAAACTAAAAATGGTACAACATCATACGACGGAACGTAACCAATCAATTTCGAAGGATCCATAATAATTTGATTATTATTAGGGACCTGATTAGGACTAGGCACTGGGGGTGCGCAGTTAACATTACCCTGACTTACTGCAGCAAAAGGGTCGATCATTCTAGGTTCACTACTTCTATATACAAACTTCGGTGGACGAAGGAGTGGAATTTTGGAAAAAGGATAAATGCTACTAGGTACTTACAGTTGGCACAAGATGATGACCTTGTTCTTCATTAGTACGTGTTTCTTGACGTTATTTATTTGAGTGGTTTCCAGAAGTTTAAAGGTTTAAAAACCACGTAGTTTAATTTAACTACTTTTATGCTGGGCCCCACGTTGGGCGCCAGTCAAGATTTTACTAATATATAAAATTGTAATAATTAAACTGTGTTCATTTAAAATTATTTTTTTAATTGAATTTATTAGTAAAATCTTTACTCACGGACAGACAGACGGACAAGAAAGTGATATTATAAGAGTTCCTTTTTTACCTTTTGAGGTGCGGAACCCTAAAAAGATCATCATTGTCGCCAAATTTGTACCTCTAATGCCAGAAACCAGACGAATATTTTGGAATCAAATGCCAGTAAATAATGAATCGAATAAATAATATCACCAAACTGAAGGCGATATGCTAGAAGAAACTTGATTCTCATTTGATTAATTTATTTCATGAATAATTGTGAATAAATAACATGATTACTGAACACTTATTAATAGTTTTAATATCATTATGCTACCTACTAGGTATCAACATGATAATCGGCTATTATGGCAATTCAAAATTCAAATTCAAAATACATAGTAAGTGATATTGCTAGGTTTTTATTGTTAAACCAATACTCAAACTCATACAAAAACTCTTTTTTAATACAGTTGCTCAAAAAGTGGCGTATTGCAGGGACGTATAGCGTTCGGGATGTGGGCTATTACACACTCGTGCTTTTTTTTTACCTTTCCCGAACTCGTGCGTTCTCTTTCCCAACTGTCAAAATAATGTCTATTAAAAAGAAAAACCAACCATGAAGTTTTTACTCACAAAATTCAAAGAAGTTTTTATGATTCATGCAAATACGTATATTTCTAAAAAGAAGCTACTAATTTGTTTCGATATCAGATTTAATGATTTGATGGAATGAGTTAGGTTAGGTTTCATTTCATTTCATCTCATTAAATTTTATTTTCATTTCATATCAATAAAAAAATTCTACTGAAGACGCGGCTGTATGGGCATAGTTCCCTTTGCCTACCAAAATGGGTGAAGAAAAAAAAACTCTGCTTATATTCTATTTTCTACGGTTGGCGCCATTTTTCAGAAATTTTCTTTGCGAGTTTAGTTGTTTGTTGCACAAAATGAGTAATTTCGACCCTAGTTTTTAATTAACACCACCGGAACTCAGTATAATTGCACAAAATGCTTCAGAGAACATTTTACCGGAAAATTCAAAAAGTCGCTACATATCTGCATACAACGAATTTATTGCGTGGTAGAGAAGAGAAAAAAACAAATACTTTTTCAGAAAGATAGTTGAGTTTATTGTGTTTTTATTATTTTATTAAATTGCTTCATTTTTTCGCAACTGTATTAAAAATAGTCGTTCAGTACACGTGCGGAACCGTCATTGCAACTTGTTCCGACTGTCAACCCTCGCCTTCGGCTGCGCCTCGGCTCGGGTAGACATTTGTCAGAACTCTTTGCAATGACAGCCTTTCCGCACTTGTAATGAAATATACTATAGAGAACCCAATTCAAATACCTAGTAATTTACCTTGCTAGGTTTTAATTTTGGATATCATATGATACTTAGCCTGGATTTCCTAAATCAAACTTAAGTAATGCACATAAAACTTGTAAAATTAGACTTACTCGTAAATGTAGATACATTATAGGTACGGATACGGTATAGATATACTAGCTCATTATGTTAAGCAAGTTGTATTTCTCAATATCAATATGAGAACACTATAAATAAACTGGCCAAGTGCAAGTCGAACTCGCGCTCGTAGGGTTCCGTAACACAGTTAAGTATTCCATAACTATGATTTTTCGCAACTACAAAATTAACTTTGTTTTCATAGTGTTTGTATGAAAAACAAAGTTATCTTTGCGGTCGCCATATCTCTAAAACTGCTGCCTGTATCTCGTTCAAACCAATTTTCGTTGTTAGTTTTTATTGAGATCTACAGCATATATTTTTTTTTAGATTTTTCACTCCCATTCTTTAAAAGTTAGAGGGGGGGGGTTAACACACATTTTACCACTTTAGACGCGCCTATCTTCCAAATTATTGACTTTGAGAAAAAATGATTTTAGAAACCTCAATGTCATTTTTGAAGACCTATCCATAGGACACCCCACACGAATAGGCTTGAAGAAAATTTTTTTTTTGTTTCAGGTCCATGTTCAGTTTCCCCCATAAACTTTTATATTTACAAAAATAAATTTTGTATAAAAATCGGAAAGCGGTTCACAGAATACATCTATCTACCAAGTTTCAATTCTGTAGTTCTAACAGTTTCGGAATAAAATGGCTGTGACATACGGACGGACAGACAGACAGACAGACATGACAAATCTATAAGGGTTCCTTTTTTTTCCATTCGGCTACGGAACCCTAAAAAGATGTTATGTTCCTAATGGTCAAAGAAAATGTTTCTTTTGCTTGCACTATAAACTTTGCTCAGATGCTCTTACTAGGTTTTGATTTTGGACAGCCGACGGGACGGTAATAAATTGTGTGTGTGATATTTTTTTAATGATATAAGGCACCAAGATGTATATAAGCACGACGCTCGCCTGATGATAAGCATTTACGTCTACCTATAAACCTACCAGCGTGAGTCAACAACAACCGCGGCCGTTCCGTACCATCAAGCGAATTGCAAAACAACCAAAAAATCGACATTCAGAGGCCGTGAACGCAACGGACGGGAAGGCAACCTAGAGAACGGGAACGCAACCCTGTATTTGAGAATATTTTGACAGCATCCTAGACTTCACTTAAAGTATTCTAAACTAGGATGATATATAATCCATCATCCTAGTATATACCTATATACTACCTATATTGTACCTATATACCTCCTTTGACAACCGTGTAGTAGATTAACCTTTATCTTATTTTATGTTTTAGGACGATAATGTGAGTAACTTGTTTTTTTTTAAACTGTACTTGTATTTAATTAATTTATGATGGGAGTTAATTGTAAAAGTGCAACGCTGATATCATGGTTAGTGATAACGTCTGCCTGCCTATCACAGATGCAGTGGCGCGTAAAATTTTGAATCTACAGATTTTTCGCGTCACAGCACTGCACCCGCTTCAGTAATTAAAATTTCAAGTCTAGTTCTGTAATTTCACTGGACACATTGTCTTTTAAGGTAAAATTTATTTCAACAAAACAAACGTATTTCACGGATAATTGGGAGAAATAATGTCATTAGTTAGATCTTACTATAAATTAAACTTTAAAGAAGTCAAACTTAAATATGTGTAAAAAAGTTTTTTTCTTACGTTGTTAATAACAAAATTTGATTTTGATACATATTTACTTATTTGTTATAGACAACGGTGAGTCCTTTTTTAAAACAATATATTTGATTTTTGCAACCTTTGCACAATTATTTTTTAACTATTTTATTATTATTTAATTAATTTAAATACTTTTTGATTTTTACAGCCTGAGGTAATTTATTGCTTCACTTTTTTATTTATATAAAAATATACTAAGATAAATTAAAAATTATTTTAAATTATTAATTAAAAAAATGTATATAATTACATTATACCTTTGTTATTACAGAACGTCGTAAGTAGTTTTAACTAAGTAGGTTAAACCAAATTCGATTAAAAGCTAATTTGCCGCTTTAGTGTTTAGTTTATACCTATTTGATTACAAGTCATATTTTGAAAAACCTTTTTAAACACAAGCTTTTACATAACCTAGGACCTGAGTAAGTCAAGACAAATCCAACGAGCTCAAACACGACGGGTATGACATGTGTAGTTTAGGAGTTCCTTTGGCCATCTTCCAGCTCCATCATCAGATCAGCACCATGTCATCATAATATTGCAGTGTTATGCGATTTACATGTAGGCAAAATTTCAGCTTAATCGAACCCCTGGAAGTCGCTTTAAAATCAATCGCAAGATTTGTGACGGACAAATAAATTTGTCGTGAAGTAGAGATAAAGCTTGTAATAAAATTACCGATTATACCACTACTATTTGCTGTCGACTGTCTCGACCTAGGTTTCATGCATGTCCGATCCACTTCGTCGGGAGTTTACGTAGTAAGATCGTGTTGATAGACGTGTGATCGACTTTTATAATCATGATTCAAACTCACTTTAACAATATAATATCTAGTCTAAATTAATAACAATATACTTATGCATTACTATTCTGTTTCAGGCAACAGTTAGTAACATTTAATACCTACGATTTGTTATTTTTTAAACATTATTATTTTAAATATTATTGGTTGTTTTTATTAAGGAACCATGTAGTTTGGATAATAAATGTAATCTTTTAAATTTCAGGATCACTATGTAAGTATAGTCAGAAAAAAATAACATAACTGGCAGTATTTATTTAGGTTTTGTTTAGTAGGTTTAATTACTTATATTATTGTTAAATGTAATTTGAATGTTAAGCTAATAACTTGAAATAATTTAAAAACATAATATTTATCTGCCTATATAAGTACTGAGTAAATGCTTCAAATTTTTAATTTTGTAGTCGGCTTTATTTTATACTAAATTTAACTAATACGCAATTTTTTTCTGTTTCATATTGCTGCTGTGTTTTTGGCTGAAATTAAATGGTAATTTCAAGTTTTTTAAATAGTAAGATTCAGGAGTCCCAATTCACTGAGCTATTGTTAAGAAAGAGATCCAATTCACTAAGCTATTAGTAAGTAAGGGTCCCAATTCACTAACTGGGATCTCGATAGCTAATTTTAATAAAACATCTAAATAGTACAATAAACTGCGGATGACATGATTTAATAATTAAATTCCTTGACAATTTGGTGTCTTGCAAGCGATCGGCAACCATGATATGGAAAATATAACCAGTATGGAAGAAGAGTTGTCCAGTGCCTCACTGCCGTCTTCCAATTTGAGATCCATCCTTTATTAACATGAGAGAATGAATTAACGTTGGTGTAATCGGCAGAACGGTTGGCTTTGATACCAGAGGTACCGAGTTCAAACCGCCGTACACCAATGGATTTTTCTGTCGAAAAATGTATGTGCGCTTTTCACAGTGGCCGCCTGGCCAGCTACAACACTCAAGTTAAAAATCTGTCACCAAAATATCTAATGTGTTCCGGCAGCTATCCATGAGAGCCAGTTCCCATTCTAGGCCTAGCGTGCTTACCATCTTCGACGGCATCATCACTTACCAACAGGTGAGATAGTGGTCAAACGCTAGCATATAAGATATTTATATAAAAAAAACATCAGGAGCGATACAAATTATTACTTATATTCAGCACCTTAGTTCGAAGTAAACTGGAGACTAGCTCATGTGTGTGGCACCCGTACGAGAGCAAATACACTTTGATGCTGGAGAAAGTCCAAAAAGCATTCCTTCGTTTTTTGTACAAACGGCTCTATGGATACTATCCATATATGTACCCGAAAAAGTTCTTGTTGGGCCATTTAGGTTACAAAACCTTAGAAGTACGGAGAACTTACGACCAAATCTTAACAATGTGTAAGATTTTGCACGGGAAAATAGATTGCCCTAATCTGCACAACGAGCTTCTTCAATTCCATGTCCCCAATAATTATTGCCGTATGCGAAAGCACCGATTGTTTTCGATACCAGCACATCGCACAGTTGCACGCGCTAGGTAGGTCCCCCATCCCGCGCACACTGGTGGCGCTTAATGCTCTCCTGGATTTGAACCCTGATTGTGATTTACTAGCGGATGAATGGAAGGCAATAATTGCACAATGTCTGGAGTTTTGTGACAATAATAATTGATTGATTTTATGTAGATATAGTGATTATGAATGTATACATTTTATTCTTATTTTGACAATTGTTGACATAATAATGTAATGTAGTGTAATTGGCTAACGCCGTTCTAATTGATATTAAATAAATAAATAAATAAATACAAATTGCAATGCAATTTCAGAAATAGGTTTTTGTAACAATATATTTGTGAAACCCTGCCTTCAGCTTTAGTCATTATGACTGTGTTGCAAAAGACAGTGTCTTCTTAAAAATAAGTCTATTATAAGCGATAATGGTTAAATGCTTGGCTGTCAAAATAAAGAGGTGTGTAGAAAGCTAAGGTTAGAAGTGAAACTTCCAAGTTCATTCAATTTATTTATCAACACCACATTTTTTTTTACAATCGCATCTGTTTAATTTAAGCGAATACGTCTTCGTAGTTACGCCGTTTTACTATTGTAGAATGTAATGAATCGTAATGAACGATTATATATGTATTATATAATTTATTATTTACATAATCTTATATTATACTAGCTGACCCGGCAAACGTTGTTTTGCCATATAAATAAATGGCTATTAAAAAATAAGGGTTGATCGTAGAAGGGTGAAAATTGAGGATTGTACGTATTTTTGTATATTGTATCATAAAAAAATTGAAATTAAAAATTTTGTCTAAAAAATAAAATAAAAAATTTTGGGGTGGACTACCCCTAACATTTAGGGGGATGAAAAATAGATGTTGGCCGATTCTCATAGATACCGGATAAGCACAAATAATTTCATCAAAATCGGTCAAACCGTTTCGGAGGAGTATGGCAACGAAAACTGTGACACGAGAATTTTATATATTAGAAGATAGATAAATACATACAATATCCAATACAATATAAAACATGACACGACGCTTACGTTACTTCCGCTGCCTTTGGACCGTGACGCTACGTCACATCCGTCAAATTTTACCCAACTGCGCCTAAAGAAGTTTCACATAAAAACCATGATTCTACTGAAATGTTTTATTTATGATGTTAATTACTATAATATCGTTTAAAAACTAAAAAAGAACGGACTTCAATGCCACGCTATTCATTTTCAGTACCAATTTTGAGATGTTTATCCCAATATCTCTGGAGATATTTATTAGACCTCGATAAAATTACCATGGAAAAATTACACTTGGAATATCTCCTTTCGAACAAAAAAGGAATAATCATAATCGGTTCATAAACGACGAAGTTATCCGCGAACAAACATAACAAAAAAAAAAAAAACGGTGGAATTGAGAAACCTCCTCCTTTTTTTGAAGTCGGTTAAAAATGGCAACATTCAGTGGCCGTTCCCGTGTTATGCAAGATGGTTGGGCAGCCGTTATCGAACTCCGTACAGCAGGGCTAGCATGGCAAGGGGACTATTTTGTCTTTCCACCTATCCGTGTTTTTAACCGACTGGTTTCTCAATTCGACCGTATATATATATATATATATATATTTTATGTTTGTTCGCGGATAACTTCGTCGTTTATGAACCGATTTCGATTATTCTTTTTTTGTTCGAAAGGAGATATCCCAAGTGTGGTACCATGGTAATTTTATCGAGGTATGATAGGTATCTCCAGAGATATTGAGATAAACATCTCAAAATTGGTACTGAAAATGAATAGCGCGGCATTGAAGTCGGTTGTTTTTTAGTTTTTAAATGATATTATTATGTTTGGTGAAGAAGGCAAATTATAAGTAAAGTTTTTCGACAATTATAAACGCCCGTTGACTTTTAATCAATTCTTTTTTTAAACTTTTTAATACGAAACAAGATAATAACACAACTTGAACATGATAACAACTGTCTAGCTGCATCTCCTTCTACTAGACGTTTGCGACGACATGCTTTCTACTGTTTGTGAAGACAGGACGCATCGCTATCAATGTAGAGACTTCCACCCTTGGGCCGGTAGTCTCTACATGAATAGCGATGAATTTCGACCGATAATCGTCGATGGGAAAAGAGATGCAGATAACAACTGTCTAGCTGCATCTCCTTCTACTAGACGTTTGCGACGACATGCTTTCTACTGTTTGTGAAGACAGGACGCATCGCTATCAATGTAGAGACTTCCACCCTTGGGCCGGTAGTCTCTACATGAATAGCGATGAATTTCGACCGATAATCGTCGATGGGAAAAGAGATGCAGATAACAACTGTCTAGCTGCATCTCCTTCTACTAGACGTTTGCGACGACATGCTTTCTACTGTTTGTGAAGACAGGACGCATCGCTATCAATGTAGAGACTTCCACCCTTGGGCCGGTAGTCTCTACATGAATAGCGATGAATTTCGACCGATAATCGTCGATGGGAAAAGAGATGCAGATAACAACTGTCTAGCTGCATCTCCTTCTATTAGACGTTTGCGATAACAGGACGCATCGCTATCAATGTAGAGACTTCCACCCCAGTTTACAGAATACCAAATTTGACGACAATGGCAGTAGAATCGCATTACACGTGCGTGGCATTTTGTCAAAAGCTAACATGGGGCTTTATATAACACTAAGCTACGAGTGGGGCTCTGATATTATTAAATTAATGTTATAAAAAAATATTACATAAATAATAATTATTAAATTGACAAATTAAATATTTAAAATAATTGCTTTATTTCCTTTCATTGTTTTAGGTACAGGGTGTAAGTTAGCTTTTCATTTTATTTTTGAAATAAATTTTTATGTAAATTAATTGAGTTAAAATATGTTAATACATAAACTATTTACTTGCTTCTAATAATTTAGTTATTTTTCAGCACCCGGTTATGGTAAGCTAAACGTTAATAAATAAATAAATATAAAACCTGCACTAGGATTAGATTTTTTAACTAACTATACAAATAGAGGACGTACCTACCTACTTAATTTGTTGAATATTAGATTTTTATGTACTTATTTTTTATTTTACCTTATATTGCCGGCATGCAATGAAGTATGATATATAATATTTGTTTATTGAACGAATCGTGGGTAACATTCATAATTGTTATATTATTATACATATACAATCCAAAATGTCGCCGTGTGTATTGGTGGTGCCATTTGTAATGACTGTTTGTTTAGAAGTAGGTAAATAATTAATTACTCGAATTATATATATGTATTTATTTTGATCAAGATCAATTATTCAAAGAAATGGAACCAATGAAATTTAATTTGATGCTTGAAGTAAATTTTTTTAACGATATGAATTTAAGTTTAATCGAAGATTCTTTTTACAATTACAGACTACTGTAAGTTTTCAATTAATTTATTACTTAAGTAAAATTAATAACTATACTCAAAAATATTTTTTTTTACTTAAATGGTCCATTTCTGATTGTAGGAAATCGTAAGTATTTTTTTTCATGTTCATCAATACACATTTTTGTAACATTATTTTAAACCATAAACAAACAAAAAAATACTTGACATTCACTTACAATTAAATGTAAGACATGCTAACTGCATCTGAACAGAAATGTATGGTTACACTTACTACGTTTGAGCCAAGTTAATGTTAAAATTATAACATGATGTCCCAATTCTTTTAAATACTTACTGCATAAAAAAAAAAAAAAAAAAACTATTATTGTTTAAATAGTGTAAGGGTGTTTATGGTCTGTTGTATTAGTTTAAGCTTTGATTATGAGCAAATAAATAACTTATTAACTATTAACTTACTGTATCTAAAAAGAAACGTATGACATACTTTCTGCATCTAAGAAGAAATATATGACATATTGACTGCATCTAAGAAGAAATGTATGACATATTGACTGCATTTAAAAATTAATGTATATGGCATACTAACTGCATCGGAGGCGGAGGCGGAGTAAGTAGGCCATTCTAGGTCTAGCGTGCTTACCATCTTCGACCGCATCATCACTTACCAACAGGTGAGATAGTGGTCAAACGCTAGCCTATAAAGTATATTAATTAAAGTTGTATTATTATATTTTAAGTTTGGAACTTCAATATTATTTATATTATTATTTAATAATGTTGAAATATAATAATACAACTAAAAACAAACCTAAATGGTGTAACCTAACCTAACTAAGAAAAAACAAAGTTTTATGAATACTTATTTGTCATATTATTTCACACAGATGAACGTGAGTACTATTTAATTGAAATTTCAAAATAATTATTTACCTAATTAAAAATAATCGCTTAAAATTAGAAAAAAATATTAGAAATAAAATTTAAAAAAAGTTTACATATGAGTTATTTATTAATTGTGTATTAATTATTCTATTTATTCACAAAATTATTTGGTTTCAGTTTACGGTATGATATAGTTATTTATTATAATTAAATGATATAAGATTGAATAATAAGTAATATTGAATTTTATAAAACCAATTTATACAAAATAATAATATTATAATATTGGGCATTTTCAGTTACCCGTGAGTGTTGCCGTTATTATTATATTGAAAAATAAAAATACATTTACCTATTAATTAACGATTAAATAATATTATAATATTTCATTCTTATTTTCTAGAATGGCGGAGTAAGTAAATAATAATGATTATAAAATGAAAACCTTTAATTTATTGCTTATAAGATGAATAGAACTTTTACATATGATTAATTTAATATTTTTAATTTTTCTCATATATTTTTAATGTTCATTATAGTTCGTGGTAAGTAGTACTAATAATTTAATAAATCGTGAAATATTTATTGGTTAATTGCATGTTATTGTAGGTATTTATTAATATATATTAAAAACATTGAAAACAATATAATTTAAACACATTTTTATTTCTCTTTCTCCAGAAAGTTTATGTAAGTTATATTCACTGTTACCTTTTTGAAATATTGTAAAATATTAAAAAATACTGACGCCATTTTGTTTGGTTTGGAATGAAAACCACACATTCAGTAGTTTTTGCAAGTTTATTTTATTTTATTTGTTAATTTTGTTGTTGTTCATTTGTGAATTTTTTTGTTCACCGTCCCATTTTTTTGATACTAGTATTTAACATTACACCATTACATTAGGTACATTACGATATTAGTGCGTTATGATGATTATAACATGCAAGGCGGAATTTCAGCCCGAGCCGAAGGCGAGGGCGTAATTGAGCCGAGCATGTTATAACCAATACGCACGTATATCGTACGACGTTTTTTAACACATTTGCGAGGAAACAGAAAAAAAAAAACATTTTATATTTTGTTCATTTGTAATTATTGAAACAGTTAGTGAAATTACAATTATTAAAATGATACGTAGTTGTAGTTGGTTTTTTAATTATGTTTTCATACGTGGTTATGTATCTGTCTTTGGATATTGACGGCAGCAAGCTGTCGCATGCGGTTTGCGCTTCTGTTAGTATATCCGGTGGAGTTGAAGTAATATATGGCTCTTCTTAATTATTGAAAGTTGTCATATTTAAATTTTCACAATACAAGTACAAAGAAAAGAAAATTTGAGAAAAATGGCGCGAGGATTATTTTCTGCCGTAGCTGCGTGAAAATGTTGGCAAAGACGTTAGAGCATGCAGCCAAGTTTTTAAATTACCGAATAAACAGATTTTTTTATTTTAAATAAACTGAATCTGTGAATGCACACTGTTGCTTTCCCGCCATTTTAACAGCGCGCCAGCGCTGCCTACTGACTGGCGCCGCGCGGCGATTAGTTCGAAATTTGAGTAGCAACAGCGCGCGAAATGGCAAATAATACTGTTATGGAATTTGTATGGACTATAACTTAACTATTTGCTTTGGTAACACATGCGATTTTTATGACCCGCTTTACATATTTAAAACCGGTGGAATTACATAAACTTTACGAGCAACGGTGTTAAAAATTAAATTGAAGTGTAGGAAATATTAAATAGGTTGGCACTGCATTGTACTTTAGGCTAAGAAGGTACATTACTTAATATTTTTTATATATATATTTTTTTAATTCACGGATAACAAAAAGATCCATTATTGTTAGTAGCTTACATAGAATATATGGTTAGTACTTATAATATAAGGAAAGCTAATATTAATGCGTCATGTATTTCGGAGGCATCTTATGCGAAATCATAGTTTGCAAGATTATGTAACAATTTTTATAATTTTCTTGCCTTATTGCAGTCCGAGGTATGTATTTTACTATGATACACTAATATCACGCTTTTCTCGGCATATAGCTACCTACTTCCATTTATTTACCACAATAATTTAAAAACGTTGTGGTATTTTATTGACCACCATGTGACTATAAGCTGACACTTAAAAGCCGTTCCTACGCTTTTTCAACTATGTATAATAATCGTTTTAAAGAATCGACCAAAATGGCGCTAGTGTAGGCGCAGAGTATTAAAATATTATTTATATATAAATTATTACTTACATCTTTAAGCGGGAACGCGGGGTGCACTTTTCCATACAAATATATTCCCCTGTTTCCTCCCTGGAAAATGCTTCTGGAGCTAAATTTGTATCTACAAAAAATCAAGGTCTGCTGTAGCTACGCCTTAGAAAAGAAATATAAGCATTCTTATATACTCTTTAAGATTTTTGAAGGGTCATATTTCTATTAGCAATTGGTTGGTAAAAAAATGAAAATGATAGGGGCTACAGCGGTCATTAATTTTTTGTAGAACCAAATTTTAGCATTTTCCAGGGAGGAAACGGTGGAATACATTTGTATGGAAAAGTGCACCCCGCGTTCACTCTTAAGAGTTGTTTATTCTGTAGCTAAAATAGCTCCCTAAATAAACCTTTAATGGACAGTTTTTCATAGTCAGAGACTGTCTTACTGAGCTCTACCTTCAATATTATCACGCTTGTATTAGCTTTACCTGTATGTTTGTAACCGACTTCTTTGGACTCGATTTTTTGGCCCACTTTAAACGGACAGAGTGTACACTTATCAATAATCGGTGACAATACAATAATAAAAGCTAAAAAAGTAAGCTAAAAACACCCTTTTATAGCAGATTAGACTAAAAAGTGAAAAATAATTCTTAATATAATCGAAAATAATAATTAACGAAAAATACTAGTACATATTATTATGATGTGCTATAAAAGCGTGTTTTTTAGTTTTTTAAACTGTATTTATTTTTAATTTAAAGTAGTTCTCATATCTTAATAATTGTATGTATTTATCATTTTGTATTGTTTGTATTTGTATTATAATAGATAGAGCACAGTAAAAATATACTCTCTTTTTTCTGTGATTTGAGTTTATTATATTTTTATCGTTATTGAAATGCTCGAGTGCCATATTTCGGCTAAAATCCTACTTCCTTCCTTCTAATATTTTAAAGCCAGCTTTGCTTAATTTACAGTTTGTGAGTGTGTTTGTTACTTATTCACGCTAAAACTAAGTACTCAACCGATTACGCTGAAATTTGGTATGTTGATAGCCTATATAGGCTACAGTGGGGCACATCTAGTACTACAGTATTAATCACAATTATATTAATTTATATCATCATTTTTGATAGAAATTATTATACAAAACTTAGTCTTTAACGGCCTTACTAATAAAAATTTGCCTATACATCTGTTAAACGGTTGTACAGTTGCACGATGGAAAAGCGCTAAACACGCGTCAATCCATTGTTTGACTAATAAACGTTGAATAGGCGGTGGGTATCTACATAGACGTTTAACACTTTTTTTCTTTTTCATCTGGCAACTATTAGTCAATTCGTTTAGAAACTGTTTTCGTCTTAAATAGTTCCGTAAATTATTATTTCATAAAGTTTACTAAGTATTAATATTAGTCATGAAATTTTGTTTTAGGAATGCAATATTAATCAAACTACGTTGTTTTTGGAACTTTTTATTGAAACTAGTCGACGTAATGGAAAATATTTTCTTTTAGTAGGAGTGAAAGAATTAAAATAAATTTTAGAACGAAACACTCAAATTGACTGTTGTCCTCTGTCTACGTGTTTATATTGTAGCCATGGAGACCGCCAGTCTCCATGGCTACAATATAAACACGATTGTAGCCATCTTTGAATAAATTGTCAATTTCCAGAGATAATGTAATCACTGCGTTTAGTTTCTTCCGCATACCTTTTCGAAAACCTGTAATTTGTATTTAAAATGGAAAATCTGAATTGTTCAAAAAAATGGATCTGCACGGTCTTCATAATGTTTTCGATTTTTTTATTTGCCTCCTCTATCTCCCAATGGTCAAATATGTCGAAATAATTTATGTTATCCATTACAATGAGAATAAATCTAACACATACAAACGATCCTCAAATAACAGCATACTTTTTGAAGTTTGAAGAATCAAAACGTTTTTTTTTACAGAATACTAGACACAGATTCAATAATAGTTACATGTCTAGACATGATTTCAATCAGCTGCTAATAGAAAAATCCGCAATTTTAATCCTTAACACACTCGCTAAACTAGGGTCCCAGGCTGTTTAAGAAATGGACAGCCTCCTTTGATAATGGCACATATGTATACCAACATTATCCAAGGCTTACGTCAAAAATATTTTTATTGGTCAGCTTTTGTGGTATACAACGTGTGTACAGAGTGAAAAAAACTTTATTAGTAAGGCCGTATAAGTTTTACTAAATAAAATAAAATAATATTATATTTTCCTTCTTTTAGCTATGGGTAAATAATTTTAATTTTATTTAATCATATTTAAAGTGTGTGTAAATTGGCAAAAATAAAATCATAATTGTAATTTTTTTACTTTTTAGAAAACGGTTTGTAGCTCATTTTATTTATTTAGTTCTCATGATGTCATCACGAAACCCACTTTTTTAATAAAATATCCCAAAATAAATGAAGAGTATCCCTTCGTTATGTTTGTTTTTAAGTGTTTTCTACAGTTTATACTATTATAAATTGTTATTTACAATCAATAAACATTTCACTGTATCGACGGGGTTCAAACCCGCGCCTCTTCTACGACCCTACCCTATTACAAATACCAATAACTTCACTGAGCTCAATTAGTGAGAGAAAGCTTAGTTAATAAATATGTATTACCTGCCCATTTCGAACGGACCGCTTAATTATTTATTTGAATTCATCTGACGAATTCATTTAAGATATTTTGTTCATTACTTCTATTTAATAATCATAAACATATTTATATTGTATTTTAATTTTGTTTTAGTATTACGTAAGTACCTATACTATAAATATTGAATTGTTTTAATAACTGAAATATATTAACAATGCAATATGTACATTACTGTGCAAAATTATAATAATATACCTTTTTTTCTGGTTCACAGACGAGGGTTTGTAAATTATTTAAATAGAATATTTAATAGTTTAAGCTCATTTTAAAGTACCTACCTCCAATTTTGAAGTATCTACCTACAATTTACTAATATTTTTTTCGACTGTATATGTGTATATTTTTTAATTCCAGACTGACAAGCACTTGACCGCTAACTTACCTGATGTTCTTAAATCTTAATTGAACGTTATCTTACCTTTCTTAAATCTTAATTAACCGCTACCTTACCTAATGTTCATAAATCTTAAATAATTAACTTTAATCCAATCCCTATACCAACCCGTCTTCCATCCATAAAATGTAATAAGAAGTAGTTCTGTAATTGAGCGTAATAAATTTATTAAACTAATAAGTGCTATATTTAAATATTTTTATTTATTTTCAGCCTGCAACAGTAAGCATTGTTTATAAATAAAAATATTTTATTTAAAAAAACAATAAACAAATTTGCTTAATATTATTTCTCTTATATTTCAGATAGTAAGTACTTTTTTTCTGTTTAATGAATATTTAGATAATAGGTCTTATTCAATGCATTAAAATTAATACAACTATTTATTACTTTAGCCTGGGGTAAGTTTCCCTCCTATTTTTTTAGAGCTACAACGTCATTTTTTTATAATAAAAAAATCAGGGTTTTAATTCAGAAAACCTAATAGTAAAATATTATGTTTCTTTGAAGTGTTACACACTTAATATTTTTTTTGTAAATTGTTAAACACAATCCAAAATTTCATCAATTAAGCTTAATTGGCAAAGCACCGGAACATGTTATTCCGGAGGTTGCGGGTTCAAGTCCCGTTGGTACGATGAAATTTTGGATTGTGTTTAACAATTTACAACCTAATAGTATATAAAAACAACTAGATTTTTTAAATTTATAACTAGCGTATTTATCTTGTTGGTTTGGCTAATAAAATGATATAGTCTAAAATGGGAAACATGCTAGGCCTAGAATCACAGAAAACATAATAGTCTGACTCGCAAGGGCTGTGTGCTGCCGGTACACTAGGTTTAGGTTTGAGCGGCAGTCTTTTCTTTTGAGGTGGTAAGCAATTTTTTGGTAAAATCTCGGGCGGAATATTGATGTATTGTTTCCTAACACCTTTGGGAAATTGTGAGTATTGTTATATTGTTATTTCCAGCTAAAACCTGTCCAGAGATATCACTTTTAGCCGTAACCACCTTGTACCTAATTTTATTTAGCTTATCCTAGCTTATGTATAACCATATATGAAGTTAGTAGATATTTTGAATTTTTGAATTTAGTTTTTTATTAACCATTAGGTTAACGTCAATTATGACGTATGTCTCATCATGATCATTTAAAGCCAGTATTCGTCCACTGTTGGAAGTAGGTCTCTCCTATGGCACGTCACTGAGCTCGATCTTCAGCTCTGTTTCCAACCGCTGCCAGCCAGCTTACGTATATCATCGCTCCACCTAGCTGGAGGGCGTCCTACGCTTCGTTTACAGTGTACTGTAGTGTACTGTGTCTGCCTCAACGTATGCCTTTATAGAGTATGTATTTAATTTTTTTGTGTTATATTTTAGTGTCTCTGTGTAACCCGGTCACCGTTGTCTCAGCTGAAACTTATGGGGAATCTTCATTTCAAGAAAATTAAGGTATTCACAATATATTTTTCACCGACCTCACAATTAAGATCGTTTAAAAAACTTAAAAAAACGACTTTAAATGCCGCGCTATTACTTTTCAATATCAAGTTTGAGGTGTTTATCTCCATATCTCTGGAGATACATATCAAATCTCGATAAAATTACTATGGTACCCTTGGGATGTCTCCGTTTTAACAAAAAAAGAATCATTAAAAGTCCTTTCTTGAATTCGGTTAAAAAAAGGAGGAGGTTCTCAATTCACGTGTATTTTTTTAAAATTATTGGTAGCTCAGAACTCCATCATTTGCGAACCGAGTTAAAAGATTTTTTTTTTTCAGAGGGTATGGTACCCGTTTGATCCAATAGTAATTTTTATGTGATCTGATAAGTATCTCCAGTGATATGGAGATAAACACCTCTAACTTGGTACTAATAATTACTATAAGCGCGGTATTCGATGTCGGTTTTTTTTTCAAAAAAAGACTTCCGACTTCCAAAAAAAGGAAGTTACTCAATTCGACCGTTTCTTTTAATGTTTGTTCGCGAATAACTTCGTCGTTTATGAACCGATTTTGATGATTCTGTTTTGAACTTCAAATATAGAAGAAAAAACACGTAATGGTGCGGGTACGAGAGTGAGGCAGCAGACTATTTAATCACCAAATATTCAATTAACACAGATCAAAAACAAAGTTATATATTTGCAATTAATAAACATTAATAAGCATACCTTTTTTGCCATTGTTAACTTAAATAGACATTAGTTAAAACGAAATCATTTGTATAACTTTGGAATGTTTATTTGTTTTTGTTACACATTAGTTGTGATCGTTACAAAACGAAAAAACCGACTGCACATGCCGCGATATTCAAAATATCCAGTTGCCTTAATAATGTCATCGAGGTTAGGTGTATGCTTGAAGCATCAAGGTATACAAATGAGTTTATATTGTTTATCTCCGTATCTCCGGATATTATTATCATACCTCGATAATTTTTTATGGGACTAAACGGAAAGCATAATCTCTCAAACGATAAAATAATTTTTTAAATCGGTCACGATTTGACGGAGTTCTGAGGTAACAAACATAAAAAAAAGAATATAGTCGAATTGCGAACCTCCTCCTTTTTTGTGAAGTCGGTTAAATAGATATTAGTTAAAACAAAATCATTTGTATATTGACTTTGGAATATTTATTTGTTATTGCTACACAACATAAAGGTGGTTAGATAGTAATTAAAATTAAATTTCATTGATTAATAATTATTTATAGCACAGTGTGACCTAAACCCGCACTTTACGCACGCTTTTCCGTGACATAAATAGTCGATTATTGCACGATATTTAAAACCCTCGCTGCGCTCGGGTGCCAACTTCACGCCGTGCAATAATATTCTATTTGACGAAAAAGCGTAGCAAGCGTAAAGTGCGGGTTTATGTCACACTGACAGCTATAAAATAATATACGATACTCGTGACTTAAGTTGTCTATTATTGCACGGCGTGCATCGCACGTGCTATAGACTACTTAAGTCATACGTATCGTAATATACTAATATGGCATTTGTTAGTCCTGCATTAAAACGGATAATCATTTCCATTCGGAATATGATTTGTACTGCAATTAGTCTGCGTTTTATTTATTTATTATGTTTCATTATTTCACAATATTTTGGATAAAATTGTCTGAAGTACTGAAACATGCACTGGGCTGCGGGTGCACGTAATAGTACGGTTGGCAACCTTACATTAATCAGGGGAATTAAACATGTGTTTTAAGTGTGACGATCGACGTCTAGATGAAAGCTGAATGGCTCAATACCTTTGTTTTTTTTTTGTAAATTCATAGCAATAAGTTATGTTTCTGTTATATCTATAATAATTATTATTGAATATGATGATCTTTTTAATGATTTTTGACGTGTCGTGCAAATTTTTAATTTGCTTATTTACTGAATAAATGCTTTGACTTTGACTGAATTTGACTTTTAAATAAGTTATTTATTTACAGGTGGTGCCACCAAACTACGTTACTGCCATCACTGATCAACCCTCGACGTTGTGTCCACCCTGTGTCTGTCCAATTTGTGACAAATGATGATGATTAAAGTTTATTCCTTACATCATATATTTTTTTAAGCCCCGGCAAAAAAAGAGATGTATTTTTAACAGACTTCAAAAAAAGGAGGAGGTTTCTCAATTCGACCGTTTTTTTTTAAATGTTTGTTCGCGGATAACTTCGTCGTTTATGAACCGATTTTGATTATTCTTTTTTTGTTCGAAACGAGATATCCCAAGTGTGGTACCATGGTATTTTATCGAGGTCTGATAAGTATCTCCAGAGATATTGAGATAAACAGCTCAAAATTGGTACTGAAAATGAATAGCGAGGCATTGAAGTCGGTTCTTTTTTTAGTTTTTAAACGATATTATTCTATTTTTATTATATCTTATAGACTAGCGTTTGACCACTATCTCAGCTGATGGTAAGTGATGATGCGGTCGAAGATGGTAAGCACGCTAGGCCTAGAATGATTACAAGCTTGTGTAGTGTACTTGTGTTATCGTATTTATAAAACGGAAGGACAGATTTTGATTTAGTTTTATAGTTTAAATGTTGCTTCATCAAGTAAATTTGTTCTGCCGTTTGAAGATAATCTTTTCAATCAACTTCTAAAAAAGAGGTTACTCGATTACTCCGCCATTTGTGAACCGATTCGAATGATTATTCTCTTCATAGGTAGAGTTCATCTTCAAAAAGTTCAAATTTAAATGTTATTAGGATCTGATAAGTATCTCCAGGGCCGGTAGTCTCTACATGCATAGCGATGAATTTCGACCGATAATCGTCGATACGAAAAGAGATGCAGATAACAACTGTCTAGCTGCATCTCATTCTAACAGACGTTTGCGATGACAAGACGCATCGCTATCAATGTAGAGACTTCCACCCCAGAGATATGACGATAAAAGTCTCAAACTTGCAGCTGTCATGCGCGGCATGGTAGTCGGTTTTTTTAGTTCTTAAATTATCTTAGTAATTTCCTTCTTATTTTTATCGTTTATCTATAAACAAGCGTTTAACTACTACTATCCAACCTGTTGGTAAGTTATGATGCGTTCGAGGATGGTAGCACGCTGGGCCTCGAATGATAAGGTAGCAAACAAGCAAACGGACCACTTGATGGGAAGTGGTCACCGTCGCCTATGAATACTTGCAACACTAGAGGTGTCACTGATACGTTGCTGATCTGTCAAGATTCTTTTAACGGCACTTTTGTAGGACTCTAGTAGCTCTGCGGGAAAATAGCAGACGGCAATTTCGCTCCATACTTTATAGGTGTATGGGAGAAATGACCGCTTGACTCTCTTTGTAAATATTACCTCAATGTATGAGATCCTGCATCGCGCAAACGATATTTTCCGTGATGTTAGTACCATCTGCACTTGCTTCGTTATTTTTTCGTTTAGTCTTTGAATAATCTTATATAGACGTTTTGTATTTATCATTTTTCTATTGAAGTGAAAACTTATTTAGGCGCGTTGAGCACTTTTTGTTTGAAGAAAAATCATGGAACTCGCGTCTTCGTCACCGAACGCTTTCCATGAGCTTCCATGAGCTCGTATACTGTGTATATATGTGTACTTTTTGGGTGAACAAAAAGCTTGAAATTCGCGTCGTTGTCGCCGCACGCTTCCCATGAGCTATATGTATACTGTGTATTTCGACGATCCACGAGTTACTTAGTTTTCACTCATATCGGCAGTCCCCAAAGAGTGCCCCGCATTTTTTTTAACCATACTAAGCTTACTAGCAATGTAGCTCGCACATGACTAGTAGTCTTGTCAACACCTCCAACTAATTCAAATATGCTTGTGTCTGAAGTGGGTTCACGTCTGGAGTGCAATGGGTCCCATCGAAAGTGACAACCTCTCGGTCGCCGAAGGCCAGCCTTTGTCCACAGCAACGGCACCGGGACGTCACCGGCAACAAAATGCCGGCGCCGAAGTAGCGGTAAATATGTATGTATGGCAGCTTGTCCACAGCATGATCGGCACCGGGCGACGTCATCCCGGTCGCCGTCATATTTCGAGTAGATCGGCGCGACCGCTAGAAACCGGCCAGAGATTTTGACGGGCTGATGTGCCATTGGCTCGCAATACAAAACACGTTTGATCTTGTCCACACACTGCCGGCGCCGTTTGATAGGTTATTGTTTTTTAATCTGAGGTTGTTTGTTTTATTTCTATGGAAACGCATCTGCCACGAATGACAGCTAGAAGAAACAGAACCACCGGAATCGGCGGGGGTGAACAAACGATCGCTGGGACATCATTTTCAAACCGGCCCGAAAAAATCTCGGTGCCGGTGACGTCTCGGTGCCGTTGCTGTGGACAAATGCTCTTAGCCATTGCCGCTTATATTAGTAAGAAGTAAGATAGTGTAAAAGAGCAAGCAATATGCTCTCCTGTCTGCGATAACACACTGTGGCCCAGAAACTTTGTAGATCCAGTCTATTAGGGGGCGTCCATAAATTACGTGAGGTGTTTTTTTTAATTTTCTGTCCCTCCCTCCCCCCCTCGTGAGATGTCGTGAGATTTTAGTCAACCCCCTCCCCCATCCCCCAATCTCACGTGAGATTTTTCAAAATGTGGGTTTCTTACGTAAACGCGTTGGATTGTTATTGTAAAAAGAAAAGAAAAATTGCTTCGTGCTTTTATTTACAACTAGTTAAGACTAGTAATCGATATTGCAGAGAGTTTAATTATAAGTGAAATATTTTTTTTTTGTTTCAATCAGAAAAAAAATTGCGTGATTTTTGCCGAAACCCCCCCCTCTCCAACGTAAGATTAGATGAAATTTGACTCGACCCCCTCCCCCCCCTTAAACACCTCACGTAATTTATGGACGCCCCCTTACCACAGAATAATGAATAGTACAAGTACTATTACCATGAGACATCTAGATGTTGATTATAACGAAATCGAAAAAAAAGAATGTTTCACAGATTAATAACTGAGAAAGGGGTGTTACCTCCCCTTGTAAATCTGTCACTCTGTTTGTTATTTAAACACGCACATTTTGAGGGCCCGGTGGCGTAATCGGGAGAACGGTCGGCTTGATGCCGTGGTACCGAGTTCAAACCGCCGTGCACCAATGGATTTTGCTATCGAAAAATGTATGTGCGCTTCTCACAGTAGCCCTCCGGTGAAGGAAAACATCGTTAAGAAACCAACAACCCCCGCATGGTGGTAGGACACTATCTAGTGTCCGCCTGGCCAGCTACCACCCTCAAGTTAGAAAATCTGTCACCAAACATCTAATGTGTTCCGGCAGCTGTCCTTGAGAGCCAGTTCCCATTCTAGGCCTAGCGTGCTTACCATCTTCGACCGCATCATCACTTACCAACAGGTGAGATAGTGGTTAAACGCTAGCCTATAACGTATATATAAAAAAAAAACGCCTAAACGGACGATCTGATCTACATGAAATGTAGCAAGGAGATACCTTACAGCATGATTAACAGGCTACTAAATTCTTAGTGTACGTGAGAGAAGTCAGGGGTATTCAGATAGTAGTCTATATAATTGACAAGTAAATATTTAAAAAAAAACTTTTTAAACACAAGCTTTTACGAGTACATAACTTAGGACTAGAGTAAGTCAAGACAAATCCAACGAGCCCAAACACGACGGGTATAACATGTGTAGTTTAGGAGTTCCTTTGGCCACCTACCAGCTCCATCATCAGATCAGCACCATGTCATCATAATATTGCAGTGTCACGCGATTTACAAATGTAAGCAAAATTTCAGCTCAATCGAACCCTTGGAAGTCGTTCTAAAATCAATCGCAAGATTTGTGACGGACAAATAAATTTGCCGTGAAGTAGAGATAAAGCTTGTAAAAAAAACAAATATTAATATATTTTTTAAACACAAGCTTTTTGTAAAGACGTTATAATGTGTAATTAATGGTACTAATGATAAAAATTACGTACTAGCCCAATTTGGGCTAGTAAAATGTAGGCTAGTAAAATTTGGACTAGTAAAATTTGGGCAGCCCAAATTTGATTGACCTACCATTTCCCATACATTCATCATCATCATCATTCAGCATCATCATCAGTTCCAATCCCTACAGCCCAGCTCCACCATCAGCAGGGTTATTCTCAATCACTCGAAAGCAAATCCGGATTCGGGAACTGCCTTTACTTCGACTTGAACTTTGCAATGCACAATGCTCCGATCGGTTACTTTTGATATTTCATCAATCATTCGACTAAATCAGGGATTCTAATTGGTAAGGTTTCCGCGACAAAATAGCTCAAGGATTTATCAATATTCAAAATTAAGTATGAAGTTTTTGAATCCGAATAGGTTTTCGAATAATTGAGAATCAGGGGGTCAAGTCAGCTCGATGGTCACGGTCACCAAAGATACGCAAGTACTTATACCAAATTTGAGTCCAATCGACCGTCAGGAAGTGGTTCTAATAAGCTTTTAAGATTGTGATACTACAAGAGTGTGATACGGCAAGAGTACAATACTTTTTAGGGTTCCGTAGGCGAATGGCAAAAAACGGAACCCTTATTGATTCGTCATGTCTGTCTGTCTGTCCATCCGTATGTCACAGCCACTTTATTCCAAAACTATTAAGACTACACAGTTGAAACTTGATAGGTAGGTGTATTCTGTAAACCGCTTTATGATTTTTATACACAAAGAAAAAAAAAATTAAGGGGGGCTCCCCATGCATAAAACAAACTAATTTTTTTTTTCATCAAATCTATACATGCGGCGTGTCCATAGGTCTTTAAAAATGACATTGAGGTTCCTAAAACCATTTTTTCTCAAAGTCAATCATTTCATGGATGGGATGTAAGGGAGCACAATTTCATCTAAGTGCTCCCAGCTAACCTCACCTGCTCGTTGTGCATCCTGCCGAATAGCGAACGGGGCTCTGGCGACCGACCAATGGCGGTCTAACCATTACCAACAACGTAACTAAATGCCACAGGCCAGTGACGGGCAGCAGCGTCACTGGTGCAAGAGCTACGTTGTGCGATCACCCAACCCGCCTGCCCAGCGTGAGGTGATTACGGGCATTTCTACCTATGGGAAGCACAACATAAAAACGGCCCCCAGTTCCCGGTCGCCCCGCTATTCCTGGCCAAGGCGGCGGTCATGGTAACGGCGGGGCAGAGGGTGCTAAGAATCCCCGGGTTACGGCAGGCCGCCAACACCGACTGACTCTGGCTACGTACAATGGACGCACGCTACGGCTCGACGAACATCTGGCACAACTTGAAGAGGAGCTGAAGAACATAAGATGGCACATTCTGGGGTTATGTGAAGTCTGAAGAGAGGGAGAGGATACCGTAACTCTAGAATCTGGCCATCTTATGTACTTCAGAGAGGGAGACCAACCATCCCAAAGCGGCGTCGGATTGTTGGTACACAAGGTACTCTCTGACAACGTCCTAGAAATCTCCAGTGTGTCGACAAGGGTAGCGTATCTTGTGATCAAACTCACCGAGAGGTATAGCCTCAAGGTCATCCAAGTATACGAACCGACTTCGGCACACTCGGATGATGAAGTGGAGGAAATCTACGAGGACATTTCCAAGGCCTTGTACACCACCCAAAAGGCCTACTTCAACGTTGTCATGGGGGATCTCAACGCTAAAGTGGGAGTACAGACAAGCGGCGAATCGGTAGTAGGACCACACGGATTTGGAAGCAGGAATTATAGGGGGCAAATGCTCGTCAACTTCCTGGAGAAAGAGGGTCTCTTTCTGATGAATTCTTTTTTTTCAGGAAAACCCCCGACGGGAGTGGACGTGGCAAAGCCCCGACGCTATGACCAAAAATGAGATTGATTTCATTATGACGGACAAACAGCGTATATTTAGTGATGTCTCAGTGATCACTAGGTTCAATACCGGAAGTGGTCACCGACTGGTCCGAGGCACTCTATAAATTGACTGTAAGCTTGTGAGTCCGTCTAATGAAATCTACGCTCCGGCCTAATATGCAATCATATCAATCCAATCTGTGGTTGGGTCTAAAACGTTTCAGTTAAAACTGGAGAACCGATTCGCTGCCTTGGAAACCACAATTGACGTTGATGTGGACCAGGATCTCGACCAAGTG
This sequence comes from Cabera pusaria, assembly GCA_954871355.1. Lineage (NCBI taxonomy): Eukaryota > Metazoa > Arthropoda > Insecta > Lepidoptera > Geometridae > Cabera > Cabera pusaria. The sequence goes on from OX940915.1 coordinate 3,865,287, forward strand.
GTGGGAATTCTTACGGAGGAGGGGACGAAATTCTGCAAGATGCGAGGTGCCGGAAAGAGGTCTAAGCTTTCAGAGGAATCTGTGCAGCTAATGCAGAGGCGACGGGAAAACCCCGCAGTCACTTCGTCAAATCAACGGGCTTTGAACAAAAAAATCTCTAAACTGGTAAGACGTGACCTCCGGAGCTCCAACACACGCTCTATTAAAGAAGCGATCGAACGAAACCGGTGGTCAAAAGTTTTTGTTCAACAGCTGGGTCGAAGCCATCTGACGAAGTTAACCACATCTAATGGAAGTGTCGTCGTTTCTAAGCCGGAAATTCCTAGGGAAGTTCAAAACTTCTACGGCCAACTATATACCTCGCAAGCGTCCCGTCCCCAACCCCAGTCTGAAGATCCTAGAGCCACTCTTACCCGCCCTTATACCGAAGATCTGCCAGAGGTCAGCCTGGAAGAAATTGTGATGGCTCTCAAACAACTTAAAAATGGAAAAGCCCCCGGAGAGGATGGAATTACAACGGAGCTCTTGAAAGCTGGTGGAACTTCAACGCTTGTACAGCTGCAGCGTATATTTAATTCCGTCCTCTTTTCGGGGAGAACTCCAAAGGCGTGGAGCAAGAGCGTGGTCATTTTGTTCTTTAAAAAAGGAGACAAGACCCTCTTAAAAAATTATCGACCCATTTCACTCTTGAGTCACGTCTATAAGTTATTTTCTAGTCATCACAAATCGTCTCGCGCGTAGACTCGACGAGTTTCAGCCCCCTGAAAAGGCTGGGTTTCGAGGAGGATATGGCACCATAGACCACATACATACAGTGCGACAGGTTATACAGAAGACCGAAGAGTATAACGAGCTCCTGTGCCTTGCGTTTGTGGACTATGAGAAAGCTTTTGACTCTGTAGAAACCTGGTCTGTTCTGGAGTCTCTGCAACGGTGCCAAGTTGATTGGCGATACGTTCAAGTACTGAGAGGCCTGTATGACGCCGCGACTATGACCGTCCAAGTACAAAATCAGCAGACTGAACATATCCCCTTACATAGAGGAGTGAGACAAGGAGACGTTATTTCCCCCTAATTGTTCACTAACGCTCTGGAGGATATGTTCAAGACGCCGAATAGGAAAGGACGGGGCATAAATATAAACGGCGAGCACCTCTCACACTTAAGTGTGTCGAACGATATTGTCATCATGGCTGAAACCGTGCAGGATTTGCAATGCATGCTGACCACCTTTGCTGATTCTTCTGCACGCATCGGCCTACGGATGAACTTGGATAAGACCAAGATCATGTTCAACGAACATGTTGTCCCGGAACCGATTTCCCTAAACGGAGTTCCTCTCGAAGTTGTTCACGAATACGCATACCTTAGGCAAATCTTGCAATTTGGTAAAAACAACTTCGAGAAGGAATCTCGCAGAAGGATATAGCTGGGATGGGCAGCATTTGGAAAACTTCGTCGAGTCTTTGCATCGCCCATACCACAAAGCCTAAAGACGAAAGTCTTTAACGAGTGCGTCCTACCTGTTATTACTTACGGAGTCGAGACGTGGACACTGACGGTGCGACTGGTTCACCAATTTAAAGTCGCTCAGCGAGCTATGGAAAGGGCTATGCTCGGAGTATCTCTGAGGGATCGAATTCGAAACGAGGTCATCCGAGAACCAAAGTTATCGACGTAGCTCAAAGGATTAGCAAGCTGAAGTGGCAGTGGGCTGGTCACATCTGTCGTAGAACCGATAACCGTTGGGGTAGACTTGTAGACTCTAGAGTGGGGACCACGGCTCGGCCAACGTAGTATAGGACGCCCTCCAGCTAGGTGGAGCGATGATATACGCAAGCTAGCTGGCAGCGGTTGGAAACAAAGAGCTGAAGATCGAGCTCAGTGGCGTGCCATAGGTGAGGCCTATGTCCAGCAGTGGACAGAAATAGGCTGATGATGATGAATCATTTCAAAGGTAGGCAAGTCTAAAGTGGTAAAATGTGTCCCCCCCCCCCTCTAACTTTTAAAGTATGGGAGTGAAAAATCTAAAAAAATATATATGCTGTAGATCTTATTATAAACTAACAACGAAAATTGGTTTGAATGAGATACAGTCAGCAGTTTTTGAGATATAGCGACCGCAAATATAATTTTGTTGTTCATACAAACTCTATGAAAAACAAAGTTAATTTTTTGGTGGCGAAAAATTAAAGTTATAAGATATTCTACTGTTACGGAACCCTACGAGTGCGAGTCCGACTTGCACTTGGCCAGTTTTTTAATATATGTTGTAGTCTGGCGTTTGACCACTATCTCGCCTGGTGGTAAGCGATGATGTGAAAAATCGGTCTGCCATAAATTTAATGTATGATTTACGTTATGTAATATCATCATCATTAGTTTATATCTGTCCACTGCTGGACGTAAGCCTCACCCATCTTTACTAATATTATAAAGAGAGAACATTTGTATTTTTGTATTTTTGTATGTTTGTAATGATTTGGCTCAAAAACTACTGAACCGATTTAAAAAATTCTTTCACTAATACATAGAATGGACTTTCGGAATGAAAATAGGCTATATATTATCCCGTTTAAATCAAAGGTACATTCGTGGAGACCTAATTTGCAACCTAAGTCGGCAAAAAAACGGTCGAAATAACACGTTTCTTACGAGCGCTGCTTAATTGAAAATAGATAGAAGAATATTTTCTATGCAAGAGTTGTACAACTTAATAAGACCTACAAAAAAGTCCGCGACAGCATATGTCTATCTCTTAAGGTTGGCTCACAGTAACCATTTTTTTCTTAAAATTTTTGTTAAAAAATATTACATAACTTCCAAGGCTATTTTCAAGTATATAGTATTAATCCTTATCTAAATAATTACGTTAATTAGCTTGGCTACATATTATAGATTAAAATTGTCGTTTACAGTATATATTTCAAATGAAAACTCTAGAAGATATCACGAATTTCACATACACGCATCGCAAAATTACTAAAATATTTGCAGTGAAACCACAGATTAGGTCATAGTTACTTAGAAAATATTATTATAAGCTTAGCTATGCTGTAGATCCCCACCGATCACAATCAATCTGAAGTCAATATAGTATAATAATATGATCTATCGTATAAAATAATATTCATCTAAATATATAATAATATAATATTTTAAACCACCCCGACTGATTTATGTATAATCTTTTAATTAAAAGCATTCCAATGACTCTAAACACGACATTTAAAATCTGAACTGTAAGTAGGTGAGGATTTGAGTATTCTGCAGAGTCCAGGAGATGTCCCAGCATCAGGTCAATGCTTCCATGTTCTTACAATATCGTTGAAATAGAAGATTTTTGAATTGATCAGACCTATGAAAGTTGATTTCATAGCGCAATTAACTAGAAATAAACTGGCCAAGTGCAAGTTGGACTCGCACTCGTAGGGTTCCGTAACACAGTAGAGTATTCTATAAGTTTGATTTTTCGCAACTTTGTTTTTCATAGTGTTTGTATGAAAAACAAAGTTATACTTGCGGTCGCTGTATCTCAACAACTGCTGACTGTATCTCGTTCAAACCAATTTTCGTAGAAAGTTTTTATTGAGATCTACAGAATATATTTTTTCTAGATTTTTCACACCCTTACTTTAGAAGTTAGAGGGGGGGACACACATTTTACCACTTTAGACGCGCCTATCTTTGAAATGATTGACTTTGAGAAAAAATGATTTTAGAAACCTCAATGTCATTTTTAAATACCTATCCATAAAAACCCCACATGTATAGGTTCGACGAAAAAATTTTTTTTTTGTTCCAGTTCCATGTATGGGATGCCCCCCCTTAAACTTTTATATTTTTTATTTTTCTATTAAAATCGGAAAGCGGTTCACAGAATACATCTACTAACCAAGTTTCAATTCTGTTGTCCTAATAGTTTCGGAATAAAATGGCTGTGACATACGGACGGACAGACAGACAGACAGACAGACAGACAGACAGACAGACAGACAGACAGACATGGCGAATCTATAAGGGTTCCGTTTTTTGCCATTCGGCTACGGAACCCTAAAAAGCTCATAGTTTTATAACGATTGCAAAGCTAAGAAAACTCTCGATGAAGACATCTATCAAACAAAAAAAAACTATCAATAATAAAAACAAAATCGGTCCATCCGGTTAGGTGCTAAGATGCTACAGACAGACACACAGATACACACGTTAAACGTATATTACCCCTACATTTTGCGTCGGGGAACGCGTAAGGTTACGGCGGCAGATGTTCTCCTTGGTGGTAAGCTACTTTTTGGTAGATTTAATGATCCCACTACCACTGTATGAAAACTCATGATTCATGAATGCACATAAAACTTTCATTGGTAGGTATTGATATAGCTAGGATTAGAACCAACGACCGTCGGGTCAGAATCAGGGTAACTATCCTTTACATCAAAGGGCCGTCCAATATCACTACGTAAGTATTATAAAACAAAGTCTATCACTGCGTCTGTCTGTCTGTTCGCAATAATCTCAATAGCTACTGAACGGATTATCCTGCGGTTTTCACCAATAGCCAGACTGTTTATGAGGAAGGTTTAGGTGCATAATTCGTTAAGGTTTTGTGTAAATTGGATGAAATATGACGATGATTGTTAAATATGTTCATATTTTATATTCGATGCAACAAACTGATGCAAATTTTGTAGGCATATACCTATGTTCTACCCGTGCGAAGCCGGGGCGGGTATCACATAATATCCAATCATTTGCAGCAAAACTTATAAATGGCTTTACTAAGCCAGGGGAAAGGTGAAAGTGCCTGTTATTCAATGGTCATTGTTAGCTAAGAGGTGACGCACAAAAGGAGGAATTTGAGGGGGTTAGGGGAATGAAATCTTAACAAATCATAAAGGGGGTCAATAAATACGGAACGTATTGGATTAAAATAATATACCTCACATAGGTACTGCATTAAAAAAAAATTTAACCGCCTGTTAGCTCTCTTAGCATGGTAAGTAGGTGGATTAAAAAATCCTGTTTTCAACCGACTTCAAAATAAGAGGAGTTCTCAATTCGACTGTATTTTTTATGTTTGTATCTTATAACTCGGTAGTTTATAAACCGTAAAAAAAAGATTTTAATTTGAGAGAGTATATTCCCACGTTTGGTCCCATTGTAAATTAGAGAGAGAGTATATTCCCACGTTTGGTCCCATTGTAAATTTGAGAGAGTACATTCCCACGTTTGGTCCCATTGTAAATTTGAGAGAGTACATTCCCACGTTTGGTCCCATTGTAAATTTATACGAGATCTAATGATTCTCTCTAGAGATATGGTGATTTTTTAAATTAACACCTCAAATTTGCTAATAAAAATGACTAGCGCGGCATTCGTAGTCGGTTTTTAACCGATTATACAAAAAAGGAGGATGTTCTCGTTTTGTCAAAATCTTTTTTATGTATGTTCGTCGATTTTTCAAAGAGGCCTGGATGCATTTAGAAATTTTTTTTTTGGTTTGGTAGGGTATTATACTTCCCATAAATTACATTTAAATTTCATTAAGATATGTTCAGTATCTCCAGAGATATGACGAAGACCTCAAACTTGCTACTGAAAATGAATAGCGCGGCATTTGAAGTCAGTTCTTTGTTTATTAGACGATATTAAATCATAATAACCTATTCAATAGCCGCGTACTGACTGAGCGAGCCTCGCGAGGCAGCTCTGACGTTAGCCGCGCGAGGCCGCCTCACTCAGTACGCGGCTAACAAGGCGCTTTTGAGCATCGACAAAAACCGACAACATTCGGCTCGCGCCAGCGCGAGCATTTGCCTCGGCCGAGGCACGTCCTGACTGACCGAGGATTTGCCTCGCGCGGCTGCCTCGCGAGGCTGCTCGCTCAGTCAGTACGCGGCTACTGACATGTTGGCTAAGGGTCAGCTCAGACCGCGATGCTAAGCGACGCGGCGCTCACTTATTAAAAGAGGGATATAAAAAGAATTTTATTTACTACACAAAAAGATACATACACATTTAATTGAGTTAATTAGGCGCCGAAGCCGCCGAATTAACTCAATGAAATGAGTATCATTTCGTGGCGTCGCGTCTCATCGCGGTGTGAACTGACCCTAAGAGTAACAAACATTTATAAATCTTAAAAATACTTTATTCTAAAAACACAATAGGTAAGTAGACTAAAAAACTAAACCACTAAAATGCCTCGATTCTTTAGCTAAAACGGCTCCCTTCACTAAAATGACCTCGATTCTTTAGCTAAAACAGCTCCCTTCACTAAAATGACCTCGATTCTTTAGCTAAAACAGCTCCCTTCAAATGTCTATATTCCGAAGCAGATGAAGAACACATGGAAACTTTCGACATATGAATCAATTCCAAGTCTCTGCTCTTAGATTTCTTTATTCCAGGGTCGGAAGAAGTACATCTTGAGTTCCTCGACAAGTAAGAAAGAACTGTTTTGATGAAATTCTTCTTCGAAGTCTTATCAGTGGAAGATGTTGGAGCAGAATTTGAAGTGAATGAATATTTAGACAGATTGTCTGCGGCTAAGACAGTCATGCCTCTTTCTGAAAGATAATCATCGATAGAGTCGTTGGAAAAACAAGCTTGAGCACCTTTTTCTGAGGATACTGATGGCGTTTTCTTTTTGTATACGTTTTTGTGCGTTAAATGATAGTCGTGGAACTGAATCACTTTCTCGGATGATCCGCCTGCGAAATCTTTAGCTGGAACTTCTTGAATTGCTGCTTTAGGATCAAGAACATTGTTTTCAACGACCTTTTCATCATCTAATTTATCTTTTTGGATAGCATATTCAACATTGGCACATCTATCATAGCAACTGTTAAGAGCATCGTTAGTATCGGATCTAGTTTTTACGTTCCAATTTCGTCTATTCAAACATTTAGATAGGATATCATCAGACATGCTGATTTTGGGATTTTCTTCTCTATCCTTTTGACAAGCTTTGTAGCATTTTATTTTATTATCAGGATTGCTTGTTTCACTAACGAAATCGTATTCCATTGTCTCCGTATCGTTGTTACTTGTAGGGATCAATGGTGTAGTGACAGAAACGTCTTGTCGGTAGTTGAAGTATTTTCTTTCTACTTTCTTCTTGTCAGAACATATTGATCTTTTAGTTAGGAAGTAGATCATTGTACATATCAGACAGCATTGAATGAAAATCACTGTGCCTAATACAATTACGGTATATTTGTTTGCTGTCAGATACTTCTGTATGCAAACAAAGTTTGTTTTAAAAGAATCTGTTTTGTTTATGTTGTTAGAGAACTTAGGGGATTTGGACTCATGTTTATTTGTTGTACTTCTATTAACAAGACTTCTGGGTGATACTTGATTTATTATATCATCAGTATCGGGCGTTGACTCAACTAAAGATTGAATGAAATCTAAATCTTCTTTGCCAATTTGTGTGACCTCAGCAAGATCAGTTACAGAATCGTAAACAGCGTTAGTTTCCGCAATTATTTTATGGTTTGTTGCTTCAACACATTTCCTACGCTTTCTATCATAAATGGGCTTTTTGCCATTGTAATACGTGTCACAATTGACTGGCTTGCAATTGTTTAGGGGATCCTCGTCTTTGTTCTTGCATTTTCTTACTATTCCATCCGGAGTAACATTTTCTGTATCTATGTTTGTATTGAAGCTTACTTTAATCGTGTCTCGCATAATATCGCTTCTTTTATCAATGGGTCTGGAGTCTAAATGCATTGAGCAGTACCCTTTTCTTGCAAATGGGTCTAAAACAGGCGCTACAAGGTTGAATGTCTCTGCTTTACCTGAAACATTTATTGAAATAAGTTTGGTAATGTCTCAGCCAACTAGCTTAATTAGCCATTCAATCAACAGCCTAGCCTCTTTACTAAACAGCGCCGTTAAACTAGTGGCCAGAATTATATTCTGCCATTTGAAGTTCTTCTGTTCCTTCATTTAAACGCCATCGCGTCTGTTCTAGTAACGCGCGGCCGCTGCCGCGGCTCTCCTCCTCGCTACGGTCGTCGGCGCAAGTCACGCGGTGGTCACTGTTCTCTAGTGTGTTGCCTTAGTATCAGACTTAGCCAGTTTATTAAATGTTGTAACAAACGCCACGGCTGAATATCATTCAGGCTGCTAGTTGAAAGTAAAGAGGCTAGGCTGTTGATTGAACGGCTAATTTAGCTAGTTGGCTGCGACATATATACACCATTGAAATCTGCAACGTAAAATAATAAATGTGTAAGTTTGTGCCTGTTAATCACGCAATAATAATTAAATAGATTTGGATGGTTTGACACGAAGGTAGTTTACTAAAAGGGTTATTACACTACGCGGTATTCAGACAGTCTTAGTACGACTGTCTTAAAATCTAACTAGGCAAGCTCGCTATTACACTGGGCTGAATACCGCATGCTAACTCATTTGCAAAGCGTACGTAGTCGGTGACGGTTGTCGTGCGATGGGAAAACTTTCAAAGCACCAGAAAATCGCCATAGCTCTTGCCGCGTCTATTAATTTAAATACAAAAAAGTAAAGAAAAATATGGGTGAAAGAGTATTTACTTTTGCGAGAAAAACAGCAAACAAACGTATACGACCGTCTTTGCTCTGCGGCTGCCGCGCGCTGACTGAACGGTCTAGCGTGCTAAGTCTTATTCTACGCGGTATTCAGCAAGCAAGCGAGTGCACGGCCGAAAGCCGGGTTCCCACGGCCCGTTGTTTCACAGATCAGATCGCGCCTTTACAGGCCGACAGATCGTGGGAACGGTGGCATCCGATGAGGCCTGTGGTCGCCTGTCGTCGCCCGTCCGATCCGTCGGGAGTCGGTAAGTTCAAAGGCGCGGCGCAGCGCGGCGAGACATTTTCGCCCATTTTCAACAGGCTTCATCGTATGCGACCGTTCCCACGTCCCGTCGGTCCGGCGCGGCGCGGACTGGCCCGCTATACAACGCGCCGTGGGACCCGGGCTGCACGGGTATCAACAGGTATCAACAGGCGCGGTACGATCCGGTCAGTCTAATTAGACAGGCTAACTTGCTAGCTCTCATTACATTAAGCTAAATCTTAGTAAGACTGTCTGAATACCGCGTAGTGTAAATAACCCTTTAACTTGAATTAACACATTGGATTCTTTCTATATATGAGGGTGTTGAATAACCATTCACACCAAGGACACACGCTCACAGTTTTTATTCTCGTAAAAATAGTATTCCTTAAATATTAGACATTAAAGTTATAGTGTTGTTTTCTCCTGCGTATGGTGAGCCACCGCTTGTGTTTGTGTAATCAAAAGTGAGATGGATTGATCAAAACCTGTGAATAATTAACTGGATCATCAAACAGCGATAATATAAAAAAGTGGGTGTTTCCAAACCTCCATTTAGTTACCCCACACTAGAGACATAAATATTGATTTTTAACAGCGCCATCTAGCGTCGCCTAGAAGAAATACTTTGTGAACATTCACACTCAGGCGCAGGCTTCACTAATATAAGAACCCGTCATGGCCAAATGTACAGCATGCGGAAAGTTTCTATCGCCGTCAGGGGCCGTCACTTGTATGACATGCCCGTATTTATTTCATAAAGCATGTGTGGCAATTCCTGATTCCTCTACAATATCGAAGGACTGGTCTTGCCCGGAGTGTAAGAAGAACCAAAGGAAAGGCGATAACAGCAGCACCCCCGTAAAAGGGTTATGTGAAACCTCGCCTACTTTGCTCGAGTCTACTCGGGAAGCCACCCTGGCCCTGCCCGCCTCGCGCCCCGTCTCCCCTGTCGTTGGGGACCAAGACGTCAAAGAAATGCGGCGTGAACTTGCTGAATATTTATTCGAGTTTCGTGAGTTTCCGAAAGAGTTCCGTCTCTCCATATCAGGTATGGGGGTGCGAATGGACGGGCTGGAGAAGAGGCTGCAAGTAATCGAGGAGAGGGATGCAGCCGCAGCCGCGCAAGGAAGTGCCGAGGTTGTTGAACTACACCAGACGGTCGCTCAATTGAAGCAGGAGCTGAACGACCGAGACCAGGAGGCGCTTCTGTCGGACCTAGATATCGGTCAACTCCCGGAGGCGAAGGGGGAGAACACCGTGCACGTTGTAACTGTACTTGCGGCCAAACTGGGCGTAAACCTGGAGCAGCGCGATATTGTGTTTGCTGAACGCGTGGGAGCAACAGAATCGAGCGCGGATAGCGCCGACGAAAAGCGAGCGGGCGGACGCACCCGCCGTGTTGTGGTGCGGCTGGCGCGCCGGGACCTCCGGGACGAGCTGCTGCGCGCCGCGCGCGTTCGGCGCAACCTCACCTCTGCGGATGTGGGCCTGGCTGGAGCGCCGCGACGAGTTTACGTGAACGAGCGTCTGACACGCACCAACCGTCAACTGTTCCACCGGGTTCGAGAAGAATGTCGTAAGCGACAGTGGCGTTACTCCTGGACAAAGAGAGGCCGCATCTTCGTGAGGCAGGCTGAAGGCGCACAGGTGCGCCCGATACGCTCGGACCAGGACATCGCTCGGGTTTTTAAGTCAGGAGACGTTTGAACTAAAATTATATCGTACTAGTATCTTAAATAGTTATATTGAAATAATAACGTATAATACTTTGGCCAAATATTCGAACTTCACTGCAATTCATACAAACATACTATACAATCACAATATATTTATATTCAACTCAACAGAAAAAAAAATCATACCTTACTATGACTTAGTTATTATTTATAATATTACGTATTTAAATCATGTAAGCTATACGTTTTCATATGGTATTATTCCGTATCATTTTGCGTTGTCCATATTATCAGGCGTTAATAATATAAATAATAACAACTATTTGCCGTCGCTGTCAGGAAAAACTACTGCACACAATACTAGCCAAGAACTGTCACATTCATATCAAAGCAAACTCCTGACATCACTTTTTGTAATTACGCATATCATTACTGTACAAAACACCGGATTTGATTTAACAACAATGTTTCTATTTTTGATCATTATTTTCTCTGTTTATTTTGTCTTTAATTCCATCATACCCAGACTAAGGCGACAACAAACTCACGTAAACATAATTTATAATCACTTATCACATCCTATCATATCACCCTACTCACACTTACATACACTACTTCACAAACTTGCACATCACACTTCACCAGCATATTTATCTAACACTGTTCTCACGTGGCACTTTATGAACCTTTTAAACTTGACAAATCCGTTTCTGAATTTAAATATCTTTCATTTTTACTCGTATAAGGATGGCTTTACTTAGTGTTGCAAACGAAATCGATGAAACCATAAATATAAATTGTCAAGTAGTTCAGTCAATTGATCAATGCCAAGATATTTTAAAACCATTCAAATTTAAGGTTCTCTCACTAAATATACGTAGCTTCCAACGGAATTTTGACGACTTTGCGGTATCTCTTAATCGAATAAGCAACGACATTGAGGTGATTGTTCTCACCGAATGTTGGTTATCAGACGGACTTGTTATAGACTCTCTGCCTGGTTACAATGCTTCTCGTACTTTTAACCAGATTAATAAAAACGGTGGCGTTATAATTTACACTAAAAACTCTCTCGATTTAGTTACCCACGAACCGAAAATTGCTGATGCCGACTCTCTGATTACTATAATTAACAACAAGATAGCAGTCCTCGGAATCTACCGCTCACCATCTACTACACATCTGGATCCTTTTTTAGAATCTTTAGACGCTGTTCTCCATACGCTAAAAGTGTTCCCAATTGTATTCGTAGTTGGAGATATTAACATCGATATTTTTAACCAGTTGAACACGTATTCGTCAGATTATATATGCCTATTAGCCTCCCATGGTCTTCTCCCAGCAATCTCAAAACTCACAAGAGGTGAAACTTGTCTTGATCACATTTTTATCAAATCAATTTAAAATCGACAGGTATCGTATGCAGATCATCAATAACAGATCACGATATCGTAATCTCTGGCACTCATCTTACTAATAAATCTGAGTACAAAGCCAGTTTTATTAATAAATTTGATCACGACGCTGCGGCTGCTGAAATTAATGACATGGAATGGTCAAAAGTTACCTCATACGGTGATGTTAACTCAGCAACATTATCTTTTAGCACCATTTTGCAAAGTATCGTATCAAAACATACTAAAAAGGTAAAAGTTGGACGGAAATGGGTGACGATGAAACCTTGGATCACCCCAGGGCTAATCAGATGTATGCGTCACCGCGACAAACTACACCTTGACTCTAGAGCTTACCCCAATGATCTGCTACGTAAAAAAGTGTACACGAGATACCGCAATTTTTGCAATAAACTATTAAAAAAACTAAAAAACGAATACAATAGTAGGCAACTGAACGAAAATAAAAAAGATCAAAAAAAACTCTGGAAAGCTATTAAAAACATCTGTCAAACATCACGTTCCAATAATTACAGTACTGACCTCCTCAACTATATTGATGATAACCCTGTTGGCTCATTACAAGCATGTAACGAACATTTTGTTGAGGTGGGGAAGAAATTAGCTGACGAAATATTATCACGACTAAACACAACTCAGAACTGCCTTATTACTACTTATAACTCCACTAGTTCCTGCCTTCACTCTCTCTTTTTTGCTCCAGTTGATATGTATGAAGTTCAGAAAATTATCATTCAACTAAAAAGTGAAAGTTCGCCAGGGCCTGACCAAGTAACAGCAACACTACTAAAAAAATCTATGCATTCCATACTCGTGCCACTCACATATATTATAAATCTTAGCTTAGCCTCGGGTATATTTCCAGAATGCTGGAAAACTGCAGCAATTTGTCCAATTTATAAAAAGAACGGTTTTAAAAACATTCCAGACAACTACAGGCCTATAGCTCTGTTGAGTATCTTATCAAAGATTCTCGAAAAAGCCGTAAACAATCGACTGGTCTGCTTTTTAGAGAAAACTGGGCTTTTATCAGACCGACAATTTGGTTTTCGCAGAGGCAGATCAACTGAGGATGCTGTCACGCTCTTGGTCAACTCAGTATCCAAGCACATTGAAGAAGGGGACAATTGCATCGCAGTGTTTTTAGATTTGGCCAAGGCGTTTGACACCGTCTCGGTTGGCTTGCTTCTTAAAAAACTGGAATTCTTTGGAGTGAGAGGACTGACGTTGGAATGGTTTAGATCCTACCTAATAAATCGCAAACAGTTACTTAAAATTGGTAGTTCTCATCACAGTAATCATCTCTCAATAGACTTTGGCGTTCCTCAAGGCAGCTTGCTTGGCCCAACCCTTTTTATACTCTACATTAACGACATCGTCAGTTACCCACTAAAAAAGGCTGAAATTATCACTTACGCTGATGACACCGCTATTATATTTCACGAAAAGGACTGGAACCGTCTATATCAACTCGCAGAAGAGGGTCTAGCTGACATTGCCCGTCTCTTAGACAATAACTTACTAACACTAAACATTAAAAAAACAAAATATGTAGCATTTTCCAAAACTTGTGTCTCCAGACCTCCCACCGATGTAGTTCTAAAAATTCATCGATGTGACGAATATACGAACCAACTAAATCCAGGGTGCTCATGTAGTACCATCAAATGTACGGCTTCAATCAAATACTTGGGTGTTATTATTGATGAAAATCTCTCTTATAAAAACCACATTGCTGATCTGTCAAATCGTGCACGAAAATTAATTTTTATAATGAAGAAGCTAAGAGACTGTACCCCACTAGATTTACTCCCACAAGTATATACAGCTTTATGCCAGTCTATTCTCCAATATTGCGTTGGGGTCTGGGGCAGTGCCGGCAAAACCTGCTTCATGACTGTTGAAAGAGCTCAAAGAGCGATTATTAAAGTGATCTTAAGAAAGCCATTTAGATACCCCACGGACAATGTCTATGATGACTTCAAAGTACTTCGAGTGCGTCAACTATACTTACTAAATGCCTCGGCGAAAGCTCATAGGAATTATATGAATCGGCCAGACAAAGAAGAAATTACAGCTAGGCGTGTTTTTAGACTTCCTTTACCTCAAGCCACCTCACTAATGACACGCAGAAGCCCAGCGTTTGCCCACATTTGCACCTACAACAAAATTTGCAAATTGTGCGACCCTAAAGATTGCTCCGTTTTTAAGTTCAAGAAAAAAGTTAAAGAATTACTGTTAAAAATGTCATACGAAGACACTGAGGACCTTCTATGATTTTTGCGTTATGCCTTAAAAACACACACACACGCACGCACACACACACACACAACACATACAAACACACTCACACGCACGCACACACCCACACATACACACACACTCTGTTGGCTTATCCAAAACCATCACTACACTATTAAGAAAACACAAAAATAATATCAGTAACAAGCTAACTACTATTGGTTCTTACAATTGAAACAACTAACTGAAGAATATTTAAGGCTGGCCGCACACGCACGGTTTCCTGATTAGGTTTCCTGATTAGGAATTCAGATTCGGAATTCCGTGAGATTAGCGCAGACGTTCGGTTTTTTGTATAAGGAATTTTATACGACCAGTGCCAACGCTAGCGCGAGTCTGAATGGAAATTTCCGTTCGTGTGCGGCGGCTGAGCCAAAATGTACGAGATCGCTGCGTTCGGGATGACGTCATTAGGTTTTTTTCCGTTCTAACAACCCGAACGCACGGGGAAATTTCGAAACGGATATTAGGTTTTTTTCCGTTCGGAAAAAATAAGTACGTGTGCGCGTGTTTGAACGTTTTGTATGAAAGAAGAGCATTCAGGTTTCCGAATCTGCATTCCTGATTAGGAAACCTAATCAGGAAACCGTGCGTGTGCGGCCGGCCTAAGGATAGTTATTTTGGTCTATTTAAGGTTGGTTTATTTACTTTTTATAATGCACGATCTTTCATATTAAAATCTTAGATTAAGTATATATATTGTCAAACACTCGGAAATCCAAGATACAGGCCTCGAGCCTAGTTTGGATTTCACAGTTCTCTTGTCATCGTATTCCATTATCATTCTATGTGCATTTCTGTAACTTAAATTATGTGTTTTGTTCTGCCAATAAAATATTTTTCATTTTTTTCATTTTTCATATATGTACTTTTTAAGAGTACCTAAAATACCTAATTGTGTAGCAGTGGAGTAAGGTAGTTATATTAATAATTTTGCATTGGAAGTAGGTATTTGTTCAACCAGACGGTATTTTTTTAGGGTTCCGAACCCAAATGCCTACTGTTCGTGCGCCTGTCCTTCCGTCCGTCTGTCTTTCACAGAACATGTATCTTTTAAACTGTAATAGGTAATAGACATTTGAAATATTTACAGAGTGTATATTACTTTACCTACCCGCCATATAGAAGAAAATAACAAGAACTTATATAAAAGTGGTGGGAGCATATTATATCGATGTTTGTACGTACGTTTGTTTGTTTGTACGCCTGACTTGCTACCAAAAAGTAGCTTACCACCATCAAGGAGAAAATCTGCCGCCGATATTTTAGGCCTACTATGTCCACCATCTCTAGATACTTCATCGCTTACCACCAGGCGAGGTATACAAACACTAGCCTATCACATATTTAAAAAAAACTAGTATGCACGAAACTAACTTAACCCATTTTGACTTATGTTGGAATATTATGTTGGAATAAAGCGAGCCTGAAATTACCTGGTTCAATAACTTCACTGCATTCACCGATAATCTGTACACTGTTGCAGTCTAAAGGCTCACCAAAATTGATACAGCATTCGTCTGGTATGAGCTCCACATAGAAATCTCTGTCTGACTGATTTTCTAATGTGCAGACAAATTTCAATCCAATGGAATCTAATTTAACTTCATCAATACCTGAACTTGTAACTACCAAATGCCGGTTCGTTTTTGATGTGGTTTTCGATAAATAAACTGTACAAAATACTAAATAATATAAAATATTTATGTGTAAATTCATCAGAATAAAATTCTTTATAATGTCATTTCGCTGTCAGATTTATGGATCATGGACAGTTTTTATACTCTTTGTTATGAATATCATAGATTATTTTTGGCTAGATTTCGTAAATCAGGTTAAGCATTTACAATCTCTGATGTTTGTGAAATAAGGTTTTGCGGAATAAGTGTTATATTATAGGCTAGTGTTTGACCACTATCTCGCCTGGTGGTAAGCAGTGATGTGGTCGAAGATGGTGTACACTAGAGGTACTCAAACTTATTTTTCTCGTAGACCACTTTCAAAATTTTACTTTTTACGATGAATCCCCTACTGCTTTTTACTATATTCCAAAACTGGTTTAAAATGTGAAAGATCTGACGATAGAAGACACCCTATGTTGAGTGGTAAAAATAAAAAGAAAAATATAATTAGTATATTTAGGTTTTTTTATGCCATATATATTTTATTTTGTTTGTAATAATTATTTAAAAATAATAATTAATATAATTTGAAAATAATAATTTTGTAAAGCCAAGCCAACTTTTGTTCCTCACTATCGAAACCAGATAAATTTCCGTGGACCTCCACTAATAACTTGTGAACCCTTAATTTTATTTAACGGCAACGTCCGCAGACCCCCGCAGTCTCCCGTGGACCCTTGGGGGTCCACCTGGACCACTTTGGGAATCGCTGGTGTACACGCTAGGCCTAGAATGGATTTTATCCTGCCACTGGTAGTCATGGAGGTGGCTACAAGCTGTGGCAGAAGATGACATTATTTCATTGTCACCTTCCCTGCTATTGGCTTGGGTATGCTAAACGCCTACCTGGCTCATGCTCACGCTGAGAGGCCCGGGTTTGCTTACGAATATCTGCCAGTCCGCACAAAACGTTTCCCGTGGGGGGAAGGCCAGAAATCCCTGCAACAATCCCCATGTCAACACTCTGCCTAGTATTATGTTTCTTTGAAGTGTTTCATACTTTATATATTTGTAAATTGTTAAACACAATCCAAAATTTAATCGTACCAACGGGACTTGAACCCGCAACTTCCGGAATAACATGTTCCGGTGCTTATGAAATTTTGGATTGTGTCTAACAATTTACTCTGCCTAGTGCTTTATCATCATCAGCCGGTGTCGGTCCGCTGCAGGAAGTAGGCCTCTCCCAAGATGCGCCACTGAGCCCGATCTTCGGCTCTTCTTTTCCAGTCACTGCCCACCGCTTTGCATATGTCGTCGCTCCACCTGGTCACAGGACGTCCTACGCTACGTTTACACTCCTCGACGCAGATGGATATCTATGTTTAGTTCGCTGGTTCTGTACTAGTGCCTAGTGCCTATGAAAAATAAATTAGACCATACCTATAACGTTCTATAATCTTCATAGTGGAGAGTTTCTGAATTGCTTCTTACTTCCAAATACAAGTATTGTCAAAAGTTATTAAAAAGAAAAGGACAAATAATACTCTGACTCTTAAGGGCTGTGTGCTGCCGGAACACCGTGAGGTTATGGCGGCAGATTTTCTCCTAGATGGTGTAAAGCTACTTTTTTGTAGCAAGTCAGGCGGAACACCGGTATAATATGTCCCTACAACCTTGATAAATACAATTATGTTTGTTTCAAAAATTATCCGTATTGTATGAGTGTATCTGCATGATTTTTTAAGTGAATACTTATTTAGGCGCGTTGAGCACTTTTTGTTTTTGTTAACAAAAAGCATGGAACTCGCGTCATCGTCAACGAACGCTTTTTTTGAGCTATATGCACAGAAATATTAATAATAAGTTAATATTTCTGTGGCTATATGTATACTGTGTATTCCTACGTCATGTGTACTTTTTGGGTGAACAAAAAGCGTGAAACTCGTGTCATCGTCATCGCATGCTTCCCATGAGCTATACTGTGTAAAAAAATTAAATTTGTCATTAACACTTCTTTACAAACCAAAAATAATTTAAAAATAATAATCTAATAGCTCGACGATACAATTCACAAGTTACTTAGTTTTAACTTCTATCGGCAGTCCCCAAAGACATGTTTGTTTAAGCTAAAGGTTTCTTTGTGATGTTTTTCTTCATCGGAGGGCACTTTTGCTAGTAGTACATGATTTTGTGTCCAAGTCCAGTAGTGAACAAAAATAGGCTGGTGATGTAGTGGAGTCAATCAACGTGGCTTAAATAAAACCGCTTGTTCGATAATAATTAGTAGGAGCATATCATATCGATGTTCCGCCTAACTTATTACCAAAATATAGTTTACCACCATCAAGGAGAAAATCTGCCGCCATAACGTTACGGTGTTCCAGCAGCATATAGCCCTTGAGAGTCAGAGTATACTAGGCCTAGCGTGTACACCATCTTCGACCACATCATAGCTTACCACCAGGTGAGATAGTAGTCAAACGCAAGTCTATAAGATTTATAAAAAAAAGTTAAAAATATATCTTTAAAGTTTTATTATAATTCCGTAACATCAAAGTTTTAAAACTAATTTAATATTAAAATATACATCCGTCTTACAAACTATTACTGAGCAAAATCCATTACTGAATTATCACAATTTGTTTTATATTATAAATTAAATATTACCAAATCTATTTGCCAGAGACACAGATCAGAAGAGACGCCGCAATCCTGTTAGTTTCTATGGAAATCAAACGTGACACATTGGCTTGCCTTAAGCTATTTATTAATACAGCACCGTACTGAGACATATTTGATTACAAATGAATAGTATTTAATGGTTATATAATTATATATATAAATATGAACTATATTTACAAATTATATACAAATATAAAAATGCTTTATTGTAAAAAGTTAGGTGTACAAATTTTAGCTCAAAGCCCCGCCTTTTTGCTGTATATATGTAGTATGTAGTGACAAACAAACAAAAAAAGGTGGACATACAATACATTGTTACTCTATTCATATGTGCGCATACAATAGTACTCGTATACATACAATTATAAGTACACACGGCATGCTCTTATTGTATAGGAATAAAATGTAAAATATGTTTCTCAAAAATCAAATCAAACAACCCATAAAAGCAAGTATGACGTTAAAGAATTAATTATTTTGAATCAGAAGTGCAAAAGCACTTCTGATTCAAAATAATGATTCAAGTGATTCAATTATTGTTCAATTTCAATTTCAATTATTCAATTATTGTTTTTTAACAAGAAGATTCAATTGTTAAAAAACAATTATTTGTAAGTATTTGACGTCGTTACTGATCAAGATCTAAGTGAGCTGAGATCGCAGTATTGAGGCATGCTGTTGAAATGAAGTACTGATTTTACTGTCGTGCAAAATAGATTCATAAGCGCTATCTAGTTCAATCTAAGTTTGTGATTCTTATACGTGTGTGTGCCAACTGTCTGCTCACACTTTCATTAATATTGTCTTACAAATAACATATCTATTTTAGTAAAAACTTCTACAAACTGAATTATTTGTGAATTATTTGTGACTTAATCAAAATTACACGACATAAATAAACATAAAACCTGTTTTACATCAAATAAAATAAATTATCAACATAAACAATCAAGTATAATTTTCTACAGGAAATATGTTGTGTGAGTCTGTGCAAGAAGTGAACGGTTGTGGCGTTACGATGAACTAACATTCAAAGGTAAGGAAGTAAGGGAGGCATATACCTACCTAGTAGCACACGATTATGATAAGAGTAGGTATATACCAAGTATCAATCATTTTTAGTCATACTAGTAATGACAGCAGTGTTGTCAATACAACAAAAACAGTAAATTAAAACGACCGACGACCGACATGACCACAATTTCCACGACGGTTCTCCTTTTGCACAGAATCTATTCTTACATCTAAATTATACAAACGGAACTGCGTAGCCTACGACTCAAAAACTAAAGATAAATTTGACGATACTCCAGACTAGTTTAAGTAAAATTAAGCTTAATACTGAACTGAGGAAGTAATGTACGTATTTAAGTTTGTGATGTTTTTTGAGTCCCGCTGGAACTGTGTCGAATGGATCTTTTAGAAGATAAAGCCTGATGCCTCTGACGTAACTGTAGAAATAATCAGCCCAATTAACAGAGGTCATGTCGAAGTCAAATAAGTTCTTGTCGGCCTCGCAAAGTTCTTTGAATAAATTCTGGGTGTTGTTGTTATAGAATTTCCAATCACGCGTCGCGAAGTACCCGATGACTTCGGAGAATTTGTTGATCTTCGTGTACGCTTTTCTTAGCCTGGAAAAAATTATATTGTGTGTAAAGTTAGGAGTTTTCTAGTGGTAGGACTTTTGCTAGTCTGTCTGGGGTGGTACCACCACTTTGCCAATTTATTCAGCCGTGATATTAAAATGTTTTTCGGTTTGAATGGCAGTGTCCGGTCAAATTACAAGGCATGTGAGACTTGCCATCTTTATGTCACGAGGTAACAGGCACAGTGCAGTAATATGCATAATTTTGGCTATTTAGAATGTTGCATGCCGCTGTATCTGTAATGATGGTAGATGTCATTGCTCATTTCTTACCATCAGGTGAGCGTTGTACTTATCTTGTTATCTTATATCATAAAAAAAAAGATTCTTTGATTGGATTGATTTGATTTCGGAGCACAGAACAATGATGATGCTGCAATTTGGAGACAGAATTTTAGAGGCTAACGCATTATCAAGAACCGGAAAAACGAGCCCTAAGTATCTTATCTTTTGATAATTCAAGAGCATAATGGAAAGTTAAAATCCATGCGTGTATGCGTGTCAAAGAAATATACATACAGACACTCCAAAAATATAACGCACGTTCTAACGCAGTCTCGGATAAATAAACCATAACATAAGAAAACCACAAAAAGCAGGTGATATAGTGGTCAAACGCTAGCCTATATAATACAACAGGTAATATTTTTAAAAACCTTTTTAAACACAAGCTTTAACATAACCTAGGACCAGAGTAAGTCAAGACAAATTAAACGAGCCCAAATACGACAGGCGACAAATATAACTTGAGTAGCTTAGAAGTTTCTTTGACCACCTTTCAGCTCCATCATCAGATCAGCACCATGTCATCATAATATTGCATTGACACACGATTTATGCATGTATGCAAAATTTCAGCTCAATCGAACCCCTGGAAGTCGCTCTAAAATCAATCGCAAGATTTGTGACGGACAAATAAATTCGCCGTGAGTGGAGATAAAGCTTGTAAAAAAAACTCTACACATAATAGTAATAATTAAGTTTTTTATATTATATCATACAGTCTAGCGTTTGACTACTATATCACCTGTTGTTAAGTGATGATGCGGTCGAGGATGGTAAGTTAAGCTTTAGATAATACTTACATAGGCTTCTTGCCGATAACTATCGCGATGCCATCGATGATGTAAGCAGGTACCCAATGGAGGAAGAACACGTAGAAAGCAGTCATGAACCGTGATGGTGTCAGCCGCAAGAGGTAGAAATACACCGCTTGTACCGTTGGCACTTCCAGTCCGTATATTTCATTGTATTTCATGAAGCTTTCTGTGGATATAGAAAACAGTTTGTCAATATCACAGAAATATAATTTTGACAATAAGTTAAAGAGCGGCAGGGGTGGCTCTTGGGCCACCTCTAAGCCGCGCGAATAAACGATAAGTTCTTCTGCAGTAGTGATTTGCCTGGCTGTTTAATGAAACTAGCAAGTTAATAAAATAGCTAAATTTCTTTCAGGCGTTTAGTTAAACATTACCAAACCAACATCACAGAAATATGAATAATAATGTAATTTTATATATCTGTGATCAATATACATTATAAATATAATGTTGTGAAGATGACTGCGCTGCGTGCGTGTGTTAAAAATATTGAGCATCATTTCGCACAAGGTACAGGTAATGTAGGTATGATTATTAAAGATATTTAAAATGCAAAGCAGTTTTTTGAAATCCTACGTTTTCCTTAAGTTTGCCGTATGTAATTACTTCCCATAATTCGTTCCTTATTAGCGACACTATCGAATGGTGTAATAATACAGGGTTTTTTTTATCAACGTGTTTGATTCCTTGGCCCGAGACTCCTTTGAGTACTTTTCGCTATTCCTCATAATTTCTAATTTGGCCATCCACGGCCACTTGAAAAATTCATCTATACTAATGTTATAAGGAGAGAACATTTGTATTTTTGTATTTTTGTTATTTTGTATTTTTGTATTTTTGTATTTTAGTATTTTTGTATTTTTGTATTTTTGTATTTTTGTATTTTTGTATTTTTGTATTTTTGTATTTTTGTATTTTTGTATTTTTGTATTTTTGTATTTTTGTATTTTTGTATTTTTGTATTTTTGTATTTTTGTATTTTTGTATTTTCGTATTTTTGTATTTTTGTATTTTTGTATTTTTGTATTTTTGTATTTTTGTATTTTTGTATTTTTGTATTTTTGTATTTTTGTATGTTTGTAATGAGTAAGCTCAAAAACTACTGAACCGATTAAAAACATTCTTTCACTAATACATAGAATGGACTTTCGGAATGAAAATAGGCTATATATTATCCCGTTTACATTAAAGGTACATTCGTGGAGACCTAATTTGCAACCTAAGTCGGCAAATAAACGGTCCAAAAAACACGTTTCTTACGAACGCTGCTTAATTGAAAATAGATAGAAGAATATTTTCTATACAAGAGTTGTACAACTTAATAAGACCTACAAAAAAGTCCGCGACAGCATATGTCTATCTCTTAAGGTTGGCCCACAGTAACCAGTTTTTTTCTTAAAATTTTTGTTAAAAAATATTACATAACTTCCAAGGCTATTTTCAAGTATATAGTATTAATCCTTATCCAAATAACGTTAATTAGCTTGGCCACATATCCTACATTAAAATTGTCCTTTACAGTATATAATTCAAATGAAAACTCTAGAAGATATCACGAATTTCACAAACACGCATCGCAAAATTTATAAAATATTTGCAGTGAAACCACAGATTAGGTCATAGTTACTACGAAAATATCATTATAAGCTTAGCTATGCTGTAGATCCCCACCGATCACAATCAATTTGAAGTCAATATAGTATAATAATATGATCTATTGTATAAAATAATATTCATCTATATATATAATAATATAATATAATATTTTAAACCACCCCGATCTATGTATAATAGCTTTTTCCAATGACTAAACACGACATTTAAAATCTGAGCTGTTAGTTGGTGAGGATTTGAGTATTCTGTAGAGTCCAGGAGGCTTCCATGTTCTTACAATAAGTTCGTTGAAGAAGAAGATTTTCGAATTGATCAGACCTATGAAAGTTGATTTCATAGCGCAATTAACTAGAAAAAAGCTCATAATTTTATAACGATTGAACGAATTTTCATGAATCAAAGCTAAGAAATCTCTCGATGAAGACATCTATAAAATAAATAAAAAACTATCAATAATAAAAACAAAATCGGTTCATCCGGTTAGGTGCTAAGATGCTACAGACAGACACACAGATACACACGTTAAACGTATATTACCTACAGTACAGTACATTTTGCGTCGGGGAACGCCGTATGGTTACGGCGGCAGATGTACTCCTTGGTGGTAAGCTACTTTTTGGTAGATTTAATGATTCCACTACCACTGTACGAAAACTCATGATTCATGAATGCACATAAAACTTTCATTGGTAGGTATATAGCTAGGATTAGAACCAACGACCGTCGGGTCAGAATCAGGGTAACTATCCTTTACGCCAAAGGGCCGTCCAATATCAATACGTAAGTATTATAAAACAAAGTTCATCACTGCGTCTGTCTGTCTGTTCGCAATAATCTCAATAGCTACTGAACGGATTATCATGCGGTTTTGCACCAATAGCCAGAGTGTTTATGAGGAAGGTTTAGGTGCATAATTCGTTAAGGTTTTGTGTAAATTGGATGAAATATGACGATGGTTGTTAAATATGTCCATATTTTATATTCGATGCAACAAACTGATGCAAATTTTGTAGGCATATATGTTCTACCCGTGCGAAGCCGGGGCGGGCTGCTAGTCCTTTATAAGTCTGATAAACAAGCATTAGAAGAATTTTGTCGAGGACATTAATAAGTGTGTGTGCTCTTATTGTATTTTATTTTTCTAAAACTTGTGTTTTGCCGCGAGTTAGTGTGTAATAAATGTGGGTTATTAACCATTCCATTCAGTGGTATTCACCGGCATTAAGTGTGTTAAATGTGTGCGAATGTAGGGAAACAACAAAATATTATTTCTTTGAAGTGTAACTTTATATTGTGATCTGTGATTTACAGTGTGATCGAACCGTGGTTGAATTGGCAGAGCACCTGGACGTTAATCCGGGGGGTGCGGGTTCGAGTCACGTCGGTACGATGACATTTTGGATTGTGTTTAACAATAAACAACAAAATGTTAAGAAACATGCCATTTTACGTTTACACCAAAAATTACATCGATATTCTTCAGTAAAGTTACTTGTACTATTCATTTTTCTGTGGCAAAGTTCACATATTTACTTAGAGTATGTCTTGGCCTAGACTATCAATTAAAATTACTTGAATGTGACTTTGAATCGACTTAACGACTTGAATTTACGAAAACTTGAATTCACTATAATACTTTGTAGTGTCAAAGTAAAAAAAGTAAAGTAGTTTGTAGTAAAGTAAGGTTTTTGGTAGCAAGTCAAGTGGAACATCGATATAATATGCTCCTACCACCTGTGAGTTAATACACATAATCAACATTCAGACTAATTAAGCTACCTTCTACTTTTGTCTGAAAAATCTGAGATTGTGATGTCTAGTTAAAACTATGTCTGTGGAAAGTACCACTTACCCCAAGTTAAAGGTTGCTGTTCGGAAGACACGTAATTGTAAACTGGAGGGGGGAGATCCGGTGGTGGGGCATCTTCGTGGTTACCGGGATATTCCTGGAGATAACAACAAAATGACAATTTGAAAAAAATATCCACAACAACACCCTCTCGCGAGTCAACATCATAAAAGTCCATCTATGAACCATTACCGATTACAAATCTAATTATTTTATTAATTACCAATTAATAATTAATTAATTAAATTAACTATTAATTACCAATCTGGGTAAGCACGCTCCATCATTGATCGCATCATCACTTACCATTAGGTGAGACAGGTCAAGTGCTAACCAGTTCGGTGCAAAAAAAAATCGACTAAAGAAAACCGCATATATTATGGTTTTTAACTGACACAATTCGCCTGTATTTTTTTGTTTGTTACCTCAAATAGTCAGGTCAATTTAGACATTTGAAGGTGCATAAAGTCCCAACAAGCTGTAGCACGTAGCTTTCTTAGTACACAGCTCCAGTGACACACAGCTCCCGTAGCCCACACGCGCGCAACGTATATTATTATTCAAATGACGGGATAACTGCGCATTAGTATTCTATATTAGAAACGATTTAAGTTTTTCATAGTAATTTTGCGGGTTTGAAAAAACAAGCATAATATGTTTCATTTTGTATACTACCGATACTAAAATGACAAAACGGCGTAAAATTCGCTTTCTAGACTCCAAATTCGACTCTTACTTAGGAATTTTGATGTTATTTTGTGAGATAAAAAAAAAGAATTCGTAAACTTTTTTTTTATTTAATTGAGTCAACCCTTACTGTATCAGGCGCGCGCCGATACATTGCGCGCTAAACGAAGTAATAACAACGCTAGGTCGAGCGCCTAAGACACATTTTTGCTTGTATTGTCTGAAATAAACGTTGGTATTGTATTTTTGTAGGGGAGTGAAGTATCTGTTACGTAGTAACTATTATATAATCTGTGCTATAAGTGACTCTGGTTCTGTTCACTAAATCTATTTTACCTTAGCAGTTTTCCAAGCAGTAGCTATACAGGCGTTGACAACCATGTCTCCAGGTACCAGGTCAGCGATGGCTTTTGGATTGCAGTGCAGGACGTGGAGTAGACCAACTGCTGCTCCAACCACCACCTGGAAAAGATCACATTTTCTTAGAATAAGTTATCACTAGCTGATACCCGCGACTTTGTTCACATACATCAAGAATTTTATCACTGTAAGAACCATTTAGACTGGAAGAGTTTCTCGTCTCGAAGTTACAATAATCGAAAGAGTATAAAATAGTTCGTCATTTAGACGAAGAAACTACACACACTTCTCACTCTTCCAGTCTGGCGACAATGCGCCTCGCAAAAGAATATTGATAGTTCCCGTCTGAACAGAAGTTTAAAGCAATAATCGTATATCAATTCTCTCGATTATTCCAGACCATAGATATTAAAAACGATAGAAACACTAGATTGGATACGTTTTTTTTATAAGGTACTTACTCCAGTGGGTCCATAAACGTTGTCGATCCATCCAGACACTGGTTCTTTAGCTGTTCCAATCACTAGAAACAAAAATATTTCATTAAAATTATGCAATCATTTATTATCTCATGAAAGAACATTTCATATAATTCCTTCTTTGACATCGCAAACAGGTGATAGGAGCATCGATATTCCGCTTAAATTGTCATTAAAAAGTAGCTTACCGCTATTAAGTAGAAAATTTACCGCCATAATCTTAACATAGCTATCACATTAAAACCCGCTCTAATAAAGTCTCAGTCCCATGTCAACACAACACAAAAAAACAAACCGGAACAAAAAAAAAATCATTAAAGTGTTACGGGAGCACCTTGAGAGTCAGACCCCATACTAGGTATAGCGTATTCACCATCCTCGACCACATCATCGCTTACCACCCGGCGAGATAGTGGTCAAACCATAGATTTAAGATGAAAAGTGTAAATCAGAGGGCTGTGGGTCAAACGCTAGCCAGTTAATAATAATAAGCCTCTCGTAGGTAAAGAGGCCTTCCCTCCCCTCCGCATACAATTTGAAACATCAACAAACCTATTGAGGGTCTGAAGAGTGCCACGGGAAGACCTTTGCAGTATTTCTGGACAACATCTTCAGCTGCTGCTTTGGTGTATGCATAAGTGTTTGGAAAATCTCCGAGCAACCTGAAAATAAACATTACAATAATGATGCTATAGCATAAAGACTTCCACGGTCACCATCTTCTACCACGTCATCGCTTACCACAAAGTGCGAAAGGACATAGGATAATTAAAAACCCAAGTGAAGCCTTGGCAAAAAGCTGAATGGCTAAGGCGTCGACCTGGCAATCGAGAGGTCGTGATTTCGATTTCTACCCATTGCACTATAATTGACGTGAACCCACTCCAGACACAAGCATATTTAGCTTAGTAGGAGGGGTTAACAAGACTACTTAATGTGCAACCCATATTACTAGTAAGCTGTGCACCCTCGAGTTAGCAGCTATCCTTGAGAGCCAGATCCCATTCTAGCGTGCTACCATCCTCGACCGACCTACTAACTAACATCCTCGACCGACTTACTAACAGGTGAGATAGAACTGTCAAGCGCTAGCTTATACGATACTAAAAAGAATCAGGGACAAGATACTAAGGAGTTATTAATTAAAATGAGGGTTTCTTACCCAGTAGTGATGTTATTGATGACCTTATCTTCCATGGTCTCCACGAGATCAATCAGTTTGTCCCCCGGCAGCGCACTCTCGTAGAATTTCTCATCAATCACTTTTTGTGGACAGTTACTGGAAAGAAGCATATACAATATTTAAATTTGTGAAATGTAAACATTTTTAGGACTGATTATCGACAGGCAGCTTAACTGGAAAGCACAGAAATTACAGAACTGTGCAGAAAATTAAGCAGTACTTCATATGCATAATTAAAAATAGCCCTTATCGTAAACCGATGGCTTACTGATTGGACTCGCTGCTTCCATTTTCCGGTATGGTATCATCTTTTGGGGAAACTCAACTGAAATCCAAACCGCAATTAAAGCACAGAAGCGCTGCAAAAAAGCCATGTTTGGTCTCCAGCCTACGGACAGTTGCAAACCTTATTTCAGCTCGCACAACATCTACCATCAACTACCATCGTTTTACATCCTCGAGGTTGCCATTTTTGTGCGAAACAACCCTAAATTATTTCAATGGATGTCGGATATTGTGCAGCGGAATAGGCGATCAGCGATGTAACGACAGACTGTGTCTACATAGGGCAAAAACTACCTTGATGCATGAGAGTCTGTTATGTATGACTAACGTGACCATTTATATTTTATGTCAGAGCGGGACATCTGCGAATCACTACATAGCATAGTATAAAACAAAGTCGCTATTTTTGTCTGTTTGTCTGTATGCTTAAATCTTTAAAATTACGCAACGGATTTTGATGCGGTTTTTTGTAATAGGTAATTTGCCTTCCCGCTCGGGGCGCCCGCCTGCCGTGCAACGCATTTCGAACGAGAAAAATACATTTTAAACTATCGT
The DNA here is from genome assembly GCA_954871355.1 of Cabera pusaria. Taxonomy (NCBI): domain Eukaryota; kingdom Metazoa; phylum Arthropoda; class Insecta; order Lepidoptera; family Geometridae; genus Cabera; species Cabera pusaria. The sequence goes on from OX940915.1 coordinate 3,893,575, forward strand.
TTGGTCTATTTGCAAAAGCGGGACAATTTTGGCCTTGCGGGGGACACCGGGACAGACTGCCTGAAAGCGGGACTGTCCCGCCCAAAGCGGGACGTATGGTCACGTTATGTATGACTCCAAAAATGCATAATAAAATTCCAAATTGCATTATATTATTCAAAAAGAAATTTAAAATGCTATTGGTTAGTATTTACTAACCAATAGCATTTTAATTTCTTTTACTTTTAAACGTTACTATACGATTAACGATTTTCTAAATGATAATATTAATTATTTTAACATTTGTGACATTATATTTATGACAGATTTATTGTTTATTATTATTTTTTTATTTTAAATGGAAAAATATCAAGTAAAAACTTGAAATTTTTCCTCATTACAATGTATTTGTATTAACAATGTATTAACAAAACTTTGTTGCTTTATCGCACTAATAAGGTAGTCATTATTAATATTTCTGTGTTTTATCCTTATTTCTTTTATTTCTGTTCTAATAATGGTGTAATCATTAATTTTCTATTCTGTACATATTTTTCCTATATTGGTAATTAGTCTATAAGATAATTTGATGCCATCTCTCCATTGATCTAAACAAAAAATATTCAAAAAATTGCACACCACTGTCAATATTATTAGAATGTAAGTCCTTCTAATGTATTTACATCTTTGTTATACCTACTTCATTCAGCAATTAAATGTTTTTGATTTTGAATTCATTTTTACACTACAAGATTGATGCAAACTACCATAAGGGAGGACTTCCAGATCTTCTTCAGAGCTACAGAATGAAGGCTTTTATAATTTAAGATCGATTAAAAACGAAATAACCGGCCAAGTGCGTGTCGGGCCACGCGCAGTGTAGGGTTCCGTAGTAGCCTGTTATTCAATGCAAGTCTTTACCCGTTATAAACAAGCAACTAGGTACTCCGTCTTTGTCACTTTAAAGGATTTTGTATTAGGTACAAAATTATACAACACCCAAGTTCAACGACTATTACTGCTAAACTAATAAATTTATCTTAACCGCTATAATTTTCCTTTAAAGTTCATGAAATGCGCTATTATCACGAATTTTTCCAGATTTTTCAAGTCAGCAGTTTAGCTTTTAGAGGGGGGGGGGGGGGGGACGCCCTATTGGAACAAAAATTTGCACTTTAAAGTTTAATATTTCGTAAATGGAGCATTCAATCGAAAAATGGTATTAGCAACTGTTAAATCATTTTAAAAGACCTATTCACACGTTGGGGTAGGCAATGAAAAAAAAATCATCCCCACTTCTCATATAGGGGAGCTACCCTAAAAAAATATTTTTCAAAATTTTATTTCAGCACTTTGTCGGCGTCATTTATTTACATATCCCCACAAAGTTACAGCTTTCTAGTATTAACGGTCTCTTAGCAAAACCTTGGATAGACAGACAGACAGACGGACATGACGATACTATAAGGGTTCCTTGTCAGGACTACGGAACCCTAAAAAAACGACTTCCAGCCGTGGAAGTCAGTTTCAGTAGCAAGCATGAGACGTTTGTCGTCATATCTCTGGAGATACTCATCAGTGTGGTTAGTGCTAGTTTCTTCAGATTGGTTTACTTACTCGATCACGTTAAAGTAAACTCAGATTTGTATGGAATTAATAAGCGCCATCTAGTGTGCATGACAGGTAACATTGTAATGTCCAAATCAGCGTTTACTTTAAACGTGATGGAGTTAACAATAAACAAACTCGCACTTCGACTCGAATATTTGCAATCCACAATGCTCCGATCGAAAACTTCGGTAATTTGAAAAAGTCCGTGATTCTTATAGAAAAGTTTTCGCGAACAAATAGTTCACGGATTAATCCAATATTCGCAGCGTCCTGCATGCGCGATCTAGGCGGCGATCAGATAGCGCAGTAGTATTTGTACCGACTGGTTCACACCAAACGCGATCGGAAAACAATTGAAAAGTACTGAGATCGCGCCCGCAGATCGCAGGACGCCGCGGCGTGGCCGTATCTGACGCTTCCGAATTTGAAACGGACATCGGACATTATCTCAAACGGACATCGACATAACATTTCATTTGACATTAGCTTGACATCTGTCATCATCTCAAGGTAACAGGCACGGGTAACAGGCGTCCAGAATGTTGTATACCGCTGTATCTATAATAGGTAGACGCCATCGCTTACCATCAGGCGAGCGTCGTGCTTGTCGTGTCACCTAATATTATTTAAAAAAATCTATATTGTAAGTTAAAGCAGAACCCTTCGTGTGCTAGACTGACTCCTTGGCAAGCTTGAGGCTGTTGGTTGTTGTCAAGCCACCCCCTGATTCTCAATCATTCGAAATCAAATTCTAATTCGGAAACTGCCTTTCCTTTGACTCAGATCTTTACTTTTCACAATGCTCTAATCCAAAACTTTTTTTATTTAAATGTGAAAAAATCTGTGATTCTAATCGGAAAGGTTTCCGCGACTAAATAGCTCACGGAATAATTAATATTCGAAATTCAAAATGATGCTTTCGTATTCGAATGTATCCGATTGAAATGACCACTATATTGTTATCTACGACATTCAATCTTAGATATTCGTAGTAAATCGTAGTAGTCGCAAAATTAATAGCATTGACATTGCAACGCTAAAACTCAATGTTAATTCAAATGATTACATAAATTAAATAAAGTATTTACGTCTCCGGAAGTATCTGATTATTAACTTTTTAAATATCATGTTGACAGATAATGACGCAAGAGAGGCCAATGTCGATGCTTGTAGAGCAAATTCAATATTTATCTAACCATTTAGTTAAGGCTTGGGGTAGACAAAGTTTTTAGCACGCAGATATTTTTTACCATAATGCGGCAATAACTCAATAGCTAAGGCGTCAGCCTGGTGATCGAGAGGTTATGAGTTCGAGATACACATAAATCGACAGATTTTATTGTTTAAGGGTTACTTTCATTACAATGTGAAACGAACTGCCGTCTGCTGTTTTTCCTCAGAGCTACAAGGTGGAGTCTTTCAAAAAGGGCGTTAAAAGAATCTTGACAAGTCGGTCGCATGAGTGACGTTCATAGGTGACGGTGACTACTTCCCATCAGGTGGGCTGTTTGTTTATTTGCTACCTGTATCATAAAAAAGTTAGTTGTCTGTAAAGTCAGTTTACGGACGATAATTTTACGTGATAAAGACCGACCGAACATACGATCGTGCCTCTCTTCCGCGCTCTCGCTCGCACGCGGAACGTGACACTTTTTCGTGCGTACCGCCAGCGCGTAGACGTAATATAAATTGACTGCGCAAAACGGCCCTGATGAGAACGACCTAAAACGGAGTTTGTCCCTTTCTTTTGTATGGACGACTTTTATATATACTATACATATAGTATAGAACATATAGAGCACTATTAGGTTGTTAGACAAGGACACACTCCCACTCTGGTGCCTCTCAATAGGGCCGTTTTGTTCTACAATACAATTACAACCTTATTGTGACAGCATACGGATTAAATTGAATTTTTCAAAACATCTCTAGTGCACCATCCTTTTATATTACGTCTATGAGCCAGCGTTTATCAATTTATGAGACGTTATCACGTCAAAAAACATTGTATTTGTTTATTCTCGTTCTAAATATAAACTTAAAATTGGTATGCCAAATCTCAGACCCTTCGCACATGAGCCCTTCGTGAGCATCTAATAACATAATTTAAGATCATTTAAGAACTAAAAGAACCGACTACAAACGTAGACGTAGTAACTATTATATAATCTGTGCCAGTAGTAAGTAGTATATCGTCGAGATAAGTAAATGCATCGTAATACAAATGTTAATATATTAAAAACGGCTCGGCCGATTTCGTTAAAATTTAAATAGGAACCACCTGGGAAGGGTACCCTTTAAAAAAATTAAAGAATTTTCCAAATCGGTTCAGGCATATTCGAGTAACCGGGTTCCGAAGAATTGAGAATCTCCTCCTTTTTTGTGAAGTCAGTTAAAAAATCCGATGGTTTGTCTGTCTGTCATCAGCCTAACGAATAGAACTAGTTATTAAAATCACACAACATTTCAAGGTGAAGGTAAAGTAGAGCCGATGACATTACATTATTTAAAGTTATGTGTAAACTATAATATTCTATTTACATATATGTGCATAAAACATAGGTAGGCTCTTTTATGTTGTATGTTGAAATAATGTCTGTGTGTTTAACCTGGTGCTGCTGTGTGACGTAACCAGCGTTGTCAAACCTCCATATTTTTCAGAAGATTTCCTGTGTTATCTAAGATTCTCCTGATCTACTGATTTTACTATAAATTCTCCTGATTTTTTTGTAAAAATAATTAAGATAGTTTACAACTAAAACAACCGACTTCCATGTCCCGCGAGTCAGTTTCAGTAGCATGGTTGAGACGTTTATCGTCATATATCTGGAGATAATTATCAGATCTCGATGAAATTACAATGGGACCACCTTGAAAATAATATCCTACTGATAAAAAAAAGAATCATTAAAATCAGTTAATAAAAACATACAGACGAATTGAGAACCTCCTCCTTTTTGGAAGTCGGTTGAAAAAAACTAACCCTTCTAGGATCATTTTGTTGTCTGTCTGTCTGTATGTCTATGCACGCGTTCCTGAGAAAAGGGTCTTGACAGGCGGACAGACAGACCGACAGACAGACAGACGGACAACAGTGTTCCTTTTTTCCTTTTGAGGTACAAAACTCTAAAAAGCTCAGTTTTAAAACGGCTGAACTATTTTCATTAATAAAAACTAAGAACACTCTCATTTAGACACCTATCAAACAAAAACAACTAAGTAAATCACAATTGGTTCATCCGTTTGGTCCGATCCGTTTATAACACCCCCTTTCTTTAAAAAAAAACCGGTTGACGCCAGTTACTGATAATGATTACTAGAGATCTTCTATAATAACATTTATAAGCAATACTTTCCGTTAAGTTAGGTTGGCTACAAAGTCCGTTCATAATTCGGGTATCAACAATGTAGGGAAGTGCCTCTTATAACGTAGTACAACAACATACAAACTCTTTCGTAAGGATGTGATAACACACATTAAAACAGTAATTTGTAGGGGCGGCCATGTTATCGTAGAAGATCTCTACGTAGTTAATGCATGAAATCTTTGAGTTTCTGGCTGAATACTTAAAGCATGAAATGCATACTGGGTCTGAGTACTTTCCGTGGTAGTTTTGATTTTGATGATTTTGTTATAGTTAAAAATACCAACTACTACACTTTTTTAGATAGCTTAAAGGTACGGTTGCGCGATTTAGGCGGCGATCAGATAGCGCAATAGTATTTGTACCGACTGGTTCACACCAAACGCGATTAGAAAACAATTGAAAAGTACTGAGATCGCGCCCGCAGATCGCAGGACGCCACGGTCGGGCCGTATCTTAATAAACTAGGAAATTTTATTAGTAAGTTTTTCGTCTTAGTGTTTTTTTTTTACATTGTTTAGCACTAATCGTAAACATTATAAAAAAAATTACAAGTCATTGTTCATTGTTATTACATTCTAAGTATTTTTGGATATTTTATTACTTCTTAAGCTTTATATATACAAATTAAAAAGATTGAATAACATTTGATTACCCTTTTTTTTATTTTGTTACAAACCTCAATTATTTTTCCAAAAATTGCTAATAAAAAAATATCGTGTGAACCATCTTTGTTAAGTCGGTCCTAAAATTTGTAGCATGTATGCAGAATTTTTACTTTAGTTTAAAATTACTACTAGATATGATTATCTATCCATATATTATTGTAACTATATTATGATATATAATTATTAACGTTTTTGCACATTACTACAGCAATAATATTATTAGAAATACAATTGTCTGTTTTTGCCGGATATTTTTGACGCACCGGATATGGAAATAGTTATCTATTCGTATATAGTTATTTAACGTATATTTGCATGATTGTCTTAGAAACACCGGAAAGAAGCGTTTGGATTTTTATATATTATATTATATAACAATTGATAATGTCACCCATTACTACTTTTTCATATATTCATGGTTACTACTATTACTATTTTTAAAACTCGAATCAAATAAAAAAAAAGGTTTATATATTATTAAATACATACATTAAAATTTCCGACATGATATTAGGAAAAATTGTGAAAAATTCAAGCATTTTTACCCCGGTTTAAGTTAAACGATCTTTGTCAATTATATATTACAGAGGAGATACAATTAATTTTTAAGTTTAAAAGAAATACTAATAAATTAACACCATAAACTTAAGGTAAAGAGTTTCAATTTAATTATCTAGGTAACAGTAAAAAAGAAAAAGGTTCTCAATTTGACGGAATCTTTTATTTTTTATATATGTTCCCCGATTACTCAAATACGCCTTGAACGATTGCGATTTTTTTTGTTTGAATTTGTTTTTTTCCCCAGATGGTCCATTTAAATTTCATTGAGATATGTTCAGTATCTCCAGAGATATTGAGATATACACCTGTTTATCATATATAAACAGGTTTATCATTATCTTCATACAAACTTGGTACTAAAAATGACTAGCAACTACCAAAAATAACTTCTTTTAGATTTTTCAACGATATTAAATTATTACATAGTTGGGTGCAATGCTATATAATTAAAAGCCATCTGCCATTTATCCGACCAAATTTATTTTGCCGGACGGCCCATCTCTCACAAAAACATTAAAATAATTGTTCTGTTCTCAGTACTAGTACGTACTTGTACTGATATGTATTGTGGTACTAGATAATAATTTATTTCCTTGTAGAGACATATTATTATTACCTATAACAAATAACATGTATAAGTAAAACTAAATAATCGCAACTGTTCTGAATGTACTATGTATGTAATGTGTGTATGTACAGTGTATTGGCGCAATGCCTACGCCTGTGTTCATATAACCATTAGAATACAAAATAATATCAAGAAAAAACGAAACGAAACAAAAGCTGCTAACGAAACTCTATTACCCACTGAGACTACACAGTTTGTCTGTCCGTCTGTTACAGATTTGTACCTTCTGAATCGTAATCAACAGAAACTTGAAATGTTATCTAAATGTGTTATATAATATTTTTTATGCACGACGCACTTCTATGACACTACATTAAAAAAATATATTATATAGGCTAGCGTTCAACCTCTATCTCATCTGTTGGTAAGTGATGATGCGGTCGAGGATGGTAAGCGCGCTAGGCCTACTACAATGGGAACTGGCTCTCAAGGATAGCTGCCGGAACACATTAGATGTTTTGATTCTTCACAGAATATGCGTGCGGTAGAATAAACGCACCGCAACCGCGTTAGCCCCGGATCTACATTTTTTTAGAACCGGGGCAGAAACTTTATAGTGGCGCCCCTCCCTCCAGCGTTTGAGATAAATTAGTTAAAAATCTCACATATGTAATATATATATTATTTAAACTGGCCAAGTGCAAGTCGGACTCGCTCTCGTAGGGCACCGTAACACAGTAGAGTATTTTATAACTATGATTTTTCGCCACTAAAAAAATAAATTTGTTTTCCATAGAGTTTGTATTAAAAACAATGTTATATTTGCGGTCGCTATAACTCAAAATCTGCTGACTGTATCTCGTTAAAACCAATTTTCGGTGCAAGTTTTTATTGAGATCTAAAGAAAATATTTTTTCTAGATGTTTCACTCCTTTACTTTTTTAGAGGTAGTGGGGGGGGGGGGGAGGGGGAGGCGGGACACACAAAAAAAGGTTTTAGGAAGTAAATCTTTCAAACATAAGAAGAATTTTTCGAATCAGTCCAAGCGTCTGAGTAATCGGTGAACATACATAAAAAAGTGTGGTGTGGTTTTTATGAAACCACGATGCAAGTGAAACTTTTTACCCGACTACAGCGAAGCAAAAAGGAGGGTTATGTTTTTGACCGGTATGTGGGTATGTATGTATGTAAGTATGTTTGTATGTATGTTTGTATGTATGTTCATCTGTTCCCTCATAACTTCTAAGCTACTTATCATAATTTGACAAATGAGGTGTCGTTGGACGCGTCTTATTTGTCTGCTGGTTATAAGCTATGTGACGAATATAATTCCTATAGGTTTTTGTCATAATATTTGCTTATCATATTGGCAGTGAGCATAACAGTTATTAGTCCTAATGTTTGTTGTCCTAATATTTTTGTGTTCATACACAATGTATTTTTAAAGAATTATCAAGAACAGGTTAAAAAAACAATATTATATTTATGTATTTTTTTAATTATTGTAACATAAATAGTGAGTCAGGTTTATTTATTTATATCCATGCAGGTTTATTGTTTCATGCAATTAATTTAATTTATTCACATACTCATTTTTGTTATTAATTTTACTCAATTTTTAATGTAATCACTGACTTTATAGGTTGTGTCTGAAATAAATGATTTTATTATTGCAGTTTTTTAAAATATCTTATAGGCTAGCGTTTGATCACTGTCTCACCTGTTGGTAAGTGATGATGCGGTCGAAGAATTATATTAATAATAAAAAACAGTATAAATGTTATATACCATGTTGATGAACAACTACGTACGTTCGAAACCGTTCGTACGAAACGTACTTCGCGAACTCACGGCGTGACCTCACTCCCGAGGAAGAGCGACGGACTCGCTCGAAACCAAAGTCGAGAAAATTCGACTAAAGGTACGTGAATTACATCCACTTTATAGCATTAATGTGTAAGGGGCCGAAATAAAGACATTTTATTTTTTTATGAACAATATTACAAATTCACGATAATTAAATAAAAACAGTAGGTTATGGTGCGGCGGGGTGGCCCTTGCGCCTCCCTTACGCCGCATGTTTATAATTTTTAATGCTAGTCTCCACAGAACCACAGAAGAAACAATAGGTTATGGTGAAAATCTGATTTTTATAGCACGTTATTAATTTTAGGGCATTATATAATTATGAGGTGAAATTTTATAGTGGTTGAGAGTTAGGACAAGTAAGTTTATGAGTTTCAATTATTATGAATACTAACATTAGGACGAGTGGTAATTAGGGCATGATACATTATGAGTTACAAATGTTATTACTACTAAGATTAGGACAAGTGATAGTAGGAGTAAATAATATTATGACTACAGATTATTAGTAACAAGTAATATTAGGATTTGAAATTTATGACTTTCAAAAATAGGGCTTAAAATGTTATGCGAATAGATAGGTAACCGGCGTAGCTACAGCAGACCTTGATATTTTGAAGAAACAAATTTTGTTCTGGTAGCATTTTCCAGGGAGGTATCCGGGGAATATATTTGTATTTATTTATTTATTTATTTATTAGGTGCATATTACAGTATACAGAACATACATTTTAAATAACATATACATAAGTGAAATCGAACAATTCTGTAGACCAAAGTTACATGCACACAACATGGATTTACAGTGTTGAAGACTTGCCCAAATATTAAACATTAACTTATATACCATTACAAATTTTTGTGATTCAAATTTAATAAATTAATACGAATACAATATTTATGTTCCGAAGATTTAATGCATTTAATGTATGGAAAAGTGCACCCCGCGTTCGCTCTTAATCTTGGTGAATAGTGTAGATTAGTATTAATAAAACATAATCACTATTTTTCCGACCTAACTGACTAAATAAGTCGTCATTTTTACAGTTAGGTCGGAAAATAATATGTATATTCAACAATACCTACATGTTTTCTTATATGTAATGTGTAATAACAATACATTTAGTTAGCAACGTTATTTATGACATTAAAAAAAAAAAACTTTGCTTGAAGAAAATTAAAACGATTTTAATTAAAAAGTATTTGATGCAATGTATATCATACTAAAAATCTTTATCACTCCAAAGACGCCAGCGATTTTTAAGATTAAGTACCTCTTCTTTTTGGGAAGTCGATCATTTAAGCTCACGTGCCCTTGCTACTTATAGTTGTTACTGAAGCCAATAACAGTTATGTGGCCCTGCAAGTTTCGAAATGCGTAGTCGCGTGTTTACCACACTTTTGGTAAATATGGGTTGGGAATTATTCAAGGAATACCTAAACAGCAACGGTACTTGAAAAATAGGCAGGTATTGTATAATAATAAGTAGTAATGCTTTTGAATCTGTAAGATCAACCTTTGACTGTTTTTAGGGTTCCGTACCTCAAAAGGTAAAAAATGGAACCCTTATAAGATCACTTTCTTGACCGTCTGTCCGACTGTCTGTCTGTCTGTCTGTCTGTCTGTGTGTCACCAGTCACCACCGATTTTCTCAGGTACCGTTAGACCTAGCAAGTTGAAATTTATACAAGACTAGCCGCCCGCCCCGGCTTCGCACGGGTAGAACATATATGCCTACAAAATTTGCATCAGTTTGTTGCGTCGAATATAAAATATTAACATATTTAACAATCATCGTCATATTTCAACCAATTTACACAAAACCTTAACGAATTATGCACCTAAACCTTCCTCATAATCACTCTGGCTATTGGTGAAAACCGCAGGATAATCCGTTCAGTAGCTATTGAGATTATTGCGAACAGACAGACAGACGCAGTGATGGACTTTGTTTTATAATACTTACGTAGTGATATTGGACGGCCCTTTGGCGTAAAGGATAGTTACCCTGATTCTGACCCGACGGTCGTTGGTTCTAATCCTAGCTATGAATATATCTACCAATGAAAGTTTTATGTGCATTCATGAATCATAAGTTTTCGTACAGTGGTAGTGGGATCATTAAATCTACCAAAAAGTAGCTTACCATACCACCAAGGAGAACATCTGCCGCCGTAACCTTACGGCATTCCCCGACGCAAAAAGTAGGGGTAATATACGTTTAACGTGTGTATCTGTGTGTCTGTCTGTAGCATCTTAGCACCTAACCGGATGAACCAATTTTGTTTTTATTATTGTTAGTTTTTTTTGTTTGATAGATGTCTTCATCGAGAGTGTTCTTAGCTTTGATTCATGAAAATTCGTTCAATCGTTATAAACTATGAGCTTTTTTCTAGTTAATTGCGCTATGAAATAAACTTTCATAGGTCTGATCAATTCGAAAATCTTCTTCTTCGACGATATTGTAAGAACATGGAAGCATTGACCTGATGCTGGGACATCTCCTGGACTCCACAGAATACTCAAATCCTCACCAACTTACAGCTCAGATTTTAAATGTCGTGTTTAGAGTCATTGGAATGCTTTTAATGAAAAGATAATACATAGATCAGTCGGGGTGGTTTAAAATATTATATTATATTATTATATATATATAGATAAATATTATTTTATACAATAGATCATATTATTATACTATATTGACTTCAAATTGATTGTGATCGATGGGGATCTACAGCATAGCTAAGCTTATAATAATATTTTCGCAGTAACTATGACCTAATCTGTGGTTTCACTGCAAATATTTTATTAATTTTGCGATGCGTGTTTGTGAAATTCGTGATATCTTCTAGAGTTTTCATTTGAATTATATACTGTAAAGCACAATTTTAATCTATAATATGTGGCCAAGCTAATTAACGTAATTATTTGGATAAGGATTAATACTATATACTTGAAAATAGCCTTGGAAGTTATGTAATATTTTTTAACAAAAATTTTATGATAAAATGGTTACTGTGAGTCAACCTTAGGAGATAGACATATGCTGTTGCGGATTTTTATGTAGGTCTTATTAAGTTGTACTACTCTTCCATAGAAAATATTCTTCTATCTATTTTCAATTGAGCAGCGTTCGTAAGAAACGTGTTTTTTCGACCGTTTTTTGCCGACTTAGGTTGCAAATTAGGTCTCCACGAATGTACCTTTAATTTAAACGGGATAATATATAGCCTATTTTCATTTCGAAAGTCCATTCTATATATTAGTGAAAGAATTTTTTAAATCGGCTCAGTAGTTTTTGAGCCAAATCATTACAAACATACAAAAATACAAATGTTCTCTCTTTATAATATTAGTATAGATACTGAAGTCTATAGCCCTATTTGGTGTATAAACCAAGGTCAAATTTAGATTTTTGCGAAAACTTGTAAGTACCAAAATTTACCTTTATTTTCAACTTTTTTATTTTCGGAATTTTTCCTTTAGTTGTGCTGTAAGTGCTACCTTGCTTTAAACCAAAATAGACAATTCTAGGTCAACCGGAAGTACCCTATTGGTTTTGGGTCGCAAACCTATAGGGTACTTCCCGTTGACCTAGAATCATGAAATTTGATAAGATGCAAGGTCTTACAGCACAAATAAAGGAAAAATTCAAAAAACTATAAAAAAAGTTGAAAATTAACGGGTGTCCCTATACCTACATAGAAAACGCCAATTAAGATAGGCCTCTGAGTTATATGAGCGCTTATACAATTTATAGGTCTAGCTTATTGGTACTAACCAAAAAATGTTGGAACGGTAGCCTCGGTGGGCGAGTCCAACTCGACTTGGCAGTTTTTTTTATTAGGGTCACTAACATAAATTAAAAATCCTAATGACAATGGACAGGAAAATTTTTGAGGGCCCGGTGGCGCAATCGGGAGAACGGTCGGCTTTGATGCCGTGGTACCGAGTTCAATCCCCGCCGTGCACCAATAGATTTTTCTATCAAAAAAATTATGTGCGCTTATCACACACAGTGGCCCTCCGGTGAAGGAAACACATGGTTAAGAAACCAAAAACCCCCGCATGGTGGTAGGACACTATCTAGTGTCCGCCTGGCCAGCTACCAAGTTAGAAAATCTGTCACCCAACATCTAATGTGTTCCGGAAGCTATCCTTGAGAGCCAGTTCCCGTTCTAGGCCTAGCGTGCTTACCATCTTCGACCGCATCATCACTTACCAACAGGAGATACTGGTCAAACGCTAGTCGAAGATATTTAAAAAAAAATGTATTTTACATAAAATATTTAAAACTAGCTGCACCTTGCGGTTTTGCCCGCGTTAATTCATAATCATAATCATAATCGTAATCGTAGTCGTGGTCGTGGTCGTGGTCGTGGTCGTGGTCGTGGTCGTGGTCGTGGTCGTGGTCGTGGCCGTGGCCGTGGCCGTGGCCGTGGCCGTGGCCGTGGCCGTGGCCGTGGCCGTGGCCGTGGTCGTGGTCGTGGTCGTGGTCGTGGTCGTGGTCGTGGTCGTGGTCGTGGTCGTGGTCGTGGTCGTGGTCGTGGTCGTGGTCGTGGTCGTGGTCGTGGTCGTGGTCGTGGTCGTGGTCGTGGTCGTGGTCGTGGTCGTGGTCGCGGTCGCGGTCGCGGTCGCGGTCGCGGTCGCGGTCGCGGCCGCGGCCGCGGCCGCGGCCGTAGCCGTAGCCGTAGCCGTAGCCATAGCCATAGCCATAGCCATAGCCATAGCCATAGCCATAGCCATAGCCATAGCCATAGCCATAGCCATAGCCATAGCCATAGCCATAGCCATAGCCATAGCCATAGCCATAGCCATAGCCATAGCCATAGCCATAGCCATAGCCATAGCCATAGCCATAGCCATAGCCATAGCCATAGCCATAGCCATAGCCATAGCCATAGCCATAGCCATAGCCATAGCCATAGCCATAGCCATAGCCATAGCCATAGCCATAGCCATAGCCATAGCCATAGCCATAGCCATAGCCATAGCCATAGCCATAGCCATAGCTTAGCCATAGCCATAGCCATAGCCATAGCCATAGCCATAGCCATAGCCATAGCCATAGCCATAGCCATAGCCATAGCCATAGCCATAGCCATAGCCATAGCCATAGCCATAGCCATAGCCATAGCCATAGCCATAGCCATAGCCATAGCCATAGCCATAGCCATAGCCATAGCCATAGCCATAGCCATAGCCATAGCCATAGCCATAGCCATAGCCATAGCCATAGCCATAGCCATAGCCATAGCCATAGCCATAGCCATAGTCATAGTCATAGTCATAGTCATAGTCATTATAGACGGATGGGCCCATGACATGAGTCAGTTTCGCAGACTTTGCCATTTTACATGGTATAGTTGCCAGCTTTCCTGCTCGTCGCGTGTTGAAAGGGTGGTAGTCTGGGAAACAACTCTGGGAAAGAAATTTAGGTTTAGTCTGACAAACACTGCCACCTGGTATATCACCATAGATGGCAGTGTCAATATACCCAGACTTTTGAAAAATGGTCTCGCAGATTCAGACCGTTTAATGTGAGCTATAGCGCGCACGGCACGCTTCTGCATCCGAAATGCACGCAGCCACTCTGCAGCACGCCCCCACAGCTCCGTGCCGTATTGGAGCACCGAGTGTACCGTCGCAAAGTAGCACCGACCGCACCACACTCTCGGGGAGGAAGCGAGAAAGTCTGTAGAGAGCAAAGCATGCGCTGCCTAGCTTTCCACAGACCTTATCAATGTGACGTTCCCAGGTGAGAGCTCTGTCCAATTCGAAGCCCAAGAACGTGGTGGTGTCACACTCGCTCAGTTTAGTACCACTGTCAGTGTAGACGTGTAGTTTTTGAGGCTCACGACCGCCTAGTCGAAAGTCTATGAAGTGGGTTTTTGTCAAGTTCAACACTAGCCCACTGTCACGGAACCACGAGGCGAGTTGCCGCGCCGCGTCGTTCAAACACCGTTCGAGTTCGTCCACAGAGGGTGCCGTGACTACTGCCGCTACGTCGTCCGCTACATCAGTACATCGGCCGCTGTGACCACGTCAGGTACGTCATTCAGTAGTAAAGAGAACAGAATGTTAGAAACTGCTGACCCTTGAGCTACACCCATCGTTAACGAAAGTGGGTCTGATCGTTCCTGACCCGCAGCTCCCACAACTACCTGCGATCTGCCCTGCATCATGTCGCACAGTACGCCGAGAGCCCGGTTCTGTATCCCATAGTGACCAAGTTTAAGGGCTAAGATGGTGTGGTCGGCGACGTCGAACGCTTTTGAGAGGTCGCAGCACAGCACTGCTACATGCTGCTTCCCCTCGCGGGCGCACATCACGCGGCGCACCACCTCGCGAGTCAGGCTCGTGGTAGACCGGGACGCACGATACGCGTACTGTCGGTCTCACAGCGCGTTCGCAGACAGTAAGTACTCCGTCAGCCGGGAGCTAATACCTGGGAGTTAAATCCTGGTTTCTTGAATAATTATATCTATTGGTGAAAACCGCATTCAATTCCGTTGCGTAGTTCATAAGATGTAAGCGTACAGTTGGAAACAAATAGCTGAAGATTGAGCTCAGTGGCGTGCCATAGGAGAGGTCTATGTCCAACGCTTCATCATTTGAAGCGTACAGAGGGCTGGTGGTAAGTGGCTTTGTTTTAAACTATGTAACGTAGGACTAGTATCTCTTCTGTGGTAAAGATAACGTTTTCGAGTATGAATGAATGATGTGTGTTACTCTTTCACACATAAACGGACTTGATTTTGAATGAAGTTTTTAGGGTTCTATTTTTTTTTAGATAACTTTTTGGCGCCAATAATCCTTATTTTTTTTTTTAATTTTGATATACACAGTGTCACTTTCACGACTAAGACGAATCTATTGACACTACTCACATAAAAATACGACAATCCGTTTAAGGCTCTAGGGCGTGCCAAAGAAATATACATACATACACTCAAAAACATAATCCTCCTTCTTTCGCAGTCGGGCAAAAATAGATTTAAGTTAAAAAATAAAGGGGGGCGCCATACTAGACACGTATTTTTTCGGAACATTTTGTTCAATCTTATTAAATATTGTACTGTGGTACGGAACCCTACGTGTATGAGTACGACTCGCACTTAGCCAGTTTATTTTATGTATTAAGCTAGGTTGCAAGTTATAACTTTACTGTTGATTAACCACAGACTTGTGCAAAGGGAACTATGCCCATACAGCCAAGTAGATTTTTTTATTGATATGAAATGAAAATGAAATTTCATGAGATGAAATGAAATGAAACCTAACCTAACACATTCCATCAAATCATTAAATCTGATATTGAAACAAATTAGTAGCTTCTTTTTAGAAATATACGTATTTGCATGAATCATAAAAACTTCTTTGAATTTTGATTTTTTTTGATTTGATTTGGCTCCCTGATTGGTCTAAATTTAGTGAAGTGTAGTAACCACTAGAGGCGCTGTATTGTTTGTCATACAAAATTTGTTCGATATACAGTGCCACAAGTATAACTTGGCGGTGGTGGTTTTTGGAACTAATTCTTTTAATTGAAACTGTGAGTTTGACGTTTGAGAGATTACCGCGACATTATTGTTGATAAATCTGCTACATTAAAATAGTTCAATAATGCCAAAAGTAATTAAAAGTGGTTTAAGAGAAACTGTTATCAAAGTACAAAGTAAAAGCACAGTGGCGCACAGGCACGCCCAGTTATACTTGCCGGACTGTACGATATCGAATTTGATATGAAAACTCGTACTAAGGGTACTGGGGTGGTCCGTTCCCCCCATTGTAAATTTATCGAGATATGATGAGCACGGACACCGAAACAGATAATAATATACGGAAACACCTTAAAATTGGTACTATAAATTGTAGCGCGGCATTTATGTCGGGTTTTTTTTAAGTTTTTTATGCGATCTTAAATTACATTATTTATCAGATCAACAAGACAAATTTCGACTCAGCATGCATTTATAATTGACATCGGTAAATTAAGTTTTCACTAAAATGATAAAAATTAATCACTCAGGTCTTATTAAGTTGTACTACTCTTCCATAGAAAATATTCTTCTATCTATTTTCAATTGAGCAGCGTTCGTAAGAAACGTGTTTTTTCGACCGTTTTTTGCCGACTTAGGTTGCAAATTAGGTCTCCACGAATGTACCTTTAATTTAAACGGGATAATATATAGCCTATTTTCATTTCGAAAGTCCATTCTATATATTAGTGAAAGAATTTTTTAAATCGGCTCAGTAGTTTTTGAGCCAAATCATTACAAACATACAAAAATACAAATGTTCTCTCTTTATAATATTAGTATAGATACTGAAGTCTATAGCCCTATTTGGTGTATAAACCAAGGTCAAATTTAGATTTTTGCGAAAACTTGTAAGTACCAAAATTTACCTTTATTTTCAACTTTTTTATTTTCGGAATTTTTCCTTTAGTTGTGCTGTAAGTGCTACCTTGCTTTAAACCAAAATAGACAATTCTAGGTCAACCGGAAGTACCCTATTGGTTTTGGGTCGCAAACCTATAGGGTACTTCCCGTTGACCTAGAATCATGAAATTTGATAAGATGCAAGGTCTTACAGCACAAATAAAGGAAAAATTCAAAAAACTATAAAAAAAGTTGAAAATTAACGGGTGTCCCTATACCTACATAGAAAACGCCAATTAAGATAGGCCTCTGAGTTATATGAGCGCTTATACAATTTATAGGTCTAGCTTATTGGTACTAACCAAAAAATGTTGGAACGGTAGCCTCGGTGGGCGAGTCCAACTCGACTTGGCAGTTTTTTTTATTAGGGTCACTAACATAAATTAAAAATCCTAATGACAATGGACAGGAAAATTTTTGAGGGCCCGGTGGCGCAATCGGGAGAACGGTCGGCTTTGATGCCGTGGTACCGAGTTCAATCCCCGCCGTGCACCAATAGATTTTTCTATCAAAAAAATTATGTGCGCTTATCACACACAGTGGCCCTCCGGTGAAGGAAACACATGGTTAAGAAACCAAAAACCCCCGCATGGTGGTAGGACACTATCTAGTGTCCGCCTGGCCAGCTACCAAGTTAGAAAATCTGTCACCCAACATCTAATGTGTTCCGGAAGCTATCCTTGAGAGCCAGTTCCCGTTCTAGGCCTAGCGTGCTTACCATCTTCGACCGCATCATCACTTACCAACAGGAGATACTGGTCAAACGCTAGTCGAAGATATTTAAAAAAAAATGT
This sequence comes from Cabera pusaria, assembly GCA_954871355.1. Lineage (NCBI taxonomy): Eukaryota > Metazoa > Arthropoda > Insecta > Lepidoptera > Geometridae > Cabera > Cabera pusaria. The sequence goes on from OX940915.1 coordinate 3,911,432, forward strand.
ATTTTACATAAAATATTTAAAACTAGCTGCACCTTGCGGTTTTGCCCGCGTTAATTCATAATCATAATCATAATCGTAATCGTAGTCGTGGTCGTGGTCGTGGTCGTGGTCGTGGTCGTGGTCGTGGTCGTGGTCGTGGTCGTGGTCGTGGCCGTGGCCGTGGCCGTGGCCGTGGCCGTGGCCGTGGTCGTGGTCGTGGTCGTGGTCGTGGTCGTGGTCGTGGTCGTGGTCGTGGTCGTGGTCGTGGTCGTGGTCGTGGTCGTGGTCGTGGTCGTGGTCGTGGTCGTGGTCGTGGTCGTGGTCGTGGTCGTGGTCGTGGTCGTGGTCGTGGTCGTGGTCGTGGTCGTGGTCGTGGTCGTGGTCGTGGTCGTGGTCGTGGTCGTGGTCGTGGTCGTGGTCGTGGTCGTGGTCGTGGTCGTGGCCGTGGCCGTGGCCGTGGCCGTGGCCGTGGCCGTGGCCGTGGCCGTGGTCGTGGTCGTGGTCGTGGCCGTGGTCGTGGTCGTGGTCGTGGTCGTGGTCGTGGTCGTGGTCGTGGTCGTGGTCGTGGTCGTGGTCGTGGTCGTGGTCGTGGTCGTGGTCGTGGTCGTGGTCGTGGTCGTGGTCGTGGTCGTGGTCGTGGTCGTGGTCGTGGTCGTTGTCGTGGTCGTGGTCGTGGTCGTGGTCGTGGTCGTGGTCGTGGTCGTGGTCGTGGTCGTGGTCGTGGTCGTGGTCGTGGTCGTGGTCGTGGTCGTGGTCGTGGTCGTGGTCGTGGTCGTGGTCGTGGTCGTGGTCGTGGTCGTGGTCGTAGTCGTAGTCGTAGTCGTAGTCGTAGTCGTAGTCGTAGTCGTGTGTTTAATAGGGATTTTAAAATGAAGATAGGGTTTATGTACATCATATTTTTGTGGGGCGTAGCGTTGACGAGATATATCCCGCCGAAGTCAAGAAAACTAATTTTTACCCCACGGCGTCGCAAAGAAGCAGTTGGGAGGGTTATGTGTTTGTTGATCGCTGTGTATTTATGTAAGTATATTGACATGCATACATGTATACAACTATGCAAAAACCCCAAAATGCTTTAAATAAAATATAAGTTCAAAAACTAAAACCCGACTACTGAAAGATCACACTCTAAAAAGTATGAAACAAGAAAATATTCTCACCTGAGATCGCTCTGTACAAACTATTCAATATGTATCGTGTATTATATAAACAACTTACTTTTAATAAATATTTTATTGTATTTCATAAATATTCTTAGTGGTGCTCAGAGGATAGCTGTGGTCGTTGTCCGTCCGTCGTGGCTGTGTAACCGTAACAAAACAATACACTCTGTACAGTAGCATACGACCACGGGTATCCACTGAGCACCACTAAGAATATTTATGAAATTCAATAAAATATTTATTAACACGTTAAGTGCGAAGCGAGGCCTAAATCACCCCTGATGCAACTTCCCTGTGGTGCGGCAAGCAAAAAAGTGATTTCTCTGTCGTGCGAATGGCATAGCTTTGGTTTGGTCCAGTGTAGGAAAGAGATAAATATATATTTGAGATCACTAATGGTTCCGGACTCGGTGGTGTACCTACCTTGGTACCGGATGCTTAGGCCTCGTGCCGCACTGAATTAATATAATTTTAATGCAGTGCGGAACGAGGCTAAAACGTCCCATATCCCCCCTGACCTCGTACCGCACTCAACGCGAGCTTCCCGCGACCAGTGTTGTGCATCACGTCGATTGGAGAGCACGTCCTTTTAGATTATTTAAAAAAAAATGTATCCTTTGATAGCTTTGTGTTGTTTTGCCAGGTTTTGCCATTAAAACGATCTAATGAGATATAATTGATCAAAATCGGTCAAGTCGTTGCGTAGTTAAGACAGTTTAAAAACGTCGATATTATTTTTCCCATCACTAATCGCAGCGAAAATTTGCCCTATTTCAGTGCGTTACGAGGTGTATAAGATCCCATATTTTGTTTTGCTAATAATTCCTAAACTAGCCATCAGATCCCGGGGCGACGGTGGATTAGGGTTCATCAATTCACTGTCTATATCAATAAGGACCAAAATTCTCATTTATCTTTGATTTCGCGCCAGAAAATGGATTTTAGTCTGTAAAAGGAGGTGGGGTCTAATAGACCGCGTGTAACGTCTGGTCACGGTACGGGCCGATTATACCTCGTGCCGCAGGAACGGAAAGTATGCAAAAATTGGTGCCGCAGCTAACGTGTTAAAAGAAAGTTGTTTATATAATACACGATACATATTGAATAGTTGGTACATAGCGATCTCAGGTGAGAATATTTTCTTGTTTCATACTTTTTAGAGTGTGATCTTTCAGTAGTCGGGTTTTAGTTTTAGAACTTATTTTTTATTGTTAATGTGTAGCTATTGTAGCTAGCTACTATGACAGCAGTTGACATGACACATTAGCTTGTATACAAATATGACTGCGGAAGCGTCCGCCAATCACAGCTAGACCTAAATCTCATACGTCATATCCACCAATCATATCAGCACCGGCTGTAATGCAACATGCATGTCGGCGACAAGCGATACAATGAACGAAAAAAATTAAGGCGCTGTAATAAAAGCTTCACTTAAAAAAAAAATATATATATAGTGGAACATATATACATCGGTAAAAATATTATTAAATAAATGGTTCTAATAATATCCACATCTCACAAAGCAGTAAGTATATTGAGTAGTTTTCCATCAATTTAGATCTTATAAACAAGTAATCTAAAAAAATGTGGGTACCTAACTAGTTACTGGTTAAACACATTCATCTTGTGAAGCCATAAACATTCGTAAAAAACATGTACTCAATAAGCGCAAAAACGTGTAGATATATTCATTCTTTGTTAATAATGAATAACTTATTATTGAAGACATATTCATAAACATGATAAAATTACTATTCATATTAATTTAAATCTGGGAAGTTTTTTAACCGACTTCGCAAAAAAGGAGGAGGTTCTCAATTCCTCAGAATCTTTTTTTTTTGTATGTTCACCGATTACTCGAAGATGCCTGAACCGATTTGAAAAATTATTTTTTTTGTTTCAAAGGGTACCCTTCCCAGGTGGTACCATTTAAATTTTAACAAAATTGGTCTAGCCGTTTTTATATATCAACATTTGTATTCATCATCATTATCATTATCAGCCAATTTCCGTCCACTGCTGGACATAGGCCTCTCCCATGGCACGCCACTGAGCTCGATCTTCAGCTATTCGTTTCCAACCGCTGCCAGCCAACTTGCGTATATCATCGCTCCACCTAGCTGGAGGGTGTCCTACACTACGTTTACCGAGCCGTGGTCTCCACTCTAGAACTCGTCTACCCCCACGGTTATCGGTTCTACGATAGATGTGACCAGCCCACTGCCATTTCAGCTTGCTAATCCTTTGAGCTATGTTGATAACTTTGGTTCTCTGACGGATGACTTCGTTTCGAATTCGATCCTTCAGAGAAACTCCGAGCATAGCCCTCTCCATAGCTTGCTGAGCGACTTTGAATTGGTGAACATTGTATTACGATGCATTTATATACCTCGACGATATGCTACTATGTACTACCCAGATTATATGATAGTTACTACGTCTACTGCAAGGCTAGCATGGCCTTATCCCGGGGGAAAGACAAAATTATTTCCCTGTTTTTCGCCACTGGCAGGAGATCAACACAACAATTTAAACGCTTGGTGAAGTTTAAACCCGAGTTTTGATTTTGTTTCGTATTAAAAAGTTAAAAAAAAGAATTGATTAAAAGTCAGTGGGCGTTTATAATTGTCGAAAAACTTTACTTATAATTTGCCTTCTCCACCAAACAAAACACGGATAGGTGGAAAGACAAAATAGTCCCCTTGCCATGCTAGCCCTGGCTACTTTGACTAGCAGTACGAGTACTATTCATTATTCTGTGCTAGCGCGACGTTTGGAGTCGGTTCTTTTAGTTTTTTAAACGATCTTAAATTATATAAGTCTTTATCTTTAGATAGTATATATAAAACAAAGTCGCTCCGGCTGTCTGTACGCTTAGATATTTTAAACTACGCAACGGATATTTAATAATAGGGAATTTGCATGTGGTATAAATTTACTTGATATCATTTATTTTCGAGTCATTATTGTTCTGGTGTTGTATGTTAAACATTTTTTTTATAAATAAAATACTCCTAAATGTGTTAAAATATTATATGAAAAATGCAAAAAAAGCGTGGGAAATTTAAATTTGCTAAACACATCACCAATTGTCAATTAGAAAGTGACGTCACAGTGCACCACACGGTCTCCACAGATTAAATCTTTTTCATAGAAAAAGTATGCACTGTAGTACGAGTACGTACTATTTCAATTAAAAATATTTAATCTGTGGAGACCGTGTCGTGCACTGTGACGTCACAAAAGCACGCGAAAAAAGGCAGCGTTTTAGATACCTCATATTTTTTCAATGCTAAAACTATATTTTGTAGCTTAATTTGAACACTTTCAGTATTATTCAATTTTCTTACTGTGTTACTTTCTTACTTTGTCTCGTGTCTCGAAGTCCCGGGAATTTTCGTGATTTTTGCTGTCTCGAGTCCCGGGACTTTTGAGTCGAGACTCGAAACGAGACAAGGCTGTCGAAATGTTTATGAATTCATTTTTATTTTCAAATTAATGAAGGAGCCTAGCGTCTTCTGTTAGTTTAATGAATAATTTCTTGGTGTACTACGTAACTGCTGAGTACACAAGTTCGATTCCATTCCCAGACAACATTTTTCTATTTTTATGTATTTCTTTTAGTGAATATTTCATGCGTCTACCTGTTGCCGTTATCAATATCGAGCAAAAACGAGCAAAACATCCCGTTTGCTGTATGTTAGCCCCCTTCAATATTTATTGACCAACTTCACAAAAAAGGAGGAGGGTCTCAATTCATCGGATTACTCGAAGATGCCTGAACCGATTTGAATTTTTTGTTTTTGTTTCAAAGGGTACTCTTCTCAGGTGGTCCCATTTAAATTTTAACGAAATCGGTCGAGCCGTTTTTAATATATCATTATTTGTATTACGATACATTTACATACCTGGACGACATACTAACTACTGGCACAGATTATGTAATAGTTACTATGTCTACTGGCTGCTTTGACTAGCGCGACGTTTGAAGTCGGTTTTTTGAGTTTTTTAAACGATCTTAAATTATTTTAGTCTGTTTTGTGTACTTGTTGTTATAGAGGCAACAGAAATACATCATATGTGAAAATTTCAACGGTCTATCACGGTTCATGAGATACAGCCTGGTGACAGATGGACAGACAGACGGACGGACAGCGGAGTCTTAGAAATAGGGTCCCGTTTTTTACCCTTTGGGTACGGAACCCTAAAAACATCTAAAGCAGATAAGGTATGGTAAATATTTGGATATTTTAAAAGTTTTTTTAAGTTCAGTTATAAGTTTATTCAGTTTTTATAAGTTTATAAGAGCTAGTAGTTACCATTCTAGGCCTAGCGAGCTTACTATCTTCGACCGCATCATCACTTACCAACAAGTGAGATAGTGGTCAAACGCTAGCCTTTAAAATAAAAATTAAAAAAAAAAATATTTTAATTATGCCGCATATATTTCTGCAACTGTTATCAACTTTAATTGTAAATTTTAATGTACGATAATTACAGATTATTATTTTACTAACGTTCATTTATCCACATTATTTTTGTTCATCGAAAAATCCACAAAAAATATTAACACGTATAACATTTCCATAACGATTTGTTATTTATAAATCTGGTTGAGTTAGTTTTTTTTAACTCGTTATTTAAAACATATGACTAACTGCCACTTCAGAATGAGAGATAAAGTGGAAGTGGGCTGTTCATATCTGCCGTAGGACTGATAACCGTTATGCTAAGAAAGCGGCGGTGGCTGCCGTGCCACAAAAGTAATCGCCTGTGTCGACAAAGGACCCAGGGACTGCTGCTGATCCTTCAGTGGCACCGGTTGCAGGCCCCTCCAATCAAAGAGGTACCCAAAGTGTCACAAGGAAGGCCCAACCTTCCGTGCATCGTGACGAGACGTGGACCACGGTGGTGAGCTGTCACGGTCAGTCGTGGCTTGCCGCCCCCACGCACCCAGAGGTAGACGTCGCGGCGGGCCGCTTCCGCGAGGCGGTGACGGCTGTGTGCAACACGGCCATGCCGAGGTCCCGGTGCTGCCCCGAACGCCGCAAGGTGTACTGGTGGAGCTCGGAGATTGCCGATCTCCGACTTGCCTGCATAGAAGCGCGGCGGCCTTATGGTCACTGCAGGAGACGGCGTCACGGCCGGACCGATGCACAGATGTCGGCCGTGGAGTTGGAGGCGGAGCGCCGGCTGTACGAGGCGTACCGCGTTGCCAAGCGGGAGTTACAGCTGGCCATCGTCAGGGCCAAGTCACATGCCTCTGGCGAAGCCCTGGCATCCCTTGACATGGATCCGTGGGGGCGTCCATACAAGGCGGCCCGGAATAAGTTCCGGCACCAGACGCCCCCGGTTGCGGAGTCCATGGAGCCTGGGCTCCTGAACGGGGTGTTGAGGGGTCTCTTCCCCGACGGGGACCCCAACTACAACCATCCGCCGATGGCCGACTCCCTCGTCGAGGTGTTTGACGGGGCCTTCATCCCGCCTGTTTCAGAGGTGGAGATGGAGGTTGCGGTTCGCCGCCTGCGGGGTAGGAGGACGGCGCCTGGCCCAGACGGGATCCCGGGCCGGGTGCTGGGAATCGCCCTCACGGAGACGGAGATGAGTGATCGGTTTCGGGAATTGTTCAGCGCGTGCCTCACGTCTGGACGATTTCCGAAGCCGTGGAAAGAGGGCCGATTGTGCCTGTTGCGGAAGGAAGGACGTCCTGTCGACTCGCCTTCCGCATACAGGCCCATTGTGCTGTTAGATGACACGGGTAAGCTGCTTGAGAGAGTGGTGGCTTCCCGTGTCATACGGCATCTGGAGGGAACTGGGCCTGGGCTGTCCGAGGCCCAGTACGGGTTTAGGGCGGGGCGGTCCACTATAGACGCCCTGCTCTGGCTCAAAGGGTGGACACAGGCGGCGATCCGTTAGGGGGAAAAGGCTTTGGCTATCTCGCTCGACATAGCCAACGCCTTCAACAGCCTCCCGCACGCAATAATACAGGAGGCGCTTCGTTATCATGGAGTGCCCCTGTATCTGCGGAGGCTGTTGGCCGACTACCTCCGGGACCGCGAGGTCTTGGTGCAAGGACGCGACGGTTTGAGGCCCCGAGAGTCGTTGGAGCTGCCGCCTCGTTGGGGAGACTGCTGCCAAATGTGGGTGGCCCGAGCGCCAATTGTCGGCTGTACTCCGGAGTCATCCGGAGTATGGCTATGTATGGGGCACCTGTCTGGGTGGACGCCCTCAGTCGCGGCAACAAAACCCTGCTGCGACGTCCGCGGGTTGTAGCGACGAGGGCAATCCGCGGATACCGGACGGTGTCCTGGACGGCGGCGTGCGTGCTGTTGTGTGTGTGTGTGTCGAGCATGGCGTTTACCACGCTTGGCAGTGAGAGCTGCCGAGCGTGGTAAACGCCATGCTCGACAGTGAGAGATCGTGGCAGGCGGTGGTCTCTTTCTGCGAAAATGTGATGACGCAGAAGGAGACCGCGGAGCGGGCCAGAGAGGACGACGCCTCTTCTGACCCGATCCGACGCAGACGTGCGGGGGGAAGGAGAAGGCGGTTTGCCCGCCTTCTCTCCCCGCACTCATAGTGAGGTCACTGGCCGAAGGTCGGGGGACTTTCGGCCGGCTTGCTCGACCCCACACGTCTGAGGGGTGGCCTTGGTGAGCAAGGTCACTCCTCCTTGTGCCGGGGCCTGTTTTGATCCAGGCCTACCGCCGGGGCAAGATGGTGAATACTAGCGCGGCCCCATCTTGCCCCATCTCGGCGGAGGACTGCTAACCCCAGGTTTTTAGTTGGTATACTGCCCTTCTGGCCGTGACTCCCACATAACCATCTCGCTCCCCCGGGCGAGTGCCATAGGAGCCAATCACAAGGAAGCAGTAAATCAAGTTCAAACAGCTGTCAATACCATCTTTGACTTGACGAAAAAATGGAGGATAAAACTCAATGAAACGAAATCAATCCACATTGATTTTACTAATAAATAACCGGCCAAGTGCGTGTCGGGCCACGCACAGTGTAGGGTTCCGTAGTAGCCTGTTATTCAATGCAAATCTTTACCCGTTATAAACAAGGCACTAGCACTAGCTAACAAGCAACTAGGTCTTTGTCACTTTAAAGGATTTATTCTAAAGATTTTGTATTTGGTACAAAATTATCCAACACCCAAGTTCAACCACTATTACTGCTAAACGAATAAAGTTATCTTAACCGCTATAATTTTCCTTTAAAGTTCATGAAATGCGCTATTATCACGAATGTTTTCAAATTTTTCAAGCAAGCAGTTTAGCTTTTAGAGGGGGGGGGGGACGCCCTACTGTTACAAAAATTTAAGTTTAATATTTCATAAATGGAGCATTCAATCGAAAAATGGTATTAGCAACTTTGAAGTTATTTTAAAAGACCTATTCAACAATACCCCACACGATGGGGTAGACGATGAAAAAAAAATTCATCCCCACTTCTCATATAGGGGAGCTCCCCTGAAAAAAAATATTTTTCACAATTTTATTTCAGCACTTTGTCGGCGTAATTTATATACATACCCCCACAAAATAACAGCTTCCTAGTATTAACGGTCTCTTAGCAAAACCTCGGATAGACAGACAGACAGACGGACATGACGATACTATAAGGGTTCCTTGTCAGGACTACGGAACCCTAAAAACAACACTACCACCCGGTGTTCATAAATTGACAGGCACGAAAATAGAGCCAAGTACTTAGGCATGACTTTAAGACGCAATGCTTCGCTGGAAAGCACACGTAAAAAACAAACGCGAAGAGTTGGAGCTTCGCTACACAAAGATGCAGTGGCTGTTAGGAAGACACTCCACGCTGTCGGTGCACACCAAATTACTCTTATACCAACAAGTCCTTGTGCCAGTATGGGCTTATGGAATTCAGCTATGGGGCTGTACCAGTCAAAGCAATATCCAAATCATCCAGAGATTCCAAAACAAAATACTAAGAAGCATTGTAAATGCACCTTAGTATATCAGAAACAACGATCTCCATCGGGATCTTACAGTGGATGACGTTATTAGTGTATTTTCAAAATATGCAGAAGCACACGATCGTAGACTTCATCACCATGTGAACGTCGAGGCTATCCAGCTTCTCGACAACATGGACATAGTGAAAAGACTAAAAAGGATAAAACCTTTTGAGTTAGTGTAGTGAAGTGACATTAAATTAGTGAACACTGCTTTCAAAGAACACAATACAAAAGTGTCTTCGCCTTAATAGACACAATAAGAAAAGTGCCAATGGACACATTCTTAGTTTAACAATAATTAGCAGTTTAGGTCAAATGTAAATTACTTATTAGTCTTAAGACTAGATTGTAATATTAATGATATGCCATTATATTGGAATATCATTTTTAAAGAAAAAAAAAACCCAAAAAAATTCGAGAGTTTAGTTATTATATAGCACAAAAATATGACATGCACTTTTTCGTGTTCCCAATAAATACATTAAGTATTTAGTTTGGTATATAACAAAGGTCATGCGTACAATACATAACATCAATTAATTATACATAGATACAATACGATCCATTGTATTATTAGTTAAATTGTAAGTAGCCCCGTTACTTAATAAAAAACAAGGTCATTCCGTGGATGTAGCTATACTGTCAGCTTTTATTATTAATAATAGTTTTAAGAACAATTTAATTTTATATCTGTATATATAAAAGGCAAACGTTACTGACTGACTGACTGACTATTCTATCAACGCACAGCTCAAATCACTTAAATAATTGAACTGAAATTTGGCATGCAAATAGTTATTAATTATTATGACGTAGGTATCCGCTAAGGAAGGATTTTCCAAAATTCACCCTTTAAAGGGATGAAACGGGGGTTTAAAGTTTGTATGGAGAAACAAGATAAGATAGTCTTTTTTATTCGAAACTTAGTATAAGTACTTCTGTTAATAAATAAGTGAAAACATGTACGAAGCTTTTTCGAAATTCTACCCCTAAGAGGGTGAAATGAGGTAACAAAGTCTGAACATGAATATTATCGGATTACGCTGAAATTTAGCATGCAAATAGTTATTAATTATTATGACGTAAGTATCCGTTAAGAAAAGATTTTTTGAATTATTTTGATTGATTTTTTTGGGTTGTATAAAAATGAATCCCCATTTCCCTTGGTCACGCCATAACTTGAAAACGGGTGGACCAATATGGCTAATTCTGTTTTTGATGTGTTTTTACGAAAGAAAGGTTTTTACGAAATTAAAAGTTTAAATAAATGAAACAAGGTTAAACGCGGGTGAAGCCGCGGGCTACTGCTAGTTACTTATATACAAGGTGTCATGTCTTATTAAAGTCAAAGCGAAAACCATCAGTTAATGTATGTTTTCGAGAATATTGCATTTTCTTGTTTGTACCTGACATGTTAGGCCTTAATTTTATTTGGACTGTGTGTGAAAAATATTATTAGTGACAATGAAAACTTAAAAACGTTAATTATTTATTGTGGTCAATATTGTGTAAAAAAGATTGTAAAAATCTTATGTATTTCATTTCATTATTACAAAGCAGAGGGAAATAAAATCCCATTCTTTACAAAAAAAAATCGAGAACCTCCTCCTCTATTGGAATCGGTTATAAAAAATAATGAAATCTATGTCACTTTGGGTACGAATAAGAACAATATTTTTGTATATTATAACCTATTTAGAATCCAAAATTTCACCGTCCAGCGGGACTTGAACCCTCTTTATATATAATAATACGCCCACGCGCTTTAACCAACTTAGCTACAGGCGACTCCCACTTACAATACTTTTATTGTTTTTCAATCGGTCTACCCGATGATGATAAATATTACGAACCCGTGATATTGGCCCTAACATTTGAGTAAGGTCATTCCTATAGGCAGTGGATATATGCACTATAATAGATCCAACCGTTTATTTTCTTTTTGACAGCACCAATAGAACGTAACTGCGTCATGTTACGCAAAAGTTCACTTTTAAATGCGAGGTTTTAAAAATATGACAACTGCCTAACTTTGCTCCTTGATCCCGTATAATAATCATCTTTGACAAATTGAGTCCATAAGTGCAGTAGTTTTTTTTATAAATTACATAAAATAACAAACGTTTTTAAAAATTTACGTTCAATGGCTATCAACATAGTGATGTTACGATTGGGATATCGATATTGTTTATTAACTATTTTTATACGGGTATAATGTAGCATTCTAATGTAGTATAAATATAGATTGGTATGAAATGATATGAAACAATTATTGTGACTTTTATTTTTATTTATTTATTAATCAAAATCAGATTCATCGTCGCTGTCACTCGAGCTATCGCCGACATTTATAATTAATTGTTGATTCATATTATCTATCGCCACGTGTTTATCCCAATCTGCCATTATAGTTTCTTGTGTTTTTTGAATTACATTTTGCCAGTTTACCGCAGTTACTTCCACACATGCATTTTTTAATAAATCAAGCATTTTGTTTGCCGTGAATGGGGGTTTTGTGTTATTTCGAGCGGCGTGTCCTTTTACTTGAGCCCATATTAATTCAATGGCATTGTATTGACAATGATAGGGTGGAAGTCTAAGAACCCAATGACCATGTTCTGCAGCTATTTACATATCGTTTTGGGAAGTGTTTTTTTGTTCGTAATATATTTATTAATTAATTCTTTCCGCACAGACTCGATAGAAAAATGAACCGATATCGTGTCCACTATAATCACTTGGTCACAACACCATAACTGTCAAATTAGATCTGTCAAATAGAAAATAAACGGTTGGATCTATTTATAAAGCTTTCAATTTAAATATATGCACTAAAGCCTTTAACTTAAATATATATGCTCTAAAACCTTCAAATTATCAGGAATCTGTGAAATTTGCGCTAACTTTGTAAGTAAGGTCATACTTGTAAGCAGTTGATATTTGCACTAAAGCCTTCATTATCAGGACTCTGTTCTGAACCTGAATCTGAAATTGGCCCTAACTTTGTAAGTGAGGTCATACCCTGTAAGCAGTGGATATATGCATACACTAAAGCCTTTGACTTAAATATATATGCACTAAAGCCTTCAAATTATCAGGACTCTGTTCTGAACCTGAATCTGAAATTGGCCCTAACTTTGTAAGTGAGGTCATACCCTGTAAGCAGTGGATATATGCATACACTAAATCCTTTAACTTAAATATATATGCACTAAAGCCTTCAAATTATCAGGACTCTGTTCTGAACCTGAATCGGAAATGAGCTCTGATTTTGTGAGCTAGTTCATACCTGTAAGCAGTGGATATATGCATACACTAAAGCCTTTAACTTAAATATATATGCACTAAAGCCTTCAAATTTTCAAGAATCTGTTCTGAACCTGAATCTGAAATTGGTCCTAAATTTTGAGTAAGGTCATAACCTGTAGGTAAGCAGTGGATATATGCACTAAACCTTTAACTTAAATATATATATGCACTAATGCCTTCAAATTATCAGCAATCTGTTCTGAAACTGAATCTGAAATTGCCACTAACTTTGTAAGAAAGGTCATACCTGTAAGCAGTGGATATATGCACTAAAGCCTTCAACTTAGTGCAAGCTCTAGCTAGTAGGCACATCTCTCTCGTCCCTCTCACGTTGATCGCCACAGCTGTCTTCAGAGGCTCGTCGAATCTGACAGTTGCCGCTCCGTGGAATATCACCTCTACCTGTTGGAAACATTATTGAGCGTTATGAAATTGTATTATGATCATCAAATTGTATTTTAAGGTTCCGTACCTCTAAAGCATAAAAGGAATTCTTCCTTAGGAACACTTCACAGTCCGTCTCTCAGAGGGCTGTATCTCCTAAACCTTAATAGGATATTTATATATGTATATAAAAGAAAGTCGTGTTAATTACTTCACTTATAACTCAAGAACGGCTGAACCAATTTTTATGATTTTTGTATTTTTGGAATTATCTTTGTCAGGAATAGGACAATAAGTATTAAAAACAATCAATAATTGACCTAAAAAAATTATATAAGAAAAAATATTTTGCCAAAATGTTCCTGGGTTTCAAAACTGCCAATAATTTGATGTTCAATTGTTTATCCCGTCGATATGGTAAACCGCAAATTAATAAGGGTCATCGCTCCACACGATTAGTGTATTTAGCCAGTGTCAAGTATAAAAATTCTTTTGAATTTTTGTGAATTGGTCATGTGGATTTTAAATATATTAATATTTAGGCTGAGTTGCACGGTGTTTTTATATGGATTTTGACAGATTTTTGACGTTTTTTATAGTTAAAGTAAGATGGTGCAACTCAGCCTAAATGTTATACTGTCAGTAATGACAATTGTATGACATATTTATTGATTGTCAAATATGTGTGCGTTCAGAAATTTATGCTTACAAGCAATCAAGACAATAATAATCAATAATCAATTTTATATGTTGTTAGAATGTAGGTAAATAGAGAGATATGCAAGAATGTGATAGCCAATTTATGAGTGCCGTATACGGCACTCATAAATTGGCTATACAGTCAAGACAAGACAAGTACAAGACTGTATACAGTCTTACCCATAAGGAAAAAAATATTAGACAGTTATTCATGAAGTATACTTATTCAGAATTAAAATTAAATACTGGTGATTATATTTTTACAATTAAAATTAAACTCAATCGAACTAATGTCAAGCTAATAACTTATCTATAACAATAATAACATTGTTTCATTCCATCATGTCTTGCTGACACGCGGTTGAAGTACTTGATTGTTGTATTTTTATACTATTTCTGTATTGCTATAATACATTACTAAACATAATATCTCTTTTGTTCATTGTATTACGTTCATAAAAGCCTAAATTAAGTTCATCTAAAAGGTAACACGACAATTATTCTCTGTTTGGTGGTACAAAGTTCGCCGGGCCAGCTAGTTATTAATAATAATTTGTGTAAATGTGTAAGGAATATTATAATTTATGTAAATTTCAAGTGTCTACACTTGAAAGTTACACAAATTATGCATTACTATAGCTGTATAACAACCACAGAAATATTTATAATTCACTATTAATATTTCTGTGATAACAACAAATACTGAAAACACGATAAAGTTAAAAATTAAAGGGATCCCAACACAAGAAACGTGTTTTAGGCGTTTTTTACTTGAGCGGTTTTGGACATATTAGGTATTTAGATAATTGAAATTTGCGCATTACTAATATTGCTACTAATTGAGCGTATTACTAATATTGCTACTTTTACACACTATATTAAAAATTAAAGGGGGTTCCTATGCAAGAAATGTGTTTTTGGCGTTTTTTGCTCGATTCATTTATGGTAAGTATTGTGTGGTACGGAACCCTACGTATGCAAGTCTGACTCACACATGGCCAGTAAATTTTTATATCTTATAAGCTAGCAATTGACCACTACAAAAATTGATAGGACAATGCCTGTCAGGTCAGCTTGCTTAAAATCCTTACTTACTAGGATGGCGCGATGACCCAAAGTGGATCTTGGCCTCCGACAATAATAGGTGCCATTGCTCTCTAGATTGTGCGGTCTTTCTCCAGTCGGACACTCCGTGTAGCCATCGACAAATCCATTGGATCTCGTCTGACCAACGGTATCTATGGCGGCCGACGGAACACCGACTTTTTGCACGTCCTAGGTATACACGTTTCACGGCACAATCATCTTCCATCCATTGGACACTCACCCAAAAAGAGGAGAGGAAGCTTTTGGTTACCGACAGAAATGAACTGGTTACCTGCTGCCCTGCTAGCTTGTAACACCGCCAAATACTGGGTCCGGTTCATTTGCATAACGGCAGCTGGAGGATAAAAATCAACAGAGAACTGGAGAGACTTTATGCTGAACCCAGCATCGTGGGCAAAATTAAAGCGCTGGCTTCGATGGCTTGGAAATATCGAGCGGATAAAATCCTACTTCCTACTATAATATTATAAAGGCAAAAGTTTGTAAGTGTGTATGTATGTTTGTAACTTCTTCACGCTAAAACTACTCAACCGATTGAGTTGAAATTTGGTATGTAGATAGCCTACACCATGAAATAACACATTGGGTACTTTTTACCCCGATATTCCCACGGTAACGATGTCTACGCGGGTAAAACCGCAGGGCACAGCTAGTATCAAAATAAAAGCATTAAACCTCAGCTTACCTCATTAATGACTTTGGTCTTGTCTTCGGAGCTCATCCCAAGATCCAGAAGACCAACGTCTCCTTCGATGATGCTGATCTTGTCCATAAAGTCAGGATTGACCTTCTTCAGTTTGTCGTAAAGCTGCAATTATAAAGATCAAGGATTATATATATCACCATTGTTAGAACATTTGAGTCGGCTTTTTTAAATATATATTATAGGCTAGCGTTTGATCACTATCTCACCTGTTGATAAGTGATGATGCGGTCGAAGATGGTAAACACACTTGGCCTAGAATGGGAACTGGCTCTCAAGGATAGCTGCCGGAACACATTATATATTTTGGCGACAGATTTTCTAACTTGAGAGTAGTAGCTGGCCAGGCGGACACTAGATAGTGTCCTACCACCATGCAGGGGTTGTTGGTTTCTTAACGATGTTTTTCCTTAACTGGAGGGCCACTGTGAAAAGCGCAAATAAATCCATTGGTGCACGCGGGGTTTGAACTCGGTACCTCTGGCATCAAAGCCGACCGTTCTCCCGATTACGCCACCGGGCTATCAGATACAGACACTTAATTTCTTTAATTTTTGCAGTGAAACTTCTTTAGTTGCACTCGGGAAAAATTGACGGAAGCGACGTAGCGTCACGGTCCGAACGCAGCGGATGTGACGTAAGTGTCATTTTTACCCGACTTCACAAAACAGAGGAGTTTTCAATGCTACGGAATATATTTTTTGTCTATGTTTATTTTATGGTAAAAGGTAACAGTACAAGCACGACGCTTGTCTGATGGTTAGCAATGACGTCTATCTATAACAGATAGAGCGGCATTCAAAATTCTAAATTGCCAGAATTTTGCATGTCACTGCACTGCGCCTGTTACCTTGAGATATAAAGATGTTGAGTCACATGTCCTGTAATTTCACTGGACACCTTGCCATTTCAACCGAAAAACATTCCTATTTCACAGATGAAAATAAATTGGCAAAGTGGTGGTACCGCCCCAGGCGGACTAGCAGAAGTCCTACCACTACAAAAACTATGTTATGTTCACTGGTTACTCAAATATGCCTGAACTGATTTGGAAAAATATTTTTTTGTTTGAAAGGATACTCTTCCCATGTAGTCCCATTTAAATTTTAACGAAACCGGTTGAGTCATTTTTAATATATCAATATTTGTATTACGATGCATTTGTATACCTCGATGACATGCTACTAACTACTGGCTACTTTGACTAGCGCGCGGTTTGAAGTCGGTTCTTTTAGTTTTTTAAACGATCTTAAATCATACTTTTTATATATATAAACGCCCTCTATTGTAGAACGGCGTAACCACGAAGACGTATTCGCTCAAGTTCAACAGATGGAGTTGAACAAAAAGTAATTAGTGATGTTGAGAAATAATTTGAATGAACTTGGTAGTTTTTCTTCTAACACGTAGCTTTCTACGCACCCTCTTTTCAACCGACTTCCAAAAAAGGAGGTTCTCAATTCGTATGTTTTTGTTATTTTTTTCTTTTTTTTTGTGTGTATGTTACGCGATTTCTCCGTCAATTGTGAACCGATTCGAATGATTCTTTTTGTAATCGGTAGAGTATGTTTCCGAGGTTATCCCATTGTAATTTCATTGAGATCTGATAAGTATCTCCAGAGATATGACGATAAACGTCTCAAACTTGCTACGGAAATTGACTCGCGGGGCATTGAAGTCGGTTGTTTTAGTTTTTAAACTATCTTAATTATTTTTGTTTAAGAGGGTATACCTTCCGTTTGATCCCATAGTAGTTATATCTAGAATTTGATGCGCATCTCCAGAGATATGGAAATAAATACCTAAAACTTGGTACTGAAAATTACTAGCGCGGCATTTGAAGTCGGTTCTTTGTTTTTAGGGTTCCGTACCCAAAGGGTAAAACGGGACCCTATTACTAAGACTCCGCTGTCCGTCCGTCTGTCTGTCTGTCTGTCTGTCTGTATGTCTGTTGCCGCTATAACAAAAAATACTAAAAACAGAACAAAGTTAAAAATTAAAGGGGTTCCCCATACAAAAAACGTGTTTTTACTATAGCGCCATCTATGTGAACGATTGTTTAACTTAATAATAAATAATATTAATTACCTACCCTTGTTTTAACGTTCACTTAGTTGGTGTTAGAAGTTCGTTAAATATTCGTTAGATGGCGTTGTAGTTAATAAGCATGTTTAGTATTGTCACGGTAATATAATATAATATTATACTTATATATTATTATACTGAGGTTCGGAACCCTCCGTGTGCGAGACAAAAGTCTGACTCGCACTTGGCCAGTTTTATTTAAATTTTCAATAGTCCAAAATTAATAAAATGTTATAAGGATAAAACTTTCCGTTTGGTCTTATAATACTGTACAAATTCACCGAGATATACTTAAACTTTCTACTAAACATCAGCGATGCGTAAGAAGTCGGTTATTTTCAACCGCCTTCCAAAAAAGAGAAGGTTCTCAATTCATCTGTATGTTGTTTTTTTCTTAATTTTTTTTGTATGTATATAACGCGATTACTCCGTCGATTGTGAACCGATTCGAATGATTAGTTTTTTATTCGGTGGGGTACATTTTCGAGGTGGTCCCATTGCAATTCTTCGAGATTTTATAAGTAGCTTCAGAGATATGACGATAAACGTCTCAAACTTTTTACTGAGACCGATTCCCGGGGCATGGAAGTCGGTATTAAGCTAGACCTCTAAATTGTATGAGCGCTCAAATAACTCAGAGGCCTATCTTAACTGGTTGTAACAATGTATGTATGGGGAAACCCTTTTGTTTCAGTTTTTAAACTATCTTAATTATTAGTTAAATAACTATTATAAATATAACATTATAACATTATAAATATAATGTCGTTATTATTTTATTTTATGTCAGGTAGTGAAGGTACTTACAGCATCATCGAACTGTTCCTGCAGTCTTTTTGCAATCTCCTTGTTTTTCTTTGGTCTGGCTAGTAGGTACAGTTTCTTTAGATCTGGACATGATCTGAAATAATAAGAAAGGTACCTAGTTAGAACCTATGTTAGAATATGCTATTTTAATGAAATGCACATACAACATTGGTTGCCTTGTCTCATGTAAAAAACAGGCGGCAGCAGAGTGACGGGTAAATAAACGCAGAACCGCCATTTTGATTTTTTAAACGTCTACGGTCAAAGGGCTACGGTAGTTGCCATCGTAGTCTGATCAACCAAGAAAGAGCTGATTATATTCAAACAGCTGAACGGATTTTCATGTAACAAAACTAAGAAGACTCGATGTAGACCTATCAAACAAATAAAACTAAATCAAAATCGGTTCATCCGTTTGGGCGCTACGATGCCTCAGACAGACACACACATACACAGATACATAGATACACAGATACACAGATACACACGTCAAACTTATAGCACCCCTTCTTTTTGCGTCGGGGGTTAAAATCAGATGCTTATCACAAAACTGCATCGCCGTCGGAATTAAATTGACGTGTATTCTAACAAAAAAAAACAGAGAGCCCGTTGGCGTAAAGAATAGATGACTTGTCTTCCAAGCAAGAGGTTGCTGGTTCAAACCCTAGTACGGGTGTTCGTCTATAGGTGGTAACGACCCGTTCACACATGCGTTTTACTGTTCCGTTTTATCGTGTACGTTTTTTTTCGTCGATGGCGTATGTAGTTGTATGAGCGACGTCACACATGGCATAGTATTCTGTTTACAGTAATAATAAAATAGAATAGAATAACAATATTGAACAACATTCAGAAAACATTAAAAAACTTAAGTAAACATTCACAAATAATTGTTACAAAAGGCGGTCTTATCGCTGAGATAATAATAGAGAAAATAAGTATGTAAATAAAAACTGGCCAAGTACAAGTCGGACTCGCACTCGTAGGGTTCCGTAACACAGTTAAGTATTCCATAACTATGATATTTCGAAACTTCAAAATTAACGTTGTTTTTCATAGTGTTTGTATGAAAAACAAAGTTATCTTTGCGGCCGCCATATCTCTAAAACTGCTGATTGTATCTCGTTCAAACTAATTTTCGTTGTTAGTTTTTATTGAGATCTACATGATGTATTTTTTTTAGATTTTTCACTCCCATACTTTAAAAGTTAGAGGGGGCGGGGACACACATTTTACCACTTTAGACGCGCATATCTTTCAAATGATTGACTTTGAGAAAAAATGATTTTAGAAACCTCAATGTTATTTTTGAAGACCTATCTATAGACACCCCACACGTATAGGTTTGAAGATTTTTTATTTATTTCTGTTCCATGTATGGGATGCCCCCCTTAAACTTTTATATTTTTTATTGTGGTGTAAAAATCGGAAAGCGGTTTACAGAATACATCTACCTACCAAGTTTCAATTCTGTAGTTCTAACAGTTTCGGAATAAAATGGCTGTGACATACGGACGGACAGACAGATAGACAGACAGACAGACAGACAGACAGACAGACAGACAGACAGACATGACGAATTTATAAGGGTTCCGTTTTTTGCCATTCGGCTACGGAACCCTAAAAACGTAGACGATAAAACAGAACAGTAAAACGGAGACATGTGTGAACGGGCCGTAAGAGTATATTATGTAGCGTGTTCACCATTTTCGACCACCATCATCTCTTACCATCAGGCGAGATACTGGTCAAAGTCCTCATCAATTTTGGAAGTGTTCGCCTCTGCACCTACACCGTTACACAATGAGCACTGACACGGGTAGAACCATGTAATATATGTTTATGCAATGCACGTACGTACAAAGGCATGATATGTCCTACTGTTGTTTATTCTGTGACGTTATCTTTACACATGCCTAGTTAATATGTGGAACGGACTAAGGACGTTAACTATTTTCATATTATTTTTATTAGAATTTATTTATTTAGTTTGAATTAAAAATATGCACAATCGAAGGCCCTATTACCCAGATTTAATATGGATATCTGAATATTGAATATTGACATTCTAAACCAGGAAATATAAACACAACTGTATCTAGATTTTTGTCGATTTTAATACATAACAATTTTAAACTGAGATGGGAATAATAAAATTCGCTATTTCTTTATACGTATTTTAGGTAAAATTCGCACTAAAACACACTGTTAACTGCTGCCAGATAAATTGGTACTGCATAATAAAACGCGTCCATTACACTTGAGGTAATCCGTCATTCAAAACCAAAGTCATGACTGATGGTTGCTCATGCAGCAAATCAAAGTATGTAAATATCGGTCAGTCACCGTCAGTCACCCCATTACACGATCAGTTACCCATCAGTCACAGCCGCGACTGTAAGCAAACTGACAGTAAAACCTTTCGTGTACGTAGTACGCAACAATTCTATCCTCCGCGGAACGCAAACAGGTAGGATGTCGCTGTACGGAAGACAATTTGATATGTTCCTAACGCCTAACAATAAAAAACTGGTTAAGTGCGAGTCAGACTTTTGTCCCGCACACGGAGGGTTCCGAACGCCATCTAACGAATATCTTAAGAACTTCTAACACCAACTAAGTAAACTTTAACACAAAAAAAAACTACTTCTACTCGCCAATAGATATCGGGAAGAGTCATATTTTAAGTTGATTATCGATAAAGTGAATTATTAAAAACACGAGTAAAACAAAAATTTCCGAAAATGAATCCTAGCTACATCAATTTATCGGGGTTCATAATTTTATTTCTTTCATGTTGGCGTATTGTGCTCAATAAATGTTTTTTCTTTCCTTCTTTCTTTTTTTCTCTTTCTTTCTTTCTTTCTTTATAAAGTACAACTATGAGTCGCTGACACTCCGCTTCCAAAGGTATTTAGATAGGTTCATAATATTATTTCTTGTTTGTTTTTAATATCTCTAAGTACGTTTACTAAAATAATATCGTTTAAAAACTAAAAAACAACCGACTTCAATGCCGCGCTATTCATTTTCAGTACCAATTTTGAGATGTTTATCTCAATATCTCTGGAGATACTTATCATACCTCGATAAAATTACCATGGTACCACACTTGGGATATCTCCTTTCGAACAAAAAAAGAATAATCGAAATCGGTTCATAAACGACGAAGTTATCCGCGAACAAACATAAAAAAATATATATATATATATATATACGGTCGAATTGAGAAACCTCCTCCTTTTTTTGAAGTCGGTTAATAAGTTTGTTCCGTGTTAGTGTCTTGTGCTAAATACATTTATTTTCTTTTTCTCTTTTTATTTATATATTTCTTTCTTTCTTTCTTTATAAAATACAGCTATGGGTCGCCGGTACACCGTTTCCAAAGCCTTAATGAACTCTAGGGATCTTTATGCCCCATCGTAGGATCCTACAGTCCGCCCGTGGTATAGCCTTATATCCTTAAGCACAATCTACTATTATATCAGTGACGAAACCGATGCAGTTAAGAATCGTTTTAGAACAGGATACCGCATTTACACGGTCGCGTCCGCATCTGATGTAATAAAATTAAAAGCTTTAATTAAAATTAGTATCTCCTTGTTAAATGTGGCAATGATGTGGTCGAAGATGGTGAGCACGCTAGGCCTAGAATACTCTGACTCTCAAGCGTTGTGTACTGCCGGAACATCGTAAGGTTATGGCGGCAGATTTCTCACCTTGATTATAATGTATGTGTTTAGTTTAACACTAGTGACCCTAACAACCAAAGTGTGTTATGATTCGAAAAAACCCTTATATATATTATATAATAATATATAACTTAAGGTCGTTTAAAAAACTAAAAGAACCGACTTCAAACGTCGTGCTAGTCAAAGTAGCCAGTAGATTAAGTAACTATTACATAATCTGTGCCAGTAGTTAGTAGTAAATCGTCGAGATAAGTGAATGCGTCGTAATACAAATGTTGATATATTAAAAACGGCTCAGCCGATTTCGTTAAAATTTAAATAGGACCACCTGGAAAGGGTAACCTTTGAAATATAAAAAATATTTCCAAATCGGTTCCGGCATCTTCGTGTAATCGGTGAACATACAAAAAAAAAATATATAAAAAAAAGGTTCCGACGAACTGAGAACCTCCTCCTTTTTTGTGAAGTCGGTTAATAATAAGACTGAAATGTCACGCAAGTAATTTTCTGTGTCAAGTTTATCTCCATATCTCTGGAGATTTTCATCAGATCTCGATGAATTTACAATGGAACCTCAAACCCTCAGGTGTATATGTATCCTATACCCTTTCGGATAAAAAATAATTTAAAAAAATCGTTCCGCGATTAACAGAGAAATCCATATAAGTATAAAAAAAAAAAACAATACAGACAAACTGAGTAACCCCTACTTTTTGATGTCGGTAAAAGTAGTTTAAACCGAATAAGGAAGTTCGACGACGGTTTCCTGACATGTGTAAACGAAGCATTAGAATAGTAAAGGCTTTAAATACACATTTACATTTATATACAAGGTCGTTGAACTATTGTACATGTTTTGGCACTTTTAGTGCTTTACGTGTCTAATAGAAACTAAAGAGGTCGCCTAATGGACGAAATTTGAGCGAAATTCATTACTTAGCAGCTACATATCTACCGACTTTCAATAAGGATGAGGTTCTCAATTCGTCTGTATGTTCGTTCTCACAGGTGGTAGGAGCATATTATATCGATGTTCTGCCTGACTTGCTACCAAAAGGTGTCTTATCACCACATCATCGCTTACCACCAGGCGAAATAGTGGTACAACGCTAGCCTATAAGATATTTAAAAAAAAGTGTTTATGATATAAATTAGGTAGGTACCTGATTTAATCAGCCTAAGGCGTTAGAAGTTCGTTAGATATTCGTTAGATGGCGTTGTAGTAAATAGCATGTTTAGTACTGACACGGTATTGATATTTATCGATGTTAAAACTATGTACTTAATTTTTCCGGCAAATTTTGTTAAATAGGAACTCTACGTGTGTGAGTCCGACTCGCACTTGGCCAGTTTATATGTATATTCACCGAATACTCAGACGCCTGAACCGATTTAGAACATTATTTTTTTGCTTGGAAGGAAATCCCAGGTGGTTCCATTAAATTTCATCGAGATATCTTCAGTATCTCCAGAGATATGGAGAAAAACACCTAAAACTTGGTACTGATAAGATCGTTAAGAAACTAAAAGAAGCGACTTCAAATGCCGCGCTATTTATTTAGTACCAAGTTTGAGATGTTTATCTCCATATCTCTAGAGATACTTATCAGATCTCGATGAAATTACAAAAGTACCACCCTTGAGATATCTTCTTTCCAACAAAAAAGAATCATCAAAATCGGTTCATAAACGACGAAATTATCCACAAACAAACAAAAAAATATATTTATTACTACTTACTATATACTGTCGACTTGAGAAACCTCCTTTTTTTAAGTCGGTTAAAATTACTAAAGGTACGGCCGCACCGCAGCGTCGTGCGATCTGCGGGCGCGATCTCAGAACTTTTCGATTTTTTCTGATCGCGTTTGGTGTGAACCAGTCGGTACAAATCGCTATCTGATCGCCGACTAGATCGCGCACGCAGGACGCTGCGGTATGTCCGTACCTTAAAATGGCATTTGAAGTCGGTTGTTTTAGTTTTTTAAAAGATCTTTTATGTTATTTTCCTACAATGCCTAAGACGCTTATAGTACGGTCATGGTATGGTACGATTACTCCTAATGGGTAAAAATCCTTGATTTGTGCGTGACACTAAAAATGGTAGTGAACCTTGTGATCACTTGATAGTTATTTTAATAGGCTGATCATTATATTATCCTACTTCCTAGTATATAATATATATATTAATATTATAAAGCCGAAAGTTTGTGAGTTTGTGAGTGTTTGTTTCTTCTTCACGCTAAAACTACTCAACCCATTGAGCTGAAATTTGGTATGTAGATAGCCTAGACCCTGGAATAACACACATAGATTTTTATCCCGATATTACCACGGTATTACCACCACCAACTCATCGCCAACCCCAACTACTTGTTGTGAAGTACAAGTTGATATTGGCTATAATATATACCGCACGATTGGAATGACCGCAAGTAATGATCTGAACGAACAATACCAAGCACTTTACATCAGCATCACAATAGGATGTGGTGAGTGCAGCTTATTAAGAGGCCTGCGACAAACTGTCTGGACAACTGTCCCTACGATTTTTTTTAATATAAGGTAACTGGACTAGCACGAGGAAACAAGCATTAGTTTTTTTTCTTTCTTTTTTTTCCTTTTCTTTACTCATGTGCATAATATACTGAATAAGTGCTTTGACTTTGACTTTTGATACAATTTTATTTTAAGAAGTGTAATAGTTGTGGCTTACTGGCCAAATAAACACTTTTTTGAATACATAACTGCCTCTTTTGTAGCTCTATAGATACAATTTTTTCTATTTTTAACCGACTTCAAAAAGGAGGTTTCTCAATTCGACCGATTTTCTTAGTTTTTTTTTTAAGTTTGTTTGCGGATAACTTCGTCGTTTATGAACCGATTTCGATTATTCTTTTTTTGTTCGAAAGGTGATATCCCAAGTGTGGTACCATGGTAATTTTATCGAGGTATGATAACTATCTCCAGAGATATTGAGATAAACATCTCAAAATTGGTACTGAAAATGAATAGCGCGGCATTGAAGTCGGTTGTTTTTTAGTTTTTAAACGATATTATATAGGCTAGCGTTTGGCCAAAAAACTGGCCAAGTCGAGTTGGATTCGCCCACCGAGGCATGGACCGAGGCTTCCGTACCAACTTCGCAGACTAGGTTAAAGGACAAACTTAACTTTGTATTCGATCCATAGAAAATGTATTGCACCAACTACAAAAATAAGTTATTTTTAGTAAATTAACTTTTTTTCAGTTATTACACTACATATTTACGGTTTCCAGATTTAATACCATATACATTCCTGAGATAAAGGGTCTTAACAGACGGATAGACTGACAGACAGACAGACGTACAACAAAGTGATCCTATAAGGGACCCTTTTTTAATACGCTTTTATTAGCTTCAGACGTATGTATGTTTGTATGTTAGTATGTAACGGAATCTTTGAACATGATTTTAATCCCCTTCAAAACGTCGGATTAACTCGAAATTTGGCATTCTTATTAAGGACCGATGACAATAAATAAAAAATAAATAATAAAAAAAAAAAAATTCGACTAAAACATGAAAAATAAATAATAGTTTCAAAAAATACGCTTTTATAGAAAATCCAACTAAAAAATAGAAAATAAATTTTAATAAATTTGAATTAAAATAGTGTAAGAAAAAATGATTTTATTGTAAAAAAAAGCGTGGGGTGCTTTTCAGGATATTATCAAAATAACCCTTCTAGTCATATCTGTTCATAAAATATTTGGAACTATTGATACCATGCACCCCACGCTTTTTTTTTTACAATAAAATCATTTTTTCTTACACTATTTTTAATTCAAATTTATTAAAATTTATTTTCTATTTTTTAGTTGGATTTTCTATAAAAGCGTATTTTTCTAGTTTTTTTAAACTATTAATTATTCCTTTTAGATACGGAACCCTAAAAACCGAGTGCAACATTCGTGAACAATAAAAAGTGTAGCATATAACATATATATGATAAAACTATCTGTGCCCCACGGCACGGTTTTACCCACTTAGACATCGTTTCCGTGGGAATATCGGAATAAAAAGTACCCTATGTGTTATTCTAGGGTCTAGACTATCTACATACCAAATTTTACCTCAATCGGCTGAGTAGTTTAGCGTGAAGAAGTAACAAACATAGGTACACACAAACTGTTGCCTTTATATTATTATATGAATGATAGGAAAGGATAGGATCATCACCTTCCTACCCATGTTATCCTCTTCCATTTGTATCTATCCACAGTCATTTCTACATCCACTCCATTTACATCCATATTTTCTATCACACAGTCCATCCACACTTTCTTCAGTCTTCCTCTTCCTCTATAGCCGTTCGCCTTCATGTCCATTGCATTTCTAGTCACAGGGACTTTACACTTCTTCTCATAATATGTCCATTCCAGGCTTACCTAGGATAGGATAGGATAGGATATAACATAAAATTTAATTGAAAATGTAATAATTTAATTGTTAATTTTTCATATGTTTAAATTAATTGATATGTCGCTAATATTATCATTTTATTGTCTTGCTAATTTCCAGTACAATAGGGAATATGCATGTGGTATAAATTTACTTGAAATCATTTATTTTCAAATCATTATTGTTCTAGTATTGTATGTTAAACATTTTTTTATAAATAAAATACTCTTATATGTGTTAAAATATAATATGAAAAATGCAAAAAGCGTGGGAAATGTTTATTTGCAAAACAAATCACCACTTGTCAATTAGAAAGTGACGTCACAGCGCACCACGCGGTCTCCACAGATTAAATCTTTTTCATAGAAATAGTATCCACTGTTGTACGAATACGTACTATTTCAATTAAAAAGATTTAATCTGTGGAGGCCGTGTGGTGCGCTGTGACGTCAAAAAGGCGCGCGAAAATTTGGCGGCGTTTTAGATAACCTCATATTCTTTCAATGCTAAAACTAGTACTAGTAGTTCTTGTAGCTTTATTTGAACACTTTCAGTATTATTTAATTTTTTCTGTGTTAAATGGATGTAATCAGTGAAATAAAAATATTTTAAATAATATCGTTTAAAAACTAAAAAAGAACCGACTTCAACGCCGCGCTATTCATTTTCAGTAACAATTTTGAGATGTTTATCTCAATATCTCTGGAGATACTTATCAGATCTCGATAAAATTACCATGGTACCACACTTGGGATATCTCCTTTCGAACAAAAAAATAATAATCAAAATCGGTTCATAAACGACGAAGTTATCCGCGAACAAACAAAAAAAAAAAAAAAAAAAATACATATACGGTCGAATTGAGAAACCTCCTCCTTTTTTTGAAGTCGGTTAAAAATCATGCATATTTCCTATTAATGTTGTTCTCGGAATAAACGAATATAAATATGTAGGCATCTTAACTGTAAGTGCACTTGAATCAGAATGGCATGGTACTGTTATATATATATATACATATTATACAGACACATAATGTATAACTAATGACGTTGTGGTTTTACAACCGATATGTATCATTCGCGGTTTGAATTTTAATGCAAATTGTACTAAGGCGGTACCTATTATTATAGTTCTTGAGATTTTATTACTCGACTGCGCAATTAAATAGTTAAGAAACTTCAAAAGTACCGATTTCACATTCCACGCGATTTTTTATGATCTTTACTATTATGAGTAACTGGATTTTTAAATAAGTTTGAAAAATTGGTGTACACAGAGGTTAGGAGAATATTATATCGATGTTCCGCCTGACTTCCTACCAGAATGTAGCTTACGACCATTAAAAAAAAAATCTGCTGCCATAACCTTACGGCATACAGGCTGTATGATACAGCCCATGAGAGTCAAGCGTGTTCACCATCTTCGACTAGGCGAGATTAAGAGGTCAAACGCTAGCCTATAAGATATAAATAATTTAAGATCGTTTAAAAACTAAGAGAACCGAATTAAAACGTCGCGCTAGTCAAAGTAGCCAGTAGACGCAGTAACTATTACATAATCTGTGCCAGTAGTTAGTAGTTTCACAGAACAGATAATATACTACGTAATTGTGGTACCACTAGAGCAACGTTTGTTTTTACAAAAATCAAGGTCTGCTGTAGCCCGGTAATACTCTACGCTCGTGTTAAAAATAGACTAGTATTTAGGTAGTTTCCTAGGCTAGACTATCTACTTATGTATTGAGCTACTTACCTATATTATTCAATTCAACGAAATAGCATTATGAAATTATTAAGAGAGTAATAAATGGCAGGTACCTACGTAATAAGATTTATATTGTTATTTACTAGAGAGATATAAGATATATAAAATATAGATAGTTATATTTTCACAACGAATTTAATTTTATTAATAAAAAAATATAATATTACAATCACAAAAAACTAGAAAGATCGTCAAGTAGGTAGACGCAATTAAAATACTGTAGGCCGGCAGCCCTATCGCGCGTGTACGTACCGCGTGGTGCCGCCGGCTGACGCGCGGCTTTAGCTTTTGATCTCAAGGACACGCCGAGTCACAATACTGTATTATATAATTACCGTGGCTGTAGCTATGCCCCTATCAATTTTTTTTTGACCATACAATAGGGAATATGCATGAAGCTCAGATTTATTGGAAATATTTTTTTTTCGATTTTGTCCTAGAGTTATATGTAAAAACTTTTTTATTTATTTAATTCCTTTTTATTTGCTTAAAATAATAAATAAAAATGCAATTTAAGCGAGGGAAATTTAAGTTTGTAAAACAGATCACCATTGGTCGAATCGAAAGTTATTATGCAGTACTCCACGTGATAGAAACATTGAGCGCGGGAACATAAAAATAAATGTATGGTGTGGTCTTATTGTATTTATTTCCAAATATTATGTTTGCCGCGTATTATTGTGCAAAAATGTATATTACTAACCATTTAATATACATAAAAATGAGTACGAAATTAGAGAAACTGTATAATTTCATAAAAACATGCCATTGGCTAAATACAATAATCGCGCGGAGTCTTAGTTAAAGAAAAAAAAGCTAGTTTGTTTCAAGCGGCGTATGTCTGACGTCAGTGCGTGACGTCACAATGCACTACCAAAGAGCCCGGGAAATGATGGCGTTTAAACTGGTCAAATTTATTTATATATTTAAATGTTTTGGAAGATGTTGGGAAGCCGCTAGTGTGGGATGCGACGTGCGTCGACACATTGGCAGTTTCCCATCTCCATAATGCCTCACGGGCGGCAGGAGCAGCTGCAGATGCAGCAGAGGCTCTCAAACGGAGGAAATATATAAGCATCGGTGACAATTATGCTTTTCTTCCGTTTGGGGTCAACAAGCACGCGGTTTTGTTAGGGAGCTGTCTAGACGCCTAATCGATGTCTCCCAAGACCAAAGAGCTGGCGCTTACCTCGGGCAACGCATTAGTTTCGCGATTCAAAGAGGTAATGTCGCCAGCTTTTTGGGTACTCTACCAACAGACAGCGACCTAAATTTCATTTATTATTTGTAGTTTTTATTTGAATTATTAGTCATAGTTAATATTTTAGTTTAATAAGTTTTTTAAATTGTGTTGAGAAATAAAATAATGCAACTACATCATATATAAAACATTAAATTTGGAATTACTTTGTAAACGTTTTTGGTTTGATAAAATTAGAATTGTTATTTAAATGTTTATTTAAAAATTATTAGACTAATTCCAGCAGTATTTTATTTTGTTATTATGTTATATGGATGTAATGAGTGAAATAAAAATATTTAAAAAAGACATGCATATTCCCTACAATATGATCCTTCAAAAATCTTAGGAGATTAGAATGGTTATATTTCGTTTTGCAATTGGTAAGATAGGGGCGTAGCTACAGCAGTCCTTGATTTTTTGTAGAAACATTTTTTTCTCTAGAAGCATTTTCCAGGGAGGAAACGGGGGGATACATTTGAATGGAAAAGTGCACCCCGCGTTCCCGCTTAAGGTGGTACGATTTCCATACAAAAGTATGATGCACAAATATAAGTAAATGGAGGGAAAACTTGCACTGAAATCACATCTATTGGTCTTTTATAAGTATTTACGGGTCGGGAAATGTATTTACCTACATGATTTGATTGATTGAGATGAAATTATTTCTAATAATAGTAAAATTCAAGTTAAACCAAAAAAATATTGATTGTATAATAAGTTTATATTATTCATTTAAATCACGAAGATAAATATAATTCCCGACATGTAAAGACTTATACAAGACCAAAAGATGTGATTTCAGTGCATTTTTGCTCCGTTTACTCATATTTGTGCATTATAGTTTTGTATGGAAATCGTACCCCCTTAAGCGCCAAAAAAAAATATCCCATGGCTATAATCAACCTTGTACTCATATGTCGTAATTGTTTTAAAAGAAGCCTATATCTATTCAATGCTCAGTCTAAATGTATTTATATCATATCGCGTATTGAATAACAATTCGGCCCACCCATTGTTTACTATGACATTAAAAATAGTGTGCTATTTTTAACCGACTTTAAAAGAGGAGGAGGTTCTATTTTCCACTGTATGTATTTTCAACCGACTTCCAAAAAGAAGGGGGTTCCCAATTCGTCTGTATGTTGTTTTTTTTTCTTTTTTTGTATGTATGGTACGCGATTACTCCGTCAATTGTGAACCTATTCGAATGATTCTATTTTTAATCGATAGGGTACGTTTTCGGGGTGGTCCGATTGTAATTTCATCGAGATTTGATAAGTATCTCCAGAAATATGTCGATCAACGTCTCAAACTTTCTACTAATTGACTCGCGGGGCATGGAAGTCGGTTGTTTTAATTTTTAAACTATCTTAATTATTTATTATAATGTTCATTTATATTTCTGTCAAATGTGAACCGATTTTTAAAATTCTACTTTTATTCAAAAGAGGTATATTGCAAAATAGTTCCATTTAAACTTCGCAAAGATCTGATGAGCATCTCCAGAGATATGGAAAACTAAAAAAAAACAACGGGTTGCACTCCAGGAGTGCCTGCAGAAGTGAAAACTTGAACATTAACGTTGAGCATTTGGTCTACTCTCCCTCCGTCTTACGAATTTTCGATCAGGTCACGTGTCCTCACGCGAGTTTTACATTTTTTACCCATCTTAAAAGAAGGTTTCTTCTCTCTCTCCCTCTTACGAATTTTCGATCAGGTCACGTGTCCTGATGCGAGTTTAACATAACGCTAAAGAAGTTTTCGCTTCAAAAAACGACCTCCTTGGTTGGTACGACTTAATACTCAGAATAATTAAGATAGTTTAAAAACTAAAGCAACCGACTTCCATGCCCCGCGAGTCAATTTCAGTAGCAAGTTTGAGACGTTCATCGTCATATCTCTGGATATACTTATCAGATCTCGATGAAATTACAATGGGACCACCTCGAAAACTTACTCTACTGATTACAAAAAGAATCGTTTGAATCGGTTCACAATTGACGGAGTAATCGCGTAACATACACACAAAAAAATAAGGAAAAAAACGTACAGACGAATTGAGAACCTTTTTCTTTTTGGAAGTTGGTTGATGACTACCTACTTAAAGTCGTTTCTTTTCAGTTTTTTAAACAATCTTAAATCAATAATGACGATAAAAGCGTCAAGTGCATGTCAGATGGTACGGTGACAGGTACTGCTCCAAAATTATTGCGAATTTGAAAACCAAGTTACCCAAAACATTAACTGGTGGCAAACTACACTTATAGTTTGAAGGCCCCTAAGAGGCACTTAAGGTTTTTAATCTATAATTTAAGTGGTATTTGTTATATTTGATTGATTCATTACATCATAATGACTATAAAGAAACCAGTTTTACACATATTATTAAATAAGGATTACCGGTATGGATTGAATTAAACTTTTGATATAGGATTTTAAGTTTTGATGGTCACTGACACTTATTTTAGTATTGTTTACGGGATATTTACCATGTTTATCTTTTAAAATGAGTTTCCGATATTTCGGCGCTGTTACAAGCGCCATGTTCACGGACGTACTGAAGATTGCGGGTGAAGAGGGTATCACAAGCAAACAAAGCGATCTACCCGCTTTTGTACTCGTTTCGGTCGTTCGGTGCCCCTACCATTTGTTATCGATGTAACTCGTTCACGACACACAAAACTCACAGTATCTTCACGCTTCTTGTGGACTACATTTGTATGAGGATTACACAGGCATCCAGTGGTAGGTCTGTGTAAGCACCATACAAATGTATTCAGTTTGTCCGTAACCATGGCGCTTGTAACAACACCGAAATATCGGAAACTCATTTTAAAAGAAAAACATGGTAAACATCCCGTAAACAATACTAATAATAGTAAACTTTTACACTAAGTCACATTAATCACAATTACAATGTTGTTATTCTATCGTGATTTATTATTGAACTAGCTGCGCCTCGTGGCTTTGCCCGCGTTGAAATCTGGTTATAAACCTTCCTCTTGAATCACCAGTTGGTTGATCAATCGGTCGATCAGTTGTTGTTGTTGATCTTGATCGACCAACTGATCGACCAACTGATCGACCGACTGATCGATCGACTGATCCGCTGTGCTGATGTATCCGCTAATATAGGATTTTATAAATTCACTCCTTAAGGTGATGACCAGGGGTTCAAAGGTTGTATGGAAAAACAAAATTACATAGTCTATTTATTCGAAACTTCACACAAGTACTTCTGTAAATAAATAAGTAATTACATGTTTCGGGCTTTGTCGAAATTTCACCCCTAAGCAATGGGGTAAAAACGTCTGAAAATCTATGTTTTTTCAGGTTTATAAAAATGAATTCTATTAGTCAGTCGACCCAGAGAATAAAAATAAAACACAAAATGTACATCATACTCTATTAGGGGTGAAATTTCGAAAAACTATTGCTTTGTGGATACTTGCACTTTAAAAAGAACACACCCTCGAAATATCATGTCTTTAAGACCAGTGGCTTAGGTAGTGCGTTGATATATAAGGCAGTCATTCAGTCAGTCAGAAAATAGCGTGGGGGATGGTTTTTGAAAAACTGTTTTACCCGTAACCCACTATTTTAATTAAAGAGTATATGTGTACCAATTTTCGAGACAATTGACCCAGAGAATGAAAACTTTCGTAGAAAGTTCAACCCTTCATTTAACCCACTTAGGGGTATAATTCCAAAAAACCCTTTCTTAGTGGAAGCCTACACTTCACAAGGAACACACCCTCCAAATTTCATGTGTCTAGAAACAGTGGTTTGGGCTGTGCGTTGATATCTGTCAGTCAGTCAGGACTTTGGATTTTATATATATATAGATATTCGAGTATATAATGTAGGTATACTATATTTACTCGTACATATTGAACTGGCAGTATTATTTTTAAATGCTAAGTAAATATAATGTTTAATAATTCATTAAGTTAAATCAATATGGGCTTTGTATGAATACCATGATAAATATTTTATTTTATATTGAAAGGAATATAATTAACGTATATTTACATATCATATAGGCTAGCGTTTTTTTAAATTTTTAATATCTTACAGGCTAGCGTTTGACCACTATCTCACCTGTTAGTAAGTGATGACGCGGTCGAAGATGGTTAGCACGCTAGACCTAGAATGGGAACACATTAGATGTTTTGGGGTGCTGAGGTATTTTTTAAAATTAAAAATAAGGCTTACTTACAATTCGGGTTATACAGATTACAAGTAGTCTTGTTAACTCCTCCAACTAAGCTAAATATGCGTGTGTCTAGAGTGGGTTCACGTCAATAGTGCAATGGTTGGGGATCGAACTCACGACCTCTTGATCGCTAGGCCGACGCCTTAGCCATTGGGCTATTGCCGCTTTTCATTAGTATACAGGTAAATATAGGTTTGAGAGCTACGTTGGTGTAAAGGGTAGACGCTTTTACTTCTAAGCGAGAGGATGCCGGTTCAATCCTAGCACCGGTGTACGTCCAAAAGTGGTAGTCCGAGTCGGAGCAAAATAATATCAATGTTCCGCCTGACTGGCTACAAACAAGTAGCTTACCGCCATCAAGGAGGAAATCTGCCGCCATGACCTTCCGCGCGGACCTTGACAGACAGATATTCTAGGCCTAGCGTGTTCACCATCTTCGACCACATCATCGCTTACCACCAGGCAAGATAGTGGTCAAACGCTAGAAGATATGCAGACAGAAGATAATTTTTTTTTGTAACTCTGTCACTCTGTCTGTTTGTTACCTAATCACGCCTAAACGGACGATCCGATCTTACTGAAATTTAACAAGGATATACTTTATATCATGAGGATAACCATAGGCTACTAAATTTTGGTGTACGTGAACGAAGTCGCGGGTGTTATCATTGCGGCGATTGTTTATGAGTGTGTTTGAATGTTTGTTACGTCTTCACGCTATAACTACTCGACCGATTGAGCTGAAATTTGGTATGTAAATAGCCTAGACCCTGGTTTTTAGGGTTCCGTACCCAAAGGGTAAAACGGGACCCTATTACTAAGACTCCGCTGTCTATCTGTCTGTCTGTCTGTCTGTCCGTCTGTCACCAGGCTGTATCTCATGAACCGTGATAGTTAGACAGTTGAAATTTTCACAGATGATGTATTTCTGTTGCCGCTATAAAAACAGAATAAAGTTAAAAATAATAGAGGGTCCCCATACAAGAAACGTGTTTTTTTCGGCATTTCACGCCATCCATGAACACTTAGTTAGGTAAACGTCCTATAGATGGCGTTATATTGAAATGTCGATCCCTAACTTCTTTGTTAGACGTTAGATGGCGTTATAAGAAATAAAATGTTTATTAATTATTATTTTTTGCTGGCGAAAAATGATAGTGGTATTTTTTGCTCGATCTTATAAAATACTGTAGTGTGGTACGGAACCCTACTCGTGCGAGTCCGACTTGCACTTGGCCAGATTATTTTTTTATATTAGGATACATAATACAAGTATTGTATCATCTAATCATACGAGTACTACAATCTAGCCTAGGTAGGCTTATAAGTAATTTAAATCTATCATTAACTTATAAATTGGCATAAATGAAGAATGTGCCCATCAGCACTTTTCTTATTATCTATATTGTTAAGGTGAAGACACATTGTTATTGTGTTCTTTATGCATAGCACTTACACTATATTCCACTAAGGTCAACTATACACTATCACTACACTAATTCGAACGGTTTAGTTATTTTGAGTCTTCTCTCTATATCTGTGAGGTCGAGGAGTTGTATTGCCTCGACGTTCACGTGATGGTGAAAGGCCCCAGGAATGACACATACTTTTATCCCGATATTCCCACGGGATCGATGCCTACGCGGGTAAAACCGCGGGGCACAGCCAGTATTCCATAAACCGATGGACATCCTATCTCACAATGTGCGAAGCATATTAAAAGAAAGGTCTTATCACTATTTTACGTTCTTATTTGTATTCTATGCGAGCACATACATTATTTAAACGGACTTCTTGTTAAATCCTGTGGAATTTTTACTTGTTTACACTTTAGCTGTTATTTTTTAGTCGATGGTACGCAGTTTTTTTATACCTACCTATAAAAAGGTACTACCACACCGCGGCGTCTTGCGTCCGCGTGCGAGTTCGCTATCTGAATTTCTATTGTTTTCTGATCGATGTAGATCTGGTGTGGTGTGAACCAGTCGGTATAAATCCTACTGCGCTTTTTGATCGCCGCCTAGATCGTGTACGCAAGACGCCGCGGTGTAGACGTACCTTAATAGTGGGCAAACAAGCAGAGGGTCCGTTTGATGATCACTAGAGGACACTAGCTGATATAGGGGTTGTCTGTTTGTAGTAAAAAAAACACGTTTCTTGTATGGGACCCCCTTTAATATTTAATTTTATTTTGTTTTTAGTAGTTGTTAAAGCGCCAATAGAGGATAAACGGACGGACAGCGAAGTCTCAGTAATAGGGTTCCATTGGTACCGTTTGGGTACGGAACCCTAGGTGATTGACAGGAACATTTCCCCCTAAAATATCTATTAGGAAAAAGAAACCGCTTTTTCGAGTGCAATATATCGACAACGTGTCGAAATGGGATTATCGCATGTGTCGGCTTCTAAGTAACTCTTAGTGTCGACATGAATTCAAAATAAGTTTTTAGGGTTCCGTTCCCAAAGGGTAAAACGGGACCCTATTACTAAGACTCCGCTGTCCGTCTGTCTGTCTGTCTGTCTGTCTGTCTGTCTGTCCGTCTGTTACCAGGCTATAGCGCATGAACCGTGATAGTGAGACAGTTGAAATTTTCACAGATGGTGTATTTCTGTTGCCGCTAGAACAACAAATACTAAAAACAAAATAAAGTTAAAAATTAAAGGGGGCCATACAAAAAACGTGTTTATAAACGCCATCTATCTAATTAGTTTCGGCAAAATGACATAGATGGCGCTAGTAAACGAGCCCCGTCTTTCTAGATCGCGACCAAACCAAATATTCTTGGTAATATCAATTAATCAAATATATGAGGTTGAAACTCTGTTATGTTTCGTATTGTATGGAACCCTCCCTAAGTGTGTGATAAGAGACGCGATGCTGACTCGCACTTGGCCAGTTTTATTTTTTAAAGACAATCTGAATACATTCCTTAGACGTTTGAATTATTATGGGTAACTAGGTAATTCCCAACTACAAGGAAGTCAGCACTTTTTTTTAGAGCTGTGGCTTAGCCTAACAACAAGGTAACGTGGCTAGCTTTATGGAAACTTTACCGGCAGATAGTGACCTAGGTTCTGTTTTTAGGGTTCCATACCCAAAGGGTAAAAGAGATACAACCTGGTGACAGACGGACAGACAGACCCTATTACTAAGACTCCGCTGTTCGTCCGTCTGTCTGTCTGTCTATATGTCTGCCTTTTGTCCGTCTGTCACCAAGCTGTATCTCATGAACCGTGATAGTTAGACAGATAAAATTTTCACAGATGATGTTACATTTCTGTTGCCGCTATAACAATAAATACTAAAAACAGAATAAAGTTCAAAATTAAAGTAGTCCCCATACAAGAAACGTGTTTTTTTCAGCATTTCACTATAACGCCATCTATGAACGTTTTACCTACCCTAACCACCTTTTTGTTAACTTTCACGTTGATGGCGTTAGTCATTGTTTAGATATTCGTTAGATGGCGTTATAGTAAATAAGCACGCGGCTCACAACTGTTTTAATCATTGTTCAGTATTGTCACGGTAATATATTTCTTACCGTGGTACAACAGTACAATAATGTGGTGCGGAACCCTACGAGTGCGAGACGCGAGCCTGACTCGCACTTGGGCAGTTTTTTATTTATCGATTGTTTAGTCATTAGTTAATTATTTTTAATTTGTATATAATAGGTATATAATTATATGTAACTACTATTTTAAAAATTAAATTGTAAATAAATAATAATAATAAATAATTGTAAATGTATAACATTTTTACCGGCTTTAAAAATAGAGGAATCCTAAAAATTATTTTACGATACTGCCATAGAAAAGATAATAATACTATACTGCCTCGGAGAGGTTAGAGTGAGGCAACACGAGTGAGCGGTGCGACGGCTGAATGCTTCGTATTTTCAACCCCCGCCGAAAAAAGAAGGGGTGTTATAAGTTTGACGTGTATATCTGTGTATGTCTGGCATAGTAGCGCTTGGACGAATGACCCAATTTTGATTTCGTTATGTTTTTTTGGTAGGTGTTTTAATCAAGGGGTTCTTAGCTTTGATTCTTGAAAATTCGTTACATATTATTCCAGTAGCAATCCAGCGCTGGAGCCGATGCGCTGGACTGGAATGCAGCTGGAATAATGTGAACTTAGCATAACTTTTGTAGTGGTAGGACTTCTGCTAGTCCGCCTGGGGCGGTACCACCACTTTGCCAATTAATTTTCGGTCGTGAAATAGGAATGTTTTTCGGTTGAAATGGCAAGGTGTCCAGTGAAATTACAGAGCATGTGAGACTCAACATCTTTATGTCTCAAGGTAACAGGCGTAGTGCAGTGACATGCAAAATTCTGGCAGTCCAGAATTTTGCATGCCAATCTGATCTGTAATCGGCAGACGTCATCGCTTACCATCAGGCGAGCGTCCTGCGAAAAAAAAACTTTATACACTCGATACGACAAATCCATGCTAAAATATGTAGATATTTTAGCATGGACATATTTATTACGTCGTTTAGTTCAAAACGCCTGTCTTCCCACGATGATGACCATATTTTGCGTAAAACAAACATCAGCGTAGACTCGTGAATTACTAGAAGTGACATACATAACAAATACACGTTTGCAGAGAGCTGAGGTAAGTAAATATAAATAAAAATAACCCTGACTTCAGATGCCTAGGTTTGAAGTATTGTGAATTTTGTTTTATTAACCGACTTCCTAAAAAGGAGGTTCCTCAATTTGACCGTATATACATATATATTGTTTTATGTTTGTTCGCGGATAATTTCGTCGTTTATGAACCGATTTTAATGTTTTGTTTTTTTATTGGAAAGGAGATATCCAGGGGTGGCACCATACTATTTTCATGGAGATTTGATTGTTATCTCCAGAGATATGGAGATAAAAACCTCAATCTTGTTACTGACTTGACAATTAATAACGCGGCATATGATATCGGTTATTTTAGTATTTTAAACGATCTTATATCTTATAGGCTAGCGTTCGACCACTATCTCACCTCTTGGTAAGTGATGATACGATCGAGGATGGTAGCACGCTAGGGTTGCATTTGACCACTATCTCACCTGTTGGTAAGTGATGATGCGGTCGATGATGGTAAGCACGCTAGGCCTAGAATGGGAACTGGCTCTCAAGGATAGCTGCCGGAACACATTAATATTTGGCGACAGATTTTCTAACTTGAGGATGGTAGCTGGCCAGGCGGACACTAGATAGTATCCTACTACCATGCATAGAATAGTCTAACTCTCCAGAGGAGTCTGCTGCCGGAACAAGTATTTTGTATAGGGGGCTTATGGTAAGTGACGATGCGGTCTAACAGGGAATCTTGCTTGTCTGAAAATGGAATTTTTTTTTGGAAACTTTTATCCAATCCACATACAAAGCGCAAATCAATCATGTCTTTTGACAATAAAATAAATCATCATACTATACTCCTTTTCCACAGTCGGTTAAAAACTGGTGGTATTACGGTAAATATATTCACCTAACATGACCGCAAATTGTGGAGAGTCGATGTAAGCTACTGTCAATATTCTAGTTTTTGTTTAACACTAGCTGCTATAGGGTGGAGAAATTGTATCGATAAAATCAAATAAATCTTTGTAGATTAAAAAAAACAGAACCATACCTTATAATTATATATTATAATATAATATGTTAAAGGCATAAAGCCGCTAGTAGCGTTTAGTGAAAGTGCAGCACACCTCTCAACACCCTTAGCTATCCACGCCAATGTTGCCCCTCGGCGCCGACATAACGGTCCGCCTTTATGGGGGGCCCATTCAGTGTATAGCGAGTCACCACCCGCCTTAATATTTTGAAATGAGGCATAATTGGCGGGTGCCGTACCTCATCCCATAGACCAGAAAACAGACATCAAGCAGCACACATTCATAGCCATAGTAAGTTAATGTACCATCTTTTTATAGTTTTTCATCTCTCCATCCACAAATATTTTTATTTAATTTAATATTGTAAAGGGCCTCTTGACGTTGGCTTCGGCTCCGTCAATGCCTTCCAAAGGATCGGACGATTTGCAGCCCGTGATATATTATTATATAATAATGTGTTTATTTCAGGCATCTTTAAATTAGCCCATAATAATACATACCTTAGAGACTAATTAAGCAACTTAATTTAGCAACAGCTGAGTCAATGGAATGGTCTTTTCGGTATAACCATGGAGGGCCCTATGGTTTATTGGGAGAATGTTCGGTTTTAGAGGAAGAGAGTGGGCTCAAATTGC
The DNA here is from genome assembly GCA_954871355.1 of Cabera pusaria. Taxonomy (NCBI): domain Eukaryota; kingdom Metazoa; phylum Arthropoda; class Insecta; order Lepidoptera; family Geometridae; genus Cabera; species Cabera pusaria. Next base: position 3,951,277 of record OX940915.1, read on the forward strand.
ACCGTTTTGACGCTTGTAGTAGTGACGGGGCTCAATATACATCGCTTTGACCAGAGTTAGTGAGTGGGATCAAATTCAATCGCGTCGACACCACAGGTAGAGAGTGGGCTCATATTACACCGTTTTGACCAAAGCTAGAGAGTGGGCTCATATTACACCGTTTTGACCAAAGCTAGAGAGTGGGCTCATATTACACCGTTTTGACCAAAGCTAGAGAGTGGGCTCATATTACACCGTTTTGACCAAAGCTAGAGAGTGGGCTCAAATTGCACCGCCTTGACTCAAGAGGTAGTCAATGGGCCCAAATCGCATTGCTTTCACTAGAGGTAGAAAGTGGGCCCAAATTGCACCGCTTTGACGCCAGAGGTAGCGAGTTAGCTCTAATTACACAGCTTTTATTAGAAGTAGAGAGTGGAAAGAAATTGCACCGCTTTGACGCCAGAGGTAGCGAGTTGGCTCTATTTGCACCGCTTTGACGCCAGAGATAGTGAGTGGGCTCAAATTGCTGTTTGTATGTTTGTTCACCTACTAAACTATTTTAATTATTCGCATTAAAATATTCTCGCTGAGGATTATATTAGATCGGCACGCTTAGCACTGCACGCGACATTGCATGGATATGTTAAATGATCCTATAAAGTTTTCTTTTGCTACAAATGCAAAACCCCATTGTGTTGAAATTTAAATTGTTCGTCTTATTATGCAGGGTTTTTGCAATACTTAACAAGCTCTTAGGAGCGCCTTCTGTAAGTCATAACGACTTTTGCCGTTTTAATACTATAATCCTTTATAGGGTTCCGTAGCCGAATGGCAAAAACCGGAATAGGTACTTATAGATTCGTCATGTCTCCCTATCCGTCTGTCTGTCCGTCCGTATGTCCCAGCCATTTTATTCTGAAACTATTAAGACCACACAGTTGAAATTTTGAAGTAAGGTCTATTCTGTGATCCGCTTTTGACTGGCCCCCTCCCCCCCATACATAGAACTGAAACTAAAAAAATATGTTTTTCATCAAACCTATACGTGCGGGGTGTCTATGTGCGGGGTGTCTATGGTCTATAACTATAACAATTTTTTTCTTAAAGTCAATCATTTGCAAGAAAGATAATGAAAAAACAAAAAAATATATATGCTGTAGATCTCAATAAACACTTAAAACGAAAATTGGTTTGAACAAGATATATTCAGCGGTTATTCATCTATATATATATAATAATATACTATTTTAAACCACCCCGACTGATCTATGTATAATCTTTTCATTAAAAGCATTCCAAAGACTCTCTACACGACATTTAAAATCTGAGCTGTAAGTTGGTGAGGATTTGAGTATTCTGTAGAGTCTAGGAGATGTCCCAGCATCAGGTCAATGCTTCCATGTTCTTACAATATCGTTGAAGAAGAAGATTTTCGAATTGATCAGACCTATGAAAGTTGATTTCATAGCGCAATTAACTAGGATAAAACTGGCCAAGTGCGAGTCAGCATCGCGTCTCTTATCGCACACTTAGGGAGGGTTCCGTACAATACGAAATATAACAGGGTTTCAACCTCATATATTTGATTAATTGATATTACCAAGAATATTTGGTTTAGTCGCGATCTAGATAGACGGGGCTTGTTTACTAGCGCCATCTATGTCATTTTGCCGAAACTTATTAGATAGATGTCGTTTAAAAACACGTTTTTTGTATGGGGACCCCCTTTAATTTTATTTTAACTTTATTTTATTTTTAGTATTTGTTGTTCTAGCGGCAACAGAAATACACCATCTGTGAAAATTTCAACTATCTAACTATCACGGTTAATGAGCTACAGCCTGGTGACAAACGGACAGACAGACAGACAGACAGACAGACAGGCAGACAGACAGACAGACAGACAGCGGAGTCTTAGTAATAGGGTCCCGTTTTACCCTTTGGGTACGGAACCCTAAAAAAGCTCATAGTTTTATAACGATTGAAAGAATTTTTATGAATCAAAGCTAAGAAAACTCTCGATGAAGACATCTATCAAACAAAAAAAAACTATCAATAATAAAAACAAAATCGGTTCATCCGGTTAGGTGCTAAGATGCTACAGACAGACACACAGATACATACGTTAAACATATATTACCCCTACTTTTGCGTCGGGGAACGCGTAAGGTTACGGTGGCAGATGTTCACCTTTTTTTTTATATCTTATAGGCTAGCGTTTGACCATTATCTCACCTGTTGGTAAGTGATGATGCGGTCAAAGATGGTAAGCACGCCAGGCCTAGACTGGGGAACTGGCTCTCAAGGATAGCTGCCGGAACACATTAGATGTTTTTGGCGACAGATTTTCTAACTTGAGGGTGGTAGCTGGCCAGGCGGACACTAGATAGTGTCCTACCACCATGCAGGGGTTGTTGGTTTCTTAACGATGTTTTCCTTCACCGGAGGGCCACTGTGAGAAGCGCACATAAATTTTTCGATGGAAAAATCCATTGGTGCACGGTATGGTTTGAACTCGGTACCACGGCATCAAAGCCGACCGTTCTCCCGATTACGCCACCGGGCCCGGGCTCCTTGGTGGTAAGCTACTTTTTGGTAGATTTAATGATCCCACTACCACTGTACGAAAACTCATGATTAATGAATGCACATAAAACTTTCATTGGTAGGTATGTAGCTAGGATTAGAACCAACGACCGTCGGGCTATACTTTACGCTAAAGGGCCGTCCAATATCACTATGTAAGTATTATAAAACAAATTCCATCACTGCGTCTGTCTGTCTGTTCGCAATAATCTGAATAGCTACTGAACGGATTATCATGCGGTTTTCACCAATAGCCAGAGTGTTTATGAGGAAGGTTTAGGTGCATAATTCGTTAAGGTTTTGTGTAAATTGGCTGAAATATGACGATGATTGTTAAATATGTTTATATTTCATATTCGATGCAACAAACTGATGCAAATTTTGTAGGCATATATGTTCTACCCGTGCGAAGCCGGGGCGGGCTGCTAGTCTAAAATAAAGAGCTTGCGCGCGCGTGTGTTAGTGTGTGTGTGTGTGTATGTGTGTGTGTTTTAAGGCGCAGAATCGTGTTCAGAATGATAGCTGCCTTACAGTTAGGACCCTAGTGTCTTGATACAATAAGTTAGTAGGATACCTGATAGGTTTGTTAATCATTAGTTTAAGGATTGCGCGTTGAGCACGCTCCACTTGGAGGAAGTGGGTTGTACACGCATTACCCCAGGTTGTAGAACAATAAGAAATAATTGATTGCACTAATGAATAATAGACCATCTTTAGGGTTTCAAAGTCTGCAACGTGTCTTAGCTTTTTAAAAATGTAAATCATTTTCCTAGTACGTGTAGTTAGTGAATCAATGTGCTATTTCCATGAGAGCATTTTATCTATATGAACACCAAGATATTTGATACTATCCGTTCTCATGATAGTGTTACATTCACAAAGTGTATTTGCATCTGTGTACTATTATAGACATTGTGTTATCAGGTTGGGATTGAGGAGAGGGATTGTTTATCATTCGGGTGTACAAAAGTTTTTCTAGTATTTTAGATAATGATGTTAATACAGAAATTGGCCTGTAATTTTCGACCCCGTCTCTATTTCCACTCTTAAATATAGGATGAACCAGTGCCTTTTTTAGAGGCTTGGGAAAAGTGCCTGTTGAAAGACATACATTTAGTGCGTATGTAATAGGAGGGACTAGAATATCGCGTGCATCTTTTAAAACATTTGCTGAAATACCATCCCATCCAATAGCACAGTCCTGTCTGAGATTCATAATTATACGTTTAATTTCAGTGCAATCAGTTTCAGTCAAGACCATAGAGTCTATTTTTAACCGACTTCAAAAAAAGGAGAAGGTTTCTCAATTCGACCGTATATTTTTTTTTTTTTTTTTTTAGTTTTTTTTTTTTTTATGTTTGTTCGCGGATAACTTCGTCGTTTATGAACCGATTTCGATTATTCTTTTTTTGTTTGAAAGGAGATATCCCAAGTGTGGTACCATGGTAATTTTATCGAGGTATGATAAGTATCTCCAGAGATATTGAGATAAACATCTCAAAATTGGTACTGAAAATGAATAGCGCGGCATTGAAGTCGGTTGTTTTTTAGTTTTTAAACGATATTATTATTTAAAATGGTGAATAGCGTCTGTATTATCATTTATGATGTTGTTTGCCAATTTTTCTCCTATGCTAGTAAAATACGAATTAACTGCATTTATTTTGGATTTTGGGTCAGTATAATTTTTTATTAAACTATTTGCCAGATTTTTCTTTGAGTTCATATTATCAACCTTTTTTATTATATTACAAGTTGCCTTTGGATTACCCTTGGCCTTGCGGAATTCCCCTTTTTCGTATTCCCTTTTAATTTTTTTTAATAAATTGTTACAAAAATGTCTATATCTTATATAAATTAATTTACATACACTGTTTTCTGGTTGTATCTTATATTTTTTATAAAGTTTGTCACGATTTCGGATACATTTAAGGAGGCCAGGGGTAATCCACGGCTTTATGGTTCTGCGTCTACAAGAAATATGTACAAAGAGTATTTGATTTAATTATTTTCGAAATTAGTGAAATAAGGTATTGTATAGCGATGGTAGCATCTTCAATTTTAAATATGTAAGAATAATCTGCCGAGTTTAGTTGCGATATAATTGCAGAATAGTTCAACCGAGTAACAGTTCTATCGCATTTAGTAGCTTTTTTAGTTAATGCGCTACATAATAGAACTGGTGCGTGGTCTGTTATAGTGCTATCGAGGACAAAAGTCGCAGCCAAAGATAATATAAATACTACGTCGCAGCGTCGGTGTGAGTCCTGAGGATCACGTGGTTCAGACGGTGCCGCGCGTCGGCATTAGATGTGCGGAAAGCATCGTGTGAGAGGCTAAGATATTTAGATAATCATGTGCATTTTCATCGCTATTGCCCGGAAAAATATTTATATTTAAATCCCTTATTATGGCTACAGTTTTGTAGCTAGATAGAGTTAAAAGTATATTATGAAGACTATCTATAAAGTTTTGCGTATTTTTAACGGATGGCGATCGATATACTGCTATTATAGCTAATTTATGTTGGTAGGTGAGAAGTAGGCCACTTGCGTCTGAGAGTGAAGGTACGCTGATTTGACAGTCAAGACTATTTTTGGTATAGATAATAACGCCATCATTTTGGTTACTAAAATCACCTTACTTAGCCAACACTCTGTACAAATAATTATTTCACAGTATAAATCCAGTCTAGTTATTAAAACTTCAACCTCATTCAAGTTACGCTCAATGCTACGAATATTTAAATGCAATATTTTAAGAGTATCATTAGTATTCCATTGTTTAATCAGAGGTAAACATTCTTCAGGTGAGCACTGATAAGACAGCGACTCGCTTACGGTCTCGATCTCATTATTTATTTGTCTAATACTATCCATTAAAATTGTGTTTATGTTTTAATGTCTTAACTGTCTGAAACAGGTTTGGATACGATACACTAGGTGACGTATCACTACCGATGCTCAAGAAGTAGGTTGTTACATATGTATATTGATTTTTTAGAAATATTCTTTTTATAGTTTGATAGATTTTTATGTTTACGACTGCAAATAGAAAGTAATAGTTATTTATGTACAACTGTATATTATGTATGTTTGTGGTATGTATACAGCGTGTAAATGAACAGTGTACGTTTGGTGTGGAGAAGTGTGAGTTGTATTTGTTTTGTTTATTGTTATATGGGATGAGGAGTGTGGGTGTGTTAAACGTAATAATTAAATTAATTAACAATAAATTATTATATATTAAGATAGTAACTATTGTGTGAAAGTTAAGGACGTTACCAATTAAATCAGTTAAATTAAGGAAATGATAACAATCAAGTTTCGACGCAAGACGTGCAAGGTTCCATATCTAGTCAGTTTATCTTTGTAGGCAGCCAATCCAAATCCCTGGCATTGTTTATCCGGATAGCTGGCGAGTTCTCCTTCTCTCGAAGGTACACTTTACCGTGGGCTATCCAGCAGAAGGCATATCGATAGTGACGTGAGGCTATTGAGATAAATAGACACCCCAATTTCAACCGAGATAATGGATGGACCTTGCCGTCAGCGTGGAAACCGATTCTTAATGCGTCCTCGAAAAAGAAAGTGTCAATCAGTCTGGAGTGCGACACAGTCAGCATTGTTTGCGACGGTACTTCTGGCGATAGGAGTAGCAGCGATGAAGAACCGACGATGACATCATTCGGGCTATCTCAGGCATCCTCGGTACCGAAAAGGAACAGCCGTTCCCGATTGCCGCCGAGTCCGCCCCCACCCCGGCTATTAAGCCGAACGCAGCGAGCGGCGGCCCGCAGTCAACATCGCGATCTCACCGCGTGACCGAGGAAGAGCGACTGACTCGCTCGAAACCTAGGTCGAGAAAATTCGACTAAAGGTACGTGAATTATAGCCGGTATATAACAATAATAATTGCCCATATCTTTTTATTGTGTTGACTCAAGACCTTGATTTTTATACACCCAATAGGGACCATAGACCTCAGTATCAGGTATAAATTTCAATTTGCTAGGTCCACCCGTTCCTGAGAAAATCAGTGGTGACACACGACCGATTACAAAAAGAATCATTCGAAACGGTTCAGAATTGACGGAGAAATCGCGTAACACAAACACAAAAAAAAACATACAAACGAATTGAGAGCCTCCTCCTTTTTTGTGAAGTCTAACCGACTTCACAAATAATAAAGAGTTTTTCTGTTGTATTTTATTTCTATTCTAACTAGTGTTAGAATAAAAATAGAATACTCGTACAAGAATCGTAATTTATAATTTTTAATGTGTTGCAACCTCAGACAGACTTATCAATTTTGCCATAATATTTCTATAATCTAGATCTAATATATATAATTCTCGTGTCACAGTTTTCGTTGCCATACTCCTCCGAAACGGCTTGACCGATTTTGATGAAATTTTTTGTGCTTATCCTTATTGTGGTATCTATGAGAATCGGCCAACATCTATTTTTCATCTAATTTTATTTTTTTATTTTTTAGACAAATTTTTTTAATTTCTATTTTTGTATGATACAACATACAAAAATACATACAATCCTCAATTTTCACCCTTCTACGATCAACCCTTATTTTTTAATAGCCATTTTAGTAATTTAATCATTTTTCCTCTCCGGTCGAAAACTGATCAATCGTCATTTAATTAGTTAATTATTTATATGGCAAAACAACGTTTGCCGGGTCAGCTAGTTATTCTATAATATTTCTAAATAAAACATTGCGTGAATTGCCCTTAGTTTATAGTTTTACTAGAGGTGACAGACAATAGGTACGTCGTAAGCAATGTTAAGTGAATCCTTACGCAATTTCACCAAGGCCTGTCGTCCGTACGTGGTCGCATAGGTGAATTACAAACCAACGCATCGCATTGATGACAGATGTGACGAAATGAGACATTGCTCCTTTTTTAACGACTTTAAATAATTTATGATCGTACAAAACGAATAATTAAGATAGTTTAAAAACTAAAATAACCGACTTCGATGCCCCGCGAATCAATTTCAGTAGCAAGTTTGAGACGTTCATCGTCATATCTTTAGAGATAAGTACTTATCAGATCTCGATGAAATTACAATGGGACCACCTCGGAAACGTACCCTACCGATTAAAAAAGAGAGAACCACCTTTTTTTAGGAAGTCGGTTGAATAACTGACTTCACATGCAGCGATAGTCAAAGTTCTGGCTAGTTATAATCATGTCATTTAAGTATACAAATTTGCTTATATTGTTTATCTCCATATCTCCGGAGATAATTGTCATAGCTCGATAAAATTTGAATGAGACCAATCGGGTGGCATAATCTCTCAAACGAAAAAAGATTTTTTGAAATCGGTCAAGATTTGACGGAGTTCTATCTAAGGTATATAAAAAAAATATATAAAAAGTAAAAATATATAAAAAAAATCGAATTGAGAACCTCCTCCTTTTTGTGAAGTCGATTAAAAACAATTTTCCTCAATATTTGTGTTTATAAAAAATGACGTTCACATAAATACCGTATGATTAATAAATTTAAAAAATCAAAAGGTCAAACAAACTACTCCAAAAACCTGCTGCAAAAATTCTTTGCTTGACCTATTCGAAAAATTCTGAGAAAGTTGAAAAAAGTCAAAAGTCAAAGTATTTATTCTATTTATGGGCAAACATCTGCACTTAAACACGTCAAATAACATTATATAGATCATAATTATCAATATTAAAAAATCTAAAAATAAAACAATACATAACTTATTGCTTTGAAATTAAAAAAAACCGGCTAAGTGCGAGTTGGACTCGCCCACCGAGGCTTCCGTACAAATTTGTCAAACAAAAGGTTAAATGACAAACTTTACTTTGTAGTTCAATCTATAGAAAATACACACATATAATAAGTTAGTAATAGTGAATTCACCTATTTTAGGGTTCCGTAGTCCTGAAAAGAAACCCTTATAGTTACATCATGTTCGTCTGTCTGTCTGTCTGTCTGTTCGAGGTTTTGCAAAGAGACCGCTAGTACTAGAAAGTTGAAATTTTGTAGATATGTGTATGTCAATTACGCCGACAAAGTGGAAAAATAAAATTTAGGAAAATATTTTTTTAGGGTAGCTCCCCTACATGTGAAGTGGGGATGAATTTTTTTTCATCCTCCACCCCATCATGTGGGTTCCAGTAGGGCGTCACCCCCTTTGAAAGCTAAGCTGCTAGCTTGAAACATTCATGATATAGCATTTCATGACTTTTAAAGGAAAGATAACTTTATCAGCTTAGCAGTAGGTAATAGTCGTTGAACTTGGGTATTAGATGTTTTAAAAATAATTATGTTAAATATTACTTCTACTACGGAACCCTACCCTGCACTTGGCCGGTTTTTAATTTAATTATTTAACTACATATTTACAGTTTTCAGATGTATTCCTATATACGTGCTTCAAGACCTTGCCTCTTGCCTCTTGCCAAATTTCATTATTCTAGCTCAACAGGTTATCTAGGTTATATAGGTTAGGCCCTATAGGTTTTGATTCCCTTGAGAAATCGTAAAATATGCAAAAATATGCGACATAAACGGTCATATATTTTGATCGCGTTAACTTACAAGTTTGATTTTTTCACAGCCAAAAGAAATCCTAGACCCGAATATTATAAGTTTCATCTTGATATTTCTACGCTGACAGACAGACAGACAGACGGACAACAAAGTGATCCTATAAGGGTTCCTTTTTTCCTTTTGAGGTACGGAATACTAGAAAGTCAAAAGTAATGAGCCATTCAGCTTTCATCCAAACTAAAGAAATCAAAATTACATCGTTTAAAGTGAAAATAAATGTCATACTCCTTAAAGGGCTGACCGGTTTTTGGGCTCGGAAAGTAGGCTTCATTAATGTTTATGAAGTAAGTGCGAGGGTTCAAGGCCCTGATGCTTGAACGTAAAGGCATATTATTCTACTGCATAATGCACATGACCTATTGTAATATGCTAGTTTGCTAAAAAAATTTTTTTTGTCCGTCCGTTTTTTAGCAAAAAATATTTAATACGTACTTTTTATTTTTTCAATTAAACAAAAAATGACGAAGATATAGAGCGTTGAAATTCCGCATGACGTCACAAACCGCACTACTTTCTAGCGGTTAGTGACGTCACGAGACTCGCGAACTTTGACGCTCTTTATCTTTGTCAATTTCTATTGATTTGTAAAATAAAAAAATACGTGTACAATATTTTATGATAATCTAACTGATGGACCAATTAGAATTACTATTTTTCGACCCAGGCAACATCCATATTTCTGCAGTAGAACGTTGATTTTCGGCAGCTCCTTTCTCTTTCGCGTCAAGTAGCTTAACGCGGGCGAAGCCGCGGGGCACAGCTAGTTATATTTATAAAAATGAATCCCTACTTCCCTTAGCCAATCACGCGTTTTAAACGCGTATTACGCTAATTTTTTTTTTTTTGTGTTTGTTATTGTCAAAAGAAGGTTCTTAGAGTCTGTGTAAAAAGAGAACCGTCGTGGCGTTACGATGAACTATCATTCAAAGGTAAGGAAAGAAGGTACATTCCTACCTAGTAGGACACGATAATGATAAGAGTAGGTACCTAGTAAGTATTAAACATTTTTATTCGTACTGGCAATGACAGATCAGTGTTGTCAACGCAACAAAAACAGTAAATTGGAAATTAGAACCATCAACACGCGCGCCCTTAATTTCTACGACGGTTTTCTTTTTGCACAGACTCTATGAAAGAAAAGTTTTTGGGAAAATGAAAGTAGTATCGCGGGCGAGGCCACCGGGGTTGAAAAAAATCATGGTACATACCTTAGCAGTTTCTCCACCATCAGCTTCCCCAAGAAGCCAGTTCCTCCCGTCAGCAGCACAGTAGTCCCAGAGAAGAACTTCTGGATGTTGGACTCGCCCAACATCTCTGTCTCATCTTTCATATCCATGTAGGTGATATCTCCTCCTTGCTTTGGCTCAGCGGCCTTTGTTGTCAATTCCACCATCGTCTGGAAAAAAGATTATTCGATTGATTCGACTAATTCGACTTCAAAAAAGAAGAAGGTTCCAAATTCGTGTATCTATTTATTTTTTGTATGTTTGTTATGCGATTACTTCGTCAATTTATTGTGAACCGATTCGTATGATTGTTATTTTAATCCTTAGGGTACATTCCTGAGGTAATTCCATTCCATTGTAATTTCATCGAGATCTGATAAGTATATAGATGATATGACGATAAACGTCTCAAACTTGCTACTGAAATTGAGTCGCGGGGCATGGAAGTCGGTTGTTTTAGTGTTTAAACTATCTTAATTATTTTAATGCATCTCCACTTATCATCAGATGAGATAGCAATCAAGTGATGATGCGGTCGAGGATAGTAGCACGCTAGGCCTAGAATAGGAACTGGCTCTCAAGGATAGCTGCCAGAACACATTGATGTTTGGCGACAGATTTTCAGAGAAATTGAGGGTGGTAGCTGGCCAGGAGGACACTGGACAGTGTCCTACTACCATGCGAGGGTTGGGGGTTTTCACAGACGATTCACTACTTTTTAACCGACTTCAAAAAAAGGAGGAGGTTTCTCAATTCGAGTGTATACTTTTTTTTATGTTTGTTCGCGGATAACTTCGTCGTTTGTAAACCAATTTTGATTATTATTTTTTTGTTGGAAAGGAAATATCCCGAGTGTAGTACCATGGTAGTACCAATTTCATGGAGGTCTGATAAGTATCTCTAGAGATATGGAGATAAACACTTAGTACTGATTAATAGCGCGGCATTTGAAGTCGGTTATTTTAGTTTTTTAAACGATATTATAATAATGAATTCTAGGTTTTTGGGGGTTTCTTGCGATGTTGTCCTTCACCGGAGTGCCACTGTGAAAAGCGCCAATAAATTTTTCAATAGAAAAATCCATTAGTGCACGGCGGGGATTGAACTCAGTACCTCTGGCGTCAAAGCCAACCATTCTCCTACTACACCACTGAACCAACTACATGTGAATAAAATAAAAATATATACACAAATAAAACTGTTAAATAAAACAACTACAAGTAACATTAAAATCTTATTGCAAAAATATTTAAACAATACAACAATATTATAATTCATTTAAATTTTATATCCTGCTACTTTTTTTTTCAGCCTCTCTCAATTAGTCTTATAATTTTGCATGTGCCCAACAGAGTCCATAATGATCTCATGTACCTAGATAATATCTAAATATAAGAACTTTATGTACAACAATAGGGAACATATGCATGATTTTTTAAAATATTTTTAATTCACTGATTGCATCCATTTAACACAGTAAAAATATGAAATAATACTGAAAGTGTTTAAATTAAGCTAACAAAAATGGTTTTAGCATTGAAAAAATATGAGGTATCTAAAACGCTGCCAAATTTTCGCGCGCCTTTGTGACGTCACAGTGCACCGCACGGTGTCCACAAATTTTTACACTTTTTTATTAGAAATAGTACGTATTCGTACAACAGTGCATAGTATTTTAATGAAAAAGATTTAATCTGTGGAGACCGTGTCACTTTCTAATTGACAAGTGGTGATGTGTTTTGCAAATTAAAATTTCCCACGCTATTTTTGCATTTTTAATATAATATTTTAACACATGTAAGAGTATTTTATTTATACAAAAATATTTAACAAACAACACCAGAACAATAATGATTCGAAAATAAATGATTTTAAGTGAATGTATACTACATGCATATTCCCTATTATGGAAGACTCAAAACTTTATTAGTTTTGAGTATTGAGTATTGAGTACCCTCAAAAATATAATATTGAATACGATGACGATGTGACGATGACCGCTACGCAGCTGTAATACTATGTCTCAACAATTTACAACGGTGCATAATGTGGTACATAATATATGTAAATTATTACATGCAGTTTAGAAGGCGTTCTTGCTTCATTCTGCTAATCTCATCGAATGATCTAGAAATTATGGAATATAGACTGTCTAAAGTTGCGTTTACATCACTATTGCATTTCACAATCATTCAATAACTAGGAGGTTCTCGATTCGCCTGTATTTTTTTTATGTGTTTTACCTCAGAACTCCATCAATTCTTAACCGGTATGAAGTTTTAAAATTTATTTTAGAGAGTTCTTCTTCTTCCCGTTTGGTCCCATTGTAATTTTTTGAGATATGATAAGTATCTCCAGAGATATGTAGATAAACACCTCAATTTTAGTACTGAAAATGACTAGCGCGGCATGTGAAGTCGGTTTTTTTTTCGTTTTGTACACGATCTTAATTTATCTTTCAGATCTTAGCAATTCATTGTGAATTGCTCCAATCGAAAACTTTTGATTCGGAAAAATCAATGATTCTAATCGGATAGGTTTCCGTAATAGTTCCAAATAGTTCACGGACTGATATTTAAATTCAAAATGATGATATGGCGCTAGAGGTACGTACTGCCAAGGAATGGAATGCTCTGCCTGAGTCTGTGTTTCTGATTAGATCGATACAACTTAAGGTACGGACACAACGCAGCGTCCTGCGTGCGCGATAGGCGGCGATCAGATAGCGCAGTAGTATTTGTACCGACTGGTTCACACCAAACGCGATCAGAAAACAATTGAAAAGTACTGAGATCGCGCCCGCAAATTACAGGAAACCGCGGCGTGGCCGTACCTTTAGGGGTCTTCAAGTCGCGAGTGAATATGTATATTTTAGGTAAGCGCGCTACACCATCGACCGTAGCATCTTCACTTAACATCAGGTGAGATAGTGGTCAAGCGCTACCCATTTTCGCATAAAAAAAGGTAGTGGGTTCGAATCCATTTCCATGGGCATTTTCCATTCACACCTCCATTGAAGGAAAACAGCGTTAAGAAGCCCTCGGCATCAGTGCAAGTTTTTGTTCCTTTTACTTATCCTCGATTAAAAATCGTAACAACTTAAATTTTAAACTCCTGCTAAACCTTTACATTTTTTAAACCTATCTATATGACTTATTTGAACTTTGTTTATTAGATTTTTCCACCGACTTCTAAAAAGAAGGAGGTTCTCAATTCGTTTGTATGTTTTTTTTATGTATGTTACAAGATTACTTTGTCAATTGTGAACCGATTCGAATGTTTTTTTTAAAATTCGGTTAGGTATATTCCCGAGATAATCCCATTGTTATTTCATCGAGATCTGATAAGTATCTTCAGAGATTTATGACGTCTCTAACTTGCTACTGAAACTGACTAGCGGAGCATGGAAGTCGGTTGTTTTAGTTTTTTTAAACTATGTTAATTAGACTTATAACAATAGGCTCATTTTTTTAAATTCAGTAAACAATATAACATTGTGTGTGAAATAAATACAAAATGTATATAAGGCTAAAAAAATCACAATTAAAATAATTAAAAACAAACAAAACCAATAAAACAAAATTATAGAAATTCAAAACAGAAAGGTTATTTAAGGTACGAAGATCTTAAAACAAAAGTTAATATTTAAACCACAGAAATAGGAATAATACTACCTTATTATTCCTATTTCTATGATTTAAACTTAGTGTGAATACATTCTTAGCAGTGTAATATAAAGCTAAGTCGTTAAGTACCAATCTAAATCTAAATCGTAGACTACTTTAAAGACGTATTGGGTATATAATATTTTGCATTGCAAAATATTATATACCCAATGCAGATGTTAAAAACAAATTGCTTTAATTGTTGAAATGAAAACTTCTTTAGCGGCGTTGTGAACTTTTTGGGATGGGTAAAAAATGTTAAACTCGCGTCATGACATGGCGTCAGGACACTTGACCTGATCGAAAATTCGTTAGACGGAGGGAGAGTAGAAACTTTTTTTGGGATGGGCGCGTCAGGACCGTGACGTGATCGAAAATGTTTAAGACGGAGCATCGCCGCAAAGTCGCTTGCTTATCGGAGTTTTATCGGATTCATTTCGAAGAGTGTGTATCGGAATTGCATATTTTGATTCCGCCAACCCCATTCTATAATCGGACAAGCAGGGATACTAAGAGGCGCCACCGCTTCATGGTAGATAGATATAGCATTTATCCGTACAAAGTAATTTGCCTCCTCTTTCATTATACGTAGAGCCCTCAGAGTACTTGCCAAGGAATGCAATTCCTTGCCTGAGTCTGTGTTTCCGATTAAATAAAACTTATAGGTCTTCAAGTCGAGAGTGAATAGGTATCTTGTGGGTAAGCGCGCTACATCATCGACCGCATCATCACTGAGAGGTGAGATATATTGAGAACATCAGGTGAAATAGTGGTGAAGCGCTACCCATTTTCGCATAGAAATAATAAACTGGCCAAGTGCAAGTCGGACTCGCACTAGTAGGGTTCCGTAACACACTACAGTATTTTATAAGATCGAGCAAAAAATATCACTATTATTTTTCGCCAGCAAAAAATAATAATTAATAAACATTTTATTTCTTATAACGCCATCTAACATCTAACAAAGGTGTTAGGGATCGACATTTCAATATAACACCATCTATGAGACGTTTACCTAACTAAGCGTTCATAGGTGGCGTGAAATGCCGAAAAAACACGTTTCTTGTATGGGGACCCTCTACTATTTTTAACTTTATTCTGTTTTTAGTATTTGTTGTTATAGCGGCAACAGAAATACATCATTTGTGAAAATGTCAACTGTCTAACTATAACGGTTCATGAGATACAGCCTGGTGACAGACGGACAGACAGACAGACAGACACCGACAGACGGACAGCGGAGTCTTAGTAATAGGGTCCCGTTTTACCCTTTGGGTACGGAACCCTAAAAACCATAAAGGTCTGATAAATTCGAAATTAGGTATATCTTTCAATGATATTGTAAGAACAAGGTAGCATTGACCTGATGCTGGGACATCTCCTACAATCTGCAGAATACTCAACTCCTCACCAACTTACAGCAGAGATGTTGTGTTTGGGCTCATTGGAATGGCCTCAATGAACAAATTATAAATTGATCAGTCGGGGTGGTTTTAAATTATGAATTTATGTATGCAAAAAATTTGGCGACTGCAAAGTCACCTTTCAGAAGATAATGATCAAGTGCTTGTCTACAATAAAAACAATTTTAACCGACTTCAAACAAAGAATGAGGCATCGCAATTCGACATCAATTAAATATATATTTTTTAATGTGTGTTCACGGATAACTTCATCGTTTTTTTTTTTGGAAAGGACACATCCCAAAACATTTGTAATTTCATCGAGATTTGATATGTATCTCTAGACTATAAACGTCTCTGACTTGCTACTGAAACTGACTCGCGGGGCATGGATGTCTGTTGTTTTAGTTTTTAAACTTTCTTTATTATTATTAAAACGATCTTATTATGTTATTCTCGCGCTGTCAAGTAACAAGCATATAATAATATTTAATAGTGAAAATGGCGTAACTCAACGCAAGATAATAGATAAATTGTGTTCTCGCAACATTTTGATTTTTATCATTTTAATAACACTTTGTGTAATTTTTATCTTTATAACGCAATATTACACTCTACTTGATAATAGTTTTTAACTGACTTCCAAAAAAAATGAGGTTGTCAATTTGCCTGTGTGTATTTTTTATTTTTGTTTACCCGATTACGCCACTAATCAATTAAACCGACCTTAAAAAAAGGTTTCTTAGTTCGACCGTATATATGTAATATTATAAGAATCTTTGTCCTGCCATACTGACTGACTGACTTAGAGATAACGCACAGCCTAAACCACTGGTCGTGGAGACTTGAAATTTGGGGGGTATATTTGTTTTAGTACGCAAGAGTGTACTAATAAACTGGCCAAGTGCAAGTCGGACTCGCACTCGTAGGGTTCCGTAACACAGTAGAGTATTCTATAACTTTGATTTTTCGCAACTACAAAAATAACTTTGTTTTTCATAGTGTTTGTATGAAAAACAAAGTTATACTTGCGGTCGCTGTATCTCAACAACTGCTGACTGTATCTCGTTCAAACCAATTTTCGTTGAAAGTTTTTATTGAGATCTACAGAATATATTTTTTCTAGATTTTTCACTCCCTTACTTCAGAAGTTAGAGGGGGGGGGGGGGGGGACACACATTTTACCACTTTAGACGCGCCTATCTTTGAAATGATTGGCTTTGAGAAAAAATGATTTTAGAAACCTCAATGTCATTTTTATAGACCTATCCATAAATACCCCACACGTATAGGTTTGACGAAACAAATTTTTTTTTGTTCCAGTTCCATGTATGGGATGCCCCCCTTAAACTTTTATATTTTGTATTTTTGTATAAAAATCGGAAAGTGGTTTACAGAATACATCTACCTACCAAGTTTCAATTCTGTAGTCCTAATAGTTTCGGAATAAAATGGCTGTGACATACGGACGGACAGACAGACAGACAGACAGACAGACAGACACACAGACAGACAGACAGACATGGCGAATCTATAAGGGTTCCGTTTTTTGCCATTCGGCTACGGAACCCTAAAAAGGGTTTTTTTCAAATTTAACTCTTTGTAACGGGGGATTAAAGTTTGTATGGAAAAACAAAATATGATAGTCATTTTAATTCCGAAACTTTACATAAGTACTTCTGTAAACAAATAAGTAAGTACGTGTTACAGGATTTTTTTAAATGTGACCGCTAAGGGGGTGTACACAAAGTCTGAAACTCAATATGTTTTTTCGGGATTTATAAAAATAAATCTCTATTTCCCTTAAGGTACGACCACACAGCGGAGTCCTGCGATCTGCGGGCGCGATCTCAGTACTTTTCAATTGTTTTCTGATCGCGTTTGGTGTGAACCAGTCGGTACAAATACTACTGCGCTATCTGATCGCCGCCTAGATCGCGCATGTGAGTGGTGAAAATTTACTCGATATTTTTGAAAAATACATGCTTTGCACACATGTTGCTATTTATATCAGTAACAGCACATTATTTTTAACCGACTTCAAAAAAAGGAGGAGGTTTCTCAATTCGACCGTATATATATATTTTTTATGTTTGGTCGTGGATAACTTCGTCGTTTATGAACCGATTTGGATTATTCTTTTTTTGTTAGAAAGGAGATATTCCAAGTGTAGTATCATGGTAATTTTATTGTGGTCTGATAAGTATCTCCAGAGATATGGAGATAAACACCTCAAGATTGGTACTGAAAATTAATAGCGCGGCATTGAAGTCGGTTATTTTTAGTTTTTTAAACGATCTTATTGTACATATAAAACCTTTAAGGAAATGTATGTCGGCTCGGCGTTTAATTTTTTTTTGATATTTTATTACCATAGGTCAACTTAAGCTTCGTTTAGGAAAATACCACGATTTTATTGCTTATTATAACTACAAAAATCAGTTTGTATTATATACTTGTTTAGATACGGACACACCGCGGCGTCCTGCGATCTGAGGGCGCGATCTCAGTACATTTCAATTGTTATCTGATCGCGTTTGGTGGGAACCAGTCGATACAAATACTACTGCGCTATCTGATCGCCGCCTAGATCGCGCACGCAGGACGCCGCGGTGTGTCCGTACCTTTTGTGATTTTATAATTTGCGACACAATTGGAGAAGCCTGTGACCAACAGTGGACTATAGGCTGATGATGATATAATCAAAGGTTTGTTACCTTGTTTGTACCTCTTTTCAACCGAATTCAATAAAGGAGGAGGTTCTCAATTCGTCTGTATATTTTTTTATGTATGTTCACCGATTTAGTTGCACGCTAAGTTTAGTATGGGGATTGGCTCTCAAGGACAGCTGCCAAAACACAATAAAGGTACGGCCACACCGCGGCGTCCTGTAGTATTTGTACCGACTGTTTCACACCAAACGCGATCTCCGACGATTGAAAATCATATCGCGAACGCGCAAGCGGACGCAGGACGCCGCGGTGTGGCCGTACATTAAGGGAAATAGGTACCTCAAATATTTTTCCAACGGAGTTTCCAAATTGAGTGTGAGTTCTAATTTTGCCCGAGCTAAAGTAGATAGCTTCGCCGCGCTTGGTCAATCACAATGCGTAAAGTTTGCTTTGAAGTTAAGTATGGTAGTATTATTATCTTTTCTATGGTATGGTTACTAAAGGATATACAAAAATACGGACGCTCAATTCACAACTGAAGCACCAAAGTTATGCCAAAACTCTAGGCTCTAAGTTGTACATTGTCTAATCATCACTTTCACTTTTTTTGGATAAAAATTGTCTGAAGTACTGAAACATGCACTGGGTTGCGGGTGCACGTAATGGTACGGTTGGCAACCCTACATTAATAAGGGGAATTAAACATGTGTGTTAAGTGTGCCGTTCGACGTCTAGATGAAAGCTGAATGGCTCAATACCTTTGTTTTTTTTTGTAAATTCAAAGCGTTATGTTTCTGTTATATCTATATTTTTTGTTGAATATGATCTATTTAATGTTATTTGACGTGTGTAAGTGCTAATTTTTAATTTGCCCATATACTGAATAAATGCTTTGACTTTGACTTTGACTTTGACTTTACATTTTTTTCAATATCTTATAGGCTAGCGTTTGACCAAAATCTCACCTGTTGGTAAGTGATGATGCGGTCGAAGATGGTAAGCATATTAAACATCCTGATATGCCGACAAAACAATACGTTATCTATATAGCAACGCAACTTCGAGCAAAGTAGATATCTCTCATTTAGAAGTCTAATAATGCAGATATGTGACCTAAAAACGTATAATCATTTTTTGCTAGATTATAGATAACTGCCAGCCAGATTGCGTATATCATCGCTCCACATAGCTGGAGGGCGTCCTACACTACGTTTACCAAGGCGTGGTCTCCACAGCTAGAAACAAAAAGCTGAAGATCGAGCTCAGTGGCGTGCCATAGGAGAGGCCTGTGTCCAGCAGTGGATACTTGGACTTATCAACATGGCGTCCACCTCATTTAATATCATCCTTGCCAAAAATAAGTAAACTCTTGACGCACGCAAATAAAAAATATCAAAACTAGAGAACGGAAAAAAACTAAGCCATACTACTTATTCAATTTTTTTAGATATTCCTTTAATAGTATTAAAACTAATAACCAGTTATCTATTTAATTTGAATGAAACACCGTTGTTGAAAGAAATAAAAAATAACAAAGTAATCAGTCAAGTTTGTTGTCTTGAATAATAAGTCGGTATTTGTAAAGGTTCCGTACTTTATAAAGTTACATGCCAATATAAAGTTCGTCTAAGAGCGAACGTGGGGTGCACTTTTCCATACAAATGTATTCCCCCGTTTCCTCCCTGGAAAATGCTTCTTGAGCAAACTTTGTTTCTACAAAAAATCAAAGTCTGCTGTAGCTATGCTTCTATAATTTGTTTTTTTTGGCCAACGAATTGCAAAAAGAAATATAAGCCTTTTTATCTCCTCTTTAAGATTTTAAATGTTGGGGTAGACTTGTCCTAGAGTAGAGACAGCGAATCGGCAAACGTAGCGTAGGACCAGGCCTCCCTCACTCGCCCATAGCTACTGCGATTTATACCTAAACTTTCGTCACCTGCGCCGGTACTATCTGCCAGTCGGTTGTCACTGCTCACGCGCGCGCAACGTATATTATTATTCAAATGACGGGATAACTGCGCATTCGTATTCTATCTTAGAAACGATTTAAGTTTTTCATAGTCATTTTGCGGGTTTGACAAAAAACAAGCACAATATGTTTCATTTTTTATGCTACCGATACTAAAATGACAAGACGGCGTAAAATTCACTTTTTCGACATAAAATTCGACTCTTAGTTAGGAACTTTGATGTAATTTTGTGAGGTAAATAAAAATAATTCGTAAACTTTTTTTTAGTTTATTGAGTCAACCCTTTACTGTATCGAGGCGCGCCGGTACATCGCGCGCTGAACGAAGTAATAACAACGCTAGGTCGAGCGCCTTAGACACATTTTTGCTTGTATTGTCTGAAATAAACGTTGGTATTGTGTTTTTCTAGGGGAGTGAAGTATCTGTTACGCAGTAACTATTATATAATCTGTGGTAGGACGTTCTGTGACTCACTGGGCCACGTGTTTTCAGGAGACAACAGAAAGAGTGAGCCAGGAAACCAAGGCAAATGAGTAGCAAGATGATCGGTATCACGCGTAGCGTCGTCTGCTATATACCTTAAAATAACTGAACCAGTTTTTTTTAATGATATATGGTAACAGGACAAGCACGACGCTCGCCTGATGGTAAGCGATGACGTCTACTTATTACAGATACAGCGGCATGCAAAATTCTGGACTGCCAGAATTTTGCATGTTACTGCACTGCGCCTGTTACCTTGAGACATAAAGATGTTGAGTCTCACATGCCCTGTAATTTCACTGGACACCTTGCCATTTCAACCAAAAAACATTCCTATTTCACGGCTGAAAATAATAGGCAAAGTGGTGGTACCGTTCCAGGGGGACTAGCAGAAGTCCTACGACTACAAACTACTAACAGTTAATTAATATTAAAACAAAAAAAAAAACAAACAACAAAATAATTTACTCAAACACGGAACTAAAATACTAGATAGGTATCGTACGTATCGTACATGGTAATTGGTGGAGTGACGATATAGGCAAAGCGGTGGGCAATGACTGGGAAAAAAGAGCCGAAGATCGGGCTCAGTTGCGTGTCTTGGGAGAGGCCTACCTCCAGCAGTGGACTGACACTGATTATGATGATGATAATAATAAAGTTCGTAATTGCATATCAAATATTGTAATGATACTGCCAGTCTTTGAGATGGCAGGGTATTATAGAACGACAATCAATCATTTTCAATTTGAGGGCCCAGTGGTGTAGTGGGAGAATGGTCGGCTTTGACGCCAGAGGTATCGAGTTCAATCCCGGCCGTGCACATAATTTTTTCTATTGAAAAATGTATGTGCGCTATTTACAGTGGCCCTCCGGGAACGGTAAAACATCGCTCAAAAACCCCCAACCCCTGCCTGGTGTTAGGACACTTAGTGTCCGCCTGGCCAGCTACCACCCTCAAGTTACAAAATCGGTCTCAAAACATCTAATGTGTTCCGGCAGCTATCCTTGAGAGCCAGTTGCCATTCTAGGCCTAGCGTGCTACCATCCTCGACCGCATGGTCATTTAAAACTCAAAAGCCACGGGCGCAGTTAATCCGTTTACAAATTTACACAATATTTGAGGTCCAATACGCAAACTTTTTTTAAGCATAATACACGTATCTGTGAGAACTTTTTGTTGGAGTCGGTTAAAATTTATGATCACCGTTTTGCATTGACGCGTGTTCATAAATAATCTAATAAGAAACTTTGCAATTTCGTTTCATTTAGTAAGTCCAAGCCAGTTTTTTGACACTTACCGTTATTAGGGTTCTGTAGCTTGAATAAACACAAAACTGAATGTATGTTTATAAATATATCTATGTATTATATATTGATATGTATTATAAATTATATATGTAGTATTATAATTATAAACCATTTACTGTATCCTTAAATAAAAATAATTTTATGTATTTAATGATAAAGAGCATTTTCCTAAGCTTAAACGGAGACCTTTTCTTCCCTCGGTCAATAAGAAATATCGATGAAGGATCCTAAATACATTGAAGCTATTTTCAACTAACTTCCAAAACGGAGGAGGTTCTCAATTCGTCTGTATGTAACTTTTTTGTATGTATGTTACGCGATTACTCCACCAATTGTGAACCGATTTAAATTATTCTTTTTGTTACAGGTAGGGTTCATCTCCGAGGTGGTCCCATTGTAATTTCATCGAGATCTGATGAGTATCTCCAGACATATGACAATGGAGTAATCGCGTAACATACAAAAAAAGCATACAGACGAATTGAGAACCTCCTTCTTTTTGGAAATCGGTTGGAAATAAAATTTCTTAAAAAAATTCCATTCATTCTTTTACAGTAAATAAATATTAGCTGTTAAAGATTGCTTTAAGCGATAAGACAGCCAGTTGTTGCACTATTACTAAATACGTATACCAAAATATGTTTATTCAAGGTCTTACAGTAAAGAGTTCCAATTACAATAATAAATAGATTCAGTTTTGTATTTATTCAAGCCACGGAACCCTAACAACGGTTAAGGTCAAAAAACTGGCTTGGGCTTCCCAAATGGAACAAAATTGCAAAGATTATCATTATATATTACGAACGTGCGTCAATGCAAAACGGTCATCTTACTTTTTAACCAACTTCGGTAAAAGGTGCTCACATTAACATATTATGCTCAAAATAAATAATATTAGATAGTTTAAAGAACTAAAAGAACCGACTTCAAACGTTGCTGTAGTCATTTTCAGTAATAAGATTGAGGTTTTTTTTACCAACAATTTTAAAGCGTACAACAAATAGAAACCAACATATTATAGAAATAATTTAAGAAAGAAATAAAATAAAAAAGAGAATATGAAGTGTGTGACACTTCAAAGAAACATAATATATAATTTAAGATTGTTTACAAAACAAAAAAAAAACCGACTTCACATGCCGCGATAGTGAAAATATCCACTAGTCACAATCAAATCATCAATGTATCAAATTTGTTTATATTGTTTATCTCCATATCTCCGGAGATGATTATCAGATCTCGATAAAATTGGGATGAATGGGACCAAATTATGGGGGACATAATCTCACAAACAAAAACAATTTTTCAAATCGATCAAGATTTGACGGAGTTCTGAGGTAACATTAACATTAAAAAAAACAGTTGAATTGAGAACCTCCTCGTTTTTTGTTAAAAACAACGGAATTCAATGAATTAAATGAAAAGAAGAAATACATAGGGTTGAATTGAGAAATATCCTCCTTTTTAACCGAGTTCAAAAAAAGGAGGAGGTTTCTCAATTCGACCGTATATATATTTTTTTTTATGTTTGTTCGCGGATAACTTCGTCGTTTATGAACCGATTTTGGTTATTCTTTTTTTGTTCGAAAGGAGATATCCCAAGTGTGGTACCATGGTAATTTTATCGAGGTCTGATAAGTATCTCCAGAGATATTGAGATAAACATCTCAAAATTGGTACTGAAAATGAATAGCGCGGCATTGAAGTCGGTTCTTTTTTAGATTTTAAACGATATTATTTGTGATGTCGGTTGCAAATAGCAAACAGTTATTACCACAAACACAGAAGTACTTTTAGTACCTATAATAATAATGTAAGCTGAAGTTAAAGTTATAACTTGAAAGTCGTAAAGTAAATTGCTTCTATAGTAAAGGTGCTATTGTCTGGTTTTATTACTTTAAGAAAAGCATAAATTGTTAACTTGTTAATTTTATGGAAGGTAGCACAATTCTAGAACTATTCTATGGAATTAATTCATTTTATTCGATAATTCTACAGGGTTTATATATACTTAGTCAATGCTTATATGCATACTTGCATATATACAAGCAAATTATGTAAATTAATTCTATAAATAATTGATTTGCACTTTAGCACATGAAAACAGAGTTTCGTAATTGCTTATATACTGAAACAAAGCTTATGCGCTTTGAATCTCACACTAGGAAACCCTGTGTTGTGAGATTCACTCTTCCTGCAGTGATCATTATTTTATTTTTTATAATATAGACATAGTTATAAATAAACATTAAAATACGGGACTTATCGCGCTAAAATATTAATTTTATTTACAATTTTTTTATCGACATTTCGAACAAATTGCATTGATCTGTTTTTTTGCGCGATAAGTTCTGTATTTTAATACTAGCAGCACTTCGCGGTTTCACCTGCGGAATTCCCGTAGCCGTGAGAATATAAAAAATATAGCTTATGTTACTCGCTGATAATGTAGCTTTTCATTAGTGAAAGAATGTTTTAATTCGGTCTAGTAGTTTTTGAGTTAAATCGAAACAAAAAAAAAAGTCAAATCTTTCTCTTATTATATTATATAACATTAGTTTAGATAAAAGCATCTAGATGACGCTAGAGTAGGAAGAATAGCTCTCTTTGTAAATATTGCCTAAATTAAATATTAAGATCTAGCATCGCGCAAAGAACATTTACCGTGATGTTGGAACCTGATGCACTTGCTTAAGATTTAAACTCGTTATAAAAGATTTTCTCTTTATGATATAAGTATAGAAGTAAAGTAAAGTATATAGATTATAACTGTGTGGTCAAATCGCGAAAGTTTGAAGTTTACAAATTATAAATATAGAAGTAAAAATAAGATCGTTTAAAAAACTAAAAATAACCAACTTCAATGCCGCGCTATTAATTTTAGTACAAATTTTTAGGTCTTTGTCTCCATATCTCTGGAGATACCATAAAATTACCATGATAATTTTGGACTTAGACTTGGAATATCTCCTTTCCAACAAAAAAAGAATTATCACAATCGGTTCATAAACGACGAAGTTATCCGCAAACAAACATATACGGTCAAATTGAGAAACCTTCTCCTTTTTTGAAGTCGGTTAAAAGTCGCAGGGCAGGTCATTCAACATCTTACAGGAACGTGGTAAAAATCCTCGGTTAAAACGAATAGTGCGAGACGTCCCTAGCCTGTAAGATGTAAGGGTGAGCTTTTTGACTTTTTTTTCCCACTCGTTATTAGAAACACCAGTGGCTCTCTGCCTAAATGGAGAACATTCTAGAACAGGATTTTTCAGCAAATATAAGGTTCTATCACCTTCTTAAGGATTTAACACCTACGTGCTAGTTTTACTTTTGTTTACTCTTCAACCACTAATATCGTCGGATTTGGTGATATAAAGCTGCATTTAGACCAAATATTTGTGAGGTAGCTAGCTATACCGAGTTCACAGCGCGCGAATTTAGTTGTTGAACTCCCTAGCGATGTATTTTTCTCGGCATGGTAGTAGGACACTATCTAGTGTGTCTGCCTATCCGGCTACCAACCGCAAGTTAGAAAATCTGTCGCCAAACATCTAATGTGTTCCGGCAGCTATCCTTGACAGCCAGTTCGCATTCTAGGTCTAGCGTGTGCTACCATTTTCGACCGCATCATCACGTAAAAGCCATGGGGTGCAGTGAATCAGTTCACAACTTGACATATTATTTGAAGTCTAATATGCAAACATTTTTTCATCATCATCACTTACCATCAGGTAAGATTGTTGGTCCAACGCTAGCCTATTCCATATAAAAAAATATAGATAGATATCTATATATGTGTGTTAAGTGTGCCGTTCGACGTCTAGATGAAAGCTGAATGGCTCAATACCTTTGTTTTTTTTTGTAAATTCAAAGCGTTATGTTTCTGTTATATCTATATTTTTTGTTGAATATGATCTATTTAATGTTATTTGACGTGTGTAAGTGCTAATTTTTAATTTGCCCATATACTGAATAAATGCTTTGACTTTGACTTTGACTTTGACTTTACATTTTTTTCAATATCTTATAGGCTAGCGTTTGACCAAAATCTCACCTGTTGGTAAGTGATGATGCGGTCGAAGATGGTAAGCATATTAAACATCCTGATATGCCGACAAAACAATACGTTATCTATATAGCAACGCAACTTCGAGCAAAGTAGATATCTCTCATTTAGAAGTCTAATAATGCAGATATGTGACCTAAAAACGTATAATCATTTTTTGCTAGATTATAGATAACTGCCAGCCAGATTGCGTATATCATCGCTCCACATAGCTGGAGGGCGTCCTACACTACGTTTACCAAGGCGTGGTCTCCACAGCTAGAAACAAAAAGCTGAAGATCGAGCTCAGTGGCGTGCCATAGGAGAGGCCTGTGTCCAGCAGTGGATACTTGGACTTATCAACATGGCGTCCACCTCATTTAATATCATCCTTGCCAAAAATAAGTAAACTCTTGACGCACGCAAATAAAAAATATCAAAACTAGAGAACGGAAAAAAACTAAGCCATACTACTTATTCAATTTTTTTAGATATTCCTTTAATAGTATTAAAACTAATAACCAGTTATCTATTTAATTTGAATGAAACACCGTTGTTGAAAGAAATAAAAAATAACAAAGTAATCAGTCAAGTTTGTTGTCTTGAATAATAAGTCGGTATTTGTAAAGGTTCCGTACTTTATAAAGTTACATGCCAATATAAAGTTCGTCTAAGAGCGAACGTGGGGTGCACTTTTCCATACAAATGTATTCCCCCGTTTCCTCCCTGGAAAATGCTTCTTGAGCAAACTTTGTTTCTACAAAAAATCAAAGTCTGCTGTAGCTATGCTTCTATAATTTGTTTTTTTTGGCCAACGAATTGCAAAAAGAAATATAAGCCTTTTTATCTCCTCTTTAAGATTTTAAATGTTGGGGTAGACTTGTCCTAGAGTAGAGACAGCGAATCGGCAAACGTAGCGTAGGACCAGGCCTCCCTCACTCGCCCATAGCTACTGCGATTTATACCTAAACTTTCGTCACCTGCGCCGGTACTATCTGCCAGTCGGTTGTCACTGCTCACGCGCGCGCAACGTATATTATTATTCAAATGACGGGATAACTGCGCATTCGTATTCTATCTTAGAAACGATTTAAGTTTTTCATAGTCATTTTGCGGGTTTGACAAAAAACAAGCACAATATGTTTCATTTTTTATGCTACCGATACTAAAATGACAAGACGGCGTAAAATTCACTTTTTCGACATAAAATTCGACTCTTAGTTAGGAACTTTGATGTAATTTTGTGAGGTAAATAAAAATAATTCGTAAACTTTTTTTTAGTTTATTGAGTCAACCCTTTACTGTATCGAGGCGCGCCGGTACATCGCGCGCTGAACGAAGTAATAACAACGCTAGGTCGAGCGCCTTAGACACATTTTTGCTTGTATTGTCTGAAATAAACGTTGGTATTGTGTTTTTCTAGGGGAGTGAAGTATCTGTTACGCAGTAACTATTATATAATCTGTGGTAGGACGTTCTGTGACTCACTGGGCCACGTGTTTTCAGGAGACAACAGAAAGAGTGAGCCAGGAAACCAAGGCAAATGAGTAGCAAGATGATCGGTATCACGCGTAGCGTCGTCTGCTATATACCTTAAAATAACTGAACCAGTTTTTTTTAATGATATATGGTAACAGGACAAGCACGACGCTCGCCTGATGGTAAGCGATGACGTCTACTTATTACAGATACAGCGGCATGCAAAATTCTGGACTGCCAGAATTTTGCATGTTACTGCACTGCGCCTGTTACCTTGAGACATAAAGATGTTGAGTCTCACATGCCCTGTAATTTCACTGGACACCTTGCCATTTCAACCAAAAAACATTCCTATTTCACGGCTGAAAATAATAGGCAAAGTGGTGGTACCGTTCCAGGGGGACTAGCAGAAGTCCTACGACTACAAACTACTAACAGTTAATTAATATTAAAACAAAAAAAAAAACAAACAACAAAATAATTTACTCAAACACGGAACTAAAATACTAGATAGGTATCGTACGTATCGTACATGGTAATTGGTGGAGTGACGATATAGGCAAAGCGGTGGGCAATGACTGGGAAAAAAGAGCCGAAGATCGGGCTCAGTTGCGTGTCTTGGGAGAGGCCTACCTCCAGCAGTGGACTGACACTGATTATGATGATGATAATAATAAAGTTCGTAATTGCATATCAAATATTGTAATGATACTGCCAGTCTTTGAGATGGCAGGGTATTATAGAACGACAATCAATCATTTTCAATTTGAGGGCCCAGTGGTGTAGTGGGAGAATGGTCGGCTTTGACGCCAGAGGTATCGAGTTCAATCCCGGCCGTGCACATAATTTTTTCTATTGAAAAATGTATGTGCGCTATTTACAGTGGCCCTCCGGGAACGGTAAAACATCGCTCAAAAACCCCCAACCCCTGCCTGGTGTTAGGACACTTAGTGTCCGCCTGGCCAGCTACCACCCTCAAGTTACAAAATCGGTCTCAAAACATCTAATGTGTTCCGGCAGCTATCCTTGAGAGCCAGTTGCCATTCTAGGCCTAGCGTGCTACCATCCTCGACCGCATGGTCATTTAAAACTCAAAAGCCACGGGCGCAGTTAATCCGTTTACAAATTTACACAATATTTGAGGTCCAATACGCAAACTTTTTTTAAGCATAATACACGTATCTGTGAGAACTTTTTGTTGGAGTCGGTTAAAATTTATGATCACCGTTTTGCATTGACGCGTGTTCATAAATAATCTAATAAGAAACTTTGCAATTTCGTTTCATTTAGTAAGTCCAAGCCAGTTTTTTGACACTTACCGTTATTAGGGTTCTGTAGCTTGAATAAACACAAAACTGAATGTATGTTTATAAATATATCTATGTATTATATATTGATATGTATTATAAATTATATATGTAGTATTATAATTATAAACCATTTACTGTATCCTTAAATAAAAATAATTTTATGTATTTAATGATAAAGAGCATTTTCCTAAGCTTAAACGGAGACCTTTTCTTCCCTCGGTCAATAAGAAATATCGATGAAGGATCCTAAATACATTGAAGCTATTTTCAACTAACTTCCAAAACGGAGGAGGTTCTCAATTCGTCTGTATGTAACTTTTTTGTATGTATGTTACGCGATTACTCCACCAATTGTGAACCGATTTAAATTATTCTTTTTGTTACAGGTAGGGTTCATCTCCGAGGTGGTCCCATTGTAATTTCATCGAGATCTGATGAGTATCTCCAGACATATGACAATGGAGTAATCGCGTAACATACAAAAAAAGCATACAGACGAATTGAGAACCTCCTTCTTTTTGGAAATCGGTTGGAAATAAAATTTCTTAAAAAAATTCCATTCATTCTTTTACAGTAAATAAATATTAGCTGTTAAAGATTGCTTTAAGCGATAAGACAGCCAGTTGTTGCACTATTACTAAATACGTATACCAAAATATGTTTATTCAAGGTCTTACAGTAAAGAGTTCCAATTACAATAATAAATAGATTCAGTTTTGTATTTATTCAAGCCACGGAACCCTAACAACGGTTAAGGTCAAAAAACTGGCTTGGGCTTCCCAAATGGAACAAAATTGCAAAGATTATCATTATATATTACGAACGTGCGTCAATGCAAAACGGTCATCTTACTTTTTAACCAACTTCGGTAAAAGGTGCTCACATTAACATATTATGCTCAAAATAAATAATATTAGATAGTTTAAAGAACTAAAAGAACCGACTTCAAACGTTGCTGTAGTCATTTTCAGTAATAAGATTGAGGTTTTTTTTACCAACAATTTTAAAGCGTACAACAAATAGAAACCAACATATTATAGAAATAATTTAAGAAAGAAATAAAATAAAAAAGAGAATATGAAGTGTGTGACACTTCAAAGAAACATAATATATAATTTAAGATTGTTTACAAAACAAAAAAAAAACCGACTTCACATGCCGCGATAGTGAAAATATCCACTAGTCACAATCAAATCATCAATGTATCAAATTTGTTTATATTGTTTATCTCCATATCTCCGGAGATGATTATCAGATCTCGATAAAATTGGGATGAATGGGACCAAATTATGGGGGACATAATCTCACAAACAAAAACAATTTTTCAAATCGATCAAGATTTGACGGAGTTCTGAGGTAACATTAACATTAAAAAAAACAGTTGAATTGAGAACCTCCTCGTTTTTTGTTAAAAACAACGGAATTCAATGAATTAAATGAAAAGAAGAAATACATAGGGTTGAATTGAGAAATATCCTCCTTTTTAACCGAGTTCAAAAAAAGGAGGAGGTTTCTCAATTCGACCGTATATATATTTTTTTTTATGTTTGTTCGCGGATAACTTCGTCGTTTATGAACCGATTTTGGTTATTCTTTTTTTGTTCGAAAGGAGATATCCCAAGTGTGGTACCATGGTAATTTTATCGAGGTCTGATAAGTATCTCCAGAGATATTGAGATAAACATCTCAAAATTGGTACTGAAAATGAATAGCGCGGCATTGAAGTCGGTTCTTTTTTAGATTTTAAACGATATTATTTGTGATGTCGGTTGCAAATAGCAAACAGTTATTACCACAAACACAGAAGTACTTTTAGTACCTATAATAATAATGTAAGCTGAAGTTAAAGTTATAACTTGAAAGTCGTAAAGTAAATTGCTTCTATAGTAAAGGTGCTATTGTCTGGTTTTATTACTTTAAGAAAAGCATAAATTGTTAACTTGTTAATTTTATGGAAGGTAGCACAATTCTAGAACTATTCTATGGAATTAATTCATTTTATTCGATAATTCTACAGGGTTTATATATACTTAGTCAATGCTTATATGCATACTTGCATATATACAAGCAAATTATGTAAATTAATTCTATAAATAATTGATTTGCACTTTAGCACATGAAAACAGAGTTTCGTAATTGCTTATATACTGAAACAAAGCTTATGCGCTTTGAATCTCACACTAGGAAACCCTGTGTTGTGAGATTCACTCTTCCTGCAGTGATCATTATTTTATTTTTTATAATATAGACATAGTTATAAATAAACATTAAAATACGGGACTTATCGCGCTAAAATATTAATTTTATTTACAATTTTTTTATCGACATTTCGAACAAATTGCATTGATCTGTTTTTTTGCGCGATAAGTTCTGTATTTTAATACTAGCAGCACTTCGCGGTTTCACCTGCGGAATTCCCGTAGCCGTGAGAATATAAAAAATATAGCTTATGTTACTCGCTGATAATGTAGCTTTTCATTAGTGAAAGAATGTTTTAATTCGGTCTAGTAGTTTTTGAGTTAAATCGAAACAAAAAAAAAAGTCAAATCTTTCTCTTATTATATTATATAACATTAGTTTAGATAAAAGCATCTAGATGACGCTAGAGTAGGAAGAATAGCTCTCTTTGTAAATATTGCCTAAATTAAATATTAAGATCTAGCATCGCGCAAAGAACATTTACCGTGATGTTGGAACCTGATGCACTTGCTTAAGATTTAAACTCGTTATAAAAGATTTTCTCTTTATGATATAAGTATAGAAGTAAAGTAAAGTATATAGATTATAACTGTGTGGTCAAATCGCGAAAGTTTGAAGTTTACAAATTATAAATATAGAAGTAAAAATAAGATCGTTTAAAAAACTAAAAATAACCAACTTCAATGCCGCGCTATTAATTTTAGTACAAATTTTTAGGTCTTTGTCTCCATATCTCTGGGGATACGATAAAATTACCATGATAATTTTGGACTTAGACTTGGAATATCTCCATTCCAACAAAAAAAGAATTATCACAATCGGTTCATAAACGACGAAGTTATCCGCAAACAAACATATACGGTCAAATTGAGAAACTTTCTCCTTTTTTGAAGTCGGTTAAAAATTATAAAGGCTCGTTGCGCATTACTAGGATGGGGAATAACTCAAGATTGTTTACAAAACGATAAAAAAAATCATGCAATCGAACATAGAACCCCATCCTTTTTTAAAGTCGGTTAAAAGTCGCAGGGCAGGTCATTCAACATCTTACAGGAACGTGGTAAAAATCCTCGGTTAAAACGAATAGTGCGAGACGTCCCTAGTCTGTAAGATGTAAGGGTGAGCTTTTTGACTTTTTTTTCCCACTCGTTATTAGAAACACCAGTGGCTCTCTGCCTAAATGGAGAACATTCTAGAACAGGATTTTTCAGCAAATATAAGGTTCTATCACCTTCTTAAGGATTTAACACCTACGTGCTAGTTTTACTTTTGTTTACTCTTCAACCACTAATATCGTCGGATTTGGTGATATAAAGCTGCATTTAGACCAAATATTTGTGAGGTAGCTATACCGAGTTCACAGCGCGCGAATTTAGTTGTTGAACTCCCTAGCGATGTATTTTTCTCGGCATGGTAGTAGGACACTATCTAGTGTGTCTGCCTATCCGGCTACCAACCGCAAGTTAGAAAATCTGTCGCCAAACATCTAATGTGTTCCGGCAGCTATCCTTGACAGCCAGTTCGCATTCTAGGTCTAGCGTATGCTACCATTTTCGACCGCATCATCACGTAAAAGCCGTGGGGTGCAGTGAATCAGTTCACAACTTGACATATTATTTGAAGTCTAATATGCAAACATTTTTTCATCATCATCACTTACCATCAGGTAAGATTGTTGGTCCAACGCTAGCCTATTCCATATAAAAAAATATAGATAGATAGTTAAAATTCCCGAACCACCCCTTATGGTGCGTACAGACTAAGTAACATAACATGTTTTATAACATGGTTAGATAACATGTTTTAGATAATGTGGACACTAAATGTTATAAAACATGTTATAATATATTATGTTTCTTTGAAGTGTTTCACACTTTATATTTTTGTAAATTGTTAAACACAATCCAAAATTTGGCGGGCCGGGTCCATCGGCAAATACAGGTGCACCTGCACACTAAGTACTGACTGAAGAACGACAAACGATAATTGTTAAATAACATTGTTATTCTTATGTATTTACAGTATTGTTTTATGTTGCAATGTTGAATAACAAGGTTACAATGTGTGGACGTGTTATATAGCACAAGTTAAATAACATGTTACATAGTCTGTACGCACCTTTATAACAATATATAACGCGAGTTTAACATTTTTTACCAATGCCAAAAAGTTTCTACTCTCCCTACGTCTCAAGATATTTCGATCAGGTCCCGTGTCCTGACGCGAGTTTAAAATTTTTTACCCATCCCAAAAACTCATAACGCCGCTAAAGAAATGTTTACTTCAATAACAGTAATGTATACAATATAGTGTTACAATGGGCGGCCTTATCACTAGTAGCGATGTCTTCCAGCCACACGTTGGATGTAGAGGACTCATAAACATCTATCAACAACACTATCTCACCTGTTGGTAAGTGATGATGCGGTCGAAGATGGTAAGCACGCTAGGCCTAGAATGGAAACTGGCTCTCTAGGATAGCTGCCGGAACGCATTAGATGTTTGGCGACAGATTTTCTAACTTGGTAGCTGGCCAGGCGGACACTAGATAGTGTCCTACCACCATGCGGGGGTTGTTGGTTTTATAACGATGTTTTCCTTCACCGGAGGGCCAGACCGGAGGCGCACATACATTTTTCGATAGAAAAATCCATTGGTGCACGACGGGGTTTGAACTCGGTACTCTGGCATCAAAGCCAACCGTTCTCCCTATTACGCCACCGGGCCTTCAATAATGACATAATATATTGACATTGACATAATTTATGGTAAGTGCAAGTGTATCCACGGAGGTATCTATCCTCCGCATTGACATTATCCATCCTCCGTGAGTGTATCGTTGAATCCATAGACTCTTGAACTAGTAACACTGTATTTTGGGAGTTTTGGCGGGAACGTGAAAAACTGTGTGTGGTCTCATTGTATTTTTTTCTAAAGCTTTTGTTATTTCGCGATATTTTGCGCGCGTTAATGTGTAATAAATGTGGATTTTTAGCCATTAAGTGCCGGTGAATGTGTGTGTGTTTTTTTGAATAAAAATTGTCTGAAGTACTGAAACATCCACTGGGTTGCGGGTGCTCGTAATAGTACGGTTGGCAACCCTACATTAATCAGGGAAATTAAACATGTGTTTTAAGTGTGACGTTCGACGTCTAGATGAAAGCTGAATGGCTCAATACCTTTGTTTTTTTTTTTGTAAATTCAAAGCAATAAGTTATGTTTCTGTTATATCTATAATATTTTTTATTGAATATGATCTATTTAATGTAATTTGATGAGTGTAAGTGCAAGTTTTTAATTTGCCCATATACTGAATAAATGCTTTGACTTTGACTTTGTGAGTGTAGGGAGACAGC
Source organism: Cabera pusaria (assembly GCA_954871355.1). NCBI lineage: Eukaryota > Metazoa > Arthropoda > Insecta > Lepidoptera > Geometridae > Cabera > Cabera pusaria. The sequence continues at coordinate 3,985,560 of OX940915.1, forward strand.
ACAATGTTGAAAAACATGCTATTTGTGTTATCACCAAAATTATATTATATTATATTATATTATATTATATTATATTATATTATATTATATTATATTATATTATATTATATTATATTATATTATATTATATTATATTATATTATATTATATTATATTATATTATATTATATTATATTATATTATATTATATTATATTATATTATATTATATTATATTATATTATATTATATTATATTATATTATATTATATTATATTATATTATATTATATTATATTATATTATATTATATTATATTATATTATATTATATTATATTATATTATATTATATTATATTATATTATATTATATTATATTATATTATATTATATTATATTATATTATATTATATTATATTATATTATATTATATTATATTATATTATATTATATTATATATTCAGTAAACACCACATCTTTACTGAAGGTATGACTTGGACTAGACTATGACTTCAACTTGACCTGAAATGTGACTTTGACCCAATATGTTTATGACTTGAATACACAGAATTTAATACTTGACACAGGCTTAATACACGAATCGTGAGGAGTCATAATGAAACTATAAAAATTCCCCGCCGCCTCGGTCTGTCTATTTGCGATAAACTAATAAAACTGGCCAAGTGCGAGTCAGACTTTTGTCCCGCACACGGAGGGTTCCAAACGCCATCTAACGAATATCTAACGAACTTCTAACACCACCTATGTAACACAAAGGTAATTAATATTATTAAATATCTGGAAGACCGAGCTTTGCTCGGTATTTTTTGCCACTTAAACAGAAAAATATGACTCTTCCCGACTTCTATGAAGATTCATAGATGGCGTATCGTAAAAAACACGTTTTTTGTTTTAAACCCTTTAATTTTTAACTTTATTCTGTTCTTAGTATTTGTTGTTATAGCGGCAACAGAAATACATCATTTGTGAAAATTTTAACCGTCTAACTATCACGGTTCATGAGACAGCCTGGTGACAGACGGACAGACAGACGGACAGCGGAGTCTAGTAATAGGGTTCTGTTGGTACCCTTTGGGTTCGGAACCCTAAAAACTAGTGAAGTACTAAACGGATTTTCCTTACAGTTATCATCAACTACCAGAGTGATGTATGAGAAAGGTCTGGGTGTATAATTTGATAAGGTTTTGTATAAGTTTGTTGAAATATAACGACTATTGTTAAAGTTGTTAATTCATACTCTACGCAACAAGCTAATACAAAAAATGTAGGCATATATGCTCTACCCGAGCAAAGCCAGGGCAAGTCGCTACTTAACAGTAACCCGGCGATAAAAATACATTATAATCGTACAAAACGAAAAAACCGACTTCACATGCCGCGATAGTCAAAGTACTGGCTAGTTATAATCATGTCATCTAAGTATGTAAATTTGCTTATATTGTTTATCTCCATATCTCCGGAGTTAATTGTCATATCTCGATTAAATTTGAATGGGTCCAAACGGGAGGCATGATCTCTCAAACAAAAAAAGATTTTTTCAAATCGGTTAGCATTTGACGGAGTTTTGAGGTAACAAAAATACAACAACAACACAACAAAAAAAAAGTCGAATTGAGAACCTCCTTTTTTGTGAAGTCAGTTAATAATGATATTAGAGTTATAAAGGGTGACAATCGGCTAGTTTCGACATCTTACGAGTATATCGCGACTCGAAATGCATTGTTTACCACCCGTAGGCAAATAATGAACTTCTAGACACAAAGTATTTTTCAGTATTTCAGTATTGTTTATTGCAACACAATGTACAATAGTTGTATCTTAGACTAAAACTAAAGTAGACATTTTAATGCGTGTAGAAAACTAAGGCCGTCTCAAAAATAACAGTAGATTCTAGATTTTAGAATGTTAAGTAAATACTTAACATTCTAAAATTCGTATAAATATACGCACACCTTGAGTTTACTTAATGTCTTTAATGGCCCTAAATCAATGGTTTCAAAGTCGAATTAGTCGTAAAATTATGATCGCCTACTCTAAAATTATGTAAGGAGTTTGACAGGAAAATTTACCTACATACTATTATTATTTTGACTTAGACAAGTTGTAAATAAGCATCACCAGGGTCAGACCACACCGCGACGTGACGTGACAATGCCTCTGATTTCGCGCGGCGCAGTGGGAAGCCGCGTGAAAAAAAAATAACCGGCCAAGTGCGTGTCGGGCCACGCGCAGTGTAAGGTTCCGTAGTAGCCTGTTATTCAATGCAAGTCTTTACCCGTTATAAATAAGCAACTAGGTACTCCGTCTTTGTACTTTAAAGGATTTATTCTAAGGATTTTGTATTTGGTACAAAATTATCCAACACCCAAGTTCAACGACTATTACTGCTAAACTAATAAAGTTATCTTAACCGCTATAATTAATTGTCCTTTAAAGTTCATAAAATTCGCTATTATCACGAATTTTTCCAGATTTTTCAAGCTAGCAGTTTAGCTTTTAGAGGGGGGGGGGGGGGGGGACGCCCTACTGGAACAAAAATTTGCACTTTAAAGTTAAGTTTAATATTTCGTAAATAGAGCATTCAATCGAAAAATGGTATTAGAAACCCTTAATTTTTTTTAAAAGACCTATTCAACGATACGCCACATGATGGGGTGGACGATAAAAAAAATTCATCCCCACTTCTCATATAGGGGAGCTACCCTAAAAAAAAATATTTTTCAAAATTTTATTTCAGCACTTTGTCTGCGTCATTTATTTACATACCCCCACAAAATTACAGTTTTCTATTAACTAATAGGGTAAAAGAGGGTAAATAAGGGTTCCTTGTCAGGAACGGAACCCTTGACCCAACTTGACGGAACCCTAATTAACTTTATTAACTACACAATAAAACACATTTCATTGAGATAATTCAGCCGCGCCGCGCGTCTTGCTGCGTCGAGCTGCGCCGCCAATTTAACTCAATGAAATGTGTATTATTTTGTGTAAGTAAATAAAGTTCTTTTTAGAGTTCCGTACCCAAAGGGTAAAACGGTAGCCTATTACTAAGACTCCGCATTTTGCTGGCGCAAAATGATAGTGGTAATTTTTGCTCGATCTTATATAATACTATAGTGTGGTACGGAACCCTACGAGTGCGAGTCCGACTTGCACTTGGCCAGTTTTTTTTATATCACTGTTTTAATAAGTGCGTCGCGTCGCGTTCTGCGCCCCTCATGGATCAAGTGTTAAATAAAGCATCCGCCATGTAGGAAGCCAATGATTTGTTTCACAGCTAAAAGAGACTGCAGACCCGAGCATCCAGACTAATATGCAGACTTCCAAACTGATATTATAAAAACGTTTGTAATTCTGTCACTCTGTCTGTTTGTTACCTAATCACGCCTACACGAACGATCCAATCTTACTAAGATTTAACAAGGAGACACTTTAACATGAGGATGAACATAGGCTTCTTTTTGTGAAAACAAAATAACGAATTTTATACATTACTTAAACTTTATACATTACTAAATGAAGTCATCCGACAGAGAACCAGGTTATCGACATAGCTCAAAGGATTGGCAAGCTGAAGTGGCAGTGGGCTGATTACATCTGTTGTAGAACCGATAACCGTTGGGATAGACGTGTTCTAGAGCGGAGATCAGGGAGCGATAAACAAAGCGTAGGACACCCTCCAGCTAGGTGGAGCGATAATAAACGCAAGCAGGCTGGAAGCAAATATCTGAAGATCGAGCTCAGTGGCGTGCCATAGGAGAGGCCTACCTGAATAACAAAGAGATCCTATAAGGGTTGCTTTATTCCTTTTTAAGTAAGGAACCTTCAAAAAACTACCTCTTCTTTTATTAGTTGTTCTAAAACGTCGGTAATTCACTCATAGTGATCAATTTTAGTAACTTAAACACGTGTAGGTACTTGAACAAAGAACAAAATAGACAGAAACGATTAAGGACATATAAACTCTAAGCTAATCTGTGGTATTATAAGTAGGCAGCACTAGATAAACTAGTTTGTCCTCTGACCTTATCTATAAGGTAAATAATAGTATAATTGCTGCATAATTTTAGTCTAAGGTTGCATTGCAAGCTAAATTTACCTACAACTCAATTCGTGTGAATTTTGCTTTACTATAAATAATTTGCTTTACTTTTTTAAGCTATGTGCGTGCTATGTGCGTTTGTTCTGTTAATGGATTCAAATACTGCCGTGTGCCAATCATCATCATCATCATCATCATCAGCCGGTATCAGTCCACTGCTGGACGTAGGCCTCTCCTAAGATGCGCCACTGAGCCCGATCTTCTGCTCTTCTTTTTCCAGTCACTGCCCATCGTTTTGCGTATGTCATCGCTCCACCTTGTAGTCACAGGACGTCCTACGCTACGTTTGCCGATTCGCGGTGTTCACTCTAGGACAAGTCTACCCCAACGGTTATCAGTCCTGCGGCAGATATGACCAGCCCACTGCCACTTCGTGTGCCAATGGATGTGTCTATTGAATTTGAAGGAAAATCATTTTGAAACCCCCTGGCAAGCAAGCTGGTGGTAGGAGAACATTAAATCGATTTTGAATTAATTTGAATTTGTACATAATTCCAGTAACGTTAACTTAATTGAATTTTTTAATATATAGTTCTAGAATAATCGTATTATATTATAATTGCACATAAAAATGAAATAGCTATTAAGGCCCCAACGGCTGCCGCCGGCGATTGCAATGAGCGGCGAATGTGTTTGTTTCTTGCGACATTTATTAACAATTATGTTTTCAACCGACTTCTGAAAAGAAGGAAAGAAGAAAGGTTCTCAATTCGTCTGTATATATTTTTTTCTTATTTTTATATGTATGTTACGCGTTTACTCTGTAAATTGTGAACCGATTCGCATGATTCTTTTTTTACTCAGAAGGGCACGTTTCCGAAGTAGTCCTATTGTAATTTAATTGAGATCTGATAAATATCTCCAGAGATACGACGATAAACATCTCAAACTTGCTACTGAAATTGACTCGCGGGGCATGGAAGTTTTTAACCTATCCTAATTATATTATTTTATGTACATTCTGTCGGCATACTAATAACATTCTACAAATGTTGAAACGTTTCAGATTATTAAAAGATATTCTAAGATCATCACAATATCATCATATTATATTTAATAAAAAAATATATAACAGAAAACATTTTACATATTATATAACAATCTTATCGATGATAATACATGACTCTGGACAGAAAGCTAGCGTACTAACATCCTCGACGGCATCGTCACTTACCAATAGTTGAGATAGTGGTCAAACGCTAGCCTATAGGTTCGATATTCTGAAACAATATAAATAACAGCATAGTTTGAGCGAAATATGCAACAATCTGAAATTATTTTGGTCGTATGTTTGTATGTATAGGAAATTGCTCGATGCAAAGTTCTCGCATGCCCAACTTGATATTGAGAATAAGATGCGAGGAATAAAATAAATAAATGAAAGGAATGTAATTCCTTGCCAGTCTCTATGTTTCCCTATAACTACAATTCGGGTCTTCAAATCGCGAGTGAACAGGTATTTTCTAGATAAGACTTAACTTCGTCACCATCAAAAAATTTGTTGATGTTAACCATCAGGTGAGATAATGGTCAAATTTTTGCGTATTTGCCATAAAATAAGAAAATAAAACTGGCCAAGTGCGAGTCAGCATCGCGTCTCTTATCGCACACTTAGGGAGGGTTCCGTACAATACGAAACATAACAGAGTTTCAACCTCATATATTTGATTAATTGATATTACCAAGAATATTTGGTTTGGTCGCGATATAGAAAGACTCGTTTACTAGCGCCATCTATGTCATTTTGCCGAAACTAATTAGATAGATGGCGTTTAAAAACACGTTTTTTGTATGGGGACCCCCTTTAATTTTTAACTTTATTTTGTTTTTAGTATTTGTTGTTCTAGCGGCAACAGAAATACACCATCTGTGAAAATTTCAACTGTCTCACTATCACGGTTAATGAGCTATAGCCTGGTGACAGACAGACAGACAGACAGACAGACAGACGGACAGCGGAGTCTTAGTAATAGGGTCCCGTTTTACCCTTTGGGTACGGAACCCTAAAAAAGAAAATGAAGATTGTATTTTTCCTTTTATTAAAAAAATCTTACTAGCAATGTGGGTTGCACATTACTAAGTAGTCTTGTTAAACCCTCCAACTAAGCTAAATATGCTTATTATGTCAGGAGTGGGTCCACGTCAATAGTGCAATGGGTGGGAATCTCACAACCTCTTGATCGCCATGCCATTGCCATTGGGCTATCGCCGTTTTAAATTTAAATACCTATATCAATTAGGTATTTAAATTTAGATTGTATGGACGGGCCGTTAGTCACATACGTCTTAAGAACCAGACTTCATAGCAGTTTCGAATATTGCTTAATGAGCATTTAGCATGCCATCGATACTGTAGGTCATGAAACGGTACGACTTACATATTAAATTAATTGTTGCTTTCTCTGTCTTACACTAATCTATAAATCTAGGTTTGAAATATTGCTTTCTCTAATACGTTTTAGTAGAATGTTTTTTTGCGAGACGTGTTGTGCAGAAAAAATAACAAATTATATTGTTTGACCGAAATGGAAGACTTTCTTAATTCTTCTAGGTTATTTTTGTGTCCGTTACCTGTTTCTACGACAAATTGATAACACATTTTAATGCCTTTTTCAACCGACTTCCAAAAAGGAGGAGGTTCTCAATTCATCTGTATGTTTTTTATAATAATATGTTTCGCGTTTACTCCGTCAATTGTAAACCGATTCGAATGATTATTTTTATGGTTCCGTACCCAAAGGGTAAAACGGGACCCTATTACTAAGACTCCGCTGTCCGTCTGTCTGTCTGTCTGTCTGTCTGTCTGTTCGTCTGTCACCAGGCTGTATCTTATTAACCGTGATAGTTAAACAGTTGAAATTTTCACAGATGGTGTATTTCTGTTGCCAAATATTCTTGGTAATATCAATTAATCAAATATATGAGGTTCAAACTCTGTTATGTTTCGTATTGTACGGAACCCTCCCTAAGTGTGCGATTAGAGACGCGATGCTGACTCGCACTTGGCCAGTTTTATTTTAATCGGTAGGGTACGTTTCCATGGTGGTCTCATTGTAATTTCATTGTGATTTGATAAGTGTCTTCAGAGATATGATGATAAACGTCTCAAACTTCCTACTGAAATGGCTTGGAAGTTGGTTGTTTTAAGGCATTATTATAGAAGTACCTACCCAAGTAATTTTTGAACTGAAAACCACAGATAATATATCAGCTAATACGTAGGACTCGTGGAGCCTTTGAGTTTCTGTCTGACTGTATACTCAAAGATTGGAACCGAAAAGGCTCCATTGCGCATGACGAACTCGCACAGTTATTCTAATCCGTTTATTATTATTATACTGGCATAATTATATCTATATATTTATCTTATAGGCTAGCATTTGACCACTAGTATCTCACCTGTTGGTAAGTGATGATGCGATCGAAGATTGCTAGCACTCAGAATTGGCTCTCAAGGATAGCTGCTGGAACACATTAGATGTTTGACGACAGATTTTCTAACTTGAGGGTAGCTTGCCAGGCGGACACTAGATAGTGTCCTACCACCATGCGAATTCATCATAGCTTACTAACATATTTTTTTTTATTCAGCCTGTTTTGTCCCATTGGCGGGCAAAGGACTCCCTTCCCCACACATCACGGTCTATAGCTTGAACGTTACACGACAACGTGGTAGACCCAGACGAAGATGGCGGGATGAACTGGATAACCATTCTAGCACCTGGACCCAACAAGCAATACTAACATAATAATAACCGGCCAAGTGCGTGTCGGGCCACGTGCAGTGTAGGGTTCCGTAGTAGCCTGTTATTCAATGCAAGTCTTTACCCGTTATAAACAAGCAACTAGGTACTCCGTCTTTGTCACTTTAAAGGATTTATTCTAAGGATTTTTTGTATTTGGTACAAAATTATCCAACACCCAAGTTCAACGACTATTACTGCTAAACTAATAAAGTTATCTTAACCGCTATAATTTTCCTTTAAAGTTCATGAAATGCGCTATTATTATGATTTTTTTCAGATTTTTCAAGCCAGCAGTTTAGCTTTAAGAGGGAGTGGGGACGCCCTACTGGAACAAAAATATGCACTTTAAAGTTAAATATTTCGTAAATGGAGCATTCAATCGAGAAATGGTATTAGCAACCCTTAAGTCATTTTAAAATACCTATTCAACGATATCCCACACGATGGGGTAGACGATGAAAATAAAATTCATCCCCACTTCTCATATAGGGGAGCTACCCTAAAAAAAATGTTTTTAATTTTATTTCACCACTTTGCCGGCGTCATTTATTTACATACCCCCACAAAATAACAGCTATCTAGTATTAACGGTCTCTTAGCAAAACCTCGGACAGACAGACAGACAGACGGACATGACGAAACTTTAAGGGTTCTTTGTCAGGACTACGGAACCCTAAAAATGAAAAATAATACGCGATTGGTTTAGATTACCTTGTTTTTACAATATTTTATATATATATATTTTATATAACTATTGAGACACCATATTTAGAATGGATCAGACCTGTGATAATAATAAAACTCATCACAATTCATTTCCGTAAATGTCATAATATGATTTAAAACTCATTAGAAATAGCCGATAGGTTACGCAAGGTCAACATGTTGTTGCGATATTATTGGACTATAAATAAAGCCGGGTCCAGACGGGTGTAACACGTAATGTAAGATTGCGTGTAATTTAGATTGTGTATGCTATTGTATTGTATTATATTATAAAATATTATATTCCTCTTCTCATAAGTTATGCTATGTTTTAATGTGTAATGATCAAGTTAATTAGTAAGCAATTAATTCAGCCTCTGTGTACGACACGTTTAGGTTTAAAAGCCTTATAGGCCACACTAATTCTTATAACAGCATCTGTTCAAAATGAACCAACTGTTGGAACCTAGATATTAATATTTAATACCTTTTGTACATGATTATAATAATGTAATTTAGACCTTTTTTACAGTTCAAAATAAATATATTTCTATTTCTTTAGTTTCAACAGTGTGGACGGCATACGAACTCAATGCTTTTTTATGTATATAATTGTATGTAATTAATGCAATAAAAGGATGTATGACAATTTTTATTTTTATTATTATTTGACATAATTCTAGACAATTACTGTTTTTTAATCATCGGAATAAAAATATTTTAATGATATTAATTTGTAAAATTAGAATCACTGATATTTTTTCTTTCTCTAATAGCACAAATGTTTCCAGCACTGTTAAACCATGGCGTTTCATGTAACTTTGGTGTACAGAATCGATCAAGTTTACTTATAACTGTTATTTAAAATGTACGATTTGTATGCTGTAATATGCATCTTATAAATAAATGCGAATCATGTAACGCGAATCTTGTTCAAAGTTGAAATGCTTACACTACAAAAAGGACAAATAAAACTAAAATAACTATGACTAATATTAAAATGCACATAATAAATAAAAACAGACTTTAAGTCCAATGTCTGTCTGTTTGAATTTATTCGCGCTAAAAACCGATAGGCGATGGATCACGGCGAGCATCTGTGCGAACGTTACATGTAATGCTTATAATGCCGTTTACACGCAGAATTCGTGATTCATTACACGATAGATTACATTACGCGTGGAACCCGTCTGGACCCAGCTTTAGACACCAAATTTTGAATCTGTCAGACCTTTGGAAGGTGATGATGGATGGATCTTCAAATGGTTGAATACTATCCCCGACAACACATTGACGTAAAGGATAGATAATATGGCACGTCCTCTGAAAAGGCTCAATTTGGTGATTTTGTATGCAATTTTATGTGAGTAAATCCACAGAAAAGATACAAGGCATCGAATTATTACCTAGGTAATAATTCGATTATACTAGATAAGGTGCATATAGTCTAAAATATTGTATAGTTCACGTTTTCAAATAGCGACATTTTAATTAAAAATAAAAGATGTCATTTACATAGTGCTGGACAATTCACTGACATTTTAAAAGCTTATGTCTTTAATTATGTTATAATACAACTGACATTTAAATCTAACAAATAATATTATTTATGATCCCTCATAGAAACAAGATGCGCTCCGCAACTCGCCGGGTAGTAAGCGATGATGTTGTTGTGGACGGTGATGGTGAAGGTGAGGTAGAAAATATGCACCATAATTTAAAAAAATCGTACATGTATAAAGTCTGTCTTTATGCTACTATTTTTAGCCGACTTCCAAAAAGAAGGCGGTTCTCAATTCGTCTGTATGATTTTTTTATATGTATGTTACACGATTATTCAGTCAATTGTGAACCGATTCGAATGATTCTTTTTTTAATCGGTAGGGTACGTTTCCGAGGTGGTCTCATTGTAATTTCATCGAGATCTAATAAGTATCTCCAGAGATATGACGATAAACGTCTCAAATTTGCTACTGGAATTGATTCGCGGGTCATGAAAGTCGGTTGTTTTGGTTTTTAAACTATCTTAATTATTTAACTAACTTCAAAAAGAGGAGGAAGTTCGTCAGAATATTTTATATGTATGTATTATATTATATTAGTATGTATTATATATGTATGTATAATATTTTTTATGTATGTTCCCCAATTACTCAAAGACGCCTGGACCGATTTAGAAAATTCTCCTTTTGTTTGAATAGGTATACTTTCTAGTTAGTCCGATACAAATTTCATCGAGATCTAATAAGTATTTCCCGAGATATGGAGATAAACACCTCAAACTTGGTACTGAAGATGACTATATAGCGCGGCATTTGCAGTTGGTTTTCTTATACGATAGTATATTATTTAATTCAGACCTTTGCCCCCCCATGTTCACATCTGTCGAGTGTCGGATCTGATTTTTAACGGACTTCACAATAAAGGAGGACGTTCTCAATTCGTCGGAATCTTTTTTTTACCGACTTTACAATAACGGAGGAGATTCACAATTCGTTGGACCTTTTTTTATCGTATATATTATATATATATATCGTATATAAGTGTTTCGCACCTTATATTTTTGTAAATTGTTGTTCGCTTTGCCAATTAAGCACCGGAACATGTTATTCCGGAGGTTGCGGCTTCAAGTCCCGTCGGTACGATGAAATTTTGGATTGTGTTTAACAATTTACAAAAATTATAATGCCTAATCATTCTACGATTACTAAAATATTATTGCAAATTAGAAGCAGTTACTTACAAAGTATTACTTAGCTACCTAATTGTATTGGATTTTTCTTTCGGACAATTATTTTTAACCGATTTCACAAAAAAGGAGGAGGTTCTCAATTCGTCGGAATCTGTTTTTTATGTATTCACCGATTACTCGAAGATGTATTTTTTGTTTCAAAGGGTACCCTTCCAGGTATATATATATATATAGTCCTATTTATATACAATTTAACGAAATCGGTCGAGCCGTTTTTAATATATCAACATTTGAATTACGATGCATTTATATACCTCGATGACATGCTACTGACTACTGGCTACTTTGACTAGCGCGACGTTTGAAGTCGGCTCTTTTAGTTTTTTAAACGATCTTAAATTATATAAAGCTATTCAAACTTGTCGACCCGATTTTGTCGTTTGTTTTGACAACCCGATTAAAACTCGGATCCGACACACGATAATGTTTGCTTCTAATAAGTTATTTCTAATAATAAGTAAGGTATTTTACATACCCTGTACACTTAAGGTACGGACACACCGCAACGTCCTGCGTGCGCGGTCTAGGCGGCGATCAGATAGCGCAGTAGTAATTTGTACCGACTTGTTCACACCAAACGCAACAACACAAACAATTTAAAAGTACTGAGATCGCGCCCACAGATCGCAGTATGGATTCCATGACAAATACTAGTAAACTATTATGTCTATAAATACATTTTGTATTTGTATTTTATTAGTAACTTTGTGTACCTAATTAACTTTGAAAAGTAGACAAGTATTTTAATCTCTTATTATTAACTTTGTCAACAACTTAGTAGGTATATATACAGTTAAAAGTTGGCTTTATAAATAATATCGTTTAAAAACATTTATAAAGCAAAATGCCGCGCCAGTAAAATTTCCGTCCGTTTTTTGACCGACTTCACAAAAAAAGAGAAGGTTCTCAATTCGACTGTTTTTTCTTCTTTTTTTCATGTTTGTTAGGTATCTTAGAACTCCGTCAAGTCTTAAGAGGCGGCTCCCTGCTAAATGCTATACTTTGCCTAATGACAGTAAATCAACCAATAATATTAATGAAGTCAAATTTATCGGTCGGTTTTTCGTTTTGTACGATCATAAATTATTTGGGAAGCACTTGTCCACTATCTCATCTGATGTTAAGTGATGATGTGATCGATGATGGAGCACCCTTACCCAGAAGATATCTTATCAGCCACGATTTGAAGACCCCCATATTGTACTTAACCGGAAACACAGACTCAGGCAGGGTATCCATTCCCTGGCAGTTCGCATGATGAACGAAGAAGCAAATCGCTTCGTTCGGGTCGGTATTTCGCTCCATACCTCTGAAGATATGCATCATATCTTAAAGAGATTTTTTATGAGAATAACCTGCAGCTAAATCTTTTTGAACAAATAATTTAAGATGGTTTAAAAAACTACAAGGACCGACCTAGTTAAAGTAGCCAGTAGACGCAGTAACTATTATATAATAAGTACCAGAAGTTAGTAGTATGTCGTCGAGATAAGTAAATGCATCGTAATACAAATGTGTTATGATATATTAAAAACGGATGGTCCGATTTCGTTAAAATTTTAATCGGACCACCTGGAAAGGGTACCCTTTGAAACAAAAAAAGAAATTTCCAATTCGGTTTTGGCATCTTCGAGTAATCGGTGAACATAAATAAGAAAATAAAAAAAAGATTCCGACGAATTGTGAACCTCCTCCTTTTTTGTGAAGTCGGATAAAAATAATTGTCCGTAAGAAACAATTAGGTAGCTAAGTAATACTTTGTAAGTAACTGCTTCTAATTTGCAATAAATTTTAGTAATCGTAGAATGATTAGGCATTATAATTTTTATTTAGTATTACGAATAATAATAAATTAAATTAAATAATTAAATAATAATATAAATTTGCAATTATAGTTGTGCAATAAATTTATACATTTATATACAATTTTTATTATTATATAAACTTTATATTTTATTATAATATTTTAATTAATATTTTTCTTTACTAAAATAAAATTATACAATAATATAATGTTTAATTATAATAGCTATGTTTATATAATAGCCGTGTGCAGTCTTAAACTATTATGTTTTAATTATGTTGAAATTCTTATATTTTTAAAATAAATAATAAAGTAAATACATTAAAATAAATAACTAATAATAAACCACAAAACACTCACCGTCAAATTAATTCACACTCACAGCACAAGAACACAAAAATAATAAAATGTTTGATATAACAATAGATAGTAATAAATTAATTCCGATTACTTAAGTACAGTCAAGAAGACTGCTCTGTCCGCGCCGCGAATGCTAACTGAACTATTGCAAAAGACTGTTCCTCGGTAAACGATTTCCCATACGTTACCTCTTTAATTTATCGTTGTTGCGTAAAGTCAGTATGGGCATTCTTGCAACCGGCCGCTTATCATAGCCAAAGTATACATAGATAAGGTTGCTGTTTTTTAGGGTTCCGTACCCTAAGAGTGCCAAAAGAATCCTGTTAAATGAGATCCGCTGTCTGTCTGTCCGTCTGTCACAGAGCTATATCTTCTGAACCGTAATAAGTGGACACTTAATTTTAAAAAAGTGTTAATTTATTACTATTTCTGCTATATCAACAAATAATTAAACCGTAATAAACGCTTGACATCTTCACAGAGTACTATGAAATATAATATAGTAAAAATATTATAAGAAAGTAAGACGTGAATACTTGTATTCACGTCTTACGTTTTTTTTATCAGGATTTTATTGCTCGATCTTATTAAATATTGTACAGAGGTACAGAACCCTTCGAGTGAGTGCGAGAGCGACTCGCACTTGGCAGGTTATTAATTTTTCTTTTCAATTACAGGAATCACGTTCAGGATAAATTACTAATGTGCCATAAAGATCTTCACTTGCAACTTTCAAATTCGTAACGAATAAATTAGTTTTTTTTTTATGTTTGCTACCTCAAAACTTCGTAATTTATTAACTGATTTGGAATATATTTTTGTTTGAGACAGTATGCTATCATTTGGTCTAATTGTAATTTTATCGAGATCTGATAAGTATCTCTAGATATATGGAGATAAACACCTCAAACTTAGTATTGTAAAGTTATGCGTGGTAATACATAAAAAAAAAAAAAATTACGCGTCAACTTGATAACCTCTTCCGTTTTTTTTTTTCGTCGGTTAAAAATGAATAGCGCGGTATTTGAAGTCACTATTTTCGTTTCGTAAACGATCTTAAATTATGTTGTACTAGTTGCGCCTAGCGGCTTTGCTCGCGTTAAACAGTATCTTATGACCTAATCTATAATACTAGTTATCCCTGTGCAAAATGTCAACTAAATTAGCCCAGCCAATTAACCGTAAAGAAGTGGTAAGCAAACAAACAATCAAATATACAAATTGAATTTCGAATTTACAATATTGGTTTTGATATTATTGAAATCTGCAATGCTGCAAGCGTCGGTACTTATATGCGAATTCGACCGACCTTACTGCATTCATAATGTATTGTAGGTTATATGCTTTACATATTGACGTAATTTAAGTCGAGTACCTGATTTTGCGTATTTGTTTCAAGTATTTGTTTAATTGGTATTTAATTAGGAAAAACAGAACCTTGGATAATGTTTGATTTTTAGGGCTCTTCTTAACCGACGTAACTACCTATTTAATTCATGAAAATGTTTTAAACTTTTCAATCAACTTCCAAAAAGAAGGAGGTTCTCAATTCGTCTGATTTATTTTTCTTTTTTGCGCGATTACATCGTCAATTGTGAACCGATTCGAATGATTCTTTTTTTAATCGGTAGGGTACGTTTTCGAGGTGGCCCCATTGTATTTTTATCGAGATCTACATCAACCTTGTTACTAAAATTGACTCGCGGGGCATGGAAGTTGGTTGTTTTAGTTTTTAAACTATCTTAAATATTAGGGTTCCGTAGCCAAAGGGTACCAACGGAACCCTATTAACACGGTAATGATCACTAATATATAATATTACCGTGCTATTACTGAAACTTCGCTGTCCTTCCGTCTGTCAGATGGATGTATCTCCTTAGCCATAACAGGGATACTTAAAAATTACACGTATTTTGTGCTATAATGTTATAATTACAGCAACAATTAATAAAAACTAAATATCATTTCAAAGTGAAGAGGCTCCCCGCGCCCCGTGGTTTTGCCTGCGATTAATCCTGGTTATAAATCCTTGATGCCAGTGGCACTGAGTTCAATCCCCACCGTGCACCAATGGATTTTTCTAACGAAAAACATACTCGTATGTGCGATTTTCACAGTGGCCTTCCGGTGAAGGAAAAACCTCGTTACGAAACCAACGACCCCCGCATGGTGGTAGGACACTATCTAGTGTCCGCTTGGCCAGCTACCACCCTCAAGTTAGAAAATCTATCACCAAACATCCAATGTGTTCCGCTAATGTGTTCAGCTATCCTTGAGAGCCAGTTCCCTTTCTAGGCCTAGCGTGCTTACCATCTTCGATTGCATCATCACTTACCAACAGGTGAGATAGTGTTTAAACGCTAGCCTATAAGATATATAAAAAAAAACGTGTGTGTACTTATGTACACGCGTTAGAAGTTATACTACTGTGGCGTATGGAAAAAAAATAACTAAAATGCAGTATTATGTTTCTTTGAATGTTTCACACTTTATATTTTTTTTTGTAAATTGTTAAACACAATCCAAAATTTCATCGTACCGACGGGACTTGAACCCGCAACCTCCGGAATAACATGTTCCGGTGCTTTGCCAATTAAGCCACGGTGCGAAGTATCGTTACGACGAAATTAGTGGATTGCATTTTGTTAACCCAATTATGCATTGGTGGCGCCATCTATGACTGCTTATTACGTAAGTTAAGTTGGCGCCACCAATGCATAATTGGGTTAACAAAATGCAATCCACTAATTTCGTCGTAACGATACTTCGCACCGTGGCTTAATTGGCAAAGCACCGGAACATGTTATTCCGGAGGTTGCGGGTTCAAGTCCCGTCGGTACGATGAAATTTTGGATTGTGTTTAACAATTTACTAAAATGCAGTAGTGATTAACGATAAATATTAAAATTAATCAAAAAGATTTTATTTAAATAAAAAAGGTTTTACTAACGTAAAAATATGACGTTAAATATGACGTTCTTACGAAATGACATATACAACTTGAACATATTAATGCCACCTAGAACTAACTTCACGATGTTAAATTTAGGTGTCGGTGTGCGCACGCATCGTAAAAATTCACTCTCATCATTTTTCTCTATCGCGCCAAAAGAAGTATAACTTCAAAAACCTTAATTTTGAAGCACTCTATCTATTGATGGAAACTGCATTAAAATCTGTTGTGTAGTTTAAAAAATCTAAGCGCACAGAGACAGGCATAGACTTTGTTTTATGCTATGTCATGATAATTATAATAATTTAATAAAGAATTTTCGAAACCGCTCCAGGCGTGTTTTAGTAATCGAGAAACATACATAAAAATAAAGATTCCGATAAATTTCCGAAATCCTTTTTAGAGTTCCGCAGCCGAATGGAAAAAAATGGCACCCTTATAGATTCATCATGTCTATCTGTCAGTCTGTCCGTCCGTATGTCACAGCCATTTTATTCCGAAACTGTGAAGATTACAGAGTTGAACCTTGGTAGGTAGATAATATTCTGTGAACCACTTTCCAAATTATTTACAAAAATTAAAAAATAAAAATTGTGGGGGGGCGGTGGTCAAAATGCGTCATAGCCTAAATAAAGGTTTCTTATATTCAAATATCCTTAATTATTTCTAAGATCTGTTGTTAAAACGCCTAATAGTTCTTTCCATTCACGTTATTCTAAATAACAGGTATAAATTATTCAAATTTCCACTTTATGTTAAAGAAAATAAGAGTGATTTGCAAGAACTAAACTAACGCATTAGGTATTTCGCTGACGTCATTGCGGACGCAGTGTATGTAATAGTTTCTATTGCAGAAACTGCTCTAGGGCTTTCCATAATTTTATAAAACCGCACTCATTAGAATATGCTAGAACTTTGTCACAATGAGTTTAAAAACCGGTATCTTTATGAGTTTTTAGGAGTTCCGTGTCATAATTGATAAGATAATATTTAAAGTCTGACGCGGATACCATAGATAAATAAATAATTTATTCGTTTTTGAAGTGAAAACTTCTTTATCGTCGTTGTGCACTTTTCTTGGGTTGGGTAAAAATATTAAACTCGCGTCAGGTCACGTGTCCTGATCGTAAGACAAAAATTCGTTAATTTGTAATTCGCAGGGCGCTTGCGCAAGGTGTCATTCCAACGGAGCGCAAGGCGGTTGCGCGAGGTGTCATTTCAAAATATTCAAAAATGACGTGTTCCAGTTTTCACTTCTGCCGGCACTCCCGGAGTGCAACCCGTTGTTTTTTTTTATAATGGGATTTGTTAAATTATTTATGTTATATACCGGCTGTAATTCAGTGAACATCGCGATCTCACCGCGTGACCTCACTCCCGAGAAAGAAAGGACTCGCTCGAAACCTAGGTCGAGAAAATTCGACTAAAGGAACATGAAATAGAGCCGGTATAAATAACATTAATATATATTTTCTATGCGGATAGAAACCATATTGGATAACTTATTTGTATTCAAGAGAGTATTACGGCACAGAAAAGATAATACTACGTAATTACGGTTAAATATTTTTATTAATATTGGATTTAAAATAAACTGGCCAAGTGCAAGTCGGACTCGTACTTGTAGGGATCCGTACCACACTACAGTATATTTATAAGATCGAGCAAAAAATACCACTATCATTTTTCGCCAGCAAAAAATCATAATTAATAATCATTTTATTTCGTCTTATATCTAAGTGAAAGTTAACACAAAGGTGTTAGGGATCGGCATTTCAATATAAGCCATCTATGGACGTATGGACGAACCTAAGTGTTCATCGATGGCGTTATATTGAAATGCCGAAAAAACACGTTTCTTGTATGGGGACCCCCATTATTTTTAACTTTATTCTGATTTTAGTATTTGTTGTTATAGCGGTAACAGAAATACATCATTTGTGAAAATTTCATCTGTCCAACTATCACGTTTCATGAGGTACAGCCTGGTGACAGACGGACAGACAGACAGACAGACAGACGGACAGCGAAGTGTTAGTAATTGGGTCCCGTTTTACCCTTTGGGTACGGAACCTTAAAAACAATGAGCCATTCAGCTCTCATACAATCGTCGAACGAGAGTTTGTCTGTCCGTCTGTCACCAGGCTGTATCTTAGGCTGTATCTTATGAACCGTGATAGTTGAACAGTAGGAATTTTCACAAATGATGTATTTCTATGATCATATATTATTTATTTCAACTGCACTATAAGACTTCTAACTTCAATGATCACCTTCCAGTATCACATCAATGTGATATTCAGCAAGACTGAAGGCCTGCAAATGCCGGCGGATGCTTTCAGATGTCCCGTTACGATCTTGTTGAACATGTGTTCTCGGCCATATTTAGTTGGGCGTTTTTCGACAGCATCAGGATCAGCTGACGCATTGTGATCCAAATACATCTCTTCCGGTTCTTGAGGCTTGTATCCTATTATTGGGAAACGTATACTCGCATTGACAGGCGTAGTTCTGAAATATACTTGACATGATCTATGTACCGTACCTCCACAAGCTAGGTAGTTCATATTTGCAAGCGCTGTGAGTGCTTTAGGTGTTTTGTAAATGCCTGTGTACCTGTCCACAGAAAATAAATACAACGTAATGCTGTACTTAGTAAGATTTTAGTAGTTATGGATTTAGTGTAAAAATTTTGTATTTTTGCAGTGGATAAGTAATAATTAAGATAGTTTAAAAACTAAAACGACCGACTTCCATGCCCCGCGAGTCAATATCAGTTGCAAGTTTGAGACGATTATCGTCATATCTCTGGAGATACTAATCAGATCTCGATAAAATTACAATGGAATTACTTCGGAAACGTACCCTACCGATAGTAAAATTATCATTCAAATCGGTTCAAATTGACGGAGTAATCGCGTAACATACATACACAAAAAAAACATCAGACGAATTGAAAACCTCCTTCTTTTTGGAAGTCGGTTGAAAAATAATTAACAGAAGGCCGGTTATAATAAGGTCGGTTATAAAATAATTAACAAAATATCGGTTAATAAAGAATAAAAAAAAAAAAAACAATATTGACGGAACCCTCGATGAGATTGTCAGACTCGCACTTGATTAGCTTTAGTTTATTTTTTTAAAGACTGCTAGTGACCCAAAATAAAAGGCCAAAAGATTTTTAGGAAAGTTTGAACCTAATCGGAAATATCTCGTGCGTCATAAGCGACCGGTTCATTTAAGCGGTTCATATTTTAGTCATTCTTATTATCTATCGAAATAATATTCATATTATAATATATATAATATTATTATATTATATTATATATTATTATAATATAATATTATTGATAATTTAAGATAGTTAGAAAACTAAAGTAAAAGTAAAATAGTAAAAATAAATTTACTACCAAAAATTATACACATTATACAAACATATCAATTCTAACTATAAATAACAATTTGACAATTGGAGAAGCCTCAGCACTGTTCTGCGTGGACTACGCAAGGCTGATTTTCAGGCCACCCCATTGCCCCAATTGAGAAAGTCGTCGGGCTAGTTCATTTAGTGATGAGCGATACAACAAAACAAAAAAAAATACCATAGCTCTTACCTACTTATCAATCTCTCTTACATCCCATTCTTGATTATGCTGACGTCTGCTGTCTAGACCTTAGAGAGGATCAGCTAAATAAGCTTGAGCGTCTCCAACACTTTTGTATTAGATTCATTTTTGGCCTACGTAAATATGACGTATCTCAGTTTCGCTCTCAGCTCAAGTGGCTTCCTATTCGTCTTCGCCGGAATACTCACATCCTCTCCCTTCTTTACAATATTATTTTTAATCCATGTACTCCACGTTATCTTAAAGAACGTTTCAACTTCCTTCATAGCGCAAATACTCTTTCTCTTAGGTCATCAGAAAACTATTCCCTCAGTTTTCCACCTCACAGTTCTGTGTTTCTCGATAAATCCTTCACAGTACAGGCTATTCGCCTGTGGAACTCTCTACCTGAGGACATTAGAGCATCTCAACCCATTAATATATTTATTATCATTTAAAGCAATTTTATCTGTCGTTGTAACTGGAGTCCCCTGTTATATTTATTTATTTATTCTTTTTCAAGGTTATTATTTAGTATTATACTGTTCTAGCTGCATAAGATTAATTTACGCTTAATATTTGAGCCACTAGGTACTTATATAAGATGTTAAGTTTATTTATAGGTATATATGTAAGATTAGTGTTTAGAATTGTTAGATACACCCGTCATTAGTCACATGTTCTATCCTCTCCATCCTAATGTTGTCTGGAAGAGATCGCTATAAGACCAAATAATAAGCTATAATAGCGATAAGACCGCCCATTGTAAGACATTATTCTTAAGTTTACTATTTAAGTTAGTTTTAAGAAGGTGTAACAATAAAGTGTTATCTATCTATCTACTTATTTTATACATGTTATTATGCTATTAACGTTGATACCTATAAATAAACTACATAAAATTCCTATATAACTAAAAGAGTCGACGTCAAATGCCGCACTAATAATTTTCAGTATCAAGTTTAAGGTGTTTATCTCCATATCTCTGGAGATACTGGAGATATCTCGATTAAATTTGAATGAGATTTTTTTTTCATTTTGTAGGTCATTTATCGAACATGATTTGGTACTAAGAAAGTGAACTCCTCAGTCCTACCGTTTTTGTACAAAATTAAGAAAACCAGAATGAGGGTAATAAAAGGGGGGAAAGTGGGGGGAAGTAGTCATTTCTCGACTTGTTTCCATATCATATACATATACATGCATGCAAAGTTTCATGCTTTCTTCCGGATGGGACCGTATTTCAAGTTAAGGACCCATACTAACTTAAAGAAACGTAAAAACTAAATTCAGTAGCAAGTTTGAGACGTAGATCATCATATCTCTGGATATACTTATCAGGTCTCGATAAAATCACAATAGGACCACTTCAGAAACGTACCCTACCGATTAAAAAAAGAATAATTCCAGTCGGTTAACAATTTTTTGTTTTTTTTTGATTGGATTAATATTATTAGAAAAATTATTAATATTAATAGACGGAGTACTCGCGTAAAATACATACAAAAAAAAAACAAACAGACGAATTGAGAACCTCCTTCTTTCGGGAAATCGGTTGAAAATATTAAGTGTGTAACACCAAAAGAAACATGCACAGATATATGAATAGTAAGGTAGGAAACATGATATCAAAATAAAAGATTAAGATGGTTTAGGAAAGTTTTAGACCTCCTAATCGGAAGTCTCTCGTGCGTCATATATAAAACGAGTTTATAAATGCGGTTCATCCGCCCATTACCTTGCAACAGATTACCATAATATAATTAATGGGTAGGCAGGCGTTGACCTTAAAAGGTAAAAAAGGAACCCTTATAAGATCACTTTCTTGTCCGTCTGTCCGTTTGTCTGTCTGTCTGTCCGTGTGACACCACTGATTTTCTCAGGGGTAGACCTAGCAAGTTGAAATTTATATACACACAGATACTGAAGTCTATAGTTCCTAAGACCTTGTTTTTAACCAAAATTGACAATTCTAGGTCAACCATAACCTATAGGGTACTTTCCGTTGACCTAGAATCATGAAATTTGGCAACGTACTACATACATAGTTTACGCGAATTAAGACAGGCCTCTGAGTTATATGAGCGCTAATACAATTTAGAGGTCTATCTTAATTGGTATTAACCAATGCTGTACGGAAGCCTCGGTGGGCGAGTCCAACTCGTCTTGACCGGTTTTTTTTTCACTTCTAATTTTTTTTTTTTTTTTTTTGTACGTGCAAACCAGAGAAAATTGTTGAAGACCTTCAAAATAAAGGATTGAAAATTATAGAAGCGAAGCAGTCAATAAATTGAGTTGGAAGAGTAAACAACCACTCAACATGTTTATGCTTACTTTCTCCAAAGAAGAATACATTAAAAATATTTTCAATCTGAAGACAATAATGGGATGTAAAGTTGAAATCCAATCAATTAAGACCACTCAACTTGTACCTCAATGCAAGAGATGTCAAGCCTATGGACATACGCAGAGATACTGCTTCAAAGAACCTAGATGTGTAAAGTGCACAGGGAAACATCTCACGCTGAATTGCAAAAAACCAAAGGACGAAAAACCAAAATGTGTTCACTGTGGATCTCCACATCCAGCCAACTACAGAGGATGTATTGTAGTCAAGGAGATACAAATCCTTCGGAACAAAAAAATTAAAAATAGTTCGACAGCACGCCATATTGAGGTACGCACTGAAAAGCCTCGTGAACATAGTAATAACAAACCTCTTTCGGTTAAAAACACGAAATTTAGTGCAAACATTTCCTACGCTCAAGTTGCAGCAGGAGCCCAATCAAACACCCCTCGGGAGTCCCACACAAATAATAATCCAGACAAAAAATTAGATGACATATTAAAGCTTATGTTTTTTGACGAAAGATTGAAGAAAATAGAGTGTAGCACTAAAACAGCTACTTCGAAAATAAGAAAATGAATAAGCCACTTAAAATCATGACATGGAATTCAAATGGGTTACAGAAACACCAGAGAGAACTTCAAGTAATCCTAGACATAGAAAATATTGACGTGTGTTTAATATCTGAAACACACTTCACAAAGCAATCTCACATTACATTTAAAGGCTACAAAATATACCACGCCCTGCACCCAGATAACACTGCAAGAGGGGGTAATGCTGTTATTGTTAAAGAAAAACTCAATCACTATGAAAAGAGCAAATACGAATTGAGAGAAATACAATCGGTAGCGATATGTCTTAAGACTAGAACGTATATAATAACAATATCATCAATATACTGCCCTCCTCGGCATAATATAAAAAGAGATGTCTATAGCAGATTCCTGAAGAGCCTGGGAAACAGGTTTGTACTAGGAGGAGATTTTAACGCTAAAAATACTTATTGGGGTTCTAGACTTACCACTACTAAAGGCAAAGAACTGCTATGCGCTGTAAAGGATACAAAATGTCAAGTAGAATCATCTGGCTTACCTACATACTGGCCAACAGACCCTAATAAAATTCCAGATCTTATAGATTTCTTTATTATAAAGAACATCTCATCAGCTTGCACCAGAACGTATCTAAGCTACGATATGAACTCAGATCACTCTCCTTATACTTAGAAATTAGTGAGAGCGTTGTCACCAAAGAAACAGCACCAACTATAATCAACAAATACACTGATTGGGAAAGCTTTAAAATCATTTTGGACCGTCGAATAAATCTTAAGGTGCCCCTTAAGACCACAGAACAACTCTATGCTGAACTAGAACAATTTATTCATGACATACAACAAACAGCGTGTCAAAATACACCAGACATTAGTAAGAAATCTAAAGGTAACACATATGCAACATCTATATTGAACCTTATAACGGAAAAACGGAAGCAAAGGAAAATCTGGCACCACTCACGATATCCAGAAGATAAGAGAAAACTTAATAATCTCACGAAAAGAACAACAATGATGATTCAGGAACACAATGATGACTACACAAATAACTATTTACAAAATTTAACTAGTGAGCGTACCACGGATTATTCGCTATGGAAAGCTACAAAGAATCTAAGCCGGCCAGTTGCACAAGTTCCACCTCTAAAGGATATAAATAGCAGATGGGCAGTTAGTAACGAGCAAAAAGCAGCAAGATTTGCTACCCACCTTGAAACTATTTTTCAACCAAATGAAGGTGAACATAGCTCACTTTTACAGGATGATGAAAGTCTCCAAGAAGAAGAAACTAGCTTTAAACTAGCGACACCTAAAGAAATTATTAGACAAATAAAATATACTATAAGTCCTCGTAAAGCTCCTGGTTATGACCTTATATCAGGACAAATACTACACAACCTTCCAAAAAAAGCGGTAGTTAAATTAACCACCTTAATCAATGCTTCCCTTAGATTGAAATATGTGCCTAATTTATGGAAAGTAGCTGAAGTTATAATGATAGTAAAACATAATGTCGAAGCTTTTTGAAAAGTTACTCTTAAAAAGATTGAAGCCGATATTAGAAGAAGCTAAACTTATTCCAGAACACCAATTTGGTTTCCGAGAAAAACATTCCACAATTGACCAAGTACACATAATCACAGATATTATTGAAAAGACACTGGAAGACAAAAAGGTCTACTCAACTATATTCTTAGATGTGGCACAAGCTTTCGATAAAGTTTGGCACGAGGGCCTTATATATAAGTTACGAAAGAGTCTACCAAGATTCTTTGCAGATATTCTTGAATCCTACATCTCTGATAGAGTATTCAGAATAAGGCATGAAGATTCATACTCTGACGTCAAGGAAATAAAAGCTGGAGTACCGCAAGGAAGTGTTCTTGGTCCGGTCCTGTACCTTCTCTACACTTGCGATATTCCAGAGCTAGAAAATAACACCATAGCGACGTTTGCTGATGATACTGCGATAATGGCTGTAAGAAATACCCACGCAGAAGCATCAGAAAAAGTCCAGAAAGCTGTTGATCAAATCTACGATTAGACAAGACACTGGAAAATCAAACTGAACGAATTTAAATCAATACATATAGATTTTAGTAACAAAAAACATAATTATTGCCCAGTCATTATCAACGGGAACCAAATCCCCTACCATAATACGGCCAAATACCTTGGCATGACCCTTGACGTCAAGCTGCGCTGGAAAGCACACGTCAAGAAGAAAAGAATTAGAGCTACGGTACAAAAGAATGTATTGGCTACTTGGCAAACAGTCGAAGTTGTCAATACAAAACAAATTACTATTATCCAAAAAGTCCTAATGCCAGTATGGACCTTTGGTATACAGTTATGGGGCTGTACCAAAAATAGCAATATATCAATTATACAGCGGTTCCAGAATAAAGTATTGAGAGAAATCGTAATGGTCCCTTGGTACATTAGAAATGACGATCTACATCGGGACCTGAAAATTGAGACCGTCGTCAAAATTGTCCAAAAGTATGCAGAAGCTCACGAAAAAAGACTTCACCATCATGTGAATGTCGAGGCAATCCAGCTCCTTGACCATACAAACATAGTAAGAAGACTTAAGCGGACAAAACCGTTCGAACTAGTGTATAAAAATAAAGTTTAGTGATAAAGTGCTAATAGTGCTATACGTATGAACACTTGAACAATGTGTATACATCTTTATTAGAGACAATAAGAAAAGTGTCAATGGACACATTCTTAGTGTAGTTTATGTATACAGTTTAGGCTAAAGTAAAATTGCTTATTAGCCGAAAAGGCTAGATTGTAGTTACAATAGGGACGTATTACTAACAAGTAATATGTTCTATAATACAAAAAAAAAAAAGTTTTTTTTGTACGTAAGCAGACATCACTCCATATCATAAAACAAAGCCCCCGCCGCGTCTGTCAGTCTGTTCGCGATAACCTCAAAAACTACTGAACGGATTTTCATGTGGTATCACCAATAGACAGAGTTATTCAAATTCGTTAAAGTTTTCTGTAAATTGGTTAGAATATGACGATGATTGTTGAAGATTTCAATTCATACTCGACGCTAATTCTGATGCATAATTTAGATAGTTAAATAAATTGGCTAAGTGCAAGTCGGACGTGCACTCGTAGGGTTCCCATTCCGTACCACACTACAATATTTTATAAAATCGAGCAAAAATGCTGAAAGAAATAACGTAATAAATTGATAAATCGATCTAGCTAGGTTGTCATTTTCAGAAAATGTTTTATCCCTGTTTTCAGGTAATAAAATCTTCTACAATATAATTAGAACATGAAGGTAAATTTCTCCATAGTTACATTGTTATGATAGCTCAGTGGAAGATCGATCGGATGGCGATCAGAAGGACCCGGTTCGAGTCCAGACGAGATAATTTTTTTTTTTTAATTTGTTCTTTTGTGAGAGAATTATTGGGAGCCAAAACTTTACATAAATGAAGATACCAAAAAAAAAAATAATATTGCGAGCAAAGCTCGTTCATCCAGATATTATTATAGTATATTATATTAGATTATATTAACGTGTCAATTCCAAACATTTATCAAAACAGGAGCCGCGTGATTATTTAGTACAACGCCATCTTACGAACATCTAATGCCAACTAAGTGAAAGTTAACACACAGGTAATTAATATAATTAATACAGTCAAACGTTCATAGATGGCGTTATAGTAAAATGCCGAAAAACACGTTTCTTGTATGGGGAACCCCTTTAATTTTTAACTTTATTCAGTTTTTAGTATTTGTTGTTATATCAGCAACAGAAATACATCATCTGTGAAAATTTTAACTAACTAAACACATAGGTAAATCATATAATTAATACAGTCAAACGTTCATAGATGGCGTTATAGTAAAATGCCGAAAAAAACATTTCTTGTATGGGGACCCACTTTAATTCTACACTTTATTCTGTTCTTAATATGTTTTGTTATAGAGGCATCAGAAATACATCATTTGTGAAAATGTCAACTATATGAGATACAGCCTGGTGACAGACGGACAGACAGACAGACAGACAGACAGACAGACAGACAGACAGACGGACAGCGGAGTCTCAGTAATAGGGTTCCGTTGGTACCCTTTGGTTTCGGAACCCTAAAAACTAAAACAACCGACTACCATGCCGCGCGCGTCAGTTTCAGTAGAAATTTTGAGACGTTTTTCGTCATATCTCTGGATATACCTGTTAACCTAACTATTAACATTCAAATCTTATTACACAGTTAAAAATATTTAGACGGTCGTTTAGGCAGCTATCTTTGAGCGCCTTTTCCCATTCTAGGCCCAACGTGTTACCATCCTCAACCACATCATCACTTACTAACAGGTGAGATAATGGTCAAACGCTAGCCAATATGATATAACAAATAAAAAACAAAGAAAGTGTGTAGAAAGCTACGCGTTAGGAGTGAAACATCCTCCAAATTGAAATATTGACAATTTGGGTTTACGCCTACGTCATATCCGTTGCATTCGGACCGTGACGCTACGTCACTTCCGTTACATTTTTATTTTTAATACCCTAGTTCGCTTCGAAGTTTCACTTAAAAAATAAAAAAACCAAAATGTAGTCTACCAACCCACTGTTGGCTGGTTGCTGACCGTAATACACCCATGTAATGGGGATATATGAATGTGGTATAAATTTACGAAATCATATATTTTCGAATCATTATTGTTCTGGTATTGTATGTTAAACATTTTTTAGAAATAAAATACTCATACATTGGTTAAAATATTATAAGAAAAATGCATAGACGATGGAATGAAAATGAAAAAAAGAACCGGCCAAGTGCGTGTTGGGCCACACGCAATATAGGGTTCCGTAGTAGCCTGTTATTCAATGCAAGTCTTTACCCGTTATAAACAACCAACTAGGTACTCAGTCTTTGTCATTAAGGATTTATTCTAAGGATTTTGTATTTGGTACAAAATAATCCAACACCCAAGTTCAACGACTATTACTGCTAAACCAATAAAGTTTTCTTAACAGCTATAGTTTTCCTTTAAAGTTCATGAAATGCGCTATTATCACGAATTTTTCAGAATTTTTTAAGCCAGCAATTTAGCTTTTAGAGGGAGGGGGGGGGGGCGCTCTACTGGAACAAAAATTTGCACATTAAAGTTTAATATTTCGTAAATGGAGCATTCAATCGAGAAATGGTGTTAGCAACTCTTAACAACGTCATTTTAAAGGACCTATTCAACGATACCCCACACGATGGGGTAGACGATGAAAAAAAAATTCATCCCCACTTCTCATATAGGGGAGCCACACTAAAAAACAATATTTTTCACAATTTTATTTCAGCACTTTGTCGGCGTAATATATATACATACACCCACAAAATTACAGCTTTCTAGTATTAACGGTCTCTTAGCAAAACCTCAGACAGACAGACAGACAGACAGACAGACGGACATGATGAAACTATAAGGGTTCCTTGTCAGGACTACGGAACTTTAAAAAGGATGGTGTTCTGCATATGTTTTGACAAATTCAATTTAATCCGTATTTCATACAATGATAAGGTTGTAATTGCTTTGTAGAACAAAACGGCCCAAATGAGAGACACCCGGGTGGAAATGTGTCCTTGTCTAACAACCTGCTAGGCCTATATATGTTCTTTATTATATGTATGGTATATATATAAGTTGTCCATACAAGAAAGGGACAAACTCCGTTCAAGATCGGTCTAATGGGGGCCGGTGTGCGCGATCAAGTTTAATGCAGCAGGTCTGTGGAAAAATGCAAAACATGCGTGGGAAATTTTTATTTGCAAAACACATGACTATTTGTCAATTAAAAAGTGATGTCACAACACACACTGCTGTCACCCCAGACTAAATCTTTGTCATAGAAATAGTATGCTCTGTTGTACGAATACGTACTATTTCTATTATCTGTGCGAACAGTGTATTGAGCTGTGACGTCACAAAGACGCGTGAACATTTTGCGGCGTCTAAGAAATAATATATAATTAAAAAAAAAACATGCATATGGAAAATGCTGGAATAATATTGTGCCAGCATTTTCCGGTCCCGTGTCGTTTCAACCACGGCGCAGGCCGAGGATTTAAACGCACTACTAAGCCGATTCTGCCACTACGCCACTGGTCACTCAGCCACTGGTATCCTATGAGATCAGATCCTATCCAGATCCTAATTCAGAATTAAACATGCCACAGTATCTAATACAGGCAGACACCATGAAAATAGGAATACTATAGGACCCTATAGGATATACCCTTAAAGGATCACTTTGTTTTTCGTCTGTTTGTCTATCCGCCTGTCAAGTCAAGACCCTTTTGCTCAGCAGGGCTTAAAGCTGAAAACCGTAAATATGCAGTTTCATAACAAAAACAGATAATTTACAAACTTATTATTTACGGTCGGTGCATTAACAGTATCTAGGCATCGGTCTAGTCTAATTGTCCTTTACTGGAGTTTGACAAGTTTAGCCGGTTTTTATCTTTTTCTAATACTTATAATTTAAAAAATCTTTAAGATAAACTCCATTTGACCGAGAAAAAACCGGAAGTGATTACCATAACAGCCTTAGACACCTGGCCTTATCTGTACGTATACATATGTATTTTAATGTCAACGGGCCGCCTTGATTTACAACAAATCCTAGATATTTTAGCGCTGTCAAGGCTTTTTTGTGGACTATTCGGATAGATTCTGTGCAAAAAGAGAACTGTCGTGGCGTTACAATGAACTAACATTCAAAGGTAAGGTAGGAAAGTACATAGCTATAAGTGATGATGATGTCACACGCTAGCCTACAATGTATATTTAAAAAAAAACATCAGCCGGTGTCAGTCCACTGCTAGACGTAGGGCCTCTCCCAAGATGCGCCACTGAGCCCGATCCTCGGCTTTTTCTTTCCAGTTACTGCCTTGGGACCTTGGCTTTGTGTGTGACTTTCCATCTTTGGGAGGAATATGCCCTAATCGCCACGCTGAGCAGGCGGGTTGACTATACCTACCTAGTAGCACACGATAATGATAACAGTAGGTACGTACCAAGTATCAAACATTTTTAGTCGTACAGTAATGACAGCAGTGTTGTCAATGCAACAAAAACGACCGACGCGACCTCAATTTCTGCAACGGTTCTCTATTTGCACATACTCTAGTCCATCAAAATTAATATAAAGGGCGAAGTTTCGTCCATCTAAACTAATGTTGTAAGGAGGATAGATTTTATATTTTGTTTGTTTGTTACAATTTAACTAAAAAACTACTGGACTGTTTTCAAAAATCCTTTCACTAATGAAACGCTACATTATCAGCGAGTAACATAGGCTGTATTTTATCCCCGTATTCTTACGGGAATGGGGACTACGCGGGTGAAACCGCGAAGCAATGCTATTCGTTAAATACGATACAGTAAAATAAAGTCGGTTAAAATATCAACGGTTAAAAATATTGGAATATGTATATATCTTATCTTCGAACTGAAAAATAATTTTAAAAGAAAGTGTGGTGTGGTTTTATGAAAACACGATGCATGTGAAACTTTTTGTTTATGTGTATCTATGGTAGCTAGCTACTATGACAGCAGTTGACATGACACAAATATGGCTGCTGAAGCGTCCCCCAATCACAGCTAGCAAGGCTTGGAAACCGGGTTAAAAATTCAAACCGGTTTGGGCTTAAGTACAAATGAACTTTTTATTTCAGTTTTCGTTCGTTCTAAAACCGCTATTGAACGATATTGTGCAAAGAACTTTTTGATAAAGGTTTCGTTGAATAAACCGGTTTAGAACGGTTTTAGCTATGGTCAGCGACCACTTTTTAATTTACATCTGTGTGTGCACTGGAAGCAAGCAAACAACGATTTAGTAATTGTAAATCACATATTGAAAACAGCGGTCGGTCGTAAAAATTATACATATATGGCAAGCAAACTTCGAAAAGTGCGAGAGCATGTTTTTTTTATCGCCCGTGCCAAATGCAAGTAAGTACGCGTGAGCCTCTCGCGGAAAAAACCGGTTTTTGAACGAAATAATTGAAAAACCGGTTTATAATGTATTTAAACCGGTTATACATAAACCGGTTTCTAGCCCTGCTTCGAGCGAAATAATTGGTGAAAACCGGTTTAAACTTTTAAGAAACGGTTAAGCATAAACCGGTTTCAAGCCTTGACAGCTAGACCAAAATGTCATACATCATATCCGCCAATCAAGCTAAAGCACCGGCGAAATGCGATAGATGGACGAATAAATTACATGAAGGCTCAAATGTTTCACTTTAATAAATAATTAAATAAATAATAGGCAATAATATTATAATCTATGTGCCTGTCCCCCAAAGCAAAATGAAATTTTTTTGGCATTCACTCCAGACGCAAAATCGAAATGTATGCGAATGACATAATTACAATAAAAACTAAAAATAACCGACTTCAATGCCGCGCTACAATTTTGAGGTGTTATCTCTATATCTCTGGAGATACTTATCAGACCTCAATAAAATGACCATGTTAACACACTTGGGATATCTCCTTTCCAACAAAAAAATAATAATCAAAATCGGTTCATAACCGACGAAGTTATCCGCGAACAAACATAAATAAAAATACATATACGGTCGAATTGAGAAACCTCCTCCTATTTTTGAAGTTGGCTAAAAACATTTGTTGTGGAAAAAGAAATGCAATGCCTAATGCCAACAGAAATGTATTTTATCTAGGGGAGCTTGCAGAAACTATTACATATTTTTGGTAGATTTTAATACAGAAGAATTTGAAGGAAAATGTGTAATTTTTGCTGAAAAATTGCAATAAATGCATTTATTATGATGATTATAAATTACCGACTATTATTAACCGACTTCACAAAAAAGGAGGAGGTTCTCAATTCGTCGGAATCTTATTTTTTTGTATGTTCACCGATTACTCGAAGATGCCTGAACCGATTTGGAAAATTCTTTTTTTGTTTCAAAGGGTACCCTTCCCAGGTGGACCCATTTAAATTTGAACGAAATCGGGCTAGCCGTTTTTAATATATCAACATTTGTATTACGACGCATTTACTTAGATCTCGACGACTTACTCGTACTGCTAACTACTGGCACAGATTATATAATAGTTACTACGTCTACTGGCTACTTCGACTAGCGCGACTTTTGAAGTCGGTTCTTTTAGTTTTTTAAACGATCTTAAATTATTATCGCTAATGTGTGTATTAATTAGTGAGTATAATTGTCGGTAATCTATAATCATGATTCAAATTCACGATAACTATAAATATTATTTATTTTGCTTTTTGGGTCGCATAGGTAAACATTTTATAAAAACCTAGATAAATACTGTCTCAGTCCGAATAACAGCAAATTACGAGGAAAATATTTTGCATTTTATAAGCATGACGTCTGTATGGACAATTAGTTTGGCGCAGGACTTTTATTATTTATTTTTTTATATGTTATTTTTTATTATTTATTTTATTACGTTTATGGTGTAGTCCCAAGTTTCCATTTAAATTGGCCTAAGATAATATTTATTTATATGATATAAGGGTATTTTAACCGACTTCACAAAAAAGGAGGATGTTCTCAAATCGACTTTTTTTTTTAATGTCCGTCAAATCTTAACCGATTTGAAAAATTCTTTTTTTTTTAAGAGATTATGCCTCCCGTTTGGTCTCATTCAAATTTTATCGAGGTTTCACAATTATCTCCGTAGATATGGGGATAAACAATATAAGCAAATCTGTATACTTAGATAACTTGATTATAACTAGCCAGTACTTTGACTATCGCGGCATGTGAAGTCGGTTTTTAGGGTTCCGTACTCAAAGGGTAAAACGGGACCCTATTACTAAGACTCCGCTGTCCGTCTGTCTGTCTGTCTGTCTGTCTGTCTGTCTGTCCGTCTGTCACCAGGCTGTATCTCATGAACCGTGATAGTTAGACAGTTGAAATTTTCACAGATGATGTATTTCTGTTGCCGCTATAACAGCAAATACTAAAACAGAATAAAGTTAAAAATATTATGTTTCTTTGAAGTGTCACACACTTTATATTTTTGTAAACTGTTAAACACAATCCAAATTTTTTTTGTAAACTGTTAAACACAATCCAATTTTTTTTTTTGTAAATTGTTAAACACAATCCAAAATTTCATCGTACCGACGAGACTCGAACCCGCACCCTCCGGATTACACGTCCAGGTGCTCTGCCAATTAAGCCACGGTTCGATCCATCGATACGACGAAATTAGTGGATTGCATTTGTTAACCCAATTATGCATTGGTGGCGCCATCTATGACTACTTATTACGTAAGTTAATCATTCGGAAAAAATCATTACAGTTTTCAAATCCGACGAGAGATGTTGCACTGCGTAAATCAAATATTATGTTTCTTTGAAGTGTTACACACTTTATATTTTTGTAAATTGTTAAAAAAAATAATAGAGTTAAGAGTTAAAAATAATAGTGTCCTCACACAAGAAACGTGTTTTCTTCGGCATTTCACGCCATCTATGAACGCTTAGTTAGGTAAACGATAGATGGCGTTATATTGAAATATCGATCCCTAACACCTTTGTTAGACGTTAGATGGCGTTATAAGAAATAAAATGTTTATTAATTATTTTTTTGCCGGCGAAAAATGATAGTGGTATTTTTTGCTCGATCTTATAAAATACTGTAGTGTGGTACGGAACCCTACGAGTGCGAGTCAGACTTGCACTTGGCCAGTTTATTTCGTTTTGTACGATCATACTCGTACATTATTATATGTTTGCAGGACGATGATACAGTCTAAGATCGGTCATTAGGCGTAGTAACTATTATATAAAATCTTTGGCTAGGCCTAAAATGCTCTAACTCTGGACTGTGCTGCCGAAACACCAAAAATCAGATTTTTTTGTAATTTTATTTGTATTTTTATTTATTTATTAAAAAAATCCACAGCCCTTAAATTAAATAGTTTTATAATGATATTGTGAAGCTTAAGGCCAATAACAGATTTATTTTTTATTAATGAAATTGTTAGAAGTTGTTAGAATTTGTTATTTATATATAATATCGAAAAACCTCTATCATCAGACGAGATCGACGGTGCCATTACATTGCATTGTAGGCCTAGCGTACTACCATCATCGACCACATCATCACTTACCAACAGGTGAGATAGTGGTCAAACGCTAGTCTTTATGATATTTAAAAAAAAGTCACCCGATATACAGATATGTGTCAAATTTCAGCTCAATGAAACACCAAATAAGATCGTTTAAAAAACTGAAATCACCGACCTCAAATGCCACGCTATTAATTTTCAGTGCCAAGTTTGAGGTGTTTATCTCCATATCTCTGAAGATACCAATTAGATCTTGATGAAATTACTACGGTGCTACCGTTAGAAAATTTCCTTTCCAACTTAAAAAGAATCATAAAAATTGATTCATAAACGACGAAGTTGTCCGCGAACAAACATAAAAATATATATAACGGTCCAATTGAGTAACCTCTTTTTTTGGAAGTTGGTTAAAATGCGTCAAATTAGGCTTGCGAGATTTGACCCCTACCTAATACCCTACCTAATTACATAAAAAAACATTGCAATTTAATTAAAAGCTTGTAAAAAAAAACAATATAATGCAAAGGGTAACACTGATCAGTACTTTTCCTATACCAGAGACGGTTTATGCCTTCTTTGACCGCAATGAAAATAAAAATAAAGTTTAGTGAGATACATATGACGTCAAAGGCTTTGTAAAGTGAAGCAACATAAGTAAAATAAAATAAAAACTTACTTCAAAAATTTCCATAAACTTAGTTCTATATCTGTATGTATTCAAGTACATAATTTTACAGTCAGGTACAATTATTCTTTTGTTGTTTTTACCCACGACGGATAGGAGACGGTATATGCGTAGAGGATGTTTGTGCAAATCCATGTTTGCATTTTTCTCCAAAACTACTAGTCCGATTTTGATGCAGTTTTCAGTTATGGGTTCAAGTTTGATTGGTGCATGTTCTTAGATAGGTGTTACGGTAATAACTCACTAGGGAGCGCTACAACAAACATTGTTTGTGCAAATTCATGTTGCCGTTTTTCTCCAAAACTACTAGTCCGATTTTGATGCGGTTTTCAGTTATGGGTTCGGGTTTGATTGGGGCATGTTTTTAGATAGGTGTTACGGTGACAACTCACCAGGGGCGCTACAGCAAACATTGTTTGTGCAAATTCATGTTGCCATTTTTCTCCAAAACTTCTAGTTCGATTTAGTCTTTAAACGGTTCGTAATTAATCAGGGGCGGTTCTTAGATAGATGTTATGACGTTAACTTTCTGAAGGACGCCTTCGTGGGTGTATATTCAACATTTTACTTTTGTTACTTGTAGATTCTATTTAAGTATTGTCATTAAGTAATGTCTGAATAACGTTATCTAGGGCAACCTTTTGGCAAACAAGGGCCCCAAGGTGGCAAAATAAACTCTAGGCACTTGCGATGTTAACCCTAGATTCTATCTGATACATTTATACAATTTTTCATATCTCATAGAAAAAATGATGATTAAAATTGTTAAAGCATATGGAATTTAATTCGTACACGTAGGTTATACTTACATTATGTTTATATGTTTGGGCTATAAAAACTACTAGAGAGCGATGGATGAAGAAAGATTGACGAAACAGATTTATGAGACGAGTGTGAATGTACCAGCCGGTAGAGGCCGACCTAGGTGAACGTATCTCGACCAGATCGGAGACATTTTAACTAATGGCCAAGTCAAAGTAGAGATCTTCTACGATAACGTGACCCGCCCCTCCTAAATTCAAAAACGTTTGAAAGTATTTGTGAAAGTATTTACAACGCACCACCACGTATGTGTGCGTACTGGTACTGCCGGTTCCGCGACATTGCATACATAATTAAATAACTCCTAATTATGAACGTACTTTGTACCAACCAACACTGCAAAAAAAGTTTCTATGAAATTTATAAGCAATACTTTCCGTTAAGTTAGGTTGGCTACAAAGTGCGTTCATAATTCGGGTATCAACAATGTAGGGAAGCGCCTACTCTTATAACGTAGTTACGACTACATACAAACTCTTACGTAAGGATGTGACTACACACATTAAAACAGTAATTTGGAGGGGCGGGCCATGTTATCGTAGAAGATCCTATACCTGTAACTGACTATAACTAACTGCTGCTACTCTGCAGATTCTAGAGTATTAGGCAAAGATATTTCTACAGTTAGTAGGAGCATTATATTGATGATTAATTGTTTATCCGGCTTTACTACCAAAATGTAGCTTAGTTAGTTAGAGCCATTAAGAACATCTGCCGCCATAACCTTACGGTGTTCCAGCAGCACACAGCCCTTGGGAGTTAGAAAATTCTAGCCTAGCGTGTTTACCGTCTTCGATCTCATTATCACTTACCACCAGGCGAGATGGTGATCGCTGATCATCGCTACATCTAGCTGGAGGTATGGATGTTCCGATTCAAGTAAATACGAGTATGTACCCGATACTTTTGTTTCGATACCAACTACTTTTAGAATCGAATCAATCTAGCGAGTCCCTACTGGTATCGAAACAAAATGTACTGAATCGAATCGAATCGAATCATATAATGCGAACGAATGGAACTATTTTTTGAACGCATCTTATAATTACGACCATTGAACTCGCCGCAATCCCTGCCAACTCTCACTCATTTTTTATTATTTTTCTCTGTCTATATATATATTTAAATAAGGATGAGTTTTTGCATGAGTTATATAGAAATAAAATATATAAAACAACCTGATTTTTTTATTAGCTTAAAGCACTGCCCGTTTTCCAGGCTAGGTAATTACTATACTTCAGTGCCTCAAGCTTTTAAAATATAGGTTAGCACCTACACGCCAAATACTTACCAGAATTTATTTTTAACATATTAGTTCATTGTCCCAGATAAAAGCTTGTTTTTAAAATATATGTTTTTACTTATAATTTATTTTTAACTTTGAGTAGGTAGGTAGATACCGACTACCTGCCTACTACCTAAGTATTTAAGAGAAGGCATGATGTTTTAAAATATTTCACGGATATATATTTAATGTGATTATGGGTAAAGTGCTCTTCAAGGAAAATCAATCGACTCGGTGGGGCTATGTTGCTTTATAACAGAAATGCCATGGCCACCCTACAGCTTCATCATCAGATCCTGGTTATCATTTAAGTGTATAGTGCTCCTCAAGACGAATCATTTGAACCCAAATTCACGTTATATTATCACAGAGATGCCGTGGCCACCTTCCAGCTTCATCACCAGTCGCTAAATATCATCTAGGTGTAAAGTTCTCTTCAAGACGAATCAATCGAGCCCAAACTCGGTAGTGTTTTGTTTTTTTATCACAGATATTCCGTGGCTGCCTTCCGTGGCGAGCCCAAACTCGGTAGGGTTATGTATATTTATCACAGAGATGCCGTGGCCACCTTCCGTCTCCATCATCAGACCAGCTCCATGGTACCATATCATTGTATTGTCACTGTCATTGTCACCGAAGATACATAAGTACACCAAATTTGAGTCCAATCGGACATCGGGAAGTGGGTCTAATTTAGCTTCCAAAATTCCACCCGAACATACAGAGTGACATACATACATACATATATACATACATAGAAGTGAAATAAAAGCTTGTAAAAACTACCTGATTTTTCATAATTCCTAAAAAAATCCTAAAACCTATCGTAATAACTAGGTATCGACACTTTATGGTTATTTATGTGAGTAGTATTTATGTGAGTAGTATCGTATAACGACATGATTACTTTTTATATGAGTAAGTAGTTTATAGTAGTATCGACCTTATAGGTATCGGAACATCCCTAGATAGAGGACGCCCTACGCTCTGTTTACCGAGCCGTGGTCTCCACTCTAGAACACGTCTGCCCCAACGGTAATCGGTTCTCCGACAGAGTATTTTATCTGTACTGTGACACATGTCAATTTATAATTACTATCACGAACTGTTGCAAAATATTTCTTTATGAATGTTATATACCGGCTGTAATTCACGTACCTTTTGTCGAATTTTCTCGACCTAGGTGAGTGAACATCGCGATCTCACCGCGTGACCTCACTCCCGAGGAAGAGCGACGGACTCGCTCGAAGTTCGAACCTATAAGTCGAGAATTTTAGACTAAATGTACGTGAATTACAGCCGGTATCCTTTTATATATAAATATCTATTGCTGTTCGTTAGTCTCGCTAAAATTCGAGAACGGCTGGGCCGATTTAGTTGATTTTGGGTTTTAAATGTTGGTCGTAGTCCAGGGAAGGTTTTCGTGGTACGAAGTTCGCCGGGTCAGCTAGTATAACATAAATAATGTTATAAATTCACGATAATTTTAAAACAATTTTTTCTTTGTTTTGATCTGCTAATGCAACCCACACTTTAGTAAAATTCAATGATGCTTTTTACATAACATAATATCGTTTAAAAACTAAAAAACAACGGACTTCAATGCCGCGCTATTCATTTTCAGTACCAATTTTGAGATGTTTATCTTAATATCTCTGGAGATACTTATCATACCTCGATAAAATTACCATGGTACCACACTTGGGATATCTCCTTTCGAACAAAAAAAGAATAATCGAAATCGGTTCATAAACGACGAAGTTATCCGCGAACAAACATTAAAAAAAAAAAAAAAAAAAAAAAATATACGGTCGAATTGAGAAACCTCCTCCTTTTTTTGAAGTCGGTTAAAAATGGAACTTCTCCGACCGTGAATTTAACCTGTTTTTATTGAGATACCAATTTCGTATGTTAATAATGTGTGGTTTGCCGAGAACTTGAATTAAATATTTGCGTAGTCATAATTCTCTAATGTTTTATGTATCGCGCTTTTAAAGGAATGTGACACGAATTCAAAATATTCAAAATTAAGTTAGCAGGCAGTTATTTACGGATATATGTAATTATTTTTGTATTGTTTTTGTTGTGCAAATTAAATAAATTTTCATTGAGTGTGAAAGCATTTTAACCGACTTCATAAAGAAGGATGTTCTCGGTTCATCTGCATATTTTTTTATTTAGATATTTACTGAATTCTCTGTCAATTGTGCGCCGATTTTCAAAATGTTTTCTTAATAGTACTTGTGAAATGGTTTTGTTGTAAATTTTGCGAGATTTCATAAGTGTCTCTAGAGATATGGAGATACCAATAATACCGGAAGACCTGACCTGACGAAAGAATCCTAGCACCTATAGCACGGGTCTCGAACCTAGTTTAGGTGCTAGGTGTTTATAAAAGTTGTAATTTGTAATATTTGCATTATCAATGAATAAATTATTATTATTATGCTCGTATTTATTCTTTTTTCTTAAGTCTAGGTTTTTTTACAATATAGATATCAAAACAACAATACAAAAATCATTATAAAATAAACAATACTATAAATAAACCTAAACCTAGGGTGCCGCCGGTAGCGGGGCAGGGCCCAAGCTACCGGGGGTTAGGGCTGCAGAGAGAGAAACCTCCTGACGATGCGTGCCGTGTCAAGAAGCACTGCCTTCTGTATCTGGCCCTTGATCCAGCCGTCTAGCGAGAGCCTCTTGAGATGTTGGTCGAGACTCTTCGCTATTAGGCCGTTCGCAGAGACGACTATCGGTACAATTATAGTCGAGTCAACATCCCACATGGCGGTAACCTCGTGGGCCAAGTCAAGGTACTTGCTAAGCTTGTCCTTCTCGGCCTTTACGAGGTTCTCGTCATGCGGGATGGTTATGTCGACTAACACTGCCCGCCGCTGGGACCGGTTGACTATCACGATATCAGGCTTATTGGCGACAATAGTCCTGTCCGTGATAACCGATCGGTCCCAATAGAGCAAAGCACGACCATTTTCAAGAACTGGTGCAGGTGCGTACTTATAGTACGGCACCTCAGACTCGACAAGGCCATATTGAAGAGCAAGTTGCTGATGGATGATCCTGGCTACGAGGTTATGTCTGTGCAAGTACTCGCCGTTAGCAAGATGAGAACAACCGGAAATAATATGCCTGAGTGACTCTCCGGGACGGCGGCATTCCCGACAAATGTCGACCGTACCGTCCTTCATGATATATTTCCGGTAGTTGTTCGTCTTGATAACTTCGTCCGCAATTGCACAAACAAAACCTTCGGTTTCCCCAAAGAGGTCTCCGAATCGTAGCCAGTTCACCGACGCGAGCAGGTCCACATCGGGTCCCGTTAAGACTCGATAGAACCTCCCGTGCAGCTCCTTGCTCTTCCAGACGTCCTTGCGATCTTCGGTGCTCAGCACTTGAGGTTTGCGCCAGTTCTCTTTGCCTAAGGAGAGAGGTGTTAAGGTCCTGTCAACCGCCACCACATCGCGATGCATCCCACACTCGTTATTTAGGAAATATTCCCGGAGACGGTATACCTCACGGTTATGGAGAGTCTTGGCATTTAAAAAGCCTCGACCGCCCCATTTCCGTGGAATATACAGTCTCATAACAGACGAGCGTGGGTGAAGCATGCGATGTGACGTCAGTTGCTGTCGGACCTTTCTGTCCAGGGCGTCTAATTCGGTCTGAGTCCACCTTAGTATGCCAAAGGTGTATATAAGTAGGGGCATAACCCAGCCGTTGAAGGCACGTACCTTGTTGCCTCCTGACAAAAGACTGTTAAGTACCTTCGTCAGACGACCAAAGAAACGCTCCTTCACCGACTGTTTTATCCCCCCACTCTCGATACCTAATGACTCTGACATACCAAGGTATTTATAGGTGTCGGCTGCAGAGAGAGATCTGATAGTCATTGTGTCTGAAAGTTGAAAATTCAATGAATTCACAACTTTCCCTCGCTGTACGTGCATGACCGCGCACTTATCTACACCGAACTCCATGTTGATGGCGTTGCTGAAAGTCTCAGTGACTTTCAGTAATTCCATCAAATCATG
Source organism: Cabera pusaria (assembly GCA_954871355.1). Classification (NCBI taxonomy): domain Eukaryota; kingdom Metazoa; phylum Arthropoda; class Insecta; order Lepidoptera; family Geometridae; genus Cabera; species Cabera pusaria. The sequence goes on from OX940915.1 coordinate 4,026,454, forward strand.
GCGCTTCGGTGCAAAAAGTTTGAGGTCATCCATGTACAGCAAGTGTGAAATGACTTCACCCTCCCTCCTAAGCCGATAGCCCAGCCCTGAATCTTCTAATAATGTGCTTAGAGGATTTAGGGCTAGACAGAACCACAACGGACTCAGACTATCACCCTGGAAGATTCCTCGCTCAATCCTTATAAAGTCCTGCGGATCAGAAGGGCTGTCTCCATCACCCGGTTGACGAAGGACTGTGGTCCACTGCCTCATACAAGAACCTAGAAAAGATCTCAGAGTTGTATCAATTATATAATAATAGCTATTGAAAATTACTAACTCGGCCTTTGAAGTTGTTATTTTTTAGTTTTTAAACGTAATTTTAATCTTAAATTATTCACTATTCCCTTCACATTATAATAATTTAGTCTATCACGCAATTTTAGAACAATATTTTGTATAGGTATCGCAGATAACACGGAACTACATAATCTAGTACCACCATCGCCATTTTATAATCGGAGAACCAGGGTTACTATGAGGCATCACCGCTTTATAGTAAATATTCCTTCTTCTTCTTTTATAAAACGTATGAAATTTAAATATTTAAATATTATATTATATTATATTATATTATATTATATTATATTATATTATATTATATTATATTATATTATATTATATTATATTATATTATATTATATTATATTATATTATATTATATTATATTATATTATATTATATTATATTATATTATATTATATTATATTATATTATATTATATTATATTATATTATATTATATTATATTATATTATATTATATTATATTATATTATATTATATTATATTATATTATATTATATTATATTATATTATATTATATTATATTATATTATATTATATTATATTATATTATATTATATTATATTATATTATATTATATTATATTATATTATATTATATTATATTATATTATATTATATTATATTATATTATATTATATTATATTATATTATATTATATTATATTATATTATATTATATTATATTATATTATATTATATTATATTATATTAAATTATATTATATTATATTATATTATATTATATTATATTATATTATATTATATTATATTATATTATATTATATTATATTATATTATATTATATTATATTATATTATATTATATTATATTATTTAAAAAAGATAGTAGTCAAACGCTAGCGTATATGCTATAAAATAAAAGTCGCGAGTGATAAGATATCTCCTAAAAAAATATGCTACATCATCGATTATATCACCACTTAACACCAGGTGTGATTGTAGTGAAGTGCTACCAATTTGATATAAATAAGGTAAACACGTGATTTTCTAAAAGAAAGGGGCTAATAAAGGATATCGATACCTAATAAAAAAGTTGATACGTGTGAAATATAATTATTTCAATGAAAAAGTTTTTAAAGAATGAAAAGCTTATTTTTAACCGACTTCACAAAAAAGGTGGAGGTTCTCAAGTCAGAACTCCGTAAAATCTTAACCGATTTGAACGAATCTTTTTTTTTTGTTTGAGAGATTATGCCTCCTGTTTGGTCACATTCAAATTTTATTGAGATCTGATAATCGTCTCCGGAGATTTGGAGATAAACAATATAAAAAAAATTGTATACCTTGATGACATGATTATGACTACTGGATACTTTCACTATAGCGGCATGCGAAATCGGTTTTTTCGTTAAGTATGATCATAAATTATCTAAAATAAACTAATTGGGTTCTTTTTTAATTTTTGGTTAATCATAGTATGATTAAATTTTAATAGGTTATATGATTATGTAAATTAACTTTTGTGATGATCCAAAAGTAGATTTTTTAGATTACGTCAGTATTATCCTAGAGGTGCGTTTCATGTCACCTTCAACAAATTCGAACTTTAAACACAAGGTCATTAAAAACAAGGCCAAGTGCGAGTATACTAGCACACGTAGGGTTCCGTACCACAGTAAAATATTAAAGAAGATAGAACAAAACTTTGCCGAGAAATACGTTCCTTGAGTGGGAAACACTTTAATTAGGGTTCCGTATCTTAAAAGGTAAAAATGAAACCCTTATGAGATCACTTTCTTGTCCATCTGCCCCTTCTGCCCATATGTCCGTGTGTCACAAATCACAATCGATTTTCTCAGAAACGGGTGGACCTAGAAAGTTGAAATGTATACCTGATACTAAAGTCTATAGTTCCTATTAGGTGTATAAAAATCAAGGTCCTGAGTCAACACGATAAAAATATATGGGCAAATTTAGATTTTCACGAAAACTTGAAAATACCAAAATTTAACTTAATTTTCAACCATTTTGATTTTTTGGAATTTTTCCTTTACTTGTGAGCTTGCTTTTAACTAAAATTGACATTTCTAAGTCAACCGGAAGTATCCTATAGGTTTTGGGTCGAAAACCTATAGGGTACTTACCGTTGACCTAGAATCATGAAATTTGGCAATAAGCAAGGTCTTGAAGCACTTATAAAGGAATAAACCTGAAAACCGTAAATAATGAAGTTTATTAACAAAAAAAGGTAAGTTTTCTATTACAAACTTATTATTTGTTAAACTTAGTAGATAGTTGGTGCAATACATTTTCTATTGATCGAACTACAAAGTTAAGTTTGTCCTTTAATCTAGTCTGAGATGTTGGTACGCCTCGGTGGGCGAGTCCAACTCGACTTGGCCGGTTTATTTAGTTTTATTTCGTTTTTAGGGTTCCGAACCCAAAGGGTACCATCGGAACCCTATTACTGAGACTCCGCTGTCCGTCTGTCTGTCTGTCTGTCTGTCCGTCTGTCACCGGGCTGTATCTCATTAACCGTGATAGTTAGACGGTTGAAATTTTCACAGATGATGTATTTCTGTTGCCGCTATAACAACAAATACTAAGAACAGAACAAAGTTATAAATTAAAGGGTTTAAAACAAAAAAAACGTGTGTTTTACGATAGCGACATCTAGCTAGCATCATAGATTATCGTGTTTACCTTAATCTCGGAATCTGAATCTGAATCTCGGAAACGGTTCCAACGATTAAATAAAATTTAGTAAACAGGGGATTTCGGGGGCGATAAATCGATCTAGCTAGGATTCATTTTCAGAAAATGTTGTTTTATTCGTGAATAATCAACTTAAAATATGACTCTTCCCGACATCTATTGGCGAGTAGAAGTAGCTTTAGTGTTATTGTGTCGTTAAAGCAGTTAGTAGCTCTAAATTAAAAAAAAATAGTATTATTATTCGTCAATAGATGTCGGGGAGAGTCATATTTTTCTGTTTAAGTGGCAAAAGATACCGAGCAAAGCTCGGTCAACCAGATATTTAATAATATCAATTACTAATCCTATGTTATAACCTTTATGTTAACGTTTACTAAGTTGGTGTTAGAAGTTCGTTAGATATTCATTAGATGGCGTTCGGAACCCTCCGTGTGCGGGACAAAAGTCTGACTCGCACTATGCCAGTTTTATTAGTATTTGTTGTTATAACAGCGGCCATAGTAGGTAATATACAAACTTTGCGAAAGTTTCAAGTCTCTATCTGTTACGGTTATTATGATCGAGCAAAAACGCTGAAAAAAAAACAAGTTTCTTGTATGGTGACCCCTTTAATCCATAACTTTATTTTACTTTTATTTTGCTTTTAATAATTTATTACGGTTTAGAAGTTAAACTATACCTAAAGCCCTCTAACAGACGGACGTAGAACTGAGTTTCAGTGATAGGGTCTCATTGGCTTCCTTCGGGTACGGAACCTCAGAAACAGTTTAAATAATGTCCAAAGAGTAAGCTAACGACTTTATTTCAGGGGTTTGTAGAACAAGTATTACAAAGCGAAAACTGCTTTAATGGTATTTTAGAGGTCGCCAGTTCATATCCTAGCACAGGTGTTCACACACAGTTCACACACCTCCACAGGTGGTAAGGTCACATTAAATAGATGTTCCGCTTGACTTCCTACCAAAATTATGTACCATGTAGTTATAGCAAGGTTATTTTTTTTAACCAATTCATCATCATCATCATAATTAGCCAGTGTCAATCCACTGCTGGACGTAGGTCACTCCCAAAATACGCCACTGAGCCCGATCTTCGGCTCATTGGGAGGGATATGCCCTAATCGCCACGCTGGGCAGGCGGGTTGGCGATCGCGGGACGTGGCTCTTTGCACCGGTGACGCTACTGCCCGTCACCGGCCTGAAGTATTTAGCTACGACATAATTTGAAATGGTTATTTTGTCGGTCCACGGGCAGGTGAGGTTGGCTGGGAGCACTGTGGTAGTTTCGCCAATTGCTCGATACTAAATTTCAGGCGTTACAGTAGTGGGTAAATAATAATGTAACAAAATTGTTATCTTTTAATAAATGTATTTATTCAAAATATTGATAAATGAAAACCTTGTTTCAGCAATATTTGGTTACCTAATCTTTTACTTTCTATATCTTTTAAAGAGTACAATCGGTGTTCCCTGAACAAATATCATTATCACGAAGCGTTTTGCTTCGCGTCCTTTATCATACGTTCTATTCATTATTCTGTGGTTCCGCCAAGGAATGGAATTCCTTGCCGGTGTCTGTGTTTCCGACACTTTCACTTACCAACAGATGAGATAGTAGTCAAACGCTAGCCTATAAGATATTTAAAAAAACATAGGCGACGTTGACCACTTCCCATCAGGTGGGATGTTTGCTTGTTTGCTACATAATATATAATAATATAATACTTGAATTTAATATTTAAAACCACCCCCGACTGATCTATGTATAATCGGATCATTGAGATCATTCCAATGAGCCCAAAATTGTAAGTGCTGTAAATATATATATATATATATATATATATATATATATTCATCTTTCCTTGGAAATTAAGTTGCTGAATGGAAATATGTTCAAAAACAAACTTAAAGATTGGTTAAGAGCGTTTATACGAATCGCATCTATTTTCGGGTGTTTAACCGACTTAAAATAAAGAAGAAGGTTTCTCAATTCGACCGTAGAATATCAAAATTGGTACTCATATATATATATACATATATATATATATATATATATATATATATATATATATATATATATATTAATTAACCAACTTAAAGAAAAGGAGGAGGTTTCTCAATTCGACCGTATATATATATATTTTTATATTTTTTTTATGTTTGTTCGCGGATAACTTCGTCGTTTATGAACCGATTTTGACTATTCTTTTTTGTTCGAAAGGAGATATCCCAAGTGTGGTACCAATTTTATCGAGGTCTGATTAGTATCTCCAGAGATATTGAGATAAACATCTCAAAATTGGTACTGAAAATGAATAGCGCGGCATTGAAGTCGGTTCTTTTTTAGTTTTTAAACGATATTATTCAAAGGTAGCGGTGCGAGCAGATAATTTCGGAGAAAAGTACAGTTTCAGAAAGATCAAGTCTCTATCTGGAGCACCAAGAAGCTGAAATATTTTATTTAGTCATGGTTTTTGAGAACGAAGACAATAATTTCATATCGTTTCGTGAAATATATACGTCAGAGGTATGGTTTTAACTAAATTATAACCACTTATAACTCAATATATAATGAATGCTCTTAATATCCAAAGTTGTATACTACCTAAATGAATATTTTGATTTAAAAACAGCATAGATGTAGAGAGAAATGTTACTATTAATATGTTATTTTTTATAGAGATGTATATAGCATTAAATAATTTAATTAAGTTAAATGTAAAATATAATAAGTAAGTTTGTATTTTAGATGCATATACTGCAAAATATTGTACGCCCGATATGGGAAAACTGTTGTCACTTAAGTTTACATACAACCACCACGTACTTACACAGTTTTTACAATAAAAATGTATTCTATTTTGTAAATTGTTAAACACAATCCACAATTTCATCGTACCGACGGGACTTGAACCCGCAACCTCCGGAATAACTTGTTCAGGTGCTTTGCCAATTAAGCCACGATGCGAAGTATCGTTACGACGAAATTAGTGGATTGCATTTTGTTAACCCAATTATGCATTGGTGGCGCCATCTATGACTACTTATTACGTAAGTTAATCATTCGGAAGAATACATTACAGTTTTCAAATCCGACGAGAGATGTTGCACTGCGTAAATCAAATATTATGTTTCTTTGAAGTGTTTCACACTTTATATTTTTGTAAATTGTTAAACACAATCCAAAATTTCGTCGTACCGACGGGACTTGAACCCGCAACCTCCGGAATAACATGTTCCGGTGCTTTGCCAATTAAGCCACGGTGCGAAGTATCGTTACGACGAAATTAGTGGATTCTATTTTAGTCTTGACATCTCTGCTGTAAGTTGGTGACGGGTTGATTAATCTGCAGATTCCAGGAAATGTCCAGCATCAGGCCAATGCTTCCATATACGTTCAATATCGTTGAAGTAAAAAGATACCGAATTTTAAAGAGATCAGACCTATGAAAGCTGATTTCATAGCGCCATCAACAAGAAAAATGCTCATGGTTTTAAATCTACTGACCGGATTTTCATGAATTAAAGCTAAAAGCAACAACTCGATGAACATACCTATCAAAAAAAATAATAAATAAACTGGCCAAGTGCAAGTCGGACTCGCACTCGTAACACAGTAGAGTATTCTATAAGTATAATTTTTCGCAACTACAAAAATAACTTTGTTTTTCATAGTGTTGGTATGAAAAACAAAGTTATCTTTGCGGTCGGTTTATCTCAAAAGCTGCGGACTGTATCTCGTTCAAACCAATTTTCGTTAAAAGTTTTTATTGAGATCTACAGAATATATTTTTCTAGATTTTTCACTCCCTTACTTTAAAAGTGAGGGGACACACACACACACATTTTAGCACTTTAGACGCGCCTATCTTTTAAATGATTGACTTTGAGAAAAAATGATTTTAGGAACCCCAATGTCATTTTTAAAGACCTATCCATAGACACGTATCCCAAACGTATATGTTTGAACAAAAAAAATTTTTTGTTTTAGTTGATGTATGGGATGCCCCCCCTTAAACTTTTTTATTTTTTATATTTGTATAAAAATCGGAAAGCGGTTCACAGAATACATCCACCTACTAAGTTTCAATTCTGTAGTCCTAATAGTTTCGGAATAAAATGGCTGTGAAATACGGACGGACAGACAGACATGGCGAATCTATAAGGGTTCCGTTTTTTGCCATTCGGCTACGGAAACCTAATAAAACCGGCTAAGTCGAGTCTGATTCGCCCACCGAGGCTTCCGTACCAACGTTGGTTGGTACCAATTAAGCTAGACCTCTAAATTGTATCAGCGCTCATATAACTCAGAGGCCTACCATAATTGGCGTTAACTATGTATGTATAGGGGCACCCATTCATTTTCAACTTTTCTTATTTTTTGGATTTTTTCCTTAATTTGTGCTGTAAGAGAGTAACTTCTTGCCAAATTTCATGATTCTAGGTCATCGGGAAGTACCCTATAGGTTTTCGACCCAAAACCTAGGGTACTTCCGGTTGACCTAGAATTGTCAATTTTGGTTTGATTGTGTTGACTCAAGACCTTGATTTTAATACACCCGATAGACACTAGAGACTTCAGTATCATGTTTAAATTTCAACTTGTTAGGTCCACCCGTTCCTGAGAAAATCAGTGGTGACATACGGACGGACGGACGGACGGACGGACGGACGGACGGACAGACGGACGGACGGACGGACGGACGGACGGACGGACGGACGGACGGACGGACGGACGGACGGACGGACGGACGGACGGACGGACGGACGGACGGACAGACGGACAGACGGACAGACGGACAGACGGACAGACGGACAGACGGACAGACGGACAGACGGACAGACGGACAGACGGACAGACGGACAGACGGACAGACGGACAGACGGACAGACGGACAGACGGACAGACGGACAGACGGACAGACGGACAGACGGACAGACGGACAGACGGACAGACGGACAGACGGACAGACGGACAGACGGACAGACGGACAGACGGACAGACGGACAGACGGACAGACGGACAGACGGACAGACGGACAGACGGACAGACGGACAGACGGACAGACGGACAGACGGACAGACGGACAGACGGACAGACGGACAGACGGACAGACGGACAGACGGACAGACGGACAGACGGACAGACGGACAGACGGACAGACGGACAGACGGACAGACGGACAGACGGACAGACGGACAGACGGACAGACGGACAGACGGACAGACGGACAGACGGACAGACGGACAGACGGACAGACGGACAGACGGACAGACGGACAGACGGACAGACGGACAGACGGACAGACGGACAGACGGACAGACGGACAGACGGACAGACGGACAGACGGACAGACGGACAGACGGACAGACGGACAGACGGACAGACGGACAGACGGACAGACGGACAGACGGACAGACGGACAGACGGACAGACGGACAGACGGACAGACGGACAGACGGACAGACGGACAGACGGACAGACGGACAGACGGACAGACGGACAGACGGACAGACGGACAGACGGACAGACGGACAGACGGACAGACGGACAGACGGACAGACGGACAGACGGACAGACGGACAGACGGACAGACGGACAGACGGACAGACGGACAGACGGACAGACGGACAGACGGACAGACGGACAGACGGACAGACGGACAGACGGACAGACGGACAGACGGACAGACGGACAGACGGACAGACGGACAGACGGACAGACGGACAGACGGACAGACGGACAGACGGACAGACGGACAGACGGACAGACGGACAGACGGACAGACGGACAGACGGACAGACGGACAGACGGACAGACGGACAGACGGACAGACGGACAGACGGACAGACGGACAGACGGACAGACGGACAGACGGACAGACGGACAGACGGACAGACGGACAGACGGACAGACGGACAGACGGACAGACGGACAGACGGACAGACGGACAGACGGACAGACGGACAGACGGACAGACGGACAGACGGACAGACGGACAGACGGACAGACGGACAGACGGACAGACGGACAGACGGACAGACGGACAGACGGACAGACGGACAGACGGACAGACGGACAGACGGACAGACGGACAGACGGACAGACGGACAGACGGACAGACGGACAGACGGACAGACGGACAGACGGACAGACGGACAGACGGACAGACGGACAGACGGACAGACGGACAGACGGACAGACGGACAGACGGACAGACGGACAGACGGACAGACGGACAGACGGACAGACGGACAGACGGACAGACGGACAGACGGACAGACGGACAGACGGACAGACGGACAGACGGACAGACGGACAGACGGACAGACGGACAGACGGACAGACGGACAGACGGACAGACGGACAGACGGACAGACGGACAGACGGACAGACGGACAGACGGACAGACGGACAGACGGACAGACGGACAGACGGACAGACGGACAGACGGACAGACGGACAGACGGACAGACGGACAGACGGACAGACGGACAGACGGACAGACGGACAGACGGACAGACGGACAGACGGACAGACGGACAGACGGACAGACGGACAGACGGACAGACGGACAGACGGACAGACGGACAGACGGACAGACGGACAGACGGACAGACGGACAGACGGACAGACGGACAGACGGACAGACGGACAGACGGACAGACGGACAGACGGACAGACGGACAGACGGACAGACGGACAGACGGACAGACGGACAGACGGACAGACGGACAGACGGACAGACGGACAGACGGACAGACGGACAGACGGACAGACGGACAGACGGACAGACGGACAGACGGACAGACGGACAGACGGACAGACGGACAGACGGACAGACGGACAGACGGACAGACGGACAGACGGACAGACGGACAGACGGACAGACGGACAGACGGACAGACGGACAGACGGACAGACGGACAGACGGACAGACGGACAGACGGACAGACGGACAGACGGACAGACGGACAGACGGACAGACGGACAGACGGACAGACGGACAGACGGACAGACGGACAGACGGACAGACGGACAGACGGACAGACGGACAGACGGACAGACGGACAGACGGACAGACGGACAGACGGACAGACGGACAGACGGACAGACGGACAGACGGACAGACGGACAGACGGACAGACGGACAGACGGACAGACGGACAGACGGACAGACGGACAGACGGACAGACGGACAGACGGACAGACGGACAGACGGACAGACGGACAGACGGACAGACGGACAGACGGACAGACGGACAGACGGACAGACGGACAGACGGACAGACGGACAGACGGACAGACGGACAGACGGACAGACGGACAGACGGACAGACGGACAGACGGACAGACGGACAGACGGACAGACGGACGGACGGACGGACGGACGGACGGACGGACGGACGGACGGACAGACGGACAGACGGACAGACGGACGGACGGACAGACGGACAGACGGACGGACGGACGGACGGACGGACAGACAGACGGACGGACGGACAGACGGACAGACAGACAGACAGACAGACAGACAGACAGACAGACAGACAGACAGACAGACAGACAGACAGACAGACAGACAGACAGACAGACAGACAGACAGACAGACAGACAGACAGACAGACAGACAGACAGACAGACAGACAGACAGACAGACAGACAGACAGACAGACAGACAGACAGACAGACAGACAGACAGACAGACAGACAGACAGACAGACAGACAGACAGACAGACAGACAGACAGACAGACAGACAGACAGACAGACAGACAGACAGACAGACAGACAGACAGACAGACAGACAGACAGACAGACAGACAGACAGACAGACAGACAGACAGACAGACAGACAGACAGACAGACAGACAGACAGACAGACAGACAGACAGACAGACAGACAGACAGACAGACAGACAGACAGACAGACAGACAGACAGACAGACAGACAGACAGACAGACAGACAGACAGACAGACAGACAGACAGACAGACAGACAGACAGACAGACAGACAGACAGACAGACAGACAGACAGACAGACAGACAGACAGACAGACAGACAGACAGACAGACAGACAGACAGACAGACAGACAGACAGACAGACAGACAGACAGACAGACAGACAGACAGACAGACAGACAGACAGACAGACAGACAGACAGACAGACAGACAGACAGACAGACAGACAGACAGACAGACAGACAGACAGACAGACAGACAGACAGACAGACAGACAGACAGACAGACAGACAGACAGACAGACAGACAGACAGACAGACAGACAGACAGACAGACAGACAGACAGACAGACAGACAGACAGACAGACAGACAGACAGACAGACAGACAGACAGACAGACAGACAGACAGACAGACAGACAGACAGACAGACAGACAGACAGACAGACAGACAGACAGACAGACAGACAGACAGACAGACAGACAGACAGACAGACAGACAGACAGACAGACAGACAGACAGACAGACAGACAGACAGACAGACAGACAGACAGACAGACAGACAGACAGACAGACAGACAGACAGACAGACAGACAGACAGACAGACAGACAGACAGACAGACAGACAGACAGACAGACAGACAGACAGACAGACAGACAGACAGACAGACAGACAGACAGACAGACAAGAAAGTGATCTTATATGGGTTCCTTTTTACCCTTTCAGGTACGGAACCCTAAAAATAAAAAATAAAATCGGTTCTTCCGTTTTGGCACTACGATGCCACTAAAGTATAGTAATTATTGCTCTTTGGATGCCACAGACATACACACACATACACAGACACACATATACACACGTCAAACATTTAACGCCCCTTATTTTTGCGTCAGGGGTTAAAAAAAACCCTTCTTCGCTGTGAAAAAATATTTCGGCAAAAAATTATCTTGATTTAGACCATAGTGGACTATGCGTGAACTCTAGTGTCAATTAAGTCAAATACTGTATCTATGTAATAATTTATTGTACGTAATAATTTATTTCAATTTTTCACAAAACTAAAAGAAATAGAGAACTAATAATTTTGTAGAAAATATAAAGGTAAATAGCAATAACTGTATAATGTGCTATCTTAAACCACATTTGCCTGATGTTCCCTTCGCGAGTGGTTTTCAATCCGTCTTTCATGATGTATTTTCTGATACCTAGTGTCCACATGAGAGTATAATGTTCCCAGTCGATACATTTCATGTCAAAGTTGTATATAGTTCTGTCTTTCTTAGACATTCTATTCCAGAGACTGTCCAAGTTCTTATCGTCAAAGTTCCACTCGTTTGTCAAGAAGTATTGAAAGATAGAAGACATCTTGTCGACTTTTGCGTAGACGTCCTTGAATCTGAAATAATAAACAAATTATTTCCGGTTTAGTATTTACAGTTTAGGGTACAGTTTACAGTTTAGTCGCGTGTGACTTAAGGTACGGACACACCGCGGCGTCCTGCGTGCGCAATCTAGGCGACGATCAGATCCTACCTACAGTAGTATTTGTACCGACTGGTTTACACCAAACGCAATCAGAAAACAATTGAAAAGTACTGAGATCGCGCCCGCAGATCACAGGACGCCGCGGTATGGCCGTACCTTAAGTATCTTCTAAGTAAGCGCGTCACATCATCGATCACATTTGCAATATGCAATTTTGTTGTTTATCTCAGAATCAGTGAAAACTACCATCTTAATATTTGGGGATATGATACCTGAAACTTTTATCTTGGACTTGGTGTTTTTAAAAACACAATGAGTGAAAAATTTCTCTATAGAATATTTTTTTGAAAATTACATGTTTTTCATACATTTTGCTTTTTATCTCAAAAACAGCACACAATTTTTGTTGGGTTAATGTTTTGTCAAGAAATCTAAAAGTATTTCTTTAGTTACGTCTTTTAATTTTTTGATTGGTTGCTTAGTTAACTTGTAATTAGGTAAAAACAGTTTTAGCGCTTACGTCGATTACAAAAACGTAGCGCATCTATCGCTCTGTCCTTTTCACTCACGTGTAAAACATTATTGTCATCCCGCTCGAGAGGCTCTGTTCAAAATTCGTAATGTGTGTCAAGTAACTAACTGTAACTATCTACTGATAAGACACTATCTAGTGTCCGCCTGGCCAGCTACCACCCTCAAGTTAGAAAATATGTCACCAAACAAACAACAACAACAACAAACTAAGGCTAAGGTTGCACCATCTAACTTTAACTATAAACATACGTCAAAAATCAGTCAAACTCCATACCAAAACACCGGTTATAGTTACGGTTAAAGTAAGATAGTGCACCTAAGTTATGTCAAGTGACAATCAAATAAAAGCTTATAAAAACTTACGATTTTAGTTGCTTAGGTTTCTTCAACTGTAATAGAAACATGACTCCATCGACGACATAAGCTGGTATGTAGTGTAATAGCCAAGACAGCACAAAGTAGAACAGCCTGTTATGGGTCTCAATGAGAAAGCAGTACCACATCGCTGCCGCCGAGATTATTTCATTGCGACGTTGTCTCATAGGAACTGACACGTTTCCTAAAACGTCATAAACACCTTGTCTTCTGTCTTGTCTATACAGGGTGTTTGGTGGATGGACCGACAATTTTTAGGGGTTTGGAGGGGTCATGTGCAATTTTTCCCCGGTAGACCCAAAGTCCTAAGTTTCACGGTGTTTTAGATATATATGTTTTTGTTTTTTTTTTATAAATCACCCAAAATTAAGAAGTTGTTACTTTTTAAAATAGTCAAACAGATTAAAGTCTTTGAAAGCTCAGAACTATTTTTTTTAAAGGGAAATGTGTTAAGTAATGTTTTCTTTAGAATACGGATACATTGCAGAATACAGGACAAGTTTTTTCGTCGTATTACAACCACAAACAAAAAAGTTACCACGAATTAAAGGCAAGATATTGGGTGATTTAAATAAACTGGCCAAGTGCAAGTCGGACTTGCACACGTAGGGTTCCGATTGAACAAAATTTGCCGGAAAAGTTAAGTACATGTAGTTTTAACATCGATATATATAAATACCGTGTCAATACTATACATGCTTATTTACTACAACGCCATCTAACGAATATTTAATGAACTTCTAACACCAAATAAGTGAACGTTAACACAAGATGTTAGGTAAGGTAAACCAGTGTTTTTCAACATGTGGGTCGCGAGGTCGAGGTCGAAGCCTCTATAAGGGAATCGCGGAGGGTCGCGAAGCCTCAGTAAAAGAAAAAAACTAATTTTGAAAATATACTATTATATTAAAGAAAATATGAATTAAAGAGCATTTGTAGGTGTTGTGACTGAGAGTGCTTATAATGTTTGTTTCAAAAGAAAACTATGAAAAATTTTTCCTGTAGGCCACACGAACGAAGCCGCGGGTAGAAGCGTCATGAAAAAGGTGGAAAAACACTGGTAAACAATCGTTCATAGATGGCGCTATAGTAAAAACACGTTTTAGGTATGGTGACCCCCTTGAATTATAATCTTTGTTCTGTTTTTAGTATTTGTTGTTATAGCGGCAACATATATACATCAACTGTGAAAATTTCAACCGTCTAACTATTACGGTTCACGAGATACAGCCTGGTGGCAGACGAACAGACAGACAGACAGACAGACAGACAGACAGACAGCGGGTCTCAGTAATAGGGTTCCGTTGGTACCCTTTGGGTTCGGAACCCTAAAAAATCATATCTAAAAAACCGTGACACTTAGGACTTCGGGTCTACTGGGGAAAACTAGCACATTCCAACCCCCCTCACCCCCCAAAAAATGTTGTCCATCCACCAAACACCCTGTAAGTATATGTGTATAAAAGGCAAACTTTACTGACGGGAGTTTTGGCGGAAACGTGGAAAAGTGTGTGTGATAACATTGTATTTTTTCCTAAAACTTGTGTTCTTCCGCGAGTTAATGTGTAATAAATGTGGATTATTAACCATAAGTGCCGGTGATTGTGTGCGAGTGTAGGGAAACTGCACAATGTTGTAAAACATGCTATTTGCGTTCTCACCAAAATTCCACTGAAAATCTTCAGTAAACACCACATCTTTACTGGAGGTATGACTTAGACTAGACTTTTACTTGAAAACTGGAAAACTGACCTGAAATGTGACTTTGACCCATCTCTATGACTAAAATTAATAAAAACTTGAAGAATTTCAATACTTGACACTGGCTAAATACATTAATCGTGTGAAGCCATAATAAAACTAAAAAACAAAAAAAACTTTACTGACGTACTGATCTATCAACACACAGATCAAACCACTGAACGGATTGTGTTAAAATTTGGCATGCAAATAGTTATTATGAAGTAGGTATCCGCTAGGATTTTCCACAATTCACCCCTCAAAGTGATAAAACGGGGGTTCAAAGTTTGTATGGAGAAACAAGATTAGATAGTCTTTCACACAAGCACTTCTGTAAACAAATAAGTAAATATGTGTTTCTAGCTTTTTCAAATTTCCATTCCTAAGAGGGTAATATGAGCTAACAGAGTCCGAAAATCAATATGGTTTTTTGGGTCTTATAAAATAATTCCCTATTTCCCTTGGTCAAGCCATAACGTTTTTTTATGAACGAAATATGTTTACGAATGAAAAGTTCAAATAAATGAAAAACGTTTTTAACGCGGGTGAAGCCGCGGGGCACTTCTACTTGTTCATCATAATCAGCCTGTATTAGTCCACTGCTGGACCTTGGCCTCTCCCAAGATACGCCACTGAGCCCGATCTTCGGCTCATTGGGAGGGATATGCCCTAATCGCCACGCTGGGCAGGCGGGTTGGCGATCGCAGGACGTAGCTCCTCGCACCGGTGACGCTGCTGCCCGTCACCTGTAATATTTAGCTACACCATAATCTGAAATGGTTATACCGCCATTCTTCGGTCGCCAGAGCCTCGTTTGTTGGTCAGTAGTATGCACCACGGGCAGGTGAAGTTGGCTGGTAGCACTGAAGTGGTATTTGTGCTCCCTTACATCCCCTACTATCTACTTGTTATATGTATAGTATACCATCCTAAATTTCACCATACCTATTTAAAATAGCATATTATTATACTTACTGAATGTGACTCCACAATTAGTAGTACTAACGTGATAGATCTTGGGCTCATCGGTAGTTTGAACCGCAGCTTCCCACCCAGCCGCGATAGTCGCGTTATTGACAAAGTCTGCCGGCACAAAGGCTAGTTTGGCTTTATTGTTTAAGTATAACACTCGGAGTATGCCCATTCCTACTCCCAGGACAAGCTGAAATGAAGACAATACATACATCGTCAGAAAGCCAAAGTTATCGACATAGCTCAAGGATTTGCAGTGCAGTGCAGTGCAGTGCGCGACGCGATTGGAAACAGTCTTGTCACATTGCACAGTTGAGATTTTTTTATTCGCGAGTGGCACGGCGACAGCATTACGCTATAGGCTCTCAGCAACTCATAGCTAATGAACTTTTGGCGTTTATCCAATACGCCATCGATTCATTTGATGAACCTACCATCATACATATCTGCAAGTCGAGCTTCAAGGAGGAGGAAATCTGCAAGAGCAAGACCCTGCTATTCCAGAATGTTGGCAAGCTGGACGCGATGCCATCCCGCCGTAGAGACGGAGGCGAGAAAAGCGTGCAGGATATCATCAACCTGCTGAAGGAGACTGACCCTGATGACGTTCCGACATTCGTGGCGAAGCAGTTGGACCGCATCCCTCCTGTTTCATACGAGCACATCGACTGCACCAGGCTCCTGAAGGACATCACATTCCTGAAGACAAGTCTAGCTGAAGTGTTAAACAAGTTATCAACGTCGGAAACCACCATCAGTGAACTACGTGCTGAAGTAGTGTTGTTACGCAACGCTATATCAGTATGTAGGTCATCGCCAATTGATACTGTAAACACACGTCGCGGTGCTCAAAATGCATCTGTCAGCAGCTTTGAGTCAGCAACGTTGAATGTGTCACCGCCTGCTGCCGTGACGCCCGATGCCCTGCGGCCCGCCGCCCGCACCTCCGCTCCAGCGCGGGGACCGTCTGACATAGTAGGTACGTCTACACCTCAACGGACCTACGCCGTCGCTGCGGCCAATGAAGGTAAACAAAATGCTGCCTCTTCCGTCCCTTCTACAAAAGAGGTGGCAAATCGGGACGATGGCGTCTTCAAGAAGGTGGAGAAGAAAAAGAAGGCGCCCATCCGAAACAAGTGCGGTACAGCACCGACAGGCCCGGCCCATCTTCTACGACCGGAGATACCCACGACGCCGTTGTACATATCCCGCGTCCATTATACCATCACAGAGAAGGAGGTGGCGGAATATGTGAAACTGAAGACAAAGTTATCTCTGAGGGTGATAAAGCTGGAGTCGCGTCACAACGTCAACTTCGGTTCCTTCGTGGTGCGGGTTCCAGCTAAGTCCCTCGGAACGTATATGGCGGAGGAATTCTGGCCGAGGGGTATCAAGTTTCGACGCTTTCGAGGTCGGATACCGGACACCATACCACGTACGTCACAGGTCCTCGTGAATTTAACGTGTCTTATTTACTTGTATTTGTTTATTGTATATATGTTAGTCTCTAAGGTATGTATTAATATGGGCTAATTTTAAGATGCCTGAAATAAACACATTATTATTATTATTCACGTTATTTATTTTCTTTCTTAGTTTTAGGTTTTTTTTGCAATAAAGATATCCAAACAAAAATAGAAAAAAAATCATTACAAATAAACAATATTATAAAAAAACCTAAACCTAGAGTGCCGCCAGCAGCGGGGCAGGGCCCAAGCTACCGGTGGTTAGGGCTGCAGAGAGAGGAACCTCCTGACGATGCGTGCCGTGTCAAGAAGTACCGCCTTCTGTATCTGGCCCTTGATCCAGCCGTCTAGCGAGTGTCTCTTGAGATGTTGGTCGACACTCTTCGCTATTAGGCCGTTCGCAGAAACGACTATTGGGACAATGCTAGTCGAATCAACATCCCACATGGCGGTAACCTCGAAAGACAAGTCAAGGTACTTGCTGATCTTGTCCTTTTCAGCCTTCACGAGGTTCTCGTCATGTGGGATGGTGATGTCAACTAACACTGCCCGCCGCTGGGACCGGTCGACTATCACGATATCAGGTTTATTAGCGACAATAGTCCTGTCTAATAGTTATTATTATTATTATTTGCAAGCTGAAGTGGCAGTGGGCTGGTCACATCTGTCACAGAACCGATAACCGTTGGGGTAGACGTGTTCTGGAGTGCAGACCACGGCTCGATAAACGTAGTGTAGTACGCCCTCCAGCCACAGATTATATAATAGTTACTACGTAACTCCAGCTAAATTGAGCGATGTTATACGCAAGCCAGCGGGCAGCGGTTGGAAACAAGGAGCTGAAGATCTAGCTCAGTGGCGTAGGTAAGGCCTATGTCCAGCAGTAGACGGAGATAGGCTGATGATGTTGATGATTCATCAATCACCATTATTCAGTTTTTTAATCCACCCACGGCCGTTTTAATCGACTGCAGGTAAGTATGTGTGTATATATGTATTTGTG
Source organism: Cabera pusaria (assembly GCA_954871355.1). Classification (NCBI taxonomy): domain Eukaryota; kingdom Metazoa; phylum Arthropoda; class Insecta; order Lepidoptera; family Geometridae; genus Cabera; species Cabera pusaria. The sequence goes on from OX940915.1 coordinate 4,045,013, forward strand.
TAGATGTATATTTACATGTATGTTTGTGTATACACGTGTATGTATGTATATGTATAACTATATAAATAACTAACAATTAAAATAGATACACCACCGTGCGTCACAGTCTCGCAATATTACTCTCAGCTTTGTTGTCTGGAAGAAATCGCTTTAAGCGATAAAACCGCCCGTTGCATTACTTAGAATAAGTATTTTCCTTTCGTAATTTCTGTAATTATTGGTGTGCCAAAAAGTGTTTATCTATATATCTATCTATGTTATATTTTCCGTATGTGTCAGTTGGGGGGTGTGAACAACGTCTGGAGAAACTTAAACACCAGTGGTCACCCGTTTAACACCACCGAGGGATGAAGTGTTGATGTCCCAATCGTGTAGTGTGAGAATGGTCGGCTTTGATGCCAGAGGTACCGAGTTCAATCTCCGCCGTGCACCAACGAATTTTTCGACAGGCAGATTGCACATAGGTGCACGGTGCACTCAAGTTAGAAAATCTGTCGCTAAACATCTAATGTGTTCCGGCAGCTATCCTTGAGAGCCAGTTCCCATTCTAGGCCTAGCGTGCTACCATCCTCGACCGCATCATCATTTACCAACAGGTGAGATTGTGGTCAAACGCTAGCCTATAAGATCAGTGTAAAATCAGTGTAAATAGTTCATACCCCGCTAGGTCCAAAAACGCAGCTCATGTCAAGCCATCCAGGCTCTGGTTCCCGATACGTGCACAAAACTGCAACAAAACAATTTTTTTTATCAACTTCACATAAAAGGAGGAGGTTCTCAATTCGTCGGAATCTTTTTTTTAAATTATTTATATGGTAATGTATTTTCACCGATTACTCGAAGACGCCTGAACCGATTTGGAAAATTCTTTTTTGTTTCAAAAGTTACCCTTTCCAGGTTGTCCCATTTAAATTTAAACAAAATCGGCAGAGCCGTTTTTAATATATCAACATTTGTATTACAACGCATTTACTTATCTCGACGACTTACTACTAACTACTGGCACAGATTATGTAATAGTTACTGCGTCTACTGGCTACTTTGACTAGCGCGACGTTTGAAGTCGGTTCTTTTAGTTTTTTTAAATGATCCTAAATTATTATTATATGAGTTACCTATAAGACAAGCAAGACGCTTGCTTGACGGTAAGCAATGACATTTGCCTGTCAAAAGGTTTTTAACAGACTTCACAATAATTTATGATCGTACAAAACAAAAGAACCGACTTCACTTACCGCGATAGTCAAAGTACTGGCATAGAAAAAATAATAATACTACGTAGTACTGGCTAGTTATAATCATGTCATCTAGTGCAGAAATTTGATTATAATGTTTATCTCCATATTTCCGGAGATGATTGTCATAGCTCGATGAAATTTTTATTTTTATTTAATTTTAAGCCAAACGGGAGGCATATAATAATCGGTTAAGATTTGACGGAGTTCTGAGGTAACAAACATATAATCTACGAATAAATTTAATAATTTCCTTATAGCATTTAATATATATATATATATATATATATATAAATATATATATATAATAAATATATATATATATATATATATATATATATATATATATATATATATTTAGGGTTCCGTACCTCAAAAGGTAAAAAAAGGAACCCTTATAAGATCACTTTCTTGTCCGTCTGTCTGTCTGTCTGTCTGTCTGTCCGTCTGTCTGTCCGGTCTGTCTGTCCGTTTGTCTGTCCGTGTGTCACCACTGATTATCTCAAGAACGGGTGGATCTAGCAAGTTGAAATTTATACCTGAAACTGAGGTCTATAGTCCCTATTGGGTGTTTAAAAATCAAGGTCTTGAGTCAACACAATAAAAAGATATGAGCAAATTTAGATTTTCGCGAAAACTTGTTAGTACCAAAATGTACCTTAATTTTCAACTTTTTTATTTTTCGGAATTTTTCCTTTACTTGTACTTTAAGACCTTGTTTATAACCAAAATTGACAATTCTAGGTAAGCCGGAAGTACCCTATAGGTTTTGGGTCAAAAACCTATAGGGTACTTTCCGTTGACCTAGAATCATGAAATTTGGCAAGAAGCAAAGTTGAACAGCAAAAATTAAGGAAAAATTTCAAAAAATTAAAAAAGTTGAAAATAAAGGATGTCCCCATACATACATAGTTAGCGCCAATTAAGGTAGACCTCTGAGTTATAAGAGTGCTGATACAATTTAGAGGTCTAGCTTAATTGATTGGTACGGAAGCCTCGGTGGGCGAGTCCAACTCGACTTAGCCGGTTTTATTATGTTTGTTACCTCAGAACTCCGTCAAATCTTAACCGATTTGAAAAGTTATTTTTTTGTTTAAGAGATTATGCTTTCTGTTTGGTTCCATTTAAATTTTATCGAGATCTGATCATCTCCGGAGATATGAAGATAAACAACATAAACAAATGTATATAACTTGATGACATGATACTAATACTGGCTACTTTGACAATCGCGGCATGTGAAGTCAGTGTTTTCGTTTTGTACGATCATAAATTTTTATTTGTTACATGTGATAGAACACCGTTTGACCTCTATCTCGCCTGATGGTAAGCGATGATGCGGTCGCAGATAGTAAACACGTTAGACCTAGAATACTGTAAGGCTGTGTGCTGCCGGAACACCGAAAAGTTATGGCGGCAGATTTTCTCCTTGATGGTGGTTGCGTCTGAAGTACTGAAACACACAGGTACGTGTATGGTTGGCAACCCTACTTTAATAATATTTTAATATTCTGACGTCAACGATTGGATGACAGCTGAATGGTTCATTACTTTTGTTTTTTTTAAATTCAAAGCATTTAATTCTGCTTTTGCTATGTTTACTTGATAATTGATTATAATATATTCATAGACGTCTTTGAGTATTGTGAATACTCAAATATAGACGTAATATAAATTGACTGCGCAAAACGGCCCTGATGAGACCGACCTAGAGTGGAGTTTGTCCCTTTCTTTTGTATGGACGACCTATATATATACTATACATATAGTATGGAACATATATAACACTAGCAGGTTGTTAGACAAGGACCTACTCCCAAGCTGGTTTCTTTCATTTGGGCCGTTTTGTTCTACAAAGCAATTACAATCTTATTGTTAGAGTATACGGATTAAATTGAATTTGTCAAAACATCTGCAGTGCACCATCTTTTTGTATTACGTCTATGGATTTATTTAATTATTTTGACGTGCATATGTGCGTATATTAATACTGCCTACATGCTGAATAAATTCTTTGATTGGATTTGATGTGTTGGTAACAAGTGAGGTAGAACGTGGATATAATACTACCTGTTGATATAATTAAATCAAACATACCTATAGATGGTCTGACGACGCATACTTTGAGGTTTTTTGCTTCTGAATGGACGAGCTCTTCAGCTATAGCTTTTGTAAACGTGTATGTATTCGGCCAGCCTTTAATTAAACTGAAATAAAATAAGAATGTGAAAGTTGACTTTTATTGGCAGTTTATTTTAAAGCAGTAGTGATGATAATAAATTACCGACTATTTTATACTTACTAATTATTGTTGTCGGCTGTCTCGACCTAGGTCTCATGCATGTCCGATGCACATCCTCGGGAGTTTACGCAGCGAGATCGCGACGACTACTGAACGTAACTGTAAACTGCTAGGCTATTCTGTAAGCTATCTCGACAGCGGAATCCGCGGTGTGATTTGAATTTCGTACTACGAAATTCAACCGTATTACAAACGTGATACGATTGAATTTCGTAGTACGAAATTTGAATCTCACCGCGGATTCCGCTGTCGAGATAGCTTACAGAATAGCCTAGCTGAACTCGACGTAAACTCCCGAGAAAGTGCATCAGGCGTGCATGAAACCTAGGTCGAGACCATCGACGTCATAGCAATTGACGTCGATGGTCGAGACAGTCGACAATCATTTGTGAGTATAATTGTCGGTAATTTATAATCATGATTCAAACTCACGATAACTATAAATCTTAAACAGTAGTGATCCTGCTAGTCTGACTGGGGTGATACCATCTCCGAGTTCAAACCCCGCCGTGCACCAATGGATTTTTCCATCGCAAATGTATGTGCGCTTTTCACACTTCCGGTAAAGGAAAAACACCGTTAGAAAACCCCGACCCCCGGTGGTAGGACACTCTCTAGTGTCCGCCTGGCCAGCTGCCACCCTCAAGTTAAAAATCTGCCGCCAAGCATTTAATGTGTTCTGGCAGCTATTCTTGAGAGCCAGTTACTATTCTAGGCCTAGCGTGCTACCATTCTCGACCGCATTATCAGTTACCAACAGTTCAAACGCTAGCCTATATGATTTAAAAAATAAAATAAAACTTTGACAATTTCATAAGTTCTCGAATTTAAACTGTATTTGATACGCAGTACGCATACGCAGGCCACTCCCAAGATACGTCACTGAGCTCGATCTACGGCTCATTGGGAGGGATGTGCCCTAATAGGGAATATGCATGTTTTTTTTAAATATTTTAATTTCACTCATTACATCCATATAGCATAATAAAAAAATAAAATACTGCTGTAATTGGTCTAATAATTTTTTAAATAAATATTTAAACATACAAATACATTTGAGCAGTTTAAACGCCATAATTTCCCGGGCTCTTTGGTAGTGAATTGTGACGTCATGAACTTTATTTTTATTTTGCTTGAACACGCTGCTTGAAGCAAAATAGCTTTTTTTTCTTTAACTAAGACTCCGCGCGATTATTGTAATTTAGCCAATGGCATGTTTTTATTAAATTATGCTGTTTCTCTGATCTCTTACTCATTTTTACCTATATTCTTTGAGTACCATCTATATTAAATGGTTACTACTAATATACATTTTTGCACAATAATACGCGGAAAACACAATATTTGGAAATTCATACAATAAGACCACACCATACATTCATTTTTATGTTGCTGCGCTCAATGTTTCTATCACGTGGAGTAGTGCATAATGACGTCAACTTTCAATTCCACCAATGGTGATCTGTTTTACAAACTTACATTTCCCTCGCTTAAATTGCATTTTTCAATTATTATTTTAAGCAAATAAAATGGAATTAAAGTTAAAAAAAATGTTTTACATGTAACTCCAGGACAACAAAGATTCGAAAAAAAATATATTTCCAATAAATCAAGAGCTACATTCATATTCCCTATTGCCACGCTGGCCAGGCGGGTTGGCGATCGCAGGGCGTAGCTCCTCGCATCGGTGACGCTGCTGCCCGTCACCGGCCTGTAGTATTTAGCTACGCCATAATTTGAAATGGATATACCGCCATTTGTCGGTCGTCAGAGCCTCATTTTGTTGGTCAGAAGGATGCACCACGGGCAGGTGAGGTTGGCTGCCCAGCTTGCTGGTATTTGTGCTCCCTTACATCCCTACAGGATTAAACGCGGATTAAACGCGGGAAAGCCGCGGGGCGCAACTAGTTTTTAATATAAGATTCGACTACCTTATTACCGACTTTAAGATATATACCAATTACCTACTACAAAAAGGAGGAGGTTCTTGATTCGTCTGTATGCATTTTTTAAATGTATGTTCACTGATTTCTCTGTCACTTGTGGACAGATATTCAAAATTATTTTGTTTATTCAAAAGAGTTTTACTCCTAAAATAATCCTATTGCAAAATCATCGTGATCTCGATATCATCGATAATGAGTACCGCGATAAAAAAACCGACTTCCACGCCGCGCGAGTCTGTTTCAGTAGTAAGTTTGAGACGTTTATCGTCATATCTCTGAAGATCAAAATAAAATCTCAGATCAAAATAAAATAAATGGGACTTTGGAGTTGAACCCTATATATGTAAAAAGGATCATTCACATCGGTTAGCGATTTTCGGAGTATTCAACATTCACCAGTCATTTCAGAGATTTTCATTTCAGAGATAGTCATTTCAGAGAGTCATTTCACGGAGAAAATTAATAGAGTAACTTAAGTTACTGTAACTGTAAACTGTAAGAAAGTAAAAAAAAAGTCGTAGATATAAAAGTAGTGTAAACTCGTATGTGTAAAGTGTTTGTTCATAAAGTTGTGTGCGTGTGATTACTTCGGGGTTTTAATTCGTCACCACCCGTAATCCTTACCCTGCGCCTAAATCAGGGACAGAACCGCGACAGATACTGTGTCGTTGTTAGGGCGTCTAGTGCGTGCGCGTGTGTTTATGGTTTGGCAAACGTTGCGGCCACCGTTGTTGGCCAGTTCATCGCCGGGACTAGAGACGCTTTTGCCAAGCACGCGCGGGCGGCGTATCGGTAGACGCGCACTTCGCAGTATCGTGTGTGTGTTCGCGGACTATCTGCCTTTCGGGTTGGCTGCCAGTATAAGCCGTGGTAGTCGATCGTCTTCGGGTTCACTACCAGTCTAAGTCGTGATAGTGGAACGGCGTCGCGTAGTTAGTTAGTTTTTTATACGAATACTCAATACTTTATTCCCCCTTTTGTACAATTAATAATATGTTACATAAAGGAAGTCAACATATGACCCCGAAAAAGTATATATATATATATAATGATGTAAGGTAACAGGACAAGCACGACGCTCGCCTGATGGTAAGCGATGACGTCTACCATTACAGATATAGTGTTATGCAAAATTCTGGACTGCCAGAATCTTGCATGTCACTCCACTGCACCTGTTACCTTGAGACATAAAGCTGTTGAGTCTCACATGCCCTGTAATGTCACTGGACACCTTGCCATTTCAACCGAAAAACATCTATTGCACAGCTGAAAATTAATTGGCAAAGTGGTGGTACCGCCCCAGGCGGACTAGCAAAAGTCCTACCAGTACTAAATATAATAAATATATAATAGCAGTCTTTTTTTTTATATAGAAATAGTACGTATTTGTGCAACAGTGCATCGTAGACGGAATATGAGTGCATACTATTTCTATGACTTCAAGATTTAGTCTGTGGTGACTGCAGTGATATGTTAATTGACAAGTTATGTAAACTAAACTAAAATTTCACGGCTTATATAATAATGCGGCCTCTTTCCCTTCGTTAGAGTTAGAACTATTATCGGTTAGTTATCGTACATTGGAGTTAGCACCATTGTCGTACAAAACTTATTGTTTTAAAAAACTAACTGTAATTTGTTTATTAAGCCTACGGTGATATAGTCATTTCTATTTATAATTGTGTTCTCATGTAAGTGACTTTGTCTTAATGAGAATAAAGATCTATAAACATATGTGTTTTGGGCAAATTTAAATTTCCCACGCTTGTCGTATAATATTTTAACCAATTTAAGAGTATTTTATTTATTAAAATGTTTAACATACTAAACCAGAACTATAATGATTCGAAAATAAATAATTTCAAGTAAATGCATCATCGGTATCTATGTATATAAAATTCAAAGTACTGACTGAGATATCAACGTACAGCCCAAACCACTGGTCCTAGACACATCAAATTTGAAGGGTGTGTTCTTTATAAAGTGTAGGCATTCACTAAGAAAGGGTTTTTCGAAATTCCACGCCTAAATGGGTGAAATGGAGGGTTGAAATCAATCAAGAGTCAATTATCTCGAAAATTGGTACACATACTCCTTAATTAAAATGGTAAGTTACGGGTATCACAGTTTTTCAAAAATCATCCCTCACGCGTTTTTATGACTGACTGAATGATTGTCTGATATATCAACGTACTACCTAAACCACTGGTCTTAGAGACATGATATTTGGAGGGTGTTCTTTGTGAAGTGCAAGTATCCACTAAGAAATAGTATTTTTTTTTATATTCCACCCCTAAGTGGGTGAAATGGAGGGTTGAACTTTCTATAAAACTTTTTATTCTCTGAGTCAATTGTCTCGAAAATTGGTGCATATCCTCTTTAATTAAAATTATCAGACACATGTATCACAGTTTTTCCAAAATCATCCCTTACGCATTTGTCTGACTGACAGACTAACTGATATATCAATGTACAGCCTAATCCGCTGGTTTTAGACACATAAAATTAAGAGGGTGTGTTCTTTGTAAATTGCAGCTATCCACTAAGGAAGGGTTTTTCGAAATTTCACCCCTAAGTGGACGAAATGAAAAGTTGATTTTTTTGTGGAACATCTTATTCTCTGGGTCAATGGACTTGAAATGTGTACACTTACTCTTCAATTAAAATTATGAGACACGTGTGTCACAGTTTTTTCCAAAATCATCCCTCACACGTTAGCTGACTGATATATCAACGTGCAAGTGTTTTGTGAAGTGAAGCTATCCACTATAAAGGGTTTTTTCGAAATTCCACCCCTACGTGGGTGAAATGATAAGTTAAATTTTCTGTGAAACATTTTATTCGCTGAGGCGATGGACTTGAAAGTTTTTCCAAAATTGTCCCAAAATTGTCCTCCGCATTTGTATAATTAACTGACTGATATATCAACGTGCAGCCTAATCCGCTGGTCTTAGAGATCAACACTAATATTATAAGTGCGAAAGTCTGTTTGTTTGTTTGTTTGTGTATGCAAATCCAAGTTGCCATTTTTCTCCTTAACTACTAGTCCAATTTTGATGCAGTTTTCAGTTATGGGTTTGGGTGTGATTGGTGCATGTTTTTAGATAAGTGTTACGGTGACGACTCACCAGGGGGCGCTGTAGTAATCATTTGTTTGTGCAAATCAATGTTGCCATTTTTCTTCAAAACGACTTGTCCGATTTTGATGCAGTTTTTAGTTATGAGTACGTGATTGATTGGTGCATGTTCTTAAATAGGTGTTACGGTGTCAACTCACCAGGGGGCGCTGCAGTAAACATTTGTTTCTGCAAATCCATGTTGCCATTTTTGCTCCAAAACTAGTTCGATTTTGTCTTTAAACGTTTCGTAATTACTCAGTGGTGGTTCTTAAATAGATGTTATGACGTTAATTTTCTAAAGGACATTGTCGTGGGTGTTTATTCAAAATTTTAATTTTGTTACTTCTTATATCGATGACATGCATTTCCTATGCTGAAAATACTCACTTGGAGGTTATTCTATCCAGTGTATCATCATTAACATTTTCAGCCAGGTTTATCATTGTTGCAGGTGGTACAGGAGTATCATAGAACTGTTCGTGGACCTCACGACCTGCTCGGAACGAAGTGGCGTGGCTGTATGCAGTCGATACGTAGACGAAAGATCTGGAAATAATAATTTAGAATCTGTTACAAATCGTTTACAAAGAATCGTTTATCTCCATATATCTGGAGATATATATCAGATCTCGATGAAATGACAATGGGAGCACCTTGAAAATGTACCTACCCTACCATTGAAATAAATTGAAACAAATTGGTTGTCTGTAGATTCGGTGTACAGACGATAACTTTATGTGATAACTTTTCTTTACTCATGGTTTAACGTCACACGATCGTGCCTCTCTATCGCTTGTTCCGCGCTCTCGCTTGCATGCGGAACTTGACAATTTTTTTTAGTTGGCGTTCGTCGATTGACGTTATCAATATCACTAAAAGAACTATTCGAATCGGTTCACAATTGCGTTGCGTCCTGTCATCACAGTATCGGCCAATAGTTTAGGTATAATAGAATTGCCTCTTTTCTTAGAGTCTGTGCAAAAAGAGAACTGTCGTAGAAATTGAGGTTGCGTCGGTCGTCGGTCGTTTTATTATACTGTTTATGTTGCATTGACAACACTATTCGGTCATTAATAGTATGACTACAAATGTTTCATACTTGGTAGGTACATACGAGTATAGTCGTATTTTTAATTAGACGAAGCCAACTGACAGTAGCTAATGTCACTTTGTAAAATAATGTTGCCATATTTAAAGTAATAGTGATGCGTTCAGGTCTCGTTTAATCCCCTACCGAGTTTGGGCTCGATTGATTCTTCTTGAAGAGAACTTTTCACCTAGACGATATTTAGGGTCTGATGATGAAGCTGGAAGGTGGCCACGGCATCTCTGTGATAAATCAACGTAACTCCTCAACGTTTGGGCTCAATTGATTCGTCTTGAAGAGAACTGTACATCTAGATAATTATGGGTAATGGTAATGGGATAATCCAGGGTATGATGATGAAGCTGGAAGGTGGCCACGGCATCTCTGTGATAAATCAACGTAACTCTACCGAGTTTGGTCTCGATTGATTCGTCTTGAAGAGAACTTTACACCTAGATGATATTTAGCGACTGGTGATGAAGCTGGAAGGTGGCCACGGCAACTCTGTGATAAAATAACGTAACCCCAGTGAATTTGGGCTCAAATGATTCGTCTTGAGGAGCACTTACACTTAAATATATATAGATAGCCAGGATCTGATGATGAAGCTGTAAGGGGGCCATGGCATTTCTGTTATAAAGCAACATAGCCCCACAGAGTCGACTGATTTTCAGCGAAGAGCACTTTACCCATAATCACATCAAATATCCGTGGAATATTTTAAAACATCATGCCTTCTCTTAAATACTTAGGTAGTAGGTAGGTAGTCGGTATCTATACCTACCTACTAAAAAGTTAAAAATAAATTTTAAATAAAAAATATTTTTAAAACAAGCTTTTATCTAAAATGTTTAACTAAAATGTTAACAATAAATTCTAGTAAGTATTTGGCGTTTACTTACATTTATTTTTAAAAGCTTGAGGCACTGAAGTATGGTAATTAAAAGCTTGTTTTAAAAACTATTTTTTATTTATAATTTATTACAATAAAATTGTATAAAAGTGCTCTGATATGTTACTAGTAGTATGTAACTAAAATCAGTTTTTTGACGGCTTATTACAAACTAGTGCCAACACCGATCAACGCCGCTCGCGTCTGTCGCCATTTTGTTTGTAATTCGGGTTATTTTTGTTTGTAATTCGATCCCCGTACCCGATATCGGCAGTTCGGCACACTAACTATTCACTAGACAATCGAGGCAATTTCATTCATTCAGAAGTGGTTTCAATCATTCACTTTTTCACAACACTATCTTTATTTCATCAAAAACTGACAACACAGTAAACGTCAGTTGACTTCGTCTAATTAAAAATACGACTATAGGTACCTGCTCTTATCATTATTGTGTGCTACTAGGTAGGTATGTACCTTCCTTCCTTACCTTTGAATGTTAGTTCATCGTAACGCCACAACGTTCTAAAAGAGAATCGTTATTCTCTTTTTGCACAGACTCTAGTGACGATTATCGTACGAAATTCATCGCTATTTATGTAAAGACTACCGGCTAAGCCGGTCACGATGTTTTATTTTACTGCAGACATCCAGCGGATGGGCACATACAGTTTCGGTTGATAAATCCCTTGGTCCAAGGGGAGTTTTTGAACCTATGACTTTATTAGAAGACAAGCATCGTCCTAAAAACACCACTGATAATATTATCGTGACAGAGCCTTCTTCGTACAGTGGCGGCATTTTGTAGCTGTAGCATGTGGCCTATTTACGGCAATCCTACTAATATTATAAAGGTGATAGTTTGTGAGTGTGTAAGTATGTTTGTTGCTTCTTCACGCTAAAACTACTGCACCGATTGAGCTGAATTTGGTATGTAGATAGCTTAGACCCTGGAATAACACATAGGAGACTTTTTATGCCGATATTCTTACGGTGTAGCGTACGCACCGAAAGCCGAAGTAGGTGGTGGCTTTTACACTACACTGGGAGTAGGTGGTTATTGGGTGTTCTACTCCACCCACAGGGTGGTGGGTGGAGTAGAACACCCAATAACCACAAATTGATTATCTCTCGCCTTTTGTGTTTTAGAACTCTCAACGACCCTGGTAAGAACAGGCAAAAAACAGATACAGAAATAGAAATAAAATAACAGAAACGAGCAAACGCAGTTGAGTATATAATTTTGATCAACATGTTTTAGAACTCTCGAAGCCTCCGGTGTAATAATTTTAATAAACATGTTTTAGAACTCTCAAAGCCTCCGGTGTAATAATTTAAATCAGCATGTTTTAGAACTCTCAAAGCCTCCGGTAAGATCAGGCAAAAAACAGAAACAGATACAGAAATAAAAACAGAAACAGAAACGAGCGAACGCAATTACTAGTTTGCTTATTTGGTAACCAAAAAACTCAACCGTTCCGCTAATAAGGTATATCGTTTGATCAACTGATGTGTTGTGGAACCCTCAATATATTTAAATTGGTCTGTTATAGATAGAAAAGAACGGAGAAAAAACTGAATGAGTGTTAAAATAACAGAAACGAGCGAACGCAGTTGGGTATATAATTTGATCAACATGTTTTAGAACTCTCAAAGCCTCCGGTGTAATAATTTTGAACAACGTGTTTTAGAACTCTCAATGACCCTGGAGTAATAATTTTGATCAACGTGTTTTAGAACTCTCAAAGCCTCCGGTAAGAACAAGCAAAAAACAGAAACAGATACAGAAATAGAAACAGAAACAGAAACGAGCGAACGCAATTACTAATTTGCTTTTTTGGTAACCAAAAAACCCAACTGTTCCGCTCATCAGGTATATCGTCTGGTGTTTTTCACTAGTAGTAACTGAAAATTTACTTACTTAAATCTTACAAACTAATTTTGTATGACGAAATATTTATTAGATCAAACAAGATACATTTGTATAATTCCAGAACGTAGGTGTTCATACTGGAAATCTGAAACAATATAAAAAATATTACAAAATTAAAATCTGCTACCCCTAAAGCACCAACTTTTATATTTTCTGTGCTTTAAAGAAATGTGTGTATATACGTAAATTAAAATTCAAGCGTAGTCACTCACCATTTTCATCTAAAGGATTTTAATTTATTAAATTCATGAAGATCTCATTGTTCCTGCTGCTTGTCGCTCCTGTAAAATAGAAATTGGTACACATTAGTTTAAAACTAAGAATACACAATTTAATTTTAAAAAATCTTTACTCAGAATAAATCAAATTAAACTTGGAAATAACTAATCATTAAATCAGTGTGTAGTTAATATAAATAGCAATCGAAAAATAATCATTTTTATGTAATTTTTTAATATTATTTTCTTTACCTAACATTTACATAACATATTCAAAATAATTAGGATCGTTTAAAAAACCGACTTCAACTGTCACTATAATAAATTTGAGTAGCAAGTTTGCGGTTATTATCTCCATATTACTCAGAATAAATCAAATTAAACTTGGAAATAACTAAACATTAAATCAGTGTGTAGTTAATATAAATAGCAATCGAAAAATAATCATTTTTATGTAATTTTTTAATATTATTTTCTTTACCTAACATTTACATAACATGTTCAAAATAATTAGGATCGTTTAAAAAACCGACTTCAAATGCCACTGTAATTAATTTGAGTAGCAAGTTTGCGGTTATTATCTCCATATCTCTGGAGATACTCATTAGATCTTGATTAATTTACAATGGGAACCACTACAAAAGTATAATCTTTGACATAAATATATAATTTAAAAAATCGGACCACAATTGACAGAGAACAAAAATAATAAATATTTCACAGTGAAACATAGAACATCCTCCTTTTTTTTAAGTCGGTTAGTAGGGCTTTTTGTCGTATGAAGACCTATTTTATTTTTTTATTTTTTCGATTTCTAGTATTGAGAAAATCTTTATTATATAATACGACAGAAACTTTGTTTGTAATTTTATTTTCGAATCAATCAAAAAAGTTTACGTTGCAAAGTATTATACAATAAAAGCTAGGTACTTACTTGTTAGTTCCAAATAGTTAATTAGTATAGAATGAATGGTCTTGTTCACACGCTCGATAGTAGGTACAAACGTACGATGGATGGATTGAGTTACATGTACATCGTAAGCATTTCTTTTAAGGGTTCGCATACACGTTCGTTTTTAACTCTGCGATTGAATTGTTCTGTAGGTACAGATAAATCATGTCCCTATAACCTGTAAATGTTTATACCATTAAGTTTGCACTGTACAGTTAATTGAATGCTATTTTAACCGACACCTAACCAAGGAGTAGGTTCTGAATTCGTCGGAATCTTTTTTTATGTATGCTTCTCGATTACTCAAAGATGGCCGTACCGATTTAGAATATTTTTATATTGTTTGAAAGGACACACTTTCCAAGTAATTTCATTTAAATTTCATCGAGATCTGATGACTATCTCAAGAGATATCAGGAGACAAACACATCAAACTTGGCACATGACTAGCGTGACATTTGAAGTTAGTTCTTTTAGTTTATTAACGATTTTAAATTATAATTATAACCATTCAGTTAAACTATCATTCATATGTATAGTCAAAACTATTTAGTGAAAACGAGCAGTTAAAACTCAAGGTGTGTAGCGGCCTTACGACAAATTATTTTTAAACAGACTTAACAGATAGCGTTTGTACGAATTACTTTTTTGTTTGTTATATCAATCATTTATGAACTGATTTGTTTTTTTCTTTTTACCGACTTCACATAAAGGAGGATGTACTCAATTCGTCTGTATAATTGTATTTTTTTGTTACCTCAGAACTTCATCACTAATTAACTGTGTGTGGATTTGGAGAATGTTTTTATTTTTTATAAATAGAATATGTTTACAGTGTAGTTCCATTTTAATTTTATCAAGATCTGATAAGTATCTCCAGAGATATGGAGATAAAGACCTCAAATTTAGTACTGAAAATGACTTGTGCAGCATGTGAAGTCGGCTTTTTGTTTTGTGAACGATCTTAAATTATGTAAAAATGTAAATAGTAATACTTTCCGTGTGGTGTATTGTACAGTTCAAATAATTAGATACCGTCTTATTATCTAAACACATAAAATATGATTGCAATATTTTATGCACTGACTTTTAATTTTACGTAAAACATGAAAGGCAATCCGGACAACCGGGCCCCCTACCTATTTACCAAATCCGTTGCCAGAACCGATGATGTTAATTTTTTTCAAAATAATCATGCTGTTGCATGATTAGGTGCTTTAATAGTAGTATACAGGATGTATTGTAATGCTAAATAATGAAATGTAGCTGATCAGAATGTTCGTTTAAATTGAGCTAAAATAGAGTTAAAATAGAGAAAATATAAGGCGCGTCGCTCACTACCAAGTCGTGGCGGCGTAGTATTTTTGGTAAATGCATGTTGCCCTTTAATATCATCTGACAGAATATACACTCACGAACTAATAAACTGCACCAAAGTTCAGTATTACTTTCGAATTAATTGAATGGTCTTTTCCAGTATACAAACATACACTTAAGGATATGATACTTCGCTGCTATGAAGTTAACGAACCAAACTATAGGTTTCAATCTAACGTTTATATTTTATTTCTAAGGCGTCTCGGACTTTGATTTAGTTTAATATTCCGTAAATGTAGGTTTACCCTACCTAATTAGATTATTAATGTTGATCAACCAAAGAGTATATCAAAATAAACTTTAATAATGTGAGTGCCTGTTGTGGGGTTTTATAATGAAAAACAATCAATCAATTAATTTATTTATTAAGAATATAGGTATACCAATAAAAAATGTTCGTTTTATAATGATTAACAAAGCCCTCTGTACTCAGCCATATACAACTTGACATTAATTTTAAAATTAAATTATTTGAAAGGTAATAGTTAATGTTATAATTTATATTAGTTATAATAGTTAAAATTTTAAATTTGTCAATTAATATTCTTGCACACTATAGTAGGCTTACTTCAGCCATGATAAATTACTTTATTTGACGTCTAGAATAGGTTTGCGTTTGCATGTAAAGCTGCTTAATGTTTTATTCTAATGGAATTCTAGTGGGGTAACGAACGCAGAACCATATGATAAAAAATTGACTACCGTACCATTCTTCTACATTACATGATTATGTATCTAGGTAATATTAGTAATTAGAGATGTTTCAGTTTAGCATATTTAAGCAAGGATGTAGAATTGAAATTTAAATTGTAGTAAGCGAGGAACATCTTCTTCGCTGTTCACGATGATATGGTAGAAAGAAGCACACCGTTGCCGTTTATGGGGCAAGGTTTATTATATGAGATAGAAGTATTACCTGATACTAGAATACTTAGGAGAATAAATAGGGGAAGAAAGCCTGTGAGTGAGGCGTTTTAGGCGGAGTTTGCAGCATGCATGTTCTTAAGACCTTAGATGCCTGGGTCTTACACCCGGCCTGGTGCAGCCTTAGGGCTACTCTGCCCCCTCATTCCACCTGGTAAACACCACAACATGTTACAATGTATGGTAATCATTAGATTATTTAAAGGGTATGTTCGCGGGGGACAAGTTTGAGCATTTTAAGAGAAGCCTTTCCTGACCCTTACTAATAATATTAGGGAAAGATTTGAGAGTAGAAAAGTGGAAGTTATAGTCGCTATCTCACTGCTTTTAAGTTTATAATATATATGGTATTATTATATGTTAATAAATATGCCACGTACATGACCGTTAGGTCTAAAGGAAGGTTTTTAGGTAAGAAATATAACACTAACACACAACAAGATTTTGGATGAAATGTACAATTTATGCGCCCATCTTGTTAGACGGATTCGCATGGAAAGGTGGATTGATTTCAATGAAATTATACCTGTATCTCGGCGTTAGACAGAGATCTAGCTTTGCCACGAGAAAGAGCACAAGGCCGCATGGGAATATAACATCGATATAATTTGGACACTTCGTGCATAACAAGTTAAATATGATAACTCACAGTTTCAGTGTCCCTCAAAACTTTGAACAAAAAAACAAAATGGATGTCAAGGCGTGCCATTGACCACTGCACAGTGCACAGAGTACTGATCTGATACTGAATCACCCTACTACGTTATAAGAGTAGGCACTTCTCTACATTGTTGATACCCGATTTATGAACGTACTTTATAGCCAACCTAACTTAACGGAAAGTATTGCTTATAAATTTCATAGAAACTTTTTTTGCAGGGTTAGTTGGTACAAAGTACGTTCATAATTATGGGTTATTTAATAATGTATGCAATGTCGCGAGACGACCACTGTATATTTTTAATTCATTAGCGTCCTCTATGGAGAAACTACGTAACTATTACGATAAGTAGGTTATCATTGAGTATTTACCGTAAGATTTTATCAATTTTTGATAAGACCAAAACTTTGTAATGATTTCGACAGATAGCGTGAAATTTAAATAAGGAAGCCGTTCGATATTGATTATTATATACGAGGAGTTTATTGGATCCATTGATCGAGTTATTTAGATTGAATTTATTTATTGAGTTACCTATTGGAGAGCAATTATTTAGATATATTTATAGTATTTAGTTATTGGTGAGTTTATTAGTGTTCCCGTTAGATGGTGGGACTAGTATAAAAGGATGTATTGGATTATTTAAATTATGGTACTTTTATTAGTTTTATGCTAGATTTGTTGGTAAGATTTTAGGAAGTGTTAATAAATGAAATAATTCAAAACAACGATGTTAATGTATACGATTATATAATAAATTTCTTAAATATATTCATGATTAACTGTCTGTGAGCAGATTTTAAACCATTGCAAATCCCAGTTACATGAAAAATTAGCTATTATTAATTTATAATTATATTATTAATTAATTAGCTAAAGATTTGCGCCCTCTTTGAGAAACGACGTAACTATTACAATAAGTATGTTATCATTGAATATTTTTTTAATTCTTCTTCAGTCAGTTCAGTCTTATAAATTTATAAGACCCTAACTTGTAATAGTGCCGACAGATTAAAATTATTGTATTATTATTATGCGCTTTCAAATTTATTTATTTGTAGTGGATTTTAGGGAGTAATAAAAAAGAAATTTACCAAAAAAAAAACCTAATCGGTTCATAAACAGCAGTTAAATATGAGTTAACAATCAAAAACATCATACATACAAATCGAGTACGACGTATCTTGTTTATTGAAGTCGGTTAAATAGTAATCTTTGCCGAAGGCCTCTACACACATGGAGTTTTAATTGCAATAAGTATTCGTATTTTATTAAAATAAACAAATTTGAACTTAATCTATAGCATAAAGCTACCTACTGGTCGCACTCAAATAACATGAGAAAAACCTTTTCTGTTACCCGACTACGATAGAATTAAAAGTGAATGTATAAAATATTACACACACTAATAATAAAAAAAATATACAAATATACAACAAGTAAAAAAGTCAATTAATCATCAAATCTAACATTTGAAAACAGTCTTCATTATTCACTATCTCACCTGATGTTTCGTTTCGTGGTCGAAGATTTTATGAAACAGCGTTTGTTAATTGCAAACACTTATATGTGGTTAGGTAATGATGTAAGCAGGCCTAATAATGCACACAGGAAGTATTTGGTTCATAAACAACAGTTAGGTTTGAGTTAATCGTACATACATATGGAGTACGTATCTCTGTTTATTGAAGTTGGTTAAAAAGTAATCTTTGTCTCTGGAACATATCTGGAAACATACCTGGAGTTATGAGGCAACAAACAAAAAATCATAAAATCAAATCGAGAACGTATCTCCATATATTGAAGTCGGTTAAAATGTAATATTTGTCTCTACAGCATAAATCAAGCCTTAATTATAGAATGTCGACGTAGCCGTAAGTCGATACCCAGTCACCTTTTATCAACAGTGTAGGGAAATAAACTGACCTATATCTTCAATTATGTATCTCTAAGCGGATATATAGATTTAGATCGTTCCTTCCTCTTACCAAAACCTTTATATATCCGGTATATCTTAATGAAGATTTTTTTATTATTCAATTTCAACCGTGATATATAATTATTTGGATCACATCATCAATAACAACAGGTAAGAAAAAAAAATTAAAAAAAATGCAAGTTACGACCTAATAATGTTAAATAATATAGGTTTTAAATCTCGACTATGCTTAATTTTGGATATGGAATATACTAACGGATATAATGTGTCTTTTTGAGTGAGTTTCAGATATATCAGAAGCAGTTATACCAAGCGGATCAATATCCTTTTATGATCAAAATTTATTATTATATGGAAGGATATACGATAGTTCCACTCCTCTGTCAGATACCCAAGCCTATTGCAAAGGTGAAATATTCTGTTAAAATACGAGTACTTACTACTTTTTAGATTGGAATATTATTTGCTGACAAATAGGTATTCTACTGAGACTGATAAAAATAGGGTTCTCTCATGTCATTTGAATCAACGCAATCCTCGGAGCTAGTAGCAAGCCAGGGGGACGAGCATTAAATTGATCGTTTTTATGTAGTACGCACTCTTTCATCAAATATTACTTATTAGTTCAATAGAAAAAGGCGATTACACTGCGATCGACTTGGCGTACAAATCTTCATATAACCGGTTTATAGTTCGGTACCTTGTGCGTTCCATCTCATTTATCAATAAAATACCGATATATAAAAATTGAATTGAAGTTGAAGTGTACTATCTCCATGGTTAAGATTCAATAGCTCAAGTGTTAAAATTTAGGTCTGGTAAATGTTTAAAAGTTATACAACGTTTTGTAGGAAAAAAGTGTTTATTTGCTTATGTAACTTTAATAAATAAAACAGTAGGTACTACATTTTCATGTTTAAAACAAATTACTTACTATAATTTAGACGTATTTCACATAAACAATGTAAACAAATTAAGTGTGCTACTACTTACTTGATTAATTAAAAATGCTAATCACTAATTCAGAATCACTGATCATATTTTTAGTTAAGTAACTAGTAAGTTTAAGTTAGGAAGCGTATACAAAAAACTCGATTTTTCAGTATTTTTTTGCTCGATGGTACGGAACCATGGTAAAGTGTTAGTCCAACTTGCATTTGGCCAGTTTATTTCTTCACACGGTTGATAAAAGGTTTTGAGTTACAGCTTCGACAACATTAAAGGCTAAGGGTGTTGTACATACGTTTTAACTCTACGATTTAATTTTAGTTTGAAAGTTTTCGTATATTCATATTGAATGTGAACATGTAGGCTTTTTTTGCGTTGTATTTTTGGATTTGTAAGTACTTATTTTACGAATGAGTAGACCATCTTCTGGGAGTAGCTAGATCAAAGATTTAACGTTCCTGTACCCATAAATCATGTCCTTACAGCCTATTCATTTTCAACTATCTATATATTCACCTAGAGTTTTAGCTGCGCGTTTTAACTAAATGTTTTTAATTAAAATAGCATTCGATAGTTCATGTATATATTGAAAACTTGAGTTTATAGATATTTGAAAATGAATAAACTATAAGAACATGATTTATCTCTACATGACAGTTTAATCTTAGATTTAAAACGTATGTACAAACCCTTAGCTTTTAATGTCGATGAAGCCGTAACTCGAGACTTCGTTTGTTTTGTTAAAATATCAGTATTTAATACCTATTAGATTGGAATATTATTTGCTGACAAATAGGTATTCTACTGAGACGGATAAAATAATAGGGTTCTCTCATGTCATTTGAGTCAACGCAATCTTCGGAGCTAGTAGCAAGCCTGGGGGACGACCATTACATTGATCGTTTTGTATGTAGTACGCACTCTTTCATCAAATATTACTTATTAGTTCAATAGAAAAAGACAAGACACTGCAATCGACTTGGCGTACAAATCTTCATGTAACCGGTTTATAGTTCGGTTACCTTGTGCGTTCCATGACATTTATCAATAAAATATCGATAAATAAAAATTAAAGTACAAATTACATTTTAAGAAAATATTATTGTAACATGCTATTGGGATAAACTGCAGCCTATGTCACTCTCGAAGTCCTCTGACCAACTTTATACAAAATTCACATAAATCTGTTGAGCTGTTTTGACGTGAAAGGATAAATAACATATAAACATACTTTTACATTTTTTAAACATTAAAAGTTATAATAATATATTTTTAGTA
The DNA here is from genome assembly GCA_954871355.1 of Cabera pusaria. Classification (NCBI taxonomy): domain Eukaryota; kingdom Metazoa; phylum Arthropoda; class Insecta; order Lepidoptera; family Geometridae; genus Cabera; species Cabera pusaria. The sequence continues at coordinate 4,065,824 of OX940915.1, forward strand.
TTATATATTTTATTGTGATTTTGTTTTAGTTATTATAATATACAATGGTTTGTAGGAAAAAACGTCTTGAAGCACCACTGTCGAATACAACCAGTCCGCGACACAGACAAAAATCACCTTTTTTACTTATTCTGTGGTTTTGGTACAAAAATACCTTTGATTGTCCAGTACTTGAAGTATATATCTAGTCTATGGTAAAGATTTAATAGCTCAAGTGTTAAAATGTAGGTCTGCCAAATTTTTAAAACATTAAAAGTTATAGAATGTTTTGTAGGAAAAAAGTGTTTATTTGCTTATGTAACTATAATAAATAAAACAATAGGTCTGTACTATATTTTCATGTTTAATACAAATTACTTACTATAATTTAGACTTATTTCACATAAACAATATAAACAAATTAAGTGTGTTACTACTTACTTGTTTAATTAAAAATGCTGATCACTAATTCAGAATCACTGATCATATTTTCAGTTAAGTAACTAGTAAGTTTAAGTTAGGGAGCGTATACAAAAAACTCGATTTTTCATTCAGTATTTTTGCTCGATGGTACGGAACCATGGTAAAGTGTTAGTCCAACTTGCACTTGGCCAGTTTATTTCTTCACACGGTTGATAAAAGGTTTTGAGTTACAGCTTCGACAACATTGAAGGCTAAGGGTGTTGTACATACGTTTTAACTCTACGATTTAATTTTAGTTTGAAAGTTTTCGTATATTCATATTGAATGTGAACATGTAGGCTTTTTTTGCGTTGTATTTTTTGGATTTGTAAGTACTTATTTTACTAATGAGTAGACCATCTTCTGGGAGCGGCTAGATCAAAGATTTAACGTTCCTGTACCCATAAATGATGTCGTTACAGCCTATTCATTTTCAACTATCTATATATTCACCTAGAGTTTTAGCTGCGCGTTTTAACTAAATGTTTTTAATTAAAATAGCATTGGATAGTTCATGTATATATTGAAAACTTTAATCGTAGAGTTAAAACGTATGTACAAACCCTTAGCTTTTAATGTCGATGAAGCCGTAACTCGAGACTTCGTTTGTTTTGTTAAAATATCAGTACTTAATACCTTTTAGATTGGAATATTATTTGCTGACACATAAAAATATGTGCTATAAAACCGTGGAACAATTGGTAAACCGTCACATTCGGCGAGAGGTAATCCTACCTTGGACTCTCAGAATGAACTTACCATGGTTCATCCAACCGTATGTGTTTAGGCAATGAGAGATAATCCTACCTTGGACTCTCAGAATCACACTTGCCACAATTCATCAAACCCTGTGTGTTATGAACACAGTTGGTGGGAGATAATCTTACCTCAGGCTCCTAGAGTGAGTTCATCACATACGACGAGAGATAATCCTACCTCGGACTCTCAGGATGATACTTACCATGGTTCATCCAACCGTATGTGTTTGAGCATCGAGAGATAATCTTACCATGGGCTCTCAGAATGACACTTACACAATTCATCCAACCGTATGTTTTATGAACACAGTTGGTGGGAGATAATCTTACCTCAGGCTTCAGGAGTGAGTTATTCATATACAGCGAGAGATAATCCCGCCTTGGACTCTCAGTTTATACTTATATTGCTCACTCAGACGATTGTGTTTATACATCGCATGCGGCGAGAGATAATCCTGCCTTGGACTCTCAGGATGACATAAGGGAGGGGGTTTTAGTCAGTAGGAGTCTGACATAACCGAAGAGTCTGTGCTCAACGGCATCCAATGAGGATTTCCCCCTCCGACGAAAAAAAAAAAAAAAAAAAAAAAATACATTTGTGTTAGAAACATAGTTGGTGGAAGATAATCTAACCTCAGACTTCCAGAGTGAGACTTACCATGAACCACTCAGCCGATTGTGTTTAGGCACCACATGAGATATAATCAATTTTAAGATAAAATGATATAACAAACGAGTTGATTAATAGTACATTACGGTACAAGTGTGTAATGTTGGTGATTACCGCTGAGGCGCCATTGAGATCCGAGCCGTTAGGTGAAGGTCTTAAGAGAGCCGAGGACGGTATTCATCAATACACACGTGTATCATACGACGTTTTTTAACACACTTGTGAAGAAAATAATACAAAAAAATCATGTTATATAGTAGACAATTATAGATATTTTACCTTGGAGTTTTCAGGTAGTAAACTTTCCATAACGTTCAAACGGCTTCACATCTTATATTGGGCGTTGTACAACATAAATCATTTTCTTTATAACTAGTACTTTTAGACATTTCAATTAATAAATAACTATAATTTCATCAGCGAAAACGAGTTGTGAAAAATGTTTCGCAATGGTGGGAAAAAATTCATTAGTTTTCCAATGCGCGCGCATCTAACAATGGCGATCGGCCATAGACTAAAAGAATGAGGTTTATTTATTTATTTATTTTTTTGTTTGACGCGGTTAGCGTTTTGGCCACGTACAGAATGGGGAATTATAGTTTTTACAGACAAAACAAAAGTTATAATTAAATAAAAGTTTTGTTTATTAAACACGTACAAGTTAAAATTATCTATTTAAACACGAAGTTGTTTAAAATGAGCAAGCAATAGGTATATTAATTTATTTGTGCTATTGCACACGATCTTTTTTGTATCGAAACTTTTTTAAGAACAAAGCAACTCAACCAATAAAATTAAAAAAAAATATCTATAACTCACTTTCGAATAATAGTAATTAAAAAGTCACAGTTTGATAACAGGCGTCATTGTGTGCCTGATTGCAGTGAAATAAGAGCCACTTCATGAGCAAGTGTATTAAAAACGATATACCCAACTGCGTTCGCTCGTTTTTTGTTATTTTAACACTGACTCAGTTTTTTCTCCGTTCTTTCCTATGTATAACAGACCAATTTAAATATATTGAGGGTGCACAACACACCAATTGATCAAACGATATACCTGATGAGCGGAACAGTTGGGATTTTGGTTACCAAAAAAGCAAATTAGTAATTGCGTTCGCTCGTTTCTGTTTCTGTTTCTATTTCTGTATCTGTTTTTGTTTTTTGCTTGTTCTCACCGGAGGCTTTGAAAGTTCTAAAACACGTTGATCAAAATTATTACTCCAGGGTCATTGAGAGTTCTAAAACACGTTGATCAAAATTATTACACCGGAGGCTTTGAGAGTTCTAAAACATGTTGATCAAATTATATACCCAACTGCGTTCGCTCGTTTCTGTTATTTTAACACCAATTCAGTTTTTTCTCCGTTCTTTTCTATCTATAACAGACCAATTTAAATATATTGAGGGTTCCACAACACATCAGTTGATCGAACGATATACCTTATGAGCGGAACGGTTGAGTTTTTTTGGTTACCAAATAAGCAAACTAGTAATTGCGTTCGCTCGTTTCTGTTTCTGTTTTTATTTCTGTATCTGTTTCTGTTTTTTGCCTGATCTTACCGGAGGCTTTGAGAATTCTAAAACATGTTTATTAAAATTATTACACCGGAGGCTTCGAGAGTTCTAAAACATGTTGATCAAAATTATATACTCAACTGCGTTTGCTCGTTTCTGTTATTTTATTTCTATTTCTGTATCTGTTTTTTGCCTGTTCTTACCAGGGTCGTTGAGAGTTCTAAAACACAAATGGCGAGAGATAATCAATTTGTGGTTATTGGGTGTTCTCCCAATAACCACCTACTACTGGGATAAAACGATACGAGATAAATCGATGTTCCAACCAACTCAGAGAGGCAGAAGCAGCAAAATAGAATGCGAGCACTCACCTTGGACTGCGTCTGCTCTTTGTTGACCTTCCACCTTCAGCTCGTCCTAGGTGTGATGAGGAGATTTTGGTTCTCGTAGTGACCGTGCAAGGTAGGATGAGTAAGGCTAAGGTCTCACGAAGCGGTTTTCACCCGTGCCCGCCGCGGTTGCGGGCCCGCAGCTTTTGTAGAATACAGATATTTATGTAATAAATTAAAGCACATTTCACGACGCGTTTTACGCCCGCGGCGTGTACGGTTGTTTGCGGGTCCCCCTGCACCGGCGGTCATCTTGTACCGGCGGGCGCGGGACGCGGTCACGCAGCCGCGGCGGGTTGCACCCGCGCGTTCTGCGGTCGGTTGGCGGGCGACCGCGCGTGGACAGCGGGGGCAGCAACCGCCTTTCTTCAACAACATCTTGCGATTATCAACCGCCAAGTTTGCGAGCGATAATCGCAACCGCGACGGCTGCGTAACCGCACAAAAGTCCGGTCTCGTGAGTTTTGAAAATAAAACTCCATTCCGCCACCGCGGCGGGCACGGGTGAAAACCGCTTCGTGAGTCCTTAGCCTAATTTTGGTCCCTTCAAGCCAAAATATGACCAACGCGGACACCGAGCACGGATATTTTGTGGTTTTTATCTGATTTTCACAACGGCCGATTTTAGCGGTTAAACAAACGGTTGCGTTCGCTCCAACGTTTTACGAATGAGTGCCGCATGACAGTTGGTTTGACAACTGCGTTTTGGTTGCTTCGTATGTACCGCGAGTGTGGAAGGAACATCGACTTTATTGTCCGACCCTTTCGTTATGCGATAACGGAACATACGGCAAACCACAGAAAAGAGGCAGACCACAGAATAGGTGGGATGATGACATCAGACAGGTCGCAGGAACAACATGGAGAAGAGCGGCTAGAATAAGACCGGAATAGAGAAGGTTGGAGGAGGCCTTTGCCGACTGGCAAACGGACATACAAAGGAGAACAAAGCGTCAAATACTTTTATAGCACAGTGTGACCTAAACCCGAACTTTACGCTCGCTTTTCCGTGACTTAAATAGTCGATTATTGCACGAGGCTTAACTTCACGCCGTGCGATAATCTTCTATTTGACGGAAAATCGTAGCAAGCGTAAAATACAGGTTTATGTCACACTGACAGCTATAAAATAATATACGATACTCGTAACTTAAGTTGTCTATTATTATTAATATACATTAATAATAATATTAGACAACGCACACGTATTGTAATATACTATTGTGATATGAATATGTATATTATCTTTGTATTGTATTCCGAAATAAAGAGGCTAAGTATTATAAGGTAACAAGCACGACGCTCTCCTGATGGTAAGCGATGACGTCTACCTATTACCAATACAGCGCCATGCAAAATTCTGGACAGACAGAATTTTGCATGTCATTGTACTGCGCCGGTTACCTTGACACCACGGAAATATTAATAATATCTACTTTATTATTCATATTTTTGCGCTTGAGACGTAAAGATGTTGTGTCTCACATGCCCAGTAATTTCACTGGACACCTTGACATTTCAACCGAAACATTCCTGTTTCACGGCTGAAAATGAATTGGCAAAGGGGTGGTACCGCCTCAGGCAGACTAGCAGAAGTTCTGCCACAACAAAGAATGTCTCGGTCGCTTCTAAAATTTTTGAATTATTTTATTTAAAAAGAATTTATTTTAAGACACTTACCTCAGTTGTTTGCAAGCTTTCCCCAACGCCAAAGTTTCTCGAGTGCCTCTGACATTAATTAGGGTCGCAGTGCGTATAGTTTCATCAAACCGTATAGTTGCCGCCACATGGTAGATCATATTTACCTGAAATAATCAGTATAATGTTTTTATATTAAATGCGATTAGAAAACAATTTGAAAAGTACCTACTGAGATCGCGCCCACAGATCGCAGGACGCCGTGGTGTGGTCGTTTACCTTTACTGTTTAGTTAGCCGCCGTTTAAAAAGGCATTTCTAATTAAGCTATTTTAAATTTCGTCGTAACGATACTTCGCACCGTGGCATAATTGGCAAAGCACCGGAACATGTTATTCCGGAGGTTGCGGGTTCAAGTCCCGTCGGTACGATGAAATTTTGGATTTTGTTTAATAATTTACAAAAATATTAAGTGTGAAACACTTCAAAGAAACATAATATTTGATTTACGCAGTGCAACATCTCTCGTCGGATTAGAAAACTGTAATGATTTCTTCCGAATGATTAACTTACGTAATAAGTAGTCATAGATTGCGCCACCAATGCATAATTGGGTTAACAAAATGTAATTAACTAATTTCGTCGTAACGATACTTCGCACCGTGGCTTAATTGGCAAAGCACCGGAACATGTTATTCCGGAGGTTGCGAGTTCAAGTCCCGTCGGTACGATGAAATTTTGGATTGTGTTTGACAATTTATAAAGGCATTGTTTACCTGAACGCCTGAAATAAATTTAGCTATTTTATTAACTAGCTAGTTTCATTAAACAGCCAGGCAAACCACTACGGAAGAAGAGCTTGTCCTCAAGATAATATTATAGTGTTATTGTTTATGCGGCTTAGGGATGGCCCGTGAGCCATCCCTGCCGCTCCTCAACCTATTGTCATTATTTTTTTATTTCTTTTTTGTAGGAAACCTAGCGTTTGACCACTATATTAAAAGCTTTTTAATGTTGTAATACGAAAACATCTAAACGTATTTTTGTCACACGTTCACCCTATTGTATGAACAGCTCACACAGTGTGTATGGCTACTGACTAGTGATATTTGAGAGACTGAGGAACAGCAAATTTCATCGATGAATTACTCATAATAGGGTTCCCAACCCCTCATTTGGCGATGGCTGTCATTTTAATTTTTAGATATTTATTTTTGACAGCATTTTTGATAGCCCTGCAGCAGGGCTAGCATGGCCCCGGTGGAAAGACAAAATGATTTCCCTGTTTTTCGCCACAGACAGGAGATCAACACAACAATTTAAACGCTTGGTGAAGTTTAACCCCGAGTTTTGATTTTGTTTCATATTATAAATTTTAAAAAAAGAATAGATTAGAAGTCAGCGGACGTTTATAATTGTCGAAAAACTTTACTTATAATTTGCCTTCTCCACCAAACAAAACACGGATAGGTGGAAAGACAAAATAGTCCCTTTGCCATGCAAGAATGAAATAAAATCCTGTATCTTTGTACCTGGACGCCATAGAGACGACGTTTTTAGGGTTCCGTAGCCGAATGGCAAAAAACGGAACCCTTATAGATTCACCATGTCTGTCCGTCTGTCTGTCTGTCCGTCCGTATGTCACAGCCATTTTATTCCGAAACTATTAGGACTACAGAATTGAAACTTAATAGGTGGATGTATTTCCGATGTTATCCAAAAAAAAATATATAAAAGTTTAAGTATAGGGAGGCATCCCATACTGAAACAAAAAAAAAATTTTTCAAACCTATACGTGTGTGTCTATGAAAATGACATTGAGGTTCCAAAAATATTTTTTTCTCAAAGTCTATAATTTAAAAGATAAATCTAAATCTTTTAAATGATTAAGATTGGAGTTTTTGAGATATAGCGACCGCAAATATAACTTTGTTTTTCATTCAAACACTATGAAAAACAAAGTTGTTTTTGTAGTTGCGAAAAATCATAGTTATAGAATACTCTACTGTGTTACGGAACCCTACTAGTGCGAGTCCGACTTGCACTTGGCCAGTTTATTATTTTTTTTTATTTTACTTTTTAATTGATTTCCATTTGCTTTCAGCTATAAGAAAACCTTTTGTTGAACAACATTTGCAAGGTAATTTTTTATGGTGTATAATGGAGAGTATTATATCCTTTTTAATACCATACCTCTCTCGTGATCATATCCCAGTCTGCGTCAGAAATGCCAAGCCGTAAATCAGTGACGTCACCCGTGATGCCTACTATTCGGTCTTCTACACCAGGCTTATTTTTCTTCAGTATATCAAACACCTGTAGTAGATTAAAATATTTAAAGGTATAATTATTTAAAACGGCTCTACACTCACGGGTTAAGATGTCGAAATTACTCCGACACGTTTCGGACATTTTTGATGTCCATTTTCACAGGAGTCAAGCCTACCGCGCGTCCCTCGAGCGACGGGATTCGGCACGTAACTGAAAACTGTCCGAAACGTGTCGGAGTAATTTCGACATCTTAACCCGAAAGTGTAAAGCCATTTTAAATAATTATATGTGTTATTTTTACGATAATTTTCATAAACAAATATTTAAAGATTTAAAAAAAACTTAAAAAGTACACATTTTTAACCGCTTTCACAAAAAAACGAGGAGGTTCTCAATTCAACATTTTTAAATGTTTGTTACCTCAGAACTCCGTCAAATCTAAAATTCTATTTTTGTTTGAGAGATTACATCTCCAGAGATATGGAGATAAACAATATAATCAAATTTGTATACTTTGATGACATGCTTATAGGTACTGGCTACTTTGACTATCGCGGCATGTGAAGTCGTTTTTTTTTGTTATGTAAACTGTCTTAAATTATTATTCATTATAGTCTTGACTTTAGAGAGGGAGAAAGGGAGCTTTTTTGGAGAGAGGGCGCTGTGGTGGTGTGTGGTATTATCAACATTGACTCCGAGATTTTTTTTGCTAAATACATGCAAATAAACGAAGTTAAGAGCGACCGCGGGATGCACTTTACCATACAAATGTATTCCCCGTTTCCTCCCTGGAAAATGCTTCTAGAGCAAAATTTGTTTTCACAAAAAATCGAGGTCTGCTGTAGCTACGCCCCTATCATTTGCTTTTTTTGACCAATCAATTGCAAATAGAAATATGACCCATCAAAAATCTCACAGAGGAGATTAAAAGGCAAATATTTCTTTTTGCAACAGCAGACCTTGATTTTTTGTAGAAACAATTTTTTCCTCTAGGAGCATTTTCCAGGGAGGGAACGGGGGAATACATTTGTATGGAAAAGTGCACCCCGCGTGCCCTCTTAATTTACAATTGAAAAGTTAAATAAGTGTTCAAAAGGAGTTTAGGCGGGAACGTGGAAAAGTGTGTGATCTCATTGTATTTTTTTCCTAAAATGTGTGTTCTTCCGCGAGTTAATGTGTAATAAATGTGGATTATTAACCATTAAGTGCCGGTGAATGTGTGCGAGTGTAAGGAAACCGCACAATGTTGAAAAACATGACTGAAAATCTTCAGTAAACACCACATTTTTACTGAAGGTATGACTTAGACTAGATTTTTACTTGAAAACTGACCTGATATGTGACTTTGACCCATCTCTACGACTTAAATTCATAGAAACTTGAAGAATTTCAATACTTGACACTGGCTAAATACACTAATCGTGTGGAGCCATAATAAAAATAAAAAAAAAGTGTTTAAAAATTACGAAAAAACGGAAGTTCACAATTGACAATAAAATAGTGCAGTAAAAATAAATTTCATACGAACAGTGACTTTTTTACTCAATAGTAATAGTAATAAAATAAAATAAATATACGTGTAATTATTGCAGCAATAGCCCATTGGCAAAAGCATCGGCCTGGCGATTGAGAGGTCGTGAGTTCAATCCCCATTGCACCATTGACGTAAACCCACTCCAGACACAAGCATATTTAGCTTATTAGTTGGAGGGGTTGACAAGACTTCTAGTAATGGGCAACCCACATTGCTAGTAAGCTTTAAAAAAATAGGCACTCACAGAATCGGTTAACATCGCCTGCAATCTTTCCTTCATAGCTTTGCCCTTCTTCGGCCTAATTAGGACATACACTTTCTTGATATCGCAAGATCTGAAACATTAATATTCTTTTTCATTTATTCTTAAAACTCAATACTCTCATAATCAATAATCAACTCAATAATTCTCTTTGTACTTATAGATTTAATAAACTGGCCAAGTGCAAGTCGGACTCGCACTCGTAGGGTTCCGTAACACAGTAGAGTATTCTATAACTTTGATTTTTCGCAACTACAAAAATAACTTTGTTTATCATAGTGTTTGTATGAAAAACAAAGTTATACTTGCGGTCGCTGTATCTCAATAACTGCTGACTGTATCTCGTTCAAACCAATTTTCGTTGTTAGTTTTTATTGAAATCTACAGAATATATTTTTTCTAGATTTTTCACTCCCTTACTTTAGAAGTTAGAGGGGGGGGACACACACATTTTACCACTTAAGACGCGCCTATCTTTGAAATGATTGACTTTGAGAAAAAATGATTTTAGAAACCTCAATGTCATTTTTAAAGACCTATCCATAAATACCCCACACGTATGTTTGACGAATAAATTTTTTTTTGTTCCAGTTCCATGTATGGGATGCCCCCCCTTAAACTTTTATATATTTTATTTTTGTATAAAAATCGGAAAGCCGTTCACAGAATACATCTACCTACCAAGTTTCAATTCTGTAGTCTTAATAGTTTCGGAATAAAATGGCTGTGACATACGGACGGACAGACAGACAGACATGGCGAATCTATAAGGGTTCCGTTTTTTGCCATTCGGCTACGGAACTCTAAAAAGGGAATTTAACGTGACTTACGCGATATCGATATAGCGAATGAAAGCGTCGGCGAGCGCCCCGCACTCAAGGTCCTGAAGAAGGCCTCCGGATGAGGCCGAAACATATGTCGATCGCTATATCGACATCGCGTAAGTCACGTTAAATTCCCGTTTTTAAATTTATAAGTTTAAAATGAACGTGAGTTTTTATAATAACACTCTTTGTATTGAACGTTTACAAACACTTTAAAAATACCTATTTACTTACCATTTACCATTTGATTATTGATGTGATATTGATTTGATTATTTGATTACCATTTGATTATTATAAAAAGTATCACATAAATTATAATTGACCTGTTGGTCTGCTACTATGTATGTAAAAAGCAGGTGTCTGATTCCATTGTGGAGGTATTTCTGCATCATCACAGACACATAAGTACCTACCTATAACCGGCGATCATGTATGAAAGCGCTCATGAAAATGGCAGAAGCGAAAGAGGTATGTCAAGATCGTAGCATGTGGAAGAAATAGTCTACCTGTCCCAACGGGAAAATGTATGTATGTATCACAGGCACAAGCAAAAGTAGTGATTATTTTTAATTTTGACGTACAGTAAATTTTACCCTAAAATTTGGGAAATTTTCCCATTCTTATAACATTTTGCCTTTAAGGCGGCGTCTTTTTAACCGACTTCACAAAGAAGGAGGAGGTTCTCAATTGTCGGAATCTTTTTTTTTATATAAGTTCACCGATTACTCGAAGATACCAGATCCGATTTGGAAACATTATTTTTTTGTTTCAAAAGGTACTGCTCAGAAAGTCCCATTTAAATTTTAACGATATTGAACGAGCCGTTTTTAATATATCAACATTTATATTACGATGCATTTATATACCTTGATGACATGCTACTAACTACTGGCACAGATTATATAATAGTTACAACGTCTGCTGGCTACTTTGACTTGCGCGACGTTTGAAGTCGGTTCTTTTAGTTTTTTTATACGATCTTAAATTATTTAATTTGATCTATGGTTTTGTTGGCATCTCATGGCGAGACAAAGGATGCCGACTGCTACGTACCTTGCTATCTTTGACCCAGTTTTACAAATGATTGTAAAACTGTGCCTTTAACTACGTAGGGTAGTCAGATAGAGATAATATAAGCAAGCTGGCTGGCAGCGGTTGCTCAGTTAAGTGCCATAGGAAAGGCCGATGTACAGCAACGAATAAAATAGTCTGATGACATAGAGGTACATGTAAACCAGAGGCGCCCATCAAAAACTGACTTACGTGCGAAGCGACGCGCGATCGGGCGTGAGGAGTACTTACGCTAAACTAAGCGAGATGTAGATTCAGCACTGATTTTTATTTGAACGTAGGGCTACTTCGCGACGCCACATTTGGTACGTAGTACATATGTACAACATCGATGTCTGATGATGACGATGATGTAATTTATAGACAGTACCTGAACAGTTTTTCAATGAGTTGTTTTCCAATGAAGCCAGTACCGCCTGTGAAGAACAATGTAGCGTCACGGTAGAAACACTGGATGTCAGAAGTCCCACTTAACGTCGCTTCGTCAATAGGCTTGACGAGCTCCATAGCGTCTTGCATAATTTTTGCAGCCGGATCCATTTTGGCTTCAGTTTTCTACAAAAGACAGAAGAAAAGTGTTAGAACTCTTGCTAGTTTAGTTTTAAGGTTCCATACCTTAAAAGGAAAAAAGGAATCCTTATACGATCACTTTGTTGTCCGTCTGTCTGTCCGTCTGTCCACCTGTCAAGACATTTTATCTCCGGAATGCGCAGAGGTATTACTTTGAAACATGTACTAAATACTTGGGTCTACCTACGGTATCTGTCGGCTGTGAAAACATCAAACCTGTAAATAAACGCGATCATAAGATATATCGTTTATGTCATATATTTTGCGATTTCACAAGGGAATCGAGGGCCCGGTGGCGTAATCGGGAGAACGGTCGGCTTTGATGTCGTGGTACCGAGTTCAAACCGCCGTGCACCAATGGATTTTTCTATCGAAAAATGTATGTGCGCTTTTCACAGTGGCCCTCCGGTGAAGGAAAAACATCGTTAAGAAACCAACAACCCCCGCATGGTGGTAGGACACTATCTAGTGTCCGGCCGGCCAGCTACCACCCTCAAGTTAGAAAATCTATCACCAAACATCTAATGTGTTCCGGCAGCCATCCTTGAGAGCCAGTTCCCATTCTAGGCCTAGCGTGCTTACCATCTTCGACCGCATCATCACTTACCAACAGGTGAGATAGTGGTCAAATAGCTAGCCTATAAAGTATTAAAATAAAAAATCAAAACTTACTACATTACTTTGTACAACTATATACATTGGTCAGTATTATACTGACCAAAAATCATGAAATTTGGCAAGAAGCAAGGTATTGAACCACTTATATAAGAATAAATCTGAAAACCGTAAACATTGTGTCAATAAAAAAAAAAAAAGGAATTTACAATTACAAACTTATTATTTGTGGCTGGTGCAGTACATTTCCTATGGTTCGAACTGCAAAGTTAAGTTTTTCCTTTAACCTAGTTCAGGAAGTTGGTACAGAAGCCTGGAAGGACGAGTCTAACTCGACTTGGCCAGTTATTTTTAAAAGGCTTACTAGCAATGTGGGTAGCACATTACTAGTAGTCGTGTTAACCCCTCCAACTAAGCTAAATATGCTTGTGTCTGGAGTAGGTTCACGTCAATAGTGGAATGGGTGGCGATCGAACTCACAACCTCTCGATCGCCAGGCCGACGCCTTAGCCATTGGGCTTTTAGCGCTGAAACCTTAAAATGTCCTTCGAAAAGTAATAAAACATCAAAATTGATGGCAAAAAAAACCTGTCCAGTGAAATTACAGGACGAACGAAAATCGATATCTAGATGTCGATGGCGTTGATTTACTCAGCCTATTTAGACACCACAGGAGAAGCATTATATCGATGTTCCACCAGACTTGCTGCCAAAAAGTAGCTTACCACCACTAGTGAAAAAATCTGCCGCCATAACCTTACGGTGTTCCGGCAGCACAGCGCTCGGAAGTCTTTCCATTCTAGGCCTAGCGTGGTCGCCAATGTCGCCATCCTTGACCATCATTGTCAATACCAAAGTCATAAATGCGAAAGTCAGTTTGTATATTTGTTGTTTGGAACTTCTTCACGGTCAAACGGCTGGACAGAGGTTGGATTTACCAGACATTTTGGACAGGGATAGGCAGTACTTAGACCATATGATACTTTTAAACGCGGGCGAAGCCGCGGGACTCAGTTAGTTTTATTCGATAGATCAAACTATATTGACATCAAATTGATTTATATAAGTTGGGATCTGCAGAAATAGCTAAGCTAATAATGTTTACGTAGTAACTATGATGGTATATTCTATTCTGTGGTTTCACTGGAAATATTTTATTATTTTTCGAGACGCATAATTTTCAATCTGTGATATATTCTTAATTATTGATTTAAATTATATACTGTAAAGGACAATTTTAATCTATAATATATGACCAAGGTAATTAACGTAATTATTACATTTGATAAGTATTAATACAGTATTGTAGAACACTTGGAAGTTATATAATGTTTTTTATTTAAAAATTAAAGATTAAAATGGTTACTATGAGTCAAGAGATAGACATATGCTATTGCGGACTTTTATATAGGTCTTATTAAATTCTATAAATATTACATAGACACATTTCTTATATCTATTTCCGTTTAGGCAGTATCGCGTAAAAACGTGTTTTCTCGACCGTTTTATTGTCGACTTAGGTTGCAAAATAGGTCTCCGCGAATGTACCTATGATTTTAATCGCATAATATATATCCTATTTTCATTCTGAAAGTCCATTCTATATATTAGTGAAAGAATTTTTAAAATCGGTATAGTAGTTTTTGAGCCAAATCAATACCATACAATAAATACAAATATCCAAATGTTCTCTCTTTATAATACTAGTATAGATTTTAATTTCAAAGAGGTATCCGTCGACTTCATAGCAATAGAAGTCGATGGAGGTACCTAATGTCGCCAGCTTTTCGTATACAGCAGAAAGCGACCTAAATTTCATTTTTTAACCGACTTCAAAAAAGGGGGAGGGTTCTCAATTCGACCGCATATATATATATTTATATATATAATTATATATGTACATATATTATATATATTTTTATGTTTCTTCGCGGATAACTTCGTCATTTATGAATCGATTTAGATTATTCTTTTTTTGTTGGAAAGGAGATATCTTAAGTGTGGTATCATGGTAATTTTATTGATGTCTGATAAGTATATCAGAGATATAGAGATAAACGTCTTAAAATTGGTACTAAACATTAATAGCGCGGCATCGAAGTCGGTTCTTTTTAGTTTTTTAAACGATCTTATAGTTCTATTCAGTTATTAAACAGTAAAAAAAATTAACGTCTGTCCCTGGAAACTGTGCCAGTATTTAACAATTCACCATATTATTAAGATCGGGCTCAGTGGGCGCACCTTGGGAGAGGCCTACGTCCAGCAGTGGACAGACACCGGCTGATGATGATGATGATATTATTACACCACTTTTGAGGGCCCGGTGGCGTAATCGGGAGAACGGTCGGCTTTAATGCCGTGGTACCGAGTTCAAACCGCCGTGCACCAATGGATTTTTCTATCGAAAAATTTATGTGCGCTTTTCACAGTTGCCCTCCGGTGAAGGAAAACATCGTTAAGAAACCAACAACCCCCGCATGGTGGTAGGACACTATGTAGTGTCCGCCTGGCCAGCTACCACCCTCAAGTTAGAAAATCTTTCACCAAAACATCTAATGTGTTCCGGCAGCCATCCTTGAGGGCCAGTTCCCATTCTAGGCCTAGCGTGCTTACCATTTTCGACCGCATCATCACTTACCAACAGGCGAGATAGTGGTCAAACGCTAGCCTATAAATATAAAAAAAAAAGTAACTACGAGATCGAGATAGTAAGTATCAAAACGTCCTGTTATTTCACAGCACACTTTGCCTTTGAAACATATATTCAACTGACTTTTAAAAAGGAGGAGGTTCTCAATTAGTCTGTATGCTTTTTTTGTAGGTATGTCACGTGATTACTCCGTCAATTGTGAATCGATTCAAATGATTCTTTTTTTAATTGGTAGAGTACATTTCCAAGGTAATCCCACTGTAATTTCATCGAGATCTGATCAGTATCTCCAGAGATATATCGATAAACGTCTCAAACTTGCTAATGAAACTGACTCGCGGAGCATGGAAGTCGGTTGTTTTAGTCTTTAAACTATCTTAATTATTTCGTTTAGTAAACGATCTTAAGTAATTCTTGCGTTTAATTGACAAAACACTATAAAAACGTGTAAATATATTTTAAGTGTGATTTACTTACTGCACAAATATTAAAGACTGAGTAACGATTATAAGTAAAACACCATGAGACGCTTTGACACCAACTGTCCAAAAATGTAGTTAGTAGATAAATATTATTCAAATTTATTTAAAATTATTTTCGAATGCTGACTGACGAAATTTTATATGAATATTTACTAAAAATAGTGAACTATAGTTACGGAACAGGAATGATAATGCAGTATCGTAGGTTTGTTTTGTCGTCGACTTATTAATTCATTTTCATTAATCATCGTCTATTTACATGAAATAGAAGTAAAGCTGGGTGCATGCAAGCATGATTCAAAGTCAAAGTCAAAGTCAAAGCATTTATTCAGTATATGGGCAAATTAAAAATTAGCACTTACACACGTCAAATAACATTAAATAGATCATATTCAACAAAAAATATAGATATAACAGAAACATAACGCTTTGAATTTACAAAAAAAAAACAAAGGTATTGAGCCATTCAGCTTTCATCTAGACGTCGAACGTCACACTTAAAACACATGTTTAATTCCCCTTATTAATGTAGGGTTGCCAACCGTACCATTACGTGCACCCGCAACCCAGTGCATGTTTCAGTACTTCAGACAATTTTTATCCAAAAAATTGTGAAATAATGAAACATAATAGATAAATAAAACGCAGACTAATTGCAGTACAAATCATGTTCCGAATGGAACTGATTGTCCGACTATCAGCCGCATAATACCGTCGTAACAGGCAACCCTAGATCTGCAAACAAAAGATGAAAACTGATTGACTGTTGAATCTACTGTTGATTATATTGAGGCCTTAAGGTGGTACGATTTCCATACAAAAGTATAATGCACAAATATAAGTAAATGGAGGGAAAACTTGCACTGAAATCACATCTGTTGGTCTTTTATAAGTATTTACGGGCCGGGAAATGTATTTACCTACATGATTTGATTGATTGAGATGAAATTATTTCTAATAATAGTAAAATTCAAGTTAAACCAAAAAAATATTGATTGAATAATATGTTTATATTATTCATTTAAATCATGTAGATAAATATAATTCCCGACATGTAAAGACTTATACAGGACGAAAAGATATGATTTCAGTGCATATTTTTGCTCCGTTTACTCATATTTGTGCATTATAGTTTTGTATGGAAATCGTACCCCCTTAATATAAAAGTTCCAGACATCAGAGTTTGTATATTAATGTTAGTTTAGTCTATAGGGCTAAAGGTACGACAATACCGCGGCGTCCTGCGTGCGCGATCTAGGCGGCGATCAGAATGCGCAGTAGTATTTGTACCGACTGGTTCACACCAAACGCGATCTACGGCGATCAAAAAACGATTGAAAATCAGATCGCGAACGCGCACGCGGACGCAGGACGCCGCGGGGTGGTCGTACCTAAATGTAACATAAAAATTGCAATTGCCTGAAATAAACGATTGGATGACAGCTGAATGGTTCACTAAGTTTGTTTTTTTTTTAATTCAAAGCGTTAAATTCTGCTTTTGCTATGTTTACTTGATAATTGATTATGATTTATGATTTTGAGGTGCATATGTGCGTGCGTAATTCATACTGCCTGCATACTGAATAAAAATGCTTTGATTCTTGATTTTTCTTGATTATATTAAAAACAATACATACACTCTTTATTGTATACCAACATAAATAAGACAAAGAAAATAAAAACAAACATAATAACTATTAGGTTACAACGGGTGGTCTTATTGCTAGCAGCATTTTTCAGCATTTCTCCCAGACAACCTTTGGATGGACAGAAATACAGGAAGTAGTAGACATAGGTGTATATATAGGTAGGTTAGAATAATATTATATTATTTTACGGTGTAAAATACTAAACATGCAACTACAACGCCATCTAACGAATATCTAACGAACTTCTAACACCAACTAAGCGAACGTTAACACAAAGGTGTTAGGGTAGGTAATTAATATTATCTATTAGTAAGGTCTAAACAATCGCCCATTGATGGCGCTATAGTACAAAACACGTTTTTTGAATGGGACCCCCATTAATTTACCCCCCCATTGAAATACATCATCTGTAAAAATTTCAACTGTCTTACTATCACGGTTCATGAGATACATCCTGGTGACAGACGGACAGACAAACAGACAGACAGACGGCCAGCGGAGACTCAGTAATAGGGTTCCGTTGGTACCCTTCGGGTTCGGAACCCTAAAAAAGAAGAGAGACAATAGAGACAATAGTATCTTATTCTTCGAAATTAAATCTAGTCGTTCGAACATTTTACGCTCCAAATATAAACATAACATTTATCTGCCCCAAGCTAATAACACATTATATCATAAAAGTTCTTATTTTACTGCAATTAAGATTTACAACCACCTACCATTAAATATTAAATTGTTAACGAATCCACAATAAAAATCTTGGTTGCTTACTAATTTTATACCTTAACTGAGTTTTAACAAAATTAATTTTGTTACAAGGTATCTATTTTTCAATGTATAGTAACATAGCATTTATTACTAAGCATACCTATTTGTAAATAATATTACGTAAGTAGAACTAAAATTAAAGATACTACATATAGTTATTAGCTTAGATTCATAAATACTATTTATAATATTGTACGCCTGAAAAAGGCAAACTGTTGATACTACCATGTAACGAATTTACCATCTATTTGTACACAGTTTCAACACTAAAGATATTTTGATTTTGATTTTGATTTTGAGAGAAAATAAAAAATAACTTAAAAAAATTGTATATTCCCATATGTGTGCATGGCTTTAGGTTAATTACCATGAATGCATATTCAGTTAGCAGTGCTTATGTTGTTACCCATTAATATGGATTCTGATTCTAAATTAGGGCAATTTTAGGTGGATAGACTCAAAGTGACTTTGCTAATTAATGGACAGCCTAATTGAACCTATGTTCAGGATTAGTCGATATTAGTGTACCTTACCTGATTATATAAGTGGCATTATAAGACATTTTAAATACTTTAGATCGTTACTTTAGATCGTTTAAAAAACTAAAATAACCGACTTCAAAAGCCGCGCTATTAATTTTCAGTACCAAGTTTGAGGTGTTTATCTCCATATCTCTGTAGATACCAATCAGATCTTGATAAAATTACTATGATATTACCCCTAGAATATTTTCTTTTCAATAAAAAAATAATCATCAAAATCGGTTCATAAACGACGAAGTTATCCTTGAATAAACTTAAATAGTCTAATACTATAAGAATCTTTGTCCTGACATACTGACTTACTAACTGACAGACAACGCACAGCCTAAACCGCTGGTCGTAGAGACTTGAAATTTGGAGGGTATACAAATATACCCTCCGAATTTCACCTTTACGTACTAAGACAAATCTTAGTACGTAAAGGTGAACTAAGAAAGGATTTTCCAAAATTCACCCTTTTAGGGGATGATATGGGGGCTCAAAATTTGTATCGAGAAACCAGATTAGATAGTCTTTTCTATCCGAAACTTCACACAAGTGGTTCAGTAAAAAAAAATAAGTAAATACGTGTTTCAGGTTTTTTCAAAATTCCACCCCTAAAAGGGTGAAATGAAAATCAATATTGTTTCGGGTTGCGCTGAAATTTGGCATGCAGATAGTTATTACGACGTTAGTTCCATCTGAAAAATGATTTTCTAAAATTCACCCCTTAAGGGGATGAAATGGGGGTTCAAAGATTGTATGGAGGAACAAAATAAGATAGTATTTTCTATTTGAAACTTCACATAACTAAGTGCTTCAGTAAAAAAATAAGTAAACACGTGTGGCAGGCTTTTTTGATATGTCACCCCTAAGAGAGTGAAATAGGGAAACAAAGTCTGAAAATCAATATTGTTTCGGATTACGCTGAAATTTGGCATGCAGATAGTTTTTACGACGTTACTTCCCTCTGAGAAATTATTTTCTAAAATTCACCCCTTAAGTGGATGTAACGGGGGTTCAAGTTTGTATGGAGAAACAAGATTAGATAGTTTTTTTTAAACTTCACACAAGTACTTTAGTATATAGATAAGTGGGGTAATAAATACTGAAATCAATATTGTTTCGGATTGCGCTGAAATTTGGCATGCAGATAGTCGTTTTGACGTAGGTATCCGATAAGAAAAGATTTTAAAAAATTCACTCTTTAAGGGGAAGGGAAGCGGGGATGCAAAGTTTGGATAGTCTTTTTATTCGAAACTTCACACAAGTTCTTCAGCAAATAAATAATTAAATACGAGTTTCAGGCTATTTCAAAATGCTTTACAACAACAATCTTATCGTACTACTTAATCAAAATTCGTTTGTATGGAGAAACAAGATTAGATAGTATTTTCTATTCGAAACTTCATACAAGTGCTCGAGTAAAAAAATAAGTAAATAAGTGTTTCAGGTTTTTTTTTAATTACACCCCTAAGAGGGTGAAATGGGGTAACAAAGTGTGAAAATCAATATTGTTTTGGATTGCGCTGAAATGAAATGCAGATAGTTAGTTCCCTCTAAGAAAGTATTTTCCTAAATTCTCCCCTGAAGGTGATGAAACGGGGGTTCAAAGTTTGTATGGAGAAACAAGATTAGATAGTCTTTTAAATTTGAAATTTAACACAAGCTTAAGTAAGTAAATACGTGTTTCATGCTCTTTCGAAATTCTACCCCTAAAAGGGTGAAGAGGGGTAACAAAGTCTGAAATCAATATTGTTTCGGATTGCGCTGAAATTTGGCATGCAGATAGTTAGTTGTTTTGACATAGGATAAGAAATAATTTTTCAAAATTCACTCTTCAAGGGGATAAAGCGGGGGTTCAAAGTTTGGATAGTCATTTTATTCGACATTTCACACAAGTACTTCTGTAAATAAATAAGTAAATACGAGTTTCAGACTTTTTCAAAATGCCACCCTAACAGGATAAACTGGGGTAACAAAGTCTAAAAATCAATATTGTTTTGGATTGCGCTGAAATGTAGAATGCAGATAGTTATTATGACGTAGGTATCCGATAAGAAAGGATTTTCCAAATTCACCTCTTAAGGAGACGGAACGGGGATTCAAAGTTTGTATGGCAAAACAAGATGAGATAGTATGTTTTATTCGAAACTTTACTTAAGTACTTCTAAAAATAAAGAAGTAAATAGGTGTTGCTGGATTTTTCGAAATGGGGTAGGTAACAAAGTCTGAAAATCAATATGGTTTTTCGGGTTTTATAAATATAAATCCCTTTTTCCCTTAGTCACGTGATAACTTGAAAACGGACGTACCGATTTGACAAATTCTTTTTTGATCTCTTTTATGATAGAAAGGTTTTTACAAAAGAAACGTTATAAGTAAATAAAAGAAGTTTCTGATGCGGGCGAAGCCGCGGGGCACTTCTAGTATATATATATATATACGGTCGAATTAAGTAACCTCCTTTTTGGAAAGTCAGTTAAAAAATGGCAAACAGAGCACTTGTGCATTTGGAAGTCAAGGAGCTTGCCTTACCTAAATAATTACGAGTATATGAATTGACAACCCCTGCGGTATACCAACTCTTTTTAAGCTATTGCATAGCTTCTATCGCGGGCCTAGAGCGTAGATACCGAATCCAGAAATTCCGTTACGAAAATAATTTAACACCCCAAATAATTAAAAACCATTATCCAGCAACATTTCACTACTGTTGATGAAACCAAAGACGACATTATCTCTACTACGCTAAGGCTTAAAAAATGAGGTTCGTTAGATCAAACTGTAATGGACAGTTGGTTTTTTCAGTTGCACAGATTTTGTCTTCTAGTTCTTTTTTCTAATATAAATTCCGAATTCTATTAATTTTCAAATTATGTCAAGGGTGAACAAGTTCTCGGAACTTTACATAATTTCTCCTTGTTAAACACTCACTGCCTTCATACATGTAGCGTGACATAGATAGGTGTATAGGTATTTATCATCTATGTACAACAGTGAATATCTGTACTCGTATAATTTGTGTACAAAGTGTTTTAAATATGAATAAACAAAGTGCATTGATCAATGAAGAAAGTCACGAAAAAAAAGTGAAAGAAAATGAGTGAGTTCTCTATATACATACATTTTATTATTATTATCACAAATGCAGTATTATTTTTTGTTTTGTTAATTTATATATAATAAAGATAACCAAAATTTTTGACATCAAAATGAGCGATATTAAAAGTAGCTCACTTCATATTTATATAATAAAAGAAAAAAAATGTTTTCTTATCGGTCACCACGCTCAAAAAGTGTAACTTGAATTAATATCAAAGAAAAAAAATATTAATGCATAAATAAAAAAATGCTATGCAATAGCTTTACCGCGGCTGTCCCCGAGTGCCACACGTCTTTTTTTATAACTTTACCACTATCTCGCCTGATGGTAAACGATGATGTGGTCGAAGATGGTAAACACGCTAGGCCTAGAATATTGACTATCAAGGGATGTGTGCTGCCGAAACCCCGTAAGGTTATGACGGCAGACGTACTGCCAAGGAATGGAATTCTTTGCCTTAGTCGGTGTTTCCCGATAACTACCACCTGGGGGTCTTCAAGTCACGAGTGATTAGGTATCTTCTAGGCAAGCGTGCTACATCTTGGACCACATCGTTACTTAACATCAGGTGAGATATTGGTCAATCGCTTGCCTATATTGAGCATTAAAACATATCTCCTTAGTGGTAAGCTACTTTTTGGTAACAAGTCAGGCGGCACATCGATATAATATGTTTCTATAACCTGTGGATGAACACCCGTGCTACGATTTGATCCGGCTACCTCTTGCTTAGAAGTCATGGCATCTATCCTTTACGCCAACGGGTATCTTATACTATGGACGATATATATTAACACCTATATGCATAGTCGGTTCCTTAAGATTTCCTCCACTCGAATGTGGTTTAACTCAACCTCAAGGACAAAATCGGTATGCAGAATGTTTTTTAAATCCTCGACTTGAGCAAATTCCTCAGTCGAGTCGAGTGAACAACTGTCCAACTCAAGGTACGTCGCGATCTTAAGGTCTCCTCAAAGCTTGTTACCAGCGCTTTGTACGTTATTTCTGAGGTTATTTCAAGTTTTAATACATAATGAATATCGTCCCATAAAGCTGATGATGAGGAATTCCTTAGAAGATTTCGATTTAGAAAAGACAATAATAAATGTCTCGAATGGAGGTTCCTCACTGGAGGGTGAAGCCGTAACTGAACATACTAATTTCAAGGGTGTTTTCAAGAATTCCTTGAGGTGACCTCGACTAAGGTCGAGTAGAGGAGGTCTCAAGAAAATAACTCTGCATATGGGTGTAAGTATATTTCTAAATAAATAAAGACTAAATACTTCTCCAGTTCATATTGTTTTATTCATAATTACTATAATATTACTAATAATATCGTTTAAAAACTAAAAAACAACCGACTTCAACGCCGCGCTATACATTTTCAGTACCAATTTTGAGATGTTTATCTCAATATCTCTGGAGATACTTATCATACCTCGATAAAATTTCCATGGTACCACACTTGGGATATCTCCTTTCGAACAAAAAAAGAATAATCGAAATCGGTTCATAAACGACGAAGTTATCCGCGAACAAACATAAAAAAAAATAAAAAAAATTAAAAAAAAAAAAAATATACGGTCGAATTGAGAAACCTCGTCCTTTTTTTGAAGTCGGTTAAAAATTGACATACAGTCATGTTGATTCACTTGTGGTTGTTAGGTTTTATTAGCCTATAATTATGACATTATCACTTATACTAAAATACTGCTTTTTAACCAACTTCACAGAAAAGAAGGAGGCTCTCAATTCAACTGTTTTTTTAAATATAGATATTTGTTACCTCAGAACTCCGACAAATCTTAACCGATTTGAAAAATTCTTTTTTTGTTTGAGAGATTATGCCTCCCGTTTGGTACCATTCAAATTTTATCGAGATCTGATAATCATCTCCGGAGATATGGAGATAAACAATATAAACAAATTTGATACCTCGATAACATGATTATGGCTAGTGGATATTTTCACTATTGCGGCCTGTGAAGTCGGTTTTTTCATTTTATACGATCATAAATTATTATTATATTACTACTACTATACACATTTGCTATACATAAAAAATTCAAAATAACTAACAAATTAATATATGCAGACTTATATTATAAAAACGTTTGTATCTCTGTCACTCTGTTTGTTTGTTACCTAATCACACCTAAAAGGATGATGCGATCTTACTGAAATGTAACAAGGATATACTTTGGACATAGCATGAGGGTGAACATAGGCTACTTTTATGTTAACATAAAATTATGATTTTTATACATAAACTAGCTGGCCCGGCGAACTTCGTACCACCTAACAGACAATGAATGTCGTGTTACCTTTTAGATGAACTTAATTTAGGCTTATATGAAAGTAATACAATGAATAGTTTAGTAATGTATTATGGCAATACAGAAATAGAATAAAAATACAACAATCAAGTACTTCAACCGCTTGTCAGCAAGACATGATGGAATGAAACAATGTTATTATTGTTTATAGATAAGGGCTGCCGCGGCATGTGCAGGAGGAGCTAGCGTGGGAAAAAATATTCAAGCGGGGTCTTAACTTGACAATAGTTCGATTGAGTTTAATTTTAATTGTAAAAATATAATCACTATTATTTAATTTTAATTCTGAAGAAGTATACTTACTTCATGAAAAAGAGTGTGTGTACTTATGTACACGCATTAGAAGTTATACTTCTGTGGCGAATGGAAAAAAAATAACTAAAATGCAGTAGTGATTAACGATAAACATTAAAATTAATCAAAAAGATTTTATTTAAATAAAAAAGGTTTTATTAACGTAAAAATATGACGTTTAATATGACATATACAACTTGAACATAGTCATGCCACCTAGAACTAACTTCACGGTGTAGAATTTAGGTCGGTGTGCGCGCGCATCGTACCACCTAGAACTAACTTCACGATGGTAAAATTTAGGTGTCGGTGTGCGCGCGCATCGTAAAAATTCACTCTCATCATTTTTCTCTATCGCGCCAGAAGAAGTATAACTTCAATACCTGTCTAATATGTTTATGCCTAATGGATAAGACTGTATACGGCACTCATAAATTGGCTATCTCATTCTTGCATATCTCTGTATTTACTTACATTCTGACAAAATATAAAATTGATTGGGCATTGATTATTATTGTCTTTATTGCCTGTAAGCATACATTTTTTTTAAAGTTTAATTATGGCTCCACACGATTAGTGTATTTAGCCAGTGTCAAGTATTGAAATTCTTTAAGTTTTTATGAATTTTAGTCGTATATATTTTTTTAGTTCAATTATTCCTTGTTTTTAATATTTATCATCCTATTCCTGGCAAAAACAATTCCATAAATACAAAAATGATAAAAATTGGTCCAGCCGTTCTTGAGTTATAAGTGTAGTAACTAACACGACTTTCTTTTATATATATAGATAACTCGGGTCACACAAATGTTTATTGACAGAGCTTTACAGTGATAAAATTCTTTCACTTTTCAACTTTCAATCAACTTTTATTTAGGCGCTTTTGGCAAAATACGGGGCTTTTAAAAGCCCCGTATTAGCTTACAAAGTAAATAATTATTACCTAACAGGCGAACGCTCTTCAACCACCCTGTGTACACATAGATAGAGCATTCTAGCCGCGTCTGACGATGGAGCAGATAGAATGCTCTGTAATATGCCCACATCAAGGTGGTTGATTTTAAACTTCTCGAAAATATCGCTTCTTAGGTTTTTTGACACACATAATTAAGATAGTTTAAAAACTAAAACAACCGAATTCAATGACCACCTTGGAATCGTGTCCTACCGATTAAAAAAATAATCATTCGAATCGGTTCACAATTGACGGAGTAATCGCGTAACATACTTTATAAAAAACATACAGACGAATTGAGAACCTCCTTCTTTTTGGAAGTCGGTTTTACAATGTTAATCATAATGATACATGAAAGATATAATCGATAAATACTAACAAAAAGTGTGGTATAGTATTGAACTCAACTTGGCCGTCAACGGGTTCAGTCCCGCGACACTGCATACATAATTAAATAACTCAGAATTATGAACGTACTTTGTACCAACCAACACTGTATAAATAAATTTATAAGCATAATACCACAGATTATATAATAGTTACTACGTAAATAATACTTTCCGTTGTTAGGTTGGCTACAAAGTACGTTCATAATGTGGGTATCAGCAATGTAGGGAAGTGCCAACTCTTATAACGTAGTAGAGTGATTCAGTACTCTGTGAACGGGTTTAAAGGTCCAGCTCTCGTGAGTTTACATACTGTATATATTTTCGTCGTCAGTATTAGGTTTTGGGACCAGAGTCCCAATGATCGTGGCGTACGGAGGGTCAGGATTACGAGGTGGTGGTAGCTGCGGTGGGCGTTCTTGTATTTCTGCGTACACAACTGTATCTCCCTGTAAAATAAAACAATAAATATAGGTCATATTCTAACCGACAAGCACTTAACCGCTTCCTCACTTGATGTTAAATGAAGATGCGGTCTAAGATGGAATCGTGCTTCCCTGGAATTGGAAGACGGCAGTGAGGCGAGCTACTGCCTCATTGATAATCTAATCTAACTAATCCACAGAGAGAGGCTATTCTAACTCGTCTTCCATTATCATCATCATTAGCCTATTTCTGTCCGCTGCTGGACATAAGCCTCACCTATGGTACCCCACTGAGTTCTAGCTAGGTTTCATTTCTAGAAAACGTCGTTTTAATCGGTGTTTTTAGGCAATGAAAAACTGCTACAATATCATTAGAATACGAAGGTAAACTTCGCCGCCATCTACAAGGTTATGATAGCTCGATGGAAATAGGGCGGTCCCGAAATCAGAAGACCCCGGTTCGAGTCCAGATCAGATGATTATTTTTATCTTTGTTTTTTCATGTTCCTTCTTTTGTGAGAAAAACTCTTTTTTTTTTTTTTTTTTTTTTTTTTTATTATTGTGAGCCAAAAGATTTCCAAAAAAAAACACGATTTACCAAATAAAATACCATCATAGTCATCCAGGGGTACCATGTATTACTAGTACAACGTCATAATAATATTAGTCACGTCAATATTTATAATTCTGAAAATCAACTTACATCATTTAGTGTGGGTCGACGTTTTTTCCTGAAGCATATGATTAATATTATAAGTAATATTAATAAAAATAACACCGCTCCAAGCGATCCTGCTATTACGATGATGTTAGGACCATCGCTGGGCGCATTTATGGACTCACCAGGGGCCCTAACCGTGGGGTCCGTGAACCCCAAATCTGAAAAACAATAAAATAGCACTTTAGAAACAAACTCAAGTAACAAAATTAAAAATTTTGTAGAACACATTCTACGACATCTTAGGCGAGTTGTAGACAAAACATGACTAGTTTTTCTTCTGTTATAACATGCCGTATGACTGTCCCGAGCTTGGGTTGACTCGAATGTGACTCTGACTTGTCATTACGACTTGAATCAACGAAAACTTGAAATATTCTAATACTAGAAGTGCCCCGCGGCTTTGCCCGCGTTAAAGACTTCTTTTATTTACTTAAAACTTTTATTTTCTAAAAAAACCTTTCTATCATAAAATACATCAAAGAAGTAAAAGCCAAATCGGTTCACCCGTTTTCAAAATATTGCGTGACGAAGGGAAATAGGGATTCATATTTATAAAACCCGAAAAACCATATTGATTTTCAGACTTTTTTACCAATCCCTTGCAAAAATCCTGCAACACGTATTTACTTATTTATTTACAGAAGTACTTAAGTAAATCTATAAGTTTATAGATATAATTAAAAATAGTAAGTACTATCCGGGGGAGAATTATATATTATTTTTTAGAAAATCCTTTCTTAGCGGATACCTACGTCATAACAACTATCTGCATTTTAAATTTCAGCACAATCCGGAACAATATTGATTTTCAGACTTGGTTACCCCAGTTCACCCATTTAGGGGTAGCATTTCGAAAAAGCCTGAAACACGTATTTGCTTATTTATTTACTGAAGTACTTGTGCGAAGTTTCGAATAGAAAATACTATCTTGATTCTTCATACAAACTGTGAACCCCCGTTTCATCCCTTTAAGGGGTGAATTTTAGAAAATCGTTTCTCAGAAGGAACTAACGTCGTAATAACTATCTGCATGCTAAATTTCAGCGCAATCCAAATTAATATTGATTCACCCTCTTAGGGGAGGAATTTCAAAAATCCTGAAACACGTATTAACTTATTTTTTTACTGAAGCACTTGTGAGAAGTTTCGAATAGAAAAGACTATCTAATCTTGTTTCTCCATACAAACTTTGAACCCCCATTTCACCCTCTTAAGGGGTGAATTTTGAAAAATCCTTCTTTAGGACAAAGATTATTATAGTATTAGATTTTGATACATTAGATTTAATACACTGGATAAATACAATACGATTTTTCGAGTTTATCGCGAACAGACAGACAGAGGCGGCGGGGGACTTTGTTTTCTAATATGTTGTAGCGTACTGTTACTCAAAACTATATTGCTGACATGGGCTTAAACCCCCTCACACTATTTTAGTGGATGTCATCAATATATTCCGTATATATAGTCATACATTTACGAGCCCGGGGCTCTTTTCTCCTCTTAATCGCATTACGCGACCTGATTCCGGACCCGGTCCTAGGCCTGCCGATCAGCTTGAGGAAGAAGTCGGGTAGTCCGCTACCCTAGTCTTTACTGATAAATAACGGTGTGGGAATTATATCCCAAGTGTTGTAGTGCAGTGTGAATAAAATTAATGTTGTGGCCCATAAAGTTTGTTTTTTTTAAACAACTCGCGGGTCCACTCAACAGTACGCACCAAAAGCCGATTTTGGTCTCTTGAAACCGAAATATGACAAACGATGACACCGAGCGCGGATATTTTGTGGTTTATTTCCGATTTTTCACAACGGCCGATTTTAGCGGTAAAACAAACGGTTGCTTTCGCTCCAACGTTTTCCGAATGAGTGCCGCATGACAGTTGGTTTGACAACTGCGTTTTGTTGCTTCGTATGTACCGCGAGTGTGGAAGGAACGTCGACTTTATTGTCCGACCCTTTCGTTATGCGATAACGGAACATATGTAGTGATATGAATATAATACTATAAGAATCTTTGTCCTGACATACTGACTGACTGACTGACTGACAGACAACGCACAGCCTAAACTGCTGGTCGTAGAGACGTTGAACTATGGAGGGTATATTTGTCTTAGTACGTAAGGGTGTAAGAAAGGATTTTTCAAAACTCACCCTTTTAAGGGATGAAATGGGGGTTCAAAGTTTGTATGGAGAAACAAGATTATATAGGCTTTTCTATTCGAAACTGCACACAAGTGCTTCAGTAAAAAAATAAGTAAATACGTGTTTCAGGCTTTTTCAAAATTCCACCCCTAAACGGGTGAAATGGGCTAACAAAGCCTGAAAACCAATATTGTTTCGGATTGCGCTGAAATTTGGCATGCAGATAGTTATTACGACGATAGTTCACTCAGAAAAATGATTTTCTAAAATTCACCCCTTAAGGGGATGAAATGAGGGTTCAAAGTTTGTAGGGAGAAACAAGATAAGATAGTATTTTCTATTCCAAACTTAATATAAGTGCTTTAGTAAAAAAATAAGTAAACACGTGTGGCAGGCTTTTTTGAAAGCCATCCCTAAGAGTGTGAAATAGGGAAACAAAGTCTGAAAATCAATATTGTTTTGGATTGCACTGAAATTTGGCATGCAGATAGTTATTACGACGTTAGTTCCTTCTGAGAAATTATTTTCTAAAATTCACCCCTTAAGGGGATGTAACGGGGGTTCAAAGTTTGTATGGAGAACCAAGATTAGATAGGCTTTTCTATTCGAAACTTCACACAAGTGCTTCAGTAAAAAAATAAGTCAATACATGTTTCAGGCTTTTTCGAAATTCAACTCCTAAGAGGGTGAAATGGAGTAACAGAGTCTGAAAATCAATATTGTTTCGGATTGCGCTGAAATTTAGAATGCAGATAGTTATTATGACGTAGGTATCCGATAAGAAAGGATTTTCCAAATTAAGACGGAACGGGGATTCAAAGTTTGTATGGCAAAACAAGATGAGATAGTCTGTTTTATTCTTTAATTAAGTACTTCTACAAATAAATAAGTCAATACGTGTTGTAGGACTTTTTGAAATGGGGTAGGTAACAAAGTCTGAAAATCAATATGGTTTTTCGTGTTTTATAAATATGAATCCCTATTTCCCTTAGTCACGTGATAACTTGAAAACGGATGTACCGATTTGGCAAATTCTTTTTTGATCTCTTTTATGATAGAAATGTTTTTACAAAATAAACGTTATAAGTATAAATAAAAGAAGTTTATAACGCGGGCAAAGCCGCGGGGCACTTCTAGTTGAATCATATGAACATATTATTAAATCAAATTATGCAGGTATAATTTCCCAGATGTTAAGACTTATTTATATAAAACCAATATACTTATGTGATGTCATCGCAAGATTTTGCTCATACATTACATACAATCACGCCTTTTTTCCGTTGGGGCAGGCAGATACTACTTCTTTCCACATGCTACGATCCTGAAATACCTCTTTCGCTTCTTCCACTTTCATGAGCGCCTTCATACATGCTCGCCGGTTATAGGAACTTTTGACTAGGCCTTTCTCTAAAACGTCTCCGATCTGGTCGTGATACGTTCGCCTAGGTCGGCCTCTACAAGCTGACCCATTCACACTCGTCTTATAAATCTGCTTCGTCAATCTTCTTTTTTCCATTTACTCATATTTGGGCATCATACTTTTGTATAAAAATCGGACCCCCCTTTAACCATACATTTAAATCTAGATTCTTACCTGTATTGACTAGTCCATTAATTATCACATTTATTTTTTCATTTAAGTAGAGACAAGTAATCGTTCTTTCTCTTTCGAATGTAGGCACCTCTTCATGATTTTGTTCAGTATAATTTCTATAGGACAGGTACTGACAGTCAATCTCCGTACCATTGTCGTTGCTTGTGAAATTTTTAGTAATTATGTGGTTTGGAAAAGACTGGGTTGTCGGTTTTCCTTTTACTTTGACCATGGCTAAATCTTGAATAGAAAATAAATATAATTTATTATTATTTTTACATAATCTATATCTTTTATTTAATGGTGTTGAGAGGTGTGCTGCACTTTCATTAAACGCTACTAGCGGCTTTATGCCTTTAACACTTCTACCCTGGAGCTTAGGTCTTAGCTCTTGCGATTCCCACCACCGGCCGGCCGGTCAAGGCGAGCCGGGGGTCAGAGGGTCTCATTTAGCCCTCACGGGATAGGGGTACGCGGTGTCGCCACTCACCGTCGGCTTGCCACAAAGCCGCTCCTGCCTCCGTATATATCTTATTATTATACCTTGTCTAAATATTATAAAAAATAAACTATGTTAAAACCACACATCTAACCAGCAACCAATTTACAATTAATCAAAATCAATGTATTATTACTATTAATAATTATTATTATGTCACAAGAGAAACTGCATCTAGCAGTGGACGGAAATAGGTTGACTATGATGATAATAATTCAGATCGGGCTTAGTGGCATATCTTGGGAGAGACCTACGTCCAGCAGTGGACAGACACCGGATGATTATGATGATAATAAAAAGCTTAAAAAAACTTACTCGGACTGTGTTTTGTTGTTGGACATATATCTGAGGTATACACTTGGCTTCCTTTCTCTATCAACCTGTTCTCTCTCTGCGTTTCTGAAAATGATAATACAATAATTTATTTATTAGATGTCCGAGGTTTTGTTAAGGAGTTGTCCAGATGCCTAATTGACATCACCCGTGGTGACCAAAGAGCTGGCGCTTACCTCGGCCAACGTATTAGCCTAGCTATACAACGGGGTAACGTCGCTAGCTTTTTGGGAACATTACCGGCAGATAGCGACCTAGGTTCTGTCTTTTATTTATAGAATAGATATTATTATTGTAGTTTATATAATTTTGATATTGTCATTAGGTAATTATTTTTAAGTTGTTTAAATAAATTTACCTTACATTTATTAATGGAGAGAAATATTTTAACTATGGAGATAAACACCTCTATTATGGTACTAAAAATGACCATGACCGTGACATTTGAAGTCGGTTCAATTAGTTATCTAAACAACCTTAAAGGTACGGACACACCGCAGCGTCCTGCGTGCGCGATATAGGCGGCGATCAGAAAGCGCAGTAGTGTTTGTACTGAATGGTTCACACCAAACGCGATCACCTAGGCTATTCATTAAGCTAGATTACGCATCTCGCAAGCGGTGAGATTTAAATTTCGCATTACGAAATACAACCGTATTACAATCGTATTACGATTGTAATACGATTGTAATACGATTGTAATCGAAAGAATCCGCGTATTACAATCGTATTACGATTGTAATACGCGGATTCTTTCGATTCTTCGGACGCTTGCGAGATGCGTAAACTAGCTTACAGAATATATCAACAGAAAACAATTGAAAGGTACTGAGATCGGCGCCCGCAGTTCGCAGGACGCCGCGGTGTGGCCGTACCTTAAATCACTACATATTATAAAACAAAGTCCCCCGCTGCGTCTGTCTATTTTTTTACTGTCTTTCTGTATGTCTGTTCGCGATAAACTCAAAAACGACTGAACGGATTTTCATGCGGTGTTCACCTATAGACATAGTGATTCACTTGGGAGGTTTAGTTATACGTAAAATTGGTTGAAATATGTCGATGATTGTCGAAGATGTTAATTCTTACGTGACGCAATAAGCTGATGTAAAAAATGTAAGAATAATAAATGCTAAGCCGGGGTGGGTCGCTAGTTAGCATACAACTTACCATTTCCAATACTATTCTTTAGTGTATCTCTAATCAGGAGTAGAGTTATGTACTGAAATCCTGAATGACATGAAATTCGTGCGCCAGAATCTTCTTGAAACGGTCTCATCAATAAGCGGATTTTATCATGTCTTTTGTCGGTTCCAATTTCAGTCTTTAAATCGTAGTTAACTAGAAAAATAATGAAATTTCAATGACAAAATTTCACATAGTGTATTAATAACATATTGTATAAACATCAATATAACATTAAAACTACGTATAAAAAATATAATGAAACTGAATGAAAAAATAAACCTAAACAAAACAGAGGGTTTCAGTGCAGTAGGTATTTAGCGATACCTCCGGCCCCGTGACGGATATTCCAATCTCGTAGTGAGGAACTGTCAGCCAGCTAGCAAAAGTGACACAGGTCCTACCTCGAAGACGCCTCGCGGGCTACTGAAGTGAGGCGCACTGGCGGCTTTGTTTTATTATATTGTATTAAAAAAATATTCTATCCTTTTAAACTTCTTTTCCTATTTTTTTGTGAGTCAGAGTTTAATGTAGCTTAAGTATTACCCATAAATCGACTTAAATTTCTTTGTTTTCGTAATTTTTTTACGATCGAGTGTAGTCGTAAATATTGTATTTTGAACCATTAAATAATCAAGAGTGTTTCTTGAACTACATCATATATATTTTTCTGATGAAAACAAATAATATTTAATTTATCCAATTAAGTTCGTGTAATTTATATCTCAACATCACTAATTATTTTTTGTGCAACTCCATCTGTTGAACTTTAGAGAATACGTCTTCGTAGTTACGCCGTTCTATAATAAAGAGCGTTTATAGATATAAAATAACATTAAGTTTACGTCAACTCCGCTGCCTTCGGACCGTGACACTACGTCACATCCGTCAAATTTTACCACAGTGCGACTTCACTTCAAAACAATAAATACTAAAATGTAGCCAACCAAACCACTACAATTAAGTAAAGTAGGTAAAGTTCTTAAAATATAATATCGTAACATAAATATTATGTTTATTCTAAATCCTAATCCTAACTAATATTATAAATGCGAAAGTAACTCTGTCTGTCTGTCTGTCTGTGTCACTTTCACGCCAAAACCACTGAACCGATATAAATGAAATTTGGTACACAGATAGTCTAGAGCCTGAGAAAGGATATAGGCTACTTTTTAATGCGAAAATATGGTTGTAAGGGATTGAAAGGGGGGATGAAAAGTTGTATGGAAGTATCGTTATTTTAAGAGCTAGAGACTTGAAACTTATATTTTAGGCTGTTGATTCGATGTAAATAAATATGACATTCAAAGTTTGTAAAAGTTTTACCCTCAAGGGTGTAAAATAACAATAGGGGATGAAAGTTTGTATGGAAATATGTAAGGTTCATATGAATGTTCTACTACACGGATTTAAAATGGAATTTGGTACACAGATAGTCTAGAGCCTGAGAAAGGACATAGGCTTCTTTGTAATGCGAAAAAAGAGTTGTAATGGGTTGAAAGGGGGGATAAAATGTTAAATGTAGCTGCGACTGGATGCACAGTGGCAATAAAAAAAATAGATGGTGGTTGAACGCATTATCTTAGCTTTAATTCTTCCATGTAGAGAATGGATATTGGCCTATCTAAAAAGTCAATAGTCTGTGCAAAAAGAGAACCGTCGTGGCTTTACGATGAACTAACATTCAAACGTAAAGAAGCTATATATATACCTACTCAGTACCACCCGATAATGATAAGAGTAGGTACCTACTAAGGTACCAAACATTTTTAGTCATATTGGGAATGACAGAGCAATGTTGTCAACGCAACAAAAACAGTAAATTAGAACCATCAACACGCGCGCCCTCAATTTCTACGACGGTTCTCTTTTTGCACAGACTCTAAAACGAAATAAATCAAATATTAATATATTACTTTTCCATTGTAATGGCGGATCAGTCTTCTCTGAAGTAATGCATGTAAATTCTAACATTTCACCTGCAGTAAAATGAAATTCTGTGACTGAATCTGATTGCTTATTACGCTCGTACTCTGGTTTATTTAAAGGGGAACCTGAAAAATTTATAAACACAATTTTTATCCGACTGCACCAAAAACGGACAGACGGACAGTAATATGGTTTTGTTGGTACCCTTTGGGTACGGAACCATAGAAAAACTGATTTTTTTGTCACTATCATGGCATATTTGACAAAAACAAGAATTTTTATTAGGCCTAGGGTGCTTACCATCTTTTGATCGCATCTTCACTTACCAAGAGGTGAGATAGTGGTCAAACGCTAGCCTATAAGATATTAAAAAAAATATATATAAAAATTTTAGGATGAATTTTTTACTTACTGCTCTTTACCATGATGCGAAAATATTTTTTCTTTTCTACTTCAGTGTTTGCTGGATCTGAAAAATAAAACTCAAATTTTAACTTTTTTTAGTATATAAAAAAAACCTATACCTCGCGGTGCCAAAATCCATGTTGCACAAAATTCGTCTCTCAAAATTCAAAAAGCTTTAAAATAAAATTCCGAAAGCGCCTGGGAATATTTCTTGTGTTTTGCTTTTCAAGTCCTACACTCCAGTAGTTCCCAACAATCATTAACTGCAACAATTAAAAACAATTGTTCAGACCCGCCTATTGTACATTTTGATATTTCCTCTGTAAACTACCAGCAACATATGTCACTGCCCAAAGAACTGCTTCAATCTTGATTCAAACTCACTATAACTATAAATCTAAAATGACTTAAGATGTGTATTATTGCACGGCGTGAAGTTAGCACTCGAGCGCAGCGAGGGTGCGAGGGAGCGAGGGAGCAGCGAGGGAGGTTTTTAGTAGGTAGGTAAAGATACCGCCTAATAAGTTAATATATAAGTTAATATAATAAAGTAAATAAGTTACTACGAAAATATTTTTATAGGCTTAGCTATGTTGTAGATCCCTATCGATCACAATCAATTTGAAGTCAATATAGTATAATAATATGATCTATTGTATAAAATAATATGCATCTATATATATATATATATATATATATATATATATATATCACATATATATATATATATATATATATATAATATTTTAAACCACCCCGACTGATCTATGTATAATCTTTTTAATAAAAGCATACCAATGACTCTAAACACGACATTTAAAATCTGAGCTGTAAGTTGGTGTGGATTTGAGTATTCTGTAGAGTACAGGAGATGTCCCAGCATCAGGTCAATGCTTCCATGTTCTTACAATATCGTTGAAGAAGAAAATTTTCGAATTGATCAGACCTATGAAAGTTGATTTTTTAGCGCAATTAACTAGAAACAAGCTCATAGTTTTATAACTATAGAACGAATTTTCATGAATCAAAAATAAGAACACACTCGATGACACAATAAAATCAAAATCGGTTCATCCGGTTGGGTGCTAAGATGCTACAGACAGACACGGATACACACGTTAAACGTATAATACCCGTTCTTTGATCCCATGATTTGATTGATTTTGATTCAATGATCGTTAATGTTTTGTGTAAATTGGTTGAAATATGACGATGATTGTTAAATATGTTAATATTTTATATTTGATGCAACAAACTGATGCAAATTTTGTAGGCATATATGTTCTACCCGTGTGTAGCCGGGGCGGGCTGCTAGTTATTTCATAAAAAGGCAAACATTTATCAGAGCATGTCGCCAACACTGGTTAGAACGGTGTGAGTATGGAGTTGGGATTGTGGTTACTTGGGCAAATAACAGGTAGTAAATGTGTATAAAATAGTACGTCAAATTCGTCATCGTGAGTTCTGACACACTTTTTTAGACAACAATAAGTAAATAAGAAAGCGTTTGACCACTACGAGTATTTCACCTGATGTTAAGTAAAGATGTTTTTGGTAGTTTAAGTTTAGTGTTGTATACTTATGTAGGTACATATTTTTTTAAATGAACTTACCTCTGACAGTATCCATTTTATTTTGCGGCCAACAACCATTCACAGCCGAAACGTAAACAATAAATAAAGTCATTTGCAACAAGCTCCACATTTCAACAAATTAATAACATAAGAACAATCAGTGTTCCATTTATTTTTAATGAATTAGATTACACTTTAATTACTAAAATATTTCTAATTTTCCTCAAATTGTTCAATTAATAAACGAATAATGTAGACAACTTTTAGTATATTCTTATTTTAGATTACTTCACTCTAAAATTATTTATAATTTTATTTATTTATATTACTTTGAAAGTGCCCATAACCCAACCAAATCAGTAGAACTAAGGTAATATATAAATATACATACAAAATTAATTATATAAGCACTAGTCTCTCGGAATGGGTGTCATCAAGAAGGACTATGACTAACTAATACGTACAAGGAAAACATTAGGAATAATATTAATTTATTAATTAAAAGTCTCAATACAAAGGTCCACCACAATAATTTATTGGAAAAAGTTATACAAATCAGTGTAATGACACACGGAGCCAAGACGTGGACACTGACGGTGCGACTGATCCACCAATTCAAAGTCGCTCAGCGAACTATGGTAAGCTGTATACTCGGAGTACTAAATATACCGAGATACTAAAAGATAGAATTCGAAATGAAGTCATCTGACAGATAACCAAAGTTATCGATATAGCTCAAAGGATTGGCAAGCTTAAGTGGCAGTGGGCTGGTCACATCTATCGTAGAACCGATAACCTTTGGGGTAGACGTGTTCTAGAGTGGAGACCACGGCTCGGCAAACGAAGTGTAGGACGCCCGGCACCCTCCAGTTAGGTGGAGCGATGATATACGCAAGCTGGCTGGCAGTGGTTGGAAACAAGGAGTTGAAGATCGAGCTCAGTGGCGTGCCATAGGAGAGGCCCCTGTCCAGCAGTGAATGAATACTGGCTGTTAATGATTATGATGATGATAAATGATAAGTTATGCAAATCAATCTAAAACTAACCTACCAAAGTCTAGTAGGACTTGCTCACGAAAGTTTCCGTGGCACCACACAAGTGTAGTCGTAGGACTTCTGCTGTAGTGGTGTGCCGAGTTCACACAAGGTGATTTTTATTTTTCAACTTTGCAGAAATATACTTTTCTTTCGATTCTAATTACTTTTAGTATCGATACTTTGGATCAATACTGAGTAGGTACCGGTTAAAAGTACTCGTCTCTTTACTCAATTATTTGTCTTGGAAAAACATTTGGGCTGGCATTATAGAGCGATAATAAAGTTTAGAATTAAGCTATTTGATTGGCTAATCAAACGCGATTTAATCGAAAGAAAAGTATCGAATGAGTATTTGTTGTCAAACTCGTATCTTACATCCCTAGGAAGTTAAACAACAAAATTTACCTGGTCGACTGAACCTGCTAGTAGGACTTCTGCTAGTCCGACGGGGGCGGTACCACTACCAACCTTGTCATTAAATTCAGCTGTGTAATAGGAATGTTTTCCGGTTTGAATGCAAAGTGACCAGTGAAATTACAGGGTATTTGAGACTTAACTCCTTTACGTCTCGAGGTAACAGGCGCAGTGCAGTAACATGCAAAAGTCTGGCTATCCAAAACTTTGCATGCCGTATCTGTAATAGGTAAACGTCTTCGTTTTCCCATCAGGCGAGCGTCGCGGTTGTCCTGTTATCTTATATCATTAAAAAAACAATAACCGAACAAGAAACTCGGCAAAAAGGCATCTTTTTTTGGGAACCCGGCTTCGCACGGGTGAAATTGATACATAATATTGGACGGCCCGTAGGCGTAAAGGATAGTTACTGACGTTGACTTCTGACCCGACGGTCGCCGGTTATTATCCTAGCTATATACCAATTGATTTTCTCAAGTTTCTATGTGCATTCATGAATCATGGGTGTTCGAACACAGGTAGTGCGATCATTAAATCAATGTTCTGCCTCACTTGCTACCAAAAAGTAGCTTACCAAGTTACCACCACTAGTGAAAAAATCTGCCGCCATAATCTTACAGTGTTCCGGCAGCACAGCGCTCGGGAGTCTGTCCATTCTAGGCCTAGCGTGGTCGCCATCCTTGACCATCATTATCAATACCAAAGTCATATAAATGCGGAAGTCAGTTTGTATATTTGTTGTTTGGAACTTCTTCACGGTCAAACGGCTGGACAGAGGCTGGATTTAGCAGACATTTTGGACAGGAATAGGCAGTACTTATTAAGGAATAAGACCATATGATACTTTTAAACGCGGGCGAAGCCACGGGATTCAGCTAACCTTAAGAGATAGACATAAGTATGCTATCGCGGACTTTTTTATAGGTCTTATTAAGTTCTATAAATATAACATAGACACATTTCTTTTATCTATTTCCCTTAGGCAGCATCGCGTAAAAATGTGTTTTCTCGACCGTTTTATTTTCGACTTGCTATACCTATACCGCTATAAATTATTAAAACAAAAACATTTTTTTTTAATATCAAGATTTTATTTAATTAAGTGTTTGTTGTTCGAAATGCGTTGTATGCGAGGACTACGTTTCTATAATTGAGAGTGAGCCCTATCACGAATGGTGTATTATATAAAATTTTTCGTTTTCAACGGTTGAACTATTCGGTTGTACTAGTGGGAATGACATTTGAAAAGTTATTCCCAGTAGTTCAACTGCTAAAGAAAAACATCCGCAGTTGAACTAGTGGGAAAAATATTCCCACTAATTCAACCGGTTAAACTGTTTGGTTGAACTAGTGGGAATGACCCGTTGTTATACCGGCTACAGTACCAATACACGCTTTTTGACAAACATTCACTCTATATGAGAAAAAATTCAAAATATAACATTGAGATGTCAGTCAGCAGTCGGGAAATGTTAGATTCAAAAAATAGCCAACTATAGTCCGGCAATCTCGTGCGCGACCGTCCTGCGGAGTGACAGACGGTGGCGGGGACGAGGTAACGGTCATTCTATCATACGACTACGCAGTAACTAATATATAATCTGTGACACGGCTACACACGCTTCCCTTACCCGCTACACCACCCGCTACCCGCTGACATCTTGGGTACCTCGTCCCCGCCACCGTCTGTCACTCCGCAGGACGGTCGCGCACGAGATTGCCGGACTATACATTTTAAAATTCAATTCAAAGGTTTCAACTTTTTTAATCTGTTTCATAACACTATCAAATGGTAGTCGCGCCATGTCATACGGCTATGTAAACTTAGAAGTGTCAATTGTCAACTATCATATTACTGCATTTGTTTACACAGCCAACTGACGCCATGACCTCAGAGCAATATGGCGTCCACTGCGTCCAGCGTTTTCGTCATATAACGCGCGAAATTTTAAAATGCTAAATTTTAATTTAACATATATATGATGGCACTCAACGATTGAAAAAAAAATTGAGAATTTTTAATGGCTCACCACCACTATAGAGTCTAATTGAGACACCTTTCAAAAATGGGTGTAATACCTTATTGGCTACATGTTACAATTCAAGAGCCCTGTGACAGACGGACAGACGGACAGCGGAGTCTCTGTAAGTCTCGTTGGCTCCCTTTGTATCTTTAAGTAATTTTCGCAGACGTTCACATAGTAGATAATAGAATATTTATTTACAGTTTCTATTTCTTAAGAAAAATGCTTTAACAATGACGTCTGATGAAATCTGAACAGTTTTCGTAAAGAGGGCTGTTTTCGATTATCATTCTAGGAATTAGGAATAAACTTAAAATAATGCCAAATGTCCACCAGAAACAAGAGGAAACTCAACTGCACGATACGAGTGCAATGTAATAAATACATTATTATCACTAAATGTTGTTATTTTTAATAAATAACGTTATTATTTATATTTTTCTTCATGAAATAGTTTTGGAACAAAATATTTGTATGTTCTATAGTTACATTTGTAATTAGTCAGTATTATTTACTTTAATAATTTTTAATCATTGGCACATTGTTTTGGCACATAATAATTGAATAATTGAAGAGCGTAGTTCTGAGTAGGATTCCGTGGTATCACTCAGGGTTCCAACGGAAGACCAGCGTTGGTCATGCCCAGCATGAGCAACATAATGCTGAGTTGGGTCCTGTTTTGCAACAATGCTGTGTCATTTTCTCACTATGTTACATTTAAATGTTATGTGGCATATTTAAATAAGTGAAATGTTAAGTACTGTTGTTGACTTGTTGCAAAATAAATGATTTTTCTTTCTTTCTTTCTTTCAAATTTAAGTTTGTAATAAAAAAATGAAGGACTTTCATACAGATTCGCGAGAGCCCTTAAACCTCCTTAATCCAGCCCTGTCATAAAATCCATTCTTGGCAAATGTTCACTAATAAGTATCTCGCTGCCAAATTTCAAGTTTGTAGCTAAAACATGGAAGGACTTTCATACAAACTTGTGAGAGCCCTTAGACCCCCTAAATCCTTTCCTGTCGCGAAATCAATTCTTAGCGGACGTCTACTAACCACAGATATATTGTATATACATACATATATAAATATATATAGATTTAGGTCGCTGTCTGCTGGTAGAGTACCAAAAAGCTGGCGACATTACCTTTTTGAATCGCGAAACCAATGCGTTGCCCGAGGTAAGCGCCAGCTCTTTGGTCGTGGGAGACATCGATTAGGCGTCTAGATAGCTCCCTAACAAAACCGTGTGCTTGTTGACCCCACGGACCCATGGATTAGATCCCAAACGGAAGAAAAGCATAGTTGTCACCGATGTATATATTTCCTCCGTTTGAGAGCCTCTGCTGCGTCTGCAGCTGCTCCTGCAGGCTGCCCGTGAGGTATTATGGTATTATTATATATATATATAGATAGAAGATAGGCTTACGTTTGATAGTGATCAAACGTAAGCCTATCTTCTAGCCTATATCACCTGTTGGTAAGTGATGATGCGGTGTGGTATACGATTAGATTAACTACAGTAATAGAGGCAACGTTTGCTTAAAGATAATAAATAATAAATTAACACATTAATAATGCAATATATTATATACTAGCCAAGCCCCGCGGCTTCGCCCGCGTTAAAAACTACTTTCATTATTTTAAATTTTTCTTTTAAATAATAAACTTTCTTTCATAAAAAGACATTTTATTTTCACACTTCGTCACCTACCCCATTTCACTTAGGTGTTAGATTTTGATAAAGTCTGAAACAAGTATTATTTACATATTTATTTACAGAAATACTTGTGTGAAGTTTCCAATAAAAAATACTAATATTTTTTCATTCTTAGGGTCAGTTCACACCACGACGCGACGCGACGAGACGCGACGCGACGCGACGTGACGATGCATTTGGAGTCACGCGGCGCAGCGCGGCGTAGCCAGAAGCCGCGCGGCGCAACAAAACGAGCGACGCCACCAAATTATCTCAATGCAATTTGTATCTTATTGTGTAGTTAATAAAGTTCAATTGTTTATCACGCGGTCCAATTTTTTCTTCCCGCTGCGGCGCCGCAGCGCGGTGCAACCTGAAACCGCCGAACTAACTCAATGAAATGTGTATGTTTTTGTATTATATATGTATTATATATTGCCTAAATACGTAATAAAAAAAAAGAAAGAAAGAAAGAAAGAAAGAAAAAAAGAAAGAAAGAATTAAGAAAAGAAAATACATTTATTCATAGCCACACAAAATATTAGTAGTAAATATAACGGTAAGGTAATAAATATAGTTGGCTACGAAAAGGGCACATTCTCAGCATATTGCATCACTACAGTGAATGCAGCAGTGCGCTGATTTTCAGCAGTAACCCTTATTTTTCTCGCGTCAAGTAGTAAATAAATCCTTAGAACGGCACAGCAGTCAAAATATCTCCATTGTCTAAGTTTTATGATACATTGCGTTACTTTCCAATATCAGCGTACGTATCTCATTATTCTGTTGATTTGGCACTCTTCTATCGGTTCGAGGAGGCAGATACTGCTGACTTGGGGGAAGCTCAGTTCTCTCAGGTTTATATCGATCATCTCTACGATGTACGTTGTTTGATCCGCTCCTTCTATTCTCTTCAATAGGAACATGTATGTTATTTTCATCTGTGATACGCTGATTGGCTTGCACTATGGCTCTATCAGGCTTAATATTTCGATTTACTAGAGGTCCAACAATGTCAATGTGTATGTTATCATAGATAATTTCGTCATTGATTTCCGGCTTAACTGCCGGTGCTTTAATAGCTTGGTTGTTTCGTTTGGAGCTGACCTTTTTAAACCCACTGGAGTTTACGGTTTTGTTCGTATGTTGATTTGAATTGACGGGT
The DNA here is from genome assembly GCA_954871355.1 of Cabera pusaria. Taxonomy (NCBI): domain Eukaryota; kingdom Metazoa; phylum Arthropoda; class Insecta; order Lepidoptera; family Geometridae; genus Cabera; species Cabera pusaria. The sequence goes on from OX940915.1 coordinate 4,108,683, forward strand.
TCTGCAAATTATAAAGAATCACTTTTTATCTATTTTCATTTGAATTACTATTCTAAATGTATATGTACCGTAAATCAACGTTAAAGTTGATGCGTATGATATTCCATATCAACTGCGGTAGATTATAGTTGTATAAGTTATTTTTAGTAGGCTTAAAAAAATCAAGATTATTGCTACATGAATACTGTGATTTGTAAATCAAAATATCATCAATAAACAAAATGAACACGCATATAACGTAATAAATAACGCAATAATAACAACTGTTATAATTATCAACATCAGATGCAACACGGGGAGTCTTGACATCGCTGCGTCGCGTCGTGAGTAAATTAAATTGTATTATTTTTATCGTGTGGGCTAACTATTTGACCACTATCTCACCTGTTGGTAAGTGATGATGCTGTCAAGGCCTAGGATTGGAACTGGCCATTTTTTTTACATAGAACTGGGTAGCACTTGACCACTATCTCACCGGATGTTAAGTGATGATGCGGTCGAGGATGGAGCGCGCTTACCCAAGAGATACCAAAAAAGGAAAAAATAAAATATTGCCTATGGTATTGCAGGTCAATAAGCGGCGGTAACCACTTACCATCAGGTGGAGCCGCATGCTTGTTTCTTTAATATAAAAAAAATTTATCTCGTGCGTGAATCGAAGCCACGACCATCAGACAGGCTCAATAACTAGACCAACTGTTCGGACAATTCTAGGCTAGCGTGCTAGCATTCTCGACAATATCTTTATTTTAGAAGGTGTTATAGCGATATTAACGTTGCCCATAGATACTAAATATCTTACTTTACCTTATATCTTACCTTGGCTTGGACCATCCCTATGAAAATCTCGGCTAAATTCTATTCTCATTGGTTTTCTGTTTCTTTGACAAACTGAAATCAAAAGGTAATTAATTGCAGGACTTGTGTGAGAAGAGTCTCATTATTTACGAGTTATTGTTTCGTGCAGTCACAGAACAGATAATAGTTCTACGTGCAGTGACACGCCAATATCTAGCAAACAAGACTGGTTCCTTTTTTAACCGGCTTCAAAAAAAGGAGGACGTTGCTCAATTCGACCGAATATATGTTTTTTTTAATGTATATATTTTTGTTCGCTGATAACTTCGTCGTTTATGAACGGATTTTGATTAATATTTTTTTTTTTAAAGGAGATATCCCAAGTGTGGTACCATAGTAATTTTATCGAGGTCTGATAAGTATCTCCAGAGATATGGAGATTAACACCTCAAAATTGCTACTGAAAATTAATAGCGTGGCATTGAAGTCGGTTCTTTTTAGTTTTTTAAACGATCTTATAGTTTTTAAACTATCTTAATTATTGCTGCTTTATACAATTTGTAAAGAACCAACAATACATGCCATGCAAGGGGTATTATTTTTAAAGTAGTTCCAAGGTGATCCCATTGTAATTTCATAGAGATCTGAAAAGTATCTCCTGAGATAAGAAGATGACCTCAGACTTCGTAGGTTCTTAAAATTACTAGCGTGGCATTTGAAGTCGGTTTTACATATAGAAATATGAATCAACTTATTATTCAAATTTCTGTAGTTTAACAATAACACGGGGCTGTCATATTTCTGTAGTTTAACAATAACACGGGGCTGTCATATTTCTGTAGTTTAACAATAACACGGGGCTGTCATATTTCTGTAGTTTAACAATAACACGGGGCTGTCATATTTAGCCAAAAAACCATAAAAAGAAGCTGATTAACATAAATATTTTTTCATTATTGTAAACGATCTTAAAATATTGTATGGAATTAACGCAGTTTCAGGCCTCTAATTTAAGATCATTTTAAAAACTAAAAATGAACCGACTTCAAACGTCGCGCTAGTCACAGTAGGCCAGTATCATATCATCGAGGTATATAAATGCATCGATGATTTTTGTTGATATATTAAAAAAAAAACCACTGCACCGATTTCGTTAAAATTTAAATGGGGCCTCCAGGAAAGGGGGTACTCTTTCCAGGAGGCCCCATTTTAATCCAATCCATTTAAATCCATAATAATCGTCCCATTGAAACAAAAAAATATTTTTTCCAAATCTGTTTAGGCATCGTCGAATAATCGGTGAATATACATAAAAGAAACTCCTTTGTTGTGAAGTCGATTAAAAAACCGCGTCCAGTTTCAGTTGATGACGCAAAAGCCGAATTTTCATTAAGAAACTAGTGGCATAGGTACATTCAATGTACCTATGCCTATGCCTTAGTTGCATGACGCTCGTTTTATCCAAAAATCGCGCGCGTCACAAAAACATTTCAGTTTCACTTACGAAACTGACATGTTTTTGTGTGTGTTCAACTAATGTCATAGTATAAACGCGACGCGAAACTAGTGTTGCTTAAAGCGCCTGCGCTGTATCTTAATGACAACATTTTGCAATGTAAAACAAACAAATATTTTAAAAAACCTTGTTAAACACAAGCTTTTACATAACTTAGGACCAGAGTAATTCAAGACAAATCCAACGAGCCTAAACACGACGGGTATAACATGCGTAGTTTAGGAGTTATTTTGGCCACCTTCTAGCTCCATCATTAGATCAGCACCATGTCATCATATTGCATTGCCACGCAATTTACACATGTAGGTATGCAAAATTTCGGCTCAATAGGTAACTGGAAAGTGGATCAAATTTAATTTGCAAGATTTGATGGGATGTAAGGGAGCTACGTCCTGCGATCGCCAACCCGCCTGTCCAGCGTGGTGATTAGGGCATATTCCTCCCAATGAGCCGAATATCGGGCTCAGTGGCGTATCTTGGGAGAGGCCTACGTCCAGCAGTAAACTGATACAGGCTGATTATGATGATGACAAACTTCGGGACAGGTGAAACGAAATAAAAACTTATAATATTGCTTTGATGTTGGCGGAGCAATGAACACAGACATGCTGTGGATTTCACTACACTATTATTTTTTAACCGACTTCAAAAAAAGGAAGTTTCTCAATTCGACCGTATATATATATATTTGTTTTTATATTTGTTCGTGGATAACTTCGTAAACCGATTTTGATTATTCTTTTTTTTTTTTGTTGGAAAGGAGATATCCCCAGTGTGGTACCATGGTAATTTTATCGAGGTCTGACAAGTATCTCCAAAGATATGGAGATAAATACCTCAAAATTGGTACTGAAAATTAATAGCGCGGCATTGAAGTCGGTTCTTTTTTAGTTTTTTAAACGATCTTATAATTAAACTAGTTTCACGGGTACTGAAAGTGTGGTCTTGAAATTAATTTCATCATGCATGAAACTTGATTCGTAAAGCCGGATTTACATTACGAAATTAGTGGCTTGAAATTAGTTTTATAACACTAATTTGACCAGTAAATTCACGTGTAAACGTTCAGTTTTACATTGCATGTATTACTTTTGTGACACTGGAGTAGTTTCGTACTATGCGCATATTTTTGTAAAACTAATGTCATGCAACGAATTTCATCATGTAAATGCGACGCGAATCTAGTGTCTTTGCTTTGCTAGTGTCGCAACAGCACCTGCGCAGAGTGGACGTGTGGTGTTTTGTTTCAATAGGGGTTGTAACAGGGCCATTATCTCCGTGATGGCGATACTAATAATTTCACGGCACTATAATTTAAACGAAAGAAGTTTCACATGTGCTAAAATTAGTTTCACGAAACTAGTTGTATCATGCATGACACACTTGTTTCGTAATGTAAATCCGGCTTAATGTATTTTTTTTTTCATATGATACAGGCTAGCGTTTGACCACTATCTCTCCTGTTGGTAAGTGATTATGCGTTCGAAGATGGTAAGCACGCTAGGCCTAGAATGGGAACTGGCTCTCAAGGATAGCTGCCGGAACACATAAGATGTTTTGAGCGACAGATTTTCTAACTTGAGGGTGGTAGCTGGCCAGGCGGACACTAGATAGTGTCCTACCACCATGCGAGGGTTGTTGGTTTCTTAACGATGTTTTTCCTTCACCGGAGGGCCACTGTGAAAAGCGCACATAAATATTTCGATAGAAAAATCCATTGTTGCGCGGCGGTTTGAACTCGGTACCTCTGGCATCAAAGCCGACCGTTCTCCCGATTACGCCACCGAGCTCTCAAAATTCGGCTTAATAGATGTAGCGCGTGACCCGTTTGCGACTAAAGTTAGTATATTTATATTGTAGATTTAAATGTGTACCTTTAATAACTATTATAACAATAGAAACTGCTATTAATGTCGCTGCAACAGTGCTGCCAACGATGACTTCAAGTCGTACTGAAATAAGTATACATTGTATTAAAATTTTCAACATCAATAGGCAAAGGCCAATCGTTGCTATACAATACCTAACCGAGTTGAGTAACAGTATTTTATGTATGTGTGTATATATGTATGTATATAATGTACATGTACCATCGCGTACAGTTGTGCGTATCCAGTTTCAAAACATTTTCGGTTGCAAGGGTCGATTATTTTTCTAACCAATCAGAAGAGCCAAAACAAAAAAAAAAAAACTTACCAATCAGAAGAGCCAAAACCGAAAACAAAACATAATTTTTGGCTTGGTCCCTTCTTGTCATTGGTCAACAATGTGAACATAGACAGAGGCGAGATGCCAATTCAATAAGAGTGCACAGGAAATTATTCCTTAAGGTGGATACGCACAAATGAAGGCGATTGTATATCTAGTGAATGTCAGAATGTCAGAACATCGTTAAGAAACCAACAACCCCCGCATGGTGGTAGAATACTATCTAGTGTCCGCCCTTGCCAACTACTACCACCCTCTAGTTAGAAAATCTGTCGCCAAAAACATCTAATGTGTTCCGGCAGCTATCCTTGAGAGCCAGTTCCCATTCTAGGCCTAGCGTGCTTACCATCTTCGACCGCATCATCACTTACCAACAGGTGAGATAGTGGTCAAACGGTAACTTATATGATATAAAAAAGTGGCCCTCCTTCAAATCAAAACGACGTAGATTCAAAATAAGAATCACTTTCGAAGTGACAAATTATTGGCTTGGAGATTGATTTGAATTCGGAACGAAAGCAGGGATTGGTTCGCGCATGTGCTGCAATGTCTGTTATGACAGTTGAGTCAAACAAGACAAATGTCCGACTAATGACGCGCTGGACACGACTTTTAACCCCGCCTGCTTGGACACGACTTTTGCTGGGTCATTTTTTCAACGCAGTTACAGTTCCTGACTTATTATTTATTTGTAGAATGGTGTGCATTAAAGAATTTTTCTATTCTATTCTATTTATATTCTATAACAATAAGTCACCTAGCGCTGTATGTAATTAAAGTAATAATATGTAAGCTCATAAAATGTTAATCCGATTTTTAACTGTGAATGTAAACCTATGTAAGTGTGTACCTGTGTAAATCTATATTATATTTTTCTAAGATCTGTCGAATTAAGTAAATAAATAAATAAAATTAATAAATTAATGTTTGTACTCAAATATATGTTTTATTACTCACCTGTCAAATATTTAGTTCCGCCATCAATTCCTAAAAAAATAAACAAGATATTTAAGAATATTTTATCAAATTACAGTTGAAAAATCAACAATTCCTTGCAAAAACGTACTTTTTTCATTAGGTAGGATAGGTGTATAGTAGTAGGTGCTTGTGTCTGTCTGGACGGAGTTCACGTCAATAGTGTATAATACAAGGCGTAATTACAAGGCGGCTATAGCCCAAAGGATAGGGTGTTGGACTGGCGATCGAGAGGTCGTGAGTTCGATCCCCACCCCACCCATTGCACTATTGACGTGAACCCACTTCAGACACAAGCATATTTAGCTTAGTTGGAGGAGATAACAAGAATACTAATAATGTGCAACCCACATTTAAGATTACTGCTTAGAAAAAAAATAGGTGAGGATCGAACTCATGACCCCTCGATCGCGAGGCCCGACGCCTAACCCATTGGACTATTGCCGCTTATACTGTACAATAAATTAGTGTATAACAGAATGAAGGTTTACGTTTCTTACTTTTTTTATTTTCATTATTTCTATTCATAAGTTTGACCATGGTGACAACTTTCCTGCCAGCGCAGGATACGGAGCAGTTGATGACGTCATATAAAGGTGGTGGTATGGTTATACCATCTTCTGTGGACTTTACCGATTTATCTAGAAAATACATTTTATGAATAATACTTTAATTTAATTATATTTAGTATATATAGGTATATATTTGAGAATCAAAGAAAGAAAGCCTTCGAGCATTTACCAAAGGAGATGATAACGCAAGGCGTACCCCTATGCTGACCATATAGCCATTATTGGCCATATGAGCATGCGTAACTACGCTGTATTTTATATTCTTTTTTTTATATTCTGTTCTATTTATCCCTTCCACTCCTCCCTATCTTAAGGAACGTTTTACTTTTCTATATCTCTCTCATCCTTGTTCTCCTCGGTCCACAGAAACCCTACAATTGCAAATTCCTGTCCATTCTTCGCACGTCTATGAAAAATCTTTTACAGTGCAAGCGGTTCATTTGTGGAACGCGCTCCCCGTAGAAATAAGGCGTGCGAAATCACTAGCAATCTTTAAAACAATGGTAAAATCTCATTATTTGTCCGAACAAAGCTAAAAGTACCACACTGCTGTAATATAATAATATTATTTGATCTAATATATAGGTTGTATGTATGTGTATGTATTAGTATATTATATTATTATTATTGTATTGTATATAATATTTTGTGTATGTCTATTATTTACTTATTCTATTTTTATCTATTTCAGTTATAAATTGTACGCTACCGCCATGTTTTGTTTTTGTTTTATTTTTTTTCCATACTAGGTTGTCTGGAAGAAATTGCTTCAAGCGATAAGACCGCCGATTGTTTTGCCATATATTTTATTTTATTGTTTTGTTTTTTGTACAATTTGTTTAATTGGTAATCAATAAAGAGTTTTTGTATTGTATTGTATTGTATTTTTAATACTGTGTGCGTGTTTCAAGCTAGTGTGCGGGATCGTTAACCGTAAGTATCGGCAGAAAAAAATGTTTGCGGATTACAACGTTAGATGCTCGAAGATTCAAAGCATTTATTCAGTATGTAGGCAGTATTAATATACGCACATATACACGTCAAAATCATAAATCATAACCAATTATCAAGTAAACATAGCAAAAGCAGAATTTTAACGCTCTGAATTAGAAAAAAAACAAAAGTAATGAACCATTCCGCTGTCATCCAATCGTTTACGACATAAGGTTAAAACCAACCATACATGTAACTGTGTGTTTCAGTACTTCAGACAATTTTTATATAAAATAAATAAAAAAGTGAAATAGTGAAACACAACTTAAAGAAACGCATACCGATCACAGCACATATCATGATCCGAATGGAACTGATAGTCCGTCTGTCAGCTGCATAATATTGATTTTTAGATTTATTATTAAATTATTCGTTAATTTTACATCGAATTTTTTATATTTATTGTACACCACCGTCTACTACTTTCTGTATTTATAGCCATCCAAAGGTTGTCTGGAAGAAATTGCTGCTAGCAATAAGATAGCCCATTGTAAACTAATAGCTATTATGTTTGTTTTAATTTTCTGTGCATTATTTATGTTGGTATACAATAAAGAGTTTTTGTATTGTATTAATATTTTTCCAATAAAAAAGTGCTTTCCATAATAGCTAATATCTGAACTTTGGGTAAATGTGTATCTAATAAACGATTTCTAGACATTATATTATAATTTGTACATTGTTACACACAATCCAAAATTTCATCGTACTGACAGGATTCGAACCCGCGTCTCCTGGGAAACAAGCCCTGGCACTCTAACCAATTAAGCCACAGTACGATCCTATCAATACGACGAATCTAATGGATTGCATTTTAACCAATTATGCATTGGTGGCGCTATCTATGTCATGACATTTTGTATTATAACAATGTACAAAAAATATAAAGTGTGTAAAGATGTTCATGTTTCAGATAATGTGGACACGGAATGAAAATAAAAATAAACATAAATAACAATGCTATAACATGTCATGTTACAAAGTCTGTACGCACACTTAAAGAAACATAATATATGATTATTATAAACCTAATGTATGTAAATTACCGTCAAAATGAAAAGTAGCATCATTGCAAGAGTGCTGTGATGTGCACTGAAGACGTAACGTTGAGTCGTTGTAATCGTAGAACATGATGGTCAGATCAGGACTCGGAGACAACGATAGCAACACATCTGTCTCATTCAAACCTTCGATGAAAGGCTCTGGAAATTAATGACATTTAATTTATTCAATTCAGATGGACTAAACTAGTACGATGAATAAAGAAAAATACTAATGTATAATACCACTGTCGTAAATAGATGTCTTCAGCAGCAAATTGTCATTTTTATTTACATGCAGCTTCATGGACAAAGCTTCTGACGTCATTGATTTAGGTGATTTGATTTCTGTAAAAAAATAATGATTATCATTATAATGGTTGTTTTGAGATCCTATTTTGAGATACTGGATTTAGGCCTCTTCCCCTCTTCTCTTCCTCTGGTCTCAAGACAGAATCATCCTATCCCGTTCAGCGTGTCTTCAGATATCGTTCACCCAACGCTTTAGACAACTGTGTGGATGGTGCAGGTGACGCGCAAAATTCTTGGGATCTAAAGTTTTGCATAGTAACTGTTATATGCAGACATCTTTACTTTTAAGCGAGCGAGCGATATTGCTTGTCCTATTAATTAAACTCATACAAAAACACTTGCCTATTTCCTGTTCCAAAACGGCATTGGCGTGATGTTTTTTGTTCCATTTTTTATACGTCCAACATATTGGATCTTGCTCCCAACACTGCACACATCCTTTGTATTGTTCGGATATCTCCACAACACACCCAGCCATCGTTTTGTTCAGATAAATATTAGTTTCCTCGATTCTACGGTAAAACAAATCTGAAAAATGTTAATAAAAAATAGCTGAATTCTGCTAGTTGAGGTGCCCAATATTGCTTGCTATCTGTGAGTAATCCTCTAACTGAAAAACTGAAACTAACTGAAATTCTATTAAAAATAGCTTGAAAAGCTTGTGAAACCATTAAAGTTATGTATAAGCTGTCGTTGTTTTATTTATTCGCAGGCTGTCGTTTATAACGATAACGATATTGAGTTTCAGAGGATTTTACTGTAATGACGTATTATTTACTCCAACCAATCCCCAATACACTTTAAATCTTTACTCGCTCTGTTCACTGCCGAATTTTACTGATCTGAAAAGCCTGAGTATATTTATCGATCGTCTGCATAGAGATGGTAGGAAAAAGAAAGTTGTCGTAAGTTAATATATATTGCAAAGAGAAGAGGAGATAATATGCCACCCTGTGGGACACCAGCAGCTAAATGACATCACGATGTGTGAAATTCATCAATGCGTAGACGTTCTATATCGACGTATCTATAAGTAACTACGAAACTATACAAAATACTTTTGAATTAAATATTATAAATAAAAGCTTGAGGTTAATGTCAAATCAACATTGTCAGTGAGCTTTTGATTTTCCAACCACCCTGATATGGTCGGTGGTTTTAGATATAGAGGTTACCGTTTATACCTGACAGAAACCAAATTGGTAAAAGTTGCTGGCTCTGTTTCCAATATGATAAAAGTTTGCGGTATACTACTAACTTAAATAGAGATTGGCTCAAGATTTTGAGAAAAAACATACATTGAATTTTCTGAGTAGAATCATTTTGCGGGTAATGCTATCACCTGTCACCTGTATTTGAAGACAGACTGTAGACATTATCTTTTCTATGCCGTAGACAAACTGAAGTTCTGTATGTTTATATCACTATTAGTAACTTGAGTATTATAACCTGCGGAAGTTTTAACTTTACAAATGTTATTGAAAGTATCTATAGTATTTATTAGTTTTATTAGTAAGTATATATATAAGGCGGCAATAGCCCAATGGATAGGATGTCGGACTGGCAATCGAGAGGTCGTGAGTTCGAATCCCACCTACACCCATTGCACTATTGACGTGAACCCACTCCAGACACAAGCATATTTAGCTTAGTTGGCGGGGTTAACAAGAATACTAGTAATGTGCAACCCACATTGCGAGAAATCTTTTATTGAAAAAAAAAAAAAAAAAAGTTGCATTTTTAACATGGCATTTAAAATTGAGGGAAGAAAATAAATGATTTGATGCTGAAGAAAGGGCATCCATGATATATATTAAATGTGGATCAATGGTTCGGTGAACGTGTAGTGAAATAGCACAAAGAGGAAAAACGTGTTATTTGTGTTGAGCATACTTCAAGCATTTACCAATGGAGATGTTAACGTTGTAATCCGCAAACATTTTTTTCTGCCGATACTTACGGAGGACGAGGTAAACACGCATTGCACACACACAAATCAGTCACTTTAACGATCCCTCACACTAGCTTGAAACACGCACACAGTATTAAAAATACAGCGTAGTTACACACGTTCATATGGCCAAAAATGGCTATATGGCCAGCATAAGGATACGCCGTGCGTTAACATCTCCTTTGGTAAATGCTCGAAGGTGTTCTATCCAAAACTACAGCAAGAGCTTACAATACAACATCTTTATTTATTATAGGAGCATAACATCAGTGACAGCAAAATACCTTAAAAAAATCTACAATAGATTATTTGTGCGGAGCCATAATAAACTAATAATTACAATTTACCTTTCCCAACTTTTTTAGCATGCCATAATATAGGCTGTTTGGTTTCCTTATGCAAAAAGCACTTAAACGAATTGCATGATTTATCATAAAGTTTAATATCTTGTTCTATGGTGTCGTTATAGTCATTTTCCAAAAGTACACTTTTGGAAATACTTAAAATATCCTGTGAATTCATTTTGTGGGTTATAGGTGCTGAAAATTTTGAAATTATATTGTATATACCTCACACACAAGTACACATACAAGTACACAAAATCTAAATGTCAAAAAAGTCCGTCGCAATACCAAAATATAGCAATACCAAAACATATTCGAGCATATATTTTATTTCATAGCTGTTATTTACCAGATAGTATTTATCTTGATTTTAACAAGATACAAGCTATTCAGTATCTATATATGTGGGTGGGTATGTATGTATGTAAATTTGTTTGCGTCAAATCTTGAAAGCAAAATTAGAACCACTACCCTACGAACAAAAACAACTTAGGGAAGATGCAATATTTTTAAATTTACTTTTATTTTCAAGAATTACGTGTAGAATAGCTACTCTCATAAATTATTTTTCTTCTATCTTATTTATTTATCCCTGAAATGCGGTTTGAAAGTCTCCGTTTTTTATAACACGCGAAAACGTTACATCTATACCGATGACGTCAGGTTTGTCTTCATCCGGTCCGATGTCAATGTGATTTATCGTGTCACTCAACAGTCTCTTTGTTGTTTCAGCCAGTGTGACCAGCTGTAGTAAAATTATAAGTTTTTAGCAAAATTATACCATAATCTATTTTATGTTTATTTATCAGTGCAAACCGTACATAAGGGTTCTTATTTCAAAAATTCTTGCGAAATTCTTCATGAGTATACCTTGTATCACTTCCGGGATTTCTTTCTTTTTGTGAAGTCCCATCTGAAATACTGATTTTTACAAAATAATAATTTGAGATCGTTTTAAAAACTGAGCGGCTGTGTAGTTTGACATAAATTAATGACACAGCTTTACTAAATATAAAAATATATATATAGTAGTTTTAGTACGTTTAGCTACTATAGCCATAGCTGGCTTAATTTTGTATTTTAACCTGGTCACCCTGCTTACGTTTATATACCATTTTAAAATTTATGCCATTTCTATAATTTCGAACTTCCCGAAGTACATTTTCCTGATTTATCTACCGGCAAGCCACAGACTAAGTAGAGAATGTAGAGATAATAGAAGAGATAATGCAGAACAAAGTAGTATTAATATACAGTGTGGAAATTAAACTCAGGCCCTGGAGGGAAACTACTTTAAATCCTTAAGCTAGCTCATTTTACTTAAGGGAGACATTCCTTTATATTTGAAAAGAAACAAATCTGCATTAAAAGATTTTTTTAAACTCGCTTGCTTCACCCGGGTCTCGAACCAACTAAAATAAAAAAAAATAAACACTCTTTATTTTAATATACTGTTACATCGCGTCGTCGAGTCGCGATGTTTCGCCAAGCTTCTCGAACAAAAATACCGTGGGAAAGAATAGACTAATTAGGGGCTATAAACACCCGACCCGACCGTCATAAAAGTTAACCTTCCGGGAATTCAGACCCTAGTCAATGTACCTAGTTTTGTAGTTAAGATTGAACCTTATTCATAAGTAGTTAGAGATCAAATTAGCATGTATGGTAAAGTTGTTTACGTTTCTCGGGTGAGCCTCACACCTAGAGAACGCGTCCCCAGGCGGCGGATAGGGGAACGCTCGGCGCCATGTCCATGGCGTCGGGTAAGAGGGAAATAAAATACCTCTCGTGGACCAACAGGCCGGAGAAGGAAACTCCGTTATAAAACCCCTGCTGTGAGCTTCTCCAACTTATTTGGAGTAGAGGTCGCTGACAGCGCTGGGTGCTTAGGCTGGAGCACTCCAGAAGAGATGGCGGCGGAAGAGCCCCTAGTGGGTCAACGGCGGCGCTCACATTCGGTCAGTGAATGACAGCCTTGGCGTCAGGTGGCAACCGGCCGTAAAACCAAATGCCAACAAACAAAATCTCCTAGTATGAAAGCACAACCTAAGAGAACAAGTATAAGTGTTAGGGCGTACCCCTTAAGCGACGGTCAGATGAATCCATATGCGATGAATGCTAAGGCGTCCCCTGCAAGCGACGGAACAAGACGCTGCGCTAATTCTATGCGCATAGCTACGTGGAACATCGGGTCATTGACCGGACGCAGTCAGGAACTGGCTAATACTTTGCGAAGACGAAATATTAACATCTGTTGTATACAGGAACTAAAATGGAAAGGGTCTAAATCCAGGAATATTGGCAGAAATTATCAACTTCTATACAATGGCAGCTCAACAACAAAAAACGGAGTTGGCATCATACTAGACGAATCACTCAAGGAAAGAATTATTAAAGTAGACAGAATTAATGACAGAATAATATGTGTGAAAGTAGCGTTAGACAATCAAACACCCTTAAACATAATATCAGCATATGCCCCTCAGTCCGGATGTGCTAATGATGAAAAGCTCGCCTTCTGGGAAAACCTTGAAGAATTTCTACAAAATATCCCAGAAGATGAGAAAACAATGTTAGGAGGCGATTTAAACGGCCATGTAGGTCAAAAAGCGCCACACAACTGTAACATACACGGAAACTTTGGTATTGGTACACTAAATAGGCAGGGCAGTAACATAATAGACCTTGCGACCCAGTTTGATCTTCCTATAGTCAACACATATTTCCAAAAGAAAGAAGAACACTTAATAACCTACAAGAGCGGCGGAGCTTCCACCCAGATTGACTATTTTCTGTGCGACAGGTCTACTCTGCGCCGCATAAAGGACTGCAAGGTCATACCGGGGGAGCCATTAACAGCCCAACACAGACTCCTAGTTGCCTGTTTAACCTTACCAAACTGGAATCAAACGTCTAAAAACCAAAGATACGAACCTCGCATCAAATGGTTCAACATGGCTAAAGCAGACAACAATAAATTTGTAACTCAAGTTGAAGAATACCTCAAAGACACAATTCAGGACACTAAAGAATGTAATACCCTATGGAATGAATTTCACTCGTTTTGTATAAAGACTGCCACTGCGACATTAGGTGTTAGCAAAGGAAAATTAAAAATTAATAAAGACCCTACCTGGTGGGATGAGAGTATACAAACACTACTCAAAGAAAAGAAGACTTCTTTTAAGAAATGGCAAGAAAGTAAGCTTGACACCGACCGAAATGAGTATAACATTACAAAAAAGAGAGCCAAAAAATGCGTTGCAATCTCAAAAGCTATAGCTAAGGACTCTTACTACAAAAAATTAGAAAATGCAAAATCAGACTCAGAAATATTTAGACTAGCAAAATCCCGACACGCACAAACAAAAGATATAAAACGAAACAAATTCATAAAAGACTGCAGCGGCAAATTATTAACATCAGACAAGGACATCAACAAGAGATGGGCAGAATATTACCAAGCTCTACTTAATAAAGAATTCCCACAAGAACCATTAACGCCATTACCACATGTAAAGGGACCAGTCGAGGCAATCAACCCCCAGGAAGTAAAAGCAGCGATCATGAAAATGAAAAATAACAAATCGCCAGGACCAGACCAAATTCCAGCCGAACTGTGGAAGCGAACAGGTCACTCCGGTGTAGCCTGGCTTACAAAACTATTCAACGAAATACTCAATGGCGGAAAGATGCCTAATATGTGGAGAGCTAGCACCCTAATACCCTTCTACAAGAACAAAGGAGACGTCGCCGACTGTGGTAACTACAGAGGTATAAAGTTAATTTCCCACACCCTGAAGATCTGGGAATGTGTTCTGGTAAAAAGATTAACAACCATAACACAAATAACAGCAAATCAATGTGGATTTACAAGTGGCGCAAGTACCACGGACGCTATTCATTCGGTAAAAATTCTTATGGAGAAGTACAAAGCCCGAAAATCAGATTTACACCTCACATTCTTAGACCTTGAAAAGGCATTTGATCGAGTTCCGCGGAAAATCATATGGCAGGCACTCCGATCACAACTTGTGCCGGAACAATGCATCAAGCTAATTCAAGACATGTACCACAATGTCACAACAAGTGTGGTCACACCTGCAGGCTCCAGTGGTCCTTTCGAAGTCAAAGTAGGTGTACATCAAGGTCCTTCCCTGAGTCCTCTACTATTCAACCTAGTAATGGATTACATAACCGCGGATATCCAAAAACCAGCTCCCTGGTCACTCCTGTACGCGGATGATGTGGTCCTAATAGCTGAATCGCTCACAGAATTGCAAAGCGATCTAACGGCATGGCAGACAGCACTAGAGCGAAGAGGATTAAGGGTCAGCAGACAAAAGAGCGAATACATGTTTTGTGGATTTTCCGGGACCGATGCGAGTGTCACGTGTCCGACAATCGAAAACACGCCTCTAAAATGGACCGAAGAGTTTAAATACCTGGGATCCATTATTTCTCCTATAGCCTGCACGGAGAAAGATATAAAGCACAGAATCCAGACAGCCTGGATGAAGTGGAGAACACTTTCTGGCGTCTTATGTGATTCTCGTATGTCAATAAAAGTCAAGGGCAACGTATATAAAAGAGCAGTAAGACCCGCTCTACTCTACGGATCAGAATGCTGGCCTGTGAAAAAGGTGGACGAACATAAAATGCACGTAACAGAAATGAAGATGCTACGATGGTCCGGCGGTGTCACTCGTATGGATAGAATAAGAAATGAGTACATCCGCGGTACATTCAAAGTAACAGACATACACGAGAAATTAAAAGAGAACAGAATGCGTTGGTATGGCCATGTGATGAGACGGAATGATGACCACATGACAAAATCCGTACTAAACATCGAAGAAGGAAGGAGAGGCCGCGGTCGACCCCCTGTTACCTGGATGAAGACAATACAGAACGACCTTAAAACTTTGAATGCAACAGATACGACAACCCACAACCGTGCGAAGTGGCGCAGAATTACTAGGAGGGCTGACCCCAAATAAATTGGGAATAATAGCCAGGAGAAAGAAGAAGAAGAGGTAAAGTTGTTTACGTCAGATGCTCAAAGGAAAGCCGCCCCTTTTGTTTGTGATTGTTATTGCTTTGTTTTGAACGTATTTTGTCTATTGTTTCGAGTCAATACTGGAAAGTTCTATAGAAATATTCTCGTCCTATATAAGACGTTGAAACCGCGGCTTGAGTCAGTCATTCTCTGGAAGCGACAGTGAACTATCTAAGCGCGGATAGCGACCAAGTGATCGTTAAGTGTTATCAGTGAACTCGTGTTGTGAACTGTGAACAGTGAAATCAGTGATTGTGAACTAACGACCTCAGTGTGTGTTAACGGACTTTTGATAATTGTGCAAGACGATTTGGACAACTACTGTGGAACATTGTGCTAACTTAGTGATAAGTGGAAATAAACGTTCATCTCATTGGATTGGCATTTTAATACCACCCCGCACGTAATAATACTAATCGGTAGTATTAATATTCAGGATAAAGTTTCTCTAAAAAATGTTTGGTTACTGTTCACTTTTAACAAGTAAAAGACACGTAACAGTTCTGTTATCTCTCCAACACTCAAAGACTTCGTATGAAGTACACGCTTGCTAATTTATCGTTAAGTACCTTGTTGAAATCTTCGATAAGAAAATTGTTCAATGGTGGTAATACCTCTATGCACATTTCCTTCTTACATGATCCGAGGCTATCTCATAATGGCGTATCAAGAACAATTCGAGTTATTAGAAGCTTACTTTGTTTGCAACAAGAGCTACGATTTAGCTCTGCAGTGGTATCGCGAGTAACAATTTATCAGTTAAATAATTTAAGTGTTACAAAATTGATAGTAAAATAAAGTTGATGTTAGATTTAACGATAATTTTTAAGACCTAATGTTTGTTAGAGAAACTTTATCCTGAATATTAATACTACCGATTAGTATATTAAAATAAAGAGTGTTTATTTTTTTTAATTTTAGTTGGTTCGAGTCCCGGGCGAAGCAAGCGAGTTTAAAAAAATCTTTTAATGCAGATTTGTTTCTTTTCAAAAATAAAGGGATGTCTCCTATAAGTAAAATGAGCTAGCTTAAGGATTTAAAGTAGTTTCCCTCCAGGGCCTGAGTTTAATTTCCACACTGTATATTATGTTACTCTATGCTACTGAAGTACACAATACACAGATAAGCGGACAGTGATGACGTCACTACGCGCTGATTGGCGTTTCAATATACGTTTCGTTTCATGTAACTTAAAACTCAATTTTTTTGAGAAATATATAATTATATTAGATAAAAATATACATAGGCCCTTCTTTTGTATTTTATTATCATTTTATTCACATATTATTCATTAATATTACTTTTCATCATCTTCCCTATTTCATCAAGGACCCAATGTCACGAACAAAATCGCGCGTCCTCGGAACTACTCGGAAGTACTCGGAACTCAGTCACTGATTAAGCTAGCAATGTGTTCCAGTTAAAAATCGATCTTATTTTTTGATGAGATGGGTTTAATTTGCCACAACTCGTACAAGGCACAATTGGTAAGCACCGCCTACCAAGGCACAAACTGTGTTGGGTCATTTTGTATCGCTAGCAATTCTTCCGTGTTTTTTTTGTTCGTAGCGACTACCTGACATTTGATTCGATTCAAATTTGGTATACTTTTTTAATGATATAAGGTATAAAGAACAAGCACGACGCTCACCTGATGGTAAGCGATGACATCTACTTATTACAGACACAGCGGCATGCGAAATTCTAGATAGCTAGAGTTTTGCACTTGACTGCACTGCGCCTTTTACCTTGGGAGATGTTAAGTCTCAAATGTCCTGTGGTGACAATGCAATAATAAGTACCATCTAGCTCATCTGATGATGAATCCGATTTGTAGGGACAGAAACAGTACCAAAAATGGTAAATTTTAGCACAGTCGAATTTGGAACTGTTAACGGGATATTTACCATGTTTTCTATTATTTATGAGTTTCCAAAGTTGACGAAGTTGACCACATCTAACGGGAGTGTCGTCGGTTCTAAGCCGGAGATTCTTAGGGAGGTTCAAGACTTCTACGGCCAACTATATACCACGCAAGGTTCCCATCCCCAACCCCAGTCCGAAGATCCTAGAGCCACTCTTACTCGCCATTATACCGAGAATCTGCCAAAGGTCAGCCTAGACGAAATTGTGATGGCTCTCAAACAGCTTAAAAATGGAAAAGCCCCCGGAGAGAATGGAATTACAACGGAGCTCTTAAAAGCTGGTGGAACTCCAATGCTTGTACAGCTGCAGCGTATATTTAATTCCGTCATCTTTTCGGGGAGTGGTGGGAGTGGGTTTGGAATTCACTCCAAAGGCGTGGAGCAAGAGTGTGATCGTTATGTTCATTAAAAAAGGAGACAAGACCCTCTTAAAGAACTATCAACCCATTTCACTCTTGAGTCACGTTTATAAGCTGTTTTCGAGAGTAATCACAAATCGTCTCGCACGTAGACTCGAAGAGTTTCAGCCCCCTGAACAGGCTGGGTTTCGAGAAGGATATGGCACCATAGACCACATATAGAGCGGCAGGTTATACAGAAGACCGAACAGTATAACCAGCCCCTGTGCCTTGCATTTGTGGGCTATGAGAAAGCTTTTGACTCTGTAAAAACCTGGTCTGTTCTGGAGTCTCTGCAACGGTGTCAAGTTGATTGGCGATACGTTCAAGTGCTAAGAGGCCTGTATGACGCCGCGACTATGACCGTCCAAGTACAAAATCAGCAGACTGAACATTCCCGAGGAGTGAGAGAAGGGAATGTTATTTCACCCAAATTGTTCACCAACACTCTTGAGGATATGTTCAAGACGCTCAATTGGAAAGGACGGGGCATAAATATAAACGGCGAGCACCTTTCACACTTGAGGTTTCCGGACGATATTGTCATCATGGCTGAAACCGTGAAGGACTTGCAATACCTGTTGACCACCCTTGCTGATTCTTCTTCATGCATCGATCTCCGGATGAACTTGGATAAGACCAAGATCATGGTTCAACGAACATGTTATTCCGGAACCGATAGCCCTAAACGGAGTTCCTCTCGAAGTTGCTCACGAATATCTACCTTGGGCAAATCTTGCAATTGGGTAGAAACAACTTCGAAAAGGAAGCTCGCAGAAGAATACAGCTGGGATGGGCAGCATTTGGAAAACTTCGTCGAGTCTTTGTATCGCCCATACTGCAAAGCCTGAAGACAAAAGTATCCTACCTGTTATTACCTACGGAGCCGAGACGTGGACGCTGACGGTGCGACTGGTTCACCAATTCAAAGTCGCTCAGCAAGCTATGGAGAGGGCTATGCTCGGAGTCTCTCTGAAGGATCGAATTCGAAATGAAGTCATCCGTCAGAGAACCAAAGTTATCAAAATAGCTCATAGGATCTAAATAAATTAAATAGCTAGTAATATTTAAAATTAAATTTAATAAAAAAAAATCGCCAAAACCCACTTACAAAATGTATCCACTTTGAAACGTATTTTATACGACTCCATGTCATCTGGTTTGTATCTTTTACATTCAATGAAAGATTTATTGATATTTTCAGTACTATTCACTATTGTCAATGAAGTGATTTGACCCAATTCGAAAAATGAAGTTTTCTCTGAAAATGTATGTAGAATGAATATTATTTATTGGTGCATATACATATAACTATGCCAAACAGATATAATTATTATCCATATATTTATACGTGTAGAAAAAACTGTTCAAGAAAATTGCGCGAATGGATGAACGTAAAATTTGACACAGGGACGGCCAAACCGCAGCGATCTGCGGGCGGGTGCACGGGCGCGAGAAGCCATTTTTAGGGTTCCGTAGCCGAATGGCAAAAAACGGAACCCTTATAGATTCGTCATGTCTGTCTGTCTGTCTGTCTGTCCGTCCGTATGTCACAGCCATTTTATTCCGAAACTGTTAGGACTACAGAATTGAAACTTGGTAGGTAGATGTATTCTGTGAACCGCTTTCCGATTTTTATACAAAAATAAAAAATATAAAAGTTTAAGGGGGGCATCCCATACATAGAACTGAAACAAAAAAAAAATTCTTCAAACCTAAGCCCCAACTAAGGGAAAAATATAGTATATCATATTTTTAAAAGCTTGCAGAGACTTGGGCTTGTCTTATTGTTAGGAAGATCGTTCCACAGGCATTTTATGGTAAAAGGTAACAGGACAAGCCCGACACTCGCCTGATGGTAAGCGATGACGTCTACCTATGACAGATACAGCGGCATGCAAAATTCAGGCAGTACAGAATTTTGCATGTGCACTGCGCCTGTTACCTTGAGATATAAAGATGTTGAGTCTCACATGCCCTGTAATTTCACTGGACTGATGTAGTAAAGAGTGACGTGAAGAGATATTCAGGTGTCTTCAACTGAAATTTCTTCATCTATCCACATCGTGTCAGTTAATTTTGGGAAATATTTTAATAGGACACACCTCTACACCTCGAATAAAATCCAGGGTGCGATATTTGTGATGCAATTTTAAAAGGCGATTTACTAGCGGCAATGATAAATATCGTTTAGCACAGGTAATCATGTGTCGGAATATAAATAAACGGGCCAATTGCAAGTCGGACTCGCACTCGTAGGGTTCCGTACCACACTACAGTATTTTATAAGATCGAGCAAAAAATACCACTATCCTATTTCGCCAGCAAAAAAAAATAAATAATAAACATTTTATTTCTTATAACGCCATCTAACGTCTAACAAAGGTGTTAGGGATCGACATTTTAATATAACGTCATCTATGGGACTTTTACCAAACTAAGCGTACATAGATGGCGTAAAATGCCGAAAAAAACACGTTTCTTGTATGACCCTCTATTATTTTTAACCGACTTCAAAAAAAGGAGGTTTCTCAATTCGACCGTATATTTTTTTTTTTTTTTTATGTTTGTTCGCGGATAATTTCTTCGTTTATGAACCGATATCGATTATTCTTTTTTTGTTCGAAAGGAGATATCCCAAGTGTGGTACCATGGTAATTTTATCGAGGTATGATAAGTATCTCCAGAGATATTGAGATAAATATCTCAAAATTGGTACTGAAAATGAATAGGGTGGCATTGAAGTCGGTTGTTTTTTAGTTTTTAAACGATATTATTAACTTTAATCTGTATTTAGTATTTGTTGTTATAGTGGCAACAGAAATAATCATCTGTGAAAATTTCGACTGTCCAACTATCACGGTTCATGAGATACAGCCTGGTGACAGAAGGACAGACAGACAGACAGATAGATAGACAGACAGACAGACGGACAGCGGAGTCTTAGTAATAGGGTCCCGTTTTACCCTTTGGGTACGGAACCCTAAAAATTGGGCACAGGACTCAAGGGAAAAGTTGCTTTATGAAGCCACAATAGTTAAATAAATCATAATTTATATAAATGATAAATGAAACATACTCTCCTGGTAAAATACATAATTACATTGTTCCACAAATTCAGTGTTATTCGGCGTAAAATGTATTTGTAAATTTTCCGTGAGGAAATACTCGTAGTTAAAGGGCATTTTCCCGTACAAGTTGAAATATTTATCGTTTATTCGTAATCCTGGTCGCACTGAAATGGAAAATAATTACAATACACATTATATTATAACACGTATTGTATATATTATATATTATATATATTATATATATTATGTTATAATATATATTATAACACGGTTGATATACTCAACCGCAATACGTGTTATAATATAACGTAAGTATAATATACAGGGTGTTTGGTCCATCGTTTGCCAAATTGAAATAGCTGATAGAATAGGTCATTACCCCTCTTTCCTCCCTCCCCTAGCCGGTTTTAACCTCAACATATTTTAGATATCGATTTAGAGTTATTTTTGAAAGAAAAAACCAATATTTAACATGAACACTTGAATTTTAAAAAAAATCTTCCATGAGTCTTCATAATTATGTTTTATTTTAAAGTGTAATTATAAGGAGCATCAATTAAATTCATAATAGCTCACCAAGAACGTCAACATTTTTGTCAACGTCAACTAATTGGCTTAGAGACAGGGAAAATTTAAAGATATTGTCAACTTCACAGTACAATTAAAAAAAATAAGAGAGAGAAAGTTCTTCCATTTACTGAATAATTCCTTATTTTATCCTCTTTCTATTGGTATACAACATGTTATAAAAAACCCCTCAGTTTTTATACATAATTCGAAGTAAAGAAAACACGTTTGATGTATTAGCAAGGGTAATTTTTTTTAGCGTTTGCTATATTAAAACCTGCATGTTGCATCTTCCCACACGAGTGGCGCCTCTAGCGGCCAAGAGAAGGATTCAGGTCTAGGGGACTCTGTGGTTATGAATAAGGGCGGGAGTGCGATTATTATTGTATGAGATCAGATTGGGAGAGCAAGAATAAATGGTTGTATAAAAATTAAAGTACGCTAGAATTAATCAATATGAAATATTAAAAGTCTGTTTTGGTCGATGGACCAAACACCCTGTATAAGGGTTGAAATGTTCAACCGCATTTTGTTATTGATTAGCGTTATAATAGCTAGTTAGGTTTAGGCTGTCTTTGCAATACCATCGTCAGCAACATAATTGCCTACATAAATCTTGTAACGAATACTTAAGGTTATCGCCGGCTAATCCAACACCGCTCTCTCCCGGCAAAAAATGTTCATTAAAAAGTAAGCATTATGACATAAGTTTTTAAGTTTTCATGGTCACTAATAGTGGGTACACACGTCGACCCATCTGGGATGAAACGTCGTAAAAGCCATTTTGACTAAAATCTGTTTTCAGTGGTTTCTTAGTCAGAATCGCGCGCTCTATCGATCTGTATATTTAAAATGTTCAAATTCGCAAAAAAATGTCTTATACAACACGCTACGAATCCCTCTCTAAACCCGGGTTTCTTGTTTTAAAATGTCGTAATGAGCAACTTTTAAATAAAATTTTCAAATTTCTGAAGTAAGAGACATAATTTTTCGTTTCATGGTTAATACGACATAATCTAATAGAATGTAAGAAAATAATACTTTTTAACTTTTTGTAATAAAAGACACAAGATTATCAAATATGGCTTTAACGTCAATTTTTAAAGTAAAAAAATTAGAAATAAACGATGTCAATTTACGTCGTAAAATCCACGACTTTTAAAAATACGGCTTGTACGGCTGTGTAAAAGACATTATATCGACCCCTTCAGGACTAAACGTAGAAACAAAAGGCCATTTTTCAGTATGGCTGAAAAACAAAAATGGTAAAGTTTATTTCTTGTATATTTTTTTAGAATATTTAGTATAGATTAACACTATATCTCATTAAACTAAGGTTGTTGAGTTGTTTACTAAATAGAAACCCAAAATAACCTACATTAATTAGTTCCAGAGATTGCATGGCTTTTACTACAAAAAAAAAGTTTTAAATGGCTTCTACGTCGTTTTTCTTCAGCTTGGTAACTGTAACCTTTTTTTTATTAAGTTGCATAAGACTTAATCATTGGTTTTATCACAGGGATTATCGAACTAAAAGACAATTATAATAAGAGGAAAGTGCAATTTAGTGTTGTAAATGAGGAACACATTAATGACCAAAATCATAGTATTTTAATATTTTTTTATTATATAAATTTAATATTGTACTTTTTCTGACAAACACTAATAAAATTATCAAAATAAAATCAACGCAACCTCTAAACTATGCCATATAGACAGTAAATTGAACCTAGTAATGAAAATCGTCTAATCTTCTGTTTTATTAAAGTAGTTACAATAGGCCATTTTTCAGCCGTACTGGTAAAGTTTATTTCATGTATATTTTTTTATTTACTTAACCTATAATGTTTATTATAGATTAACACTATATTATCTCATTAAGCCAAGGTTTTTAAGTTGTTTACTAAATAGAAACCCAAAATAACCTACATAAATTAAATCCAGAGATTGCATGGCTTTTACTAAAAAAAAAAGTTGTAAATGGCTTCTACGTCTTTTTTCTTCAGCTTGGCAACTGTAACCTTTTTTTTATTAAGTTGCATAAGACTTAATAATTGGTTATATCAAAGGGATTATCGAATTAAAAGACAATTGTAATAAGAGGAAAGTGTAATTTAGTGTTGTAAATGAGGAACACATAACGACCAAAATAATATTATTTTAATATTTTTCATTATATAAATGTAATATTGTACTTTTTCTGACAAACACTAATAAAATTATCAAAATAAAATCAACACAACCTCTAATCTATGCCAAATAGGCAGTAAATTGAACCTAGTAATGAAAATCTTCTAATCTTCTGTTTTATTAAAGTACGAGATAAAACTGCGCATTGTGCACACAAGAAAACAGGTAAGTATTAAACAATAACATAGCTTAAAACAAATCAATGTCTTAATACAATCATCAGCTTCATCATCAGCCTATCTCTGTCTGCTGCTGGACATAGGTCTCACCTATGGTACGCAACTGAGCTTGATCTTTAGTTCTTTGTTTCCAGCCGCTGCCAAGCCTTGCAAGCTGTGCATGAGTTTGTGTGCAGTGGCAGTGCTAAGGCAGATAGCGATGATGATGATAGTGATAGTGATACTGTTTATACTTATCGTTGTGGTTGCCGCGGCTGGTATTCTTCATCTGTGTCTCGGTCGTATAACTTGGCTGTGGCTCTTATCTCATCCAAGACCGGGCACTGTGAGATCCCATGTGTCACGGTCTCATTTTCAAGCATGCAGCCTTGACACAGAGGACGAGACTATCTGTGGCGCAAATTATGTAGAGGTGATAATTTAGATTACAGTATTCCGTGATGAGGCCTACTACGTAGTATACGAATATCACGTCTTTGTAATATTAGCAGTCTGTTTGTAACTTTGCCGTCTAAATTTGGAAAAACTGCTTTTGTATATTTACAGATTGTCATGTCCACACTGTCCCACAACTTTTGCTGCTCATTTTCGGTATGGCAACGTAATAGGTCTCTGACTTCCATTGCTAGCGGTCTACAAAGGTTCATCACATCGTCGTTTACCTGTTGTGTCATTTTTTCTGTAGCGAGTATGTCAGCCGTATATTGCTAGCACATGATGCATGGCTTTTCGTCCATCTTACCTTAACGTTATACTCGGTTGCCAGTGTTTGCAGAGTATCGTGGCATTTCGCCACTACTTTTGATCTTGTTGTAGGTCTCCTGAGTATGTATAAAGTGGCTGCACTATCAGTGACAAATTCTATACTGACTTTATCTTTATCATTTTCGAATTAAAACTGATTTATGGACACTGCTTGCGCAGACAGTAACAGTCCGTTTGTTTCGGCTTGTAAGACGGTTATAGTCTTGGTTAGCGCTATCGATGCCGAAAGTCTCATACTCAGTTATTAGTTCATACTTTTTACTATCTAGATGAGTACTGTCTATCCTGTCCATGACTTAAATGGCTTACGAAATGATCATTATCGCTTTTTACAGTATTTTGCAGTGGTTTGTGGTCGGAGGATATGTTCAAGACGCTGAATTGGAAAGGATGGGGCATACATATAAACGGCGAGCACCTCTCATACTTGATGTTTGCGGACGATATCGTCATCATGGCTGGAACCACGCAGGACTTGTAATACATGCTGATCACTCTAGCTGATTCTTCTCCACGCATCGATCTCCGTATGAACTTGGATAAAACCAAGATCATGTTCAACGAACATGTTATTCTGGACCCGACTGCTTTAAATGGAGTTCTTCTCGAAGTTGTTCACGGATACGTCTATCTACCTAAGCCAAATCTTGCAATTGGGTAGCAATAACTTCGAGAAAGAAGCTCGCAGAATGATACAGCTGAGATGGGCAGCATTTGGACAACTTCGTCGAGTCTTTTCGTCACCCATACCACAAACCCTAAAGACTAAAGTCTTTAACAAGTGCGTCCACCTGTTGTTACTTACGGGGCCGAGACGTGAACTCTGACAGTGCAACTGTTTCACCAATTTCAATTCGTTCAGCGAGCTATGGAGGAGGCTATGCTCGGAGTCTTGTTGAAGGATCGAATTCAAAATGAAGTCATCCATTAGAGAACTCAAGTTATCGACATAGCTCAATGGATTAGCAAGCTAAAGTGCCAGAGGGCTGGTCACATCTGTCGTAGAACTAATAACCGTTGGGGTCTACCCCAACAGTTATTGGTTCTAGACTGGAGACCGTGTCTCGCCAAATGTAGTGTAGGGCGCCTTCCAGCTAGATGGAGCGATGATATACGCAAGCTGGCTGGCAGCGGCTAGAAACAATAAGCTGAAGATCGAGCTCAGTGGCGTGCCATAGGTGAGACCTATGTCCAGCAGTGGACAGGAATAGGCTGATGATGATGATTACTTTACTATATCAATTTGTTTTAAGCTATGTTTTTGTTGAATACTTACCTGTTTTTGTGCGTGCACAGTGCGCAGTTGTATCTCGTAGTTTAATAAAATAGAAAATTAGAATATTTTTATTACTAGGTTCGATTTACTGCCTACTTTGCATAGTTTAGAGGTTATATTGATTTTAGTTTGATAATTTTATTAGTGTTTGTCAAAAAAAGTACTATATTACTTATATATAATGAAAAACATTTAAATTATATGATTTTGGTCATAAATGTGTTCTGCATTTACTACACTAAATTACACTTTCTTCTTGTTACAATTGTCTTTTAATTCGATAATCTCTGTGATAAAACAAATTGTGACATCTTATACCACTTAATAAAAAAAAGGTTACAGTCGCCAAGTAGAAGAAAAATGTCGTAGAAACCATTTACAACTTTTATTTTTGTAGTAAAAGCCTAAATCTCTGGAACTAATGAATGTACGTTATTTTGAGTTTCTATTTAGCAAACAACTCGAAAACCTAAGCTTAATGAGCTATAGTGGTTTATTACAGATTAAATAAATCAAAAGATATTCCAGAAATAAACTTTACCATTTTTGTTTTTCGGCCGTACTGAAAAATGGCTATTTGGCTTTTACTACGTTTCATCCCAGAGGGGTCGACGTACGTACTTGCTCGATCTCGAGCAAGTACGAACGTGTGTACCATGCAAGTCTCAAGACAAATGCTCGAAGCCAACCAAAATGTTCGATTCAAACAAGATTCAAACGTCCATAATTCTTGCTCGATGTTCGATGCAAACATGTTTGTACAAACATGTTTGCATCGTCGCCGCGAAGTCGAGCATGTTAGTCGTGATTAATATTTTTGTGAAGAGGGTGCGAGTGCGCTGTTAAAATGTCGGAATTTCGTTCATTTTCTCTGGATTTTGTGGAACAATTTATAAATATATATCAGGAGGAAGAGTGCTTGTGGAAAACTACGTTAAAAGAATATAGTGATAAGGGTAAAAGAAACGTCCATTGCTCGAAGAGTTTCAACGCGCACTAAACATGTTCTTCGAGCAAGCTTTTACGTGAAGACGCAGGGTCGAGCATGTTTTTAGATAGTCATGCTCGGATGAAACATTCTCATCGCGCATGTACGTACACACCACCTTAACGCTTTCACAAGATATTTGAACGGGATATTTATCCATGTTTTTCATTATTTGTGAGCTTCCGATATTTCGGCGCTGTTGCAAGCACCGTGTTCACGGATAAACTGTCGATTGCGGGTAAACGGATTGTTTACGAAAACATGAAGCGGTCTACTAGCTTCTGCTGTAACTCGATCGCGACACACAACACTGACAATATCTTAGCGTTTGTTATTTTTGTTCGGGCATTTATATGATCTACAAAGACCCAACACTGGATGCCAGGTATTTGACAGTTTGAACCGGAAGCTCATAAATAATGAAAAACATGGTAAATATCCCGTTCAAATATCTTGTGAAAGCCTTATGACGTTCACAAGGGATTGCAATCACGCAAAACAAGATCTCTCATTCCCGCGGGATCCCGCTGCTTTTATAAATCTGCTGGATCCCGCACATTCAAAGTGCGGATCCGCAAATTAAAAGTTTGGCACTAAAACTTTCGCGTAAACCGCGAAAAGGTTGGAGGATCAGGACGGAGATGCTACAATAAATGCCATTAGCTTCTTAAGAGCGTATTTTCAATAGTCATCACCATAGATTGTTATCTAATCATAGTAATAGCATCTAAGAGAAAGTTATGATTTGTAAAACTGTTATAAAACTGTTGTTAGGAGTAAAAGTGAAATTAAATAAACTATTAAACTATGAAAAAAAAATTAAAGATGAATCTAAGAAAACGGATTACTAATTACTTATACTTAATTAATAGAAAATAAATAATTTCTGTTTCTTAATGTAAAAAATATTAAATGAAAGTTGATTTTTACACAAAAATCTGTAGTTTTAATTTGATTTTATAACATCTTCAGTAAACCCGCATATCAAACCCGCGGGATTAAATGAGCTGCGGGATTGCAATCCCTAACGTTCACTGTAGATAGTCTTTACATTGCAATTGCAAGGATTACATTTTAATGAACATTTTTGCCGGTTGGGAGCGGAATCATGCATTCATATGCACAAATAAAATGAAATAGCCCGCACATTAGTTCCAAGAGTTCATCGTTTTGGAAGTCCAATGACTTTCTGATAAAATTAAAAATATTGGCTGTCTGTAAAGTTGGTTTACGCACGATAGTTTAACGTGACAACTTCATAGCCAAACATTGATAAAATCGGCGCATGCATACAATGAACGTAACGGGACACTTTTTCGTACATGCAGCCGGCGTTCATCGATTTATTAGACGTTGTCACGTCAAGAAATACCTGTATTTGTTGATATTTCTTTTAAATTAATATGCACATCAGCGCAAGAGATGTAGGGATTCACTAAACCAGCAATAAGTCTGATCTTAACTGGCGGATAATTTATATTCCTTTTTATGAGGACATCATCTGAAAAGTAACAACTTAATATACATATACAAAGTATATAATATTCATACATACAAGGCATATAATATACATAAATACAAGAGGTCGGTAATGACTTTTTATTTTGTTAGCAAGTCAGGCGAAACGTCGACATAATATGCTTACCACCTGTGGAAAACTTTTTCAAGACCTTTCCATATAAATGTACTACAAAAATATGAATTGCGTTTTACTAAAAAACATAAGTACTTAGTTATTGTTCACGAACATCGATTATAATTACATTCAACTAGCTGTACCCCGCGGTTTCACATTTACATCAAAGCTCAAGGGGTAGAAGCCCGAAGAGATGGTCCGACCAGGTGTCTGAACAATTAGGCACAAATGTCAGCGACGCTATGTACACTGTGCTTCAGACCGCCAGTATTGGCGAGAAATCGTAAAACTAAAGTTCAGGCCGCAACATCACGATGCTCAGCAGTGAGCGAACGATTAAAGGAGGAGGAGCTGTACCCCGCGGTTTCACATTTACATCAAATACTCGAATCGGTCTCTTTCAACTGTGAAAAAATCAAACTTGTAAATCAAAAGATATAATATTAACGTTTATATCGCATATTTTACGATTTCACAAGAGAATCAAACCTATTATCACCTAGAATCATGAAATTTGACAAGAAGCTAGGACAGCACATAAAGAGGAAAAATTCTGAAAACGTAATATGTAGCAGAAAAGCGAATTTACTATTACAAACCCATGATTTGCGATTGGTGTAATAAACATGTCTATGGATCGAACGGCAAAATTAACTTTGTTCTTTAACCTAGTTAGAAAAGTTTTTACGGAATCTTCAGTGTACGAGACGTAATAACTATTATATAATCTGTGGACTCGTAAGTCCAACTTGCATACATAAGTACACTCAATTTTTTTTTTACCGACTTTATAAAAAGAGGTTTCTCAATTCGACCGTATATATATATTTATATAAATATATGTTTATATATATTTATGTTTGTTAGCGGATAACTTCGTCGTTTATGAACCGATTTTGATGATTCCTTTTTGTTGAAAAGGAGATATCCCAAGCATTCTAGGGATATCTCCTTTCCAACCATACCATTGTTGGAACTGTATAAACCAAAAAATCTTATATGTACTAGCTTAGTACTAAATTAGGCCGTTAGTTGGCGCTGCTATCGTCGTGATCGCTGGTTTTTCTGTATGTAGTCTGTGCAAATAATGATATAAGTTGTCCGTCGACTGTTCATTCTATTAGAGTTTGTGGAATCGGTAATAGGAGATTGTAGCTAAAGATAGACAGAAGGCGACTATAATTATATTATGAATATATGGAAAACATTTTAACAAGAGATATATACGTGTTTTATTCAGTAGTTATTTAACACGACACTTCATGTCAACATATCAACAACACTGTATCCTTGTTTTATTCAGTAGTTATTTAACACGACACTTCATGTCAACATATCAACAACACTGTATCCTAGATACCAACTTCTCATTATATTGTCTATCATTGTATTTAAAACTTCTTTAACTTTAACACATTCGTCTGTGATATACTCTCCTTACTTACTGTAATAAATCGCTAATTACAAATTCAATCCTGTGCTTTTCTGCTTTAATCCCATCAACCATACCACCCACTATACCATACTATAAATGTAATTTCATCGATATCTGGTAAGCATCTCCAGAGATATGGAGATAAACATCTCCAGAGATATGGAGATAAACACCTCAAACTTGGTACTGAAAATTAGTAGCTCGCCATTTGGAGTCAGTTCTTTTAGTTTTTTAAACGATCTTACTATGATTAACTAGATATAAATATAATTTGATCTTACCCAGTTCTAAATTAAAAATGCACAGCTCTGGACCTAACGCAATGGCGATAAAAGTTTATAATAAATTATCAGAAGAGTTAAAGTGTGAAGACAACAATTCAGTCTTCTACAAAAATCTTAAAGACCTTACTACCTATATATACTTATATTTATATACTTATTATTATACTATTATATATATATACTTACCTAACTACCTATTCTCTTGATGAATTTTTAAATGAAAAACAATAATTAAATTAATATAGTACTAATATTTAGGATAGGCATGTAAATAATACATTTTGAGATAATATATTGATTATTTTACAATCGGTCTGTTCGCTCCAGTACCTGTTACGATACCCTAACATGTCATATGTTATCAAATCTTCACTCTAATATCTGTATTATATACATTGTACATACATATAAATGCAATAAAATATTGAGTATTGAGTATTAAAGGTTACAGGAAAAGCACGACGCTCGCCTGATGCGTAAGCGATGACGTCTACCTATTACAGACACAGCATGTCTATATAGCACCAAAAACATTTATATTTCGCTGCTGAATTAATTGGTAAAGTGGTGTTACCACCCCAGGGGGACTAGCAGAAGTCACTACAAAAAAATAAATATCCCTCCTTTTTGGCATTTGGTTAAAACGTAGTGAAGGACGCCCTCAAACTAGGTGGAGCGACCATACTCGCCGTATGGCTGGCAAGAACTAGATGACAGTAGCTGAGGATCGTGCTTTAGATAGGCCTATGTTTAGCGATGGACTAGTATAGGCTAATGCTGATGATGAAGTGGTTAAGGGCATGCCGCTCCATGCTGGTCTTTTTAACCTAAAAAATACACTCATACATAAAATCACGCTTTTTAGGGTTCCGTAGTCCTGACAAGGAACCCTTATAGTTTCGTCATGTCCGTCTGTCTGTCTGTCCGAGGTTTTGCTAAGAGACCGTTAATACTAGAAAGCTGTAATTTTGTGGGGGTATGTAAATAAATGACGCCGACAAAGTGCCGAAATAAAATTTTGAAAAATATTTTTTTTTAGGGTAGCTCCCCTGTATGAGAAGTTGGGATGATTTTTTTTTTCATCGTCTACCCCATCATGTGTGGTATCGTTGAATATGTCTTTTAAAATGACTAAAGGTTTGCTAATACCATTTTTCGATTGAATGCTCCATTTACGAAATATTGTTCCAGTGCACATTTTTGTTCCAATAGGGCGTCCCCCCCCCCCCCCTCTAAAAGCTAAACTGCTGGCTTGAAAAATCTGGAAAAATTCGTGATAATAGCGCATTTCATGAACTTTAAAGGAAAATTATAGCGGTTAAGAAAGCTTTATTAGTTTAGCAGTAATAGTCGTTGATCTTGGGTGTTGGATAATTTTGTACCAAATACAAAATGCTTAGAATAAATCCTTTAAAGTGACAAAGACGGAGTACCTACTTGCTTGTTTATAACGGGTAAAAACTTGCATTTAATAACAGGCTACTACGGAACCCTACATTGCGCGTGGCCCGACACGCACTTGGCCGGTTTATTTCCTATTAGGATAGGCAGAGACTATATACCTCTTTCGCTTCTTCTATTATCATGAGCGCTTTTTTACATGCTCATACGTAGAAGATCAAGTTCCTTAAATACCATTCCCACGAATTGAATACATGAAATAATTGTTCAAGTATGATACTGACCATCAACATTGTATTTAAGTTTTGGTTGCGGCAGACCAGACTCTGTAGCGTGCTTTATTTGATTTTCCTTTAACTTGCATTTCAATTCGACTATTTCACCATCATTATAGTTATAGGTACCGTTTTTTCTGAACTGCCTCTCATTTATATATACCTCAGCATCTACAATCAAAACGAAATAAACTTGGTAAAAATGTGCACCGATATATATTATAGTGACAATAGCCCAACGGCGAAGGCGTCGGCCTGGCGATATAGAGGTCGTTAGTTCGATCGCCACCCATTGTACTAGCGACGTGAAACACTTACGACTTGACGCCGCGCTTACGGTTAAATGCCGCCGCGCTTACAGCAAGGCATTACCTAGGGTAACGGTAGCGTATGTTCAAACTTAACAACCTTATGTCAATGTCGTAAGAACTATTTTTAAAGATTGCCCGCATAAAAAGTTCGTACAGCTCTCTCCTGTTTTAATATAACCTCTTGGCTTATAGCCGCAAGGGAAACCGTAAGCGCGTGGGTGACTTTCGAGTTGATCGCACACTGCTTTAGGTTTGTGAGCTTGTCCTGAGACGAGGCGATTACGTTACGATATGCGCGAAGCCTTAAAAGAGTGCACAGTAAATTGCTTACCTGTGACATAAAAAAATAAAACACTTTGTATGATTGAAAACATTAACAGTTCATTTTTAATTCTCTTCATTTTGCGCATAGCACAAGACTACCACTTTGTGTAATAACGCGTTTTATATGTTGGAACATAATGGTCGTATTACCAATATTATAAAATATAAATTATTGTTTAATCGATACGTCATAAACATAATCAATGTTCAAGGAGTAGGGTAACCATAATACTGTACAATCAAATATAATAATAAAATTTGTCAACTTCAAAATACGTGTTACAATGTACAAAAAATATAAAGTGTGTAAGAATTACAGATTGATGTAAGCAGTGCAACATCTCTCGTCGGATTTGAAAACTGTAATGATTTCTTTCGAATGATTAACTTGGAAATAGTTATCATAGATGGCGCCACCAATGCATAATTGGTGGAGCGTGCGGGCACACCCCGGACACTCGCTAAATCTCCGTACAAACTAGCGTTTTAACGACCGACACTGTGACACCGACACAGACACTACACACGGGTCGTTTTTCTATACGTGCATTTGTGTGCGTGATGTCTAAGGTTGTCGCCCGTAATCACCGTATCACAGATTATATAATAGTTACTTCGTACATACGTACTACGTACTGACCGTATGAATATTTTTTGTACACTTACCCAAAAAGCTTTTAACACTAAAAATATTAGTCGCTATTTCGTAAACCATCATCTCCAGGTCCAGTCGACTTGCATAGAACAAACTGCACTACAGTAACTATTTTTTATTCTGTGTTGGGCGGCCAGCCAGAGCTGTACGAAACAATGTCGTGTGTCTTGATCGCACGTTAGAGCGACATCAAGTAAAGAGAATATAAATACTACGTACCTACATCAAGTTCCCAATTGCTGTGTTATAAAAATGTTTAAACGTGAAAGTTTTTTTTAAATATTCTACAAATTAAGCGTTATTTACGCACGAGTATATATATCGTTGTTTCATTTATGAAAATGAATTCTAAAATACGAATATGTAGGTAGGTATACTAATATAATTAAGTGTTTATTATATACCTACGTAATAAGAACCTACGTAAATTTGAACCTCCAGTGTCTACTGGTCCCAACATAAATGTATGAAGTTGATGTTCTTCTCTCCGTGAGTAGTAATTGTTCTATAGTCGTACGCGTGTGGCGTCCTTGCTCAGCGCAGCTCCTCGACAGCTCCAGAGCGGTGGCGGGGTAAGGAAGCCCGGAATTGGTGGGGGGAACAGAGTGTCCGTTCTATACGTAGTATTATTATCTTTTCTATGGTGCGGGTGTGAATCCCGTCGGTACGATAAAATTTTAGATTGTGTCTAACAATGTACAAAAAAGTAAATGTAAAAATATAAAGTGTGTAACACTTAGTGTCGCCGCACACGGGCCACGGGCCACAACCACAAAACTTCGCGGGACCGCAAAATATTAGTGTACCTACCTAGTCTATTAAACACTTAAACCCCAGATGTTTATAAGATATAATGTATTTATAATACTTCTGCGCATTTTTTTTTATTATAAAAGATAACAGGACAAGTGCGACGCTCGCCTGAAGTCAATATTGGAGATAGAATAATTTAAGATTGTTCAAAAAACTAAGAGAACCGACTTCAAACGTCACGCTAGTCATTTTCAGTACCAACAAAATATGATTTTTGACATCGTATCAGGCGTCTTCGAGTAATCGGTGAACATACATTAAAAAAAATTATACGAATTGAAAGACTTCTCTTTCTTTGTGAAGTTGATTAAAAAAACCTATAGTTGAAGTCATCAATAATTATTCTATCTACAGCTCTCTTCAGCTCTACGGTGAATCGCAATAAGTGGCTGACCTGCTTTGTAATTATCTTTATATTTTCAAAATCATTATAAAATAACCCAATATCAACGGCAGTGCAGTCACCCTATTTAAATATGTTATGTATTCAAAATTAAGAGCGTGCGTTGTGTGAATTTTATTGCTATTAAAATAAGGTTGAAATTCAAATTAGAAATGGGGAAGGAAAACCGCGTCAATACACCGTCAATAACCTATATAACAGAATTTTAGCTTGAAATTTTACAGGCTACTACTTTTACAGACCATGAGGTTTCCCGTATGATATCATTGGAACGAAGTATAAAAAATTTAAGATCTAAGGGTCTGTTCACACCGCGACGCAACGCGACGCGACGTGACGATGTTTTTGGTTACGTGTGGCGCAGCGCGGCGCAGCAAAATGCGCGACGCCACCACATTATCTCAATGCAATGTGTATCTTATTGTGTAGTCAATAAAGTTCAATTGTTTATCACGCGGTTCAATTGTTTCTTCCCGTTGCGAACTAACTCAATGAAATGTGTATCTTTTTGTATTGTAATAAAGTTCTTTTTTGTATCACTCTCCTAATAAGTGCGCGCCGCGTCGCGTTGCGGTGTGAGCCGACCCTAACTCACGGAGGATAGAATTATCCGTGATCTAACTAAAAGAAACGACTTCAATAGAACCTACTTGCTGCAGTCAAAAATGCGATGAAAATGACCGATAAATTTTTCGGTTCGTATTTAGGGTTCCGTAGCCGAATGGCAAAAACAAAATCTAGATCATAGACGTACCACCCAGTGGACTCCGCATGAGAAAAACTATGAACTAATTCGCGAGCGAAATATTTTGCGGGGGGGTTATAGGTAATACAGCGCTGTGATTGGACAACTTCAATTTGACTCATAGCAATAAATCATGCTTAGTGCGTGGACAACGTGACACCTTGTCATTATCGATAATTTCATCAGTCATATGAAATATAGCGTGTGTGAGAAGTGTGTACAAGTGTAAAGGTATAATGATAGAGACGGACAGACGGAAGGACAGATAGACAGACAGACGGACAACAAAGTGATCTTATAAGGGTTCCTTTTTTCCTTTTGAGGTACGGAACTCCAAAAATGTTCGTTTGCTTGCTTACACACTAAATTCTAACGTGTTTCTTACCACTAAATTGGTTATTTACACGCATCAGTACCTATCACGTATCAAGTAACTTAAAATGTATTTATCTACTTGACCTTTATTTATGTACTTATCTGGCGTGATTGAATAGCAAAACAAACGAACATTCCAGCTTTCGCGTTTATTAAGTACATCAGTAGGATAATTTGGATTAACAGCATATATATACATATAACATAGTTGAATTGAGCATTTTCAATATCTATCAGTAATCATTGTCGATAACTTTCCCAAAACAACAGAAAAACATCACTAAAAGTGCACAAGTACAGCTGCGTACAAGGGCGGAGCGAGTACGAAAGATATAGAGATGCCGTTGTAGGAAAGGGATAGACTGATACACTGGGCATCTGTGACCAGTATATGTTGAACAATGAATTTTATTTACAAATTGTTAATAATGAATTGAATTTTACTTATCGGTGAAAAGAAACGTAATCATTTGTAAAATTTAATGATTTACTGGATTTCCTACACCACTTTATAGCGCAATTCGGCATATTTAACGGCTTTTTAGGATTCTGTAGCCGAATGGCAAAAAACGGAACCCTTATAGATTCGCCATGTCTGTCTGTCTGTCCGTCCGTATGTCACAGCCATTTTATTCCGAAACTATTAGGACTACAGAATTGAAACTTGGTAGGCAGATGTATTCTGTAAACCGCTTTCCGATTTTTATACAAAAATATAACAGTTCAAGGTGGGGCATCCCATACATGGAACTGGAACAAAAAAAAATATTTTTCGTCAAACCTATACGTGTAGGGTATCTATGGATGGGTCTTTAAAAATGACATTGAGGTTTCTAAGATCATTTTATCTCAAAGTCAATCATTTCAAAGATAGGCGTGTCTAAAGTAGTAAAATGTGTGTCAAATCAAAGTTATAGAATACTCTACTGTGTTACGGAACCCTACGAGTGCGAGTCCGACTTGCACTTGGCCAGTTTTTTTCGTTTTTTGAACAATTAAAATAGTGCGTGTGTACGGGTCTGGTATTTGGTCCGAACTGAAGTAGCCGCTCAAGGATGATATTATAAATACCCCATTGCGCTTATGTGTTTCGCGCGGTGGTGATACAACAATAGGTGTCCACTGGGTGGTACGTCCGTGGATCTCAGCTATTTGTTTCCAACCGCTGCCAGCCAGCTTACATAAATATCATCGGCAGATCCATAACTGAATCATATATCCAGAAAGACTAGTCATGGAAACTTTCAATAAAACTCATGACCGACAAACTAATGTTACATACTCAGCATGTAATTATTTTCCTCCTAAACATTAAATTAATAATTAAGTAATTCTACTTCATACATCTTGTTAATTGCCGCAGTATTCAGACGTACCTAGTAAATTAATGTAAAAAAATATCATTATTAATTAATTGTACTAAAATG
This sequence comes from Cabera pusaria, assembly GCA_954871355.1. Classification (NCBI taxonomy): domain Eukaryota; kingdom Metazoa; phylum Arthropoda; class Insecta; order Lepidoptera; family Geometridae; genus Cabera; species Cabera pusaria. Next base: position 4,145,894 of record OX940915.1, read on the forward strand.
ATAATGTTATTATAAAAGTGATAAGTGAACTTAGTACAGAATATTTGACTACGTCATTAAATATTTTGTGTCTGTTGAGTTCAACCTCAGAATACGGGGTCAAACCTAAAAAAAGAAAGAGTTCCTAATTCCAAATTTAAATAATTTTCATCGGCCTCTTTTCTTACTGGCCAGTATTCAGTATTCTGGGAACTTTTAGTGTGACGTACTATGTTAGTGTTGAGTGTTTTGTCTTTGTGTCTGGTGTCGTGTGAAGCTTACGGAGGACGTAATACACCATCAGACGAATGGAATCGTCCGGAACATCATCGTCCGCAGAAACCTTCATTTAAATTTCCTGGTAATATTGAGTGCTGGGGTTATTCTCTACCAAAAATATATAAACAATACGTGCCAATTATAAAATATTAAAAGTGTTTTTTATAAGTCTGGAATAGTCTGACTCTCAAGTGCCGTACTCAAAACACTGTAAGGTCTGTGGTAAGGTTATGGCAGCAGATTTTATCCTAGCCCTTAATCGTGAAACGTTTTATTTGATTGCAACTTTTTAGATTAAGTCATTACTAGCAGTGCCCCGCGGTTACACCCGCGTAAACATCGTTCCTCAGGGAATATCAGGATAAATACCTTGTGTTATTCCAGGGTCTTGGCTATCTACATACCAAATTTCAGCTCAATCGGTAGATATTTATATATTTTATCGATAGTTTTAGCGCGAAGAAGTAACAATCATACTTACACACTCACAAACTTTCGCTATTACCATTTTTTAGGGTTCCGAACCCAAAGGGTACCAACGGAACCCTATTACTGAGACTCCGCTGTCCGTCTGTCTGTCTGTCTGTCTGTCTGTCTGTCTGTCCGTCTGTCACCAGGCTGTATCTCATGAACCGTGATAGTTAGACGGTTAAAATTTTCACACATGATGTATTTTTGTTGCCGCTATAACAACAAATACTAAAAACAGAACAAAGTAAAAAATTAAAGGGGGTCCCCATACAAAAACCGTGTTTTTACTATAACGCCATCTATGAACGATGTTAACCAACAAAAAGGTCACTGACCTTTGTGTTAACATTCACATGGTGGGTGTCAGAAGTTCCTTCGACATTCGTTAGATGGCGTTGTAGTACATATGTTTAGTATTGACACGGTATTGACATTATATTTATATATATCGATGTTAAAACTATGTAGATTGCGAGACCGACTCGCACTTGACCAGTTTATTTTACTTTTAATTTGTATGGTGTAATAAAGTGTTTATCTATCTATCTTTTTAACAGACTTCAAAAAAAGGAGGAGGTTTCTCAATTCGACCGTATATATATAAATGTCGGAGAACTATCGTTCCCGTGGACATCGTCATTTAGTGGTTGCGGGCTTAGTGGGCGTCATCAGGGTAAGATGCGAGCACAAAACACAATTATCACTGTTTCACACTATTTAATTCGATTTAAGCAACATTTTGTTACTTCACAATAATATCGAAAGAAAATGTACAGTTAAGACTGAGCAGCGAGTTCAAGGCACCGATCTTACTTTAAACAACGAACAAATACGCTCTCCACAATGATCCAACTCGATCAGTGGCTACCACACAAATGTGCCTCTCAAACTGTCGGCTACCCTCTAGTAAAGATGGCACCTTGACCCCGCTCGAGGCACGTGCTCTGCTCTGATTGGTCGTTCAGTATATTACAATATTCATTACTTTTATAACATTAGTAAGGTTTTCAAGCTATAGAAAAATGTAACAAATCAAATTAAATTAAATTAAGAATTTTAAAAGTAATTAAAATGTAAACAAATTGTATTGTGCGTTATGCACGCAAACAACAATCAACCCGGGTCATAGCTTCCTCCGACACGGCCGTCCTGACGTATTACACGTCCTCGTGTGATCTCGAACGCCGCGCATCATTGTTATCTGCAGAAAAGAAAGAGATATTTCATACAGTTGTTCGGCCACTCCTGACCAAAAAAATCGTGTACATCATTACATTTTATCTCTTGTACAGTAACTTCATTCAAAACAGCCACCTCGCTGTTTATTGCGTTTCACAGTTTTGGTTATAAACAATATTTAAGTGGCCACCTCGCCTTTTATTCTACTAAAAGGCCACCTCGCCTTAAGGCCAACTCGCCTTTTATTCTACTAAATGGCCACCTCGCCTTTTAGTTTACTGTTTTCACTTTTCAATGGCCACCTCGCCTCATGGCCACCTCGCCTTTTATTCCACTAAATGGCCACCTCGCCTTTTAGTTTACTATCTTTACTTTCAATGGCCACCTCGCCTCTCACAAAGCTTAACTAAACCTTAACAACCACCACACTGCTAGGATATTTTATAAAGACTGTAGTATTTGCCAGACACACACACACACACACACACACATACACACCGATAACTTAGTATTTTAAATTAAAGAAATTTAACACGAAGACCTTACCATCATTGTCATCCGACAGACACGGATCCAGCTCAGTTGGGACATAGGATTGGGGGAGTGCCTGAGTAACACATATTTAGTACAAGCAATATTAAAAAAAAACTTTTTTTTAAACACAAGCACTTAATTAACCTAGGACCAGAGTAAGTCAAGAAGAGACAGCTCCATCATCAGATCAGCACCATGTCATCATAATATTGCACTGTCACGCGATTTACACGAGTGTGCCGAATTTCAGCTCAATCGAGCCCCTGGAAGTTGCTCTAAAATCAATCGCAAGATTTGTGATGGACAAATAAATTCGCCGTAAAGTAGAGATAAAGCTTGTAAAAAGCGTCTACAAGAACAATACGTATTCCTTTTGATCATTTTTGCCATTTTATAATCGACCAACTAAAAGCTACAAAACTAAAAGGTACAACTGGTAGCCAAATATTGCGAATATTCCTTTCAAACAGAATTCGACCAGATCATCGCTTTCAAGTTCAGTAAAGATTTCATTGTATTCGGGGTCTCGTCGTTGTTCCGCGTGTAACCAATTCGAATATAACTCCGCTATATTGACGCGTTTATCTTCTACACAATTTTCTCTACCTACACTATGAGTATCGCTAGCAGCGCTGCCGTTCACCTAAGGCATGTGATTTCTCGAGAAAAAGTCAACGTGGGCCATTCTGCTACCCTCCCTGCATTGTATGTTAAAATCAAAATCCTGGAGGAAAGCCCACCACCGATACACTCTAGGGATTGAGTCTGCTTTAGTTCTCGAGGCTTTTAGAGAATTGCAGTCAGTAACGACTGTGAAAGTCCTGCCATACAAATAATGACGGAAATGCTTAACCAAGTTAACAACTGCTAGTGTCTCTCGTAAGAGTGGTATCGAGACTCAGCATGCGTAGTGCTTTTACTGTAGTATTCTACCGGATGTAATTTTATACCAGCTCTTTGGAAGAGGATCGCGCCCTAACCTACTGGCGTCCGTATGTAACTATAGGTAATTCTGGGTCGAAAAGCATCAAAACCGGGGGGATGCAGTCAATACCGATGTTATGTCTTGTCTAATTTATTCGTACTCTGTCGTCCACATTATTTTTGAATTATTGTTAGCTAAGAGACGATAGAGCGGTGCCATTTTAAGCGAAAAGTTATTGATAAACTGTTTGAAGTAGGATGCTAAGCCTCAAAATTCTCTGAGCTGAGTGATGGTCTGTGGTGGTAGAGAACTAGTCAACGCGATTATTTTACCGGGGTTGTGCCTAATTTTAACTCTGAAATTTTTCAGAACCTAAAAATTGAACCTGCTTCTTAAGAAAGGCGCATATTTTTTTCATATTAAACGAGAATCCAGCATCTCTTAGTTTTTAGTACTATGCATAACCGTTCCAGCCTTTGCTCTACACTATCCGCGGGTACCTAGTATGGTAAGGTGATCCATGTAGACAATTGCGTAGGAGTACGCTAGGTCACCTAGAACCGTAATAATATCTCTCTGATACACAGAGGGAGCATTTCGTAAGCCAAACGGCATGGCAGTAAACTCATAATGGGCGTCCGATGTGATAAACACGGTTATCTCTATCGAATTCGACTCTACATTTATAGGAACTTGATAAAAATCCACTAGCTATGTCAAAACACGTATAAAATCGCGCGCCTGATAACCTTTGAACCTGATCACCGATAAGTGGTAAGGGATACCGGTCGAAAATTGAATCGGGAAGTACTAAAGTTTAACTCTCGACAATCCCCACACATATGGTATGTGCCATCGCGCTTCTTAACTAAGAGTATTGGAGCTAGAGAAAGGCGACTTGTTTGGTCTAATAACTCCAGCAGATAAAAGTTCACTGCATTTATTACGTACTATCACTCGCTCTTCAGGGCTAAGTGATAAGGCCGCCGTTGCACGATTTTACTAGGATCTACTATAATAATTTCTAATTAACCTGTCTTTACTCTACTAGAGGCGTGCCATCAACAAACGAGTCCTTAAAACAGCTGAGAAGTTCTATTTATCGTGGTTTAAGGTCATTAGGTACTCGTATATCGGTATTCACGTCATGATTTACCTACCACCGCGTTACCTACGTTGCAAATATTAACTACAGGCAGCTTCTCAACTACAGAAAGTGTATCGCTCGATATGTGTACCGACAACCCTAAGGCCAATAAATCGCGCCCAATCAAAATATCGTTATTTAGGTAATCATCAGGTATAATGTGAAATAAAATGTGTACGTCATGATCACTCAGAGATACCTTAGATGCATAATCATGCTTGATCAAACCCCCCTAAAATCGATCAATAAAGATTTAAAAAAGAGACTTGTGGATCACATAACAACCAGTGTTTTTTTTTCCTACACTTCATTTCCCTACACTGGTCAAGGTAGCAATTGCACTTTGTAATGTACCAACAATCTTACGCGAGAAGCTCTTTTTTATTAAGGAACAATCAGCACCGGAATCAAAATAAAATGGAAACTGCTCACCAAATTGCGTTATTATCCCGGTGACAGGTTTCATACCACAAACGTCCACTCGTTTCACAACGCTTGGTGCGGCGGCGGGCTGTGCGCTCAACACCACACTTGTAGCAAGTCAGCTCAGTCAGGTCGGCAGGGCTCGCGTAGCAACGGCTGTGTTGGTCGCAACGGCGCTCAGAAGTCGGAGTTGTTTGCTGCTTGTCCTGGGATAGACTGAAACATTCAAAAGATTTATAATCAACTTTCCACAACTGTAACATTTTGTTTAAACACAACTTAACCTAGGACGTTTATTATCTTGCGTAGTGCTTGCAACGGTCTTTGTTATCTCTTGGTAACTTCTATTGCTATAAGAAAAAGCCATTAGTTCACGTTGCATTTTACAGCGGGTAGTTATTTCTTCAGAAGAAATACTGCGTTGTAACCGTGACTCGGTTTGCCCCATATGCGCAAGTATAAAGAACAACACCATATATTTCTTTAAAATGCATAAACGGTCTGCATATGTAGCAAGACATTCACTTTCTTGCGGTTTACCAGTAAGCATCTTTAACATCGTAGCACATGCACATCGTGTAAACATTTCTAACGTATCAAAGGGAGAAAAAAAAACGTATCTACCCACTTCATATTAGGAAAAGCTACCAGAGAAAACCATGTTGCGGTCAAGCCTCGCATGGCATTGCTAAGTTTAAGAACTAATTTACTTCCCTGTACACCGTGATCCGAAGCAGATTCCAGCCGTTGCCAGCCAGGCCCGGGCGTCAGTGTCTGCATCATCCGGTTGAAATGTAGGCAGCGTGATGCTCTTTATCCTCGATATTCGATGGGTTAGTTAGCGACTCCACGTAGCCTCATGTTGGTTTGTTGCGCTTCGAATAACGCGCGCCATCCTTCATTTGCCGCTGTCAGTTCGCTCACGTTTTGTGCCTGCACCGATCCCACTTCTGATGTCGGAGAACTATCGTTCCCGTGGACATCGTCATTTAGTGGTTGCGGGCTTAGTGGGCGTCATCAGGGTAAGATGCGAGCACAAAACACAATTATCACTATTTCACACTATTTAATTCGATTTAAGCAACATTTTGTTACTTCACAATAATATCGAAAGAAAATGTACAGTTAAGACTGAGCAGCGAGTTCAAGGCACCGATCTTACTTTAAACAACGAACAAATACGCTCTCCACAATGATCCAACTCGATCAGTGGCTACCACACAAATGTGCCTCTCAAACTGTCGGCTACCCTCTAGTAAAGATGGCACCTTGACCCCGCTCGAGGCACGTGCTCTGCTCTGATTGGTCGTTCAGTATATTACAATATTCATTACTTTTATAACATTAGTAAGGTTTTCAAGCTATAGAAAAATGTAACAAATCAAATTAAATTAAATTAAGAATTTTAAAAGTAATTAAAATGTAAACAAATTGTATTGTGCGTTATGCACGCAAACAACAATCAACCCGGGTCATAGCTTCCTCCGACATATATATATATATATTTTTTTATGTTTGTTCGCGGATAACTTCGTCGTTTATGAATCGATTTTGATTATTCTTTTTTTGTTCGAAAGGAGATATCCCAAGTGTGGTACCATGGTAAATTTATCGAGATCTGATAAGTATCTCCAGATATATTGAGATAAACATCTCAAAATTGTTACTGAAAATGAATAGCGCGGCATTGAAGTCGGTTCTTTTTTAGTTTTTAAACGATATTATATAATAATAGTAGGACTTAAATTTAAATTCTGAAGGAGACAGTAGCATAACTATGGTATAATCGGTATTGGGAGCATTACATCGGTGTTACACCTGGCGTGCTTGCCAAAAAGTATCTTACCACCATGAGGGACAAAATCTGCCGCCATAACCTTGCGGTGAAATCAATCCTTACAATTATTAATAATTATACATATACCATCATAGTTATATTCAAGCATGCTAATATTTGAAGAGTGTTAGTTAGCGAACATCCTAAACTATTGTAAACTAAGATAGTTTAAAAACTAAAACAACCGACTTCCATGCCCCGCGAGTCAGTTTCAGTAGCAAGTTTGAGACGTTTATCATCATATCTCTGGAGATACTTATCATATATTAATGAAATTACAATGGGACCACTTCGGAGGTGTACCCTACCGATTAAAAAAAAACACTCAAATCGGTTCAAAAATCGCGTAACATAGATAAAAAAACAGACGAATTGTGAACCTTCTCCTTTTTGAAAGTCGGTTAAAAATAAAAATAAAATGTTAAGCACCTTAGATTTTTCGAAAGAGCCGATAATCCAAAAAAAACGCTACTTAAATTAAATAGTTTTTCTTTGAGCATTTTTTTACCTTTTCTGAATTGAAAGTTGTAAAATATTTGTCTTTAATTTATTGTTTACACATCTAGCTAACGAAATAGACTTATTTTGTGCTTCTAGGACCTATTCCTATTTCACGGCTGCATTAATTGGCAAAGTGGTGATACCGCGCCAGGCGGACTAGCAGAAGTCTTACCACTACAGAAACCTGTCATAGTCAGCAATGCATTGATTTATCCAGTCAAAATAAGCATGGTTCTTTTTTCACGACAAATTTCATTCCCATACACTTTATACCACTATAAAATTTTGTTTGACATGAACGCTAACGGATTTTGTGTGCAGGGCAAAAGCGGCCAAATGCTTGCCTTATAAACATAAAAATAAAACTGGTCAAGTGCGAGTCAGACTTTTGTCTCGCACACGGAGGGTTCCGGACCGCAGTATAATAATGTATAAGTATAATATTATATAATATTACAGCGTCAATACCAAACATGCTTATTAAGGCAGCAATAGCCCAATGGATACGGTGTCGGACTGGCGATCGAAAGGTCGTGAGTTCGATCCCCACCCCACCCATTGCACTATTGACGTGAACCCACCCCAGTCACAAGCATATTTAGCTTAGGGGTTAACAAGAATACTAGTAATGTGCAACCAACATTGCGAGTAATGTTTTGCATTAAAAAAAAAACTTCAACGCCATCTAACGAATATCTAACGAACTTCTAACACCAACTAAGTGGACGTTTACACAAAGGTAGGTAATTAATATTATTTATTAATAAGTTAAACATTCGTTCATAGATAGCGCTATGGTAAAAACAGGTTTTTTGTATGGGGACCCCCTTTAATTTTTAACTTTGTTCTGTTTTAGTGTTTGTTGTTATAGCGGCAACAGAAATACATCATCTGTGAAAATTTCAACCGTCTAACTACCACGGTTCATGAGATACAACCTGGTGACAGACAGACAGACAGACAGACAGACAGGCGGACAGCGGAGTCTCAGTAATAGGGTTCCGTTGGTACACTTTGTTTTTACACTAAAAAACAACGGGTTGCACTCCTGGAGTACCGGCAGAAGTGAAAACTTGAACACGTCATTTTTGAATATTTTGGAATTACATCTCGCGCAAGCGCCCTGCGCTCCGTTTTACGAATTTTCGATCAGGTCACGTGACCTGACGCGAGTTTAACATTTTTACCCATCCCAAGAAAAGTGCAAAACGCCGCTAAAGAAGTTTTCACTTCAAAAACTTTAAAATCTATTAAACGTAGCAAACGTAGCGTAGGACCTCCTCAGACTAGGTGGAGCGATGATGTTCGCAAGGTGGCTGGCAAGAGATGGATGAGAGTAGCCGAGGATCGTGCTCAGTGGGGTGTTATTAGAGAGGCCTAAGTCCAGCTGTGAACTAGTAAAGCTTGACGATGAATTAAAACCATTGCAAAAGTAACATTTGAGTCATATAAAATCAAACCTCGCAATCTCCACTGCGTCAAATTGTTGGAAAAATACAAAATGCACAATATTATTGGAGATTGCCGTGTTTTTATTGAAATCATAATTTTAGCAGATTATTTCTGTGGGATATGACTTATTTTGCCGTGATAAGTTGTTTTCATTAGAATTGATAAAAAATCCTGCGTTCACAATTAAATTTTTACAAATTGTGAAGATTGCGGGTTTCATTTTTATGACTCATTCGTAATAATAATGTAGGTTTTGGGAGTTTTGGCGGGAACATAAAAAGTGTGTGTACGTGCTCTCATTGTATGTTTTTTCTAAAACTTGTGTTCTTCCGCAAGTTGATGTGTAATAAATGTGGATTATTAACCATTAAGTTCACTGGAATGTGTGCAAGTGTAGAGAAACATCACAATGTTGAAAAACATGCAACTTATTTGCGTTCTCATCAAAATTCCATTGAAAAGTCCAGATCTTTACTGAGGGTAGGACTTGACTTAGACTATGACTCCAACTTAACCTGAAATGTGATATTGACCCATCTTTAATGACTTGAATTCACAAACCTTGAATCATTTTAAAACTTGACTTTTACTTTTCTAATAATTTTAATACTTAATAATGACTTAAATTGGCTAAATACACTAATCGTGTGCAGCCAAAATGAAAATAATAATGATGTAGGTTTGTAATATTAAACTTTGCTTGTTTTCAAAATATTTTTTTCTATTTTAGATGGCGATGACGAATTCTATGTAGAAGTTCAAACGACGGATAGAAGTACGAGTAAGTATCAATGTAAACAAACATCGCCATTGTCGTTCAACAAAAACTACCGAATATAACGATCCGACCCAAATAAATCGGCACATTATTATAATATATAGTCTGAAAGGACTACCGAGTACCTACACTAGCCGAATAATGTCGAACATGTGTGTGTAGTAGGCCTGACTTCGGATCGGGCTTGTCGTTCTTAGACTTAGAGTAGACTTAAGACCTAGAGTCTGTGCAAAAAGAAAATGAATGTCGCGTCGGTCGTCGGTCGTTTTAATTTGCTGTTTTTGTTTCATTGACAACACTGCTGTCCTAACGAGTACGACAAAAATGTTTAAAACTTGGTAGGTACTTACTCTTATCATTATCGGGAGGTACTACGTAGGTTTTTAGGTGGTACTACCTCTCTTCCTTACCTCTGAATGTTAGTTCATCATAAAGCCGTGACGGTTCTCTTTTTGTACTGACTCTACAGAACCGAATGCGCCGACGACGAATATAGTGTGTAGCACCCCTAATATAATCGAAAATTGCGTGATGAGAATTAAAATTAAATAATGTACTCACCATAAATATATATTTTTTTTATTTTTTTCAATTTAGATGGTAGAGATCTTCTACGATAACATGACCCGCCACTTGGCCAAGAGGGTTTTGTCCTCCTTTTTTGGAAAACCAAACCACCATGCTTCTGTTCCATGCCTGTGGAGTTCTCCCGGTTTTTAAAAGCTCTGTTGTGATTCTGTCTTCTCCTGGGGCTTTTCCATGTTTGAGCTGTTTAAGGGCCATCACGATCTCGTTTCGGCTCATTACGGGCAGAATGTTGTGAAGTGGCGGGTTAAGGTAGCTCTAGAATCCTCAGTATTGGGTACGGGCCTTGAAGGATGCGATGCATAGAGCTTGCCGTAAAAGTCTTCAACTTCCGACAGAATCTCCGACTTGAATGTGACGACTAGTCCAGTTGATTATGTCAGCTTTGTGAGATGGCTTCTACCCAGAGGCTGGGTGAACACCTTCGACCTTCGATTCTGCTCGATTGATTTTTTTAATCAAGAGCGTGTTAGAGGATCGGAGGTCGCATCGTTGCCCCCTGTGATTCCTTCTCCCAAATCTGTGTGGTCCTATCGTCGATTCACTGCAAGTCTGTACTCCCACTTTGGCGTTAAAGTCTCCCATGACAACGTTGTAATGAGCCTTGGAGGTGGAGTGTAAAGCTCTGAAGATATCTTCAAACATGCTCTCCACCTCATCATCCAAGTATGCCGAAGTAGGTGCGTAAACCTGGATAACTTTGAGGATGTACCTCTCGGTTAACTTGATTATGAGGTACGCTACCCTGGTCGACACACTAGAGATTTCAACAACGTTGTCACTAAGAACCTTGTTGACCAGAAACCCGACGCCGCCTTGGGATAGCTGATCTCCTTCTCTATAGTACATAAGATGGCTCGATTCTAATTTTTTTTATTATTTTTTTATTCTAATTTTATGGTGTCCTCTTCCTGTCTTCGGACTTCACATAAACCATGTGAACCATAAACAATGTGTTTCAGCTCCTCCTCTAGCTGCGCCTGATGATCATCCAGCCAAACCGTGCGTCCATTGTACGTAGCGAGGGTCAGTTTGTTCTGGCGGCCTACCGTAGCCCGGGGATTCTTAGCACCCCCTGCCCTGCCGTTACCGTGACCGCCGCCGTGGTCAGGAATAGCAGGACGGCCGGGAACTGGGGCCGCGGCATATTTTGACCTTTCATATTTATTTCATCCTTTGGGAGGGATATGCCCTAATCGCCACGCTGGGCAGGCGGGCTGGCGATCGCAGGACTTGTACTATTCATTATTCTGTGGCAGGCCGTAACTTCTCGCACCAGTGACGCTTCTGCCCCTCACCGGTCGGTAGTATTTAGCTACGCCATAATTTCGAAATTATTATACCGCTATTTGTCGGTCGCCAGAGCCTCGTTGGTTGGTCAGCAGGATGCACCACGGGCAAGTGAGGTTCGCTGGGAGCACTGTGGTGGTATTTGTGCTCCCTTACATCCCTTAATGTAACATAGTCTTAATATAACATAGTATAATTATCATTGATTGATTGATTGATTAATTTACATTATTTTTTTAGATCCAGAACTTTATAAGGAACAAGACATACGTAATACTCATTCATATGATTCAGGCATTGGACTAAATTTCTACTGTAAACACAAACACAACAGGCATGATAGAGACTTGAGAACAACTCTTTACTGGATTGGTAAGATAATACACAGCCTCCAACTCTCTTAGCTATATTTTTTTATATTCATTTTTTTATTTATTTACGTAAGCGCCAGTTCCCATTCTAGGCCTAGCGTGCTTACCATCTTCTTCCACATCATCACTTTTCAACAGGTGAGTAATAGTGGTAAAACGCTAGCCTATCAGATATTAAAAAAATGTGTTTCTTTTATCCAGACTGATATCATAATAATATCGTTTAAAAACTAAAAAACAACCGACTTCAATGCCGCGCTATTCATTTTCAGTACCAATTTTGAGATGTTTATCTCAATATCTCTGGAGATACTTATCATACCTCGATAAAATTACCATGGTACCACACTTGGGATATCTCCTTTCGAACAAAAAAAGAATAATCGAAATCGGTTCATATACGACGAAGTTAACCGCGAATAAACATTAAAAAAAAAAAAAAAAAAAAAAAAATATGCGGTCGAATTGAGAAACCTCCTCCTTTTTTTGAAGTCGGTTAAAAACGTTTGTAGCTCTGTCACTCTGCTTGTTTGTTACCTAATAACACCCAAATAGACAATCCGGACAAATGAAAGGACGATACTAAAAAAAAAAAAAAAAACATACAGACGAATTGAGAACCTCCTCCTTTTTTGTGAAGTCGGTTAAAAATGTAACAAGGAGACACTTTATAGCATGAGGCTGAATATAGGCTACTAAATGTTTGAAGGCGAAGGCCTAGGATAGGAACTGGCCCTCAAGAACAGCTGTCGGCATTTATTTAATACTTTGCTACTTTTTGGCGTTTCCTAAATGCTGGAATATTTTCTTCATCCCTTATCCTGTCATAACTGTCATTATATGTATAAACTATATATAAATTACCCAATCTTCTTTTTCACTTTTATTTAAATTTTATTTCATTATTATTGTATATTGATCTTTTTTAGGGTTCCGTAGTCCTGACAAGGAACCCTTATAGTTTCGTCATGTCCGTCTGTCTGTCTGTCGGAGGTTTTGCTAAGAGATCGTTAACACTAGAAAGCTGTAATTCTGTAATTTTGAAAAATATTTTTTTTTAGGGTAGCTCCCCTAGATGAGTGGGGATGAATTTTTTTTCGTCCTTTAATCTTGGTGTGGGATATCGTTGAACAGGTCTTTTAAAATCATTTCAGAGTTGCTTATACCATTTATCGATTGAATGCTCCATTTTCGAAAAATTAAACTTTAAAGTGCAAATTTTTGTTCCAGTAGGGCGTCCCCCCCCTCTCCCCCCCCCCTCTCCCCCCCCCCTCTCCCCCCCTTCTCTCCCCCCCCCCCCCCTCTTAAAGCTAAACTGCTGGCTTGAAAGATCTGGAAAAAATCGTGATAATATTGCATTTCATAAACTTTAAAGGAAAACTATAGCGGTTAAGATAACTTTATTAGTGTAGCAGTAATAGTCGTTGATCTTGGGTGTTGGATAATTTTGTACCAAATACAAAATCCTTAGAAAAAACCCTTTAAAGTGACAAAGACGAAGTACTTTGTTGCTTGTTTATAAAGACTAGTTTTTAACGGGTAAAGACTTGCATTGAATAACGGGCTACAACGGGCGCAAGGCCCGACACGCACTTGGCCGGTTCCTTAATTTTTAATTTGAATTGTAATTTATTTTATTTGTAATAATGCCGTGTTTCTAATATGAGTTTTCAATAGCTTGAAACAAATTAATTTTGATTTTGATTAATTTGATTATGAGGCGTTAAAAAAAAGAATGGATTAGCTTGTCATTGTCACCACATTTCTGACAGCAGCTTGTATTTTTAGGGTGGAAGCACGGAGGGTGGAGGGGTCAGTTTTCAGTACTCAGCTATTTTTTAGCAATAGAAAAAACTATAAAATATCGTGCATTATTTTTGCATTTTCAAGTAATACAATATTAATACGCAAATTTTAACTCCATGCAAGTATGTTTAATATAAATATAGAATCAAGCATGAAAACTTATAATTTTAATTGACTTTCCTAGCCGAATAGTGCAATCCTGAGCACAGAAAAGATAATAGTCCTACGTCCTAGGTCTGTGAGCCGAATACTGAAATTGACACCTTTGTCCTAAAAAGACATATTTTATAGGCTACCGTTGGACCACTATATCGCCTGGTGGTAATCGATGACGTAGTTGCAGATGGTGCAACGCTAAGCCTAAAATACTCAAACTCTCAAGGTGAAACGTCTCATTGTAGCAACTTGTTAAAGTATTTGATATGTTTATAGATTTAAAAACGGGAATTTAACGTGACTTACGCGATGTCGATATAGCGATCGACATATGTTTCGGCCTCATCCGGAGGCCTTCTTCAGGATCTTGAGTGCGGGGCGCTCGTCGACGCGTCGCACCTCGCACTGCGGGCCGCTGCTCGTGCAGCGCGGGCGGACGGAGCGGGCGGCGGCGGCGGCGGTGGTGGTGTTGGTGGGGGGTAATGATGCGGTGTACATAGTGGAGGCGCGGGATTAGGTTGGAGGGCTTCGTCTTCATCACTGCTGTTTACTTCAGACGAGACCTCATCCAACCGGCAGACGGAACTCACGGTGTCCTCCTCACTGTTGCCACTGGTGACGTGCTTTCCATGAAGAACGGTTTTCCACGTATTTGACAGGTACCACCCTCTGTCTCTGTTGAAGTTACGACGACGACTGATCTCAATGGCTTCTCGGATTTTGCGGGGTACAAAGTACTTTTCACGCGCCAAAATCCGTGCCTTGTCAAATCTGATGTAGTGCGTCGTCCCAGATGTGAGAGCGTGCTCTGTAACCGCCGAGCTACCGCTGTCCACGTTCTTCATGGAAGCAATGTGTTCTTTGAGTCTTGTGGACACGTTTCTTCTGGTCTCGCCTACGTAGCTTGCACCACAGTCGCAAGGAACGACGTAGACCCCAGGAGCTCCTAGGGGATCCTTATCCTTTGGAGAGCGCAACAATTGCCTGACACGTGAGGGGGGGCGGAATATCGTCTTGATGCTATATCTTCGGCGTAACAAGTGTCCAATTTTGTCCGTGACCCCCTTGACGTATGGTAGGTACGTTGCTGCTCTCTCAACCGATGTTATTCGGCACTTTGTGGAGTTGTTCGCAATCCGATTACTCTGCTTCCAGCTGTATCCGTTTGCCTCTAACACCGCCTTCACATGCGCGAGTTCCGTGTCTACATGTTGTGGGTCACATAATCTCAGCGCTCTGTTGATAAGTGTCCGAGGCAACGACGCTAGATGGGCGGGATGGTGATGGGAGTCAGCTCTCAAGTACCGGTCTGTATGCGTACTCTTGCGGTACACTGTGTGTGAGAGATGTCCATTCTGTTGTCGCTTGAGTAACACGTCAAGAAACGGCAACGCGCCCTCTATTTCTCGTTCGACAGTGAAAGTGATCGTCGGATGTTTGCTATTTAGATGTTCTAATAAGGGTGTTACATGGTCCTTATGTAAAATAGCAAACACGTCATCCACATATCGCCACCAGTATCTCGGTCTAAAGGATATGTCGTGTAGTGCCGATGTCTCGAACCACTCCATAAAAATATTCGCAACTACTGGAGCTATAGGAGAACCCATGGCCACACCTTCCGTCTGAATATAAAATTCACCGCGCCACTTAAAATACCCACTTGTCAGTATGTACTTTATTATGTTCATGTACTCGATAGGTATAAGAGCTCTCTGGAATAAATCCGTTATAATTTTGAGTGTGTCCTCTATCGGTACGTTCGTGAACAATGACGTGACGTCGAAGCTCACCATCAGTTCGTCTTCACCTAATGTTACTTCATCTAGGAGCTGTATAAAGTGTCGCGAGTCCCTCACAAAACTTGTGGTGTTTCCTGTTAATGGAAGTAGCATGTCAGCCATGTATCGAGCTGTTTTATAAGTGGGTGAGTCGATTTGACTGACTATAGGTCTCAAAGGCCACGACGGCTTGTGAATTTTAGGTAGGCCATAAATTCTCGGTGCAGTTGGGTTCAAAGGGCGTAATCTACTGTACAGATCTTCATTTAATGCACGCAGTAGTGTACTCAGTTTGGTAGTTACTCGAGATGTAGGGTCGTATGTAACACATTTGTAAGTATTACCGTCACTGAGGAGCTGGTTTATTTTCTGTTCGTACTGTGCTGTGTCCACGACTACTGCTGCATTCCCCTTATCTGCGGGTAAAACTAAAAGCTCTGTGTTGTTACGTAAACTACGTAGTGCAAACATTTCCGAGTTCGAGATGTTGGATTTAGGTACCTTGGATTTTCGCAATGTCAATGCTACTTCTTGTCGTAAACATTCAGCGTCATGAATCGGTATGTTATTCCGGGAGATCGTTTCCTCGATACCGGTGATGATCACCTCGACGGGTATCTTCCGCGGTGTGGGTGCAAAGTTAAGACCTTTTGATAATACTTAGTAGTATTTGATATGTTATTCCAGATTCCGGCGGCTTTTTGGCTTGTCGAGTACATACCATTAATGCACTGAAGTTGCAGATTATTCCCGATGAAGCTGATGATGGTATTATCTACACATGTGTATTAGAAGAAAGTTCAAAAGAAAAAAGAACAATATCTATAACCTTGCAGTGGTCTAAAAACGGTGGTGCAAATTCAGGTATAACCAAATCCTACTATCAACAACAATATCAAAAATAGACTCTGTGCAAAAAGAGAACCGTTGCCAAAAATTGAGGTCGCGTCGGCCGTCGCTGGTTTTAATTTACTGTTTTCGTGGCATTGATAACACTGCTGTCATTACTAGCACATGAGTAAAGAAGGTATTACTCATGTGTTACTGGTATGACTAAAATGATTGATACTGGGTAGGTACCTACTCTTATCATTATCGTGTGCTACTAGGTAGGTATGTACCTTCCTTCCCTTACCTTTGAATGTTAGGTTTTTTTTTACACCGAACTGGGTAGCACTTGATCACTATCTCACCTGATGTTAAGTGATGATGCGATCGATGATGGACCGTGCTTATCCAGAAGATACCTATTCACTCGCGATTTGAAGACCCCCATATTGTACTTAACCGGAAACGTACAGACTCAGGCAGGGTATTCCATTCCTTGGCGGTTCGTATGATAAACGAAGAAACAAATCGCTTCAGGTAGATATCCATCATATATCGGTGGAGCCTTTTAGTATCTCTGGATGTCTCTGGAGTAGTTCATCGTAACGCAACGACGGTTCTCTTTTTGCACAGACTGTATTTGTTTGTTACTACTTCACGGTTGATAGCTATCTCCGTCTCCGTCTCTGGCTGTCTGTCTTTCCGTCAGTACTCTGCTCTATGGTCTACTTTAGCAGTGTAAAATCAGAATCGAGTTCCTGACTTTATTTACATTAGGCTAGTTGGCATTGCATTTAAGGCCCGTTAGTTACCCACATCGGGCATTCAATAATATAATAGATTAAATTTTAAATTTTATAAAAGACAATGCCGTCGTTCATTTTTTTGATATTTTTTTGTCAACGCTGTCAAAAGATATGACCGTTCATGTGGCATATTTTGCGATTACAAGGGAATGGATATCTAGATACTTCCCGTAAACCTAAAATTATGAAATTGGGCATGAAGGAATGTCTTACAGCAGTTACAACACGTAAGTAACGTAAGTTACAACATGTAAAGGAAAATATATGAAAACTAGGCAAACAAAAGTGTATTTAATTTAAAAAACTTATTATTTGCGTCGGTGCAATAACCGCGTATGCATCGTTCTAGATCGAACTACAAAGTTTCTCCTTTAACCTAGTTTTACAAGTCAGTACGGAATCCTCGGTGCGCGTTCGGGTAAAGTCGTCTCGAGTAGGGATAAAGTCGGGCTATTCCGAGTTCATGTCAACGCTCAAAGTAACTAATATATATTAAGTTGTATATTTTTATTTTTATAGGCACAGATTTAGTGTATACAAAGGATGGACATATATACAACAGACAAAAGTCTCGCGTCCTTTCTCCTTGTAATGGTAAGTTTTTTTTCAACCGACTTTAAAAAAAAGGAGACGGTTCTCAATTCGTTTGTAATGTTGTTTTTAGGGTTCCGTACCTCAAAGGGTAAAAATAAGGAACCCTTATAAGATCACTTTCTTGTCCGTCTGTCGGTCTGTGTGTCTGTCCGTCTGTCTGTCCGTGTGTCACCACTGATTTTCTCAGGAATGGGTGGACCTAGCAAGTTCAAATTTATACCTGATACTGAGGTCTATAGTCCCTATTGGGTGTATAAAAATCAAGGTCATGGAGTCAACCCAATAAAAAGATATGGGCAAATTTAGACTTTCGCTAAAACTTGTGAGTACCAAAATTTGCCTTAATTTTCAACTTTTTTTATTTTTCGGAATTTTCCCCTTATTTGTACTGTAAGAACTTGCTTTTGACCAAAATTGACAATTCTAGGTCAACCGGAAGTACCCTTTAGGTTTTGGGTCGAAAACCTATAAGGTACTTCCCGTTGACCTAGAATCCTGAATTTTGATAAGAAGCAAGGTCTTATAGCACAAATAAAGAAAAAAATAAAAAAAAGTTGAAAATTAAAGGGTGTCCCCATACATATATAGTGTCAGCCAATTAAGATAGGCCTCTGAGTTATATGAGCGCTCATACAATTTAGAGGTCTAGCTTAATTGGTACTAACCAACGTTGGTACGGAAGCCTCGGTAGGCGAGTCCAACTCGACTTTGCCGGTTTTATTTTTTTATTTATGTTACGCGATTACTCCGTCAATTGTGAACCGATTCAAAAGATTCTTTTGTAATCGGTAGTGTACATTTGCGAGGTGGTCCCATAGTAATCGAGATCTGTTAATTTATCTCCAGAGATATGACGATAAACGTCTTAGGCTCAGTTGCACCATCTTACTTTAACTATAACAAACGTCAAAAATCAGTCAACTCCATACAAAACCTCCGGTTATAGTTATGGTTAAAGTAAGATAGTGCAACTCAATCTTAAACTTGCTACTGAAACTGATTCGCGGGATATAGAAGTCGGTTGTTTTAGTATTTAAACTTTTTATTATTTTTTTACTTTTATTTAATCTTAATTATTATGATAAATAGTTTAACGATTGAGCAACATTTCCCCTGATGGTAAGTGATGATGAGATCGATGATGTAGCACGCTTACCAAGACTGGATGATACCTATTCGCTCGCGACTTGAAGACCCCCAAGTCAACGGTAAAAATATACGCATTATGAGAAAATATTTTAAAAAGGGGCTATAGCCCAATGGCTAAGGTGTTGGACTTGCAAACGAGAGGTCGTGAGTTCGATCCCCAACCATTGCTCTAATGACATAAACCCACTCCAGACACAAGCATATTTAGCTTAGTTGGAGGGGTTCACAAGAATACTAGGAATGTGTAGCCCACATTGCTCGTAAGTTTTAAAAAAATACATTCCTTGGTGGTACGTATGATAAATGAAGATGCAAATGGCTTCGTGTGGGCATAGGGAGTATCCACCATAAAGCGGTGACGCTGGTTAACGGTATCCCTGAATGTTCGATTATAAAATGGTGATGACGGATCTAATACAATAGGCGTGACGAAAGATTTTGAAATCCTCTTCCGTAATGTGGGGACACATTTACTATTCACGAAAAAACCTTTATTTCGGTAATAAACTTAAGTTTAACAAAGTTAAAAGCAATTTTTCTAATATTTTTTCAATAGTGCGCGAAAACAGCTCACATGTGTCATGGCGTCGGTTATGACGTCACGCATAGGTTAATGACATACTTAACGTAGTAACTATTATATAATCTGCGACAATGAATACACATGGGTTTTCCAAAATTTAATAACATTTTCAAGAAAACCTCATAAGCGTGACGTCATGCGCTGCGATTGGTGTTTCAATCAAAATGGCCGATTGCAGTATTTTGATGTTTTATTTTATTGAAAATCTTAATAATCTTGATATTTTATATAAAACTAAACTAGTGTTTAAAAATTGTTTTCATATGTATTTTCCCCTAAAATCATCATAATATCTTCGATTTTTTGACACTGTCGCCATGCCTATTATACAGTTCCGTGGCAAGTTGATAGTCAAGTAGTCCAGACTATATACATCCATACTTCCATACTATCCATTAATATTCTAGAAACGTTTGTAACTCCGTCACTCTGTTTGTTTGTTACCTAATCGTCGGGCCGCACCGCGCGGCCTTGCGAGAAGCCACGTGATACAAATAAGAACTTTATTTACTACACAATAAGATACACATTTCATTGAGATGATTCAGTGGCGTCGCCCTTCTCCCTGACCCCGCGACGTCGGGCTGCGCCGCGCAGCTTCTCGCTGCACCGCGCTGCGCAACGCGAAACCACAAGAATCGTCACGTCGCGTCGCATCGCGTCACGGTGTGAAGTGTAAACTGACCCTTCTAAGGGTCAGTTTACACTTCGCGGTATGAACTGACTCTAGTCAGTTCATACCGCGATGATGTATTTAGAGTCGCGCAGCGCAGCCAGAAGCCGCGCGGCACAGCCCGACGCCGCGCGGCGCAGCAAAACGCGCGACGCCACCAAATTATCACATTGCAATTTGTATCTTATTGTGTAGTTAATAAAGTTCAATTGTTTCTTCCCGCAGCGAGACGCCGCACGGCGCAGCCTGAAGCCGCCGAAATAACTTAATGAAATGTGTATCTTTTATAGTAAATAAAGTTCTTTTTGTAATACTCTCTTAATAAGTGCGTGCCGCGTAGCCACATGAGTAAAGAAACGGCTTTAAGCGTAGCGTCGCGCCGCGTCGCTGTGTGAGCCGACCCTTAGACTGCATCGTCACTTTACACCAGATGAAATCGCGGTTAAGTGCTTGTCTGGCAGATAAAATAAAACTAATTTGTTGCTGTGGTCTTACTACTACTTACACAATACAAAATATTTCAGGAACGATGTCCAGTACGATAACACATAAAACTAGAATCAACAAAGATCAAATATTGGATATTGAAGAAACTGGTAATGCCACCTCCGTGTTATGTGGAAGTTACGTATATAACTATAAATATGACGAACACAAACCCATTTGCAAGAGATCTATCGTACAATACATTTATTATCTAAATTATATGATCGCGACGACTACAGTGGCTACTGGAGATATTTTTGGCATATCTACGACACCAAATACAAACACTGGAAACCTATCAGGTATGCTAAGTTTCTAAGCCTATAACGGACATAGGTAGAATTTTTTTTGTGTTTTAACCGACTTCACAAAAAAGGAGGAGGTTCTCAATACGACTGTATTTTTTATGCTTCATCATCATCATCAGCCAGTGTCAGTCCACAGCTGGACGTAGGCCTCTCCCATGATGCGCCACTGAGCCCGATCTTCAGCTCTTCCTTTCCAGTCACTGCACACCGCTTTGCGTATGTCGTCGCTCCACCTAGTCACAGGACGTCCTACGCTACGTTTGCCGACTCGCGGTCTCCACTCTAGGACAAGTCTACCCCAACGGTTATCAGTCCTGCGGCAGATATGACCAGCCCACTGCCACTTCAGTTTGCTAATCCGTTGAGCTATGTCGATAACTTTACTTCTCTGGCGAATTTCTTCGTTCCGAATTCGATCCCGCAGAGAAAAACCGAGCATAGCTCTCTCCGTAGCTCGCTGAGCAACTTTAAATTGGTGGACCAGTCGAACTGTGAGTGTCCACGTTTCGGTTCCGTATGTTATCACAGGTAGGATGCACTGGTTAAAAACTTTTGTCGTTAGACTCTCTGGATTTCCTTCTCGAAGTTGCGTTTGCCTAGTTGGAGCGTCAACAACATATTGCGTAACAACTTCGATTGGGATTCCATCTACGGCAATCGGTGCCGGAGCAACGTGCTCGTTGTACATGACTTTGGTTTTATCAAAATTCATCTGGAGACCATTTTGACAAGAAGAATCAGCTAGGCCATTCAACATTTTTTGTAGGTCCTGCAACGTCTCTGTCATAATGACGATGTCATCTGCAAATCGTAAGTGAGAGATGTACTTGCCGTTGATGTTAATGCCACAATCTTTCCAGTCCAGCGTCTTAAACATATCCTCCAAGGCGTTAGTGAACAGTGTCGGGGATATCACGTCCCACTGTCTTGACGCAGGTGGACATGTTTAGATCGCTAGTTCTGTACTTGTACAGTCATCGTTGCAGCATCATATAGACATTTCATCACTTCGATATATTGCCAGTCGACTTGGCAACGCTGCAAGGACTCCAGAACGGACCAGGTTACGATTGAGTCGAAGGCCTTCTCATAGTCCACAAATGCTAAGCACATGGCCGATTGTACTCTTCGGTCTTCTGTATAATCTGCCGCACCGTGTGGATGTGGTCTATGGTGCCGTAACCGCTTCGAAACCCGGCCTGTTCCGGAGGTTAGAACTCGTCGAGTCTTCGCGCAAGACGGTTCGTGATGACCCTTGAAAACAACTTGTAGACATGGCTCAGAAGCGAAATCGGGCGGTAGTTTTTCAAGAGGGATTTGTCTTCTTTTTTGAAAAACAGAACCACCATGATTCTGTTCCATGCCTGTGGAGTTTTCCCAGTGAAAAAAACGGAATTAAAGAGCCGTTGAAGCTGTTGAACTGCTGGAGCTCCCCCGGCTTTTAAAACCTACCTATATGTATATACTAAATATTGGGTATTTCAGATGAAACCAGTTCAAGTAAAGAAAAACAAGATATAGTTGGTATTGTAGCAGGATGTCTCGGCGCTATTATATTCCTGCTAATATTAATAATATTGTATATGTACTACAGGAAAAACCAACGTAATGTTGTTAACGTAAGTACCTACTCAAACTAAAATAATCCAGACTAATATTATAAATAAATAATAATAAATAAAACTTTATTAAGTTTTACAATAGTGATGGTACGCTTTTAGCGATAAGGCATTGTCCCTAGTTTTAGTGAGTTAAGTCCTATTACATGTCTCTTTAAAATTTGTGTCAATAAAGGGTATTATACTGTACTTCCACTGTCCATACAAATATTAAGAAAACGTTAGTAACTCTATCACTCTGTATGTTTGTTACCTAAACACGCCTAAACGGACGATCCGATCTTAAGATGACGAAGACGGACACAACGCACCTTCACGTTTTGTTAAAAAAATATAGTATTCTTTTATTCGTTTTTAGGGTTCCGTAGTCCTGACAAGGAACCCTTATAGTTTCGTCATGTCCGTCTGTCTGTCTGTCTTTCTGTCTGTCTGTCCGAGGTTTTGCTAAGAGACCGTTAATACTAGAAACCCGTGATTTTGTGGGGGTATGTATATAAATTACGCCGACAAAGTGCTGAAATAAACTTATTACGACGACTTATTACGACTTATTACGTTACAAACTAACTTATTATGACGCTACAGACTAACTTATTATGAAGTTACAGACTAATTTATTATGACGTTACAGGCTGAATTATTACGTTACAGACTAACTTATTATGACGTTACAGACTAACTTACTATGACGTTGCAGACTAATTTATTCCTCACTTTTGTAAAATATCTTCAATTTTCAGGAGATGCACGTGATTTACGCAGATCTAGAACAGAGGCCGGCACAGAACGTACCGCCGTTGCCGAGACGTAACGATCCCCCGTACGCCAAGATCTTGGGGACTCTTGTACCCAAACATCTCTCAAACGGATCGTCTATACAACCTAATCGTGACGAACCCTTGTACTGCACTGTTGAATAATTATCCAAAATTACTTTATTTATTATTTATATAGTCAAAGCATTTATTCTGTATATGGGCAAATTAAAATTCTGTACTTACACACGTCAAATACATAGTTTATTATCAACATTTAATAGATCATATCAATAATTATTATTCTAAATATAACAAAAACATAATTTTTCATTATTGAACGAATCGTGAGTATTATTCATTTTTATTATTTATACAGTTTGACTCACGTGCAATGGTCGACTGTCAGTTAGACGTCCGACCGGTTTCGAGGCAATCGGTGCCTCATCATCATGGGTCAGTGCGCGTACCCTCGCGGAGCGCTGTACCCGCACTGTCGGCCCGCAGAGTCATGCGAATGCCCGATGGAAGAGTGTCACATACTGTATACAGAAAACCTACACATACGGACCAGTATCTAAGAGCAGACTCCCACCACCACCACTCGCAGTTGGCTTCAGTGCCGAAATCGCTTATTAACCGTGCCCTCCAATTGTGCGACCCTCAGTACCTTAACGCTGAGCTGGAACATTTAAGACAGGTATTACAACGGAACGGATACAATTGGAGGCAATGCTGGCGATGGGTGAATGGCCCGGAGCGAGTGAGACCATCTGTTGTTGAACGGGTGCCTATATACTTACCGTTCGTGAAAGGAGTCACTGATAAAATTGGTGCCCTCCTACGGCGTAAATACGACATAAGGACATTTTACCGCCCACCCGGACGACTTCAACAATTTTTACGCTCGCCAAAGGACAGACAGACACTATGCACACCAGGCGTGTATGAGATACCGTGTGATTGCGGCAAAAGCTATATCGGTGAAACCCGACGCAACATTGCTACGAGGCTGACTGAGCACATCAGAAACGTTAAGAACTTGGACACAGACAGGTCGGCTGTGGGTGAACATTCACAGGAAATCGGTCATTTCTTGAGATTGGACAAGGCTACTGTACTAGCGAAAGACAAATTTTTGGTACCGCGAAAAGTACGCGAGGCGATTGAAATCCAGCGTCATCCAAATTTCAACCGAGACCAAGGATGGAGTCTAGCCCCTGCGTGGAAACCTGTTCTCGCCATAAAACACAGTGATCGGCAAGAATATGTGCCACAAGACACAGTCAGTGTTGTATGCACGGGCCTTTATAATGCGACGACGAGCGATGATGACTCACAATCGCCGGAGCCTGTGGCGACCGAGCCACTATCCGCGCGTGCCGCGCAGGCACAGAGGCGTGCGGCGCGGAGGGACATTAACGCGATAAACTCCGGCGACAGTGCGGGTACAGCGCTCCGCGAGGGTACGTGCACTGACCCGTGATGATGAGGCACCGATTGCCTCGAAACCGGTCGGACGTCTAACTGACAGTCGACCATTGCACGTGAGTCAAACCGTATAAATAATAAAAATGAATAATACTCACGATTCGTTCAATAATGAAATAGCTAACCACTACGGTACGGTATGGCTGCAAAAAGTTAAAGAGTTTACGCGATTAAGAATCAAAAGTAAAAAACTCGAGTGTGACTTACGATATGTGGTGTTGTGTTGTGACAATGGAATAATACCGAAGTTCGCGCGCATTAAACCAGTTAAGTGCATACGAGACTACAATGATTTCTTCCGCGTCGCTAATGAGAAGTTACTTCGTCGCGTTATTTCGGATCACCGCCGCAACTTAATGTGCACGAGCAAAAGAGTGTAGCACTTACATTTACAATTGGCGAATACATTAAGAAGGGATCAGTGGGAAACATTAGACAACATGTCATTCAGTAGATCTGATAATATTGCCAAAAAAACTATTAAAAGACACAATAAGAAGTTTTACAACTTGAAACGAACAAGCGGTCACTACCCTCAACCAATTGAAAATAATGTTAAGGTGAATTTACACTCGACACACAATGTTGTAAATTTATCGTCACACCAATTATGTGAAAATACTCTCAGTGTGCTGTCTCGCGGTCTGAATTTTGCCCCTGCTCCGAAGAAAATACCTAAAGAGGATATTATCACCAGTGTTGAAGAAGTAGTGTTTCGGAATCGTATACCTTACCTCGATGCAGAGTGTCTGAGGCAAGATGTTGCAACCATGTTGCGAAAGGCCAAGCCACCCCAGCCTAATATAAGCAAAGGGGAGTTAGCTGCTTTATCGGCACTCCGCAACAACTTGGACATTCTGGTACTACCAGCGGATAAAGGCAATGCTACTGTAGTTGTCGATATGGAGGACTATGAAACCAGAATCACACAGATGGTAAGTGATGGGTCAACGTACAAGAAGGTTAACTATAACCCGACTCTTCGAATCACTACCAAGGTAACCAAACTGCTCCTTGAACATGATGACCCTGAATGAACTGCTCGATTGCGACCCTACAATACGACTTCACCAAAAATCTATGGTCTACCTAAGGTACACAAACCTAATTGGCCGTTGCGTCCGATAGTCAGTCAGATAGATGCGCCTACGTACAAACTGTCCAGACATATGGCAACTATCCTACAAAATTTTACGGGAAAAACAGACAGTCACTTAAGGATTCACGGCACTTCGTGCAGATGTTGACAGACCTTTAAATTCAGCCCAACGAAGTCATGGTTAGTTTTGATGTCACGTGCCTATTTACCAACGTGCCAATTGATGACACCATGGCCATTATAAGCAACCTGATTCGGAGTGCACACCTGCCCACCACATATATAGATTGGGCTGAATGTTGCCTTCGGCATGGATATTTCTTATGGCGGGGCGACCATTACTTACAAGTAGACGGGGTAGCTATGGGTTCCCCAATTGCTCCGATAGCAGCTGATATCTTCATGGAGTGGTTTGAGGGTGCAGCGTTGTCCACATCTTTGCGACCGCGTATCTGGTGGCGATACGTGGACGACGTCTTCGCCATAATCACCAAGGCTTCACTGAGTTCTTTTACAACCCAACTGAACACGGTGCACAGCAGAATTCAGTTCACGGTAGAGGAAGAGCGGGATGGAGTACTGCCGTTCTTAGAAGTGAGAGTCATGCGAATGCCCGATGGAAGAGTGTCACATACTGTATACAGAAAACCCACACATACGGACCAGTATCTAAGAGCAGACTCCCACCACCGCTACTCGCAGTTGGCTTCAGTGCCGAAATCGCTTATTAACCGTGCCCTCCAATTGTGCGACCCTCAGTACCTTAACGCTGAGCTGGAACATTTAAGACAGGTATTACAACGGAACGGATACAATTGGAGGCAATGCTGGCGATCGGTGAATGGCCCGGAGCGAGTGAGACCATCTGTTGTTGAACGGGTGCCTATATACTTACCGTTCGTGAAAGGAGTCACTGATAAAATTGGTGCCCTCCTACGGCGTAAATACGACATAAGGACATTTTACCGCCCACCCGGACGACTTCAACAATTTTTACGCTCGCCAAAGGACAGACAGCCACTATGCACACCAGGCGTGTATGAGATACCGTGTGATTGCGGCAAAAGCTATATCGGTGAAACCCGACGCAACATTGCTACGAGGCTGACTGAGCACATCAGAAGCGTTAAGAACTTGGACACAGACAGGTCGGCTGTGGGTGAACATTCGCAGGAAATCGGTCATTTCTTGAGATTTGACAAGGCTACTGTACTAGCGAAAGACAAATTTTTGGTACCGCGAAAAGTACGCGAGGCGATTGAAATCCAGCGTCATCCAAATTTCAACCGAGACCAAGGATGGAGTCTAGCCCCTGCGTGGAAACCTGTTCTCGCCATAAAACACAGTGATCGGCAAGAATATGTGCCACAAGACATAGTCAGTGTTGTATGCACGGGCCTTTATAATGCGACGACGAGCGATGATGACTCACAATCGCCGGAGCCTGTGGCGACCGAGCCACTATCCGCGCGTGCCGCGCAGGCACAGAGGCGTGCGGCGCGGAGGGACATTAACGCGATAAACTCCGGCGACAGTGCGGGTACAGCTAGGCTATTCTGTAAGCTATCTCGACAGCAGAATCCGCGGTGAGATTCGAATTTAGTACTACGAAATTCAATCGTATCGCGTTCGTAATACGGTTGAATTTCGTAGTACGAAATTCAAATCTCACCGCGGATTCCGCTGTCGAGATAGCTTACAGAATAGCCTAGCAGCGCTCCGCGAGGGTACGCGCACTGACCCATGATGATGAGGCACCGATTGCCTCGAAACCGGTCGGACGTCTAACTGACAGTCGACCATTGCACGTGAGTCAAACCGTATAAATAATTTAAAAAAAAACATAATTTATTGCTTTGAATTAAAAAAAAAAATTATGAGCCATTCAGCTTTCATCTAAACGTTGAACGTCACACTTAAAAAATGTTTAATTACCCTGATGAATGCAGGGTTGCCAACCGTACTATTACGTGCATTACCGTACTATTATATACCAAGGAATGTTTCAGTACTTCAGACCATTTTTATTTTGAAAAAATTGTGAAATAATGAAACACAATAAATAAATAAGTATATGATAGATTTTAAGAACCTAGTCGGTATAATAATATAGATTTTAAGTACCTAGTCTGTATTATAGTTTTAGGCGTAGTTTATATTATAGTTATAGTTATGTTTATTTTATGTACATAATATAAATGTTAAATATATAACAAATAAATATTTCAAGATTACCCGAATTTATATCAAAATTATGTTTGATTTTATTAAAAGCATAAGATTATTCATCTTACCTATTTCTGTATATGTCTAAGTAAAGCGCCATCTTACATGGGACTGTTGAGTTAGCACGTATCAAAGGTTCCTGAAA
The DNA here is from genome assembly GCA_954871355.1 of Cabera pusaria. Taxonomy (NCBI): domain Eukaryota; kingdom Metazoa; phylum Arthropoda; class Insecta; order Lepidoptera; family Geometridae; genus Cabera; species Cabera pusaria. Next base: position 4,174,150 of record OX940915.1, read on the forward strand.
TTTGATCGGTGCACCTACCGGGCGTAAATGAAACTAAAATTTCCATCGAATTGCTTACTATCTATACGAACAGTTTGATGATAGAAGCTTTTCTTGTGCTACACTGAACAAAATACGTTTTCTAACTGTCAATAGATGGCAGTCCATTCGTTTATTTATTATATACTCTAGTTACTACTTAATGGTTGAAGTTAGACCAAAATTTATTATTTTTAAAGTTGTTACATATATTAACTTATTATCACAGGATTCGTGTACTGGCTAATGTTTTGTATGGTAAAATGTTTTAATAATAATGTAAATAGATTCTTTATTTTAGGGTTCCGTACCTTAAAAGGAAAAAGGTACCCATTTAGGATCACTTTTTTGTCCGTCTGTCAGTCCGTCTGCCCGTCTATCAAGACCCTTTATCTCCGGAATGCGTATGGGTATCAAGTCGAAGACTCGGTTCTACGGTATCTTTCGGCTGTGAAAAAATCAAACCTGTATGTTAACGCGATCGAAAGATATGACCGTTTATGTCGCATATTTTGCGATTTCACAAGGGAATCAAAACCTATAGGGTACTTCCCGTATACCCATAGGGTAATTCCGTAGGCCTAGCGTCGACCACATTATCGCTTACCACCAGGCGAGATACATATTGGTCAAACGCTAGCCTAGCCTAGAATTTTATCTATCTATAACTATCCCAACCGGTCTTCCAAGCACTAAATGTCATGGTGGTACTTGAAAAGCCGATTGGTAACATGTCTATGTACGGTAAGTGATCCAGCCAAGACCGAAGCCTACCACCAGTGGTCATCCATTTAGAATAACCCAGGGATCACGTGAAGAGTCCTTTTTAGGGTTCCGTAGCCGAATGGCAAAAAAGGGAACCCATATAAATTCATGTCCGTCTGTCTGTCTGTCCGTCCGTTTGTCACAGCCACTTTATTCCGAAACTATTAAGACTACACAGTTGAAACCTGGTAGGTAGGTGTATTCTGTAAACCGGTTGACGATTTTAATACAAAAATTAAAAAAATATATATATTAAATGGGGCTCCCCATACATGGAACTGAAACTAAAAAAAAATTTTAAAAAAATCATCAAACCTAGACGTGCGTGGTGTTTATGTGTTTATAGATAGGTCTTTAAAAATGACATTGCGGTTCCTAAAATCAATTTTTCTTAAAGCCAATCACTTGAAAGATAGGCACGTCTAAAAAGTGGTAAAAAGTGTCCCCCCCCCTCCCCCTGGTAAAAAGTGTCCCCTCCCTCCCCCCTCCCCCTTCTAACTTTTAAAGTAGGGGAGTGAAAAATCTAAAAAATATATATGCTGTAGTTCTCAATAAAAGGCGGCAATAGTCCAATGGATAGGGTGTCGGACTGGCATTCGAGAGGTCGTGAGTTCGATCCCCACCCCACCCATTGCACTATTGACGTGAACCCACTCCAGACACAAGCATATTTAGCTTAGTTGGAGGAGTTAACAAGACTACTTGTAAATGTGCAACCCACATTGCGAGTAATCTTAAAAAAAAACTAAAATTGGTTCGAACGAGATACAGTCAGCAGTTTTTGAGATATAGCGACCGCAAATAAGTATAACTTTGTTTTTCATACAAACACTATAAAAAACAAAGTTAATTATTTGGTGGCGAAAAATTATATTTATAAAATACTCTACTGTGTTACGGAATCTTACGAGTGCAAGTCCGACTTGCACTTGGCCAGTTTTTTATACATCCTTTTTTATATATCTCGCCTGATATGTCGAGGATGGTGAACACGCTAGGCCTAGAATGGACTGACTGTCAAGGGTTGTGTGTTGCCGGAACAACGTAATATACTTGGAATTGTATATCTATCTACAACTATGAAATATTTGCCATACTCTATAATATACCAGACTCTAGTTTCCATAAAGCTGATTGATATCAAATTGAAAGATTCCTATGTAGATTGATGCAGGCGTCTAGGTAAGGCAAGCTTCACACTGGGACAAAATTGGCTACAGGAATTTACTTCAAATGATAGAGACCTTTAAGTATATTGATTTTTTACCGCCTTCATAAAAATAAAATATATAAAAATAAAAAGCCTTTATATAAGCCGTTAAACCCTCTTTTTTACAATTCCTATTTATATTTTTATATTTACTTTAGTATTACTTATATTTTATTTAGTATATTTTTATCTACGGTCATTGTTTATGAATTATTTTTTTCTTTTTACCTGCCTTCATAAACAGGAGGGGAGGTTTTAATAAGGTTTTTATATCGACAGTTCGTGCGTAAATATGCATTTACATAAATGCAAGTTTAATGCACGAAGTAACTAAGAAGTATTTAAACACAATTCCTTTTCTGAAAAATAACCTAACAAAAAAACCGAGCAAGTCTCGATCACTTGCTAGTTTTTTTGATTTTATATACTTGTACTTATGAAGTATATGCAATAACAGAATAAAATAAATACTGTCAATGTAAACGACGCCTAAAATTCTCAATACAAGACGATGTAACCCGCGCCGGATCAACGGAGAATGCAAAGCGCGATACTGCAAACTACACTTCTTGATACTTTCAAAGAAATTTAATTTTTACAGCACTAGGTATTATCGTTTGATCACTATCACAAATGTCGGAAAGTGACTATGTGGTTGAGGTTGACAAGCTAGGCCTAAAATGGGAACTGGCTCTCAAGCTCTATTGGAACACATATACTACATGTTTTGGCGACAGATTTTCCAACTTGAGCGTAGTAGCTAGCCAATCCCCATTCTATGCCTACCGTGCTTACCATCTTTGACCGCATCATCACTTACCAACAAGTGAGATAGTGGTCAGCCTATAAGATATATAAAAAAAAGTCCATTTGACAGTCCTACAACCATGATCTATTTATTATATTGATTTTTTTAATGCCGTAAGTATAGGACTCATGTGGTATAGGTTATATGTATATACAGATACTCTTAAGGTCAGTACAGCTCATTATAGCCACGTTGCAACCAACCCGTAACACCTCACCTCGTGCGGTTAGTATTTTTTTATTTGGATCGCCATAGATATACACTCACTACATCAACTCCGTAACATCAGCGGATCGCTTCGTGTGCAAGCTGTCAACGCGCGGACGGCGAGTGGACCACACGGTAGCAACTCGCAGCTCACATGCTTGCCTTGCGTTGATCGCGCGCTGCTCGAAAGTACTCGTACGTCTTTCATTTTCTTCGACAGCACTTCGCCACTAAACGTTCATTAGTTGACTATGCGGCGTTCACCCGTGGATCACCTGTCGGCAACGAGTGAACGCCAAACGACTGAGCTGGTCAAAAATAGCTGATAATTTATGTGCATTTTTAAATTATTTCGTTAAAATAATTACGCATTTGTCCGCAATTTATGTGTATCTTTCAACCAATATATAAAATCTGTTATTGTACAAGTACTCGTTTCAATATTAGTAAAAAATTACAGTTTTTTTAGATTTCATTATAACTTCGCTCTTACCGTTGCATATGTGTGTTGTGTATGAAAACATTCTCAGGTTAGAGACAGTAAATAAAAATAATTATTTAAAATGTCATTAATAAGCTTTAAATTATAAAGTACCAACTCCATTCTCCCCTTAATCCTCTCTCCATCCCTAATCCAGCGAAAGGGGCGTATCGCCCCCTCGCGACCAATCACAGCCCGGCCTCACACCACGCGTGATAACGGACCAATCACAGAGCGCCAATTAGGGATCAAAAGCTCACAGATTTGGGGTCACTTTGCGACGATTGTCGCTGTGATTTGGTTAGATATTCAGCAGATTTGGGAACGATATGGATGTCAGATTGTTTCAATATACCTTTTTCAGTAGATTTATTTTTGGCTTCGCACCATCGATTTTTTTAGACAGGGTTATATAAAATGTATTGTTTTCGAACTTAGAACGTATATTATAGAATAAGAGAACTCTGGCTAAGCGTGGTAAGGTAAGGTATGGACTTAACTTAATTCTATATAAGATCGTTTAAAACACGAAAATATCCGACTCAAAATGCGGCGATATTAATTTTCAGTACCAAGTTTGAGGTGTTTGTCTCCATATCTCTGGAGATACTTATCAGACCCGATTAAATTACTATGGTAGGTACCACATTTGAAATATTTCCTTTCTAACAAAAAAAAATCATCAAAATCGGTTCATAAACGACGAAGTTATCCACGAAAAACAAAAAAAGAATTATATATACGGTCGAATTGAGAAACTTCCTTTTTTGATGTTGGTTAAAATAAATTCGTGTCACTGCCGTTTAATGATTTTATATCGTATAGGCTAGCGTTTGACCACTATCTCGCTTATTGGTAAATGATGATGCGGTCAAGGATGGTAGCACGGTAGGTCTATAATGGGGACTGGCTCTCAAAGACAGCTGTAAAGCAGCATTAGATATTTGGCGACAGAACTTGAGTGTGGTAGTTGGCCAGGCAGACACTACATAGAGTCCTACCACCATGCCGGGAGTTAAGGGTTTCATAATGATGTTTTTTTCTTCACTGAAGGGCAACTCTTAAATACGTAGGTACAATCGCCTTCATTTGTGCGTATCCTACTTAAGGAATAATTTCCTGTGCACTTTTATTGAATTGGCATCTCGCTTCTGTCTATGTTGACATTGTTGACCAATGACAAGAAGGGACAAAGCCAAAAATTATGTTTTGTTTTTGGTTTTGGCTCTTCTGATTGGTAAGAAAATTTTTTTTTGGTTTTGGCTCTTCTGATTGGTTAGAAAAATAATCGACACTTGCAACCGAAAATGTTTTGAAACTGGATACGCACAACTGAACGCGATGGTACATAATGTTTTCGACAACAGAATCCATTGATGCATAGCAGGGATTTGAACCCGCCATCTGAAGCCAACCGTTTTCCCACTGTGCCACTGGGCCTTCAAAACTTCTACTTGCACAGATATGCACGATTCCATCAGACTCCATTATCACTCACTATGTGATTAAAATAGTGGTCAAATGCTTGTCTGTGCGACAAAAATAAAACGAAAAACAAATCAAAACCGATAGAGTACCTCCTCTATCAGCATCATCATAATCAGCTGGAGTTAGTCCACTGCTGGATGTAGGCCTCTCCCAAAACCCGCCACTGAGCTCGATCTTCGATTCTTCCTTTCCAGTCACTGCCCACCGCTTTGGGTATATCGCCACGCCATCTGCAGGGCTAGCATGGCCTTATCCCCGGGGGAAAGACAAAATTATTTCCTTGTTTTTCGCCACTGACAGGAGATCAACACAACAATTTAAACGCTTGGTGAAGTTTAACCCCAAGTTTTGATTTTGATTCGTATTAAAAAGTTTAAAAAAAGAATCGATTAAAAGTCAGCGGGCGTTTATAATTGTCGAAAAACTTTACTTATAATTTGCCTTCTCCACCAAACAAAACACGGATAGGTGGAGAGACAAAATAGTCCCCTTGCCATGCTAGCCCTGCTGGTCACAGTACGTCCTACGTCTTTGTTTTTGATTGTGTAGTTGGTTTAGCAATAGACGTAATATAAAATAAACTGGCCAATGCAAGTCAGACTTGCACTAGTAGGGTTCCGTACCACACTACAGTAATTTATAAGCAAAAAATACCACTATCATTTTTCGCCATCAAAAAATAATAATTATATATATAATCTAACGGTGTTCCGGCAGCACACAGCCCTTGAGAGTCAGAGTAATCTAGGCCTACTATGTTCACTATTACATCTTTGACCACATCATCGCTTACCACCAAGTGAGATAGAGGTTAATACTTCCATTTAGAGCAACATCATCAATTTCCATCAGAAGAGACAAGAGTCAAGTGCTTGCATCTTCAATGTGTCCCAAATATTCCTAATCTTATTTGATGTGTGTGCAGTGAAGTGCAGATTTTCAATTTCCCTATGTACTGAATAAATGAATAAACTATTGAATTTCGACTTTAAAAAAAATTACCTGCAACGTGACATCCCTAACAGTAAGTGCTGGTAATTGTGATCATTTTCACAAATTGATTATCTACCAATATTAGGCACAATGAAATTATGCGGCGACCGCAGACTGCAAAACGCAGCGACAGACGACAGCATCATAAGAATCACATCTACCTTTTAATCAATAAAAAAATAGTTATTTATTATTGTGTGTTATTTATGTGCCTACAAGCTATGCCCCGCGGTTTTACCCGCGTAGACATCGTTCCCATGGGAATATCGAGATAAAAAGTTATTCCAGGGTCTAGGCTATCTACATACCAAATTTCAGCTCAATACGTTCAGTAGTTGTTGCGTGAAAGAGTAACAAACATCCAAACATCCAGACAAACTTTCACTTATAATACCACAAGAGCTTCAAAATTATCGGATATTTCCCGATAGGTTCGTTGCAAACAAATGAAGGAGTCAAGTTTTTTAAAAAATCACGAGCGCGAAGCGCGAGTGATTTTTCCTGAAAAACTTGACGACTTCATTTGTTTGCAGGGAACCTTGAGGGAAATGCCAGATAAATTTTGAAGCTCGTGTGGTATTCGGGGGATTATTTTTCCGACTCAAATATCGACCAATAGAATTGCACCATTCGACGTCACGTGGTACAACAGAGAAAATTTTCAAAAAATTTTCAGTATAATACCATGTAGGTTGTACCACGTGACGTCGAATGGTGCAATTCTATTGGTCGATATTTGGGTCGGAAAAATAATCACGTTTATAACATTAGTAAGGATTGTATTTATGCATTGAAAATAAACAAATGCTTAAATATTTAAATTGATCATTTAGATAGTTTAAGAACTAAAACAACCGACTTCAATGCCCCGCTTCAATTTCAGTAGCAAGTTTGAGACGTTTATCGTCATATCTCTGGAGATACTTATCAGATCTCAATGAAATCATAATGGGACCACCTCAGAAACGTACCGTACCGATTACAAAAATAACCATTCGAATTGGTTCACAATTGACGGAGTAATCGCGTAAAATACACACAAAAAAAATACAGACGAATTGAGAACCTCCTTTTTTTAGGAAGTCGGTTGAAAAGTAAATTTTATACCTACATAAAAAATGTAATAATGATGCTAATTTTACATAGGCGTTTTATAGCAACATGATCGAACTAAATCTCAAAAAAGAAAACTCCTTTCATAAAACCTCGTATGGCACTCGCATAACAAAGCCAGAGATGTTAAAAAAAACTAAAGCAACCCCCGTTTGCCCCCACCACGGAGGCGGGGCCGCCCCTATCCTCATAACGACAGTTTATCCCGACCCGTCGACCAAATCACCTCGTTTTCTCCCAAACAGCCGATTTTACTCTAATGTTACAATTAACTCGTCTATAACTGTCTAAGCCTAAAAACAATAAAATTAAAAATAGAAGGATACTGGCGGGTAATATTGGCGCGTAAAAATTGATGTGTTTAAATATGAAAAAAGGCGCGATTCGATTTTTGAAAAAAAAACGCGAATGTGTGAAAACAAATTTTTAATTGAGGTGTTGTAAAACAAATGTACGCTTTCGTTTCAAACTGGCCAGCAAGAAAATTACATGCGTTTTAGTTAGTGGTATTGTGAGTGATTTAATTGACAGAAAGTGATTCCATTTAAATTTTATACATAAAAATATACACTTTAAGCCCTGAGAGTGAAGAAGTGGTTTAATAAGTGAATATTAACTTATATGTGATTAGAAATGGATATTTATAAATCAATTGAAAAATAAAACAATGTTCAATTACATTTAAAACAGTTAACAACAATAAAATGTATTAACAGCTAGCACAAAAATCTATAAAAATAAAAACATAATGTTCTAAAATTCAAATTTGAAAAATGGAACAAGAAACCGATTCGCCGATCGATTCAAATCGTCAAGAACATAGCAGGACCTCTTTTCTAATAGAAGACATTTTATACAGAGGTCAGAGTAGAAAACCCCCAGTGCCGGAGCAAAGGAGGTTTGACTATGAACCTAAACCTTATTTCTCAGTACCCAATGAGGTCAGACCTCACGTGCCAGGTAGAGAAGGATCGTATTTACAAGTTATGGGAGCTTTAGGTGCTTATTTACATACACCAAACTACAAGGCGGTGGAAGCGCCGTATTTTTTATCACAAGGTAAGATTTATTTTCATTAATCTGCTATTTTCCCTAAGATAAGTTAATGTACCTTTTACCTAAGATAAGTTATACCTTTATACCTTTAATCCTAAGATAAGCTAATTTACTTCGGTTTTGTTTCAATTCTCACTCAAACAGATCGTAAAAACAATCACTTATTTTTCTGTCTGAACAGAGCATAATCTTTTTGTTTGCATCAAACCACGGAGAATGCTTTGTGACTATGTGTTTTTTAACTGTGCTTCAAACCTTACATAGACATTTGACAGTTCTATTAAAATTATAAGTCTGACAGCTGATTCTAAATTTGTAAAAAAAAAACGAAAAAAAGGTAGTAGAAAACGGCCGTAGTTGTACTACGGGCTACGGGTAGCTACGGTGCAGCTACGGTAGTCACGAGAGCTACGAACGCTATAATTGCTACACGCAAAGAAATTACATACATTTTATTAACCGACTTCAAAAAAAGGAGGAGGTTTCTTAATTCGACCGTATATATACATATTTCTTTTTTTTATGTTTGTTCGCGGATAACTTCGTCGTTTATGAACCGATTTTGATTATTCTTTTTTTGTTCGAAAGGAGATATCCCCAGTGTGGTACCATGGTAATTTTATCGAGGTCTGATAAGTATCTCTAGAGATATTGAGATAAACATCTCAAAATTGGTACTGAAAATGAATAGTGCGGCATTGAAGTCGGTTCTTTTTTAGTTTTTTAACGATATTATGTTATCAGTATTCTTATAAGCTGGATAATTGGAACACTTATTGTACGGCTACACCGCTGTGATTTGCGGGCATGGGCGCGGGCGCAATGTACTTATCAATCGCTGTCTGATCACTGTAGATCGTGTTTGGTTTGAACCAGTCGGTACAAATACTACTGCACAATCTGATCGCGGCCGCAGATCACGGCGGTGTTGCCATACCTTTATGCAAGTTTGATGATAAGCAGTATTGTGGTATCATTGATCTAACGATTGAGCCGGGAATGTTGGGACTGGAATTTCCTGACGACAAATTATGAAGCAGTCGAATTCGGCTTGTATTTATATTTTGAAGTTTAACTTCTTTTGGTGCGTTTCGAAAAATTATGCGAATAAAATTTTTGCGATGCGCGCGCACACTGACTGCCAAAAAGTGACATGATGAACGAAAGAACGAAAAAAAAGATTCCGACGAATTGAGAACCTCCTCTTTTTTTGTGAAGTCGGTTAAAAAGGATGAAGTAAGCTGTTTTTTTATTTTTGTTACACAAGATAACGAGGATCTTTACACAGAGCTTGTTTTAAAATAAAATGGATTTATTTTATTTATGGAAGAGTTTTATGCAAAAAAGAGACAATATATTTTATTTATTACAAGTTTTAGGCTGTGTCGTGTATTGGTTAGAACTTATTTCCCTTACAAAACGTTGACCACCGGTAGATGGATATTTGTTGAAATCCTTATAATATCCTTGAGAGCCAGTTCCCATTCTAGGCCTAGCTTGCTAACCATCTTCAACTGCATCATCACTTACCAACAGGTGAGATAGTGATGAAACGCTAGCCTATAAAATATAAGAAAGTATGTATCAATTTATCCCAGCATTGATTGATTGAGGGTGGTAGCTGGCCAGGCGGTTAATAGACACAGTATCCCAACCAGCAAAAACTACACTTAAAACAATCTCTAGACCACTATTTCTTGCTCTTATACCATTATTACATCGTCGTATAAGCCTGGATTTGGGCACCATTTATAAGCGTATTTTATTTATATCTTTCTAATATCAGTCTTATTGAATGTAGTTTTAACTTAAATTATTCTTACCAAAACTAATTTAAGCGTACATAGGCTTACATTATTTTGACGTTAAGAGTCCTGTGAGCGTAAGAAAGTTTATTTTGATTTTACATAAGATCAAACACAATCGTAAAAAAACTGGTGGTATGGTGTTTGTTTGAAAGTTACAACTAATAAAAAAGAAATCGAAAACAGTAAGGATAAAGGTATTTAATAATTATATTGTAATAACCGTGTCATTATTTGCAAGTGTTTCGTTTTATACTTTTCGGTAAGTATTAGTGTTGGAAAATATTATTTACTGTAAAGTAGACCCTAGTTTACGCTTCACAACTCGAGCGCCTCGTCAATATATAGTATTTAGCATTCTTGTTTAATTATTTTATTTGTTAATTTGTATTAAAAGCGTCACCATTAGTATTGCATTTATTAGAATCACTATAAGACTATTCTAAGTTCATTTAGCAGTAATCAAATTTATTGCAACATGGAGTCATGTGGGAATAAATTAGAGTTCCTTGAATTGACATAAAACATTATTTTCATTTAAGATTGAACGTTTGGGATGTGAAATGGTATTTTATGAGACCGAACTAAAATACTTTTAGTGAAATATAATAGTCAACATCAAATTTTACTCTCATAACTTTAGTCACAAATTCGATTTAAGATCAAAATTTCTTAAATTAGACTCGTTTTCTCTATTGTAAGTATGATGATTCAATATCATTCTAATACCGTGCCTATCCACTGCTGTTGATCTTATAATAGTTTTGAATAAGATCAAAATGTACACGTTTTAAGTACTCTGATAAAATGCTGATATTAGTCTAACATTCTTACAATAGTATTTAGAAAATATTTAATAAAATTAAATGAGCTTAGAAAATGTGGATATGAGATCTCAAGTGTAATAAATCTTAAAAGATGCTTTTATAGGAGAGTGTGGCTTACAACGGCACTGTAAAATAAACTTATATGCATAATTAAGATAAGGTATTAAGATCAAGCGTATTTAAGCCTGTAACGGCTTGTCAGAGACTTATATAGGAGCGATAGCAATGACGAAAACAGATAAGAGACCAATATAAGCTCAGAACTCTTATAAAGTGAGAAACGTAAGACGATTTTGCTAGTTGGGATCCTACGACCATGCCGTAGATTGGGGTTTTAACGATGTTTTCTTTCAACACTGTGATCACTGTGGAATTTTGAACCCACTACCGCTGGCGCCAAAACCGACCATTCTCTCACTGCGCCACTCGGCCCCTTAATAACATGTTTCCATGCAGTAATACAGTTTATTGCGAGCAATTTTTAGGGTGCCGTACCCAAAGGGTAAAACGGGACCCTATTACTAAGACTCCGCTGTCCGTCCGTCTGTCTATCTGTCTGTCTGTCTGACTGTCCGTCTGTCACCAGGCTGTATCTCATGAACCGTGACAGTTAGACAGTTGAAATTTTCACAGATGATGTATTTCTGTTGCCGCTATAACAACACTAAAAACAGAATAAAGTTAAAAATAATAGAGGGTCCCCATAGAAGAAACGTGTTTTTTTTTATGAACGCTTAGTTAGGTAAACGTCCCATAGATGGCGATTATAGCGAGATTATATTGAAATGTCGCTCCCTAACACCGTTGTTAGGCGTTAGATGGCGTTATAAGAAATAAAATGTTTATTAATTATTATTTTTTGCTGGCGAAAAATGATAGTGGTATTTTTTGCTCGATCTTATAAAATACTGTAGTGTGGTAAATGTGGGACGGAACCCTACGAGTGCGAGTCCGACTTGCACTTGGCCAGTTTATTTATTTAAATATGGAATGGAAAAATTGCGTTACTTCCCATTCTAGATTAAATTGCGTTTCTTCCCATTCTAGACCTAGCGTCTCACCATCTCGCCAACATCATCACTTACCAACTGGAGGGATACTGGTCAAATGCTAGCTTTACAATTGTATTTAAATACTAGAAGTGCCCCGCGGCTTCACCCGCGTTAAAGACTTCTTTTATTTACTTAAAACTTTTATTTTGTAAAAACCTTTCTATCATAAATGACAACAAAGAAGTAAAAGCCAAATCGGTTCACCCGTTTTCAAGTAATTGCGTGAATAAGGGAAATTGCGTGATAAAGGGATTCATATTTATAAAACCCGAAAAACCATATATTGATATTCAGACTGTTTTAACAACCCCTTGCAAAAATCCTGCAAAACGTATTTACTTATTTATTAACAGAAGTACTTAAGTGAATCTATAAGTTTATATATATAATTAAAAATAATAAGAAATATCCAGGGGGAATTTTCAGAAAATCCTTTCTAAGCAGTGCCTACGTCATAACAACTATCTGCATTCAAAATTTCAGCGCAATCCGAAACAATATTGATTTTCAGACTTTGTTACCCCACTTCACCTGCTTAGGGTGGCATTTTGAAAAAGCCTGAAACTCGTATTTACTTATTTATTTACAGAAGTACTTGTGTGAAATGTCGAATAAAATGACTATCCAAACTTTGAACCCCCGCTTGCCCTTAAAGAGTGATTATTGAAAAATCCTTTCTTTTCGGATGCCTACGTCAAAATAACTATTATTTATGATTTTGACGTGTATATGTGCGTATATCAATACTGCCTACATACTGAATAAATGCTTTGATTCTTGATTCTGAACTATCTGCATGCCAAATTGCAGCGCAATCCGAAACAATATTGACTTCAGACTTTGTTAGTTACACTTTTAGGGGTGGCGTTTCGAAAAATCCTGAAACATATATTTACTTATTTATTTACTGAAGTACTTGTGCGAAGTTGTTTCTTCATATAACTTTGAACCCCCGTTTCATCCCCTTCAGGGGTGAATTTCGGAAAATCCTTTCTTAACAGATACTAACGCCATAATAATTGCTATCTGCATCTTAAATTTCAGTGCAATCCAAAACAATATTGATTTTCACACTTTGTTACCCCATTTCACCCTCTCAGCGGTAGAATATCGAAAAAGCCAGAAACTCGTTATTACTTATTTATTTACTAAAGTACTTGTGTGAAGTTTCGAATAGAAAATACTATCTAATCTTGTTTCTCCATACAAACTTTAAGCCCTATTTCATCCCCTTAGGAGGTGAATTTTGGAAAATCCTTTCTTAGTACACCCTTACGTACTTACCTACCCGCGGTTTAGGCTGTGCGTTGTCTGTCAGTCAGTCAGTCAGTATGTCAGGACAAAAATTCTTATAGTATTAGATTAAATTACTTGTATTTGTTTAGTTTTTAACCAACTTCACAAAAAAGGAGGAGGTTCTCAATTCGTCGTTCGTTTTTTTTTGTTTAGTATAATTTATTTTATAATAACTGTGCTCGTATGCTTGAACAGCAGGCCCTAGTGAAACTATACATTGTATTTACTTTTAGATAGATCATTGTAACCTAGGACCATGAGCTCAATAAATTTCATTTTATTTAAATTTCATTTCATTAAAATGTGTCTAAATATGTTTTTAACAAGGTGTTAAACAAAGTATTTCTAGTTTCTACTTATAAATGTATGTACTCGTACATCAACCCGCAACTAAGCTAAAATTAGCTGTAGATATGATATGTATATTTAGACATGTTGTTCCCAGGAGTACCTTACCACGCACTGTTCACACCGTCGGAACTGTCACTGTCAGCTTTGAAACACTGCAGACGACGAAAGGCTCGAACTGTCTTCTCAGATCCACAACTTACCGGTAAGCTCCGCCGCAATAGCAAGTTTTAATCTATATCAAATAACTTATGATCGGACAAAACGAAAAAAACCAACTTCACTTGCCGCGATAGTCAAAAAACTGGATAGTTATAAGGGGGCGTTCATAAAATGCGTGAGAAGATTAAGGGGGGGAGGGGGTCGAGTCAAATCTCATCTAATCTTACGTTGGAGAGACCCCCTCTCTCCAACGTAAGATGTTGTGTGATATTTTCCGAAAATTGCGTGAAATATCACGCAATTTTTTTTTCTGATCGAAACGAAAATAATTTATTCTATTTTGGTCCATTTAAACCAGATTGTACATGCTTAAGATTTAATCCTAAGCGCAATCGTAATACTATTAAGATCAATAATAAAAAAATAATTTAAAAAATGAAAATATATGCGATAAAGTGCCGCAGTCAAAGTGTTAACTAATTTTTAATTATTTTTTTTTACAATATCTATCCAACGCGTTTACGTAAGAAACCCACATTTCGAAAAATCTCACGTGAGATTGGGGGATGGGGGAGGGGGTTGAATAAAATCTCACGACATCTCACCAGCGGGGGAGGGAGGAGGAGAAAATTTAAAAAAACACCTCACGTAATTTATGGACGCCACCTAAGCATATGTCATCTAAGTATATAAACTTACTTATATTGTTTATCTCCATATCTCCGGAGATAATTGTCATAGCTCGATAAAATTTGAATAGGACCAAACGAGAGGCATAATCTCTCAAACGAAATAAAATTTTATTCAAATCGGTTAAGATTTGAAGGAGTTCTGAGGTAACAAACATAAAAAAATAGTCGAATTGAGAACCTCCTCCTTTTTTGTGAAGTCGGTTAAAAAGAGAAGGATTTTAATTTTTTAATGTATCTTCGAGTATTTGAGATTTGAAAAATTCTTCATTTTTTTGAAAGAGTATACTTTCCAGGTGGTCTCATTTACATTTCATCGAGATCTGTCGAGTATCTCCAGAGATATGGAGATAAACACCTCTAACTTGGTACTGAAAATGACTAGCGCGGCATTTGAAGTCGGCGTCGGCCTGGCGATCGAGCGGTCGTGAGTTCGATCCCCAAGCATTGCACTATTGACGTGAACCCACTCCAGACACAAGCCATAGGGAATATGCATGAAGCTCAGATTTATTGGAAATAATTTTTTTTCGATTCTTTGTTGTCCTGGAGTTATATGTAAAACTTTTTTTTTTTATTTAATTCCATTTTATTTGCTTAAAATAATAAATTAAAAATACAATTTAATCGAGGGAAATTTAAGTTTGTAAAACAGATCACCATTGGTCGAATCGAAAGTTGACGTCATTATGCACTACTCCACGTGATAGAAACATTGAGCGCGGGAACATAAAAATAAATGTATGGTGTGGTCTTATTGTATTTATTTCCAAATATTGTGTTTGCCGCGTATTCTTGTGCAAAAATGTATATTACTAACCTTTTAATATAGATAAAAATGAGTACGAGATTAGAGAAACTGTATAATTTAATAAAAACATGCCATTGGCTAAATATAATAATCGCGCGGCGTCTTAGTTAAAGAAAAATAAGCTAGTTTGCTTCAAGCGGCGTGTGTCTGACGTAAGTGCGTGACGTCACAATGCACTACTAAAGAGCCCGGGAAATGATGGCGTTTAAACTGCTCATATTTATTTGTATATATAAATGTTTATTTAAAAAATAATTAGACTAATTCCAGCAGTATTTTATTTTTTTATTATGTTATATGGATGTAATGAGTGAAATAAAAATATTAAAAAACATGCATATTCCCTATTAGCTTAGTTTGAGGGGTTAACAAGACTACTAGTAATGAAATGAAATGAAATTATCTATTTCACGTGAAATAGAGTATACAAAAGATAGTAACATTATAGAAGATCATCTATTTCGCCATGTCATGGCATGTGAAAGAAAACCATATTAAAATAAATGAATTAAAACAATAGCAACAACTTTTCAAATTACATTAAAAATATACGGGCGTGCAGAGCTTCCTTATCTACTTTACCAATCTATTATTAATAATACAAAATACAAGGCTGTCAAGTCAGATCAGCGGTCATGTTTAAACGACAATAAAAAACATTAAAATAATAACAACAAATTTAAGATTAAATTACCATGTCGAGATTAAATTAATAGGTTATTTAAATGATTACAAATACTAATACTACAGTTGTCATAATTAATATAATAATTACTATTACAAATGTCAAATTTTCGTGTCGAAACATGTCATTAATTGTGTAAAATATTTTACTGAGAAGCCAAGTTTTAAGTTATTTTCTAATTTTAAAATATGGTATTTTTTCAGTTCCGTGGGTAATTTGTTAAAAATTTTGACACACGTTGCATAACAATGTTTGCTAAACAGCGCTGTTCTTGGCGTTAGATTTAACACAAGTCCATCGCCATATCGGGTGTTGCGCGGGTACACGTTCTTTGCTTGGGAGAATAAGTTAAAGTGTTTTCTAATAAAGACACAAATCTCAAAAATATACATACAATGGCAGCGGTAAAATTTCCAGCTTCTTAATGTGCAACCCACATTGCTAGTAAGCTTTTTAAACAAAACACATTAGTTTAATTTCTTATTAATATTTTAATTTCTTTAATTTCTTATATTATACAGGTCTAGAAAAACGGTTCGAGTCGCAGCGGTACCTCTCAACTCCAGAACGAGTAGAGCTTGCCGGAGCACTGAACCTGTCGGAGACTCAGGTGAAGACCTGGTTTCAGAACCGACGGATGAAGCACAAGAAACAGCTAAGGAAGCAACAGCAGCAGAGAGGTACGTTTTGTTTTTTTGTGGGGTAGGACTTCTGCGAGTCCGCCTAGTGATGGGTACGTACTTACTATAAGAGGGTGAAGCGCCCAGAGTTGGCTTAATTAAAGTCGCAGAAACTAGATAAAAAAACATCGCGTTTATTACAGTACTATGTACGCAGGTAAAACCCGCGTAGGCGTGCACGGGCGCGATCAGATAGTGCAGTAGTATTTGTACCGACTGGTTCAAACCAAACAAAAATCAGATCGCGCTCGCGCAAGCGGCCGCAGGACGCCGCGGTGTGGTCGTACGTTTGTAAGTATGTTTGTTACTTTTTCACGCAAAAATGACTCAACCGATTGAGCTGAAATTTGGTATGTAGATAGCCTAGTCCATGAAATAACACACACATAGGGTATTTTTTATCCCGATATTCCCACGGGATCGGTAAAATCGCGGGAACAGTGTACAATTACAGTGTATAACAACAATGTATAATTTTATTTTGTAAGTCCATTTAATAGCGGATTTTGCAGGCGCAGCGATGATATAAAGGTACGGCCACACCGCGGCGTCCTGCGATCTGCGGGCGCGATCTCAGTACCTACTTTTCAATTGTTTTCTGATCGCGTTTGGTGTGAACCAGTCGGTACAAATACTACTGCGCTATCTGATCGCCGCCTAGATAGGGCACGCAGGACGCTGCGGTGTGTCATTACCTTAAATCGTGATATATATAAACATAAAAAATTTGTACTACATAAAAAAAATCAAACATAATTAAAATGTACTTAAAACTATAATATTGTGTTGTTATGTTGTTTATATATCTTCTTCTTATATATAAACATTAATCCCAATCTACCTTGGTCACGGCATCACGCGTGAACGGCTGGACCGATTTCGTTAATTCTTTTTTTGTCGTGTTTTTTATCGTCAGGAGATAGTTCTTATGAAAAAAATATTAAAATAAATAAAAGTTGTTTTTAACGCAGGCGAAGCCGCGGGGCACTGCTAGTAAACAATATAAACTACTCCTAAAACTATAAGATAATAAAAATACTAAATATTGCTTTTTTATGCGAAAATGGGTAACGCTTGACCGCTATCTCACCTGATGTTAAGTGATGATGCGGTCGATGATGAAGCGCGCAAAAGATACCTATTCACTGCTTACTATAAGACCGCTAATTTAAAACCGACTTGGTACGACAATATTTCTGTCTAGAAATTAAGTCTTCTTTGCTTACATTGAAGCTAGTCTATTTTACTCTAAATGAAGAGAAGCGGAATTTTTGAAGAATATTATATTGTTTGCAATTGTTAAAATTATTCTTTGTATTAGGTAGGTACTAGGTAGGTAATTAATTTATTTATTTCAGAAAATACATAATATCTGCGCAAAAAATACCTACCCGCGGATCACAAATAATAGGTTGACATTTCATGCGCACATACAAAAATATCTCCGCTTTATATCTTCTAAGAAACTCTGATACACCCACTTTCCTTCGCAAACTGAATTACCCTCTCGCACCCTAAAACACTCTTTACCCCCTTGTTATACGAAATATTTTTCTCTGCACATTACCAAACATATTGAAAGACAGCTTACAGGCGAATTGAGACCATAATACGCCGTAACAAGGCAGTTTGTTGTGTAGAATGACATAAGATGGCGTTGCTAAGCAACCAAGACGGTCGCCATCTTGGGCGAATAACTTTGTTAGGCTAGGGTTGGCAGATATTTTTTGTAAGTTTCTAAAATAAATAAATAATACATCTAAAAATACTCTACTGCTTTTCGTAGAAATATTACAATGTGTGATTGTTGACTACATATTTTTTTATGACTTCATGAGGAGCAGGTTCTTAATTTAACAGATATTTTGTCATGTGTGTATTTTACTCGAAATTTCTCCACCAATTGTCAAGTGAACTTTTTTTTTTGAGTAGGGTGTGTACTCTAAGTGTACTTTTAATTAATTTTATCAATGTATGATAGGTACATATTTCATTCTTTTTCTTTTATACCTATTAGTAAAGTTGGTAAGCGATGATGATTTTAATAGTCTAAAGTCAACGATTGGATGACAGCTGAATGGTTCATTACTTTGTTTTATTTTTAATTCAAAGCGTTAAATTCTGCTTTTGCTATGTTTACTTGATTATGATTTATGATTTTGACGTGTATTATGTGCGTATATTAATACTGCCTACATACTGAATAAATGCTTTGATTCTTGATTCTTCTTGATGGTGAACAAGCTAGACCTAGAATGATTTGATTCTCAAAGGGCCTAGAATGGTTTGACTCTCAAAGGCAGTGCTGCCAGAACATCGTAAGGTTTTGGCAGCAGATTTTGATGGTGGTAGCTTTTGGTAGCATGTCAGGCGAAACATTGAAGTAATGATCCTACCATCTGTCACAGTGGCACCCATGAATGCACATATAAAAATCCATTGGTGCACGACTAGGCTTTGAACCGGTGACCGGTGTCTGCCTATCTTTACGCCAACGGGTAGTCTGTTATCTTCAGATATACAAAGATAAGCATTTAGTACTTGCTGCTAAAATGACTAGATGAAGAAAATAGCCCATGGCACGTTTTTTGAGACAATTACAGAGTTGATTCCTTGTAAAGTTTGTTAAACAATATTATTTAAATTTTATATTATTTTCCTGCCAACCCTGAGGACCCAACGTCTTGAGTTGCGGCGCGAAAGCGTTGCGTCAAATTAGATTTGTACCGTCTTTGAGGTTTGCCTCGACAATTATGCGATATTGTAGAAAGTGGGAGGGAGATAGATAGCATAATGACAGAGAATGAATGATAGTGATAATGGTGGCGATTTTGCTTGCGAATAAAACGCTACGTCCAGCTGTGGAGTGTGGACTGACACCGGTTGATGATAATAATGATTAGCTTCTGAATAATAAAACATTATAAGCTCATTAACTCATGAAGTTAATAATACTTAAATCAAAAATTTAAAACAATCCCCGACTTTATCATCATCATCATAATCAGCCGGTATCAGTCCACTGCTGGACTTAGGCCTCTCCCAAGTCACGCCACTGAGCTCAATCTTCGGCTCTTTGATTCCAGTCCAAAGCGGTGGGCATGTGCCCACCGCTTTGCGAATGTCGTCGCTCCACCTGGTCACAGGGCGTCCTACGCTACGTTTACCGATTCGCGGTCTCCACTCTAGAACCAGTCTACCCCAACGGTTATCGGTCCTACGGCAGATATGACCAGCCCACTGCCACTTCAGTTTGCTAATCCGTTGAGCTATGTCGATCATTTTAGTTCTCTGGCGAATTACTTCGTTCCGGATTCGATTCCGCAGAGAAACACCGAGCATAGCTCTCTCCATAGCTCCCTGAGCAAATTTAATTTAATCCATCCCGACTGATCTAAGTAAAATCTGTTCATTGTGACCATTCAATGAGCTGCTTTTTCTTCTGCTTTTGCTATGTTTACTTGATAATTAGTTATGATTTACTGTATGATTTTGACGTGTGTATGTGCGTATATTATTACTGCCTACATTCTGCATAAATGCTTTGATTCTTTGATTCTTGATACAACTACACTACACTACGTTATGTATTGTTGGTTATGTATTGTGTATGTGTGTGAATTATTGAAGTATACCTATTTTCGAATTGATCAGACCTATGAAAGTTGGTCTCATAGCGTCATCAACTAGAAAAAAGCTTATACTCATAATACAGCTGAACGGAATTTCATGAATCAAAGCTAAGAACACTTTGACACCTATCAAACAAAGAATGAATCAGTATCGGTTAAAGTGAAACTTTTTTTTTAAAATGAAAACTGCTCTCATTAATGAAAATACCGTTAACCATCGATATATATAAAAAAGGAAGATAAGGTACCCCGCTCCTCAATGTGGACCGCATGAATTAGGTTCGCGAACCTAATTTCAACTCAGTCACAATCGGACTGGCGTTTGTGTAGCACGTGCAGAATTACACGTGCAATTATCGCAGATCTATTTAAATAATTTAGCAACAATGCCTTTATCTGTATTCAGTATTCATTTATTTGCAAAAACAATGTACAATATTTATAAAACTTAGTCTAAAACTTATCTAATTATGACTACTGACACGTACCCTGTACTATTTAGGGTGTCACAAATGTAGTAATTATTAATTAAGTTGATGTTCTTAGAAGAACATCAACTTAATAAGAACAGTGTAGACACTGTTCTTCATGCAAATCA
Organism: Cabera pusaria; assembly: GCA_954871355.1. Taxonomy (NCBI): domain Eukaryota; kingdom Metazoa; phylum Arthropoda; class Insecta; order Lepidoptera; family Geometridae; genus Cabera; species Cabera pusaria. The sequence continues at coordinate 4,194,874 of OX940915.1, forward strand.
AAGCTCGACATTAGACATTCTTGTTTTCATGTAGTTGTTTCTACTACGTCTACTACGTTCCATTACGTTTACGTGGCATAAGAGTGAGTACCGCATCTACCTTTTTATATCGATGCCGTTAACATACACAGTTGACAGGAAATCCGAACTCTGAAGACTTGTAAACTCAGTTACAAACTCAAAGTTTGGCTAATTGAGTTACAAACTCGTGTGTTCGAAGCGATGCAGGCACGATGCAGATGAAGTTGAGTTATTTGGATAGTTTTAACCGACTTTAAAAAAGAAATATGTACAGTTTAACTGTCTACTTCTTTACATAGTATAAAAAACATAGTCGTCCCCCTCTGTACGCTTAGATCTATGTATATACGAGTATCTTGCCTGGTGGTAAGCAATGATGTGGTCGAATATACGCTAGTTCTAGAATACTCTGACTCTCAAGGTCTGTATTCTGCTGGAACACCGTAAGGTTATGGCGGCAGATTTTCTCCTTGATGGTGGTAAGCTACATTTTAGGGTAGGGTTCCGTACCCAAAGGGTAAAACGGGACCCTATTACTAAGACTTCGCTGTCCGTCTGTCTGTCTGTCTGCCTGTCTGTCTGTCCGTCTGTCGCCAGGCTGTATCTCATGTACCGTGATAGTTAGACAGTTAAAATGTTCATAGATGATGTATTTCTGTTGCCGCATACTAAATACAGAATAAAGTTAAAAATAATAGAGGGTCCCCATACAAGAAAAGTGTTTTTTTCGGCATTTTACGCCATCTATGAACGCTTAGTTAGGTAAACGTCCCATAGATGGCGTTATATTGAAATGTCGATCCCTAACACCTTTGTTATACGTTAGATGATGTTATAAGAAATAAAATGTTTATTAATTATTTTTTTTTGCTAGTGAAAAATGATAGTGGTATTTTTTGCTCGATCTTATAAAATACTGTAGTGTGGTACGGAACCCTACGAGTGCAGGTCCGACTTGCACTCCGCCAGTTTATTCGTTGATAATCAGCCGGAACATTGACATAACGCGCTCCTACCACCCGTGGGATTCGAACCGTTGACCTCTCAATAATAAAATTAAATAAGTGTTTATTTGTCCACAGGTGCTGCAGCTGTCGACTTCACGACGAAACATCAACAACATCCAGAAATACGAAAGGTAACTCATTTATTTTTTTCACAAAACTTACTAGCAATGACATTACTAGTATTCTTGTTAACCCCTCCAACTAAGCTAAACATGCTTGTGTCTGGAGTGGGTTCACGTCAATAGTGCAATGAGTGGGGATCGAACTGACCTCTCGATCGCCAGGCCGACGCCTTAGCTATTGTGCTATTGCTACTTGAATTACGTATTTTTGTGTATTTGACAGGTTAGCGTTTGACCACTATCTCGCCTGATGGTAAGCGATTATGTGGTTAAGGACGGTGCACACAATAGGTCTAGGAATGGTCTGACTCTTAAGAGCTGTATGATGCTGGAACACTATAAGGTTATGGCGGCAGTTTTTGTCCTTGATGGTGGTAAGCTACTTTTTTAGGGTTCCGTACCTGAAAAGGCAAAAAAGGAACCCTTATAGGAATTCTCTTTTATGAGAAAAAATCTCTTTGTTGTCCTTCTTTTTTGTCTGTCTGTCCGACTCATATTTCACAGAAACGCGTAGAGATATCAAGTTGAAACTTATATCACATACTCAGATCTACGGGGTCTTTTGATTGTAAAAAAATCAAACTTGTAAGTCATTGCGATTAAAAGATATGATCGTTTATGTCGCATATTTTGCGATATCACAAGGGAATCAAAGCCTATAGGGTACTTCCCGTTCACCTAGAATTATGAAATTTGGCAAGAAGCAAGGTCTTGAAGCCCTTATATAGGAATAAATTAACTGAAAACCGTAAATATGTAGTTTAAAAATGGTAAATTTACTATAACAAACTTATCATTTGTGGTTGGTGCAATACATTTTCTATCGATCGAACTACAAAGTTAAGTTTGTACTTTAATCTAGTTTGACCAGTTTGTACGGAAGCCTCAGTGCGCGATTCCAACTTGGACTTGACCGGTTTTTTTGTAGTAAGTCAGTATTACTGGCATGCTCATTTTTCTATCACACGACTTAATATTATATTATTGTCACCCACAGGGTAGAATCGTTACTTACCTGCATCCGTAAGCCTAGTCCTTTACCCATCGCGTGATCCCTGGACTTTTCTAAATGGTTGACCACTGTTTAGGCGTAATATAGTTAGGTATACTTGTAGCCAATATGTGAGATAGTGGTCAAACCTAGGCTGTATGAAATAAAATAAATAAAAAAGGGTGCGTAGAAAGCTACGCGTTAAAAGTAAAACTTCCAATTCATTCAATTTATTTCTCAACATCGCTAATTATTTATTTTGTTGAACTTTAGCGACTACGTCTTTGTAGTTACGCCGTTCTACAATAGAGGGCGTTTATAAATATAACATGACGATTATGTAACTTCCGCTGCCTTCGGATTGTGACGCTACGTCACATCCGTCAAATTTTCCCCAGTTTCACTTCTATAATAAAATAACTTGCCTAAATAAAATACACTAGCCATGTGAAGCGATATTAAAAAATAATTGTTTTAAATGTCAATTGTTTTTCCACAGACTACAGAAGATTCAAGACATACGTCAGATTCTGACACGGAGCACAGTGACAGTGACATTGACATCGTTGGAGAGACTAGCTTTTCACACTACTCTAGTAATAATACATAATGTACCAATTACTTTAATTAATTAACTATTTAGTAACTTAATTATTTTAAATAAAAAACCACCTTATGTTGGTCAGGTGTCGGGTAATCTTCAGATTCCAGGAGATGGACCAGCATTAGGTTATTGGTTTTGCATTAAATTTTGAATCGATCATTTGATTGACATTTTTGTTGCGGAAACATAAATGTCATTCCATACATTTTAAACTCGCGTTAGCGTGAAGGCAAACAGGAAATTTGATTTTGTCTAGGGGCCCAGAACTGTGAAAGTTATTTTGATAACCTCATCAACTCTTAGAAGTGCTGATGTACTTCAAACAGCTTAACAGATTTGGTGAATCATAAGTAACAGCACTCCTGATCAAATCACCTTACAAACAAGAAAAACTAAATCAAAATCTGTTCATCAGATTGGGATCCACGATGCCACAAACAGGCAGACACAATAGATCAGATATAAACTCGGAATAGGTTAATCAATCTATTCCGTAAATACAAACGCTAAATGAATACCCCTTCTTTTCAAGTTGGGGAGTTAAAAAACGAGTTATAATTTATGTAAAACATCAGAGAAAAATTTAACTTGAGGTTTGGAATCCTATAGCTGGTTGACTTAAGTAGGTATAGGGAATTAGATGGGGTAAGACTTTAGTATACCTACCATCGATTTAAGGGGAAAATGGGGAGGGAGGAGGAGGGGGAGGGAAGGGAGGGGGAGATTAATGATAAAACCCTCTCCTTAAAGGGAAAAGTTGCGGAACCCCCCCAAGGTAGGCAATTTTTTTTTTTTTTTTATACTTTATAGCCTAGCGTTTGACCACTATCTCACCTGCTGGTAAGTAATGATGCGGTCGAAGATGGTAAGCACGCTAGGCCTAGAATGGGAACTGGCTCTCAAGGATGGCTCCCGGAACACATTATATGTTTTGGTGACAGATTTTCTAACTTGAGGGTGGTAGCTGGCCAGGCGGACATTAGATAGTGTCCGCCTGGCCATTCAACAACAAATAGGTAGGTATTATCTATTTACATACCTCCTTAAGTTTTCCATCCTAAAAAGCTTACAAATAAGTTGCTGCTACCTAATTTGACAAGCATATTCCGTTGTACGCAAAATATTTTATCTTTCGTGTGCTTGACAGATGCTTGACCATGCTTGAGAAAAACGGAACGTATTACGACGCGCTAAAAACGTTTAGCTAAATACTTAGCACCGGGAAGCATGACATGCAAGACAACATAATTGCGTTTAGTTTTAAACGCTTTTAGGGGACTAAAAGAAATTAACTTAATAAAATTAAATGTGAATGTCATGCAAGTGGCCCCTAATATAAACTGTATGTTTTCGTATAATTTTGTTATGTGTGTCCAGTCATCGGTGTTGAAGCCTTTCAGGGGATAAAATATAGTTAATTGTATCCACAAATCCCAATAAGTCGTTTTTCGCCCACCAAAGCAAAATGGCTATTTTGTTTTTTGAAATCGAAGAACGAGTGATTTTACTAATATCGTCATAGCTACCCACATAGAGGGCCTATAAACACAAAATAAGTCTCATTCAAAAAGTAATTGTGTAGACAGTTAATTAAAGGCAAACATTTACCAACTTTTCATTCAGAAAAGGTAGTAAAATGTATGTAAGTAAGTATCTTTACTGATAAGTAAGTATTTTTTAGATAATTGGCTTTTTCATAAAATCTAAGCTATTTAACAATTTTAATATTATTTACAAACGATAGTTAAGGATGTTTGTTGAGTAACACTTTTTACAATACTTTCTTAGGCCACATAGCAGCATAGAATGGGCTAAATGCTCTGACTTTTAAACCCAGCAACCCAGCAAAAAGAAGGGGTGTACGTTTTGACGCATAGACCTTCTATTTAATAACTCGACTGCGCAAAACGGCCCTGATGAGACCGACCTTGAACGGAGTTTGTCCCTTTCCTTTGTTTGGACGACTGATATATATACTATATATATAGTATAGAACATATATAGCACTAGCAGGTTGTTAGACAAGGACACACTCCCACCGGGTGTCTTTGGTTTGGGCCGTTTCGTTCTACAAAGCAATTACAACCTTATTGTTATAGCATACGGATTAAATTGAATTTGTCAAAACATCTGCAGAGCACCATCCTTTTATATTACGTCTGTGTATCTCTGTATGTGTGTGTCTGTCTGTGACATCGTAGCGTCTGAAAAGATGATCAATGACCAATTTCGATTTCTTTTTTTTCAACAAAGTCTTAATAAAGAGTGTTTTTAGCTTTGATTCATGAAAATTCGTTCAGCCATTAGAAGACTATGAGCTTTTTCAACCGACTTCCAAAAAGGAGGAGGTTCTCCATTCGTCTGTATGCTTTTTTATTTCTAGACTATGACGCTGTGAAATCAACTTGTTGTTCTGATCAATACAAAATTCGGTACACTCTTACTTCAACGATATTGTAAGAACTTGGTAGCGTTGACCTGATGCTGGGACATCTCCTGGAATCTGTAGAATACTCAACTCTTCACCAATTTACAGCAGAGGTATCGAGTTTCATTGGAATGGTCTCAATTAACAGATTATGAATAGAACCATTGAGGTGGTTGTAAATTTTGAATTTAAGTTTTATAAATGATTTTAGTATTATTACGTTTGTATAGACAATTTTTTCCATCCCAGCCTATTTAGACAACACCTGTAGGTATATAGAGGTGATACCTTCAAAAAAATGTTTAGGGACTGACAACTTGTTACATAGTATCAGGAAATATTACTTTTTGTTATTTCTTTCAACTCTAGTCACTAAATATAATGTAAAATAATTAAGTAGTTTTATTGTAATCTAAGTTTGTAAGTAATTTAAGTGCAATATTAGATATTATTTTGTAAAGAAAAAATGTATTTGAACAACTATTTTAGAAATCTATCTATCTAGTCAGAATTCACTTCAACAATGTACTGTTTAGGGAAGATTAAAAAATAATAAAGATAATTAGAACAAAAAACGTTCATATTACGAATTGATAACGCCCTCCTTTTCTGAAGCCTGTTAAAAAATATCTATCAAATAGAATCAGCATGTCTATCCACAATCATTCGAAAACCAACAAATTCAACATTTTGTTTTTTGTCTCGTTTTACATTTCGAATTTTCCATGGGATGATTTTTTTATCTGCCTCCTGAATCTTGATCACTCGAAAACCTTTTCATTTTTAATTTTGAAGCTTCACTATTAGGGTTCCGTACCCAAAGGGTAAAACGGGACCCTATTACTAAGACTCCGCTGACCGTCTGTCTGTCCGTCTGTCACCACGCTGTATCTCATGAACCGTGATAGTTACAGTTGAAATTCTCACAGATGATATATTTCTGTTGCCGCTATAACAACAAATACTAAAAAACAGAATAAAATAAATATTCAAGGGGGCAAACAAACAACAAACGTGATTTTTTTGCTCGTTTTTGCTCGATAATGACATCAGCAACAGGTAGACGGTTGAAATATTCACAGAATATTTAGTTATAAATAATTAAATTAAAATAAAACAAATATTGAAGGGATCCCATCCAACAGACATGATTTTTTTGCCGTTAGATAATGGTACGGAACCCATCGCGCTCGAGTACGACTCTCACTTGGCCGGTTTTTTTTAATTTTGAGCTATTTTGTCGCGGAGACCTTTCCAATTAGAATCATTGATTTTTCTAATAAAAATATCAATAGTTATGAATTACATAATTACGAATCGCAAAAGAACTGAGTCAAAGGAATGGTAGTTTCCAAATCTGAATTTGCTTTCGAATGATTGAGAATTTTGGGCACCTTTATGACTAATATCACAGATTGTTTACCAAATGGCAATGTATGTTTCAAAATCGTAGCTTTGTGAAATGCAAATATCAAAGTCTGCCGACAAACTGCTCAGCTGTTTGACATAAATTAGGACATGTTGATTTAAAAAACAGTTTGATTTATGTATGGAAGCAAAAAAAAACAGTTTGATTTATGTATGGAAGCAAAAAAACAGTTTGATTTATGTATGGAAGCAAAAAAACAGTTTGATTTATGTATGGAAGCAAAAAAAAACCGAGTAAGTTATACTTTTCAACCGACTCCCAAAAAGAAGGAGATTCTCACTTCATCTGTCTGTTTTTTTTTTAACTACTTTACTATGGTAATGTAACAATGGGATAACGACGTAAACAATGTTCTTTATAAATATATCTCGTGATGTTATACAATAATAAATTAGCATAGTTACCTAGTACCTAATTGTGAATTTTATGTTTTAACTTAAACTAGATTTGTGATGTAAAAATAATGTAAGTAAAATTAGTTGATTATAATAATTGTGTTTTGATTCGCTTCCCCTAGAAGATAATACATTATTATTAGAAAATAATCTATTTTTATAAGCTTATTTAGCTCGCAAGGTATGTATGTATGTATGTCACTATGTATATTCGGGTGGAATCTTGGAAGCTAAATTAGACCTACTTATTATATTAGGTGTACTTATGTATCTTCGGTGACAATACAATGATATGGTACCATGGAGCTGGTCTGAAGATGGAGACGGAAGGTGGCCACGGCATCTCTGTGATAAAACAACATAACCCGAGTTTGGGCGCGATTGATTCGTCTTGAAGAGAACTTTACACCTAGATAATATCCAGGGTCTGATGATGAAGCTGGAAGGTAGCCACGGCATCTCTGTGATAAATCAACGTAACTCTACCGAGTTTGGGCTCGATTGATTCGTCTTGAAGATAACTTTACACCTAGATGATATTTAGCGACTGGTGATGAAGCTGGAAGGTGGCTACGGCATCTCTGTGATAAAACAACGTAACCCCAGTTAATTTGGGCTTAAATAACATAACTTAAATGATAACCAGGATCTGATGATGAAGCTGAAGGGTGGCCATGGCATTTCTGTTATAAAGCAACATAGCACCAAGTCGATTGATTTTCCTGGAAGAGCACTTTACCCATAATCACATCAAATATCCGTGGAATATTTTAAAACATCATGCCTTCTCTTAAATACTTAGGTAGTAGGTAGGTAGTCGGTATCTATACCTACCTACTAAAAAGTTAAAAATAAATTATAAGTAAAAAATATTTTTAAAAACAAGCTTCTGGGACAATGAACTAAAATGTTAAAAATAAATTCTAGTAAGTATTTGGCGTGTAGGTACTTACTTGATGCTTTCAACACCGTCGATCATGATATCCTTTTAGCATTACTACGCTCTATTAACGTATCTCCATCAGTGGTTGACTGGTTCCATAGTTATCTTTTCGGTCGCCGGCAGCGTGTGCGGATCGAGGAGACTTCCTCTTCTTGGTGTAACACAACAGCCGGTGTACCTCAAGGCGGCGTTCTCTCTCGTCTTCTCTTTGCTACATTTATCAATTCAATTTCTAAACAAATCTCTTCTTCCTACCACCTGTATGCGGACGATTTGCAGATTTATGTACAGTCACCTCTTGACCATCTACCTGAAGCAATTGGTTTAGTGAACCGTGATCTTGGGCGTATCACAGACTGGAGTTTGGCATATGGGCTTAAAATTAACCCAAGTAAAACACAAACCATCGTTCTCGGCAGTTCACGAACAATGTGTAAAGTTAATTGGTCAAAGGTTCCTAATGTAATTTTTGATGGTGTAGCTATTCCCTTTAGTAAAGAGGTCAGGAACTTAGGGGTCATTTTTGACGAGTGTATGACATGGAAACCACAAATTAACTCTATTAGTAGGAAAATTTTTGCATCTGCAGCATCACTGAGAAGATTACGTAACTTTTTACGTACCGCTACCAAAGTTGCTCTTGCTCAATCTCTCTTGCTTCCTATCCTAGACTATGCCGACGCCTGTTATCTCGATCTCACGGAGGACCAGCTTAACAAACTTGAGCGCCTTCAAAACGTCTGTCTAAGGTTCATATTTGAGTTACGTAAATATGACCATATCTCTCAATTTCGCGCTAAGCTCAAGTGGCTTCCTATACGTTTTCGCCGGAATACACGTATCCTCTCCCTTCTTTACTCCGTCCTTTTTATCCCATTCACACCATTTTACCTTAAAGAACGATTTGAATTTCTCGGTAACTCTTACTCTCTTAGATCTGCTGAAGGATTATTGCTGAGTGTACCAACACACAGCAATATTTTCTTTGATAGGTCTTTTATAGTGCAGTCTATTCGCTTATGGAATGGGTTACCCAGCTCAATCAGAGGAGCACAGTCACTATTGAGCTTCAAAACTAAACTGTACAATTATTACATTTCGCAGCTGTACCAGGTTTCAGTTAAAAATATTGAATAGATATATCATATTCGTATGTATGTATATATATAAGATATAATTATATTATATATATATATATATATTGTGTATCTGTGTATATATTTGGGTGTATGTGAGTATATATGTATATGATATGTGTATGTATATGTATAACTTATATAATGCTTAATACTTTGTTTTATTTTCATACTATTTTTTGTTTTCTTTTTTTCTAATAATATTTTTAATTTCAAATGTTTGCAACACCACCTACCTATGAAAATCTATTTTCCATTCCTCTCCATACCCGGTTGTCTGGAAGAAATCGCTTTTAGCGATAAGACCGCCATTTGTACTCATTCTTATAATGTGTGTCTGTTTCTATCTGTTATATTTTCTTGGTGTGCAAATAAAGAGTTATTGTATTGTATTGTACTTACCTATATTTTTAAAAGCTTCAGGCACTGAAGTATAGTAATTACCTAGCCTGAAAAACGGGTAGTGCTTCAAGCTTTTAAGCTATGTTTTACTAACCGCTAGAATGTAGTACACTTTTTAGCGGTTTGTGACGTCACGCGGAATTTCAACGCTCTATATCTTCGTCACTTTTGGTTTAATCAAAAAAATAAAACATATGTACCTAATATTATTTGGTAAATTAAATGACAGACAATGGGCTAGTTTACTAAAAAATCCCTCGCGATTTGAAAGCAAACACAAGCAAGGAATTTCATTCCTTGGCAGTACGTATGATGAATGATGACAACACGTGCAGCGCGAGTCCTTTACAGTCGCTTTTCAGTTTCGGATGTAAATGACCCTTTTTAGGGTTCCGTAGCCGAATGGCAAAAACTGGCCAAGTGCAAATCGGACTCGCACTAGTAGGGTTCCGTAACACACTACAGTATTTTATAAGATCGAGCAAAAAAATAACACTATCATTTTTCGCCAGCAAAAAATAATAACCAATAAACATTTTATTTCTTATAACGCCATCTAACGTCTAACAAAGGTGTTAGGGATCGACATTTCAATATAACGCCATCTATGGGACGTTCACCTAACTAAGCGATCATAGATGGCGTGAAATTCCGAAAAAAACACGTTTCTTGTATGGGGACCCTCTATTATTTTTAACTTTATTCTATTTTTAGTATTTGTTGTTATGGCGGCAACAGAAATACATCATCTGTGAAAATTTCAACTGTCTAACTATCACGGTTCATGGGATACAGCCTGGTGACAGACGGACAGACAGACAGACAGACAGATGAACAGCGGAGTTTTAGTAATAGGGTCCCGTTTTACCCTTTGGGTACGGAACCCTAAAAACGGAATCCTTATAGATTCGTCACATCTGTCTGTATGTATGTCTGTCCGTCCGGGTCTGGACCAAACAACGCAACATTGCCATCATCCAAAGATTCTAAAACAAAGTATTGAGCGTAATCGTTGGTGCACCTATACGCAATGATGACCTCCATCGGGACCTTCACATTAAGGTTGTCGCCAGCACCATAAAAAACGCGCAGAAACTCGCGAACGAAGCTCACCATTACGTGAACGTCGAGGCAATACAACTCCTCGACCTCACAGATATAGGGAGAAAACTCAAAAGAACTATGCCATTTAAATTAGTGTAGTGATAATGTATAAAAAACCTTAGTCTGAGTACTATGTATAAAGAACACGATAACAATGCGTCCTCACCTTAATAATAGAGACTATAAGAAAAGTGCTGATGGGCACATTCTTTATTTATGTCAATGTATATGTTTATGATAGATTTAAATTACTTTATAGCTCAGTGTGACCTAAAACCGCACTTTACGCACGCTTTTCCGTGACTTAAATAGTTGATTATTGCACAGCGTTTAGCACCTTCGTTGCGCTCGGGTGCCAACTTTACGCCGTGCAATAATATACTATTTGACGGAAAAGCGTGCGTAAAGTGCGGGTTTAGGTCACACTGTGCTATAAAATAATATACGATACTCGTGACATAAGTTGTCTTGTGATTATTGCACAGCGTAGCTAACTTCACGCCGTGCACTAATCGACTACTTAAGTCACACGTATCGTAGCATACTATATTAGCCTATCTAGGCTAGATTGTAACATAATTAGGCTATATAATACTTTCTTGTATTGTACATCCTAATACTATTAAAAAAAATGTTATACTTGTGGCACCGTACAAGCAAAGTAACCAAATTACGAGATCAATCATTTCTATCTACCCCTCAATCATAACAATTTACGCTTATTTAACGGCAAATTAGATTTGTTTTTATTATAGAATCAGAACTACCCTTCTGGTGAACAATGGTGGCATTAGGGCTAAATTGTGCGAGCGATAATAAAAGGTGGGGTTTAGGGTGCAGTGATTTCATTAGGCGGTGCTTTCACGCGCGGGTAAATCGCGTTGAGAAAAAATAAACTGGCCAAGTGCGAGTTGGACCCGTACAAGTAGGGTTCCAATTAAACAAAATTTGCCGGAAAAATAAAGTACAAAGTACATCGATAATATAAATACCGTGTCAATACTAAACATGCTTATTTACTACAACGCCATCTAACGAATGTCTAACGAACTTCTAACGCCAACTAAGTGAACGTTAACACTAGAGATGCGCTGTATAGTAGTTTCACCGAATTACCGAATACCGAATATTATTCGGTATTCGGTATATTCGGCTGAATTATTCGGTTTACAATTACATTGTTTTGCCGCGTAAACAAGTTCTAGCATGTGCGCTACGTGCCGCTGCTGGTTAGATGAGGCACTTGGATGGATTTAAATGGTTTTAATTGAGGTTTATGAAAATGTTGATTTTAAGTTTAAAAATAAATATTGTTGCGAGATTTAAATTAAATGTTGATTTAAGGCTTAAAATAAATGTTGACTATACCCACTAACTATAGGTTAAGAAGTAAATATGTTTTCTATGACTTATATATATTTATATAACATAAATCTTATATAAGAAGTTTTTTCTTTTAGTTCTACACCTTGGCTACATGAGCCAAGAAAAATGCTTGAACTGAATATATTTGGCAACAAAACCGTATAATTTGGCAGAATACAAATAATGGAAAAGATGCCGAATACGCTGAATACCGAATACCAAACGAATATTCAGCGCATCTCTAGTTAACACAAAAAAACAGTGTTTTTCAACGTGTGGGTCGCGCCACTCGCGAACCTCTGGGGGGTCGCGAAGGCTCTATAAGGGAGTCGCGAAGCCTCAGTAAAAGAAAAAAACAAAGTTTGAAAACATACTTTTAAAGAAAATATTAATTAAAGAGTGAGTAAAGTAGGTGTTTTGACTGAGAGTGCTTATAATTTTTGTTTTAAAAGAAAAATTTGTAATTTGTTTCCTGTAGGCCACACGAACGTAACCGCGGGTAGAAGCTAGAAATATAACAAAATACAAATTATAAACAGTGCAAGTAGGTCGAATTTTTTTCATACAAAGGGGGTCGCGTCGCGTCATGAAAAAGGTTGAGAAACACTGGTAAACAATCGTTCATAGATAGCGCTATAGTAAAAACACGTTTTTTGTATGGGGACCCCCATTAATTCTTAACTTTGATCTGTTTTTAGTATTTGTTGTTATAGCGGCAACAGAAATACATCATCTATGAAAATTTCAATTGTCTAACTATCACTGTTCATGAGATACAGCCTGGTGACAGACGGACAGACAGACAAGCAGACAGACAGACAGACAGACGGACAGCGGAGTCTCAGTAATAGGGTTCCGTTGGTACCCTTTGGGTTCGGAACCCTAAAAACGAGTAACTTAAAATGTTGAATAGAACCCGACGTAGGCTTAGACCTACTCGTGATACCATAGGTGGTTTTGATTGGGAGACCACTACTGGTAAGTAAGCTTTTACACGTGATACATTGGTGGTACTAGATGCTGTATTAGTTTGGCTATTACTCGAACAAAGACATTTCACCAATCGTTTCTTCGAACACAAGCCAGTCGGAACACGGGTTGATTTTTTTTTATAACTTACAGGCTAGCGTTTGACCACTATCTCACCTGTTGGTAAGTGATGATGCGGTCGAAGATGGTAAGCACGCTAGGCCTAGAATGGGAACTAGCTCTCAAGGATAGGTATAGATGTTTTTGGCGACAGATTTTCTAGCTTGAGGATGGTAGCTGGCCAGGCGGACACTAGATAGTGTCCTACCACCATGCGGGGGTTGTTGGTTTCTTAACGATGTTTTTCCTTCATCTAATGGCCACTGTGAAAAGCGCACATACATTTTTCGATAGAAAAATCCATTGGTGCACGCAGGGTTTGAACTCGGTACCTCTGGCATCAAAGCCGAGCGTTCTCCCGGACACGCCACCGGACTCTCAGAAAGAAAAAAAATATGAAAGAAAGAAACAACAGTTTATTTGGTAATCTAACACATAGTCAATATTAATTTTCCATATTTTGTACCTATATATACATATACAGTTGATGTGAATTGGAAAATATCAGTTGTCCAGCGCTCACAGCCGTCTGCCACTTCTAGATATGAATTATATCTCTTTTGGTCACATCTTCACTTAACATCAGGTGAGATAGTTGGTAAGTACTTGTCTGTATTCAATGACGGAGTGTACGTAGGTGAGTAACAATGAGTTCCCGTGGGTAACAACCCTTTACCACGACTATCCCTATAAGTCTTATCAGTACATTATTTTAGTTAAGATACTTTACAAAACAAAAAAATATAGTTTGAAAAAACTAAAAAACACGCTTATTAACACATCAAACTAAAAAGTGGAAAATAATTCTTAATATAAGCTGAAAATAATAATGAACGAAATAGTTATTTATGGTACTAGTGCGGTAAGTTGGTTTTTACAAACGAGTAGACGAATGTAAGCCCGAGACGAAGTCGAGGGTTTACCATAGTCACGAGTTTGTTAAAACCAACTTACCAGACAGACAGACAGACAGACAGACAGACCTAACTAAGCGTTCATAGATGGCGTGAAATGCCGAAAATAACACGTTTCTTGTATCGGGACCCTCTATTATTTTTAACTTTATTCTGTTTTTAGTATTTGTTGTTATAGCGGCAACAGAAATACATCATCTGTGAAAATTTCAACTGTCTAACTATCACGGTTCATGAGATACAGCCTGGTGACAGACGGACAGACAGACGGACAGACAGACAGACAGACAGACGGACAGCGGAGTCTTAGTAATAGGGACCCGTTTTACCCTTTGGGTACGGAACCCTAAAAATCCGTAAAGGATACGCACGGTGCCATACAAGGAAGCGTGCAGAAAGTACTTACCACTCGTGTGCAGTAAGTACTTTCCGCACGCTCCGTTGTATGGTGCGTAATTTTTAACTTTCGAACAATTAATTATACAGGCTTCGTAAATGCATTTTTTGAGCAAATGTGCTGAAAAAAACTAAAACAACCGACTTCCATGCTCCGCGAATCAATTTCGCAAATTTGAGACGCTTAACGCCATATCTCTGGAGATACTTATCAGATCTCAATGAAATTACAATGGGACCAACTCAGAAACGTACCCTACCGATTAAAAAATAATTCATTCAAATCACAATTGACGGAGTAATCGCGTAACATACATACAAAAAAAAATTAAAAATAATTTAAGATCGTTTAAAAAACTATAAGAACCGATTTCAAACGTCGCGCTAGTCAAAGTAGGCAGTAGACGTAGTAACTATTATATAATCTGTGCCAGTAGTTAGTATGTCGTCCAAAACCCTTAGTACGTGTTTTCATACCAAACTCGATATCGTATATCGAGCAAATTTTGTATGAAATACAGTACAGCGCCTCTAGTGGTTCCTACACATAACTAAATTTAGACCAATCAGGGAGCCAGAATAAGTCGAAAACTATGTGAGATCTGTCAAAAGCGTTTACGATAACTCGTACTAAGGGTACAGGTAGTATTTAAATGTATCGTAATACAAATTTATATACATACTAGCTGGCCCGGCGAACTTCGTACCACCTAACAAACAATTAATGTCGTGTTACCTTTTAGATGAACTTGTTTTAGGCTTTTATGAACGTAATAAATGAATACAAAAGAGATATTAAGTTTATTAATGTATTATGGCAATACAGATATAGAATAAAAATTGGTAAAAATGGTTTTTGGAAATATACACTTTCTTAAGTTGCTTGTAAGCATACATTTCTGAACGCACGCATATTTGACAATCAATAAATATGTCAAACAATTATCAATACTGACAATATTTAACATTTTTAAAAACTACGTGACTTGAATTCACAAAAACTTGGAAGAATTTTTACTTGTCTTACTACTTGACACGGGCTAAATACACTAATCGTGTGGAGCCATAATTATACCAAAAAAAACGCGATAATCCGAATATTGTAATGCTATCCACACATGGGAAGAATGTTTATACTTGACACTGGCTAAATACACTAATAGTGTGGAGCCATAATTATACAAAAAAAAATACGGCGGGATAAACAATTGAACATCAAATGATTTGCAGTTTTTAAACCCAGGAACATTTTGGCAAAATATTTTTTCTTATATAATTTTTTTAGGTCAATTATTTATTGTTTTTAATACTTATTATCCTTTTCCTGACAAAGACAAATCCAAAAATACAAAATCATAAAAATTGGCCCAGCCGTTCTTGAGTTATAAGTGTAGTAACTAACACGACTTTCTTTTATATATATAGATGTATATTAAAAACGCTCGACCGATGTCGTTAAAATTTAAATGGGACCTGGGACCTGGGAAAATATAAAATTTTGAAAAAAAATAATTTTCCAAATAGGTTCAGGACGAAGAGCAATAATTACTAAAGCAATAATTATTATTACTAAAGTAATTATTGCTCTGAGGTTAAACATTCTTCGTGTAATAGGTGAACATACATTTAAGAAAAAAGGTTCTGACGAATTGAGAACCTCCTCTTTTTTGTGAAGTCGGTTAAAAATGCAAGCTAATTGTGGACCTTTGTGAAGTCTGTTAAAACGGTGGAAATAAACTGCAAAATTAAATTAAATCATAACTGAAGGTTGAAGGTAGAGCATTCACAACAAAGACAAAATAATTAATTTCGGTTTTCAACCGACTACCAAAAAGGAGGTTCTCAATTCGTCTGTATGTTCTTGTTTTTATGTTACACGATTACTGCGTTAATTGTGAACAAATTTGAATTATTCTTTTTGTAATCGGTAAAGTACGTTTCCGAGGTGGTCCCATTGTAATTTCATCGAGATTTGATTAGTATCTCCAGAGATATGACGATAAACGTCTCAAACTTGATACTGATACTGACTCGCGGGGCATGGAAGTCGGTTGTTTTAGTTTTTAAACTATCTTAATAATGTAGAATCAAAACTGGGATGAGTTATTTTGTCTTCCAAGTGTAAGAGGGATAGAGATCCCACTTACATTTACCGTAAGTACCGTCTTTAATATTTTTTCAAACACTAAATTCAACGTAAAGAAAAGAGCGTAGTAGTGGTAGGACTTCTGCAACACCACCTGGAGCGGTACCACCACATTGCCAATTTATTTTCAGCAGTGAAATAGAAATGTTTTTCGGATGAAATGGCAAGGTGTCCAGTGAAATTACAGGGCATGTGAGACTCAACATCTTTATGTCTCAAGGTAACAGGTGCAGTGCAGTGAAATGCAAAATTCTGGCGGTCCAGAATGTTGCATGCCACTGTATCTATAATAGGTAGACGTCATCGCTTACCATCAGGCGAGCGTCGTGCTTCTCCTATTACCTTATATCATAAAAAAAGAGCTAAAACCTGATTTGACATCATATAAGGTCATATTGTATTACTCTTCGAAAATTTGTTTTCACAGGCTGTAGATGCATATTATATCGAAGTTCCACCTGAATTGCTACCAAAAACTATAGGTTACAACCGCCAAAGTCTGCCGCCATAACCTTATGGTGTTCCGGTAGCACACAGCCCTTGAGAATCATAGTATTTTAGGCCTAGCATGTTCACCATATTCGACCACATCATCGCTTACCACCAAGTGAGATAGTGGTAGTCGTCGGTGGTATTAATTTACTGTTTTTGTTGCATTGACAACACTAAAAATGTTTGATACTTGGTAGGTACCTACTCTTATCATTATCGCGTGGTACTAGGTAGGTATGTACCTTCCTTCCTTACCTTTGAAGGTTAGTTCATAGTAACGCCACGACGGTTCTCTTTTTGCACAGACTCTATGAATGGTTTAAAATGGCGTGATGCGCTATGACAATTAAACAGACGCCTTATCGCCATTCACGCCATCTGTGATGCAATAATTCAGTTCCACCTGTACAACAAAGAGAATCTAAAAGCTGGAGATCGGATCAAAGGTACCACCCACTGAGTGGTTCTGTTGGATGGTCGCATGCAAAAGTTATGATTCGTTCAATGTGAATGTATTTATTTTTATATATTATTTTATTAAGTCATGTTTAAATATTAGACCATTCCAGGTCATACCCTCAGTAAAGATATCCAGACTTTACTGAATTAAGACTTTCGATGGAGTTTTGGTGTTAACGCAAAATGGCATTTGCTCAACAATATGTTGTTTCCCTACATTAGTATACATTTGCCGGCATTTCATGGTTATATCCACATACTCCCAATTTTTGACACATTTAACTCGCGGCAGAACACAATTTTGCAACAAGGAAAAATACAATGAGATCACTTTCACGTTCCCGCCAAACACTACATTGTTCTCTTTTACATTGAACCATCCAACCTAATCAAATCACTGAAAATCCGACGCCGTTCCAAAATTAAAAGAGTTGTCCCTTTCCCGCGAATTCAATATGGCCGACATCATAACCTAAAATACCCTTAAAAATCGAGTTTTGTACATTTCTAATTGGTATAAAGATCGAAACGATAAAATTAATATTGGTAGGTAGGCATTTAGGCTTTAAAAATAGGTCGTTTTCTTTATTATCGTTAGTTTTATTAATGCTTTGTATGCACACCAAATGACACTAATATTTAAAGAGATATTATTATCTCTTTAAAGTTAAATCTCTTTAAATAAGTTTATACTTATAAATTATTCTATGTAACGGCATAGAACAGAATTCAAACGGTTTCTTCTTATGCACAAGGTTAACCTTTTGCATAAGATGTAAGGATGCAACTAGCTACATTTTTATTCTATCCATTACGTATGGGTAAAATTACATGAACACTAGCTGTGCCCCGCGATTTTACCCGCGTAGACATCGTTCCCGTGGGAATATGGGGATAAAAGTATCTTATGTGTTATTCTAGGGTCTAGGCTATCTACATACCAAATTTCAGCTCAATCAGTTCAGTAGTTTTTGCGTGAAAGAGTAACAAACATACATTCTTACAAACTCGCGGTTATAATATTAAGTAGTATAGTAGGATAGGGATGGCGCTAGCGTAGATTTTAATAGTTCTCCTTTAAACATTGCCTAAATGTATGAGATCCTGGAGGCCTACTACGAAGTGGTAATCCGAAGTATATGCCGAAATTATCGGGCGTTTTCATGTGCGTGGGCTTCAGCTTATCATTCAAACCGAACGAAATTGATTTGATATTTTGTTGTATCGAAAACCAAAAATCCCGACCGGTAATTTGACAAGTTTTATCGTCAGTCAAAAATATCCAAACTTTTTTTGTAGTAGGTCATCGGCTAATTCAGTCGTGTTTCGGTCAGGCCCGATCTTTCGGATGTGTCATTTCGGAGTTGCCCTCCTGCATCGCGCCAGGCCTGTCGAACTCCGCGCTGTAGCTATGAAACTACAAGTACTTCCGCGCACCCTCTCGGGTCCATGTTCAGTCAGTTAAGTGTCACGCGCGCTCTCGATCGGCCGCGCGCCTTACTTGTACCTACCTCATTATTATATTCCTTGCTTACGATATTAACATACAAAAATGTTATTCAGTATGTCTAAACGAAGGGCTACAAAGCATTGCGTAGCATACGTTTATACATACTTATACGTTTTTACATACTCATTTTCAATTGAACGTAGAAAATTATTTTCTACCGACTTTCCAAACAGAAGGAGGTTCTTAATTCGTCTTTGTGTGTATGTTACGCGATTACTCCGTCAATTGTGAACCGATTTGAATGATTTTTTTTTTATCGGTAGAGTTCGTTGCCGAGGTGGTACCATTGTAATTTCGTCGAGATCTGATGAGGGTCTCCAGAGATATGACGATAAACGTCTCAAACTTGCAACCGAAACTGACTCGCGCGGCATGGAAGTCGGTTATTTTAGTTTTAACTATCTTAATTAAACTATCACATAAACTATCTTAATTAAAGTATAACTGTAGTACTTTTATCCTACCTCGACATTAAACATGAATGTAGCACTTTAAATATACTCATTACATTGTTCTACCTTAAAGTATTCTGCTACCAATTAAAGGCTTCAATAAGTTATCTTATAACATTCAACCCTATAGGAGAGGCCACGAGTTGACCGAGTTATTCAGACTCTCGCTGTGCGGACTTACGGTGCATTTCACTGTGCGCAACACGCGGTTCATAGTTACTATTAGTTGATACTGTGACGCAAATTCAAGGTCGCACTCGAGGCGTGAAGCGCATTTTAAACGTTACCGACGTTGTAACTAGGTTTAATCTCGCCTTTTTGCTCTCAGGGAGTGCAATTTCTGTACTTGTACTATTCATTATTCTGTGATCGCGCACACGATATTTTTCGCGGTATTGGAACTTGCACTTGCTTTTCACGAAAAATACATCTCAAAAGTTGAACTCGTTACAAAACGTTTTCTCTATATAATATTAGTAAGGAAGTGAGTATTACTATATTATTAATATAAATTTATTAATTAATATAAAATCCTGAATTACACACGCACCTATTTGTGAAGTGTAACGATCAGTTCATGCAGAGATATTTGTACCGATTGGTTCAAACCAACCGCGATCAGACAGCGATTGAACGCGCAATTATCACCGCAGCCGGCACCGTAGATCGCAGCGGTGTGGCCGTACCTAAGTCAAGTATAGACACACAGATACACATTAAGCACAACACCCTCGTTTTATGTTGGGAGTTAAAAAGTGATATTATCTATCATCACAGAGGGTAAAAGTGCACTGGATCGGCGCAATTATAACAAATGTCAGGCCCCTTGGTGGTGTTTAACCTTTTAGCTCGTAATGGATTGAATAGATGACATTATACACTGTCAGGTTAAGTGGATAATGATATACTCACACTGATTTAGAGGAGTTTTTGACGGATATAATAAAAGAGGGTAATTTATAAATAAGATAAGAAGTTTATAAACTAAATAATTAAGATAGTTTAAAAACTAAAACAACTGACTTTGCGACCGAACCGACCCGCGAGTTTGAGACGTTTATCGTCATATCTCTGGAGATACTGATCAGATCTCGATGAAATTACAATGGAACCACCTCGGAAACGTACCCTACCGATTACAAAAAGAATCATTCGAATCGGTTCAGAATTGACGGAGTAATCGCGTAACATAAACACACAAAAAAAAACATACAGACGAATTGAGAACCTAATCCTTTTTTGTGAAGTCGGTTAATAAAATAAGATCAAATCTTATGTTTATTTAAGTGTTACACGCTTTATATTGTACTGTACTGACGGGATTCGAACCTGCGTCTCCTTGGAAACATGCCCAGGCGCTGTATACTACTAAGCCACAGTACGATCCTATTAAGTATCAATGCGAGGAAACTAATGGATTGCATTTTAACCAATTATGTATTGGTGGCGCCATCTGTGATAAAAATTTAGAAGTTAACCAGTCGGATGAAATCATTACAGTTATACGTTTCCGAGGAGGTGCGTGGTCGAATCCCGTCGGTACGATGAAATTTTGGATTGTGTGTAACAATGTATATTCACAGTTATTTGATCATTAACAATCACGACCACTCGCAACCGGATGTAATAAATTAATAATTGAAAACACATTAATAGATTTTTTTATAATACATTGGTAAGTGATGATGCGGTCAAAGATGGTAGCACGCTAGGTCTAGAATGGGAACTAGCTCTCAAGGATAGCTGCCGGAACACATTAGATGTTTGGCGACAGATTTTCGAACTTGGTGGTAGCTGGCCAGGCGGACACTAGACCACCATGCGGGGGTTGTTGGTTTCTAAACGATATTTTTCCTTCACCGGAGGGCCACTGTGAAAAGCGCTCATACTTTTTCGATAGAAAAATCCATTGGCCGACCGCCGACCATTCTCCCACTTACACCACAGAGCCCTCAAAAATGCCGTATACAGCACGTGTTCTGTATGTGGTGTAAATTGTTAAACACAATCCAAAATTTCATCGTACCGACGGGACTTGAACCCGCAACCTCCGGAATAACATGTTCCGGTGCTTTGCCAATTAAGCCACGGTGCGAAGTATCGTTACGACGAAATTAGTGGATTGCATTTTGTTTACCCAATTATGCATTGGTGGCGCCATCTATGACTACTTATTACGTAAGTTAATCATTCGGAAGAATACATTACAGTTTTCAAATCCGACGAGAGATGTTGCACTGCGTAAATCAAATATTATGTTTCTTTGAAGTGTTTCACACTTTATATTTTTTTGTAAATTGTTAAACACAATACAAAATTTCATCGTACCGACGGGACTTGAACCCGCAACCTCCGGAATAACATGTTCCGGTGCTTTGCCAATTAAGCCACGGTGCGAAGTATCGTTACGACGAAATTAGTGGATTGCATTTTGTTTACCCAATTATGCATTGGTGGCGCCATCTATGACTACTTATTACGTAAGTTAATCATTCGGAAGAATACATTACAGTTTTCAAATCCGACGAGAGATGTTGCACTGCGTAAATCAAATATTATGTTTCTTTGAAGTGTTTCACACTTTATATTTTTTTGTAAATTGTTAAACACAATCCAAAATTTCATCGTACCGACGGGACTTGAACCCGCAACCTCCGGAATAACATGTTCCGGTGCTTTGCCAATTAAGCCACGGTGCGAAGTATCGTTACGACGAAATTAGTGGATTGCATTTTGTTTACCCAATTATGCATTGGTGGCGCCATCTATGACTACTTATTACGTAAGTTAATCATTCGGAAGAATACATTACAGTTTTCAAATCCGACGAGAGATGTTGCACTGCGTAAATCAAATATTATGTTTCTTTGAAGTGTTTCACACTTTATTTTTTTTTTGTAAATTGTTAAACACAATCCAAAATTTCATCGTACCGACGGGACTTGAACCCGCAACCTCCGGAATAACATGTTCCGGTGCTTTGCCAATTAAGCCACGGTGCGAAGTATCGTTACGACGAAATTAGTGGATTGCATTTTGTTTACCCAATTATGCATTGGTGGCGCCATCTATGACTACTTATTACGTAAGTTAATCATTCGGAAGAATACATTACAGTTTTCAAATCCGACGAGAGATGTTGCACTGCGTAAATCAAATATTATGTTTCTTTGAAGTGTTTCACACTTTATATTTTTTTGTAAATTGTTAAACACAATCCAAAATTTCATCGTACCGACGGGACTTGAACCCGCAACCTCCGGAATAACATGTTCCGGTGCTTTGCCAATTAAGCCACGGTGCGAAGTATCGTTACGACGAAATTAGTGGATTGCATTTTGTTTACCCAATTATGCATTGGTGGCGCCATCTATGACTACTTATTACGTAAGTTAATCATTCGGAAGAATACATTACAGTTTTCAAATCCGACGAGAGATGTTGCACTGCGTAAATCAAATATTATGTTTCTTTGAAGTGTTTCACACTTTATTTTTTTTTTGTAAATTGTTAAACACAATCCAAAATTTCATCGTACCGACGGGACTTGAACCCGCAACCTCCGGAATAACATGTTCCGGTGCTTTGCCAATTAAGCCACGGTGCGAAGTATCGTTACGACGAAATTAGTGGATTGCATTTTGTTTACCCAATTATGCATTGGTGGCGCCATCTATGACTACTTATTACGTAAGTTAATCATTCGGAAGAATACATTACAGTTTTCAAATCCGACGAGAGATGTTGCACTGCGTAAATCAAATATTATGTTTCTTTGAAGTGTTTCACACTTTATATTTTTTTTGTAAATTGTTAAACACAATCCAAAATTTCATCGTACCGACGGGACTTGAACCCGCAACCTCCGGAATAACATGTTCCGGTGCTTTGCCAATTAAGCCACGGTGCGAAGTATCATTACGACGAAATTAGTGGATTGCATTTTGTTAACCATTTTGTTAAACAAAAAGTAAAATTGCTTTATAATTTTCGCGTCTTATCCAACTGCATATACCACAGACTAAGGAGTGTTAGACCTTTAAACCTTCTTTGTAATTAAAACAAAAACTTCATCCGTGGACGGATTGAGAGTTGACAAAGCACACGAGAACAAAGGGTAAGTGCGAGGTTGAGACGCACCCTTAACTTTCGTAGGGTTGTCTAAGATGAAAAAACAAGGACCTCATATTTACTTTGCATAGCCACTGTGCGAAGGTCATCGCTCCACCTATAATTATAATTACTTTGTAGTAAGAAATAAAAACGTGGCCTAACATTAAAAAAAAATGATTTCACCCCTTGACCAGTTACGGTCACTCCCCTGACCAATCACGGTCACTTATGGTGTTAGTGCCATCCTTTTTACTTTCATACAATTGTGCAAGAGAGAGCGCCTTATATTAGACATTCTCGGCGAACAGAGTATAGTCTGAGGTTGTCCTACGCTAGGCTTGCCGATCCGTACTCGCCAAGTACTCGTTTACCCCAGCGGTTATTGGTTCTTGGACTGATATGGCCCGCTCACTGCCACTTTTTATACCTTACAGACTAGCATTTAACTATAATTTTGCCTGGTGGTAAGCGATGATGTCGAAAAAAGACGGTAAAAATGCTATGCCTAGAATACATTGATTCTCAAGATTTTCTCCTTAATGGTTGTGGTAGCAAATCAGGTAAAAAATCGATATAATATGCTCATAACACCTGTGGAATTTATCAACTGAAATTATTAACTTCAGTTAGCTAATCTGATAATAAATAATTATTTATTCAGTAATAAAATGAATTAGATGAAATTCTTCTGAACGGGTCAACCCTATCGACTTGTTAAGCGCTGTCACCATTTTAAGCTGCCCCTTATCTAGGGAAAATGCATTCAGCTAAACCACTTAACAACCTTAACAGATTCTGTCTTATACCTTCGTAATAAGGTTGAAAATCCTCTGAATCTTTGCACAAATTGCCAAGTAAAAGGAAGACAGTTTAGTGGAGATTTTTAAAATGACATAGTGTTATTCAAGCTAGGTACTTGTTGTAGGGTAAGATCGAATTTCTAAATGTGTTCCGTTTAAATTTTATTTGATTACCAAGAATCTTTAAATATCAGCTTATTAAGTTGTATTACTAAATGTCTTTTAAAATATTTTTGAGGGCTCAGTGGTTTAGTGGTAGAATGGTCAGCTTTGAAGCCAGAGGTACCGAGTTCAATCCCCACCGTGCACCAATGGATATTTCTATCCAAAGTTTTATGTACGCTCTTCACAGTGATGGTTACGGGGAATGGAAAACATCGTTAAGAAACCAACAACCCCCGCATGGTAGTAGAACAATATCTAGTCTCCGCCTGACCAGCTACCACCCTCAAGTTAGAAAATCTGTCGCCAAAACATCTAATGTGTTCCGGCAGCTATCCTTGAGAGCCAGCTCCCATTCTAAACCTAGCGTGCTACCATCCTCGACTGCATCATCACTTACCAACCGGTGAGATAGTGGTCAAACGCTAGCCTATAAGATATTTTACTGTTATGTATTTACTGTGACCAGAGGGCCACTGTGAAAAGCGCACATACATTTTTCGATAGAAAAATCCATTGGTGCACGGCGTGTTTGAACTCGGTAGCATCAAAGCCGACCGTTCTACCATTTAGACCACTGGGCCCTCAATGTGTGCCCAAAATGTATCTGTGTACGTGTGTCTTTGTCTGTGGCATTATAGCTATAGATATATATATAGATAAACCGATTTTGATTAAGTTTTTTTCTTTGATCATTTTGTTTTTGTTGTTTTAATCGAGAGTGTTCTTCAAGGTTGACGCTTGCCAGGCGGGCACTATATAGTACCACGCGCGCTACTAGATTGGCACAAACTTGTCACATGTTGTATCCCACCAGTTTACCAGCCGGTGGTTTCCTTACAATGTTTTCCTTCACCGGAGAGCAAATAATAATTCGTACGAATGTATTGATAGAAAATCCATTGTCCCTCAGCAGGTTTGACCTCACGAGGTCTGGGCTTGAAGTCGAGCATACTCCCAAATACACACAGAGCTCTTAAACAAAAAAAAGTACTGGCTGCCACTGTGGCCCTGCCACTACAGAATTTACGGTCGACAACTGTACAATGGTGTTGACACAACAATTCCCGCGCGTGTCGTATCGCTGATCTCTTGATGAGCACTCTTCATATCTACTCGTGCTTAATTGGGTGGTTCGGTGTGAAACGGTTATACTGGCGCCCGACAAGGGACCAATTTCAATATATTAAATGGTAAGTAATTCTATATATGTTGCTTTCTAAATATGCGTCCTAAGTTATTTTTTGTTGATATAATATACGCTTTTTCTTTTTTTATTAATTTTTAAATACAACTCCCCCACTAGAAAACGCTGTGTCCAACTGGACTTTACAAATATACAAATCACGGACACACTTACACCCGAACTCGAATTGTTCGTGCAAAAAAGTGTCCCGTGTGCGGATCGAATCCTTTACCTTCGGTTTCGTGGACAGGCTCGCTAACCACAAGACCAGCTGATCAGTCTACAAACATATTCACTAGTAATTAAAAGATATGGTGTTGAGAAATATCATTAGATTTTTGTGGAAATTGGTGCCCTACACGGGACCAGTCTAAAATGTTGTTCTAATTCAAAATAATTTTAAATCTGCAACTTTACTTTATATTTCATTGCTGAAATTTGTATCATATGCTTTTGAGGAATAGGTACCGTTCTATATGTATAATATGAATCGACTAAACTGCCGCCCAACTAGGGACCAGTTTGTGAGGATTTACATCAGTATATCAATCAATCACCTACTATTTCTTAACAAGAAACTTAACTCTAATCAGCTCACGGTAGTCTGCAAGAGATCGCTGTTTAGTGAGAAGTACGCTGATTGTATTGTTATACAATAACCATTAGGTATAGGTACTCTTTCTTTTCAAAGTCCATTATAATGATCTATCTATATATCAATAGTATTAACAAAGCCGTTTGTCAATTTCGTTAAAATAATACTTGGTTTTTGAAGACAGTAGAACAAACATAAACAACAATTGAATATTCTTTAAGCCAGTTGACATAACAATGTCCCTCATGATTTATCACTGATCACATCGTAAGTACACATCAACTTACGTCTAATTAGGTGTAAAGCCGATTGGCGCCCAAACAGGGGCAGTTTTACAAGGGAGAAATACGATCCATTTTTATTATGATTGGGGTGATTTTTTCTTTTTTGAGAATTCGGATTACACAACAGGCAAGATACTCGATTGATGGTAAGTGGTGATGTTTGGAACATACTACGGCATACCAAACAACCTGTTACAACGTTATCACTACATATTATAAATTGAAGTCCTCGGCCGCGTCTGTCTGTTCGCGATAAACTCAACAAGTACTGAACAGATTTTAATGCGGTTTTCACCAATAGACAGAATTATTCATAAGGAAGGTTGATGTGTATGATTCGTTAAGGTTTTGTGTGAATTGGTTGAAATATGACGATGATTGTTAAGGACGTTAATTCATACTCGACGCAACAAACTCATGCAAAAATTCTGGCATATAAATGCTCTACTCGTGCAAAGCGGGGGCGAGCCACTAGTTACGAATATGGTTGCGGTTTCCGTTCTAATTTTTGAAGTAGCAAAATATTCTAAAACTTCTTCCATGATATGTTTTCAGAAAAAAAAGGTAAATTGGCATCCGATCTCTAGTACTAAGGGTTGATTTCACCATTTCTGCTACTAATCAAGATTTATTGAACTAAGTTCTACTAAAACGTGTTCCAACGTCGATTTTGATCTTGGTTTACGCGTAGTTGATTTCACTACCTTCCATCAGGCTCCATTTGATCGCGTTTACCAAAACCAAGATTTTATGCTATTACGCACAATGGAACGTAAATTTCGTCATAGAGCTGTTGTATTCGTCGTATTAGATTATTTTGGCATTGTCAAACTGACAAATTCATATTACCAAATTCGCTTCCGTGTCCGTGCATGGTATATATTTTTGTATTCCGTGAATTTCAAATTTTAAAATGTAGCCCAAGGAATTAAAATATTTATAATTTTAATAACGAAATAACAAGAAGTCTCGTCTTGTTTTTCCATGCACGGACACGGTAAACGGGATCAAGAGCGCTAAACGCCCAAAATCGGCAGTTGAGAATTAGAACTGGTTTTAACTGTAACCACGTTCAGTTTGTGGTGGTGAAATGCAATATGCCGGTTTAATCTCAGTTAAACACGTAAACCAAGTTAAAGTCGACCAGGGATGGTAGTCTCTACATTGATAGCTATGCGTCCTGGCATCGCAAAAGTCTAGTAGAAGGAGATGCAGCTAGACAGTTGTTATCTGCATCTCTTTTCTTATCGTCGATTATCGGTCGAAATTCATCGCTATTCATGTAAGTAGAGACTACCGGCCCAGGTCGCGTTTATATTCACTTGTGAAATTACTTTCTCGCAATATTTATTTGATAATCTATTAAGCACTTGACTATAATAAATGAACAAAACATATTTCTTACCAAATAAAAAATAACTTTCACAAGATATTTGATTACCATGTTTTTAAAAAGGAGGAGGTTCTCAATTCTTTGGAACCTTTTTTTTATGTATGTTTACCGATTACTCGAAGATGCCTGAACCGATTTGGAAAATTATTTTTTTGTTTTAAAGGGTACCCCCTTCCCAGGTGGTCCGTCCTTCGTCTTCGAGTAATCGGTGAAAATACATTAAAATAAATCAGCAAACTGAAGTGGCAGTGGGCTGGTCATATCTGCCGTAGGCGTTATTCTAGAGTGGAGATCGCGAATCGGCAAACTTAGCGTAGGACGCCCTGTGACTAGGTGGAGCGATGACATTCGCAAAGCGGTGGGCAGTGACTGGAAACAAAAAGCCGAAGATCGGACTCAGTGGCGTGTCTTGGGGGAGGCCTACGTCCAGCAGTGGACTGATAGCGGCTGATAATGATGATGATACATTTAAAAAAGATACCGACAAATTGAGATCCTCCTACCCCTTTTGTGAAGTCGGTAAAAAAACTTACATAATATTCTAAAGTCTGAATAACAGCATTGTAATGACAATCATTCGTAGCAGGTTTCTTAACGCATAAATTGCATTTCACTTATATATGAATCCATTGTCTCCTTTAGTGCAAAAGCACCTAGCTCTTTAGATTACACGCAAATTTAGCAATTCCCGATTCCCATGATCAAGTGCACGCCCCAACAAGTAAAAGGGCCGTTCAATTCAACACGCGTCACAACACAACAGAAGGGTGTCGGTTGACACACCGAAACGTGGTTTATCAGACATCGGTGGAGCGACACAAGTGGTCACTAATTGGGGTCTTCGGATGTTATTTACGTTGAAGTCAATGTGATAAAAGTAATGCTTTAAAAATAGGTACACCACCTTATTTTTGACCAACTTCCAAAAAGGAGGAGATTTTCAATTCAACTGTATGTTTTTTTTTATGTATGAATGTTACGCGATTACTCCGTCAATTGTAAACCGATTCAAATTACTCTGTTTTAATTAGTAGAGTACATTAAGATGGTCCCATTGTAATTTCATTGAGATATGATAAGTTTCTGCAGAGATATGATGATAAATGTACTACGGAAACTCACTAGCGCGGCGTAGAAGTCGGTTGTTTTAGTTCTTAAACTATCATAATTATTAATAATATAAAGTTTATTTTCTCTCACAATTAGGTTATCACATGAAATACAGCATTTTAATATGGAATCAAATAAAATCAGCATACATTATTTGTGAGAGACTGACGACTGTTACCGCTACAATTTGCATTTAATAATATTTATTGCATTCCTTCGTCCATATTATCGAAGATGAAGTGGCAATGGGCTGGTCATATCTGCCGTAGGATCGATAGCCGTTAGGGCAGATTGATTCTAGAGTGGAGATCGCGAATCGGCAAACGTAGCGTAGGACGCCCTGTGACTAGGTGGAGCGATGACATTCGCAAAGCGGTGGGCAGTGACTGGAAACAAAAAGCCAGAATGTAACGATTTGGATCTTTTATGTATCTGTTATGTTACGTTCTTTTTTTCTGAATAAATTGAATTGAATTGAAAATTGAATATCTGTCACTTTCTTTCACATGGTAATACAGGATAATAGAGCGATTTCCTATCTCATTCAACCCATCATCTCATCTATGATGATATTTTTTTTACACAGAATTGGGTAAAACTTGACCACTATCTCACCTGATGTTAAGTGATGATGCGGTCGATGATGGAGCGCGCTTACCCAGAAGATACCTATTCACTCGCGATTTGAAGACCCCCATATTGTATTTAGCCGGAAACACAGACTCGGGCAGAGCATTCCATTCCCTGGCGGTTCGTATGATGAACAAAGATGCAAATCGCTTCGTTCGGGTAGATGGTATATCCACCATAAATCAGTGGCGCCTTTTAGTGTCTCTGAATGTCCGATAATAAAATGGAGAAGGTGGAATCAAATTATGCAGTTCCATAGCACACTCTCCAAAATGTAACCGATAGAAAACCGATAAACAAGTTACTTTGCGGCGATGCGCGAGACTCTGGAGTCTCTTGCTTACTAGTAGATCATCACCAATGAGCTTCTTGGCTCTCTTCTCAATGGCTTCCAGTGTCTCCAGCTGGTATTTGGCAGAACCATCCCAAAGATGATATGAATACTACATTTTGTGACGAGAACTTAAATTTACACAGTTGTTACTGACTTAAGCATTACTTCAGTACGGCTAATCTTAATTATAAGAAAACAAATTCGATTCGAAAACTGCCACTTCTTTGACTCAGATCTTTGCAATTTACCATAATGATCCGATCGGATTTTTTTTACTTTTCAATGAACCGTTTCTTTAACTAATATTATGAGGAAAGATTCGATTTTCTGTTTGTTTGTTTTGACGATTTAACTCAAAAACTCCTGCACCGATTTAAAAAATGTTTTTACTGATGGAAAGCTACATTATCAGCAAGTCAATTAAATTATATTTTATTCCCGTATCCTTACGCTAGTGGGGACTACGCGGGAGAAACCGCGAGGCGCCGCTAGTCATTAATAAAAGTATTTCCACAACATTCGCTAGGTGGCTTTGCATGTGTACCTACTGAGATGTAACTGTCAAAAGCTTCAAAGCAAATATCTGTTTTTTAGGCTTCCGTACTTCAAAAGGAAAAATGGAACGCTTATAGGATCACTTTGTTGTCCGTCTGTCCGTCTATCAAGATTCTTATTCTCAAGAATGCATAAAAATATCAAGTTGAAACTTATACTAAATACTCGACTCTACGGTATCTTATGGCTGTGAAAGAATTAAACTTAAATCAACGCGATCAAAATATATGAACGTTTATGTCGCATATTTTGCGATTTCATAAGGGAATTAAAACCTAGAGGATACTTCGCGTTGACCTACAATTAAAACCTAGAGGGTACTTCGCGTTGACCTACAATTAAAACCTAGAGGGTACTTCGCGTTGACCTACAATTAAAACCTAGAGGGTACTTCGCGTTGACCTACAATTAAAACCTAGAGGGTACTTCGCGTTGACCTACAATTAAAACCTAGAGGGTACTTCGCGTTGACCTACAATTAAAACCTAGAGGGTACTTCGCGTTGACCTACAATTAAAACCTAGAGGGTACTTCGCGTTGACCTACAATTAAAACCTAGAGGGTACTTCGCGTTGGCCTACAATTAAAACCTAGAGGATACTTCGCGTTGACCTACAATTAAAACCTAGAGGGTACTTCGCGTTGACCTACAATTAAAACCTAGAGGGTACTTCGCGTTGACCTACAATTAAAACCTAGAGGGTACTTCGCGTTGACCTACAATTAAAACCTAGAGGGTACTTCGCGTTGACCTACAATTAAAACCTAGAGGGTACTTCGCGTTGACCTACAATTAAAACCTAGAGGGTACTTCGCGTTGACCTACAATTAAAACCTAGAGGGTACTTCGCGTTGACCTACAATTAAAACCTAGAGGGTACTTCGCGTTGACCTACAATTAAAACCTAGAGGGTACTTCGCGTTGACCTACAATTAAAACCTAGAGGGTACTTCGCGTTGACCTACAATTAAAACCTAGAGGGTACTTCGCGTTGGCCTACAATTAAAACCTAGAGGATACTTCGCGTTGACCTACAATTAAAACCTAGAGGGTACTTCGCGTTGACCTACAATTAAAACCTAGAGGGTACTTCGCGTTGACCTACAATTAAAACCTAGAGGGTACTTCGCGTTGACCTACAATTAAAACCTAGAGGGTACTTCGCGTTGACCTACAATTAAAACCTAGAGGGTACTTCGCGTTGACCTACAATTAAAACCTAGAGGGTACTTCGCGTTGACCTACAATTAAAACCTAGAGGGTACTTCGCGTTGACCTACAATTAAAACCTAGAGGGTACTTCGCGTTGACCTACAATTAAAACCTAGAGGGTACTTCGCGTTGACCTACAATTAAAACCTAGAGGGTACTTCGCGTTGACCTACAATTAAAACCTAGAGGGTACTTCGCGTTGACCTACAATTAAAACCTAGAGGGTACTTCGCGTTGACCTACAATTAAAACCTAGAGGGTACTTCGCGTTGACCTACAATTAAAACCTAGAGGGTACTTCGCGTTGACCTACAATTAAAACCTAGAGGGTACTTCGCGTTGACCTACAATTAAAACCTAGAGGGTACTTCGCGTTGACCTACAATTAAAACCTAGAGGGTACTTCGCGTTGACCTACAATTAAAACCTAGAGGGTACTTCGCGTTGACCTACAATTAAAACCTAGAGGGTACTTCGCGTTGACCTACAATTAAAACCTAGAGGGTACTTCGCGTTGGCCTACAATTAAAACCTAGAGGATACTTCGCGTTGACCTACAATTAAAACCTAGAGGGTACTTCGCGTTGACCTACAATTAAAACCTAGAGGGTACTTCGCGTTGACCTACAATTAAAACCTAGAGGGTACTTCGCGTTGACCTACAATTAAAACCTAGAGGGTACTTCGCGTTGACCTACAATTAAAACCTAGAGGGTACTTCGCGTTGACCTACAATTAAAACCTAGAGGGTACTTCGCGTTGACCTACAATTAAAACCTAGAGGGTACTTCGCGTTGACCTACAATTAAAACCTAGAGGGTACTTCGCGTTGACCTACAATTAAAACCTAGAGGGTACTTCGCGTTGACCTACAATTAAAACCTAGAGGGTACTTCGCGTTGACCTACAATTAAAACCTAGAGGGTACTTCGCGTTGGCCTACAATTAAAACCTAGAGGATACTTCGCGTTGACCTACAATTAAAACCTAGAGGGTACTTCGCGTTGACCTACAATTAAAACCTAGAGGGTACTTCGCGTTGACCTACAATTAAAACCTAGAGGGTACTTCGCGTTGGCCTACAATTAAAACCTAGAGGGTACTTCGCGTTGACCTACAATTAAAACCTAGAGGGTACTTCGCGTTGACCTACAATTAAAACCTAGAGGGTACTTCGCGTTGACCTACAATTAAAACCTAGAGGGTACTTCGCGTTGACCTACAATTAAAACCTAGAGGGTACTTCGCGTTGACCTACAATTAAAACCTAGAGGGTACTTCGCGTTGACCTACAATTAAAACCTAGAGGGTACTTCGCGTTGACCTACAATTAAAACCTAGAGGGTACTTCGCGTTGACCTACAATTAAAACCTAGAGGGTACTTCGCGTTGACCTACAATTAAAACCTAGAGGGTACTTCGCGTTGACCTACAATTAAAACCTAGAGGGTACTTCGCGTTGACCTACAATTAAAACCTAGAGGGTACTTCGCGTTGACCTACAATTAAAACCTAGAGGGTACTTCGCGTTGACCTACAATTAAAACCTAGAGGGTACTTCGCGTTGACCTACAATTAAAACCTAGAGGGTACTTCGCGTTGACCTACAATTAAAACCTAGAGGGTACTTCGCGTTGACCTACAATCATGAAATTTGGCAAGGTCTACTTGCAGCTTTATGATTGGCCAAAGTTAATCGCTAAATATCTTATTACAATATTCTATAGGTACATACATCTATTGAGACTCAAGATCTTTGTGGTAGAATGGACTAGCACTTAGTAAGGAAAAAAAAACTAATAGTCATAATTAATAATAAATGAAATAATAAATATGTAGTTCAATAAAAAATAATTAAGATAGTTTAAACATTAGTTTTTAAACTATCCTTATTAACTTACATAAGATAGTTTAACTTACTTAACAACCAACTTCCATGCCCCGCGAGTCAACTTCAGTTGTAAGATTGAAACATTTCCATATCCCTGGAGATAACATTTATATCTCGATGAAATTACAATGGGACCACCTCAAAAACGTATCCTACCAATTAAAAAAAGAATCATTCGAATCGGTTCGCAACTGACGGAGTAATTGCGTAACATACATACAAAAAATAAACTGGCCAAGTGCAAATCGAACTCGCACTCTTAGGGTTCCGTACCACACTACAGTATTTTATAAGATCGAGCAAAAAATACCACTATCATTTTTCGCCAGCAATAAAAATAATAATTAATAAACATTTAAAAAACTTATTAAACTAAAATATTAACCATGACTAATAATTCAAATAAAAACTACAAATAATAAATGGAATTTAGGTCGCTGTCTGCTGGTAGAGTACCCAAAAAGCTGGCGACATTACCTCTTTGAATCGCGAATAATAAACATTTTATTTCTTATAACGCCATCTAACGTCTAACAAAGTTGTAAGGGATCGACATTTCAATATAACGCCATCTAAGCAACAGCCTGGTGACAGACGGACAGACAGACAAACAGACAGACAGACAGACAGATGGAAAGCGGAGTCTTAGTAATAGGGTCCCATTTTTTACCCTTTGGGTACGGAACCCTAAAAACATACAGACGAACTGAGAACCTCCTTCTTTTTGGAAGTCAATTGAAAAATAAGTGTTTTTTTTTAATAACAATGAATTTTTAAGAAATTCTTAAGAATTTCTTTTAATTGAAACTTATTATTCACGGATGCGGCAACATTTTCTAAAGATCGATCCGCAAAGCGAAGTTAGTCCTAAATGACAAATTTGTCAAACTAGGTTTTAACCTAGACCTTAGAGACCTTTTGATAAATTTGTACGGAAGCCTCGGTGCAAGACTCCAACTCGCACTTGGCGGTTTTTTTTATGAAAACGCGTCTTTCAGTGACAACGTTTAAAAAATTAGTTTTTTACGACTTGAAATGCCGCGATACTCATTCTCAGTCATCATCATCATATCAGCCGGTATCAGTCCACTGCTGGACATAGGCCTCTCCCAAGTCATGCCACTGAGCCCGATCTTCGGCTTTTTGTTTACAGTCATTCTCAGTAGTAAGTATTTATCTCCTTATCTCTGGAGATACTGATCTCGATGAATATACCTACAATGTACACCCCCAGAAAAATACTCTTTCAAATAAAAACAATGTATTTGAAAATCGGTCCATAATTGACAGATAAATTGGAGAACATACAAAAATAAACTGGCCAAGTGGGAACTATATAGTATAGTTACCGACTATATATATATATATAGGAACCGACCCCCTTTAATATTTAATTTTATTTTGTTTTTAGTATTTTTTGTAAAATCCCCTACAATACATACTTCGTTAAAATTTCAAGAATGTATAACTGAGATACAGCTCTGTAAAGAGCGGATAGACGGACGGACGGACAGCGAAGTCTCTGTAATAGGGTTCTGTTGGTAGCCGCCTTTGGGTTCGAAATCCTAAAAATACACACAGGCAAACTGCGACCTCCTCTTTTGTTGAAGTCGGTTAAGTATGCAAAAAGTAGTTTGTTTCTCATTACGATCAAATTGCTTAGCTGATCTATACTAATATTATAAAGAAAGAACATTTGTATTTTTGTATTTTTGTATGTTTGTAATGAGTAAGCTCAAAAACTACTGAACCGATTTAAAAAAATTCTTTCACGAATACTAGAATAATAGAATGGACTTTCGGAATGAAAATTGGCTATATATTATCCCGTTTAAATCAAAGGTACATTCGTGGAGCCCTAATTTGCAACCTAAGTCGGCAAATAAACGGTCGAAAAAACACGTTTCTTACGAACGCTGCTTAATTGAAAATAGATAGAAGAATATTTTCTATGCCAGAGTTGTACAACTTAATAAGACCTACAAAAAAGTCCGCGACAAAATATGTCTATCTCTTAAGGTTGACTCACAGTAACCATTTTAATCTTAAAATTTTTGTTAAAAAATATTACACAACTTCCAAGGCTATTTTCAAGTATATAGTATTAATCCTTATCCAAATAATTACGTTAATTAGCTTGGCCACATATTATAGATTAAAATTGTCCTTTACAGTATATAATTCAAATGAAAACTCTAGAAGATATCACGAATTTCACAAACACGCATCGCAAAATTAATAAAATATTTGCAGTGAAACCACAGATTAGGTCATAGTTACTACGAAAATATTATTATAGGCTTAGCTATGCTGTAGATCCCCACCGATCACAATCAATTTGAAGTCAATATAGTATAATAATATGATCTCTTGTATAAAATAATATTCATCTATATATATAATAATATAATATAATATTTTAAACCACCCCGACTGATCTATGTATAATAGCTTTTTCCAATGACTCTAAACACGACATTTAAAATCTGAGCTGTAAGTTGGTGAGGATTTGAGTATTCTGTAGAGTCCAGGAGGCTTCTATGTTCTTACAATATCGTTGAAGAAGAAGATTTTCGAATTGATCAGACCTATGAAAGTTGATTTCATAGCGCAATTAACTAGAAAAAAGCTCATAATTTTATAACGATTGAACGAATTTTCATGAATCAAAGCTAAGAAAACTCTCGATGAAGACATCTATCAAACAAAAAAAAACTATCAATAATAAAAACAAAATCGGTTCATCCGGTTAGGTGCTAAGATGCTACAGACAGACACACAGATACACACGTTAAACGTATATTACCCCTACATTTTGCGTCGGGGAACGCCGTAAGGTTACGGCGGCAGATGTACTCCTTGGTGGTAAGCTACTTTTTGGTAGATTTAATGATTCCACTACCACTGTACGAAAACTCATGATTCATGAATGCACATAAAACTTTCATTGGTAGGTATATAGCTAGGATTAGAACCAACGACTGTCGGGTCAGAATCAGGGTAACTATCCTTTACGCCAAAGGGCCGTCCAATATTAATACGTAAGTATTATAAAACAAAGTTCATCACTGCGTCTGTCTGTCTGTTCGCAATAATCTCAATAGCTACTGAACGGATTATCATGCGGTTTTCACCAATAGCCAGAGTGTTTATGAGGAAGGTTTAGGTGCATAATTCGTTAAGGTTTTGTGTAAATTGGATGAAATATGACGATGGTTGTTAAATATGTTCATATTTTATATTTGATGCAACAAACTGATGCAAATTTTGTAGGCATATATGTTCTACCCGTGCGAAGCCGGGGCGGGCTGCTAGTATATTATAAATACTTTGCATAGCCTATTTGCGCTAGACAATTGAATAATGAATAGTACAAAAAACCGACAAAACTAACTTTATATTGCAGAATATAAATGTGTACCTATAGTTTAAAAAATCTCATCCCACCTTAATTAGACAACAAATAAAATCCAACACAAAACCGCCACGTGTGTTCAATAAATCTATTCTACCAGAGGTAAATATGTTTTGACAACAATAATTAAATATAATTTTATCGAAGGGTGGATCAAAAGGCACGCGCACCTAACTTCATTTCGCGCCATAATTTTCTACTAAGTTGGTACCCCTACACTTTGGTTTTATTAAGTTGGTACCCCTTGATTTGCGCGCCAATTTGCCGAAAGGTATTGTTCGCCAATTTTCGTATATTGACGATGAAAGAGTGCCGCTTAATTGTTCTTCTTTGAGAACTGTTTATCAATGCAGACTAATATTACGAAAAGGCGTTCATCCAATCATTTCGAAAAACGATGTTTTGTTCCTCGATAAGTGCGCGCAAAGTAGGTATTTTCCGCCTTAGTTTTTAAAGTGTTTTTTTAATTGTTGGCTTATGAATGTTCTTTTATAGTGCCCTGTCTAAGGAGGTTCAATAATAATATTATATGGGAAATGGTACTGTCTTATTAAATAGAGAGCGCGCCGCGAAAATGCCGCAAGGTCATATATACTGTGAAACAAGGTATAAAAAAAATTGTGGTAGGTGCGCGAAGTGGCACAATAAAAATATCTTGTGACGCCGAAGAAGCAAAAAAAAGCTCCCGAATTATTAAAATTAATGTTATTTTTAGTCTGTGGTCACAGACTAAAATAAGTACTACGTAGGTAAAGTTAAAATTGTTTCTTTAATACTTTATCGAAGTGTCTTTATCGAGTGAAAAGTGCGAAGTTTTTGTTGAAAACTGTATGTATTTATTAGTTTATTATGGTCGTCTACGTTAGTCAGTGTCTTTTACAATATTATACACTTGAATTGCTTTGTATAGAGCCTTTTTAACCGACTTCAGGAGGAGGTTCTCAATTCGTCGGAATCTTTTTTTTTATCTATTCCCTTTTCTCATAGAGGGCGATGAAAAGCAGAGTGTAAAACTCGGCTGCAATATTATTTTCTCTCGGCCGACGTACTTTAAATCCCTCGCTACGCTCGGTTCTACTTAAGAATCTCTCGCTGCTGCGCTCGTTATTCTACTCTAGAATCCTTCTCTCCGCTTTGTAGGGCTATTCTGTAAGCTAATCTCGAAAGCGAAATTCGCAGTGAGATTTGAATTTCGTGTTACGAAATTTAACCGTATTACAATCGTGTTACGATTTGAATTTCGTAGTACGACTCACCGCGGATTTCGCTTGCGAGATGCGTAAACTAGCTTACAGAAAAGCCCTACTAGATTCAAATAAATAATAGTTTTAAAAAACTAAAAAAATACGCTTTTATAGAAAATCCAACTAAAAAATAGAAAATAAATTTTAATAAATTTGAATTAAAAATAGTGTAAGAAAAAATATTTTATTGTAAAAAAAAAGCGTGGGGTGCATGGTATCAATAGTTCAAAATATTTTATGAACAGATATGACTAGAAGGGTTATTTTGATAATATCCTGAAAAGCACCCCACGCTTTTTTTTACAATAAAATCATTTTTCTTACACTATTTTTAATTCAAATTTATTAAAATTTATTTTCTATTTTTTAGTTGGATTTTCTATAAAAGCGTATTTTTAAAGTTTTTTTAAACTATTATTTATTTTTCATTTTTTAGTCGATTTTTTTTTAAATTTTATTTATTTATTGTCATCGGTCCATAATAAGTATACCAAATTTCGAGTTAATCCGACGTTTTGAAGGGGGTTAAAATCATGTTCAAAGATTCCGTTACATACTAACATACAAACATACATACGTCTGAAGCTCTTAAAAGCGTATTAAAAAGCGGCCTTGCAAAATGCTTGTACCCTTGTTTAAAAATCTACTATTACTCTGTCTGTTTGTTACCTAATCACGCCTAAACGGACGATCCGATCTTACTGAAATTTAACAAGGATATACTTTATAGCATCATGAGGATGAACATCGGCTAGTACTTTTTGTGAAAATTAAAATCAATACCTATCATGATTATTACTAGAGATGCGCCGAATATTCGTTTGGTATACGGTATTCAGCGTATTCGGCATCTTTTCCACTATTTGTATTCGGCCAAATTATTCGGTTTTGTTGCCAAATATATTCGGATCCATCATTTCTGTTTTCTTAGCTCATGTAGCCAAGGTATAGAACTACAAGACAAAATTTAAAGTCAAAGAACTTTAGTTCAACATTTATTTTTAAACTGAAAATCATTTTTACTTATCTTCAATCAAATCTACACCGATATCAACATTTTCTTTATAAACTTTACTATAAGTAATATTTATTTTTAAAGTTTAGACAGTTGGAATTATCACAAATGATGTATTTCTGTTCTGTATGTTATATTCTGTCCGCATTAACAACAAATACTAAAAACAGAATAAAGTAAAAAATTAAAGGGGGTCCCCATACAAGAAACGTGTTTTTTTCGGCATTTCACGCCCTCTATGAACACTTAGTTAGGTAAACGTCCCATAGGTGGCGTTATATTGAAATGTGGATCCCTAACACCTTTGTTAAACGTTAGATGGCTTTATAAGAAATAAAATGTTTATTAATTATTATTTTTTTACCGACTTCAAAAAAAGGAGGAGGTTTCTCAATAGGGAATATGCATGTGGTATAAATTTACTTGAAATCATTTATTTATTTATTATAAATAAAATACTCTTACATACAGTATTAAAATATTATATGAAAAATGCAAAACAAGCGTGGGAAATTTAAATTTGCTAAACCCATTACCACTTGTCATTAGAAAGTGACGTCACAGTGCACCACACGGTCTCCACAGATTAAATTCTTTTTCATAGAAATAGTATGCACCGTGTTCCGGCAGCACACAGCCTTACGGTGTTCCGGCAGCACATAGCCTTACGGTGTTCCGGCAGCACACAGCCTTACGGTGTTCCGGCAGCACATAGCCTTACGGTGTTCCGGCAGCACACAGCCTTATGGTGTTCCGGCAGCACATAGCCTTACGGTGTTACATCTTCGACTACATCATTGCTGTTTTAGTTTCTAAACTATCTTAATTATATTCAGTTGCAAGTTCGAGGTGTTCATCTCAGAAACTACATCATCTTTGAGAATCATATCTTGATACAATTTCGGAGGGCCGGTAGTGTCGTGGGAGAATGGCAGTTTGACGCCAGAGGTACCGAGTTCAATCCCCGCCATGCATAGATGGATTTTTCTATCGAAAAAAATATGTGCGCTTTTCACAGTGGCGCTCCGGTGAAGGAAAAACATCGTTAAGAAACCCCCAACCCCCGCATGGTGGTAGGACACTATCTAGTGTCCGCCTGGATAGCTATCACCTTAAAGTTAGAAAATGTGTCGCAAACACAAAATGTGTTCTGGCAGCTATCATTGAGAGCCAGTTCCCATTCTACGCCTAGCGTACTACCATCCTCGACCGCACCATCTCTTAACAGGTGAGATGAGATAGTGGTCAAACGGTAACCGATTATGATATAAAAGAATATATAAAAAATATTTATGGACCATTCGCGGTTGTTATCGGCCGATAGAATTACCGTGGACCATCCCGTATATCCCACTTATGAAAAAATAATTATTATAACGGATAAATTGAGTAGCATATACATATAAAAAAACTGCCTCCATTTTTTAAAGATGGTAGCCCCTCTTTTTTAACCGACTTCAAAAAAAGGAGGAGGTTTCTCAATTCGACCGTATGTTGAATGCTTCGGCTACATTAGCGGGCGAAGATTCGTATCATGTTGGCGCGACAAAAACATCGTGTTCGGGCATAGGCGATGTTCTTGTCTACATTAAAGCGGGCGAAGATTGGTGTCGAGTTGACGCGATGCATCGTGCCGGATTGTGTTGTTCAGTTTGTTGTGGCGCCGAGACGTAGGCGGTAATTTAAAAATGGAGGAAATAGTTGCTTTGCTTATATGTCAGTAAATTAAAATAAAGGCACGTCCGTCTTGCTTCAAAGTCTGGACGACACTGAATTGACGTAGGTGTAGCCACCCAAGCGAATATTGTCGCGACAAATCCCTTTGATCCGTGCCAGTTTACCGACAGCTCCCCGATACTACATCGTCTTCGCCCGAACACTACGCGATGACACGATGTACCCGCCCACATTAATCGCGTTAACACGAATATTCGCTGTAGCCCGCTAATGTAGCCGTAGCATATAACACAATCCAAAATTTCATCGTAGCGACGGGACTTTTATTCAGGAGGTTGCGGGTTCAAGTCACGTCGGTACGATGAAATTTTGGATTGTGTTTAACAATTTACAAAAATATAAAGTGTGTAACACTTCAAAGAAACATAATATTCGACCATATACATATTTTTTTTTACGTTTGTTCTCGGATAACATCGCCGTTTATGAACCGATTTTGATTATTCTTTTTTTGTTGGAAAGGAGATATCTCAAGTGTAATGTCATGGAAATTTTATCGAGATCTAATAAGTATCTCCAGAGATATGGAGATAAACACCTCAAAATTGGTATTGAAAATTATTAGCGCGGCATTGAAGTCGATTATTTTTAGTTTTTTAAACGATCTTACTATCTGACTGATAGGCTAGAGTTTGATCACTATCTCGCCTGGTGGTAAGCACTTTCAGAATTGTTTCTCTCATTTTTCACAAAGTTATTGAGGTCTGCTATCTCAAAAATCCGAATTAATTTATGGACAGAGTTTTCTAAATCGATTAACAGATGACGGTGTTCTGAGGTAACAAACATTTAAAAAATGCTGGTGAATTGAGAACCTCCTCTTTTTTAGGGTTCCGCAGCCGAAAGGCAAAAAACGGAACCCGTATAGATTCGTCATGTCTGTCTGCCCGTCCGTATATCAAAGCCACTTTATTCCGAAACTTAAAATTGGTAGGTTGATGTATTCTGTAAACCGCTATACGATTTTTATACAAAAATAAAATATTAAGGTGGGACGGACTCCCCATACATGAAAAAGAAACTTATTTTTTTTCCATCAAACCTATACGTGCAGGGTGTCTATAAAATTGGATAGGTATTTAAAAATGACATTTTTTTCTCAAAGTCAATCATTTGAAAGATAGGCACGTCTGAAGTGGTAAAATGTATAAAATATATAATATATAATCTAAAAAAAATATAATGCTGTAGACCTCAGTAAAATCTTTCAACGAAAATTGGTTTGAACGAGATACAGTCAGTAGTTTTTGAGATATAGCGAAAGCAAATATAACTTTGTTTTTCATATTGAATACACTATGAATGATTTTTTGGTGGCGAAATATGATAGTTATAAAATACTCTACTGAGTTACAGAACCCTACGAGTGCGAGTCTGACTTGCACTTGGTCAGTTTATATGTAGAGTAGGTTAAAAAAATCTATCAAAATTGGTTCATCCGTTTGGGAGTTACGATGCCATAGAGAGACAAAAACACACACCCACACAAATAGGTACTTAAAACATCCCTCTTTATGTGTCCCATTAAGCGACTGTCCAATATATCTTCCACTTTTTTGTTGTTTTGTCTTTGTCTTAAATATCGATTGAGACCAATTAACAACAAAAAGATTCAAGATCATCTCAAGACTGTCTTTTAAATGACAGGAAACGTCAAACAAAGGGTCGCGTGTCGAAACCAGAGACGCCACGCGGCGAGTAGCGGAAGTCCTTGGGGACAAAAGCTTTTGGATGGTAAATTGTTTTACTTTTTATGTTGTTAAGTAGGCTTATCTAAAAAGCAGGACGTTTAATTATTGATAGTTGGTTAAAGTCATTTTTATTACCCGACTACGCAAATAAAATAAGTATCTAAAGATGTAGAGGGTTGTGGTTATTGGAATGAAAATTTTGAAATAACATGGTCAAACATATCAAGACTAAATAAGTATTATGTTTTGTTATTTGTTACTACACTTTAACCTACGAATAAATAATAAGTCAGGAAGTCCAATGCAGAACAAATTCCACACAAAAAGTGGCCCACCTTCAAACCAAAACGACGTAGATTCAAAATAAGAATCACTTTCGAAGTTACAAATGATTGGCTTGGCGATTGATTTAAAGTCGGAACTAAAGCAGGGATTGGTTCGCGCATGTGCTGCAATGTTTGTTATGACAGTTGAGTCAAACAAGACAAATGTCCGACTAATGACGCGCTGGACCCGTGTCCAGTTAAAAGCCGTCTTTTAACCCCGCCTGCTTGGATACGACTTTTGTTGGGTCATTTTTTTAACGCAGTTACATTTCCTGACTTATTATTTATTCGTAGACTTTAACGTATATTAAACCTATTATATGTATATTATTATTATGTATATTAAACCTGCGTCGACTAATAGGTTTATAAAATGTTTCAGTTTGAGTTTGTTTAGGTTTGCCAGTAGCTTATTTTTGAGAATATAAGTGATCGTACAAAAATTGCAGACGCAGATACAAAGATTGCAGATATATTGAACTTGCGTCAATCAAATCAAATCAAAGAAGCATTTATTCAACATGTAGGCAGTATTAATATACGCGCATATACACGTCAAAGTCATAAATCACAAAATAAATCATAATCAATTATCAAGTAAACATAGCAAAAGCAGAATTTAACGCTTTGAATAGAAAAGAAAACAAAAGTAATGAACCATTCTGCTGTCATCCAATCGTTGACGTCTGACTATTAAAAAATATTAAGGTCGGGTTGCCAACCATACAACCTGTATGTTTCGGAACTTATGACAATTTTTATACAAAAAAAAGTGAAATAGCGAAACACTACTTAAAGAAACGCAAACCGATCACAGTACATATCATGATCCGATCAATCAAGGGGCACTTGTGTCGAATGGCACAATTTCGAGGGGCTGCACTGATAATTGCCCGGAATAAAGTCCTTTACACAGTGCGTTTATGAAAAAATCATAATTGTATACACCTACCTCCACATGTGGTAAAATGTAGCTCAACCATCAAGGAGTTAACCGAAATGGAGGTAATCGATGATGTGGTCGAAGATGGTGAACACGCTACAGGACTATTGCCTTTTCTGTGTTATGGCGGCAGATTTCCTCCATTAAAGTGGTTAGCTACTTTTAGGTAGCAAGTCAAGCGGAACATAGCTATAATATGCTCCTACCACCTGACGAACACTCATGCTAGGATTTGAACTGGTGACCTCTCACTTAGAAGTCAAGCATCTATCCTTTACGCCAACGGGGCTCTGAATATGGGCGTTTGAGAGGGAACGCGGGGTGCAATTTTCCATACAAATGTATTCCCCCGTTTTCTCCCTGGAAAATGCTTCTAGAGAAAAAAAAAATT
This sequence comes from Cabera pusaria, assembly GCA_954871355.1. Classification (NCBI taxonomy): domain Eukaryota; kingdom Metazoa; phylum Arthropoda; class Insecta; order Lepidoptera; family Geometridae; genus Cabera; species Cabera pusaria. The sequence goes on from OX940915.1 coordinate 4,239,307, forward strand.
CTACAAAAAATCAAGGTCTGCTGTAGCTACGCCCCTATCATTTGCTTTTTTTGACCAACCAATTGCAAAAAGAAATATAAGCATTCTAATCTCCTTTTTATGATTTTTGAAGGGTCATATTTTTATTTGCAATTGGTTAGTCAAAAAAAGACAATGATAGCAACATCAGACCCTGATTATTTATGTTTTTTTTTCTCCAGAAGCATTTTCCAGGGAGGAAATGGGGGAATACATTTGTATGGAAATGTACACCCCGCGTTTGCTCAAACGCTACATGTAGAGTAACTCCAAATCATTATGTCGACTTACAGAATGAAATGAGAGATACAGTTTGATTGATTAATTTATAAATTGTTAAAATTATCGTTATTTTATTTATTATTCTGCAAGCAGTTCAACCGACATTAAAAAAGGAGGAGGTTCTATTTCGACTGTATTTTTTTTTTGTTTGTAAGTATGTTACGTGATTACTCCGTCAATTGTGAACCGATTCGAATGATTCTTTTTTTAATTGGTAGGGTACATTTTCAAAGTGGTCCCATTGTAATTTCATTGAGATTTGATAAGTATCTCCAGTGATATGACTATAAACGTCTCAAACTTGCTACTGAAACAGACTCGCGCGGCGTGGAAGTCGTTATTTGTCATAAATAGTAATATAGTCATAATTTTTACACTATCATAACTTGGCCAATAGGATTTCCGAATTCGACATTCTGCTATTTTGAACCGCCGTTTTTTTTGTATCTGACTGGTTAACGTTTGCGGTATTCATCTGGAAAACCGATGTTTCTCACATGGACAATTGTTGCCTCTTCCCGTGTTGGAAAACCATCACATTTGTTTGTCTATGCGCCAGATAATCAAACAAAAAACATCGTAAGTATATCACAAAGCGCTACAATGAAAATAAAACTGATTTTTGTTAATAATTATGATTCACATGATTAACAATAAAGAGATTACTTATTTTTAAATGCTTATATATGCTTCATTTAATTATATTTCTTATTCACAACGCCCTATCACCAGGGTGACGGTTCTGTTCAGGAGAATTTTAACCGACTATAAAATATGTAGGAACAAAAAAATGTCACATTACAAATCATTTTCACAGGACTTTATTCCAATTTAATTAGGCAGTACGTAGTCTGCCGGGTCAGCTAGTATATATATATATATATAAAAAATATATATGTGAAAATGATTTGTAATGTGACATTTTTTATTTATATGTGGAAAGAAGTAGTCTCTGCCTACCCCAACGGAAAAATGGCGTGATTGTATGTATGTATATATATATTACTTAGTTATAAATATTAAAATACGGGACTTATCGCGCTTAAAACAATAATTTTTATTTAACTCTACGTTTCGACCACGTTACATTGATCGTCACGAGACGACTGTATTTTAATATTTATAACTATGTGTTGAAATCGCAACAGTTTAAAGTTTACAATATTTTATACTGTAAGTAAAAATAATATTGATGTACCAAAATATTATGTATGTCCGAAAAAATATTAGATGTATAATAAAAATAGTAGACATTACATGAAGATGTACACAATTACAACACTAAAAATATTGTTATACCTCGAACCAGGCTGTCGAAGATAGCAAAAAGCTTTGTGACCATATCTGTAAAATTATATAATAAAATTCCTGACCATGTAAAAAATAAAGTGATTATGACTTTACATTTTTGTATAAAACCACATTTAATCATTAAGAGTTATTATTATAAGATTGATGAGGCTTTTGCTGATAATGATATTTTCAATATTGAATAGATTAAATTAATATTAATTTAATTTTTATTTATGTTGACATTTTCATACAATTTTTACGGCTTTATTTATTACTATCTCAATTTGTATTTTTGACATTTTTGTTATTGTTTTGCAAGTTTTGACATAATATCTAAGCGCAATTGTATGTATTGCCAAAAGATAAATAAATGAATTGATATTGAAATTGAATTGTTTGATTACACATAAAAATAAGTTGTTAAGTTAAGCATTATCTTATTATTGATTTATATTATCATAACTTCGTTATTTATATGGGGGACAGCGCGTACGCAGTCCCCACTACCAAAAATTACGCGTCCGAGTTATCCACATTAGGGATAATCGCAGAGGTCAACCCAGCCGCAGTGCAATGGAAGGGCCTCGCTCTGGGGGAACCGCCTTCTTGATCACGGTGTCCCCTACGCCAGGTAAGTATGATTTCACTGCCGCGCCGTAACACTCCCTCGAAAACTCGGAGAATCTCGTCACCGCGATTCAGACGATCACCGCTCGTTTACTAGCGACATCTAGACTTTACTGTTAAAACTTTCTGCATATCAGAAAGCCCACCTGTCAGACGATTTGACAGATTTCAAATTGAAAATGACAGTTGTATGTTTGAAAAAAGCGCCATCTAGCAGAATTACTCTGAACTTATATATATATCTGGGTACCTAAACTGAATGGTAACTCGAATGGGAATATAAGCAAGTAACTTTATGTTCGCACAGCGCACCACCAAGTCATGGCAATGTTAGTACTATTCGATTGAAAGTATTATTATGGTAATTAAAACCAGTTACTGCACTTAGTGTTCAAACAATAAATAATAGTATGGTTCGGGCCCCCCTCACATGAGTAAATTTGGTTTCATTCATCGAATCTCAATTCAATTCGTCAGAGTTCGGTATTTATTTCTGAATACATAAAATAAAAAGCCTAAAAGGCCGCAGACTAATGTTATTTTTAACCGACTTCAAAAAAAGGAGGAGGTTTCTCAATTCGACCGTATATTTTTTTTATTTTTTTATGTTTGTTCGCGGATAACTTCGTCGTTTATGAACCGATTTTAATTATTATTTTTTTGTTCGAAAGGAAATATCTCAAGTGTGGTACCATGGTAATTTTATCGAGGTCTGATAAGTATCTCCAGAGATATTGAGATAAACATCTCAAAATTGGTACTGAAAATCAATAGCGCGGCATTGAAGTCGGTTCTTTTTTAGTTTTTAAACGATTTTATATAATTTATAAGCGCATTCACATATATTTGGCCACTGTTTTTTTTTATAAATGGTAGATGAGTAGTTAATAGGTAATTTCAAACCCTTAATAGGTAACAAATTTAAGGCACTTTAGGTAATAATTAATTTTCACTGGCTGTAGTCGTGGCCGTCTAGTGCATGAGGTGCCCTTACTTGTTATCAATAGGTACTTAGTTACGCTATCACATTCTATTGGCATCACTTGTAAATGAATGTTATGTGAGTGCATAATTTTATGTCAAATGTGCACAGTTTCATAAGCGTTATATTTATGCTGACCATGTTAACACTAACACTACTAGCCTAGCTATCCATCGTGGCATCGCCCACGTTAAAAAGTATACCACGTCACAGAATAATGAATAGTACAAGTAACCACGTTCCTATTCTACCCTATTGCTAATCTATTTGCAAAATGTCGGCAAAAATGGACTACTAATCTTTCGACCATTGAAAGGTGAAAAATAATAATATAAAAAACAAAAAATAAAGATGCAAAATAAAAGATCTAAGACTACACCAAAACAATTGATTTAAAATGATTAGGTTATTTACTTTAAAGTTTCTGTGTAATTAATAACCATACCAAATTTCATTATATTTTTAGACATTGAGATCTGCCCCATGATTCTCAATCATTTGAAAGCGTATTCGGATCCAGAAGCTTCATTTCTAATTCAAATTAGTAATATTATTGATAAATAATGTGTGCTATTTTGTCGTGGAAACTTTTCAATTAAAATCACTAATTTTTTATTGCAATATCAAAAGTAACCGATTGGAGCATTGTGAAATGCTATATTAATTTTATTATTATAGTGAATTTAAGATCCAAGTTAAAGTAAAGGCATTTTCCGAAACCGAATTTGCTTTAGTAAAGAATGATTGAGAACAGACGTGCAGTTTAGATTCTTTGAGATCCGACAATTATCTATATCTAGATATATCCAGATAAACACCTCAAACTTGCTAGGTACCTACGCGTTACCTGAAGGTACTCGTGGCATATAACGTCGGTTTTATTAGATTTTTAAATTATTTTAATTACATCTTCAACACACACAGCACATCGTCTTACCTTCGTAAAAAGCGATATATTACTAACTGATGAAAGCTTATTCGCTAGCAAATACTGACCCTATAAATATATTATAATACCTCTGGCATTTGTATAACATGAACACTGGTAGTGCGACTAAATTCAAAGTCGCTCAGCGAGCTATGGAATAAGCTATGCTCGGAGTTTCTCTGAAGGATCGAATTCGAAACGAGGTCATCCGTCAGAGAACCAAAGTTATCGACATAGCTCAAAGGATTAGCAAGCTGAAATGGCAGTGGACTGTTCAGAGCTAGTAAACAGGACAAGCACGACGCTCGCCTAAGGTAAGCGATGACGTCTACCTATAACAGATACAGCAGCATGCAAAATTCTGGACTGCCAGAATTTGCATCTCCCTGCACTGCGCTTGTTACCTTGTGATGCCCTGTAATTTTACTGGACACCTTGCCATTTCAACCGAAAAACATTGATATGTCATGGCTGAAAATTAATTAGCAAAGTAGTGGTACCACACCAGGCGGACTAGCAGAAGTCCTACCACTACAAAAATGTCGTAGAACGCTGTGGTAAAACCGAAAACCGTTGGGGTAGACGAGCTCTAGAGTGGAGACCACGGCTCGGCAAATGTAGTGTAAGACGCCCTCCAGCTAGGTGTAGCAATAATATACGCAAACTGGCTGGCATCGGTTGGAAACGAATAGCTAAAGGTTTAGTTCAGTGGACGGAAATTGGCTGATTATGATGATTCGGTACACATTTTGTGGATTGAATATTACGTGAATTTGTTTTTAGTATAATGTATTTGTTAGGCGCTTGTACATATTGCTTTACCACGCCCATAAATACTGATTTCTATTATTTCAAAGCGCCACTATAGAATCATTTGCTGCTTCTAAATTGTATCCATCTAAAAATGTACGACACGACTCTCAAGTAATAATTATGAACGTAGTTCCACACTTGACAGACAGATGTCACTGACAGTCGATGTAAATCTAATAATACGAAGCAAGCTAATCTTCATCTTAGTTCCTCAAAAACCCTTAGATGTCGCTAGTAAACGAGCGGAGATCTTCTGAATCGCGGTGACGAGATTCTCCGAGATATAGGGTACGGTCAAATGGTGAATACTAACGCTAAGACCTTACTTCATAGGATCATTTCTATAGTAAGTTCTTCCCAAGACCGACACTATACGAGAGTCGCGCCTAACCACGACGATGAGACGTGGCGCAGTGTCCTGAGCGTGAGGCGGGCGATGGTGGTCCATCATCAGCCCTCGATGATCGTTCACTTTCTTTCGGGGAGGCGTGGGATGCTGTCGCTTTCTGAGTGGTTAGGTATTTTTATAAACCCCTTTTACACATAATGGTACCCTTCCTTCCGTGCTTTATGCCGGTAATTCCGTAATCCATCAAGATATTACAGGAAAAATACTTCATGTATACGTAAATACGTTATGTTCCTTATATATAGACAGACAATCCATAATTCATATTATTTTGTCATTGTGCAACCTGTGTGTGGTACGCGTACTTTATGTGTTGTAGTGTAGACGTTGATTATATAACTCTAATTCTGTCTGTACTGATTTTGCGACTAAACTATAAGTGTCGAATTTCAAATTGTACATGCAAAAATATCTTTGATTGCGTTTCTCGCAGAAAAAATTGAAATTTAGATATTTTGAACTATGGACAGTGGTCTGTGAGCTTTAGCAATTTAGCTCCATGGTCATTGTACGCTTTGGACGTTGACCATTTGTCATATTGTGCTCCTAAACCACTTCTTCTATACGAATGATACGACAGGTAATGCAAGCATAACTCGAAAGCACAACATTCTGAATTTAATGACATACCTATCAAAAGACTCGGGATCAAACGGACACGTTGGGCCTAACGTTTGATCCCGAGTCATAAGGATTGGTCATAAGCATTGGCTTGACTGTACTGTTTGTAAACAGTATTATTACCTGACAGTATTAAATTGTTACAGTATTTGAAATTGATCATCATCATTGGAGAATTGCTTTTATTATATTAAATACTAAGGAGGTACCTATTTCAATTTTAGATGATATAAATTTAGCATGTCTGTCTGTCTCTCCGTCCGTATGTCACAGCCATTTTATTCCGAAACTGTTAGGACTACAGAATTGAAACTTGATACGTAGATGTATTCTGTGAACCGCATTCCGATTTTTATACAAAAATAAAAAATATAAAAGTTTAAGGGGGGGCATCCCATACATGGAACTGAAACAAAAAAAAAAATTTCTTCAAACCTATACGTGTGGGGTCTATGGATAGGTCTTCAAAAATGACATTGAGGTTTATAAAATCATTTTTTCTCAAAGTCAATCATTCGAAAGATAGGTGCGTCTAAAGTGGTAAAATGTGTGGTTTGAACGAGATACAGTCAGCAGTTTTAGATATATGGCGACCGCAAAGATAACTTTGTTTTTCATACAAACACTATGAAAAACAAAGTTAATTTTGTAGTTGCGAAAAATCATTGTTATGGAATACTTAACTGTGTTACGGAACCCTACGAGTGCGGGTCCGACTTGCACTTGGCCAGTTTATTATTGTATTAGTATACATTGTATTAGTTTTATTTAGATTTTATTATCTGATGTTATAGAAACCATTATAATATACTTCCTCACTATGAGCAAATTTCAAGTCTATCTATTACGGTTTGTAAGATCGAGCATAAAGCGCCTGAAAAAAACACGTTTCTTGTATGAGCCCTTAAGCCCTCTTTTTTGTAACTTTATTCTATTTTTAGTATTTGTTATTATAGCCGACATAGTAATACATAATTTTTGAAGATTTCTAGTCTCTCTCTCTCTGTTATAATGATGAAATTATGAAATTCAACCGTATTACGATCGTGATCATTAAAGACGAAAATGTTATAATGGCTCGTCGCATCGTACACAAATGGTTGATTACACAATCATATAATGACACAGAACAAGTGATTAATTAATAACACACACACACACACATATATACACACACACACGCACACACACGCACACACATACACACACACACACACACACACACACACACACACACACACACACACACACACACACACGAACACACATCAACAGGCTTCCACGACACGGGCCTTGTGCCTAGTGTGGGGCCGCAGCTAAATTTGCATATGTTACATCTACATTAAATTCTATGTATATCAATGTTCTATTGCATTCTCTGTACATTTATGTTAATGGAAAATAAATTATCTTATCTTATCTTATCTCTGTTACGATTTGAATTTCATAGTACGAAATTCAAATGTCACCGCGGATTCCGCTGCCGAAATAATTTACAGAATAGCCCTGCCCTACAGGTCATATGTCCTGATCGAAAATTCGTAAGACAGAGCGCAGGGCGCTTGCGCGAGGTGTAGTATTATTATCTTTTCTATGGCGAGGTGTCATTCCAATATACTTAAAAATGACGTGTTCATGTTTTCACTTCTGCCACTCCCGGAGAGCAACCCGTTGTTTTTTTTTTGTTTGTATGTTACGCGACTACTCCGTCAATTGTGAACCGATTCGAATGATAATGTTCTTAATTGGTGGGATACATTCCCAAGGTAGGTCCTATTGTACTTAATTTCATTGAGATCTAATAAGTATCTCCCGAGATATGGCGATTAACGTCTCAAAGTTGCTACCGGAACCGACTCGCGCGGCACAGATGTCGTAGTCTGTCATTAATAGTTAGAAAATATGTATATATTCATAGTTTTTAAACTACCATAATTATGACGGACAACTTGGCCAAAAGTATTTATGAATTGGACATTCTGCTACTTTGAACCGCCGGTTTTTAGGGTTCCGTAGCCGAATGGCAAAAAACGGAACCCTTATAGATTCGTCATCTGTCTGTCTGTCTGTCTGTCCGTCCGTATGTCACAGCCATTTTATTCCGAAACTGTTAGGACTACAGAACTTGAACTTGAAACTCGGTAGGTAGATATATTCTATGAACCGCTTTCCGATTTTTATACAAAAATAAAAATCATAAAGTTTAAGGGGGGGCATCCCATACATGGAACTGAAACAAAAAAAAATGTTTCTTCAAACCTATACATCTATGGCAGGCCTGTCGCACTCCGCGCTGTAGCTATGAAACTACAAGTACTTCCGCGCACCCTCTCGCTCGGGTCCATGTTCAGTCAGTTAAGTGTCACGCGCGCTCTTGATCGGCCGCGCGCCTTACTTGTACCTACCTCATTATTATATTCCTTGCTTACGATATTAACATACAAAAATATTATTCAGTATGTCTAAACGAAGGGCTACAAAGCATACGTTTATACATACTTATACGTTTTTACACTCATTTTCAATTGAACGTAGAAAATTATTTTCTACCGACTTTCCAAACAGAAGGAGGTTCTTAATTCGTCTTTGTGTGTATGTTACGCGATTACTCCGTCAATTGTGAACCGATTTGAATGATTTTTTTAAATCGGTAGAGTTCGTTGCCGAGGTGGTACCATTGTAATTTCGTCGAGATCTGATGATATCCAGAGATATGACGATAAACGTCTCAAACTTGCAACCGAAACTGACTCGCGCGGCATGGAAGTCGGTTGTTTTAGTTTTAACTATCTTAATTAAACTATCACATAAACTATCTTAATTAAAGTATAACTGTAGTACTTTTATCCTACCTCGATATTAAACATGAATGTAGCACTTTAAATATACTCATTACATTGTTCTACCTTAAAGTATTCTGCTACCAATTAAAGGCTTCAATAAGTTATCTTATAACATTCAACCCTATAGGAGAGGCCGCGAGTTGACCGAGTTATTCAGACTCTCGCTGTGCGGACTTACGGTGCATTTACGAGACCACCTGACCTACCTGGCAAACGGAAAACGAAGGCCTTCCTTAGGGAATTCGGTCGAAACACCGAGGAAGAAGAAGAAGAAGATGAAGATAGGGCGGCGCCACCGGCGGCCGCTGTAGGGTTCGCTGACGTGTCCGCTGGGCCTCCCCGCTCCGCCCGAGAAGACCGCATATAGGGGGGATACACTATTCCCCCGAACAGAGACGCGCCTACAGTGGTAGGCGCAGACAGGCCAGGGGCAGAGGGCGATGCCCTGACCCCCTATCCCCACACCAGTTGGTGTGAGAAGATCATTCATCGTCGCACTCGAGGCGTGAAGCGCATTTTGAACGTTACCGACGTTGTAACTAGGTTTAATCTCGCCTTTTTGCTCTCAGGGAGTGCAATTTCTGTACTTGTACTATTCATTATTCTGTCAATCAATCAATCAATCAATCAAATCATTTATTGAGAATACAGGTATAGGTAAGAGATGACATTTAGATTTTTCATTGTTCTCTGTATCCAGCCTTAAAGGCATTCAACAATTAATTAATAATTAATATTTTAATCATTTTGAGTTATATAAAATCACATTACAAATTGTTAAAAATAATAATCATCAATACCATTGTAATATGTCAATAATAAATTTTAGTGTCAAATTTCAATTGAATAAAAGTAAAAACAAAAGTAGTATAAAGAATGTCAATTAATTTGGTTTATGTTTTCTTTTAATCTTTAATCAAAATAATGTCAATAACGTATCTATTTAATTCATTAAAATTTATCATTAAGGTATTCTTGTACAGTGTAATAAGCTTTACCGGTCAATAATTGTTTTAACTTGTGTTTAAAGATGTTAACATTAGAACTGAGAATGTAATCTTTAGGTAGATGATTAAATATTTTGGGCTTATTTTGTGTCTTTTTTCTGTGTCTATGGATAGGTCTTTAACAATTACATTGAGGTTCCTAAAATATTTTTTTCTCAAAGTTAATTATTGAAAGATAGGCGCGTCTAAAGTGGTAAAATTTGTGCCCCTCCTCCCTCTAACTTGGAGTGGGAGTGAAAAATCTAAAAAAAATATATGCGCTAGATCTCAATAAAAACTAAAAACGAAAATTAGAACGAGTTTCAGTCAGCAGTTTTTAAGATATGGCGACCGCAAAAATAACTTTGTTTTTCATACAAACACTATGAAAAACAAAGTTAATTTGTTAGTTGTGAAAAATCATAGTTATAGAATACTTTACTATGTTAAGGAACCCTAAGAGTGCGAGTCCGACTTGCACTTGGCCAGTTTATTTTAAGGTAAAAAACGGGACCCTATTACTAAGTCTCCGCTGTCCGTCCGTCTGTCTGTCCATCTGTCACTAGGCTGATGAACCGTGATAGTCAGAGAGTTAAAATTTTTACAGATGTATTTCTCTTGCCGCTATAACAACAAATGCTAAAAAACAGAATGAAATAAATATTTAAGGGGGCTCCTAAACATCAAACTTGATTTTTTTGCTCGTTTTTGCTCGATATTGATAACGACAACAGGTAGACACTTGACATATTGATAACGACAACAGGTAGACACTTGACATATTGATAACGACAACAGGTAGACACTTGACATATTGATAACGACAACAGGTAGACACTTGACATATTCACAGAATATTGATAACGACAACAGGTAGACACTTGACATATGCACAGAATATTGAGTTATATTATTTACTATAAAAATAAATAATTAAATATTTAAGGGGGTTCCCATACAACAGACATGATCTTTTGCCGTTTTTAGGGTTCCGTATTGTAGAGAACGGTACGGAACCTTCGTGCACGAGTCCGACTTGCACTTGGCCGGTTTTTTTTAATATCTGATATGCTAGCGTTTTACCAATATCTCGTCCAGTGGTAAGCGATGATGCGGTCGAGGATGGTAAGAATATGGCGGCAGATATTCTGCTTGGCAGTGGTAACCTGCTTTTTGGTAGCAAGTCAGACAAAATAATCAATATAATGTAAGTTTTGTGTAACAAGCAAGACGCTTCTAACGACACCTCATGTGTCATATTATGATTAGTAGCACAGATTATATAATAGTACGTAATTTGTAGTTCAGAAGTTATGAGGGAACAGATGAACATACATACATACTCGTACCCACATACCGGTCAAAAACATAACTCTCCTTTTTGCTTCGCCGTAGTCTTTTTAATTATAATTTTATTTTTAACCGACTTCAAAAAAAGGAGAAGGTTTCTCAATTCGACCGTATATGTTTTTTTTTTATGTTTGTTCGCGGATAACTTCGTCGTTTATGAACCGATTTTGATTATTCTTTTTTTGTTAGAAAGGAAATGTCCCAGGTGTGATATCATGTTAATTTTATTGAGGTCTGATTAGTATCTTCAGAGATATGGTGATAAACATTTCAAAATTGGTACTGAAAACTAATAACGCGGCATGGAAGTCGGTCCATTTTTAGTTTTTTAAACGAAATTATTCTTATTCTTCACTTTACAGTTTTCATTATTATACCCACCTATCTCACACTCTCCACGTGCGAGTCGGTGCGAGCAATATTATTTTAGAGGAAAACGGATTACGGAAGGTATTCGTTTTCGCCTTACACCTTGTGCTCAGTTGCAATATTATATTTTATTCTGAACTTACACCATAATATGGGCTTTTGTGGGCTACTTAGTTAGCAAATAGTTACATATTATAAAATATTTATTTAATATATATTATAAAACATCATATTTACATATTACAATATCATACATTCAGTCACATACATAATTATTACACATTCAAATCAACACAAATATTAATTCTTTAAACTCACAAGCATAGTCGGGCGATACCCGTAGTATGCAGCGGGCCTAGTAAACTCTTATCGCTAGAACAAAAGATCGGTGCGGTGACGCACGCGCCGCTACCTGCTAACCTGCCCCGGCAGTCTAACGGATGAGCTCCACGCGATACAGTGTATTCGTTCCCGGCCGCGCTTACCTACTTTATGTTTATTTTAATGAACTTTTATAATTATATTTTGACAATATATTTATCCTACTTCTAACCACGTTTGCAATCATTCCGACGCCTTCACCTGTCGACCTACCAGAACAATCAGTTAGCTTCAGTGGTGACCTATATTTTTACGGAGTGAAGTGAACATGTCGAGCGATAAATCAGCCGACCCAAACGTAACTGTTCGTGTACGACAAGACTCTCAGAAGTCGGAACGTGGTGTTGAAGTCAATACAGCATCGCTATCTCCAACAGCGATGCCGAACTTGCGCATACCTCCATTTTGGCCGGAGAAACCTGCGATATGGTTCGCGCAGGTGGAAGGTCAGTTCGCAGTATGGAACGTAGCTGATGATGCGACTAAATTTTATTGCATCTTATCATCGTTGGATCGTCAATATGCCGCCGAAGTAGAAGACATTTTAACCGGACCGCCGAGTTACATAAAATTAAAGACCGAGCTAATAAAACGTCTGTCGGTATCTCGTGAAAACAAAGTGAAACAATTGTTGATGCATGAACAACTCGGTACCCGGAAACCTTCACAGTTCCTTCGTCATCTACGAGATCTAGCAGGACCAGATATACCGGAAGATTTCTTGAGGACGATCTGGAGCAGCCGACTACCGTCCGGGATGCAGCCTATCATCGCGTCGCAGCCTACCCTGTCCATAGATGCCTTAGCGGACCTTGCCGATCGCGTTAATGACATAGTTACGCCGACTCAAGCAGTCGCGGCAGTGTCATCACCGTCATCATCGTCTTCACCGATTGACGTACTTACGCGACAGGTCGCTGAGCTCACCAAACAGGTCAGCATGCTCGCGAAGAAGTGCGATCGTCAACCAAGACAACAAGAACGAGGACACGGACAACGCAGCCGCTCGTCATCACGACGATCGCAGTCGAGCTATCGACGTTTTCCGCTGTGTTGGTATCACCATAAACACGGCCACAAGGCAAACAAGTGCGTCAAGCCGTGTGACTTCAAGACAACGGGAAACTATCCGGGCAGTCAGTAACGGCGACCGAGGACTGCCACAGCTCGACGGGTCGCCTATTCATCACGGACCGCGAATCGAAGACTCAATTTTTAATAGACACTGGAAGTGACATTTGTGTGTTTCCGATATCCGCGCTTCGCGAGCGTCGTTCTAAAACATCATATCAACTAAGCGCTGCCAATGGTTCAGTTATCGATACATACGGATATATTCAGTTAAACTTGAATCTCGGCTTACGCCGCAATTATCCGTGGCGCTTTGTGGTTGCTGACGTCACCAAAGCGATTATTGGTGTAGATTTTCTGTCACACTATAATCTAATTGTTGACGTCAACAAACAAAAGCTTATAGATAACTTAACCAATGCCAGCACTGTTGCTTCTGTAGTTCAAGTTCATAACTCGATCGTGTCAAGTGTTAAAATCTCGCCCGGTGGTAGCAGTAGTTATCACTTAATACTAGCCGAATTTCCGGAGATTACGCGTCCCGCCGGTACTCCGGGTATTGTCAAACATAACACTGTACACCACATTAGAACGACACCGGGTCCACCTGTTTCGTGTGCACCGCGGCGCTTAGCGCCCGATAAACTTAAAATTGCCAAACAAGAATTCGAATCTATGTTAGCTTGTGGTACTGCGCGTCCGTCCAGTAGTCAGTGGGCATCACCGCTTCATCTTGTGTCTAAAAAAGACAACGGATGGCGTCCATGTGGCGATTATAGGTCTCTAAACGCTCGAACCATTCCGGACATGTACCCTATTCGACATATACAAGACTTTTCGCATTGTCTGTCTGAATGTAATTTTTTTACAGTTATCGATTTAGTCAAAGCCTATAATCAGGTGCCTGTATTTCAGGACGACATCCCTAAAACGGCTATAACCACACCGTTCGGATTATGGGAATTTCCGTACATGACGTTCGGTCTACGAAATGCTGGACAGACATTTCAAAGATTTGTCGATGAAATGACGCGTGGACTCGATTTCATTTATCCATATATGGATGACTTCCTGATTTTCAGCAGAACTGAAAGATTGCACGAAGATCATTTGCGACAACTTTTCACCCGTATGAAAAACTACGGCGTTCTCATAAACACCAGCAAATGTATCTTTGGTGCATCAGAGGTGACATTTCTAGGCTACCATATCTCCGAGAAAGGCACTAAACCTCTGGACAGCAAAGTCAAAGCTATATCTGACTTTCCTGTACCTAAAACTGTCAGAGAGCTCAGGCGATTTTTGGACATGATTAATTTTTACAGGCGTTTTCTGCCCAATGCTGCCCAAATTCAAGCTCCATTGAATGCTTTGTTGACCGGATCGGTTAAAGCCTCTCACCCCGTTCACATAAGTGGAAATGCTTTGCAAGCCTTTGAGGACTGCAAAAAGAGTCTAGCAGACGCAGCTCTTTTAGCTCACCCCGATTCACAGGCCAAGTTAGGACTCGTTACTGACGCCTCAGATACGGCGATAGGTGGAGTCCTACAACAGCTGAAGGATGGTGATTGGCAGCCTCTGGCATTTTTCTCACGCAAGTTGAGCCCATCTCAGGTGAAATACTCACCATACGACCGCGAGCTCCTTGCGATCTATGAGAGCATCAAATACTTTCGTCACATGCTTGAGGCTACTCACTTCACAGTTTATACTGACCATAAGCCGATATGTTATGCTTTCCACGAGAGGAAAAGTAACTGTTCTCCACGTCAGTTTAGACATCTCGATTTTATATCGCAGTTCACAACCGATATTCAACATATTTCGGGAAAAGACAACGTAGTTGCCGATACATTGTCCCGAGTTGATGAACTGCAAATGCCTGTCGACTTAGAAGTGATGGCCGAACTACAAGCTGCAGATACAGACCTTGCAGAATATTTAAAAGGAGACACATCTCTTCGTTTAATAAAAACGAAGATACCTGGAAGTCGTACTGAATTGTACTGCGACGTCAGTACAGCGGCTCCCAGGCCTTTTGTCCCTATTCAATTGCGACGGCAAGTGTTCGATTCCTTACACTCGCTCAGCCACCCAGGCCCAAATGCCTCAGCTACGCTCGTTGCACAACGCTTTGTCTGGCCGTTAATGCGCAAGAATTGCCGTGAATGGTCAAAGGCATGTTTGGCATGTCAGCGCACGAAGATAAACAGGCATGTCGCGTCACCTATTGGTACGCTCGATTTACCTTCAGCGCGATTCAAACATGTGCATTTAGACCTGATCGGTCCAATGCCGCCTGCTGGTGAATATCGGTATTGCCTCACACTCGTCGATCGCTTTACACGATGGCCTGAAGCTGTGCCTCTTACCGATATTACCGCCGAAACAGTAGCCAAAGCGTTTGTGTCTTGTTGGGTGTCGCGCTACGGTTGTCCTGCGGTCATAGTAACCGACCGCGGAAGACAGTTTGTGTCTGCACTGTTTGAACAGCTGTCTAAGTCCATCGGTTTCGATCACCGGAAGACAACCGCTTATCATCCACAATGCAACGGTTTAGTCGAGCGATTCCACAGGCAATTAAAAGCAGCCATTACTTGCCACGCCGACTCTAATTGGACTGAGACCTTACCTCTCGTTCTTCTCGGCATCAGGAGTGCCTTCAAAGAAGACCTCCAAACGTCAGCCGCTGAATTGGTGTATGGGGAGCCACTACGACTTCCTGGCGAATTTTTCGGCCATAATGTCACTGGCTACACCACGGACATAACCGATTTTTCAGCGCGCATGAAGTCTTTTGCCCAGAAGATACGACCGGTCCCAACTCAGCACCATGCTAAACCTAGTATCTTCGTTTATAAAGATCTCGCCACATGTAGCCATGTATTCTTACGAGAAGACACGTTACGTGGCTCACTTCAGCCCGCTTACACAGGGCCACACGAAGTGCTAAAGAGAGGTGCCAAGTATTTTACTATTTGCGTAAAGGGTAAAAACTCGACAGTAAGTATAGACCGCCTCAAGCCAGCCTATATACTGTCCGGTGACGTAAGCCCTCCACATCGCGCAAACATTGACCCTGATCCACCCCAGCCTCAGACCCTGTAGGGCTATTCTGTAAGCTAGTTTACGCATCTCGCAAGCGGAATCCGCGTCGAGAAGAGAATTTTGTATGCTGTAAACTCGGACGCGCTGGTGGCGCTGCACATCCGAGTGCGGATGTGAGGTTGAACTGTTGTGAATGAGCTATTTTGACATTTATTGTATGAAAACGGCATTTTGTAAGGAAATGTACCATCTCGATCGTCGATTTTTTTGCGTAGAACCAAGAATTCAGTTTTCTTAATTTTAATAGTCT
The DNA here is from genome assembly GCA_954871355.1 of Cabera pusaria. Taxonomy (NCBI): domain Eukaryota; kingdom Metazoa; phylum Arthropoda; class Insecta; order Lepidoptera; family Geometridae; genus Cabera; species Cabera pusaria. The sequence continues at coordinate 4,255,638 of OX940915.1, forward strand.
TGAACATATTGAGATTGAAAAATCGGAGATTGATGTTCTGTTTTTATGTTAAATTATAAGTTTCTAGCTCTAAAGAATATCCCCAGGGCTATTCTTTAAGCTAGTTTATACCTCGCGAGAGCGGAATTCGCGGTGAGATTTGAATTTCGTATCCTGTAAACCCGAACGTACAGGTGGCGCCGCACGTCCGAGTGCGTAGGTCAGAGTTGAACTTTTGTAAGCGAGCTATTTTGACATATAATGTCAGAATACTGTATTCTTTAAGTAAATTAACCACACGATTGTCGAGTTTCTTTGCGTTAAAACACGAATACAACTGTCATAATTTAAGTAGCCTTGAAGCTATCGAGATTAAAAAATCGATCGAAGTGATATTCAATTTTGAGGTTAAATTATAAGTTATTATGATACCTACGTTGTTTTGTACTAGAATAATTAACGTAGTTTGAAAACTATAAAAGCAATGTGAGCGCGTGTCAGTTTCAATAACAATTTTGAGATGTTTATCTCCATATCTCTGGAGGTCCTACTCATCAGATCTTGATAAAATTTACTAAAGAACCACGCCTCCTTACGAATTGATTAAAATAAGTTAATTGACAAGTTTGAGGTTTGAATCTCCATATTGTCCTATCTATAATGTATTCTATGTCTCCATATGTATAGAGACACTCTACCCATAAAAAAAAAACATTCTAATCGGTTCACAATTTGGCAAGGTAATCGCGTAAGAAACAAAAAAACCAGCAAGATGAATTGAAATTTTGAATCTCTTCCTTTTGGAAATCGGTTGAAAAGTTAATGCTATTGACTTAAAATGTAAGTCTTCGGCTAAGTATCTATATTATTGACATACAATCATTTGATTGCTGTCTCACCTGATGATAAGCAAAGATGCTGTCTAAGATGGTATCGTGCTAGTCTAGAATTGAAAGACAGCACCGTTTACTGACATGTCTTTATCCATTGGTCCATGGTGGTTCGAGCTACGGCCAAAGCCTACCACAAATGGTCAATACTACAAGTGATCCACATGTTTAATATTTTTAATCGGAATAAAAATATTAAATAGTAATGCCATTGCTGAATGCTGTGGATAAAACACCAGCCAAGGCAATAAATAATAGTACAAGGTAGTTAATCTTGTTAGTCAAAGATTTGAATAATAGTTTGTGACAGGCAAGGAATTTTAAATTAATTCAATTACATTTATTCATTAGATATATATTTTGTTTGACAAAAATGTCAGTCCCTATGCTATGGCATTCAGGGCCCCATCGTTGCTCGATTTCTCTCCACCTGACGAGTCACGAACACCTCCATCACTTGAGAGTTGCGGCGAATAATATCTCTATTCTTTGCTCTTTCAAAACCAAGAACCATTGGTTAAGCTCATTAGCTTTTAATTCATTCATTTAAATCTGTTCAATGATTCATTAATAATTAAGACTGACAAGACGAGACTGCCTTCTAAGTTTCTGGTGAAGTTGACACGAAGACGCTGAAATAAATATATAATACGAATATTAATACATATGTCAGAAAGGTAACCTAAATATGTAATACCCACTGTATAACCCAATATTTTTAAAATTATTTAATGAGATATTTCTTGTAACATATTAATTTCAGCAATAATTTTGTATTTTTTTTTCTTTTTAAACAAATTACATTTTTAAATTTATTATTATTATTCTTTAATGTTACTCGCCTACAATTTTATGTGCATGCAGTCTTCGCCTGTAATTATAATAACATTTAGCATAATAGTACTAAGATTTTGATGTTAAAAGGTTTATAACGATGATTATTATGTTGGCGATCTATTAATAAATAATTAAATCATCATGATCGGCCTGTGTCAGTCCACTGCTGGACGTAAGCCTCTCCCAAGATCACCATCATCTCCCAAGATGCGCCACTGAGCCCGATCTTTGGCTCTTCTCTTCCAGTCACTACCCACCTCTTTGCGTATATCGTTGCCCCACCTGGTCACAGGAGGTCCTACGCTACATTTGCCGATTCGCAGTCTACACTCTAGGACAAGTCTACCCCAACTAAATAAATAAACATGCCAAATTACAGCTATCTACTACTTATTAGTTAAAGAGCTAAGCCACCGATTAACTGACGGACAGATAAAGAGGCTAAACTACTAACATAAAGGTTATAATAACCTTTATGACTATGGAACCATATAAAGCAATATTCCTACACATGTACTCTTACTAACCTCTCATATATGTTGGTTAAACATACATGTTATCTTGTTTCGTTTCTATGCTTTGTTATCTACATCAGAATGTTCAATTATTTGTTAATAAATGAAATAATTACTTGTATTGTGAAGTGGTCATGGATAATAAAGGTTCAGTCGACAGCGAGCCAAATAAGTGCCTTTTTCTGAAGGTGTTGCTGGATGTATCGGGCTTGTGGCTCACACTATTCATGGCGAGCAGGACACTGAGTCACTTTTTGATGGCTAAGGTTCACCTAAAACCATACATTTATATTAGCAATGTAAAGATTACTAACTAGAAACAAGAAATTTTATGTATTTTATCAAACATATATGTATACAGTATGTGCACAACACTATGTCTCACAGATGTTTCTGGAACTCAGCTCAAGTACAGAGTTGTGTGAGAGAATGAATAAACACAAACTATTGTCGTGCTAGGGTAAAAACAATCTCCCATCTCACAGGTGGTGTTCAGGACATGGAAAACTGAAATATTAACCAAAACCAAGAACTGACTTAATTTTATATTGTATTGCTGTATTATTTACTATTATTAGGTAAACATGTTATGCACGTAGGTGATTAAATGATTTATTACTTCTGATACACTTGCAAGCTCGTAACTCGTTTTTTGTCAACCTAAAGTAAAGTGGACTCAGGCGTGGACCGAAAATTAAAGTAAGTAAACATCACAGATAAGTGTATATTAGTCCGAGAGTAAACATTAAACCGTAGACAGAGTATATTAAACTAGACCTGGCATTGAAATAACAATGATAACATGAGAAGGATAAAATGACACAATCACTAGTATGAGAGAGCGAGATGAACAACATTTTTTTATTCTTCTCTACATATGAGATTTTATTGCTTGGAGCCAGCTCTGGCTCCCAGTTCTAGTGCGCCCATTAGTTTTCACCCGCTGTCATGTATGACCCTGTATATTTATTTATTTATTATGTTTCATTATTTCACAATTTTTTGGATAAAAATTGTCTGAAGTACTGAAACATCCACTGGGTTGCGGGTGCACGTAATACGTAAGTCCGGTTGGCAACCCTACATTAATCAGGGGCATTAAACATGTGTTTTAAGTATGACGTTCGACGTCTAGATGAAAGCTGAATGGCTTAATACCTTTTTTTTTTTGTAAATTCGAAGCAATAAGTTATGTTTCTGTTATATCCTTCGAGCATTTACCAATGGAGATGTTAACGCAAGGCGTTCCTCTCTGCTGGCCATATAGCCTTTTTTGGCCATATGAGCGTGCGTAACTACGCTGTATTTTTAATACTGTGTGCGTGTTTCAAGCTAGTGTGCGGGATCGTTAAAGTGAGGGATTTGTGTGTGTGCAATGCGTGTTTACCTCGTCCCCCGTAAAGTATCGGCAGAAAAAAATGTTTGCGGATTAAAACGTTAACATCTCCACTATTGGTAAATGCTCGAAGGTTAAATCTATAATATTTTTTATTGAATACTAGCTGTGCCCCGCGGCTTCGCCTGACCTACGTAATAAGTAGAAACCTGTTCGGAGCATATCCGAAGTAAATACACGCGAACAAAAGCCGGTACGTTCACATTAAAATGAATAATTTTCGCGAAAACTTTCAAACTAAAATTTTTAATTTTCCCATATACTGAATAAATGCTTTTATTATGATATTTATTATGAATATTCTGATTATGAATAAATACTTTTGACCCGACCAAATTACGCTATTCAATTTGTCTTATAGCTGGCATATGCATTACGTGTTCATAATTTTTGACGGGTTATACCTATATAATTCGCATACGCTAATGTCTTGTCTATTTAATATTCCGTCTACGCATTAAACAAACTAAACCAGAGACAAAACACTCTCGCTAGGGCCTCCGATCACAGAATTAAAATAATTCTAATATCTGTATTATATCTTATTTTAAACGTAAAAGATATGTGTAATGCATTATATACGATATTGACATAGAATACTTATTATTGTATGTTTATGTTGTAAATTATTAATTAATTCATTTATAAATTCACAGTTTCAGCATAGACAATAACTATCGACATAGTTAAATCTCTTGATTCAATCCTTAGCAAAGTGAGCTTCGATGAATGTGTCACTTCTCTTCGATAGCTTTGACAGTAAATTACAGAATGACAGATTGCAATCCTAAATTATCGTTTGCGAAGCGAGGTTAGATCACTTAGGCGAGATCGGCAAGTTAAAAAGTTATGGCGCAACTATTCCAACCCATTTTCCGTATGGAATGGAATAGCCTGTATAGGCTGGCACCTAACATCATTCGGGAACTCGATGAACTAAGCCTCTACATCTAATGTTCACACTGAAAATTCGCTTCATTCTTATGTGGCTAAATGCACAAATGTGCGATGCAAACTTCGAAGCAAAAAAAAAATTAACCTGTCCGTCAAATCGAATTTTTTTTTTTAAATTTTATTATGGCTCCACACGATAAGTGTATTTAGCCAGTGTCAAGTATAAAAATTCTTTAAGTTTTTGAGAATTCTGATTTGAAATATACCCTAACGTCCCCCACTGGGAGACGTTTTAGCGGTGGAAGTTGGGATAATACCAAGCCTACCACCCATGGTCACTCATAAATGAATCTTTTGAATCGAAACAAAAATATTAATAGTGTCAGTGCTGAATGCTGTGGTTGAAACACCAGGGCCCCTAGACAAAATCCAATTTCCATTCAAGCTAACGCAAGTTCAAAATGTATGGATTGACATTTATGTTTCCGCAACAAAGATGTCATTCTCATACATTTTGAACTTGCATTAGCGTGAATGAAAGCAGGAAGTTGGATTTTGTCTAGGGCCCAGGGCCCCTAGACATAATTAAGATAGTTTAAAAACTAAACTACCGACTTCCATGCCGCGCGAGTCACTTTCAGTAGCAAGTTCGAGAAGTTTATCGTCATATCTCTGGAGATACTTATCAGATCTCGATTACAATTACAATGGGACCACCTCGGAATTATATCCTTTCAAACTAAAAAATATTTTTTAAATCGGTTCACAATTGGCAAAAAATATTAATGCACACACATACAAAAAAAATACATACAGACGAGCACAGAACCTCCTCCTTTTTGGAAGTCGGTTATAATCCAATTTCTGTTTTCATTCACGCTAACGGAGTTTCAAAATGTATGGGAATGACAACTTTGTTGCGGAAAAATAAATATCATTCCCATACATTTTGTACTTACGTAAGCGCGACTGGAAACAGATATTGGATTTTGTTTAGAGGGGCAGCCCAGGCAATAAATAATGGTACAATGACAGGCAATTTTATTATAATAATAAATTCAATTCCATTTAGTCAATTTTATTTAGTCATAAAAATATATTTTTATTTTGTAATGCTAAGACAAAAATGTTAGTCCATCAGTGATGGCATTCAGGGCCCCATTACTGCTTGATTTCTCTCCACCTGTTGAATCACGAACACCTCCATCGCTTGAGAGTTGTGGCGATGAATATCTTTATTCTTTGCTCTTTTAAAACCAAGAACCATGGGTAAAGCTCATTAATTAATTAATTTAAATCTGTTTATTGATTCATTAATACTTGAGACTCATTGAGACCGAGGAGACTGCCTTCTACTTCTCTGGTGAAATCAACCCGAAAACGCTGAAACAAATATATAATACCAGAATCATACATTTATAATTATTAGGCAGTATGCACTAAAAAATCAACCTATTTCACTACTGTGAGGGCCAAGTTTATATTGAGCCTCACATTGTGTAGAGTTCCATGGTTACCAAACCTGTCACAATATGAAACTAATATGTTGGTCTACTATTACGTGTGAACTAGTAAAGCCTACCTAGCTCTAATAATTTGCCATTTAAATTTGTTATTAAATACTACTATTGTGAATTTTTACCTAATTCAAAACAATACTTCGCAGGCAGGTGGACACTTAACTCTAAAAAAAAATGCACTTTAAAGCTTATTAAGATATCAATGTTTATAAATGACCCATACACCATAGAATAAACAAGAAACAAAAATATTAACCTCACTTTTATGGAGGAGGGAAAAGATCTTATAGATATAAAGATGTTATACCTACTGCATACTCATGCCTAATTACAGCTACTTATTAGCCTCTGAGCTAAGGCCATCGATAGACTGACACAGATGGAGGGAGGGACATGGTGAAACTACTTACATAAAGGTTCTTTGTTGACTATGGAACCATGAAAAGAAATATTCCGACAAATGTATTAATTCTCATTTATATGTTGGTTCAAAATACATGCCATTTTGTTTCCGTTTGATGCTTTGTAATCTGTATCTGAATGTTCAATTATTTGTTAATTAATGAAATAATTACTTGTATGGTGATACGCTGATCGCAGAATAAAGGTTTAGTTGACAGCAAGTCCAATAAGTGCCTGTTTCTTTTCTGAAGGTGTAGCTGGCTGAAATAGGCATGCGACTCTCACTTTTCATGGCAATCTAGAGACTGAACCACTTCTTGAGGGCTAACGTTCACCTAAAATCATAAATTTGTGTTAACAATGCAAAGATTACCTACTAACTAGAAACAATAAATGTTAACTAGCTTATCGAACAGTATCGTAGGTTATAATTCGATGTCGAACAGATATTTATGTACACACCATGTGTACAGCACTGGTCTTGAGTCTTGCAGATGCTTGGCATGTTCCAGGAACACAAGCCAAGTGCAGAGTTTGAGAATGAACATAAACTATAATCGTGCTATAGGTACTTAAAAAAATCTTCCATCTTAAAAAATATCAAATCAAAAGTCAGAAGTACAGTTGTTCAGGACATTGAAAGGTAACCAAGAAGCTGACTTTATTTTGTATTGTATTGCTAAATTTTAACAAATTACTATTATTAAAAGTTAAAATGAACCAATTTATATAAATGCGATAATATCATGTCATCAAATGCATAGATAACAATGAATACTTACTGCTTTAGCATTGCTTTTCTTCAACGTACGTACGTAATCCACTATTACACGACACGAAATTGATTGATACAAACAAAACAATAGTAATAATATTAATTTGAAGACTTTGTTGTGAAAATAAGAACAAAACAGTGTAGAAAAAGAAGTATTAACTACTAAATACTAATGATTACTAAACTAACCAGGGTGACCATATCAAAAATGGCGAATCTGCCCGACATTGGCAAAAAAACTGCTAAAATCTGCCAAACCACCAACCACCCCAGAGAATATATTAAATTATTAAGTATACCATTATATTATTGCCTTATAGAGAGCTGGTTATAATCAAACTTTTATAAATTTCCAATCAAAATCCAAATATATGCATATTAAAAATATTATACATTCAATACAAACAAAAAATTGTCAAAATTCTATTTTTGTTTCAAAATTCATAAAAATCCTTGAAATCTGCCACTTTTTGGAATCGTCAGCGTTATCTGCCAGAGTTAAAATGTAGGTTCCAAATCTGCCTAAATGAGAGAAATCTGCCACAAATGGTCATACTAACTACTAAGGACTACTAAACGCAAACCAGCCAATTTAGACTTGGGTAACTCCGGACACGGACATATCTTTGGATATATATCCCTAAGCGGATATATATCCTTCCCTCCCCTTGCCAAAACCTTCATATTATTATATTCCATATCCGGTATATCTTTATGAAACATAAAACTTTTTTGTGAACTCGGACTGACATGGATATCCTAGATATACGAAGCAGATATACTAATGTGTATGGAAGAAAATACGATGGTTTCCACTCCTCTGTCAGATAAAGTAAGCCCAAGCCTAGCTAGCTCATGACTGGTAGGCTTGGTTTATCGTATATCCTTCCCTATAAGGGTGTATAATATCTAACATTATTAGGCCGTATCTGTTGTGTTTTGAACTTGCATTAATTATTAACTGTTGTGAGTGACGATGTGATCCAAAAATAATGATATAGCGGTTGCCTAGAAAATACCTATTCACTCACGACTTGACTTTTTGACCAACTTAACAAGAAATGTTGTTTCATCAAAATATACCGGATGCATGGAATATATTGAGGTTTTGGCAAGAGGAAGGAAGGATATATATCTGTTTAGGGATATATATCTGAAGATATAGATTAGATGTGTCCGGAGTTACCCAAGCCTAGCCAGCCAGAGACAAAACAAACTCTAGGGCTTCCAGCCACAGAGTTAAAATGAATTCTAATATTATCCATATTCTATCTTATATTGCATGTAAAAAATATGTGTGTTATAGAACACGCTATATTGAATATGAATACGTATTTTATAATTTACTTGAAAGTTATCAATTGATTAATTTATTATTTCATAATTTTAGCATAGACAAAAACTATCGACATCGTTAAATATCTTCATTCAATCCTTAGCAAAGTGGGCCTCGATGAGTGTATCACTTTGCTTCGATAGTTTCAACATAGTAAATTACAGAGTGCTCAATTGAAATCCCGAACCGTCGTGTGCGAAGTGACGTTGATCACTCACGCAAGATCGCAAAGCGAAATGGTTTTTTACAGAATAGCCCTACTGGATTCGCCAGATGAGCGTACGACACGTTCTGGAAGACGAGTACGTTTTCCAGACTACTATCGCCCGTAGCACGGTCTCTGGAAGGGAGTGATGTGGGCTACTTAGTTAGCAAATAGTTACATATTATAAAATATTTATTTAATATATATTATAAAACATCATATTTACATATTACAATATCATACATTCAGTCACATACATAATTATTACACATTCAAATCAACACAAATATTAATTCTTTAAACTCACAAGCATAGTCGGGCGATACCCGTAGTATGCAGCGGGCCTAGTAAACTCTTATCGCTAGAACAAGAGATCGGTGCGGTGACGCACGCGCCGCTACCTGCTAACCTGCCCCGGCAGTCTAACGGATGAGCTCCACGCGATACAGTGTATTCGTTCCCGGCCGCGCTTACCTACTTTATGTTTATTTTAATGAACTTTTATAATTATATTTTGACAATATATTTATCCTACTTCTAACCACGTTTGCAATCATTCCGATGCCTTCACCTGTCGACCTACCAGAACAAGCAGTTAGCTTCAGCTTTTAATTGTTATTGTTACAATTGTATAATCTTTCTGATTAAATTAAATTCATCAATTTTATTGTTTACTAGCTGGCCCGGCGAACTTCGTACCACCTAACAGACAATGAATGTCGTGTTACCTTTTAGATGAACTTAATTTAGGCTTTTATAAACGTAATAAATGAATACAAAAGAGATATTAAGGTTATTAATGTATTATGGCAATACAGATATAGAATTAAAAAAATAATAATCAAGTACTTCAACCCCGTGTCAGTAAGACGATTAGGTATTTATGTAATTTTTGTTATGGAAAAGTTATAGCATATATGTATTTGACACGCATATTTGACAATCAATAAATATGTCAAACTGATTGACAAACAAATTGTCATTACGGACAGTATTTGACATTTTTTAAATCTACATGACTTGAATTCACAAAAACTTAAGTATTTTTATACCTGACACTGGCTAAATACACTAATCGTGTGGAGCCATAACTATACAGAAAATAATATGCGATAATGCGGTTTACCGTATCGATGGAATAAACAATTGAACATCAAATGATTGGCAGTTTTTTAACCCAGGAACATTTTGGCAAAATAGTTTGTCTTATATATTTTTTTCAGGTCAATTATTCATTGTTTTTAATACTTATTATCCTATTCCTGACAAAGACAATTCCAAAAATACAAAAATCATAAAAAATGGTACAGCTGTTCTTGAGTTATAAGTGAAGTAACTAACACGACTTTCTTTTATATATATAGATATGGGGGACAGCGCGTACGCAGTCCCCACTACCAAAAATTACGCGTCCGAGTTATCCACATTAGGGATAATCGCAGAGGTCAACCCAGCCGCAGTGCAATGGAAGGGCCTCGCTCTGGGGGAACCGCCTTCTTGATCACGGTGTCCCCTACGCCAGGTAAGTATGATTTCACTGCCGCGCCGTAACACTCCCTCAAAAACTCGGAGAATCTCGTCACCGCGATTCAGACGATCACCGCTCGTTTACTAGCGACATCTAGACTTTACTGTTAAAACTTTCTGCATTTCAGAAAGCCCACCTGTCAGACGATTTGACAGATTTCAAATTGAAAATGACAGTTGTATGTTTGAAAAAAGCGCCATCTAGCAGAATTACACTGAACTCATATATATATCTGGGTACCTGAACTGAATGGTAACTCGAATGGGAATATAAGCAAGTAACTTTATGTTCGCACAGCGCACCACCAAGTCATGGCAATGTTAGTACTATTCGATTTAAAGTATTATTATGGTAATTAAAACCAGTTACTGCACTTAAAGTGTTCAAACAATAAATAATAGTATGGTTCGGGCCCCCATCACATGAGTAAATTTGGTTTCATTCATCGAATCTCAATTCAATTCGTCAGAGTTCGGTATTTATTTCTGAATACATAAAATAAAAAGCCTAAAAGGCCGCAGACTAATGTTATTTTATAATTTATAAGCGCATTCACATATATTTGGCCACTGATTTTTTTTATATATGGTAGATGAGTAGTTAATAGGTAATTTCAATCCCTTAATAGGTAACAAATTTAAGGCACTTTAGGTAATAATTAATTTTCACTGGCTGTAGTCGTGGCCGTCTAGTGCATGAGGTGCCCTTACTTGTTATCAATAGGTACTTAGTTACGCTATCACATTCTATTGGCATCACTTGTAAATGAATGTTATGTGAGTGCATAATTTTATGTCAAATGTGCACAGTTTCATAAGCGTTATATTTATGCTGACCATGTTAACACTAACACTACTAGCCTAGCTATCCATCGTGGCATCGCCCACGTTAAAAAGTATACCACGTCACAGAATAATGAATAGTACAAGTAACCACGTTCCTATTCTACCCTATTGCTAATCTATTTGCAAAATGTCGGCCAAAATGGACTACTAATCTCTCGACCATTGAAAGGTGAAAAATAATAACATAAAAAACAAAAAATAAAGATGCAAAATAAAAGATCTAAGACTACACCAAAACAATTGATTTAAAATGATTAGGTTATTTACTTTAAAGTTTCTATGTAATTAATAACCATACCAAATTTCATTATATTTTAAGACATTGAGATCTGCCCCATGATTCTCAATCATTTGAAAACGTATTCGGATCCAGAAGCTTCATTTCTAATTCAAATTAGTAATATTATTGATAAATGCTGTGTGCTATTTTGTCGTGGAAACTTTTCAATTAAAATCACTAATTTTTTATTGCAATATCAAAAGTAACCGATTGGAGCATTGTGAAATGCTATATTAATTTTATTATTATAGTGAATTTAAGATCCAAGTTAAAGTAAAGGCATTTTCCGAAACCGAATTTGCTTTAGTAAAGAATGATTGAGAACAGACGTGCAATTTAGATTCTTTGAGATCCGACAATTATCTATATCTAGATATATCCAGATAAACACCTCAAACTTGCTAGGTACCTACGCGTTACCTGAAGGTACTCGTGGCATATAACGTCGGTTTTATTAGATTTTTAAATTATTTTAATTACATCTTCAACACACACAGCACATCGTCTTACCTTCGTAAAAAGCGATATATTACTAACTGATGAAAGCTTATTCGCTAGCAAATACTGACCCTATAAATATATTATAATACCTCTGGCATTTGTATAACATGAACACTGGTAGTGCGACTAAATTCAAAGTCGCTCAGCGAGCTATGGAATAAGCTATGCTCGGAGTTTCTCTGAAGGATCGAATTCGAAACGAGGTCATCCGTCAGAGAACCAAAGCTATCGACATAGCTCAAAGGATTAGCAAGCTGAAATGGCAGTGGACTGTTCAGAGCTAGTAAACAGGACAAGCACGACGCTCGCCTAAGGTAAGCGATGACGTCTACCTATAACAGATACAGCAGCATGCAAAATTCTGGACTGCCAGAATTTGCATCTCACTGCACTGCGCTTGTTACCTTGTGATGCCCTGTAATTTTACTGGACACCTTGCCATTTCAACCGAAAAACATTGATATGTCATGGCTGAAAATTAATTGGCAAAGTAGTGGTACCACCCCAGGCGGACTAGCAGAAGACCTACCACTACAAAAATGTCGTAGAACGCTGTGGTAAAACCGAAAACCGTTGGGGTAGACGAGCTCTAGAGTGGAGACCACGGCTCGGCAAATGTAGTGTAAGACGCCCTCCAGCTAGGTGTAGCAATAATATACGCAAACTGGCTGGCATCGGTTGGAAACGAATAGCTAAAGGTTTAGTTCAGTGGACGGAAATTGGCTGATTATGATGATTCGGTACACATTTTGTGGATTGCATATTACGTGAATTTGTTTTTAGTATAATGTATTTGTTAGGCGCTTGTACATATTGCTTTACCACGCCCATAAATACTGATTTCTATTATTTCACAGCGCCACTATAGAATCATTTGCTGCTTCTAAATTGTATCCATCTAAAAATGTACGACACGACTCTCAAGTAATAATTATGAACGTAGTTCCACACTTGACAGACAGATGTCACTGACAGTCGATGTAAATCTAATAATACGAAGCAAGCTAATCTTCATCTTAGTTCCTCAAAAACGCTTAGATGTCGCTAGTAAACGAGCGGAGATCTTCTGAATCGCGGTGACGAGATTCTCCGAGATATAGGGTACGGTCAAATGGTGAATACTAACGCTAAGACCTTACTTCATAGGATCATTTCTATAGTAAGTTCTTCCCAAGACCGACACTATACGAGAGTCGCGCCTAACCACGACGATGAGACGTGGCGCAGTGTCCTGAGCGTGAGGCGGGCGATGGGGGTCCATCATCAGCCCTCGATGATCGTTCACTTTCTTTCGGGGAGGCGTGGGATGCTGTCGCTTTCTGAGTGGTTAGGTATTTTTATAAACCCCTTTTACACATAATGGTACCCTTCCTTCCGTGCTTTATGCCGGTAATTCCGTAATCCATCAAGATATTACAGGAAAAATACTTCATGTATACGTAAATACGTTATGTTCCTTATATATAGACAGACAATCCATAATTCATATTATTTTGTCATTGTGCAACCTGTGTGTGGTACGCGTACTTTATGTGTTGTAGTGTAGACTAGATTATATAACTCTAATTCTGTCTGTACTGATTTTGCGACTAAACTATAAGTGTCGAATTTCAAATTATACATGCAAAAATATCTTTGATTGCGTTTCTCGCAGAAAAAATTGAAATTTAGATATTTTGAACTATGGACAGTGGTCTGTGAGCTTTAGCAATTTAGCTCCATGGTCATTGTACGCTTTGGACGTTACGCTCATTGGACATATTGCTAGTTTGACCATTTGTCATATTGTGCTCCTAAACCACTTCTTCTATACGAATGATACGACAGGTAATGCAAGCATAACTCGAAAGCACAACATTCTGAATTTAATGACATACCTATCAAAAGACTCGGGATCAAACGGACACGTTGGGCCTAACGTTTGATCCCGAGTCATAAGGATTGGTCATAAGCATTGGCTTGACTGTACTGTTTGTAAACAGTATTATTACCTGACAGTATTAAATTGTTACAGTATTTGAAATTGATCATCATCATTGGAGAATTGCTTTTATTATATTAAATACTAAGGAGGTACCTATTTCAATTTTAGATGATATAAATTTAGTCTGTCTGTCTGTCTCTCCGTCCGTATGTCACAGCCATTTTATTCCGAAACTGTTAGAACTACAGAATTGAAACTTGATAGGTAGATGAATTCTGTGAACCGCTTTCCGATTTTTATACAAAAATAGAAAATATAAAAGTTTAAGGGGCATCCCATACATGGGTATGGGATGCCCCCCCTTAACTGAAACAAAAAAAAAATTCTTCAAACCTATACGTGTGGGGTGGGGTGTCTATGGATAGGTCTTCAAAAATGACATTGAGGTTTCTAAAATCATTTTTTCTCAAAGTCAATCATTCGAAAGATAGGTGCGTCTAAAGAGGTAAAATGTGTGGTTTGAACGAGATACATTCAGCAGTTTTAGAGATATGGCGACCGCAAAGATAACATTGTTTTTCATACAAACACTATGAAAAACAAAGTTAATTTTGTAGTTGCGAAAAAACATTGTTATGGAATACTTAACTGTGTTACGGAACCCTACGAGTGCGAGTCCGACTTGCACTTGGCCAGTTTATTATTGATTTTATTTAGATTTTATTATCTGATGTTATAGAAACCATTATAATATACTTACACACTATGAGCAAATTTCAAGTCTATCTATTACGGTTTGTAAGATCGAGCATAAAGCGCCTGAAAAAAACACGTTTCTTGTATGAGCCCTTAAGCCGTCTTTTTTGTAACTTTATTCTATTTTTAGTATTTGTTATTATAGTCACCATAGTAATACATAATTTTTGAAGATTTCTAGTCTCTCTCTCTGTTATAATGATGAAATTATGAAATTCAACCATATTACGATCGTGTTACGATTTGAATTTCATAGTACGAAATTCAAATGTCACCGCGGATTCCGCTGCCGAAATAATTTACAGAATAGCCCTGCCCTACAGGTCATATGTCCTGATCGAAAATTCCTAAGACAGAGCGCAGGGCGCTTGCGCGAGGTGTAGTATTATTATCTTTTCTATGGTGAGGTGTCATTCCAATATACTCAAAAATGACGTGTTCATGTTTTCACTTCTGCCACTCCCGGAGAGCAACCCGTTGTTTTTTTTTTTGTTTGTATGTTACGCGATTACTCCGTCAATTGTGAACCGATTCGAATGATAATTTTCTTAATTGGTGGGATACATTCCCAAGGTAGGTCCTATTGTACTTAATTTCATTGAGATCTAATAAGTATCTCCCGAGATATGGCGATTAACGTCTCAAAGTTGCTACCGGAACCGACTAGCGCGGCACAGATGTCGTAGTCTGTCATTAATAGTTAGAAAATATGTATATATTCATAGTTTTTAAACTACCATAATTATGACGGACAACTTGGCCAAAAGTATTTATGAATTGGACATTCTGCTACTTTGAACCGCCGGTTTTTAGGGTTCCGTAGCCGAATGGCAAAAAACGGAACCCTTATAGATTCGTCATCTGTCTGTGTGTCTGTCTGTCCGTCCGTATGTCACAGCCATTTTATTCCGAAACTGTTAGGACTACAGAATTGAAACTCGGTAGGTAGATATATTCTATGAAACGCTTTCCGATTTTTATACAAAAATAAAAATCATTAAGTTTAAGGGGGGGCATCCCATACATGGAACTGAAATAAAAAAAATGTTTCTTCAAACCTATACATCTATGGCAGGCCTGTCGCACTCCGCGCTGTAGCTATGAAACTACAAGTACTTCCGCGCACCCTCTCGGGTCCATGTTCAGTCAGTTAAGTGTCACGCGCGCTCTCGATCGGCCGCGCGCCTTACTTGTACCTACCTCATTATTATATTCCTTGCTTACGATATTAACATACAAAAATATTATTCAGTATGTCTAAACGAAGGGCTACAAAGCATTGCGTAGCATACGTATATACATACTTATACGTTTTTACACTCATTTTCAATTGAACGTAGAAAATTATTTTCTACCGACTTTCCAAACAGAAGGAGGTTCTTAATTCGTCTTTGTGTGTATGTTACGCGATTACTCCGTCAATTGTGAACCGATTTGAATGATTTTTTTTAATCGGTAGAGTTCGTTGCCGAGGTGGTACCATTGTAATTTCGTCGAGATCTGATGATATCCAGAGATATGACGATAAACGTCTCAAACTTGCAACCGAAACTGACTCGCGCGGCATGGAAGTCGGTTGTTTTAGTTTTAACTATCTTAATTAAACTATCACATAAACTATCTTAATTAAAGTATAACTGTAGTACTTTTATCCTACCTCGACATTAAACGTGAATGTAGCACTTTAAATATACTCATTACATTGTTCTACCTTAAAGTATTCTGCTACCAATTAAAGGCTTCAATAAGTCATCTTATAACATTCAACCCTATAGGAGAGGCCACGAGTTGACCGAGTTATTCAGACTCTCGCTGTGCGGACTTACGGTGCATTTCACTGTGCGCAACACGCGGTTCATAGTTACTATTAGTTGATACTGTGACGCAAATTCAAGGTCGCACTCGAGGCGTGAAGCGCATTTTGAATGTTACCGACGTTGTAACTAGGTTTAATCTCGCCTTTTTGCTCTCAGGGAGTGCAATTTCTGTACTTGTACTATTCATTATTCTGTGTCTATGGATAGGTCTTTAACAATTACATTGAGGTTCCTAAAATATTTTTTTCTCAAAGTTAATTATTTGAAAGATAGGCGCGTCTAAAGTGGTAAAATTTGTGCCCGTCCTCCCTCTAACTTGGAGTGGGAGTGAAAAATCAAAAAAATATATATGCGCTAGATCTCAATAAAAACTAAAAACGAAAATTGGTTTGAACGAGTTTCAGTCAGCAGTTTTTAAGATATGGCGACCGCAAAGATAACTTTGTTTGTCATACAAACACTATGAAAAACAAAGTTAATTTGTTAGTTGCGAAAAATCATAGTTATAGAATACTTTACTATGTTAAGGAACCCTAAGAGTGCGAGTCCGACTTGCACTTGGCCAGTTTATTTTAAGGTAAAAAACGGGACCCTATTACTAAGTCTCCGCTGTCCGTCCGTCTGTCTGTCCATCTGTCACTAGGCTAATGAACCGTGATAGTCAGAGAGTTAAAATTTTTACAGATGTATTTCTGTTGCCGCTATAACAACAAATGCTAAAAAACAGAATGAAATAAATATTTAAGGGGGCTCCTAAACAACAAACGTGATTTTTTTGCTCGTTTTTGCTTGATATTGATAACGACAACAGGTAGACACTTTACATATTCACAGAATATTGATAACGACAACAGGTAGACACTTGACATATTCACAGAATATTGATAACGACAACAGGTAGACACTTGACATATGCACAGAATATTGAGTTATATTATTTACTATAAAAATAAATCATTAAATATTTAAGGGGGTTCCCATACAACAGACATGATCTTTTGCCGTTTTTAGGGTTCCGTATTGTAGAGAATGGTACGGAACTTCGTGCACGAGTCCGACTCGCACTTGGCCGGTTTTTTTTTATATCTGATATGCTAGCGTTTTACCATTATCTCGCTCAGTGGTAAGCGATGATGCGGTCGAGGATGGTAAGAATATGGCGGCAGATATTCTGCTTGGCAGTGGTAACCTGCTTTTTGGTAGCAAGTCAGACAAAATAATCAATATAATGTAAGTTTTGTGTAACAAGCAAGACGCTTCTAACGACACCTCATGTGTCATATTATGATTAGTAGCACAGATTATATAATAGTACGTAATTTGTAGTTCAGAAGTTATGAGGGAACAGATGAACATACATACATACTCGTACCCACATACCGGTCAAAAACATAACTCTCCTTTTTGCTTCGCCGTAGTCTTTTTAATTATAATTTTATTTTTAACCGACTTCAAAAAATGGAGAAGGTTTCTCAATTCGACCGTATGTTTTTTTTTTATGTTTGTTCGCGGATAACTTCATCGTTTATGAACCGATTTTGATTATTCTTTTTTTGTTGGAAAGGAAATGTCCCAGGTGTGGTATCATGTTAATTTTATTGAGGTCTGATTAGTATCTTCAGAGATATGGTGATAAACATTTCAAAATTGGTACTGAAAACTAATAACGCGGCATGGAAGTCGGTCCATTTTTAGTTTTTTAAACGATATTATTCTTATTCTTCACTTTACAGTTTTCATTATTATACCCACCTATCTCACACTCTCCACGTGCGAGTCGGTGCGAGCAATATTATTTTAGAGGAAAACGGATTACGGAAAGTATTCGTTTTCGCCTTACACCTTGTGCTCAGTTGCAATATTATATTTTATTCTGAACTTACAGCAAAATATGGGCTTTTAATTGTTATTGTTACAATTGCATAATCTTTCTGATTAAATTAAATTCATCAATTTTATTGCTTACTAGCTGGCCCGGCGAACTTCGTACCACCTAACAGACAATGAATGTCGTGTTACCTTTTAGATGAACTTAATTTAGGCTTTTATAAACGTAATAAATGAATACAAAAGAGATATTAAGTTTATTAATGTATTATGGCAATACAGATATAGAATTAAAAAAACAATAATCAATTACTTCAACCCCGTGTCAGTAAGACGATTAGGTATTTATGTAATTTTTGTTATGGAAAAGTTATAGCATATATGTATTTGGCACGCATATTTGACAATCAATAAATATGTCAAACAATTGTTATTACGGACAGTATTTGACATTTTTTAAATCTACATGACTTGAATTCACAAAAACTTGAAGTATTTTTATACCTGACATTGGCTAAATACACTAATCGAGTGGAGCCATAATTATACAGAAAATAATATGCGATAATGCGGTTTACCGTATCGATGGAATAAACAATTGAACATCAATTAATTGGCAGTTTTTTAACCCAGGAACATTTTGGCAAAATAGTTTGTCTTATATATTTTTTCAGGTCAATTATTCATTGTTTTTAATACTTATTCTCCTATTCCTGACAAAGACAATTCCAAAAATACAAAAATCATAAAAAATGGTACAGCTGTTCTTGAGTTATAAGTGTAGTAAATAACACGACTTTCTTTTATATATATAGATATGGGGGACAGCGCGTACGCAGTCCCCACTACCAAAAATTACGCGTCCGAGTTATCCACATTAGGGATAATCGCAGAGGTCAACCCAGCCGCAGTGCAATGGAAGGGCCTCGCTCTGGGGGAACCGCCTTCTTGATCACGGTGTCCCCTACGCCAGGTAAGTATGATTTCACTGCCGCGCCGTAACACTCCCTCGAAAACTCGGAGAATCTCGTCACCGCGATTCAGACGATCACCGCTCGTTTACTAGCGACATCTAGACTTTACTGTTAAAACTTTCTGCATTTCAGAAAGCCCACCTGTCAGACGATTTGACAGATTTCAAATTGAAAATGACAGTTGTATGTTTGAAAAAAGCGCCATCTAGCAGAATTACACTGAACTCATATATATATCTGGGTACCTGAACTGAATGGTAACTCGAATGGGAATATAAGCAAGTAACTTTATGTTCGCACAGCGCACCACCAAGTCATGGCAATGTTAGTACTATTCGATTTAAAGTATTATTATGGTAATTAAAACCAGTTACTGCACTTAAAGTGTTCAAACAATAAATAATAGTATGGTTCGGGCCCCCATCACATGAGTAAATTTGGTTTCATTCATCGAATCTCAATTCAATTCGTCAGAGTTCGGTATTTATTTCTGAATACATAAAATAAAAAGCCTAAAAGGCCGCAGACTAATGTTATTTTATAATTTATAAGCGCATTCACATATATTTGGCCACTGATTTTTTTTATATATGGTAGATGAGTAGTTAATAGGTAATTTCAATCCCTTAATAGGTAACAAATTTAAGGCACTTTAGGTAATAATTAATTTTCACTGGCTGTAGTCGTGGCCGTCTAGTGCATGAGGTGCCCTTACTTGTTATCAATAGGTACTTAGTTACGCAATCACATTCTATTGGCATCACTTGTAAATGAATGTTATGTGAGTGCATAATTTTATGTCAAATGTGCACAGTTTCATAAGCGTTATATTTATGCTGACCATGTTAACACTAACACTACTAGCCTAGCTATCCATCGTGGCATCGCCCACGTTAAAAAGTATACCACGTCACAGAATAATGAATAGTACAAGTAACCACGTTCCTATTCTACCCTATTGCTAATCTATTTGCAAAATGTCGGGCAAAATGGACTACTAATCTCTCGACCATTGAAAGGTGAAAAATAATAATATAAAAACAAAAAATAAAGATGCAAAATAAAAGATCTAAGACTACACCAAAACAATTGATTTAAAATGATTAGGTTATTTACTTTAAAGTTTCTATGTAATTAATAACCATACCAAATTTCATTATATTTTTAGACATTGAGATCTGCCCCATGATTCTCAATCATTTGAAAACGTATTCGGATCCAGAAGCTTCATTTCTAATTCAAATTAGTAATATTATTGATAAATGCTGTGTGCTATTTTGTCGTGGAAACTTTTCAATTAAAATCACTAATTTTTTATTGCAATATCAAAAGTAACCGATTGGAGCATTGTGAAATGCTATATTAATTTTATTATTATAGTGAATTTAAGATCCAAGTTAAAGTAAAGGCATTTTCCGAAACCGAATTTGCTTTAGTAAAGAATGATTGAGAACAGACGTGCAGTTTAGATTCTTTGAGATCCGACAATTATCTATATCTAGATATATCCAGATAAACACCTCAAACTTGCTAGGTACCTACGCGTTACCTGAAGGTACTCGTGGCATATAACGTCGGTTTTATTAGATTTTTAAATTATTTTAATTACATCTTCAACACACACAGCACATCGTCTTACCTTCGTAAAAAGCGATATATTACTAACTGATGAAAGCTTATTCGCTAGCAAATACTGACCCTATAAATATATTATAATACCTCTGGCATTTGTATAACATGAACACTGGTAGTGCGACTAAATTCAAAGTCGCTCAGCGAGCTATGGAATAAGCTATGCTCGGAGTTTCTCTGAAGGATCGAATTCGAAACGAGGTCATCCGTCAGAGAACCAAAGTTATCGACATAGCTCAAAGGATTAGCAAGCTGAAATGGCAGTGGACTGTTCAGAGCTAGTAAACAGGACAAGCACGACGCTCGCCTAAGGTAAGCGATGACGTCTACCTATAACAGATACAGCAGCATGCAAAATTCTGGACTGCCAGAATTTGCATCTCCCTGCACTGCGCTTGTTACCTTGTGATGCCCTGTAATTTTACTGGACACCTTGCCATTTCAACCGAAAAACATTGATATGTCATGGCTGAAAATTAATTAGCAAAGTAGTGGTACCACCCCAGGCGGACTAGCAGAAGTCCTACCACTACAAAAATGTCGTAGAACGCTGTGGTAAAACCGAAAACCGTTGGGGTAGACGAGCTCTAGAGTGGAGACCACGGCTCGGCAAATGTAGTGTAAGACGCCCTCCAGCTAGGTGTAGCAATAATATACGCAAACTGGCTGGCATCGGTTGGAAACGAATAGCTAAAGGTTTAGTTCAGTGGACGGAAATTGGCTGATTATGATGATTCGGTACACATTTTGTGGATTGAATATTACGTGAATTTGTTTTTAGTATAATGTATTTGTTAGGCGCTTGTACATATTGCTTTACCACGCCCATAAATACTGATTTCTATTATTTCAAAGCGCCACTATAGAATCATTTGCTGCTTCTAAATTGTATCCATCTAAAAATGTACGACACGACTCTCAAGTAATAATTATGAACGTAGTTCCACACTTGACAGACAGATGTCACTGACAGTCGATGTAAATCTAATAATACGAAGCAAGCTAATCTTCATCTTAGTTCCTCAAAAACCCTTAGATGTCGCTAGTAAACGAGCGGAGATCTTCTGAATCGCGGTGACGAGATTCTCCGAGATATAGGGTACGGTCAAATGGTGAATACTAACGCTAAGACCTTACTTCATAGGATCATTTCTATAGTAAGTTCTTCCCAAGACCGACACTATACGAGAGTCGCGCCTAACCACGACGATGAGACGTGGCGCAGTGTCCTGAGCGTGAGGCGGGCGATGGTGGTCCATCATCAGCCCTCGATGATCGTTCACTTTCTTTCGGGGAGGCGTGGGATGCTGTCGCTTTCTGAGTGGTTAGGTATTTTTATAAACCCCTTTTACACATAATGGTACCCTTCCTTCCGTGCTTTATGCCGGTAATTCCGTAATCCATCAAGATATTACAGGAAAAATACTTCATGTATACGTAAATACGTTATGTTCCTTATATATAGACAGACAATCCATAATTCATATTATTTTGTCATTGTGCAACCTGTGTGTGGTACGCGTACTTTATGTGTTGTAGTGTAGACGTTGATTATATAACTCTAATTCTGTCTGTACTGATTTTGCGACTAAACTATAAGTGTCGAATTTCAAATTATACATGCAAAAATATCTTTGATTGCGTTTCTCGCAGAAAAAATTGAAATTTAGATATTTTGAACTATGGACAGTGGTCTGTGAGCTTTAGCAATTTAGCTCCATGGTCATTGTACGCTTTGGACGTTACGCTCATTGGACATATTGCTAGTTTGACCATTTGTCATATTGTGCTCCTAAACCACTTCTTCTATACGAATGATACGACAGGTAATGCAAGCATAACTCGAAAGCACAATATTCTGAATTTAATGACATACCTATCAAAAGACTCGGGATCAAACGGACACGTTGGGCCTAACGTTTGATCCCGAGTCATAAGGATTGGTCATAAGCATTGGCTTGACTGTACTGTTTGTAAACAGTATTATTACCTGACAGTATTAAATTGTTACAGTATTTGAAATTGATCATCATCATTGGAGAATTGCTTTTATTATATTAAATACTAAGGAGGTACCTATTTCAATTTTAGATGATATAAATTTAGTCTGTCTGTCTGTCTCTCCGTCCGTATGTCACAGCCATTTTATTCCGAAACTGTTAGAACTACAGAATTGAAACTTGATAGGTAGATGAATTCTGTGAACCGCTTTCCGATTTTTATACAAAAATAGAAAATATAAAAGTTTAAGGGGCATCCCATACATGGGTATGGGATGCCCCCCCTTAACTGAAACAAAAAAAAAATTCTTCAAACCTATACGTGTGGGGTGGGGTGTCTATGGATAGGTCTTCAAAAATGACATTGAGGTTTCTAAAATCATTTTTTCTCAAAGTCAATCATTCGAAAGATAGGTGCGTCTAAAGAGGTAAAATGTGTGGTTTGAACGAGATACATTCAGCAGTTTTAGAGATATGGCGACCGCAAAGATAACATTGTTTTTCATACAAGCACTATGAAAAACAAAGTTAATTTTGTAGTTGCGAAAAAACATTGTTATGGAATACTTAACTGTGTTACGGAACCCTACGAGTGCGAGTCCGACTTGCACTTGGCCAGTTTATTATTGATTTTATTTAGATTTTATTATCTGATGTTATAGAAACCATTATAATATACTTACACACTATGAGCAAATTTCAAGTCTATCTATTACGGTTTGTAAGATCGAGCATAAAGCGCCTGAAAAAAACACGTTTCTTGTATGAGCCCTTAAGCCCTCTTTTTTGTAACTTTATTCTATTTTTAGTATTTGTTATTATAGCGGACATAGTAATACATAATTTTTGAAGATTTCTAGTCTCTCTCTCTGTTATAATGATGAAATTATGAAATTCAACCATATTACGATCGTGTTACGATTTGAATTTCATAGTACGAAATTCAAATGTCACCGCGGATTCCGCTGCCGAAATAATTTACAGAATAGCCCTGCCCTACAGGTCATATGTCCTGATCGAAAATTCGTAAGACAGAGCGCAGGGCGCTTGCGCGAGGTGTAGTATTATTATCTTTTCTATGGTGAGGTGTCATTCCAATATACTCAAAAATGACGTGTTCATGTTTTCACTTCTGCCACTCCCGGAGAGCAACCCGTTGTTTTTTTTTTTGTTTGTATGTTACGCGATTACTCCGTCAATTGTGAACCGATTCGAATGATAATTTTCTTAATTGGTGGGATACATTCCCAAGGTAGGTCCTATTGTACTTAATTTCATTGAGATCTAATAAGTATCTCCCGAGATATGGCGATTAACGTCTCAAAGTTGCTACCGGAACCGACTAGCGCGGCACAGATGTCGTAGTCTGTCATTAATAGTTAGAAAATATGTATATATTCATAGTTTTTAAACTACCATAATTATGACGGACAACTTGGCCAAAAGTATTTATGAATTGGACATTCTGCTACTTTGAACCGCCGGTTTTTAGGGTTCCGTAGCCGAATGGCAAAAAACGGAACCCTTATAGATTCGACATCTGTCTGTCTGTCCGTCCGTATGTCACAGCCATTTTATTCCGAAACTGTTAGGACTACAGAATTGAAACTCGGTAGGTAGATATATTCTATGAACCGCTTTCCGATTTTTATACAAAAATAAAAATCATAAAGTTTAAGGGGGGGCATCCCATACATGGAACTGAAACAAAAAAAAATGTTTCTTCAAACCTATACATCTATGGCAGGCCTGTCGCACTCCGCGCTGTAGCTATGAAACTACAAGTACTTCCGCGCACCCTCTCGGGTCCATGTTCAGTCAGTTAAGTGTCACGCGCGCTCTTGATCGGCCGCGCGCCTTACTTGTACCTACCCATTATTATATTCCTTGCTTACGATATTAACATACAAAAATATTATTCAGTATGTCTAAACGAAGGGCTACAAAGCATTGCGTAGCATACGTATATACATACTTATACGTTTTTACACTCATTTTCAATTGAACGTAGAAAATTATTTTCTACCGACTTTCCAAACAGAAGGAGGTTCTTAATTCGTCTTTGTGTGTATGTTACGCGATTACTCCGTCAATTGTGAACCGATTTGAATGATTTTTTTAAATCGGTAGAGTTCGTTGCCGAGGTGGTACCATTGTAATTTCGTCGAGATCTGATGATATCCAGAGATATGACGATAAACGTCTCAAACTTGCAACCGAAACTGACTCGCGCGGCATTGAAGTCGGTTGTTTTAGTTTTAACTATCTTAATTAAACTATCTAAATTAAAGTATAACTGTAGTACTTTTATCCTACCTCGACATTAAACGTGAATGTAGCACTTTAAATGTACTCATTACATTGTTCTACCTTAAAGTATTCTGCTACCAATTAAAGGCTTCAATAAGTTATCTTATAACATTCAACCCTATAGGAGAGGCCGCGAGTTGACCGAGTTATTCAGACTCTCGCTGTGCGGACTTACGGTGCATTTCACTGTGCGCAACACGCGGTTCATAGTTACTATTAGTTGATACTGTGACGCAAATTCAAGGTCGCACTCGAGGCGTGAAGCGCATTTTGAACGTTACCGACGTTGTAACTAGGTTTAATCTCGCCTTTTTGCTCTCAGGGAGTGCAATTTCTGTACTTGTACTATTCATTATTCTGTGTCTATGGATAGGTCTTTAACAATTACATTGAGGTTCCTAAAATATTTTTTTCTCAAAGTTAATTATTTGAAAGATAGGCGCGTCTAAAGTGGTAAAATTTGTGCCCCTCCTCCCTCTAACTTGGAGTGGGAGTGAAAAATCTAAAAAGAATATATACGGTAGATCTCAATAAAAACTAAAAACGAAAATTGGTTTTGATTTTTTGATTGAAAATTGGAATTGAACGAGATTCAGTCAGCAGTTTTTGAGATATGGCGACCGCAAAGATAACTTTGTTTTTCATACAAACACTATGAAAAACAAAGTTAATTTGTTAGTTGCGAAAAATCATAGTTATAGAATACTTTGCTATGATAAGGAACCCTAAGAGTGCGAGTCCGACTTGCACTTGGCCAGTTTATTTTAAGGTAAAAAACGGGACCCTATTACTAAGTCTCCGCTGTCCGTCCGTCTGTCTGTCCATCTGTCACTAGGCTAATGAACCGTGATAGTCAGAGAGTTAAAATTTTTACAGATGTATTTCTGTTGCTGCTATAACAACAAATGCTAAAAAACTTAATGAAATAACTATTTAAGGGGGCTCCTAAACAACAAACTGGTTTTGTTTGCTCGTTTTTGCTTGATATTGATAACGACAACAGGTAGACACTTGACATATTGATAACGACAACAGGTAGACACTTGACATATTGATATAGACAACAGGTAGACACTTGACATATTCACAGAATATTGATAACGACAACAGGTAGACACTTGACATATTGATAACGACAACAGGTAGACACTTGACATATTCACAGAATATTGATAACGACAACAGGTAGACACTTTACATATTCACAGAATATTGATAACGACAACAGGTAAACACTTGACATATTGATAACGACAACAGGTAGACACTTGACATATTGATAAAGACAACAGGTAGACACTTGACATATTCACAGAATATTGATAACGACAACAGGTAGACACTTGACATATTGATAACGACAACAGGTAGACACTTGACATATTCACAGAATATTGATAACGACAACAGGTAGACACTTTACGTATTCACAGAATATTGATAACGACAACAGGTAGACACTTGACATATTCACAGAATATTGATAACGACAACAGGTAGACACTTGACATATGCACAGAATATTGAGTTATATTATTTACTATAAAAATAAATCATTAAATATTTAAGGGGGTTCCCATACAACAGACATGATCTTTTGCCGTTTTTAGGGTTCCGTATTGTAGAGAATGGTACGGAACCTTCGTGCACGAGTCCGACTCGCACTTGGCCGGTTTTTTTTTATATCTGATATGCTAGCGTTTTACCATTATCTCGCCCAGTGGTAAGCGATGATGCGGTCGAGGATGGTAAGAATATGGCGGCAGATATTCTGCTTGGCAGTGGTAACCTGCTTTTTGGTAGCAAGTCAGACAAAATAATCAATATAATGTAAGTTTTGTGTAACAAGCAAGACGCTTCTAACGACACCTCATGTGTCATATTATGATTAGTAGCACAGATTATATAATAGTACGTAATTTGTAGTTCAGAAGTTATGAGGGAACAGATGAACATACATACATACTCGTACCCACATACCGGTCAAAAACATAACTCTCCTTTTTGCTTCGCCGTAGTCTTTTTAATTATAATTTTATTTTTAACCGACTTCAAAAAATGGAGAAGGTTTCTCAATTCGACCGTATGTTTTTTTTTAATGTTTGTTCGCGGATAACTTCATCGTTTATGAACCGATTTTGATTATTCTTTTTTTGTTGGAAAGGAAATGTCCCAGGTGTGGTATCATGTTAATTTTATTGAGGTCTGATTAGTATCTTCAGAGATATGGTGATAAACATTTCAAAATTGGTACTGAAAACTAATAACGCGGCATGGAAGTCGGTCCATTTTTAGTTTTTTAAACGATATTATTCTTATTCTTCACTTTACAGTTTTCATTATTATACCCACCTATCTCACACTCTCCACGTGCGAGTCGGTGCGAGCAATATTATTTTAGAGGAAAACGGATTACGGAAAGTATTCGTTTTCGCCTTACACCTTGTGCTCAGTTGCAATATTATATTTTATTCTGAACTTACACCAAAATATGGGCTTTTAATTGTTATTGTTACAATTGTATAATCTTTCTGATTAAATTAAATTCATCAATTTTATTGCTTACTAGCTGGCCCGGCGAACTTCGTACCACCTAACAGACAATGAATGTCGTGTTACCTTTTAGATGAACTTAATTTAGGCTTTTATAAACGTAATAAATGAATACAAAAGAGATATTAAGTTTATTAATGTATTATGGCAATACAGATATAGAATTAAAAAAACAATAATCAATTACTTTCAACCCCGTGTCAGTAAGACGATTAGGTATTTATGTAATTTTTGTTATGGAAAAGTTATAGCATATATGTATTTGGCACGCATATTTGACAATCAATAAATATGTCAAACAATTGTCATTACGGACAGTATTTGACATTTTTTAAATCTACATGACTTGAATTCACAAAAACTTGAAGTATTTTTATACCTGACTCTGGCTAAATACACTAATCGTGTGGAGCCATAATTATGGCTCCACACGATGTATAATTATACAGAAAATAATATGCGATAATGCGGTTTACCGTATCGATGGAATAAACAATTGAACATCAAATAATTGGCAGTTTTTTAACCCAGGAACATTTTGGCAAAATAGTTTGTCTTATATATTTTTTTCAGGTCAATTATTCATTGTTTTTAATACTTATTATCCTATTCCTGACAAAGACAATTCCAAAAATACAAAAATCAAAAAATGGTACAGCTGTTCTTGAGTTATTAGTGTAGTAACTAACACGACTTTCTTTTATATATATAGATATGGGGGACAGCGCGTACGCAGTCCCCACTACCAAAAATTACGCGTCCGAGTTATCCACATTAGGGATAATCGCAGAGGTCAACCCAGCCGCAGTGCAATGGAAGGGCCTCGCTCTGGGGGAACCGCCTTCTTGATCACGGTGTCCCCTACGCCAGGTAAGTATGATTTCACTGCCGCGCCGTAACACTCCCTCGAAAACCCGGAGAATCTCGTCACCGCGATTCAGCCGAACGCCGCTCGTTTACTAGCGGCATCTAGAGCTTACGGCCAAAATTTTCTGCATATCGGAAAGCCCACCTGTCAGAAGGTTTGACAGATGTCAAATTGAAGATGATTGTTGTTTGTTTTAGAATATCGTCATCTAGCAGAATTACACTGAACTTTTGTATATATTATCTCGGTACGTAATCTCTCTAATCTCTAATCTAATCTCGGTATGTAAATGTAAACAATTTTGTGTTCGCACCACTTAGTACGAAAGTGTTATTATAATCTACGAATAAATAATAAGTCATTCATAATATGATAATAATGTATATTCATAATATGATAATAATGTATGGTTAATGTGATCCGTTATCACCTGGTTATTACACAGTTTTACGCAATCAAACATTTCTATTCTATTATATTCTTTACACACAAGAGTTCGGGCACAGAATAAATACATACTTGGTATTCATTTATGGAATGTGGAGCTGTTATGAATGTATTTCGGGCCCCATTTTGGTTTCATTCTTCGAATCTCAATCCAATATTATTTCTGAATAAATAATAAACTGGCCAAGTACGAGTCGGCACTAGTAGGGTTCCGATCGTAAAAAATTGCCAGAATTTTGCATTCCGCTGTATCTGTAATAGGTAGACGTCATCGCTTACCATCAGGCGAGTGTCGTGCTTGTACCTTTTACCATAAAATATTACTAAAAAATAAAATAACCTGAAATAACACGTTTGTTGTATGGAGACCCCCTTTAATTATTAATTTTATTTAGTTTTTATTATTTGATGTTAAAGCAACTAATGTTATACACATTATGAGCTTATTCCGAGCTTATTACGATTTGTAAGATCGAGCATAATTTTTAGCAAATTTTTAAAGCTTTACTTTATGCTGTTTTTAGTATTTTCATTGTTTTTTATATCTTATACGCTAGCGTTTGACCACTATCTCACCTGTTGGTAAGTGATGATGCGGTCGAAGATGGTAAGCACGCTAGGCCTAGAATGGGAACTGGCCCTCAAGGATAGCTGCCGGAACACATTAGATGTTTGTTGACAGATTTTGACAGATTAAGTCTCAGTAATAGGGTTCCTTTGGTACCCTTTGGGTATCGGATCGGAACCCTAAAAGTGGCTGATTAGCCTTTGCGGCCTTTCCGTTTATGTAGATAATTTATAAGTTGGTTAACAAAGAAACTTTCAGTATTCAGTGTTTACTTAATTTGCAAAAACAATGAACAATTTATAGAGATAAATTTAGTCTACAACTACCTAGTAGAATACTTATAACTGTTGTGTTGTTGGCATGTACCATGTATTATAACGGTGGACGCAAATATAATTAATAAATATATATATTGAAATATACTTAATGACAATAGCAACCATACCCTTTTATAGGGAAAACAAATAAGACATTTAAAATTTACCTAAATTATTGAGATTTATTTTTATCTATCTAGCTGTGCAAGTGACTTGGCCCGCAGAAGAAACTACTTTTATTTAAGTATTTACAACTTTTTTATCAAACACAACTTGACCTGGTAATTCCAAACACAACAAAAAAAGATCCAAATCCAATTATACAATTTTATCCCAAATAAATGTTTACATTTACATTCTTAATCGCGTTTAAAATACTTATATAATGTTGATAAAGTCATCATCATCTTCCTACTCTTATCCCACTTAAGTGGGGTCGGTGCAACATCTCATTCTCTTCCATTTGGATCTGTCCGCAGTCATTTCCGCATCCACTCCTTTTACGTCCATGTCTTCTATCACACACTTCATCCACACTTTTTTCGGTCTTCCTCTTCCTCTATAGCCGTCCACGTTCATGTCCATTGCCCGAAGATGGCGGGAAACCATCAACAAAAACATTCCCGACGAGGGTTAACGTCAGGCAGGCAGCCGGTTATAAAAATATTTCCGAAACCTAAAGCAACATGAGAGGTACGAAAGGGTACGAAATATGTTGATAAAGTAAACTTTTATTTCTCTTATTACTTATTATTAGCTACGTATCGCGGTTTCGCGCACGTTTACTATGTTCCTACTTTACCTTATTGTCAATCTAATCGCAAAATGTCGACCAAAGTGGTTAAGCCGGTGGACTAGTGAAAGGTGAAAAATAAGCAAATTAAAAAAAACCAATACTTACAGTCATTTGAAAAAAACCTTTTAAACAAGGAAAGAAAGAAAGGAAGCAATTTCAAATACTGGACGCATCAGCAGATAAGCCTTTATTCATCAAAAGATGAACATGAAGAAACAAGTTTGTAAATTTTATTTTTGCTCTCCTGTAAAGTAATACTTACAAAATCCTCGTTCTTATAACAAGAGCCTTATACTGATAACAGACTTTGTGCCCTAGTAGCGTTAAGCAACATTTTTAAAGCATTATGCCTTATTTCAAGGTACGCATTTGTACTTCCAGCTCTATGCATCAAATCATTAAAGATTATGAGCCGTATTTCACCTTCAACTTTTATGCATTTTAAAATGTTTTACCATACATACTGGACGCATCAGCAGATAAGACTTTAGGTATGCAAAAAAAAATATGGAGAAAAAGGAGTGTGTGTACTTATGTACACGCGTTAGAAGTTATACTTCTGTGGCGTATGGAAAAAAATAACTAAAATGCAGTAGTGATTAACGATAAATATTAAAATTAATCAAATAGATTTTATTTAAATAAAAAAGGTTTTATTAACGTAAAAATATGACGTTAAATATGACATATACAACTTGAACATAGTCATGCCACCTAGAACTAACTTCACGGTGTAGAATTTAGGTCTCGGTGTGCGCGCGCATCGTACCACCTAGAACTAACTTCACGGTGTTCAATTTAGGTGTCGGTGTGCGCACGCATCTTAAAAATTCACTCTCATCATTGTTCTTTCATTTTATTTTTGCTCTCCTGTAAAGTAAGAGTTTTATGCATCCGACTTAATGCATCTGATGTTGAGATTTATGATTAAAATAAAATTGTTGATGAAATGTTCAGTGACGCATCATTATCAGCCTGTGTCAGTCCACTGCTGATCGTAGGCCTCTCCCAAGATGCGCCACCGGGCTAGGGACGCAATATTACACAATTGCACAGAATAATGAATAGTACAAACAATTGTAGAAGGTATTTTATGTGCCTAATCTGTGATATTTACATTTATCGTTCAAGTATTTCAATCTTATTTGTTCAATTTAAGACCTTTGACTTACAAAGCTGGGTATACATTTAAAAAATACAACGTGGGTGCATTTCAGCGTCATATTAGGTACTTTAATAATATTAATTATTCGGTCGGGACATATTTGTGGAGTGTGCACATTATATGAATTTGTTTTTAGTATAATGTATTTGTTACGCGCTTGTACACATAATTTATAATTCAAATATCGCATTTTAAGGACAACGACGCCCATAAATACTGATTTCTTTCATTTCACAGCGCACCTACAGTATCATATGCTGCTTCTAAATTTTATCCATCTAAAAATGTATGCCACAACTCGCACGTAAAAATTACGAACGTAGTTCCACACATGGCAGACAGATGTCACTGACAGTTGATGTAAATCTAATTATACGAAGCAAAGTTAATCTTCATATTAGTTCCTGAATAACCCTTAGATGTCGCTAGTAAACGAGCGGAGATCTTCTGAATCGCGGTGACGAGATTCTCCGAGATATAGGGTACCGTCAAATTGTGAACATTAACATCAAGACCTTACTTCATAGGATCATTTCTATAGTAAGTTCTTCCCAAGACCGACACTATACGAGAGTCGCGCCTAACCACGACGATGAGACGTGGCGCAGTGTCCTGAGCGTGAGGCGGGCGATGGTGGTCTATCATCAGCCCTCGATGATCGTTCACTTCCTTTCGGGGAGGCGTGGGATGCTGTCGCTTTCTGAGTGGTTGGGTATTTTTAAACCCCTGTTAACTCATGTGGAATCTCCTCCCCAGCCTCATGCCGGTGGTTGTTGCTCGGAAGTAGTTATCTATCTAGAAGTTACAGATCCAATTCCTTCCTACCTATCCTATCCCCCCTTCCTTGACTCATGCCGACGGTAGTAATCTATTAAGAAATTACAGAATAAATACTTTTTTTTTTTAGTTTTATTACACACACGATTAGTGCGGCAAATACTTTTTAAATACGTAAAATAAGTATTGTTCCTTTCCTTTGGCAATGCATTACTTCATATTATTTTGTCATTGTTAATTGTGAATGCCCTGTGTGTGTGTGTGTGTGCTTTATGTCTTGTAGACGTTGATGTATTAAAAACTTCTCGACAAATTTCGTTAAAATTTAAATGGGGCCACCTGCATGGCCTTATCCCCGGGGGAAAGATAAAATTATTTCCCTGTTTTTCGCCACTGACAGGAGATCAACACAACAATTTAAAAACGCTTGGTGAAGTTTAACCCCGAATTTTGATTTTGTTTCGTATTAAACAGTTTAAAAAGAATTGATTTAAAAGTCAGCGGGCGTTTATGTCGAAAAACTTTACTTATAATTTACCTTCTCCACCAAACAAAACACGGATAGGTGGAAAGACAAAATAGTCCCCTTGCCATGCTAGCCCTGCCGGGAACGGTACCCTTTGAAACAAAAAATAATTTTCCAAGTCGGTACCTATTTTGTAAAGTCGGTTAAAAATATTTATATTATTTGTAGTATAATAGTTATAACTGAAATAGCTTAAATTATGTTACGTATGTATGTATGTATGTTACTCCAAGTATAATTAGAATTTTAGACGTTAGCTTAGACAATATACATATGTCGTATGTGGTCTAATATTTATTACCAATGTTATTACAATACAATAGACTATTATATATATATATATATAAAGATATATAGACTATAAGATATATAGATATATATATAGACTATACGTAGGTATTTTCAAACGACTTCCAGAAAGAAGGAGGATTTTTTTGTGTGTATGTTACGCGATTACTCCGTCAATTGTGAACCGATTCGAATGATTATTTTTTTAATTGGCAGGGTACATTTCCAAGGTAGTCAAATTTTAATTTCATCGAGATTTGATAAGTATCTCCAGAGATATGATGACAAACGTCTAAAACTTGCTACTCGCGCGGTATGGAAATCGGTTGTTTTAGTTTTTAAACTATTTTTATTATTGTAGGTGTACCTACATACTGTAATATATATTGTAATAGTAAAATAAGAAAATTTGTTTTCCGTCAGCGCATGCGCTACTTTCCATATCAGATTGTATTTTTTAACCGACTTCAAAAAAAGGAGGAGGTTTCTCAATTCGACCGTATATTTTTTTTTTTTTTTTTTTTTATGTTTGTTCGGGGATAACTTCGTCATTTATGCACCGATTTTGATTATTCTTTTTTTGTTCGAAAGGAGATATCCCAAGTGTGTTACCATGGTAATTTTATCGAGGTCTGATAAGTATCTCCAGAGATATTGAGATAAACATCTCAAAATTGGTACTGAAAATGAACATTGAAGTCGGTTCTTTTTTAGTTTTTAAACGATATTATAATTAGGTATATTTAATCTGGAGGTATTTCAATCGCACGTGACCAGTACCTATCTTCTAGGCAGCGACCTGATTGTAAACGTAATATGCTCATCACAGGTGACAGGAGCATATTATATCGATGTTCCACTTGACTTGCTACTTAAAATAATTTATGATCGTACAAAAGTTATGCGTGGTCATTCATTATAATCAGTGACTAATCAATCAATCATCCCCTGTTTTTCTACCCTTTAGGTTGGATTTTTTTTCCAAATTTATATCTGACAACTTTGAGGTATACCCTCATCTAATAAAAAAAGAATTACTTATCAAAATCGGACCTCTCTGTAAAATTTTTTGTCTGATTATACACACAAAAAACAACGGGTTGCACTCCGGGAGTGCCGGCAGAAGTGAAAACTTGAACACGTCATTTTTAGGGTTCCGTAGTCCTGAGTCCTGACAAGGAACCCTTATAGTTTCGTCATGTCCGTCTGTCTGTCTGTCCGAGGTTTTGCTAAAAGACCGTTAATACTAGAAAGCTGTAATTTTGTGGGGGTATGTATATATATTACGCCGACAAAGTACTGAAATAAAATTGTAAAAAATATTTTTTTTTAAGGTAGCTCCCCTATATGAGAAGTGGGGATGGATTTTTTTTTCATCGTCTACCCCATCGTGTAATGACGGGGTATCGTTGAATAGGTCTTTTAAAATGACTTAAGGGTTGCTAATACCATTTTTCGATTGAATGCTCCATTTACAAAATATTAAACTTAAAGTGCAAATTTTTGTTCCAGTAGGGGTTCTCCCCCCCCCCCTCTAAAAGCTAAACTGCTGGCTTGAAAAATCTGGAAAAACTCGTGATAATAGCGCATTTCATGAACTTTAAAGGAAAATTATAGCGGTTGAGATAACTTTATTAGTTTAGCAGTAATAGTCGTTGATCTTGGGTGTTGGATAATTTTGTACCAAATACAAAATCCTTAGAATAAATCCTTCAAAGTGACAAAGACGGAGTACCTAGTTGCTTGTTTATAACGGGTAAAGACTTGCATTGAATAACAGGCTACTACGGAACCCTACACTGGGCGTGGCCCGACACGCACTTGGCCGGTTATTGAATATTTTGGAATGACACCTCGCGCAAGCGCCCTCGCTCCGTTTTACGAATTTTCGATCAGGACACGTGATCTGACGCGAGTTTAACATTTTTTACCCATCCCAAGAAAAGTGCACAACGCCGCTAAAGAAGTTTTCACTGCAAAACTGGCGAGCGGCGACGAATCTTCACAGTGACGTCACACGCTCCCACCACGTACATTAATTATCTTCTAACGACAGGAACGGCATAATTATGTTCATTACTTAATATCTTCGTAAGTAGGTTATGGTCCAATTTGGATCATTGAAAAAGATATATCATTCTTATGTCATACAGAATAACGTGGATATTAGTTTTATTGAAATTGCTATTATTGTACTGGTCCTCATTCTCTAGATGAAAGGGACACTTATGAAAGGCACAATTTTTTTACAATTTTCGAATGTTTACAACACTTATTTGCCTTTTGTTAAATTTGTTATCTATATCTACACCTACACCATAGCTACTAATAATAATTCTGTGACCATAAAACAGTTTTAGTAGGCACCTAGAGAATCATCTACTCACAGAACACTATTACTCACGGGGAGCATTTACTATTCTTGTGACACCAAGAATAAATACGTTGGTAATAAAATAGTGTTAAAGTAATGTATGTTCCCCTTCAAAGATGTCACGAATTGTCCTACTAAAAGTCCTACTTCACTCATGTTTTTACAGTAACTATTTAAGGTGACTGAAAAAGTCCTACATTCTTGCGCTAGAGGGCGCTAAACTAAACGCATAACTAGATCTATTTAGCATCCTCTACTAGATTGTAGGTAGTATTCTCAATAGCGGCTAGCTTCAAGTGTAAATATAGTTCTTCAACCTCTAGATGTCTTGAAATGCTGTTATAAAACAAAATTTATATTGCATTTATTAATATTTTAACATAAATAAAAATAAAAAAATTAGCAAGGGCCGGGGACGTAAAGATGAATAAAAGTTCAGTATAATATTACTAGATGACGCTTTTCTAAAACATACAACTATCAACATCTTCAATTTGACATCTGTCAAACCGTCTGACAGGTGGGCTTTCTGATATGCAGATAGTTTTGCCAGTAAGCCTTAGATGTCGCTAGTAAACGAGCGGCATTCGGCTGAATCGCGGTGACGAGATTCTCCGCGATTTCGAGGGGGTGTTACAGTGCGATAGAGAAATCATACTTACCTGGCGTAGGGGACACCGTGATCAAGAAGGCGGTTCCCCCAGAGCGAGGCCCTTCCATTGCACTGCGGCTGGGTTGACCTCTGCGATTATCCCTAATGTGGATAACTCGGACGCGTAATTTTTGGTAGTGGGGACTGCGTACGCGCTGTCCCCCATGTAATATTAAATAATAGACGAGCGAGTGTAACTAAGTTCATCTATGATGTCGATTAAGTTAAGTAATAATTATAGTAGAGCACCGCTAGGCGAAAACTTTGAGCAATTAGTTGTCCGGTCACTTATCCCATAACGTGACCCAATGACCATTTAATTTATTTTTTCAGTCAAAACGGAACATTACTAAAAAAAACGAGAAATTCGCGTAGCTATTGGCTAAAGAACAAATTAATTACAAATGATCGAAACATGTCGACTAGCAAAAAAAACGGAATAGCGAGAAATTGACGTGGCTATTGGCTAATAAAGAAATTAGTATCGATTAATCCAATCATATCGCCTATCTGCCTACCAGGCTGCATCGCGGTGACGCGTTGCTAGGGTAACCTAGGTAGGGCTCGAGGCTCTCATGTCTTTTATTTTCGTTTTTCGAAAAACGGGACAATTATGCGTCCCAGAGATTGTTTTGGGGACACCGGGACAGATTACCTACAAAAGGGACGGTCCCGTTCAAAACGGGACGTCTGGTCACGTTACTTATCCAGCAATCTTTAATCAAAGAATAATGAATAGTACAAGATAATAGTGAATTTGTATTGTATAGATTATATTTAAATAAAGCATACTATCCTAATACTAGGTAAACGTGACAACTGACAATACTTTGTCTTCAGTCTTGACCGAACCTCTTTCAAATTACTGCATTTTCTAATTTGAGATTTGGTTTGTAAAAATTCGTCAAAATTGACTATTATAATACTTATTAAAATTATACCAATATATTATAGTAATTTTATATAAGGCTAATTAAAAACAAAGCTTCCTAATTAAAAACAAAATCTCCCTATATAGCACATTTCACTATCATTTTGGAACTCTGTTAAAATTTAGTGATTGGACTATCTGCGAATTTATATTTCACGCCTAAATAAACACCAATTACGGCATGGACCTTGCAATAAATAACTATAAACAGCTCCTTCAGAGCAATTCCCATTCTAGACCTAGCGCGGCGTGCCTACGATCTTCGACCGCATCATCACTTGACAACCAACAGGTGAGATAGTGTTCAAACGCCAGCCTATAAGATATTAAAAAAAACTGTAGCGTAGTGTCCCGAGGTATGTGTGAGGTGTCTTAACTAATATAAAACAGGAGATGAAATAAAATAAATATAAGAGAAATTATATTTATTTCAATATATTTCTTCACAACATTATACATAGCACTTTACCGTCTACTTTTACAAATTCATCATAATATTCTAGTAATCACATTTTCTCAAACGCACACATACAAACAAAAACATCAAAAATAAATATTATTGCTATTATACAAAATAAGCGTCGATACATTAAAACATTGGCTGAATGAAAACGATGCTTCAAGCTTATTGTTACAGAAAAATGTAATTAAAAAAGAAACACTTTTCCACAGATAAAATAAGTGTTACTTTTCTCACAGATTAATAATATACGACGAAGAAAGGTAGGTAGGTAAAAAATAGGAAGAAATATTTAATATTGGTTGCGAAGCATCATTTTAAATTATTGACTTAGATAAAGCAAGAATACATTTACTATAGAGTATAGATACTTTTTTTCATTTGTAGATTCGTTTTCTTTAATAGAATATTACCTTCACAGTCTTCTGTGAGAAAACAATCTTCATTTAAGAACTTCTAAGTAACAATTCTACAAATGAATAAAATGATTAATATAAATCAATATTGACAAATAAATATAGGTACGATTTAGTTTCTCTTTAAAACTTAATTACGAGTACATCTAAAAATATTAAATAATACATTTTAAAGCGCATTTCAGACTACGATATAATATAATAGCTTGACGGCGCGTTTGATTAGAGTGAACGATAGGTAGAACTGTCAGACGTCAGCTGTCATCAACAGGAGCTGCCGTTGACTTTGTCATTCACTCCGCGCAACACCCAGCGCTAGTGCAGCGATGAACCGATAGCCGCCATTATACGTGGAGAATGCAATCGAGTTGCATCGGAGAATCGGCTACGTGTGTGGTGGAGTGTCATTATATTTAGTGTAGCTGATTATTGGACTACACTTTCGTGATTATATTTCGTATCCAATTATCGTAAATTATAATTGTGGAACGAAATACATCCTGTAACGCAACGTGGTACCTCGCCTGTCTGAGATCGACCATGGAACCCCCTGATAAAGAGGACCCGTTTGTCGTCCCTTTAAGCTTATAGCATATAGTATATAGCACAACAATATCGCTCACCGTACATTTATTTAGAACAAGTTGACACTTAGCTATACTATAAACGAGCCGGCTTGCTGGTAATGCTATACTATATAGCAGAATAGTACATATAGCGTAGTCTGCAATGCGCTTAAGGATATAGACTCTATTTATCTCATTAAATTCTGACTCTGTAGATAATGTTCTACATTTTTTAAGTAATTATTTGAAATGCTCATGAAAAAGCCGGCAATTAAATTAAGTATATAATAAAATTATAGTATTTTTTACAATAGTGTGTCTAAGAGAAAAAAAACCCATTCTTATACGGCAATCGTAACACAAAAAAAGAGTTCATAAATATTTCGATTAAACGTAGATTTTTAGACACTATTAATTTATTTATTAAAAAAAACAATAGAATTTAGCCTCAATAAATGACACACAAATTATTTACGAATCTTCAGCCTCGCGTTTTTCAATCATACTTTTGTAATAATCCTAATAATTCCAAAATACTACCTCTACCCACAGAGAATTTTTAAAATTCTATTTTTGAGGTTATAATAATTTTTATTTACGAAAAAATACATAATTTTTATGGCAATTGATTGAGGTTAACTATTTAGCCAATTGATTTATACATTTATAATTTTAAATGCATAAAATAAATGTATATCGACGAAAAGCAATATACTGTTTTTCCATACGATTTAGTATTCAATTTAGCTTTATAGATACACTTTCTAATTTATTAAGCTTTAGATTATTAACATGTCAGTAATTTATTGATTTTTAAACAAAAATTAATAGTACTAACAAAATATTTTTCAAATGTGATAAATATTTTTAAATTTATGCCAATGATAGTCAATGGGGGCGATCGCGTTTGAATTTGCCGCCAGGGACGCTAGTGGATTATAAGGTACACGAAATATCTAATTTTTAGTTTGAGATTTATTCAAACATGACATTGAGATTTTCATTTTCTTAAAAGTGTTTTCCTTCACCGGAGGGCCACTGAGAAATGCGCACATACATTTTATATTTATATAACAATATAAATATTGTTCACAGTAATTAAATATTATTTAAAATATACCTCTCACTACTACCGCGTCAGTTATTTTCACCAGAGTTTAAAATCAAAAATATAGGTTATTAAAGTGAAGCTAATAGAAGCTTCACTTTATCACATAAAATGTTCTCGTCCATCTATCGCATGTTGCCGAAATGCATGTCGCAATATAGCCGGTGCTGATTGGTGGATATGATGCATGACTTTTTAGGTCTAGCTGTGATTGGCGGACGCTTCCACAGCCATATTTGTATACATGCCTATGTATCATGTCAACTGCTGTCATAGTAGCTAGCTACCATAGCTACACATAAACAAAAAGTTTCACTTGCATCGTTCATTTTATAAAACCACACCAAATTTTTTTCTACATTATTTCTAATTACTGAGTTGTACAATGTACGTAATATTAACTCCTGTGCGTATAGCAATATATGGAAATGCAAAAATCATACACAACAACCTGCAGTTTTGATTTTAAACTCTGGTGATCATTACTAGCGAACTGTTGAGAATTGGTATCTTTACCCTAACTGGGAGTGGACACACTATATAGTATAGTCTAGTACAGTCATACAGCGCCGTCAAAATCACTGAAATAGAAAATACAACCTAATTTTGCACAGACTAATTATTATAGAACAAAAACATAAAATTACTAGACATCATAATAATAATAAAAAAACATAAATGCACTAAAAGTCGTTATTAATATAGAACATAAAATGTTATACTTGAGATCTGTTATTTGATCGAATTTGCACCGAAGCTCGATTTTTTTAAATATTACTTTCATAGATCTACCAAACGATTCGATTAATTTAATTAATTAATGATTTTATGTTATTAATACGTTATGCTTAATACGGAAACACCACAGCTATGTTGTTTTATTCCAAGATGCGTTCCAAATTCTTTGTATTATCAAATCTAAGATGTTTATTTTTAAATTTATATTTCAATTATAGGGTAGTTTATAAAATATAGGAATATTGGTAATACTAACTTCGGAACAACTTTTTAATAAATTATCTTGTTTCATGCGGTCCTTTCTACCATCTTCTATCTAAGGGTTTTCCGCTGCAATTCCGATTAAAGAATGGAGCAAAATGAGTCCCCGTAAAAAGTTAGGCAACTACTGGCAATACTACTGATGTTTACATAATTATGTCTATAGGCGGCGGTGACCACTTTCGATTGTCTTGCGGCGGTGACCACTTGTTTGTCACCTTAGGTAACATCCATAAAGTACGTCACGTTTAGGGGGGGGGGGAGGGGAGGTCGACGAAGTATGACATGTGACAAGGGGTGGGAGGGGGTCCTAAGTTTCGTGACGTCACATTTCAAAATCTAATACTACAAGTGTCAAAATGCCAAATTTGAACTATTATATATACACATCACATATACAACTATAATTGTTTTTTTTGGCCTTTGGTTTGGAACTGGCGACACTGGCTCTACAAGTGTCAAAATATGTGTCGTCACACAAATGACGGGGGACGGGGCAGGGATCAAAAATGACGAAATTAGTGTGTACCTTTATCATTAACCCTGCATTGATTGGTAGATCTACGAAATAAAAAGTTTGTACCACATTAGAAATGCCATTAGATTTAATTTTATATTATTTTATTTATAAATATTTCGCATTTTTTTCATCACCCGCAGGCCTGTCTGAAAATCAGCGTCCAGGTGTAAATCTAGACATGATGTGCTGAGACAAGCCTTTTTGACACCTCACATTGTTTCTTGTTTTTTCTTGATTCATTGTTTTAGTAAGTATTTTAATGTGTTATGTCAAATAAATGATTTTTCTTTCTTTCTTTCTAATTTAAATACCAATAATACTGTTAATACACAACTAAAATATAGCATATATAGCATAGTTATTATTATTTTTTTGTTACTTTTGATCGATTTTTACCATAGATTTCTAATTTATATTTTATTTCTACGTATGTATAAATGTACAGATTATGTAATATGTACATATACAAAGAACTAAGTTATGTATCATATTTATTTATATACACGATTTTAACTTTTTTATTTTAGAATTCGGTGATTTGGAAATATGTCAATATGTGAATGCAAAAATTAAATGGAATAACAAAATTGCACCTCATCGTGTCTGGCAGAAAGACAAGAAGTATGGGCAGTACCTACTCTTGATAAAAAGACATTAGCCAACATTGGAATATAAACAACCCTTTTCAATAATCTTTATAATATAAAACTGTACGATTTCCATACAAAAGCATAATGCACAAATATGGGTAGATGGCGCAAAAACTTGCACTGAAATCCCATCTTTTGGTCTTTTATAAGTCTTTACGTGTCGGGAAATTATATTTACCTACAATATTTATGTATAAAATAAATATATTAAATAAATAAATTTGTAATTGTGCATTATACGTTCGTATTAAATCTTAAATTTACTCATGTCAATCTTTACAGCTTATTATTTCTGCAGATTCTTTATACTAAGTAATATGCTGATGGGTACACATTGGGCCGAACGAATGCGAACCAACGCTGTACCCTCAATACGAGTTTTCATCGTAAACGCTTATGACAGATCTCACATAGTTTTCGACTTATTCCGGCTTCTTGATTGGTCTAAATTTAGTGTAGTGTAGTAACCACTAGAGGTGCTGTACTGTTTTTCATACAACATTTGTTCGATATACGATATCGAGTTCGGTATGAAAACTCTTACTAAGGGTACTGATCAGAGCGTCATTGCGTCTTCTTCTATTCACTCTTTCGTTTGCCTTCGTTCATTTGTCGTGTACCCGGCATTAAATATATCAGAAAGTATCATGATTCGTGTATATAGCTATGAGTATTATAACCCATGTCTTATGAACCTACTTTTTAATTTATAGGTTTACTTGTATTAACTAATGTCGTGGGTTTATCGGTTAAAGTCACCAAGCAATAAACTTATTTTTGTGGTTATACATGCAGTATAACTGTAGTGTTATTTGTTCGTAGTAAATTTGAGGCAGATTGATTGGCAGCCCGCTGAGAAAGCACGCTCTAATTGGCTAGTCGTCGAGGAAGCGCGCTATGATTGGCTAGCAGTCGAGAAAGCGCGCTCTGATTGGCTAGCCATCGACAAAAAGGACAAATATTTATTAGTTCGAATCCACTTATAAGTTGTGGAATCGGGCCAACAAAACTCTATATAGTTTATTTTCTCGATTATTAAAGTTCCCAATCGATATAGTTTGCACGATCAGATTTTTTAAATCCTTTAATGGTTTATTTAATATTATTCTGATACATTTACCATACATACATACCTTTATATAGATTTTATATCAATAGGTAAGTATTTTGCTTATTGACCTGGGACTGTACCACTTCTTTTTAATTATAAAATC
Organism: Cabera pusaria; assembly: GCA_954871355.1. Classification (NCBI taxonomy): domain Eukaryota; kingdom Metazoa; phylum Arthropoda; class Insecta; order Lepidoptera; family Geometridae; genus Cabera; species Cabera pusaria. The sequence continues at coordinate 4,298,976 of OX940915.1, forward strand.
GTCAATTTCAAATCGGTGTTGGACTGTCAAGGAAGCAAACAAACAAATATAAAATTTGACTTTCGCATTTATATTATTGGTGTTTTTCGCGCGAATTTTAATACATATATTTAATACTAAATCTAAGTCGAGATAGACAATTATATTTATAAAATAGGTTATTCCCATTTCGCACCTACCACCGAATACTGCCCTCGCGTGGGGGCAGACGGGAATATTCTATCCACCATCACATTTAGATTTCGGTGGAAGACGGTCATACTCTTATGCTTATCTTCAATCACACTCATTTGTTTCTATCGATATAATATTACGACTAGTGTATTTTTATCTCTAATAGTTAGACCAAAAATCTATGCCAATTTCTCTGGACTTGCTTGAGAGTCAATACACGTGTGAATAAAAAAAACATATGGAAGTTTTTAAACTGTTAAATTCGAATAATATGTTATAGCTAAATATTCCGAGTCATAAACACTATTAAAGGAATTTATTGTGTACCCACCAATTTTCAACTACCTATGGATGTATAGAAGAAAAGCTTTTTTAATTATTTGAGTAATAAAGACAAGCATGACGCTCGCCTGATGGTAAGCTATAACATCTGCCTCCAATAAAACTAAACAGATATACGTTTTTAAACAGATATACGTTATTATAATAAATAAAATATTTTTTTTCGAAATGTTACTATCCTCAAAGTTTTTAATTTTCCCATACTGTTTGGAAACAAATCTACATGTTATTAAATATTGAAGTATGAATTTTAATATCATAAATAATTTCAATAAAAGGATTGCCATTTATTTTTCATTAATTTCAATAAAAAATTGATAAGAAGAGTACAGTGTTTCATTAAGTAACAACCGAGTTATTACCCTGATGTATATCTTTAGCCATCTCTTTTTTACATAGATCGTAACATAAACAGTTACTATCCTTATCCATCCTTTTCTAACTCATTGCTATCTTATAGTAGCATCTCTTTCTTTCATCATATACAACTTTTAAATCATCATAAATTTAGTCTTACTAATGTTCATTACCAGCTTCTCTTTCCAATGAAGTATACAAAAGAGAGATAGATATATTTCAGTATGTCACTTGATTTAAATAAAGTCACAACTGAAACCGTATTGCTTAGAACTTAAGATTTAAATTAGATACATATATTTTATATTCATTGAGACGCGCCAATATTTTTAATCCCGTGAAAAACATATTGGAGGACTTTTGTTTTTTATGACTAAAGAGACAGACAACCAAAGCATTCGCCTGATGGTAAGCGAATACGTCTCCTATAACAGAAACTGTAACACCTAAAACTCGAAAACTTAGCAAAACTCGAAATTCAGAAAATTTATAAAAAAATGCGAGTCTGCACTGCGCCTGTCAACGCCTTACTTTACACTATCGCCATCTCCGTCGAACGCTTTAAAAAGCAATTTCCTTTTTCCATACTACGGCATTGATTATTTTTCAACAGAGAAACGAATCTGAAAAAATGAATCTTTTTCAAAGTATTTCTCTCAAAACAAAACTTATATTCCTCTTTTTCTAGCTTATTGCAGGTCTATAGCGGCGTCTCTTTCCTCCACTGGAAGTCAAGAGTTGTAAAATTTATATCCATCTTAGAACATTTTGTTTCTTTTCCGAGACGAACATAACAAACATATACCCGTCTCTTTCCAGCTCTTTTGTAGATCTAGAGCGGCGTCTCTTTCCTCCATTGGAATGCGTTAGTTTTGACAGCTGGGTTGTTGGAGCTTGCGCTTGCAGCTAGAGCTACGCCTGTTCTTCGAATATTTGCTGCTGCATTATCTGGAATAGGAAAATATTTAATAAATAAATAATTTTGTCAAATATATAGCATATCTAACGTGACTATTTATTTTTTTACTCAAAACGGGACATTAATAAAAAGAAACAACCGAGAGACACATTCGCGTGGCTTTTGGCTAAAGCCAAATTGTTACAAATAATCCAATCATGTCGCCTATCTGCCTCTACCAAAAAAAAACGAATAGCGAGACATTGGCGTGGCTATAGGTTAATAAAAAATGAGTATCAAATAATCCAATCATATCGCCTGTCTGCGTACCAGTCTGCACTGCGGTGACGCGTTGCTAGGTAGCCAGTTGGCTCGAGGCTCTTATATCTTTAATTTTCGCAAGGTTTCGAAAAACGGGACAATTATGCGTACCAGAGATTTTTTTGGGGACACCGGGACTGATTACCTAGAAAAGGGTTAAATTGGATGTGTTCCGGCAGATATCCTAGAGAGCCAGTTCCCATTCTAGGCCTAGCGTGCTACCATCCTCGACCGTATCATCACTTACCAACAGGTGAGATAGTGGTCAAACGCTAGCCTATAAGATTTAAAAAATAAAAAAAAGGGACGGTCCCGTTCAAATCGGGACGTCTGGTCGCGTAAAGCATATCATAGTCGGATTCCCACACGAAAAGGTTCCAACTACCAAACGATATCTAATAAAATAGTGCCAAAAAAAATCCAAAAAACACGTTATACGGCTATACGGTACATTTTCACTTGATTTATTAAATATTTAACTTTTATAGCGTGAAAATTTCAAGCGTCTACAACGGTTCAGAAAATACAGTCCTAGGACGGACGTATGGACGGACAGCGGAGTCATAGTTAAACGGTCCCGTTGGCACCCTCTGTGTTCAAAAACTACAACTTACCCATTGTTATATACAATTTAAAATTTACTTTTCAAAATAAAGATGGCGCCACCAATGCACATTGTTTTAAAGTGCAATCCATTAATTTCGTCGTATCGCTAGGTAAGTCGTACTGTAGCTGAACTGGTACAGCGCCGCGCTTGTTTCCCAGTAGTCGCGGTTTCGAATCCCGTCTATACGGGGTATTTTTGCATTTTATATATTTTTCTTAACCGACAGCATAAAAACGGAGGAGGTTCTCAATTCGACTCTGTATTTTTTTATGTTTGTTACCTCAGAACTCCGTCAAATATTAACCGATTTTAAAATTTCGTTTTTGTTTGAGAGATTATACCTCCCGTTTGGTCCCATTCTAATGTTATCGAGATCTGACAATTATCTCCGGAGATATGGAGATAAACAATATAAGCAAATTTGTATACTTTGATGTCGATTATAACTAGTCAGTACTTTGACTATTGCGGCATGTGAAGTCGGTTTTTTTCGTTTTGTACGATGATATATTTTTTTTACACAACATAACAATGTACAAATATATAAAGTGTAGATAACACAAACATAATAAACTAAACTTACCCAGTCCGTTTCTGACGTTTGCGACGAGTCTCATAGCAGGATTTGTAACGATGCCGTTCCTCTTGCTTTTACTGAAAATAAAAACCAACCCATAGTTAAAAACCTTGACGAATTTGAAAGCTTATGAGGGCCCAGTGGCGTAGTGGGAGAATTGTCGGCTTTGACGCCAAAGGTTCAATCCCCGCCGTGCACCAATGCATTTTCTATGTATCAAATTATGTGAGCTTTTCACAGTCACTCTCTGGTGACGGAAAAACATCGTTAAGAAACCCCCAATCCTCGCATGGTGGTAGGACACTATCTAGTGTCCGCCTGGCCAGCTACCACCCTCAAGTTAGAAAATCTGTCGCCAAACATCTAATGTGTTCCGGCAGCTATCCTTGAGAGCCAGTTCCCGTTCTAGGCCTAGCGTGCTACCATCCTCGACCGCATCACTTACCAACAGGAGAGATAGTGGTCAAACGCTAGCCTATATGAAATAAAATTTTAAATATATATATATATATATATATAGTTTCCCATTTTTTTATCGGATTCATTTCGGATAGTATGCATCGGAACTGCATAATCATTTACCCTTACAAAGCGATTTGCTTCCTCTTTCATCACGTAATGAAATTAAATTATTTATTTTTTGGAATTTTGGTACACACAAAGGTGTTATTCAGTAATCAATTTTATCGAAATTTTGCCTCATCAGGTGTACAAATTCTTAGTTGTAATTCGAAACTATTATTAGGTATCGTCAAGGTATAGAAATCCCTGCCTGAGTCTGTGTTTGAGATTAGATACAACGGGTCTTCAAGTCGCGAATGAATAGTATAATCTTTTGGGTAAGCGCGCTACATCGTCGACCGCATCATCAATTAACATCAGGTGAGACAGTGGTCAAGTGCTACCCATTTTCACATAAAAAAAACTACACAAAGCCCTTGTTTTCTACGGAACCCTAAAACACTGGATAAATGCAAGTACAAAGCGGTATTACAACCTTTTGATTTTCTCCGACATAGTGGCAACTGAAGTAACAATGCTTGAAGGGGTCCCTAGACGATCAAACTGGTTTGACGAGCATTTAAGTGCTTGACAAGCAGGATTGACGATTCTAGACACAACGCTAAGGATGCTTACCAAGCATCACTCACACCACTCATTTTTATTTTGACGTTGACATGACGTTTTGTAGCACACTGAATATGTTGCTTGACAAGCGTACATCCAAACGACCAAGCATGCTTGACAAACTTTGCAACAATATAACTTTTCATCAACCATTATCTATCACATAGTTTGCTTGTCAAGCACATCAAGCATTGTTCTAAACGGTCAAAAATGCTTGACAAGCACGCATATTTTACGTGTTGGTGCAAGATATTTTGACCGTTTATATTATATTTTGACTAGGGACCCCTTAAGAGTTTGTAGCTTCTCAGGTTATTTAAGCGGTTAGTTTTAACGTTAGTTCAAAGCTTGCGAAGCGATGCGATATGTAGACTGTTAGTTGAACCGGATTAGTAAGCTAAGCTGGAGTCATCGAGCGGTTCGATCATCGATTAAGAGGACGAGGTTGAAAGTTAGGTTTATACCTACATTGGGACCACCTTGGAGATGATGAATTAAAAAAATAATCATTCGACTCTGTTCACAATAGGCATGACGACAGTATAAAAAAATCGAAGATTTAATGATTTTTTTATACATATATTTAAAACACTAGTTTAGTTTTACATAAAAAATTGAGATTATTAAGATTTTCAATAAAATAAAACGTTAAAATACTGCAATCGGCCATTTTGATTGAAACACCAATCACAGCGCATGACGTCACTTATGTCCTCTTATAAGAGGTTTTCTTGAAAATGTTATTAAATTTTGGAAAACTCATGTGTATTTATTGTCAGATTATATAATAGTTACTGCGTTAAGTATGTCATTTACATATGCGTGACGTCACAGCCGACGCCATGACACATGTGACAGCTCACATGTGTTTCGCGCACTATTGAATAAATTTGCATGTGGAAAGAAGTAGTCTCTGCCTACCCCAACGGGAAAAAGGTGTGATTGTGTGTATGTATGTATGCAATGAAAATATATTAGAAAAAATGCTTTAAACTTCGTTAAACTTAAGTTTATTACCGAAATAAAGGTTTTTTCGTGAATAGTAAATGTGTTCCTACATTACGGAAGAGGATTTCAAAATCTTTCGTCACGCCTATTGGCAGAGTAATTTGTAGTGGTAGAACGTCTCCTAGTCCGCCTCGGGCGGTACCACCACTAATCCAATACTCGCTCTCATTGGCTAATCCCGAGAAAGCACGCAATGCGGGTATTCGTTTTTGGAGTCACATTTGAAGTATAGTTGTGTAAAGTTAATTACAACAGGTGGTAGGAACATATTATATCGATGTTCCGCCTGAGTTGCTACCAAAAATTAGCTGAAGGAGCATATCTGCCGCTATAACCTTACAGTGTTCCGGTAGCACACAGACCTCGAGAGTCCGAATAATCTAGGCCTAGCGTGTTCACCATCTTCGGCCTCATCGACACTTACCACCAGGCGAGATAGTGGCGTCAACACGCTACACCTAGAATAAATATACTGACTCTTAAGGGCTGTGTGCTGCGAGAACACCGTAAGGTTATGGCGGCAGATTTTCTCCTTGGTGGAGGTAAGCTACTTTTTAGGGTTCCGAACCCAAAGGGTACCAACGGAACCCTATTACTGAGACTTCGCCGTCCGTCTTTCTGTCTGTCTGTCTGTCCATCTGTCTCCTGGCTGTATCTCATGAACCGTGATAGTTAGACGATTGAAATTTTCACAGATGATGTAGTTCTGTTGCCGCTATAACAACAAATACTAAGAACAGAACAAAGTTAAACATTTAAGATTAAAAATGAAAGAGGGTATAACATACAAATACAATAAAAATAAAAAAAATATTATATGAACGATTGTTTACCTTATTAATAATATTAATTACTAACACCTTTGTGTTAACGTTCACTTAGTTGGTGTTAGAAGTTCGTTAGATATTCGTTAGATGGCGCTCGGGACCCTCCGTGTGCAAGTGTAGTGTGTATGAAAAGTCTGACTAGCACTTGGCCAGTTTTATTAGTATCAAGTCAGGCGGAACATCGATATAATACTCCTATAATCCTCCTTGAGCTTCGTATATCGGCTTTAGATACGAAAATTGCAAGTAAAACAAAAGCTTGTAAAAACGTGAAATGATAATGATATTAAGATAAGTGCATCCCATTTATGTATGATTTATACGATGCAAGTACTGGCATGCCAACTGTAATAGACTGGCACCAGCGATCACCGTGTTAAGTTTTTGTGACAATCTGCCGGCCGCCATATACAGGTTGACTGGTAAAAAATTTTACATATTGAAAGACACGATAGTTGATGGTCATATGTAACCAATATAAATATAATAAAAAAATATATTGATTAACTACATAGCATAGACGTGATATAAATAAAAGGATGATGCACTGCAGATGTTTTGACATATACTCTAATAATAAGGTTGTAATTGCTTTGTAGAACAAAACGGCCCAATCGAAAGGTACCCAGGTGGGAGTGTGTCCTTGTCTAACAACCTGCTAGTGCTATATATGTTCTATACTATATGTATAGTATAATATATTAGTCGTCCATACAAAAGAAAGGGACAAACTCCGTTCAAGGTCGGTCTCATCAGGGCCGTTTTGCGCAGTCGAGTTATTAATAGAAGGTCTTTAAACCCAAACTAAATTAGTGTTGTAATACTCAGAAAATATGGTCATCGCGCGGTCCTTTGCGGCACGCTATCGAGTCCAGTATTTAGAGTTCAGACTCAGGACCGACCGATTCGTGAGAGTAAGGGATTGGCGGGAACGGTGTCAAAAGTCACGAGTTCGGCAATTCGCTTTTTATAAACAATCAACTTGAGATTGTGGTCAAACACTAGCGTATAAGATATTTAAAAAAAAAATCGATATCTATGCGCGCGTGTAGTACATAAATATTTTTGTAGGATCATCATGACAATCAGCCGGTGTCAGTCCACAGCTGGACGTAGGCCTCTCCCAAAACACGCCACTGAGCCCGATCTTCGCCTTTTTTCCCTCAGTCACTGCCCACCGCTTTGCGTATGTCGTCGCTCCACCTGGTCACAGGACGTCCTACACTACGTTTGCCGATTCGCGGTCTCTATTCTAATATTTTGTAGGATATTTAGGTCAAATTTTAAGTACCGATGTTAGAGTCTGTCAAAAAACGATTCTTTCAACAATGAAAAAGAGAACCGTCATAGAAATAGAGGGCGTGCGTGTTGATAGTTCTAATTTACTGTTTTTGTTGCGTTAACAACATTGCTCTGTCATTGCCAATACGACTAAAAATGTTTGATACCTTAGTAGGTACCTACTCTTATCATTATCGTGTGGTACTAGGTAGGTTTATAAATACTTTCCTTCATACCTTCTTTACCTTTGAATGTTAGTTCATCGTAAAGCCACGACGGTTCTCCTTTTGCACAGACTCTAAATACACATTCGGTATCAGAATTGAGTAGGTACTAAACAACCTCCTTGAGATGTACAGACTTTTACCAGTCACCCTGTATAAATGTAAGTGTACCACCACTGGCATCGTATAAATCAGCCTGTATAGCGAAAACCTCTGTCAATCAAATATCTAACTCACTTTCTTTTAAATATAGCTCCTTTTGCCTTGTTGATACTTCTCGCCAAACTGTTATATGCTCGACGACTTTGAGACACCGAGCTATGCGAAAATAATACTTAAATGAGTGATTTATAAGCTTGTATTTCCCTTGAACTATAGATTTAAAATAAAATTGCTATTATATTCTAATCAAATAGGGTATTTTACTTTATATATGATAATATCGTTTAAAAACTAAAAAACAACCGACTTCAATGCCGCGCTATTCATTTTCAGTACCAATTTTGAGATGTTTATCTCAATATCTCTGGAGATACTTATCATACCTCGATAAAATTACCATGGTACCACACTTGGGATATCTCCTTTCGAACAAATAAAGAATAATCGAAATCGGTTCATAAACGACGAAGTTATCCGCGAACAAACATTAAAAAAAAATATATATATATATATATATACGGTCGAATTGAGAAACCTCCTCCTTTTTTTGAAGTCGGTTAAAAAATATAAAAACATATTATTGAGATAGCTTAGGCAAAAAGCAATCGGAAAACGTTAGTTTTAGTTCATAAAATAGCAAACTAATAAATACAATTTAAAACGTCGTAAACTTCGTTCAAAAGTATCAGATTATTTAATCTGTTTCTTAACTCCATTAAATAGTAGTCGCCATGAATCGCCATGTTATTACGTCAAACGGCTATGTAAACTTAGAAGTGTCAACTGTCAACTATCATATCACTGCATTTGTTTACAACTGACGTCATGACCACAGACTACAGAGCAATATGGCGTCCACTGCGTCCAGCGTTTTCATCAAATTACGCGCGAAATTTGAAAATGCAAAATTTTAATGGCACTAAACGATTGAATCAACATTTTATGATTTTTTTAAGTGGTTCATTAGCACTATAGAATCTAATTGAAACTTTTTTCAAAAATGGGTGTAATACCCTATTGCACCGACTTTGTACACAATATTTTCAGTATCAAAAAGTTTCCTTATATATGTAGAAGGTACAATATATGTTTGTTTGATACCCTCCATACAAAAGAGATTATAGATAAGATCGCCCATTGTGACACATTTAAATAAGCTTTTGTGTATGTAATTTAGTTCATAGACATGGTTTAGCAATAAAGAGTTAATGTAAGAGGTAATGTATTTATCTAACACCGCGTTCAATCCAGTTCAAATAGTTACGGACAGTCGAAAAAAACTACCCTAACTATAAATCTGTCAATTGTCAAAGTTCTAATTAATACCCATGGTGTTATATCAAATTAATATACAAATGTATATAAGCACAAAAAGCAACATTCATATCCCGCCAGTACTTAAAAACAAGAGTATATAGTTTTACAATATATCATCGAGGTTTTAGTCCATTTTGTCTATGATAGTAGCTTACAGCATAAGCCGAATGCTGGCAGATGCCACATTATTTGATATAGGCGGACGCTTAATAACAAATAGTATGGCACATTTACTCGATTTTGTATGATCACACGTGTTGTCCAAATCGAAAAAATTAGTGGGCACCTTTTGTCAATCGACTAAGTACATTAAATTTATTATGATAAAAGGCAACAGTTTGCTTATTATATAAGGTAACAGAACAGACACGACGAAACACTAAAAATATGGGTACTTTAAAAAAGTTATCTTGAAAACAAACGGAACCATAAACATACGGGTAGTTTAAAAAGTTATCTTCAAAACAAACAGAACAATAAAAATATGGGTAGTTTAGAAAACTTATTTCTAAAATAAACAGAACAATAAAAATATGGGTAGTTTAATAAAGTTAAATATCTTTAAAACAAACAGAACAATAAAATATGGGTAGTTTAAAATAGTTATCTTTAAAACAAACAGAACAATAAAAATATGGGTAGTTTAAAAAGTTATCTTTGAAATAAATAGAAAAATAAAAATCTGGGTAGTTAAAAAAACATTCTTTAAAACAAACAGAACAATAAAAATATGGGTAATTTAAAAAAGTTATCTTTAAAATAAACAGAACAATAAAAATATGGGTAGTTTAAAAAAGTTATTTTTAAAATAAACAACGAAAACATTAAAAATACGGGTAGTTTAGATGAGATCAAAGCCGCGGCGCATAGTTAGTATTGCACAAATTACCTGTCGTTTCTCTCGGGTTTGCTCTCCCGTCCCAGTATGATTCTCATATGTGTATCTCGATTGAAGTGTGTGTCTGTCATTGGATTTACTGCTGTTAGACTTGGCGGTTGAGATCCTGCAAACAAACATTACAATTTATAAACATTTATGTATTATTAACATTATAATATATGTATAAATACATTTCTTTTTTTTTATAGCTTACTAGCAATGTGGGTTGCACATTACTAGCAGCATAGAAAAGATAATAATACTACGTATAGAACGGACACTCTGTTCCCCCCACCGATCCGGGCTACCTCACCTCGCCACCGATTCTGGAGCTGTCGAGGAGCTAGTGTGAGCAAGGACGCCATACGCGCACGACTACAGAACAATACTACCTCACAAGGAGAAGAACATCAACTTCATACATGTATAAATATAAAACACAGAAATATATTAATAATAAGTATTATGGAATATTTATGTGGGACTAGGTACACACAGGAGGTTCAAATGTACGTAGTTTCTATGTAATGTATATACTAATACACTTATATTTGTATACCTAACTATATATTCGTATTTTAGAATTCATTTTCATAATCGAAACAACGATATACTCGTGCGTAAATAAACCTTAATTTTTAAATATTGAATAAAAACTTTCTTGATAATTTATTTGTCTTTGTCACTTTTTTAAATTAAGTAACTTAAGTATATGAATTATCCCTACCTAACTCTACACTATTCAAATAACGTAATCAAATATTTAGAAGATTTTAGTTTGCAAAAACTTTTGCAACTGTTTCACTCGCACGCGTATCGGTCATCGTTCGCAGCGAGGCAAGCGTCTTAGTTATGGCTTATCGCGTTGAGTAAATGAGAATAATTTTATTATCTTATCTTAATAATTTTATTATATTATATATCTTATACTTTTGAAACCATAGCGAAGTACTGGCTAGCAAGTCTAAACCGACTTCAAAATGAAGTAGGTTCTTACGGTGACATCCTTAGACTTCACGCACACAATTGCGCTTGTAGAAAAACGACATGTGTGTAGTGTCTGTGTAATAGGTCGTTAAAACGCGAGATTGTATGAAGATTTAGTCGAGTGTCCAGGGTGTGCTAGCAGTCTTGTTAACCCCTCCGACTAAGCTAAATATGCTTATGTCTGGAATGGGTTCACGTCAATAGTGCAATGGGTGGGCATTTAACTCATGACCTCTCGATCGCCAGACCGACGCCTTAGCCATTGGGCTATTGCCGCTTATAAATTTTAACATTAAGTCGCAATGCGACATGCATATTACCAAATAACATATAACCGACATACCTATAAATTTGTCATGATCAGGACTACATATGTCGCTGGTAGGTGATCTCGGTGGGCTAGCATATAAGGGACTAGCGTTGTCTCTGTCACACGCATGCCTTTGCTCGCGACGTCTGTCTCTTTCCCTCGCGTAGCCTCGGATATCGCTGTCTCGTTCGTTCGCTATGTAGCTTCGGTTTGCGGCACTGGAAAATATTAATGGCTCTTTATAGTTGAGTAGTTTTAACCGACTTACAAAAAGAAGGGCAAAAAAAGGATTTTTGACTTTTGATTTTATTCCTTCTATTTTTTTTTTATACAGCTATTATGTAACTCCATTGTACATGTACCAATTGTAAATAATTATTTTTGTATTGAATTCATTATAATTTCAATACAGTCCAATCCCATTTCATAATTATTTGTAATTAAAATACACTGATGTAACTCACACCACAAACTTACATTTCCAGTTAAAATGTATGACCACCCATATATTACAACTACAAATATAAGTTTGTCAGCACTATATTGAGATGATTATCATGTTTAAAAATGGTACCTTTAAATTATTAAGTTTCAATCTGGATCTTCTAGTTCTGGAATATGGTGGCAGCATTTAATGACATTTCAAACTAAATTATTACAAATAATGAAAATCAATCCGTGCGACTAGGTGGAATAAATCTTACCTCAATTTGGGTTCCTTTTCAACGACTTCATGTTCCGGTATGGGCACATCTCTGTCCTTTTCTCTCCTTCCTCTGCCGCAACGGGCGACTTGTTGTGCGAAAGAGAGGGAGAGATTTGCACGACTTGCCTGCAAAAGTAATGTTCTTTCTTAAGGCAGTTAAACAGTACATGTGAGACTTAAAATGTGTTTCGATGTAATAAGCGCAGTGCAATGATTTTTTTCATGTGAAAACTTCTTTAGCGGCGTTGTAACCTTTTGGGACGGGTTAAAAATGTTAAACTCGCGTCAGGACACGACCTGATCGAAAATTCGTAAGACGGAGGGAGAGTAGACCAAATGCCCAACGTTAATGTTCAAGTTTTCACTTCTGCCGACACTCCCGGAGTGCAACTCGTTGTTTCTTTTTTAAAATATTAGATAATAAAACAAGCACGAAGCTCGTCTGATGTTACCTTTTGTTTATATGTAATAGAGTAGCGTTTGACCACTGTCTCACCTGGTGGTAAGCGATGATGTGGTCGAAGATGGTGAACACGCTAGGCCTAGAATACTCTGACTCTCAAGGGCTGTGTGCTGCCGGAACAATGTAAGGTTACAGCGGCAGATTTTCTCCTTGAAGATGGTTAGCTACTTTCTGTTAGCAAGTCAGGCGGAACATCGATATAATACGCTCCCACCACCTGTAGACGAAGTCCCGTGCTTGGATATAAACCAGCGACCTCTCGCTTAGATGTCAAACATCATCTTTTAGCCAACGGGGCTCACAAAAAATTCGTTACTTTGGCTAAATGTTGGTTACCTTGGCTAAATGCTGGTTACCTTGGCTAAATGTTAGTTACCTTGGCTAAATGTAAGTTAACTTGGCTAAATGTTGGTTGCCTAGGCTAAATGTTGGTTACCTTGGCTAAATGTTGTTAACCTTGTACTTTGGCTAAATGTTGGTTACCTTGGCTTAATGTTGGTTACCTTGGTTAAATATTGTTAACCTTGTACTTTGGATAAATGTTGGTTACCTAGGCTAAATGTTGGTTACCTTGGCTAAAATTAGTAACCCTGGCAAAATGTAGGTTACCTTATCGTGAGTGGTAGTGAGATCTTGTTCGTGAGAACGTCCGGAGCCGGCCGTCATGTTGGACGAGGATTTTGTTGAGTTAGAACTGTGCACGCTGCGCCGCTTGTATTCTGGTGAACCTGACGATATTAAGAAAGTTCATACGAGTTCAACTGGCCAAGTGCAAGTCGGACTCGCACTCGTAGGTTCCGTAACACAGTAAAGTATTCTGTAACTATGATTTTTTGCAACTAAGAAATCTACCTTGTTTTTACATAGTGTTTGTATGAAAAACAAAGTTATCTTTGCGGTCACTATATCTCATAAACTGCTGACTGTATCTCGTTCATACCAATTTTCGTTGTTAAACTTTATTGAAATATACACCATATATTTTTATTAGATTTTTCACTCCCATACTTTAAAAGTAAGAGGGGTAGGGGGACACACATATTACCACTTTAGAAAACTGAATTTAGAAATAAATCTGATTTTAGGAACCTCAATGTCATTTTTAAAGACCATAGACACCCCACACGTATAAGTTTGAAGAATTTTTTTTGTTTCAGTTCCATGTATGGGATGAAACTTTTATATTTTTTATTTTTGTATGAAAATCGGAAAGCGGTTCATAGAAGTCCTTACAGTTTCGGAATAAAATGGCTGTGACATACGGACGGACAGACTGACAGACAGACAGACATGACGAATCTATAAGGGTTCCGTTTTTTGACATTCGGCTACGGAACCCTAAAAACACAATAATACTTAAATTCAATATTCAAAACCACCCTTAACTTATTTTTTTAATGACATCTTCTTCTTATATTTAAATATAATTTGTGGTTCGTTAGTCTCGCTAAAACTCGAGAAAGGCTGGGCCGATTTAGCTGATTTTGGTTTATAAACGTTTGTCGTAATCCAGGGATGGTTTAAACGGTGAGAAAATTTGGAAACATTGCAAGGAAGATAGTAAAAACAACAATTTAATTTTTCCCATATAAACTGTTGTACCTACTTTCCTGTCAAACATTTGACGTTCGTCCCTTCGGTACGGTAGACTCTGTTCCACTCTCGAATTGAAATTTGAAGCACGTAAGCAATTGAGGGCTTTGAATCGACAACATAATATATCCACATTACTTGAATTATCGCGTAGATATTTAAATTTTAATATTTTTATTGTTGGTTCGTTCAGACATTTTTGTCATTGTATTGACATATTTTGATGGTTGTCTTTATGGCGCTTCCATACATGGTATCGGTTTTTATACTTGTGTGTATTACAATGGCTGCTATAAGATCAAATAACAAAAACTAAATTACACTTAAAAAAATAAAGCGAGTCCCCATACAAGAAACGTATATTTCCGGCAAATATTGTTCAATCGGAACCCTGCGTGTGCGGGTCCAACTCGCACTTGAACACTTTATTTATATTCGCGGTACGAAGTTCGCCGGGTCAGCTAGTATATTAATAATAATGTATTGCTTCCACAAGTGATTTGGTACAGTTTGAACTTATATTACATATAAAAATATTATTGTAAGTACATTAAAAATATCTATGTATAATCACTTCATTGAGAACATTCCGATGAGCCCAATCTCGATATCTCTGCTGTAAGTTGGGGAGAGGAGTTGAGTATTCTGCAGATTCCAGGAGATGTCCCAGCCAGACCAGTCAGGTCAATGTTACCATGTTCTTCGAATCGGTTCACAATTGACGGAGAAATGGCGTAACATACATACAAAAAAACGTACAGATGAATTGAGAACCTCCTCCTTTTTGTAAGTCTGTTGATAAAATGAGACAGAATGTGAACATACCTGCATTAGGTGGTTTAGGTGCAGCCGGTATGTCTAAGGGCGCAGAGGGCGCTGCCCATCTTTCCAGAAGCCTGCATATGTTAGCGTGACCCGCGCGCCACGCTACTTTAGCCGGGGTCCGACCTGTTATATGAACATACTATAAAGCACAAT
This sequence comes from Cabera pusaria, assembly GCA_954871355.1. NCBI lineage: Eukaryota > Metazoa > Arthropoda > Insecta > Lepidoptera > Geometridae > Cabera > Cabera pusaria. Next base: position 4,314,116 of record OX940915.1, read on the forward strand.
GTGGGCCATCGCGTGTGAGTTTGCCGAAAGGGGCGTTAGTGGACTATAAGGTCCGCGATATTTCAAATATCATTTTTGGTTTAGGATTCGTTCTTAATTTGACAATGACATTTAAATATTACATATGAAAATTTTAATTTAATTTTATTGTTTTTATGTTCTTATTCATGGCTGTAAACTACTTTGAGTAGCATATTACCTGTCTGATTGGTGAAGAACTAAGGTCTCACTAAACTCGCAAAGCTTTCTTTATTATTGAGTTGAATGTCTATTAATTTATTTGATTTAAGAAAATGGTTAGCTTACATACAGCATTGCCAAAACGCTAACAATTTAAATTAGTTATTACAAGGGTTAAACGAAATTCTACAGAACTTACCACAATGATCAGCTTGCATAGGATCCGCGCCATGTTGCAGCAACCACATTACGCATTCTTCGTGACCCTCCTGTGCTGCGATACCTGCAAATACACCATTTTTGAGGGTTCAGTGGTGTAGTTGAAGAATGAGCGGCTTTGACGCCAGAGGTACCGAGTTCAATCCCCACTGTGCACCAATGATTGACCAATGATTGACCAATGATTGACCAATGATTTTTCTATAGAAAAAAATATTTGCGCATTTAACAGTGGTCCTCCGGTGAAGGAAAAACAGCGTTAGGAACCAACAACCCCCGCATGGTGATTGGACACTATCTAGTGTCCACCTGGCCAGCTACCACCTCCAAGTTAGAAAATCTGTCGCCAAACATCTAATGTGTTCCGGCAGCTATCCTTGAGGGCCAGTTCCCATTCTAGGCCGCATCATCACTCACAGGTAAGGTCAAACGCTAGCCTATAAGATATTAAAAAAAACTTACCAAGCGGCGTAGCACCCTGCGTGCTGACGGCGGTAGACGAGGCACCGTGTTCTAATAGAGACCTCAGCACTTGAGTAACATTCATATCCTATATAATCCTAATAATTTATAATGTTTACCGAGATTAGAAACCGCGACCTCCAGTTTCGCAGCCGATCAGTGTAACCCCGAGGCCAAGAAGATCTACGTTCGAATGCCGAATGTGGCCACCACTTACCAAGCGGCGTAGCACCCTGCGTGCACACGGCGGCGGGCGAAGCACCATGCTCTAGTAAAGACCTCAGCACGAGGGTGCGACCTCGCCACGCAGCCGCGTGTAGCGCTGTGCGCATGCAACGATCACGTCCGTCTACGTCAGCGCCACCTGTCATACAAAACTATCATCATTATCATCCGTGGATGGAGTATTAAGTGGATGTGGCATTAAAATAACAATAATAATATGAGAAGGATAAAACTATACAATCTCTAGTATGAGAGAGCGAGATGAACAACATTTTTTATCCTTCTCTGCGTATGCCAATTTTACAAACTGGTTCCAGCACTGGAACCAAATTCTAGTGCACCCATTGGCTCTCACCCGCTGTCATGTATGACCCGACTAAATTACGTTGTTCATTTTTATCTTATAGTAGGCATATTATGTATCACGTGTTCATCATTTTAGTCGGGTTATATCTCTATAGCTATTTCATTCGCATACGCTAATGTTCTCTCTACATATATATACTTTCTCTATGTTATCATCGTATCATCATCCACAAGAGAAAAACGGACTAATCGTTGATCAGGAAGTAGGACGACCTCAGTCAAGGTGGAGCGATGATTTTATTTAATTATTTTATTTTATTTATTTTTGGGAAACTTACTGCTAAACAACTATAAAAATTAAAACTTAAATTTTGAAGGCAATTTACAAATTAGAATGATCTTCTCAAGGTGGCTGGCCAGAGCTGGATGTGAGTAGCCGAGGATGGTGCTCAGTACAGTGCAGTTGGAGAGGCCTATGTCCAGCAGTGGACTAAAATAGACTGATTATGATTATGAGTTGACCAGTATCTCGTCTTTCTTTAGTCTTGCATGGCCAGAGAAGTGCGATTCCATCTTAGAGCGCATATTCTTTCATAATTTTGAGAGCCCTGTCGGCGTAATGGATAGATAGCTTGAAATCTAAGCGAAAGATTTCCGGTTCAAATCCTAGCATGAGTGTTCGTTTACAGATGATAGGAGTATATTATATCAATGTTCTGCTTGATTTGCTATTAACTTACCACCATCAAAAAGAGAATCTGCCACCATAACCGTACGATGTTCCGGCAGCACACAGCCTTCGGTAGTCAGATTATTCTAGGCCTAGCGTGTTCACCATCATCGCCTACATCATCGCTTACCACCACCAGGCGAGATTGTGATATAGACACGAGATGGAGATAGTTAAGCGCTAGCCTATAAGATGTAAAAAAAGAAACAACGGGTTGCACTCCGGGAGTGCCGGCAGAAGTGAAACCTTGAACATTAACGTTGCGCATTTGGTCTACTCTCCCTCCGTCTTAGGAATTTTCGATCAGGTCACGTGTCCTGACGCGAGTTTTCACATTTTTTACCCATTCCAAAAAAGTTCTAAACCGAGTTCAAGCCCCGCCCTGCACCAATGGATTTTTCTATCAAACAATCTACGTGCGCTTCTCACAGCGGCCCTCTGGTGAAGGAAAACATCGTTAAGAAACCAACAACCCCCGCATGGTGGTAGGACACTATCTAGTGTCCGCCTGGCCAGCTACCACCCTCAAGTTAGAAAATCTGTCGCCAAACATCTAATGTGTTCCGGCAGCTATCCTTGAGAGCCAGTTCCCATTCTAGGCCTAGCGTGCTTACCATCTTCGACCGCATCATCACTTACCAACAGGTGAGATAGTGGTCAAACGCTAGCCTATAAGATATTAAAAAAAAAGTTTCTACTCTCCCTCCATCTTACAAATTTTCGATCAGGTCACGTCTCCTGACGCGAGATTAACATTTCTTACCCATCCCTAAAAAGTTTACGACGCCGCTAAAGAAGTGTTCATTTCAAAAACTTAAAATTGACTTCTAAGTTTTAATGATACTGTTTATTAGTTAGTTACAGATGAAGCTAGTAAAAGTGAGCCGAAGATCGGGCTCAGTGGCGCATCGTGGGAGAGGCCTACGTCCAGCAGTGGACTGACACGGGCTGATGATGATGAGCTAGTAAAAGAGTGTTAAAATAAAACTGAAGTGTATCTCACCAACTTTGATCAGCAAATTGACCATGTCCGTATGACCTTGCCACGCCGACACGTGAAGAGGCGTTCGACCCTGCAATAACAACATTCTTATATATTATCTTTTTGTTCACCGACTTCACAAAATAGGAGGAGGTTCTCAATTCTATTTTTTTGTATCTTTGTTACCTCAGAACTCCGTCAAATCTTGACCTATTTCAAATTTTTTGTTATTTGTGTGAGTCCCATTCAAATTTTATCGAGGTATGACAATTATCTCCGGAGATACAGAGATAAACATATCAAAAACAATACATGCATTTGTATACCTTGACGACTTATGCATTTGTATACCTTGACGACGTATGCATTTGTATACCTTGACGACATGATACTACTTGCTATTTTGATCGCGGCATGTGAAGTCGGTTTTTTTCGTTTTATACGACCATACATTATATTGTATTAAATTGTAAGGTCTATATCTAACCGTGGACAGTGATAGCCGATGATGATAGGAGTATATCTAATAACTTTAAACGAGCAATTCTTGTACCATATAAACGGCTCTAACGATTTTCATAAAATTTAGCATACAGCGGATTTCGGGGGCGATAAATAATTCTAGCTAAGATTCATTTTCAGAAAATGTTGTTTTATTTGACAACGTTATGATAGCTCGGTGGAAGATCGATTGGATGGCTTTCGGGAGGTCCCTGGTTCAAGACCAGACGAGATGACTATTTTCCCTTTTTTGTTTTCTATTTTTTTATTAGTTGCTTCTTTTGTGAGTAAAACTATTAATGGGAGCCAAAAGAAATCCAAAAAAATCGATTTAACAAAAAAATATATACATACCATACCGAGCAAAGCTCGGTAAACCAGATATTTACCTCATTATCAGTGGTATCCACACTGGCCCTGCACTCAGATATGAGGTACCTCGCCATGGCGAGTCTGTTGTCCAAGGCCAGCACATACAGGGTGCTCCGCTTGTCTGCGTCGGCGGCGTCGGGGTCCGCGCCCCGGGCGAACAGGGCGCGGACCGTGGCGAAGTGCCCTTCTAGGGCTGCTAGTCTGGAAACACGACACAGTCGTTTTATATAACTGTTGCATAATGAGGGGTATTAAGACACGAGTGTGTGTATAATAGTATCATACGATGTTTTAATACTCAGTTATGTGTAGTTTCATACACTACTTTATCTATACTCAAACAATTTCTATTTTTCATAGATACTTTTGACTTGGCCTTTTTTTAAAACGTCTCCAATCTGGTCGTGATACGTTCGCCTAGGTCGGCCACTACCGGCTAGATAAGGGCAGTGAAATAGCTAATTTTTCAAGGTCATATTTATTTTTGCAATTGGTTAATCAATAATTAAGGTAGTTTAAAAACTAAAACAACCGACTTCCATGCCCCGCGAGTCAGTTTCAATAGCAAGTTTGAGACGTTTATTATCATATCTCTGGAGATAATTATCAGATCTCGATGAAATTACAATGGGACCATCTCGGAAACGTACCCTACCGATTACAAAAAGAATCATTCGAATCGGTTCAGAATTGACGGAGTATTCGCGTAACATACATATAAAAAAATTAAAAAAACATACAGACGAATTGAGAACCATGTCTCGACATCAGATGCATTAGGTCGGATGTACAAAACTCTTACTTTACAGGAGAGCAAAAATTGAATTTACAATTTTTTTTTTGTCATTTTTGTCTTTTGATTCACAAAGGCTTATCTGCTGATGCGTCCAGTATGTAAGACCAAACATTTAAAATGCATAAAATTTTATGTTGAAATACGACTCATACAACTTTTAATTATTTGATGCATAAGGCTGGAAGTATAATAGTGCGTATCTTCAAAAAAAAGCATAATGCTTTAAAAAAAATTGCTTAACGCTACTAATGCATAAAGTGTGCTATTAGTAGCTTTATTGTTATTAGAACGAGGATTTGGTAAGTATTACTTTACAGGCGAGCAGAAATAAAATTAACAAACTTTTTTCTCCATATTTATCTTTTGATGCATAAAGGCCTATCTGCTGATATGTTCAGTATGTGAGACCAAAAATGTTAAATGCAGAAAAGTGTATGTTGAAATACGGCTCCTACAACTTTTAATTATTTGGTGCATAGAGCTGGAAGTAAACATGTAAACTTATGGCTCCCAGGCATTTCAAAAAGTCTGTAAATCCGACTTTATGCATCTGTGTATCTTGTCAACGGTACAAGATAGAAGTATCAAGGTCAGATTGTTAGAAAGAGAAACAAAACCTTAATATCGCTGTATTTAAAAGTCATTTTGGTCGGATCTATACATCCGACCTAATGCCTCTGATGTCGAGACTTCTTTTTGGGAAGTCGGTTGAAAAAAGCAAATGACAGGGGCGTAGCTACAGCAAACCTTGATTTTTGGTAGAAAACAATTTTGCTCTAGAAGCATTTTCCAGGGAGGAATCAATGAAATACATTTGTATGGAAAAAATACACCCACGTTCCCTCTGAAACTCCTTACTGACAAGCTACTCACCTCCCTACATTTATTTAGATTACCTGAGCGCAGTTTTCCCATCATGAGCCCGCTGATCGAGCCGTGCCCCCCACTCGTCCGCCAGTGCCTCCACCAGTCTGGTGTGCCCCTCCTGTGCTGCCAGCATCAAGCATCCTTTACCCTCGTTATCAGCCTCATCTACTTTGGCACCAGCTTCTAGTAAAGCTTCGCACACTTCTATATGACCTGATGATGAGATATAAGACAAGATTGAAGGCCCATTTTCACCGATTCCTGATACAAGCTTTAGAGAGTTATCTGACAGATATAATATAAACTGGCAGCAGCCCAATGGCTTATGCGTCGGCCTGGCGATTGAGAGGTCGTGAGTTCGATCCCAAACCATTGCCCTATTGACGTGAACCCACTCGAGACACAAGAAGTATTTATCTTTGTTGGAGGGGTTAACAAGACTACTAGTAATGTGCAACCTACATTTCTAGTAAGCTTTTAAAAAAAATATTTCATATTATATTAATAGTACAGTGATATGCAAAATTAGAGCAGTCCAGAATTTTGCAGGCCGCTGTGTCTGTAATAGGTAGAAGTCATCACTTACCATCAGGCGAGCGTCGTGCTTGTCCTTTTCACCTTTTCATCATACAAAAAATATTAAATAAATGTTCCGCCTGACTTGCTACCAAAAAGTAGCTTACCACCATCAAGTAGATAATTAAGATAGTTTAAAAACTAAAACAACCGACTTCCATGCCGCGCGAGTCAGTTTCAGTAGCAAGTTTGAGATTTTTCGTCGTCGATCGTTTATTATCATATATCTCGAGATACTTATCAGATCTCGATGAAATTATAATGGGACCACCTCGGAAATGTACCCTACCGATAGAAAAAAGAATCATTTGAATCAGTTCACAACTGACGGAGAAAACGCGTAACATATATATTTAAAAAAAACAGACGAATTGAAGACGAACCTCTTTTTCGGAAGTGGGTAGTAAATCATCGTTGCCAAACCACCACTGCCAGACAACCGTCGTTTAGAGCCAGTTCCTATTCTTACCCATCCTCGACCGCATCGTCACTTACCGACAAGTGAGACTGGTGAGATAGTGGTCAAATAGTAGCAAATATGATAAGTTCGACGTGTGAAATTGATGATAATTAAAAGACATAACTCATAATTTTAATAAATACAGAGTATGTGTACCAATTTTCGAGACAATTGACCCAGAGAATAAATATTTCATAGAAAATGTAACCTTCCATTACACCCTCTTAGGGGTGTTTTTCGATAGACCCTGAGGAGGAGAGGAGGTAATCAATTCAAATGTATATTTTTAGGGTTCCGAACCTAAAGGGTACCGACGGAACCCTATCACTGAGACTTCGCTGTCCGTCCGTCCGTCTATCCAACTTTCAAATGGCTATATCTCCTTAATCGTATTAGATAGATACTTGAAATTTTCACAAAATATATATTGCTATGGCCGCTATAACAACAAATACTGAAAACAGAATAAAGTTAAAAATTAAAGAGGTCCTCATACAAGAAACGTGGTTTTCTTGGCGCTTTTCGCTCGATTTTATGAACTGTAATAGATGTATATCATCGCTCCATCTAGTTTGTTCATCCACTAGATGGAGCGATGATATACGCAAGCTGGCTGGCAGCGGTTGGTAACAAATAGCTGAAGATCGAGCTCAGTGGCGTGCCATGGGAGAGGCCTATGTCCAGCAGTGGACGGAAATTGGCTGATAATGATGATGATGAATAGATGTAGTAGATACTAGTGTTCTGATACCTTCAAAAGCAGCGTAATGTAGTGGAGTCCATCCAGAATTATCCCGGTGATGCTCATCCAATCCTCGATCCAGTAACTGCCTCACCACTTCCACATTACCTGATGACCAAATAAAACAATTACATACATACATACATACATACATACATACATACATACATACAATCACGCCTCTTCCCCGTTGTGGCAGGCAGAGACTACTTCTTTCCACATGCTACGATCCTGACATACCTCTTTCGCTTCTTCCACTTTCATGAGCGCCTTCATACATGCTCGCCGGTTATAGGTACTTTTGACTTGGCCTTTCTTTAAAACGTCTCCGATCTGGTCGTGATACGTTCGCCTAGATTGGCTTCTACTGGCTGGCCCATTCACAAATATAAAACTTTTTCTACGACTGACATAAAACAATGTGATTCATACAAAAGAAAGGGACAAACTCCGTTCAAGGTCAGTCTCTTTCGGGCCGGTAGAGCACCATCTTAATATAAAACGTCTTTGGTATTTACAGAGTATGTATCTCAGAAATCAATCCCCTATGTAACATTACATCGATGTTGCACAGCCAGAGTACTATATTTATATCGAAATGTCACAACAAACATCTTAAGCCGGCTTTTCACTATGGGATATAATGTAAATTACATCTTGAGCTATATATTACATCCCGCGATTGCTGTTCACACTGTAAGATAAATAGTTCAGCTTTGGTTGTCTATGGTTTCATTCAAACACTGGCTAAATACACTAATTGTATGGAGCCATAATTAAAATAAAAAAACAACAAAAAAACCAGGTGGACGAGGCAGGGGGAAGCGCGGTGTCCGGGGACGTGAGGTAAAATATAAACATTCAAATATCGCTCAGTCGGTCGAAAAAATATTTATAGTTGCGGATGTAATATATATTATAGCATAGTGTAAACGGTCTCATACAAAATGTATGACGAGCGAGAACAATTTTAAATCTTAAGATATAATGTACATTATATTATATCCCATAGTGAAAAGCCGGCTTTACAGAGCTGTTACAACAAATTTATTAAAATATTTGTAACATATCCTACTAATATTAAAAAGGAAAGATATAAAAGAAAGTTTGTGGAGTGTGAAGCTATGTTTGCTACTTCTTCACGCTAGAACTACTCAACCGATTGAGCTGAAATGTTCTATGTAGATAGTCTAGACCCTGGAATAACACATAGGACACTTTTTATCCCGATATATATTTTTATTTATTGTAGTGGACTTCTGCTAGTCCGCCTGGGGCGGTAGTGGTACTACTTTGCCAATTAATTTTCAGCCGTGAAATAGGAATATTTTTCGGTTGAAATGGCAAGGTGTCCAGTGAAATTACAGGGCATGTGAGACTTAACAGCTTTATGTCTCAAGGTAACAGGCGCCGAGCAGTGACATGCAAAATTCTGGCAGTCCAGAATTTTGCATGCCGCTGTATCTGTAATAAGTAGACGTAATCGCTTACCATCAGGCGAGCGTCGTGTTGTCCTGTTACCTTATATCATTAAAAAAAAACCAACGAGGACGATGTCTACGCGAGTAAAACCGCGGGGCCCAGCTAGTCACCAATATATATACAAAGATGTTACAACCAACCTTGTGCAGCCGCAGTACTGAGCACCGTTCGTCCTTCAGCGTCCATATTGTCAACGCATGCGCCCCAGAACAACAAAAGCCGCACGGTAGCCGCATGCCCCGCTGCAGCCGCAGCGCACAACGCGCTCCTGCCGCATGCGTCTGTTGCCTCTATGTCGGATTCAGCTTCTAATAGCAGCTCACATATTTCACTGGAAACAAATTACATCTATTAAAACATGATACAAAATTTGGTGTGTTTGGTAGATACCTAAGACCTTGACAGAGGTCGTGGAATTGCAAATACGCTGAAAAATCCCTTTTTAACCGACTTCAAAAAAAGGAGGAGGTTTATCAATTCGACCGTAATATATATATATATTTTTTATGTTTGTTCGCAGATTACTTCGTCGTTTATGAACCGATTTTGATAATTTTTTTTTGTTGGAAAGGAGATATCCCAAGTGTGGTGCCATGCTAATTATATTGAGGTCTGATAAGTATCTCCAGAGATATGGAGATAAACACCTCGAAATTGGTACAGAAAAGTGCAGCATTGAAGTCGGTTCTTTTTTAGTTTTTTAAACGATCTTATCTCTTATATATAAAATGAATCCCAATTGCCCTTGGTCACGGCATCACGCGTGAATGGATGGACCGATTTCGCTAATTCTTTTTTTGTTGTGTTTTTTATCGTCAGGAGATGGTTCTTATGAAAAAAAAATTAATAAACGTTGTTTTTAACGCAGGCGAAGTCGCGGGGCACAGCTAGTAATATATAAAAATGAATCCCAATTGCCCTTGGTCACGGAATCACGCTGAACGGCTGGACCGATTTCACAAATTCTTTTTTTGTTGTGTTTTTTGTCGTCAGGAGATGGTTCTTATGAAAAAAAATATTAAAAATTAAAAGTTATTTTTAACGCAGGCGAAGCCGCGGGGCACTGCTAGTTCAATATAAAATATATGTGTCCGGTGAAAAAAAAACATAACGATAATGCCCTTCTTAGGCTTAGTAAGCTGGCATAACGTAAAAGTACTGACTTTAGAAAAGTCAGTAATAATTAAAGATCGTTTAAAAAACTATGAGAACCGACTTTAAATGTCGCACTTGTCATTTTCAGTACCAAGTTTAATCTTCTCGATTAAATTTAAATGGGACCACCTGGGAAGTATAATTCCCTATCACAAAAACATATTTTCCAAATCGGTTCAAGCGTCTTCGAGTAATCGGTGAATACACATTACATAAAACAAAATCCGACGAATTGCCAACCTCATCCTTTTTTTGAAGTCGTTTAAAAATATTTTTACAAAATGTTCAGTAACTTACGTGTGACCTTCAAAAGCGGCGACCAATAGAGGCGTAGCTTTGTCTCTATCTGCCTTAGTGACGTCAGCGCCTTTCTCCAATAGCAGAGCGGCGCATGCGGCGCCCGACGCGCACAGCGACGCCACGGATAATGCTGTACGACCTGATAATAAAAAATACATTTAAAGTTTAATAATAAAATTAAGATTAATTTTAGGAAAAAAATTAAACCGACTTCGAAACTACAAATCTTCGAAGGCACTTAAAGGCGAAAAATAAATGAATATCATTATTATAAGCGCTACCCACTCATCTATTTGAAGTCGGTGCCTATTAGGTCTATTAGGTATCATGTCTATTAGGTAGTAGATTAGATAGATACTATGTATGTAGTAAGGAGGTAGGTAGATGTATGTAGTATATATCTACTACTTATTCATAAATAAAAAACCGGCTAAGTCGAGTTGAACTCGCCCACCGAGGCTTCCGTATCAACCAATTAAGCTAGACCTCTAAATTTTATCAGCGCTCATATAACTCAGAGGTCTACCTGAATTGGCGAAAACTTTGTATGTATGGGGACACCATTTAATTTTCAACTTTTTTTATTTTTCCTTAATTTGTGCTGTAAGACCTTGCTTCTTGCCAAATTTCATGATTCTAGGTCAACGGGAAGTACCCCATGGGTTTTCGACCCAAAACCTACAGGGTACTCCCGGTTTACCTAGAATGTCAATTTTGGTTATAAGCAAGGTCTTACAGCACAAGTAAAGGAAAAATTCCAAATAATAAAAGTTGAAAATTAAGGTACATTTTGGTATTAACAAGTTTCCGCGAAAATCTGAATTTGGCCATATCTTTTTATTGTATGTGTGTAATAGGTAGACGTCATCGCTTACCATCAGATGAGCTTCGTGCTTGTCCTGTTACTTTTGACCATTAAAAAAATCATCGCATTTACAAATATATAAATATTATTTAGATCTACAATCACATTTGCAAATAAACACCAAATTTTAATCACTCAATATCATCACAATCCCTTACTTAAACAAAGAAACAATTCCACCGTCATTAAATGAATTAACCTGTCTACAAAACCCTGCCAATATTTTCATCACCACCATTTCCCATCACTCACCATCATCATCGGCATGGTCAACGCTCGCTCCGGCCGCCAACAAAGCTCTGACTATATCTGCGTGGCCCATATAAGCTGCTGCTATGAGAGGAGTTCTGCCTTCCGCATCAGCTTTGTCAGGGTCTGCTCCTGCAGCCAGGAGCTTGGATACCACGGCCTCGTGGCCTGACCATGCTGCCGCTCTGAAAATAAAAGAATATGTTAAAAAATTAGCTTTGTGTTAAAGTATCATGTGTCATACAAATACTCTTTTTAGGGTTCCGTACCTCAAAAGAGAAAACGGAACCCTTATATGATCACTTTGCTATCCGTCTGTCTCTCCGTCTGTCATGAACCTTTATCTCCGGAATACGTACGAATATCAAGTTGAAACTTATACTAAATACTTGGGTCTGCAGTATCTTTTGGCTGTGAAAAAACCAAACCTGTAAGTCAACGCGATCAAAAGATATGACCGTATATTTTGCGATTTCACGTGACAATTAAAACCTATAGGATACTTTCCTTCGACCTACATTAGAATCATGAAATTTGGCAAGAAGAAAGGTCTTGAGCCACTCATATAGCAATAAATCTGAAAACCATAAATATGTAGTTATATACTAAAAAAAAAAGTGAATTTATCATTACAAACTTATCATTTGCAATTGGTGCAATACATTTCCTAAGGATCGAACTGCAAAGTTAAGTTTGTCCTTTAACCTAGTTTGAGAAGTTAGTACGGAAGCCTCGGTGGGCGAGTCCAACTCGACGTGGCCGGTTTTATTTAAATATCTTATAGGCTACCGTTTGACCACTATCTCGCCTGGCGGTAAGCGATGATGTGGTCGAAGATGGTGAACAAACTAGGCCTAGAATAGCCTGACTCTCAAGGGCTGTGTGCTGCCGGAACACCGTAAGGTTATAGAGAAATATTTTCTCCTCGGTGGTTGTAAGTCCTTTAATCCTCCTAAATTTAGATGTACAATAAAATATATAAAATAATAATACAAATCCAATACCTTAGAGCCGTTCTGTTGTCTGCATCTACGCAGTCCACATCACATCCAAACTCTAGCAGCACCTCGACTACCTAAAATAAACAAATAATATTATTACTTGCACATGAAACTGTTAAAAAAAGTCACACTAATGCCCGTTTGCACTTAACTTAAAAATTGTCTTAGCTTGTCAAAATATAACAAAACTAGCAGCCCGCCCCGGCTTCGCACGGGTGAAATTGATGCATAATATTGGACGCCCCGTAGGCGTAAAGGATAGTTACTGACGTAAATTTCTAACCCGACGGTCGCCGGTTATTATCCTAGCTGTATACCAATGGATTTTCTCAAGTTTCTATGTGCATTCATGAATCATAGGTGTTCGAATACATCTCATACAGCTCATTAAATCGATGTTCTGCCTCACTAGCTACCAAAAAGTAGCTTACCACCATTAGTGAAAAAATCTGCCGCCATAACCTTACGGTGTTCCGGCAGCACAGCGCTCGGGAGTGTTTCCATTCTAGGCCTAGCGTGGTCGCCATCCTTGGCCATCATTATCAATAATATAATACCAATGTCAAATGCGGAAGTCAGTTTGTATATTTGTTGTTTGGAACTTCTTCACGGTCAAACGGCTGGACAGAGGCTGGATTTTGCAGACATTTTGAACTGGGATAGGCAGTACTTATAAAGGAATGATACTTTTAAACGCGGGCGAAGCCGCGGGACTCAGCTAGTTTTATACGATAGGTCGAACTATATTGACATTAAATTGATTTATATAGGTTGCGATCTACAGAAATAGCTAAGCTAATAATGTTTACGAAGTAACTATGGTCTAATCTGTGGTTTCACTGGAAATATTTAATTATCTTTCGAGTCGCATAATTTTCTATCTGTGATAATCTATCTAGATATCTTCTAAAGTATTCATTGAAATTATATATACTGTAAAGGACAATTTTAATCTATAATATGTGACCAAGGTAATTAACGTAATTATTTTAATAAGGATTATTACAGTATTGTATAATTTTTATTTAAAAATTAAAGATTAAAATGGTTAATGTGAGTCAACCTAAGAGATAGACTAAAAAAATAAGTTCTACAAATATTACAAAGACACATGTCTTATATCTATTTCCGTTTAGGCAGTATCGCGTAAAAACGTGTTTTCTTGACCGTTTTATTGTCGACTTAGGTTGCAAAATAGGTCTCCGCGAATGTACCTATGATTTAAATCGTATAATATATAGCCTATTTTCATTCTGAAAGTCCATTATATATATTAGTGAAAGAATATTTAAAATCTGTTCAGTAGTTTTTGAGCCAAATCAATACAAACATCCATACAAAAATACAAATGTTCTCTCTTTATAATATTGGTATAGATGTAAATTGTATACCTCAGTATGGCCAGCCCAGGCCGCGGCTCGCAATGGGCTCCAACCATCCGCATCGGCCGCATCCGGTCGAGCCCCGGCGCGTAATAAAACTCCTGCGCAAGCCGCACGGCCGCCGCGCGCCGCTGCGTGTAACGCAGTGCCGCCTGATGCGTCCATTGCTTCTACTAGATGAGGGAAACGCTGGAAAAGGCACTTTATTTTTGTATCGACTTCACAAAACTAGTTGAAAATAAATTCGGGAGAATGTTTAATAGGTATATTTATGGAAAAATAAATGCAATTTCTACATCAAACATTTAAAAATATATTAAAATAATGTAAAGAAAATTGAATATCCAGTGAAATTACAGGGCATGTAAAACTTAAAATCTTAATTTTTTTAGGTAACTGGCGCAGTGCATTGAAGTGCATGCCGTTGAATACATCGGCATGACGTCTACCTATCACAAATATGTAATAGGTAGACGTCATCGTTTACCATCAGACAAGCGTCGTGCTTATCCTGTTACCTTATATAATTTTTTTATTATCATATTATTTCAATAAAAAATTATGAATTTTTAGAATTTTATTAAATATTTTTATTGGGGTTATTGGAGGATAAAATCAAACTTCATTACGAAAATTAATAGCATTTTCTTCAATTAATAATTTAGGATAAGCAAGCGTTTGACCAGTATCTCACCTGATGCTACGTGAAGATGTGATCGACGATAAAGAACGCTTACCTAGAAGATACCTGTTCACCCGCGATTCAAAGACCCCCGATTTGCAGTTAACAGGAAACACAAACTGTGGCAGGGAATTCCATTCCTTTGCTGTGCGTATAATAAATGTGGATGCAAAGCGCTTTATGCGACGGAATCTACTAAATCTACCATGTAACAATGGCGCTTGTCTGTGCGCCTGGTACCACGATGGATGAAGGGGCACAAAAAAAAAAAAAAACAAATGTTCCTTTTTTTCGGCAACCTCCCTATTTGGACAGTGTAAAATCCGGAGCGTTTGAATACTGGTATATACAGTGTGGAAATTAAACTCAGGCCCTGGAGGGAAACTACTTTAAATCCTTAAGCTAGCTCATTTTACTTAAAGGAGACATTCCTTTATTTTTGAAAAGAAACAAATCTGCATTAAAAGATTTTTTTAAACTAGCTTGCTTCGCCCGGGACTCGAACCAACTAAAATTAAAAAAAATAAACACTTTTTATTTTAATATACTAATCGGTAGTATTAATATTCAGGATAAAGTTTCTCTAACAAACATTAGGTCTTAAAAATAAAAATAATCGTTAAATCTAACATCAACTTTATTTTACTATCAATTTTGTAACACTTAAATTATTTAACTGATAAATTGTTCGAAATGAGCCCCGTCGTTCCGGTTACACAACATTAGTCGCCGTTGAAATTCATTTCTTGTAGCCTTCAGCAAAGTGTTGTGGTGTATGCCCCTAATAACATTTTCCTAATAAAATGTTGATAAAAATCGTTCGAATTTTAAAATTATTGTCCCGCATTGCAAACAAAGTCAAACGTTCCATTTTTAAACTTCTCCACTGAACGCCTCGGATCATGTAAGAAGGAAATGTGCATAGAGGTATTACCACCATTGAACAATTTTCTTATCGAAGATTTCAACAAGGTACTTAACGATAAATTAGCAAGCGTGTACTTCATACGAAGTCTTTGAGTGTTGGAGAGATAACAGAACTGTCACGTGTCTTTTACTTGTTAAAAGTGAACAGTAACCAAACATTTTTTAGAGAAACTTTATCCTGAATATTAATACTACCGATTAGTATAATAAAATAAAGTGTTTATTTTTTTAATTTTAGTTGGTTCGAGTCCCGGGCGAAGCAAGCGAGTTTAAAAAAATCTTTTAATGCAGATTTGTTTCTTTTCAAATATAAAGGAATGTCTCCTTTAAGTAAAATGAGCTAGCTTAAGGATTTAAAGTAGTTTCCCTCCAGGGCCTGAGTTTAATTTCCACACTGTATATAAATGTAATACTAACTTTCAACATAGAAGCAAGAGTTTCATCATCTCCTTTGGCTACTAAGTCATGGACCGCATTGGGATCCAACGTGACAGGGTCTACTTCGGTCTCTATCTCTATGGAAGCTTCTAGAGGCGGCTCTTCTGGTAGCTGTGAAAAATATATACATTCTTCAATAATAATGTAAGGAACCTGCTTTGGTCTATCAATAGAATTTATATTCGTTTAGTTCTACGGTAGAACTAGACTGATAGAACTACTCGGAATAGGCCGGTAATTCTCAATCATTCGATGCAAATCGGATTCGGAAACTGCCTCACCTTCGACGGATCTTTGCAATTCACAATGTCGCAGCATTGTGTCGGTTACTTTTGACATTTCTATTCAAAAAAATCTGTGATTCTAATGGAAAAGGTTTCTGCGACAAATAACTCACGGATTTATCAATCAACACCAATATTATAAATGCGAAAGTCAGTTTGTTTATTTGTTTGTTTGTTTGGGACTTCTTCACGGTCAAACGGCTTGACCGATTTGGCTGAAATTTTATATAAAGATAGAACATAAGGCAGAATAGGATATAGGATATATTTTTTTTTGGCTATGGAGTCAGGGGGTCCAGATATTATTAATTGAATTTTGTAAATATAAGACTTCTTCTCGAATGAACGGCTTGACCGATTTCCCGGAAATTTTGTATGAATACATGTCATAGGGCAGAATAGGATATAGGATACTTTTTTTCTGGCTGTCGAGTCAGGGGGTCCAGTTATTTTTAATTGAATTTTGTAACTAAAGGACCTCTTTTCGAATAACGGCTTGACCGATTTGCCTGAAATGTTGTATAAAGACAGTTCATAAGGCAGAAAATAATATAGAATACTTTTTTTCTGGCTATCGAGTCAGGGGGTCCAAATATGTTTAATTGAATTTTGTAAATGTAAGATCTCTTCTCAAATAAACGGCATGACCGATTTGCCTGACATGTTGTATAAAGACAGTAGTACATAGGGCAGAAAAGGATATAGAATACTTTTTATTTGGCTACCGAGTCACGAGGTCCAGATATTTTTAATTGAATTTTGTAAATATAAGACCTCTTCTGGAATAAACGGCTTGACCGATTTGCCTGAAATGTTGTATAAAGACAGTTCATAGGGTAGAATAGGATATAGGATACTTTTTTTTTGGCTATCGAGTCAGGGGGTTCAGATATTTTTTATTGAATTTTGTAAATATAAGACTTCCTCTCGAATAAACGGCTTGACCGATTTGCCTGAAATGTTGTATAAAGACAGTTCATAAGGCAGAAAATAATATAGAATACTTTTTTTCTGGCTATCGAGTCAGGGGGTCCAAATATGTTTAATTGAATTTTGTAAATGTAAGATCTCTTCTCAAATAAACGGCATGACCGATTTGCCTGACATGTTGTATAAAGACAGTAGTACATAGGGCAGAAAAGGATATAGAATACTTTTTATTTGGCTACCGAGTCACGAGGTCCAGATATTTTTAATTGAATTTTGTAAATATAAGACCTCTTCTGGAATAAACGGCTTGACCGATTTGCCTGAAATTTTGTATGAATACATGTCATAGGGCAGAATAGGATATAGGATACTTTTTTTTCTGGCTTTCGAGTCAGGGGGTCCAGATATTTTTTATTTAATTTTGTGAATGTGTGGCCTCTTATCACCTAAACAGCTTGACCGATTGGACTGAAATTTTATACATATTACAGTTCATATTGCATAGAATCACATAGGATACTTTTTTTCTGGCAGTCGAGTCTAGTTGTCCAGAATTTTTTTATTGAACTTTGTAAATGTGTGGCCTACTCTCGGTCAAACTGGTTAACCATTTAAGCTAAAATGTTGTACACGGACAGTCAAAAAGACATAGAAGGGCAACGAATACTTTTTTTTGGGTGGAAATTTCGGTTTTCTATATTTTTATTATGGAATTTTGTAAATGTGTGGCCTCTTTTCGGCCAAACGGCTTGACCAATTCAGATGAAATTTTGTACAGACATTTAATAGGGCATAAAAGGGCAAAGAATACTTTTTTTCGGCAGTTAAGTGTGGGTGCCTATATTTTTTCAACTTTACATAGAGTTTGCATAATCATAAAAGTTTGAGCTTAGGTTCATAGATAATGACTAAACTTAATAAGTGCCTTAATTAGGCCATAAAACTGTCAGGGTCATTAAAAGTCATCAAAATTTACGCGATGGCTTTGCTTGCCCAACGTGTTTTATCTGATTTGTGAGAAGTATTTCAAAAGCATTCGTGTCTTAACAGCCACATTTAACCTTAGGGTCATCGGTGTTGACTAAGCAGGTTATAAAAACTGTCAGGGTCATAAAACGTAAAAATTTTCGCGCTCACTTCGCTCGCGCATTGATAGCGCTCCCTGCGCTCGCGCAAATCTTTGTTTTATCTACTTTGTAGGTAATATTTCAGCAACTTTTGTATTTTAATAGCCACATACATCAGAACGAGTCCATAAATTGAAACAGTACAACCTTCAATAATCATAATGATCTTTATCTTTAACTCTAAAATAAGTGGATATCAAGTGTAACCTTTGTGTCATCAGTGTTAACTTAGTAGGTCATAAAAACTGTCAGGGTCATAAAAGGTCGTAAAAATTTTTCGCGCTCGCTTCGCTCGCGCAGCGATAGCGCTTACTGCGCTCGCGCAGTAATAGCGCTTGCTCCGGTCGCGCAAGCTTTTGTAATATCTACTTTGTAGGAAACATTTCAGCAACTTTTGTATTTTCATAGCCACATTCATCAAGACGAGTCATAAATTGGAACAGTACAACTTTCAATAATCATAATGATTTTTTAACTTAAAATAAGTGGATATCAAGTTTAACCTTAGGGTCATCGGTGTTGACTTAGTAGGACATAAAAACTGTCAGAGTCATAAAATGACGTAAAAATTTTCGCGCTCGCTGCGCTCACGCAAACCTTTGTTTTATCTACTTTGTAGGTAATATTTCAGCATTTTTTTTAAATTTTAATATCCACATACATCAAAACGAGTTTCTAAATTGAAACAGTGCAACCTTCAATAATGATTTTATACCTTAAAATAAGTGGATGTCAAGTTTAACCTTAGGGTCATCGGTCTTGACTTAGTAGGTCATAAAAATTGTCAGGGTCATAAAATGACGTAAAAATTTTCGCGCTTGCTTCGCTCGCGCATTGATAACGCTCACTACGCTCGCGCAAACCTTTGTTTTATCTACTTTGTATGAAATATTTCAGCATTTTTTGTATTTTAATAGCCACATGTATCAAAACGAGTTTATAAATTGAAACAGTACAACCTTCAATAATCTTAATGATTTTTTACCTTAAAATAAGTAGATATCAAGTTTAACCTTAGGGTCATCGGTCTTGACTTAGTAGGTCATAAAAACTGTCAGGGTCATAAAAAGACGTAAACATTTTCGCGCTCGCTTCGCTCGCGCATTAATAGCGCTCCCTGCGCTCGCGCAAACCTTTGTTTTATCTACTTTGTAGATAATATTTTTGCAATTTTTGTATTTTAATAGCCACATGCATCAAAACGAGGCCATAAATTAAAACAGTACAACCTTCAATAATCATAATAATTATTAACCTTAATATAAGTGGATATCAAGTTTAACCTTTGTGTCATCAGTGTTGACTTAGTAGGTCATAAAAACTGTCAGGGTCATTAAAAGTCGTAAAAATTTTTCGCGCTCTCTTCGCTCGCGCAGTGATAGGGCTTGCTACGCTCGCGCAGTAATAGCACTCGCTCCGGTCGCGCAAGCATTTGTTATATCTACTTTGTAGGAAACATTTCAGCAACTTTTATATTTTAATAGCCACATGCATCAAAACGAGTCATAAATTGAAACAGTACAACCTTCAATATTCATAATGATTTTTTACCTTAAAATATGTGGATATCAAGTTTAACCTTACGGTCATCGGTGTTGACTTAGTAGGTCTTAAAAACTTTCAGGGTCATAAAAAGTCATAAAAAAGTTTCTCACTTCGCTTGCGCAGTAATAACGCTACATAGCGTATAATAGCGTGTTTTAACAGCCTCATACATTAGACTGACTCAAATACTTAAACATAAAAACTTGGTAAACCTTGGTTAGGTTTACCAAGTACGAAGTAATGATTAATAACTTTAACAATAGACGATATCGAGTTCCACCTAAGAGTCATCTATATTGACTTGATGATTAGGTCATTAAAAAAAAACCCTGACAGGTTATAAAAAGCCATAAAAAATTTTCACTCGCCCAATAATAGCGCTCGCTACGCTCGCGCAGCTATTCACCTTTTTTTCTTTGTAAGAAATGTTTCAGGAACTGTTGTGTTGAGTCAAAAATTTAAACAGCACAACTTCGTATACCTAACCAAAATGATTAATGACTTTAACAATAGAGGATATTGAGTTCGACTTTGAGGGTCATCTATGGTGACTTGGCCTAAGAGATCATCGACCTAGACCTCAATGGTCATAGACACAAATAACGCGGGCGAAGCCGCGGGTAACAGCTAGTATTCAAAATAAAAATGAAGCTTCCAAATCCGAATAGGTATTAGAATGATTGAGAATCAGGGGGCTGGTTTCTTTGTATAGACTTCAAAAAGGAAATTTTAAGGTTTAAAACTTTTTCTCGATTCTTTTGTTTTTTTTTGTGTATGATCACCGTTTTCTGTGTCAATTGTAATTGATTTTAATTTTTTTTTATTCGAAGGAGTATACTCCTGAAGTGATCCCATTGTAATTTCATTGAGATCTGATAAGTATATCCTGTAGTATGAAAATGACCAGCGCGGCATTTGAAATCGTTTTTTTCGTTCTTTTTTAACGATCTTTAATTATTTTACAAGCTTTTATTTCACTCTCAATGTGCGTATGAAATTTGTCCTTTAACATTTCTCAACCACTTGCAAGCGTTTCAGCTGAAAATGTCAGTAACAATGCAATATTATGGTACAATAGAGCTAAACTGATCATGAAGATGGGATGTGGCGACTGGAACTTTGGTATAGAAAATCAAAATTAAATCAAAACTAATTTATTTCAGGTGTTATACACCCATAAACAAAATTTAATACACATTCACAGCCGCCATAAAAAGAGGCTATCGTTTAACTACAATCTCGCCTGGTGATAAGCGAACATATGGTCGTGCCAAAGATGGTGAACACGCTAGGCCTTGAACGGTTTTTGACGGCCCACTAGTGTCACGTCAGAGGTACCGAGTTTAATCTCCGCCGTGCATCAATGGATTTTTCTATCGAAAAATTCTGTGTTCTTTTCACAGTGGCCATCCGGTGAAGGAAAAACATCGTTAAGAAACAATCCCCGCATGGTGGTAGGTATCTAGTGTCCGCCTGGCCAGCTACCACCCTCAAGTTAGAAAATATGTCGCCAAACATCTAATGTGTTCTGGCAGCTATCCACGAGAGCCAGTTCCCATTTTAGGCTTAGCGTGCTACCATCCTCGACCGCATCATCACTTACGAACAGGTGAGTTAGTGGTCAAACGCTGGCCTATATGACAGGTATTTAAAAGAAATGGTCTGACTCTTAAGAGCTACGTACATAGAATGGAACAGCAAAAAAAAATTACAGAAACTCACCAATTCCTGTATATCATCATGTCGATGCGGTGCTGTAAGTTCTATTAACGCTCGGAGGACCCGACGGTCCCCGCCCCAGGCCCCGGCTAGCGGGGGCATTAGGGACGACAGGGGCGGTTGGATACCTGGAGGCAAATAGGAATCTCTTCATTATAGTAATCGAGTCGAATGTTGACAAATATCTGCATAAGATTTCAGTTATTCAATTACCAATTCGGATCGGTTTTTATCGCATACATTTCGGAGAGTGTGCAATGGAACTCCACGATTTGATTCCGCCATCCCCATTTTATAACCGGACATCCAGGTATACTCAAAGGCGTCACCAATTTATAGTGCACTAGCTGACCCTGCAAACGTTGTTTTGCTAAAACCCAAATATCTTACGGAACTCTATTTTTTTCCAAAATAAAATTTAGCCTATGTTACTCGTGGATACTGTGGCTTTCGAATGGTGAAAGAATTTTTAAAAACGGTCCAGTAGTTTTTGAGCCTATTCATTACAACCAAACCAACAAAGTTTTCCTCTTTATAATATTAGTGTAGATATACTATTTACCCGAACGAAGCCCTTTGCTTCTTCGTTCATCATACGAACCGCCAAGGAATGGAATACCCTGCCTGAGTCTGTGTTTCCGGTACAATATGGAGATCTTCAAATCGCGAGAAAATAGGTATCTTCTAAGACGTTTTAATGAAAAGCTAAAAGTACCTATAACCGGCGAGCATGTATCAAGGCGCTCGTGGAAGTGGAAGAAGCGAAAGAGGTATGTCAGGATCGTAGCACGAGGAAAGAAGTAGTATCTGCCAACCCCAACGGGAAAAGGCGTGATTTTATGTAATGTATGTATTTCAGTTATAGATGGGTAGATGCAAAGAAGGACAATCAATGCAAGAAAATATATAATTTAAATGGACTCTTTGGCATTCGCACAGAGAAATATTTCTATTTCACGACAAAGCCGTGATACCGCCCTAGGTGGACTAGCAACCAACTACAAATCGGCGATGACCATAGACCGAATTTTCGGGGCCAATTAGAAAACCAGAGTTGCGTGTCTAAGCAATAGGACGCACAACAATTATGCTGACATTGATCCTCTTGTCGTTCATATTTACTTTAACCTTTTATTTGTATTTGTTATGTATGTACATATGATAATACTTTATTTTTCAATTTCGATTTCAAACCACTCCGAGTACGACTCGCAAACGTTCAGGGTTCCGCACTGTACGTAGTACGTCGAGTCTGATTTAACTTCGCAACAAACAACAAAACAAACGTGCACAAAATTTGGTACCTGTGCCAGGCACAAAATTTTAACGAATCAAATATGACAGCCCAGTCTAAAATGCACCATAACTAAGTTTTTTTCAAAAGTTTTATTTAATTTTAACTTAAATTTATAAATACATACTCAGAGCATTAAACGCCACCATTGCGGAATCGGTAATATCACAATATGTTAAACCACTAAAATCCTCTTTAACACTTATAATTTTATTTCAATATTGTATTTATTAATAGTTAATTACATTTAAAACTACACTTCAATTCGCTGACAAATTCAGAAGCACAAATTTAACAAAAATATAAATACAGCCAATTATTTTCACTTAAATCATTTTTATAGCTCATTCAACGACAAAATGTTATTTTAATTACATAACATTTAAATCAATTTAATAATTTATATCCTCAAAAATCGACCACAACATTACAATATCAAATACAGTATAATATTTCATGCTTGTTTTGTAGTCAGAACAATTTTTTCCTGCCAGCAAATTCTGTCTAAAAATTATACTCTACTGCAAATGAAATAGAAGTCATTTTACTTCGAATTTAATATTTATCAGGATGTCATATGTATGTGATTCATACATATGACATCCTTTAAAAGAATCTACTTTTAGTCAGCAACTTTCTTTATCATAATTTAAGATCGTTTAAAAAACTAATACAACCGACTTCAAATGCCGCGCTAGTCATATCTCTGGAGATATTAATCAAATCTCGATGAAATTTAAAGTTAAACCTGGCAAGTAAACCTTTTCAAATGAAAAAAAATTGTCCAGGCGTATTTAAGTAATTGGTGAACATACATAAAAATGCTTACCATCTTCGACCGCATCATCACTTACCAACTGGTGAGATAGTGGTCAAACGCTAGCCTATCTAATACTATAAGAATCTAAGAATCTGTTATAAGAATCTGATTGCGCTGAAATTTGGCAAGCAGATAGTTATTTTAACGTAGGAATCCGCTACGAAAAGATTTTTCAAATTTCACTCTTTGAGGGGATGAAATGGGGGTTCAAAGTTTGTATGGAGAAACAAGATTAGATAGTATTTTTTATTCGAAACTTCGCACAAGTACTTCAGTAAATAAATAAGTTAAATACGTGTTTCAGACTTTTTCAAAATGCCACCCCTAAAAGGGTGAAGTGGGGTAACAAAGTCTGAAATTTGGCAAGCAGATTGTTATTATAACGTAAGTATCCGCTAAGAAAGGATTTTTCAAAATTCACTCCTTAAGGGGATGAAACGGGGGTTCAAATTTTGAACCGATTTGGCTTTTACTTCTTTGATGTCTTTCATGATAGAAAGGTTTTTACTAAATAAAAGTTTAAGTAAATAAATGAAGTTTTTAACGCGGGTGAAGCCGCGGGGTACTTCTAGTATGCTATAAAAAGAAAATAAGATTCCTACGAATGAAGAACCTCCTTTTTTGAAGTCAGTTAAAAACATCCAATTTACAAAGTTCACATTTATATGTAGGAGATACATACAGTCACACATGAGTAAGTCTTTGTAAATATAAAAGTCATCACTTTCTTTACACAAAACGTTTCTCATAACTAAATGTGTCACAGTAAAAATCAAAGTAACAAAAGCCGTAGAAAATCGTTTGTATATTATATTATGTAAGTTCCATCAGCACATCGAGAAAAAATGTGTAGCCAATCTGTTCGAGGAATTTAGTCATGTTCGGTTACAGTCACTGGATGCTATTGAAAGGAAAGCCAAGAAACTCAACGACGACCTACTAGTAAGCAAGATACTCAGAGTTTTGAGCATGAAAGGCGCTAGTTTATCGGTTTTTTTAACCCCCGACGCAAAAAGAAGGGTGTTATAAGTTTGAAGCGTGTATCTGTGTATGTGTGTGTCTGTCTGTGGCATCGTAGCGCCCAAACGGTTAAACCGATTTTGATTAACTTTTTTTTGTTTGATAGGTGTGTTTGACGTTAATTAACACCCTCTTTTTGCGTCGGATCGGAAGTAAAGTATTTAAAAGATGTAGTTTACTAAAATAAAACAAAACTATTCCTTGAAATTGCAGTATAATTAAATTTCAAGTGAATTTTACCGATAAAGTTAATGTGATAAGATAAGACATCATTTTTGCATAAGCGCCATTATGATCACATTGACATAATAAACACGATAAATAATAATAAAGTTATGTAGGTACACGTTTATTGAAACTATCACTTTTGAACTAGGTGCTTCAATAACTAATAATTTAAATAGTTTAAAAACTAAAACAACCGACTTCCATGCCCCGCGAGTCAATATCAGTAGCAAGTTTGAGACGTTTATCGTCATATCTCTGGAGATACTAATCATATCTCGATAAAATTACAATGTGACCGCCTTGGAAACGAACCCTACCGATTATAAAAGAATCATTCAAATCGGTTCACAATTGACGGAGAAATCGCGTAACATACACACAAAAAAAACATACAGACGAATTCAGGACCTCCTTCTTGTTTGAAAATTGTTGAAGTAGGTCGAGCGATAATATACGCAAGCTGGCTGGCAGCGGTTAGAAACAAAGAGCTGAAGATCGAGCTTAGTGGCGTGCCATAAGAAAGGCCAATATTCAACAGTTTTCCCGCCGTCTGTCCTCCTACGCTTATATATTTTAAACTACGCAACGGAGTTTAATATTCATCAATAGATAGAGTGATTCTATTGATGAATAATAAACTCCGACGAGGAAGGTTTATAACTACGATTGCGGGAAACGCCGCAAGACGTAGCTAGTAAAATAGAAATATAGTAGCTAGAATTGAAGCCGGTGGCGTAATCGGGAGAACGGTCGGCTTTGATACAGTGGTACCGAGTTCAAACCGCCGTGCACCAATGGATTTTTCTATAGAAAAATGTATGTGCGCTTCTCACAGTCGCCCTCCGGTGAAGGAATACATCGTTAAGAAACCAAAAACCCTCGCATGGTGGTAGGACACTATCTAGTGTCCGCCTGGCCAGCTACCACCCTCAAGTTAGAAAATCTGTCGCCAAAACATCTAATGTGTTCCGGCAGCTATCCTTGAGGGCCAGTTCCCATTCTAGGCCTAGCGTGCTTACCATCTTCGACCTCATCATCACTTACCAACAGACGAGATAGTGGTCAAACGCTAGCCTATAAGATATTTAAAAAAAATCATTAAGTGTAAAAAATTTCCATTTAACGAGCAAACCATTATAATTCAATGTTACTAAGAATATATATATGAAATACTTAGAAATATTGTAATGACCAACGGGAAGTACGATAGTGAAATTATGTGTAACTGATTATAATAATACAATTAAATAGGTCATTAGTCTAGACATCTGTGAACATACTGCTCAGATAACACGCAGATAAATAAAAACTGACCAAGTGCGAGTTGGACTAACGCACCGAGACTTCCGCACAAACTTGTCAAACTAGGTTAAAGGACAAATTTAACTTTCCAGTTCCAGCTCTAGACCGATGCCTAGACACTGTGCACAAACCGCACATAATAAGTTGTTATTAAACTACATATTTTTTCAGTTTTCCTTTATATGTACTGTACCTTACCAAATTTCATGATTCTCGGTCAACGGTAAGTACTTACCTTATAATTTTTGATTCCCTTGTGAAATCGCAAAATATGCGACATAAACGGTCATAACCAGTTTGATTTTTCCACAGCTTAATGACACCGTAGACCCAAAGTATTTGATATAAGTTTCAACCTGATATCACTACGCGTTCCTGAGAAAAGGGGTCTTAACAGACGGGCGGACAGACAGACAGACGGACACAACAAAGTGATCTTAAGGGTTATTTTTTCCTCTAAAGGTACGGAATCCTAAAAAATTGGTCAAGTTTTTATTCACGTATCAACACATAAAAAAAAACATACAGACGAATTGAGAACCTCCTTTTTTGAAGTCGGTAGAAAATCTGTTTAAGGTAGGAAATGAGTGAATCTTTCGTGTACACTACTAATAGGGATTTCCTATGGACATTTTAATGTTTATTTATAAGAATTATTGAGTACACAACACAATAACAAGGAAACTACGTGCGTAATTGCGTATCATATTATGTTGATGAATTGTATAGAAATGGCATATAATACTAGTAGTTCAGTCACAGAATAATGAATAGTACAAGTACAGAAGATGCACTCCCTGCGAGCAAAAATGCGAGATTAAACCTAGTTACAACGCTAGTAACGTTCAAATTACGCTTCGCGCCTCGGATGCGACCTTGAATTTGCTATATACAACCTAATAGTAACTAGGAACCGCGTGTTGCGCACAGTAAAATGCACCGTAAGTCCGCAGAGCGAGAGTCTGAATAACTCGGTCAACTCGGGGCCTCTCCTATAGGGTTGAGTGTTATGAGAAAACATATTGAAGCCTTGAATTGGTAGAAGAATACTCTAAGGTAGAACAATGTAATGAGTACATTACTGATAGTAAGTGCTACATTAATGTTTAATGTATGATAAAAGTATTACAGTTATACTAAAATACGTTACGTTCAATTAAAATCGAGTAAAGTTTTAGATTGCGTAAGTTAAATAACATGGGAAAATTCTAGGTGCTCAAATATGGTTTAGTAAGAATAGTAGACTTCCAGAGTTTTGAAACCAACCTACATACATAACAATTACATACTACGTTACATTATGCTTTTGCTATGATAATGGATTGATTATGATTTATTTTATTAACCGACTTCAAAAAAAGGAGGAGGGTCGCGGATAACTTCGTTATTGTTGATTATTTTTTTATTGGAAAGGAGATATCCCAAGGGTGGTACCATGGTAATTTAATCGAGATCCGATAAGTATCTCCAGAGATATTTCGATAAACATCTCAAACTTGCAACTGAAACCAACTCGCGCGGCATGGAAGTCCGTTGTTTAAGTTTTTAAACTATCCTAATTATGATTTTAGACGTGCATATATGCATGTATTAATACTACCCACATCTTTATATATAAAAATTAATCCCAATTTCCCTAGGTCACGGCATCACGCGTGAACGGCTGGACCGATTTCGCTAATTATTTTTTGTCGTGTTTTTTTTGTCAGGAGATGGTTCTTATGAAAGAAAATATTTAAATAAATGAAAGTTGTTTTTAACGCAGGCGAAGCCGCGGGGCTCAGCTAGTACTGAATAAATGAATGACCTTGAACTTCGCACACATCTCAATTTTACCGGTAATTTCTCCCGTACACTTGTTAAATGTGTAACGAGCCGTCTGCTGTTTTCCCGCAGAGCTACAACTTTGAGTCCTTCAAAAGGGGCGTTAAAAGAACAAAGCATGAGTGACACCTCTAGTGTTGCAAGTGTTCATACGACGGTGACTGCTTCCCATCAGGTGGGCCGTCTGCTTGTTTGCTACCTATATCATAAAAAATAGGACTGTACGAAGACGACGATGATGATCTGGAGGTCGACTCCGAAATGATACATCCGAAAGTTCGTGCACGACTGAATTTGCCGATCTTGGCCTACTACGAACAAAGTTCGGACATTTTTGACATAAGGATTACGATAAAACTCTTGCCCAATTATCGGTAGGGCTTTTTTGTTTAGAGTTTACGATACAATAAATATCAAATGAATTTCGGTCGGACTGATTGATAAGCTTAACCGACCGACCGAACCGAATGGGATTCGTAGTAGGAAACGCCCGATAATTTTGACCGATACTTCGGATCACCAATTCGGAGTAGGCCTCCAGATATTAAAAACTTACCTGAAGAAGAGTCTTTTCCTTCAGATTCTGGATCACCATCTTTCTCCTCTGCCTTGCTTTCCAGCTGAAACAAAACATTTAGTTTAGTTTTCAACCCACTACCAACAATACTTAAATTCAAAATTGAAACCTACCCCCTTATTGATATTGATCTATGTATAACCGCTCCGCCGCACGCGCCTAATTTCGCAAATATGGCGCAACCGACGCGGCCTCTGTTCATTGAGACCAATCTAATGAGCACATACACGATCAACTTATAACACTCCTTCTTTTTGCGACTGGGGTTAAAAAGGAGGAAGTACTCAATTCGTCTGTTTTTTTGTACGTTTATTACGCGATTACACCGCCAATTGTGATCCGATTTTAATATTCTTTTTTTCTTGGGTAGGGTGTACATATCTATATATGTTTTTGTTTATGTATGTATATTTTGTCTTAATAATGTACTTATATGTCCGGTGGTAGATATCAATACTTTTAGTGGTAATATATACGGTCAAATCAACCTTTCATATTAATGCGCTCTCCTAAATTTCCAAGTTTCATTTTTTTCCTTTTTGGTAATATACAAACTGGGGCCTTATTCAGTATGACCATTTTAAAGTCTTACCGTGCCGTGTTACGTTATCTCCGCGTTATCGTATTCTCTATGCCAATTAAAACGCGGTAGGGTAAGGTTATGAGCGCGTTTTGAGCTGTCAAAATATCGTGACATATGAGGACGTATAACGCGCGCGTTTTGTATAATTTACCTATCGTGTGGCATACAGAATACAATTTTTCAATAACGTAACGTGGCGCGTTAAGGAACACGTTATCTCATTGGTCATACTGAATAAGGCCCCTGATTAAACAACTGAAATTGTACAAATGGTTAAATAAGGCCAGTCACATACAAATACGAATTTCAAAACGGAATTCCGAATTGAAATATCGAATCGGGATTCCGTTACCGGCTCCGTTCATTCAGAATTCCATTTCGAAGAGAAATTACATAATAATCCAATTTAACATTAATTATAAAATTTTAAAAATATATTATTTAGCTAAAAATGTCAGGTAATTAATATAATTGTAATAGTTAAACACAACATAATTGTAATAGTTATTTATGATACTAGTGCGGTAAGTTGGTTTTTACAAACGAGTAGACGAATGTAAGCCCGAGACGAAGTCGAGGGTTTACCATAGTCACGAGTTTGTTGAAACCAATATCCGCACGTGTGTCATACAACGTTTTTCAAATTTGCGAGAAAACACTACAATTGGTAATAAAATAAACATAAATTAAATAATCAAAAAGTCGAAACAAACACAATCTTTGACGGTTCTAATGTGAAATGTGTGTTAAAAGTTAGAACTACATCTCTCGTCTCATTTACTCATTAGTATTAAAGTGAGACAAGTGTATTAAGCAAAAGCGCTTTCAAGGAGGTGCTATCATTCAGCTTATTAATTCTCACAAAAAGAAACTCTTTGGTGGATTTCTTATGTAGGTTTTACGAAAATTAAAAGTAAACCGTAAAGGATACGCACGGTGACATACCACATATTATAAAATAGTTACTATAATAGTTACCGCACGTGTGCGGTAAGACCGCACGCTCCGCTGTATAGTGCGTAATTTTTGACTTTCGAACAATGTATACAGGCTTCGTAAATGCATTTTTAATACAGTTGCTCAAAAAGTGGCGTATTGCAGGGACGTATAGCGTTCGGGATGTGGGCTATTACATACTCGTGCTTTTTTTTTACCTTTCCCGAACTCTGTGTTCTCTTTCCCAACTGTCAAAATAATGTCTATTAAAAAGGAAAACCAACCATGAAGTTTTTACTAAAAAAAATCATAGAAGTTTTTATGATTCATGCAAATACGTATATTTTTAAAAAGAAGCTACTAATTTGTTTCAATATCAGATTTAATGATTTGATTGAATGAGTTAGGTTAGGTTTCATTTCATTTCATCTCATTAAATTTCATTTTCATTTCATATCAATAAAAAAATTCTACTGAAGACTTGGCTGTATGGGCATAGTTCTCTTTGCCTACCAGAATGGGTGAAGAAAAAAAAACTCTGCTTATATTCTACGGTTGGCACAATTTTTCAGAAATTTTCTTTGCTAGTTTAGTTGTTTGTTGTACAAAATGAGTAATTTCGACCCTAGTTTTTTTGAATTAACACCACCGGAACTCATTATAATTGCACAAAATGCTTCGGAGAACATTTTACCGGAAAAGTCAAAAAGTCGCTACATATCTACATACGACGAATTTATTGCGTGGAGAGAAATGTTAAGTTAGTTGAGTTTATTGTGTTTTTATTATTTTATTAAATTGCTTCATTTTTTCGCAACTGTATTAAAAATAGTCGTTCAGTACACGTGCGGAACCGTCATTGCAACTTTGAAATGACAATACAATGACAGCCTTTCCGCACTTGTAATGAAATATACTATTTTTGAGCAAATGTGCTGAAAAATAAATTACTTATTTGATAAAAAAAACAACGACAATTTATGTAAATAGTTCATAATTAATGTCACTTAAAATGTTCCGTTCGAAGTTTTCTCTTTGAAGCGGAATTCCGAATGTAATGTTGAAATTAATCTTATTGTGATTAATTATTTCACAATTTTTTGGATAAAAATTGTCTAAAGTACTGAAACATGCATTGGGGGTGCACGTAATAGTAGCAACCCTACATTAATAAGGGGGAATTTTTAAGCGTGACGTTCGACGTTTAGATGAAAGCTGAATGGCTCATTACTTTTTTTTAATTCAAAGCAATAAGTTATGTTTTTGTTTTATTTAGAATAATTGTTATTGATATGATCTATTTAATGTTATTTGACGTGTGTAAGTGCAGATTTTTAATTTGTCCATATACTGAATAAATGCTTTGACTTTTGAATGTGGACGTAAACATGAACCGTGTAACGCAATCCCGATTCGATATTTCGATTCGGAATTCTGAATATATATGACGGGCTTCATACATATTGTTTTATGACATATCTAATAACGGCGTTGATTGGTGTTTATAATATTTATTGGTATTTATTACCTGTGGGAAGAAAGCTTCCGGTTCCCGCCTCAGCGCTGATTCTACGTCACATCCGGAATCCAGAATCCAAAGCAGGGTGAGGGTATGGAGATCTAAAGGTTCTTCAGTGTCACTGTAATAAAAAAAACAATGTGCCGATAATGATGATAATGCTGTTTTTCTTTAACATTATTATTATTATATTATTAGTATTAATTTTAAGTTTCTACACGATGTTTTACCCTATATACTTATAATAAACTTTTAATTATAAAGGGCCTCTTGATTTTGGCTTTGGCTCCGTCAATGTCTTTCAAAGGACCGGGCGTTTTACAACCCGAAACATGTATAGAAATTGTAATACGAGGGTCGTTCAATAAATACTTAGCCTACAAAAGAAAAATGAAAATTTTCGAAAAGTGCCGATTTATTTTTCTACATAATCTCCTTTTAACTCAATACACTTGGCCCAGCGATGCTCCAACTTTTTTAACCCGTCTAAAAAATACGTTTTCCTGAAGTCTGCAAAATAGGCCTCCGTGGCGGCGATGACCTCCTCATTCGACCCAAATCTTTTTCCGGCGAGTGACTTTTTCAGGTTTGGAAACAAAAAGAAGTCACAGGGGGCCAAGTCTGGAGAGTAAGGTGGATGGGGCAGCAATTCGTAGCGCAATTCGAATAATTTGGCCATGGCGACGGCAGAGGTGTGAGCCGGCGCGTTGTCGTGGTTGTTGTCCAGTGTGAGCAAACGCGGCACCCATCGCGCTGACAGCTTTCTCATGCCCAGTTCTTGTGGAGAATATGATGCACCGTTCCTTCTGCAATGCCCACAGTGTCAGCTATCTCGCGAACCTTCAATCGGCGGTCTGCCAACACGAGATCGTGGATTTTTTTTATGTTTTCCTCCGTAGTAGCCGTTTTCGGGGCACCTGGGCGTGGCTCATCAAAAACCGACTTGCGGCCACGAGCAAACTCGTTAAACCAATTCTTGACGGTTGCCATCAAAGGAGAAGAGTCACTGTACACAGCATCCAAGCGATTTTTAATTTCACTGCGCGTTTTCCCTTCCAAAAATAAAAATCGAATCACCGAACGATACTGCTCTTTTTCCATTTTTGTTAAACTGACCGACACGTTCGCTTTCAAAGGCTGTTAAAACAAAACTAAAGGTCATTGTTTAAAACTTTGACAATAGGCTTCAAAAACATTGCACTGTACTATGGTAAAATTTTTTTGTAATCGCAGTGCCATTGGGCGATGAGGCTAAGTACTTGTTGAATGACCCTCGTACCTTTAAAAGTATAAAATAGCGAATTAAGGGAATGCCAGGGTAAGAATATAATAATTCCGTCAGTTAGATTATAAAAAAAATTAGACCACGAATTTTTTTTACTTCACAAATCAATAGAAATTGACAAAGATAAGCGCGTCAAAGTTTGGGTGTGGGGGCTCATGACGTCACGAATCGCTAAAAATAGTAGACATCGCAGGGGTTCGTGACGGTGACGTCACGCGGAATTTCAACGCTCTATATTATCTTACAAAATAAAAAATACGTATTTAATATTTTTTAATGCACTAAATGGCGGACTAAATATATTTTTTTTAGGAATCCTATTCAAAAATCTTTTTTGTTTTCTTGTTCCCCTAGTTTTTAACCGACTTCCCAAAAGGTTCTCAATTCGTCTGTATGTTTTTTTTTTGTGTGTATGTTACGCTATTACTCCGTCAATTGTGAACGGATTCGAATGATTCTTTTTTTAATGGGTAGGGTACGTTTCCGAGGTGGTCCCATTGTAATTTTAACGAAATCGGCCGAGCCGTTTTTAATATATCAACAATTGTATTACGATGCATTTACTTATCTCGACTATTTACTACTTACGAGTACTACTGGCACAGATTATATAATAGTTACTACGTTTACTGGCTACTTCGTCTAGCGCGACGTTTGAAGTCGGTTCTTTTAGATTTTTTAAATGATCTTAAATTATAAAATATTTGTTCGAGGCGGTGTTTCTTTTTAGTTTCACACTATTTTGTTACACTTACGCATTTTTAGTTTTCTTCTTCTGTGAAGCCAAATGTTGCTCCAAATACGTCATGTGATACACATAGTTGTGAATCTCCAGAGCCGTCAATCTGAAACAAATCATTTTTTTTTAAATAAAGCTCACTAGCATTGTGAGTTGCACATTACTAGTTTACTTGTTAACCCCTCCAACTAAGCCAAATATGCTTGTGTCTGGAGTAGGTTCACATCAATAGTGCAATGGGTGGGGATCGAACTTACGACGTCTCGATTGCCTAGACCTTAACCTAATGACTATTGCCGCTTAAATCATTAATTAATCATTCATCATCACATAATAAAACAAGATGACCCGTGCGAATATTTCGCAGCGATATTGTAAGTTGCAAACCAGTCGGCAACGCATGCGTGACACCCCTAGTGTTGCAAGTGTTCATAGGCGACGGTGACCACTTCCCATCAGGTGGGCCGTCTGCTTGTTTGCTACCTATATCATAAAACATATCATCCAATCGTTGACATCAGATCAGCTGCTAGCCATACTATTACACGTACCTCTATGTTCCAGAACTTCAAATAATTTTTATATTTAAAAAAATGTGAAATAGTGAAACACTTTTGAGAGCCAGTTCCCATTCTAGGCCTAGCGTGCTACCATCCACGACTGCATCATCACTTACCAACAGGTGAGAAAGTGGTCAAACGCCAGCCTACCTGATATTAAAACAAACACAATTTATAAAACGCATACCGAGCGACGACATACGCAAAGCGGTGAGCTGTGACTGGAAAAGAAAAGCCGAAAATCGGGCTCAGTGGCGCATCTTGGGAGAGGCCTACGTCCAGCAGTGGACTGACACCGGCTGATAATGATGATGATACCGATTACATACAGAATGATGTCCTTACCTCGTGGCGGTGAGAGTGTAGTACATCCCTAGGGCCGCGTGACCATCTGAAGGGCTACAAAGGTAGCGACTGGTGCAATGCTTCACATCTCCCAACCAGTGCGCGAACGAATGGTGGAATATAGACAGGTAGCCTGTACTCCGCTCCATTACTAGGATCCTGAAACAAATAAACAAGTAATATTTTTAAACACAAGATTTTACATAACCTACGACCAGAGTAAGTCAAGACAAATCCAACGAGCCCAAACACGACGGGTATAACATGTGTAGTTTAAGAGTTCCTTTGACCACCTTCCAGCTCCATCATCAGATCAGCACCAAGTCATCATAATATTGCATTGTCACGCGATTTTTTACACATGTATGCAAAATTTCAGCTCAATCGAACCCCTGGAAGTCGCTCTAAAATCAATCGCAAGATTTGTGACGGACAAATAAATTCGCCGTGAAGTAGAGATAAAGCTTGTAATAATAAATAAATCCATTTATTTTCTCTCACAAAGTTGTAAAATAAGGTATAACTATATAACAATTTAGAAAAATATAAAGTGTGTGACTCTTCAAAGAAACATAATATTTGATTTACGCAGTGCAACATCTCTCGTCGGATTTGAAAACTGTAATGATTTCTTCCGAATGATTAACTTACGTAATGAGTAGTCATAAATGGCGCCACCAATGCATAATTGGGTTAACAAATGCAATCCACTAATTTCGTCGTATCGATGGATCGAACCGTGGCTTAATTGGCAGAGCACCTGGACGTGTAATCCGGGGGGTGTGGGTTCGAGTCCCGTCGGTACGGTTTATAAGGTATATTAGTACAATATGTAATGTACTTAGGAAGTAAAATAAAGTAAACATCTTGAGACTGGTCCCTGCTGTAGGTTCTGCAAAACCTGTATTGCAGGTCACCAGTGCACTCCCGCGGTATAAATATTATAATTCAAGTCCAGATTTGTAACGAGTCCAGTTAATTCACAAAAATGGTGAAAGCATGAATTACTTTATAACAGAATAAAAAAAACTTTATAACTAATAAATATTTATGAGTATTTAAACTAAATAACTAACTAACTACATATGGTAACTTCTAACACATATGTAGTGGTAGGACTTCTGCTAGTCCGCCTGGGGCGGTACCACCACTTTGCCAATTAATTTTCAGCCGTGAAATAGGAATGTTTTTCGGTTGAAATGGCAAGGTGTCCAGTGAAATTACAGGGCGTGTGAGACTCAACATCTTTATGTCTCAAGGTAACAGGCGCAGTGCAATGGCATGCAAAATTCTGGCAGTTCAGAATTTTGCATGCCGCTGTATCTGTAATAGGTAGACGTCATCGTTTACCTTCAGGCGAGCGTCGTGCTTGTCCTGTTACCTTATATCATAAAAAATACCTAAGTGCAGTGTGTCATGTAGGTAGGTACAACTTTCTATACAGGATGAATTTTTCAAGTGGGCGTGGATGGCCAAATCAGAAACTATGAGGAATAGCCAACAGTAGTCAAAGGAGTCCCGTCCCGATTTCGATGAAAACTAAAACTGTATCATTGAATTTTTGAAAAACCTAAGTTTTCCTTAAGTTTGCTATATGTCATTACTTCCCATAATTCGTTCATTATTAGCGACACTATCCAGTGGTGTAATAATACAGAATGTTTTTTTTTTTTTCAAAACCAGCAGGTTCGATTCTTGGCTAGGCATATCATATACGCGATCATACAAAATGATTAATAATGGTTATCTGACAGAAAAAAAATGTTTGTTTGTTTGTCTACAAAAATGCCATTCAGGGCCGGATTCGAAATAATTCTTACATGGAAAGGCCCACATACAGAGGAAATATGCAGACATTGGAGACAATTACGCGTTTCTTCCGTTTGGGGTCGAGACCGTGGGGTCAAAAAACACGCGGTTTTGTAAAGGAGTTGTCCAGACGTCTGATAGATGTCTCGCACGACCACAGAGCTGGCGCGTACCTCAGCCAACGAATTAGTCTTGCCATTCAAAGAGGTAATGTCGCCAGCTTTTTGGGTACCCTACCAGCGGACAGCGATCTTAATTCAGTTTTTTATTTGTAGATTTTATATAGTCTGTATTATAGTTTTAGCCCACGAATAAACCATAAGTCAGGAAGTCTAATTCAGAACAAATTCAACACAAAAAGTGGCCCTCCTTCAAACCAAAACGATGTAGATTCAAAATAAGAATCACTTTCGAAGTAACAAATGATTGGCTTGGAGATTGATTTAAATTCGGAACGAAAGCAGGGATTGGGTTCGCACATGTGCTGCAATGTCTATATAATAACCCCACCTGCTTGGACACGACTTTTGTTGGGTAATTTTTATAACGCAGTTACGGTTCTTGTTGATTATTGTTTATTGATTATGATTTATTCGTATTTTTATTATTCGTAGTTTATATTAGCGATGGATTGATTCGCATTCACATTAATTGTTAGCATGCTAATGCTTAATTAGCAGTTAGCAAATTAAATGTAGTTGCGAAATTCTGTGAAGTGCGAAGCGAATTCATCGGTAGCGTGCGCTTCCGTGACACTCATGGAAATACTAAATCTACCTATTTCTTTCATAATTCATTTCACGTGATTCGCAGGTTAGCAGGCGATGCGAAAAATGAGGTTAAGCCATTATTATCTTTATTTGCTTGCATTTAAGGTTATTTATTATTATATATGGTTGCATATTGATTGAATTATCTTATTATTATTAACGAATTAACGGTTAAATTTGAGCAGGGTGGTGCGACTAATGAAGTTCAGCAATGATTTCGTGATTAACTTTGATTTACTCCTATTTAAGGTCTATATTTAATGAATGCGTGTTATTGTTTAATAATAATTTGTGTAGCACGTGCTGCATAGTGTAACGCGCTCTTTTATTTGCATATTAACAAAAACACAAGTACTTACTTTTATCAATTATTGTTATATTAGCTTAGTAATAGCAATTAGCATGCTAAGACTCACGAATTCGCATGCTGATGAAATTAATGTGAAATCGCATTAGTTGCCATCACTAGTTTATATTGTATATATAATTCTTACCTCCTGAGCAAATGTAATCTGCGATTGAAGTCGTCTCTAGTAACGCTATACTCCTTGGTCAATAGACATTTGTAGAGGATCTCCTCTGTGATGCCACACCGCGCAGCTAACAACACATCTAGCAGCAGACGGACCTGCGGGCAAACATATAGCTTACATTATACATATACATTATTTTTAGTAGAAAGTGTATTCGTTGCATGTTACACTTATTTTTAACAGAATGAAAAATAATTATTAAAATAGTTTAAAAACTAAAACAACCGACTTCAATGCCCCACGAGTCAATTTCAGTAGCAAGTTTGAGACGTTTATTGTCATATCTCTGGAGATACTTATCAGATCTCGACGAAATTACAATGGGACCACCTCGGAAACGTACCCTACCGTTTACAAAAAGAATCATTGTAATCGGTTCACAATTGACGGAGTAATCGCGTAACATACACACAAAAAAACATACAGACGAATTGAGAACCTTTCTTTTTAGAAGTCGGTTGAAAAAGAAGCAGTTTTCTCAATTCTACCGTATATACATATTTTTTTAATATTTTTTCGCTGATAACTTCGTCGTTTATGAACCGATTTTGATGATTTTTTTTTGTTTGAAAAGAGATATCCAAAGGGTGCTATATATATTATTTTAGTGGAAACTGTATTCGTCCCATGACGACTTATTTTTAACCGACTTCAAAAAAAATGGAGCAGGTTTCTCAATGTGACCGTATATATATATTTTTATATTTGTTCGTGGATAACTTCGTCGTTTATGCACCGATTTTGATGATTTTTTTTTGTTGGCAAAGAGTGCGGTGAACCCTGCAACTGCATCTGAAACATAAATAAATTAATAAATACATGGATACGGAATTACGAACAATAAATAAATAAAATAATATAGTTACTTACATGTCAGCTGGCGCTGCGGCTAACTAACTATATTAATACGTAACTATATTATTTTATTTATTTATTATTCTTAATTCCCCCAGGGTGCTTCTATAGTAATTTCATCGAGATCTGATAAGTATTATATTGTAATAGTTCAGTGTATAACGACTTACGCGACATACATACTCCGTCGTATTATGACTTTCGATTATCGCGGTCATATTACTTAGACCTACGAATAAATAAAACACAATTCTCATGTTTGTCGGTAGACATATACACAGAAAATATTAGTAGCAGCTTTTCATTTAAATTGACCGCCGACCGTAACAACGGCAAGACGACACGTATGTAATGTATTAATTTGTCGCTAGATGGTGCCACAGGAAAAATTAGAATTTGCAAGCGTTTCATTTTTACTTTTTGACATCGAAGATGGTTTGGCAAAATTGATTTACCTTTAACTAATACGACTCCACAAGTAATTTTTTGAAGCACTTCTATCCACTAATTTAAGTGCCAAGTGCTAATCTATATATATAAAAGAAAGTCGTGTTAGTTACTACACTTATAACTCAAGAAGAAAGGCTCTAGTTTTAAGTATTCTTTTTGTAAACGTTTTTCAATTAGTTAAGTATAATATTGTATCTCTAGTGCTTCCTGTTAATTTGTTTTTGGAAATAAAAAAGTAAGTAAAGTAAGAACGGCTGGACAAATTTTTATGATTTTTGTATTTTTAGAATTGTCTATGTCAGGAATAGGATAATAAGTATTAAAAACAATGAATAATTGACTTAAAAAAATTATATGAGATAAAATATTTTGCCAAAATGTTCCTGGGTTTAAAAACTGCCAATCATTTGATGTTCAATTATTTTGTTTTTGTTATTCCGCCGTATTTTTTTTGTATAATTATGGCCCCACACGATTAGTGTATTTAGCCAGTGTCAAGTATAAAAATTCTTCTCATGTGTGGATAGCATTACAATATTCGGGATTACCGAGTTTTTTTTTGTATAATTATGGCTCCACAGATTAGTGTATTTAGCCAGTGTCAAGTAGTAAGTCTAGTAAAAATTCTTCAAGTTTTTGTGAATTCAAGTCATGTAGATTTTAAAAATATCAAATATTGTCAGTAATGATAATTGTTTGACATATTTATTGATTGTCAAATATGCGTGTGTTAGATATTTTCATAGTATACAGAGTTGCGACATATTTCCAATGTTTGATGATGATTTAATTTATAAATTATTAATATTGCCTCAAATAAGTTTTTATTGTGTGATCGATACATTTGAGGGTAGTCTTAACCTTACAAGATGTGTCAGAGCCGCCATCTTGGTTTTCTGTTAGACTGATGCTTTATAAGGGCGGTAGAAACTATTGCTTGGTGTATACTATTGCCCTTCTCTCCGTGTAAATTTCTTTTCCTCCTTCGAAAACGAAAACTACTTGAAGACTTCTCTACTTCTTACGAACATACCATTATCATGGGTGATTTTAATACTTGTATGCTTAAGAAAGATCACCGCTCGCTAAAATTTGAATCCGTCGCTACTGCAAGCAACCTTTCTATACTTCCTTTTAACGCTACTCACTTCTTTCCTCACTCAACTCCATCTCGTCTAGATTTGATTCTCGTCTCTTCCGTGGAACGGGTTGGTAAACATGGCCAATGTGCCGCGGATGCCTTCTCTTACCACGATCTAATTTATCTTTCTTTTAAAACCCGACCTCCTAAAGCCAAGCCCACTATTCGTCTGCAACGTTGTTTTGGTGGCATAGATTTGGACTCTTTGCGCAAAGATGCATTAGACACTGACTGGTCCCCCGTTTTAAATGCTAATAGCGTTGATGTCAAAATAGCTACCAACTCAATTTCAACAGTATTCTCATTGATCTATATGACGTCCATGCTCCGCTGAGGCCTATTAAAATCAAGCATCTTCTTGCTCCTTGGCTTACGAACGAATTAAAGACAAGCATGCATAAAAAGCTTGTAGCCAAGACCAGACTGAAGTTGAATCCGACTGACCGTAACAAGACGAAGTATGTAGAGAGACGAAATCACTGCAATAGGGTGTGTAGGAATGCACAACGCCAGCACATCCAAAGTTCCGTAGAAAATGAAGATCCCTCTAAAGTGTGGAAATTTCTTCGGACATTAGGAGTTGGAAAACCGCGTCCGGACACTTTTCCTAAAAATCTCAACCTTGACTCTCTTAATCAGCATTTTTCATCTTCCAGCAATTTCGATGCATCTACGAAAGCATCTACGTTACAATATCTCTCCTGTATTCCAACTCCAGATTATCCTCCTTTTGTTTTTCGTCAATTTACTGATAGTGATGTTAAGAGTAGCATTTCTTTTATCACTTCAAATGCCGTCGGTAACGACAGTATAAGTCGAAATATGATCATCCCTATCCTGGACGAAATTCTTCCAATAATCCTTCACATCCTCAACGATTCCATCACTTCTGGTAGTTTTCCTTCCTTATGGAAAGAAGCACAACTTATACCTCTTCCAAAAAAATCGAATCCTTTAACTTTTTCAGACTTCCGTCCAATCTCCATACTACCTTTCCTTTCCAAGGTCCTTGAACGTCTTATCCACCAGCAATTATCCATTTTCCTCAATAGAAATTCCCTCCTAAACCAGTTTCAATCCGGATTTCGTTCAGGCCATAGCACTGTATCTGCGCTAATTAAAATCACAGATGATATTAGGCTTGGAATGGATAATGGTCTGGTGACTGTACTGTCGTTACTAGATTTCAGTAATGCTTTTAATAATGTCGATTTTGATCTCTTACTAGCAATACTTGGCTCTCTTAACATATCTCCTACAGTAATTGCATGGTTTCATAGTTACCTGTATGGGCGCCGGCATCGTGTTCGCGTTGATGATTCATATTCATCATGGTGTGATACGACTGCAGGCATACCTCAGGGCGGCGTTTTATCTCCTCTTCTCTTTGCAACTTTCATAAATTCTATCTCTCAACAGCTTTCTACTTCCTACCACCTCTATGCAGATGATCTTCAAATTTACAGGCAGGTCCCTCTCGCTCAATTATCAGATGCAATCACTCAGACCAACTCTGACATACAATCCATTCACGGCTGGAGCAAATCTTACGGTATCAGTGTTAATCCCCTTAAGACTCAGGTGATAGTTATCGGCGGTTCCAGGATGATATCTAAGATTGACTGGTTCCGCTTACCACAGGTAATATTTGACAGAACACATATTCCAATCAGTAATAGTGTAAAAAACCTAGGAGTAATTTTTGATCGCACTCTCTCTTGGATACCACAAATAGCTGAGGTAAGTCGAAAGATTTTCGCATCTGCGAGTTCACTACGTCGTTTACGTAATCTTCTCCCCATAACCACCAAAACTGCGCTTGCACAATCACTTCTGCTACCGATACTTGATTATGCCGACACCTGCTATTTGGATTTAACCGAAGAACAGCTTAGCAAGCTCGAAAGACTGCAAAACTTTTGTATCCGGTTCATATTTGGTTTGCGCAAGTATGACCACATATCAGAATTTCGGAAAAAGCTGAAATGGTTACCAATTCGCCTTCGCCGAAATAGTCATACCCTTTCTCTCCTTTATTCTATTCTATTTATCCCTTCCACTCCTCCCTATCTTAAGGAACGTTTTACCTTTCTACATCTCTCTCATCCTTGTTCTCTTCGGTCCACAGAAACCCTACAATTGCAAATTCCTGTCCATTCTTCGCACGTCTATGAAAAATCTTTTACAGTGCAAGCGGTTCATTTGTGGAACGCGCTCCCCGTAGAAATAAGGCGTGCGAAATCACTAGCAATCTTTAAAACAATGGTAAAATCTCATTATTTGTCCGAACAAAGCTAAAAGTACAACACTGCTGTAATATAATAATATTATTTGATCTAATATATAGGTTGTATGTATGTGTATGTATAAGTATATTATATTATTATTATTGTATTGTATGTAATAGTTTGTGTATGTCTATTATTTACTTATTCTATTTTTATCTATTTCAGTTATAAATTGTACGCTACCGCCATGTTTTGTTTTTATTTTATTTTTTCCATACTAGGTTGTCTGGAAGAAATTGCTTCAAGCGATAAGACCGCCGATTGTGTTGCCATTCAGATATATTTTATTTTATTGTTTTGTTTTTTGTACAATTTGTTTAATTGGTAATCAATAAAGAGTTTTTGTATTGTATTGTAGAATTGTTAGTTGAGACACGCTCGAGCAGCCTTCGGGCTAACATCGTTACCTTTTCTATAATTACGTAAATCGGTATAGATTTTCATATGTTATGTCCTGTTGAAAGTTGTTACAAAACCTAATGATGTAACATTAAATACTTATTAATATATATTGCTGTTCTGTTTGTTTTCAAAGTATCCCTAACGATACTGTCTATTATAATGGTCCTGAGTCTCCTG
The DNA here is from genome assembly GCA_954871355.1 of Cabera pusaria. Classification (NCBI taxonomy): domain Eukaryota; kingdom Metazoa; phylum Arthropoda; class Insecta; order Lepidoptera; family Geometridae; genus Cabera; species Cabera pusaria. The sequence goes on from OX940915.1 coordinate 4,357,077, forward strand.
ATGGTACATTAAATGTTGTTATAATGATGAAGGTACAAATAAAATACTTTCTCGGTGATGACCTGACTTTTCTATTTTATTAATAAGTCCTACCTATTAGCTGAAGTATAGGCAGGTAGTTTTGGACGTGGTTCCAAAAGAATATTTAGCTCCAGACGTCTTATGTTATATTAAGTTTATATTAGATTACTAGACTACCGACCACCCACCCACCTTGTTATTGATGAGTAAGCTAACACGTGCCTTCAGAAATGTATGCTTACAAGCAACTTAAAAAAGTTTATATTTCCAAAAACCATTTTTACCATTTTTATTCTATATCTGTATTGCCATAATACATTAATAAACTTAATATGTCTTAAAGTTTGTATTCATTTACGTTTAGTTCAGTCGTACAGTTCGTTCATAAAAGCCTAAATTAAGTTCATCTAAAAGGTAACACGACATTCATTGTCTGTTAGGTGGTACGAAGTTCGCCGGGCCAGCTAGTTATAAATAAAAGTCATAGCAAAGTAACAGTAGCGTAGCAAAACACACGCTTACTATAACTGTGTTCCGTAACTTCGCTCGCTCGCGACTAAAGAAATCATTATCGGTTCTTATACCTGTGTTCTACCAGGTTATGAACTACTTGTGAGATGAGTTTCATCTATATTCCTTCAGTAGTTTTTAACAGACTTCAAAAAAGGAGACTCAATTCGACCGTATATATTTTTTTATGTGTTTGCAGATAACTTCTACGTTTATGAACCGATTTTGATGATTATATTTTTGTTGGAAAGGAGATATCCCAAGGATGCCATGTAATTTCATAGAGGTCTGATAAGTATCTCCAGAGATATGAAGATAAACACCTCAAATTTGGTACTGAAAATTAATAGCGCGGCATTTGAAGTCGGTTCTTTTAGTTTTTTTAAACGATCTTATATAGTTAAATAGATACTTATTTATGAAGCATAAATGTACGTAATATTTTTGCACGCGATGTTCATTTATAAGTGGGTATGCATTTAACACGATATGTCTCCAGATAATTATACTTTTATAAGCACGCAACAATGTAATAGCTGTTAATGAACAATAAATAAAATAGTCAAAAGTCTAAGCATTTATTCAGTATTAGTATATGGGCACATTAAAAATTTGTACTTCCACACGTCAAATAACATTAAATCATATTCAATAACAATGATTATAGATATAACAGAAACATAACTTTTATTGCTTTGAATTTACAAAAAAAAAACAAAGGTATTAAGCCATTCAGCTTTCATCTAGACGTCGAACGTCACACTTAAAAATATGTTTAATTCCCCTGATGAATGTAGGGTTGCCAACCGTACTATTACGTGCATCCGCAACCCAGTGCATGTTTCAGTACTTCAGACAATTTTTATCCATTTTATAATAATTTATGATCGTACAAAACAAAAAAAACAGACTTCAAATGCCGCGATAGTGAATGTATCCATGAGCCATAATTATGTCATCAAGGAGTACAAATTTGTTTATATAGTTTATCTCCATATCTCCGGAGATGATTATCATATCTCGATAACATTTGAATGGGACCAAACGGGAGGCATAATCTCTCAATAAAAAAAATCAAATCGGTGAAGATTTGACGGATATCTGAGGTAACAAACATAAAAAAAAAATCCGTCGAATTGAGTTACCTTCCCCTTTTTTGTTAAGTCGGTTAATAATACACTAGCGACCCGACCCGGCTTCCCACGGGTAGTATATATGCTTGCATTGTTTGCATGAGTCTGTTAAGTCGAGTATGAATTGACATCTTCAACAATAATCGTCATATTTCAACCAATTTACATAAAACCTGAACGAATAGGCATGACGACAGTATCAAAAAATTGAAGATTTGATGATTTTAGGGGAAAATACATATTAAAACAATTGTTTAGTTTTAAATAAAATATTGAGATTATTAAGATTTTCAATAAAATAAAACATTAAAATACTGCAATCGGCCATTTTGATTAAAACCCCAATCGCAGCGCATGACGTCACGCCTATGAGGTTTTCTTGAAAATGTTATTAAATTTTGGAAAACCCATGTGTATTCATTTTAACTGATTATATAATAGTTACTACGTCAAGTATGTCATTGTCACAGCCGACGCCATGACACAGGTGAGCTGTTTTTACGCACTATTGAAAAAATATTAGAAAAATTGCTTTAAACTTCGTTAAACTTAAGTTAATTACCGAAATATTGGTTTTTTCGTGAATAGTAAATGTGTTCCCACATTGCGGAAGAGGATTTCAAAATCTTTCGCCACGCCTATTATACACCTATCCCTTCCTCATTCATTACTTTTTTTCTTTTGTTTTGACTTTTTTTTACTTTAAGTCTGTCTCTGCCTACCCAACGGGAAAAAATGCGTGATTTTATGTACGTACGTAAATGATCACATAACTGATCAAATAGTATCAAAATATATCAAATAGTCATATTACCTTGTTAAACCGTCGTCCATGGAACAGTCTCTGTGCCAACCACAAGTACAGTCCGTTGAGTGTTCCCGGGATCTCCTTGATCTCTCTCAGAGCTATGAACCCGTCTGCTACTCCGTCCAGTACCTGGAACATTTATTTTTTATTTTTTTAGTTTTATTATGGCTCCACACGATTAGTGTATTCAGCCAATGTCAAGTATTGAAATAGTTCAAGTTTTTATGAATGTAAGTCGTAAAGATGGGTCAAAGTCACATTTCAGGTCAGGTTTCAAGTAAAAGTCATACCTTCAGTAAAGATGTGGAGTTTACTGAAGATTTTCAATGGAATTTGGTGACAACGCAAATAGCATGTTTTATAACATTGTGCTGTTTCCCTACACTCACACATTCACCGGCACTTAATGGTTAATAATCCACATTTATTACACATTAACTCGCGGAAGAACACAAGCTAAAAAATACAATGAGATCACACACACTTTTCCACGTTCCCGCCAAAACCCCACCTGCAAAATTAAATATTACTAAAAAGTAAAAAAAACACTGATTGATACATACTGGTTGGTAAATCTCAAGAATATTTTTGATTCCATATCTCGTAAACGGTACGCCTGACAAAAATATGACGTACCAAACTCTACCTTCATTTTATAATCCCTGTCCAACGATACCACCCACGATGGGGTAAAGCGAAAAACATTTTTTTGCTCTTGACTTCGTGCCCCCTAGAGGGCGCCATATTCAATTTAATGTGAAGTCACATAGCCTATTACTAGCGGACAAACAAGACGCTTCCAACTACACCTCATTTGTTAAATTATAAAAAGTAGTTTATAAGTTATGAGTGCACAGATGAACATACATACATACATGCACACATACCTTTAAAGTTTCGCGATTTAAACACGTAGTTAAATATTAAAATACGGGACTTATCGCGCCTAAAACATAAATTTTTATTTAACTCGACGTTTCGACCAAGTTGCATTGATCGACGACTGTTAGTCGTCTCGTGACCACGATCAATGCTAATCAAATTATTAATCAAACTATACACACATACCGGTCAAAAACATAACCCTCTCTTTTGCTTCGCCGTAGTCGGGTAAAAATAGATATTAATTTCTATTATGACCAAACGCAATATAAAGTGTATAGTTATAGTGTAGCTAGTAATATCTGTGAGTGAGTCAATTTTCAATATTCTTTAGTTTCATTCATAAATAACAATTATACATTTCTAATGTGAGTAAATCCTAGCAGCGACAGAATAATACAATTAAATAAAACGCTTTACAAGCTAGACAGTTTTTAAAGCTTATTACATAATATTCTTATAATTATTAACATTACATGCTTTTTTAAACAAATTTCATCAAATAATTATTATGCATGTTTTAGGTAAAAAAGTACATTTGTTAAATTTTATATTGATTAATGGTAATTTATTGCCAACAACGGTTCTCAAACGCCGGCGAATGGGGAGGCAAGGCACGCGATTGTGCGCGGGAACAAACACTCGAACAAACTATGAGTGAGTACAAACCTTCTCTAAATACAGCAAGCAACCATCACTCTTGATACGTAGATGTACAAACCTTCTCTAAATACAGCAAGCAACCATCACTCTTTATACGTAGATGTACAAACCTTCTCTAAATACAGCAAGCAACCATCACTCTTGATACGTAGATGTACAAACCTTCTCTAAATACAGCAAGCAACCATCACTCTTGATACGTAGATGTACAAACCTTCTCTAAATACAGCAAGCAACCATCACTCTTGATACGTAGATGATCCAACGCAGCCGCCGCGGCCGTCGCCGCTGAGGAATCACTCGATACGCGCGATCTGAAATTATAACAAATTTTTTAACAGACTTAAAAGAAACTGGCCAAGTGCAAGTCGGACTCGCACTCGTAGGGTGCCGTGCCACACTACAGTATTTTATAAGATCGAGCAAAAAATACCACTATAATTTTTCGCCAGCAAAAAATTATAATTAATAAACATTTTATTTCTTATAACGCCATCTAACGTCTATCAAAGGTGTTAGGGATCGACATTTCAATATAACGCCATCTATGGGACGTTTACCTAACTAAGCGATCATAGATGGCGTGAAATGCCAAAAAAAACACGTTTCGTGTATGGGGACCCTCTATTATTTTTAACTTTATTCTGTTTTTAGTATTTGTTGTTATAGCGGCAACAGAAATACATCATCTGTGAAAATTCCAACTGTCTAACTGTCGCGGTTCATGAGATACAGCCTGGTGACAGACGGACGGACAGACAGACAGACAGACAGTTAGACGTTAGATGGCGTTATAAGAAATAACATGTTTATTAATTATTATTTTTTGCTGGCGAAAAATTATAGTGGTATTTTTTGCTCGATCTTATAAAATACTGTAGTGTGGTACGAAACCCTACTAGTGCGAGTCCGACTTGCACTTGGCCAGTTTATTTATATATTTTCGTCGATTACTCAAAGACACCTGGCCGGATTTAGAAAATTATTTTTGTGAGTTCGGAACGGATATTTCCCAGTTGGTTCCATTAAAATTTCATCGAGATGCGTTCAGTATCTTCACAGATAGAGCGTTCGGGGGCCTTTCCCAGGATCTCGAGTGCGAGGTAGGTCTCCCTATGAGGCCGAATTAATTCATCACCATCATCATCAGCCTATACTTTTTTTTTTATATACGTTATAGGCTAGCGTTTGACCACTATCTCACCTGTTGGTAAGTGATGATGCGGTCGAAGATGGTAAGCACGCTAGGCCTAGAATGGGAACTGGCTCTCAAGGATAGCTGCCGGAACACATTAGATGTTTGGTGACAGATTTTCTAACTTGAGGGTGGTAGCTGGCCAGGCGGACACCAGATAGTGTCCTACCACCATGCGGAGGTTGTTGGTTTCTTAACGATGTTTTTCCGTCACCGGAGGGCCACTGTGAAGAGCGCACATAAGTTTTTCGATAGAAAAATCCATTGGTGCACGGCGGTTTGAACTCGGTACCTCTGGCATCAAAGGCAAGCGTTCTCCCGATTGCGCCACCGGGCCCTCGAAAAAATAAAAATATCGATCTCATTTATTCGTAGATGTCTGCGTAATGTAATATAAAAAGTGTTCTATTATTTTATGAACACACATAATTGTATATGTTAGAATTAGGCACATAGTTTTACGATTAAGCAAAAAATAATCACAAAAATAGCACACATTTTTTTTTCATAAGTACCTAGTTTCATAAAGGTACTACTTATTATTATTATTTTTTTATATATCATAGGCTACCGCTTGACCACTATCTCATCTGGTGGTAAGCGACGATGTGGTCGAGGAAGGTACACACGCTAGGTCAAGAATGTTCTGGCTCTCAAGAGCTGTGTGCTGCCGGAACACCGTATGGTTATGGCGGCAGATTTTCTCCTTGATGGTGGTGTAGGGACCGCAACCCAAAATTTTAATACTCGTCAAATATTTCGCTGCACCTACGAGAAACGGAACGCAGCAAAAACACCCGCCCGCGCGCCGCTGCCCGGCCGCGCCCGCCAATATAAAAAAGACGTTCGTCGTGTGATCATCGCTCACCTCTGACCGCGATTGGTTACCGCGAAAAAACATACAAAATAAGCGCCGGCGCCGCGGATGCCTCGATCCAGTAAACACTATTACAATAAACTACGAAAACACGGAAGTGAAGTGTCTAAAGACTGATGGTGTGTGATAAAAAAGCGTGAAGTACTTGAAAATGGAATGGACTTGACGGTGGGTGCATATTTTTGTTTATTTGAGTTCATTTGTAGCTTCACTGAGCCATCGAGCCTACATTTTGGGCCTTCGACCCGGACTCCCGGTTATAACGTCAAGTCTCATAGTTATTTTAATACTTTCATTGCACACAAATCATATTACACCTCCCAAGTAGGTACCACACCCAACACGTGCTTGCACTTTTTATTTGTGTTTTACTAATAAACCACACAGGTTCCAACTTCAACCTACACTTTTTCAAACACGAAATAACATATTTTATGCAATCCTTATTGTTTAATACGAAAATATAGTGTTTTTTTTATCGAAAACAGTGACACGGGTGCGTTGACCTTTATGTGATAGTGAAACAAATTGCATCGTAACTTTCTGAATTTCATAGTACTAGCTCATTTCTATAGTAATATCGCTTATTATAAATGTCTAGCATCGTGTTATTGTAGAAACAAATGCCTACATTGTGTATTTACTGTGTTTTATTGTGATTACTTTGCCGGTTAGACCTCTCTAACACCGGCACCGCCCGGCAGCCATTACGTTTCGTCTTGCGTAGCGGGAAAATAATACGTAATTAAATTTTTGTGGATTTATTTTCTAGGATAATTTATTTCGACGTTTTCGGTTGTTGTATCGTAATTTAGTGACTCAAAATGACTGGTAAAAATACTGTTCCTGACTCGGATCTCGACGATCAGGTTCATCCTTTCTTGACGTCAAAGGAAATGTGTTTTCTTCGCATTCAACATTTATATGAAATGTCATTAGAAGTAGAAACAGATGTAACTCATTTAGCCGAGTTTTCTGCACGGATCGATGACCTCTCAGACATCCGAGCGGAATACAATAGGTGCGTTATGGAAATAAATTCACTATATCGGAAATACAAACCAAATTATGTCCCTACGTATAGCGAAATAAAGGCGTTTGATGTACTTTATTATGCGATTCGTAAAGTTTCCAATGGCCTTCACCCACCCGAGCGTCCCGCCAAGACGGAACCCGGTGGCAAGGAATTGCAAATAACTAGGCGGTGCGTAAAGTTACCCGAATTACAACTATTTAAATTTGATAGTAAACTCGAAAATTGGATAACCTTCCGTGATACGTTTACGAGCTTAATTCATGATAATCCCGCGATTACTGATGTCGAGAAATATTATTACCTTATGTCATCGGTTAGCGGTTCGGCTTTATCTATTGTGAAATCAATGCCAATCACAGCTGATAATTACAGCATCGTATGGAGCGCCTTAGTTAAGCGATTTGAGAATAAGCGCGCGCTTGCTTCGGCGTATTTAGACAAGCTGTTTAACTTTAAACCGTTGATAAGCGAATCGGCCGCGAACCTTAATAATTTTCTCCAAACTTATCATGAAAATATTACAGCTTTAGAACTTCTTAAAATTCCGGATTTATCTAGTTTTATACTATTCCAAATATCTTTGCGAAATCTCGACCCCGTGACGCGCCGCGAGTTCGAACAGACCGTGCCGCCGGGCGAGATACCTACCGCTAAGCAATTATTGAACTTTATCGAGAAGCAAGCGCGTGTCCTTGAGATGTCAGAAAGCAAGTCAGTGTACGCCAAGCCGTCTACACCAGCTTTCAAGCCATCTACGTCGCGTTCAAACAAGGATACGACCACACAACACGGTTATAAACCTACTATGACCGCAGCTGTGGCCAGCATGAACAACGTTGTCGAACGGCAGAAATCCAACGTCTGTCCGTGTTGTCCAATGCCACACGCTATCTATCGCTGTGCAGTCTACAACGCGCTTACACCTGAGTCACGCACTGCCAAAGTCAAAGAGCTCAGTTTGTGTGAGAACTGTTTGCGTGATAATCACACCAGCGCTGATTGTCCGTCCAAACATTGTTGTACGGTCTGCAAAAAGAGGCACCACAGCTCTCTTCACGTCGACTCCTCAGTCACGTGTCAAGGGAACGTTGTGGGTCTCACATGTTCGACTGATCAGACGGTCCTGCTTGGCACCGCGGTCGTACACGTCGCGGACGCGTGGGGACACTTCCATTGCGTGCGCGCACTTATAGACAGCGGCGCTATGTCAAGCTATATAACACATAGTTGTGCGAAGAGGCTAGGATTACCTCGTCGTAGATGCGATGTTCGAACGATCGGTCTAGGCGGGAACCAAGTTGATAACTTTGGTCAAACCTCGCTCGCAATAAAACCGCGACACGATACATCGCCCGTTCTTAATACGGACGCGGTTATCGTCGCGAACATAGCCGGCAATCTACCGACGGTTAGGTTACCTCTTGATATTTTAGATCGTTATCAGAATATCGAGTTAGCGGACCCAGCGTTTCATCGGCCCGCGCCGGTGGACTTATTGATAGCAGGCGACTTATTTCCTTACCTATACGACGGAGATAAAATACTACCGGAACGCCCGGGTTTGCCCGTGATATTAAAGTCTATCTTCGGATACGTTATCACCGGTCAAATAGATTGGCGCGATAGCAATAAAAAGAGTTTAGACTCGGATAACCACGCTTTTTCCGGATTTTCTAGTACGGATAACTTAGACCGGGTGATGAACGCGTTCTGGGAAGTCGAGAACGTACCGTCGGAACAACCAAAGAAACCCGACGACGTATTAGCAGAAAAGTTGTTCGCGCACGAACATAGTCGCGATCCGAACACCGGTAGATACGTTGTTAGGTATCCGTTTCGGCCGGACCACAGTCTCGGCGATTCTCGACAGGTGGCGTTACGGAGATTGACTAATTTAGAGGCGCGTCTCGACCGCGACTCTCAATTAAAGTGTGAATATCACAAATTCATGTCCGACTATGAGTCTTTAGGTCACATGACGTGTTTAGGTAATTTACAAAACGTGGATTCCAAGTATTTGATCCCGCATTTTTGTATTCTCAAACCGACGAGCACCAGCACCAAGCTGCGTACCGTGTTCGACGCGTCGACAAAAACTGCTAATCACAAGTCACTTAATGACGTGGTTCTAGCGGGACCGAAACTTCAGGCGGATATTAATCAGATATTAATAAATTTCCGATTACATGCTGTTTGTATATCCGCAGACATCTGTAAAATGTACAGACAAATTTTGATACATCAAGACCAACGGCCTTATCAACACATACTGTGGCGCCACTCAACAGATCAACCGGTTCAGGTTTACGAGCTGGCGACTGTCACGTATGGGGTCGCTAGTAGTCCGTATCTGGCCATCAAGGTACTGCATACTTTAGCCGACGAACACGCAGATACGTATCCAGCTGCAGCTCGAGTTCTTAAAAGTGGATTCTTCATGGATGACCTACTATGGTCGGAACCCACAGAGGATGACGCTCTCCAGCTGCAGAAGGATCTACGCGAGCTGTTGCAGAGTGCTGGCTTCCTGTTATGTAAGTGGGCTAGTAATAGTGCTCAGGTGCTGGCCGCGGTCCCTGAAGATCACCGAGAAACTCCGATTGAGTTTGACGATGATGAAGATTTGTCACTCAAGGTTTTGGGTCTTCAGTGGCTACCAGGAACGGACTGCTTTTCCTTCAGAACGATGAAGTATGATTACGAGGTCACAAAACGCACCGTTCTATCACAGATCGGTCGTTTATTCGATCCTCTCGGTTTTGTTGCACCCTGCATATTTTATGCCAAATGTTTCATGCAGAAGATCTGGGCCCTGAAACTCGATTGGGACCAGCGCTTGCCTGTTGACCTTGAAACAGAATGGCGGGCCTTCGTTCGGGAGCTACCTCTACTTTCCGAACTTAGACACGAACGTCACGTGATGGTATCGCAAAGTACGACCTCTCGTATTTTCGCGTTCGCTGACGCGTCTACCCTCGGGTACGCGGCTCAGATATACCTACACACGACTAACGACGACGGTGATAGCAAAACGAGCCTTCTAATTGCTAAATCAAAAGTGGCTCCGCTGAAAACGGTATCTGTACCACGACTCGAGCTAATGGCAGCCCACTTGCTCGCCAAACTCGTCAAGTATGTCACAGGTATTCTTCAGGAGCGAGCTATCAGTATCAACGACATCTTGTTGTTTACTGATTCTTCTGTAGTACTGGCTTGGCTTAACACACCAAGCTACAAGCTTAAAACATTCGTGGCCACTCGAGTAACAAAAATACTGGACACAGTTCCCAGTACTAATTGGTTCCATGTAAGTGGTGAGAGTAACCCGAGCGACATCTGTTCCCGGGGTGCGACGCCGTCCGTGCTTCTCTCAAATCCCGAATGGCTTAATGGTCCCAGCTGGCTACTAAGTGAGCGATGGCCAGTACGCGCTATAGATGAGTTCAGAGACGTCAATCCTCCCGAACTAAAAACCTCCCTTAACACTATGGCGCTGGTAACGTCGGAGGAGTCCTCTAATCTCATCTATGAGCTTTCTGAGAGATATTCTAACTACACGAAATTAGTCAATATCGTAGCTCGGATTCGAAAATTCATCACGAATTGTCGCACACCTAAATCCGAGCGCACTAAACTTTCTCTAAGTGACTTAAAAGACGCACGTGACGTCATCATAAAATCCGTGCAACAGCACCACTTTGCCGCCGATATAATCGCGATATCAAAGAGCCTTCAGCCGCAGCAGTCTCTGCAAAAGCTCAACCCCTTCGTTGACCCCCATGGTCTCCTCAGGGTGGGGGGTAGACTTTCGCTCGCAGAGATTTCGTTCGACAAAAAACATCCTGTATTGCTTCCTAAAAAATGCAATTTTACTAATTGTCTGATCGATTATTACCATGTGCTTTATTTACATGTAGGACCACGTACCCTACAGAGTATATTGAGTCAAAAGTTCTGGATTGTGTCCGCTCGTAGCATAGTCAGACTACGCACAAGCAAATGCATAGCGTGTTTTAAAGTAAGACCGACAGTCAGGCAACCTCTAATGGGACAGTTACCTAAGTTTCGAACGGAAGATATTCACTCCTTCCATTCGGTAGGTCTTGACATAGGGGGTCCATTTTTAACAAAAGAGTCCATTCGTAGAAATGCTCGCATCACCAAGGCTTATTTATGCATTTTCGTTTGCTGTGCTACTCGCGCGGTACATTTAGAGACTTTATCCTCACTTAGCACAGAATGCTTTCTGGCATCATTTGACCGTTTTACAGCAAGACGTGGATTATGTCAGGCGCTAATCTCAGACAATGCGACGAACTTCGTTTCAGCCGGTAAACAGTTAGCTGAAGTCTCACAATTCTTAGAATCCAACACGGATGATATCTCAGGCGAGTTTACCAAACGTCAAGTTCAATGGAAGCATAACCCTCCAACAGGTAGTCACTTCGGCGGTCTTTACGAAGCAGCCATTAAATCGGCAAAGTCACTTTTAAAAAGAACCATCGGAAGCAGGACGCTAACATTTGAAGAGTTAACAACACTCTTTGCGCGAGTTGAAGCCGTGCTCAATTCTCGCCCTCTTTGCGCTCTGTCCTCGGACCCCAGCGAGTTCGAGATACTTACTCCAGCACATTTCTTAGTAGGCCGCGGATTGTTAGATGCTCCAGAGTATGACCTAACTAGTCTCCCTATAAATCGTCTGAGTAGGTGGCAGGCGGTACAACAGATAGCCCAACAGTTTTGGCGTCTGTGGCGCAAAGATTACCTTCACACACTTCAAACCCGCCAAAAGTGGACCAAAGGTTGTCGAGATCTGAAGGTCGGCAATCTAGTGCTTATAAACTCGGACGCACCGCCCCTTCAGTGGGTACTAGGCAGAGTCACTAAGCTATACACAGGCCCAGACAATGTGACGCGTGTCGTTAGTGTTCGAACCAAACACAGTGAATTCACAAGACCCGTAGTTAAGCTCAGCCCGCTCCCCTTGGAGCAGGATGATTAGAAGTCTCTATTCTCTAACTTATCTTACAAAGGTCAACCCATTTAGTTTTAAGTTTCATATACTATACAGTCCACTCTCTATAATTTACATACTTGTAGTACTAATCTATCTAGTGTAACCTTATATTTACTTAACACTACACCTCAGTGTGACACCCTACATCTACATTAATATTTTGTTATTCAATACACTTTTCAACACAGTATTTATTTATTTCCAACTTGGAATTATAACTGGGAAATCCTGTCGGATTTCGGTGGGGGGAAATGTAGGGACCGCAACCCAAAATTTTAATACTCGTCAAATATTTCGCTGCACCTACGAGAAACGGAACGCAGCAAAAACACCCGCCCGCGCGCCGCTGCCCGGCCGCGCCCGCCAATATAAAAAAGACGTTCGTCGTGTGATCATCGCTCACCTCTGACCGCGATTGGTTACCGCGAAAAAACATACAAAATAAGCGCCGGCGCCGCGGATGCCTCGATCCAGTAAACACTATTACAATAAACTACGAAAACACGGAAGTGAAGTGTCTAAAGACTGATGGTGTGTGATAAAAAAGCGTGAAGTACTTGAAAATGGAATGGACTTGACGGTGGGTGCATATTTTTGTTTATTTGAGTTCATTTGTAGCTTCACTGAGCCATCGAGCCTACAGGTGGTAAGATACTTTTTGGTAGCAAGTCAGGCGTTACATCGATGTAATACTCCTAACACCTGTGCGATTACATATGTACAATCTACGAATAAATCATAAGTCAGGAACTCTATATCAGAACAAATTCCATACAAAAGTGGGGCCACTTTAAAAGATACAAAATTGGCACTCCTTGAAGGAGGGCCTATATATACTTTTGTGCTACTTTTGGGCCACCAAAACGACGTAGATTCAAAATAAGAATCACTTTGGAAGTTACAAATGATTGGCTTGGTAGATTGATTTAAATTCGGAACGAAAGCAGGGATTGGTCGCGCATGTGCTGCAATGTTCTGTTATGACAGTTGAGTCAAACAAGACAAATGTCCGACTAATGACGCGTTGGACACGACTTTAAACCCTGCTTGCTTGGACACGACTTTTGTTGACCATTTTTATAACGCAGTTATTTTTCCTGACTATTCGTAGTATACAATTTTATAAAATGTTTTATAATAGAAGTTTATAAATAGTATAAAATATATTTCTTATACTATATAAAGTATATTAAAGAAGAACTATAGATTATATTAATAAGTTTTTAAAAATAACTACGCTTTCACATCATAATACATTTGGCCTAAAATGGAAGGTAGAGTCAATTTTTTGTGCCAATTCTTTAAATTTTGTAAAAAATATTGTCGTATCGATAATTAGCAAAATATACGATTAAAATTCAGTCGCTCCTTTGAAATATTTAGTTCTAATGAGTTCAATACTAGTCCAATGCTGGTCATAGGTCTCTCCAATTGAAATGATTTTATATGAGGCCGTCCTGCACTACGTTTGCCGATTCGTCAATTTTGACGAAACATTTTGCCGATTGCTATTCGGCATCACTTAAAGTCACCAATAATATTAACTATTGTTTTATAGACAGGTCGCCTTGGTAGGTGCATTATATCAATTTTCCGCTTGACTTGCTACCAAAAAGTAGCTTACCACTACCAAGAAGAAAATCTGCAGCCATAACCTTACAGTGTTCCGGCGGCAAGAATTCAGAATCCCCTTGAGAATCAGAGTATTCTAGGCCTAGCGTGTTAGCCTTCTTCGACCACATTATCGCTTACCACCAGGCGAGACAGTGGTTAAACGCTAGCCTATCAGATTAAAAAAAATCAATAAGGGTTCCTTGTTGACTACGAAACCCTAAAAATTATTGGTACAAGTACAAGACTGTATTAGGGATAAGTGTATAAGACTATCCCATCAAGAACATTACATGTAATAAGTAGCAAGTATCGCAACGCGGTTTTTATACTACAATAATTTAAGCTCGTTTAAAAAACTAAAAAACCCGACTTCAGACGTCACGCTAGTCAAAGTAGCCAGTAGATGTAGTAACTATTATATAATCTGTGCCAGTAGTTAGTAGCATGTCGTCGAGATACGTAAATGTATCGTAATACAAATGTTGATATATTAAAAACGGCTCGGCTGATTTCGTTTAAATTTAAACAGAACCAAACCTGGGAAGGGGTACCCTTTGAAACAAAAAAATAATTTTCTAAATCGGTGCAGGCATCTTCAAGTAATCGGTGAACCTACATAAAATATAAAAATAAAAGATTCCGACGAATTGAGAACCTCCTCCTTTTTTGTGAAGTCGATTAAAAAAGTTTGGTGAATCAAGTCGGTTTAATATATCGCAGTTTGTATATCTCTGAAACGTGATTGAAATTGCAATATTTTTAGATTTTTTCATAAATAAAAACTAATTATGTTTAAAATTTGGAGCTTGTAGGTCTGCTAGAAGTACCCACATTATGTGAATTATCAGTCAGTCAGTGTGTCAGTCACAAAGCTAAGGAACTTTGACAGGTTTACGTTTAAATTGAATGTTATGTTTCTTTGAAGTGTCTCACACTTTATATTAATGTAATCCGGGGGGTGCGGGTTCGAGTCCCGTCGGTACGATGAAATTTTGGATTGTGTTTAACAATTTACAAAAATATAAAGTGTGAGACACTTCAAAGAAACATAATATTTGATTTACGCAGTGCAACATCTCTCGTCGGATTTGAAAACTGTAATGATTTCTTCCGAATGATTAACTTACGTAATAAGTAGTCATAGATGGCGTCACCAATGCATAATTGGGTTAACAAATGCAATCCACTAATTTCGTCGTATCGATGTATCGAACCGTGGCTTAATTGGCAGAGCACCTGGACGTGTAATCCGGGGGGTGCGGGTTCGAGTCCCGTCGGTACGATGAAATTTTGGATTGTGTTTAACAATTTACAAAAATTGAATGTTATTGACAATATCATCATCATCAGCCTGTATCAGTCCACTGCTGGTCGTAGGCCTCTCCCAAGATGCGCCACTGAGCCCGATCTTCGGCTCTTCTATCCCAGCCCACCGCTTTGCGTATGTCGTCGCTCCACCTGGTCACAGGACGTCCTACGCTACGTTTGCCGATTCGCGGTCTCCACTCAAGGACAAGTCTACCCCAACGGTTATCAGTCCTACGGCAGATATGACCAGCCCACTGCCACTTCAGTTTGCTAATCCGCTGAGCTATGTCGATCACTTTAGTTCTCTGGCGAATTACTTCGTTCCGGATTCGATCCCGCAGAGAAAGAAATACCAAGCTATGCTCGGTATTGAGAACATATCTAAGCCATATTATCTATTTACATCATTCTACATTAATCTCTACATGTTACTGAAAATTCAGGGTTCTAGCTTAAGCCAGCACAAAATTACAGGTTGTTGAAAATTGCCTGAATGGCTACGAGGATATTTAAATGGGACCACCTGGGAAGTACCCTTTGAAACAAAAAAAGAATTTCTCAAATCGCTTCAGGCATCTTCGAGTAATCGGTGAACATGCATAAAAAACAAACAAAAAAATCGACGAATTGAGGACCTCCTCCTTTTGTGAAGTCGGTTAAAAGGATGGTACGGCCGTGCCTCTCTGTTTTGCTCGACTTGGCGGGGGCACTGTCGTGCCCCCAGGTGTGATATTCGGGATATATACCTGAGTCTAGGTTCGGTGTCCAGTCTAGCCAGTACATATCTCTGGACGTCTGCCGAGACGTGCGCGCGTTGCAACTCGTCCAACGTTATCTTCCTGAATCCTGGAAACAGACACGCACTTGACGTTATCGGTATATAGTATATAGTATATGTGTAACATTGTTTGGGGGTTCAGTGGTGTAGTGGAAGAATGGTCGGATTCGAAGTCGGAGGTACCGAGTTCAATCCCCGCCGTGCGCCAATGGATTTATCTATTGAAAAATTTATGTGCGCTTTTCACAGTGCCCCTCCAGTGAAGGAAAACATCGTTAAGACACCCTCGCATGGTAGTAGTCTAGTGTCCGTCTGGCCAGCTACCACCCTCAAGTTAGAAAATCCGTCGCCATAACATGTAATGTGTTCCGGCAGCTATCCTTGAGAGCCAGTTCCCATTCTAGACCTAGCGTGCTTACCATCTTCGACCGCATCATCACTTACCAACAGGTGAGACAGTGGTCAAACAGGAGCCTATACGATACAAAAAAAACATATCGATACGACGATAGATGTACCCGAAACTTCAAAAAATATAGCGGTGAGACTAATCACTACCACTAAATATTATGAAACAAAGTTCCCCGCCGCGTCTGTCTATCTGCTCGCAATAAACTCAAAAACGAATGAACGGATTTTGAAGAGTTGTGACATACGTGATGAAATCTTTAGCTATGTTTTACCCACGACGGAACGGAGACTGTATATGCGTTTGGGTGAGCGGATGTTTGTTTGTTTGTGTGTGCAAATCCATGTTGCCATTTTCTCCAAAACTACTAGTCCGATTTTGATGCAGTTTTCAGTTATGGATTCTAGTGTAATTGGTGCATGTTTTTAGATAGGTGTTACGGTGACAATTCACCAGGGGGCGCTGCAGTAATCATTTGTTGGTGCAAATCGATGTTGCCATTTTTCTTCAAAACGACTAGTCCGATTTTGATGTAGTTTTCAGTTATGGGTTTGTGTTTGATTAGTGCATGTTCTTAACTAGGTGTTACGGTGTCAACTCACCAGGGGGCGCTGCAGTAAACATTTATTTGTGCAAATCCATGTTGCAATTTTTGTCCAAAACTAGTCCATTTTTTTTTTTACTTCAATTTTGTCTTTAAACGGTTGGTAATTATTTAGTGGTGGTTCTTAGATAGATTTTATTACGTTAATTTTCTAAAGGACATTGTCGTGGTTGTTTATTAAAAAATTTAATTTTGTTACTTGTGTTTTGTTTCGCCAAAGAAGAGTATAACTTTTTCCGTGCGTACATAAGTACACACACATTTTCTTCTAGGTTTTAAACTATCGTACTTTTTTTTTTTTAATCCTATTGTGCAACGGTATTGTATTGTATATAACCATTACCTGTGAAGAGGTTGGACAAGTCGGACCGCTTGTGTCTAGGCCTAGCGGTGCACACTAACAAAAGCCACTGCGGCAGCAAGTGTTGGTGACGAGACAGTAAGCTCCCCACTGAATGAGAGCCGGACCCTTCTGTCGTCTCCGCTGGAATACAAATACAGGGGTTAATATGTATATCATTATTAAATGTACCATGTAATAACTTAATAAAACTGAAATATTAACGACGACTAATCATTAAAATAATAATAATCCTGCAGGGGCGGCTTTGTGGCGAGCCGACGGTGAGTGGCGACACCGCGTACCCCTATCCCGTGAGGGCTAAATGAGACCCTCTGACACCCGGCTTGCCTTGACCGGCCGGCCGGTGGTGGGAATCGCAAGAGCTAAGACCTAAGCTCCAGGGTGGAAGTGTTAAAGGCATAAAGCCGCTAGTAGCGTTTAGTGAAAGTGCAGCACACCTCTCAACACCCTTAGCTATCCACGCCAATGTTGCCCCTCGACGCCAATATAACGGTCCGCCTTTACGGGGGGCCCATTCTGTGTATAGTAAGTCACCACCCGCCTTAATATAATGAAATGAGCTATAATTGGCGGGTGCCGTACCTCATCCTATAGACCAGTAAACAGACATCAAGCAGCACACATTCATAGCCATGACAAAAATGTACCATCTTTTTATAGTTTTTTTTCATCTCTCCATCAACAAATCATAGAACTTAAAAGTTTATCATTGTAAAGGGCCTCTTGACGTTGGCTTTGGCACCGTCAATGCCTTCCAAAGGACCGGGCGTTTTACGACCCGTAATGTTAATAAAATAATAATTAAAATAGTTTAAAAACTAAAACAACCGACTTCCATGCCCCGCGAGTCAACTTCAGTAGTAAGTTTGAGACGTTTATCGTAAAATATCTGGAGATTTTTATCAGATATCGATGACATTACAATGGGACCAACTCGGAAACGTGCCTACCTTATCGATTAAATAAAAAAAGAATCATTCGAATCGGTTCACAATTGACAGAGTAATCGCGTAACATACGTAATAACGCGTACATAACATACATACAAAAAAATCACATACAGACGAAATGAGAACCTCCTTCTTTTTGGAAGTCGGCTGAAAAAGAAAAAAAAATAAAAGAACGAATAAAAAAAAAACAGAAAGCCACGTAAATTATGAAATGATGAAAGCCATTTACATAATGAGGGGTATATATAGCATACACTAGTGTTTTAATACCTAGTTATGTGCAGTTTCATACACTATTTTATCTACACTATATAGAGTAAAATACCCTATTGGCGACGAATCAATCAATAACAATAATCAATTACATCATATGTACTGTGTGTGATTTGTGATGTCTTACCGCTAACAGCGCCTTCGTCTATACCGTCGACCAATAAGAACAAGCAGTGTTTGGGCGGGTCGATCTCCAACAGAGGAAATAACAGAGCTTTCTTGAAACACTCGTCAGGATTCTTGTCCAGATTTTGTGGTAGAAGAGCCTGGAATAAAACGAATCATTTAAAAAAAATAGTTCCAACTACAACCGCTAGGTGGCTTCTGATGCAAAGCTACTGAGATGTCACTGTCAAAAACGTCAAGACGAAACTTTAAGCGTAAATATTTATTTTAAAAGACAGACTTTAGACAGACAGACGGACAACAAAGTAATTCTATAAAGGTTCCTTTTTTCTTTTTAAGGTACGAAACCCTAAAAGGTCGTGTAGAAAATTACAAATCAACATCATCAATATTATAAATGCGAATGTCAGTTTGTTTATTTGTTTGGGACTTCTTCACGGTCAAACGGCTGGACTGATTTAGCTGAAATTTAGTATAGGGATACCCAGTACTGTGGATTAGGCTATAGAATAATTTTAACGCTTGCGAAGCCGCGGGCACACCTAGTGTTACATTGTGGAATGAAAGCGGTGCCGGGGTGTAGACATCAATCGAAAACGAATGAAAATAAAACATGTCGTTTGTCAGATGTATCTAGTATGACCACAGAGTATGACAGTCGGGCCATTACGCTCATTATGAAAGCCATCCGTTGAAATCTTTCAGTTTTCAGTCAGTTTGGTAGGACACTATCTAGTGTCCGCCTGGCCAGCTACCACCCTCAAGTTAGAAAATCTGTCACCAAACATCTAATGTGTTCCGGCAGCTATCCTTGAGAGCCAGTTCCCATTCTAGGCCTAGCGTGCTACCATCTTCGACCGCATCATCACTAACCAACAGGTGAGGTAGTGGTCAATACTAGCCTTTAAGATATATAAAAAAATGTTTTTTACAACTTGTATTTACAGAAATCTTGAAAATTTTTCGTTACAGCTCTAGTTTTCTTGCTTTAATATTTACTAGTTTATGGAGTTTTTCTTAAAAATGCAACACATGAGTGACACCCCTAGTGTTGCAAGTGGTCATAGGCGACGGTGACCACTTCTCAAAAAGTGGGCTGTTTGCTACATATATAAAAAACTGTGTCCCATAACACAGGTTCTACTTTTAATTTAGTGTGAAACTCAGAGCTCTATAAACATGTTACAATATCTTTCTTTAGTAAAAAACGTATATAATGTTATTTTTATATAGATAGATAGATTATAGACTATATATATATATATATATAGATTATATATTTGTAACACTTGACACTGACTAAATACACTAATCGTGCTAACTATCAAATCACAAAAATAAAATATAATATGATCGTACAAAACGAAAAAACCGACTTCACATGCCGCGATTGTCAAAGTAGCCAGTAGTCGTGATCATGTCATCAAGGTATACAAATTTGTTTATATAGTTTATCTCCATATCTCCGGAGATAGTTATCAGATCTCGATAAAATTTGAATGGGACCAAACAAGAGGCATAATCTCTCAAACAAAAACTTATATTTTCAAATCGGTTAAGATTTGACGAAGTTTTGAGGTAACAAACATCAAACATTTAAAAAAAACCTGTCGAATTGAGAACCTAATCCTAATCTTTTGTGAAGTCGGTTAAAAAGAAAAATTAGTTAAACATACCTGTTGAATCTCAGGTTCAGCCAAAAGCTTATCATAATAAGCATTCGCAATCAAAGTCCTCGGACTGACAGGCAAACTCGGAATAGGCGGGGGCACATCTTCGCCATCTTCCGTCTTTGTCTCTCTCCTTTCCTCCGGACTCTCCTCTTTATTGCCGTCCTCCTCGCACATTACATTCTGATACTCCGGCAGTTCGTCTTTCGGGCTCTTTTCGGCTTTCTTCGGGGAGCTTTCGGCCGATCGTAAATCAGATTTGTTTGGGTATCTAAAGCTTGCGACGGGTATGCGTGATTTCGGCGGACTATCAGTTTGATTTTTCGGCCTTTCATCATTTTGCTCAGTCGACAAACTTTTCTGCAATACATTAACTTTTTTCTCTGACAACGGTTCGGAACTCTGTCTTAGCAGTCGCGAGTTTCGTTGCTCTTTCGATTGTCGTTGAGAAATATTTCGTAGGAATAAGTTTTCGTGGTTTTCGTAGAGGCGAAATTCGTCTTTATCATCGTTTTCGAATGGATTCGGTTTTACGGATGTACGGGGTAGGATTTCTGGTAGCTAGAAAAGAGGACATAATGTTTAATATTGTGATAGACATTTTATTTAGAATATTATTATTGATTGAAATAGTCATTATAGTAGTACATGAAACTATAAAAAACTTTAATATGTGTAACTTTCACGATAACTTTAATACTCAAATAGTATATGAAACTGTTTCATAATGAGGTTTTTAACACGGACATCGCTTTTTTTTGCATAAATCGTCTTCTAATGCTATTTCAGTAGTGTGGCAGTGTTCAGTGTGTCCCACGCAGGCCTCCGAAAGATACACTACTTGTGTTTCCTAAAAGATACACATGGCGCTCAACGTGTTAATAGTATCACACGAGTATTTTAATACCTAGTTATGTGCAGTTTTGTACACTCCTTGATCTACACTTATGCAATAGGTAGTTAAATATTTAAATAATTAAGATAGTTTAAGAACTAAAACAACCAACTTCCATGCCCCGCGAGTCAGTTTCAGTAGCAAGTTTGAGACGTTATCGTCATATCTCTGGAGATATTTATCAGATCTCAATGAAATCTCCTCGGATATATACTTATTCTACAAATAAATAAAAAATCGAATCTGTTCACAATTGACGGTGTAATCGCGTAACATAAATACAAAAAATAATAAAAAAACAACATACAAACGAATTGAGAACCACCTTTTTTTTAGAAGTCAATTGATACAAGATCCAAAGTTAGCAAAAACTAAACAAACATAACAATAAATTGTTAAACACAATCCAATATTTCATCGTACCGACGGGACTCGAACCCGCACCCCCCGGATTACACGTCCAGGTGCTCTGCCAATTAAGCCACGGTTCGATCCATCGATACGATGAAATTAGTGGATTGCATTTGTTAATCCAATTATGCATTGGTGGCACAAACATAACAATGGCTCAACACACAATGGCTCAACGCCCATGAAGATGCGCAGTCCCATAAACAATGATAAAAATCGAACTAAAAACTCCTAGGTTATATGTACATATATTATGTATACTATCCAAAATGTCGCCATCCAGCGGGATTCGAAGCCGCGCCCCCTGGGTAAAACCACACAAAAGATAGAAAGAAAGAAGAAAGAAAGAAAGAAAGAAAGAAAAATCATTTATTCAGCGGTCCTCAAGCTAAAGTACAGATGAAAAATATATTTGACATTTTGAGTAAAAATACTTAACAAAATAAAACAAAAAACAAAAAAGAAATACAATATGAGGTGCTGAAACAGACCAGTCTCAGCACAAATGTCTAGATTCTTGGATCGTAGACCCCAAAACCAAGACGCTGATTTTCAGAATGGCCTGAGAGCGGGAGTAGGACTAACACCGATAACAATAACTTAAATAAAATAGATACAATAACATAAATTAACAATAACAGATAACATATTTATAAATATATATACATATATATATATATATATATATATATATATAATAGTATAATATAACATATAACGGATAAATATAAATATCATAAAAAATTAAACTACTCATAGTTGTAAGAACCGGAACCAACTTTTTAAATGCGCGCCACTGCTGAGCAAACAGAGTGATGTAGGGACACGTAATAGACAATCTGTGGGAAACAGGTACGGATTTGTATGTCAACGTATATTGACATTGACATTGACAAGTATTGATCATGACATTCGTGACAAGAAAGACAACACAAGTAATTTAATTGAATTATGTATAAATAATGTATATTTTATATTATTGGATTTTCGGATTGATTTTGGAAGATAAAATAAAATAAAAATAAAAAATTACGACTAAAATGTAAGTATAAATTAACACTGTGATGTTTATTTTTGTATCAGAGTAAAAGTTTAAATGAATGACATGTCTATGTTTATGTCAGCAAAGTTTATTTGCTCTACCACCAAGTACTGTTTTAATTTGTACTTAAATAAATGTAATGATTTCAGACTCCTGATTGGAGGCGGAATATTGTTCCAGCACTTGGTGGCGGCATAGCGGAAGGAGCCTCGAAAACAGACTCTTCTATGATGCTGTGTGGAGAGCTGCTGAGATACATTTCTAGCAGAACACGACCTGGTATTAGCGATCCAGTTGAGCTTATCATACAAATACGACGGGTTCTTAAAATTTATAATGCCAAAAAGAAGAGATGCAAGATGGAGATAATACGTCCTACGAACAGAACATGCACTCTGACAGCAAACATGCGAGACTAAACCTAGTTACAACGTCGATAACGTTCGAAATACGACTGTCGTCAGTTGTATCGTCCACGATACGCGGTAGGAAAAAAAACAGCGAGTGAATGACGCCTAGGAAAATGCCCAAGCGCTGTAACCAAATGTGCTATAGACGACTCCCACTGTATTTTGTATTTATTGTAGTGAAACTACTTCAAGCGCACTATGGTAAAATTTGACGGATATGACGTAGCGTCACGGTACGAAGGCAGCGGAAGTGACGTAAGCGTCATGTTATATTTGTTATTTATAACGCCCTCTATTGTAGAACGGCGTAACTACGAAGACGTATTCGCTAAGTTCAACAGATGGAGTTTTACAAAAAAATTATTAATGATGTTGAGAAATAAATTAAATGAACTTCGATGTTTCGCTTCTAACGCGTAGCTTTCTATGCACCCTCTTTTTATTATTATGTTAATATATATATAATATACATATAAAGATTTAGTATTATGTTTCTATGAGTATTAGACACTTTTTATGTTTTATTTATGTACAGTTACAATAAAATCATATTTGAAAACTGTAACGATTTCTTCCAAAATTATTAACTTCGACATAACTATCATAGATGGCGCCACCAATGCATAACTGGTTAAAATGCAAGTAGTTGGTTAGAGCACCTGGGCAGGTGTCTCAGGAGGGTGCGGGTTCAAATTCCGTCGATACGATTAAATTTTGGATTGTGTGTAACTGTACAAGATTTAGTAAGTCAATTTTTTTATTTTTTTTTTAAATAAAAACATTACTCGCAATTTTGGTTGCACATTTACTAGTATTCTTGTTAAGCCCTCTAAATAAGCTAAATATGCTTGTGTCTATCTATATGAGTGGGTTCACGTCAATAGTGCAATGTGTGGAGTGGGGTTCGAACTCACGACCTCTCGATCGCCAGTCCGACACCCTATCCATTGGGCTATTGCAGTTAATTTATAGATTTAAGGATATACTCACATCATCAGCCCTGCTGAGCGAGGCGTCGTCTATCATAGAGTCGAGGTACGCCTCTCGTTCGTGAATCCTGTCTATGGTACGGTTGCGGCGAGCGCTGCCTACTTCCTCATCGTCAGTACGGTCTGAAACAAAAATAGGTACTTAAATTCAAAATGTAAAACCACACCCGACCGATCAATTCATAATCTGTTCATTGGGATCATTCCGATGAGCCCAAAGTGCCCAAACTCGATATATCTGCTGTAAGTTGGTGAGGAGTTGAGTATTCTGCAGATTCCAGGAAATGTCCCAGCATCAGAACAATACCATGTTCATAGAGTTTCGTTGAAATAAGAGTAAACCGAATTTTGAAATGATCAGAACTATAATATTTTATTTCATAGCGTCATCTAGAAATTCTCATAGTCTTCAAACGGCTGAACGGATTTTCTTGAATCAAAGTTAAGAACACTCTAGATCGAGACAGCTATCTAAACAAAATAAACTAAGTCCAAAGCAGTTGTGCGTTTTCACATTGGACGATAACTGTAACTACACGATATCGGCGGACTGGCAGTTTGATACAATCTGTCAACGACACAGGACGACACAGTGTATCGGACTGGCAATCGAGGGTCGTGAGTTCGATCCCCACCACACCCATTGCAGTATTGACGTGAACCCACTCCAGATACAAGCGAATTTAGCTTAGTTGGAGGGGTTAACAAGACTTACAAGATAAAAATTGTCTGAAGTACTGAAACATGCACTGGGTTGCGGGTGCACGTAATAGTACGGTTGGCAACCCTACATTAATCAGGGGAATTAAACATGTGTTTTAAGTTTGACGTTCGACGTCTAGATGAAAGCTGAATGGCTCAATACCTTTGTTTTTTTTTTGTAAATTCAAAGCAATAAGTTATGTTTCTGTTATATCTATAATACTTTTTATTGAATATGATCTATTTAATGTAATTTGACGTGTGTAAGTGCAACTTTTTAATTTGCCCATATACTAAATAAATGCTTTGACTTTTGACTACTAGTAATGTGCAACCCACATCGCGAGTAATCTTAAAAAAATAAATAAATAAAAAAGAATAATAATAAATAAAAAAAATTAGTAGTGATTGTATCAAACTACCAGTCCACCGATATCATGTAGTTACAGTTATCGTCCAATGTGAAAACGCCCGTTCGATGCAACAGACACACACACACGTCAAACTTAGAAATTATTTTTATTTATATTATTTCTTTTGTATGTATTAATAACTTGGATGGGTGAATTTGGAAACTGTTAGGCCCATTCACAAAAGAGAACTCCGTCAGGACTTTTTTTGTTTGAGAGAGTATACTTTCAATTAGGTTCTTGTAATTTAATTGAGATCTGATGAGTATCTCCAGAGATATGGAGCTAAACACTTCAAACTTGGTACTGAAAATGACGAGCGCGGCATTTTATGTTATTTTTTTGGTTTTGCTAACGATCTGAAATCAACGCCAATATTCAATGCGAAAGTCAGTGTGGTGAGATTCACTCAGTGAACATCGCGATCTCACCGCGTGACCTACAGTACGTGAATTACAGCCGGTATATAACAATAATAAAGTCAGTTTGGTTAATTGCTTGTTTGGGACTTTCATCACGGTTAAACAGCTCAACCCATTTAGTTGAAATTTTGCACAGGGATAGCCAGCAAAGTAGATTAGGATATAGGATACTTTTTAAAGCGGGCGAAGCCGCGGGGCGCTAGTTGAGGCAGCTAGTTTACTATACAGGCACACTGCGAAATTCTGATAATTAAGATAGTTTAATAAACTGACCAAGTGCGAGTCAGACTCGCACACGTAGGGTTCCGATTGAACAATATTTTCCGGAAAAATTAAGTACATTACATAGTTTTAACATCGATATATGTAAATACCGTGTAAATACTAAACATGCTTATTTACTACAACACCATCTAACGAATATTTAACGAACTTCTAACACCAACTAAGTGAACGTTAACACAAAGATGTTAGGGTAGGTAATAATAAGGTAAACCAGTGTTTTTCAACGTGTGGGTCGCGAGGTCGCGACCCCCTGGGGGATCGCGAAGCCTCTATAAAGAAATCGCGGGTGGTCGCGAAGCCTCAGTAAAAGAAAAAACAATGTTTGAAAATATATACTTTAAAAGAAAATACATAATAATTAATTGCAGCATTTGTAGGTGTTGTGATTGAGAGTGCTTATAATATATGTATCAAACGAAAAAAAATGTAATTTGTTTCCTGTAGGCTACACGAACGAAGCCGCGGGAAAGCAAGCAAGCAGAAGCTAGCAATATAATAAAATACAGATTATAAACAGTGCAAGTAGGTCGAATTTTTTTTTTTTAAACTAAGGGGGTTGCGTCGCTTCATGAAAAAGGGTTGAAAAACACTGAGGTAAACAATCGTTCATGCATGGCGCTATAGTAAAAACACGTTTTTTGTTTTATTTTTTTTTTTTTTTAACACTCTTTAATTTTTAACTTCTGTTTTTAGTATTTGTTGTTATAGCGGCAACAGAAATACATCATGTGTGAAAATTGCTTCTGTTTTTAGTATTTGTTGTTATAGCGGCAACAGAAATACATCATCTGTGAAAATTGCAATCGTCTAACTATCACGGTTCATGAGACATGAGCCTGGTGACAGACGGACGGACAGACAGACAGACAGACGGACGGACAGCGGAGTCTCAGTAATAGGGTTCCGTTGGTAACCTTTGGGTTCGGAACCCTAAAAACTAAAACAACCGACGTGCATGCCGCGCGAGTCAGTTTCAGTAGCAAATTTAAGACGGTTATCGTCATATCTCTGGAGATAATCATTAGATCCCAATGAAATTACAATGGGACCACTCCCTAGGAGTATACACTTTCGAACTAAAAAATATTTTTTTAAATCGGTTGACAATTATTGGCAAAAATATCGATGAACATACACAAAAAAAATTACATACAGACGAATATAGAACCGCCTCCTTTTTGGAAGTCGGTTAAAAAGCTGATTCACCGGAAACAATCAAAACAAATACTATATCTTTCAGCCAATAAAATGAAGGTCAGTACTCTTAATTCAAGGTCAGGAATTTTCACAACTTGGCGTTATGCCAAAACAATCAGTGGTCGATTTATATTCACGATATCAAAGAAATGGTTGAAAGATTTATCGTGTTCACAAGGAATTCCTCGTTATTAACCAACTTCACAAAAAAGGAGGAGGTTCTCAGTTGGTCGGAATCTTTTTTATATGAATGTATGTTCACCAATTACTCGAAGACGCCTAAACCGATTTGGAAAATTCTTTTATCATTTGAAAGGGTCACAGGTGGTACCATATAGCTTTCATCGAGATATGTTCAGTATCTCCAGAGATATGATATGATAAATTAGTACAGTACCCTTAGTACGAGTTATCATACCGAACTCGATATCGTATATCGAACAAATTTTGTATGAAAAACAGTACAGCGCCTCCAGTGGTACTAAATTTAGACCAATCAGGGAGCCAGGATAAGTCAAAAACTATGTGAGATCTGTCAAAAGCGTTTACGATGAAAACTCGTACTAAGGGTACTGAAAATGACTAGCGTGACGTTTGAAATCGGTTCTTAGTTTTTTGAACGATCTTAAATTGACTTCAAATAATTTTTTTTTATATCTGGTATATAGATATAACATGCTCCTAACAATTGAGGACGAACACCCGTGCTAAGATTAGAACCGGCGCCCTCTCGCTTAAAAGTAAAGTCATCTATCCTTTACGCTAACGGCGATCTTCCCTTATCTTATCATACAGATGAATTGAGTCTCCTCCTTTTTGGAAATGGGTTCAAAATGAATATAGGGTGTTTTTATATATATATCATATAAGCTAGCGTTTGACCACTATCTCACCTGTTGGTAAGTGATGATGCGGTCGAGGATGGTAGCACGCTAAGCATAGAATGGGAACTGGCTCTCAAGGATAGCTGCCGGAACACATTAGCTCAGATATTCCAACTTGAGGGTGGTAGCAGGCCAGGCGGACAATAGATAGTGTCCTACCACCTTGCGGAGGTTGAAGGTTTCATAACGATGTTTTTCTTCACCGGAGGGCCACTTTGAAATGCGCATATTATATACATTTTTTGTTAGAAAAATCCACTGAAGCAAGGCGGGGATCGAATTCGCTACCTTTGGCATCAAAGCCGACCATTCTCCCACTGGACCACTGGGCTCTCTTTATGGGTTGTTGGTATAAACTATAAACATAACAACATATATAATATCGGGTACATACCTTCACTATCTGCGAGTAAAGGCTTGGAGCTTTCTTCTCCGTCATCCGCCATGTCTTTGAATCGTTGGATCATACGTTCTTCGTCTGAATCCCGTCTGAAACACAAACACACACACTTTACGATCAAATTAATCAGGGGGTCAACCAATTATCACGTGACATCTTTTAGCAACTTTTTAACCCCCTCCCCTCCTTGTGATATGTGGTGAGGTTTTAGACTAACCAAAAAATCACGAGTATGTTTTTGGTACAAAGCCAATTGAAATTGTCAGAATATTATCGCGCCGCTGTTTGGTTTAAAAGTCGAGCGTTCAACGAAAAATAAATACACGTGATATCTCAATATATATATACATATTACAGCCATTAGAAGATAGCTTACAGCCATGACTGCAAACTGACAGCAAAACTAGACTAGACTAGACTTTAAACTTCGATGATACACCATGAAAGTTTTCCTGTAGCTAAAACGGATTTGCCCTTCTGTCTCAACTAAAAATTCCACCCAGTAATATCCTCAATTTCTTGTTACTCAATAAACAAATATCACTACATATTATTGTTAACAATACTTATAAATAGTTATTGGTGTTTATGTTACATATTTAATTCTTAAATTATTAACACAATATTTATACACTAGTATAAATATTGTAGGCGTTAAGTATTATTAATAAGTACATCTACTGGTTCCGTAGTCTTGCTCCGAAAATATTAACGTCACAATCGGCGCTCATGATTGGTCTGTCTAATGACAGGCTTTCGTAAGCGCCGAAGGATGCCGATGTATCCCGACCGACGACAGGGACGGAGAAGTCTGGTTTTCCTACGAATATAAGTCGAAAGCAGCCAGGCTCGAGCCTCAGTATTATTTTAAAATTCAATTCAACAAGACTGTCTATTTGTAAAATAAGTTTGAATATGGACACGTTGATATATTGTATAGTGATTATAATACCCTGTGATGGAAAATGTGAGTACAGTGATTATTATTTCACCTACCTACCCCATACATAGTGTAGGTTAGTAGGAAAATATGGCATACCTACATAATCTTCTTAATTTAGCGCGGGTGTGCCATCATTATAAAACAAAGTCCCCCCGCCGCGTCTGTTCGCAATAAACTCAAAAAGTACTGTAGAAATATTCTGTAAGCTATCTCGGTAGCGGAATCTGCGGTGAGATTCGAATTTCGTATTACGAAATTCAACCGGATTCCGCTTCCGAGATAGCTTACAGAATAGCCCTACTCAACGGATTTTCATGCGGTTTTCACCATTAGACAGAGTACATTGTTACACACAATTCAAAATTTCATCGTACCGACAGGATTAATGTGTAAAATTTTGAATAAACACCCACAACAATATCCTTTAGAAAATTAACGTCATAATATCTATCTAAGAACCACCACTGATTAATTACGAACCGTATAATGACATAATCGAACTAGTTTTGGAGAAAAATGGCAACATGAATTTGCACAAACAAATGTTTACCTGCAGCGCCCCTGGTAAGTTGACACCGTAAAACCTATTTAAAAACATGCACTAATCAAACACGAACCTATAACTGAAAACTGCATCAAAATCGGAATAGTCGTTTTAAAGAAAAATGGCAACATCGATTTTCACCAATAAATGATTACTGCAGCGCCCCCTGGTGAGTTGACACCGTACACCTATTGAAGAACATGCACCAATTACACCCGAACCCATAACTGAAAACTGCATCAAAATCGGACTAGTAGTTTTGGAGAAAAATGGCAACATGGATTTGCACACACAAACAAACAAACAAACATCCTCTCACCCCAAACGCATATACAGTCTCCGTTCCGTCTTGGGTAAAAATACAAACAAATACAGAACCTTCTAATATTTTTTAATCTGTTAAAAAAGTTTGAATCATACGAGTACATATTTTTTAATCTGTTAAAAAAGTTTGAATGATACGAGTACATACCTGTCATCCAAAGGGCTATCCAATTTCTGGCTGTGTTCATTAGCTCGAGGTCGCGACGAATGACTTAATATCTGCATCGCCAGAGAACGCACGAACTCACCAGGCCGAAGACTGGTCTCAGTTGTACTCTGCAAGTTTACGCATGTTCGATTATAGATGGCGCTTTTAACAATGTTAGTTTGTATCTGTATCGCTAGGAGTTAGGTTACGTTGCACCCTACTGGACTTCACAAAGTAGGATCACTGAGGCTATCTTGTTTCTACATCGCTCACACTAACTGAATTATTCTGTCAAACTCATAAAATCTACGTGAAGAAAAGAACAAAAAAATTATTCTAGATCATATTTTTATTC
The DNA here is from genome assembly GCA_954871355.1 of Cabera pusaria. Lineage (NCBI taxonomy): Eukaryota > Metazoa > Arthropoda > Insecta > Lepidoptera > Geometridae > Cabera > Cabera pusaria. The sequence goes on from OX940915.1 coordinate 4,387,676, forward strand.
TTCAAGATTTTATTCTACAAGCAACCTCATTCTTGTTTAATCTTCTTGGTTTAGGACGAATGTATCAAGCCGTTTAGGCGTGACAAATCCCTTCTATGATAAATTCAGTATCAGCCGCGGCGTTTTCTTAGACCTTTAATCCTACAATGAGATTCGGAGTGATGCTGAATGGTCACAGTATTTTTTTTATCTCATGTAATGGATCTAACTCCACCATCGTCATTACTTTAGTGTGTAGTGTGCTGGACACTGTTAAAGACACATTACATTAAAAATAAAACTGGCCAAGTGCGAGTCAGACTTTTGTCCCGCACACGGAGGGTTCCGCACGCCATCTAGAGATTAACTGACGAACTTCTAACACCAACTACGTAAACATTAACACAAAGGTGTTAGTAATTAATATTATTAAATATCTGGTTGACCGAGCTTTGCTCGGTATTTATTGCCACTTAAACAGATAAACATGACTCTTCCCGACATCTATTGACGAATAAAAATACTATTTTTTTTAATTGAGAGCAACTTACTGCTTGAACGACACAATAAAACACTAAAGCTACTTCTACTAGCCAATATATGTCGGGAAGAGTCATATTTTAAGTTGATTATCGATGAAGTTGATTATTGAAAATACGAATAAAACAACATTTTCTGAAAATGAATCCTAGCTAGATTATTTTGATTTTTCGCCCCCGAAATACTAAATTATATTTAATCGTTGGAGACGTTTCCGAGATTCAGATTCAGATTCCGAGATTAACGCGATAGCGCCATTTATGATGCTAGCTATCGTAAAAAACACGTTTTTTTTAAACCCTTTAATTTTTAATTTTGTTCTGTTCTTAGTATTTGTTGTTATAGCGGCAACAGAAATACATCATTTGTGAAAATTTCAACCGTCTAACTATCACAGTTTATGAGATACAGCCTGGTGACAGACGGACAGACAGACAGACAGACAGACAGACAGACAGAGGGACAGCGGAGTCTCAGTAATAGGGTTCCGTTGGTACCCACCCTTTGGGTTCGGAACCCTAAAATCTGACAATCGTAACTACCCATAGAATTATATTATTGAAGTAAAACTTAAGTGACGTAGCTTGACAGTGCGAACCAACAGAAGTGACGTAAGCGTCATGTTATATTTTATGTTTATAAACGCCCTCTATTGTACAACGGTGTAACTACGAAGACGTATTCGCTATCATTCGGGCATTAGCCATGCGCAGAACACTTCACTAAAAAGAAATCGTTCGGTACTTCAGTCCATCACCTCGAACTACTTCAGTCATTCAGTACTTCATCTACTTCAGTTGCTCAAAATTTGAGTTGTCTTGGCATAGTCTCAGTGCGTGAGTCAGTGCCTGAATGAAACAGAATGATATGCCTATTAATACAATAGAGTGTGACAGCCACAATGCCGTCGGTCACTGGCGATGATGGCGCGCGCGCCACTTTACTATGAATTACGAAATTTATCTTAAAGTGATCCTTATTACTATAGAGCTAAAGTAATATGAATTTAAGTTTCTGTTATTAGCGCAACATAACGTTCGGAAGTAATCTGCAGAAATTGGCGCGTCGGCTGTTGAAGTATTGTATTATCTATCTCGACTCGAATACGAAAATGTCAAGCGACGAAGCAATACCCTTAGTACGAGTTTTTATCGTAAACACTTTTGACAGATCTCACATAGTTTTCGACTTATTCTGGCTCCCTGATTGGTCTAAATTTAGTTAAGTATAGTAACCACAAGAGGCGCTGTACTGTTTTTCATACAAAATTTGCTCGATATACGATATCGAGTTTGGTATGAAAACTCGTACTAAGGGTACTGATGAAGTAATTGGACTACTGAAGTATAGATTAGGCAAGTGAAGTACTGGGTGAATGACAAGAAACAACTGAAGTACTTCAATTGAGTCAGTCGTTCGCGAACTACACACGCCTATCGGGCATTCGTCCCGCTAAGTTCAACAGATGGAGTTGTATAAAAAATTATTTAGTGATGTTGAGAAATAGTTTGAAAGAACTTGGAAGTTTCATTTCTAACGCTTAGCTTACTACGCACCCTCTTTTTATAATAAAAATTATTGAGAGTGATCAAGTGTTTGTCGGTCTCAAATAATGTATGATCGTACAAAACGATAATAATTAAGATTAAAAAAAAGTTTAAAAACTAAAACAACCGACTTCCATGCGCCGTGAGTCAATTTCAGTAGCAAGTTTGAGACGTTTATCGTCATATCTGTGGAGATACTCATTAAATCTCGATAAAATTACAATGGGGCCACCTCGGAAACCGTACCCTACCGATTTAAAAAAGAATAATTCAAATCGGTTCACAATTGACGGAGTAATCGCGTAACATACACAAAAAAAACTCAAAAAAACAAAAAAAAAAACGCCAAAAATGTCTTCTAGTCAAAATAGCCAGTTGTCAAAACATAATCATGTCGTCAAAGGTTAAGATTTGACGGAGTTCAGAGGTAACAAACATAAAAAAACCGTCGAATTGAGATCCTCCTCCTTTTTTTGTGAAGTCGGTTAAAAGTAGACATACCTGTAAGAAATGCCTGGCCAATAACCGGCGGTTCAAAGCCCTCTGCTGCCTAGCTTGCGGCCCATGACCCGGCTCGCTTAGCTCTTGACAAAGTGCCGTCTTACCGCTGCCAGCGTCGCCTGGGAGAAAATAACACGTTAGGCGATTGTTCGTATAAATAAAGTTCCTCTTTGGTGGCTAAAATTAACAAGAATATTTAATACTCCGATTCGAAAACAAAGGAAATTGTAATTATACTTTTAATGTATGTAGTTATTTGGAAAATTTCAGCAATTTCGCAGAAACTTTTAACGACAAAACTTCGGACTTTGTTTGATGCTTTGTCTGATGTCACATAATAGTAATAGTTTATATCGAACCAAAAGACACCTTTTCTTACACAAATTATAGTAAAATGTTAAATTAATTAAATGCCTTGTAACTAGGTATTAATAACAGGGAATGCACTGGCGCTAAAACTAGCCGTAGCTGTGAGATAATATATAATGGATACTAATACTTTGTGTCCGTTTGGCAGCTACAGGTTAAATTTTACTTATTTATTTGCCCAAAAATTTCAAGTAAATATGTTCAAGGGGCGGAAATCTCTACATTTTTGTAAATTGTTAAACACAATCCAAAATTTCATCGTATCGACGGGACTCGAACCCGCACCCCCCGGATTACACCTCCAAGTGCTCTGCCAATTAAGCCACGGTTCGAATTTTGGATTGTGTTTAACAATTTACAAAAATATATAGTGTGTGACACTTCAAAGAAACATAATATTTGATTTACGCAGTGCAACATCTCTCGTCGGATTTGAAAACTGTAATTATTTCTACCGAATGATTAACTTACGCCATAAGTAGTCATAGATGGCGCCGCCAATGCATAATTGGGTTAACAAATGCAATCCACTAATTTCGTCGTTTCGATGGATCGAACCGTGGCTTAATTGGCAGAGCACCTGGACGTGTAATCCGGGGGGTGCGGGTTCGAGTCCCGTCGATACGATGAAATTTTGGATTGTGTTTAACAATTTACAAAAATATAATGTGTGTGACACTTCAAAGAAACATAATCTCTACATTGATAGCGGATGCATCATCATAACGTCTAATAGAAGAAGATGCTTATAGAGTAGTAGACTTTAATGTTGAGGGCCCATTTGGTGTAGTGGAGAATGGTTGGCTTTAACGCCAGAGGTACCGAGTTCAATACCCGCCGTGCCAAAGGATATTTCTGTCGAAATATTTATGTGCGCTTAATTGTGTTACCCCCAACCCCCGCATGGTTGTAGGACTCTATTCTAGTGTCCGCCTGGTCAGCTACCACCCTCAAGTTAGAAAATCTGTCGCCAAACATCTAATGTGTTCCGGCAGCTATCCTTGAGAGCCAGTTCCCGTTCCAAGCCTACTGTGCTACCATCCTCCACCGCATAATCACTTACCAACAGGTGAGATAGTGGTCAAACGCTAGCCTATATGTCATAAAAAAGACTAGAGATTTCCACCCGTCTTCCTACTCAGTATAGTATTCGAACTAGCACTAATATTTTCTGCATACTCTTGATCTATAAAGCGTAGTCATCAGACATTATCGTACTACGAGTAAAGAACATCCCAAATCAAAGAGTAAATACGTGTAAGACTAATAGATAACGTGCGTCGGTACTACAAGTGCCAAAAGTTCAAACAATGTAGCATTTGAAATATTATAATTTGATTATTTATTGTGCAATATGTATGTATATATATATATATAAACATGTATATTTTATATTATGTTTCTTTGAAGTGTCTCACACTTTATATTTTTGTAAATTGTTAAACACAATCGAAAATTTAATCGTACCGACGGGACATGAACCCGCAACCTCCGGAATAACATGTTCAGGTGCTTTGCCAATTAAGCCACGGTGCGAAGTATCGTTACGACGAAATTAGTGAATTGCATTTGTTAACCCAATTATGAATTGGTGGCGCCATCTATGACTACTTATTACGTAAGTTAATCATTCGGAAGAAATCATTACAGTTTTCAAATACAGAGATGTTGCACTGCGTAATACAAATATTATGTTTCTTTGAAGTGTTTCACACTTTATATTTTTGTAAATTGTTAAACACAATCGAACATTTTCGAATGTGTTTAACAATTTATATGTATATTTTGTTTTATATATATTTGTATTATGTATGTATAATATGTTTATACATGTAGATTATTAGTAAGTCTAACCCTCTCCTTATCATACCTATCATGGCACCGTCCATGCTCCACATAATTAAATATCATTTCCATCCTAAGGTTGTCTGGAAGACATCGCTTTTAGCGATAAGACCGCCCATTGTACCAGTAATTTACTTAGTGCAAATGTATGTTTCTTCTTTTTTTGTGCAAATTGGTATCAATAAAGAGTTATTGTATTGTATCCCGAATATAATAGTTTTGCAGTTCTTTCACACACCACCACAACAAAACGAGTAAAAGAGACAGCTACATTCTACTCAACACTTACCAATAATAAGAGCACCGCAAGTCTTGCTGACCGGCCTCTGTTCTAAGCAATGAGCGATCTTCTGAAAAGCCCATTCCCTACAGAAGAACCTCCGTTTATCCGTAGATATAGACGTCTCTGTCACTCTATGCGAGGACGACGATTTGCGAACGGGACGGGTAGATTCGTGTACGCGTGATGCGATTGGGCTTAAAGGTGTGCCTAGAAATATACAAAAGCATTTTAAGATGAAGTTCATAAGCTGTGCTGAGGTGTATTTTAAAGCCGTTAAAGTCTGACTACATGGAGTTGCTGCAGAGTTGCAAAATGTCCACCGATAGATGGCGTTGTATCAAATTATTGTATGAAAGTGCCAATAACGAAGCAAGACTAACCACTAGCCAAATGTTCAGCAAAACGTTCATGATGTATAAGTGATTCTGAAATTCTGAGTTGTTAAGGTATTCACCGATAGATGGCATTGAAATAGTTATATGAAAGTGTCACGAAGCATAGGTCAATGACCCAAATGTGTTCAAAGTCACGATTCTTAGAGTAAAACAAGCAGCTCATCAAGTTTTTTACAAAGTAAAGCTCACAAGAAAGTTTCACAATAATTTAAATTATAAATAAAAGCTTTCAATAGATGCCACCACTCACCGTCAAAATCAACATCACGTTCTTTCTCCCGATCTTTGTTTCTCTCTCTGTCCCTTTCGCGCTCGCGGCGATGTTCTCTCGTGGTCTCGCGCTCTTCGCCAGGAAATCCGCGATGTCGATCAGTCGGCGTCCGATCGTGGCCACGAGTGGACGTGACTTCGGTAAGCGGAAGAGATCTGTAATTTTCGTTGAGGGTAAGTCGCCAAATTTGCCGCCAGTCCGTTCGCCGAGTTCCGGCTCTTATTGTTCGTTTACAAATTATAAACACAAAACAACTGTCTGTCGTAGGACTGCGCATCAGAAGTGAAAACATAAACAAGTAATATTTTTAAAAGCCTTTACATAACATAAACACAAGCTTTTACATAACCTAGGACCAGAGTAAGAGTCAAGACAAATCCAACGAGCCCAAACACGACAGGTATAACATGTGTAGTTTAGGAGTTCCTTTGGCCACCTTCCAGCTTCATCATCAGATCAGCACCATGTCATCATAGTATTGCATTGTCACGCGATTTACACATGTATGCAAAATTTCAGCTCAATCGGTAACCGGGAAGTAGATCAAATTTAAATTTGCAAGATTTGATGACAAACATTAGGACAGCTTCCAGCTCCATCATCAGATCAGCACTATATCATCATAATATTGCATTGTCACGCGATTTACACATGTATGAAACATTTTAGCTCAATCGGTAACCGGGAAGTGGATCAAATTTAATTTGCAAAATTTGATGACAAACAAACAGGTGAAACTAAATAAAAGCATGTAAAATGAACTTTAGCTAAACGTGGCCCGTAGGGCTGTTGGCTTGAACTCGGTATAATCCGACTTTATATACCTCACTCGATATAACTCGAGCCGACTTTACCAGAACGGGTCAACTTTAGCAAGCGCTCGTTCGGGTAAAGTTGGCCTGTCACACGCGCTCGTTTGGGTAAAGTCGGGTTATACCAGCTAGTTTATGTGTTTCCATGAACGATGTATAACCCGACGGCCCAGTCTCATTCACTACCCACAAAATAAAGTGCAAGACGCGCATAAAGAAGTTTTCATTACAAAAAAAAACTCACCTTAAATTGACTCTATGTTCTGCCTGCCTTACAGCAGAATGTCTATGTTGGTGCTGCCTCATGCTGACTTGGTACTGCCTTAAATAAGCCTCAACCTTTCCCTCGCTCGCCTCATTCTTACTCTGTGTCTTCCGTCTCGTTTCATCTTTCCTCCTCTCCTTCTTTTCTTTGTCTTTGTCCTTGTCTAACGGTGGATTGGGAAAGTTGCCGCCATTGTTAAAGTTGAGGGGATCGAATTCTCGCGCTTGCGGGCGAGTTTTGCTATTCTTTGCGCGGTATTGGGATTTAGGGACAACTTGGCTATAAATTGGAACTTGATTCGACATTCTTACAACTAGACTTTGGTTATTCTAACAGTTTTACAGGTTACCTACACTTTGGCTAATTGACTGCTAATTCTAAAGGAACGTAAGTAATTTTTTGAAAGTCTTGAAAATGTGGCGTTGTTTTATCACAATTCTTGTGAGTTTTTCTTATATATTCGTGTCATGTCTTTTTGTTGTTTGGCGTAGGAGCAGTTCGTAGCTACCATGATGATGTCATATGTTGTAGTCTGAAACAAAGAGAAACAAAGTTAAAAACATTTATAAATAAAAAAAACAATGTCCTCATATCAACAAATTCCGATAGAGATTGCTTTAGGCGATAAAACTGCCGATTGTAAAACCCAACTATGTTGTTGTTTTTTGGTTTACATTAATAGTTATTCAATTCTAATATTTAGTTTTTCTATTTTAAAACTAATAAATATTTGTAGCTTAAATCACTATTCATATATCATCATAACCATAAATAACCATCACATCACATACAATCATATTAGAATTACTTTTCATTACTATTATCATTCATCACCGATGAATCTCAAGCATACTTGACGTGCATAATAATTAACATACACTCAAAAACGAAACCCTCCCCCAGAGACAGTCGGGTAAAATATGTTTAATTTTATACGGGACCATTAACCCCTAAGTTTATTAACCCTTGCCAGATATGTTTCCTAGAAATCGTTGTCTCGTATATAAGGCCCTGTTACACTGAGCCAATTTTATTGTCAGACCAATTTTAACAAGAACGATAAGTACCCTTAGCCACTTGTACTATTAATTATTCTGTGTCTTAGCACGAGTTTTCATACCAAACTCGATATCGTATATCGAACAATTTTTTTATGAAAGACAGTACTGCGCATCTAGTAGTTACTACACTTTACTAAATTTAGACCAATCAAGGAGCCAGAATATGTCGAAAAGTGTGATGTGAGATCTGTCAAAAGCGTTTACGATAAAAACTTAAGGTACGGACACACCGCGGCGTCCTGCGATCTGCGGGCGCGATCTCAGTACTTTTCCATTGTTTTCTGATCGCGTTTGGTGTGAACCAGTCGGTACAAATACTACTGCGCTATCTGATCGCCGCCTAGATCGCGCACGCAGGACGCTGCGGTGTGTCCGTCCGTACCTTTAGTGTACTGAATTCAATTCAGTCGTTTACACACCATTGCCCTTGCGAGTAATCATTCCAGGCCTAGCCTGTTCACCATTGTCGATCACACCATCACTACTTACCAACAGGCGAGATAGTATTAAAATGCTAGCCTATCACTTATCTTATTAGACATAAAAAAATAAAAAAAACATAACGAAAGAAATATTTACACGAATTGAATAACTTTTCTTTTGAGAGCTCAGTCAAAAATGTGTTCGTGTAGAAGGGTCTTTAGAAATACTATTAAGTATTCTGTGCTTTAGGCAACTCCCGTAAATATATATCGGTTCGACCTTGAACCTTATAGTGCGTAGGAAGGGTAACAAATATATATTTTTGTACTGCGAAGCAATTGAAGGAGAAAATTATTGGAAAATATTTATGATCGAAGGGAGACGTGATTTTAGTATTAGCACCTGCCTAATACTAAAACCACTAAAAGGTAATCTTTAGGAATACAAAAACTTACCTAATTTTTGTATTCCTAAAGATTGCCTTTTAAGGTTCCCTATGTGGAGGGTGACAACGGGGCCTAAGACTTGACTGTCGGTCCGTCCGTCTATCTGTCAGGGCTATCTATATATTTAGAAACATGATAGGTAGTTTCTTAAAATGTTGAAAAACTTAGTTTCTATTGCCGCTTCAACAATAATGTATTGTAAATATAAAACATTCAAAATTAAAGGGATTCAAAAATTAAAGGGACACACAAAAGAAATATGTTTTTTAGTGTTATTTTATTTAGCTATGTCGTTAAAACAGAGTCAAACTTTAAACGAAAAATGTATTAACACTAAAGCTTAAAAATAAATAATTAAAAGCTGTTAGGTGCGAGTCAGACTGGCGCACCAAGCTTTCGCACCACCACACTAAAATAATTAAAATTCATAATCATTATTTCTATCAATATTTTGCAGTACATATAGATCTTTTACTTTGCGTGTCCGATGTGCACTTACTTGATAGCGCTTGCTTATTTGCACTTGGCAAGGCTTTTTGATTTATGTTTTTAATTCGGGCAATTCCGTGTGCACTGCTAGTACCATCTAGCTTACCACTACTATGGAGAAAACCGCCATAACCTTACAGTGTTACGGCAGCACATCCCTTGAGAGTCAGACCATTTTAGGCGTAGTCGCTACGCCTGACCTCAGAGTACCTAAGTATTGGGTCTGACTCTGCGCCATAGCGTATTCTCCATCCTCGACTACATCATCGCTTACCACCAAGCAAGATAGTGGTCAAACTCTAGCGTATCTCTTATAGGTAAAAAAAAGTCAATGACAATAGGTTATTCGATGCACCAACTTATCGTTATATAAAAGAAATGTAAGGCCACGTGCGGGATTGTATAACATGTGGGTAGTTCTCAAAACAATGGCGTACTTGGGTTGATCTGTTGTTCTATTTTATAAAAAGCGTGAGAGCCCGCACCATTGTTGAGAGACTAGCTGATGCATGTGACGTCGTTTGTCACTATCACTACATATTATAAAACAAATTCCCCGCCGCGTCTGTCGGTCTGTCTGTTCGCGATAAACTCAAAAACTACAGAACGAATTTTCATGCGGCTTTTACCAACAGACAGAGTGATGAATAAGGTAGGTTTATGTGTGTAATTCGGGTTTTGTGTCAATTGGTTGAAATATGACGATGATAGTTGAAAATGAATATGTAATCCATACTCGATGCAACAATCTGATGCAAAAAAATTACGCATATATATGCTCTACCCGTGCGAAGCCGGGGCGGGTCGCTAGTGTAAATTAGGGTTTCGATGGTACCCTTTGGTTACGGAACCCACAAAATGAGCAATATTCACCTGTTTTGAGTATCTCCTCCTTGTATGAAGTCAGACAAAAAGGCCTATCTTAAAAAAATATACACCACAGGATTCACTACGTTATAGACTTAAAGTGAATCCACCTGGTATTCACTATATTCCTGTTGTGTATAAAGATAGTCCTTTTTAGGGTTCCGTAGACGAATGGCAAAAAACGGAACCCTTATAGATTCGTCATGTCTGTCTGTCTGTCCGTCCGTATGTCACAGCCATTTTATTCCGAAACTGTTAAGACTACAGAATTGAAACTTGGTAGGTAGATGTATTCTGTGAACCGCTTTCCGATTTTTATACAAAAATTAAAAATATAAAAGTTTTAGGGGGGGCAACCCATACATGGAACTGAAACAAAAATAAAAAATTTTCTTCAAACCTATACGTGTCTATGGATAGGTATTTAAAAATGACATCGAGGTTCCTAAAATCATTTTTCTCAAAGTCAATCATTTGAAAGATAGGCGCATTTAAAGTGGTAAAATGTGTGTCCCCCCCCCCCTCTAACTTTTTAAAGTATGGGAGTGAAAACTCAAAAAAATATATATGCTGTAGATCTCAATAAAAACTAACAACGAAAATTGGTTTGAACGAGATACAGTCAGCAGTTTTAGAGATATGGCGAACGCAAAGATAACTTTGTTTTTCATACAAACACTAGCTAGTCATCCCATATGGTGGGGGTGGGGTCAGCTTTCCGAGTTTTTAGTTAAGGAATATATTTTTTTTTAGTTTTCCTTTTCAGTCCTTTTTGTGTTTACACTTCACACAAGGAGGAGATAGTCAAAACAGGTGAATGTTGATCATTTTGTGGGTTATGTTCTGTTCTGTAGGGCTATTCTGTAAGCTAGTATACGTATCTCACAAGCGGAATCCGCGGTGAGATTTGAATTCGTAATACGATTGTAATACGGTTGAATTTCGTTATAGGAAATTCAAATCTCACCGCTTGCGAGATGCGTAAACTAGCTTACAGAATAGCCCTACTGTTCTGTATTTTGTAGGTCTGTAAAATACACTTACCGTACATCGTTACATCATGCGTAGGTAGCACCTACGTATTTATAGCTACCTACCTCTGGCCGTTTTAAAAGAGCTGTGCCTTGATTAAAAACTGAAAGAGCTATTGAAGGCTGCCTCAAAGGCACGCTGCAGCTCTGTAACCTACTTGTGCGTGCAACTCTTTGTACTGAAACCTTCATGTTGGATCCAGACGCGCTAGTGGCGCCTCTGACGGCCGTAAAAGATTACTAAAAAGACTGTGGTTCAAATTAGGGCCTAGTGGTGTAGTGGGAGAATGGTCGACTTTGACGCTAGAGGTACCGAATTCAATCCCCGAATGATTTTTGAACCACCAATGAATTTTTCTATCGAAAAACGTATGTGCACTTTTCAGAGTGACCCTCCGGTGAAAGAAAAACATCTCAAACCCCCGCATGGTGGTAGGACACTATCCAAACATCTGATGTGTTCCGTTCCGGAAGCTATCCTTGAGAGCCAGTTTCCATTCTAGGCCTAGCGTGCTATTACGAAGGAGGGGAGGGGGAGTGGTGGGAGGAGTGGTGGGGGGAGTGGTGGGGGGAGGGGAGGGGGAAGGGGGGTTAGCAGGGCGTGGTGGGTGCGGTGTAGCTGGGATACGTATGTGTCTTATTAGTTAATGTTACCCAAAGATACTATTCCACGCGGACGAAGTCGCTAGTTGTATGTATGTCGCAGGCATATAGCTTAATTTACCGTTCAATTAAACGCCTAGCCAATTAACTAAACAGCGCCATTCAACTAAATCGATATCCAGCCGTAGCGTTTGTTTTGTTACAACATTTAATAAATTGGCTGGCTAATGCTTAGTCCAGTCATATAATGTCTTACGTCTGTCTTTAAGGCAACACACTAGGAACAGTGACCACCGCACGACGACGTGCGAAGCTAGGAGGGGAGCCGCGGTAGCGGCCGCGAGTCACCAGAAATATATGTATATGCATATACACATTATATGTATGCATATATCACTCGGTTGTCCTATTCCTAGTGTGTTGCCTTAGTATCAGACTAATGAACAAGCTAGGCAAGTAATGAAACGTCATCGATATAAGTCATTTTGCCTAGCTGTTTGATCCAATGGCTAGAAAAGTTATGAAACATCATCGATCCAAGTCATTTGCCTGGCTGTTTGAATGGCTGGATGTCATTCAGGAATTTAATTGAACGGCGCTGTTTAGTTAAGAGGCTAGGCGTTTAATTAAACGGCTAATCAAGCTACCTGCCTGCGACATCCATAAATATATATATATATCTGTGTAAATAATAATACAGCGGGCCTAAAAAGGCCACATTAGCTGAATCATAATATGATCCTAATACGAATCATATTTGAAATCACAAAATGGCCACTTAAGAGTAATTCATATTATGATTCGCTTTCCGATTCTGATCGGCAATTCATCTATTTGACCGTTTTGTATGGAGATTCGTAAAATGGTTCACTAAATAGGAATTGCTTTTGAGTCAAATAGCAGATTCATTAGAAGTTACTCCCGAGGAACTTTTTACAATTCATTTCGTGCGTTTGGGTACTTTTGTAGAGTTAATATGATAATAATGGCATATTTAGGTCTCTACGAAAACTTTCTGGAGCATGCGCGTATTACAGAGAGTATTATGTATCGCCGGCAAAGTGTAGCTCATTGCAAGAAGAGTTAGCTTTCGATATGCCGGATCCCGGATTTTTTTGGATTGTATAAACTAAACAATAGTGTATGCAGTGATCAGCCCCTCCATGAAAGGTACAAGTGGATTTTTTTTCCAGTGTACATAACCAAACGAACATTTTGAGTGTGGAACGTTAAAACCACTTAAAATAACCAAATCGAAATCCATACATCTATGTCCATCTATATCTATACATACATATAATAAAAATATAACGGATCGCTGTCTGTACATGGAAGATATTTGAGAAAAAATATTATTGGGACCTTTATCAACGCAATAGCATCTAAAACAATTATTGTTAGAATTTTTGCTTGTTTATCTGTTTGTCTGTGCGTATGTGCACGCTAATCTCAGAAATGGCTTATCCGATTTAGATGTGGTTTTCACTAATGTATTGTGGTAAGCTTCACTTAACATTTAGTGTTTGTTTCATGTCAATCGGTTCATAAATAAATAAACTGCAAATGCAAGTCGTACTCGTAGGGTTCCGTCATTTTTCATCAGCAAAAAAATAACTTTGTTTTTCATAGTAATTGTATGAAAAATTATATTTGCGGTTTTGAAAATTTGTTAGGTATATCTCAATAACTACTGACTATAACTCGTTCCAACCAATTTTCGTTGAAAGTTTTTATTGAAAACCAAAGCATATATTTTTTGTAGATTTTTGACTCTCTTCCTTTAAAAGTTAGGAGGGGGGAGGGGGAGGACACACATTTTACCACTTCAGAAGTGTCTGTGTCTTTCTTTCAAATTATTGACTTTGTGAAAAAATGGTTTTAGGAACCTCAATGCCATTTTTAAAGACCTATCTATGTATATATAAAATCCCGCACGTATAGGTTTAATGAAAAAAAAAATTGTGTCAGTTTTATGCATGTACGTTTCTAACTTTCTATCCCCTTTAAATTTTTTATTTTTGTATAAAAATTGGAAGGTGGTTTACAGAATACATCTACCCACCAAGTTTCAACTTTTAGTTTCGGATACGGGGTAAACTGGCTGTGACGGACGGACGGACAGACAGACATGATGTCCGTCTGTCCGTCCGTATGTCACAGCCACTATATCATCTATAAGGGTTCCGTTTTTTGCAATTTGGCTACGGAACCCTAAAAAGTAATGCAAATTTAAAGAATCACGTCGAATCGTCGTCTAATATCGTGTATATAAGAGAAGTATTACTGTAAAGTAGATTTTTTTTTAAATACCCAAACGATCGTGTTTAAAATCCAATATAAACCCAAAGCCCAATAATGCTGTCCAAAGTCACTATTCCAGGCGAACGAAGTCGCGGGCACAGCTATATACTAACTAAGTTTGTTTTTGTTTCGTTCTAAACAAAGAGTTTCTTTCTGTCTGTGATTACGTGTAGGAATAGGTATCCAAATTGTTGCCAGCCGTGATCCATGACACAGAATAAATAATAATACAAGCCCATGATAACATTTTCAATTTAACAAATTCAGTCTTATTAATAGTTTTTAGTAACTTATAAAGGAAATGAGATTTATTTCTTCACAAAATATCTTTTTATAATAATATAATACGTAATAAAACATACTTGTTCAACAATTCATTCATTTATTCATGTTTTTTTTTGCGTGTAGCAATATTATCGTCAAATATGAATCTGCTGCTGAATTGAATTGCGTCTAGTTCATTCAATTTTGTGGCCATTTTACGAATTATAGAGGAATTGTTTAGGAATTGCTGGGGATTCAGGAAATGAATTGTTTAGAGATGAATTACTCAATGTGGCCTTTTTAGGCCCGCAGCAAGTTAAATAAAAGCTTGTAAGCATAATGAAAGTGCCAAGGTCTCTCTGCCAACAAAGCTGACCTTCCACCCACGCTCTCATAAATAATTTAGCTTTTATGCTGGAGCATAAAAATATCTTAAAATCTCTGCATCTCTTGACGTAATTCACTTGTAAAAAAGTTGACGAACCCGACGATTTGAAACGAATAACTTTTTTATTATATATAATTTCAAACGATAAAGTAAAACTGCATAATGCATTTCGTTATTGATAGTTGACCGAGCAAGCGTAGCGAGCGAATTGTCTCAGTTTCGACTAAGCCAAAAATGTTTTTGTCCGGATGTTTGTCTGTCTGTTCTCGCCTACAGGTCGCATTTTTTAATCGATTTTAACGAAAATTGGCACACGAGTTCCTTGATTTATTTAAGATTTTTTATCGATCGCGTTTTTTTCGGAAAATAGGGGGGAAGGGGGGTGAAGTTTGCTGTAGCGTTATTTATTAACGGATTTCAGTAAAATTGAAAAGGCACACTAAGGACTTAATTTCTACACAAGATATTGCAAAAAAAATCCAAGAAGGGGGAGTGGAGAGGAGGAAGGGGGTGAAGTTTGCTGTGTAGCGTTATATGGACGGATTTCAATTTTTATAAGGGCGCACGACGTCTACTGTTCTCAAAGAATTACTTGTAATTACTTATTATTGACTTTTTAAGCTTGGGCAATTATTAGAGTCCGACCGAAACTGGTTTTCCAGCCGAAACCGAAACCGAATATTCGGCCGTGGCTTCAGTTTCGACCGAAACCGAAACCGAAACTCACGTGGTCAAGTATAAAATTCCTTAAAATACTGAAATATGGTGCATTTTACCCATTATTATTATTTTAGCACCATATCTACACTAATACTCCCATCTACGGTTGCTACAGAGCTATCCGAACGGCGCACGACAATTCCCGAACAGGGCCGCCAGCTTCCGCCAAAGCGTTGCCGCGAGTAACAAAGTTAGGCGAGCGTGTACGACAACTTCCGAAATCAGTTTTGGTTTCGGCAAAAGTGTCGGCCGAAACCAAAACTGCCACCGAAACTTGATTTTTGGCCGAAACCGAACTTTCGGTCAGACACTAGCAATTATGCTTTCGTAGGAGCGCGGATATCCGGCTGTTCTTCTCTACAGGTCGCATATCTCGACCGATTCTCGTGAAATTTTGTTCAGCAGTTTAGATAATTATATGGTTTTTTGAAGTGAAAACTTCTTTTTATATATTCTTTTATTCTTTTTATTTAAATACAGTTGCTCAAAAAGTGGCGTATTGCAGGGACGTATAGCGTTCGGGATGTGGGCTATTACACACTCGTGCTTTTTCTTTACCTTTCCCGAACTCGTGCGTTCTCTTTCCCAACTGTCAAAATAATGTCTATTAAAAAGAAAACCCAACCAAGAAGTTTTTACTAAAAAAATTCAAAAAAGTTTTTATGATTCATGCAAATACTTATATTTCTAAAAAGAAGCTACTAATTTGTTTCAATAACAGATTTAATGATTTGATGGAATGAGTTAGGTTAGGTTTCATTACATTTCATCTCATTAAATTTCAATTTCATTTCATATCAATAAAAAAATTCTACTGAAGACTTGGCTGTATGAGCATAGTTCCCTTTGCCTACCAGAATGGGTGAAAAAAAAACTCTGCTTATATTCTACGGTTGGCGCCATTTTTCAGAAATTTTCTTTGCGAGTTTAGTTGTTTGTTGCACAAAATGAGTAATATCGACCCTAGTTTTTTTGAATTAACACCACCGGAACTCAGTATAATTGCACAAAATGCTTCGGAGAACATTTTACCGGAAAAGTCAAGAAGTCGCTACATATCTACATACGACGAATTTATTGCGTGGAGAGAAAAGAAAAAAGCAAATAGTTTTTCAGAAAATGTTATGTTGGCATACGAACTCTTAGCAAAATTAAAACCTTCTACGTTATGGTCGAGGTTTTCGATGATAAAAAGTATGCTGAAAATAAGGAACAACGTGGATATAAGTGAATACCCAAAATTAAACGCTTTATTAAAACGACATTCCCCAGTTAGTATAAAAAACTGTACCAATTTCAATGTATATGTGAATTATAACTTTTCCAAGAAATAAATGTTAATTTAGTTGAGTTTATTGTGTTTTTATTATTTTATTAAATTGCTTTATTTTTTCGCAACTGTATTAAAAATAGTCGTTCAGTACACGTGCGGAACCGTCATTGTAACTTGTTCCGACTGTCGACCCTCGCCTTCGGCTGCGCCTCAGCTCGGGTAGACATTTGTCGGAACTCTTTGCAATGACAGCCTTTCCGCACTTGTAATGAAATATACTATAGCGGCTTTGTGAACTTTTTTTGGTATGGGTACAAAATTTCGACTCGCGTCAGGACATTGCGTCAGGACACTCAGGACACGTGACCTGATCGAAAATTCGTTAGACGGAAGGAGAGTAGAAACTTTTTTTGAAATGGGTAAAAAATATTTAACTTGCGTGAGGACACGTGACCTGATCGAAAATTCGTAAGACAGAGTGAGAGTAGACCAAATGCACAACGTTAATTTTCATGTTTACACTTCTGCCGGCACTCCCGGAGTGCAACCCGTTGTTTTTAGGGTTCCGAACCCAAAGGGTACCAACGGAACCCTATTACTGAGACTTCGCTGTCCGTCTGTCTGTCTGTCTGTCTTTCTGTCTGTCCGTCTGTCACCAGGCTGTATCTCATGAACCGTGATAGTTAGACGGTTGAAATTTTCACAGATGATGTATTTCTGTTGCCGCTATAACAACAAACACTAAGAACAGAACAAAGTTAAAAATTAAAGAAAAGTTTAAAAAAAGTTTTTGACGATAGCGCCGCGCCATCTAGCTAGCATTAAAGATGGCGCTATCGTCTTTACCTTAATCTGAATCTCGGAAGCGGCTCCAACGATTAAATAAAATTTAGTATACTGGGGATTTCGGGGGCAATAAATCGATCTAGCTAGGAGTCATTTTCAGAAAATGTTGTTTTATTCGTGTTTTCAATAATCAACTTTATTGATAATCAACTTAAAATATGACTCTTCCCGACGTCTATTGGCGAGTAGAAGTAGCTTTAGTGTTACTGTGTTGGTAAAGCAGTTAGTTGCTCTCAATTAAAAAAAATAGTATTATTATTCGTCAATAGATGTCGGGAAGAGTCATATGTACAATATATATATAATGCTTTATAGGCAAGCGTTTGACCACTATCTCACCTGATGTTAAGTGACAATGCGGTCGACGATGTAGCACGCTTACCTAGTAAATACCTGTTCACTCGCGATTTGAAGATATTTAATAATATTAATTACTACTATTACTATTACTACTATATAATACTATTCTACCTTTGTGTTAACGTTTACTTAATTGGTGTTAGAAGTTCGTTAGACATTCGTTAGATGGCGTTCGGAACCCTCCGTGCGCGGGACAAAAGTCTGACTCGCACTCGGCCAGTTTTATTTTTTTGTTCAGTTTTTAAAAAAAATTCAAAATGGCAGAGATATAGGTTTGAAAACTTAAAGAAATATATATTTCAGCCATTTCGAGAAATATAAAAGGGGTAAGTTTTTTTTTAAATTCACGTATACTAAACAAAGTTTTGCAATAGTTCAAGTACCCATTATTTATTTTAAGCACCAAATTAGGCCTAGCAATATAAAAACAAACTAAATCGTATCCACTATAATTTGAAACAATGAGGGTATTCTCAACAAAACAATTTTCTTTATAACTTCACGATGCTACGTTTTAAGGCCTCATTATGGCAGGGGCGCTCATTTCCCGAGCTTTTCCTTTTTATAGCTACGAAAGGATTAGGCTAAGTTCACACTGAACCAAATGTGCAACAATTTTTAACCAACTTTAAAATAGGAGATTCTGTATTCAACAAGTATGTAATTTTTGTATGCAAGTCCGCGTTTGTATCAAACATTTATAAACCGGTTTTGCAAAACATGGGTTTTGTATTCCAAAGTTTCTACTACAGGCAAACGCCATCGATTATCACCAGGCGAGCGTCTTGCTTGTCGTGTTACAAATAATTATTAAAAATAGGCAGTGTGTAACTGCCCTTAATGCTTCTTCTTCTCTCTCTTTTTCAACAGCTAGCCAAACACTAGCCTGTCAGATATATTAGTACAAAGTACAAGTAAAGTACAAGTAAAGTAAAGTACAAGTAATATTAAAAAAAACCTAAACACAAGGTTTTTAAATACCTAGGACCAGAGTAAGTCAAGACAAATAAACCAGCCCAAACACGAAGGGTATATCATGTGTAGTTTAGGAGTTCCTTTGGCCACCTTCCAGCTCCATCATCAGATCAGCACCATGCCATCATAATATTGCATTGTCAGGCGATTTACACATGTATGCAAAATTTCAGCTCAATAGAACCCCTGGAAGTCGCTCTAAAATCAATCGCAAGATTTGTGACGGACAAATAAATTCGCCGTGAAGTAGAGATAAAGCTTGTAAAAACATGCAATGATGTGTATACTTTTCAAAAGCTTGATCAAAGACGTCAGCGGTCAGTCATTTTGGATTTCACAAGCACTTTGCTAATGGATACAAATGCCTCACAACATAGATAGAAATAGACGAGAGCAATAATAATATCAAATCCGCATCAATTCGAGTATTAGCCCGATTTTTTATTTTTTTTTAATATAAAGTTTACTCGCAATGTGGGTTATGACCGATATTACCGTAGATGTGTGGCGTTGTTTACGGCCGCTTCCAATAAATAACTTACTTTTAACTGGCAATTGATTACTAGAAATAAATAGAATATAAGGTAGACCTTCCAGTACAAGTTATCACTGATAGTTACAGATTTCATTTCAACAACTAAGTCTCCATAAACGAATTCTTCAAATACTTTGAATTTCAAATTTTAGAATTTCACCAAATTGTCAATAGTCAAAATATTCATGAATACTGGTGTAAATTGCGGCAAGAGTGAGAAGAGCGAAACAACTTTCAAACTTATTTTGGAAGTTTAGTTTATGACTACACTTACAGATACTACTACTACATTACAGCTTACATGTAGGGATGCCAACCACACTATTATACTTTTTTTCATTCTCTAATATTGTTCACTTTTTTATTTAAAAAATAAAGTAAAACAAGATACTGTTGTCATCCTTGCAGTAGTGGTGGGTGTTATTTAACGTAAGCGGTTTTAGAAACTGCTTACGAGGCCAATATATACGTATAACCTACCAATCAACCAACCAACTGTATACGTAGTTTCGCGGATCAAAAGTAAGCAGTTATTTTTCTCAAGCAGTTTTGTGATAAGAAACGTTCCTTTTCTCAAAAATGTAATGCAAAATGGTTATTAGTTTACGCGTACGCAGTTTTGTGCGGCGATGTGCTGTGACTAACTGTGTACAAGCTACAAGCTAATAACATTATTCACAAAATAGTGAATAAAATCAAAATAATGCGATGCTTTCTATCTTTGTAACGTGATAATTAACAGCATCAATGTTAGTATGCGTGCAAAACTGTTTTCCGTAGTAGCTCTATGTGTGTGCTGTGTAGAAATAAACCGTTTACTAAAATAAGCGTTTTTAAAACTGCTTAGGCGCAATTATGAAACTACGTAAAACTAGTTACGCGAAAAACCAATTACGACCCACCTCTACCTTGCAGGTATCCGGAGCCATAAAATAAAAAATATAAACGTACTTAAACGTTATTTTAAAATCAAAATCAAAATCAAAACGAAACTGTCAGAGTTTTGGTGGGAACATGGAAGTAAAAAGTGAATTATAATGAAAACACATGTTATCGGTTTAGAAGTTTAATGCAGACTGAAAGGTAACATCATTACATACTTCATTATATTATTACATTATATTTCAATCTCTCCAACTTCAATATATATTATTTATTTATTTTACGTACAGAAAGTTGGTAACCCTACTTATATGTGACGCACAGTTCACATCGTACAATATATCTCTTACTACTAGACTAGGCGGAACCAAAAATATAATCACGTAAGATGTTTAAACTTGCGAAGTCTTTGTTAATATATGTCTGTAGCCGTTTAGACTAAAAATAAGAAAAATAAGATATTCAAATCACACATTCACATCAAAATCGGCACAGCTACTACGTTAGTTCTATAGAACAAGTATATTGAACTCTGCCATGTGATAACCATGTTATTTATATAACTAGTTCAACAAACTTTACATGCACATGTCATGGTACTTTTATCATGGGAATAAAGGTTAATTTGCAATGATAAAAGTTTTTATAAATGGTTGTAATATAAACACATGGTATTGTATAAATGAGGATATAATTTTGTTAAGGCTGCCGCGACAATCGCTTTGTGACGAACGTATAGAATTGAAATACCAAAAATAATGCATAACAATTTCGTATTTTCGCAATATTTTTAAAAGACCGCACAAAATAAATAGGAGGAGGTTTTGAATTAGAAGAGTTCGACTGTATTTTTTTTTGCTTACCTCAGAACTCCGTCATTTATTAACCGATTTGGCAAATTCTAATTTTTTAATCGAGATCTGCTAGGCTGTTCTGTAAACTATCTCGACAGCGGAATCCGCGGTGAGATTTGAATTTCGTACTACGAAATTCAATCGTATCAAGTTCGTAATACGGTTGAATTTCGTAATACGAAATTCAAATCTCACCGCGGATTCCGCTGTCAAGATAGCTTACAGCATAGCCTAGCTGTAGGGCCATTCAGTAAGCTATCTCGAAGCGAAATCCGCGGTTAGATTTGAAATTCGTATTACGAAATTCAACCGTATTACGATCGTGTTACGATTTGAATTTCGTAGAACGAAATTCAAATCTCACCGTGGATTCCGCTTCCGAGAGATAGCTTACAGAATAGCCCTGCCCTACTGATGAGTATTTCCAGAGATATTTTTTATATCCATATCTCCAGAGATATAGTTGGTACTGGAAATGCCAAGCGCGAAATTTGAAGTCGAGTATATAAACGATCTTCAATTATGTGAGCCAGATAGATATCACCAAACTTCATGCCGGAACTCGGCGAACCGTACGGCGACATGTGTCTTTGTTTGGTGGGTGATTCTAGCCGGAGCCTACCACCAGTGGTCACTAATTTAGCACCACCCAGGATTCCAGAATCCATGGATTACAACGTAATCATGTGAGTTCAAATCTACGGACGTATGAAGGTAACAATATTGGCCGTAGCTGACAATGCTGACAATGATGATAATATTAATTACATTATTTTATTTTTGTTTTTTTTTTTTTATTTGTATGGTCAATTCATAGGTAGCAGCCCTCTTAAGATAATAGCATAGGCAGCTGTTATTGTAGTCGGATGGTGTCATGCCTGAACAAGGCGTTTGAAGCTGGTAATTAAATAACTTTACATAAATAATTGGCTAGTATTTAACCTGTATCTCGCCTGGTAGTAAGCGCGAGACGAAACGCAGCATTTTCGAATTGTCTCAAAAGTCAAAGAATTTATACAGTACTAGTTGATACCCGCGACTTCGTTCACGTACACAAAGAATTTAGTATCGTTTGTTCTATGCTCTTATTAAGTATCTCCTTGTTACATTTCAGTAAAATCGGATCGTCCGTTTAGGCTTGATTAGGTAACAAACAGCACACGTCAAATAAGAAGAAATGTGTAGGACTTTGAGATCTTATATTAGTATTTGTAAATACGGATCTTAGTCTGCGCCGTCATTTATAGTAGAGCAGAGCGGCCGCGAGATTTGAATGTCAACTCGAAGACGAATGGTGTCAATGACAACTGTATTATCATCTAGATACGAGTTCAAAAGTTATCAACTATAAATCAAGGAACATACAAAAAGCAAAACCAATATTATAAATGCGAAAGTGAGTATAGTATATATATATGAATCTGAATCTGAGTGTTGGGCCACGAAGAAGCGGGATGAAAAGAGACAGCATGTGGCGGAGATGCGAATGTTGAGATGGATGTGTGGAGTTACAAGATGGATCGGAATGAGTATGTGAGGGAAAGGCCGAAAGTGGCACCAGTAACAGAAAAGTTAATAAGCAATAGGCTAGCCTGGTATGAACATAATATGAGAAGAAGAGAAGTCCACGAGACTAGAAAGGCAATGGACATGAAAGTGGACGGCTATAGAGGAAGAGGAAGACCGAAAAAACTGGCCAAGTGCGAGTCAGACATTTGTCTCGCACACGGAGGGTTCCGTACCGCAGTATAATAATATATGAGTATAATATTATAATATATTACCGTGTCAATGCCAAACATTATTTAACTACAACGCCATCTAACGACCTTCTAACACCAACTAAGTGAACGTTAACACAATGGTAGGTTGGTACCCTATGGGTTCGGAACCCTAAAAAGTGTGGATGGACTGTGTGATAGAAGATATGGATGTAAAAGGAGTGGATGCGGAAATGACTGCGGATAGACACAAATGGAAGAGAATGAGATGTTGCACCCAGCCCTAAAGTGGGATAAGGTTAGGAAGATCATGAGTGAGTATAGTATAGATATGTATGTTTGTAATAACATCAAAGGCCGAAGTTAAAAGTACCTACCTATAACTGGCGAGGATGTACGAAGGCGATCATGAAAGTGGAAGAAGTGAAAGAGGCATGTGGAAAGTAGTATTATCTGCGTTTTATCTGCCTACTCCAGCAGGAAAAAGGCGTGACTTTATGTGTGTATGTAATAACTTCATGAACGAACGGCTCGACTGATTTTGCTGAAATTTTGCAGATATAGTGTACTAGTAATAGTTGTAGTAATAGTGCTTTAATTAGCTTCTCGGAATCGAAGCTAAAAGCTGATATTAAACTTGTTCCAACTTCGATCACCTAGGAATCGAAGCTAAATGCTGAGCTCAAACTTATTTCGATTTCGATCACCAAACATCATCATGATCACTTAACATCAGGTAAGATAGTGGTCAAGTGCGACCCAGCTCGGTGTAAAAAAACAAAAAACTCGGAATCGAAGGAACGCTGAGCTCAATCTTAGCGTATCCTAAATAATCTAATCTAATAATAATAAAAATCCATCCGAAAAATAACAAACGCTCTATTATTTGATAGGCTTTTGTCCACTATCTCGCTTGGTGATAAGCGAAGATGCGGTCGAGGAATGTAAACACGCTAAGCCTAGACTGATCTATTTGCAAGCTACAAGCATGTAAGTAAGTCTATCTTTATATTTAAAAATCAATTGCTGTTCATTAGTCCACTAAAACTCGAGAATGGCTGGGCTGATTTAGCTGATTTTGGGTTTGAAAGGTTTTTCGTAGTCCAGGAAAGGTTTAAACGGTGAGAAAATATGGAAAAATTGCGAGGAAGATAGTAAAACCAACAATTTAATTTTCCCCATATAAACTGTTCTACATAATTTACTGTCAAACATTAGTTGACGTTCGTCCATTCAGTACGGTAGGGTAGACTCTGTAACACTCTCGAATTGAAATTTGAAACACGTATTAAATTAAGGGTTTCGAATCGACTACATAATATATCCACATTACTCGAATTATCGCGTAGGTATTTAAATTTTAATGTTTTAAATTTTGATGGTTGTCCCAGGTTGTCATTGTTGGTTCGTTCAGAAATGTTTGTCATTGTATTGACATATTTTGATGGTTGTCATTATGGCGCTTCCATACATGGGTATTCGCATTTGTGTATAAAAATCGATAAAAACAAAATAAAATAAAATAATAACTGGGGTCCAAGAAACGTATATTTCCGGCAAATATTGTTCATTCGGAACCCTACGTGTGCGGGTCTAAGGCTGAGTTGCACCATCTTACTTTAACTATAACAAACGTCAAAAATATGTCAAAATCCATATAAAAACACCGGTTAATAGTTATAGTTACGGTTAAAGTAAGATGGTGCAACTCAGCCTAAGACTTGCACTTGGACAGTGTATTTATATTCGCGGTACGAAGTTCGCCGGGTCAGCTAGTCATAAAATATTTGTCTCATGAAAATTACGCCAGTATGTTACGTTATATTACAATATTACAATATTTTGAGGGCCCGGTGGCGTAATCGGGAGAACGTTCGGCTTTGATGCCGTGGTACCGAGTTCAAACCGCCGCGCACCAATGGATTTTTCTATCGAAAAATTTATGTGCGCTTCTCACAGTGGCCCTCCGGTGAAGGAAAAACATCGTTAAGAAACCAACAAAACCCCCGCATGGTGGTAGGACACTATCTAGTGTCCGCCTGGCCAGCTACCACCCTCAAGTTAGAAAATCTGTCACCAAACATCTAATGTGTTCCGGCAGCTATCCTTGAGAGCCAGTTCCCATTCTAGGCCTAGCGTGCTTACCATCTTCGACCGCATCATCACTTACCAACAGGTGAGATAGTAGTCAAACGCTAGCCTATAACGTATAAAAAAAAAAAAAAAAAATATAAGGTATAATTGATGATTCACCCACATTGCTCAAACATTATCATATTTAGTCACGCAATATTGCGACAGACGGACAATAACAATGTCTAGCTAGTATGATAATTATTATAATTAGCATGTGGTAACAACATTACATGTTTATGTAGCAGACAAACCGTTTAATTAGGTATTTAATTAACTGCCTAGCCTGTTTACTAAACAACACTATTCAGCTATTTAATTAAACAGCTAGGCAAATCAGATTTGAAAGTAAATGAGAATTGAGAGCCCCGTTGGCGTAATGGATAGATGGCCTGACTTCTAAGTGAGAGGTCGCCGGTTCCAATCCTAGCACGGGTGTTCATCCACATGTGATAGAAGCATATTATACATATAGATGTTCCGCCTGCTTGCTACCATAAAGTAGCTTACCACCATCGAGGAGAAAATCTGCCGTCATAAAATTACGGTGTTCCGGTAGCATACAGCCCTTGAGAGTATTCTAGGCCTTACTAGCGTGTTTACCATCTTCCACCGCATCATCGCTTATCACCAGGCGAGATAGTGGTCAAACGCTTATCTAATCATGGTCTATTCTACTGAATGACATTCAACCATTTAATGTGGTACGTTTTCCATACAAAATTATAATGCACAAATATGAGTAAATGGAGCAAACACTTGCACTGAAATTACATCTCTTATTGTTTGAATAAGTCTTTACATATGGGAAATTATATTTACCTAGGGACATAATTTGATTTGATCGATACTTTACTGAGCCTTGTACTAAACGTTATTCTGTGACTGAGCCGCGGTTACACCCGCATTAAAAAAGATCCAATATCTTCTTCTACTATGTTGAATATCCTTGTACAAAAGTTCAGCCAAATTGGACCGGTCGTTTGACCGTGAAAAGATAACAAATATAGAACCTGACTATCGCATTTAAAATATTGGTGTATAATAGTGTTTGACCACTATCTCACCTGATGATAAGTGACGATGCGGTCGAGGATGGTAGCACGTTAGACCTAGAATAGGAACTGGCTCTCAAGGACAGCTGCCGGAACACATAAATTTTTTGACTACGACATTATTGAAAGAGTAATAAAAGTTTATTGTATACCCCCCGCCTAATTTGCTTTGTATGTGGCCATGTGTTTTTCTAATGATTGAATGGGATAACCTACTTTATTTTATGTATTATTCATCGAATTATTACCTAGGTTATAATTATCTGGTATTATTGTTACATGAAGAAAAAAGGGCGTATTAGAATATAATCTATTTTCAAGCGTATCACGCACATTTGGGAGTGTAGTGTAAGATTTGAAATGTTAAAGTGTTTATTATCATTATCAGTCAATTTCCGTCCACAGCTGGACTTAGGCCTCTCCTATGACACGCCACTGAGCTCGATCTTCAGCTATTCGTTTCCAACTGCTGCCAGCCAGTTTGCGTATATCATCGCTCCATCTAGCTTGAGGGCGTCCTACACTACGTTTGCCAAACCGTGGTCTCCACTATAGAACTCGTCTACCGTCTAAGTGTTTATATGAAGGAGAAATGCAAAAGAAATGCATAGCTATTATAATTTGGAAGCGTCATTATGAATATTGATTAGACTCGGACACGTAGGGTTCCGTCAGTAAGTAACATTGAACAAAATTTGTCCACAGTAAGATTGCACAGCCAAAAAAATACGTTTCTTGTATATCATAATCAGCCAGTGTCAGTCCACGGCTGGGCGTAGGCCTCTCCCAATATACGCCACTGAGCCCGATCTTCGGCTCATTGGGAGGGATATGCCCTACCTAGTCGCCACGCTGGGCAGGCGAGTTGGCGGTTCTTGCATTTAACCATCCCTTCCCCCTTTAATTTTTAACTTTAAATGTTTTTAACCGACTTCAAAAAAAGGAGGAGGTTCCTCAATTCGACCGTACATGTGTTTTTTTTTAATGTTCGTTCGCGGATAACTTCGTCGTTTATGAACCGAATTTGATTATTCTTTTTTTATTGGAAAGGAGTTATTCCAAGTGTGGTACCATAGTAATTTTATCGAGGTCTGATAAGTATCTCCAGAGATATGGAGATAAACACCTCAAATTTGGTACTGAAAATTAATAGCGCGGCATTGAAGTCGGTTCTTTTTAGTTTCTTACACGATCTTATTAGTATTTGTTGTTATAGCGCCCATAGTAATATAATAAAGCGTGAAAAATTTAAGATTCTACTTATTACGGTTAAGGAGATACAACCCTATACAAGGCGGACGGACGGACGGACCGACAGCGAAGTTACAGTACACCCTTTGTGTACGGAACCCTAAAATATACAAACTGACTTTCGAATTTATTACTCTTTGTTGATTTAGTTCTGAACCCCGCAATTTCAACTCGCATTTTACCAATTAATTTTTGTATAAATTCTAAGTACTTTTATATCCACAGAAAATTTCACACCACAGCGTAATAAATTCAATAACCTAATTTGGGGCTTGAAATTTGGTCCAGATTTTAAAATCTCTACACAAAATTCCCGGAACGTCCCGGTCTCGTCCGGGTTGTCACGTAACGTACGTGACACGATTACGTTCTCAGGGCTCTGGGGGGCTACTTTGAGAAATACTCGATTCTGTTTGATATTTTCGAACAAGATTTCGTAATACGAAAGAAACTAAACATTTTACTATCCCAAATAAAGGATTATTGTATGTTTAGTGAGCTATTTTTTGTTTTTAATTTCAGGTTTTATTTTAATATCATATAGGCTAGCATTTGACCACTATCTCACCTCACACCTGTTGGTAAGTGATGATGGGGTCGAAGATGGTAAGCACGCTAGGTCTAAAATGGGAACTGGCTCTCAAGGATAGGTGCCGATATATTATATTACTGGATTTCCAACAGCGTTAAATGGCTCGACCGATTCAAATTTCTATATTTTTGTTTTCGTCGATCGTTGGTTTGAAAAAAAATTGGTCTGGACAACGTTTGTCGGTTTCGTTTATAACGTTCGTTATTAACTAGCGACTGGCCCCGGCTTCGCACAGGTAGATATAATTATAGGTATGCCTGCGTCTGTTTGCATCAGTTTGTTGAGTAAGAAATTAATTAACGTCTTCAACAATCATCGTCATATTTCAACCAATTTACACAAATCTTAACGAATTATACACATAAACCTTCCTCATGAATCACTCTGTCCATTGGTGAAAACCACATGAAAATCCGTTCAGTAGTTTTGAGTTTATCGCGAACAGACAGACAGACAGACGCGGCGAAGGACTTTGTTTTATAATATGTAGTGATGATAAGAAGAGGAAACAATAATGCGTTGATATTCATATAGTAGTATCTCCAACAAAACGTTATCTCGGCAGGCAGTTTCATAGAACTTGTAGATAACGTTACGATCACGGTTAATTTCACGTTAATTACGTTATCTACGTTGTTACGAACCGTACATTCGGGCTTTTGCAAAGATGTCGACCTCTGCTAGGCTATTCTGTAAGCTATCTCGACAGCGGAATCCGCGGTGAGATTCGAATTTCGTACTACGAAATTCAATCGTATCACGTTCGTAATACGGTTGAATTTCGTAATACAACATTCAATTCTCACCGCGGATTCCGCTGTCGAGATAGCTTACAGAATAGCCTAGCAGAACTTGGAAAAATTGTTGAATTGTCAGTTTTGTCACCCACGTTATGCCCATGTGTTGGATTTGAAAAATATCAGATATTTTTGTTATATATCTTATAGGCTAGCGTTTGACCACTAGCAAGGTTTATGTGTATAATTCGTAAATATACGGCCACACCGCGGCGTCCTGCGTGCGTGATCTCGGCGGCAATCAGATAGCGCAGTAGTATTTGTACCGACTGGTTCACACCAAACGCGATCTACGACGATTAGAAAACGATTGAAAATCAGATCGCGAATGCACACGCGGACGCAGGACGCCGCGGTGTGGTCGTACCTTTAAGGTTTTGTGTAAATTTGGTTGAATTGAAATATAAATATGATTTTTGAAGTCGTTAATTCATACTCGACGCAAAAAACTGATGCAAAAATGCAGGCATATATGATCTACCCATGCGAAGCCGGAGCGGGTCGCTAGTTTTATAATATGTGCTAATAGAGTAAAGAAATGTATGAAACTTTTATTCTTCATCATATGTTTCATATAAAACGATCATCGACAACCCTATCTCTCTAAGCATAAAGTTGAAAATGTTGAAATACCAATATCTATTGAACAACGGTATATATCGAGATACAGTACATCTAAGCACAGAAGAACGACTCTTATTTCCATTATGAGAAAGTTGAAATTCGTTTGTATTGAACATCGATATCAACACCACAGCACATTTGAGCACAGTAGAATGAGTCTTATGTCTATTGTGAGAAAGTTTAAATTGTTTTGAATTTACAAATAGGACACGATGCTTTTAGCGGATGGGTTGTATTGGAAATCTCAGTGGGATTGTCTCGCTGTTCCAGTTTGTTTATTTGTTGTCTTTTCCAAGGCAACATTTGTCGGATCTTTTTTTATTTTTAACTGACTTCCTAAAAGGAGGAGGTTACAAATTCATCTGTGTATATCATCATCATTATCAGCCAATTTCCGTCCACAGCTGGACAAAGGCCTATGTTATGTTGGCATGTTAGGGTGAGTACATAAAGAAGGAGGTTCCCAGCGCAGACAAACCGGTACTGGTAAAATATTTCAATGTTAAGCCGGCTTTTCACTATGGGATATAATGTAAATTACATCTTGAGCTATATATTACATCCCGCAATTGTTGTTCACACTGTAAGATATATAGTTCAGCTTTGGTTGTCTATGGTTGTATTCAAACACTGGCTAAATACACTAACTGTGTGGAGACATAATAAAAATTTAAAAAAAAACTGAGGGCGTGGCAGAGGGAGGTGCGGTGTCCGGGGACGTGAGGTAAAATATAACCCTTCAAATATCGCTGTCGGTCGAAATAATATTTATAGCTTGGGATGTAATATATATTAAAGCATAGTGTAAACGGTCTCATAAAAAATGTATGACGAGCGATAAAATTTTATATCTCAAGATATAATATACATTATATTATATCCCATAGTGAACAGCCGGCTTTATCATATGCGCTCGCACATAAAGGAACAGCTAGGCTATTCTGTAAGCTATCTCGACAGCGGAATCCGTGGTGAAATTTGAATTTCGTATTACGAAATTCAACCGTATTACAAACGAGAAACGATTGAATTTCGTAGTACAAAATTCGAATCTCATAGCGGATTCCGCTGTCGAGATAGCTTACAGAATAGCCTAGCAGGTTGCAAAATGATGAAACAATGAAATATTTAACCTGTACGGATCGGTACCGGTTGTCTGCGCCGGGAACCTGCCGATTTTTGTCCTCACCCTTACTCGCAAAATGTCAATGGAATTAAATGATTTCTTTTTCATTAGTAAGGTAAGGACGTAGGGTATAATTGCAGGGGTAGTATTCTTATATCTAAGCGGCAATAGCTCAATGACTGAGACGTCGGCCTGGCGATCGAGAGGTCGTGAATTCGATCCCCACCCATTGCACTATTGACGTGAATCCACTCCAGCCACAAGCATATTAAGCTTAGTAAGAGGGGTTAACAAGACTACTCACTGTGCAACCCAAATTGCTAACTTAGTAAGCTTTTAAATAAAAAAAAACTGACAGACAAGCACTTGACCTCTTTCTCTCCTGATAAGGAAGATGCGGTCTGATATGGAATCGTGATCATCTGAAATTGAGACAGCACTAAGACTAGGCGCTGAGCATCTGACTTTAATCCAATCCAAAGAGCGCTACTAGACCAACCTGTCTTACATTCTGCACCAAACATCATGCGAGAACTCGGCGAACCAATTGGCGACATGTCTTCCTTTAGTAGATTTATCGAGATCTGATGAGTTTTTTTTATGATAGAGGTAGCTAAATAGCAAACGGCCCACCTAATGGGAAGTGGTCACTGCCGCCTTTGAACACTTGCAACACTTGTCACTCTATGCATGCGTTGGCGACCTGTAAAATCTTCAGAGATATGAAGATATACACCTCAAACTTGCTACTGAGACATTGCTTCCCCATAATAATATTTCAAGTAGTAGTAGTATAACCAGCCCCTGTGTTTAGCGTTTGTGGACTATGAGAAAGCCTTTGACTTCATTGACTTGACTTCATTGACTCCATTGACTTCATTGACTTCATTGACTCCATTGACTTCATTGACTTCATTGACTCCTTTGACTTCATTGACTCCATTGAAACCTGGTCTGTTCTGGAGTCTCTGCAACGGTGCCAAGTTGATTGGCGATACGTACGTGCAAGTGTTGATAGATCTGTATGACGCCGCGACTATGACTGTCCAAGTACAAAATCAACAGACTGAACATAACCACTTACATCGATGTGTAGACAAGGGGACGTTATTTCCCCCAAATTGTTCACAAACGCCCTAGAGGATGTGTTCAAAACGCTGAACTGGAAAGGACGGGGTATAAATGTCAATGGCAATTATATATCACACTTGAGATTTGCAGATGATACCATCATCATAATGTCCAGCAGTTTTTTTTTTAATACTTCGTAGGCTAGCGTTATGACCACTATCTCACCTGTTGGTAAGTGATGATGCGGTCGAAGATGGTAACCACGCTAGGCCTAGAATGAGAACTGGCTCTCAAGGATGGCTGCCGGAACACATTAGATGTTTTGGTGACCGATTTTGTAACTTGAGGGTGGTAGCTGGCCAGGCGGACACTAGATAGTGTCCTACCACCATGCGGGGGTTGTTGGTTTCTTAACGATGTTTTCCTTCACCGGAGGGCCACTGTGAAAAGCGCACATAAATTTTTCGATAGAAAAATCCATTGGTGCACGGCGGTTTGAACTCGGTACCACGGCATCAAAGCCGACCGTTCTCCCGATTACGCCACCGGGCCCTCAGTGGACGGAAATTGGCTGATGATGATGATGATGCTGATGATTGACTTACATGTATGTAATGTAGCGTACAACCAACGATCGACGAGCAACGATGACTGTACAAGTACAGAACCAGCGAACTAAACATGTCCACCTGCGTCGAGGAGTGAGACAGGGGGACGTCATATCCCCGAAACTGTTCACTAACGCCTTGGAGGATATGTTTAAGACGCTGGACTGGAAAGATCGTGGCATTAACATCAACGGCAGGTACATCTCTCACTTACGATTCGCAGATGACATCGTCATTGTGGCAGAGACGCTGCAGGACCTACAAAGGATGTTAAATGGCCTAGCTGATTCTTCTCGTCGCATCGGTCTCCGGATGAATTTGGATAAAACCAAAGTCATGTAAAACGAGCACGTTGTTCCGGAACCGATTGCCGTAGATGGAATCCCACTCGCAGTTGTCACTAAGTATGTTTACCTAGGGCAGACGCTCCAACTAGGCAAACATAACTTCGAGAAGGAAATCCAGAGAAGAATTCAGCTGGGCTGGGCAGCATTCGGAAAACTCCGTCGAGTCTTCTCGTCGCCTATACCACAGTGTCTAAAGACAAAAGTCTTTAACCAGTGCGTCCTACCTGTGATGACATACGGAGCCGAGACGTGGACACTCACAGTCCGACTGGTCCACCAGTTTAAAGTCGCTCAGCGAGCTATGGAGAGAGCTATGCTCGGTATTTCTCTGCGGGATCGAATCCGGAACGAAGTAATTCGCCAGAGAACTAAAGTTATCAACATAGCTCAACGGATTAGCAAGCTGAAGTGGCAGTGGGCTGGTCATATCTGCCGCAGGACTGATAACCGTTGGGGTAGACTTGTCCTAGAGTGGAGACCGCGAATCGGCAAACGTAGCGTAGGACGTCCTGTGACCAGGTGGAGCGACGACATACGCAAAGCGGTGGGCAGTGATTGGAAGAGAAGAGCCGAAGATCGGGCTCAGTGGCGCATCTTGGGAGAGGCCTACGTCCAGCAGTGGACTGATACAGGCTGATGATGTACAACCAAAATTTTGTACATACATAGTACGTGTCTTAAATACGTAAAGCTAATATGAACTATGAATAGTAAGTCAATAGCATAATAATTATAATCTAATTTTATCTATGCATGATTTATTCATAATCAGGCCTATAGCCAAAAATAACGTGCACGTTTCAATATTATGCAATTTGGTTTAGAGTTACATGCTTTGAATACGCAATGAGCCATTAAGAAAATATAGTTCCACTTCATTCGATGGGTGGAACGTATTGAGGTGTCACTGAAAAAAGCGTCAAAGCCGAATCTTTATTTATTACTATAAATATTTATTACAGCAAAGCTCATCGAACATTACGTGAAATTTATAAAATGAAAGCGGTATAGATATAGACATCAATTATAAAACGAATGAACTACCCTACCTACACCTCCCCCACACGTGGTCCCTGGACCCTGGGCGGTGACAAATGGGTGACCTCAGGCTTCGGCCGTGGCTCGAACTACCCACCGTAAAAATGTCGCAAAACGGTTCGCAGAGTTCCGGCATGATATTCGGTGCCAGCCAGAATGGAAGACGGGTGGGTTGGGAATTTTGGATTGGACTAAATCCTGTCGTTCAGCGCCTCGTCTTACAATTCCACCGTCATTCCGTCTTCCGATTCCAGAGAAGCACGATTCCATCTTAGAACGCATCATCTCTTATCATCAGGCAAAATAGCGGTTAAATGCTTGTCTGTCAGAAAAAAAAAGTTAACGTAAATAATAAACTAATAAGTACTAAATAATAAAAAAATAAGTAAATAATACACGTTTTTGAATCGATTTAATAATGTACGTCTTACTATTTCGGGTACTTGTGTCACTGCACTCATTACAATGACATAACATGGATCGTTGATGTCATCGACCGTGTTGTATTAATTTTAGCTACTGTTTACGTTGTGCTGTGACGTGAACCTGTGACGATTGTGTTCTGGTAGGGTTGACACATTCTTCTATTAGTAATTAGTTAGACAGTTGTAATAATTATTTTATAAGAATGTAAATCTCTCTTTTCCATGCAAAGTTTGACTGGTAAAGAAACATGAGCAGTTGAGTTTTTTTTTGTTTAAATGTATAATTCGTTTAATAAATTTGAGATGTTTATCTCCATATCTCTGAATATACTCACCAATTCTTGCTAAAATGAATTAAACGTACTCAAGAACATCCTTCTTAAGAAAAATAATTGTTCGATTAATCGAGTAACAAACAATAAATACCTACTTTTTGGAAGTCTGTTAAAAATAACAATGCAAAAAATAGCATGAGGCAACCCTATTCGCAAAGATATCACGGCTCTGCCTTCCTGTCGTCCATATTTGCACTTCCTATGTAGGTAGCTAGTCGATATTCGAGCGAGAGTATCTATCTATACTTATCTATGATCTGTGGACATGCATGCAAAATACCTCATTATTTTGACTCTAGCCAAATTCTACGTTATAGAATGGGCGACATTTTTACCATACTACTTTGGGACACTATATTTTTTTGTTTGTATATACTAGTATGTACATATTAATTATTAAATTATTCTAAGCTTGATATGCAAATCTAAACTAATATTATTTAGTTCTTTCTCCAAAAACATGCTAAGATACTACTAATGAAGAACAAGTCATCCTCAATGATCATTATCATCATTCCCATCATAAGTTTTTACTGCTACCGAACTAAAAATAATTCTATCCCATCCCACTAGTATTAGAAAGGCGAACGTTTGTTTTGCCATTTAATGAGCACAATGGCCATGTCAAGACGAGCGAAATTGCGTGTTTCAACTAGTCAATAAACACAATACAACACAATAATATTCCCGCATCCATTCTCGCCGTTCCTTGTCTATACGAGAGATTGAATGAAAAAACAATACACGCTTTTTGCATTCATAGCAAAAGTTAGTTGTCGAGTTGAGAAGTTCCGTTTATGACTAAAGTTTTATCATGTTGCTTGTTCTAACGATACAGTGAGGCTACGATAAGCTCTAAATTGTTATTTCTCTCGAAATTTGCCGAACAATGAGAGATTTTAAATTGTAAAATTCACTACTACTATCCACTATTTATCGATTGCTTCCAAACAAACAATGTTCATACAAAAAATATCAATTTTTCCAGTTTTTTTTTTAATGCAAGATAGTGAAGCGTTTGTCCACTATCTCACCTGGGCCCCTAGACAAAATCCAATTTCTTGTTTCCATTCACGCTAACGCAAGTTCAAAATGTATGGAATGACATATATCTTTCCGCAACAAAGATGTCATTCCAATACATTTTGAACTTGCGTTAGCGTGAAGGCAATCAGGAAATTGGATTCTTTCTAGGGGCCCTGATGTTAACACGGTCACTGCGTAACAGGCCGATATCGGCCTACCGCTGTACTTCAGCTGGTGCGGACGAAGAAACCTTTGTCCCTCTCGCTTGTGCGAAACGATTATCTCAGGTGTTTGTAAAAAGTCGACAGAGACAAATATATATTTTAACTTGCGGTCCACAAAGTTATAGCAATTTTTAATCTATCCTAGTACTGGTGGGTCTAGAAAGACCTGCCACGCACTGGCGGAAATATCATTGGGGTGGCATTTTGGCCCGCCGCCGCACCAGATGAAGAATTATGATTTTACTTGCCGCAGTAAACGTGTTAAGTAACAATGCAGTCGACGATGTAGCACGCTTACCTAGAAGATACCTGTTCACTCGCGATTTCAAGACCCCCGGGTTGTAGCTATCGGGAAAAGTAAAAAGTAAAAGTCGGGTGCTAAGTTCATACAGTCAAACACTTACCAAATAAAACCATGTCGCTCGTCATTATAACGATAGACTAGCTTTTTAGGGTTCCGTAGTCCTGACAAGGAACCCATATAGTTTCGTCATGTCCGTCTGTCTGTCTATCCGAGGTTTTGCTAAGAGACCGTTAATACTAGAAAGCTGTAATTTTGTAGGGGTATGTATATATATTACGCCGACAAAGTGCTGAAATAAAATTGTGAAAAATATTTTTTTTAGGGTAGCTCCCCTATATGAGAAGTGGGGATAAAACTTTTTTTCATCGCCTACCTCATCGTGTGGGGTATCGTTGAATAGGTCTTTTAAAATGACTTAAGGGTTGCTAATACCATTTTTCGATTGAATGCTCCATTTACGAAATATTAAACTTTAAAGTGCAAATTTTTGTTCCAGTAGGGCGTCTCCTCCCCCCCCCCCCCCCCCCTCTAAAAGCTAAACTGCGGGCTAAAAAAAGCTAAAATTCGTGATAATAGCGCATTTCATGAACTTTAAAGGAAAATTATAGCGGTTGAGATAACTTTATTAGTTTAGCAGTAATAGTCGTTGATCTTGGGTGTTGGATAATTTTGTACCAAAAAAAAAATCCTTAGAATAAATCCTTTAAAGTGACAAAGACGGAGTACCTAGTTGCTTGTTTATACAGGTAAAGACTTGCATTGAATAACAGGCTACTACGGAACCCTACACTGCGCGTGGCCCGACACGCACTTGGCCGGTTATTTTAATTAATCTACATAGATATCATGTTCCTACTAATATTATACATACGAAAGTTTGGTATGTATCTTTGTTACTCTTTCACACAAAACTGCTGAACGTATTTGGATGAAATTTGACGCACAGATCTATATTATAATAAACTGGCCAAGTGCGAGTCTGACTCGCACACGTAGGGTTCCGCTTGAACAAAATTTGGCGAAAAATAAGTTTTTGCATGGGGACCCTTTTATTTTTAACTTCATCTGTTTTTAGTATTTGATGTTATAAGCAACCATTGTTATACGCACTATGAGCAAGTTTCAAGTGACGCTATCTAGTACGGTTTGTAAAATAGAGCATAAAACGCCTGATATACACAAAGTTAAATGATTTCATTATAAATCGTACTGACACTAAAATTCACAAGAGACAGAAGTTCAATCACCTCATACTTTATCCCTCAGGCCAGTCTGTAGACTAACCCCTAAAATACCAGACGCCTGAGGGGTAGAATCGATCAGAATCACCCTTCAATCGAAACCCTAACTGACTGACTGTTCACCCCTCTTGCTGATTTAGTAGGGCTGGAAGGGACAACGGTGTTTCTATGAAAATTAAAAAAAAAACAACTGAGTATTACGAGTGTGACTCAATTTTTTTTTGCGATGAGAAGCTTAAATTGCAGTTGAAAAATACGTCAATTTTACGGTCATTTCTCCAACAAAAAATATAAGTTTTGTGATTGCAAAACAATAGATTTTCAAAATCAGGATTTTTCTCACACAAATTGTGCCATAGATTTTTGCATGTCATATTTGTAATTATCTTTTAAATTCTAAGTAGTCCAACGTTTGACCACATTCTCACTTGATGTTGTTTTTTTTTAAAGCTTACTAGCAATGTTGGTTGCACATTTACAAGTAGTCTTGTTAACCCCTTCAACTAAGCTAAATATACTTGTATCTGGAGTGGGTTTAGGTCAATAGTGCAATGGGTGGGGCGTGGGAATCGAACTTACGACCTCTCGATCGCAAGTCCGAACTCCGAAGCCCTAGCCAGAGAGCGAGTGAGAGGGAGAGAGCGGGATAGAAAGAGAGTCGTATAATATTAAGATAGTATGGAATGAAGAAGATATAATATTCGCCATCAGGCCATAGATTAATACACTAGTAACTGTGTATGTATGTGAACAAGGGTCTAATAAATCAAAGCCACATCTAGTCGTACTTCATCTATGACCTTCACCCTTTAACCTTTCAAGTCTGATTAAATAATAGCAAATGGATACGCGTCACTTGCTTATTTTAATGATGGATCGTTGAAATACAGACCTATTAAAATATAGTTAAAATTATACGCATTTTTATAAAAGGAGTCATAACGTAATAAGGTAAATAAATGACTTACGTAAGGAAATAAATCTTCTACATATGAATGCTCAAATGGTCGATTCTTTTTAGGGCTCCGTACCTCAAAAGGATAATATCGTTTAAAAACTAAAAAACAACCGACTTCAATGCCGCGCTATTCATTTTCAGTACCAATTTTGAGATGTTTATCTCAATATCTCTGGAGATACTTATCATACCTCGATAAAATTACCATGGTACCACACTTGGGATATCTCCTTTCGAACAAAAAAAGAATAATCGAAATCGGTTCATAAACGACGAAGTTATCCGCGAACAAACATAAAAAAAAAAAATATATACGGTCGAATTGAGAAACCTCCTCCTTTTTTTGAAGTCGGTTAAAAAACAGGAACCGTTAAAGGTTTGTTGTCCGTCCGTCTGTCTTTTTATCTGTCTGTCTGTCCGTCCGTCAAGACCCTTTTTAACCGACTTCAAAAAAAGGAGGAGGTTTCTCAATTCGACAGTATATCTATATATATATATATATAAAAGAAAGTCGTGTTAGTTACTACACTTATAACTCAAGAACGGCTGAACCAATTTTTATGATTTTTGTATTTTTGGAATTGTCTTTGTCAGGAATAGGATAATAAGTATTAAGAACAATGAATAATTAACCTAAAAAAAATATATAAGAAAAAGTATTTTGCCAATATGTTCCTGGGTTTTAAAACTGCCAATTATTTGATGTTCAATTGTTTATACCGTCGATACGGTAAACCGCAAACTAATCAAGGCCCTTCAGATTATCGCGTACTTTTTTTTTGTTTAATTATGGCTCCACACGATTAGTGTATTTATCCAGTGTCTCATTCTTCAAATTTTTGTGAATTCAAGTCATGTAATTGGTCTTGGTGATTATATTTTTACAATTAAAATTATTTTCAATCGTACTAACATCAAGTTAATAACTTATCCATTACAATAATAACATTTTAACAAGTTTAATTCAATCATGTCTTGCTGACACGCGGTTGAAGTACTTGATTATTTTGTTTTTATTGAATTTTTATTCTATTTCTGTATTGCCATAATACATTACTAAACTTAATATCTCTTTTTAACCGACTTCACAAAAAGGAGGAGGTTCTGAATTCGCCTGTAGTTTTTTTTTTAATGTTTGTTAAGTACCTCAGAACTCCGTCAAATCTTAACCGATTTGGAAAATTATTTTTTTGTTAAAGATAGTATGCCTCCCGTTTGGTCCGTTTTAAATTTTATCGAGCTATGACAATTTCTCCGGAGATATGGAGATAAACAATATAAATAAATTTGTATATCTTGATGACATCATTATGGTTAGTGGATATTTTCACTATCGCGGCATGTGAAGTCGGTTTTTTTGTTTTGTACGTTAATTAAAGTTTTAATTAAGTTCATCTAAAAGGTAACACGACATTCATTGTCTGTTAGGTGGTACGAAGTTCGCCGGGCCAGCTAGTATATATATTTTATGTTTGTTCGCGGATAACTTCGTCGTTTATGAACCGATTTTGATTATTCTTTTTTTTTGTTGGAAATGAGATAACCCAAGTGTGGTACCATTGTAATTATATCGAGGTCTGATAAGTATCTCCAGAGATATTGAGATAAACACCTCAAAATTGGTACTGAAAAAGAATAGCGCGGCATTGAAGTCGGTTATTTTTTAGTTTTTAAACGATATTATTCTCAGAGATCTCTTTCGCAGCTTAACTCTATCAGAGATTTCTCAGAGATTTTCATAGAGATATTAAGTTGCTTACATCAAATAATCGGGCCTACGGTCTCTTTTGGCTGTTAAAAAATCAAACTTGTAAGTCAATGCGATCAAAATATATGACCGTTTATGTCGCATATTTTGTGTTTTCTTTCACAAGGAAATCAAAACCTAGGGCACTTCTCGTTTACCTAGAAATAGCTAAAAGCCGAGCTTTGTGAGGGCTCGCGTAGGTTTTCGGCTTGGTAATAATTTTTAAGGCAGTTTTTGTATATTAAATGGCGAATCTGCCCTACACTGGCAAAAAATCTGCCAAACCACTCCAACAAATGCATAAATTTTGCCATCATATTATTGAATTATGGCATAAAATAAGGTATAAAAATAAATTTATTTATCTTCTCATTCAAAGTTTAATCCAACCATATAAATGCATAATCAAAATGTTATACTTTAAATAAAAATAGAAAACTGACAAAAATATTTGAAATATAAATAGATTTTTGACCGTTTTCTATTTTTAATTCATAAAGATCCTTGAAATCTGCCACTTTTTGGAATCGTCAGCTTAATCTGCCAGGGTTAAAATTAAGACCCAAATCTGCCTGAATGGCAGAAATCTGCCACAAATGGTCACACTGATACCAGTACCCTTAGTACGAGTTTTCATACCAAACTCGATATCTTATATCGAGCAAATTTTGTATGAATAATATCGTTTAAAAACTAAAAAAGAACCGACTTCAATGTTCATTTTCAGTACCAATTTTGAAATGGTTATCTCAATATCTCTGGAGATACTTATCAGACCTCGATAAA
Source organism: Cabera pusaria (assembly GCA_954871355.1). NCBI lineage: Eukaryota > Metazoa > Arthropoda > Insecta > Lepidoptera > Geometridae > Cabera > Cabera pusaria. The sequence goes on from OX940915.1 coordinate 4,428,210, forward strand.
ATTACCATGGTACCACACTTGGGATATCTCCTTTCGAACAAAAAAAGAATAATCAAAATCGGTGCATAAATAACGAAGTTATCCCCGAACAAACATAAAAAAAAAAAAAAAAATATACGGTCGAATTGAGACACCTCCTCCTTTTTTTGATGTCGGTTAAAAAACAGTACAGCGCCTCTAGCGGTTACTACACTTAACTAAATTTAGACCAATTAGGGAGCCAGTATAAGTCGAAAACTATGTGAGATCAGTACCCCTAGTACGAGTTTTCATACCAAACTCGATATCGTATTTCGAACAAATTTTTTATGAAAAACAGTACAGCGCCTCTAGTGGTTACTACACTTAACTAAATTTAGACCAATCAGGGAGCTAGAATAAGTCGAAAACTATGTGAGATCTGTCAAAAGCGTTTACGATGAAAACTCGTACTAGGGGTACTGTCAAAAGCGTTTACGATAAAAACTCATACTAGGGGTTCAGACGTCATTTGTATGACAAATGTAAATTCTTTAGATTTCCAACAAAGGGCGTTAGTAACCAAACATTATGTTCGCAGCGAAGTTAATTATTTGATCTTCTAACGGATGGCGTTAGTAGTACAATAATATTCTATCTTAGAAACAAAATTGGTAATCTTCATTTTTTTATTGGTAAGAAAATTATATTTTGTTTACTGACAACACATCTACATGTGAATTTAAATTACTATGTTAAAGCACAAATAATAGGCGTGATAGTTTTTAGGGTTCCGTAGCCGAATGGCAAAAAACGGAACCCTTATAGATTCGCCATGTCTGTCTGTCTGTCCGTCCGTATGTCACAGCCATTTTATTCCGAAACTATTAGGACTACAGAATTGAAACTTGGTAGGTAGATGTATTCTGTGAACCGCTTTCCGATTTTTATACAAAAATAAAAAATATAAAAGTTTAAGGGGGGCATCCCATACATGGAACTGGAACAAAAAAACAATTTTTTCGTCAAACCTATACGTGTGGGGTATCTATGGATAGGTCTTTAAAAATGACATTGAGGTTTCTAAAATCATTTTTTCTCAAAGTTAATCATTTCAAAGATAGGCGCGTCTAAAGTGGTAAAATGTGTGTCCCCCCCCCTCTAACTTCTAAAGTAAGGGAGTGAAAAATCTAGAAAATATATTCTGTAGATCTCAATAAAAACTTTCAACGAAAATTGGTTTGAACGAGATACAGTCAGCAGTTATTGAGATACAGCGACCGCAAGTATAACTTTGTTTTTCATACAAACAGTATGAAAAACAAAGTTATTTTTGTAGTTGCGAAAAATCAAAGTTATAGAATACTCTACTGTGTTACGGAACCCTACGAGTGCGAGTCCGACTTGCACTTGGCCAGTTTATTCAATAAAGTGTACCACAAAAGTGCTCAGGTTGTGGGATAGTGTTAGGGCTCGCTTCGCTCGCCCTGATCATGACATTTTTGACATATTATTGTGCGTATTGTATTTTTCTAGTGTACCCTTTTTTGGCAATAAATGTGTTTTTATTTTTTTTATTTTTTATTTTTGGTAAGAAGCAAAGATCTGGTATCCCACAGGGCGGCGTTCTATCACCTCTCCTCTTCGCAATATTCATAAATTCAATCTCAAAACAACTTTCCTCTTCCTACCACCTCTACGCAGACGACCTACAGATATACACACAAGCTCCCTTAGGCCAACTCCATGAGGCAATTGAAATTACAAATACGGACTTGAGACGCATCCGGGACTGGAGCCAATCTTACGGTCTTAGAGTGAATCCGTTGAAAACTCAGGTAATAATCATCGGGAGTTCACGGATGATCTCCAAGATCGATTGGTTCCGACTCCCCCAAGTTATTTTTGACGGAGTTCCTATAAGTATAAGCCATTCTGTAAAAGACTTGGGAATACAAATGGACAGTTGTTTCTCATGGGAACCTTAGCTGGCGCAAATGAGTAGGAAATTGTTCGCGTCGGCTTCTTCTCTTCGTAGATTACGTAATTTCCTTCCTATCACCACCAAAACTGCCTTGGCACAATCCCTTCTCTTCCCCATTTTAGATTACGCCGATGTTTGTTACCTTGACCTCACCGAGGAGCAACTTGATAAAATCGAGCGTTTACAGAACTTCTGCATCCGCTTTATCTATGGTCTGCGAAAGTTTGACCACGTGTCAGAATTTCGAGCAAAGCTCAAATGGCTCCCTATCCGTTTTCGGCGAAACGCACTTATTTTACCACTTTAGATGCGCCTATCTTTCAAATGATTGACTTTGAGGAAAAATGATTTTAGGAACCTCAATATCATTTTTGAAGACCTATCCATAGACGTATAGGTTTGAAGAAAAATTTTTTTTTTTGTTTCAGGTCCATGTATGGGATGCCCCCCCTCAAACTTTTATATTTTTTATTTTTGTATTAAAATCGGAAAGCGGTTCACAGAATACATCTACCTACCAAGTTTCAATTATGTAGTCCTAACAGTTTCGGAATAAAATGGCTGTGATATACGGACGGACAGACAGACAGACAGACAGACATGACGAATCTATAAGGGTTCCGTTTTTTGCCATTCGGCTACGGAACCCTAAAAAGTGAATTTACTATGAAAAACTTATTATTTGCGGTATTTTCTATGGATCGAACTGAACTGTTTGTCCTTTAACCTAGTTTGAGTAGTTGGTACGGAACCCTCGGTGGGCGAGTCCAACTCGCACTTGACCGTTTTTTTCTCGATTTGTAATTTACATCTTTTGTGTCAATGAATTAATAATTATTGTATGTTTTAGTGGGCGTAGAGCTTTATCACTTTTAGAGAAAGCGTATATATCTGAAGTTAAATATTTCACTTTTGACCCTGAATTTTAGACAAGTATTGACCTTACGACTTACTCCGACTGTCTGTCCTTTGACCTTTCGCGACTCAGGTCAAATAATAAATTACATATATTTAAACGTGTTAAGTACCCTTATATATCTATTTGAATGGCTGAAGCTTAAACTGAGCCTTTGTTCTGTGAATTCTAATAATATTATGCATAGTATTACAATGGAAGAACACATTAATGTACTTTAATAGACTGCTCTATTATACCTACTGTACACATAATTTTTTTTTATCTAGTAAGATAGTTGTCAAGGGCTACCCATTTTGCATACAAATAATGTATGATCGTACAAAACGAAATAAAACTGGCCAAGTGCAAGTCAGCATCGCGTCTGTTATCGCACACTTAGGGAGGGTTCCGTACAATACGAAACATAACAGAGTTTCAACCTCATATATTTGATTAATTGATATTACCAAGAATATTTGGTTTAGTCGCGATCTAGAAAGACGGGGCTCGTTTACTAGCGCCATCTATGTCATTTTTAAAGTAACTAGATAGATGGCGTTTAAAAACACGTTTTTTGTATGGGGATCTTTATTTTTAACTTTATTTTGTTTTTAGTATTTGTGGTTCTAGCGGCAACAGAAATACACCATCTTTGAAAATTTCAACTGTCTAACTATCACGGTTAATGAGCTATAGCCTGGTGACAGACGGACAGACAGACAGACAGACAGACAGACAGACAGACGGACAGCGGAGTCTTAGTAATAGGGTCCCGTTTTAGGGTCACCTTTTGGGTACGGAACCCTAAAAACCGACTTCACATGCCGCGATAGTCAAAGTACTGTCTAATTATAATCGTGTCATCAAAGTATACAAATTTGCTGATATTGTTTATCTCCATATCTCCGGAGATAATTGTCATATCTCGATAAAATTCAAATGGGACCATAATCTCTCAAACAAAAAAGATTTTTTCAAATCGGTTAAGATTTAACGGAGCTCTGAGGTAATAAACATAAAAAAAAGAAAGAAAAAAAAATACAGTCGAATTGAGAACCTCGTCCTTTTTTTGTGAAGTCGGTTAAAAAAATGTAAAATCGTAAGTGATGACTTTCACCTATAACAAAAACTGTGACATGCAGACTGCAAGTCACTATATGAGTGTAAAGCTCAGATAACTTGGTTGATACTGACAACTACTGAACAAAGGTTGTATGGAAGAGATTGCTTTTAGCGATAAGACCGCACATTGTACTCTTATTTTTAGTTCGGAAATTCCTATTGTAATTTCAGTAACCGACTTCTAAACAGGAGGAGGTTGTCAATTTGTCTGTATGTTTTTTGCCGATTACTCTGCCTATTGCGAACCGATTTGAATGATTATTTTATTAACCAACTTCACAAAAATGGAGGAGGTTCCTAAATCGTCGGAATCTTTTTTTTATGTATGTTCACCGATTACTCGAAAATGCCTGAACCGATTTGGAAAATTATTTTTTGCTTCAAAGGGTTCCCAGTTCCCAGGTGGTCCCATTTAAATTTTAACGAAATCGGTCGAGCCGTTTTTAATATAGCAAAACATTTGTATTACGATACATTTGTATACTTCGATGACATGATACAGGCTACTTTGATAACGCGACGTTTGAAGTCGGTTCTTTTAGTTTTTTATACGATCTTAAACTCAGAGTAACAATTACTAAAAACAATTACTTTAGTAATTATTACTCTGAGATCTTAAATTATTAATAGGAAGGGGTTCATCTCCAATGTAGTCTCATTTAATTTTATCAAGATCAAATAAATATCTTCAGAGATATGACGATAAAAGTCTCAAACTTGCTACTGAAACTGACGCGAGGGGCATGGATGATAATTGTATTTAGTTTTACAAAAATCTTAATTATGTCTATAAAAAATGTTTGTATTGCATTCAGTCTTTCAAAGATCCAGAGAGTGAGGTAGTTTACAAGTGCTTCTCTGATTCCAAAAGCGGAATTAATTATGTTATTGGTTAGATCGATAAATGATATTTATGTAGATTTGACCACCCATGCTTTCTTTATAAGCCTTATCTACTGCTGAGAAATTCCATGCGTCAAACATTATACTGCATTTACTTACGTATGTATGACTAATTGGGTCGGACAATGAAAATCGATACGGTACGCCAAGCGTACATTAAATTCAGTGCGCCACTCATAAGGCAGCGTGGCCGAGCGGTCTAAGGCGCTGGTTTTAGGCACCAGTCCGAAAGGGCGTGGGTTCGAATCCCACCGCTGTCAGAAATTTTTGCATTTGGTAAATAATTTTAATCACATTTTACATACTTATCTTAGGTTTTTAGTGCAGTAAAAGAATATGTCTTAAATTTGTCATTTGCTTTACATAACGAACATTTATTTTAATAACATCATCCATTAGTCGTAAATATACTTTTGCACTTGGTTTTGTATAAGTTAAAAAATACATATAAATCATTCAGGAGATGCGTCATTTCTTTACTCAGTAAGTTGATACCTACATTTGACCCATACAATACCTACAAGAAATATATTTCTCACGAGGCCACAGAATAATGAATAGTACAAACGAGGCGGGCAGGAAGATAATTAATATATATATATATATAGCATTTGTGAATAATTTATGAAGCATTTAGTATTGTTATTGAGATTTATTATAAATAATTTGATTTTTCTCTTTTTTAATTTGTAAGTTCTTAACAACTGTTGGGACAATATTTTAAATTTAAGATCTAAACTATGTACATAGTTTTATGCAATAAAACATTTCTATTCTTTTCATTAACTGTAGGTATTACTTAAATTTAAACCCTACGAGTGCGAGTCTGACTTGCACTTTGCAGTAACATTGACTGACGTTTATTGACTATTGCGATGCCCCACGGGCCCAGAAATAATAAAATGTATTAAACTCTACAGGTGGAAGGAGCATTATATCATGTTCCAACTGACTTGCTACTAAAAAGTAGGTTACCATAAGGAGCAAATCTGCCATCATACGGACGGTAACATTACAGTGTTCCGGCAGCATACGGCCCTTGAGAGTCAGAGTATTCTAGTGTCTAGCAAGTCCACCAGTTGACCACATCATTGCTTACCACCAAGCAAGATAGTGATCAAAATTTTATAGAAGTACCCCCCCCCCCGACTCCCCCTCCCCCTGAGCATGGGCTGGCGACGGTCTTGAGGATATCATTCATTGTATGATTTTGTATGACTTAACTCAAGTGGCCTAATCTTTTAATCTGATAAAAGGTCATTGAATTTATTATGTTTATTATATTTTTTTTTGTTCATGATTACACCCAACACACACACATTTGTTACATTTTTAACCGACTTCACTAAAAAGGAGGAGGTTCTCAATTCGTTGGAATCTCAGATTACTTGAAGATGCCTGAACTGATTTGGAAAATTATTTTTTTTGTTTCAAAGGGTGGTTCCATTTAAATTTTAACGAAATCGGCCGAGCCGTTTTTTATATATCAACATTTGTATTGCGATGCATTTAGGTATTACCTTGACGACATGCTACTAACTACAGGCACAGATTATATAATAGTTACTTCGTCTACTGGCATTTTTTACTAGCGCGACCTTTGAAGTCGGTTCTTTTAGTTTTTTAAATGATCTTAAATTATTTTATATATTGTAGGCTAATGTGTGACCATTATCTTGCCTGATGGTATGCAATGATGTGGTCGAAGAATGAAGATGGAGAACACGCTAGGCCTAGAATACTCTTGCTTATACTACTTTTGCTACTTTCCATGCTAAGGTTGCTTGGCAGAAATTGCTTTACGATAAGAATGTTGATAATATTACCTCACTACTGATCTCTTTTTTTCCTTTTTAAAGTGAAAACATCTTTAGGTGCGTTGAGCACTTATTGGGTGAACAAAAATCATGAAACTCGCGTCATCGTCACCGCACGCTTCCCATTAGCTATATGTATACTGTGTATTAATGTGTACTTTTTGGGTGAACAAAAATCATGAAACACTCGTCATCCTCACCGCACGCTTCCCATTAGCTATACGTATACTGTGTATAAATGTGTACTTTTTGGGTGAACAAAAATCATGAAACTCGCGTCATCGTCACCGCACGCTTCCCATTAGCTATATGTATACTGTGTATAAATGTGTACTTTTTGGGTGAACAAAAATCATGAAACACTCGTCATCGTCACCGCACGCTTCCCATGAGCTATATGTATACTGTGTATAAATGTGTACTTTTTGGGTGAACAAAAATAATGAAACTCGCGTCATCGTCACCGCACGCTTCCCATTAGCTATATGTATACTGTGTATAAATGTGTACTTTTTGGGTGAACAAAAATCATGAAACACTCGTCATCGTCACCGCACGCTTCCCATGAGCTATATGTATACTGTGTATAAATGTGTACTTTTTGGGTGAACAAAAATCATGAAACTCGCGTCATCATCACCGCACGCTTCCCATTAGCTATATGTATACTGTGTATAAATGTGTACTTTTTGGGTGAACAAAAATCATGAAACGTCATCGTCACCGCACGCTTCCCATGAGCTATATGTATACTGTGTATAAATGTGTACTTTTTGGGTGAACAAAAGCGTGATACTTGCGTCGTAGTCACCGCACGCTTCTTCTTTCCATTTCTTTATACTGTGTATCTCGATTATACAATCACAAGTTACTTAGTTTTTACTTCTATCGGCAGTCTCCAAACTCCCCAAAGACTGCCCCGCATGTTTTATGTATTTTTTTAGGGTTCCGTACAAAAAATAACAAAGGGTAAAACGGGGTAACCCTATTACTAAGACTCCGCTGTCCGTCTGTCTGTCTGTCTGTCTGTGCGTCTGTCACCAGGCTGTATCTCATGAACCGTAATAGTTAGTCAGTTGAAATTTTCACAGATGATGTATTTCTGTTGCCGCTGTAACAACAAATACTAAAAACAGAATAAAGTTAAAAATAATAGAGGGTCCTCATACAAGAAACGTGTTTTCTTCGGCATTTCGCGCCATCTATGAACGCTTAGTTAGGTAAACGTCCCATAGATGGCGTTATATTGAAATGTCGATTCCTAACTCCTTTGTTAGACGTTAGATGGCGTTATAAGAAATATTTTTTTTATTAATTATTAATTTTTGCTGGCAAAAAATGATAGTGGTATTTTTTGCTCGATCTTATAAAATACTGTAGTGTATGGAACCCTACTAGTGCGAGTCCGACTTGCACTTGGCCAGTTTATTTAAATACAGCTCCTAGCATTGTGGGTTGCACATTACTAGTAGTCTTGTTAACCCCTCCAACTAAGCTATATATGCTTGTGTATAGAGTGGGTTCACATCAATAGTGCAATGGGTGAGGATCTAACTCACGACCTCTCGATCACCAGGCAGACATCTTAGCCATTGAGCTATTGCCGCTATACTTTTTTCTATATTTTTATTATGTATTATAGTAATCAATAAATAGTTTTTGTATTGTGTTTATTTGTATGGAATTTTGTTCACAATTTTATGAATAACCATCTTGACTTTACACACATTAAATAGTATTATTGTCTATTTCACTATACTGGTTATTACTGTGCAACATTTTTACCAAATCTATTCAGCCAAATAACAAAAGTCTTGTAAAATTACAGTTTGTATGAGACTTAACATCTTCATGTCAGGAAGGTTATAGAAGAGGCATTTATTTATCTGTGGTCTCAACTTTTTATTATCTGTGGTACAAAATTCTGGGAACTCAGAATTTCGTGTGCCAGAATATCTGTTATAAGCAGATGTAGTCGCTAACCAGTGACCATTTCACTTATTTTCTTTAACGATAAAAAATAATGTTTTGTCAAGAAACAAACCAAACTGACAGCATAACAAAGAGGCTGCTTTCAAATTTATAATATATATTAAACAGTTTGCATTGTTGATTATAAATATTTTATAGAAAATTACTGAAAGTGATATTTGGTACCTATGTTGGTAGATAAATCTGCGATAAGATTTTGCATACATAGTTTATGTCAAACGTAAATTTTTAGGATTCCGTACCCGGAAAAAGGGTTCCTACAAAACCCTCTTACTGAGACTTTGCCTCTTACTGAGAGCTGTATCTCCTAAGCCATAATAGGTAGGTATACACTTGAAATGTTCACAAAGTACGAGTATATATCACTATGGTCGCTATTACAACAAATACTAAAAACAAAATAAAGTTAAATATTTAAGGGGGTCCACTCCACACGCAAAAAGGACCGACATATGGCCTAGTTGCGGAAAAGAGCCCGCATACCAAGGTCCACTTTTTTTTTCAACAATATTGAGAGCTTTATGACAGCGACCGCAAACAGGCATCATTGACTGGCGTTTTTTTCCTATCGTTCGCGTATCATCCACGATACAACCGGCAGTAGTATTGTGAACATTATCGATGTTGTAACTGTTTAATCTCACATGTTTGCTGTCAGAGAGTGCATGTTCTGTCCGTAGAACTATTATCTTTTCTGTGCCCCAAGCCTACCTTTGGAGCTTCAGATAGGACCTGAGATGGCTTAGTGAATTGCTGTTAAGAAGAAAGTGAAGGATACACAGTCTTAGTCATTAACCATTTGACCACAGCCTCACATAGTGGTAAGAGACAATGTGGTCGAAGACGGTGAATTAGAAGTAAGAAGCTAAGCCATCTATCCTTTACTTTACGCCAAGAAGGCTCTTTTAAATGTCTATATTTTTTATTATTATACTCTTTATTCAATTCACATCACGGGCTGCAAATCGCCCGGTCCTTTGGAAGGCATTGACGGAGCCGAAGCCAACGTCAAGAGGCCCTTTACAATATTAAATTAAATAAAAATATGATTTGTGGATGGAGACATGAAAAACTATAAAAAGATGGTACTATAATTTATTATGGCTATGAATGTGTGCTGCTTGATGACTGTTTTCTGGTCTATGGGATGAGGTACGGCACCCGCCAATTATGCCTCATTTCAAAATATTAAGGCGAGTGGTGACTAGCTATACACTGAATGGACCCCCCATAAAGGCGGACCGTTATGTCGGCGCCGAGGGGCAACATTGGCGTGGATAGCTAAGGGTGTTGAGAGGTGTGCTGCACTTTCACTAAACGCTACTAGCGGCTTTATGCCTTTAACACTTCCACCCTGGAGCTTTGGTCTTAGCTCTTGTGATTCCCACCACCGGCCGGCCGGTCAAGGCAAGCCGGGGGTCAGAGGGTCTCATTTAGCCCTCACGGGATAGGGGTCCGCGGTGTCGCCACTCACCGTCGGCTCGCCACAAAGCCGCCCCTGCTTATTATTATTATTATTAAGCTTGTGTTTCCCATGCAAAATTGAATTAAATTTTTGGTCTTGGTAAGTTGGTTGTTTTTAATTTTTACATGATCCCTTTTAGGTAAAAGCCTCCTCAAGCTTTTGCCATTTGTCTCGTTCTATCGCCTCTTTAATCCTGCCTGTAAAAAAATTTGCCTGCCAACACTCCTCTTGCCTACCAGTCCTGGCCATTTAGTTACTTGGATTGTCCACCTCTTGTCACCGTATCTCGCCACATGTCCTGCCCACCTCCATTTTTGCTTCAGGCTATATTGAAGTGCATCTATCAGCTGAGTTTTCTTGCGTATGTCTATGTTTTTAGTTTTCTGTATTCTTCTCAGCTTCAAGATGCTCCTATCCATTGCATGTTGGCAGGACTGAATTTTGCTTTTTACTTTTTCGGTGAATATCCATGTTTGGGTTGCATAGGTTAAACTGGGGAGTATGCAGGAGTCCATAATAGTTTTTTTCAGCTTAAGGCTGTATTTTCCGTTGAGTATTTCTTTTTGAGCCCAGTATTTTTTCCATGTTGTGTTTATTCGTCTTTCTATTTCATTAACATTACTGGCTTCGAAAGAAATTAGTTTGCCGAGGTATACATACTCATTCACATATTGTATTGGGCTTTCTTCCACCAATATTGGTTTTTTAAGGCTGTTTGTTATTATTTTTGTCTTAGACGCGTTCATTTGCAGACCAACTTTTTTGCTTTCAAAGTCTAACGTTTGTAAAATTATTTCCAAGTCAGAGGCAGATTCACTGAAAAGGGCTATGTCGTCTGCAAATCTTAAGTGAGTCAGTCGCCTGTTCGAGATCCATATCCCTTTATTTTTCCAATCAATATTTTTTTATACATTCTCGAGAACAGCTATAAACAGTTTAGGAGAGAGAGGGTGTCCATGTCCATCCAATGTCCATATTATGTAGTACTATTCAGTACTGATGTATGATGAGTGACTGATATATTCAGTACTGATGTATGATGAGTGACTGATATATTCAGTACTGATGAGTATGATGATTATGATGATTCAGTGATGTCCATCAAAATAAATAAATAATATGTCATAGGTCCATTAATAAAGATTATTAGACATACTAGCAAGATAAATATTTTACTTTAATGAGTAATATAAATCATTTATTATTTTCTAGTGACCCGCCCCGGCTTACCACGGGTAGACCATATTATGCCTACATCTTTTTGCATTTGTTTGTTGTGTCATAAACGTCTTCAATCGTCATATTTCAACCAATTTACACAATACCTTAACGAATTGTACACACAAACCTTCCTCATGAATCGCTCTGTCTGTTGGTGAAAACTGCATAAAAATATGTTCAGTAACTTTGTGTTTATCGCGAACAGACAGACTGACGTGGCGGGGGACTTTGTTTTATAATATGTAGTGATTATCACTTAATATTTATTATACCTACACATTATACATAATGGGGTGATTAACCAGCTTATCTATAAGGAAATGTATGTTTGTTTATCCACATTCTTAGATAATGTGAGAATTGTTTGTTTTCAATTGTTATTGTTAATTACTAATTAGTGTCAACAATGAAGTGTGGGAATACATTGAAAATGAAAGTTGCATAGATATTTGCATTACTAAGGGAACTTTTTTTGTATATATAGGCTAGTGTTTGGGCATTATCTCAGTTTTGGTAAGTGATGATGCAATCGAGGATGGCAGCACGCTAGGCCTAGAATGGGAACTGTTTCTCAAGGACAGCGGCAGGAACATTAGATGTGTGGTGATGGACTTTTCAACTTGAGGGTGGTAGCTGGCCAGGTGGACACTTGACAGTGTGAGAGTGTCATACCATCATCCACACACACCAACACAACACATGAAACCGGTTAACAATTAAAACATAAAAAAAAACATGAATTGAGAACCTCCTCCTTCTTGCAAGTCGGTTGATAATTGGGATGAAAGTAACTATTGGTCACATCAATTGTAAATATAATTGAATAACTTTCACATTACATTTTCACTTAAATATATTCTTGTGCTTGTGGCAATGGGAACAAAATAATAGAATAGACAAACTTTTAAACTTAAACTCCTTAGCTTGGTCTCCACAAATTTTACACAGGATATCCTATTTAAGCATCTGTTTCATACAACTCTAATGTAATTCAACAATATTGAGCAACTGCCCATTTCTAATCACTTTATGGTTGTATGTTGAAATGTATATGTTATTTCTAAGTGCAATAAAACATTGAGATGCTAAAATTGTAACACCAAAAATAGACCTTTTACTCCAACCCGTACAGATGGGAAATGCGTTAATTGACGTTAATTGAACGCGGCGAAAGCGCCGCTCAATTACACCTAATAAAAACAAAAAATAAAAACAATCATGTTTCTGTGAGTCATTTGCCAAAATGTTCTGTATTTGATTTGATTATTTTTTACAATGTTGACAGTAATATTAGCGAGAAACAAATCATAACAAAAGGATCTATTAAAAAAAGTAAACATACTAAATGTAACTAAAACTTACCTTTTTTTAGCTGCACTTGTGAAGTGTTTGAAACAGTTTAGGAGACTTGCACACTAATCACTGATGCACTATGCATGCACAGTCAAGTAACAAAACTAAACGAAATAGAGTCATATCACATCACACCCACGATCACAACTTTTCACGTCCATTTTGTGCGATAATATTAATTAATTATTTACATTCGTAATCACATGTTAGACACTCGAGTCCAGACGCTGGCTGTATTGTACTGTAGGTAGTAAATATTAAGTGATAAATTTGTTGAAGCATAAAGCATCACTCGCGACGAACGAAAAGCTTTTCAGTTTTCAATTCACCGATGAGATGACTGATGAAAAGATAAGAAGTATAAACATTAGACAGAGGCGAAATGCGAATTAGCAGCTATCAAATATCAAACGCGCAGGCTGAAAGAAAAGCTTGAATAAAAATTCTCATTTCTCTGTAGAACTGTGTTGCCATCTTACCAAAAGTTCCCAATTTCCCCAAGCTTCGAGGGAAAGTTATTGTGAAATCATATTATTATCTGTTCTGTGGTGAAACTGCCCAGCGGCGTCGCCCGCGTTAAACATTATCCTATAGTCTAATCCATTATACTGGCTGTCCCTGTGTAAAATTTCAGCTAAAACCGTCCAGCCGTTTGACCGAGAAGAAGTCCCAGACAAACAAATATACAAACTGACTTTCGCATTTATAATATTGGTGTTGATTGAAAAATGTAAAACTCCTTAAGCTCCGCGGGTTTATTTTGTCATCCTTTGATGTAATCCTTGAATTCAACCATATGGTATATTAGTAATTGCAAAACTGTGGTAATAGTGATGCTTACCATTTTAATGTAACCTACAATGCAATCATAAATTAATGCAACAATAACATAAAAATGCAACTTATAATGTTCGTATTCATTATTATCGTATATTATATGGTGTCCCTTTGGAATGGTGGACCAATTCAAGTATCTAGGATACATCGTTACTACTAACTTCAGATGTGATGCAGACATTGAGCGTGAACGAAGAACCTTGTCCGTTAGGGCGGGCATGCTGGCTTGCAGGTTCTCACGTAGTTCAAGAGAAGTTCAAGTAACGCTCTTTCGAGCATATTACTGCATTTCTCTATATACGTGCAGCTTGTAGGCGAGATATTGTTTTCATACGACCATGCGTAAGCGTGCCTCATCCCTAATGATGATTGCGGAGAGGGTAGATTGGCCTTTCTCGAGACACTGTGCTGATAGACATGTAGACCTATCACGAAGTTAGGCTGAATGAACGTAATAAACTAAATGACGGGGACGCAGCTATGTAAGCTGTAAAGCTCCGTCTCAGTCCTGTTCGTTCATTTCTATCCCTATCAAACTTTGTGATAGGCCCCATGCTCCTTACATATCCTCATCATCTCGGGGTAAAATTTAAATTTAGATTTTATAGTGTTCTAATTTATTTTTCGTTAATTTTCAATTATCATTTACTACTTAACATAGTTATGTGTTTTTTTTTGTGTTCTTATGTTTAAGGAATGATTTGTTTTGTCATTTGGTTTGTGTATGTCTCAAATGTATAATTTTATTTTCTTAATAATTGTAATGTATCTGACACTTGAAATAAGCAAATTTATTTATTTATTTTATTATCTATACATCTATACTAATATTATAAAGAGAGAACATTTGTATTTTTGTATGTTTGTATTGATTTCGCTCAAAAACTACTAGACCGATTTTCAATATTCTTTTACTAATATATAGAATAGACTTTTGGAATGAAAATAGGTTATATATTATTGCGTTTTAATCATAAGTACAGTCGTGGAGACCTATTTTTTTACACGTTTTTTAAGAGCGCTGCTTAAACGGAAATACATAGAAGAAGTTTGTAATGATTTGGCTCAAAAACTACTGGACCAATTGAAAATTTTTTTTTCACTAATATATAGAATGGACTTTCGGAATGAAAATAGGCTATATATTATCCCGTTTAAATCAAAGGTACATTCGTGGAGACCTAATTTGCAACCTAAGTCGACTAAAAAACGGTCGAAAAAACACCTTTCTTACGAACGCTGCTCAATTGACAATAGATAGAAGAATATTTTCTATGGAAGAGTTGTACAACTTAATAAGACCTACAAAAAAGCCCGCAACAACATATGTCCTATATATCCTTATCCAAATAATTACGTTAATTAGCTTGGCCATATATTATAGATTAAAATTGTCCTTTACAGTATATAATTCAAATGAAAACTCTACAAGATATCACGGATTTCACATACACGCATCGCAAAATTAATAAAATATCTGCAGTGAAACCACAGATTAGGTCATAGTTACTACGAACATATTATTATAAGCTTAGCGATGCTGTAGATCCCCACCGATCACAATCAATTTGAAGTCAATATAGTATAATAATATATTTTTACTGTATACAATTCTATTGTATAATATAGTTATGATCTATATATAAACCACCCCGACTGATTTATGAATAATCTTTTCAATAAAAGCATTCCAATGACTCTAAACACGACATTTAAAATCTGAGCTGTAAGTTGGTGTGGATTTGAGTATTCAGTAGAGTACAGGAGATATCCCAGCATCAGGTTAATGTTTTCATGTTCTTACAATATCGTTAAAGAAGAAGATTTTCGAATTGATCAGACCTATGAAAGTTGATTTCATAGCGTAATTAACTAGAAAAAAGCTCATAGTTTTATAACGATTGAACGAATTTTGATGAATCAAAGCTAAGAACACTCTCGATAAAGATATCTATCAAACAAAAAAATATATATCAATAATAAAATCAAAATCGGTTCATCCGGTTGGGTGCTAAGATGCTACAGACAGACACCGATACACACGTTAAACGAATAATACCCCTTCTTTGATCCCATGATTTGATTGATTTTGATTCAATGATCCCACTACCTCTGTACGAAAACCCATGATTCATGAATGCACATAAAACTTTCATTGGTAGGTATATAGCTAGGATTAGAACCAACGACCGTCGGGTCAGAATCAGGGTAACTATCCTTTACGCCAAAGGGCCGTCCAATATCACTACGTAAGTATTATAAAAAAAAGTCCATCATTGCGTCTGTCTGTTCGCAATATTCTCAATAGCTACTGAACGGATTATCATGCGGTTTTCACCAATAGCCAGAGTGTTTATGAGGAAGGTTTAAGTGCATAATTCGTTAAGGTTTTGTGTAAATTGGATGAAATATGACGATGATTGTTAAATATGTTAATTATTTTATATTTGATGCAACAAACTGATGCAAATTTTGTAGGCATGTTCTACCTGTGCGAAGCCGGGGCGGGCTGCTAGTTTATATATAATCCTATAAACTGTTTTAGAAATACATATTATTATTAGCTTTTGAATCATCAGGGCGAAGCGAGCCCTAACACTATTCCACAACCTGAACTTGCTATAGTCCGGCAATCTCGTGCGCGACCATCCTGCGGAGTGACAGACGGTGGCGGAGACGAGGTAGCGGTCATTCTAGCACACGGCTACGTAGTAACTATTATATAATCTGTGACACGGCTACACACGCTTCCCTTCCCCGCTACACCATCCGCTACCCGCTGACATCTTGGGTACCTCGTCCCCGCCACCATCTGACACCCCGCGGGACGGTCGCGAGATTGCCGGACTATAGGTCCACCCGTTTCTGAGAAAATCGGTGGTGACACACGGACAGACAGACAGACAGACAGACAGATGGACAGACGGACAGACGGACAGACGGACAGACGGACAGACGGACGGATGGACAGAGGGACAAGAAAGCGATTTTATAAGGGTTCCTTTTTTACCTTTTGAGGTACGGAACCCTAAAAACTGCTTTAAAAATTATTACCAGGCAGAAAAACTACGCGAGCCCTCACAAAGCTCGGCTTTTAGCTACTAGCTAATCAGTATTTCGCAGTCAGTTTTTAGGATTCCGTACCTAAAAAACAAATAAACTGGCCAAGTGCAAGTTGGACTCGCACTAGTGGGGTTCCGTTCCACACTACAATATTTTATAAGATCGAGCAAAAAATACCACTATCTTTTATCGCCAGCAAAAAATAATAATTAATGAACATTTTATTTCTTATAACGCCATCTAACGTCTAACAAAGGTGTTAGGGATTGAGATTTCAATATAACGCCATCTATGGGACGTTAAGCTAACTAAGCGTTCATAGATGGCGTGAAATGCCGAAAAAAACACGTTTCTTGTATGGGTACCATCTATTATTTTTAACTTTATTCTGTTTTTAGTATTTGTTGTTATAGCTGCAACAAAAATACATCATCTGTGAAAATTTCAATTGTCTAACTATAACGGTTCATGAGATACAGCCTGGTGACAGACAGACAGACAGACAGACAGACAGACGGACAGCGGAGTCTTAGTAATAGGGTCCCGTTTTACCAATTGGGTACGGAACCCTAAAAAAGAACCATTATAGGATTACTATTGTTCTCCGTCTGTCCGTCTATCAAGACCCTTTATCTCTGGAATGCGTAGATGTATCAAGTAGGAACTTATACTAAATACTTGGGTCTACGGCATCTTTCGGCTGATAAAAAACCTAAGTCAACGCGATCAAAAGATATGACCGTTTATGTCGCATATTTTGTGTTTTCACAAGGGAATCATAATCTATGGGGTACTTCTCGTTGTCCTAGAATCATGAAATATGGCAAGTGGTTAGTTCACCACTTATATAGGAATAAATCTAAAAACCGTAAATATGTAGTTTAATAACAAAAAAAAGTGAATTTACTATAACAAACTTTTTATTTGTAGTTGATGCAATCCAGACTAATATTATAAAGAGGTAACGTTTTTAAACGAGTTCAACTTTTGAGATGTCTAATCACGAACTTCGAGCATTTGGTAAATGCTCGAAGTTCACGAAGCAAGTGCATCGGTTTCAATGTCGCGGAAAATATCGTTTGCGCGATGCAGGATCTCATACATTTAGGCAATATTTAAAGGAGAGCTACTAAAATCTACGCTAGCGCCATCTCTGGGTTTTATTTATCTTTACTAATATTACAAATACGAAAGTAACTCTGTCTGTCTGTTCGTTTGGCTTTAACGCCAAAACTACTGAACCCATTTAAATGAAATGAGGAATGAGGGCGTGAGTAGGGGGAGGTGGGGGAGGGGGTGAGGGGGGAAGGGGGATTAGCGTGGCGTAGTACGGCGCAGTGTAGTTGGGATACGTATGTCTCATATTTGTTAATGCTACCCAAAGACACTATTCCACGCGGACGAAGTCGCGGGCACAGCTAGTACATTTTATATAAATCAAAATACAAAGTTAAGTTTGTCTTTTAAGACAGTTCCTTGAAACTAGGTTAACCTAGTTTATGAAATTGGTACGGAAACCTCGGTGGGCGAGGTCTAACTCGACTCGGCGTGTACACTTACCTTAATTATTAGCAAAAATAAATGAAACGAGTAGTTGCCCCGTTGCTTCGCACGGTAGCGCGTCGTCAGTCACAGCACAGCCCCTCTAGATAAAATAAAATTTTTGGTAGCGGTCACTATGCGTAACTTCTAACTGTATGAAAATAACATTTATTTTTCAATAATAAATGTCATTTCCATACAAATTCTTATCACTATATAGTAATTCATACAAATTGAGAGTGATGGAGCAGACTAGTCTATATATCTCTCTATTATCTTCAAATTATACAAATTATGCGGAGAATTCTGTGGTCTGGCAGTATCATTGAGTGATGATTGATGAATGAAGTCTACTACAGTGCTGCCAGTAGACAATATGTTTTCTACCAATAAGTGCTATGTACATCTAGTTAAATAAAATAACCGGTTATTTCCGAAGTAATTTTTAATCTGTTACACAGTCATATCATTCATTCAAAAAGCTTTTGAATTTGACAGCTACTAAAAATGACAAGTGACAACTTTGTTGTGATTTGACATTAGTACATCCATATAGTGATCTGTGGTTGGTTGACATTATTAACATATAGTAATCTGTGATTATTGAAATAAAAAAGCGGCAAGCGGCTCTGACATATAGTAATCTGTGCAAGCGGCGGCTGGCGGTTATTGCATCGCTTAGTAATTTTGTTCTAAACAAAAATGTTGTTTTATTCATTCTTCAAATCTCTAGTGGGAAAAGACGTGGTGGTGGAGCTCAAGAATGACCTGAGTATATGCGGCACGCTACATTCCGTCGACCAGTATTTAAATATCAAGCTATCCGACATCAGTGTCATAGATTCAGAAAAATATCCTCACATGTTATCAGTTAAGAACTGCTTTATCAGAGGTTCTGTGGTCCGCTACGTGCAGCTGCCAGCTGACGAAGTGGATACGCAGCTTCTCCAAGATGCGGCGCGGAAAGAAGCGACAGTCTCTACCAGATAAACATAACCTCTTTATAGACGCTGACTTCAGGATTAAGTGATATTTTCGACAGTGATGTGTGTAAATACTAATATTAAGTGTGCGATCTGCAATAAAGTTTCGGTGTGTATGTATTTATTGCGTTTTCAGTTCTACCTAGTTGCACCTCACAGTGCTAATAGGTATAATCAGTAACCTTTATATTAATTCACGGTAGAAGCTATATTCTTATTCTAATCAGAATTTATTCAGCCTGGATTCCGTTCACTTCTGGTTTTTTGAAGTGAGGACTTCTGCTAGTCCGCCTGGGGCTGTACCACCACTGCCAGTTAATTCAGCTATGAAATAGAAATGTTTGAAGGATAATGAGCCAATGAAATTTCAGGGTATTTGAGACTTAACTACCTTATGTCTCCGGATAATAGGTGCAGTATAGCAATGTGCAAATTTCCATTATAGAATTTGGAATGATTCTGTATCTGTAATAGGTAAACGTTTTATTATATCTTATAGGCTACCACAGGGCTTCCCACACTGCGTGGGGATACGCTGGAGCATTGCAGCGATGTCCCAGGGGCGTCGTGAGTTGCAACAGACTCAAGTGACCGCTGAGCCCATTTTGTCATTGCGAGTCACGGACAAACAGTTTGAATGTTGGACCTCAGTTTTTCATGAATATTGTGCCATTAGGACTGCAGCATTAAAGGTTCTATTACCATTTGTGACCTCATACTTGTGCGAAACAAGCTTTTCTACGGTTGCAGTAATAAAAAACAAGTACAGATCAAAATTTGATATAGAGAAAGAATTGAGAGTGGAAATTTCCAAATTGGAGCCCCGTTTTGAAAAGAAGGATTTTTGGGGGGAGGGGAGATTGTGTTTGAGGGTGTCATAAAAAAATGGCAACACCTCAAGGGCATCACAGTACAAATAAGTTTGGGAAGCCCTGGGCTAGCATTTGAAAACTATCTCGCCTGGTTATAAGCTATGTTGTGGTCAATGATGGTGAACACACTACTAAGCCTAGAATACTCCGGCTCTCGAGACCTGTATGCTGCCGGAAGGTTATGGTAGCAGTTTTTCCTTGACAGTGGTTATTTACTTTTTGGTAGCAAATCAGGTTTATTGCGTTTTATTGATTTGTTGTTTCGTTATTTCTCAATTTTTTGGATTAAAAATGTCTGGAGTACTGAAACATGCATTGGGGGTGCACATAATAGTACAGTTGGCAACCCTACATTAATCAGGGGAATAAAGCATTTGTTTTAAGTGTGACGTTCGACGTCTAATTGAAAGGTGAATTACTTTTGTTTTTTTAAAATTCAAATCTATGTTATGTTTTATATCTATTTGATGTGTGTAAGTGCAGATTTTTAATTTGCCCATGTACTGAATAAATGCTTTGACTTTTGACAGGTAGAACATTGATATTATATCGATGTTCTATCTGACTTACTATCATCATTCATGGACCATATGTTCCTTACCACCCTGTGGACGACCACCCGTGCTTGGAATAGAACCAACAACCTCTCTCTTAAGCCGCCTCTACACATAGGCCAATGCGTTGGCAAGCACGCTGGCCCAGCCACTGGCCCAATGTGTAGAACGAGCGTTGGCGGTAGGTATTTGAACGTGGGCTGGCGCGCTTGTAAGCTTGCCGTGCAGTTTCGGCAACATCAAAGGACACTTGTTGCAATCTTGGCGCACCATCCACACATTGGCCTCGCAATTAGTTCTGTGTTCTGTTTCGATGTATTGATAACATCCACCACCTTCTTTTTTGCCATTTCTTTTTTATCACCCTTTTCTTGTACACATTTACAAAGTAATTATAAGCTGTGAATAAATATACAGCTGCAGCTGTTAGCGACTCAACATCCATTTTGAATCCGTCTGCACATTGGCCCGAACCAAACCATACTGAACGACCTGGAACGACCTTCCAATGTGTGGATTACTCATAAGCACGTTGGCAAGCACACCGCCAGCGCATTGGCGAATGCGCTGGCCTATGTGTAGAGGCGGCTTTAGATGTCAAACAATCTATCCTTTATGTCAATGGAGCATAAATAATATCATAAGAAAATTAAAATAGCCATTGTACCTTAAAGGAACAATAACACATTTTCCCTTGATGGTGGTAAGCTACTCTTCGGAAGCAACTCACGTGGAACCTCAATATAATGCTCCCTGTTGGAGTTACCTTCTTGCTCCGAAGGCTTAGACCTTAATCCTGCACGTGTTGTCCCTGCTCAGTGTCTCTGGTCTCTGGTTTGTTTTTTTTTACTTGACCACTATCTCACCTGATGTTAAGTGATGAAGCTTGCTTACCCAGAAGATACCTATTCACTCGCGATTTGAAGACCCCCATATTGTACTTAACAGGAAACACAGACTCAGGCAGGGCATTCCATTCCTTGGTGGTTCGTATGATGAACGCAGAAGCAAATCGCTTCATTCGAGTAAATAGTATATCCACCATAAATCGGTGGCGCCTTTAAGTGTTTCTGGATCTACGATTATAAAATGCGTTAGTGTTCCTGGTGCCTGCTCCTCTTCTCATTGCCGTCTTCAATGAATCCAGGCCATACACAAACAAATTCGGTCAAGTGCGAGTTGACTTGCGCAACGAGGCTTCCACACAAACTTGTCAAAACAAACTTAACTTTGCAGATCGATCCACAGAAGATGCCTAAATACTAATTCTAATTTGAGGTGGGGGCGATACGTCATGCACTGACGTCCCGCTTGGGGTGTATTGTGCAATGCCTAAATACTGTTCATGAACCAACCACAAATAATAAAGTTGTAATAGCATCGACGTCACAGATATATATAAACAAATTGACATCCTAACAAAGTCCTTTGCATATTTGTGGTTATCAGATTGTTTCCACTATCGGTGCTTCAAGACCTCGCTTCTTGCCAAATTTGAACATGAATCTTAAGAGAAAGGACCCCCCATAGGTTTTGATTCCTACTTTACTTATTTACTTCCTCCTTTGTTTGGCCCTATTATTTTCAACACTTGTATATTGCCCGTCCTCACATATGGCTGTCAAACCTGGGCACTCAATAAAACTCATGTTAAGAAACTTGAAACTTGTCAAAACGCTATGGAAAGGAGCATGATGGGAAAGAGACTTTCTGATAGATTAAGAACCATCAATATAAAGAAATTTACTAGAACAAAAGATGTCACAGTAACTATCAGAAAACTCAAATGGAAATGGACAGGACATACCATCAGAGGTAAAGAAAAGTGGTCGAAATCTACAATGCACTGGTACACCAGTCATAGGAAACGGATACGAGGTAGGCCACTAAGAAGATGGGTGGACGAGATAAAAGCTATAGCAGGTGGTGGATGGACAACAATAGCCAATGACAGAGAGAAATGGAAACAGCTGGGGGAGGCCTTTGCCAACAAGAGGCACACAGACAGGTGTCAATAAACCAATAATTAATATAATGTAATTGCAAATAGAATGAAACAAATTAAATATATACATATTAGTAGATAAATTATTAGTATTATATTCAATTAAATTAATGAATGAAATTGTAATCCATATTGTATGTCTGAATAAAGGCTATTATTATTATTGTTTGGCCCTATAGGTGAAGTCGCAAAATATGCGACATAAACGGTTATATCTTTTGATTTCGTTGACTTACAAGCTTGATTTTTTCACAGCCATAAGATGCCATAGACATGAGTATTTGATATTCTTCTTTCAAAATAATAGGCATTGTACCAGTATTCTCCGATATTGCAGTTGCCAATAGGCGGCGGTAACCACTTACCATCAGGTGGGTCGCACGCGTGTTTACTGCTCTATATTTATAGATCGTTTCTAAACGATAAATACCGGCTTCAAAAGCAGCGCTTATCGTTTTTATTAGCAATTTGTGTATACATATCGTTGGAAATACACATCCAGAAACAAAAAAAAAACAGTCGAATTGAGAACCTCCTCCTTTTTTAGGTTGTTGAAAATGACAATGATCACACACAATATGTTGTAATTAACGCCATCCAACGGCGAGTAGGTAAACTAGTTATGTCCTTTCTTTTCTCGATGTTTATTTTAGTTCAATAAACAATTTATAGATGACGCTATCTCAAATTTGTGTTCGTCTGCAAATAGAAGCGGTGATACTAAACAAGACTACTGAATTGTTTCTTGTATATATATCCGTTTGACCGTGAAGAAGTCCCGAACCAACAAACAAATGTACAAACTGACTTTCGCATTTATAATATTGGTGTTAATTTATATAATGCCAAACTATTAGTGTAAATTGAGAACATTTGGCACCTAACATCTTGCTGGAATTAAGCGACCGATTGGTGACATGTCTTTGCTAGGTATTGAGCCAAAGGTTGTATGTCGTAGTAAGCTTTGTAACCAGTATTAAGATTATATTTGCATGGTGGTATGACACTATTTAGTGTCCGCCTGACCAGCTACCACCCTCAAGTTCAAGAAAATCAGTCGCCAAACATCTAATGTGTTCCGGCAGCTATCCTTGAGAGCCAGTTCCCATTTTAGGCCTAGCGTGCTTACCATCTTTGCCGCATCATCACTTACCAACAGGTGAGATAGTGGTCAAACGCTAGCCTATAAGAAATTTAAAAAAAATCTTTAGCCACAATCTTACATCGGGGTGCCTAGTGCGAGTTTTATAGAGTGGTTTACTACGGAGGTTTGTATGGAAATTACAATGTTACCTCACATAAACACTAGATGGCGCTTTAGATTCGTTTACTGTAACGTAATCGAGTAAGTAAACCAATCTTTAAAACTCGTACTAGGCACCCAGATTTTAATTGATTAGAGCAGGGGTTCCCAAACTTATAAGCCAATAATCACGCCTCCCTACTGCTTAAAATTAATATGCTCACGCCTCCCCTCGGCCCTGGGCCCAGCAAGTGGGCTCGCCAAGCAATTGTGAAATAAAATAAGAGTATAATATACAAGGTTATTCCTACTTGATGCGAAACCTGTAAGTAGTTTGTTCAGAATCCGTTACAGAATCGATTCTAATAGCTTTTGAACCATGTCATATTTTTCGTCAATAATGTAAGAAAATGTTGAAAGCTTGGACGCTGTTAGAAGCCGCGCCCCCCTGTAGATGTCTTCGCGCCCCCCACTTTGAAAATCAACGGATTAGAGCTTCTGCTAGACTGGGAACCATAACAGTCGCTCTGTCAGCTATCCAACCGTGAAAAAGTAACATTTAAACACTTTTCGTTGAAGTTAAATAACCGGGCATATGTCGTTTTATTCTGGACGGATACGAAATTTGCCACTATTATACTAATGCGGTGACCACACTACCCTACCGTAATAATTATGGCATTAAATTACTACGAGAAAATTAAAATAGCCATTTTAGCTTGAAGGAACAATAACTCAGGTGGCATTTTTTTCTTGATGGTGGTAAGCTACTATTCGGAAGCAAGTCGCATGGAACGTCAATATAATTAGAGAGTTACCTTCTTGCCTCTTAGACCTTAATCCTGCACCTGCAGTCGGAAACGACGCACTTTCCGACTCCGAATGGGTTTTTGAATGATTGAGAATCAGGGTACTGTTGTCCCTGCTTAGTGTCTGGGTTGTTTTTTATTACCACCTAAATTACCGCGTGAAGTGGTGTGGTTAGAATTTACATAGATATGACACTACTGCAGTCATCTGCAAATTGATTGACATTGTACAATTATGGCCATAAATGGTGGCTACACCTAGGTGTTGTTTTAATTATGGCCATAATTATTGTCATATTACGGTAGTGGTAGTGTGGTCGCAGCATAACATAAAGATCAATGCACACTGATTTGGCAGCGACGCGACTGACGAGGCGATCGGTTTTAATAACAAGACATTATAGACCTTATGAACAATGTTACAAGATATAGAAACGCTTGATAGAATGAACGAGGTGTGGCGCGTCGAGCAGTCTCGCATCCATTTAATTTACATACAGTAGGGCTATTCTGTAAGCTAGTTTACGCATCTCGCAAGCGGTAAGATTTGAATTTCGTAGTACGACTCACCGCGGATTCCGTTTGCAAGATGCGTAAACTATCTTAAAGAATAGCCCTACAGGTCGCGAGATGGCGCGCGTCACCTCGGCTTTACTGATATGAAATTTGCCACTACCACAGAATAATGAATAGTTGTTACTACTAACTAATGCGGCGACCACACTACCGTACCGCAATCATTATGGCAATAAATTACTACCTAATCGACCGCATAAAGTAGTGTGGTTAGACTAGAATTTACCTAGATATGACACTACAGTCATATGCCTGCCCCGAGCCCCTGCACTATGCTGCGCTGAGCTCTGTGCTCGGCTCCGCTCTTCGCGTCGCTGCCAATTCAATGTAACTTGAGCCTAAGTGACACTCGGTTTTAGATTTGACTTATACTTGTGTGGAAATGGAAACGGCAGTGAGACAAGAGACAAAGCCTGAACATAAGAAACTTTAAACATTTATTGATGAAATGTCTTCGTTCAGTGGGTGGATTAATCCTTTCTTCCATGATAATCAATGAGTACCTCTAAATTACGGTTACAGTTAGTAGGGTAGGGAGAAGCTGAAATAAAAAACGTATGACTTCATAATAGTGTTTATTTCATGTCAAATACAGTTTCGTCCAACACATTTACTTACATAGGATATTTGATTATAATAGTAAACATATGTTTAAGAGTGCACGTTATAAACTAGGAGGTAAATCAATATACATTCTTTCACACCTAACATATAGATTTAAAATACGGCCATTTCACCGGTGTTTGATAAAGTTTCAAATAGTAAGTAATCTGTAATATAACGCTACTTAAAGTTATAAGTTTGAAATTAAGTCATCCGTCACAAAACCAAAGTTATCGACATAGCTTATTAAGGATTACCCTACATACGTCAGGAGGAACATCTATAAGTAACGTTATGTCAACAAACAGACGTCAACTATATGGCTCAACTTTATATATTTTTTTCATACTTTCGCTACATTCAACCTACGAGTACAACGATATTCAATACTTAATAATTTCTAACATCTATTGAGAAGTGTATAATTATAAGATTGTTTTCTACCGCCTAAATACAGAATAAATGCTTTTACATACATAAAATCACGCCTTTTCCCGTTGAGGTAGGCAGACTACTTCTTTCCACATGCTACGATCCTGACATACCTCTTTCGCTTCTTCCACTTTCATGAGCGCCTTCATACATGCTCGCCGGTTATAGGTACTTTTGACTGTGCCTTTCTTTAAAATGCTTTAAATTGGCATAAAACTTTGCCTTACTTTAGCGCTTGCCCCCAATTCTTTAAGCTAGTAAATCGCTATACAGCAAGCCTTTCGCTTCTCGCTCGCTAATTTTTTTACAATTACTGATAAAAGTGTATTGACATCGTGTTAGCTGGGCCCCTAGACAAAATCCAATTCCCTGTTACCATTCACACTAACGCAAGTTCAAAATGTATGAAATGACATTTATGTTTCCGCAACAAAGATGTCATTCCCATACATTTTGAACATACGTTAGCGTGAATGGAAACAGGAAATCGGACGTGAATGGGAACAGGAAATTGGATTCTGTCTAGGGGCCCTGGACTTTTTTCGCTATGTCTTAGAATCGGGCACAACGATTCCAATTTAACGATAAAATATCTGTCAATGTTAGTGTTGCATGAAGTACACACACTAATAAATCCTCATTTAAAGTTAAATTACTATAATAACTTAAACTACCTATATGACTACTTACGGCCAACTCACACCGGATCAAGACGCGACGTGGCGCGCAATTTTTAGGAAATTGATATATACAACATGATATACATTTCATTTAGATAATTTGGCAGCGTCGCGTCGCGTCTCGGTGTAAACGGGACCCTAATTTACATTTTACTTGAATATTTGAATCTTTCATTGATAGCGATGCGTCCTGCCATCGCAAACGTTTAGTAGAAGGAGATGCAGATAGACAGTTATTATCTATATGTCATTTCTTATCGACGATTATCGGTCAAAATTCATGTAGAGACTGCCAGCGCCAGCCCAGAATCAATTGTCATACTCAATCACAATCAGCTGAGAATAATACGTAGGTTTTCTGACTAGTGAAACAGATTGTTTACAAGTATATTAACTCTGACATTCACTATTAAGTTATTTAATTTTTAGTGTCAGATTATCTTTTTTTACAATCAGTGGTAACGCAACTGTCAGAATCAGAAACGGAATTGACAGCACAAAAATAACTTTACATTTTACAACATCGACATTTATTATAACATCCACAGATAAATATATGTAAGACTATTTTCACATACAAACATGCATTTATTTTAGTTTTATAATGAGACAAAAGTTTGAGAGATAATCTAGACATTTGAATAAAAGTATATTATGCGGTAAATATGCCCCTTTCAATTTTACCCTCGACTCAAAAAGGGGTGTTATATTATACGTTTTTCGTGTGTAATCTATTTGTGGCATTGTCATCAACGGATGAATCGATTTAGATTTTTTTTTGTTTCAAACAAATGTGAGTTTATTTGGAGTGTTCTTACTATATCTAATATAGGATGATATATTTGATATATTAATAGGATCGTACTGTGGCTTAGTTGGTTACAACGCCTAGGCATATTTTGTTTCACAGAGACGCGGTTTCGAATCCCATCGGTACGATAACATTTTGGATTGTGTGTAACAGAGTATATAAAAGTTAAAATGTAACTGTTATCGTGTGTAGAGTCTGTGCAAAAAGAGAACCGTCGTAGAAATAGAGGGCGCGCGTGTTGATGGTTCTAATTTACTGTTTTAGTTGCGTTGACAACATTGTTGTCATTGACAATACGACTAAAAATGTTTGATACCTTGGTAGGTACCTACTCTTATCATTATCGTTGTACTAGGTAGGTATGTACCTTCCTTCCTTACCTTTTAATGTTAGTTCATCGTAAAGCCACGCCGGTTCTGTCTTTGCACAGACTCTATGGGTTAGTCGTTCGATCTCGTAAGTCTAGTTTATTTGACACGTTTTTGCTGACGCTGTCGGTAGATGTCGTTAGCTGGTGGTGCGACACCTAGATCATCATCATCGGAATCATCTCCGGCCTTCCTGCGGCGTCCTCCCTGGTGACAAAATAAAGTTGAGTAGATATCCTATGTATTATTATACTAGACCTTTGTCCAGCAGTGGGACATTATAGGTTAAGAAAAAAAATATCGTACTAGTACCTACAAATATTAGACATGTAAAAGTTTTGGGTCGAAAACCTATAGGTACTTCCCGTTGACCTAGAATCATGAACTTTGGCAAGAAGCAAGGTCTTGAAGCACTTATTGTTAGTAAATAAAGTTTAATAACAAAAAAAGGGAAAATTTACTATAACAAACATATTATGTGTAAATTGTTAAACACAATCCAAAATTTCATCGTACCGACGGGACTCGAACCCGCACCCCCTGGATTACACGTCCAGGTGCTCTGCCAATTAAGCCACGGTTCGATCCATCGATACGACGAAATTTTGGATTGTGTTTAACAATTTACAAAAAAAATATATAAAGTGTGAGACACTTCAAAGAAACATAATATTTGATTTACGCAGTGCAACATCTCTCGTCGGATTTGAAAACTGTAATGATTTCTTCCGAATGATTAACTTACGTAATGAGTAGTCATAGATGGCGCCACCAATGCATAATTGGGTTAACAAATGCAATACACTAATTTCGTCGTATCGATGGATCGAACCGTGGCTTAATTGGCAGAGCACCTGGACGTGTAATCCGGGGGGTGCGGGTTCGAGTCCCGTCGGTACGATGAAATTTTGGATTGTGTTTAACAATGTACAAAAAAAAAAAAAAAGTGTGTGACAGTTCACAGAAACATAATAACTTATTATGTGTAGTCGGTGCGATACATTTTCTATGGATCGAACTACAAAGTTAAGTTTGTCTTTTAACCTAGTCTGAGAAGTTGGTACGGAAGACTCGATGGGCGAGTTCAACTCGACTTGGCCGGTTTTTTTAGACTGGTATATGACATGACCTACTAAGATACTTCTGACATAGGCGAAGCTGCGGGGCATATATATATTATCGAGTACTACTTTTGAGAGCCCCGATGACATAATGGATAGATGCTGGACTTCTAAGTGAGAGGTCACCGGTTCTAATACTAGCGCGGGTGTTTATCTTCAGATGGCAGGAGCATATCTTATCGATGTTCCGCCTGACTTGCTACCAAAAACTAGCTTACTATCATCAAGGAGAAAATCTGCCGCAATAACCTTACGGAGTTCCGTCAGCGCACAACCCTTGAGAGTCAGAGTATTCTACGCCTAGCGTGTTCTATCTTCGACCGCATCATCGCTTACCGCCAGGTAAGATAGTGGTCAAACGCTAGCCTATAAGGTATATACAATAAAATTACAAAGGCATTAGGACACTTCGGTCGTTTAGAGAACACTTTGCGTCGCTCGTACGCCAAAACTATTGATATTTATAAAAAACCTGCCATATTACAAATTGTAGAATTTTTTTCTTGTTTAATTTCGAAGAATATTTTTTTATCGTATAATGAGGCGGAAAGGAGATATAGTCGAAAAACTGTTTTTAGGCGCCATTTTTTCAAGATGGCTTCGCAAGCGGCAAAGATACGAGGTAGAAAAAGACAGATTAGTAAAGAGCACGTCGAAATCTATAAACTCACAAATTATCAAAACTCTCGGATAACTTTCCAGGGGTGGAAGTCTCTACATTGATAGCGATGCGTCCTGTCATCGCAAACGTCTTATAAAAGGAGATGCAGCTAGACAGTTTGTATCTGCATCTCTTTTCGCACTTTAAACGCACTCCGCTCGAACTCAGAATGTGGACTCTTCGCGCTTGCCGGTGGACAGCGACGATGTTCTGACCCGACTTACTGTTCGAACTCGAGTAGCCGCGCTCTGTACTTTAGTAATTATTGCTCTTAGGTACCAAATGACTGTAATTTATGGAAATCAGACTTTCTCCAACAATTGATATTGTTAAACGTCGTGTAAAAGCTTCCTATCTCTCGTCTTATTTTAACTAATTTTGTCTATCAAGTAATAGTTATTATTATCAATAGGTTTATAATATATATGTATTTCTGTTGGTATAGTATGTAGGTATATAAATATATCATAGTAAGTAGAACTTTGCTTATATAATAAGGATACCATCGCCTCTCATTATATTCAATCCATTCCGAGCATAGTAGTCTGGAAGAGACCGCTGAGAGCGATAAGACCGCCCATTGACATCATTAGAAATAATTTGTTTAGTCTTAAGTTATATCCAGTGGCGTCGCTAGGTAACCAAAGGCCCTGGGGCAAAAAATAAACTAGGGCCCCAACTAAACTATTTTACTACATATAACTATTAACCGTCCAGACTCGCGCGCTAGTTAATTAATTAGTAGCGTTTTATAGTGACGCCGTTGAAGCGCGCCGCGATTCTCATAGGCCCGCCCTGCGTCCAGCGCGAGCTATTGAAACGCGATGTTCGACAGTGCGACTGTGAAACCAGTCTAAGAATACAGGGGAGTTCCCCGCAAGATTCAAACAGACATGTTCGAGACTTGTTGGGAATTCCACTGTATTTTTTTAAATAAGTTGCCATTATTAAAGTCGCGTTCCTGGAATCTGGTTTATTTATATTCCAATTGTGGGAGAATTTTTCACTAGTTCAATTCGAGAGTCCGAAGGGCCCCCCTGAGGCTAGGGGCCCCAGGGAACTGCCCCGTCAGTCCTTCCGGTAGCTACGCCACTGGTTATATCCTTTCTGTAAATGTTGTTTAATAAAGAGTAATCTATCTATCTATCTTATATACCTTGGTGGCCACCGTGGTGATTCCTTCATCATCTACTATCCAGTGCACGGAGCGAGCTAAGTCGAACAGTTTAGTGTCGCAGCCGTTCTCTTGAGTTGGCGCCGGTGCTGTCAAATATATACAAATATATTATATAACACATCAAAAAGCTTACACCCCAACTAGACTGGGGTGTAAGTGGGAGAATGGTGGGCTTAGATGCCAGAGGTACTGAGTTCGATCTCCACCGTGCGCCAATGGATTTTTCGATCGAAAACTTTATGTGCGCTTTTTACAGTGGCCCTCCGGTGAAGGTGAAAAAAATCGAATCGAAACCAACAACCCCCGCATAGTTGTAGGACACTATCTAGTGTCCGCCTGGCCAGCTACCACCCTCAAGTTAGAAAATCTGTCGCGAAACATCTAATGTGTTCCGGCAGCTATCCTTGAGAGCCAGTTCCCATTCAAAGCCTAGCGTGCTTACCAACTTCGACCGCATCATTACTTACCAACAGGTGAGATAGTGGTCAAACACTTGCCTATGTTGCGATTTCCTGGATCATAGACCCTGGAAAATCTGGACGCTGATATTCTGAAAGGCCTGAAGCGGGTGTTCGACTAACGAAGAAAAAAATTGGTTGTCTGTAAAGTTGGCTTACGAACTATATTTTAACGTGACAGCGTCATAACATAATATCGTTTAAAAACTAAAAAAGAACCGACTTCAATGCCGCGCTATTCATTTTTAGTACAAATGTTGAGATGTTTATCTCAATATCTCTGGAGATACTTATCAGACCTCGATAAAATTACCATGGTACCACACTTGGGATATCTCCTTTCGAACAAAAAAAGAATAATCAAAATCGGTTCATAAACGACGAAGTTATCCGCGAACAAA
The DNA here is from genome assembly GCA_954871355.1 of Cabera pusaria. Lineage (NCBI taxonomy): Eukaryota > Metazoa > Arthropoda > Insecta > Lepidoptera > Geometridae > Cabera > Cabera pusaria. The sequence continues at coordinate 4,460,119 of OX940915.1, forward strand.
CATAATATATATATATACGGTCGAATTGAGAAACCTCCTCCTTTTTTTGAAGTCGGTTAAAAACATGAACAGGCCAATCGAGTGGAAGAGAGATAGATGCGGCGCAAGCGTACAATGAGCGTAACGGGACAATGCGCATAACAGGACAATTTTTCGTGCATACAGCCGGCGTTCATCGATATATTAGATGTTGTCACGTCAAAATATCTTTAATATATATATATTTTTATTTAGTACTCACGTTTATCCGGTAGAGAGATTCTGTTGAATAGCGACATCATTGCATCGACAGCAACAAAGGGACCGCGCCAGCAGGACGGCGGCGGGGACAATGTGCACAGATGCGCAGCCGCGGGGGGCATCGGGAACGTGCCGCCTGGGGGACATATCGGAATATTTTATAACACGCTTGTATCAGGCGTCATTCACTCGCGTTTTTTTCCTACTGCGTATCGTGGACGATACAACCAACGACAGTTGTATTGAACGTTATCGACGTTGTAACTAGGTTTAATCTCGCATGTTGTCAGAGAGTGCATGTTCTGTCCGTAGGACTATGATCTGTGCTTGTATCAGCTTCACTTGTAACTAAATGATTAAGACAGTTTAAAAACTAAAATAACAAACTTCCACGCCCCGCGAGTCAGTTTCAGAAGCAAGTTTGAGACGTTTATCGTTATATCTCTGGAGATACTTGTCAGATCTCGATGAAATTACAATGAGACCACCTCGGGAGTATACCTTTTATATATTAAATATTATTAAATAGTATACCTATTCGAACTAATTTTTTTTTTTTTATCGGTTCACAATTAGCGAAAATATCGATGAACATACAAAAAAATACATACAGACGAACATAGAACCTCCTCCTTTTTGGAAGTCGGTTAATAACAAACAGTGTTATAAAATCTTAGAAAACAAATATAATCAAACTTCCAACTGTCGTATCGAAATGAAACTTTGAATATAGCTGGCACTAACAAGAAAATGCAATTTTCTCAAAAACTGATAATTTTCGCAGAACATAATTTGTAATTTACTGTCCATTGAATTGATGGATTGAAGTGTAGTTACTTTGGGTAGCCCATTTACTGTAGTAGTAGGGTAGTTACTATGGGTGGCCCATTTACTGTAGTAGTAGGGTAGTTATTATGGGTGGCTCATTTACTGTAGTAGTAGGGTAGTTACTATGGGTAGCCCATTTACTGTAGTATTAGGGTAGTTACTATGGGTGGCCCATTTACTGAAGTAGTATGGTAGTTACTATCGGTGGCCCATTTACTGTAGTAGTAGGGTAGTTACTATGGGTGGCCCATTTACTGTAGTAGTAGGGTAGTTACTATGGGTGGCCCATTTACTGTAGTAGTAGGGTAGTTACTATAGGTAGCCCATTTACTGTAGTAGTAGGGTAGTTACTATCGGTGGCCCATTTACTGTAGTAGTAGGGTAGTTACTATGTGAAGCCCATTTAATGTAGTAGTAGGATTACTTTGGGTAGCCAATGGATCCATCGATTGTTTTTAGTTTGAACTACATGAAACCCGACACACTGTGTAAAAGAAGTACTTACCAGAAATGGGATGTTCGCCGGGCAGCGGGTTTGATTTAGGTTTGTATGGTATCATCTGATTGGTATCCGGACGAGCAATGTCCTTGTTTGGGTCGTTGTCTCTGCAACAAATACATCAATAAATCAATCATTTTAAATAATATAGCATAAGAAGAATAATAAACATCATATGGATATTAAGCCTGATTTGCTACGAAAAAGTAGCTTACGCCATCAAGGAGAACATCTGCCGCCATAACCTTACGGTGTTCCGGCAGCACACAGCCCTTGAGAGTCAGGATATTCTAGCCCTAGCGTGATGATGATCACCATCATCGATAAAATTGTCGCTTACCACCAGGCGAAATGGTGGTCAAACGCTAGCTTATCCATACTCAAATTATAAAAACGTTTGTTTGGAACTCTTGTTTTCTGTTTGTAACCTAATCACGCCTAAACATGCGATCTGATCTTACTGAAATTTTAGATAGAGATACTTTTATAGCATGAGGATGAACATAGGCTACTAAATTATTGGTGTACGTGAACGAAGTCGCGGGTATCAGCTAAGATAAGATAAGATAGTAAGATAGAATTACAAAAATAAATATCTAATAAGATCGTTTAAAAAACTAAAAGAACTGACTTCAAATGCCGCGCTGTTAATTTCCAGTACCAAGTTTGAGGATATATCTCCATATCTCTGGAGATCAAACAATGATGATTTCGCAGTGTGGGTGATAAATTTCCAGTGAACGGTCTGTAAAGTGATTAACTTACTTATGTCCCAAGATAACGGCGGCAAGTTCCGGCGACACGTTAGCCAGAGGTCCACCCAACGCCCAAGACTTGTTGGACATCGATGCTACCTGCGAACAAGTATAAAATTTATTTTTGTAACTAAAATTATGTGTTTTGTTCTGACAGTAAATATGTTCATATATACTTATATCGTTTATGAATTAAAAATAATACCATAATTACAGACTTTATGCATGTACAACTAAAAGAAAAGAAATTTAAAAAGGTTTATTTTACTACAGATTTCTCACCTAAATAATGCTATAAAATATTTTTGAAGTGAAAAATTATTCAAGCGCGTTGAGCACTTATTGGGTGAACAAAAAGCGTGAAACTAACGTCATCGTCACCGCACGCTTCCTATGAGCTATATGTATACTGCGTATCTCGACAATACAATTCAATTCACAAGTAACTTAGTTTTTTCGCTTCTATCGGCAGTCCCCAAAGACTGCCCCGCATGTTTTTTTTAAATGTTTTAGTGCACTTTAGATTGGCCAAGGAGATTTTAGTTCGATTTTTATAATTGTTTATGGGGAGCGCACTAGAATGCATGCACGGGTTTACTTGCGTATATCATCGCTCCAACTAGCTGGAGGGCGTCCTACAGTACGTTAACCTTTTCAAAACAAAGAGCTGGAGATTTAGTTCAGTGGTATGCCATTGAAGAAGCCTATGTTCAACAGTGGACGAATACTGGCTGTTAAAGATGATGTAACTTACCTCTGTATACCCGATAGACTTGAGCTCGGCGATGGTACAGGGATACAGATCCAGAAACTTGTATCTGTCCACCAGCTGAGCTGTTTCTTTCCCTTCGAACTCTTTGATCTGAGGACAAACAAACACTTTAATTCAAATCTTGATGCTCACACTAGATGGCACTATTTAATTTTTTACAAATCTGTGTTAACTTTAACCTGATTAAGTTAGTAAACTAATGTAAAGAAACTAGCATAGTGCCTTGCACCCTGTAGAAATAGGGTAGTTACTTTGGGTAGCCTATTTACTGTAGTAGTAGTAGGGTAGTTACCATGGGTAGCCCATTTATTGTAGTAGTAGGGTAGTTACTATGGGTAGCCCATTTACTGTAGTATTAGGGTAGTTACTTTGGGTAGCCCATTTATTGTAGTAGTAGGGGAGTTACTTTGGGTAACCCATTTACTGTAGTAATAGAGTATTTACTTTGGGTAGCCCATTTATTTTAGTAGTAGGTAGTTGATTTGGGTGGCCCATTTATTGTAGTAGTAGGGGAGTTACTTTGGGTAGCCCATTTACTGTAGTAGTAGTAGGGTAGCCCATTTATTGTAGTAGTAGGGTAGTTACTATGGGTAGCCCATTTACTATAGTATTAGGGTAGTTACTTTGGGTAGCCCATTTATTGTAGTAGTAGGGGAGTTACTTTGGGTAACCCATTTACTGTAGTAATAGAGTATTTACTTTGGGTAGCCCATTTATTGTAGTAGTAGGTAGTTGATTTGGGTGGCCCATTTATTGTAGTAGTAGGGGAGTTACTTTGGGTAACCCATTTACTGTAGTAATAGAGTATTTACTTTGGGTAGCCCATTTATTGTAGTAGTAGGTAGTTGATTTGGGTGGCCCATTTTATTGTAGTAGTAGGGGAGTTACTTTGAGTAACCCATTTACTGTAGTAATAGAGTATTTACTTTGGGTAGCCCATTTATTGTAGTAGTAGGTAGTTGATTTGGGTGGCCCATTTATTGTAGTAGTAGGGGAGTTACTTTGGGTAACCCATTTACTGTAGTAATAGAGTATTTACTTTGGGTAGCCCATTTATTGTAGTAGTAGGTAGTTGATTTGGGTGGCCCATTTTATTGTAGTAGTAGGTAGTTGATTTGGGTGGCCCATTTTATTGTAGTAGTAGGGGAGTTACTTTGAGTAACCCATTTATTGTAGTAGTAGGTAGTTGATTTGGGTGGCCCATTTATTGTAGTAGTAGGGGAGTTACTTTGGGTAACCCATTTACTGTAGTAATAGAGTATTTACTTTGGGTAGCCCATTTATTGTAGTAGTAGGTAGTTGATTTGGGTGGCCCATTTATTGTAGTAGTAGGGGAGTTACTTTGGGTAACCCATTTACTTTGGGTAGCCCATTTATTGTAATAAGGGTAGTTACTTTTGATAATACGAACTGACGTGCGCCACCGCTTCATGGTGGACATTTCAAATGCTCGAACAAAGCGATTGCTAAGATTATTATAACGCAAACCGTCATGGAATGGAATTCCTTGCCTGCGTCTGTTTCCTAATGGGTACAACCTAAGTACCAAGTAGGGGTGTTCAAGGTGTAAGTGAATATATATATCTTCTAGGCAAGTATGCTACATCGTGGACCACTTTTGTGATGCCTATCGATTGTTTCTAAACTTTCAATTTTTTTAAGACCGTCTATCCTTCAGCGCTTACCTTCTCAAGCACGGCCTGCCTGCGTTTCTCCACCTTGACGATAGAGATGAGGTCTCCGATGTTGGACTCGAACTCCAGGAACCTGTTCCAGATGTCCACAGAGCTGGACGGCACCAGGCTGCCGGATGACAGAACCCGCTCGAACAGCACGCGGGTGTTGTTGTCCTCTGGAATGCAATAATTAAGATAGTTTAAAAACTAAAACAAGCGACTTGCATACCCCGCGAGTCAAGTAGCAAGTTTGAGACGTTTACCGTCATATCTCTGGAGATACTTATCAGATGGAGATCTTGATGAAATTACTATATTTTTTCTTATGTTTTAACATAAGAAAAAATATAGTAATTTCATTTATATATATATATATATATAAATGAAATTACTTATATATATATATATATATATATATATATATATATATATATATATATATAGTAATTACCTTTTAATGTAACAGGACAAGCACGACGCTCGCCTGATGGTAAGCGATGACGTCTACCTATTACAGATACAGTAGCATGCCAAATTCTGAACTGCCAGAATTTTGCATGTCACTGCACTGCGCCTGTTACCTTGAGACATAAAGATGTTGAGTCTCACATGCCCTGTAATTTCACTGAACACCTTGCCATTTGAACCGATAAACATTGCTATTTCACGGCTGAAAATTAATTGGCAAAGTGGTGGTACCGCCCCAGGCGGACAAGCAGAAGTCCTACCACTTTGAAAACTACTGACTACTTGACTTTGGTGATAGTGTTTTAGTAAAAAATACCAACTGTTATTAACCTTTTTGGAAAGCTCAATAAACTAGGAAGTTTTATTAGTAATATGCACGCTTACTGTCATCGTGTTTTTAAGAAACATTACATTATTTAGCACTAATCGCAAAAATTATAAAAACAATAAAAAACGTTATAAGTCATTGTTATTACATTCTTTATTCTTAATTTTATTTAGGATAATTTATTACTTCTTAAGCTTTATCACAAAGTTCCCCACGAATTAAAAAAAAATTAATAACATTTAACCAGCCAATTTTATTTTATTTCGTTAAAAACCTCCAATATTGGGTATTTTTCAAAAAATTGCTAATTTCTAAATATCTCGTAAACTATTAATTTTCGGCCATACATTGTGGGGGCTAAATATGTTGCATTTTAGCCCTTCTATCTGCTCCTGCCGGGAATACGCCGAATTACCAATAACCCTGTATATATTTTATATGATTGTTCGCGGATAACTTCGTCGTTTATGAACCGATTTTGATTATTATTTTTTGTTGGAAAGGAGAAATCCCAAGTGTGGTAACATGGTAATTTTCTCGAGGTCTGATAAGTATCTCTAGAGATATGGAAATAAACACCTCTAACTTTGTACATAAAATTAATAGCGCGACATTTAAAGTCCGTTTTAGCTTTTAAACGATCTTTAATTACATTTTGTCGCGCACTATCCCGTGGCACAGAATACGTAATAGCAATCTCGTGGGTTTCGTGTAAATAATAAACATAAATAAATAGAGAAAAGAAAAGATGCATTTTTGATAAAGCTTCAATTTTTTTGGATATCTTATAGGCTAGCGTTGACCACAATCTTGCCTGGTAGTAAGTGATGATGCGGTCGAAGATGGTGAACACTAGATATAGAATACTCAGACTCTCAAGGGCTGTGTGCTGGCGGAACGCCGCAAGATTATGGCGGCAGATTTTCTCCTAAGCCACTTATTGGTAGCAAGTCAGGCGGAACATCGACATAATACCCTGCTACCACCTGTGAAAGAAAAATAAAACTGACCGTTCAAATGCGACAAGTAGTCGATATAGCACAGCACATATTCAGGGATGTGGGAGAACTTCTTCAGTCCAAGCTCGAAGATACGAAAAGCTATGTTCTTGTCTTTGGAACAGTAGTATTCCATCAAAGCTGCTGCGACGAACACGTGGTAGCGAGATCTGGAAGATGCATAATTTACATACTGTTGTGTCGTCCTATAGTGTACCAGAAATGTCGAGAAAAATAGCGGTGTGACTAATTGGGGTCATAAAAACAGGCACTCAGAAAAATTTGAAAAACAACATCCACCGCTTTGGTATTTCGACTCGAATCAACGTACCTAGTTTTGTTATTAAGTACACAGAGTGAACCTTATTCGTAAGTCTTTCGAGACTAAAGAATACCTCCCCGCACGTAACCATACATACATAAAATCACGCGTTTTTCTCGTTGGGGTGGGCAGAGACTACTTCTTTCCACATGCAACAAAAGTAGCCTGTGGAAAGAAGTAGTCTCTGCATAAATAAGATATTATAAAAATTAAAAAAAACCGGCTTCTATGCCGCGCAAATCAGTTTCAGTAGCAAGTTTGAGACATTTATTTCGTCATATCTCTGGAGATACCTATCAGATCTTGATAAAATTTACCACCTTGGAGATGGCGATGCTTGGTAGATCGATGACGGCGTGAACAGTGAACCTCGCGATCTCACCGCGTGACCTCACTCCCGAGGAAGAGCGACGGATTCGCTTGAAACCTAGGTCGAGAAAATTCGACTAAAGGTACTTAAAATTACTGACGATATATAAAAATAATTTATAGCACAGTGTGACCGAAACCCGCACTTTACGCACGCTTTTCCGTGACTTAAATAGTCGATTATTGTACGACGTTTAGCACCCTCCCTGCGCTCGGGTGCCAACTTCACGCCGTGCAATTATCTTCTATTTGACGGAAAAGCGTAGCAAGCGTAAAGTGCGGGTTTATGTCACACTGACAGTTATAAAATAATATACGATACTCGTGACTTAAGTTGTGTATTATTGCACGGGCTAACTTCACGCCGTGCAATAATAGACAACTTAAGTCACACGTATCGTAATATACTATCATGTAACATACCTAGGATCCTCTCTAGCACGCTTGAACACGGTCCGTGCAGACTTGATGCCCTCGGCACGGCGTGCAAACTTCATGTACTGCACGTACGCGAGTGTGGGCTCTGTATCGGCCATATCTAGATACCGGGTGTATACTAGATGCACCTACGACATACAAACAAATATATATACAGCTAAATTGTAATTACCAATAATGAAGACTGTTTAAAAACTAAAACAACCGACGTCCATGCCCCGCGAGTCAGTTTCAGTAGCAAGTTACACGTTTATCGTCATATCTCTGGAGATACTTATCAGATCTCGATGAAATCACAATGGGACCACCATGGAAATGTATCCTACTGTTTGACCACTATCTCACCTGTTGGTAAGGTATGATGCGGTCGAGGACGGTAGCGGGTGGTAGCTGGCCAGGCGGACACTAGATAGTGTCCTACCACCATGCGAGGGTGAAAAGCGCACATAATTTTTTCAATAGAAAAATCCATTGGTGCACGGCGGGGATTAAACTCGGTATCTCTAGCGTCAAACTACTCCACTGGGATGTATTTGAATCCAGGGGCCTTATTCAGTATGATCAATGAAATAACGCGTTCCTTAACGCGCCACGTTACGTTATTGAAAAATTGTATTCTGTATGCCACATGATAGGTAAATTATACATAACGCGCGCGTTACACGTCCTCATATGTTACGATATTTTGACAGCTCAAAACGCGCTCATAACCTTACCCTACGGCGTTTTAATTGGCATACAGAATACCATAATGCGGAGATAACGTAACACGGCACGGTAAGACTTTAAAATGGCCATACTGAATAAGGCCCCTGTTATATTATCAACTTACCTTATTATAGTTCAGCCGACTCTCTTCGTAATCAGCGTGAGCGAAGTGTAACAGAGTGGAGTGTTTGAGAGGACCGCTCGTCGCTCGCTCGTACACCGCCGCCGCTTCGTCAGAGAACAGACGGGCTGCGTTCGAATCCTGTCACATTGAACAAAAATATTACAATACAATAACTCTTTTATCATGATCAACCGGTGTCCGTCTTATCGCTAACAGCGATCTCTTCCAGGCAACCTTTGAACGGACATGATATTTACGTTGTCTGAGTAGTTGTAAGTATGGAGAGTGGCATGTTTATTAAATATGTGAAAATGTTTGAATTTAATAATGCTAGATTTTTTTTTTTTTAAGATTACTCGGAATGTGGATTTCGCACATTTACTAGTATTCTTGTTAACCCCTCCAACTAAGCTAAATATGCTTGTGTCTGGAGTGGGTTCACGTCAATAGTATTAAATTACTGCTTTAATTTAATAATTTAGAGTTACTATACCGAGTTACGAGACCGACGATTTCCAACCATTTGAAATTTTGACTCAAGGAGATTCCAAATTTGATTTTTGATTCGGCCAAGCACGATTTTTTAGGGTTCCGTAGTCCTGACAAGGAACCCTTCTAGTTTCGTCATGTCCGTCTGTCTGTCTGTCCGAGGCTTTGCTAAGAGACCGTTAATACTAGAAAGCTGTAATTTTGTGGGGGTATGTAAATAAATGACGCCGACAAAGTGCTGAAATAAAATTTTGAATAATATTTTTTTAGGGTAGCTCCCCTATATGAGAAGTGGGGATGAATTTTTTTTTCATCATCTACCCCATCGTGTGGGGTATCATTGAATAGGTCTTTTAAAATGACTTGAGGGTTGCTAATACCATTTTTCGATTCAATGCTCTATTTACGAAATATTAAACTTTAAATTGAAAATTTGTTCCAGTAGGGCGTCCCCCCCCCCCCTCTAAAAGCTAAACTGCTGGCTTGAAAAATCTGGAAAAAATCGTGATAATAGCGCATTTCATGCACTTTAAAGGATAATTATAGCGGTTAAGATAACTTTTTTAGTTTAGCAGAAATAGTCGTTGAACTGTGGATCGGGCTGTGTGTGTCGGATGTGGATGTGGATCGAGCGGGTGTTGGATAATTTTGTACCAAATACAAAATCCTTAGAAAAAATCATTTAAAGTGACAAAGACGGAGTACCTAGTTGCTTGTTTATAACGGGTAAAGACTTGCATTGAATAACATGGCATGGCCTGACACGCACTTGGCCGGTTATTTAATTATTTTTTTTTTAGTTTTATTGTGTATTTTTATATAGCACTTAGAATTGTGTGGAGCTATAAGGAATTAAAAAATAAATAACGTTGAAATTTGAAGTTGAAACTTGTCACAAACTTAATTTATGCCACAGAATATTCGACTATCTGAGGCACAAAGAACCAGATAAATTAACTCCCCTGGTGAGGAATTTATTTCATAATAATACCTACCTAATACCTCTATCTGTCTATTGAAAAATGAAAAAAATATGCTATCAGTGGTATAAACCCTATCTGATCGTGTAACTGAGGAATGAAAAATCGGCCCTAAAAAGTTTATTAACGAATTAAGCTTTAACTGACGTGTGTTTAAAAGAAATAAATATAGTTATTGTATATGGACTAATTGACTGAGAAAAAAAAATTAAAATAAGGGGCGTACAAAGCTAGAAGTAAAACTTCCAAGTTCCAATTTATTTCTCTTCAACATACAACTCCATCTATTGATTTTAGCGGGATTAATGCCCGAATAATAGGGAATACGTCTTCGTAGTTACACCGTTCTACAATAGAGGGCGTTTATATATATAAAATATAACACGCTAACGTTACTTCCGTTGCATTTGGACTGTGACGCTACGTCGCTTCCGTCAAATTTCACTCCAGTGCGCCTGAAAGAAGTGTTACTTAATATTATACTTGTAATAACTGACCCCTTTTTCTTGCAGCAGTTTCGCAGAGTGATCCAAGAACTGAGCCGCTTGATGCCACACATCGGGGTGGTGAGCCAGACACAGTAAACCTGGTAACAATATAAAAACACATGTATTTTATCTAAGTAGAAGAGAAGTAAATTATGGCTATAGGGAATATGCATGTTTTTTTTTATTATTTATATTTTATTTTTTTTATTTTTATTTTTTTTTATTTTTATTATTATATTATTTATTGTATTCTTATTTCACTGATAGTAAAAAATAGTGAATATGATTGTTTAAAAACTAATATAACCGACTTCCATGTCCCGCGAGTCAGTTTCAGTGGCAAGTTTGAGGTGTTTATCGACATATCTCTGGAGATACTTATTAGATCTCGATGAATTACTATGAATGACTATGGTACCACCCTTGGGATGTCTCCTTTCCAACAAAAAAATTATCATCAAAATCGGTTCATAAACAAAGAAGTTATCCTTAAACAGACATTAAAAAAAAATATATATATACAATCGAATTGAGAAACGTCAATTTTTGGAAGTCGGTTAAAAAATTAAATACTTTTTTCTAAAATATCATATAGGCTAGCGTTTGACCACAATCTCACCTGTTGGTAAGTGATGTTGCTATTGAGGATGGCAGCAAGCTAAGCCTAGAATGGGAACTGGCTCTCAAGGATACTGGATAGCTGCCGGAACACATTAAATTTTAGGCGACAGATTTTCTAACTTGAGGGTGGTAGCTGGCCAGGCGGACACTAGATAGTGTACCACCATGCAGACAACAAAAAATGAACATCAGCGTAATTTAGGAGTAGAGATGGCGCAAGAGTAACTTTAATATCAGTCGGAAGAAAATTACGCAAGCTTTTTAATAAACCACCTGAGGCAAACATTTATTTTTATAGTCTAAATAAGCAAGCGTTTCACCAGTATCTCACCTGATGTTAAATGAAGATGTGATCATTTACGACCTACCTTGTTCTATAGCGAACATGACCCGCCTGCAAACGAGCGCAGTGTCTTCGGACCGTAGAGGGTTAGATCTCTCCCAGGATATGTACTTCTTCCATAATTCCACCTGAATTTAACACATTTTTGTAGTTTTTTCACGTAGATATTATGTTTTAATAAGTGCAGCAGTTATATATCTATTAGGGCTGTCCAGACTGTGGGCGCCATCTGTGACTACTATTTAGAAGTAAATCTAAAGTTTCGTAAAGTTAATCTATTAAAAAAAAATCTAAAAAAAAAAAAAACGTAAAGTTTCTTGTATGGGGACCCACTATAATTTTAAACTTTATTCTGTTTCTAGTATTTGTTGTTATAGCGGCAACAGAAGTACATCACTTGTAAAAATTTCAACTGTCCAACTATCACGGTTCATGAGATACAGCCTGGTGACAGACGGACGGACAGACAGACAGACAGACGGACAGCGGAGTCTTAGTAATAGGGTCCCGTTTTACCCTTTGGATACGGAATTTTAAAATGAGTGTTGTAACACTTAAACGTAATATTATTAATACCTGTTTCATCTCCTCTCGGTCGACGTTGGGCGGCGTGGCGGGCATGTTCCTGTTCAACCCCCGAGTCACTGTCTCCAGCTCCTTGGCCACGCGACGAGCGTTCATGTACTCGCGCGAACGCTCCATCGCCATGCGCTCAGCTGCATATTACAATATACATCATAAGTATGGCTGGCAGCGGTTGGAAACAAAGAGCTGAAGATCGAGCTCAGTGGCGTGCCATGGGTGAGGCCTATGTCCAGCAGTGGACGGAAATAGGCTGATGATGATGATGATATTAGAGTATATATATTATATATTCAAATTAGGGTGCCTTATAGGTATCCACGAAAGCCGTTGACACCTTTTGCTCCTCTGTATCGAAGAACTGTGCTAGGACGTAATGCTCCTAGAATATGCTCATTGATAAACGAACTCAGTGATAATTTAGATTTGTATGCAGATTCAAGCCGTGTATTAAAAACCAAGTACTTCAAGCTTTGGCTTGATAGTGCTTAGTCAAATGAGTGTATAATTAGAATAAATGTTTTTAAATCTTAAAATAGTTTTGTTAAAAAGCAGGAGGTGCTGTCATTAAATAAATAGTGAATTTATCAAGTAATGTAGACCTAGTATTAGAATAAGTAATAGAGAAAGTATATATATACAGAGATAACATTAGCGTATGCGAATGAAATAGCTATAGAGATATAACCCGACTAAAATGATGAACACGTGATACATATGCCAGCTAAAGATAAATTGAACAACGTAATTTGGTCGGGTCATACATGACAGAGGGTGAAAGCCAATGGGTGCACTAGAACTTGGTTCCAGTGCTGGAGCCAGTTTGTAAAACCGCATACGCAGAGAAGGATAAAAAATTGTTGTTCATCTCGCTCTCTCATACTAATGATTGTATAGTTTTATCCTTCTCATATTATAATTGTTATTTAAATGCCACATCCACTTAATACTCCATCCACAGAATCTATATATATAAAAGAAAGTCGTGTTAGTTACTACACTTATAACTCAAGAACGGCTAGGCCAATTTTTATGACGTTTGTATTTTTGGAATTGTCTTTGTCAGGAATAGGATAATAAGTATTAAAAACAATGAATAATTGACCAAAAAAAATTATATAAGAAAAAATATTTTGCCAAAATGTTCCTGGGTTTAAAAACTGCCAATCATTTGATGTTCAATTGTTTCTCCCGCCGTATTTTTTTTGTACAATTATGGCTCCACACGATTAGTGTATTTAGCCAGTGTCAAGTATAAAAATTCTTCCCATGTGTGGATAGCATTACAATATTCGGATTATCGGTTATTTTTATTTTATAATCATGGTTCCACACGATTAGTGTATTTAGCCCGTGTCAAGTAGTAAGGCAAGTAAAAATTCTTCAAGTTTTTGTGAATTCAAGTCATGTAGATTTTAAACATGTTAAAAATTGTCAGTAATGATAATTGTTTGACATATTTATTGATTGTCAAATATGCGTGCGTTCAGAAATGTATGCTTACAAGCAACTTAAAAAAGTGTATATTTCCAAAAACCATTTTTACCAATTTTTATTCTATATCTGCATTGCCATAATACATTAATAAACTTAATATCTCTTTTGTATTCATTTATTACGTTCATAAAAGTCTAAAACAAGTTCATCTAAAAGGTAACACGACATTGATTGTTTGTTAGGTAATACGAAGTTCGCCGGGCCAGCTAGTAAGTAATAATGTAACTGTTAATGGATAGCCTTAATAAATAAATATAAATAAATAGCTGATACCCGCGACTTCGTTTACGTACACCAATAATTGTATCACTATAAAACTCTGGACATAAGCCTCTGCTAACCACGCTTTTATTATAAAAACGTTTGTAACTCTGACATTTTGTCTGTTTGTTACATAATCACGCCTAAACGGACGATCCGATCTTACTGAAATTTAACGAGGAGATCATTTATAGCATGAGGATGAACATAGGCTACGTTACTAAATCCTTGGTGTACGTGAACGAAGTCGCGGGTATCAGCTAGTATTACATATATCTCCTATAGGCAATAAAGTATCTAAAGTCCCCGTCACGAGAAGCTATAAATTATGAAAACAAACATCTTTTACTAAGTAAACATTTTATACTGCGAGATAATAATAAATTGACCATATTCAATCGACATGAAATATAGACGGGTTATATGAAAGTAACAACCTATTTAATTTAGTCGGATCATATTTTAACGACGCAAAGCGCTATCGTTTGTGTTTCTTGGTACCGGACGCAGGGATTGTAAACTATCGGGACGCCATTTTGAAATAAACGCGTCATTCGAGTTTCGAGTTTATTTTCACAAATTCATTTTTTTTGTTGGTCCAAATGTTGTGAACTCCTGAACACTTGTTTACATAATTTATAGCTTCTAGTGACGGGGACTATAGTACTTGTCAAATTTCAGTAATATCGGATAGTCCGTTTAGGCGTGATTAGATAACAAGCAGACAGTGACAGAGTTACAAACTTTTTATAATATTAGTAAGGATGTAAGACCTTGCTTCTTACCAAAATTCATGATTTTAGGTCAACGGGAAGTACCTTAAGTTTCCCTTGTGAAATCGCAGAATATGCGAAAACATGCAACATAAACGATCATATCTTTTGATAGCGTTGACTTACAAGTTTATTTTTTCACAGCTGAAAGATACCGTAGACCCGAGTATTTGATATAAGTTTCAACTAGATACCTCTACACGTTCCTGAGAAAAAGGGTCTTGACAGACGGACGGACAGATGGACAACAAAGTGGTCTTAAAAGGATCTCTTTTTAGGGTTCGGTATCGGCCGAATGGCAAAAAACGGAACCCTTTAATATTCGTCATGTCTGTCTGTCCGTCCGTCCGTATTTCACAGCCACTTTATTCCGAAACTATTAAGACTACACAATTGTAAGTTGGTAGGTATTTTCCTTTGGAGGTACGGAACCCTAAAAAAGTATGCCGAGGCAGATAGTTACCTACCAAAGACTCCAAATACTACTTTAAAGTACTTACCAATAATAGTGTTGATGCTTTGCTCAAAAGCGATATAATCTTTCCACAAGATCTCTATACCGATGATAGGTGTGATTACCGCTCTCTGGTATACCTGCAAGCGACGGAAAACATCCATTGTTGAGAGGCACAGGAGTGCAATGGAGGAATGGTCAGCTTTGACACCAGTACCAGGCCTCCCTCACTAGCCGTAGCTACTGCGATTTATACCTAAACTTACGTCAACGGCGGCGGTACTATCTGCCAGTCGGTTGTCACTGCTCACGCGCGCGCAACGTATATTATTATTCAAATGACAGGATAACTGCGCATTCGTATTCTATATTAGAAACTATTTAAGTTTTTATAGTAATTTTGCGGGTTTGACAAAAAACAAGCATAACATGTTTCATTTTTTTATGCTACCGATACTAAAATGACAAAACGGCGTGAAATTCACTTTCTCGACTTCAAATTCGACTCTTAGTTAGGAATTTTAATGTTATTTTGTGAGGTAAATAAAAAGAATTCGTAGACTTTTTATTTTATTTCAATGAGTCAACCCTTTACTGTATCAGGTGCGCGCCAGTACATCGCGCGCTGAACGAAGTAATAACAACGCTAGGTCGAGCGCCTTAAACACATTTTTGCGTGTATTGTCTGAAATAAACGTTGGTATTGTGTTTTTTGTAGGAGAGTGAAGTATCTGTTACGTAGTAACTATTATATAATCTGTGCCAGTACCCTCCTTAGTACGAGTTTTCGTCGTAAACGCTTTTGACAGATATCACATTAGTTTTCGACGTATTGTGGCTCCCTGATTGGTATACATTTAGTGAGGTGTGAAAACAACTAGTGGCGCTGTACTGTTTTTCATACAAAATTTGTTCGTTAAATACTATATCGAGTATTGAACTATTGGTATGAAAACTCGTACTAAGGGTACACACAAGGGTACAGACACAACTACTGATATTAAGTAACATTAGTAGTAATTTATTTTACAAACTACCCTCAATTTGTATGAAAGTTCTAATCAATGTGAAAACACTTTTTTTAAACGAATGATTAGAGATTTACTACGATAATATGACCCGCCCCTCCAAAATTCAAAACGTTTGAAAGTATTTACAACGCACCACCACGCATGTGTGCGTACTGGTACTGCCGGCCTGCTACCGAAGACGAATAATTACAACTACATCAAACTCTTTCGTATGGAACACACATTAAAACAGTAATTTGGAGGTTTTTTTTTGTTTTCGCAGTAAATCTCTACCTACTAGCTGTGTTGGCGGTTTTACCCGCGTAGACATCGTTCCCGTGGGAATATCGGGATAAATAGTACCCTATGAGTTATTCCAAGGTCTAGGATATCTACATACCACATTTCAGCTCAATCGGTTGAGTAGTTTTTAACCGCCTTCACAAAAAAGGAGGAGGTTCTCAATTCGTCGGAACCTTTTTTTAATTTAGGTATGTTCACCGATTACTCGAAGATGTCTGAACCGATTTGGAAAATTCTTTTTTGTTTCAAAGGGTACCCTTCCCAGGTGGTCCCATTTAAATTTTAACGAAATCGGCGGAGCAGTTTTGAATATATCAACATTTGTATTACGACGCATTTACTTATCTCGACGACTTACTACTCACTACTGGCACAGATTATGTAATAGTTACTTCGTCTACTGGCAACTTTGACTAGCGCGACTTTGAAGTCGGTTCTTTTAGTTTTTTAAACGATCTTAAATTATAGCGTGAAGAAGTAAGATTGTAACTTTTAAGTATACAGGTGTTTTTCAATTTTTCAAGTGGGCGTGGACGGCTAAAACCACGAAGAATAGCTAAAAATACTCAAAGGAGTCTTCTTCGGCCCGATTTTGATGAATACTAAAACTGCATCATTGGATTTTTGAAAAATCAACATTCCTAGCCAGGAATCGACAGCGTTGGTTTTGAAAAGAAAAAAAAACACCCAGCATTATTACACCATTCGATATAGTGTCGCTAATAAGGAACGAATTATGGGAAGTAATTATATGGCTATAATGATAAATATATACAACTTAAAATTAAGTTGCATAATGTTTGACATTAATTTCAATATTGACATTCATGAATTAGTTTATTATAATTTTGACATTGACATCGACATTTTACTGTAAACATTAATATTTGATTGATTGAACATTTTTTTAATTTTATATATTTTATTTCATTTTGTAATATAATTACTGTAGTAAAATTAATTTTGTTTAGTATAATAATATTGAGTGATTGTTTTGAATTAGTACATAAAAATAACTACATAATATCGCTTAAAAACTAAAAAACAACCGACTTCAATGCCGCGCTATTCATTTTCAGTACCAATTTGGAGATGTTTATCTCAATATCTCTGGAGATACTTATCATACCTCGATAAAATTACCATGGTACCACACTTAAAAAGAACAGAAAGATTTGCACACCCGAAAGGGTAGAGTAAGTGAAACTATGTAATTAGATAAGTACCTTGTATTACCTTGTTCTAAAGCAAATAAATTATTTGATTGACCTTTTATTGGATTTTCACGGAGATATTGTAGACTTTTATCAATCACTAAAACTAAAAAAAAAAAACTTAAAAAAGTACTAAAATATTACTGAAATCAAAATGACAGTTAATGACCATTTTTGACCGTAAAATACAGTCAGTCAAATGTTGTCACTTTAAAAAATTTCAACCGACTTCCAAAAAAAGGAGGTTCTCAATTTGTCTGTATGTATTTTTTTTATATGTATGTATGTATGTTACGCGATTACTCCGTCAATTGTGAACCGATTCGAATGATTCATATTTTAATCAGTAGGGTATATTTCCGAGGTGGTCCCATTGTAATTTCATCGAGATCTGATAAGTATCTCCAGAGATATGACGATAAACGTCTCAATCTTGCTACTGAAATTGACTCGCGGGGCCGCATGGAAGTCGGTTGTTTTAGTTTTTAAACTATCTTAATTATCAACACAATAATCTTACCTTCCTAACAGCTGAAATCTTTTGGTTCTCCGCATAGGAACCGACGGCGTCGACACTTTTCAGAAACGTCACGTAATCATTCCAAATCGGGTACGCGTGAATATCCAGGCCAATTTTTTCCAGGGCAAAGTCGTACGCTTGCGCCATTTTCTCCCTGTGGAATTTCATCATTTTGTACTCAGGCAACATCTATTTTGTAAAGTAGAAACCCCTAACTTAGAAAGTTTTCGTTACAGTCATATCAAGGCTATTTTAGCACAGTTGGTAAGAGCATTATTACTTTAATGTTCAGCCTGACTTGCTACCTTATCACCATCAAGGAGAAAACTCGACAATTAGTTTATCGATATCTGACGTATAGACGACACTATTTTACGATAGTGGGAGAGAACGAGACAGAGACATAAATAACTAAACAGAACAGTAGGGCTATTCTGTAAGCTATCTCGGAAGCGGATTCCGCGGTGAGATTTGGATTTCGTATTACGAACGTGATACGATTGAATTTCGTAGTACGAAATTCGAATCTCAGCGCGGATTCCGCTGTCGAGATAGCTTACAGAATAGCCTAGCAGATCAGGGATAAATAACTGTGACTAACATTACTAATGGTCGGTTTATTGAGAGTTTATCTACTCAATTGTAGCGTTATTGAATAGAAAACTCTCAATAAATGTACTCAGAAACCGGCCATAAGTGGTTTTACAGTGACGCTTTCACCAGCGCGGTTGGTAAGCGTCGCGGGCCACGAGCTTTGTGTCTCTGTCAATCACAGTCGTGACGAGAGAGAGCGGCCGAATTGCCGTCAGCGCGGGCCATCCACGCGAGTCTAGACTATTGACTTGACTTGACATTGCCGCTTCTCCAACGCGTATCCGAAGAAAATCCATACGTCAAACTTATAAATATGTTTTCAAATCTACCTACATAAATCTCATCGTCAGCCTATACTTGTCCACTGCTGGACATAGGCCTCTCCAACTGCACGCCACTGAGCACAAATAAAAACACATAAATCTAACCACTAAGAATTTTTATTATATAAAAACGTCAATTTCTCACAATTGATTCAACTTCAACGTTCGACAGTCAACAAGTCTGCATTGTAAATTATTAACCAAAGCAATATATATAAAAATATACGAAATTTACTATATTTTACGGGTTTCAGTTAATCCAAGGAACTCGCAGTGTCTCTATAATAGACATAAAGTTTTTTTGGGCGACGAGGACGGGATCAAAACATCACATAACTAAAGTCATAGGCAATAGTCATCCTACTTTTGAAAGAGCGGACCCTTGTGTCCGATGTCTTTCAACCCCTCCGATCTTCAAACCCCTACTCCAGGACACTATCTTATTGGAAGGCCGTTGACTTCGTTCCTGTCGCCAGTACTACACGACGTGGATTGTTGGCAGAAGAAATATATTTCCTAGTTGCAGGAGCGACATAAATTTCCTGTCACGGTCGCCAAAAAAACTTTATGTCTATTATAGAGACACCGCGAGTTCCTTGGATTAAGTAAAACCCGTAAAATATAGTAAATGTCGTATATTGCTTTGGTTTGTTAATTTACAATGCAGACTTGTTGACTGTCAAACGTTGAAGTTAGAACCACAGAGTACTTAATCACTACTATTAACATAGTAGTGATTAAGTACTCTGTGAATTAACTAACGTTAGAACCAATTGTGAGAAATTGTTAGTGGGTAGATTTCAAAACAAATATTTATAAAAGTTTGACGTATGGATTTTCTTCGGATACGCGTTGGAGAATCGGTAATGTCAAGCCGTGACAACTATGTAATGACCCTAAAGACGCAAAGCTCGTGGCCCGCGACGCTTAACAATCGCGCTGGTGAAACCGTCACTGTAAAACCTTATTAACAGTGTTTTTAACTAACTTCACAAATAGCAGGAGATTCTCAATTCGTCGGTTTTTTTTCTTCTATGCATGTCCACCGATTACTCGAAGATCACTGAACCGATTTGGAAAATTCTTTTTTGTTTCAAAGGGCACCCTTCCCAGGTGGTCCCATTTAAATTTTAACAAAATCTGTCGAGCGGTATTTAATATATCAACATTTGTATTACGATACATTTATATACCTCGATGACATGCTACTGACTACTGGCTACTTTGACTAGCGCGACGTTTTAAGTCGGGTCTTTTAGTTTTTTAAACGATCTTAAATGATTCTAGTTGTTTTCACCCAAGGGGAAGTCTATGGGATTTGTGGTATGTGTGATAGAGATAGAGATACTTACTTGTAAGTGGGCAGCATGCACTTGGTCTCCTTCACGTAGTTGAGGTACAGTCTCCACAGCTCGATGTTCAGGATCTTCATCAGACAACGCTGGAACAACTGGCCAGGGCAGGTACATCGATATAAAATAGGTACAAATTATTTATGTTATACTAGCCGATACCGACTTCGTTCACGTGCACCAAGAATTGTATCACTGTAAAGCTCTGCCTATCAACATATGTGTGATCTGTGTTATTTAAGTAATGTGCAAACATCATATATTTTTTCATGATATAAGGTAACAGGGCAAGCACGAGGCTCGCCTGATGGTAAGCAATGACGTCTACCTATTGCCACAATTTGGCATGTCACTGCACTGCGCCTGTTACCATGAGACATAAAGATGTTGAGTCTCACATGCCCTGTAATTTCACTGGACACCTTGCCATTTCAACCGAAAAACCATTTCTATTTCACGGCTGCAAATGAATTGGCAGAGTGATGGTACCGCCCCAGGCCGAATAGCAGAGGTCTTACCACCACATTACATTTCATTTTCATAAAAAGTAGCTATGTTCATCGTCATACTATAAATTATCTCCTTGTTAAATTTCAGTAAGATCAGATCATCCGTTTAGGTGTGATTAGGTAATAAAACATACAAAGTGATAGAGTTATAAACGTTTTTATAATATTAGTCTGGATATATTACGCTCGCTTCGCTCATGCACCTGATAGCTTGACAAGCAAGACACTACGAATTTTGTAACATAACCAAGTTATAAACACATACAACACAATATAATGGTAGACTGTAAGTGCTTGTTGTTAATATCCTCATTTGTTGGAATGCATTTCTGCAATGAATCTAAGTTTATTTCCCGAGTAAAAACTTATGTAATTAACTAAACCTTTTTTTACTTTAACCTTAATAACGAAAAACATGGTAAATACCTCGTAAATTATTGTAGTGTCCGTCAGTCCGTAGTGTGACAATGAAAACTTAAAAACCTATATTTTCTTGATCATCTTCTGTATTTTTGATATACATCATTATATTTTTACCAATAATTATTATCGCTTCGCTCACGCCTTTTATACAACGTAACCCTAAAATGTAAAACATTCTCAAATATACTTTTTCGCTCGCTCTCGCTAACGCCCAATTGATTTAATTCGTCAATCATATAATATTAGTAAAAATCTTAGTGCTAGAGTTCTTATTTAATATCTATCTCTATATATTTACAATGATAATCCAGACAAATAAAAACATTGGTTGTGTATTTGCAACAGAATCGTACATTTTAACATTTTGCAAAATTATCAGTATGTTCTGCAAAACTGTACTCCAATAAATTGAATTGTTTAAACCTGTCAAGTCAATTTATTACACTTAAGTACAGTAAAAATGTATCTTGATTATCAGTGAAAAATAATCATAATATTTGTACTATTATTAAACACTTACCTGAGTTTCCTTTTCAAAAAGTAGGCCACTTTTACTTTTTGTAGACATCCGTTTCCATATGTACTTCCATGTTATTGAAGTAAATACCTATTTTTTCTTACTGAAGACTTATTATTTTAAGTCATTTAATAATTACTATTCTTATATTATTAATAATGACTTGACTGACTTGAGGTTATGTTGTTATTTTGGTCTACATTATAAAAATACATAAGAAAATTCAATAAATAATAATGAATCTTAATGAGTTTCTTAAACTATGACTTAATATTATATTATTATTAATGACATTAATAATACTCATCTATTAATATATGACATTTATTGTTATATGTCATCTGTTTTCCAAGAAAATTATAATGTATTCGTAATATTTTATTATTATATTTTATTATGCAAAAAGATACACATAAAAAATCTAAACATAATTGAATAATAAATACTATCGATATTTCTGTGTATTTTCTTCATTAAAGTTTTTATTATATTTATTATTTATGTATCATTCAGTATACAAAAAGATGTACACATAAAAAATCTAAACATAATTGAATAATAAATACTATCGATATTTCTGTGTATTTTCTTCATTAAAGTTTTTATTATATTTATTATTTATGTATCATTCAGTATACAAAAAGATGTACACATAAAAAATCTAAACATAATTGAATAATAAACACTATCGATATTTCTGTGTATTTTCTTCATTAAAGTTTTTATTATATTTATTATTTATGTATCATTCAGTATACAAAAAGATGTACACATAAAAAATCTAAACATAATTGAATAATAAATACTATCGATATTTCTGTGTATTTTCTTCATTAAAGTTTTTATTATATTTATTATTTATGTATCATTCAGTATACAAAAAGATGTACACATAAAAAATCTAAACATAATTGAATAATAAATACTATCGATATTTTTGTGTATTTTCTTCATTAAAGTTTTTATTATATTTATTATTTATGTATCATTCAGTATACAAAAAGATGTACACATAAAAAATCTAAACATAATTGAATAATAAACACTATCGATATTTCTGTGTATTTTCTTCATTAAAGTTTTTATTATATTTATTATTTATGTATCATTCAGTATACAAAAAGATGTACACATAAAAAATCTAAACATAATTGAATAATAAATACTATCGATATTTCTGTGTATTTTCTTCATTAAAGTTTTTATTATATTTATTATTTATGTATCATTCAGTATACAAAAAGATGTACACATAAAAAATCTAAACATAATTAAATAATATGAATGTTCAATTATTAAGGTTCAATAATATGATGTAATTTGAAATAAGACTAACACTATAATTTTAGGTTGTGAGCTTCTATGCAATTCTATGCAACCAAATATGTGAAATAAATGATTTATTCATAATATTATCAATATTTCTGTGTATTTTCTTCATAATTTTTTTTTATTGTGTCCTGGAATTTTTCAATCAAAATTTCACCCACTTCCACAAAATTTGGCATCAACATTGGTTCTTGTGACAATGTACCAAAACATTTTTTTTTATTGATCGTATAATTTAAAGTGAAGCTAAATATGTATGCTTATTAATAAAATAATAATATATTTTGATGAGGAAAAAAATTATTATATGTAAGGGGTTACAATTCGGAAGTGAGCTTCTTGGCAATTTTATTATAATAACATATATGCTAATATTATTATGAAATTATTTAATTATATAAAAAATGTGCCTCAGGGAGATTTTTTTAAATGTTAGTAATGTTAACATAACTTTCAAATAATTAAAGAAGTTAAATCCGAATTTGGGACATCATGTAATCAGCAAGAAAATGCAGTGCTGGATATGTTTTATATGATTTGCATGGATATGGATATGGTTTGCATTTAAAAAGTTTTGTGATTTATAATTTATTGGTATTGGTAACTTTTCAGTTTATTGATCTGTGTGTAACTCTGTAGTACTTGTATATTACAGGAAATATAAACAATAAAAAATTTAGGAATTTGCAGTTTCTTGCGGATTTCTAGAATTCATGTTTAAACTTATGAAGAAACATAAAGGTTTAAAATAAATGTATTATGCATAATTCTCAAAGTATGTTTTTTTGAATATCGTAGTATCTAAACGATACTATTAGAAGTTTGTCATGTCTGTCTGTCTGTCTGTCCATCCATCTAAATACTTTAAAGCCTTCATACTTCTACAGTTATAATTTTAATTATTTTGGTATATTGATAAAAAAATTATAAAATGTAATTAGGAAAAGAAAGTCTGTAATATAATAAGATTTATATGTATTGCCAGTATAAAATATAACAAATTTGCCAAAGAAATTCACCTCCAACTTGTCTGAACACAGCAACCCTATCCGAAAAAAAAGATATCTTTGCCATAGTGTTTATAATTTATTTCTTATATCTATGACTACACAGACATAGACTCAGTCTTTTTTATCACAGTTAACTTAAACTAATCTCACTAACGTTTAAATACTGACCTTTTCCACTTTTTCAAAACTCCTTGCCTTCATCTGAAATTTTAGAAATATTGATATATTAATTTAAATTTTAAAATTTTCAACCGATACCAAAAAGGAGGAGGTTCTCAATTTGTTTGGATGTATTTTACCCGATAACTCCAACAATTATTGTGATATTATTTTAATGTTTCTTTTTTTTTATTGGCAGGGTTCATCTCCAAGGTCCATTTAAATTTTATCAAGATCTAATAAGTATCTCCAGAGATATGGCGATAAACATATATCGAAATACAAACACGATTTTAGTACCATTAGTGCAATCACTACCCCTAACCCAGACTTTGTCAAAGCTAGAAAGAAAGTTAAGTGTTGCAATAAGTGGATTGCACTAGTTTTCCTGCGCCTTATCTCAATGCCATTTTCAATTGAAAGGCAATTATATGCACCACTTATCATCAGGTGAGATATTTGTCAAGAGCTTGTCTGCCAACGAACTAAGAAAAACGCTATAAAGAGACCAAAGCCTAAATAACTTAACTGGTACAGTAGGGCCCGATAATCCAAACCCAAACGAATCCGAATGCCTCTATAATCCGAACGACCCCCTGCCCCCGTGTCTCTGCTGTTTCTAAGTAACTCGCTATGGCACACTTGTATTTTAGTGCCGAATTAAACTTTTTAGATGTTACATGTATCATACTTAAATGCTCCGCGCACCATTCCGCCATTTGTAACATTTTGTAACGATTAAAACATAGTTTCCATAGTGAAACGTTTGTTGTTTTTCCTAAAATGTCTGCATAATATAATCCAATAGCTGGGTACATTTGAACAGGGTATACATTTTGGGCATTCAGATTATTGAGGGGCCTCAATATTCTAAACGCCTGAATTACTGTAATGATAATTTATTTTTATTTTCATTCAACCTATATTGTCCCACAGCTAGGCAAAGGTCCATCTTATTCCAATTCTCTTAAAACTGATCATTTTACAAAATTCATTCTTAAGTAGAGTAGGGCACTCTCAGACTAGGAGTAGCAATGGTCTTCGTAAAGTGGTTACTGGCAAGCAATTGGAGAGGCATATGTCCAGCAAGGGACTAACAGGCTGATGATGATGAGAAGTATAACCCACCTCCTGCTCAATATAGATCTTCCAAAACCGTCCCGTTGTAGGAAAAGCTGTGACAAGCTTTTCATACATTGAACGAACATCATCAATTGGGCGTGTCTGAGCTTCTCGGATGAGCAGCGACCATGAGTCAACATCGTAGACGTTTGCTTCGACTGCCCGTTGTGCTCGCATGAGCCTTTCATTGCCCCAGTCCTGCAAATACATTACAGGTAAGATATTTGTTTCGTGTTAGTATAAATTTGCTTAAACTTTTTTGTGGGTATTGTGTTGTAACTCTGGATGTCTAATAAATACACCGGAATATGAATTCAGCTTCTTTATTCGCCATTATCTCGATCTTAACTAACTTTCTATCTCTATGTAGGTAGATCAACAACAAATATCGGAAGTTTATTACGGATTTATTTATCTATTTACAAGTATATATATAAATTCTATATAATGCTTACATACATGAACTTTTGATGTATACCATATCATCACATAAAACAGCATGTATTTAACACACCAATTTCTTTAGTACCTAATCTTACAACTTACTATATACTCTAACCATCAATTTAACACATAAACATCCTTTCACATAGTTAATTGTGTAATCTGATTTTCATTTCCATTCTTGTGGTGGAGGAATAATAATCTCATTATAATTTTCCTTGTGTTCTTTTTCATTTTCATCTTCGTTTATGAGTCTGTCTTCCTTTATCTCTTTTTCCCATTTACTTCTCTCATCTCCATGTTCATTGTAATTCCCAGGTACACACCGCATGTGCGGGATCCACAGTAGTTCGTTTACATGTTTCCGATAGCTTCTATCAGTCATGCTCTCTATCTCGTAACACCTTGGTGACATATCTGTAATCATCGCTCTTTCCCATTGCTTATCTATATTGTACAGTCTCATTTGAACATCATCACCTATTTGAGATTCCTTTTCATTATGGCATCTTCTCCCTTTTTCATTTCCTTTGTAAAGATATGCTCCGTCTGCTTCAATTTCACCCGCTAAACCATTCAAAATTTCATTCAGCCTTCCAATGATTTCCGTTACACTCTCTGCATGTTGCTTAATGTAATATTTGCATATTGCTATATTGTCAAGCATACCTGTACCGCTTTCCCCAATGATCTGGTTTGGATAAAACTTTATTTCTTCTTGCCCAGGGAAAGTTAGCAATCTGGCTACCGTCCATTCCCTTTCTTCCTTGAAATCTAGCTGAGTGTTTGATTTATTGAATTGGTCTCTCGGCTCTTCTAACAGTTCTGGTGACTGGTAGATAGATCCAATATTTTGTATTAACCACGTTCAACCTAGTACTGGAGAACCTATTCCGCAGCTCACTACCAGTGGCAAATCTACACATTTACTGCGGCATACTACCATCACTGTGATTTGTACTTTTACTCTCACTTCTTTATTTGTCCATGTTACAATCTTTTTAGAACAAGGGTACAGCTTTGAAGACGATGTTCGTAGCATCTGTTCATAGAGGTAATGTGGTATGATGGAGCATGCTGATCCAGAGTCCACTTCCATATTCATAGATACTCTGTTCACCCTCACCGCTGCTATGATTGGTCCAGCTTCACTGCCGATTTTTGCATCACCTCCCTCGCCTAAATGATGAAGCCCAATAACATCCTCTTCATCTTCCTTATTAGTGTCTGATTTACATGAGCACTCATTACATATATTCACTGTAGAGCTTATTGTGTTTGTGCATGCTGCCTTAATATGCCCTTTCTTATGGAACTGATAATATGTAGTGTTCCTCAGTCGACATTGTACATCACCATGATTTCTTGCACAATGTCTACATGTACCTTTTGTTATTGAGTTATGGATCGCATTAACCTCCATCAGCTCACACTCAACATTTCTTTCTTGTGTGACATCACGATGGTCACTCGCTGAACTATCACCTGAACACATTCCGGCTTGTATTGATTCAAAATTAAGCGCTTGCTGCACCACCACATTATACGATAATCCCTCACTCTTGATTTTTAACAGTTCTCTTTTTAGATTCATATCTCTGGCTCCCAAAATGATTTGTTCCACCATTCTTCTATGTATTTCTTTAAACTCACAGCGAGAACTAATATCATGAAGAGCCGCTATAAAGTTTGTCATCGATTCACTTTCGCCTTGTCGCCGATTGTAGAACTTCTCCACTTCTAAAATTGGGTGTGGCTTGGGGGTGAAAAACTTGTTAAGGGTATCGATCATTTCTTCAAGCTTGGTCTTGCTTGGTTTCTGTGGTGATAACAATGACACTATCAAGGCGTAAGCCTCTTTCCTACACTGAGATAAGAACAGAGCCCTTTTCTGCATGCTATATGTGACGCCGGCGGCTTCCAATGCGAAGTCTAATTACTCGCGGTAGTTCTCCCACACATAGTTTTTGGGATCGAATTTTCCGGGCAAAACCAAACTTCCGATGTTTACTGCCGCCATTCTTGTTGTACCAATATCGTGTTCTAACTCTGGATGTCTAATAAATACACCGGAATATAAATTCAGCCTATATTTGCCATTATCTCGATCTTAACTAACTTTCTATCTCTATGTAGGTAGATAAACAACAAATATCGGAAGTTCAAAACTATATTATTATTATTTTCTATACATTACAGTGGGTATTACATTATATTCTAGAAGATGAATTCAAAACCTGTAGGTTATTACCCCCAGGGGAAGGGGTAAAATAGTTTTTAACCCCTCTTTAGGTAACAAAAAAGCAAGTGAAAATTATGTAGTATGCCACAGCACAGCTACACTGCCCTGCGCGCCTTCCTAAAAGCTAGGAGTTACCGAGACTTCTGGCTTATGTAGACTTTTTATTGACTGATAATTAATGAAGCCTATTAGAAATTACATGTACTGTATGTATTTATTTCTGACAGTCTTCAGTTTAATCTGTATTCAATTCATCTTGATCATTAATCACTAGAAATACAATACTTACTACATTTATATTTAGATAAAGTTTCTAAAGGAATATGGAATTGAATGATAACAATACATGTACAGTACGCGCCTAGACAAAAAGTATAAAGAAGAGGTTCCCAAGATATGCCTAGTTTGGGACCCGCCACTAAAGGTCGAAGAAGAAGGAGGCTTCTCAATTCGACTGGATATGTTTTTTTTTTGTTAATGTTTGTTCGTGGATAACTTCGTCGTTTATGAACCGATTTTGATTATTTATTTTTTTGTTGGAAAAGAGATATCCCAAGTGTGGTACCATGGTAATTTTATCGAGGTCTGATAAGTATCTCCAGAGATATGGAGATAAACGCCTATAATTGGTACTAAAAATTAATAGCGCAGCATTGAAGTCAGTTCTTTTTAGTTTTTTAAACGATCTTATTGTGTAAGCTATTGTAATTTCTTCTATGTAATTGGTTTTGCATGCATCTTTATGTAAATTGTTTACCTGTGATCACATTATGTTCAAAACAAGTTGATCACTTAGTTTCAAGGCTCGGATAACAAGGTTAAAAAGGTTAGAAATGCCGAATGGCTGTTCTAGAATATTGGCCTAGTAGCTTGGCTAACTGTGTAATTAGTTAACTAAATACCTACTATTAAATAGAAGCTACTAGCTGGTAGTTTTGCAATCTTGATTAGCAATGTAGTACTTGTAGTAAGTAAGTGTTTATCAAATATTTCCGTATCGATAAGTACTCTGTAATATGCATAGCAGGGACTCTAATAATCTAACAGCAAAATTGAAATAGCATTACTTACGATTTCAGTGTTTTCCGGTGTCTCTTCCGTACCGGACATTTTGTGGTGCTGGTTTTTTGTTGAAGTTGGCCAAGATGTAAGATGTCACCACAAATTATATCCTGTAATTTTAGACTAACTGAGAATGTAATGACGAAGTTTTCATATGATTGTAGCGAGATTGGAACTAGCGAGACAAAAAGCCATACAAATCAATAATAATTTAACCTGCGAAATGCAAATTTCACCGTACCGTACGAATCACAGATTACTATATGTGTCAGAGCCACAGAGTACCTTTTATATACTAGGAACAATGACGAGGTCAGAGCCTAGGATGATGGATTATAATGGATGGCGTCAAAACTTTGGCAGCATGTCCATTTTCTGTTTGTGTTAGTGTCTAGAACTGCTAGAGTGTGCCTGAGTAGGGAAGTGATCACTAGTGTAGAACATATCGATAAAAAGGTGAAAAATGTAGAAAACTTATGTAAAAAGAAAACAATTTATGTGATAAAATACGTAGTTACTTTATTGAACTTATGGAAATTAGTTATTGATAAAAAATGCTACAGTACTTAACTGTAATTAGGCAACCTTAAATCTGGCGGTATAGATTTCTTAGCTTTTCTTAAACACAAATCTTAAATGTTTTTGCCTTTTCAATACGTCAATTAAATATTACAAATTTGAGCTACAAAGCTATATATACTTCTATACTAATATTATGAAGAGGTAACATGTATGTTTGTATTGAGTTAGCTCAAAAACTACTGGACTACAGGACTATTATTTTTTTCTCTCATATATAAATTTATATATGGTCTTTTAGAATGAACATAGGCTATATATTATCCTGTTTAAAAGATTGGTATATTCGTGAAGACCTATTTTGGAACTTAAGTCGCCAATAAAACGGTCGAGAAAACACGTTTTTTACGAAAGATGATTAATCTGAAAAAGATGTAAGAAAGTATGTATCGAAGAGTGGTACAACATAATAAGACCTACAAAAAAGTCCGCGATAACATATGTCTATCGCACAGACTCACAGTAACTATTTTAATCTTTATTTTTTAATAAAAAATGTTACAGAACTTTCAAGGCTATTTTCTTCTATACAGTATTAATCCTTATTTGAATAATTACGCTAATTATCTTAGCCCAATATCATAGATTAAAATTGTCCTTTACAGTATATAATTTATATGAAAATACTAGAAGAGCCCCGCGGCTTCGGTCACGTTAAAAACTTCTTTTATTTACTTAAAACTTTTATTTTCTGAAACCTTTCTATCATAAAATACATCAAAGAAGTAAAAGCCAAATCGGTTCACCGGTTTTCAAGTTATTGCGTGACTAAGGGAAATAGGGATTCATATTTATAAAACCCAAAAAACCATATTGACTGTCAGACTTTTTTACCAACCCCTTGCAAAAATCTTGCAACACGTATTTACTTATTTATTTAAAGAAGTACTTACATAAATCTATAAGTTTTTTATATATATAATTATAAATAATAAGTAATATCCGCGGGGAATTTTTAGAAAATGCTTTCTCAGCGGCAACCTACGTCATATCAACTATCTGCATTTTAAATTTCAGCGCAATCCAAAACAGTATTGATTTTCAGACTTTGTTACCCCACTGCACCCTCTTAGGGTGGCATTTTGAAAAAGCCTGAAACTCGTATTTACTTATTTATTTACAGAAGTACGGTTTGTGTGAAATGTCGAATAAAATGACTATCCAAACTTTGAACCCACGTTTCATCCCCTTAAAGAGTGAATTTTGAAACATCTTTTCTTCACGGATACTTATGTTAAAACAACTATCTGCATGCCAAATTTCAGCGCAACCCGAAACAATATTGGTTTTCAGACTTTGTTACCTCATTTCACTCTTTTAGGGGTGGAATTTTGAAAAAGCTTGAAACACGTTTTTAGTTATTTTTTTAACTGAAGCACTTGTATGAAGTTTCGAATAGAAAAAACTATCTAATCTTGTTTATTCATACAAACTTTGAACCTCCAATTCACCCCCTAACGGGGTGAATTTTGAAAAATCCTTTCTGAGTACACCCTTGCGTACTAAGACAAATATACTCTTTAAATTTCAAGTCTCTACGACCAGCGGTTTAGGCTGTGCGTTGTCTGTCAGTCAGTCAGTATGTCAGGACAAAGATTCTTATAGTATTAGATAAATTATCGTATAAAACTACGCGCATCGCAAATAATAAAATAAATGCAGTGAAACCACAAATTAGGCCATACTTACTTTGTAAACATTAATCGGCTTTTTTATTGTAAAAAGTAACAGGACAAGCACGACTCTCACTTGATGGTAAGCGATGACGTCTACCTATTACAGATACAGCGATACAGGAAAATTCTGGCAGTCCAGAATTTTGCACGTCACTCCACTGCGCCTGTTACCTTGAGACATAAAGATGTTAAGTTTCACATGCCCTGTAATTTCACTGGACACCTTGCCATTTCAACCGAAAAACATTCCTATGAAAATTAATTGGCAAAGTGGTGGTACCGGTCCAGGCGGACTAGCAGAAGTTCTACCACTACAGAAAAATTAGCACATCTCTTTTGTAAATGCTAACGATATAAAGTAATTTGATGTCAATATAGTATGATCTATTGTATCGTCATCATCATCAGCCAGTGTCAGTCCACTGCTGGACTGTAGGCCTCTCCCAAGATGCGCCACTGAGCCCGATTCTCAGATCTTCTTTTCCAATCACTGCCCACCGCATTGCGTATGCCGTCGCTCTACCTGGTCACAGGACGTCCTACGCTACGTTTGCCGTTTCGCGATCTCCACTCTCCAATACTCAAAATTTGAAATCACCCCGACTGATCTATGTATAATCTATAATGAAAATTAAAAATATTCCAATGAGTCTGAATACGACATCTCAGCTGTAAGTTGGCGAGGAGTTGAGAATTCAGCAGATTCCAGAAGATGTCCCAGCATCATGTCAATGCTTCAGTGTCCTTTGTCGTTGAAGAAAAGGATACCTAATTTCGAATTAATCACTATGAAAGTTGATTTCATAGCGCCATCAACTAGAAAAATGCTCATACTTTTACAACGGCTAAACAGATTTTTATGTATTAGAGCTTATAACACTTCCGATTAAAACACTTTCAAAACCGTTTCATCATCCTTCATTGCTCGCAGAGGAAGACTTATAGGAAGACTTTCTATCTTGACTCCACTAGCTTCTATTCTTTTCCGTTTCCTCGGTGTCAGTTCCAGCTTGATTGATAATCTAGTAGGTACAAAATTGATTTTTCAAAATGTTTAGAACAAAGTTTGAAGTGTTTAGTTGGATCCTAATTTTCACGCCTTACTGCCTTTATCCACTTGATTGGATTTTCGGACATTTTGGAAACCTACAACAAAATGATATAATATATTAATGTGGTAAACGCTCAGTAGTCATAATTAGATTAGTTTTAGACTAAGTTATAACTATTGTACATTGTTTTTGCAAATAAATGAATAAATAAATAAATAAATAAACTGTGACACATTTTTCATAAAAATATATATAATGGCATTATCATAAGTAATAATAGATTGAATACGAGTAAGTATCAGTGCTGATAATATAATTAGGTACCTAGTTACTACAAATTTTGCGCATAATTACTTTGATCACTTTTTATAATATTTTAAGATCGTTCACAAAACGAAAAAACCAACTTCAAATGCCACGCTATCCATTTTCAGTATAAAGTTGGAGGTGTTTATGTCCATATCTCTGGAGATACTTATCAGATTTCAGAAAATGTACAATGGGACCAAACGGGCAGAATAATCTATCGAAAAAAAAAATTCCAATCCGGTTAAAACTTGCGGAGTTATGAGATAACAAACATAAAAAAGGCGAACTGAGAACCTCATCTTTTTATTGTGAAGTCGGTAAAAAATGTTCAAATTTCGTTCTAATCAAGGCCCTAAGCTAACCGTTCCATCCTTTAAAAAATCTTCATATTATAAATCAACTAGCTGGGTCCCGCGGCTTTGTCCGCGTTTAATGACAGCGGCAACATGCGCGTGGGCTGTGCGCGGTAGAAAACACTGCTTAATTTGCACATTAACCTTCCCTATTTGAATCAGATATTGTTCCCTATTTCATTAGCTTCAATTTTGATTTCGAGGAACTTTATTTTTTTCTAAAATAAAAGTAGCCAAGTTACTTGGTAGTTAATATTTTAACATCAGCATTTTACTAGTGAAAGTTCCGTTAAATTGGTCCAGTCATTTCAGAGATAAACCGGAACAAACAGACAGACAGACAAAATATAAATTTTGTTTTTTATGTAAGTACCGTATTTTCTTTCATATGCATTTAGTGAAAAGCTGTTAATCTGGAATTACAAACAGACACTTCAATTTTTTTCATATGTATAGAATAAGTGTAAAATGTATATAAACGATTTATATATTTATATAATGTAATATTATAATATTACACTTAAAGGAATTTATATATTCCTTTTTATAAGGGTATCAACTATATTTATCGAAAAAGTTTTGGAGGGTTCTCGTACATCACTAGCCGGGTGGCGTAAAATAATGTTTGTTATTTACATAAATTAAAGCTTTAAAATGATAACCATTTACCACCTCGGTAGTTATATGACGAAAAAGATGTATATAATGTAAGCAAAATAAATATTTTGATGTAAAAAGTGGTTATATATGAGAATAAATGCCCACAAACACTTACGTGTGAAATGATAATTCTGGATCTTTTACGCCTCCTTTAGTTGTTCTTGATGGATAAAACACAGCACAACACGACATAATTTAACCATGTAACAGGGTTTCAGTCTTTAAAGCTATGTTTCTATTAAATTTTTAATTTATAAGTATGATGCGTCGCTATATTATGGCCTGCTAGCCGGTCAAAAATGGACACGCTCACCCATGCGCGAGGTTGTCAATTTGATATTAGCTTTCTCGTTTACTCTTATCTCGCGATAGAAAGGGTAGGACAATGTGTTGATAGAATGAAAGTCCATGTGACAACGTCACATGGCTGACATGGCTCCATCCATTGTAATCCATCATCCTAGGTCAGAGCAGTCTTTGGTCAGAGCACAGAGTACGGAATCCTAATTATATTCCATCATCCTAGACGGAATCACTGTGTCAGAGAAGAACCTCGGAACAATGACTAGCATGGAAGCCGAGCTAAAATAAAAATCGAGTAAGCTATATTTTATTCATTTATGTCAATTAGCATGTCATAAGGTGTGAAAGAAACAAAACATGGCTGTTTGTTTTTATTATTTTTAAACATGTAACACAAAGCTTAAATGGGAAATGTCAAATGGTCACCTTTGGTCATCTTATAATGCTAACAAATACAAAAAATCTATCCAAGACGTCAAAATACTATATGTCAGCTATCAACTTAGTTTTGCAGTTTTATGTTTTGTCGATACGTGTCGCGGGTTTGACGAATTCACTGAGTGAAAAAAGCGATATAATTATTAATTTCTGTCTGAGAACGTGACCAGAAAGTAAAAGTATATACTTACGTGAGGTGTACAGTGCTTTGGACAAGATGGCTTGTGTTGTTGAAGGGTGTATTACGGATTTACGCACCATTAGCATACTATTTCTACATTACGATGCAACGCTTTTTTATAATTCGCACTACTAATGGAAGAATGGTGCAAACACTTGCGTCAAATATTTTTTATTTCACCATTGGATAGAGGAAAGACTAACACATATACTCAATTTTTTTTCAAATTTATATTTCATTAATTACGGAGCAATTTGAATTTAAAAAATTTATACGAAACTATTTTTTTAATAAATTCCCTAGTAAAATGATGTAAGATTTGTTACTCTTATCACATTTGCAGAGTTTCCTTGTAGTATTAGCTTAATTAATCTTACGTTATTATTATACGTCTTCCTAAAACACTTTTGTTGCATAAATAATCTTACATACTTATTCCACGTGATATTTTATAGCTTTATGTGCGTATATATAGTTACGCCTTTTTTTCACGGTACTTTTAGAAGAAAAGTATCAGTAAGCATGATTAAGCAGTTATTCTTTGCAGTATTTTCCTGTCTTTTATTCGTAAATGAAATAACTGATTTCTTCCAGGCAAGCACAGGAATCTGTTTTAGCATAACTATGGTTAAGTGTGATAAAAATATAACATTTTTTGCAAGTAACATAATATACTTACTTTTTCTATGCTTGGTTAGCAGTATAAAATATATGTGATGCAAAATATTTCATTTCCCTTCCGATAACTTTGTCAATATAAGTCATTTATATGTAACGAAGATCCATAGCATAGTAAGTGTTCGGAGAATAGAACAGCGAGAGCTGTTCTATTCTCCGAACACACTCTTCCACACACTAGAGCGGGACATACTCGTTCACGCGACTACGTAACGCATTGGCTTTGCGGCACGTACTATTCACGACTTGAAGACTCCTAGATTATACCTATCGGGAAACACAGACACTGGCAAAGAATTGCATTTATTGGTAGTACCTATGATAAAAGATGAAGCATAACGCTTGGTGCAAGGAGATGGACCACATAGCGGTGGCGCACATCTAGTCCGGTCTGGTCGAAGAAGAGGCAGGGTGGTATTACTTTGCGTAATCGGATGGCGTAGGTACGCTCCGAAATGCACCCGATAGGAAACATGGAACCTATTATTGTTTTAATTTTGTTTTATTTTAAATCAAGCGCACCATGCTGTATGCTACAAGTTCTACCATGGGGGGTTGTTGATTTGTTAACGATGTTTTTCCTTCACCAGAAGGCCACTGTGAAAAGCGCACATACATTTTTCCATAGAAAAATCTGCTGGTGCACGGCGCTCGGTACCTCTGGCATCAAAGCCGACCGTTCTCCCGATAACGCCACCGGGCCCTTAAAACTACTGCTTCAGCTTGGCCATAAAACTAAGCTTTTTCTACGGTAATTGGACTGTGTGGACTCGTTTTTTTTTCATCATATAGGCAAGCGTTTGATCACTGAAGAAAAGATGGTGCACACGCTACGCCTAGAAGACTCTTAACTACTCTAAAGGGCTGTGTGTTGTCGGAACACTGTAAGGTTATGGCGGCGAATTTTCTCTTTGATGGTGGTAAGCCACTTTTGATAGCAAGTCAATCGGAACATCGATATAATATGCTCCTACCACCTGTCATGTAAGAGCCAAAGTTGAGAGATGGCGTCAGTAAAATTCCAAGAAGCTCAGGTGGTCTGCCATCTGTACGGAAACATTTCGAATAGTTTTTTAGCTTGGCAGAAAATTGAACTAGAACCTAGAACTAGTTACTTAGTAGTAGTAACTAGTAACTTAGTTGCATTGAACTTGACCAGATTGGCATCGCCCCAATCGAAGACAGCCTGTAAGGACAAGTTTATGCGCTTGACTATATAAAATTGAATTTGTGCCACACTAGACAGTGCACTGGACGTATAGCTCTCTACAACGGTACTATCGTCTGCATTTCCAATCATACCGAGTATTAGCAAGTCGTTAATATGCAGCAGGATAAGAGTGGCAGAAAGCAATGATCCCTGAAAGAAACCAATTGGTCAGAAGAGCAGCCATCAATGATTACTCTGAACGACAGGTCACTCAAAATAAAATACAAAACTCAGACACACAAAGAAGTGGCAGTCCGTAGGATGGATGGATGGACTACTGGCTTATAGGATCCCCCCACTTTCGTTTAAACCCAAATTTTCGGTCACTGACACAGTTCTATGTATGCAAGGAGCCAGTTGTTCACCAAAGGTTTTTTATAGCCTTGCAGAGTATTAACGTGTCTAAAAATTGGCAGGGTCAGCAAGACTGCCTTTTTGGGCACAGGTTGCACTTTGGCAAGCTTCCAAGTTTTTGACACTAGTCATAGAAAGGCGAAAGAAACATATTAATACAAAAGCGAGATCAGGCATACAGGTCCTCAGGATTTTGGATGGAATACCATCCGGGCTACTGGCTTTGTTCACGTCTACAATTATTTGCAGTGGTTTTTCAACCTTAGCCTGACGGATAGGTATATCAGAAATTTATTTCACGCGTCCAAGGAGACAAGAAAGTGTCTCACGGGCAGTGTCAAGAAGTAAAGACTCCGTGAACAGAGAAGCAATCAAATTCGCTTTCTCTTTGGTGGTATGAGCCAGCGCCCCATCGAGTGTCAGCAGTGGAAGAAGTGAGGGCCGACTAAAGATTGAGTCAACTTATAAATCAAAGCTATGTGGTCAAATCGAGCCATCAGTAAAGCATTCTTGCAGAATTAGGTAGCAGCATTGTTAAAGGTTTTATTCCTTGCTGACACATTTTTGGCTTTGCGGTTTGGAGTGTCAATCCAGTCCAAGTTAACTGCATGCTGCGGCGCTGCAGTACGGCCACACTTAACCCCGAACCAAGGCTTAGCTTTGCTTTATATCACAACTGCTTTGCTTTATATCACAAATAAAAATGAAATATAGTTTTCTATTCCCTGAAGCAGCAAATTTGTCACAGGGTCCACACAAACCATAATGTCATCGAAAGAAAAGCATACGAGCCGCTTAAGGTTAAATGCAAGGAACGACCGCTACTCATCCCAATCTGCTGCCTGTTAGTGCCTCACGTCGAGTACCGCTTAAGCTAAGGTTGGGCGGAGAGTAGACTTGATTCGATAGTGGTAGGAACAATCTAGCGGTGACGATACTGAAACTGAGTAGCGGTTTGGATCAGTTGCCAGCAGAAGGTCCAAGCAATTGGCTATGGCCGTCTCCTGATCCCCATTGTGCGGCGAAAAGACATAGGCGTAGAGAAGTTTTTCTAAGCCTGTATCTATCAGTATTTGAAGCATAGATTGCGAGAGTCTTTATGGTTTTGGAGACGTTGACAGCAGATACCCATCATGTACACGCAAACGTTAATTTGCAAACTGTTTGGTGTGTTTGTCATAAACGTATTATGCATAAGAAATAACGAATTTGAATGAAATTGGAATAGAGACAGCCACCCTGGCTAACTATTTAATTAACACAAACTGCACACAGACTTTTTTTATATCCACACAAGTGGAAGCATATAGGGTATCTTCAGTTATGTTATTTAATATACACAGGTTTTTTTTACGTATTTACCACATACGTCTTTCAAAGTAAAGTTTTAGCCACAGAATAAGTAAGTAATAAGTGATACAACTTGTTTTGTTATTTTTATCCCACTTAATAACAGCACTTCGCAAGTTATTATAATTTTTCTTAATATTCTCTCATGGAAGAAAACAATATAATTTTTTACGTACAAATGTTCTTTAAAAGCGGGCTGGAATAAAGGCGTAACTCGAAATAAAACTACGAAGTTCGCCTAATTTCCATAGCAACAAAGCGATAACTTTAGATGTTTCTCAATTTCATATTATTATTCCATATATTAATGTGGAGGATTAAGGAGTAACCACCTAATTTTAGATTTTTGCAAAATCCAGAGTTTATTTAAAAAAATGAAGTATTTAGGTATCTGTATGAAAATGTTTGCTACCATGTTGCTGAAGACACTAATTGTCTAGGACTTCTCAGTTCTTCACAAATCAGTTTTTTGACGCTCCTGAAAAGTTGGTGTTTTCATCTTACGCCATTTTTCCATGGGTAGTGCGAATTATACTGAGTGAAGAAGAGAATATGTTAAAGGAAAATTTCATGAACTAAATTTTCGCTAAATAACTAGGTTTTTTATAATATAAAAACGTAATCGGAACTAACTTTTTTCATTAAGATTGATTAATTGATATCATAGCCATTGTCTAATTTTTCATGTGTTCCCAAAATCCTACTATTTTTTGCAAAAAACGTTTTATCAATAATACCTACGAAATACACAACTCATAAAATGAACAGTCTTGTATTTGGATTTTTTTATAAAATTAAATACATATTTGCTTTGATGACTGATATCGAAACGATAATGTCGATGATAAGCCCATCACTAGCCAAAAATTAACTTGTGACAACCTGCATGATAACGAAACAGAACGTCATTATACGTCTCTTTCCTACGCACTATTAACATCGTAAGTAAAAAAAAGTAAACACGTATTTCATTTCTTATTTTAGCCCGGCTTCCGTGCTAGTCATTGTTCCGAGGAACGAACGAATTAATCACACAGACTAGTCAGTATATATTATGTTATGTTGCTCTTTGCACAGACTACTATGATACTACGTATCAATGTCATAATCACTTACGACAGTGAAAGCCTGAAGCAGCTGCCAAGCTAAGCTGCTGTGTTGTCAATAGACAATATGTCAATCAATTTGTTTTGTCAGCACTCAGCATGTCAAAATCCATGCGGTGGACTTATGTTCAACTCCTTTTTTTTTTAAATGACGTTTAGGTATTATCTGTGGTATTATTAGTTGTAATGGAAATTTAAAGTCCTTTCCACACTCGCGCGCGATTCACGACGTGAAATTGCGGCGCGGATCACATTGATTCGTGCGCGATTTGTTTTGTTATTAAAATAATACGTCTTTTTTAGCGAGAAAACCAACCCCTTTTATAGGTTTGAATAATAAAAGTATGCCTATGCCTACGGCACATAATGTATTGCCTGATACATTTACTAGCCAGCTTCTATACACTCAGCCGTGCAAATCGATGCAGCCAGTCAGCAGATCCATGTAAGAGAATAAATAAGTAAATCAATTATTGCACTAAACCACTTCTCTCTACGGCTAAACTTATTTTTAATGTTTGTTTGGCATAACACTGGCTAAATATACCTTTTGTGTGTAGCCATACACTTAAAAAATGTATTGCGCCATGAATAGACAGCTTTACGTGTTTTATTGAATTACTGAGAAATTTTGAATAAACATAATTTAAAATATTCTATAGAAATAAAAAATATTTTCATCTTCCGCCTGATTACATTTTAGCACTTAAAAATGTTTAATCCATAAAATGAAAATGTTTAATCATCATAAATCCCATTACCTAAGTATATTTTACTGGCAATGTCGGAAATCACAGAATAATTAGTAACACCTAAGGTCCATGAACGCAAGGAAATATTCACAAAACTTGTTGGTGTGAGTGATTTTTTTTGTTTGTGGTTAGATTTTTGTCTCTGTGTGCACTGAGTGCGGCTTTGTTTACCTTATAGCCAGATCGTACAATTTAGGATGAGCTCTGTTACAGTATATCTTTTTAAGCATAAGAGGTCTTCCGGTTGGTCTTACTCATAATTTCTTAGTGTGCTATAGGTACAAGGCCTTGTTATCTTACACAGTGACACAGAATAATGAATAGTACAAGTAACAGTGGTCGATAGACCAGTCAAAATGAGCTTTGCTAGCCTGATTTGCATGTTCGATAAGGGATCTAGGCAAATTGGTGATTATTTTAACAGCTGTTCAACATATGAATTACTCTAAATTATTATTAAGTCACAGAATAAATAATAGTATGTGAGTACATATTTCTAGCACACTGTTTTGGTTTTTTCCAATCAATCAGTTCTAGTTTCAGCGACGACGACCAAAGGTAGGTTAAAGTTTGGCAGGAAGTCGCTGTCTAGTTTACAAGCTTTTATCACGGTAATATTACCGTGCTTTTATTTAACGTGCAAGTTGCAATGTATGTATGTTGTGTATGTAACTATGTATGTTCGAGTGGAATCTTGGAAGCTAAATTAGACCCACTTCCCGATGTCCGATTTGACTCGTATTTGGTGAACTTACGTATCTTCGGTGACAATACAATGATATGGTACCATAGAGCTGGTCTTATGATGGAGACGGAAGATAGCCATAGGAACTTCTGAACTAAGCAAGATAAACCCATAGAATGTGGGCTCGATTGATTCGTCTAGAAGAGAACTTTACTCCTAGATGATATCTAGGGTCTGATGATGGAGCTGGAAGGTGGGCACGAAATCTCTGTGATAAAACAATATAACCCCACCGAGCTGGGGCTCGATTGATTAGACTAGCGTAACACTTTACACCTAGATGATATCCAGGGTCTGATGATGAAGCTGGAAGGTGGCCACGGCATCTCTGTGATAAAACAATATATAACCCTACCGAGTTTGGCCTCGATTCTTTAGACTTGCGGAGCAGTTTGCACCTAGGTAATATGGATATCACCTAGGTGAAAACCTTCCATTCCAGCTTCATCATCAGACCCTGGAGGTGGCCACGGCATCTCCGTAATGAAACAATATAACCGTTTATTATTATATTATAACGAGTTTGGGCTCGATTGATTCGTCTTGAGGAGCACTTTACACCTAGATGATATTCAGGGTCCGATGATGAAGCTGGAAGGTGGCTATGGCATTTCTGTGATAAACCCCACCGAGTTTGGGCTCGATTGATTTGCCTTGAAGAGCACTTTACCCATAATTACATCATAATATCTGTAGGATATTTTAAAACATTACGCCTACTCTAAAATAGGTAGGTACTTAAGTACCTAGTTCCTTAAACCTAGTAACTAAAAAGTTAAAAATAAATTAAGAGTAAAAAATATTTTTTAAGAACTGTGATCCTCACCCATTGCACTATTGACGTGAACACACTCCAGACAAGCATATTTAG
Source organism: Cabera pusaria (assembly GCA_954871355.1). Classification (NCBI taxonomy): domain Eukaryota; kingdom Metazoa; phylum Arthropoda; class Insecta; order Lepidoptera; family Geometridae; genus Cabera; species Cabera pusaria. Next base: position 4,501,882 of record OX940915.1, read on the forward strand.
CATAGTTGGAAGAGATGATAGAAAACAATAATAATAATGTGCAACCCACATTTACCAGTAACACAGAATAATGAATAGTACAAGTAGGTATCAGAAAATTAAAAAAAAAAAATTAAATAAAAATCGTATTGACCTTTACTGCCAAGGCATAGAAAAGATAATAATACAACGTAGCCAAGGGCCTGCTAAGTACATAAGTAGTAACGTGACCAGACGTCACATTTTGAACGGGAAGTTCCAGCCTGGCCTGGTAGGTACGCAGACAGGCGATACGATTGGATTATTTGATACTCATTTGTTTATTAATATAGCCACGCCTATTTCTCGCTATTCTTTTATTTGCTAGCAGCAGATAGGCGACATGATGATATTTGTAATAATTTGTTCTTTAGCCACACGAGTTTCTCGATTTTTAGGGTTCCGTACCCAAAGGGTAAAACGGGACTCTATTACTAAGACTCCGCTGTCCGTCTGTCTGTCTGTCTGTCCGTCTGTCACCAGGCTGTATCTCATAAACCGTGATAGTTGACAGTTGAAATTTTCACAGATGATGTATTTCTATTGCCGCTATAATAACAAATACTAAAACAGAATAAAGTTAAAAATAATAGAGGGTCCCCATACAAGAAACGTGATTTTTGCTATCTATGAACGCCTTTTTAGGTAAACGTCGCATAGATGGCGTTATATTGAAATGTCGATCCCTAATACCTTTGTTTGACGTTAGATGGCGTTTTAAGAAATAAAATATTTATTAATTATTATTTTTAAAATTAAAAAGGGATTTTAACGCGCTAAGAGTGTTCTATGTTATACTTTCAAATAAATATGTATACATGTTTCAGAAAAAAACACTTTGGATATTTTAGTGGCACATACAAATTAGAACACACCGCTAAATAAAAAGAAAACCTAGTTATAATCACAGTCATACAAGGTTTGACCACTGATAGGTCAACGCACTTTAGTCAGCTATTCATTATTCTGTGCTTTAGTGCCAATCTAAATGGCACATATATATATAGAGCAAAATTTGTTTCTACAAAAAATCAAGGTCTGATGTAACTAGCTACATTATCATAATATATAATATCATTTTCTTTTAAATGAACCATTTGTGAAAAGGAATATAAGCCTTTTAATCTCGTCTTTGACATTTTTGAAGGGTAATAATTCTATTTACAAGTGATTGGTCAAAAAAATAAAATGATATAGGGGCGTAGCTACAGCAGACCTCGTGTTTTGTAGAAATAAATGTTGCTCTAGAATCATTTTCCAGAGAGGAAACGGGGTATACGTTTGTATGGAAAATTGCACCCCGCGTTCGCTCTTAATTTTAGGTACCGAGTTTTGAGTGAAACTAACCAAATACATTTTTCCATAGACATGGTTATCACCTTGTTAACAACAAAAAACTAGGTTAGTGTACAAACTTAACTTTGTAGTTAGATCCATAGAAAATGTAAAGTATTACACCAACTATAAATAATAAGTTTGTGATAGTATACTTTTTTAGGGTTCCGTAGTCCTGACAAGGAACCCTCATAGTTTCGTCATGTCCGTCTGTCTGTCCGAGGTTTTGCTAAGACACCGTTAATACTAGCAAGCTGTAATTTTGTAGGGGTATGTATATAATGGGTATACGCCGACAAAGTAGTGAAATAAAATTTTGATAAATAATTTTTTTTAGGGTAGCTCCCCTACATGAGAAGTGGGTAAGAATTTTTTTGCGTCGTCTACCCCATCTTGTGGGGTATCATTGAATAGGTCTTTTAAAATGACTTAGGGATTGCTAATACTATTTAAAGATTTAATGCTCCATTTAACAAATAATAAACTTTCAAGTACACATTTTTGTTCAGTAGGGCATCCCCCCCCCCCCACTACCCCTACCCACCTCTAAAAGGTAAACTGCTGGCTTGAAAAATCTGAAAATAAAACTGGCCAAGTGCGAGTCAGACTTTTATCTCGCACACGGATGGTTCCGAACCACAGTATAATAACATATAAGTATAGTATTATATTATATTACCGTGTCAATGCCAAACATAACTTAACCAAAATTGTCAATTTTGGGTCAACCGGAACAGACAGACGAATCTATAAGGGTTCCGTTTTTTGCCATTCGGCTACGGAACCCTAATGAGTGTAACTTAACATTTTGCCAAAACCAAAACCAAAAACATCTATTTATCATTGATGTTTATTACAATTCTACATATTACTAGAACACATTTGATATATTTAATGTCGTATTTTCGTGATCTCGATATTGTTTATCCGTTTTTAGGGTTCCGTAGCCGAATGGAAAAACACGGTACCCTTATAGATTCGCCATGTCTGTCTGTTCCGGTTGACCCAAAATTTTCAATTTTGGTTAAGAGCAAGATCTTACAGCAGAAGTAAAGGGAAAATTCCAAAAAATACAATAAGTTGAAAATTAAGGTAAATTTTGGTGCTTAAGTGTTTTGGAATAAAATCTAAATTTTCCCATATCTTTATATCGTGTTGACTTAGGACCTTGATTTTTATACACCTAATAGCGACTAATAGGGATAGACCTCAGTATCTTGTATTAATTTCAACTTGCTAGGTCCACTCGCTCCTGAGATAATCGGTGATGACGCACGGACAGACGGACAAGAGAGATCTTATAAGGGTTCCTTTTGTTTACCTTTTGAGGCACGGAACGTTAAAAAAAACTGGGATCCAGAGATTTGCTTGCCAAAACGCAGACATCGTCGCTTACCATCAATTGAGTGTTGAATTTGTCCTATTAGGTATAGGTACTTAATACTTATATCATAAAAAAGTTCTATGCCAGCTAGAGCTAGATTCTGTTATAATAAAGCCAGCCCATAGGCTTATATATATATATACTTACGGTTATGTTATGCCCTAAGACGAAATAAGGAGACTTCTTATTTCGTCTGAGGTTATGCCTATCGGAATGACGTTTAAATTATTGTTACTATAATGTCATGGGGTGAATATACTGCAATACAGGGTTCTATCACAGATTCAATGTACAATTGTAATATATACTATATATACCATGAAGTCGCGAGACTCACTTCGTGAAAAATTTAAGGAGATTAAAATTCTCACAGTGGCATGTCAATATATATATGAAAATATTATGTATGTACGCAAAAATTTGAATGAGTATGATAAGAGGTCCGATGTACATAATTTCAATACAAGACACAAAAATAGATTAATTCTACCTCAATTCAGGTTGTGGAAAGTTAGTGGTTCTTTTCTGGGGAACTGTATACGATTTTATAATAAACTTCCTAAAGATATTGATCAACTGTCTATAAGCAGATTTAAAACCTTTGTAAAATCCAATTTAATGAAGAAATCGTACTATACAATAAATGACTATATGAATGACAAAAATGCTTGGCCTGAATGCCCCAAGCTCCAAGATATAATATAAATTGTATGATAATAGAATTACTTATTGTACATTAAACATTTATTTAATATGAATTAAAAAAAATGAATTAAAATAAGTGACAAGCCCCATAGAGTTTCTTGGTGTTTCTTCTCTGATGGGAGTACTTCCGAAACACCAGTAGATTCAACAGTCAATCAGTTTTCATCTTTTGTTTGCAGATCTAGGGTTGCCTGTTACGACGGTATTATGCGGCTGATAGTCGGACAATCAGTTCCATTCGGAACATGATTTGTACTGCAATTAGTCTGCGTTTTATTTATCTATTATGTTTCATTATTTCACAATTTTTTGGATAAAAATTGTCTGAAGTACTGAAACATGCACTGGGTTGCGGGTGCACGTAATGGTACGGTTGGCAACCCTACATTAATAAGGGGAATTAAACATGTGTTTTAAGTGTGACGTTCGACGTCTAGATGAAAGCTGAATGGCTCAATACCTTTGTTTTTTTTTTGTAAATTCAAAGCGTTATGTTTCTGTTATATCTATATTTTTTGTTGAATATGATCTATTTAATGTTATTTGACGTGTGTAAGTGCTAATTTTTAATTTGCCCATATACTGAATAAATGCTTTGACTTTGACTTTGACTTTGATTGTGCTAACTAAATCTATCGTAATTCATGTTTTTGAAATAAATAAATTTTGATTTGATTGTACCTATATAACCTAGCTGATCATTCTGGACTTGCAGAATACCTATGCTTACTTTAGAAAACTAGGTAATTTTTTGTCGATCGCGTTTTTTTGATTGGGGGAAAGGAAAATTTGCTGTAGCGTTAATCGTTATATATGGAATGGACGGATATCATTAGGGTTCCGTACCTCAAAAGGTAAAAAAGGAACCCTTATAAGATCACTTTCTTGTCCGTCTGTCACCACAAACTTTCTCAGGAACGGGTGGACCTAACAAGTTGAATTTATACCAGATACTGAGGTCAAGAGCAAGTCGGACTCGCACTCGTAGGGTTCCGTAACACAGTAGAGTATTCTATAACTATGATTTTTCGCAACTACAAAAATAACTTTGTTTTTCATAGTGTTTGTATAAAAAACAAAGTGTCGCTATATCTCAACAACTGCTGACTGTATCTCGTTCAAACCAATTTTCGTTGAAAGTTTTTAATAAGATCTATAGAATATATATTTTCTAGATTTTTCACTCCCTTACTTTAGAAGTTAGAGAAAGGGAGGCGGGGGAGGCACACATTTTACCACTTTAGACGCGTCTATCTTTTGAGAAAAAATGATTTTAGGAACCTCAATGTCATTTTTAAAGACCTATCCATAGACACGTATAGGTTTGATGAAAAAAATTTTTTTTTGTTCCATTTCCATATATGGGATGCCCCTCCCTTAAACTTTTATATTTTTGTATAAAAATCGGAAAGCGGTTTTTAGAATACATCTAACTACCAAGTTTCAATTCTGTAGTCCTAATAGTTTCGGAATAAAATGGCTGTGACATACGGACGGACAGACAGACATGGCGAATATATAAGGGTTCCGTTTTTTTTCCATTCGGCTACGGAACCCTAAAAATCAAGGTCCTGAGTCAACACGATAAAAAGATATGGGCAAATTTAGATTTTCGCGAAAACTTGTGTCAAAATTTTCAACTTTATTTATCTTTCGGAATTTTTCCTTTACTTGTGCTGTAAGACCTTGTTTATAACCAAAATTGACAATTCTAAGTCAACCAAGTCCTCACATAACCATGTACCTACTTACATAACTAGTTAGGTATGTGTACGTGGGTGGAGTCAGTGATATAAATAAAACTATTTATTTAATATTTGATAATAGTACTTTTTAATTAACACCTTTTCAACAAAAAATGTAACATATCCATAATTTTAATAAAAACACTTCTTTAAGGACCCGACTTCAAATGCTGCCACCATAGGTATCTGAAGATCCGCCAATACAAGGATAAGGATAGCCTACGTTCTTAAACAATAAAACTGTCCAACTTCAAATAATAAAGTTTTAAAATGTCAATGTAATAAGATCGTTTAAAATTCTTCCGACTTCAAATGCCGCGCTTTTAATTTTCAGTACCAAGTTTGAGGTGTTCCATATCTCTGGAGATACTTACCAGATCTCGATGAACCCTACTATGGTACCACCCTCGCGATATCCTCTTTCCAACAAAAAAAAAAATCAAAATCCAATCTTAAACGACGAAGTTATCCGCGAACACCCACAAATATATATATAATAATACCTACAGTCGAATTGAGAACCTCCTCCTTTTTTAACCGACTTCAAAAAAAGGAGGAGGTTTCTCAATTCGACCGTATATTTTTTTTTTTTTCAAGCTTTTATTTAACTTGCAATGTATGTATGTCACTATGTATGTTCGGGCTATTCATTATTCTGTGGTTCGGGTGGAATCTTGGAAGCTAAATTAGACCCACTTCCTGGTGTCCGATTGGACTCAAATTTGGTATACAGTTTATGTATCTTCGGTGAAAATACAATGATATGGTACCATGGAGCTGGTTTGATGATGGAGACGGAAGGTGGCCACGGCATCTCCTTGATTAAACAACATAATCCCACCGAGTTTGGGCTTGATTGATTTGTCTTGACGAGAACTTTACGCCTAGATGATATCCAGGGTCTGATGATTAAGCTGGAAGGTGGCCATGACATCTCTGTAATAAATCAACATAACCCTACCGAGTTTGAGCTCGATTGATTCATCTTTGCATGGTGGTAGGACACTATCTAGTGTCCGCCTGGCCAGCTACCACCCTCAAGTTAGAAAATCTGTCACCAAACATCTAATGTGTTCCGGCAGCTATCCTTGAGAGCCAGTTCCCATTCTAGGCCTAGCGTGCTTACAATCTTCGACCGCATCATCACTTACCAACAGGTGAGATAGTGTTCAAACGCTAGCCTATAACGTATAAAAAAAATAATCTTGAAGATAACTTTTCACCTAGATGATATCCAGGGTCTGATGATGAAGCTGGAAGGTGGCCACGGCGTCTCTGTGATAAATCAACGTAACTCTACCGAGTTTGGGCTCGATTGATTTGTCTTGACGAGAACATTACGCCTAGTGATATCTAGGGTCTGATGATGAAGCTGGAAGGCAGCCACGGAATATCTGTGATAAAAGACAAAACACTACCGAGTTTGGGCTCGATTGGTGGGACACTATCTAGTGTCCGCCTGGCCAGCTACCACCCTCAAGTTAGAAAATCTGTCACCAAACATCTAATGTCTTCCGGTAGCTATCCTTTTTTTTTTTTTTTATACCGAACTGGGTAGCACTTGATCACTATCTCACCTGATGTTAAGTGATGATGCGATCGATGATGTAGCGTGCTTACCCAGAAGATACCTATTCACTCGCGATTTGAAGACCCCCATATTGTACTTAATCGGAAACACGGACTCAGGCAGGGTATTCCATTCCTTAGCGGTTCGTATGATGAACGAAGAAGCAAATCGCTTCGTTCGGGTAGATGGTATAGATATATATCCTTGAGAGCTGAGAGAGAGTTCCCATTCTAGGCCTAGCGTGCTTACCATCTTCGACCGCATCATCACTTACCAAAAGGTTTCCACAATTTTAGAACATTATAGCATATATAATTAACTAGCTGTTACCCGCGGCTTCGCTCGCGTTATTTGAGTCTTTATGACCTTTGAGGTCTAGATCGATGATCTCTTAGGCCAAGTCACCATGGCATAGACGACCCCAAAGTCGCACTAGATATCCTCTATTGTTAAAGTAAGTTATGATTTTGGTTTGGTTAGGTCTTATATTTACAAAATTCAATTAAAAATATCTGGACCCCCTCGACAGCCAGAAAAAAAGTATTCTATATCCTATTCTGCCCTATGACATTCATACAAAATTTCAGGCAAATCGGTCATGCCGTTAATTCGAGAAGAAGTCTCATATTTACAAAATTCAATTAAAAATATCTGAACCCCCTGACTCGATAGCCAAACAAAAAGTATCCTATATCCTATTCTGCCCTATGTACTATCTTTATAAAAAAAATCAGCCAAATCGGTCAAGCCCTTTGACCGTGAAGAAGTCCCAAACAAACAAACAAACAAACTGACTTTCGCATTTATAATATTGGTGTTGATGGTGTTGATAAAGATACTAGGGCCATAGTATATATAAAACAGAGTTGTGAGCCGCGTGCTTATCCTTACTATAATTTTATAAATGCGAAAGTAGAGTTACTTTGAGTCTGTCTCACTTTCACGCCAAAACCACTAAAAGCTTGAAACTTATTTTTTAGGCTGTTGATTCTATATAAATAAATATGACATTCAGTGTGTCAGGGGAAATGGGGAGTGGTGGAGGAGGGGAGCGGAGGGGATGTGAAAGGTAGGTGAAGGGGGAGGGGAGGGGGAAGTGATGGGAAGGGGTGGGGAGGGAGGAAAGGGGAATTAGCGTGGCGTGGTGCGGTGCGGTGTAGTGGGATACGTATGTGTCTTATTAGTGAATGCTACCCAATTCCCATTCCACGCGCACTAAGTCGTGGGCACAGCTAGTTTCTTATAACGCCATGTAACGTCTAACGCTATCTAAGTGAAAGTTTACACAAAGGTGTTTGGGATCGGAATTTCAATATAACGCCATCTATGGACGTTTACCTAAGCGTTCATAAATGGCGTAACATTGAAATGCCGAAAAATATACGTTTCTCGAATGGAATACGATACGAGAAACGTGTATTTTTCGGCATTCCTATGATTTTAAACTGTATTGTGTTTTTAGTATTTGTTGTTATAGCGGCAAAAGAAATACATCATCTGTGAAAATTTCAACTGTCTAACTATCACGGTTCATGAGATACAGCCTGGTGACAGATGGACGGACGGACAGACAGACAGCGGAGTCTTAGTAATAGGGTCCCGTTTTACCCTTTGGGTACGGAACCCTAAAAACTGACTTCAAAATGCCGCGCTTTGAGGTTTTTATAGATCTCTGGAAAATACTCATTATATTAGATCTCAATGAAATTACAATGCGACCAAACGGAAAGTTTACTCACTCAAACAAAAATGAACTGGCCAAGTGCGAGTCGGACTCGATCACGTAGAGTTCCGATTGAACAAAATTAGCCTGAAAAATAAGATTTTTGTACGGGTACCTCTTTAATTTTTAACTTTATTTTGTTTTCAACCGACTTCTAAACAGGAGGAGGTTCTCAATTCGTCTGTATGTTTTTTTTTGTATGCATCTTATGAAACTGTTCATTCGATTGCGCATATACGCCACATTAAGATTTTATAACCGAAAATTTAAAGATGTAAGAAGGAGTAACAAAAATACATTAAACGATAAAAATTTGTAATATCACTGGTTATATATAGTTTGTGTCCTATCTATTCACACCAGTCACCACCATCTTTATGGTAAACTAAAAGCCCGCCGCGGCGTCGCCCGCGTTACAAACTTCTTTCACTTACTTAATAAAACTTTTATTTAGTAGAAACTAGTATTACTCATTATTCTGTGGTAATCCATACTTCGTGAAAATTTCAATCTACCTATTACGGCTAAGGAGATACCTGATACAGCCCTGTAATGTTCGGAGGACGGACGGATGGACAGCGAAGTCTCAGTAATAGGGTTCCTTTGGTACTCTTTGGGTACGGTACCCTAAAAAGAATATTCCAAAACGTGTTTTTAGTGACATGAGAATTTTTACTGTGTTCAACTTTACAACACTATTACAGAAGTATTTTTAGTTTAACTAATTTTTAGAGTTCCGTAGCCGAATGGCAACAATTGAACCCTTATAGATTCGTCATGTCTGTCTGTCTGTCCGTATGTCACAGCCACTTTATTCTGAAACTATTAAGACCACCCATTTTGAATTCGTAAAGATCTGATGATGAGTTTCGGAGACTGACAACGGAACTTCTACGATAAATGCCATCTAATTGTGTCACCTCATAATTCCGTCGTTTATTAACCTTCTTGATAAATTATGTTTTCTATGAGTGAGTATACATCCCATGTGGTCCCATTGTAAATTCATGGAGATCTGATGAGTATCTTCAGAGATATGAAGACAAGCCTCCGTAACAGCTGTCTAGCGGATTAAGAACAATCTGCAATCTCACTATGTTGCTGATTTCTTGATTCTTTTCGGTGTCCCCATACATACATAGTTTACTCCAATTAAGATAGGCTTCTAAGTTATATGAGCGTTCCTACAATTTAAAGGTCTAGCTTAATTGGTACCCGCCAACGTTGGTACGGAAGCCTCTGTGGATGAGTGCAACTCGACTTGGCCGGTTTTTATTCAGCCACTAAGTATGAAAAAAAAATTCGCGACGCCCTACCTGCACTGTTTATATCTGTACTAGCTGTGCCCGCGACTTCGTCCGCGTGGAATAGTGTCTTTGGGTAGCATTTTAAATTATTTAGGCTAATTATTTCACAAATAAGACACATGCGTATCCCACCTACACCGCACCGTACCACACCGCGCTAATCCCCCTCCCCTCTTTCTTCCCCCCACTTCCCTCTCCCCCACCCCGACTCCCATCCCCTCTCCCCTACCCCTCACTTCCACCTCCCCTCCCTCTCCCTCCCCCTTCCCCTCACAAACTTTGAATGTCATATCTAAAACTATAAGCATCTTTGTCCTGACATACTGACTGACTGACTGACAGACAACGCACAGCCTAAACCGCTGGTCGTAGAGACTTGGAATTTGAAGGGTATATTTGTCTTAGTACGTAGGGGTGTACTAAGAAAGGATTTTCCAATATATAGATAGTCTTTTCTATCCGAAACTTCATACGAGTGCTTCAGTAAAAAAATAAGTAAATACGTGTTTCAGGTTTTTTTGAAAATCCACCCCTAAGAGGGTGAAATGGGGTAACAAAGTGTGAAAATCTATATTGTTTCGGATTGCGCCGAATTTTGGCATGCAGATAGTTATTACATCGTTAGTTACCTCTGAAAAAGGATTTTTCGAAATTCACCCTTGAAGGGGATGAAACGGGGGTTCAAAGTTTGTATGGAGAGACAAGATTAGATAGTATTTTCTATTCGAAACTTCATACAAGTGCTTGAGTAAAAAAATAAGTAAATACGTGTTTCAGGGTTTTTTTTAATTACACCCCTAAGAGGGTGAAATGAGGTAACAAAGTGTGAAAATCCATATTGTTTCGGATTGAGCTGAAATTTGCAGATAGTTATTACGACGTTAGTTCCCTCTGAGAAAGGATTTTCCAAAAATTCCCCCTGAAGGGGATGAAACGGGGGTTCAAAGTTTGTATGGAGAAACAAGATAAGATAGTCTTTTCTATTCGAAACTTCGCACAAGAACTTCAGTAAATAAATAAGTAAATACGTGTTTTAGGCTTTTTCGAAATGCCACCCCTAAAAGGGTGATGTGGGGTAACATGACTGAAATTAATATTGTTTCGGATTGCGCTGAAATTTGGCATGCAGATAGTTATTTTGACGTAGGTATCCGCTAAGAAAGGATTTTTCAAAGTTCACTCATTAAGGAGATGAAGCGGGGATTCAAAGTTTGGATAGTCATTTTATTCGACTTTTAACCCAAGTACTTCTTTAAATATATAAGTAAATACGATTTTCGGGCTTTTTCAAAATGCCACTCTAAGAGGGTAAAGTGGGCAACAAAGTCTGAGAATCAATATTGTTTCGGATTGCGCTGAAATTTAGAATGCAGATAGTTGTTACGAGGGTCGTTCAATAAATACTTAGCCTACAAAAGAAAAACGAAAATTTTTGAAAAGTGTCGATTTATTTTTCTACATAATCTCCTTTTAACTCAATACACTTGGCCCAGCGATGCTCCAACTTTTTTAACCCGTCTAAAAAATACGTTTTCCTGAAGTCTGCAAAATAGGCCTCCGTGGCGGTGATGACCTCCTCATTCGACCCAAATCTTTTTCCAGCGAGTGACTTTTTCAGGTTTGGAAACAAAAAGAAGTCACAGGGGGCCAAGTCTGGAGAGTAAGGTGGATGGGGCAGCAATTCGAATAATTTGGCCATGGCGACGGCAGAGTTGTGAGCCGGCGCGTTGTCGTGGTTGTTGTCCAGTGTGAGCAAACGCGGCACCCATCGCGCTGACAGCTTTCTCATGCCCAGTTCTTCGTGGAGAATATGATGCACCGTTCCTTCTGCAATGCCCACAGTGTCAGCTATCTCGCGAACCTTCAATCGTCGGTCTGCCAACACGAGATCGTGGATTTTTTTTATGTTTTCCTCCGTAGTAGCCGTTTTCGAGGCACCTGGGCGTGGCTCATCAAAAACCGACTTGCGGCCACGAGCAAACTCGTTAAACCAATTCTTGACGGTTGCCATCGAAGGAGAAGAGTCACTGTACACAGCATCCAAGCGATTTTTAATTTCACTGCGCGTTTTCCCTTCCAAAAATAAAAATTGAATCACCGAACGATACTGCTCTTTTTCCATTTTTGTTAAACTGACTGACACGTTAGCTTTCAAATGCTATTAAAACAAAACTAATAGAGGTCATTATTTAAAACTTTGACAATAGGCTTCAAAAACATTGCACTGTACTATGGTAAATTTTTTTTGTAATCGCAGTGCCATTGGCCGATGAAGCTAAGTACTTGTTGAATGACCCTCGTATGACGTAGGTATCCGCTAACAAGGATTTTATAAAAATTCCCCCCAGATATAACTTATTAATTTATAATTTATTTGCACTTTAGCACATTAAAACAGAGTTTCGTAATTGCTTATATACTAAAACAAAGCTTATGCGCTTTGAATCTCAGACTAGGAAACCCTGTGTTGTGAGATTCACTCTTCCTGCAGTGATCATTATTTTTAAAATTATAGATTTACTTAAGTACTTCCGTAAATAAATAAATAAATACGTGTAGCAGGATTTTTGCAAGGGGTTGGTAAAAAAGTTTGAAAATCAATATGGTCTATATATACCGATTTGGCTTTTACTTCTTTGATTGTCTTTTATGATAGAAAGGTTTTAACAAAATAAAAGTTTTAAGTAAATAAAAGAAGTCTTTAACGTGGGTGAAGCCGCGGGGCACTTTTAGTATATTTATATCGAATTAACAGCCTAAACAATAAGTTTCAAGCTTCTAGCTTTAAATATGACGATACTTTCATACATCCCCCCTATCAACCCTTCACAACCCTCTTTACGCATTTAAAAGTAGCCTATGTCCTATCTCAGGCCCTAGACTATCAGTGTACTAAATTTCATTTAAATCCGTTCAGTAGAACATTCACATAAACCTTACATATTTCCATACAAACTTCCATCCCCTATTCCCTATTATTATTTTACACCCTTGACTTCGTCCGCAGGGAAAAGTGTCTTTGGGTAGCATTAACTAATAAAACACATACGTACCCCAGCTACACCGCACCCTTCCACAACCCCACCCCCTCCCCTCCCCTTCCCCAAACTTATCCTACCCTCCCTCTCCCCCTTACCGTCACTTCCACATCCCCTCCCCCTCCCCTCCCACACCACTCCCCTTCACTCCCCCTATCCTCACCTCCAGTCCCTTACCCTCTCCCTCCACTCCCCTACCCTCCCCGGCACTCCCCTTTCCCCCTCACAAACTTTGAATGTCATATTTATTTATATCGAATCAACAACCTAAAAAATAAGTTTCAAGCTTCTTGCTTTAAAAATGACGATACTTCTATACGTCTTTTCATCCCCCTTTTCAACCCTTTACAAACCCTCTTTTCGCATTAAAAGAAGACTGTGTCCTTTCTCAGGCTCTAGACTATCTGTGTAGCAAATTTCATATAAATCCGTTGAGTAGAACATTCACATAAACCTAACATATTCCCATATAAACTTTCATCCCCTATGCCTTATTGTTATTTTACACCCTTGAGGGTCAAACTTTTACAAACTTTGAATGTCATATTTATTTATATCGAATCGACAGTCTAATACATAAATTTCAAGCTTCTAGCTCCTAAAATGACGATACATCCATAAAACATTTCATCTCCCTTTCAACTCTTTATTTGCATTAAAAAGTAACCTATGTCCTTTCTCAGGCTCTAGACTATCTGTGTACCAAATTTTATTTAAATCGGTTCAGTGGTTTTGGCGTGAAAGTGAGACAGACAGACAGTTACTTTCGCATTTATAATATTAGTTAGGATTTTATTATATTACTAGCTTCTGTCCGCAGCTTCGCTTGCGTGGCCTACAGAAAACAGATTACATAGTTTTCTTCAGAAACAAATATTATATGCATTCTCATCATCATCATCAGCCGGTGTTAGTTCAATGCTGGACGTAGGCCTCTCCCAAGATGTGTTCTCATTCCCTCTCAATTATAACACCTACAAACACATATTACAAACATTTATTTTAAAACTTTGTTTTTCTGTTTTACTGAGGCTTGGTGACCTCTCGTGACCCTTTTATAGAGGCTTCACGACCCCCAGGGGACGCGACCCACACGTTGCCAAACACTGCGATTGATGGACGAAAAAATTTGAGGCGATGTAAACTATTATGTTTCTTGAAATGTTAACTTTAAAAATAAATTATCACCTTATATTATTGTTACACACAATCCAAAACTTTATCGTACTGACGGGACTCAAACCCGCACCCCTTGGGAAACATGCTCAATACCTGGGCATGTTTCCCGGAGGAGTGCGGAATTCACTTTAACATGAATACACCAGACAGAATAATCATATAATAGTTTGTGATTCATAACTATAAATGCATGATGTCACTTGCAAAATATCTATCTATGTTGTATGAAGATAAATTAATGGGATGTATCTACCTCTTTACCATTTTTGTCCAGCTTTGACCGAAAAAATTTCAAACATAACCAATTGTATTTAAGTAGAAGCTAGGTACTCAAAATTGACTTACCCTTATCCAAAGAAGGAACGCGATCACCCTGTTTTATATTAAAATGATAATGAAAATGAATAGATCACTACTATTGAAATAGTAGTTATATATTAGCTTAGCTATTAATACATTGAACTGGCTCAGCTGCCAGGATACAGATACAGATGTTGAGCAAGCTTGTATCACCCAATCTAGTAAATCTAAAACTGTCTAGTGTCCATCTGGGTAAACTTCAAAAAATGTTAGCTAAAAAAGATGTAATCGATGCCAAGGACAGTTGTTGTCTGTCCTTGGCATATACCCATACATAATCACATAGGTACCAACAGGTCAGATATGCGTTCTGGCAATGACACAACTTATTACAGATTATTTTAATACTATATATATATATATAATAATATAAAATAAAATAAATACAGGCAGGTGACGGGCAGCAGCGTCACCGGTGAGAGAAGCTACATCCTGCGATCGCCAACCCGCCTGCCCAGCGTGGCGATTAGGGCATGGCATGGCATTGGCAAAAAAGTGATCCATAGACATACCTATAGAAGAAGCAAAAACTTTAAATATATGAAAATTTACATCAATTTGTTTAATATTTAAAAATTTGAATATATACCATACCCCTCCCAATGAGCCGCAGATCGGGCTCAGTGCATATCTTGGTAGGACAAGAAATAGTCTCAAGATTTCAATCACAGTTCATTGTTATCATAATCAGCCGGTATCTGTCTACTGCTGGACAAGGCCTTACCCAAGTCATACCACTGAGCCCGATGTTCGGTTCTTTGTTTTCCAGTCACTGCCCACCCCACAGTTTTGCGAATGCTGTTGCTCCACCTGGTCACAGGGCGTCCTACGCTACGTTTACCGTTTCGCGGTCTCCACTATAGAACCAGTCTACCCTCCCCAACGGTGATCGGTCCTACGGCAGATATGACCAGCCCACTGCCACTTCAGTTTGCTAATCCGCTGAGTTATGTCGATCACTTTAGTTCTCTGGCGAATTACTTCGTTCTGGATTCGATCCCGTAGGGATACAATACACCGAACAACGCTCTTTCCATAGGTAGCTGAGCGAGCTGTTAAGCCTATTATATAATATTATTTATTAAAAAGGTGAAAAATCAAAAATGGAATAATGGAGTGGACATGGACAAATCACAGATTACCTATAAATCACAGGACACAGACACAGAATACAGAGGGCATATAATATAAAGCTAGACTATTCATGAATTCTGTAATCTCGGCGGTAGAAAATCATAGATATTTAACACTGGTCACACTAACTAAATAAACTAGTAGTGTGGAGCCATTGTATACTATATAGTAATCTGTGGCTGGGTTTACTTGAGTACTACTGTGGTTAAATAAGTGCGGCCAAATCCATGAATTGTTGAAAATGTTGAAATTACAGTTTTATTGAAATATTTCAATACACATCAGAATTAATTGTCCGAAGAGCATGAAACGTGTACTTTTGATAACAAATTAGAAAGGCTGTGTATTTAGAACTGTGCGGTGCTGTTACATTTCTTTTTTAAATACAAAAAAAGTTACATTTGCAATGGAGGGGACATGGGTCCTTATTTTGCTCGTTTTGGTGATGTTGGTGGGCTCCTATGTTGCTGGGAGCATCCCTCTGAATGTCAGCATGTCTGAGGTACAGTATCCTTAGGTATCCTGTCTTTAAAAACTTACATTAAATTGAAAAATCTATTAAAAAGTCTCAGCATCTGTTACTGTTGATAATGCCGATTTTGCAATAAATTCTATTAAACTATTAATTTCTGAATCGCTAAAACGAATCGGGCTGACACAGGTCACACACATACATCAGCTCTAAGTTTTTCTTAGATTAAACGTTAACAATGCCGCTAGTTAATATAAAAATATTGTTTACTTATTTTAATTTATTCATATTTCGAATAAATTAGAAATCGTGTTACATAGTTTATAATCCACGTGTGACTTAGTTATGTAAACACACATTAAATATTGTCCGCACATTAACAAGAAGAAAGTGAATTTTTTTTTCTTCTTAAAAATGTTCCCCTATTTCTATACACCTTTCATTTATTTAACAGCAATAGTTATTTATCTCTTTTTTTTTCATAAATAAAATATTATTATGTATAGGGGTTTAGAGCTAAAACAACAAATTATTATACATAATTACGAAGCATAGAAAAATAATAAAAAATCATCAGAAAAAAATATAACTAAAAGGTTTAGTTTAAAAAACAGGCAATAATATTATAGGGGTTCAACAGATGTTGAGGTTCTTTACCACCCTGTTACACTTGATTCACTGTTAATTAATGACCATAAAATTTAGTTAAAAACTTGAAATGGCATAGTACATTATTATAGAGTACTAGCAGCCCGCCCCGGCTTCGCACGGGTAGAACATATATGCCTACAAAATTTGCATCAGTTTGTTGCATCGAATATAAACTATGAACATATTTAACAACCATCGTCATATTTCATCCAACTTACAGAAAACCTTAACGAATTATGCACCTAAACCTTCCTCATAAACACTCTGGCTATTGGTGAAAACTGCATGATAATCCGTTCAGTAGCTATTGAGATTATTGCGAACAGACAGACAGACGCAGTGATGAATTTTGTTTTATAATACTTACGTATTGATATTGGACGGCCCTTTGGCGTAAAGGATAGTTACCCTGATTCTGACCCGACGGTCGTTGGTTCTAATCCTAGCTATATACCTGCCAATGAAAGTTTTATGTGCATTAATGAATCATGAGTTTTCGTACAGTGGTAGTGGAATCATTAAATCTACCAAAAAGTAGCTTACCACCAAGGAGTACATCTGCCGCCGTAACCTTACGGCGTTCCCCGACGCAAAATGTAGGGGTAATATAAGTTTAACGTATGTATCTGTGTGTCTGTCTGTAGCATCTTAGCACCTAACCAGATGAACCGATTTTGTTTTTATTATTGATAGTTTTTTTTTGTTTGATAGATATCTTCATCGAGAGTTTTCTTAGCTTTGATTCATGAAAATTCATTCAATCGTTATAAAACTATGAGCTTTTTTCTAGTTGATTGCGCTATGAAATCAACTTTCATAGGTCTGATCAATTCGAAAATCTTCTTCTTCAACGATATTGTAAGAACATAGAAGCCTCCTGGACTCTACAGAATACTTAAATCCTCACCAACTTACAGCTCAGATTTTAAATGTGGTGTTTAGAGTCATTGGAAAAAGCTATTATTATTATTATTATACATAGATCAGTCGGGGTGGTTTAAAATATTATATTATTATATATATAGATGAATATTATTTTATACAATAGATCATATTATTATACTATATTGACTTCAAATTGATTGTGATCGGTGGGGATCTACAGCATAGCTAAGCTTATAATAATATTTTCGTAGTAACTATGACCTAATCTGTGGTTTCACTGCAAATATTTTATTAATTTTGTGAAATTCGTGATATCTTCTAGAGTTTTCATTTGAATTATATACTGTAAAGGACAATTTTAATCTATAATATGTGGCCAAGCTTATTAACGTAATTATTTGGATAAGGATTAATACTATATACTTGAAAATAGCCTTGGAAGTTATGTAATATTTTTTAACAAAAATTTTAAGATTAAAATGGTTACTGTGAGTCAACCTTAAGAGATAGACATATGCTGTCGCGGACTTTTTTGTAGGTCTTATTAAGTTGTACAACTCTTGCATAGAAAATATTCTTCTATCTATTTTCAATTAAGCAGCGTTCGTAAGAAACGTGTTTTTTCGACCGTTTATTTGCCGACTTAGGTTGCAAATTAGGTCTCCACGTATGTACCTTTGATTTAAACGGGATAATATATAGCCTATTTTCATTCCGAAAGTCCATTCTATGTATTAGTGAAAGAATTTTTTAAATCGGTTCAGTAGTTTTTGAGATTACTCATTACAAACATACAAAAATACAAATGTTCTCTCTTTATAATATTAGTATAGATTAAGATTCATATTACTGAGATGGAGGCAAAAAAGAAAAACTGTAATTTTTCAATCAAAAAAATTCTCTGAAAATTGGTCAACAATGCCAGAGATAAACTGTTACCATTAAAGATTGCTCACTCCATACAAAATACATTATTCCTTATTATCATCGCTGGTACCTTGCAGTTCTACTTATTATGAATATTTTCACCCTGCATTGCATGAATGTGGATTTACAACCACTGACGGAGGTAAATCTTGCATGCACTCACCCTCACCTTGCACTTACACAAGTTTGAGATTCAACCTACAAAATTGAATTTAATTCAATTTTGTTTGTTCAAAAACAATTTTATCATCATGTGTGAATTTAATTATGTCTTTTCCTAATTATAAAACAAAGAAAATAATAATATTATTCCAATGTCGAGTTAAAGCATAAACTAAACATCCTTAACATATTAACATAGCAAATGGTAACGAAAGAGAGTTAAATAAAACATAAAAATTATGCAACATTTTCTTTTTTATATCATATACACTAGGCTTAGTGTTTGACCACTACTATCCCACTTGTTGGTAAGTGATGATGCGCCTGAAGATACACAATAGGTCTTGAATGGGAACTGGCTCTCAAGGATAGCTGCCGGAACACATTAGATGTTTGTCGACAGATTTTATAACTTGAGGGTGGTAGCTGGTCAGGTGGACAATAGATAGTGCCACATATCACCCATGCAAACATCACATTAAAAGATGACAATAATAAGTAATAAAATAATGTATATTGCACCTACGGAGTGAGCAATCTTTAATGATTTCTTATCTCTGACATAGCTTTGAAAATGTTAAATCTAACATGCATTTCTATCCAGGACAAGCTTCAAAAAGTGACGGTGTTTGGAGCTGGTCTCCTCGTTGGAACTGCCCTGGCGGTCATCATACCCGAAGGAGTGCGGGCTTTGTACAGTGAACGGTCACATCCTACCGTCGTCACGGGAAAGGACTTCACAGTGGAGCCTCCTGATCATGATGATGATCTACATTCTGTCATTGGGATTACGTTGGTGCTGGGTAAGTAGGCTTTGAAAAATGTATGATCGTACAAAACGAAAAAACCGACTTCACATGCCGCTATAGTCAAAGTAGCCAGTATCATGTTATTCAGGAATACAAATTTGTTTATATTGTTTATCTCCATATCTCTGGAGATTATTATCAGATCTCGATAAAATTTGAATGGGACCACACAGGAAGCATCTCACACAGGAAGTCTCTCAAACAAAAACAGAATTATCAAATCAGTTAAGATTTAACAGAGTTCTGAGGTAACAAACACACCGTCGAATTGAGAACCTCCTCCTTTTTTGTGAAGTTGGTTAAAAAGAAAGTATTAATTCAAAAATAATGTATATGCAATGTTTATAAAAATCTACAACAAAGTTCCGAAGGACATACAAATATTACATTGTAATCAATTTAAAAATGTTTTTTAAATTGATTACAATGTAATATTGTAATTTAATAAATAAATTGTTGTGAAGTCTTGGCTATTAACTCACTGTTTTTATAGTGTGCAAGATTACCTACAATTTTAAACCTATGATATTATAATTTTTTTTAAAAATGAATTTATGATTTAGATATTAGTCTTTAATATTAATTGATATTCAGTATGCATGTAGTTTTTCAATCAACTTCCAAAAAGATGGAGGTTCTCAATCCTTCTGTTTTTTTATTCTTTTTTTTTTGTATGTATGTTACACGATTACTTCGTGAATTGTGAACCTATTTGAATGATTATTTTTATAATCGATAGGGTATGTTTCCGAGGTGGTCCGTCCGTCCGTCCGTTTCATTGAGATCTATTAAGTATCTCCAGAGATATGACGATAAACGTCTCAAACTTTTGAAACTGAGTCGCGCCACATGGAAGTCGGTTGTTTTAGTTTTTAAACTACATATCTGAATTATTAATTATACATATCTACAATAATTCAAAGAATCTAATATTTTTTAAGGAAATGGTTTGATGAAAATATTAATTTAAAACTTTTCTATTTTTATTAACTGACTTCACAAAAAAGGAGGAGGTTCTCAATTCGTCAGCATGTTTTATTTTTTGTCTGTTCACCGATTATTTGAAGATGCCTGAACCTATTTGGAAAATTCTTTTTTCTTTCAAAGGTTACCCTTCGCAGGTGGTCATTTAAATTTTAACAAAATCGGTCGAGTGTTTAATTTATCAACATTTGTGTTACGATGCATTTATTTTTATTTCGATGACATGATACTTATGGCAGGCTACATTGACTAGCGCGACGTTTGAAGTCGGTTCTTTTAGTTTTTAAAACGATCTTAAATTATAATGACAGATACTTAGCTGTAGATTGGACAACTATTGTATACTACCTACTTTCCTTGCAATAAGCCTATTTTGAAATAGTTATTGGAAAGCGATAAGACCTGTATCATAATCAACCGGTATCAGTCCACTGCTGGACATAGGCCTCTCCCATGATAAAGCCCAATATTTGGCTCTACTCACAATTTTTTGAGGGTATTCTATGAGTTTAGTTTAAAAACTAAAACAACCGACGTCCACGCCGCGCGAGTCTGTTTCAGTAGCAAGTTTGAGACGTTTATTGTCATATCTCTGAAGATACTTATCAGATCTCGATGAAATTTAAATGGGACCACCTTGGAGATGAACCCTACATGTAAAAAAAAGAATCAATCAAATCGGTTCACAGTAATTGCATAACATAAATACAAAAAAAATATTTAAAAGCATACAGAGGAAGATACTAGAAACATACAGAAGATCTTAATTATTATTATTTTTTTTTTTAAGTGAAAGATTACTCGCAATGTGGTTTGCACATTACTAGTATTCTTGTTAACCCCTCCAACTAAGCTAAATATGCTTGTGTCTGGAGTGAGTTCACGTCAATAGTGCAATGGGTGGGGTGGGGATCGAACTCACGACCTCTCGATCGCCAGTCCGACACCCTATCCATTGGGCTATTGCCGCCTTCAAATTATTGGAAGTAGGTAGATAAATGTTACTCTTTCTGTCCCCAGGTTTCGTATTCATGCTGTTAGTAGACCAGCTATCCTCAAGATACAACGACGCCAGCAATCCTCACGAGAAGAACATCACTGCTACTATCGGATTGGTGGTACACGCTGCAGGTAATTGTCTTCGCAGCTGTTTTGTTTTGAATTTTTTTTTTATCTCTGACAGAATAGTCTTACCACTATCTCAATTGTGGTAAGCGATGCGAGCTACTTTAGAAGACATCACAGATTTAAAATTACGCGCATCACAATTAATATGATATTTGCAGCGAAACCACAGATTAGACCATAGTTACTGCGAAAACTT
Source organism: Cabera pusaria (assembly GCA_954871355.1). Lineage (NCBI taxonomy): Eukaryota > Metazoa > Arthropoda > Insecta > Lepidoptera > Geometridae > Cabera > Cabera pusaria. The sequence goes on from OX940915.1 coordinate 4,523,594, forward strand.
TTTAGCTTAACGATTCTATGTGTACCCTTATTACAAATTTCACACGAACTCGATATCGTATATCGAACAAATTTTGTATGAAAAACAGTACGGGGCTCTAGTGGTTTTCACATTTCACTAAATTTAGACCAATCAGCCAGAATAAGTTTAAAACTATGTGAGATCTGTCAAAAGCGTTAACGATGAAAACTCGTACTAAGGGTACTGTAGATCTCAACCGATATAAATATAGTTTGAGATCTATTGTATGAAATAATTATGTGTTCGATGATAGTGTAAGTGTAACACGATAGGCCTAGATTGGTCTGACTCTCGAGAGCTGTGCTGCCGGAACACAGTAAGGTTATGACGGCAGATTTTTTCCTAGATTGTGGTAAGCTACTTTTTGATAATGAATCAGGCGGTAGATATATATATATAGATTGTAGTGGTAGGACTTCTGCTAGTCCGCCTAGGGCGGTACCACCACTTTTCTAATTAATTTTCAGCCATGAAATAGGAATGTTGTTCGGTTGAAATGGCAAGATGTCCAGTGAAATTACAGGGCATGTGAGACTCAACATCTTTATGTCTCAAGGTAACAGGCGCAGTGCAGTGACATCCAAAATATTGGCCTGCCAGAATTTTGCACGCCGCTGTATCTGTAATAGATAGACGTCATCGCTTACCATCAGGCGAGCGTCGTGCTTGTCCTGTTACCTTATATCATAAATTATTTATGATGACGTACAAAACTAAAAAACCGACTTCACATGCCGCGATAGTAAAAGTACTGGCTAGTTATAATCATGTCATCAAGTATACAAATTTGCTTATATTGTTAACTCCATATCTCCGGGGATAATTGTCATACCTCGGTAAAAGAATGGGACCAAACGGAAAGCATAACCCTCTCAAACGAAAAAACATTTTTTCAATCCGTTAAGATTTGACGGAGCTCTGAGGTAACAAACATAAAAAAACAAAAAATATACAGTCGAATTGAGAACCTCATCCATTTTTGTGAAGTCGGTTAAAAAAGGCGAAACATCAATATAATATGTTCCTACCACCTGTAATAACTTGTAATTTATAACCTTTGTAAATGAAAAACCAAATAGCCAAAGAACGTCATGTTCCACAGCTTACGCTATATTATTTTATGCTTGAAAGCATTTTTCGAAACAATTCTTATCATTTGCTTACATTATTATTACAGAGCTGATATTGTAGGTGCAATATGTAGTAACATATTACAACAAAACGCGTAATGACAAAATGTTGTAATATATAATCATATCTACATTATATGATGATAAAGATTTCTGTATGTGTTAATTAATATAATTATAGTTTTGGTAAATGTCACTGTAATCATGTTTTAAAATATTTAGTTATAACATAAAAATATTACGTGTTGTGAGATCTGCAGGGTTATTCTCAATCATTCGAAAGCACATTCGGATTCGGAAAAGCCTTTACTTCGACCTGGATCTTTGCAATGCACAATGCTTCGGCCGGTTATTTTTGATATTTCAATTCGGAAAAATCAGTGATTCTAAATGGAAAGGTTTCCGCGACAAAATAGCTCACGGATTTATCAATATAAAAAAAAATAAAAATTAAGCTTTTGAATCCGAATATGTTTTCAAATGATTGAGAATCAGGGGGCTGTTGGCGTAAAGGATCTATTCTATTCTATTCATATTTTATCGATGTTCCATCTGACTTGCTACCAAAAGGTAGCTTACTGCCATCAAGGAGAAAATCTGCCGCCATAACCATTTGAAGACGGTTTTTAACCGACTTCCAAAAAGGAGGAGGTTCTCCTTTAATTCTGTATTTTTGTTCGCTGATTACTCCGCCAATTCTTAACAGATTTGAATTATTCTTGTTTTCTTTGGTAGGTTTCTTTTCCAAAGTCCTATTAAAATATTATCAAAATCTGATATGTATCTCCAGAGATATGATGATAAACGCCTCAAACATGCTACAGAAACTGACTATCAACTACTATCTATCAAATTTTACTGATTTAATGTTTTTAATATCTGAAATAATGTGAATTTATCTTTACATAGTAGTATATAAGTCTGGTAGAGATCGCTAATAGCGATAAGACCGCCCATTGTAATACCGCATAGACATAATTTTTGGTTTGCAATAAAGAGTTTTTGTATTGTATTGTATTGTTTTGTAGATAGTTTACTATAATAATAATACTAAAACAACCGACTTCCATGCAGCACGAGTCAGTTTCAGTAGCAAGATTGAGACGTTTATCGGCATATATCTGACATTTATTAACCGATTTTGATGATTCTTTCTTTTTGTTGGAAAGGAAATATCCCAAGGGTTGTACCATTGTAATTTCATTAAGATCTGATAAGTGTCTCCAGAGATATGGAGATAAACGTCACAAATTTGCAACTGAAACTGACTCGCGCTGCATGGAAGTTGGTTGTTTTAGTTTTTACATACATACAATCACGCCTTTTTCCCGTTGGGGTAGGCAGAGACTACTTCTTTCCACATGCAACGATCCTGACATTAGTTTAGTCCTGATTTAGTTTTTAAACTAAATCAGGACTAAAAAATCTTAATTATTGTATATCATCAGATAGGCTACCGTTTGACCACTACTGTCTCATCTGGTGGTAAGCGATGATGGTCGAGGATGGTAAACACGCTAGTACCTATGCCTTGAATGGTCTTACTTTCAAGGGCTGTGCTGCTGAATCACCACCCATTCACCGTGATTTTCATAATTTAATTAGATTGTTTTGTTTCAGCTGATGGCATCGCGTTAGGTGCTGCGGCGACGACGGCCCATGCTGATGTGGAAATAATAGTGTTCTTAGCCATCATGCTGCACAAGGCTCCGGCGGCGTTTGGTCTCGTCACGTTCTTGCTACATGCCGGGCTTGAGAGGTAAGCCTTACGGCCTGACATAGAAAATAAACTGGCCAAGTGCAAGTCGGAGTCGCAAACGTAGGGTGCCGATTGAAAAAAAAAATTGCAGGAAAAAACTGTTTTCAACCGACTTTCAAAAAGGAAGAGGTTCTCAATTCGTCTGTATGTTTTTTTTGTATGTATATTATGCGTTAAAGTCGATTGTGAACCGATTCGAATGATTCCGAGGTGGTCCCATTGTAATTTCATCGAGATCTGATAAGTATCTCCAGAGATATGACGATAAACGTCTCCAACTTGCTACTGAAACTGACTCGCAGGGCATGGAAGTCGGTTGTTTTAGTTTTTGAACTATTTTAATTATTAGTATTTGATGTAATGAATATGAGCAAATTACAAGTGTCCTATCTATTACGGTTTGTAAGATCGAGCATAAAATGCCTGAAATAACACGTTTTTTGTATGGGGAGTTAGGGACACACTTTTTAGAGCCGCCATAGTAATACATACATTGTGAAAATTTCAAGTCTCTTCCTATTATGGTTCATAAGTTTTATCAAAAAGCCGAAAAATGTTTCTCATAGACTAGCGTTTGACCACTGTCTCGCCTGGTGGTAAGCGATGATGTGGTCGAAGATGGTGAACAAGCTAGTGCTAGAATACTCTGACTCTCAAGGGCTGTGTGCTGCCGGAACAACGTAAAGTTATGGCGGCAGATTTTCTCCTTGATGGTGGTAAACTACTATTTGGTAGCAAGTCAGCTGGAAGTGCTGGAACATCGATATAATGCTCCTATCACCTGATTCTCAAACTGGGAACTGGCTCTCAAAGACAGATATGATATGACTTCTAAATAGTTATCATAGATGGCGCCACCAATGCATAATTGGTTAAAAATGCAATCCATTAATTTCGTCGTAACGATAGGATCGTACCGTGGTTTAGTTGGTCAGAGTACCTGGGCATGTTTCCCAGGAGGGTGTGGGTTCGAATCCCGTCGATACGATGACATTTTGGAGTGTGTGTAACAACGTACATCTTATGTAGTCGCTGCTACTTTTTAGGGTTCCGTACCTCAAAAGGTAAAAAGGAACCCTTATCTGTCTGTCCGTCTGTCTGTCCGTCTGTCTGTCTGTCCGTCTGTCTGTCCGTCTGTCTGTCCGTGTGTCACCACCGATTTTCTCAGGAACGGGTGGACCTAGCAAGTTGAAATTCATACCAGATACTGAGGTCTATAGTCCCTATTAGGTGTATAAAAATCAAGGTCGTGAGTTAACACGATAAAAAGATATGGGCAAATTTAGATTTTCGCAAAAACTTGTAAGTACTAAAATTTACCTTAATTTTCAACTTATTTTATTTTTCAGAATTTGTCCTTTACTTGTGTTGTAAGACGTTGCTTTTAACTAAAATTGACAATTATAGGTCAACTGGAAGTACCCTATAATAGGTTTTGGGTCTATAAAACCTATAGAGTACTTCCTGTTGACCTAGACTCATGAAATTTGGCAAGAAGCAAGGTCTTACAACACAAATACAGGGAACATTCAAAAAAATGAAAAAACTGGTCGGAGTTAAGTTTCCGGTAAATAAAAATTTTTACGTGATAATAGCTGTTACAAACTTTAAAATTTTGGTACTTACAAGTTTTCGCGAAAATCTAAATTTGCCCATATCTTTGTATCGTGTTGACTCAAGACCTACATACATACATAGTTTACGCCAATTAAGATAGGCCTCTGAGTTATATGAGCGCTCATACAGTTTAGAGGTCTAGCTTAATTGGTACCAACCAACGGTACGGAAGCCTCGGTGGGCGAGTCCAACTTGACTTGGCCGGTTTTTATTTATCATTCATTCATAATTTTGCCAACAGGAACCGGATAAGGAAACATCTCCTGATATTCTCCGTGTCGGCGCCGTTCCTCGCTCTGGTGACATACTTCGGTATAGGAAACGAGAGCAAACAAACCCTGAGCGATTTTAATGCCACAGGTAAATTAATTAATTTATAACTATGCTTTGTCTAATATAGGATTATATTTTAGATTTTTCAACCAACTTCTTCCAAAAAGAAGGAGGTTCTCAATTCGTCCTGTTTTTTTTTGTATGTATGTTACGCGATTATTCCGTCAATTGTGAACCGATTTGGATGATTCATTTTTTAATCGGTAGGGTACGTTTCCCAGGTGGTCCCATTGTAATTTCATCGAGATCTGATAAGTATCTCCAGAGATATGATAATAAACGTCTCAAACTTGCTACTGAAACTGACTCGCGCGGCATGGAAGTCGGTTGTTTTAGTTTTTAAGCTATCTTAATTATTCCGGCAAATTTTGTTCAATCGAAACTCTACGTGTGCGAATCCAACTCGCACTTGGACAGTTTATTTATGTATGTCAGGTCGGTATATATGTTATGTAGTTCAGATGGTCCTAGTGATTAAGAGTAGCTATACAATCTACGCCCTTTCGGAGTGTGCAACAAGGTGTGTGATATTATTAAATTAATCCATCCTTCTATACTAGTACTAAAATAATATCGTTTAAAAACTAAAAAACAACCGACTTCAATGCCGCGCTATTCATTTTCAGTACCAATTTTGAGATGTTTATCTCAATATCTCTGGAGATACTTATCAGACCTCGATAAAATTACCATGGTACCACACTTGGGATATCTCCTTTCGAACAAAAAATCGAACGAATAATCGAAATCGGTTCATAAACGACGAAGTTATCCGCGAACAAACATAAAAAAAAAAAAAAAAAAAAAAACGGTCGAATTGAGAAACCTCCTCCTTTTTTTGAAGTCGGTTAAAAAACGTTTGTAACTCTGTCACTCTGTCTGTTTGTTACCTAATCACTCCTAAACGTACGATCCGATCTTACTGAAAAACAAGGAGATACTTTAAAGCATGAGGATGAACATAGGCTACTACATTCTTGGTGTACGTGAACAAAGTCGCGGGTATCAGCTAGTATATTCATATAAATATTACATACGTCATTAAATTAATTTGAAATAAATAACAATTAAATAAAAATAAAATAAATTGTCAATGTGAGTAAAATTTAAATTGTTAATTTATTCGTTGACGCTTTATAAACGTCAATAGCCTTGTTTTTAATTGTTTTCTTTATTAATAATTTAATCAAAACATTTTTATATCTTTTGGCAAATGATTATATATTTTTTATTGACATTCCATATCACGTTCTCATAAATTTTTAAAGATGTCTTTACACTACCATAGTTATGTTATCTGTAATGACACATTTCATTTCATCAAGGTGTATTTAAGGCACCAAAACGATATGAACGGTAATTTGGCCGACTGTATTCAGCGGCGCCGTGGCTTAGTTGGTTAAAGCGCCTGTCTAGTAAACAGGAGATCACGAGTTCGAATCTCGTCGGGGCCTGCCAGTTGTAATATCTTTTTGCGCTTTTAATAATATTGTTTTGTATGATTTTAGTTAATTGACATAATATTTTTTTTTATTAGATAGTAATAAACTTATTTTAAATATTTTTTAATTTTACACCATAGTGATGATGAAAACATGTAATTTTGTGTAATCGCAGCGAATAAGTATTTGGACTGCTGCTATGTTTCTTTTCATTTTTGTTTATATTTGTTTACTGTATACGCGTTCGCAAGTACTAGTTAGATGTCTACTCGATTTTGCGTGAAATTAGTTAATATTATACATAAGTTTAGAAGCTTAAATATGGAGGCATGGTTTTTATTTTATTATTTATTTTTATAATCTGTAAAGTAAATATACTACAATATTTGCTCTAAACTACTGACTTTAGTCCATTCCACATTCCAGTCCAATCCGTAATTAAAACTAATGTACTAACCTTAAGTTCGTTAGCTTACTAATAGATGGCGCCACTAGTACATTACTTTTTCATCTTACTGAATTTATTTGTTTATTTTTACGGGACGGAAAAGGTTTCTGCTTATAGAGTGAGAAATTGCAAAAAGAGAAGGCCCCATTTATCTCCAAATCGGTTCAACTAAATAAGTTGCAGTTTTGTCTAACCTGCGTCGTTTCTTAGATATTATTTACGATGTTACTCGAAAGAGGGCGCTGTCATGAGTGTTTTTCAATATTTTATTTTTGTTACTTCTGTATAGCAATTAGACACAAGCTTTTGACCACTATAAGCATTGAATTTTGTGAAAAAAAAGTTAAACTATAAACCACAAATATTGTCATCACGAAAAATTACAAGGCCATCTGTCAAGGAATTGTAGAAGACGGTAATAATGAGACGTGATGCACTATTCCAACATCACAGGTACAGCACAAAACATATATCTTATAGGCTAGCGTTTGACCACTATCTCGCCTGGTGGTAAGCGATGATGCGGTCGAGTATGGTGAACACGCTAGGCCTAGAATACTCTGACTGTCAATGGCTGTGTGCTGCCGGAACACCGTAAGGTTATGGCGGCATACTTTTTGAAAGCAAGTCAGGCGGAACATTGATATAACATGCTCTTACCACCTGTAGACGAACACCCGTGCTAGGATTCGACCCGGCGACCTCTCTCTTAGAAGTCAAGCCATCTTCTACGAGTCTACTACGCCAACGGGTCTCTCAAATTAATGTAATTTGAGTATTATTACAAGTGAAAGATTTTGTGTACCTGGGGTCTAAGTTTACGAGAGATGGTAAGTATGAAAATTGTATTAAGCGAAGAGTTTTGGCAGGAAACCAAGTGAGTGGGGCACTGCATAACTTTATGAGAAGTCAGAACGTGTTTAAAAAATCACGACTGGCTATACATAGGGGAGTGTTGGTTCCCACACTCATGTATGGTAGTGAATGCTGGGTATCGCAGAAGAAACATGAAAGTAAAATTAATGCTGTAGAAATGAGAAGTTTGAGAAGTATGATCGGAGTGACTCTGGTGGATAAGTTGGAGAACAGCGTGATAAGGGAATGTTGTGGTGTGGTAGAAGATGTAGTGACAAAGATAGAGAAAGGGATGCTTAGATGGTTTGGACATCTAGAGAGGATGGATGAAGAAAGATTGAGGAAACAGATTTTTTAATACAGTTGCTCAAAAAGTGGCGTATTGCAGGGACGTATAGCGTTCGGGATGTGGGCTATTACACACTCGTGCTTTTTTTTACCTTTCCCGAACTCGTGCGGTCTCTTTCCCAACTGTCAAAATAATGTCTATTAAAAAGAAAAACCAACCATGAAGTTTTTACTCACAAAATTCAATGAAGTTTTTATGATTCATGCAAATACGTATATTTCTAAAAAGAAGCTACTAATTTGTTTCAATATCAGATTTAACGATTTGATGGAATTAGTTAGGTTAGGTTTCATTTCATTTCATCTCATTAAATTTCATTTTCATTTCATATCAATAAAAAAATTCTACTGAAGACTTGGCTGTATGGGCATAGTTCCCTTTGCCTACCAAAATGGGTAAAGAAAAAAAAACTCTGCTTATATTCTAATTTCTACGGTTGGCGCCATTTTTCAGAACTTTTCTTTGCGAGTTTAGTTGTTTGTTGCACAAAATGAGTAATTTCGACCCTAGTTTTTTTGAATTAACACCACCGGAACTCATTATAATTGCACAAAATGCTTCGGAGAACATTTTACCGGAAAAGTCAAAAAGTCGCTACATATCTGCATACAACGAATTTATTGCGTGGAGAGAAGAGAAAAAAACAAATACTTTTTCAGAAAGTTAGTTGAGTTTATTGTGTTTTTATTATTTTATTAAATTGCTTCATTTTTTCGCAACTGTATTAAAAATAGTCGTTCAGTACACGTGCGGAACCGTCATTGCAACTTGTTCCGACTGTCAACCCTCGCCTTCGGCTGCGCCTCGGCTCGGGTAGACATTTGTCGGAACTCTTTGCATTGACAGCCTTTCCGCACTTGTAATGAAATATACTATATAAGTCGAGTGTGATTGGGCCAGCCGGTAGAGGCCGAACTAGGCGAACGTATCACGACTGATCGGAGACGTTCGGCGCTCATGAAAGTGGAAGAAGTGTAAGAGGTATGTCAGGATCGTAGCATGTGGAAAGAAGTAGTCTTTGCCTTCCCCACCGGAATAAAGGCGTGATTTTATGTATGTCTGTATTAATTATTACAAAAAAAAAAAGGAAGGAAGAGCCGAAGATTAGGCTCAGTGGCGCGACTTGGGAGAGGCCTACGTCCAGCAGTGGACTGACTCCGGCTGATAATGATGTTTAATTATAACTACGAAACCCTACAAAGCGCCTGACACGCACTTATTAACTAAACATTTTCCTCTTCCCCAGGCATAGCGATGTTATTCTCAGCGGGGACTTTCCTCTACGTGGCGACAGTACACGTGTTACCCGAGTTGACTCATCCCTCACATCCCACGCACTCACCACTCCCCCTGGCGGAGGGGGCGCGTCGGGGCAAGCAATCATTGGCTGTCTCTGAGGTAAGACGACAGTACACGTGTTACCTGTACCCTTAGTACGAGTTTTCATACCAAATTCGATATCGTATATCGAGTAAATGTTGTATGAAAAACAGTACAGCGCCTCTTGTGGTTACTACACTTCACTAAATTTAGACCAATCAGGGAGCTAGAATAAGTCGAAAACTATGTGAGATCTGTCAAAAGCGTTTACGATGAAAACTCGTACTAGGGGTACTGATACGTTCAGACCAGGCGACTTTTGTCGTTCATTTTCCTAGGGATGTACGATACGAGTTACAAAAAATACCCTATCAATATTTGGTATCGATTAAATCGCGCTTGATTAGCCAATTAAATAGTTTCATTCAAAACATTATTATCGCTCTATAATGCCAGCCTAAATGTTCTTCCAAAACAAATATTTGAGTAACGAAACGAGTACTTATAACCGGTACTTACTTGGTTTCGATTCTAAAGTATCGATACTAAAAGGACTTGGATTCGAAAGACAAGGACATCCCTAGTAAGTTGAACGACTAGAATCGCCAGGTGTGAACCCGGTATGAGTTGACTCACCCCACAAATTCCTGGGCCGTCTCTAAGGTAATAAGGAAACTGCGCTTTTGTTTATCTATTTGTTAAAATCAATAATAATAAAGATATAATGAAAATTTTTGTATGGTTAAGGAGTCGGCCTGGCGATCGAGCGGTCGTGAGTTAGATCCCCACCATTGCACTATTGACGTGAACCCACTCCAGACACAAGCATATTAAGCTTAGTTGGAGGGGTTAACAAGATTACTAGTAATGTGCAACCCACATTGCTAGAGTAACCTTTATAAAAAATTAAGATTATACCGTATAAATAATTAAGATTGCGAGTCAGTTACAGTAGCAACTTTGAGACGCTTATCGTCATATCTCTGGAGATACTTATCAGATTTTGATTAAATTTAAATGGGACCACCAAAATTATAATATGTTTATAGCGGTTTCACCCACGCAGTTCCCGTACCCGTGATAATACAGGGATGAAATATAGCCTATGTTAGTCGCTGATAATGTAGCTTTCCATTACTGAAAGAATTTTTGAAATCGGTCCAGTAGTTTTTGAGTTTTTATGTATATTATATAGGCTAGCGTTTGACCACTATCTCAGTTATAAAATAAAAACGTAACAGACAAACTAAATTTATATTAGTTTAGATATTATATAAAAATATGTGCGTAACATCGATAAATACTACTTCTCTGCCAATAAACTAAACTATTTTTAAACATTGTTAATAAAATCCAAAAATTTCACCGTACCGACGGGATAAGAACCCGCGGCTGCCGGGGAACATCCCCAGGCGCTGTACTAATTCAGCTACAGTACGATCCTATCTAAACGACGAAATTAATGCAGTGGTGGCGTTATCTGTAATTACTGTTTAGAAGTAAATTACTCTGATAAAATTAGTACCGATTCAGTTTGGTACGGTGAAATTCTGGATTGTTTAGAGCAATGTACTAAAATAAAAAGTTTAGTAACACTTAAAGAAATTTAATTTTTAGTAACACTAAAATAATATAGTACATATAATAAATAAAGGATGGTAAATAAAGGATGATAAATAAATGATATAAATAAAGGATGATAAATAAATAAGGATGGTGCTCTGCAGATATTTTGACAAATACAATTTAGTCCGTATGCTCTATAGCCATATATCATATAGCCACCATAGCTCTTTCTATGACAACTCAGTTGCAGTGCAAGCTGTCAGGCTTTGGAATGCACTTCCATTGGAAATTAAACGCTCACAGACTCTTACTACGTTTAAAGATCGCGTCAAGGCCCACTATCTCTCCCGAACTGCTATTGCTTTTGATCACAATTCTCTTTTATGAAATATGTGTATATTGTATTATATGTATATATGAATATATATAGTATGTATTGTATGACATTATGCATGTATTATATTGCTATGTATGTGTTATATGTATATATTGCCATGTATGTATTAAATTACATAAATTATATGTACCTTTTTAATTATGTACATACCTATTATTTTATTTTATTGTTATTTATTTATTTTTTATTATTATTTTTTTTCTACACCTATACCGCCATGTATGCTAATCTATTCCTTTCCACCTTAAGGTTGTCTGGAAGAGATCGCTTTAAGCGATAAGACCGCCTGTTGCCACATTGTTTTCTTTACCATTTTTTTACTTTTAATTTGTATGGTGTAATAAAGTGTTTATCTATCTATCTATTTCTAAACATAATGCTGTAATTGCTTTGTACATTAAAACGGTCCCAACGAAAGGCACCTAGGTGTGAGTGTGTCCTTGTCTAACAACCTGCCAGTGCTGTATATGCACTATACTATATGTATAGTATATATATATATATGTGGTCCATACAAAAGAAAGGGACAAAATCCGTTCAAGGTCGGTCTCTATCGGGCCGGAGTGCACGGTCGTGTTTAATATAGTATAGTGTCGTTGTAATATTTAATTAATATTTTGTCTCTCTCTTTCAGGTGGCACTTCTCTCAATCGCTGCGTTACTTCCCGTTCTACTTTCCGTCTCACATCATCATTAACGTGTGATCTTCCATTCCGCTCTTTCATTACGTGAGAGAACGAGAGGTGTATATAATTGTGACAAAATTGACATGCAAATTGAAGTAAAACTACTTTTTATGATTTCGCTAAAGATGTTACTGTAGTTTTTACCCGACTACGGCGTAGCAAGAAGGAGGGTTATGTTTTTTGTATATTTGTTACTTGCAGTCACGCCAGAACGACTGAACGTATTTTGATGGAATTTTAGTACAGAGATAGTTTGAATTTATATAGAATAATAGTTTCTTTAATTATCGCCGCATGTTATCATACTTTACTCTGAAAAAAAAAAACAAACAGAGTTAAGCAACATTTAAATATATTTTTATAATTACATAATTTGAAAACTAATAGACGCCGTTAGATCTTCTTTGACTATAGAAAATCCAAGAGCCCAAAAATGCTGCTTGCAAAAAGGTTAACGTCGATAAGGCAAATCCCCCTGATTCTCAAATCTTATTCGGGTTCGGAAGCTTCATTTTTAATCTTCAATCAATATTCAAAATTAAAAATGAAGCTTCAGGATTTATTAATATAAAAGCCGTGAGCTATTTTGTCGCGGAAACCTTTCCAATTAGAATCACTGATTTTTTTATTTGAAATATCAAAGGTAACCGATTGAAAGGAGCATTGTGGATTGCAAAGATTCGAGTCGCAGGAGAGACTGTTTCCGAATACGAATTTGCTTTCGAATGATTGAGAATAACCCTGCTGAAATCCATAATAAGAGACAGTGGTCAAAAGCTAGCCTATAAGATATAAAAAAAATCTGAAGTGATTGACGACTCCTAGAATTGATTTATTTGATTCGATTTTCGCCGTTTCCAGCGTAATCGACGATAACCTTTTAATCAATGTTATAGGTATAAGGTTAGATGTATTATTTTTAGTATAATGTTATAAAAAATAAATTGAAATTTAAAAAATAACATCAAATTTGCCAAAAGAATTGTCCCAAATTTACATGTAAATAACATCAATTTGTTATTTATTCGTTGCGTTTTAAAATGGTCTAACAAAAACGCTGTATATTTTTAATAAATACGAGTACTTTATTAATTTCCATTTAGGGCTATAGCGAACAAATTTCTTCGGTAATAATCCATACAAAGCGGATATTGACCTAGGAACCCTCGACCGCATCGCCACTTACCATCAGGTGAGATAGTGCTCAAACGCTTGCGACTGAATTATAAAAAAAATTTTTGATGCATCCAATTTTGGAAAAAATTGAAGATGCAATATTTAATTTTTTTACTTCCATATCAAATAATTACACATGAAAGAGAACACAAGTATACCTTAAGAATATATAAATAATAATTCATTGCTAAATTTGAGGTTTTTAATGTTATTATGTTATTCTTTATATAACGCCGCAAAAATGTACGAACATCGATGACGTCACCACTGTCGGTTTCCTCAGCTGTTTCCAAGAAAACCGTGGTCTTTTACTTCTACGCAATCTGTCAAATTACGCATCGTTAATGACAAGCCGTCAAACAATGCAAAATAAACCAATAAATAGCAAGAAAGAAAATTTGAATATTAAATATTAGGAATATTGTTATAAAAACAATATTTATTTACAAACAGTTCATACGTCACTAGATGCTGATAGGTGTTTTTAAAATACGTTACATTTCACATAACTTCAAACTAAAATTTATTGTCGAAATTATTTAAAATATTATGCAATAGCTCTTCTTTTATAATTTTGTAACATTTTAATGACTTAAAATGCATAGATATTAATTTTGTATCTTCCATATTTTAACATTATTTTTAGTAGACATTTTGTAAATTAAGATTTTATTCCTATTTTTGTTAGTTGGTTGTAAGTAGAAATATAGTAGCCCTTTATTGCTATTAAATTGAGAAATAATATAAATAAATAGTACGAATAATATTTCTTGACAGAATTAAACAAATTTGCTATTGTAAGCCTTGCGTCCACACGAATCGTAGCGCAACGGTACGGAGCGAATCGAAGAATTTATTAAATAACATTATTATAGAATTCAACTGCAGTAGGTATGTGAAATAGGGAATATGCATGTGGTATAAATTTACTTGAAATAATTTCTTTTCAATTAATTATTGAATGTAATTTTTTTTTTATAAATAAAATACTCTTAAACTGGTTAAAATATTATATGGAAAATGCAATAAAAGCGTGGGAAATTTCAATTTGCAAAACACATCACCACTTGTCAATTAGAAAGTGACGTTAAAACGTATCACAGCTGTCACCACAGACTAAATCTTTGCCATGGAAATAGTATTATGTACTGTTGTACGAATACGTACTATTTCTATGACAAAGATTTAATCTGTGGTGTCAGCAGTGGTATGTTGTGACGTCACAAAGGCGCGTGAAAATTTGGCGGCGTTTTAAACACCTCATATTTTAACACTTTCAGTATTATTTCATTTTTTAGTATGTTAAATGGATGTAATCAGTGAAATAATAAATATTTTAAAAAATCGTGCATATTCCTACTATATATCTATATTATATGATACTAGCGACCCGCCCCGGCTTCGCACGGGTAGGTACAACCCTGTATAAGAACAAAATTTCATCAATATATTATCTGACCAATCAATCACCTGTATTTGAAGAAAATGGTGTATTGAACTTTTTAGTTGTACTAGTGGGAATGAAATTTCAATAGTTTTTCCCATTAGTTCAATGGCTAAAGGAAATCACCCGTAGTTGAACTAGTGGAAAAAATATTCCCACTAGAGTCTGTGCAAAAAGAGAACCATCGTGGCGTTACGATGAACAAACATTCAAAGGTAAGGAAGGAAGGTACATACCTACCTAGTAGCACACGATAACGATAAGAATAGTTACCTATCAAGTATTAAACATTTTTAGTCATACTAGTAATGACAGCAGTGTTGTCAATGCAACAAAAACAGTAAATAAAAACCACCGACGACTGACGCGACCTCAATTTCTACGACGGTTCTCTTTTTGCATAGATTCTAGGTAGTTTTTTTTACCTTCTTTTGTGAATTCGGGTAAAAATACGGACAAAATAAGTGATATCGTTTAAAATAAATTTCGGCCTAATTTTAAATAATATTCCTAGTAACTTTAAACGCACTGGGGCTCAGAATCAGAATCAGAATAATGAATATAGTACAAGTACAGAAGATGCACTCCCTGCGAGCAAAAATTCGAGATTAAACCTAGTTACAACGCCAGTAACGTTCAAAATACGCTACACGCCTAGGATGCGACCTTGAATTTGCGTCACAGAATAAACTAATAGTAACTAGGGACCGCTTGTTGCGCACCGTAAGTCCGCGCGGCGAGAGTCTGTATTACTCGGTCAGCTCGCGGGCCGTCAGCTGTCTCTTACTGTAAGGTTGAGTGTTGTGAGAAAACAGATAGAATAGTAAAGAAATGGCGCGCGTCCGATCGAGAGCGCACGTGACACTACTGACTGAACTTGTAGCCGGCCGGCTGCCGCGGAAGTACTAGCATTTTCGTAAATACCGCGCGGATTGCGACAGGCCTGACTGGGGTAAAATTTAACTTAGCGTTACGGATGAATGCAACGGAAATGACGTACGCGTCATGTTATATTTCATATTTATAAACGCCCTCTATTGTAGAACGGCGTAACTACGAAGACGTATTCGCTATCATTCGGGCATTCATCCTGCTAAGTTCAACAGATGGAGTTGTATAAAAGAATTCCCAATCTGAGAAGGAAGTTCTACTTTTAACGCGTAGCTTTTTACGCACCCTCTTAAATGATTTTATTATAAAAGTATTCCTTTTTAATGTGAGATTTTATTAGTAAAGAAAAGACAATTTATATTTTAAAATATACAATAAATGTTGTGTAGAAAGTTTATTAAAAATGCCAATAATATTAAATGAATTTAGAAAACTAAGTTTCATTGCAAATTCTTTTAATTAGACTGGTTTATTTACGGGTTATAAAAAACGCAAATTCCCTTAACTTAATATTTTTTTAAATTTTCATTGGCATCCAAATTTCTAATAACGAAAGAGATTTTTATTCTACGCTTTCTATTTCCCTCCCACATGCCAATTATTTTTAAAGACACTGGTTTTTGGTCGATTAAAAGAATGTTGTAATGGAACTAAGATCTTTTACTGGATACTTTACATAGAGCGTTTTTATCGCGCGTCGACAACGCAGTCTTTGAATCTCAAATGCTGCTTATTTGTCTACACTAATAATAAAGGTTTGTATTTTTGTTTGATAGTTTGTTACGATTTAACTCAATAAGTTCTACACCGATTTCAAATATTCTTTCACTAATGGAAAGCTACATTATCAGCGAGTAACATAGGCTATATTTTATCCCCGTATTCTCACGGGTACGGGAACTATGCGGGTGATACCGCGAGGCGCTGTTTGTATTTTATAAAGGCGTAAGAGGTCTCACAACAGTGAATGCATAGTGTCGTTCAAAACAATACAATTACACATAACTTGCGTCTAAGATTTTCGATTTTCGTCAAAATCTTAATTAATTTAAGATTTTGACGAACCCTTAGCGGAAGATTCGACGCATTATTTTGACGTATTTGACGGATTGACGGCCATTAGTAATACTTGCTGTTATTCCTTACATTGGAAAGTGTAGACGGATTTGAATATATTTTGGTGAGCTTATATCCTAAATGAAATAACAAAGGGTTTAAAAAACTAAATAAAAAAAAGCTTTTACAATACAGACAAATTTGGTATAGCCCGGATAAATTGCTTATATACTGGACGAGGTCTACATTTAGATTAAATGTTATTGTATACCTTTTATTTTAATCTTTTCACGTATTCAGCTGAAAATTGCCGTTTCCAAGCATTTGAGGCGCGTCGACTTCTAAAAAACGCTCGTGTAAATACTGCATCATGACTTAGAGTACATTATATTTTGTACATAAGATTATAATATATAGAAAATGAATATATTTGTTGTATATGTGTGGTTGGACTTTTTAATATGTAAATATTGAATAAAGTCTGTATGGTATATTGTGTTTTATTTACCGATGATTTGTGTATTTGTAATATATGTATTTTTTTTAATTTTATTTTTTTTTTAATTTTGTAGCTAGGAACAAAATATGGATGAGAGTAGCCTAGGCGTTCAGTGGTAATTTTATTGCTAATAGGATAGCGTTGACCACTGTCTCAACTAGTGGTAAGCGATGAGATGGTCGAAGATGGTGAACACGCTCGGCCAAGAATACTCTGACTCTCAAGGACTGTGTGCTGCCGGAACACCGTAAGGTTATGGCGGCAGATTTTCTCCTTGATGGTGGTAAGCTACTTTTTGGTAGCAAGTCATGCGGAACATCAAAATATTGCTCCGACACAGGTGTGGAGTTTGTCGGAAATTGGCATATGTCCAGCTATAGACTAGTGTAGACTGATGATGAAGTCGAAGTGTCATTTCACAATTTTTTGGATAATAATTGTCTGAAGTATACTAACATGCATCGGGGGTTCACGTAAATATTACGGTTGGCAAACCTACATTAATCAGGGGAATTAAACATTTGTATTAAGTGTGACGTTCGACGTTCATATGAAGCTGAATGGCACATTACTTTTGTTATTTTTTTTTTTAATTCAAAGCAATAAGTTATGTTTTTGTTATTATTTAGAATAATTATTTTTGATATGATCTATTTGATGTTATTTGACGTGTGGATGTGCAGATTTTGAATTTGCCCATATACTGAATAAATACTTTGACTTTTGTAACAGGATTGTTAGGTAAGGACACAGAATAATGAATAGTACAAGCAAGAAGATAGGTAAATAAAAGTACAGTATTCAAACTAAAGGTAAGTT
Organism: Cabera pusaria; assembly: GCA_954871355.1. Taxonomy (NCBI): domain Eukaryota; kingdom Metazoa; phylum Arthropoda; class Insecta; order Lepidoptera; family Geometridae; genus Cabera; species Cabera pusaria. Next base: position 4,541,402 of record OX940915.1, read on the forward strand.
TTATTCATAAATAATGTCTGACAAGAATCTCTAAAGTTGTAGGTATTGTATCTATCACATTGACATTTACTTATATTCACAAAAATAACTAGAATGGTACATAGACAATAAGTACTATTTTCACTCAGGTGGCGCTATTTAGGTTAAGTAGGTACTATTATCGACCCTCCGGAGGGTCGATAATAGTACTTAACCTAAATAGCGCCACCTGAATAGTAAAATCACGTTCATACTGAAATTATTATGTTTGAAGACGGGAAGTCAACACGTCATTAGGAATAGAATATATCAATTGAAAACTGTGTACAAATGTTTTATAATATAAAATAATACCTTTGTCTCAACAATCTGTTTATTTCGAACGTACAATAATAGCTTGGATAATATACATGTCATATCAAAGAATGATAGGTCGAAAATCACTACAATAATAAACGTTTAAATTCGTAGACCGTAATAAAATAGGTACTTTAAAATAAGTACCTACTTATTTTAAAGTCTAAGATTATTAAAAGGAATTTATCGACATCGCGTAATTCCCGTTTCCCAACATACTAAGTACATAATACCTTTGAATGTTACCTCGTAAACCCATTAATTTACGTAAAAGCAAATCTCAAAGAACCATATATTTTCAATATTAACTAAAAAGCAATAAAGAATATTCTACTTCATAACTTAAAATAAATTGCTATAACAAAAATTAAAATATATTTTATAATTTTAACCTACAAAAATGAATCGTGGTTAGTAAATAAAATGTCAGTAAATACCAAATATATAGGTAAATAGATATAGGTATATTATGTCAATTATGTGCAATCATACCTACTTATATATGTACATACGGTACGGTTAGTATTTACAGTACAGTAAGGGGCCGTCCATTAATCACGTGATCTTAAGCATTTTTAACCCCCCTCCCCCTCCCCTTTGGTGATACATGGTGATGTTTACGATAACCCCCACCCCCCACCCAACATCACGTGTATTTTTAGTATCTACAAAGATATCCTAACTTTTTTAGAATATTTTAAAATATTATCTTAAATAAAAAAAAGTATAATCTTATTTTTTTCTGAAATTAAGGACCATAAAAATGTTGATATTTAAAAACCGCGGGTTGTACAATACACGTAATATCTTACTACACCCCCCTCCGCCCTTGTGACATTTCGTGATTTTAGTCAAACCCGACCCCCAAAGCACCCCCCCCCCCCCCCCGGGGGAGGCCTCCCCTTCAAGCCTCACGTGATTAATGGACGGCCCCTAACTAGTTAGTGTAGTTCTATTTTCTATTCCTCTCCATACCCGGTTCATTCATTTATTTATTCCGAGAACTATAGGTTACGATATATGGTACCTATAGGTTGTATAGAAGTAATCACCTTTAGCGATAAGACTACCATTTGTACTCATTCTTATAATATGTCTGTGTCTCTATTTGTTATTTCTTCGTGTGCGAATAAAGAGTTGTTATATTGTCACGGTAATATTATTTTCAGTACAGTACAACAAGTATATTACTTTTTTATTATAAAAACTCACGTTCATTTTAAACTTATAGATTTGAGACGGGAATTTAACGTGACTTACGCGATGTCGATATATCGATCGACATATGTTTTGGCCTCATCCGGAGGCCTTCTTCAGGATCTTGAGTGCGGGGCGCTCGCGGACGTGTTCAGCCTCGCACTGCGGGCCGCTGCTCGTGCAGCGCGGGCGGACGGAGCGGGCGGCGGCGGCGGCGGCGGCGGCGGCGGCGGTGGTGTTGGTGGGTGATGATGCGGTGTACATAGTGGAGAAACATATGTCGATCGCTATATCGACATCGCGTAAGTCACGTCTCAAATCTAAAAGTATATTACTTGTTGTACTGTACTCCTATTGTACGGTGTCGTATTATAGATACCTATAGGTATGCTACTACCTACTACTACACCGTACCAGGTACCATGGTGAATTCGCCGGTATATATATTGTACTAATTGATACCCGCGACTTCGTTGACGTACGTACTTGTAATATACTCGTATGTGACGTATACCAAGAATTGTATCACTGTTAACTACGAATAAATCATAAGTCGATTTATTCGTAGACTGTAAAGCTCTTTCTATCAACATTTATGTGTTCCGAGTAATTTAGGTTATGTGTAGAAATCGTGATTTTATTTTCACAAAAAGTAAGTTATGTTCATCCCCGGGCTTTAGAGTATATCCTTGTTACATTTCAGTAAGATTGGATCCGTTTAGGAGTGATTAGGTAACAAACAGACAGAGTGACAGAGTAACGAACGTTTTTACAATATTATTACTCTGGATTGGAATGCTGGATATCAAGGTAGTAGGTATAGTATGTGGGTTAGGTTAGGAGCATAGTACGATGATCTTCAAGGCAGCTGGAAAGAGCTGGTTGAGAATAGCCGAGGAACGTGCTCAGTGGAGATGCCTATGTCCAGCACTGGACTAATATAGTTAGGTACCTACTTACTTAATCTACTTATTATTTTTTAATCAAATGTATAATGCTTTTACATACATTTTGTTACTTAATTTGTGGCAGAAATGCTACAGAACATATAAAGTTGGCTTTTTATCTAATTATTAAATTAATTTCATTTATTTCTATTCACATAAAATCTTATTATAACTATTGCTATGCCATTTTTTCATGGTTTTTTATTTCGGTCAACTTTAGCTAATAACTACGTAAGTCAAATATTGGAGGGATATGCAATTGTAGTTTATGAAGCTGTTGTTTAATACTTTGTTACGTGCAGTTTCATACACATACACTACTTTATCTACACTCATGCATTAGGTAGGTATAGTTACCTATTCAAATAAAAAACCAAAGTCGAGTCACCGCTCAAGGGTCGAGTGAAACCGCGCATGCACCCTAGCGCGATCCCCATAAACAATTATAAAAATCAAACTGAAACTCATTGGTCGATCCAAAGTGTACTAATGTAGAAAAAAAAATTATATATCATAATAAAACTTTTTAATTACTTACATTCAATTGCATATGCATAAAGTCTTTTTTTTTTAATTTAATTCATTATCAGCAGGGTTATTCTTAATCATTCGAAAGGCAATTCTGATTCAGAAACTACCTTTACATTGACTTGGGTCTTTGTAATTTACAATGATTTGATCGGTTACTTTTGATATTTCAATTCAAAAATTAAAAAAAAAATCAGTGATTTTTTTAAAATTGAAATTTTAAAATCTAATTGGAATGGTTTCCGCGACAAAATAGCACACCGATTTATCAATATTCAAAATTAAAAAAGAAAGCGTCCGAATCCAAATAGGTCTTCAAATGATTGAGGATCAAGGGAGAACTTATGAGTGTAGATAAAATGAATTATAAATAACAGCTAAACATAATAAACGTAGCTAACAATAGCCGTGCTTTGTAGGGGAGGTGAACCTACACAGGTCTTTAATCTAAAACAATACTGCAATTACTGGCCTAAATACTAAATACAATATATTTGCTACAACAGCAATGGTCGCTAATTTGACGAACTGATGCAGGTAGAATAATCTGGAAAGATAATTAAAATTATTAGTTTATTAATAAATAGTAAATGTTGATAAGAAAAAATCGGCAAACGTAGCGTAGGACGTCCTGTGACCAGTACCCCTAGTACGAGTTTTCATCGTAAACGCTTTTGACAGATCTCACATAGTTTTCGACTTATTCTAGCTCCCTGATTGGTCTAAATTTAGTGAAGTGTAGTAACCACTAGAGGCGCTGTACTGTTTTTCATACAACATTTACTCGATATACGATATCGAATTTGGTATGAAAACTCGTACTAAGGGTACAGGTGGAGCGACGACATACGCAAAGCGGTGGACAGTGACTGGAAAAGAAGAGCCGAAGATCGGGCTCAGTGGCGCATCTTGGGAGAGGCCTACGTCCAGCAGTGGACTGACACGGGCTGATGATTATAAAGGCAACAGTTTGTGAGTGTATGTTTGCTACTTCTTCACGCTAAAACTACTTAACCGATTGAGTTGAAATTTGGTATGTGATGATGGTATTGGTATTTAGTACCCAATGTAGCATAAAACATAGGGTACTTTTTTGAACGATTTGAATGTTTTTGATTTTAAAATTATCGTGAATTTCTAACATTATTATTGTTATATACCGGCTATAATGTCATATGCTATAATTCAGTGAACATCGCGATCTCACCGCGTGACCTCACTCCCGAGGAAGAGCGACTGCCTCGCTCGAAACCTAGGTCGAGAAAATTCGACTAAAGGTACGTGAATTACAGCCGGTATATAACAATAATGATTTGAATGATATTATGTTTCTTGAAATGTTACACACTTAATATTTTTGTAAATTGTTATATACAATTCAAACATGGACATCCGGGGGGTACGGGTTCGAGTTATGTACGGTGGAATTTTAGATTGTGTATAACGATTTGAACGATGTCTACGCGGGTAAGACCGCGGGGCACGGCAAGTAATTTATTATTTCGGCACAGAATACAATAATAGTACCATTTTCGGGTAGGAATCGTACCTACTGAGTATAGGTATTTGAATTGACCTATACTCCTTGTACTTACTATAATTTATTATGTGCCGATACTCCACAAAACTACTAACTAACTACTAACTAATAACTAAACTACTAACTAATGTAAATTGTTAAACACAATCCAAAATTTCATCGTACCAACGGGACTTGAACCCGCAACCTCCGGAATAACATGTTCCGGTGCTTTGCCAATTAAGCCACGGTGCGAAGTAACGTTACGACGAAATTAGTGGATTGCATTTGTTAACCCAATTATATTATTATTTACAAAAATATTAAGTGTGTAACACTTCAAAGAAAACATAATACTAACTAATGTTTAAGAAAAGACTGCTGTACCAATAAATTCCATTCATTCATTAAATTATAACAGAGATTGCCCTAATTCGACTGTCCTACATATCTTTCATTTCCTGATAGAATGCTCATGTAGGTACCTACTCAAAACAATATTTTCGAGGAGTGAAAAATCAACCACCTTGATGTGGGCATATTAGAGATTTAGATTATAGAGCATTCTATCTGATCCATCGTCAGACGCGGCTAGAATGCTCTATCTACCTGTGTGAGTGCACAGGTAGGTTGACGAGCGTCCGTCTGTAAGGTAATACCAACGAATAAATAATAAGTCATAAAATGCGTAACTGCGTTAAAAAAAATGAAACAACAAAAGTCGTCAATGCTTCCATGTTCTTACAATATCGTTGACGAAGAAGATTTTCGAATTGATCAGACCTATGAAAGTTGATTTCATAGCGCAATTAACTAGAAAAAAGCTCATAGTTTTATAACGATTGAACGAATTTTTATGAATCAAAGCTAAGAAAACTCTCGATGAAGACATCTATCAAACAAAAAAAAACTATCAAAAATAAAAACAAAATCGGTTCATCCGGTTAGGTGCTAAGATGCTACAGACAGATACACACGTTAAACGTATATTACCCCTACATTTTGCGTCGGGAAACGCGTAAGGTTACGGCGGCAGATGTTCTCCTTGGTGGTAAGCTACTTTTTGGTAGATTTAATGATCCCACTACCACTGTACGTAAACTCATGATTCATGAATGCACATAAAACTTTCATTGGTAGGTATATAGCTAGGATTAGAACCAACGACCGTCGAGTCAGAATCAGGGTAACTATCCTTTACGCCAAAGGGCCGTCCAATATCACTACGTAAGCATTATAAAACAAAGTCCATCACTGCGTCTGTCTGTCTGTTCGCAATAATCTCAATAGCTACTGAACGAATTATCATGCGGTTTTCACCAATAGCAAGAGTGTTTATGAGGAAGGTTTAGGTGCATAATTCGTTAAGGTTTTGTGTAAATTGGATGAAATATGACGATGATTGTTAAATATGTCCATATTTTATATTCGATGCAACAAACTGATGCAAATTTTGTAGGCATACAATATGTTCTACCCGTGCGAAGCCGGGGCGGGCTGCTAGTATATTATATTTTTATGTTTGTTCGCGGATAACTTCGTCTTTTAATAACCGATTTTGATTATTATTTTTTTGTTGGAAAAGACATATCCCAAGTATGATACCATGGTAATTTGATCAAGGTCTGATAAGTATCTCCAAAAATATGGAGATAAACACTTCAAAATTGGTACTGAAAACTAAAAGCGCGGCATTTGAAGTCGGTTGTTTTAGTTTTTTAAACGATCTTATGCTTATTTTAATTGTTAGTTGTTCAACCTTTCATGTATGCATAATTTTTTGAAATAAATATTTTTATAAGTTAGTTACCTACTAACAGCACCACGAGGTTTCACCCGCGGGGTTCCCGTTCCCGTGAGAATACGGGGATAAAATATAGTCTATGTTACTCGCTGATAATGTAGCTTTCCATTAGTGAAAGATTTTTTGAAATGGTCCAGTAGTTTAACAAACAAAAAATCCAATCTTTTCTCTTTACAATAGTTTAGAAATAAAATCTTGTAAAAATACGAACCTTTTCCATTTCTTCCTAGCCTCAGGCAGCGTTGAGAGGTCATCTTTGACGAGGTATACTCGAAGGCCTGAAATGTAATAAAATAATTATTTTAAATAAATATATGTAAATTTTTGAACACACCTAATACTGGGGATCACCATGACTCACCACGAGCACAGGTTTAGAACTTCTTTTTATACTTTCCTATAAATATAGATATAATTTCCTATAAAGATAAGTTGTTCCTATTTTCCTGTTTGCATTATATGAGTTGATGTTTATATGTTTTTTTTATATTCGGCTTGTGTTTGACCACTATATCGCCTGCTGATAAGCGATGATTTGGTCGAAAATGGTGGTGAACACGCTAGGCCTAACGGCAGATTTTCTCCTTGATGATGGTGGTAAGCTACTTTTTGGTAGCAAGTCAGGCGGATTTTATCCTACTCGTGATCTCTGGGTGCTACTGCCATTAGGCTTTCACTGTTACTTCATCTGTGGGCCGAATCATCCACCGACCGAATTAATGTCCCTAATCGGTTTGCTGAGTTCCGGTAATGGGTTTCATGTACCTACTTAGTTACATTACAAATATAAGATTTTTTTATGATATAGGTAGCAAACAACTTGTCGAACTCCCCCTCAACATGTCGAAGACAATCGGCATGTTAGGTGTCGACATCTCTAATGAGGTCCAGTTCGGGAGTCATTTAGCTAGCAAAGCTAAAGTCACAGCTAAAAAACTCGGTGTACTAAATAGCGCTAAGCAGTAAGTACTTCACGCCGAGTCAACGACTTTTTGTACAAATCGCAGATTCGCATATGGAGGAAGTACTGCTCGCATCTCTGGAGTGGTGCACCGAAGTATCAGCTGCTACCACTTGACTCCTTGCAGAGAAGAGCCATCAGAGTAGTCGATGACGTGACTCTGACTAAGACACTTGAACCGTTGAGTCTTCGTCGCGATGTCGGTTCGCTTAGTCTATTTTATAGATATTATCATGGGGAACGCTTTGATGAGCTCTTTGATGTAATAGTAATACATTTATTTCCAAAAAAGAGTCTTAACTTAACAAATAGCACAACTGAACATAAAAGATTTTCTAATTAATCAAAAGTAGAACGTCTGCAAGACCCAAACTACGCGATATGCCTGTGTCTTGGGACTCTGAGTACGTTTCCAGAAGAATTTATATTTGAACGAATGTGGTGCAAGGCATGCAAAATATATGGTCTGGTTGTGAGTTGTGAGATAGCATAATCTGGAAGAGATACAATTTTGAATATTACACAGGTGCGGGCGTGTAGATGTGTGTGTGTTTTTGAGTTAGTGTATGTGTGTTATAGTGTATGTGATCCCACCGTCTCAATTTTACCACAGGAACTCGCGTATTCGTGAAAGAGCTCACCCTCATATTAAAGACACGTGGTCCTCCCACACCCACACAACGCGTTCTAAGCGTTTAACCTCAGACCAAATAAGAAGTGCACGGCCGAACAACACACTGAGGCCGGTTACGTAAACATGTGTACACTTTGAATGTTGCTGTGTAGTATAATATCGTTTAAAAACTAAAAAAGAACCGACTTCAATGCCGCGCTATTCATTTTCAGTAACAATTTTGAGATGTTTATCTCAAGATCTCTGGAGATACTTATCAGATCTCGATAAAATTACCATGGTACTACACTTGGGATATCTCCTTTCGAACAAAAAAAGAATAATCAAAATCGGTTCATAAACGACGAAGTTATCCGCGAACAAACATAAAAGAAAAAAAAAAAAAAAATATACGGTCGAATTGAGAAACCTCCTCCTTTTTTTGAAGTCGGTTAAAAAACTTTGTAGTAATGTGATGAAAAAGTGATACCATCCTGCTTTTTAGTTCTCGAAAATTCAACACAAAATTCAAAAACACAATTCGACATTTTTTCTTTAAACATTGCGAATTATTATAGCGTGACACTCAGCGCGCCTGGCAAGGAAAGGCGTGGTTTCGTAATATGTGTGTGCGTGTATATTATGTACACCGTGAGGCGTAGTTTTAACCGGCCTCAGTGCGTTGTTCGGCGGGCTTCCGTCTTGACTTCTTATTTGGTCTGAGTGTTTAAAGGTGCGTACAGACAGACTAAGTAACATGTTATGTAACTTGTGTTTTATCACACGTCCACATTTCACCAACCTTGTTATCCAACATTTCAACATAAAACAATACTGTACACTTTAGAATAACATGTTATACAAAAATGTTATTTTACAATTCTTCAGAGCTAGTGAGAGTACACGTGACCAATATAACATTGTTGTAATTATTAATATCATGTTATTATAACATGTTTAATAACATTCCGTGTCCACATTATCTGAAACATGTTAAATAACAATGTTGTATAACATGTTAAGTTAGATAGTCTGAAAGGACCTGAACAAAAACTTACCAATTAAGAAAATCTCGCACAGATATTCCCAGTCCATCTCCGCTATGTTGAACGGGAAGACTGCCTTGTCTTCCTCAGACAAGGAGCCCCACACCCCCCGGACCCCGCTGTCTGAGAACTGCCAGTCTTGCATCGAGAAGTAGAAGAGAATGTTGGCGAGCTTCATCACTCGTCCGTACAGTTTAATCATTCTGAAACATAATTGAACGGCTTCTTTAATGGTCTAACTTTTATAGTTTATTAGATTATAGGTTAGTTAAATAATGTAGTTGTTCGGTATTTCACCAACCACTTCAAGAGGAGCGTTGTGGACTGTATAATAGAATAAAATATAATAAATAGGTAGGATGATGCGATGTAAAGTTACGAACGATCCAAACACACAGAAAAGAGGAAGCAAATTAATCTACCACTTACCTTCAATGCCTTCACCAACCAAATCCAAGTTGGCGCTGGTAGATCGGCGCTGCTGAGTGCTGGTGTAAAGTCCGTACAATAACACACACAAATAGATAAACTGCACGGCAGATAGATGTAGGAGTTAAAAAAAGCTCACGGAGCAAGTAAAAATGTAAGGAACGTCCTTTCTCGCCAAATCGAGGGTAGGTGGTTCAAACATATCGGGCAGCGGCAAATCATTCACTACCCTCAATTTCCGTAATGTATGGATCGAACAGTAGTAACTAACTGTTATACATAATCCAAAATATCATCGTACTGACTGACGGGACTCGAAACCGCGCTTTATTTTTAAAATATTTTATAGGCTAGCGTTTGACCACTATCTCACCTGTTGGTAAGTGATGATGCGGTCGAAGATGGTAAGCACGCTAGGCCTAGAATGGGAACTGGCTCTCAAGGATAGCTGCCGGAACACATTAGATCTTTTGGCGACAGATTTTCTAAATTGAGGGTGGTAGCTGGCCAGGCGGTCACTATATAGTGTCCTACCACCATGCGAGCTTCCTGGGAAACATGCCCAGGCGCTGTGACCAACTCGGCAACAATTTAACCAAAACTTAAAGCGCTTGGACCTTTTTCTCATCGTAATAGTTTTATCCTGGTAATTACTTCTACACAGTAGGTAATTGCAGATGGCGCCATCAATGCATAATTAGTTAAAATGCAATCCAGACAGACGTTTTGTATCTTTAGTGGGAGTCGTCGAGTATGTACAGTCCGGCAAGTATAACTTGGCGCGGCTGTGCGCCACTGTGCTTTTACTTTGTACTTTGATAACAGTTTCTCTTAAACCACTTTTAATTACTTTTGGCATTATTGAACTATTTTAATGTAGCAGATTTATCAACAATAATGTCGCGGTAATCTCTCAAACGTCAAACTCACAGTTTCAAGAGAGCGGAATTAGTTCCAAAAACCACCACCGCCAAGTTATACTTGTGGGACTGTATAATCTTTTCTGCCACAGGTTACATTAATCGTTAGTTTAAATCAACGCCATCTATGAATTAAGTAAACAAACTCACACTCGTCGTTTCCCAGTGACCATGCAGTACATATCGATGACTAGAGCTGGCAAGTAATGTAGGAAGAAATTGTAGAACAAGAATAGGTAATAGTTGCTCGTTGGATTTAGCCCGTAGTACCTAGAAATAATGAATAATCTTATTTTTGAAATATGTTATTTAACCAAATTAAAAGAGGAGGTTCTCGATAAGTAATTTGTATGTCTGGATCTGTGGTAGGATAGCATTAGACCAATGTCTCGCCTGCTGGTGAGTGATAATGTGGTCGAAGATGGTGAACACGCTAGGCCTAGAATGGTCTGACTCTCAAGGACTGTGCTGCCGCAACACTGTAAGGTTATAGTGGCAGATTTTCTCCTTGGTGTTGGTAAGCTAATTTTTGGTAGCAAGTCAGGTGGAACTTCGATATAATGCTTTTATAACATGTGCTGTATTATTTAGGTGTTGTGAGTATCCTCGATTTTTATACTGTGGCACGGAAGACTCTGGATTGCTATCTGAAGACCTCTAATGTAGAATTTTATATGCCCTATAATTTTAATGGCTAGTAGTGGAACATAAAAGTGAGATGAGTCCTAGACTGAGACAACGCTCAACTTAACGCTCAAATTACACCGATGACCGAGAATGAATGAATGAATGAATGAACGAATAATACTTTATTGCACACCAAGAACAAAAAAACAAACAAAAGTAACAGAAGAACATAACATATCGGTAGTACAATGGGCGGTCTTATCGCTTAGAGCGATCTCTACCAGACAACCTTTGGATGGAGAGGATTTCTAAATTATAATATTGCGGGGGTGTGCAGCTATAAGTTAACATATATATGAATATACTTAAAATTAATACTTACACATATAAACAAACATAATACATAACATAGATACATAGAATGATGCAAGAATTAGTTAACTATCTTATAAGCATATGTAATTGCTAACTATCAGGCAGGCGTCTTGCTTGTTTTTTTATCTAAGTTAATTTTAAGAAATATTTATATTTATTATATTCTGAGATTACAACGACATCAAACATAATATAGGTCCCAAAAGATGCAACTGCAAGAACTTACTAAGAATCTGGCAAAAAGTGTTTGTCATAGCACAATAAAAAAATATTTTACAATAATACTTACCATACAGCTTTGGTGGTAGGTTTATCAATGCCGTATTTTCTATTCATTTCTATAAAACTGCCCCATGTGATAGGATTCGAAGCGCCGGATACGTAGTTGTAGATGGGGATGTGTGATGTTTGGCTGGAAAAAAGTTGACAGGATCTTAATTAGAGATGGCGCTTTTTGCATTCTTAGTATCATCTGTTTAGGTCACTCTCAACGTAATTAATAATTTATGGAATCGTACCTGTATGTACTCCATGAATGAAAACTTTATATTTTCGTACTTTTCTCTATATAATATGCCTTTCACATGATCCTACAGTGAATTATTATACCATTTCCTTCTATATTTCCTAGTTTTTTCAATAGATACCTAGCATTAACACACGTTCGGAGATCGGCATGTTAGTCAAATATCCATGTTTTAACTGTAAAAGCGGTTAAATATAAAAATGTCGACAATATTCTAGACATTCAAAAGTTGTGGCTTTGGGATTTCAAATCGAAACTATCTTTATTACGATGTTCAGTACAGTGGTGGCATGGGATCACCACTTTATCGCTCGCTCGCGACGGCCCTCAACGTCCGAGCCCGCAAACTAAGCGAGATTGCGGGCCGCGATCTGCGTTTCCCGCTTCTTCGGGAGATTCCCGCCGTTGCACTGCGCAAGTACATTCGTTTCCTATCTGTGTATAGACTGTAAAACTGTGGATCACGGTGGGACTATATTCAAATCTCATCACCTGGATTTATTTTGTGGCTATGGTTTTGAATTACAAAATTGCTTTACTTCAGAAATAAGTTTGTTGTATTATATATTTGTACCATGCCTTCTGCTTTAGTCGTTTTTACTGTGTTGCAGAAGCCAGTGTCTTTCCAAAAATATGCCTTATAAGTCTTATCTGACTATTTTCACTAAGTAGGCATTATATATATTCTATACTCACTTTTCCTTAAAGTTTTTAGCTGTGTGCCAGGTTGAAGCCAGGATCTTGTTGACAACGAGGTCGACCGGCACCATGTCTGCTACTTTGGTGGAGTCCATGTACATTGTGCGAAGTACCTTTGGAAAAAAAAACCCAATGTTTTATGGAAAAAAAAATCCGGATCGACAAGCACTACCTTGCACGTGCACGTTAGCACGTGCTTGTAGGTCCGGAATATATTTTTATTTTATTTCATTAGGTAGTGGTCTAGTGACTAGGCCACTATTGTAACCTTAGATCTACCGACATATTTATATAAATCACCCTCAATCACCATTTTTTTATTTTTTGAGAATCTCGTTGCCGTAAAGGAAAGATGGCTTGATTTCTATTCCATTCTTCTCGCCGGTTCAATTTCTAGCACGGATGTTCATCCACAGGAGGTAAGAGTATATTATATCGCTGTTCCGCCTGACTTTCTACCGCTTAGTAGCTTACCACAATCAAGGAGAAAATCTGCCACTATAACCTTACGGTGTTCCGGCAGCACACAGCCCTTGATAATCAGAGTATTCTAGGCCTGGCCTGGCAAGGTAATGATCAAATTCTACCCTATACAATTAAAAAAATAACCTGATAAATACTGACCCCAGTTCCAATTCCGATGACTAGTCCAGTGGGTCCGTACACGCTGTCAGTCCAGCCACGGACCGGCTCCTCATATGTTGATACCACTGCAAACAATCACTTGATCAAACACCAACATCGATAGGTAATAGGTAACAGTCATTGTAGGTACACAATATATAATCCCATCAAAATAATTTCATATAAAATGTTGCTAAGAAGAGACCATGTGGCTCGCTGTCAAAAAGTAAAAGTTTCAGATGAATCTCATTTAGAGCCAAGCTTCTAACTCTACACGCCCTAACTGTACGAGCTCTAACTTCACAAGCTCTACACCTTATACCGAGTTCAGACCAGGCGATTCTAGTCGTTCAACTTACTAGGGATGTACGATACGAGTTACAAAAAATACCCAATCGATATTTTTTATCGATTAAATCGCGCTTGAATAGCAAATCAAATAGTTTCATTCGAAACCCTATTATCGCTGTATAATGCCAGCCTTAATGTTCTTCCAAAACAAATAAGTGATTAACGAAACGAGTACTTATAACCGGTACTTACTAAGTATCGATTCTAAAGTATCGATACTAAAAGTACTTGGAATCGAAAGACAAGTACATCCCTATCCAGTTGAACGACTAGAATCGCCTGGTGTGAACTGGGTATTAGCAGGCCTGTCGCACTCCGCGCTGTAGCTATGAAAATAATAGTATATACGCGGCAGCCCGTGGGCTGCAAGTTCAGTCACTAGTGTCACGTGCGCTCTCTATTGGACGCGCTCCTTTAATTTACTATTCAATCTGTTTTCGCACAACAGTCAACCTTACAGTAAGAGACAGCTGGCGGCCCGCGAGCTCACCGAGTGATACAGACTCTCGCAGCCCGGACTTACGGTGCATTTTACGGTGCGCAACACGCGATTCCTAGTTACTATTAGTTTATATATATTCTGTGACGCAAATGCAAGGTCGCAACCGAGGCGTGTAGCGTATTTTGAACGTTACCATCGTTGTAACTAGGTTTATTCTCGCATTTTTGCTATCAGAGACTGCATCTTCTGTACTTGTACTATTAATTATTCTGTGACCTTAGTCAAAATAATAATAATAAATATATAGGTAATATAATATTGGCTATAACAAAGGCATCATCAACGATTGCGTAGAGAACGTAAAATAAAAACGTAAAACGGAAGGAAAAATAATATTAACACAAAAATAATCCTTATAAATATTATAAATGCGAAAGTAACTTTGTCTGTCTGTCTGTCTGGCTTTCACGCCAAAACTGCTGAACCGATTTAAATGAAATTTGGTACACAGATAGTCTAGAGCCTGAGAAAAGACATAGGATACCTTTTAATGCGAAAAAAGAGTGTAAGGGGGTATGAAAAGTTGTATGTGAAGGGAGGGGGAGGGGAGGTGGAAGTGAGGGGAAGAGGGAGGGGAGGTTAAGTGAGGGGAGGGGGAAGGGGGGATTACCCTGGCGTGGTACGGCGCGGTGTAGTTGGGATACGTATTTGTCTTATTAGTTAATGCTACCCAAAGACACTATTCTACGCGGACGAAGTCGCGGGCACAGCTAGTGATGTCTATAATTGTGTCTTTGTTTTGACAGAGGTGATCGATTGACTCCGTGACGCCGTCTTTAAGATCATTTCAACTGTTGAGACTGTATGGTAAGCAAAGGTACATACCAATGGAAGGTCTGACGATGCATATGGGCATGCCTTCGCCATTTATTCGGACCGCCTCTTCCGCTACAGCCTTCGTGAAACAGTACGTGTTCGGGCGCGATCCGAGGAGTCTGAAACCATATTATTAAGATAATTTAAAAACTAAAACAACCGACTTCCATGCCCCGCGAGTCAATTTCAGTGGCAAGTTTGAGACGTTTATAGTCATATCTCTGGAGATACTTATCAAATCTCGATGAAATTACAATGGGACCATGTTGGAAACAGGGTACGTTTACTGATTAATAAAAGAATCATTCGAATCAGTTCACAATTGACGGAGTAATCGCGTAGCATACACACAAAAAAAACATACAGACGAATTGAGAACCTCCTTATTTTTTGGAGTCGGTTGTAAAATGAATCGTAGACATCGTCGATCGAATCGTACACACTCCACATGCTATTTTTAGGGTTCCGTACCCAAAGGGTAAAACGGGACCCTATTACTAAGACTCCGCTGTCCGTCTGTCTGTCTGTCTGTCTGTCTGTCTGTCCGTCTGTCACCAGGCTATAGCTCGCTAACCGTGATAGTTAGACAGTTGAAATTTTCACAGATGGTGTATTTCTGTTGCCGCTAGAACAACACATACTAAAAACAAAATAAAGTTAAAAATTTAAGATACAAAAAACGTGTTTTTAAACGCCATCTATCTAATTCGTTTGGCAAAATGAAATAGATGGCGCTAGTAAACGAGCCCCGTCTTTCTACATCGCGACCAAACCAAATATTCTTGGTAATATCAATTAATCAAATATATGAGGTTGAAACTCTGTTATGTTTCGTATTGTACGGAACCCTCCCTAAGTGTGCGATAAGAGACGCGATGCTTTCTAGCACTTGGCCAGTTTTATTTTATTTTATTTATGCTCAATGGTCAAGCGATACAGGTGCAACTCGATACTGATTTTACATAAAGACTAGCTTTGCCCCGCGGCTTTGCCCACGTTTATTTATTTATTTAATGCAAACCATATAAAAGTGTCTTTATTATAAGTATACTATTTACATGGACCCTGTAACTAGGGTATGGCATTTATAATAAACCTTGACATGACAGGTTTATCAGGTATCTAAGTAATAAGTAAGTATAAAATTATTAAAAAAATCTGTACATATTAACTTCTATTCTATTGCTTAATTAGATTACTTAATACTAATTAGGAACTATTTTTCAGAACTAAATATGACATTTACTTATTATTTAGTACTTATTAGTTAAGTATCCATTTACAATGCTCCCTTAAATAGAGATACGAAAATATAATATTTATTTGTTTAGGTATGTTATTTTACATTATCGTTCAAGAAATCGTCTATAGTGTTGATTTGAGGATTAGAAATGTTTTTAGTTTATTTCGAAAGGATGTATGTTTGGTTTGATTTTTTATGTCTATGGGTATTTTATTATTTTATTATTATGGTTTAATCCTGGTTATAAAAACTTTCCTATTAAATCACTTTATCTATTGATGAAAACCGCATGAAAATCCGTTGCGTAGTTGAAAAGATGTAGACAGCGTGAGCGACTTTGTTTTTCAGTATGTAAAGATAAATACTAATGTTTTTATGTTGATAAAAACGCCATCTATACATAAGGGATTTCTC
Source organism: Cabera pusaria (assembly GCA_954871355.1). Classification (NCBI taxonomy): domain Eukaryota; kingdom Metazoa; phylum Arthropoda; class Insecta; order Lepidoptera; family Geometridae; genus Cabera; species Cabera pusaria. Next base: position 4,557,879 of record OX940915.1, read on the forward strand.
ATTTACTCTTTAAATGTATTATGGATCGAAATTAGTCGAGCCGTTTCACTGATAAACGGTGACAAACAAACAAACAGACAAACTGATATGACCATTTTAGCAATGTTGTTGATTAACAACAGTATTCAAGAAGATTTTAACAAACACATAATGGTGGCGTTTGCGAGCACTATGTAACCTCATAGTATTGTTTGTAATTGACTATATGTTCTATAATTGCAGCATTGATGATTATTGACATCTGGAAAGCGCCATCTACTAGTTAGAGATGTAACTAAAAATAATATGATGCAGCTAGAATATATATCTAAGTCAATTACCATGTGAATATAGGAGTAAATGTATTACTTACGTGGGTAAGATGCTCTCAACCAAATTTTGGTCTAACTCTGAAACTGCTTCTAAAGCCTCTACAGACATTGGTGGTTCATAAAATCTGAAATTAAAATGTTATAATATAAACTGTAGCAATTTTATTTAGACACAATAAAGTTGAAGCAGGTAAACATTTTAAAAACTAATAGAACTGGCTTCACTTGCCACGTGAATTATTTTTATTGACAATTTTGTAATGCTCATTTCCATATGTCTAAAGAATGACTTCATGTACAAAAGGGTCGGGCCACCCCTAAAATAAATTCTACTTGTGACATAAAACATAATAATTAAAATCGGTTCACAATTTGAAGAACCCTCAGCCATGACAGGACATATCATTCGCGAATTTTCAGGCCATTACATTCGCGAATTTGACAATAGGCTAACCTACCGGCGGGCTAGTCCGGGCTTGAGTGGTAAAATGCAGAAAAAATAATTATTGTAAACCTTCTCCTTTTTTCTTTTTGAAAGTTTGCTAAAATATAGACGACTTTAGTTATAAATGGGTTGTACAAAAATAGTCTTACTTCTCTTGAATATTAGGTACATGTGTATTTGAGAAGGCAGTCGAAACATGAGTCATGGCCTTGAGATTCCTGCATTCTTTTGCAAGTTTGATAACCTCCTTCGTCCCTTTGACGTTGATGGCCGTTGACACCGACAGCTTCTCATCAAATTTCACGGTTGCCGCTGCATTGATGATTATTGACACCTGGAAAGCGCCATCTACTAGTTAGAGATGCAACTAAAAATAACATGATGCAGCTAGAATATATATCTATGTTAATTACTATTACTAGAATATAATAAGACCTTAAAAAAATTGTGACTTAAAAATATAATAAATCTATAAATTGTTAAAGTACCTAGTAGGTAAGGTACTCTTGAATTATTACGTCAATGTTTAAAATTAGATATTTTTGTATCCATACTTAAAATTATTTATTATGAATTTTAAATTAAAAATAAACTCTTATCTCTTTGTCTCTTTGTCTGTTAAGTACGTTTTTACGATTAAACGGCTAAACAAATTTGTCTGAAATTTTGCACAGGCAAAGCCATCGTGTTAGAGAGGGAAATTTTAAATGGGATATTTTATAAAGCAGCAAAAGTGGCAAGGCCTATAACATTTTACACAGATACAACTATTTTATAAATAAATGCACTCATATAGGCATTATTTTCATAATTTATGTCAGTTTTAATAATACAATACGATACAAATACTCTTTATTGACACCAATTTTGAAAATACATAATGAATTAACTAACTAATATAATAGTATAGTCGTATCAACAAAAGTGAGGATAATAGTTGGGTCGCGAATTCATAAACCTAAAATAGTTGTATGCCCAAAAAGAAATCTTTCAAACAACTTAGGGTAGTTTCAAATAAGCGGTATCGTACATTTTTTCTGTATATCTAGCGTACGGACACGATCTTTGGTGGTAAAGTGACGATGTGGTCAAGGATGGTGGACAAGCTAGGCTTAGAATGGTCTGACGGTTGTGTGCTGCCGGAGCCCTGTAAGGTTATGGCGGCAGATTTTCTCCTTGATTGTGGTGAGCGACTTTTTAGTAGCTGTTTTATTTTATATCAGGCTTTGAATTAATTAATTCGTCTGTCTGTGTCTGTCTATAAAAATAAAAAAGAATACCATCTTACCCTGCTAACAAGTGTCTTCCTATCTTCGTCACTAATCCCTAATCCCGGCAGCTCCATATCACCAACAATGGGCACAACTTTGTGGATGCCTTTGGGGTTCTCTTCATGAGCTCTGTGGAATAGCTGAAACAAAATGTTAGTTTATTACTCCGATTTAGAGATGGCGTTTCTACTATTATTTGGGAAAACGCATGTTTTTTGCAATGAAGGAAATAACCCGTGCGTGCTACAATAGTTATTTATCATCGAATTATAACCTATATAGGTTATAATTCGATGTTATTTATCTAAGAAATAGATGTGTTTTTTATAACAGGCGTAGACATGAGTTTGCGTTCTCCCTCTACGATATAAGGCAGTCAGGCAATCTATCTACATATCTAGATGTCTTGGAGAAACGGCCGCAATAATGTAAATCACATAATTTTATCACACAGAGTTTGATTAGACAGCGTTTTAATTGTCCTGTTACTGTTCTAAAAATTAGATTTTTAACAATATGTAATGTCAAAATAATAATCAAAATTAATATAAACCATAACATTCAAAATATCATAATATAGCTATTAATTACTGATTATTATTACTTTGTTACTTAACAAAGGCCTCATACAGTACCGATAATTAATATTATACATATCTCAATTTGATTATGAGGCCATCTAGTAAGTTCAGTCGAACTGTTTTGTTAATGTAAACGCCTAGGTAAAGTAGTCAAATATTTTTAAACCTAGCATATAATTATAAAAGTAAACATGGTGACTGCAAACCAATCAAAATAATATATATTTTCCATTTGTACTCGTTTTTTCCTCACGTGATTAACGAGTAATTAATAACTTACCCATTCATCCAACAGTTCATGTACTCTGGCTCTCGGATCCTTTCCTTTTTTATTCCGTACCAGCACATAGATAGTGTCGACATCTCCGCACGAGCGCAGCAACTTTTCAATAAGCACTGCAAGAAGTCGACAAACATGGCATATAGATGTCGCTATTCTTGAAATAGTTCTACGTGGAGAGTAGTTCACTATGTTTAATTATAAGATCTTAATAACATAATGAATATCATCTTTTCAGCTATAAATCCTTTGATTATATTTACTTAGTGTAATAGTTCACTGTTTGTCAATTTCATTTTAATTGATGTGATTTCACTCGCGTAGTTAGTTCCCCTTCCCCTGAATGCGTAGATAAAATTCCTTATGTTACTCGCTGTTAATGTAGCTTTTCAGTAGGTAAGTCTTAGTGAAAGATATTTTCAAATTTTTTTTAAGTTTTTAAGTTAAATCGTTGCAAATAAACAAAAATCAAAACTTTTCTCTTTATAATACATATTACTTTAGATTAAAGCTATTATAACGTCGTCATACCGGTCTTATGTCGTCAGTGGTCAATCCAGACTAAAATTATAAAAAGTTTGTAACTCTGTCGCTGTGTCTGTTTGTTGCCTAATCACGCCTAAACGCATGATCCGATCTTACTGAAATTTAACAAGGAGTTACTTCATAGCATGATGATCAACATAGGCTAATTCTTGGTGTACGTGAATGAAGTCGCGGGTATCAACTAGTAGTTACTATAAATACATAAAAGCATATGTTCATACGTATGTATATAAATAAATCACTTATGTATGCTCTATGTAAATGCCCAATTAGAATTTCAAAGTAAAGGTCGCGAACTTGTTTTTGAAATTCTATGTAAATTGGGTTGAAGAAATCTATATTAAATATAACAAATAATTGTTAATGTCTTTTGTAAGTAATTGAGTTTTAACTAAGTTTTATTCTGTATTTAGATTTTTTTATTTATTTATTGGTCTTTTTCTTATCTATTTTTATTTTAAGGTTTTTGATTTAATTTGACTATAAGTAACAGTCCGTTGCTGGACATAAGCCTCTACAATAACCCCCACTGAGCACGATCCTCGGCTACTCTCATCCAGCTCTTGCCAGCCACCTTGCGAACATGATCGCTCCACCTAGTCTGACGACATCCTACGCTACGCTTTCCGATACGCGATTTCCACTCAAGAACTCTTTCTTCTACTGGATATGTCCGGCCACTTGAGTTTGTTAATCCAGTGAGCTATGTCGAAGGCTTGGTTCTCTGTTAAATCACCTTGTTATCGATTCTATCTTCAGAAAAACGTCGACGTCTTTTCCATATTTCACTAAGCTTCTTTTAATTAACCGACTTCAAAAACAGGAGGAGGTTTCTCAATTCGACCGTATATATATTTTTTTAAATGTTTGTTCGTGGATAACTTCGTCGTTTATGAACCGATTTTGATTATTATTTTTTGTTGGAAAGAAGATGTCCCAAATGTGATACCATGGTAATTTTATCGAGGTCTGATAAGTATCTTCAGAGATATTAAGATAAACATCTCAAAATTGGTACTGAAAATGAATAGCGCGGCATTGAAGTCGGTTCTTTTTTAGTTTTTAAACGATATGATATTATTAGTTAATATAATTATTGTCTACTAGCTGACCCGGCGAACTTCGTACCGCGAATATAAATAAACTGTCCAAGTGCGAGTCAGACGCAGGGTTCCGTTTGAACAATATTTGCCGGAAAAATACGTTTCTTGTTTGGGGACCCCCTTTAATTTTTAATTTAATTTAGTTTTTATTATTTGATCTTGCAGCCATTGCAATACACATGAGTAAATTTCAAGTCTATATCTATTCGAGCATAATAAAAGATCGAGCATAAAAAGCCTCAAAAATACGTTTCTTTTAACTTCCCCATAAAAGAAACGTATTTTTGAGGCACTTTATTATTTTATTTTTATCGGTTTTTATACACAAATAGCGAATACCCATGTATGGAAGCGCTATAATGACAACCATCAAAATATGTCAATACAATGACAAAAAAATCTGAACGAACCAACAATAACAACCTGGTTCTGTGGGGACAACCATCAAAATCAAAATATTAAAATTACATACCGACGCGATAATCCAAGTAATGTGGATATATTATGTTGATATGTTGTCAATTCAAAACCCTTAATTTAATACGTGCTACAAATTTCAATTCGAGAGTGGAAAAAGAGTCTACCCTACCGTAACGAAGGGTCGAACGTCAAATTCACAGGAAAGTAGGTAGAACAGTTTATGTGGGAAAAATTAAATTGTTGTTTTTTACTATCTTCCTCGCAATTTTTCCATATTTTCTCACCGTTTAAACCTTCCCTGGACTACGACAAACATTTCAAAACCAAAATCAGCTAAATCGGCCCAGCCGTTCTCGAGTCTTAGCGAGACTAACGAACAGCAATTGATTTTTATATATAAGAAGAAGATAAGAGACAAGTCTGTCTTAAAACAGTCGTAACTATAGTCTGCACCCAGCCTTAATTGTCAAAGTGGTGGAACTCCCCAGATGGACTAGCAGAAATCCTACCACTACCTTTAAAAGTATGTGACACAAGTTGATTACAGTACATCAATGCCTATCAACAAACTGACTCGCATTTATAAGTATGAATATCATAATAGGATCACACTTCACACAAATAGGAATAATTATTACTTAATCCTATTTCTGTGCATAATCTACTCAATCGCCTGTTTAAGTTAATATTTACAAGTAATCTGTCGAGCCATCTGACCTTGATATACAATATTACAGGGTTCTCACTATAATAAATCGTTGGAAGAGCTAATTTTCCGCAGTTAATGCTAATAAAGAGTCACATAAAATTTAATATGACTGCTTGTATTGGGTTATAAGTTCAAGGCCCAAATATAAATATGACCCTTTAAAAATCTTAAAGAAGAGATTAAAATGCTTATATTTCTTTGTGCAATTGGTTGGTCAAAAAAAGCAAATGATAGGGGCGTAGTTACAGCAGACCTTGATTTCTTGTAGAAACAAATTTTGCTCTAAAATCATTTTGAGGAACCGGGGATTACATTTGTTTGGAAAAGTGCACCTTTCTAGTTTATAGGCTAATAAAATGTCACACGCGTTCCCTCTTAAGATCGTTTACAAAACGAAAAAAACCGACTTCACATGCCGCGATAGTAAAAATATCCACAAGTCATTGTCGTCAAGGTATCAAATTTGTTTACCTATATTGTTTATCTCCATAGAATTAGAATTAGAATTCATTTATTGATAAAAGGAAACACAGTCAAATATCACATTTAAAATATATGGCATGTGAATCACAGAATCTTGTCAATAATATAATTAATTATTCATTTTATAAAACATTTGTAATAAGTATGTATAGAATATAATCTTAGTTAATAAAATAGCGCTGTATAAGGGCGCAGTAAATTGTCATTTAAAAATATATAATATAATAAGCATTCTAACTATACAGAGGCATTTTTCTTAGGTACGCTTGTTAGGGAAAAGTTACTATAGTCATTTTCTAAAAATTCCTTTACACTATATAAAGTTGTGCCCAATAATAGGGATTTTACATGATTTTCAAAAGCTTGTTCACAATCCATAGTTTTAATAAATTCTGGTAGTGTATTGTATAATGTTTGTCCCATAATCAAAGGTATTTTTTGAGACATTTTTAATCTATGAGTTAGTTGAGTTTTATAATCTATGGTTGCAAACACATTTTGTTTCTAATACTCCTTTTATTTTGAGTTATATTAATATTATATTGATTTAAATTTTTTCTAACATATTTAAGTATATCAAATATATATTGTGCCATTGAAGTCATTACTTTTAGATTTTTAAAATGTTCCCTACATGATTCTTTGTACTTCCCCCCAACTAATACTCTAATAGCTTGTTTCTGCATTTTTAATACCCTTTCCGCGTCAGTCGAAGCTCCCCACATTATTAAGCCATAAGACAGCATGGAATGTATGTAAGCATAATAAACATTTTTTAGGTTTTCAGCAGACATGATCTTTTTTAACTGTTTTAGTGCATATACACCCCTTGCCATTTTTTTGCAAGTCAAGCACAATCAAGTTCAAATCCTAGAAGTTTGACCATTTTAGATGTATTTACTGTTGTGCTGTCATTTAAAAGTATAGCTACAGGTGTTTGATTAGGTGATACAGGGTTTAAAATCATAACATTCGTTTTGTCTGTATTTAGCCTGAGGCCATTCATTTTGAACCATAGACTAAGTTTTTGTCTCCTTTGTCATATCTCCGGAGATAATTGTCATAGCTTGATAAAATTTGAATGGGACCAAACGGGAGGCATAATCTCTCAAACAAAATGTTCCACGAAAAGTTAATATCTGCAAAATCTGTATTTGATAGGTTATAATATCGTTTAAAAACTAAAAAAGAACCGACTTCAATGCCGCGCTATTCATTTTCAGTACCAATTTTGAGACGTTTATCTCAATATCTCTGGAGATACTTATCAGACCTCGATAAAATTACCATGGTACCACACCTGGGATATCTCCTTTCGAACAAAAAAATAATAATCAAAATCGGTTAATAAACGACGAAGTTATCCGCGAACAAACATAAAAAAAATATATATATATATATACGGTCGAATTGAGAAACCTCCTCCTTTTTTTGAAGTCGGTTAAAAAATAGTAGATTGTATAACAAGGGTGCAATATAGTATATTTCTACGAGGCCGTTATTTTGAATCCAGAGCGAAGCGAAGGTTTCTAAAGTAGAATCCTGAGCGTAGCGAGGGATTTAAAGTACGTCGGCCGAGAGAAAATAATATGACAGCCGAGTTTTACACTCTGCTTTTCATCTCCTTTTTTTTCCATTACCTAAAAAAGGCTTAAATTAAGTTCAACACTATATTAACTAATAATATCGTTTAAAAACTAAAAAACAACCGACTTCAATGCCGCGCTATTCATTTTCAGTACCAATTTTAAGATGTTTATCTCAATATCTCTGGAGATACTTATCATACCTCGATAAAATTACCATGGTACCACACTTGGGATATCTCCTTTCGAACAAAAAAAGAATAATCGAAATCGGTTCATAAACGACGAAGTTATCCGCGAAAAAACATTTAAAAAAAAAAAAATATATATATATATACGGTCGAATTGAGAAACCTCCTCCTTTTTTTGAAGTCGGTTAAAAAAGAGACTAACACAACTAAACAAAACACATATGACACATATACACACAACACACACACACAAGCACTTTTGATTTCTTTGGTTTATGTCCGTCTGAAGATATGCTACCTATTTTGTATAGGTCCTGATTTGAATATTATTATATTTTTTATAACATTTGTTGCGTCGTTTTGTATTCTTTCGGGCGTTAAATTACTTAATACTTTCGTTATCAGAACTCATTTCTTTATGAATTAATAGTTTATTTAGCACTGCAACAAAAAATCAATGTGAATTATTAATATAATAAAATTAAAATAACAAATATAAATTCTTTTTTTAAATTCACTAGACTATAAACGACAGTTCGCGCGCTACATTTTTTTTCATCCTGGCTACCACACTATCAGTGTATTGTGCCACGCGTTTTAAACTTTTTTTTCTGTATTACATATATATATATATATATATATATATATATATATATATGGTATTGTTTTATAACACAAAATGTTTAGCTTCACGAGATTTTTTTATTCATCAAGCGTGGCGCGCTATCTAGTTGATAGGACAATAACATTTCCCGAACAATATTATTATTGAACCTCCTTAGACATAGCACTATAAAATAACAGTCATAAACCAAAAATTTTTCAAATCGGTTCAGATCTTAGGTAACAAACATTTAAAAAAAAAATTTGTTGAGATGGTGTCATTGTAATTTCATCGAAATCAGATAAGTATCTTCAGGGTGTTTTGGCGGGAACGTGGAAAAGTGTGTGTGGTCTCATTGTATTTTTTCCTAAAACTTGTGTTCTTCCGCGAGTTAATGTGTAATAAATGTGGATTATTAACCATTAAGTGCCGGTAAATGAGTGCGAGTGTAGGGAAACAGCACAATGTTGAAAAACATGCTATTTTCGTTCTCACTAAAATGCCATTGAAAATCTTCAGTAAACACCATATCTTTACTGAAGGTATGACTTCGACTAGACTTTTACTTGAAAACTGACCTGAAATATGACTTTGACCCATCTCTACGACTTAAATTCATAAAAACAAAGAATTTGACTTGACACTGGCTAAATACACTAATCGTGTGGAGCCATAATAAAACTAAAAAAAAAAAAAAAAAAAAAAAAAGTATCTTCAGAGATTGATGATATACGTCTCCAACTTGCTTCTGAAACTGACTCGCAGGGCATGGCACCCGGTTGTTTTAGTTTTTTAACTATCTTATATTATTAAACTTTCCAACAACAAGTAAATATATTGGCTTATTGGCTTAAAGTTCTCGCGAGAATACAACGCGAAAAAGAACTGGCCAAGTGCAAGTCGGACTCGCACTCGTAGGGTTCCGTAACACAGTAAAGTATTCTATAACTATGATTTTTAGCAGCTACAAAATTAAATTTGTTTTTTATGGAGTTTGTATGAAAAACAAAGTTATTTTTGTGGTCGCTATATCTCAATAAACTGGCCAAGTGCAAGTCGGACTCGCAATCGTAGGGTTCCGTAATACAGTAGAGTATTCTATAACTTTGATTTTTCTTAACTACAAAAATAACTTTGTTTTTCATAGTGTTTGTATGAAAAACAAAGTTATACTTGCGGTCGCTATATCTCAACAACTGCTGACTGTATCTCGTTCAAATCAACGGACGTACAGACAGACAGACAGACAGACAGACATGGCGAATCTATAAGGGTTCCGTTTTTTGCCATTCGGCTACGGAACTCTAAAAAACTGTGACTGTATCTCGTTCAAACCAATTTTTGTTGAAAGTTTTTATTGAGATCTACAGAATATATATTTTATAGATTTTTCACTCCCTTACTTTAAAAGTTAGCGGGGGAGGGAGGGGGGGCACACATTTTACCACTTTAGACGCGCCTTCTTTCAAATGATTGACTTTGAGTAAAAATTATTTTAGGAACCTCAATGTCATTTTTAAAGATCTATCCATAGACAACCCCACACGTACAGGTTTGAAGAAATTTTTTTTTTGTTTCTGTTCCATGTATGTGATCCCCCTTAAACATTTATATTTTTTATTTTGTATAAAAATCGGAAAGCGGTTCACAGAACACATCTACCTACCTAGTTTCAGTTCTGTTGTACTAATAGATTCGGAATAAAATGGCTGTGACATACGGACGGACAGACAGACAGACAGACATGACGAATCTATAAGGGTTCCGTTTTTTGCCATTCGGCTACGGAACCCTAAAAAGCCGGTACGGTACGTTCACATTAAATATATTGGTTATTAATAATTGCGCATACCCAAAATAAAAATAAAATATTCTATTTCTATTCTATTGTGATCTTTTATAATAATATCAACCAGATTTGACTATTAATAACATCATCTCACCATTCACCAAACAATGATAGAACAAAATTAATGGGGATTACAAAAAATGTGATTCCGGCCAGGATCGAACTGGCGGCCTTCTGCGTGTAAAGCAGATGTGATAACCACTACACCACGGAACCCGGTGAGGGCAATGGTAAAATATACATTTAGTAGTTATATTAAGACTTACAAAGACTACATTTATTTACATTTAGCCGACTTCGTAAAAAATATTGTAAAATTACTTTTGAATGCGATTTTTTTAACCAGTATTTGAATAATAGTCGTAGAGGAAAATGGTGAAATAAGTCAAATTCAAGTTAAAATAAAAAAATAAAAATTAATAACCTTAGGGTATTTCGGAAGCACACAGCGCTTGGGAGTCAGACAATTCTACGCCTAGCGTGTTCACCATCTTCGACCACATCATCGCTTACCACCAGGCGAGATAGTGGTCAAAATCTAGTCTATAAGATGTTTAAAAAAAGTACCTAAAACATTTTTACAGACACGTCATATCTCATACAGGTAGACGAGCTTACTAACTTCTTCCACAAATAAAATACGGTTATACCCACCAAATAAAAAGGCTTCATAAGAATCTTACAGCAGGTAAAATAAAGCATCATTTAGTTCAAATAATTTATTTTTCTTCACAACTCACGCTTCACACACCAAATATATATCGACAGTGGGTACAGTCAGGGTCATAAATTACTTAAACAATTTTATTTTACTACTAAAAAACCACAATGGCAAATAAAACCAAAAGCAACATGTTTAGAGGAACATACATATAATTATAAACATTTATTTGAGGAATTTATTTATTATATATTAAGTTTATTATGTAGATACCAAAAGTTACTTATTATTTTTGTTATAAATATCTACGTCTATTTATTTTGTATCAATATGAGTAATTAATAAAATATCAAATATTATTATGCTATATTCGTCAAATTTAGGTACTTTAAAAGTTTTAGAATGGATTGCGTCAATACGACGCCTTAGAAAAACACTTAGCCAATGCACTTTGCTTTTGCAGCGTGTTTTTCAAAGGCGTCGTTTTGTTTTTTCTAAGTTTCACTAAGACAAAGAATTGCTAGAATACATATTATTTTTTTTGTGATTAGCAATTTTTATTTTAATTATTGTGATGTTTAGTTTTTATTTTATTTTAATTAATTATTGTGACCTATTTAATTATTTTTATTGTATAGAGTATGACAAATTGCTGGAAATCTGGAAAGAATGCTAACATGTTTTTTTTATAACATTACACTTTCTGGGTTATGTTTTCATTCTTAAAAAATTAATAATCATTAACAAAATATAAACTGTGAAAAACATAATATTGATTTGGTAGAAATAATATGAAGTACTCATATTTTACTCAAATCTACTTTTTCTTTCTTCAAAATTAAATGTTCTCTTCATTTTTCTAAGATATTTTGTTTCTTACAGCACAACCTTTTCTACCACACGACTAGCTTTCAAGCTTATTCTTCCATCTGAAATTAATAAAAAAAAATTAGTGAAAAAATATTTAAAATAGGTTGGTACCTACTTACTTACTTACATAAAAAGCATTTCATTATGTTTGATCTCTCTTTTATTAACCGACTTCACAAAAAAGGAGGAGGTTCCCAATTCGTCTGTATGTTTTTTTTTGGTGAGTTCACAAGGCAATTTGTTTAAAAGTTATTCTTATCTATATTTTAAATAATTTGCCAAGCAAATATATTCTTCACAAATTAATTTACAAAAATTAAGACCTTTTTACCAATGACGTCTTTTTAACCGACTTCACAAAAAAGGAGGAGGTTCTCAATTCAACAGTATTTGTTTGTTTTTTTTTTTAATTTTTGTTACATCAGAACCCCGTCAAATTTTGACCGATTTCAACAATTTTTTTTTCGTTTGAGATATTATGCCTCCCGATTGGTCCCATTCAAATTTTATCGAGGTATGACAATTATCTCCGGAGATATAGAGGTAATACATCTCAAACACATTACATACCTTGACGACATATGCATTTGTATACCTTGACGACATGATACTACTGGCTATTTTGACTATCGCGGCATGTGAAGTCGGTTATTTTTCGCTTTGCAAACGATCTTAAATTATTCACGCTCAAGTTATGCATTTTACAATCGCGTCTTACAATATCGCACGTAATCAATATTGTATATGTATTTTTTCTTTTATAGACCTTTATATGTTTAAAGTTTAAAAGCACATTGTAGCGGGTACATTTGTACAATATAACCAGATTTTAAAGGTCATCAAACATTAACATTATCAAAATGTGAAAAAACGTAATGAATGCAATTGTAACTTAAAACCTCAAACTAAATTCAAAGAGCTATTAATGCAATAAATAACCAACAAAAAAAACAACTTACCATTCAAAAACAAAATGTTTCCAATATACACCAAAAAACACACACAAAAGACATGGAAAAACATGCAAAATACAAACAATAAAATCAATATTAAAAACACACCATGCAAAAGTTTTTGTTGAGACAAGTAGAGTAATAAGAATTTTACGAACTTACAAATGAAGATGTACCTACTATGTGTTAGAATACATACAGAGCTATTGGTAATTCTACGTGTTTCCAGCTGGAGCAGATAGGGGGGCTAAAATGCGAAATATTTATAGCTCCTGTCGGGAATACGTCGAATTACCAATGACCCTGTATATAGTGAACATAAACCTAAGCGCACACAGCGTTGCGGTCTGTTTATTCTACCGCACGATAAAAAAAACTGTATAGGTACCAAAAAAACAACGGGTTGCACTCCGGGAGTGCCGGCAGAAGTGAAAACTTGAACATTAACGTTGTGCATTTGGTCTACACTACCTCCGTCTTACGAATTTTCGATCAGCTCACGTGTCCTGACGCAAGTTTATCATTTTTTACCCATCCCTAAATAGTTCACATCGCTGCTAAAGAAGTTTTCACTTCAAAAAATTCACCGCAATGTGCGCATTTCTATGACTATCCATACTTCACAGAATGTGCGTGCGGACTGCGGTAGAATAAACTCAACACAACCGCTGTGCGCGCTAGGCCTATAAATCGGTTTTTTCTTAAACAACCTCTCACCCTAAAGGATATACATCCTCTTTTGCGTCCTGGATTAAAAAAAAAAATATACGCCTAATGTATATAGGTACCTGCCCATTGTAGGATTCGGTTTAAAAGCACAAAAAACGTAACAGATTCTATAACAAATCAAAATGAGTAAATAACAACAAAAACTAAATCGAAACCACAAGGTACAATGCTGTGACCTCGATGATGATGTTTACCTACACTAATCATGTCATTATGACTTTGCTATAATGTAAATAAGTAGGTATTGGTGCAAAGCTCAAGTAGTTGTCAGTAATTTGTCTGACTCACATTATGCGTTAATTTCAAGAAACGAATTTTGAATCAACTTCCAAAAAGGAGGAGGTTATCAATTCGTCTGTATGTTTTTTTAATTTTTTTTTAATATGTATGTTACGTGATTACTCCGTCAATTGTGAACCGATTCGAATGATTATTTTTATAAACGGTAGGTAGGTAAATTTTCGAGGTGGTCCCATTGTAATTTCATCGAGATCTGATAAGTATCTTCAGATATATGACAATAAACGTCTCAAACTTGCTACTGAAATTGACTCGCGGGGCATGGTGATGGAAGTCGGTTGTTTTAGTTTTTAAACTTTCTTAATTATTTAAATTATTATGTTTATACATACCTAATGCTATATTACATGCCTACACAAGGCTTATTAATTAACCCTTACTTTAACTTAACTTTATATTAATATCTAATATTAAGTTTATTTATATTGTGCAGCAATGATATCTATTTTTTTTTTTCATATTTTACAGACAAGCCCTTGACCACTACCTCACCGATGCGGTACAAGATGCGGAATCGTGCTTGTCTAGAATTTAAAGACAATATGTACAATTTTAATTTGCAGATCTAATAAATAAATTCACGATCATTCGAAAAAAAATTCAAAAATGATGAAAAATGCCAGTTATTTAATGTATTATCTTAAGTCTAAAGGTACGGACACACCGCAGCGTCCTGCGTGCGCGATCTAGGCGGCGATCAGAGTATTTGTACCGACTGGTTCACACCAAACGCAATCAAAAATCAATTGAAAAGTGCTGAGATCGCGCCCACAGATCGCAGGACGCCGCGGTGTGGCCGTACCTTAAACTAATATTGTATCAAGGAAAGATTTGATTTTTTGTTTTTTTTGACTGATTTCAAAAATTCTTTCACTTCTAGAAAGCAAAAATATCAGCGAGTAACATAAGCTATATTTTATCACCGTATTCTCACGGGAACGGGAACTGCGCGGGTAAAATCGCATGGCGCTGCTAGTGTTATCAATAAAATTATTCTGATTCTGAATTTTCAAATAAGAAAATTATTCAGTTTCGGAAACGGTCTCTCCTCCGACTCGAATCTTTGCAACACACAATGCTCCGATCGGAAACGGTGACTGTCAGAAGCTGTCTGACAGAAGCAAGATTTTATAGGGTGAAGGGGCCAATTTTTGGAACTCGACCAGTAATAAGCAAAATCGAAATTTTAACTTACTAGCGATCCGTCCCGGCTTCGCAAGGGTAGAGCTTAAATGCCTACTGTTTTTGCATCAGTTTGTTACGTCAAGTATGAATTGACAACTTTAACGATCATCGTCATATTTCAACAAATTTACTCAAAACCTTAACGAGTTATACACCTAAACTTTTCTCATTAATCACTCCATCTATTGGTGAAACCACATGAAAATTAATTCTGTAGTTTTTGAGTTTATCGCGAACAGACTGACAGACAGACACGGCGGGGGACTTTGTTCTACATGTAGTTTGTTTTATAATATGAAGTGTAGAGTCTGTGCAAAAAGAGAACCGTCGTGACTTTACGCTGAACTAACATTCAAAGGTAAGGAAGGAAGGTACATACCTACCTAGTAGCACACGATAATGATAAGAGTAGGTACCTACCAAGGTATCAATTATTATTAGTCGTATTGTCAATGACAGAGCAATGTTGTCAACGCAACAAAAACAATAAATTAGAACCATCAACACGCGCGCCCTCAATTATTATGACAGTTCTCTTTTTGCACAGACGTTCTCTTTTTGCACAGACTCTAACTGTAGTATCAAACAGAGTCCAAAAAAGCCATGCGAACTCACCTTTACCCAAAAACCCAGTTGCTCCCGTCACAAAAACACACTGATCCTTATAAAAACTCTGGATCTCTGTCCTCCCCCCTTTACCCTTGGTTAATCTTCTCTTCTCTTCTTCTTTGGCGTCCACTTTGTCTTCTTCCGCGTAACAGTTCTCAAGATCGTTGGCGGAGACAAATTCATGGTCTTCTGAGAAGTCGAGCATTGGAGCTGTTGGATTCATAGCTTGGTTTTCTACGTCTGCTATGCGAACAGAGTTTTCTAGTTCCTGGTGAAAAAAGAAGTATGACTTATTCAACTTATTTAAAACTACATAAATATCTATTTCTATACTTAGTACTTTTTAAATCTTTTATAGGCTAGCGTTTTACCACTATCTCACCTGGTTGTAAGCGATGATGTGGTCGAAGATTGTGAACAAGCATGGTCTAGAATACTCTGACTCTCAAGGGCTGTGTGCTGCCGGAACACCGTAAGGTTATGGCGGCAGATTTTCTCCTTGATGGTGGTGCTACTTTTTAGTAACAAGTGAGGCGAAATATCGATATTTATATGCTTCTACCTTACCTTACAGCATCCAAGCAAACATCTTTAATTGCCTACCACGGATATGTAGCCTCAATACTAAGGTACGGACTTGTGATCTGGGGAAACTCTGTAGACATGATTCGGGCTTTTATAGAACAGAAACGTTGCATTCGTGCAATATGCTCCGCCTGCCCTACAGATTCATGCAAACCTCTTTTTAAAGAACTAAAGATACTTACGCTTCCATCAACGTATATTTTTGAATTATGTAATTTTGTAAGAAAACACCCAGGACATTTTAAAAAGATAAAAGATTACAGTAATTATAACACTAGGTACTCCAATAAGCTTATACTACCACAATGTAACAATGAATTGTTTCACAGAAATTGTTATATAATGGCTATAAATGTTTACAACCACATTCCCGAATCTCTCGAAACACTTACATTTGTACAGTTAAAAAAAAAATTATGTAAGTGGCTACTAGAGCACAATTTTTATTCCGTAAAAGAGTTCATGAAATATAAACATTAGAGTTCCTACAAACGTAAATAAAAATATCGTATACATACAAAAAAAATATTAGTTTTAGAACTTTGTACATAATTTTATTATTAATCTTATATAAATTTAGATTTAAATTACTTGGTCTCTTTTAGATTTTACTTGTATTATTCATTATTCTGTGATTTTACCTAAGTTATTATAATTTAAAAAATGTAAGTACCTATGTGGTTCTGATTTGTGCTTACAACATAAGTTTTACTTATTGTACCTGCGTGTACAAATATGATTCACATGCCAATAGGCTAGATATGCTGGAACAATGCCTTTTTTTTAACCGACTTCAAAAAAAGGAGGAGGTTTCTCAATTCGACCGTATATTTTTTTTTTTTTTTTTTTTTTTTTATTTTATTTTTTTTTTTTTTTAATGTTTGTTCGCGGATAACTTCGTCGTTTATGAACCGATTTCGATTATTCTTTTTTTGTTCGAAAGGAGATATCCCAAGTGTGGTACCATGGTAATTTTATCGAGGTATGATAAGTATCTCCAGAGATATTGAGATAAACATCTGAAAATTGGTACTGAAAATGAATAGCGCGGCATTGAAGTCGGTTGTTTTTTAGTTTTTAAACGATATTATAACATCTATGTATTACCATATCTGAAGTGAATAAATATTTTTGAATTTTGAATTTTGAATTTGAATTTTACCGCTTACCACCAAGCAAGATAGTGGTCACACGCTAGCCTATAAAACATAACAAAAATGTTTAAATAAAAATTGAACTAAGATCGTTAATAAAACGGAATGAACTGGCCAAGTGCGAGTCAGACACGCACACGTAGGTACGTAGTACTATTAAGTATTCTGTGACGTACGGTTCCGATTGAACAACATTTGCTGGGAAAATAAGTTATTTTTTTAAATATTTTCTTTAATATTTAATTTTATTATTTGTTTTTGTTGTTAAATCCCCCATATTAATAAATTATTCGTGAAAATTTCAAGTATCTACCTATTACGGTAAAGGAGCTACAGCCCTGTGAAATGCGGACAGACAGACGGATGGACAGCAAAGTCTCAATAATAGGGTTCCGTTGGTACCCTTTGGGTTCGAAACCCAGAAAACCGATTTCAAAGCATATAATAAAGCTATTTTCAGTACCAAGTTTGAGGTGTTTATCTCCATATCTCTGGAGATACTTATCAGATCTCGATGTAATTACAATGGGACCAAACGGGAAGCATACACTCTTATATAAAATAACAGAATTTTCTAAAGCGGTTAATAAAGTTTTGAGGTAGCAAGAAAGCAACAGGAAAAACATGCAATTGATAACCTCCTCCTTTTTATGAAGTCGGTTAAAAAGAACGACGATGAGGCCTAGAATGGAAAATGGGATTGGGCTCAGCTTTTTGGTGGTAGAAATTCAGGAGTATTCTAAAATAAAACTGGCCAAGTGCGAGTCAGACTTTTGTCCCGCAAACGGAGGGTCCCGAACGCTATCTAACGAATATCTAACGAACTTCTAACACCAACTAAGTGAACGTTAACATAAAGGTGTCAGTAATTAATATTATCAATAAGGTAAACAATCGTTCATAGATGGCGCTATTGTAAAAAAACGTTTTTTGTATGGGGCCGTACATATTTTACTTTGTTCTGTTCTTAATATTTGTTGTCATAGCGGCAACAGAAACACATCATCTGTGAAAATTTCAACCGGTTAGCTATCACGGTTGGTATACAGGCTGGCGACATACGGACAGACAGACAGACAGACGGACAGCGGAGTCTCAGTAATAGGGTTCCGTTGGTACCCTTTGGGTTCGGAAGCCTAAAAATACTTACTTCCAAATTATCTTGCAGATCCTTGCTCAAATTCCTCACGTTCTCCAGCTCTTTCAGCTGCTTTTCAGAAGGTTTTCCATAGACGTCGATGTCAATCTTCTCCCCTCTCTTCTGTGCTTCCACCCACTTCTCCATCTTCTCTCTTGTAAGAGATGTGTCGAGCAGAGGAGATGGGTCGAGGGAGTGGTTCATTCTGGGGTAAAGAGATATTTTTGTATGAATATAAGTTGGACTAATGTAATACTTCAGATATCTGCCGGTATCAGCATTTTTTAAATATCTAATAGGCTAGCGTTTGACCACTATCTCGCCTGGTGGATAAGCGATGTTGTTGTCAAAGATGGTGAACAAGCTAGGCCTAGAATACTCTGACTCTCAAGGGCTGTACGCTGCCGGAACACCGTAAGGTTATGGCGGCAGATTTGCTCCTTGACGGTGGTAAGCTACTTTTTGGTAGCAAGTCAGGCGGAACATCGATTTAATATGCTTCTACCACATGTTGTAAAATACGTAAAGACGCATCAGTCGTCCAATCCAATTTATATTACGTTTATATGTACAAATCATTCAACGCAGGCTTTTTACTTCATTAAATCTTAATTTACGTTATCTAGATCAATCTATGTTTATAACAAAGAGGAAAACTTAAAATAACAATAAGAGGTCAGCAAATATTAAGCTGTACGTGTGTTATATGCAAAAATAAAATAACAAGCACGCATCACATTGTTCATAACTGCACGTAGGCAAAAACATATACCTACAGGATGTAACAAATGAATAGGACACGGAGGTAAAGTAAGTTAAATAAACTGGCCAAGTGCAAGTCGGACTCGCACTAGTAGGGTTCCGTACCACACTACAGTATTTTATAAGATCGAGCAAAAAATACCACTATCATTTTTCGCCAGCAAAAAATAATAAATGTATTATTTATATAAACATTTTATTTCTTATAACGCCATCTAACGTCTAACAAAGGTGTTAGGGATCGACATTTCAATATAACGCCATCTATGGGACGTTTACCTAACTAAGCGTTCATAGATGGCGTGAAATGCCTAAAAAAAACACGTTTCTTGTATGAGTACCCTCTATTATTTTAAACTTTATTTTGTTTTTAGTATTTGTTGTTATAGCGGCAACAGAAATACATCATCTGTGAAAATTTCAACTGTCTAACTGTCACGGTTCATGAGGTACAGCCTGGTGACAGACGGACAGACGGACAGACAGACAGACAGACAGACAGACAGACAGACAGACAGACAGACGGGACAGCGGAGTCTTAGTAATAGGGTCCCGTTTTACCCTTTGGAATAGGACACGGAGGAAAAGTAAGTTATATATAAAGTATTTCAACATGTCAAATTTCTCTGAAAGGGGGCAATACTTTTATTTTTGTACATAGGTACATAGTACTGAAAGATTTTTGAATTAAAACTTAGCCAAAATGTGGTGTTGTTGAGAATTATCAGGTGATCTGCACCTGATTAATCTCAAGGAGGTACGAATTCGTTAGTAATATAAATCTATAAAAATAAAATAATAAACAAAATATAATACATAATAATTTATACATATATAAAAATGGATTACGCTATAACTGGAGAACGGTCGGAACGATTTGGCTATTTTTTTTGTTGTGTATTTGACAAATTTTCATTTTCGTGTGGTGGACAAACATTTGTAAGTGTTTTCAGGGTTCTGTACCCAAAGGGTAAAACGGGACCCTATTACTAAGACTCCGCTGTCCGTCTATCTGTCTGTGTCTGTCTGTCTGTCTGTCTGTCTTTCTGTCTGTCTGTCCGTCTGTCACCAGGCTGTAATCTCATGAACCGTGGCAGTTAGACAGTTGAAATTTTCACAGATGATGTATTTCTGTTGACGCTATAACAACAAATACTAAAAACAAAATAAAGTTTAAAATAATAGAGGGTACCCATACAAGAAACGTGTTTTTTTTAGGCATTTCACGCCATCTATGAACGCTTAGTTAGGTAAACGTCCCATAGATGGCGTTATATTGAAATGTCGATCCCTAACACCTTTGTTAGACGTTAGATGGCGTTATAAGAAATAAAATGTTTATATAAATAATAAATTTATTATTTTTTGCTTGCGAAAAATGATAGTGGTATTTTTTGCTCGATCTTATAAAATACTGTAGTGTGGCACGGAACCCTACGAGTGCGAGTCCGACTTGCAATTGGCCAGTTTATTTTTAACTAAGGCGAAGCCTGGGGCACTGCTACTATAATATAAATTTCAGAGTGTTCTGTAATTTAACGATACAATGTTTGTTTGTGCGATTTTATTATTATTGTTATCATGGTATTAATTGGTACTATAAAACAGTCATATATATATTTTTCTATGGTAGTGGGATTTACGACTTCAATAAATGTTTTGAAATAATTTGAGATCGATTAATATAAGATAATATAAGATTATCTCTATATATACGAGTATCTTATCAGGTACAATGGGACCAAACGTATGATTGTGCCCACCCAGCACTTAGACTAGTATTCAGCAGCATATAAAATACATATTTGTAATGAGTCTTCTGTGAGAGCTGGGAATTAACAGACGTGTTTCCTTTTTAACCGACTTCAAAAAAAGGAGGAGGTTTCTCAATTCGACCGTATATATATATTTTTTTTATGTTTGTTCGCGGACAACTTCATCGTTTATGAACCGATTTTGATTATTCTTTTTTTGTTCGAAAGGAGATATTCCAAGTGTGGTACCATGGTAATTTTATCGAGGTCTGATAAGTATCTCCAGAGATATTGAGATAAACATATCAAAATTGGTACTGAAAATGAATAGCGCGGCATTGAAGTCGGTTCTTTTTAACCGACTTCAAAAAAAGGAGGAGGGTTCTCAATTCGACCGTATATTTATATATTTTTTTTATGTTTGTTCGCGGATAACTTCGTCGTTTATGAACCAATTTTGATTATTCTTTTTTTGTTCGAAAGTAGATATCCCAAGTGTGGTACCATAGTAATTTTATCGAGAGACCTCGATAAAATTACTATGGTACCACACTTGGGTAAGTGTCTCCAGAGATATTGAGATAAACATCTCAAACTTGGTACTGAAAATGAATAGCGCGGCATTGAAGTCGGTTCTTTTTTAGTTTTTAAACTATATTATTTAGTTTTTAAACGATATTATAATTATTTCATTGAATAGTAGACCTCAATATCTTATAAGGCACACACCTAAACTCCCAAACAAAAATAATTTTCTTCAAATCGGTTAGTAGCGGTGTTCTGAGGTTTATTTTTATGTATTTTACATAAAAACAACAGTCGAATTGAGAACCTCCTCCTTTTTTGAGTCGGTTGAAAATCCTTGAATGCTGTTGTTCATGTTTCATACATAGTGTACGTTTTTTTGGCGATATTTTATGTACTAGTTCCTGCCTTCCGTGTCAAGTTTTTCCACCCTATATAGTGAGCATGTCGGTAAACATAGGAATTTTACGTGCTAGTAGCTTTTAATACTTTTTCGTATGCATGGTGTTTATTTTAACCAACTTCACAAAATGAAGAGAATTACTATTTGCCTGTATTTATTTATGTTACCTTAAGGCTTTGTTAATTCTCAACCGATTTGGAAAAGTCGGGTTCGATTTCTAAATGATCTTAAATGATATCTTGCCAGTATCAGCGAAACTTTAAGAAGGTTAAGGTCCTATAGAAGAAAGGCTAAATGGAACATTGGGCTATTATTAATGGACTTCTATGTGACAATGATCCATTTTAATCAAAAAAATTAAACGTACGACTAAACTCACTAGATGGCATCATAATCAAATTGAGGGATAACACCCTTGATCATTCATTTCTGTTTTTATTTCTTTACCAACAATAATCCAAATATCTCACAGAGGCGGCTTTGTAGCGAGCCGACAGTGAGTGGCTACATCGCGTACCCCTATCCTGTGACGGCTACATGAGACCCTCTGACCCCCCCGGCTTGCCTTGACCGGCCGGCCGGTGGTGGGAGTCGCAAGAGCTAAGACCTAAGCTCCAGGGTGAA
This sequence comes from Cabera pusaria, assembly GCA_954871355.1. NCBI lineage: Eukaryota > Metazoa > Arthropoda > Insecta > Lepidoptera > Geometridae > Cabera > Cabera pusaria. The sequence continues at coordinate 4,580,510 of OX940915.1, forward strand.
AGTGCTAAATGCACAAACACACTAGTAGCGTTTAGTGAAAGCCTCTCGACACTTGGATGTCGACCTCAAATAATGGGAGGGCTTAGGAGCCATCTACGCCAATGTTGCCCCTCGGCGCCAATTTAACGCCTCCCATTATTAGAGGTCAATTTAGTGAATGGCAAGTCATCACACGTATATTCTTCTTGGTTGGTATGAATGTACGACCCAACGAGTCCGACTCGCACTTGACTATCTGTTATTTATGTCTCAGACCTCACAGACCTCACAGTGTTTTTCCAAAACATCTGACCTGGTTTCCGGTTAATGTAAATGTCGTTTAAATTAATGTACATTATTCAATTATTAACTACGATTAACGAATGACAATGCATTTCTTTGTCCAAGCTACACACCTGTTTATTATACTTAAGGCACGGCCACACCGCGACGTCCTGCGATCTCAGTACTTTTCAATTGTTTTCTGATCGCGTTTAGTCACAGAATAATGAAAAGTACAGGAAGTTTGGGGTCGAAACAATGGGCCCATGAGGTTGAGATACCCGGGGTTTCATAAAGGAGTTGTCCAGACGCCTAATTGACATCACCCGTGACCAAAGAGCTGGCGCTTACCTCGGCCAACCTAGCTGTACAACGAGGTAACGTCGCTAGCTTTTTGGGAACATTACCGACAGATAGTGACCTTGGTGTACTATTCATTATTCTGTGCCTTGGTTCTGTATTTTATCGTTATCATAAATTTTATATATTGTCTAGTGAAGTGACTATTTTTAAGTTGTATATACTATATATATGTAGTCACTGTTAAGATTATATAATAATTGAATGTAATTTCTGAGGGAAAATGCATATACTTAATACCTTAAAAAAATTATAATCTTGATTAAAGATTATGTTTATTTTTATTGGGCTCCACGGTTTCGCCTGCGTTTTAAATATGTCCTCCTTCCTAAATGGCCAAAGTCTGTTTATGCATGAAATGAGATTGTAATGCCAGTTTATTAAAAAAGTACGACTTTTTGTACTATAAGGGCGTAAGTTTATCTACACTCTTTCAAAAGTTACTATGTACCTACTTATCCTCTACTAGCCACTAGCAGTGCCTCGCAGTTTCACCCGCGTAGGTCCAGTTTTCGTAAGAATACGGGAATAAAATATAGCCTATGTTACTTGCTGATAATGTAGCTTTCCATTAGTGAAAGAATATTTGAAATCGGTTCAGTAGTTTTTGAGTTAAATCAAACAAACAAATAAACAAAAAATCAAATCTTTCCTCTTTGCTTCACCCGGGATAAAAAATACTTTCATGTATTCAAAACATCTCTTTTATAAAAAAAACTTATTTTCATAAAAACACAAAAAGAATTAGCCAAATTGGTCCACCCTTTCTCAAGTTATGGCGTGACTCAGGGAAATAGGGATTAATCTCAATTTTAGTAATATAGTATCGAACCGTGGCTTGTTTGGCAGAGCACCTAGACATGCTATCCGGGGGGTGCGGGTTCGAGTCCCGTCGGTACGATGACATTTTAGATTGTGTGTAACAACCCTGTAGGTATATAAATGAAACTGGCCAAGTGCGAGTCAGACTTTTATCCCGCACACGGAGGGTCCCGAACGCCATCTAACGAATATCTAACGAACTTCTAACACCAACTAAGTGAACGTCAACACAAAGGTGTTTGTAATTAATATTATTAAAAAGGTAAACAATCGTTCATAGATGGCACTATAGTAAATAACACCTTTTTTGTATGGGGACCCACTTTAATTTTTAAGTTTGTTCTGTTTTTAGTATTTGTTGTTATAGCGGCAACAGAAATACATCATCTGTGAAAATGTGAACTGTCTAAATATCACGATTAATGAGATACAGCCTGGAGACAGATGGACAGACAGACAACAGACATACAGACGGACAGCGGAGTCTCAGTAATAGGGTTCCGTTGGTACCCTTGCGTTCGGAACCCTAAAAAAGAAAACAAAGGAAACAAGATACGGGATAAACCCAGTTCGAGCGGTATGTGACACATTATAAGTGAGTTTAGAATCGATGCAGGTTTTCTTATTGTTTAGTTTTAGTGTGGGAAAATCACAGACAATCGGGGAAGTCCGTCTCTTTTGTCGAGATGACGTTACGGCGTGTTGATATACATTTTAAACTTGGAAGTTGGAATACATTAATATTAAAACATAATTTATCTAATAATATACATTTGGAGATAAAAATACAAAATTCAACTTAACGAAAATTAAAGGATGGCCGTGTGGTAAAGTGCCAAGAACGCTGGCTGCTTTCCCATCCCCATTAATATTATATGGAATACATTATAGTTATTTTGGAATTTTGGCGGGAACGTGGAAAAGTGTGTGTGCTCTCATTGTATTTTACCTTGTGTTCTTCCGCGAGTTAATGTGTAATAAATGTGTATTAATAACTATTAAGTGCCGGTGAATGTGTGCGTGTGTAGGGAAATAGCACAATGTTGAAAAGCATGCTATTTGCGTTCTCACTAAAATTCCACTGAAAATCAGGGAAAATGAGACTTGGACTTCAACTTGACCAGAAATGTGACTTTGACCAATTTTTAATACTTGAATACTCAAAAACTTAAAGAATTTTAAGATGGCACTGGCTAAATTTAATCGTGTTAAGACATAATGAAACTAAAAAAAAATAGTTGTTTTTAAGCAAGGTATTTTTGTTATACCGGTTTGTAGGACGGGATGTGACAATAGCGAATTGTGGATTGGATTTTAAAATCAGTTGTTCAACAGTTCGGCTCACTGCCGCCTTTCATTTCCAGAAAAACACAATTCCATTATAAACCACATTTATTTTTGTGAAATATGTCAACAGGATAATAAAATTAAAATCAAAATGTATGCAAACATTGGATAAAAAAAAAATCGTGTGAATTTCTTGTTTTTGCTGTTTATAATCGACTTTTAAAAAAACTGGTCAACAGCGAGTTGGACTCGCCCACCGAGGCTTCCGTACAAACTTGTCAAACTAGGTTAAAATACAAACTTTGCAGTTAGATCTTTAGGCAGATGCCTAGACACTGTTACTGCAAAACCGCAAATAATAAGTGTTTATTAGTAAATTCACCTGTTTTTTTAACCGACGTCACAAAAAAGGAGGAGGTTCTATTCTCAATTTGTCGGAATCTTTTTTTTAAAATATTTTTTATGTATGTTCACCGATTACTCAAAGATGCCTGAACCGATTTGGAAAATTATTTTTTTGTTTCAAAGGGTACCCTTCCAAGGTGATCCCATTTAAATGTTAACGAAATCGGTCGAGCCGTTTTTAATATATTAACATTTATATTACCATGCATTTACTTATCTCGACGACTTACTACTAACTACTGGCACAGATTTTATAATAGTAACTGCGTGTACTGGCTACTTTGACTAGCGCGACGTTTGAAATCGGTTCTTTTATTTAGTTTTTTAAACGACCTTAAATTATTGTCATTAAATTGCATTTTTATGGGCATTAAGGTCCCCGCACACGGGCCACGGGCCACAACCACAAAACGCCGCCACCGGCATATTTCCTATAGTTTTCATACATTTTATCATGTAGCGTGTGGCGGCCACCGGCGTCACCGTGTGCGGCGAATCCATATAAAATGTATGAAAACTATAGGAAATATGCCGGTGGCGGCTTGTGGCCGGTGGCCCGTGTGCGCCGACCCTTAGATTTATTTGTATATTAAGTCCTTCAAGATCTTGCTTCTTGACAAATTTCATGATTCTAGATCAACGAGAAGTCCCTTAGGTTTTGATTTTCTTGTGAAATCGGAAAATATGCGAAAATTTTTTTTTATACATATAGAGAAGCAAACAAGCATGCGGCCCACCTGATGGTAAGTGGTTACCGCCGCCTATTACACCTGCAATACTAGAGGCAATACTAGTGCGTTGCCTGCTCTTTTGAAAGAGAAGTTATAAGAGAGAAAAGTCTATGCGACAAAAACGGTAATATAATTTGAACCCGTCGACTTAAGGTACGGCCACACCGCGGCGTCCTGCGATCTGCGGGCGCGATCTCAGTAATCTATCTAATCTATCTGATCGCCGCCTAGATCGCGCACGCAGGACGCTGCGGTGTGTCCGTACCTTTACAGGTTTGATTTTTTCACGGCTGAAAGATACCGTAGACCCGAGTATTTGATATAAGTTTCAACTTGATATCTGAATGATTATTTACTGATGATCTGAAAACCGTAAATATGTAGTTTAATAGACAAAAAATAATTTACTATTACAGACTTTCTGCGTTTTGTGCATTAATAACGCCTATAATTAAATTGCGACGGTTCGTTTGAATATTTGTTTGTCACCTTCTCGCAGTTAAACAGCTTGACCAATTCGTGTAAATTTTTTGTACAGGAATAGCCATTAGGGTGAATTACCACAAAGTTTACTTTAGCTACTTTTTTACTGCTAGCAATTTATATTTAACGAGGTGCGCCCTGCGGCTTCGCCCGACTTAAAAAGAATTAATCCAGGTAGTACCAGTGGGTTTTAATCCAGGGCATTTAAAAATATCTGAATGCCAAATTTCATCATAATCCGTTCAGCCGTTTTTGCATGAAAGAGCAACAAACACATCCATCCATGCTTACAAAAATCCGCTTTCATAATATTGCAGTAGGATTGTAGAATAGTTTACAATGAATGCGGAAAAATATGAAATCTAGAACCTGACACAGAGTTACTTTTATATAGAACGTTATTAAAACCTTGGTCGAGGTAATGGTCTTCGAGGAAGGTCACCATTGATCAGTATAATTACAGTTGTATAGCAAAATCTTTCAGTCAACAGATATTACTAATCAAAAGCATCTTTTTATGATATGAGGTTACAGGACAAGCACGACGCTCGCTTGATGGTAAACGATGACGTCTACCTATAACAGATAAAGCGGCATACAAACTTCTGGACTGCCAGAATTTTGCATGTCACTGCACTGCGCCTGTTACCTTGACACCTAACACCTACCTATGTTATTATTTTTATGTAATTTTATATATAAGTAGTTATATTTTTATATATTAAAAAAAAATTATTTTTTTTTTAATATCTTTTTATAGTTTATTTACAAGTTTGTGCATTTATTTACATATCTGTAATATATTTAAATATGTATCATCTATGTATTAAACATTATTATTTATGTACCTATGTAGCATCATTAAAATATATAGTTTCAATAGTTTTCCCTTAAATTGGTATAAGTAAATCATATTATCTATTAAAATACTTTAAATAATAGTATATTTCATTACAAGTGCGGAAAGGCTGTCATTGCAAAGAGTTCCGACAAATGTCTACCCGAGCCGAGGCGCAGCCGAAGGCGAGGGTTGACAGTCGGAACAAGTTGCAATGACGGTTCCGCACGTGTACTGAACGACTATTTTTAATACAGTTGCGAAAAAATGAAGCAATTTAATAAAATAATAAAATCACAATAAACTCAACTAACTTAACATTTATTTCTTATAAAAGTTATAATTCACATATACATTGAAATTGGTACAGTTTTTTATACTAACTGGCGTTTTCTCTTCTCTCCACGCAATAAATTCGTCATGTAGATATGTAGCGACTTTTTGACTTTTCCGGTAAAATGTTCTCCTTTTTGTGCAATTATACTGAGTTCCGGTGGTGTTAATTCAAAAAAACTTGGGTCGAAATTACTCATTTTGTGCAACAAACAACTAAACTCGCAAAGAAAATTTCTGAAAATTGGCGCCAACCGTAGAATATAAGCAGAGTTTTTTCTTCTTCACCCATTCTGGTAGGCAGGGAACTATGCCCATACAGCCAAGTCTTCAGTAGAATTTTTTTATTGATATGAAATGAAAATGAAATTTAATGACATGAAATTAAACGAAATGAAATCTAACCTAACTTATTCAATAAAATCATTAAATATGATATTAAAACAAATTAGTAGCTTCTTTTTAGAAATTTACGTATTTGCATGAATCATAAAAACTTCTATGAAATTTTTAGTAAAAACTTCATGGTTGGTTTTTCTTTTTAATAGACATTATTTTGACAGTTGGGAAAGAGAACGCACGAGTTCGGGAAAGGTAAAAAAAAAGCACGAGTATGTAATAGCCCACATGTATATATTATGTTACTCTTTGGCCCACATCCCGAACGCTATACGTCCCTACAATACGCCACTTTTTGAGCAACTATATTAAAAAAGTATTTCCGCCACCTCCAGGTCGTGGCTGAAAACCAGCGCTGGGTGACTATCATTCAGCATAATGTTGAGTTGCGAGTTTTCGACACTTAGCGTTTATTTAATTTAGATTTTAAGTGTTTCTTATTTTAAGTATAGTGTTGAATAAATGTTTTTTCTTTCTTTCTTTCTTTCTTTCTTTCTTTCTTGAGACATAAAGATAATGAGTCTCACATGCCCTGTAATTTCACTGGACACCTAGCCATTTCAACCGAAACACATTCCTATTTCAGGGCTGAAAATTGATTGGAAAAATAACCTTAAGTTTTATGATATCACCGTTAGAAAATAATTAACATAATCTATATACAGGTGGAAAAAAATTGACCTCTTTTTTTACATCGTATAGGCTAGCCTTTGACCACTATCACACCTGTTGGTAAGTGATTAGTGATGATACGCTCGGGTGAAAACACTTTAAATCCTTTAGATAGATTTTATTTAAATAAAACATTCCTTTATTTGAAAAAAGAAACAAAACTGCATTCACAGATTTATTGACAAGCTTTTTTTAAACGAAGGCTTACTTTTTCCACCCTGTTTATAATAGGCAATCGTTACTGATTGACTGATCTATCAACTTAACATGCTTTTTAACCGACTTCAAAAAAAGGAGGAGGTTTCTCAATTCGTATATATGTTTTTGTTTTTATGTTTGTTCGCGGATAACTTCGTCATTTATGAACCGATTTTGATTATTCTTTTTTGTTGGAAAGGAGATATCCCAAGTGGTGTGGTACCATGGTAATTTTGTCGAGGTTTGGTGAGTATCTCCAGAGATATGGAGATATAAACACCTCAAAATGGGTACTGGAAATTAATAGCGCGGCATTAATTTTCATGAAGTCGGATCTTTTTTAGTTTTTATACGATATTATTTTAATAAAAAATACATACTATAGCATTGACGAATTTTTAAATGGCAAGTATTTATAAAACTGTCATTACCTGATAAACCACCATTTTACTATGTTTATTTATTTTTTCAAGTTTTGTAATGTGCTTGTAGACTTAAATAAGCGACTTAATCTAGCGACCTATTCTATGTTCTAATATAACACCACTGTATGTAATTACATAGACCACAAGCCAATAAATCATTTCATTTCACGGATTGCGATGAAATGCGGCACTCAAATAGTTATTATGATGTAGGTATCCGCAAAAAAAGGATTTTCCGAACTTTACGCTGAAAGGGATGAAACGGGGGTCCAAAGTTTGTATGGAGAAACAAGATAAAATTAGTTTAGTTGATTTAGTTTTTATTCGAAACTTCACAAAAGTACTTCTGTAAATTAATAGGTACCTTAATACGTGTTTCAGATTTTTTCAAAATTCATTGCGTGAAATTTGGTATGTACCAAATTTCACGCAATTTTATTTTAAGACTTTGCTATCTAGCAAAATCTGAAAATCACCATGGTTTTTTTCGGGTTTGATATATCCCTATTTCCCCACCATCCCCACCATCATTAGAAAACGGTTGGAGCGATTTGGCTAATTCTTTTTGTTTTTTTTATGAAAGTTTTTAAATTTATTTTTATAAAGAAAAGTTTCAAGTAAATGAAAGTAGTTTTTATCGCGGGCGAAGCCGCGGGGAAAAGCAGTGGTGCTGCATGCTAATACTTACCAGCCCCCTGATTATCAAACATTCGAAAACCTATTCGGATTCGGAAGCTTCATTTTGTAATCATTATTTTGAAAAGCATACCTACTCTCTAAAAGAATAAAATAATTCAATTTAATTGTAACAAATTACAAAAAAGAATTTTCTAAATTGGTTAATTCATGACGGACATCTGGGGATACATAAAAATATATAATATATAAATATATATGATAGGAGAGATAATAAAATTAAAATACAAGTAAATTGAAAACCTTCTCCTGTTTTGTGAAGGCGGTTAAAAATCTAAATGAATGTCAGTGAATTACCTTGAAACCTGTTTAGTTAATTTTAATATATTGTTCATAAAGTTAAAGGCAATAAGTCTTTTCCGCGTAGCGTGACTAGATTTTAAGTAGCAAAATAAATTTGCTACAAAATCAACATTATATATTGTTGACACTTTATTAAACAACTTCACAAAAAGAAGGAGGTTCTCAATTCAACTGTATTTTTTTATGTTTGTTACCTCAAAACTCCGTCAAATCTTAACCGATTTGAAAAAATATATTTTTTTTAGTTAAGAGATTATGCCTTCCGTTTGGTTCCATTTAAATTTTATCGAGATCTGATAATCATCTCCGGAGATATGAGGAAAAACAATATAACAACCTCAAAAAAAATTGATATCTCGATGACATGATTATGTCTAGTAGATATTTTCACTATTGCGACATCTGAAGTCGGTTTTTAGGGTTCCGTAGCCAAAGGGTAAAACGGGACCCTATTACTAAGACTCCGCTGTCCGTCTGTCTGTCTGTCTGTCTGTATGTCTGTCTGTCTGTCTGTCTGTCTGTCTGTCTATCTATCTGTCTGTCTGTCTGTCTGTCTGTCTGTCTGTCTGTCTGTCTGTCTGTCTGTCTGTCTGTCTGTCCGTCTGTCACCAGGCTGTATCTCATGAACCGTGATAGTTAGACAGTCAACATTTTCACAGATGATGTATTTCTGTTGACGCTATAACAACAAATACTAAAAGCAGAATAAAGTTAAAAATAATAGAGGGTCCCCATACAAGAAACGTGTTTTTTTCGGCATATCACGCCATGTATGAACGCTTAGTTAGGTAAACGTCCCATAGATAGCGATATATTGAAATGTCGATCCCTAACACCTTTGTTAGACGTTAGATGGCGTTATAAGAAACGAAATGTTTATTAATTATTATTTTTTGCTGGCGAAAAATGATAGTGGTATTTTTTGCTCGATCTTATAAAATACTGTAGTGTGTTAGGGAACCCTACTAGTGCGAGTCCGACTTGCACTTGGCCAGTTTATTTCGTTTTGTACGATCATACATTATTGTATACTTGTTCGCGTAAAGAGTAGATGATGATGGTAGAGGGATGGCTTTATATCTCATCGGGAGGTGGCCGATTTAAATCTTAGCATAGGTATTCGTCCATAGATGGTAGGAGCGTTATAGCGATGTTCCGTCTGACTTGCTACCAAAGTAGTTTACCACTATCAAGGAGAAGAAATTTCGGCCGCCATAACCTTACGGTGTTCCGGCAGCACACACTTTGAGAGTCAGGGTATTCTAGGCCTAGCGTGTTCACCATCCTCAACCACTCGCTACATGGTAGATATTCTATTCTGCCGCACAAAGCGCTTTTCACCCACATTCATCACATCATACGCACAGCGAAGGAATGGAATTCCCTGCCAGAGTCTATGTTTCCTGTTAAATACAATCCAGGGGCTTCAAATCAGATGAGAGTCAACTGGACCCCTAGACAACATCCAATTTCTGTTTCCATTCACGCTAACGCACGAACAAAATGTATGATGGATTGATTGACATTTATTTTTCCGCAGCAAAGTTGTGATTCTCATACATTTTAAGTTGCGTTAACGTGAATGTAAACAGAAATTGGGTTTTGTCTAGAGCCAAGGTATCTTCAAAGCAAACTAAGCACGCTACATCATCACATCATCAATTGAGATAGTGGTCAAACGCTTGCCTATCGTGAATAAAAAAATAATTTGTATATTTGTATTTTGTAATATTTTTGTAATATTTTTATATTCTATTTAATGGTACCTATCTTCAATAAGATCGTTTAAAAAACGAAAAATAACCGACTTCAATGCCGCGCTATTAATTTTCAGTACGTATTTTGTGGTGTTTATCTCCATATCTCTGGACATACTTATTAGAGCTCGATAAAATTACCACGGTACCATACTTGGGATATTTCTATTCTAACAAAAAAAGAATAATCAGATTCGGTTCATTAACGACAAAGTTATCCGCGAACAAACATAATATATATATATATATATATATATATATATATATATATATACGGTCAAATTGAGAAACCTCCTCCTTTTTTGTAGTCTGTTAAAAAGCGTAGCTTCCTGTTTGTATTTAAAATAATAAAAATATAACTAGGTAATATAAAAGTGCAACAAATTAATAATACATAGTTGTACTCTGAGAATTTACTAAATAATATTCCCATAATAATTGGCAAAGCGTGGATTGTTGCAAATGATAAAATATTAAAAAAATAACCTTGATTACAATGTAAATAATTGCTGTTATAAATATTATAATCCGACGGCGCAAAATTCTGATTAATTGGTAGACGTCATCGCTTACCATCAGGCGAGCATCATCCTTATCCTGTTGCCTTATTTAGATATATCATAAAAAAAAACAATGTTAGGTACGACAGTTCTTTTTTATAATGTTTTTTTTGTAGGTTCTGTGCTGTTACAAAGTAAAATATTTGTAATTGCTTTCTAAGTTCCGTAATGTCGTTTCTAGCGGTGTATAGATCAAGTCACATGAGTGATATAATATTTTTAATTCTACTAATTAACTATAACATAATTTATTAATTTTTAGATGGCGTATGACATATTTACTAAATTATCAAAAATCTTACGTGAAAACTGCTAAACGACTTTGCGACGCCATGGGGTAAAAAAAAGTTTTCTTGACTTCGATCTCTGTATCTCTGAAATGAATGTATCTCGCAAACCCTACGCTTGACAAAAATAAGATGTACCAAACCCTAGTTTCATTTTAAAATCCATATTTTACGATACCACACACGATTGGGTGGAGTGAACATTTTTTTTATATCTTGACTTCGTGCCTCCTAGAGGGCGCCACATTAAATTAGTTGTAACCTCACAAAGCCTACAACCAGCAGACAAATAAGACGCGTCCAACGACACCTCATTTGTCAAATTATGATAAGTAATTGAAAAGTTATGAGGAAACAGATGAACATACATACTAACATACATATACATCACTCACATACATATACACAAAAAACAGAACCCTCCTTTTTGCTCCGCCGTAGTCGGGTAAAAAAAGAAAAAACAAAATGCCGTCGAAGTGAGAACCTCCTCCTTTTTTTTGTTAAGTCGGTTAAAAAGAAATACAACTCTTCAAAAACCTAAATAAACTGGCCAAGTGCAAGTCGGACTCGCACTAGTAGGGTTCCGTACCACTCTACAGTATTTTATAAGATCGAACAAAAAGTACCACTATCATTTTTCGCCAGTAAAAAATAATAATTAATAAACATTTCGTTTCTTATAACGCCATCTAACGTCTAACAAAGGTATACAGGATCGACTTTTCAATATAACGCCATCTATGGGACGTTTACCTATACAAGCGTTCATAGATGGCGTGAAATGCCGAAAAAAACACGTTTCTTGTATGGGGACCCTCAATATCTTTAACTTTATTCTGTTTTTAGTATTTGTTGTTATAGCGGCAACAGAAATGTCTAACTATCACGGTTCATGAGATACAGCTTGGTGACAGACGGACAGACAGACAGACGGACAGCGGAGTCTCAGTAATAGGGTTCCGTTGGTACCCTTTGGGTACGAAACCCTAAAAATGACCTACTTTACTGCCCTGATCTAAACAGCTATCAGACAAATCAGACAAATCTACACAAAAATAATAATAAATAATAAAGACAAATCGAAACAAATCAGACATATCAGACAAATTTGGATGTTGTGGTATAGCCCCAGGGCGGCCACGATATCTTCCTGAACCTATATAGTCATAAGTATTAGTTATTTGTAACTTGTAAAGGACACAATGTCCATTGTTAAGGTTACCACAAGCGCGCATCGATTACAAATTGATCGATTATTATAATACAGAGCGATAGCATTGTATGTCGGCACGTTTTATGTATGTAATAATACTTATCTATTTATACATATACATAATTATTTTCTATATAGTATGTAAATCATACCTACAACACAGGGAATATGCATGAAGCTCAGATTTATTGGAAATATTTTTTTTTCGATTCTTTGTTGTCCTGGAGTTATATGTAAAACATGTTTTTTAATTTAATTCTATTTTATTTGCTTAAAATAATAAATTAAAAATGCAATTTAAACGAGGGAAATTTAAGTTTGTAAAACAGATCACCATTGGTCGAATCGAAAGTTGACGTCATTATGCACTACTCCACGTGATAGAAACATTGAGCGCGGGAACATAAAAATAAATGTATGGTGTGGTCTTATTGTATTTATTTCCAAATATTGTGTTTGCCGCGTATTATTGTGCAGAAATGTATATTACTAACCATTTAATATAGATAAAAATGAGTACGAGATTAGAGAAACTGTATAATTTAATAAAAACATGCCATTGGCTAAAACAATAATCGCGCGGAGTCTTAGTCAAAGAAAAAAAAGCTAGTTTGCTTCAAGCGGCGTGTGTCTGACGTAAGTGCGTGACGTCACAATGTATTACCAAAGAACCCGGGAAATGATGGCGTTTAAACTGCTCAAATTTATTTGTATATTAAATGTTTATTTAAAAAATAATTAGACTAATTCCAGCAGTATTTTATTTTTTAATTATGTTGTATGGATGTAATGAGTGAAATAAAAATATTAAAAAAATACATGCATATCCCCTAGGGAATATGCATTTTTTTTTAAATAATATATAATATAATATATATAATATAATATATAATTATTATTTTTATTGAATAACATACAAAAGTTAAATAGTAGTTATACTTTATTAAAATATCCGCTCCGATTTAGGCGAAAATATTCAACCGTGATAAACATTAATTTATAAATATAAATACGAAAGTCAATTTGTGTTTTTTTTGGGACTTCTTCACGATAAAGACTTGCATTGAATAACAGGCTACTACGGAACCCTACACTGCGCGTGGCCCGACACGCACTTAGCCGGTTATTTAATATCTGTTAGGCTAGCTAACTTGCCTGGTAAGCGATAATATGAACTCTAATAACATAATCTATGTTGCTGTGGAAAAATAGTAGTTTATGAAACTGTTGCTTAATGAGGGGTATTAAAACACACCCTCGTGTTTTAATTAGTTATGCAATAGGTAGTTCGACCAGCGACTTCCGGGTTAGAAGTCAAGGCATCTTCCATCACGCCAACGGACCTTCAATTTATGCCAACGGACCGTCCATTTATGCCAACGGTCCGTCTATTTTTGCCAACGGACCTTCCATTTATGCCTACGGGCCGTCTATGTATGCCAACGGACCGTCCATTTATGCCAACGGACCGTCCATTTATGCCAACGGTCGTTATTTAACGTAAGCGGTTCTAGAAACTGCTTACGAGGCTAATAACTGTATACGTAGATTCGCGGATCAAAAGTAAGAAGTTATTTTTCGTAAGTAAGCAGTTTTTTGATAAGAAACGTTCCTTTTCCCATAAATGTAATGCAAAATAGTTATTAGATTACGCGTACGTAGTTTTGTGCGGCGATGTGCTGTCACTTACTGTGTACAAGCTAATAACATTATTCACGAAATAGTGATAAAATCAAAATAATGTTTAACCGAAATAATGCGAATCTTTCTTATCTTTATAACGTAATATTTAACAGCATAAATTTTAGTACGCGTGCAAAACTGGTTTCCGAAGTATCTCTGTGTGTGCTGTGTAGAAATAACCGGTTTCTAAAATAAGCGTTTTTAAAACTACTTACGCGCAATCATGAAACTACGTATAACTAGTTACGCGAAAAACCGATTACGACCCACCTCTACAACGGACCGTCCATTTATGCCTACGGGCCGTCTATTTATGCCTCCGGGCCGTCCATTTTCGTCAAAGGGCCGGCACATGCATATCTTAATGCATTGTCGTTTTCAAAATGTTTAGATGTCTATCAAAATGAGGAAAAAAACCCAACATGCTATTAATTTTACATCAGTAAAAACGCGTATAACGAGTTTAATGTGAATGTATTTTAATTCCGGCTTCTCTGTATAATATTAAGTTAATGTGGTAGATTTTGTACAATATAGACGCTCCGATTTCAAGCTATAATAATTCAAAAACTAAAACAACCGACTTCCATGCCGTGGGAGTCAGTTTCAGTAGCAAGTTTGCTACGTTTATCGTCATAATTATATCTGGATATACTTATCAGATCGTAATAAAATTTAAATAGAACCTAACCTAAACCTAACCTAATAACTTTAACTAGAATCATGAAGATCAAGATTAACCCTACCTAAGTAAAAAATAATTATTCAAATTTAAGAATTGGCGCAGTAATCAGCGAACAAACATAAAGAGAACAAACAGACGAATTGGGAACCTCCTCCTTTTTGACAGTCCGTTGATAAAGTAGTTCATAATAAGTTCAGGGCCCCAATTCAAAATAGCAAACTACTATACGTGATTTACTCGAACATGACTGTTAAACTGTTTTTTAACAGACTTCCAATACATATTTACGGTCGAATTGAGTAACCTCCTTTTTAATGGACTTAAAAAAAGGAGGAGGTTTCTCAATTCGACCGTATATATTTTTTTAATGTTTGTTCGCGGATAACTTCGTCGTTTATGAACCGATTTTGATGATTATTTTTTTGTTGCAAAGAAGATATCCCAGGAGTGGTACCCTAGTAATTTCATCAAGATCTGATTGGTATCTCCAGAGATATGGAGATAAACGCCTCAAACTTAGTACTGAAAATTAATAGCGCGGCATTTGAAGTCGAGTATTTTAGTTTTTTAAACGATTTTATTAATGCTAATCTTTATTTTTAGCAAGCATATTTATTTAAATATATTCGTTGTAATATATTTTATATATCTGATAGGATAGCGTTTCACCACTATCGTGCTTGGTGGTAGATGATGTGGTCGAAGGTGGTAAACACGGTAGGCCTAGAATACTCTGAAGTCTGAACATCGAGAATGTAATCTGAAATCTGTCTGTGGCCACAATAGCAAATACAGATTAAGAATATTATCTACCGACTTCCAAAAAGGAGGAGGTTCTCAATTCGTCTGTATGTTGTTGTTTATTTTAATTTTTTTGTATGTATCACAGACGAGTATATTATACAGTCGTGTGTGTGTGTATGTTACGCGATTACTCCGTCAATTGTGAACCGATACGAATGATTCTTTTTTTAATCATTAGAGACATTTCATTGTAATTTCATCGAGGTTTTATAAGTATTTCTAGAGATACGAGTAACGTCTTAAACTTGCTACTGAAACTGACTCAGCGCGAGTCAGTTTCAGTAGCATGGAAGTCGGTTGTTATAGTTTTTAACCGACTTCACAAAATAGGAGGAGATTGTCAATTCGACTGTTATTTTTTTTTATTGGTTATGGTTCCAAACCCAAAGGGTACCAACGGAACCCTATTACTGAGACTACGCTGTCCGTCTGCCTGTCTGTCTGTCTGTCTGTCCGTCTGTCACCAGGCTGTATCTCATGAACCGTGATAGTTAGATGGTTGAAATTTTCACAGATGATGTATTTCTGTTGCCGCTATAACAACAAATACTAAGAACAGAACAAAGTTAAAAATTAAAGGGTTTAAAACAAAAAACGTGTTTATTACGATACGATATGATACTAAATTAATTCACCTCGCCGCAGCTAGATGGCAGCACAGGAAAAATTAGCACGCGCAAGCGTTTCATTTGATAAATTTGTGGGCCTCGGTCGATTTGTTTACTTAGTTTAAGTATATTTAGTGTACAGTATTAAAGTATTGATTAATATACCCACTATTTTAGTACTTAATTAAAGACTTAAAGAGTTTCAATTAGTTAGAATCAGTAGAAAATTAATCGTGCGAACACTCGGTCTTCCATATATTTAATTATATTAAATATTAATTACCTTGGTTTGTGTTGTGTTAATACTTACTTATTAAATACTTAGTTGGTGTTAGAAGTTCGTGGCGTTCGGACTTCGGAAATTCGGAACCCTCCGTGTGTGGGACAAAAGTCTGACTCGCACTTGGCCAGTTTTATTTTTTTTATGTTTGTTACCTCAGAACTCTG
This sequence comes from Cabera pusaria, assembly GCA_954871355.1. Taxonomy (NCBI): domain Eukaryota; kingdom Metazoa; phylum Arthropoda; class Insecta; order Lepidoptera; family Geometridae; genus Cabera; species Cabera pusaria. The sequence continues at coordinate 4,596,767 of OX940915.1, forward strand.
TAAAATCTTGACCGATTTGAAAAATTCTTTTTTTGTTTGAGAGATTATGCCTCCCGTTTGGTCCCATTCATTTTATCGACGGATGACAATAATCTCTGGAAATATGGAGATAAAAAATATAAGCAAATTTGTCTACTAAGATGACATGATTATAACTAGCCAGTACTTTGACTATCGTGGCATGTGAAGTCGGTTTTTTCGTTTTGTACGATCATACATTATTAACTATCTTAATTATTAGTGGTAACAGTTACAATACAATGTTATCTTAACAACTAGAATCATTAGTGACGCAAATGATAAGCTTATTTAAATTCATTGACACAGAATAAATAATAGTACAACTAATACGATTTTTAACATATTTAAAAAAAAAACTGGCCAAGTGCAAGTCGGACTCGCACTCATAGGGTTCCGTAACACAGTAAAATATTCTATAACTATGATTTTTCGCAACTAACAATTTAACTTCGTTTTTCATAGTATTTGTATGAAAAATAAAGTTATCTTTGCGGTCGCCATATCTCAAAAACTGTATCTGGTTCAAATCAATTTTCGTTGTTAGATTTCATTGAGATCTACAGCATATATTTTTTTTAGATTTTTCACTCCCATACTTTAAAAGTTAGAGGGGGAGGGACACACCACTTTAGACGCGCCTATCTTTCAAATGATTGACTTTGAGAAAAAGTGATTTTAGAAACTTCAATGTAATTTTTAAAGACCTATCCAAATACACACGTATAGGTTTGAAGATTTTTTTTTTGTTTCAGTTCCATGTATGGGATGTCCCTCCTTAAACTTTTATATTTTTTATTTTTGTATAAAAATCGGAAAGCTGTTTATAGAATTCATCTACCTACCGAGTTTCAATTCTGTAGTCCTAACAGTTTCGGAATAAAATGGCTGTGACATACGGACGGACAGACAGACAGACAGACATGACGAATCTATAAGGGTTCCGTTTTTTGCCATTCGGCTACGGAACCCTAAAAAGATAGAGTCACTCAATTTGTCGGAATCTTTTATTTTTATGTACGAGTATGTTCCCCGATGACTCAAAGACGTCTGGACTTATTTGGAAAATTATTTCTTGTTTGAAAAGGTATAATTTCCAAGAAGTTATTTTTAAATTACTTTGAGACATATTATGTTTCTTTGAAGTGTTACACACTTTATATTTTTGTAAATTGTTAAACACAATCCAAAATGTCATCGTACCGACGGGACTTGAACCCGCAACCTCCTGGATAACATGTTCAGGTGCTCTGCCAATTAAGCCACAGTTCTATCTATCAATACGACGAAATTAGTGGATTGCATTTTTTTACCCAATTATGCCAATTATGGTAACCCAATTACGGTTGCGGGTTCCAAGTCCCGTCGGTATGATGAAATTTTGGATTGTGGTTAACAATTTACATTGAGATATTTTCAGTACCTCATACGTTCATATATTCAGTATATTATATTAGCAGGAAGTAACGAAGTAAAACGAAGGACTAGCGTAATCAATGGTACTTACATTTTTGTATGGTGGTCAGATGAGACACTGTCTAGAGTCCACCTGATCAGCTACCAACCCACAACACCTGCATGGTGGTAGGACACTATCTGGTGTCCGCCTGGCCAGCTACCACCCTCAAGTTAGAAAAATCTGTCGCCAAACATCTAATGTGTTCCGGCAGCTATCCATGAGAGCCAGTTCCCATTCTATGCCTAGCGTGCTACCATCCTCGACCGCATCATCACTTACCAACAGGATGAGATAGTGGTTAACGCTAGCTAGGGTGGTACCAATGTAATTTCATTGAGATCTGAGATATCTCCAGAGATATGGAGGTAAACACTTCAAACTTGATACTGAAAATTACGTTCTTTAAGTTTTTAAATAACCCTTAATTATACCGATTTTGACACAAAGAGCATGTATGTCCATGTACAGTTATCTTCCAGTGTGAAAACGCCATATGGCTCGATCACTGAGTAGTGTAGTGACTACTGCCATAGATTTGTTGTCTTTATTCTATGCTTCTCCGGCTAAACAGACAATACTTAGTGTCTAAGCACTTTATACGAGTATCTAGCGCCAAAGGTACGCGACACGCGACCGAAGTTCGGCATAATTACGCGTGCAATGCTATTTGAATTACTAACGACACATAATGCTGAAATTACGTTGCGTTATAGTGTACAGCCTAACTCCGGTCGGGCGTAAGTTCAGCGGCAACTTATTCTGTAGAGCACACATTATACGCGACCGAAGTAAAACAAAACTGTAAAACAAACAAACTAGCAACTGAATTTCTGCCGCGTAAGTTCGGCACTTATTGTGTCATATCCGCCGAATAGGTACGTCGGAACGTTAAATCAGCCGCGGAACTTCGGTCGCCGTCGGTACCTTCGGCATAGTGTGTTTTTCATACTTAATGCTCAGAATATCATAAAAAAGGCAGACGGATCGTGTCGAACACCCGAGTGACCGAATCGAACCGAATACTACATTCTTGAGTAATAAGTTTCCACGCTCAGTCCGGCATAGTCAATACGGCATGATTACTACGTAAGCAACGCGCTTGTACTATTCATTATTCTGTGGCAACGCTGCGAAGTAATACTGCACGGAAGCGTCCGTCCCTGCTGCCGCTTGGTAACAATTGTAGCAAACTGAGCGTGGAAGCGTATTACTCAAGCATTTAGTATTACTGAACTTGCGTTCACTCGGGTGTTCGGCACGAATCCGTCTGCCTTTTTATGATAGTTTGAGACTTAATGTTAAAGTACAACATGACACCTATTGGCACAGAATACTTAATAGTAATGGTCCGATCATTTCCCTATGTTTTTAGAGTGTAGTATTGACCAAATTGTACCCAAATTGACAACCAGTTTTTATGTTACTAATTGCATTAAGTGGGGTGTAAGAATCAAGGCCAAGTAAATAAATATTGTAAATATTGTAAATATAAATTTAAATGTATTGACTTTGACCAACGGTTTGCTATTAAGCTTAGTAGCTATATGTGAGTCCTATGCGGCTGCCTATGGCCTCAAATATAACGCCAAGATGAGTGGAGTCATAGTTTTTAAGGCTCGCTCTAAGACTTATAAAGTGCCAGAAATAAGACTTATTGGAACTGCACTAAAAATTGTGTCGCATTTTAAATATTTGGGGCATTGGATGACTGAGGATTTATAGGATAACCTAGACATCGAGAGGGAGCGCAGATCGCTGGCTGTCCGCAGTAAATATTGGCTCGGAGGTCTGCACGTTGTACGAAACAAGTCAAGGCAACGCTTTTTAGATCATTTTTCCAATCTTTCGACACTTGCAGTCTCTGGGTTAACTATACGCGGGCATACAGCGACCTGCGTATCCAGTACAATAACGCATTTAGGGTGCTGATGGGGTTGCCACGCTTCTGCAGTGCTTCCGGCATGTTCGGTGAAGCAAGGATTGATGGTTTCCATGCCATCATCCGCAATAGAAGTGCATCATTACTTACTTAGGCGGTTACGTGGCAGTGCCTGTAACAGTATCCTGGCTGTGTTGGTATAGATAGATCACTGGGACGGTCAGTTTCTCGCTCAATGGATGCGGTTACATGTAGTGAAACAGCCATTCTTGGGGCTTCCGTGACGGTCGATTAATTAATTATGTTTCTGACGGTTTCTTTCTTTAATATTTTAATTGTTATTATATTTTGTTAGTTGTAAACTTTAAACTTTCGCGATTTAAACACATAGTTAAGTTGCATTGATCGTGGTGACGACTGACTGTCAGTCGTCTCGTGACCACGATCAATGCAACTTGATCGAAACGTCGAGTAAATAAGATTTATGTTTTAGGCGCGATAAGTCCCGTATTTTAATATTTATAACTATATTTCGTCAGTATTTTCTTTTTTTTTAATGTATGTTTCACTATTTTGTATAGTATTTTTTTGTGTATGATAATGTTTTTTGTAATGAATGGGTCCTGTAACCTGATGAATAAATGATTTGATTGATATGATCAAGCGAAAAACGTAAAAACACTTTCTTTAATGGGGACCCCTTTAATATTTGACTTTAATTGATTTTTAGTAATTATTGTTAAACCCCAATACTAATACATACTTTGTAAAAATTTCAAGTAGGTACCTGTGACAGTTAAGGAGATACAGCCCTGTAAAAGGCTGACAGACGGACGGACGGACGGACGGACAGCGAAGTCTCAGTAATATCCGTAGTAATTCCGTTGGTACCCTTTGGGTTCGGACTTTAAAATCGGGTAAAAATCCAGTTTTACTTCCCAAACCAATTTTAAAGATTCTCGTAGTACGACATACGTTCTATGTCCAGGAAGTTAGATCAATTTGTTTCCGGATTCGTCAGTAATTTATTTATTATACAAATTTAAACATTATAAACCATATCTGTTTAACCAGATTCGGCGTTTATTTTGCAAATAAATTAAATTAAATTATTAAATAACATAAATTAGTTTGTAGAGTCATAATAAAGTCATAAGCGACTAAGGCGTTGGCCAGGCGATCGAGAGGTCGTGAGTTCGATCCCCACCCATTGCACCCATTGCATTTTTTTGGATAAAAATTGTCTGAAGTACTGAAACATGCACTGGGTTGCGGTTGGCAACCCTAAATTAATCAGGGGAATTAAACATGTGTTTTAAGTGTGACGGTCGACGTCTAGATGAAAGCTGAATGGCTCAATACCTTTGTTTTTTTTTTGTAAATTCAAAGCAATATGTTATGTTTCTGTTATATCTATAACATTTTTTATTGAATATGTTCTATTTAATGTTATTTGACGTGTGTAAGCGCAAATTTTTAATTTGCCCATATACTTAATAAATGCTTTAAATTTTGACTTTTGACTTTTGCACTAATACTGACGTGAACCCACTCCAGACACAAGCATATTTAGCTTAGTTGGAGGGGTTAACAAGAATACTAGTAACAGTGAAATCCTAGCTAAATGTCGCTGTCTGTGTGCAATCCACATTGCTATTAAGATGATTTTCTAATATCTTATTAAGACAGTTTAAAAACTTAAACAACCGACTTCCATGCCTTGCGAGTCAATTTCAGTAGCAAGTTTGAGACGTTTATTTTTATATATCTGGAGATACTTATCATATCTCAATGAAATTACAATAAAACCACCTCGAAAATGTACCCTACAGATTAAAAAAAGAATAATTCAAATCAGTCAACAATTGACGGAGTAATCGTAACATACATACAAAAAAAACATACAGACGAATCGAGAACCTCCTTCTTTTTGGAAGTCGGTTGATAAAAGAAGGAGTTACAGTTTTACAACAAGAGGGCAATAAAGCCCCGCCTGCGGATGCCATTGACCTCTAAAATTAAAGTACTTGAAATAAATAAAAAATACAAAAAATTCAGTGACCGAAGCGTCTTTGAGGTTATTGACCCCGTTGCATCTCAACCAAGACTTAATCATAACAATAATACGGCAAACGAGCTCAGCTCGATTTTTAGGTTCCGAACCTCAATAGGTAAAAAAGGAACCCTTATAAGATCACTTTCTTGTCACGGCTGTCTGTATGTCTTTATGTCTATCCGTGTGTCACCATCGATTTTCTCAGGAATGGGTAGACCTATGAAGTTGAAATTTATACCAGATACTGAGATCTTTAGTCACTATTAGGAGTATAAAAATCAAGGTCCTGAGTCAACACGATAAAAAGATATGGGCAAATTTAGATTATCGAGAAAACTTGTAAGTACCAAAATTTACCTTAATTTTCGACTTATTTTATTTTTCGGAACTTTTCCTTTGCTTGTGCTGTATGTGGCCTTGCTTTTGACCAAAATTGACAATTCTAGGTCAACCGGAAGTACCCTATAGGTATTGGGTCGCAAACCTATAGGGTACTTCCGGTTGACCTAGAATCATGAAATTTGGCAATAAGCAAGGTCTAACAGCACAAATAAAGGTAAAATTAAAAAAAATATAGGAAATTAAAAATTAAAAGTGTCCTAATACATACATAGTTGATTTAGATAGGCTTCTGAGTTGTATGAGCGCTCATACAATTTGGGGGTCTAGCTTAATTGGCACCAACCTCAAATAAGTTAAATAAAAAAATTTGCTATTGTGTGATTTATTTAATACATAGTTTGCCGAACTACAAAGTTAAATTTGTTTCTTAGCCTGGTCTGAGAAGTTAGTACGTAAGCCTCGGTGGGCTGGTCCAACTCGACTTGGCCGGTTTTTAGGGTTCCGTAGCCGAATGGCAAAAAACGGAACCCTTATAGATTCGCCATGTCTGTCTGTCTGTCTGTTTGTCTGTCCGTCCGTATGTCACAGCCATTTTATTCCGAAACTATTAGGACTACAGAATTGAAACTTGGTGAGTAGATGTATTCTGTGAATCGCTTTCCGATTTTTATACAAAAATAAAAAATATAAAAGTTTAAGGGACCCATCCCATGCATGGAACTGGAACAAAAAAAAATTTTTTTCGTCAAACCTATACGTGTGGGGTATCTATGGATAGGTCTTTAAAAATGACATTGAGGTTTCTAAAATATTTTTTTCTCAAAGTCAATAATTCAAAAGATAGGTGCGCCTAAAGTGGTAAAATGTGTGTCCCCCCCCTCTAACTTCTAAAGTAAGGGAGTGAAAAATCTAGGAAAAATATATTCTGTAGATCTCAATAAAAACTTTCAACGAAAATTGGTTTGAACGAGATACAGTCAGCAGTTGTTGAGATATAGCGACCGCAAGTATAACTTTGTTTTTCATACAAATACTATGAAAAACAAAGTTATTTTTGTAGTTGTGAAAAATCATAGTTATAGAATACTCTACTGTGTTACGGAACCCTACGAGTGCGAGTCCGACTTGCACTTGGCCAGTTTATTATTTTTATGTGTAGAATTGCGTTTTACAAAAAGTTGTGCACCATTGGATTTTACATTTGAATTTATGGATGTACGTCCTCAGGTGGAAAGATCATTATACATTTTATGATATTTAAGGACAAGCACGACGCTCGCCTGATGGTAAGCGATGACGTCTACCTATTAAAGATACAGCGGCATGCAAAATTCTGGGCTGCCAGAATTTTGATGTTAAAGTCTCACATATCCTGTAATTTCACTGGACACATTGCCATTCAAACCGAAAAATATTCCTATTTCACGGCTGAATTAATTGGTAAAGTGTTGGTACTGCCCCAGGCGGACTAGCAGAAGTCCTACCACTATAAACAGACAATCAGATCTATCTAGAGATATCTGTGATAATGTCTATGTTCCGCCTGACTTGCTACCAAAAAGTAGCTTACCACTATCAAGTAGAAAATCTGCCGCCATAACCTTACAGTGTTCCGGCAGCACAGACCTTGAGAGTCAGACCGTTCTAGGCCTAGCGTGTTCCCAATTTTCGATCACATCATGGCTTACCACCAGGCGAGATATTGGTCAAACACTAGTCCTAATTTCTAGGTTCTGCCAGTTTCTTTACAGGCCCTATAATCTTCGACCACATCGTAATTTACCATCAGGTGAGATTGAGGTTAAAGTCTATAAAATTACATCATTATTAATATACATAAATAATAAAGCCAGGTCGCGTGGCCTGAGATAGTTAAGGAGGTATTTTAATGTCCTTCTCGTGATCTGACTGGTTTTTTTTAAATTATAAGCATCCACTCAAACTTGATTCATTATTACATCATCCTAAGCTGATAAACATATATATGTCGCAGGCAGATAGCTTAATAAGCCGTTCAATAAACAGCCTAGCCTCTTAACTAAACAGCGCCGTTCAACTAAATTCCTGTATGATATCCAGCCATTTGATCAAACAGCTAGGCAAATGACTTGGATCGCCGTTCAATTAACAGCCTAGCCTCTGTACTAAACGGCGCCGTTCAAGTAGATTCCTGAATAATATCCAGCCGTAGCGTTTGTTACAACATTTAATAAACTGGCTGACTGACTAGCCTAAGTATTAGCCAGCCAGTTTATTAAATGTTGTTCAGGAATCTAGTTGAACGGCGCTGTTTAGTAAAGAGGCTAGGCTGTTGATTGAACGGCTAATTAAGCTATCTGCCTGCGACATATATATCAACACCAATATTATAAATGCGAAAGTCAGTATGTTTATATGTTCGGGACTTCTTCACGGTCAAACGACTGGACTGATTTACCTGACATTTTGTATAGGGATAGCCAGTACTATAGATTAGGCTATGGGGTACTTCTTAACGTGGGGGAAGCCGCGAGGCACATCTAGTAGTCTATATATTTGTCGACAAAATTATACAGTACTAGCTGATTAGGTACTCCGCCAATTATGAATTGATTTTGATGATTATATTTTTGATTGGGTAGGCTCTTACTTATCATACTTGAGGTGGTTGGTTCCATATAAATTTTATCAAAATTAAATCAGTGCTTTTTAAAAAAAATGAACAAAAACAAAAACATGTACTAACATAATGGATGACGTTTTGATTTTTTTAGCTCCCTTCAGCAACCTTTGATGTCGGTTTTTAGGGTTCCGTACCCAAAGCGTAAAACGGGACCCTATTACTAAGACTCCGTCCGTCTGTCACCAGGCTGTATCTCATGAACCATGATAGTTAGACAGTTGAAATATTTACAGATGATGTATTTCTGTTGCCGCTATAGCATCAAATACTAAAAACAGAATAAAGTTAAAAATTTTAGGGTGTCCCCATACAAGAAACGTGTTTTTTTCGGCATTTCAATATAACGCCATCTATGAATGCTTAGGTCCATAGATGGCGTTATAAGAAATAAAATCTTTATTAATTATTATTTTTTGCTGGCGAAAAATGTTAGTGGTACTTTTTGCTCGATCTTATAAAATACTGTAGGACTGTACGGAACCCTACGAGTGCGAGTCCTACTTGCACTTGGCCAGTTTATTTCGTTTTGTACACGATCTTAATTTTTATTATTTGAGCATGGCTCCCATGCATGGTTTTCAATTTGTGCGTGAAGTGTCATAATTATCACGGGTCAAAGAACTTGAGAGATGTCAAATGAACTTCGCAACCGTAGTGAATTCTATTTGTCACGTTTTGCGAAAGCTTTAATTTGTATTCATTCCGGGCTTATATAAATAAAAATAAAACAGACAAAAACTCAGACTCCATTATGATTTTATGTACTATATAATACTATTATAAATGTACATAATATTTAATAAATAAATAAAAAATAATTATTTTTTTACATAGTATAAAACAAAATCGCTCCCGCTGTCTGTACGCTTAGATCTTTCAAACTACGCAACACATTTTAATGCAGTTTTCATCAATAGATAGAGATATTCATGAGGAAGGTTTATAACCAGGATTCAACGCGGGCAAAGCCGGGGGGGCCAGCTAGTAATTTATAAAACACAATTTTATTGGTCAATTTTTTTATTGTTGAATATCGAGACTTAATAAACACAAAACTATTTCGTTGAATAATTTTCTTTTTAATTTCTGATAAACTAGCACTTCACCACTATTTCGCCGCATGGCAAGCCCTGGATTGGTATCTAACTGTAGATTTTAGTTTTCGAACTAAAATCCGACTAATTTTACTTTTACTTTTTATAACCTTTGAAATGCCGTAGTCGGGTAAAAATAGCAATCCGAGTGACATTGATAAAGTACAATGACAATGTAATTTTTTTTTCACACGACTATTTAGCCGTGGTAAAGTACGTATTTTTTTAATTTCATAGGAAATAGTAGTGAGTCATTGGTACATGGGTAAAACACGTGTTATTTTGTTATTATGGTCAATGAAAGATATATCCATTTTAATCTTGTTTACATCTGCAATACAATTTTTACATTCAATACCCTATATATTATGTTCCTACGGCGGGTGGGCCTGGTGACCTGTAATACAGGTTTCTCACAAAACCTACATCAGGCACCAGCTCTCACAAGTAGTAGGTAATATTAAAGAAGGATCTATTGAAGTATAGTTTGTGTATATCTAATACATTTACTTACTCTTATAGTATGTACGTTGTGATAAGAAATAAATATGTTTTATTATTATTAATTTAAGATTGGTTAATACTAAAAGGACCAACTGCATAAGTCGCGCTGGTATCAGTAGCGATTGTAGCAAGTGTGAATTATTTATCTCCATATCTCTCGAGATATGATCAGATCTCGATAAATTTGTACAATGGAACCTAATTAAAGTTTGCTCTCTGAAACAAAAAAGCAATTTTTCAAATTGGTTAGTAAATAGACGGAGTTCTGAGGTACCTACCTAACAAATAAAATAAACTGGCCAAGTGCAAGTCGGACTCGCACTAGTAGGGTTCCGTACCACACTACAGTATTTTATAAGATCGAGCAAAAAATACCACTATCATTTTTCGCCAGCAAAAATAATAATTAATAAACATTTTATTTCTTATAACGCCATCTAACTTCTAACAAAGGTGTTAGGGATCGACATTTCAATATAACGCCATCTATGGGACGTTTACCTAACTAAGCGTTCACAGATGGCGTGAAATGCCGAAAAAAACACGTTTCTTGTATGGGGACCCTCTATTATTTTTAACTTCATTCTGTTTTTGGTATTTGTTGTTATAGCGGCAACAGAAATACATCATCTGTGAAAATTTCAACTGTCTAACTATCACGGTTCATGAGATACAGCCTGGTGACAGACGGACAGACAGACAGACAGATAGACAGACAGACAGACGGACAGCGGAGTCTTAGTAATAGGGTCCCGTTTTACCCTTTGGGTACGGAACCCTAAAAATTACAATAAACAAATTGACTACCTCTAGCTTTTTTCAAGACGATTAATTATTAAGATTAAAAACGAATATACAACCGCCTTCAACCGCTTCAATGCCCCGCGAGTCAATTTCAGTAGCAAGTTTGAGACGTTAATATTCATATATCTGGAGATACTTATTAGATCACAATGAAATTACAATGGGAGCACCTCGGAAATTTACCCTACCGATTACAAAAATAATTATTCGAATCGGTTCACAATTGACGGAGTAATCGCGTAACATATACACAAAAAAAAACATCAGACGAATTGAGAACCTCCTTCTTTTTTCACGTCGATTAAAAAGAGCAACATTTACATGAATTACGTACCTATTCTTTTTGCCATGTAGGGTCATATCACCTTCACTTCACTTCATATTATACAGGTGATTCAGCACCGATGGATCGAACGAAGCAGGGTGGTAAAAATATTTATAAAAGTATCATATCTCATAAACTATCCAAAATAATAGAACATACATGGGGATTCAATAGATGCGCAGTGAGGTCCTCTACCACCCTGTTTCGTTTGATCCATCGGTGCTGAATCACCCTGTACATATAACAAAGTCACACGCTGCGTCTGTCTGTCTTTCTGTATGTTCGCGATAATCTCTAAAACTACTAAACGGATTTTCGTGTCGTTTTCATCTAACGACAATGTATTTCCTGAGGAAGGTAAAGGTGTATAATTCGTTAAGGTTTTGTGTAAATTGGTTGAAATATGACAATGATTGTTGATGATGTCGCAAAAAATCTAGCCGACTGGGAGCTTTCGTCGAAAACACCGCCTAATCCGTTAGAGATATAATAAAACAATATAAATCTATTCATAGTATAAAACAAGTAATATTTTAAAAACCTTTTTAAACACAAGCTTTTACATAACCTACGAGCCCAAACACGACGGGTATAGCATGTGTAGTTTAGGAGTTCCTTTGACCACCTTCCAGCTCCATCATCAGATCAGCACCATGTCATCATAAGATTGTATTGTCACGTGATTTACACATGTATGCAAAGTTTCAGCTCAATCGGTAACCGGGAAGTGGACCAAATTTAATTTGCAAGATTTGATGACAAACATCGGTGAAACTAAATAAAAGCTTGTAAAAAGCTTGTAACAAAGTCGCTCCCACTGTATGTACGCTTAGATCTTTTAAACTACACAACGGATTTTAATGCAGTATTCAGCAATATATAAAGTGATTCAAGAGGAAGGTTTATAACCAGGATTAAACGCAGGCAAAGCCGGGGGACACAGCTAGTCTAATATATTTTTCACCCACGTGGAGCCGGGGCGGGTGGCTATATTTCTTATTTATTCTTATAAATTACTGCTGACACGTTGGTATCAAACCCAAATGGGTGATGAGGTATGGTCGTCATCATCATTATCAGCCAATTTCCGTCCACTACTGGACATTGGCCTCTCCTATGGCATGCCACTGAGCTCGATCTTCAGCTCTCTGTTTGCAACCGCTGCCAGCCAACTTGCGTATATCATCGCTCCACCTAGCTGGAGGGCGTCCTACACTACGTTTACCGAGCCGTGGTCTCCACTCTGGAACTCGTCTACACCAACAGTTATCGGTTCTACGACAGGTGTGACCAGCCCACTGCCCTTCGATAATATACATGTTATTTCAGCTTGCTAATCTTTTGAGCTATGTCAATAACATTCGGTTCTCTGACGTATGACTTCGTTTAGGCATAGGGAATATGCATGTGGTATAAATTTACTTAAAATTATTCTTTATTTAAACAACTTAAAAATAATTACCTAATGACAATATCAAAATTATATAAACTACAATAATATATATATATATATATATATATATATAATCTATACTATAAATAAAAATAGTAAAAAATATACTTTACTTTATTACTTACTTACTACTATACTATGCTTAAAATCATCTATTTTCAAATCATTATTGTTAAACATTTTTTTTTTAATAAAATACTCTTAAATTGGTTAAAATACTATATGAAAAATGCAAAACAAGCGTGGGAAATTTTAATTTGCAAAACACATCACCACTTGTCAATTAGAAAGTGACGTCACAACATTCACTGCTGTCACCACAGACTAAATCTTTGTCATAGAAATAGTATGCACTGTTGTACGAATACGTACTATTTCTATTACAAAGATTTATTCTGTTGGGACAGTGTGGTATGCTGCGAAGTCCCAAGAGCGCGCGAAAATTTGGCGGCGTTTTAGACACCTCATATGTTTTCAGTGCTTAAACTATTTTTTGTAGCTTAATTTGAATTTCAGTATTATTTCATTTTTTACTATGTTAAATGGATGTAAACAGTGAAATATATAAAAAAATATCATGCATTATATTCCAAATTCATTAGGGCACTTTGAGTATACTCAAAGTTAGGGCATGGTCACGGCTGGCTGGCATTCAAAAGCATTTTAGTAGTTCAAGTGTAAGAATTTAAAGGTTTAATATTTATTTACGTACTAAATCTGACACTTCGCGTGCGTCATAATAATTCTTTATGGTAAAAATAAAACAACAACGAAATTTGCTCGGATTAAAATAAAAAATGCAAAGTTGGTTGACATTTAGTTAAGTGTAAGGAAAAGCAAGATTTGAGTGGTATTTTTAAGGTCGACGACTAAATATTTAATGACGTACACAACACAATTTATTTATAACATAGGTAACATACTGTATATTATCGTTTTTAAATAACAATAAAATAGTAAAACCTAAATAGTCGACTTCACAATTCACATGGTACAGGAGTTAATTTTAACCGACTTCAAAAAAGAAGGAGGTTATTTTTTTTCTATGTTACAGGCTAGCGTTTGATCACTATCTCACCTGTTGGTAAGTGATGATGCGGTCGAAGATGGTAAGCACGCTAGGCCTAGAATGGGAACTGGCTCTCAAGGATAGCTGCCGGAACACATTAGATGTTTGGCGACAGATTTTCTATCTTGAGGGTGGTAGCTGGCCAGGCGGACACTAGATAATGTCCTACCACCATGCGGGTGTTGTTGGTTTCTTAACGATGTTTTTCCTTCACCGGAGGGCCACTGTGAAAAGCGCACATACATTTTTCGATAGAATAATCCATTAATGCACAGCGGGGATTGAACTCGGTACCTCTGGCATCAAAGTCGACCATTCTCCCACTTAAACCATTCCCTCTACTCAATTCTCAGTCATAAAACTGTCACTTAGCAACCAATTTAGAAAATAGTTTTTTTTTGTTGAGAGTGTATACTTCCCATTTAATCCCGTTGTGAAATAAACGAAATCTAATGAGTATCTCCAGAGATATGACAGACGGACTATCAGTTCCATTCGGATCATGATATGTACTGTGATCGGTATGCGTTTCTTTAAGTTGTGTTTCACTATTTCACTTTTTTCATTTTTTTATATTAAAATTGTCTGAAGTATTGAAACACACAGTTACATGTATAGTTGGTTTTAACCTATTTTAATATTTTTTTAAATATTCTGTCGTAAACGATTGGATGACAGCTGAATGGTTCATTACTTTTTTTTTCTAATTCAAAGCGTTAAAATTCTGCTTTTGCTATGTTTACTTGAATTGGTTATGATTTATTTTATGATTTATGATTTTGATGTGTATATGTGCGTATATTAATACTGCCTACATACTGAATAAATGCTTTGATTCTTGATTTTATGGAGATAAACACCCGACTCGAGTTTGCTACTGAAAACGACGATGAAAATATACCTTAGTACTCTTTTGGTGAACTTTGTTTAATAATAATTTAAAATCATTTACAAAACGAAAAAAACTGCCTTCACATGCCGCAATAGTGAAAATATCCACAAGTCATAATCATGTCATCAAGGTATCAAATTTGTTTATATTGTATGTCTCCATATCTCCGGAGATGATTATCAGATCTCGATAAAATTGAAAGAACAGAAGGCATTATCTCTCAAACAAAAAAAAAAGAATTTTTCAAATCGGTTAAGATTTGACGGGATTCTGAGGAAGCTAATATATTTAAAAAAACATGTTTTTTTTTGTCGAATTGAGAACCTCCTCCTTTTTTGTAAAGTCGGTTAAAAACCTAACTAATCGTGATTTTCAAATAAGTGGGTCTTGAATAAATATCACACTTTAGTGTAAATAATCAATATTTAATATCAAGTCAAATATTTGGTTCATTCGTAGTTACCGTTGCTGATGTCCATTGGAAGCTAAGATATGTTTATTTGTTTTACTTCTTCGGAAAACAAACAGCTTTAGATAGATTTTTATAATTTTTTATTATTTACGTATTAATTTTCCATTGTAAATAATATTAAGAATGTTGACATCACTAAAATAAACAATATTAAAGTTGACATTTCTATTTTTTTTATTTTCAGTTTATTATAGCTCCACACGATTAGTGAGTGTATTTAGCCAGTGTCAAATAATTATTTTTTTCAAGTTTTTGTGAATTTAAGTCGTAAAGATGGATCAAAGTCACATTTCAGGTCAAGTCAAAGTCTAGTCCCAGTCATACCAGCAGTAAAGCTGTGGACTTTAGGTACTGAAGATTTTCAGTAGAATTTTGGTGAAAATGCAAACTTAGTATGTTCTGTACATATTCACAGGCACTCAATGGTTAATAATCCACATTCATTACACATTATCTCGTAGAAGAACACAAGTTTTAGGAAAAAATACAATGAGAGCACACGAACTTTTTCACGTTCCTGCCAAAACCCCCGCTGACATTTCTATTTAGAAATTATTTACACTTGAACTAAATTTATTACATGTGTATGTTGTATTGTAATAGGGAATATGCATGTAGTGGGAATATGAATATTAATATGTATACATTTACTTGAAATAATTTATTTTCGAATCATTGTTGTTCTGGTGTTGTTTGTTAAGCATTTTTTTATAAATAAAATACTCTTAAATGTGTTAAAATATTATATGAAAAATGCAATAAAAGCGTGGGAAATTTTAATTTGCAAAACACATCACCACTTGTCAGTTAGAAATTGACGTCACAGCTCACCACATGGTCTCCACAGAATAAATCTTTTTTATAGAAATACTATGCACTGTTGTACGAATACGTACTATTTCTAATAAAAAGATTTAATCTGTGGAGACCATGTGGTGCCCTGTGACGTCAATTTCTTATTGACAAGTGGTGATGTGTTTTGCAAATTAAAATTTCCCGCGCTTTTATTGCATTTGGTGCACTATAACGTCACAAACGCGCGCGAAAATTTGGCAGCGTTTTAGATACTTCATATTTTTCAATGCTAAAACTACTTTTTTTTAGCTTTATTTGAACACTTTCAGTATTATTTCATTTTTTACTGAGTTAAATGGATGTAATCAGTGATATTTAAAATATTTAAAAAAATCATATTCCCTATTGTTGTATGTTTGTATTTATTACATTTGTACTAAATTTCTTGGATTAACATTTTTTGGGAGGTCAATAGCTGAATTATGTGGAAAGCTTAGCTCAGCGGCTTGTGCCGTACGAAAAATCAAATAAATCTTAGACGCACAAACTACTATGCAAACTATACGTGCGGGGTGCACGTAATAGTACGGTTGGCAACCCTACATTAATCAGGGGAAATAAACATGTGTTTTAAGTGTGACGTTCGACGTCTAGATGAAAGCTGAATGGCTCAATACCTTTGTTTTTTTTTTGTAAATTCATAGCAATAAGTTATGTTTCTGTTATATCTATAATAATTATTATTGAATATGATATATCTTATGTTTTTTTTTTATTGAAGATTACTCGCAATGTGGGTTGCACATTACTAGTATTCTTGTTAACCCCTCCGCTTGTGTCTGGAGTAGGTTCACGTCAATAGTGCAATGGGTGTAGGTGGGATTCGAACTCACGACCTCTCGATTGCCAGTCCGATACCCTATCCATTGGGCTATTGCCGCCTGACGTGTGTAAGTGCAAATTTTTAATTTGCCCATATACTGAATAAATGGTTTGGCTTTTGACTAAAACTGTCTACTTCAGCTACTTTCATTAATTGATGCCATTCATACGGCATAATGCTATGGCATAATACAATGCTACTTACGCTAAACGTATTTTTATTTTACAGAAGAGAGCTGTGACTTGTCACAGCGATTTAAGAAATTGTTTAAGAAATTGGTATTCTTATTAATTATTCTCTTTTCTTAAAACTACAGTACAAATAAAATGGAACTGGTCAAGTGCAAGTCGGAATCGCCAGTGGCGTAGCGTGTGGGGTGCCGGGGGGACCATGGCCCCGGGCGGCACACGAAAAGGGGCGGCAGCAAGGCACGTATTCAGTGTTCAGTTGTCTTCTTACCTTTACCTTACCATAATCAAACGCAAAAAGATTTTCGCGTGACTTTTCAGTTTAATTATGAACATTTTTACTACTAACTACTACGGGGACGGCAAATTTTACCTCAGCCCCGGGCGGCACATTTTACCACTTTAGAAGTGTCTATTTTTTTGTTTCAGTTCCATACCATGCATGACCCCCCGTAATAATTTTATTTTTTATTTTTGTATAGAAATCGTTAAGCGGTTTATAGAATACACCTACCTACCAAGTTTCGACTGTGTAGTCTTAATAGTTTCGGAATAAAATGGCTGTGACATACGGACGGACAGACAGACAGACACACATAACGAATCTATTCCCATTCTAGGGCTAGCGTGCTTACCATCTTCGACCGCATCATCGCTTACCAACAGGTGAGATAGTGGTCAAAAGCTAGCCTATAAGATATTAAAAAATAAATAAAAAATATATAAGGGTTCTGTTTTTTGCCATTAATTCAACAAAGATTCGAAAAAAAATATTTCCAATAAATCTGAGACTTCATTGACTTTACTTTATTTGACCTTATTGAATCTGTATTATGTCACCTAAGCTATCGCTTAGCTCTACACTGGAATCATATCTTATATCATTATTTACTTAGTTTATGCCAGGCTTGACAGGTAATATTGACATATCATTATTGTGTGTATTCTTTAAACTTGCACTTCCCTGGAGACTTTGTACTATTAAAGATACTAAGTAATACCTAGTTGGGATGGACAGCATTTGGAAAACTTCGTCGAGTCTTTTCATCGCACATACCACAAAACCTAAAGACGTCTTACACGAGTGCGTCCTACCTGTTGTTACTTACGCTGCCGAGATACTTACGTAGTATTATTTTCTTTTCTATGGCCGAGACGCGGCCACTGACAGTGCGAACAGTTCACCAATTCAAAGTCGCTCAGCGAACTATGGAGAGGGCTATGCTCGGAGTCTCTCTTTAGAGAGACGTATGCGAAATGAATGTATGATGATATATACGAAATGAATATAATGATTTATACGAAATGAAGTCCGTGAATAAATCCGTCAGAGAACCAAAGTTATCGACATAGATCAAAGGATTAGCAAGCTGAAGTGGCATTGGGCTGGTCACATCTGTCTCAGAACCGATAACTGTTGGCATAGACGGGTTCTAGAGTGGAGACCACGTCTCGACAAACGTAGTGTAGGCGCCCTCCAGCTAGGTGGAGCGATGATATACGCAAGCTGTCTGGCAGCGGTTGGAAACAAATAGCTGAAGATCGAGCTCAGTGGCGTGCCATAAGTGATATCTACTTCCAGCAGTGGACAGAGATAGGCTGATGATGATGAATACTTAGTATATAGCAACTAGTATTTAAATAGATATTAAACGTAATACGCAGTATACAGCACCTATTATATACAGTATATACAGTTATATATACAGTATATATTATATACAGTACAGATATATACAGTACATACTGTATATATTATATACAGTATTTAAGTAATTACTAAAGGAAATATCTAGTATACGCCACGTAGTATTTAAGTAGGAACTAAGTAATACCTGGTACATATAGCAAGTTTAGACAAGTTAAACGGAAACGCACATGCAAAATCTTGAGGTTCAAGTTTGTTTAAGAAGCATTTTAAAATAAATACAAGACATGGCTCGCATTATATAACGCGTAAATTTTATTGCAATTTTATTATATATACATATGTATATATGTATATATATATATATATATATATATATATATATATATAAAGTACATGACGATATCAGTGAAGCCAGCTAATGCAATAAAATTTACTAGTGCTAGTGCAATATATATATATATATATATATATATATATATATATATATGTATTTTATTTATTTTATTTATTTATTCATCTTGCTTTGGATGGACATTACAGTTTCCCAATTCGCTCTTCCAAGTTCTTAGATACTAATAGCAGAAAAAAAAATGTTAACAATAGATAATGAAATAAAGGTCCTACATGTCTAACTCCTATCATAACTTATACAAAGCAGATGAAAAAGTTTCAACAAAATTCATAGCAACTTTGCGAAATTCTTGCTCTGTGCAATTAAATAGATCTATATGTTGGTCACGATCAAAATCATGGTTGGTCAAAATCACGCCTTTTTCCCGCTGGGGTAGGCAGAGACTACTACTTTCCACATGCTACGATCCTGACATACTTCTTTCGCTTCTTCCACTTTCATGAGCGCCTTCATACACGCTCGCCGGTTATAGGTACTTTTGACTTGGTCTTTCTTTAAAACGTTGTTATTGATACTATTCCATGCCATGTATAAATAGAAATATAATGAATAGAATATATAGAAATAGAATAAATATTTGAATTTTCAACCACCAGTGATTTGAACAAAGACCTAGGTAGACCAACACGCCCATGTGTTTTATAGAGCAAGCAATAAAAATATTAAATCTATACTTCACCAAACAACTCAATGATTAGTATAAATTAACGTTTTTTGGAGTTAAACTAGTTATGATAAAACCTGTACGTTGATACGACATAAAACCGGAAAATAATTTATTTTATTTCCATACCAATATCTACACACATTATGTTTATATTATAGAAGTAATACGGGTTTCAAAAAAAATAATAGATATATTTATAAATTATTTGTGCCCTTTGTGCTTTAGGAGAATTTCGATTTAACTTTCTTTTAATTGTCCAATCTAAATGAAACTTTGCATATATACAATACATACAAAGTTAATATACATATATATACATTGTATTGTATATGTTGAACTACATATCCAATACAATGTATATATTATGTGCAGAGCTATTCTCAATCATTTGAAAGCAAATTGGGATTCGGAAACTGCCTTTATTTAGTCTTGATTCTTTGCAATTCACACACCACACCACACCACAAAAAAAGGAGGAGGTTTCTCAATTCGACCGAATATATATATATATACATATATACTGATAAGTATCTCCAGAGATATTGAGATAAACATCTCAAAATTGGTACTGAAAATGAACATTGAAGTCGGTTCTTTTTTAGTTTTTAAACGATATTATGACATTTCAATTCGAACAAATCAGTGATTCTAATTGAAAAGGTTTCCGCGATAAAATAGCTCACGGATTTATCAAAATTAAAAACAACGCTTCCGAATCCTAATAGGTTTTCGAATGATTGATAAATGATGTCTTAGATGACAGTACCTACTATAATTTGGTTGGAACTGATCTGATAATGGAGCCTGAAGGTAGATAGTGGAACTCTTTAGTGGGTGCTAGTAAACTCCTCTAGTGTTGGCACATTTTAATAATTTAGAAAAGTTCAATAGTTGTCCTTGGTTACCAGGGTGTGATGATGGAACTAGGTGTCCATTTATAAGTTCAAGCGTATTTTATTAGTTATTTTAAAACTATCGGAGCCATTTTTTTAATTCAAGTGTTTTTTAGTTTAGTTTTTTAATTAGTTGCTTTTTTACACTATAACTTATTAAGAATATTGCACGTTCTTCCTATTACATTGTATGTGAAATACATACAATACAGTACGAAGAACGACAATTGACATAGTAAAAGTGTACGAAATAGTGCAGAAAAATAAAATGCACGTAAAATTACAAACACAATTAAATAAGTATATAGGTACATACATAGGTACATAAAATCACGCCTTTTCCCGTTGGGGTAAAGAGACTAAAGAGACAGAGACTACTTCTTTAAATAAATAAATAGAATAATTAAAATATTGAAAAACACCTACGACAGCGCCTTCTGGCGAACTAACATCATAACACCTATTTTAGTACCATTACAGTTTTATTACAAACCTTTTTAAAGGAAACCACATTTATATTGGTTAAAGCCATTTTAGTTATAAATGGTACCTAACATTCGTTTTTTGGGCAAGCAACCTCTCGCCTTAAAGGCATAACCTCTGTTCCATTGTGGGTAAAACCCAAAAAGTTTATATGTCTTTACAAATAATGAATTGTAGTCGAATTTTCACTACTGGGCGATCACTTATGGTCATATATTTTTATAGTATAAAATAAAACAAAATCGTTTCCGCCGTCTGTACGCTTCGATCTTTTAAACTACGAAACTGATTTTAATGCAGTTTTCAGCAATAGATAGAGTGATTCAAGCGAAAGGTTTAACGCGGGCAAAGTCGCGAGCTGTAGCTAGTAATAGTATAATACCTTCTTTAAATAATTCGTTATTCATTTTATGGTATTTTTTTAAAGTTCCGTACACCAGGAGGGCGAAAACAGCACCATATTATTACATCATTTTTGATTTTTTTCTACCTGTTTTACAAGAATCGCTCGGTGCTATAGATATTTTTTTAGATTTATAGGAAAATCCTTAGAAATGCCCTTACATCATAATTATTAAAAGTTGATAATTCTGCTTAATTGTCTACTTTTCTTCTTTTTTCATTCCTAATTGATCATTAATGTTTAAGATATTATTACGTTTGAGTTAATTGTCCGTCTGTCCTTCCTACATATTTTATCTATTCAGTTAAATTAAGTAAGACTTACAAGGAAAAATCCATCATTTTTTTTTTTTCAAAATAAAAACCATTAAGAACACGTAAAGATGTGTTTAAGTTGACATTATTATAAACCTTCTCTTGTTTTATATGTTCACCTACTCCATTCATTGATCTTAAGTTACAGGATTTGTTTTTAATTTATTGCTTTTTGGGTACCTTTGCTCTGGGTACAGTTAGGGGTGGGTTATTTTCATAGGTTATTTAGATTGTTAACACAGTTAAATTAAAAAAAAAAGTTAAGAGAGTTTCATATAAATAATTTATAGTTTTTTTTAAATATATAAAGAATATAAAATACACCATATAAAATCCAAAATAAATCTGGAAAATGGAAAAACACTATACATTTTATAATAATATTTCCTAAAATTTAAACTTACCTATATTATCGGCCGTCCGTCCACAAAGAACCGCACTAATTAAAATAAAAATAATAATTATTATATTATAAAATAGGTCTTATCACAGCAAATGATAGAATACAACTGACTCCACCGTGATTAGTTATAAAAAGATGACTTCAAAGAACCAGAAGTCACAAACCATTGGCTACTTTTGTTACAAAAAATCACGTAGAGCCTTTTATAATCTTTAATTTTAAATTATGCATTGGAATTTATGACTCAAATTGAAGACGGGGTTTAGTTAACATTTAAATTATTAAATCGATTTATTCAACATGGTGCAATGGCAAATTATGATAATGTAATAAATAATAATGTGGTTTTTGATATTTAAATCACATTGTAGAATATTATTAGAGATAAAAAGGTGAAGTATAAGAAATGACGCAATAAGTAATTTATATGAATATATTTTTGTTTCAGAAGTGTCAGCAATCAGCATATGCTTGGAAGACGGGTTGAGATAATTGCTCTATGTGAATTAGACTAAAGTCAGTATTCCAGTCGCCTCGTCTCACTGCCGTCCCCCATTTCTAGTCAGGTAAGACAGTCCATCTTAGACCGCATGTTCAATTAGAATCAGTTAAGGTAGTGGTCAACTGCTAGTCTGACCATCATTCAAAAAATGAATGAATTTAATTACTTATAACTCACATACCCATAAACTTTAAAAAAGTCAAACTTATTTCATACCTAGTGATTTTCCAATCATTTACACTTACAAAATTACTGCAATACTAATATAACCATAAATAAACTAAAATTTTGTACAAAATAGACTTTTACTCACAGGTACTCGTATTAGGAGCAACTTTATCAATGTTCTGCCTGACTTGGTTCTAAAAAAACTAATAAGTAGCTTACCACCATCAAGGAGAAAATCTGCCGCTATAACCTTACGGTGTTCCGGCAGCACATAGTCCTTGAAAGTCAGATCATTCTAGAAACCTGGATAGATTTAAGGGCGTATTCATAATACATTTCGAAGTTTTTTTTTCTTTTTTTATCTTTAAGGTGACCGCTGCGCTGGATCGAATGTTATTGACGCGGTCAGTGACAATTAAGCGGCCAGGGTTAACATCTCGTTAATACTCGCCCAAACTTATTTTTGTTAGTCAATACCGAGGCAATCAGAAGTAATGTAATGTATACCAAAATATAGGCATAGCCAAGTTTGGGGTCCGTGGAACTAATTATACAAGCAATGTGTTTAGACACTATTAACAGAAAAGAAACCCAATGGCCCAAGTACTAATTGAAATAATTTAATAATGGTGAAACAATAAAACAATAAACTATTATGATTATAGAAACTGCAAAATTTTATTTCGATGTTTAGTAATTTGTCTTATAGAGTACATTATCATGTATTCTTATTTTAGTTGTAAGCTGTTTCGTTTCAACCTTTTGTGTATGCACATATTTTTTTAAATAGATACCTTTCTCTTCATACAAATTTTATTCAAAAATTATCTGAAATTACAGGTTATTGTCCCTGTACCTTAGTACAGCTTACTGTTCTTTGGTTTCGGACAGTAGTATATCTACGTACTATTCCAATATTATTTTATGATTTGAAATTCTAAATAATCACTTAAAACGAAAATAACAACAAATTTAATTTCACACATTTTATGACAGATTTTTAACAGAACAGAACCATACGTTTCGCGATGGCGGAATAAATAATTACATTTTGGCAGTAGGTAAGTATGTGTATTTTAAATGGTGTGTATGTGAGATGTACATATTTTTGTATATATTTTAGGATATAGCAAATGCAGTAAAGGAACGCGCACAATATTTACAAAGCATATTTAGCGTCTGCACTATAAAGTATCAACCAATATACGTTATTGCTTACCATACTATTAAGCGACCATCATATTTGTCAAAAACAAAATCTTTAACCTATTGGATATAGCTATAAAAAATGTTGCCGACCCCTGTACTACAAGTTCCTGACGCAGCATAATCGTCACACGCACGTACAAACCACTGTGTCAAAGTCATTACAACTATATTTCCGTTATATTATTATCATATCATACATTTATTTATTACAGAGTTATTTGTCAAAAATACATTTAAAATTATGTTACGTTATTCGAGCCACCGATTTTCAGTATAGTTTTCAGGGCCAGCCTACTTTATAGACGGGTTACAGAATCAGAATAATTTATTGAGTTGCTGACTTAATTTACATTAGGCTAGGTGTCATTGCCTTTAAGACTCGTCAGTTACCTACATCGGGCATACAATAATATAATAGAACATTTGTACATTTGATTTTAATAAAAGATATTAATAATTTTATGCATCATCATCATCATGTCGGCCGTTCGTGATCCATTCCTGGATATAGGCCTCTTCCCCTCTCCTCCATTCCTGGCGATCTTGAGCCCGACTCATCCAGTCCCGTCCTGCGTGTCTTCTGATATCGTCCACCCAGCGCTGTGGTGGACGTCCTCGACCTCTAGTATCGGCCCTGGGTCTCCACTCAAGGACACGTCTCACCCAACGACTCGCATCCATTCGTGCGATGTGTCCTGCCCATACCCACTTTTTCTTCGCTATAGTTGCCATAACATCTTTAACTTTAGTTATGCTTCGGATCCATTCGTTGCGCTTGCGGTCGCGCAGAGTGATACCGAGCATTGCTCTCTCCATTCCTCTCTGCGCCACTCTGAACTTCTCGGCAGACTTCTTTGTTAAGGCCATGGTTTCTGTGCCGTAGGTGAGTACTGGCAGGACACACTGCTCGAAGACTTGGACTTTAAGGTGTATTGGTAAGTTGCCACGTAATGTCTTTTTGTTGGCTCCAAATGCGGCCCAGGCTTGTGAAATTCTTCTTTCGACTTCAGCTGTTTGGTTTTCAAAACCCAGGGTAATTTTATGTCCCAAGTAAATGTATTCTGACACCCTTTCTACGGGAAGATGGTAGCCTGTGACGTCAGAGATGTTAGTTAAGATCTTAGTCTTTGTGGTATTCATTTTGAGACCTGCCTTTTCAGATTCCACCTTTAAGCTCCTTAACATGGAGAGCATATCTTCTATATTGTCAGCCACGAGTACCAAATCGTCTGCGAACCTGAGATTTGATAATCTTTCTCCATCAATTATCAACCCTTTTCCGACCCAGTTTATCTGTTGAAATATGTATTCCAATGCTAGCGTAAACAGTTTGGGGGAGATAGTGTCACCCTGTCTGACACCTCTTTCCAATCTGAATTTGTCAGTTTTGTTATGCAGGGAGATACATGCAGTCGCATTCTGGTGAAGATAATTGAGGATTCGAATATATCTCTCATCTATTCTGCATTTGGCAAGTGCTTTTTCTACTACCCACCATTCTACAGAATCGAATGCTTTTTCGTAGTCAACAAAGGTTAGTATAATTGGCTTCCTGTATTCATTGCATTTTTCGATAATAGTCTTAAGGGTTTGTAGGTGGTCGTTGGTGCTGAATCCTGACCAAAAGCCAGCTTGTTCGCGTGGTTGATAAAAGTCTAATTTCTTCTGAAGTCTGTTGACTAAGACTCTTGAGAATAGTTTGTATACATGTGATAGTAGGCTGATAGGTCTATAGTTGTCTAACTTCTTAATATCCCCTTTTTTATGCATTAGAGTGATAACGGCATTATTCCATTCTGCTGGCACTTTGGTCACCAGGATACATTTTGTAAATAATGTAGCTAATACGTGGCATAGTCTATTGCTATTGATCTTAAGCATTTCCGGTATGATGCCATCTTCACCGGGT
This sequence comes from Cabera pusaria, assembly GCA_954871355.1. NCBI lineage: Eukaryota > Metazoa > Arthropoda > Insecta > Lepidoptera > Geometridae > Cabera > Cabera pusaria. The sequence continues at coordinate 4,622,676 of OX940915.1, forward strand.
GCTCTCCTGTTCTTTGATTGTTGAATAGCTAGTATTATTTCATCTGGAATTACATCAGGAATTTCCTCAGATCCGAAGTTTTGGATGGGAACACGTTTCGTTTGGTTTTGCGGCGTCGTATTAATGTTAGCAGATTTGGTTTTGTAGAGAGTTTCGTAGAATTCCTGGGTAATCTTTACAATCTGGTTTAGATCTGTGACCACACTACCATTGCTGTCGAGTAGTTTGAAAATGTGTTTTCTTCCTTCAGAAAGTTTTAATTTGAGTGACCGATGGCTGCCGTTTTTTTCAATTGCTGCTTTAATTTGTCGAATATTGTATTCCGCTAGGTTTGCGCGAACATTAGATCGTATTTGTTTTTGTATTTGTTTAAATTCGGGATCGTCCACTTTTCCTTGACTACTCAATGTTTTTCTTTGGTCTATCAACTTAAGTGTTTCGGGTGTGAGTTTACTTGGGGTTTTGAGGATATTAGGGGGTGTAATCTGATCCATTCTAGAGGTCAAAGCTGTTGTTAGGGTGTTATTAATTTGTTCCACTGTCATATCGGAAAGGTTTTGCTGGCTCAGTTTTTCATTCACAGCATCTTGATACAGGTCTTCATTAGCACGTAGTACTTCAATTTTAATATCATTACACATATGGTCTTTTACAATCAGATTTCTTCTGAGGTATTTTAAATTAATATAGATGTTGGCTCTTACCAGACGGTGGTCACTGTCGGTAGTGAATCTGTTTAAGACATTGACATCCTCTACCATAGGCTTATGATTTGCAATGATGTAGTCGTATTGATTTTTATGTATACCATCTGGATGTCTCCAAGTCCACTTTTGGTGTTGTCTTTTTTGGAAAAATGTGTTCATTGCATAGAGGCCGTTGGCATGTAAGAAGTTTAGGAGCATTTGCCCTCTAGGATTTCGCACTCCAAGCCCATACGCACCAATGCCATCTTCTTCGGCATTTTATTTCTCTCCAAGTCTGCCATTAAAGTCTCCCATCATAACAGTGTATTTGGTCTTTACTGTATCGTAGAGCTTTCTAAGGTCTTCATAGAATTCTTCTTCTACTTCATCTGGGTAATCAGACGTTGGTGCGTAGACTTGTATAACTTTTATTTTATGCATTTTGTTGAGCCTTAGGACTATATACGCTAGGCGATCTGATATGCTGTTGGCTTCGATCACTTGCTGCTTTATGACTTTGTTCACCATGAAGCCTATTCCTCCAAAAGTAGAAAAGGTGTTCTGACTTCAGGGTTATCAGCTCTTCTCCAGCTCGTCGTATTTCACATAGTCCGATTATGTCCCAGTTGATCTTCTCCAGCTCCGCTTCTAGTTCTACGAGCCTGTCATCAGATGACAACGACTGGATGTTATAGGTTAGTAGTTTCATGTTATAGCAGTTAGTCAACTCCCAGGGATTACTTGTCGCACCCCTGCTCCGTGTCACCTAGCGACCGCTTGAACCAGGAATTGACGGTGCGCTGGGAACTCGGGGTCGATATTCTCTTGCGTCAGTCATGTTGAGGGGGGGAAGGGCTTTAGCCATAATCACCACGCCAGCCACGGCGGGTTGGTGATCGCAGTGCTGCAGCCGGTTGTGATGGTTTCCATCGTCGCCTGTAGCGGCCGTTCTTCTCTCCATGAGATCCGCCCTCCTAGATACTGGCAGGCTGCTTCCCTCTGCCAGGGCAACACTTATTTGATGGCGGTGCTGGCTCGCCATGTCGTAAGGTCGTCATCGGGACTTCTGTGTCTTTTCCTGGGAGTACCACTCCCTCCTACACTTACCGCCTCTGGTCCGGGACTGCTTATTTCGGTTTCCCTTTATTCGCAGCTATCCTACGTACTATAGGATACATCCTATAGTACGTAGGATATTACACTATCCGCCACCTGTGACCCGGTAGGTAGCTGAGGCTCGCCCCTACTAATTTTATGCATTCGATCCAAATTAATACATATATAACAATCCAAATGAATATAAACAGAATGTATATAGTACAAGTGGACGGCTCGAGATATTCGTGCTTTAAGGCTTTAATACTATAGTCAGAAGTCCAGCGGCTCGTCTCACCGCCGTCTTATAATTCCAGATAAGCACGATCTGACCGCATCTTCGTTTAACTTCAGGTGAGATAGTGACAAGTGCTTGTCTGTCAGATATCTTTACATAGTATAAAACAAAGTAGCTCCCGCTGTCTGTACGTACACTTAGATTGTACGAGCAAGCTCGACATAAATGTTGACGGTGCGAAAACCTTCGCGATGCATACCTTTATCACAGTTTTACAATAAAGGTAAGGACACACCGCAACGTCCTGCGTGCGCGATCTAGGCGGCGATTAGATAGCGCAGTAGTATTTGTACCGACTGGTTCACACCAAACGCGATCAGAAAACAATTGTAAAGTACTGAGATCGCACACGCAGGACACAGGACGCCGCGGTGTGTCCGTACCTTAACTGTGCCTTTATTATAATTAATTGTAATATAATTTTCACTTTTCAGTGCAATAAACGTTCTCATTGGCGAAGGACACATTATTTACATTCCGCTCCCGTGCTAACGTAGGTTACCGTACTTAACTTACAACTAACTACTATTTACAATTACATCTACATTCTACTTTACTTAAGTTTAAGGGGCATCACACCTTACATAGATCTTTTAAACTATGCAACAGATTTTAATGCAGTTTTCAGCAATAGATAGAGTGATTCAAAAGGAAGGTTTATATGTTATTGCCGTTTTATTACCGTGCGAAGCCGGGGCGGGTCGCTAGTCAAAAATAAATCTTAGGAAATAGAAATTTTACGGGTGCGAAGGTAACGGAGCGCCCCTTGCAATAATATAATGACAAAAACTTAATAAGTGCCTAAGAGAATATGTCGTTACAAATATATGAGAGCTAAAAGGAGTAGATCATATAAAACGCTCAGGCGCTCATAAGTATATTAATTTATTTAAACCACTCATATATAAAAGTTGCACATTATTTATTTATACTTTTGAACAGAACACTTGTACTCGGAGAACACTAGTAATTTTTAAAACTTGAACCTGACTGACGTTTTCGCTTTCACTAAATTTGACTTCACTCTTTGACTCTTCAGCACACTAATAAAACCGGCCAAGTCGAGTAGGACTCGCCCACCGAGGCTTTCCTACCAACTTCTCAACTCAAACTAGGTTAAAGGACAAACTTAACTTTGCAGTTCGAGCCCTACGCCTAGACACTGTTCATACACCTACCGCAAATGTTAAGTTTGTAATAGTTCAATTGTTTTTTTTGTCATAAAACTATTATATTTTTCAGCTTTTTTCCATATAAGTTCTTCAAGACCTTGCTTTTTGCCAAATTTCATGATTCTAGGTCAACGGGAAGTACCCTATAGGTTTTGATTCCCTTGTAAAATTGCAAAATATGCGTAAATATGCAACATAAACGGTCATATCTTTTAATCACGTTGACTTACAAGATTTAAGATACCGTAGACCCAAGGATTTAGTATAAGTTTTAACTTAATACCTTTACGTGTTCCGGAGATAAAGGACCTTGAGAGACAGACAGACGGACAACAAAGTGATCCTATAAGGGTTATTTTTTCCTTTTAAGGTATGGAACCCTAAAAACACTGCTTTTCATCAGAACTGTAAGAAAAACCTATGCCGCTTAAAACTTTTTCTTACCATAAACAATTAACAAATTCTAAAAACCTATGACGGCATCGAACCTAGGTTATAATTCGACGTATGACGGTTTAGTCTCTTTACTTTGCATCAAAAAAGGTATTTTGTATGAAACGGCATTAATTTTAAAAATAAAGCGTATTAGGTCACAAAATTGTTACAAAAGTAGACCCAATCATAATAAAAAAATCAGTATGCCTAAATTCATGCAATAGTTAATTTTTATGGTTTTTTTTCATAACCGTAAATTTAAATCGTTCTAATATAAAAAGTTTCATTAAGTCGCTGGAATCAAATAACAATAACCTTTCCCCCGTCGATATACAAATCAATTTTTATTTTATCTTCTTCTTCTGTATATATAAAAGGCAAACATTACTGACTGACTGACTGATCTATCCTAGCACAGCTCAAACCGGATTGCCCTGAAAGGCATACATGAAGATAGTTTAGATAGTTATTATGACATAGGTATCCCCTAAGAAAGATTTTCCAAATTTCACCCCTTAAAGGGATGAAACGGAGGATCAAAGTTTGTATGGAGAAACAAGATTAGATAGTCTTTTTTATTAAAAAGGGAGATGCGGTACTCACTCTTATGCCACTTAAACATAATGGGACTAGAAACAACTACATGAAAACATGAATTTCTAATGTCAAGCTTGATGTGCATTTTTTAAATATATCGGTTTTTACTAATGAAAAGTTTTAAATAAATGAAAGAAGTTTTTAACGCGGGCGAAGTCACGGGGCACTTCTAGTAATGTATAAAGATATTCTGTGTACAGTTTTAAAAAGTAATTAAATGGGGTCATCCATTGGTCAATAAGACATTAAATATTAATGTGAAAACATCATTCAATGTTAATGTTAGACCGATTTCATTATAACGCTAACTCGTATATTTCATCTATTACCCGACACTGTATTAATAAGTGTTATGTTTTTGGCTAACTACATAAAAGGAGGTTAGGTTGTGTATATTTTATCAACACCAATATTATAAATGCGAAAGTCAGTTTGTTTATTTGTTTGGGACTTCTTCGCGGTCAAACGGCTGGACTGATTTAGCTGAAATTTTGTATAGGGTTAGCCAGTACTACTGATAAGCTTTAGGATACTTCTTAACGCGGGCGAAGCCGAGAGGTACAGCTAGTATATCCTAACTATATTATAATATTATAAATGCGAAAGTAACTCTGTCTGTCTGTCTGTGTCACTTTCACGCCTAAACCACAGAACCGATTTAAATGAAATTTGGTACACAGATAGTCTAGAGCCTTAGAACGGACATAGGCTACTTTTTAATGCGAAAAGAGGGATGAAAGGGGGGATGAAAAGTTGTATGGAAGTATCGTCATTTTTAGAGCTAGAAGCTTGAAATTTATTTTTTAGGCTGTTGATTCGATATAAATAAATATGACGACGGGAAGAGAGAGAAAGAGAGAGAGGAGAGGGGAAGGGCGAGGGGTAGGGAGAGGGGAGGGGGATTTGCGCGGCGTGGTACGGTGCGGTGTAGGTGGGATACGCATGTGTCTTATTTGTAAAATAATTAGCCTAACAAAGACACTATTCCACGCGGACGAAGTCGCGGGCACAGCTAGTGTTCTATATACAGTGTGGAAATTAAACTCAGGCCCTGGAGGGAAACTACTTTAAATCCTTAAGCTAGCTCATTTTACTTAAAGGAGACATTCCTTTATTTTTGAAAAGAAACAAATCTGCATTAAAAGATTTTTTTAAACTCGCTTGCTTCGCCCGGGACTCGAACCAACTAAAATTAAAAATAAATAAACACTCTTTATTTTATTATACTAATCGGTAGTATTAATATTCAGGATAAAGTTTCTCTAAAAAATGTTTGGTTACTGTTCACTTTTAACAAGTAAAAGACACGTAACAGTTCTGTTATCTCTCCAACACTCAAAGACTTCGTATGAAGTACACGCTTGCTAATTTATCGTTAAGTACCTTGTTGAAATCTTCGATAAGAAAATTGTTCAATTGTGGTAATACCTCTATTCACATTTCCTTCTTACATGATCCGAGGCGGAAAATGTTATTAGGGGCATACACCACAACACTTTGCTGAAGGCTACAAGAAATGAATTTCAACGGCGACTAATGTTGTGTAGCCGGAACGACGGGGCTCATTTCGAACAATTTATCAGTTAAATAATTTAAGTGTTACAAAATTGATAGTAAAATAAAGTTGATGTTAGATTTAACGATTATTTTTATTTTTAAGACCTAATGTTTGTTAGAGAAACTTTATCCTGAATATTAATACTACCGATTAGTATATTAAAATAAAGAGGGTTTATTTTTTTAAATTTTAGTTGGTTCGAGTCCCGGGCGAAGCAAGCGAGTTTAAAAAAATCTTTTAATGCAGATTTGTTTCTTTTCAAAAATAAAGGAATGTCTCCTTTAAGTAAAATGAGCTAGCTTAAGGATTTAAAGTAGTTTCCCTCCAGGGCCTGAGTTTAATTTCCACACTGTATATATACTTTCTCTATGCTGTAGCCTACTCCATAGTACTGGCTATCCCTATACAAAATGTTAGCTAATACCGAGTTTACACCAGGCGATTCTAGTCGTTCAACTTCCTAGTGATGTACTTGTCTTTCGATTCCAAGTACTTTTAGTACCGATACTTTAGAATTTATACTAAGTAAGCACCGGTTATAAGTACTCGTTTCGTTACTCAATAATTTGTTTTGGAATAACATTTAGGCTGGCATTATACAGCGATAATAGGGTTTCAAATGAAACTATTTGATTTGCTAATCAAGCGCGATTTAATCGATAGAAAATATCGATTGGTTATTTTTTGTAACTCGTATCGTACATCCCTAGGAAGTTGAACGACTAGAATCGCCTGGTCTGAACCTGGTATTAACTAAATCGGTCCAGCCGTTTGACCGTGATTGACCGTGAAGAAGTACCAAAGAAATAAACAAACTGACATTCGCGTTTATAATATTGGTGTTGATAAGGTAGTTAAAACTAAAATACTGACTTCACATACCTCGGGCGTCGGTTGCAGTAGTCATTAGCAATTTTGAGATGTTTATCTCCATATCTCTGGAGATACTAATCAGATCTCAATGAGTCGTATAATTGGAACACAGTGGAGATGTAGGAATCATCTCCACGGTGGTCCCATGAAAAAAAGAATCATTCGTTTCGGTTCACAATTGGCGGAGTAATCGAGTAACAAAATTACAAAAAAAAATATTCAGGTGAATTGAGAACCTCATCCTTTATCGAAGTCGGTTAAAACAATGCAGGTAACAATGTATGTTTGTGCGAGTGTTTTGTAATCCCCGACGCAAAAAAAATATTTAGCGTGTGTATCTGTGTGTCTGTCTGTGGTATCGTAGCTTTAAAACGGATCAATTGATTTTTATTTAGTTTTTAACTGACTTCCTAAAAGGAGGAGGTTCTATGTTCGTCTGTTTTTTAATGTATCTTCACCGATTATTCGAAGACGCCTGAACCGATTTAAATAAATATTTTTTTATTTGAAAGGGTATACTTCACAGGTGGTCCCATATAAATTTCATCGAGATATGTTCAGTATCTCTAGAGATATGAAGATGACCACCTCAAACTTAGTACTGAAAATGACTATAGTTCGACGTCGAACCTAGAACCACCTCTTTTTTTGAAGTTGGTTAAAAATGAAGCTTCCTAATCCGAATAGGTTTCCGAATGATTGAGAATGAATTGAGAATTTAGGGTCTGATGCTGGAACATCTCCGGAAATCTACAGGATACAGAACTCCTCACCGAATTACAGGAGATTGTATCGCCACTTTACATCAGGTGAGACGATTTAGTGATAGTCTGTCACTTAACGTGAGGTGAGGTCAAGTGCGTGTCTGATGGCACACCGAAGGTTCAGTCAGGCCTCCCTCACCCGCCCATAGCTACTGCAATTGATACCTAAATTTTCATCAACGGCGGCGGTACTATCTGCCAGTCGGTTGTCACTGCTCACGCGCGCGCAACGTATATTATTATTCAAATGACGGGATAACTGCGCATTCGTATCCTATATTAGAAACGATTTAAGTTTTTCATCGTCATTTTGCGGGTTTGACAAAAAACAAGCATAATATTATGTTTCATTTTTTTATGCTAACGATATTAAAATGACAAAACGGCGTAAAATTCACTTTCTGGACTTTCTAATTTTTTTTTTTTTTTCATTTTATTAATCTTTAAATATAATACATTTTATACAAAGAATTGAGTACCAATAAACTATTTTTTGTTTGTGCTGGTACTCACATCCGCAACGTGCTACTACTAATAATTAATAACTACTAATTTATATCTTAAATCTACACGAATTTCTAACAAAACAAAAAAAAAAAAAAAAAAAAAAAAACTTAATGTATTCAAATGAAAGGTAAAAATCTGAATGAGTATACGAAATAAACACAAAAGCAACTATTCGCTTTTAAGTTGTTTGTACTCAGCGGTAGGCTTGGACAAAACAAATGCGGAACCGGTTTTGTTGATCTATATATACAGGGTGATTGATTGGATGTGATTTGTTGATGTTATGTATTTTGTATATTTATGTTTTGTAATTTGTGTATTAATAATTAATTGTAATTTTAAGTTTGTCGTTTTTTTTTTTTTTTTTTTTATTCCAATCGCTTTGAATGACATGTTACACCGACTCCACCCTAGTGGGATACGGGTAGGAAGATGATGTTAATGTTTTATTTCTTTTATTTTTTTATTTGATTAATGTTAAGTTGTTTAAATAAATATATATATAAATCTTCTATATATATATATACATTTTTTAAGTAGTTTTTTGGTTAAATATTTCATTAAAATTTGTCTGCTGATTTGACGATGTCGTGAAAGTAATTTTTGTATTTCCGTTTATAATTTGTCCTGTTTATTTTGCTAAGCAGAGTGTGTGGCATTTCATTGAGAAAAGTTGGGATCAAAAACTCGATAGTTCTTCGTCCATAGTAGTTTGACATTTTTGGTACTTTTAATTTATTCTGTGTAATCTGTCTAGTATGTATTTCGTGTGATATAGGTATTTGGATGTCTTTATTGTCAAATTGTTCGATAGCGAGACACATACGAAGTCGCGTTTGAACAGGGAGTACGTTACAGAATTCGAATAAATCTATACGCTTTTCTTTGTACTGTTGTTTAACTTTCTTTGGTACGATAAGTTTCAAAAGTCTTATTTGAAGGTTTGATATTTTTTCTAAATATGATCTGAAAGTGCGTCCATAGCTAGTAAGTCCATATGATATAATAGACTCCGCTAGGGCCACATACATAGCAAGAAGAACCTTGTACGGCACTGTTGGTTTTATTATAAAGAATTTTGCTAAAATAGCTCGTAATTTATCGCAAACAGTATCAATATGGTAACTCCAACTAAATCTTTGGTTTCTAGTAACTCCAACTAAATTCGACTCTTAGTCAGGAATTTTGATGTTATTTTGTGAGGTAAAAAGAATTCGTAAACTTTTTTTTATTTCATTGAGCGCGGCGCGCGCTGAACGAAGTAATAACAACGCTAGATCGAGCGCCTTAGACACATTTTTGTTTGTATTGTCTGAAATAAATGTTGGTATTGTGTTTTTGTAGGGGATTGAAGTATCTGTTACGTAGTAACTATTATATAATCTGTGGTGCAGTATATAACGTTAATTTGTAGTTATCACATTTCATTCTATTTTTTTTGTAAATCTTACTAGCAATGTTGGTTGCAAATTACTAGTATTCTAAGGCGGCAATAGCCCAATGGATAAGGTGTCGGACTAGCGATCGAGAGGTCGTGAGTTCGGTCCCCACCCCACCCATTGCACTATTGACGTGAACCCACTCCAGACACAAGCATATTTAGCTTAGTTGGAGGGGTTAACAAGAATACTAGTAATGTGCAACCCACATTGCGAGTAATCTTTTAAAAAAAAAAAAAAAAAAAAAAAAATCTTGTTATCCCCTTCAACTAAGCTAAATATGCTTGTGTCCGGAGTGGGTTCACGTCAATAGTGTAATGGGATGGGAATCGAACTCATGACCTCTCGATCGCCAGGCCGACCGACGCCTTATCCATTGGGCTATTGCCGCTAAATTGCAAACTCAACTATTTTTCTTTATATCATATCTACTAGATGCATCCCGCGGGTTTGCACGCGTATTTCTATACTGCTAGCTACAGAATAGAATAGAAATACTCTTTATTGAATACAAGCACAGTAATTTAACATATAAACAACTCAAAGTCTATGTCTATGCAATTATAATGGGCGGTCTTATCGCTAAAAGCGATCTCTTTCATATAACTTTTTTTTTGCTATGTTTTTTTTTGTTTATGACGTCTGTCCTCGCGCGTTTTCCCGTTTCCGCTGTATCTCCATCTAGGATGATGGAATCCATCATCCTAGATCTCCATAGTAGTCTGTGGTGTTCGGGCATAGGTAAACAAAATAATACAGTCCGGCAAGTATAACTTAGCGTGCCTGTGCGCCACTGTGTTTTTACTTTGTACTTTGATAACAGTTTCTCTTAAACCACTTTTAATTACTTTTGGAATTACTGAACTATTTTAATGTAGCAGATTTATCAACAATAATGTCGCGGTAATCTCTTAAACGTCAAACTCACAGTTTCAATTAAAAGAATTAGTTCCAAAAACCACCACCGCCAAGTTATACTTGTGGCACTGTAAATGCACGAATTAATTCCACCGTCCCCCTTTTACCATCGTACTACCAGACTCACAGATATACGCCATCGATACATGGTTGATATTCCATTCTGCCGCACAGCTTTGCATCAACATTTATCATACGCACAGCAAAGGAATGGAATTCCCTGCCTGCCAGAATTTGTGTTTCCTGTGAAGTACAATCCGGGGGTCTTCAAATCGCGAGTGAACAGGTATCTTCTAGGCAAGCGTGCTACATCGTCGATCACATCTTCACTTAACATTAGGTGAGATAGTGGTCAAACGCTTGCTTATCGTCAGTAAAAAAAAAAAAAACATTTTAAAAACTAAAAGAACCGAGATCAAATGCCGCGATATTAATTTTCAGTACCAAGTTCGAGGTGTTTATCTCTATATCTCTGGAGATACTTATCAGATATCGATGAAATTACAATGGTAAAATACTACCCTTGAGGTATCTCATTACAAACAAAAAAAAAACATCATAATCGGTTCATAAACAAAGAAGTTATCCGCGAACAAACATAAAAAAAAAATACGGTCGAATTGAGAATCATCCTCCTCTTTTGAAGTCGGTTAATTTTTTTTTTTATTTCACTGATCCCATACACCGCGCTCCACGCAGCTCACTCAAACGCGTTCTACTATTCTCATCGTAATTTTTAAACTATTTACCAAATTGCAATCAGTGTGACAGACAACTGTGTTAAATTAATTAACTAGACAGATTATGAATCTACTCGATATACCAAAGGGGTTTTGACCACTTTTCGCCTGGTGGTAAGCGATGATGTGGTCGAAGATGGTGAACAAGCTAGGCCTAGAATACTCTGACTCTCAAGGGCTGTGTGCTGCCGGAACACCGTAAGGTTATAGCGGCAGATTTTCTACTTGATACATTTAGGTAGCATAACTTAGGCGGGAAATACATATAATATGTTCCTGTAGGTGGTAAGTGTTCCTTGAAAATGGCTGAAAAAAAATAACACACAAAATGGCTGAACTGGTTTGGATTAAATTTTGCATACAGAGTTCCTAACCTGAGATAACACAATAGATATTTTAAGCGTGGGTAAAGCTGCAAGGCACAATCACTCAATAAATAATTTTTAGTTAAGTTAATTATCATTATCAAGTAAACAAAATATGTTACAAAATTCTTACAAAGTTCAATTACGCAATTATTAAATTTTATTGAATATATTAGCAAAACCTTAACGTCCTCCACATTTGGTGTCTGTTTCACGTAATAATAAGAAAGTGGTGGTTAATTTACTCATTTCAAAATGTCATAAAACATAGATTTCACACACAAATATTAGCTTAATTTAGTTGCGTTAAAGGTGGAAATTGTTTGACAGTAAAATGTATCTTACGATATGAACTTTCTCTCGTCGTTAGGTGAATGGAAACCCACACAAACATACAGTACATACTAAAGTAAACTATTAATTTCAACCTTAAAGTTACTAGATTAGAGTCAATATTAGTCTAAAGTTTCTATGGGATTTAAGCCAAAAAGATTTCAATTTTCGAACTCATGGCATTCGCACGCAATTTCATAAAACGACTTAACTATGATTAGTACAATAATGCATTTAAACCTAATGACTTCTCAACATGACACATATTAGCTTAATGAGGTTTGAACATATAATCTTATTGCTTTAGTGAAAGTTACGACATTTCCTTGGTGTGAGTCTCAGTTTGGCGGTAAAACTCTGCAGTGACAGTTGACTTTTTTATTTTATTTTTTTGTAAATATTATCGTGCCATGAAGGTTTTATCTATGAAATAATTTGCTGAATGAGTGTTCTGTTTTCTACTAGTGTTCCTTCAAAATGAATGTGAAATTACTGCCGTGTTTTCTGCTGCTTTCTTTAGGTAAGTTGTTGCGTCAATATCCGGTTCAATCAAGATTTAATAGAAATGGTGCAATCTTTTTGTTAGAATTTTGCATTATGCATTTAGACTATTCTGTATTTAAAAAGTTTTAAGACAGATGTAAAAACAAAAGTTATCTTTGTAAAAGTGTGTGATTTGCGTATCAAACAAAAGAAGTGTATATAAAACTACCGAAAGGATAGTCTTATTGCTTGGAATCTTTTTATATAAGGCAACTAATGAATATAAAGTGTACTTGTGTATGAGTTATTTGTGCTATTTATTTTCTTATTTATGTTTACTAGGCACTATAGGAATGTATTAGTAGGCTTACTACGAATTATAACCTGCTTTTAACTACCCAAGTAATGAAATAATTTAAGATTTTATGTTTCTTTGAAGTGTCTCACACTTTATATTTCTGTAAATTGTTAAACACAATCCAAAATTTCATCGTACCGACGGGACTCGAACCCGCACCCCCGCACCCGGATAACACGTCCAGATGCTCTGCCAATTAAGCCACGGTTCGATACATGAATTTAAGATTGTTCTAAAAACGAAAAAAACTGTCTTAAAATGCCGCGCTGGTCATTTTCAGTACTAAGTTTGAGGTGTTTTACTTTATATCTCTAGAGATATTTACAATGGGACCAAACGTAAAGCACTTATAAGCTTTAAAAAAAAAAGTATTTGCCAAATCGGTTAAGAAATGGTAGGTAATATTACATTAGCATTAAAAAATACAGGTGAATTTATTTATCTTTGCAAAAAGGTTTTTCAAATTTCACCCCTGAATGGGGATGAAACGGGGGTTCAAAGTTTCTATGGAGAAACATTATTAGATAGTCTTTTCTATTCAAAACTTCACACAAGTGCTTTAGGACATAAATAAATAAACACGTGTTTTAGGTTTTTACGAAATTCCACCCCTAAGAGGGTGAAATGGGGTAACAAAGTCTGAAAATCAATATTGTTTTGGATTGCGCTGAAATTTGGCATACAGGTGGTTATTATGACGTTAGTATCAGCTAAGAAAGGATTTTCTAAAATTCACCCCTTAAAGGGATGAAACGGGGGTTCAAAGATTCTATGGAGAAACAACATTAGATAGTATTTTCTATTCGAAACTCCACACAAGTGCTTGAGTACATAAATAAGTAAATAAGTGTTTTAGGCTTTTTCGAAATTCCACCCCTAAGAGGCTTAAATGGGGTAACAAAGTCTGAAAATCAATATTGTTTCGGATTGCGCTGAAATTTAGCATGCAGATAGTTATTACGACGTTAGTTTCCTCTAAGAAAGGATTTTCCAAAATTCACCCCTGAAGGGGATGAAACGGGGGTTCAAAGTTTGTATGGAAAAACAAGATTAGATAGTATTTTCTATTCGAAACTTCATACAAGTGCTCCAGTAAAAAAATAAGTAAATACGTGTTTCATGTTTTTTTTAAATTCCACCTCTAAGAGGGTGTAATGTATTATTATCTTTTCTATGGTAATGGGGTAACAAAGTGTGAAAATCAATTTTTTTCGGATTGCGCTAAAACTTGGCATGCAGATAATTATTACAACGTTAGTTACCTTTGAAAAAGGATTTTCCGAAATTCACCCCTGAAGGGGATGAAACGGGGGTTCAAAGTTTTATGGAGAAACATTATTAGATAGTCTTTTCTATTCGAAACTTTACACAAGTGCTTCAGTTCAGTAAAAAAATAAGTAAATACGTGTTTCAAGATAGCCCCCCCCCCCCCTGGGGTGCAAACATTCACCCCTGGAGAGGATGAAACGGGGGTTCAAAGTTTGTATGGAAAAACAAGATTAGATAGTATTTTCTATTCGCAACTTCATACAAGTGCTTCAGTAAAAAAATAAGTAAATACGTGTTTCATGTTTTCTTGAAATTCCACCCCTAAGAGGGTGAAATGGGGTAACAAAGTGTGGAAATCAATATTGTTTCGGATTGCGCTGAATTTGGAATGCCGATAGTTTAATAACTATCGGCATTCCAAATTCGGCGCAATCCGTAAGTAAATACGTGTTTCATGTTTTTTTGAAATTCCACCCCTAAGAGGGTGAAATGGGGTAACAAAGTGTGAAAATCAATATTTTTTGGGATTGCGCTAAAACTTGGCATGCAGATAATTATTACAACGTTAGTTACCTTTGCAAAAAGGTTTTTCAAATTTCACCCCTGAAGGGGATGAAACGGGGGTTCAAAGTTTCTATGGAGAAACATTATTAGATAGTCTTTTCTATTCAAAACTTCACACAAGTGCTTCAGGACATAAATAAATAAACACGTGTTTCATGTCTTTTTGAAATTCCCCCCCTAAGAGGGTGCAATGGGGTAACAAAGTGTGAAAATTGATATTATTTCGGATTGCGCTGAAATTTGGCATGCCGATAGTTATTACGACGTTAGTTCCCTCTGAAAAAGGATTTTCCAATATTCACCCCTGAAGGGGATGAAACGGGGTTTCAAAGTTTGTATGGAAAAACAAGATTTGATAGTATTTTCTATTCGAAATTAACACTTGTTAACACAAGTACTTAAGTAAGTAAATACGTGTTTCAGGCTTTTTCGAAATTCCACCCCTAAAAGGGTGAAGTGGGGTAACAAAGTCTGAAATCAATATTGTTTCGGATTGCGCTGAAATTTGGCATGCAGATAGTTATTTTGATTTAGGTATCCGCTAAGAAATAATTTTTCAAAATACACTCTTTAAGGGGATGAAGCGGGGGTTCAAAGTTTGGATAGTCGTTTTATTCGACATTTCACACAAGTACTTCTGTAAATAAATAAGTAAATACGAGTTTCAGACTTTTTCAAAATGCCACCCTAAGAGGATAAACTGGGGTAACAAAGTCTAAAAATCAATATTGTTTCGGAGTGCGCTGAAATTCAGAATGCAGATAGTTATTATGACGTAGGTATAGGTATCCGCTCAGAAATGATTTTCTGAAAATTCCTCCCGGATACGGAACGGGGATTCAAAGTTTGTATGGCGAAACAAGATGGCATAAAGTACGTGTTGTAGGATTTTTTGAAATAGGGTAGGTAACAAAGTCTGTAAATTTAGGTTTTTAGGGTTTTATAAATATAAAACTCGATTTGCCTTAGTCACGCGATAACATGAAAACGGGTGAACCGATTTTGCTAATTCTTATTTGATGTGTTTAATGATAGAATCGTTTTTTCAAAATGAAAGTTTTAAGTAAATAAAAGAAGGTTTTAACGCGGGCGAAGCCGCGGGACACTTCTAGTCTTATATATAAAAAACAATTGCTGTTCGTTAGTCTCGTTAAAACTCGAGAACGGCTGGGCTGATTTAGCTGATTTTGGGTTTGAAATGTTTGTTGTAGTCCAGGGAAGGTTTAAACGGTGAGAAAATTTGGGAAAATTGCGAGGAAGATAGTAAAAACAACAAATTATTTTCTCCCATATAAACTGTTCTACCTACTTTCCTGTCAAACATTTGATGTTCGTCCTTCGGTACGGTAGACTCTGTTGCACTCTCGAATTGAAATTTGAAGCACTTATTAAATTAAAGGTTTTAAATCGACAACATAATATATCCTATATCATAATATATTACTCGGATATATTTTGAATTTCGATGGTTGTCCCAGGTTGTCATTGTTGGTTCGTTCAGACATTTTTGGCATTGTATTGACATATTTTAATGGTAGTTATTATGGCGCTTCCATACATGGGTATTCGCTATGTGTGTATAAAAACCGATAAAAACAAAATAAAATAAAAATAAAGGGGGTCCCCATTCAACGCATATATATATATACTCGATCTTAATTTACTCATGGTGTGGATTGCAATTGCTGCAAGTTCAAATAATAAGAACAAAATTAAATAAAAAATTAAAGGTGTACAAGAAACGTATATTTCCGGCAAATATTGTTCACTCGGAACCCTGCGTGTGCAGGTCATACTCGCACTTGGACAGTTTATTTATATTCGCGGTACGAAGTTCGCCGGGTCAGCTAGTCTGAAATAAATATTGTTTGAGTAGGTATTTAATATCAAACATGTAAGTAAGTATTTTATGCGAAATTCAATTTATTTCATAAACTAGCTGCGTCCCACGGCTTTGCTTTCATTCATAAGTTGCTCCGATGTCCAATTCCACCGTTTTATAAAAATAAGAGTTCCTAACAAATAAAAATTAAAACTTTCTTTTGCTGGATTGTTAAACCAATATCACAATATTTGTGTATAACTCTTCACGTTTGGCTTCGTCGCTTTGAATGACATTTTTGTACTGAGGTAGTTTTAAATACAAAGAGCAATAATTACTAAGTAATTATTGCTCTTTGGTTAAATAGGACAAATTTTATTAATATATAATATATAATTTATCAATTAATGATAGATGTTAATGAATTCGTAGGTAAAAAGCATAAATATATAAACTAATATTTGCTCCATACAAAAGATTTCAACGCGCTCCTTGCATATTTGATTTTTAACAGACAATCATTATTATTTATCCCGGTGTTATGATGTAAGACTAGGCCAGTTTCACCGGTTCCAAATAGCCCCGATAAAAAAATATCAGACAGATATTTGTATATATTTTTTTATATATCTTATTGGCTAGCGTTTGACCACTATCTCGCCTGGTGAACACGCTAGGCCTAGAATACTCTGACTCTCAAGGACTGTGTGCTGCCGGAACACCGTAAGGTTATGGCGGCAGATTTTGTCTTTGATGGTTGTAAGCTACTTTATGGTAGCAAGTCAGTCGGAACATAAATATAATATACACCTAATACCTGTGGGCGAACACCCGTACGAACCAGCAACCTCTCGCTTACAAGTTAATCCATCTATCCTAAAGCCAATGGGATTCTCAAAATCTATATTTATTTAACTATAAATACACCCCCCCCCCCTCCCCCCAACCTAAGTTAGTTTAACCTCATTTGTTTTCTATGAATGTTGAGGTGAGAAGAAGAATCTTAATTTTAAGTAAGTACTTAGATCTAAGATAATATTAAGTACAGCACCGTTGTGTGTGTGTGTGTGTGTGTGTGTGTGTGTGTGTGTGTGTGTGTGTGCGTGCGTGCGTGCGTGCGTGCGTGCGTGCGTGCGTGCGTGCGTGCGTGCGTGCGTGCGTGCGTGCGTGCGTGTGTAAAAGGAGTGAACTGTGTTGATGTGTGAGAGATTAAGAAAGGGAAGTGCAAGGCAAAAGGCAGAAATAGAGGGACGATAGAATTTTTTTTTTTTAAGTTAAATAGTTAATATCTATGACTAGATGTGACCCGTAGCTTTGCTCACGTAAAAAAAGTATTCTATAATCTAGTCCATAATATTGGCTATCCCTGTACAAAATTTAATCGAACCAGCCGTTTGACCGTGAAGAAGTCCCTAACAAACAAATAAACAAAGTGACTTTCGCGTTTATAATATTAGTGTTAATTACAATATAGCCAATTCGGCATATAAGCTATTTTACTTTAACTTATACTTCAACACCAATATTTTAAATGTGAAAGTCAGTATTTGTTCGTTTATTTGGGACTTCTTCATGGTCAAACGACTGGACCGATTTAGCTGGAATTTTGCACAGAGTATACCCCGTATTATGGATTAGGCTAAAAGATACTTTATAACGCGGGCGAAGCCACGAGGCACAGCTAGTACGTTAGCTAAACTAAGAATAGCGTCTTTGAAGACAAACATACATAGAGTGTGTTGTTATCTAATACTATAAGAATATTTGTCCTGACATACCGACTGACTGACTGACAGACAACGCACAGCCTAAACCGCTGGTCGTAGAGACTTAGTACGTAAGGGTGTGCTAAGATAGGATTTCCCAAAATTCACCCCTTTAGGGGATGAAATGGGGGTTCAAAATGTACATAGAGAAACAAGATTAGATAGTCTTTTCTATTCGAAACTTCACACAATTGCTTCATTAAAAAAATAAGTAAACACATGTTTCAGGTTTTTTCAAAATTCCACCCCTAAGAGGGTGAAATGGGAAACAAAGTCTAAAAATCAATATTGTTTCGGATTGCGCTGAAATTTGGCATGCAAATAGTTATTTCGATGTTAGTTCCTTCTGAGAAACCATTTACTAAAATTCACCCCTTAAGGGGATGAAACAGGGGTCAACGTTTGTATGGAGAAACAAGATAAGATAGTCTTTTCTATTCGAAACTTCGCACAAGTACTTCTGTAAATAAATAAGTAAATACGAGTTTCAAGCTTTTTCAAAATGCCACCCTAAGAAGGTGAAAGTGGGGTAACTAAGTCTGAAAATCAATATTGTTCCAGATTGCGCTGAAATTTAGAATGCAGATAGTTATGACGTAGGTATCCGCTTAGAAAGGATTTTCTAAAAAATAATAAGTAATTCCCCCCGGATATTACTTATTATTTTTAATTGTATATATAAACTTATAGATTTATTTAAGTACTTCTGTAAATAAATAAGTGAAGCAGGATTTTTGCAAGGTGTTGGTAAAAAAATCTGAAAATCAATATGGTTTTTCGGGTTTTATAAATATGCATCCCTATTTCCCTTAGTCACGCAATATCTTGAAAACGGGTGAACCGATTTGGCTTTTACTTCTTTGATGTCTTTTATGATGGAAAGGTTTTTACAAAATAAAAGTTTTAAGTTAATAAAAGAAGTCATTAGCGAAGCCTCGGGGCACTTCTAGTTACATTATATTGAACAAACACATTCTGTTTTGTTGAACAACTTGTTGTACAGGAAGTTTTAACAAAACATCGTTAATTTACATTCTATGTTAGATAAATAGTTGCATAAAACTTTACGACAACATTTGCTGTAGGTTAAAGCTTGGGAAACTGAACACCAGTTGACATTTTAGCGTGCTACCATCCTCGACCGCAACTTCACTTATCAACATGATAAAAATATTTAAGATAGTTTAAAATTTAAAAACAAAACGACTTCCATGCCTCTCTAGTCAGTTTCAGTTGCAAGTTGAGCGTTTATCATCATATCTCTGGAGATACTTATCAGATCTCGATGAAATTACTATAATACACTCCTTGAGATATCTCCTTTCCAACAAAAGAATAATTATCAAAATCGGTGCATAAACGACGAAGTTATCCGCGAACAAACAAACAAAAAAAAATATTTTGAATTAAGAAATTCCCTTTTTTGAGTTTGCCAAAAAGATTCCGATGAATTGAGAACCGCCTCCCTTTTCAGTTTAAAACACGTGTGAAGCTTCAAATAGCAACATATATACAAACATAAAAAAAAGTTTCTTAACACGTCGTGTGCCAAGTTTACCTAACATTATGACCTTAGTTGCACAACGCATTAGCAGATGTCTTGTGTCACATCACGTCACGACATAATACGACATACATACATGTGTAGATTCACGCGAGATACACACCTTGGCCTTATTATGCATCCTGTGTATTTACTGCCTATGTTTTAGACTTTACTAGCTGCGTTTTATAGCGGCTTGGAAGGCTGTTTTATGTATAACCATAACCAACTTAAAAAAAAGTTCTCAATTTGTCGGAATCTCATATCCATACTATCTATACTAATGTTATAAAAACGTTTGTAAGTCTGTCACTCTGTCTGTTTGTTACCTAATCACGCCTAAACGTACGATCCAATCACACTGAAATTTAACAAGGAGATACCTTATAGCATGAGCATGAACATAGGCTATTAAATTCTTGGTGTACGTGAAGGAAGTTGTAGTGAACCATTGCGTAGACTGGCGGTATACAAAGCTGGCCAGTCATCATATGATGTGCATATCATTCCTGATATGTTCGTAAGTGCTTCGCGTATAGGGGTCGGTCCATGGCTACATGAAACGTTATAACTGTGAGCTCACTCACCAAATTCGGGTCGCCCCCAGATGTTTGGGGCAACAGAGTTGTCGTGTTATATACCCGGTATTAGGCTGACTTGGATCACGGATAGCCCGCCGCTGCCACCCGTCACCTCATTCCACCTCTTGTAAGGTTAAATACCTTGTTAAACACAATCCAAAATTTCATCGTACCGACGGGACTTGAACCCGCAACCTCCGGAATAACATGTTCCGGTGCTTTGCCAATTAAGCCACGGTGCGAAGTATCGTTACGACGAAATTAGTGGATTGCATTTTGTTAACCCAATTATGCATTGGTGGCGCCATCTATGACTACTTATTACGTAAGTTAATCATTCGGAAGAATACATTACAGTTTTCAAATCCGACGAGAGATGTTGCACTGCGTAAATCAAATATTATGTTTCTTTGAAGTGTTTCACACTTTATATTTTTGTATTGTAAATTGTTAAACACAACGTACGTAAGTTAATCATTCGGTGATTAAAGTTCAAGTCCCGTCGGTACGATGAAATTTTGGATTGTGTTTAACAATTTACAATACAAAAATATAAAGTGTGAAACACTTCAAAGAAACATAATGTTTGATTTACGCAGTGCAACATCTCTCGTCGGATTTGAAAACTGTAATGTATTCTTCCGAATGATTAACTTACGTAATAAGTAGTCATAGATGGCGCCACCAATGCATAATTGGGTTAACAAAATGCAATTCACTAATTTCGTCGTAACGATACTTCGCACCGTGGCTTAATTGGCAAAGCACCGGAACATGTTATTCCGGAGGTTGCGGGTTCAAGTCCCGTCGGTACGATGAAATTTTGGATTGTGTTTAACAATTTACAATACAAAAATATAAAGTGTGAAACACTTCAAAGAAACATAATATTAGGTTAAATACCATTAGCTGGTAACTAAGTAATAACGTTTTATGTAGCCTTGGACCGACCCCTATACGCGAAGCACTTACGAACATATCAGGAATGATATGCACATCATATGATGACTGGCCAGCTTTGTATACCGCCAGTCAACGCAATGGTTCACTACATAAAAATGGAGATGCTGGGATAAATCAGGCGGTAATGTCTCGTCCCATTTGAGCTTTCTTATCCATATTTCTTGCAGGAACAGCTTGGCTGGTAAGACGGTAGGTACTGCGAACCCACAAGGATCGTAAATAGATGCAATGGTTCTCAATACCTGTCTCTTAGTGTTAGTACGAGCCACTCGCTTGTACCTCAGTTGAATTGTGTCTTCTTTGGTGCTCCAATTAAAACCTAATACTTTCACCTGCTTATCGGTGCATTGGTCCCTTTTAGGTATGATTTCCAGGAATTTCTTTGAATTGTAACACCATGCTCTGAGGTTCATTGAAATGGCGGCGTCGCTGTGGTCTAACAGCAACGCCTCCTACGGAATAGGAAGTGACGTGTAATGTTACCTGTACAAAATATCGTGACAGTGTGGCCGTCACGACAGAAGTCGCGGGTATATCAGCTTGTTTCCATATATGTCCCCCGATTACTCAAAGAGGGCTGTACCGATTTAGAAAATTCTTCTTTTGTTTGAAGGGGTATACTTTTCAGGTGGTTCCATTTAAATTTCATTGAGATTTGATGAGTATCTCCAGAGATAAACACTTGATACTGAAAATGACTAGCGCGGCATTTCAAGTCGGTTATTTTAGTTTTTAAACGGTCTTAAATTAATATTTTATATCTGATAGGCTAACATTTGACCACTATCTCACCTGGTGGTAAGCGATGATGTGGTCGAAGATAATGAACACGCTAAGCCTAGAATGGTCTGACTCTTAAGCAGAGTCCAGCCGCAACTCCGTATATGATCTTTTCTCCAGTTGATGACGCTATGAGATCAACTTTTACAGGTCTGATCAATTCGAAATTAGGTATCCTCATACTTTGACAATATTGTAAAAACATGGTAGCAATGGATGAGGCAGCTCCTGAAGAATACTCTAGTCAAAAAAATAAAAAAATAATTCCTAAATGTTTTTATTGCACAAAGAGAACACATTTATGATCACCGACAACCTACCTTTGGAAGGATGTCGCTGTTTATGATATAGTCGCTTCACTAGATACTAAATTAGACGAATAAACACCCGTATCTTGGGATTTAGTACCTGCCACGTTTAGACACCCATATTATACAAATAACATTGACTAAAAACTTACAGCGGATATGTCGTGTTTTGTTTGGGCTCATTGGAATGGTCTCCATGAACAGATTATTAGATCAGTCGGGGGTGGTTTTAAATTTTGAATTTAAGTATTATGACCGGATCTCGTACTTATCGTTAGTTAACTAAAATAATCGACTTTGAATGTCGCGTAAGTCATTTTCAGTACCAAGTTTGAGGTTTTTATCTCCATATCTCTGGAGATACTAAACATGTCTCGACATCCCTTTCAATCAAAAAAAGAACTTTTCAAACCGGTTCAAGCGTCTTCGAGTACCTACCCAATCGGTGAACATACATAAAAAAATCCGAGGAATTGAGAACCTCCTCCGTTTTTTTTAAGTCGGTTAAAAATGATATACACCTTTCTCTCGCTTTGACCAATGTCAACGGCAATCCGTAGTTAGGAAAAATATGCAAAAAAAAAACAACATCCGCACCGACCCTAAATAAATTGGGATAAGGGCAAGATAATTAACGAGGAGCTCATTAAGTTCAAAGACCTGCACAAGTCGGTCAAGAGCTTGCCCAGACCGACCCTACGAAGTTAATTAAATATATATATCTATATATCTTTATTATGTTTCATAGTTTCATTTCACACACTTGAGGTACGGCCACACAGCGGCGTCCTGCGATCTGCGGGCGCGATCTCAGTACTTTTCAATTGCTTTTTGATCGCGTTTGGTGTGAACACTGTGAACCAGTCGGTACAAATACTACTGCGCTACGTCTGCTATACGTCTCGTCGGTACGATGAAAATTTAGATTGTGTTTAACAATTTATACAATATCTTTATTTCATAGTACAAAACAAAGTCGCACCCGCTGTCTGTCTGTACGCTTAAAATTTTTAAACTACGCAACGGATTTTAATACGGTTTCCAGCATCATATAGAGTGATCTAGGAGGGAACGCGGGGTGCACTTTTCCATACAAATGTATTCCCCCGTTTTCTCCCTGGAAAATGGTTGTTTCCAGCATGATATAAGTGGGAACGCGGGGTGCACTTTTCCATTCAAATGTATTCCCCCGTTTTCTCTCTGGATAATGGTTGTTTCCATCATTATATAAGTGGGAACGCAGGGTGCACTTTTCCATACAAATATATTCCCCCGTTTTCTCCCTGGAAAATGGTTGTTTCCAGTATTATATAAGTGGGAACGCGGGATGCACTTTTCCATACAAATGTATTTCGCCGTTTTCTCTCTGGAAAATGGTTGTTTCCATCATTATATAAGTGGGAACGCAGGGTGCACTTTTCCATACAAATGTATTCCCCCGTTTTCTCCCTGGAAAATGGTTGTTTCCAGTATTATATAAGTGGGAACGCGGGGTGCACTTTTCGATACAAATGTATTCCCCCGTTTTCTCTCTGGAAAATGGATGTTTCCAGCATTATATAGAGTGATCTAAGAGGGAACGCGGGGCGCACTTTTCCATACAAATGTATTCCACCGTTTTCTCCCTGGAAAATGGTTGTTTCCAGCATGATATAAGTGGGAACGCGGGACGCACTTTTCCATTCAAATGTATTCCCCCGTTTTCTCTCTGGAAAATGGATGTTTCCAGCATTATATAGAGTGATCTAAGAGGGAACGCGGGGTGCACTTTTCCATACAAATGTATTCCCCCGTTTTCTCCCTGGTAAATGGTTGTTTCCAGCATTATATAAGTGGGAACGCGGGATGCACTTTTCCATTCAAATGTATTCCCCCGTTTTCTCTCTGGAAAATGGTTGTTTCCAGCATTATATAAGTGGGAACGCAGGGTGCACTTTTCCATACAAATGTATTCCCCCGTTTTCTCCCTGGAAAATGGTTGTTTCCAGTATTATATAAGTGGGAACGCAGGGTGCACTTTTCTATACAAATGTATTCCCCCGTTTTCTCTCTGGAAAATGGATGTTTCCAGCATTATATAGAGTGATCTAAGAGGGAACGCGGGGTGCACTTTTCCATACAAATGTATTCCACCGTTTTCTCCCTGGAAAATGGTTGTTTCCAGCATGATATAAGTGGGAACGTGGGGCGCACTTTTCCATTCAAATGTATTCCCCCGTTTTCTCTCTGGAAAATGGATGTTTCCAGCATTATATAGAGTGATCTAAGAGGGAACGCGGGGTGCACTTTTCCATACAAATGTATTCCCCCGTTTTCTCCCTGGTAAATGGTTGTTTCCAGCATTATATAAGTGGGAACGCGGGATGCACTTTTCCATTCAAATGTATTCCCCCGTTTTCTCTCTGGAAAATGGTTGTTTCCAGCATTATATAAGTGGGAACGCAGGGTGCACTTTTCCATACAAATGTATTCCCCCGTTTTCTCCCTGGAAAATGGTTGTTTCCAGTATTATATAAGTGGGAACGCAGGGTGCACTTTTCTATACAAATGTATTCCCCCGTTTTCTCCCTGGAAAATGGATGTTTCCAGCATTATATAGAGTGATCTAAGAGGGAACGCGGGGTGCACTTTTCCATACAAATGTATTCCACCGTTTTCTCCCTGGAAAATGGTTGCTTCCAGCATGATATAAGTGGGAACGCGGGGTGCACTTTTCCATTCAAATGTATTCCCACGTTTTCTCCCTGGAAAATGGTTGTTTCCAGCATTATATAGAGTGATCTAAGAAGGAACGCGGGATGCACTTTTCCTCACAAATGTATTCCCCCGTTTTCTCCCTGGTAAATGGTTGTTTCCAGCATTATATAAGTGGGAACGCGGGAAGCACTTTTCCATACAAATGTATTCCCCCGTTTTCTCCCTGGAAAATGGTTGTTTCCAGCATTATATAAGTGGGAACTCGGGGTGCACTTTTCCATACAAATGTATTCCCCCGTTTTCTCCCTGGAAAATGGTTGTTTCCAGCAGTACATAGAGTGATCTAAGAGGGAACGCGGGATGCACTTTTCCATACAAATGTATTCCCCCGTTTTCTCCCTTGGAAATGGTTCTAGAACAAATTTTGTTTTCTACATTAAATCAAGGTCTGCTGTACCTACGCCCCTATAATTTGCTTTTAATTGACCAAATAATTTCAAAAAGAAATATATAAGCATTCTAATATCCTCTTTAAAATTTTTGAAGTGTCATATTTCAATGCAATTAGTTGGTCAAAAAAAGAAAACGATAGGGGCGTAGCTACAGCAGACCTTAATTATTTATAGAAATATTTTTTATTTTTTTCTTCTAGAAGCGTTTTCCAGGGAGGAAACGGGGGAATACATTTGTATGGAAAAGTGTTGTCCATAAGCGACGGTAACCGCTTACTATCAGGCGGGCATATTATATTCAAGGGTTCTCCCCCCCCTTCCCCCCCGCGTTCCCTCGGGGTGCAGCTGGTATAACACAAAAATAGTTTCCATCTATGTTCATTATAGACTTTGAAACCAACAAACCGATTTGTCCCAATCCGGTTTCATTAGAAAGGCAATGCGAAGATGGTTTTGACTACTAAAACATTTGCATGCATTAGGCAGTCATATTTCTTTTAAACAGACTTCCAAAAATAAGGAAGTTCTCAATACGTCTGTATGTTTTTATTTTGTATGTACTTATGTTACGCGATTACTCCGTCAATTGTGAACCGATTCAAATGATTCTTTTTTTAATCGGCAGGGAACATTTTCGAGTTGGTCCCGTTGTAATTTCATCGAGATCTAATAAGTATCCCAGAGATATGACAATAAACGTCTCAAACTTGTTATTGAAACTGACTCGCGGGGCATGTAAAGGTACGGACACACCGCGGCGTCCTGCGTGCGTGATCTAGGCGGCGATCAGATAGCGCAGTAGTATTTGTATCAACGGGTTCACACCAAACGCGATCAGAAAACAATTGAAATGTACTGAGATCGCGCCCGCAGAACGCAGGACGCCGCGGTGTGTCCGTACCTTAAGTCGGTTGTTTTAGTTTTTAATCTATGATAATTATTATTTTAGCATATACAGGTATCCGTCAGAAATAAATAGCTGAGAGTAAGAATATTTACCCATACTGTGCTCTAATGCTGTTTCACGGACTTATAGATCTATTTTCATACATATTTTCAACCAACTTCCAAAAAAGAGGAGTTTTCAAATCGTCTGTATGTTGTTTTTAAGGTTTCTGTACCTAGGGTAAAACGGAACCCTATTACTAAGACGCCGCTGTCCGTCCGTCTGTCTGTTCGTCTCTCACCAGGTTGTATCTCATGAACCGTGTACCTACAGTCATCGATGTAGGTATATGTACTAAGTACCAGATGACGTGTCGCGAACTAGCTCTACGTTCAAATAAAAAGCAGTGCTGAATCTACATCTCGCTTAGTTTAGCGTAAGTACTCCGTAATGCCTACAGTAAATGTCTTGTTTGAGACAGGGTAATCCAAGAAGATCTCCATTCTAAGGCGACATATGAAGACAATAATTGCAAATATTTTTAGTACAATTAGTCATAGTCATTTATTTTGAAAACATTCGTTATAGGTCATAAACGTAAACATACAGCATTGTAAAAATACTGAATACAATGTAAAATATAAAATAAATAAATCAAATACATCAATTAAAAATGATTTAAACAAATCATCGAACGTGTATATCGCCCTCTCGATAAGCCACTGTTTCACTTTAGCTTTAAAGCAATTCATTGAAGTAGTGGTAGAAATATCATTTGGCAATCAATTGTAGGAGCCATTACTTACATCACATCTTACATGGACTTGCCTAGACATGACATTGTTTCCAGTCGGTGCGAAACCGCACATAGTCGGTTTGGATTAAATACCGTATTACTTCAACACTCGATATCATACAATTTATGATCGTACAAAACGAAAAATTGACTTCATATTCCGCGATAGTCAAATTAGCCTGTAGTTAGTATCATGTCATCAAGGTATACAAATGCATCGATTTTGAGTCTAAGATGTTTGTCTCCATATCTCCGGAGATTATTATCAGTCTAAGATGTTTATCTTCATATCTCCGGAGATTATTATCAGATCTCGATAAAATGTGAATGGGACCAAACGGGAGGCATAATCTCTCAAAATATAGAATTTTTCAAATTGGTTAAGATTTGACGGAGTTCTGAAGTAACAAACAAAAAAGAATTTAAAAAACCTTCGAATTGAGAACCTCCTCCTTTTTTGTGAAGTACCCCGCCGCGTATGTCTGTCTGTCTGTCTGCTCGCGATAAACTCAAAAACTACTGAACAGGTTTTCATGCGGTTTTCACCAATAGGCAGAATGATTCAAGAGGAAGGTTCATGTGTATTATTTCTTGAGGTTTTGTGTAAATTGGTTGAAACATGACGATGATTGTTAAAGATGTTCATTCATACTCAACGCAACAAGCTGATGCAAAAATTTTTGGCATATATGGTCTCCCCGCCGTGCACTAATGGATATTTCTATCAAAAAAATTATGTAC
The DNA here is from genome assembly GCA_954871355.1 of Cabera pusaria. Classification (NCBI taxonomy): domain Eukaryota; kingdom Metazoa; phylum Arthropoda; class Insecta; order Lepidoptera; family Geometridae; genus Cabera; species Cabera pusaria. The sequence continues at coordinate 4,650,465 of OX940915.1, forward strand.
GCTTTTCACAGTGGCCCTCCGGTGAAGGAAAAACATCGTTAAGAAACCAACAAACCCCGCATGGTGGTAGGACACTATACTATATATCTAGTGTCTGCCTGGCCAGCTACCCTCAAGTTAGAAAATCTGTCGCCAAACATCTAATGTGTTCCGGCAGCTATCCTTGAGAGCCAGTTCCTATTCTAGAATATACCTACCATCTTTTACCGCATCATCACTTACCAACAGGTGAGATAGTGGTGAAACGCTAGCCTATATGATATAAAAAACCCGTGCAAAGCCGGGGCGAGTCGCTAGTTCAACATAAACAACTATCACATAGTAAGTAAGTATACATTAGTACTTGACACAGTAATAACTACAAGACAAAGTGAATGTCTTGGTCAGTAAAGTAATATTATTATTTTAGCATACGAGTAGGCATGTCCTTCTTTATAATGAATGCTTATAATTATGGCTAGGTCACCCTTTACACAGGAAATGCTAAAATAGATATACGTACTTGTAGTACTCATAAAAAACCTTATAATAAATAATAATACGGTGGTGGCAATCGTACCATACAATTCCAATTATTTATTTCAGATTATTACATCCATATATGTCAGAGTTACAATGTAATATTTTTTTATATAAAGCATAAAAGACAAGAAATATCAAAACACAGAATTACAAACTAAAATAATAATGGTCAATAAAATAATAATCAAATAAACAAAATGAACACGATAATAAAAATTACAATATAATAAATTAGTTACCTCAACCTATATTTCGTTTTAGAACCAGCATGCTCAACATGGACTTTGGTCCAGTGCTGCATAATTGGACAGTCTAGGTCCATGCAAATGAAATGAAATGAAATGAAATGAAATGAAATGAAATGAAATGAAATGAAATGAAATGAAATGAAATGAAATGAAATGAAATGAAATGAAATGAAATGAAATGAAATGAAATGAAATGAAATGAAATGAAATGAAATGAAATGAAATGAAATGAAATGAAATGAAATGAAATGAAATGAAATGAAATGAAATGAAATGAAATGAAATGAAATGAAATGAAATGAAATGAAATGAAATGAAATGAAATGAAATGAAATGAAATGAAATGAAATGAAATGAAATGAAATGAAATGAAATGAAATGAAATGAAATGAAATGAAATGAAATGAAATGAAATGAAATGAAATGAAATGAAATGAAATGAAATGAAATGAAATGAAATGAAATGAAATGAAATGAAATGAAATGAAATGAAATGAAATGAAATGAAATGAAATGAAATGAAATGAAATGAAATGAAATGAAATGAAATGAAATGAAATGAAATGAAATGAAATGAAATGAAATGAAATGAAATGAAATGAAATGAAATGAAATGAAATGAAATGAAATGAAATGAAATGAAATGAAATGAAATGAAATGAAATGAAATGAAATGAAATGAAATGAAATGAAATGAAATGAAATGAAATGAAATGAAATGAAATGAAATGAAATGAAATGAAATGAAATGAAATGAAATGAAATGAAATGAAATGAAATGAAATGAAATGAAATGAAATGAAATGAAATGAAATGAAATGAAATGAAATGAAATGAAATGAAATGAAATGAAATGAAATGAAATGAAATGAAATGAAATGAAATGAAATGAAATGAAATGAAATGAAATGAAATGAAATGAAATGAAATGAAATGAAATGAAATGAAATGAAATGAAATGAAATGAAATGAAATGAAATGAAATGAAATGAAATGAAATGAAATGAAATGAAATGAAATGAAATGAAATGAAATGAAATGAAATGAAATGAAATGAAATGAAATGAAATGAAATGAAATGAAATGAAATGAAATGAAATGAAATGAAATGAAATGAAATGAAATGAAATGAAATGAAATGAAATGAAATGAAATGAAATGAAATGAAATGAAATGAAATGAAATGAAATGAAATGAAATGAAATGAAATGAAATGAAATGAAATGAAATGAAATGAAATGAAATGAAATGAAATGAAATGAAATGAAATGAAATGAAATGAAATGAAATGAAATGAAATGAAATGAAATGAAATGAAATGAAATGAAATGAAATGAAATGAAATGAAATGAAATGAAATGAAATGTATATTTCACAAAAAATAGAGTACAATTTGATGGATTTATTTAGCAAAGTTCTTTCTATTTCGCTCGTGGGTGAGCATGTGAAATTAGTATAGCATTATAACAATTATACACAATTAAAATATATTTAGAGATTATAAGTCAGATTATTATATGTCAAGATTATGAGTCATACAACCACACATTTACAGCACCAGACATTTTAAAATTATAATCATAAATAGTCTTGTAATGCAGTCATTCATTAAGCATTTCTCTTACTGTATAGTACATTTTGTTAAACAGCCATATTTTTAAATGCTTCTTAAATTTAAAATTTGAAAGCTTTTTCAAATCATTAGGCAATTTATTGAATATTTTTACACACATTGCAAAACAACTATTACTAAATAGTGCTGTTCTTGGTGCTAGGCCTAGAACCAGTCGTTCTCCATTCCTGGTGTTGCGAGGGTATAAGTCTTTCGCCTGTAGAAATAGCTCAAAATTGTTTCTGACGAAAACACAAATTTCGAAAATATATATGCAAGGTAGAGGTAAAATTTCAAGGTTTTTGAAATGTGGCCTACAAGTCTCATAAGGGCGGATTCCTACCATTGCGCGAATACATTTTTTTTGGGCTATAAAAGCTCTGGGAAAGTCTGTAGAGTTTCCCCAAAGTATTACACCATATCGTAGCACTGACCCTATATAGCCATGATATGCTAACAAAACTGTACTTAAAGATGAAGTCTTTCTTAGTTTATTTAGACAGTAAACAAAACTATTCGTTTTCTTGCAAACATTATCAATGTGTATTTTCCAATTACAGAACCTGTCTAGTGTAAGACCAAGAAATTTAACATTATTATTTCCATTTATTTTTGCATCATTGTAAACAATATTTCTTGGTTTTGGGTCAGAGCCACGGGTAGTAAATTGAATAATATTAGTTTTAGTCAAATTTACGTGCAGATTATTATGATTTAACCATTGTAGTGTAAACAATTGTAGTGTAGTATATACAATACAACATTGTAGTGTAAAATGTATTCCATATCTATCCATTTCCAGGGTCGATGATCCTGGAAGTTGTGACATTTGTGCTGAGACTGGCCTGTTTCAGCACTTCATAATATTTAACTGTATTCTTTACCTTTAAGCATTTTTTATTTGAATATGCTGAATAAATGATTTTTCTTTCTTCTTTCTTTCTATATATAGCAACAGTTGTTAAGAGTCTCTTGATGTTGGCTTCTACTCCCTCAATGCCTTCCAAACGACCGGGCGTTTACGACCCGTGAAATGTAACTAATAAAATAAATAGTTATAATTTATTCATGAAAAGGCATTCCAACAATAAACGAATCCCTGGCACCTAAACTAGGCTCAAAGGCCCGTAAAACCCACTTCAGATACAAGCATATTTAGCTTAGTTGGAGGGGTTAAGAGCGTACGCGGGGTGCAGTTTTCCATACAGACGTATTCCCCTGTTTTCTCCCTGGATAATGCGTCTAGAGCAAAACTTGTTTCTACAAAAAATCAAGGTCTGCTGTAGCTATGCTATCATTTGCTTTTTTTAACCAACCAATTGCAAATAGAAATAATGGCTCTTCAAAAATCTTAAAGTGGAGATAAAAAGGCTTATATTTCTTTTTGCGATTGGTCGGTCTAAAAAAGCAAATGATAGGGGCCATAGCTACAGCAGACCTTAATTTTTTGTAGAAACAAGTTTTGCTCTAGAAGCATTTTCCAGGGAGGAAACGAAGGAATACGTTTGTATGGAAAACTGTACCCCGCGTTAGCTTTTAACAAGACTACTAGTAATATGCAACCTACATTGCTAGTAAGGAAAATAAATAATCTGTAATTTTATAATCATGATTCAAACTCACTATAACTATAAATCCAAAATGTGTGTATTATTTCCAGGGTCGTGCTCTGTCATCATCCCCGAGGAGCTACCATCACTGCTGTCAGTGGCATACTCCAACATACCACCTATCAAAAAAGGTAATTAAAACTAGTCCCATTCTAGACCTAGTGGGCATAGCGTGCTACTATCCTCGACCACATCATCACTTACCTATAGAAAAGGCTAAGAGCCAACGTCGCTACGAAAAATCAAAGGTTCCAATTTATCAGTTCGCTTGGGTTATTGCCGCTTATAAAAGTAGTTTAATATGTACTTATAATATGTAATTAAAATCGCTTTCAAAACGTAACCGTCTTCAAATATCGCGCTAGTCATTTCAAGATCGAGGTTTTTATCTCCATATCTCAGGAGATACTTATCAAATCCCCATAAAATTACAATGGGACCAAATGGAAAGCATACTCTCAAACAAAAAAGTACTTTTGAAAACGGTTAGTATAATTATTTTCAACACATTTGCTCAAAAAAGGCATTTACGAAGCCTGTATAAAGTTAAAAATTACGCACCATACAACAGAGCGTGCGGTAAAGTAGGAACTAAGATGAGAGTACCTATTTTACCGCACGCTGCGTTGTATGGTACTTAATTTTTAACTTTGCAATAATGTGTATAGGCTCCGTAAATGCATTTTTGGAGCAAGTGTTGAAAATATAATTTTCCAAATCGTAACCGATTGTAATACGATACTTAAAAAAATTAAAAAATTGTAAATGATGGAGTTCTGAAGTAACAAACATAAAAAAAATCAGCCGAATTAAGAACCTCCTCTTTTTTTATGTTGGCTGAAACTAATAAAGAATCATTTTTTTGCAGGTAACGATCATCGCGTAGGCTTCGGGTTCGCTTTCGGTAACCATGCAGACTTCCAGGTGTTGTTCGAACTAGGTCCACAGACCAACACCCTCAACCTTAGTAAGTAGCTTCTTTCTATTAACACGATCACAGCGGCATCTTTTACAAATAAATTACAGCTGGTGAGTTGTGCGTCAGATCTAAAAGATCTCGAAACTAAACTATCCTGCGGTGCGTGTGAGACCTAATCACTCTCCTAAAACAACCGTTTAGAAAATAATTCATATTTATATTTAAATAATTTATAACTATCATATAATAATTGATATTTTAAATATACAATACAATACAATACAAATACTCTTTATTGACACCAATTACAAAAAGGTCTTAAGATAGGACTTAACTAACTAAAATAAGGTACAATGGGCGGTCTTATCGCCAAAAGCAATTTCTTCCAGACAACCTTTGGATGGACATAACATTATAAAAGTAACATTGGACGGTGGTGTTATTTATATAAGGAAATCTTATATAATCTTATATATATATATAATTATATATTCCTCCAAACCAATGATAAAATATGTATATATAAATCTCGTAACGTTATAATAGGGAACGCGGGGTGCACTTTTCCATACGAACATATTCCCCCGTTTCCTCCCTGGAATTTTCTAGTGCAAAATTTGATTCTACAAAAAAAGCAAGGTCTGCTGTAGCCCCTATCATTTTCTTTTCTCGGCCAATAATTTTAAATAGAAATATGACCCTACAAATAATCTCAAAGAGGAGATTAAAAGGCTTATATTTATTTTTGCGATTGGTGGGTCAAAAAAAGCAAATTAAAAAATATCAGAATGACAGCCCCAAAGGCGAAAAAAAAAAAAATCTATTGACTCATTTTGATACTGTGCAATTTTGTTTCGGATCCCATTATTTAGTTTTTTTAGTTTTTATTTTTAGTTAGTTTAAACTAACAGGGTCCGAAAGATAATTGCACAAAAAAGGTATCAAAGTATATGCAGCATAAAATTGCCATGTAAAGGTACAGACACACCGCAGCGTCCTGCGTGCGCGATCTAGGCGGCGATCAGATAGCGCAGTAGTATTTGTACCGACTGGTTCACACCAAACGCGATCAGAAATCAATTGAAAAGTACTGAGATCGCGCCCGCAGATCGCAGGACGCCACGGTGTGGCCGCACCTTAAAAATGCAAATAATTTGAGTCAAAAGTGTCAAAGTGTCTACTTTTGTTGGCCAGACTCTAGTGGCCCTAAATTGGACTGGACCAAACAACTAAACTCCAGCGTTACTGCTGTCTTCCATCACCAGATTTCATTACCACAATTCCATGTTTGACCATTTCATCGTTTGATGTTTAAATGATGTTACTCAATAATTTAAGATCGTTTTACAACGAAAAAGAACACTTTCAAATGCCTGGGTAGTCATGCTCAGTAGGAAGTTTTAGGTGTTTGTCTCCATATCTCTGGAGATACTATCAGATCTCGATAAATATACAACGGGATCACCTAGTTCACCCTCATCAACAATTCATGGGGATCAACTAGGAGTATACTCTATGAAATTTAAAAAAATCGAAAATCGGTTCTTAATTGACAGAGACATCGGTGAATATGGAATCGTTCAAAATGGGCGTTAAAATAATTTTGACAGGTCGGCAACGCATGAGTGACACCCTTAATGTTACAAGTGTTCTTAGGCGATGGTCGGCTTTGATGCCAGGGGTACCGAGTTCAATCCCCGCCGTGCACCAATGGATTTTTCTACCAAAAAAATATATGTGCGATTTTACAGTAGCTCTCCGGTGAAGGAATAAAATCGTTAAGAAACCCCCAACCCCCGCATGGTGGTAGGACACTATGTAGTGTCCGCCTGGCCAGCTACCACCCTTAAGTTAGAAAATCTGTCGCCATCTAATGTGTTCCGATAGCTCTCCTTGAGAGCCAGTTCCCATTCTAGGCCTAGCGTGCTTCCATCCTCGACCACATCATCACTTACCAACAGGTGAGATTGTGATCAAACGCTAGCCTCCAAAAACCTCCTCCGTTTTGAATTCGATAACGAAGCAACACAAACCTTGAAGTAAGTAGTCACCTTCTCCATTCCCTCATTAGTCAAACTGTCAATATTGATGATAATTGATGTGTCTTTCAGCTGGGCAGCCGTTCCCTTCAGCTTCAGCATCAGGCGGTAACACTAAAAGACAGGCGCTGTCTAAACCGTCGAAACTGAATAAGAACAGGGAAAAGGTGAGAACAAAATAGAACAATACTTTAATTGATATTGTTATTTATAGCTCAGTGTGACCTAAACCCGCACTTTACGCACGCTTTTCCGTGACTGAAATAGTCGATGATTGCACAAGGTTTAGCACCCTTGCTGCGCTCGGCTGCCAACTTCACGCCGTGCAATAATCTTCTATTTGACGGAAAAGTGTAGCAAGCGTAAAGTGCGGGCTTATGTCACACTGACTGCTATAAAATAATATACGATACTCGTGACTTAAGTTGTCGATTAAATCGATACAATAGTACGGCGTGAAGTTAGCACCCGAGCGCAGCGAGGTACCACGTATCGCAATATACTATACTGACAACCAGGGTTGGGCAGTATTTGAATTAATTGTAATTAAATTACGTTATTGAATACAAATAGGTATTTTGTATTAGTATTTCAATTACTCCTTAAAATGTAATTTGTAATTGGTATTTAAGAAATATGAGGTATTTTCAACCAACTTCCAAAAAGATCTCAATTCGTCATGTTTTTTTTTTGTATGTATGTTATGCGATTACTCCGCAAATTGTGAACCGATTTAAATGTTTTTTTTTTAATCGGTAGGGTACATTTCCAAAGTGATCCCATTGTAATTTCATCGAGATCTGATTAGTATCTCTAGAGATATGACGATAAACGTCTCAAACTTGCTACTGAAATTGACTCACGGGGCGTGGAAGTCGGTTGTTTTAGATTTTAATCTATATATTAATTATTATGTAGTTAGTATTTCAATTACTTATGGCTTTAAAGTACATTTGAACATAAATACACATTAATTGGTGCGTTTTGCAGAAAAGGTTATAGCGAAAGATGTTCTTTTTGATGGTGGTAAGCTACTTTTTGAAAGTTAGTCAGGCGGAACATCGGTATATTTAATGCACTTACCACCTCCATTTATACATATATAATTTACATACATAAACTAATGACCTTACTGTATTTTTAACCGACTTCAAAAAAAGGAGGAGGTTTCTCAATTCGACCGTATATATATATTTTTTTTATTTTTTTTATGTTTGTTCGGGGATAACTTCGTCATTTATGCACCGATTTTGATTATTATTTTTTTGTTCGAAAGGAGATATCCCAAGTGTGGTACCACAGTAATTTTATCGAGGTCTGATAAGTATCTCCAGAGATATTGAGATACACATCTCAAAATTGGTACTGAAAATGAACATTGAAGTCGGTTCTTTTTTAGTTTTTAAACGATATTATGTACTCTATATTTCAAATACACCACTTAAAAATATTTTGTATTTTATATTTTAAATACGTATGTGAAAGTATTTTGTAATTTGTATTTTATAAAGCAAAGCGTGTGGTTTGCCCAGCCCTGCTGTCAACTTAGGAGCACCTGTGTTTTTTTAGAAGTAGCTGAGAGAACGCGGGGTGAAATTTTCCATACAAATGTATTCCCCCGTTTTCTCCCTGGAAAATGCTTCTAGAGAAAAAAATGTTTCTAGAAAAATCAAGGTCTGCTCCCAAGCAGCAAGCAAGAATCCTTAGCATCATTAATACGACTTATTTAAAGCTATTGGTTCTTTTACAGCTGTATAAAAGTATTAAGTGATGTTTTTTACTTTATAACAGAATCTTTTACGGTTTTTTGCAGCTTAAACTTTATAACAACTGTATAAAATATTAAATGTAAACTAAAAGAATTATAACTCCGTATTCAAACACTACAATAATACTTTTAGTTTCTTATGACACTATAATCTAGTAATTATCCTTCATGCTGTATAAAAGCTGTACATAGGAGTTCGGATATTCCATTGTACAGCTTTTAGCTGTATTATCCTTCATGCTGTATAAAGGCTGTACATAGGAGTGCAGTTATTCCTTTGTACAACTTTTAGCTGTATTATGGCATCATTTAATTATTTTCGCTTTATTATGTTGTAAAAGATCGCCGTACTAGAACTTATTCTTATAGAGTACATAAACACCTTTATAAAGACTCAAGTTTTAAAACATATGCCTGAAAGTGTGTTCTAATACGTGAAAAGTATTTAAAAAGTATAATACAGCATTAGTCAGTATAATAATTGATGAAGAGTGGGTGCAATCTTGTTATTTTTATAAATTTATATTGCTGTTTAAATTGTATAATGGAAAATAAATATTTATGGAAGATAAGGAAAAGATCTGGTGCAGTGAAGAGACGAATCAAGAAAGAATATTTAGCTATTACAAACTATGAATTGTATCAAGTGTAATGAACAATCAAGTGCCTGATTCTACGGCAAACACAGTGGGTTCAGTTGCAGAAATTACAATAACTGATGGAAATGATCTCAATACGAGTATTAATCGTGTAAGTTATGCAAATTCAGTCGAACCTTCTTTAGATTCTGCCAGTGACATTGCTTCATGCAGTAGTGAAAGTAGCGCAGAAGGGCACAACGATGACATATCAAAAAATATTTTGTTTCGTGAGCAAGTAAAGAAATGGGCAATAGAAAGAAACATTACTCAAGCAGCACTTAATGATTTAGCAAATATTTTAAATAGAAGATTTCCTCAAATTTTGCCAAAAGATGCAAGAACTATTTTAAGAACTGTGAAACAAATACAAACGAAAAACATTGAAAAGGGTGAATATTGGCATAATGGGCTCACTGAGTCTCTTAAAGAAGAAGTAGAGAACTGGATTGATGTTCCTAGTTATGTTTCATTGAATTTTAACTTTGATGGTCTTCCAATATTTAAAAGCTCAAATAAGGAGTTTTGGCCAATTTTATGCACTATATTTGAAAGACCGGAAATTGAACCGTTTGTCATTGGAATCTATTTTGGTGTTGGAAAACCAAAACACATTGACGAATATTTAGAAGATTTCGTAAATGAAATTCAACATCTAACTCAAACTGGAATATATTTAGAACGTTCGAATAAGACAGTGGCTATCACAATAAGATGTTTCATATGTGACTCCCCTGCGAGAGCTTATATTAAAGGTAAGTTAAGATAACAGATTTTATGATTAAACCATTTCATTCTCCAGACCTACATCAAAATTAGATTGCGTCAGTCGTCAATGTACACAAGTCACTGTGACTTCTTATATCATTATTTACACAATATTGTCTATTATTGTTATTGAGTAACTCTGTCTAAACTTTTAAATTTCATTTTCAGGTGTGTGCAACTTTAATGCAAAACATGGATGTTTGAAATGCGTGACAGTGGGAGAATATTCACATGTGTCTCACACAGTATTTTTTCCCAGTTCAAATTGCTTGCCCAGAACGGACGAAGATTTCCGAAAGAAAAATTATGGACCGCACCATAAGAAAGATTCTCCTATACTGCGATTACCAGTAGATATAATCAAATATTTCCCAGTGGCAGACTCACTTCATCTTGTAGACTTGGGTATAATGAAAAGATTATTAGTTGGTTGGCGCAATGGTAATTTTGGCAAATATATAACGAAATGGCGCGCAAAGGACATAGAATTGGTTACAGATTTCTTGACAAAACGCAAACTGCCTTCTGAAATCCACAGATCAGTGAGAGGACTAGACTGCATTTCTCATTGGAAAGCATCTGAGTACAGATCCTTTTTGTTCTATTTGAGCATTATTATACTTCCGGACGTACTACCACAAGACGCATTTGTACATTTTTGACATTGTATTGTGGTATTACAATATGCTCTAGTGAAAATTATAGTCATTTACTTCTTTTAGCATCAAATCTCCTACAATATTTTGTTGAACACTTTAAGGATTTTTATGGAGTAGATTATATGACTAGTAATGTTCACAATTTATTACATATCACGGAAGAAGTGCAGAGGTTTGGCCCTCTTTATACATTCAGCGCCTACCCGTTTGAAAATAAACTATATTTAATCAAGAGGATGTTGAGACATGGTAATAAACCCCTTGCACAGATTTCTAAAAGATTTAGTGAAGATTCCGCTTACAAAGAAGCGAAGAAGAAGGATAGTAAAATTGGGAACAATAAAAAAACCACACATGAACGTGAAGCTTTCGTAACAACAAACAACCGAAACTTAACTGTATTACATTTCAAAGATTTTAAAATATCTACCAAGACAAAAGATAAATATGTTATGTGCAAAAACAATTTCATTCTGGAAGTAAAAGAAATCATGCCTGATGATCATGAAATAAAAATAAAAGGCTACAAAATTACAAAGTTGCATGAAGTTTTTGAAAAGCCGGTAAAATCATCGATTTTCAACATTTATAAAGCTGATTTGCATGCTAGTAAGTTAAGTGAAACTGTAATAAGCCCACAAGATGTAAAATTGAAATTAGCGTGTACTGAGCATAAAACTCAACTTTATTTTATACCCCTGCTACACACTTTGTGAACTTATGGTTAAGCAAATAAAAAAAACAAGCGTAGACAAATGAAAGTATTTTTATTTTAATAAGTAAAAGTATTAAAAACACTATAAATTCTTAATGTTACGTAAGTAAATTGTTGACATAATGAGTACAAAATCAGTCCTAGCATTACTTTTTAGACATGCCTAAATCGTGACTATTATTATAAAATTCACGATATCTTAAACTTTTTATAAAACACTAATTAATTTTGAAGGCTAACAATCATATTCACGAGATCACGACGTACCTATCTACTTTCAATCAAATCTAATTATACTTTCTTAAAGATAAACTAGGAACTATTGGACATGGCATTGCATTTGCATTCGTTAAAATTAGGTACTAAGGGAATATGGATATCACAAACTAATTAAACAAGTACCTACCTATATATACTAAGCTCTAGTGCTTACATCTTTGCGTCTTATTACTAGACAATCACAGTCACGAGATTACGTCATTATTCTTAAAATCTAAGTCTAAGTAATCACGATAGCGCGAGTATGAGGAAACAAGGAAAATACTTAAGCACTAATTAACCATAAATAAATCTCTTTGTCTTATCAAACTTACGCCAAGTTAGGTTAGTTAGTTAAGTTTGGAAACACATAGATACTATAACTTAAAAATTAATTAACAAAGCGACTCATTCTCTTCTTCTTCTTCGATCCTTGTTTGGCTTACTTCCACGGAATCTGTATTCTTTGTGTAAATTTTTTCTGCCAAATTCCCGTCCACTGAGCCTTTTTCATATGTTTCCAGACTTTTTTGTTCAGTTCTGTTTTCCATGGTATTTTCCCTACCAGGTGCATTCTTTTTTGTACGTGTCCGTTTTGTCGATGCTCTTACATTTTTATTAAGCTTCCTCTTTAAAGAATTTTTCAAAACGATTTTGAAGAAATTTTCATTGTCTTGCATTGTGAAAGTTTTATCCCAATAATATATTAATTCATAGAAGAAGTTTAGTACGTTTTTGTACCCTTTGAGCCCAACTTTTATTTCGTCGCTGTTCCTGCTGCCGCCGGTCCAGGAACACTTGCACAAAAAATCCCGTGCAAAAAACATATCTAAAACTTTGTACGCACATGTCACTCCCTTACCATTTGATTCCGAACAAACAAATTGATATTGTTGCAAGAGAGTAGACTTGCGCGTGTTGTCAGATAGCAGTGACTCCAGTTCTTCCAATGCTACTACTGATTCAATTGGTTTAATATAAATAGCCTCGGCGTATACAGAGTTTTTGGTCAATGGCGTCACATTTTGGTTAGTTATAAGCTGATCATTAAGTTGCACAGATAAACTTGCAAGTTTATGCAACATTTTTTTTTGATTATCCACGATAACATTTATTACCTCCGCCATGCTATGTTGATTACTCAAAATAGTTTGTATAGAATCGTATATCTCTTTGAGTTTTGTATTCTCCTGGTTGGTTAAGGCAACTGATTCTGGCAATTCAATGCAACTATACGTTCCTTCTTGTACGTTCTCTACTTCAATATCATTTCCTACGTATTCGATGTCGTTGATTCCAGTATTTGGTATTACAATTGGCAATTCTGGTGTTTTAGATGAAGATACCAGAGGTGAGTGTATTCCTTCTTGTCTTGTAAAAATCTGAAACAATCATGAATTTACGGATCAGTGTGATTCGTTGCTGTTGGATATGTCTACAGGATGTCGTAGAGTAGATCATAGTTATAAAAATAATTAAGTAATTCTGTCATAATGACTGTTATCAAAATCGATCAATGTTTGTTTAACTTGTGGCAGGTATAAAAAATACATAATATAAATTAAATACCTATCTATACCTGGAAATAAATAGGATATATAATAAATAGGAAAATAATAAAATATATGCTTACCAAATGTTCAGCCAATACATTAAAGTTACAATTTCTGTTCTCTGTTCTCTCCATGTCCGTGTCGCTATTTTGTTCCATAAACTCAAGCTCATTTTCAGCTTGTGAATATGAGGGCAGTGACCTTCTTTTCACAACACATTGCAGTGTGTACCAATCAGGAAAAGGTTTAGAGTTTTCATCTTTAATATATCTGCTAATGTCGATCCGCTTTTTTGGCCATCTCAACTGCCCATTTTTTTCCCAGCTACTTGGAACTATGCAGAGCTTCTTTTGTCTTTTTTCTATAGTCTCCACGATTTTGAATGACATTTTCTAAAATATAAAATACACAAGCTAAATTTGATGATATTTGTAGGTATGCAATTCATATACAGAATAATTATGTGCGTGCAAACCTACTTCCTACATACCTATATACAGGGTGTAATAAAACATATCCCGAAGCCTTTACGTGAATATCAAGCTTCCTATAACATAGCTGTACACGATAGCTTTCACTGTAGAAGTCATTCACACCAGATAAAAAAAAATCATGATATTTTGGCGCCATCCTAATATGCAGAGTTCATCCTTAGTCAGGCCCTGCGAAGCTGAGTGCGGTGCGGACTGCAGAGTGAGAGGTGGCGCGGCACTCCGGCCGAATTAAAAAGTCACAGAAGGTGGACCGTTCAACAGTGTCGAGTCGACACACAGTTCCCCGTCCGAAGGGAACACGTACCTATCGCTTGACCACGATAATATAATGCTTGACAGCCGCGCGCGCATCGATGCGTATGCACGCGCGGCTGTCCAGCTATTTCGCATCATAAAACCATTTATATTGTATTCGTATCATAAAACACTAGATTAATACTAGTTAAAACATTGCAATACACAACATGCACACACGAATACACTAGGTTAGGTAAGTACATGAACGATAAACATTAGTACTTACACTACACAGTGATAATGAACATTTAGGTACATAACACTAAAACTCACATCATTCCACTGCCACGGTCAAGTACAAACTGATTAAATAAACAAATGTTTTGAAAGTCGAATTCGCCTTATTTGTTTGAGTTCGAGCCGCTGCCGCCACCCGCCCTTTGACTATGCCGCCTTCGGTAGAGCAATGCACTCTAGTAGCATTATTAATCTTAACCCAGTGTCATAAAGCTCATTTTTCGTGTGTTCAAAGTGAGCGTGCCGTCTCACTTTGAACAGATGATCGCCGTCATTTTCACGCGATACGTAATGCGTTTTTTCAGTATTTTATTTATTTGCGGGCTTATACATTGAATAATTTTGTAATTATTATTAAAAACCCTCATTTTTTTTTGAGTTTATGCGGTCTAAATATTTTGTGAATTATGGTCTGAACCCATGTTTTAGATTTCGGAAGAACTCATGTTACATCCTGTAGGAATAACTACCTAGCTACCTACCTATTTGGATTTAATAATTTCGAACTATATTACGGATCCCTAAAGTTTGTGCATGTAGGTATGTTCGAACTTGTAATTAGGGTTTTACAAATTATGTGGACAGGTATATTTATACACCTGTAGTATAAATAGACCCCGTAATATATATAATATAACACCAAAAGCTGTATATCATAATTTGTAAACACTTTTGTAGAGTAGTTTGAGTTATAAAACCTGTCAAATATCGTATAGGCTGTTAATGAAATGGTCTCCATTGTTATTATTTAAAAGGAATTTTGCATCAGGATTACCGATAAATAACGATAGATTATGAATAATATTATGAATAGTATTCTCTTGTAATATAAATCTGTAACTGTTTATAGCTTTTTACGCTTCGTATTTATTTATTTTTTATAATTCTAACCTCAAAGCAATTACAACTTACCGCATTGGGGTAGTTTACTTCGCTGTTTTCTTCTTATTTCTGGGGCGCGTCGATTTTTTAACGTTAAAACATATACACTTTTGCAATAAAATGTGCTTCGCACTTGTTTCACACTCCTCTTAATAGTCAAACCACCAAAGTAAAGTATATATCTCTTCAAGTTTGTGAAGTATTCGCCATTACAGTAACAGTTAATTAGAATTTCTAAAGTTTATAATACGTTATCATTTTTGCTAAGATAAATAATTTTAATTCGTCGCGTATTCCTTTAAAACTCAAAAATAAAACTCGATTCCTTACAATGCACTTTTAAGATAATAATGTTAGAGTTAAAGTTTCCATGTACACCATAATTACGCTCTAAAACAGCCCTTGTACAGTTAATTCATTGCTAATACAGCCTTTATACAGCCTTATTGATGCTAAAAGCTGTATAAAGTGGGCCCTTTTTGGGATTATAAGGTCTTTATAAGCGCTTATAACACCGCCTTATAATTCTTAATTGACTCTTTAAGTGTAATCATGAACTAAAATGCAGCTCTTCTACAGCTTGAATTGCTGCTTGGGCTGTAGCTACGCCCCTATCATTTGCTTTTTTAGACCAACCAATTGCAAAAAGAAATATAAGCATTCTAATCTCCTCTTTAAGATTGTTAAAAGTTCATATTTCTCGACGTCTATAGTCATCATGTCACGATAGACGTCGAAATGGAAGTCGGTTGTTTTAGTTTTTAATCTTAATTATGATTGATCGGTGTGTTAAAACACGCTGGTCTTTTTAACTGACTTCACAAAAAAGGATGAGGTTCTCAATTCGTCGGAACCTTTATTTTGTTTATGTATTTTCACCGGTTACTCGAAGACGCCTGAACGGATTTGTTTTTTTTTAAAGTATTTTCCAGTTTCCCAGGTGATCCCATTTAATCCCCCCGAAATCGGCCGAGCCGTTTTTAATATATCAACATTTGTATTACGATGCATTTACTTATCTCGACGGCTTATTACTAACTACTGGCACAGATTATGTAATAGTTACTACGTCCTGGCTACTTTGACTAGCGCGACGCTTTAAGTCGGTTCTTTTAGTTTTTAAACGATCTTAAATTATTTTAAATTTTAAAACACGCTTATAATGTGATATGTTTTCTGTAACCGTCAGTACGTACAGTCGGACGCTGGCAATTACCTGCAAGGATGGGCGCAGAAGATGAGGCGTCAGAAGCCGGTATACAACAAGACGCCCGTGCCACGTCCTGGGGATGTACCCAACTTGGAGGACTCTATGGTAACATACATTATCTTTACATAGTATAGAACAAAGTCGCTGCGGCTGTCTGTACGCATAGATCTTTTAAACTACGCAACAGATTTTAATGCAGTTTTCAGCAATAGATAGATTGATTCAAGAGGAAGGTTTAGAAACAGGATTGAACGCGGGAAAAGCCGCGGGGTACTCGTACATACAATTACGACGGTTGTCTGGGAGAGATCGCTATTTAGCGATAAGACCGCCGTGTGTACTTTTAGTTATGTATTCTTTTTTTGTCCTGTTTTTTTTTTATGTGCAATAAAGTGTTTTCATTCATTCATTCGTTCATACGCCTTTTTCCCGTTAGGGTAGGCAGAGACTACTTCTGTCCACATGCTACGTTCCTGACATACCTCTTTCGCTTCTTCCACTTTCATGAGCGCCTTCATACATGCTCGCCGGTTATAGATACTTTTGACTTGGCCTTTCTTTAAAACGTCTCCAATCTCATAGCGATGAATTTCGAGCGTTACTCGTAGATACGAAAAGAGATGCAGATAACAACTGTCTAGCTGCATCTCATTCTAGCAGACGTTTGCGATGACAAGACGCATCGCTATCAATGTAGAGACTTCCACCCACAGACAATATCTGTGCTTCCACCCCTGGCCGTGATACGTTCGCCTAGGTCGGTCTCTAGCGGCCGGCTCATTCACACTCGTCTCATAAATCTGTTTCGTCAATCTCTGTTCAGTATTAAATAAAACCTTTATAAACTGACCATCAGGTAGAGCTAGTGAAGAACTCGGCGGGAGAGTACGAGATCCACCAGCCGCGGCCGGACAACATGCCACCCAGCGTGCTGGATGATCTCAAGAGGTTGTACGCGCTCAAGAAACAGGAGGCTGTCAAGTATGTACTAATTCTAATTCTAATTGGTGATAGGGGCGATAAGACCTGCACTGACGTCCCGCTTGGGGTGTATTGTGCATTTCCCCCTGTCAGCGATCACCCAAGCCACCCCAGCTCCTTAATGAAGCGTAGCACGGCTTTGGGTCGCTGGCACAACGCTTCCAGTGGTGAGGGTGTTATTATTGATGGTGAAAATGATGATGATGATGAAAGCTGTGGATGAGTTTGTGTGCCCGATGGTGCTGGCGGTGCTGAGGCAGATAGCGATGATGATGATCGTAATGGTGATATTGTTAATGTATGTAAGTATGTACTCGTACTATTTCTGTTATAAAATTATCGTGAATTTGTAACATTGTTAATATGATATACTATATATATATGTCGCAGGCAGATAGCTTAATTAGCCATTCAATTGAACGCCTAGCCGCGCCGTTCAACTAAATCCCTGAATGATATGATATATATAATGATATCCAGCCATAGCGTTTATTACAACATTTAATAAACTGGCTGGCCAGTCATATAATGTCTTAGTCTGACACTAAGGCAACACACTAGAGAACAGTGACCACCGCGTGACGTGCGCCGACGAGCGTAGCGAGGAGGGGAGCCGCGGGAGCGGCCGCCCGTCACTAGATATATATAATTATATGTATGCATATACATCTAATATATAAAATTCTCGTGTCACAGTTTTCGTTGCCATACTCCTCCGAAACGGCTTGACCGATTTTGATGAAATTTTTTGTGCTTATCCGGTATCTATGAGAATCGGCCAACATCTATTTTTCATCCCCCTAAATGTTAGGGGTAGTCCACCCCAAAATTTTTTTTTTATTTTTTAGACAAAATTTTTAATTTCTATTTTTTTATGATACAACATACAAAAATACATACAATCCTCAATTTTCACCCTTCTACGATCAACCCTTATTTTTTAATAGCCATTTTAGTAATTTAATCATTTTTCCTCTCCGGTGGAAAACTGATCAATCGTCATGAAATTATTTATATGGCAAAACAACGTTTGCCGGGTCAGCTAGTATACATATACATATGAATATGCATATGTATGCATATACATAGGTATATGCATGTTCCTAGTGTGTTGCCTTAGTGTCAGACTAATGAACAGGCTAGGGAAGTAATGAAACGTCATCGATCTAAATCATTTGCCTGGCTGTTTGATCATATGGCTGGATATCATTCAGGAATTTAGTTGAACGGCGATGTTTAGTTAAGAGGCTAGGCGTTCAATTGAACGGCTAATTCAACTATCTGCCTGCGACATATATAACGGCTGTAATTCACGTACGTTAAGTCGAATTTTCTCAAGCTAGGTTTCGAGGGAGTCCATCGATCTTCCTCTGGAGTGAGGTCACGCGGTGAGATCGCGATGTTCACTGCGGTGATAGAAGTAGATGGGTAGACTGTCATTACATCTACCATTACCAACAGTTTCAATGTGATCTAACAATAGTAATAAAGAAAGTCGCTCCCGCTGTCTGTACGCTTAGATCTTTTAAACTATGCAACGGATTTTGTGATTTTTGAGGAAGATTTATTGCCAGGATTAAACGCGGGCAACGCCGCGGGGCACAACTTCTTAAATTGTATATAGCCGGTTATGTCAATGATTTCTGATTCTGATTGAAGTCGGTTTGTTTTTCGTTTTGTAAAAGACCGTAAATTATTTCTTTAAAAGAATATATCTGCAGGTTACATATTGTGTGAACGTTGAGAAATAGGGAGAGAGATACTTCAAGCATGATGATAAATGATGATGCAATCTCAAATTGTATAATTTTTGTTGGAAGTTGAAGAAAGCGAGGCACCGGAATCAACTAAGCACAATAATCTAACCGTAACGTATTGGATTAATTCATATTACTTATATTGTTTTATTTTCCAGAATGACGGTAGAAAGTAAGAGAAGCAAAGAAGAGATCAAGAAGATAACAGAAGATTTGTCCAACGTCGATCTTGACTAGGGTTTATTGAGATTATATTGTTTATAGTTTTGTATTTACTGTTTTTTTATTTTAATAATAATAAAACAATTATGCCTTTAGATAATTTTGTCACAAAATTATATACCTCATCCTATATAATAATGTGACGATGCGGTTTGAGGCCTCTTGTACACGCTAAGATAAATAATTTAATTAAATAATTAATTGATTGAAATGATTAGAATGAATTATTAGAAGTTTGGATTAGGAGACAGGACTAATACATCATGTACACGACAAGACTTTTAACGGACCTAGCCACAAAAACTACCCCCTAACCTACCCCAGAACACAGAACAATTAATAGTACCCCGTACCTCCCTTTTTAGGGTTCCGTACTCAAAGGGTAAAACGGGACCCTATTACTAAGACTCCGCTGTCCGCCTGTCTGTCTGTCTGTCTGTCTGTCTGTCTGTCTGTCTGTCCGTCTGTCACCAGGCTTTATCTCAGAACCGTGTTAGTTAGACAGTTAAAATTTTCACAGATGATATATTTCTGTTGCCGCTATAACAACAAATACTAAGAACAGAATAAAATTAAAAATAATACAAGAAACGTGATTTTTTCGGCATTTCAATATGACGCCATCTATAAACGCTTAGGTAAACGTCCATAGATGGCGTTAAATTAAAATGCCGATCCCTAACACCTAGTAGTTAGACGTTAGATGGCGTTATAAAAAATAAAATGTTTATTAATTATTATTTTTTGCTGGCGCAAAATGATAGTGGTATTTTTGCTCGATCTTATAAAATACTGTAGTGTGATACGGAAACCTACGAGTGTGAGTCCGACTTGTACTTGGCCAGTTTATTTTTCTTAGTTAGCGCCGGAGCAATGTACACAGTTTGTGTGTACAAACGACACGAATTCTTGCGTGGAGACGGTTACTTTTCTTAGCGAGTACAAGGGCCATAAGATGGAATATAATAGAAAAACTTTTTATTTCACACCAGATAGAAAAATAAAAATATCAACAAACTTAATTAACTAGGGTAGAACAATGGGCAGTCTTATCGCTTAAAGCGATCTCTTCCAGACAACCTTTGGATGAGCGCTGGACAGTGACTTTAGTCCAATTAGTCCCATTTAGTTACATGCCGCCTGCCAACGATGGTTAAAATGTAAATCATACCAGCACTCGGCTACGATTGGCGACATCTCTTTGTTCGGTGAGTGGTTTCACGGTCGACGCCACAGTACGAGTTTTCATCGCAAATGCTGTTGACAGATCTCACATAGTATTCTACTTATTCTGGCTCCCTGATTGGTCTAAATTTAGTGTAGTGTAGTAACCACTAGAGGCGCTGTACTGTTTTACATACAAAATTTGTTTGATATATGATGTCGAGTTAGGAAAAATGATATAAGGGTACAGAACAGGGGAGGTCTTCGATTTCCTGATTGATCGACAGGTCTACCAGCGGTCACACATTTACCATAGCCCAGGGATCAAGTGTAAGAGTTTTAAATCTACGAACACAGGTTACAATGACCACAACCGCGTGTGTAACAACCTCGGATCATCATCATTATCATCATGATCATTATCATCATCATTCTATCTCAGTCCACTGCTGGGCATAGGCCTACAACATACAGCCATGGATGAAATCAAGTAATTAAGTGGCATGCTCTCAAACAAAAATACAAATAAAAACATACAGACGAATATAGAACCTCCTCCTTTTTAAGGCGCTGTGTGTTGCCGATTGCTCTTTTGGAAATGGAAAAAAATAATACTTCTGAAAAAGCCACGTCTTTAATTTTTATACATAAATTTCTTCAGGTTCGTTTCTACATTCTAGTTAAGCTGAAACCACAATAGCAGAATCTTTACTCGATACAAATATTTTTTGAAAATGACATGTTTTAAAATTTAAAAAATCGAAATATTTTGATAACTACTATGAAGAATTACTTGGAATTTATTTCAAAAGATACGTAACATGTTGATATAGTTTTCAGTATGACAGTTTTTTGATAGGGATTCAAATTTAATAAAAAAAAACTAATTTAACCAAATTCACAAAAAAGATGGAAGTTCTCAATTCCCATTATGTTTTTTAAATGTTTGTTTCCTGCGAACTCATTTATTAACTGATTTGGAACATTATGTTTTAGGCTTCCGTACCCAAAGAGTGCCGAAGGAAATCTATTACTGAGACTTTGCTGTCCGTCCGTCTGTCTGTCCGCATTTCACAGGGCTTTATCTCCTTAACCGTAATACATAGTTTATTTTCACGAAGTATGTATTCGGTACTATGGGGGATTTACCAACAAATACTAAAACTACGAAATAAAATTAAATATTAAAGGGAGTCCCCATTCAAGAAACGTTTCAGGCGTTTTGCTCAATCTTACAAACTATAATAGACTTGAAATTTGCTCATAGTGTGAATTTGCTCATATTAAAATGGTTGCTAATAACATCAAATTATAAAAAAAAACTAAATTAAATTAAAAATTAAAGGGACTCAAACAAAAACTTATTTTTCCGGCAAATTTTGTTCAATCGAAACCCTACGTGTGCGAGTCGCACTTGGCCAGTTTATTTTTTGAGATAGTATTTATGCTAATCGTATGGTCCCATTTTATCGAGATCTGATAAGTGGCTCCAGAGATATGGAGATAAACACCTCAAACTTGGTACTGACAATCTATGATTGTACAAAACGAAAAAACCGACTTCACATGCCGCGATAGTGAAAATATTCACTAGTCATAATCGAAATCATGTCATCGAGGTATCAAATTTGTCTATATTGTTTATCCTCATATCTCCGGAGATGAATATCAGATCTCGATAAAATTTTAATGGGACCAAACGGGAGGCATAATCTCTCAAACAAATAAAGGATTTTTCAAATCGGTTAAGATTTGACGGAGTTCTCAGATAACAAACATAAACAATTATTATTTTTTTAAATACAGTCGAATTGATAACCTTGTTTGTGAAGTCGGTTAAAAATTACTAGCGTGGCATTTAAAGTCAGTTTTATTCGTTTCGTAAACAATTTTAAATTATTGGGTTGTCGGTTGAAAAGTAGGTTAAAATCGCAAAATGTCGAAACGCCTACCTAAGTTAACAAATCAACACTAAGCAAGAAAACCTTAACTTACTCAATTAATTGATAAGAACCTAGACATACATCTTGAACAAAACCTTCTTACCGTGAGAATGTTAAACAATAGATCTTAAGGTATTGCTAATAATCCATCTAGGCATTAACTAAGTATTAAATTATCATTTTTGTATACGCTTGCGGAAAGGGCTACACGGCTTCCTAGAAAATCTTAGATAAGTGCAAGCAATTTTTTTATAAAAGTGCGTGTAATTGCAATTGCTGCAACATAAATACAAGTGCATTTTTTAAATTATCTGTTATTTTTTTTACTAATTATGGATAAAATTTAACTGCTCTTTTTGGTTGCCGCGATTAGTGTTTTTGAATACGCGACGATAAAATTAGTTCCTACAGAGAAATAATGTATTTGTATTAACAGGCTTTATTTAATTCTATGCATTATTTAATATCTCAAAATTGCAAAAAAATGGCGTGGTAAATAATAATAATATTATTATTGAGTCATTTTAGAATATAAATATAAAAATTGATATAACTCAATGAAGAAAATATTTATGTCGCAGTAAAATGTGGAGCGCGCAGTTTTGTGTCTGGATATTAATTTACATTTTGGAGAGTGAGTACCTTACACATATTAATGTTAGTCGTTTCTTTCAGTTTCTTGTGGCTTTTCAATAGCCCTATGGCTAAGGTGTCGGCCTGGCGATCGAGAGGTGGTGAGTTCGATCCCTACCCATTGCCCTAGTGACGTGAACCCACTTCAGACACAAGCATACTTAGTTTAGTTGGAGGGGTTCAAAATACTACTAGTAATGTGCAACCCATATTGCTGGTAAGCTTTTTATTTTAAAAAAACGATGTAGGTACTTAACCTTACAAATGTCTACAAATTTTACAAAATGTTTAAACAAGTTTTAAAAGGAAAGCGTGGCTCCAGCGACCCCGCCAGTACATTGAATATTCTGAATAGATTATCACGTTTAATTATCAATTAACACTTACGACTATGAAGGTTCGTTGGCGTAAAGGATAGATAGATTGACATTTTTTTTTTGGGTTCAGTACCCAAAAGGTAAAACGGGACCCTATTACTAAGACTCTGCTGTCCGTCTGTCTGTCTGTCTGTTTGTCCGTCTGTCACCAGGCTGTATCTCATGAACCGTTATAGTTAGACAGTTGAAATTTTCACAGATGATGTATTTCTGTTGCCGCTATAACAACAAATACTAAAACAGAATAAAGTAAAAAATAATAGAGGGTCCCCATACAAGAAACGTGTTTTTTCGGCATTTCTCGCCATCTATGAACGCTTAGTTAGGTAAACATCCCATAGATAGCGTTATATTGAAACTAACACCTTTGATAGACGTTAGATGGCGTTATAAGAAATAAAATGTATATTAATTATTATTTTTGCTGGCGAAAAATGATAGTGGTATTTTTTGCTCGATCTTATAAAATACTGTAGTGTGGTACGGAACCCTACGAGTGTGAGTCCGACTTGCACTTGGTCAGTTTATTTAATAAGCTTACTAGCAATGTGGGGTTGCACATTACTAGTAGTCGTGTTAACCCCTCCAACTAAGCTAAATATGCTTGTGTCTGGAGTGTGTTCACGTTAATAGTGCACTTATGGGTGGTTACTCACTAATGGGTGGGGATCGAACTCACGACCTCTCGATCGCCAGGCTGACACCTTATCCATTAGGCTATTGCCGCTTTTTCATCCTGAGCCTTCACACCGGAAGGTCACCGGCACAAATCTTAGCTAGAGCACCAATAATTTTTTCTATGTACATGCACGGGTGCTCGCCCACATGTGGTTCCTAATGAACGGAACATTGATCTTTGATTCTTTGATCATTGATTCTCCTGGCGGAACATTGATATAATGCTCCTGCATTATATCAATGTTCCGCCTGACTTACGACTAAAAAGTAGCTTACCACCACCAAGGAGCAAATCTGCCGCCATAACCTTACGGTGTTCCGGCAGCACACAGCTCTTGAGAGTCAGAGTATTCTAGGCCTAGCTTGTTCACCATCTTAGACCACATCATCGGTTACTACAAACGCTAGATCAGAGATAAAATGATTTATGATCGTTTACAAAACGGAAAAAAAAACGACTTCAAATGCCGCGCTATTCATTTTTAACCGACTCCAAAAAAAGGAGGAGGTTTCTCAATTTGACCGTATAATATATATTTTTTATGTGTGTTCGCGGATAACTTCGTCATTTACGAACCAATTTTGATTATTTTTTTGTTGTAAAATAGATATGTCAAGGGTAGTACCATAGTAATTTCAATGAGATCTGAGAAGTATCTCCAGAGATATGAAGATAAACACCTCAAACTTGGTACTGAAAATTAATAACGCGGCATTTTTAGTCGGTTCTTTAAGTTTTTTTAACGATCTTATCGATCTTACGTTGGAGGTGTTTCTCTATTTATGTTTGGAAATACTCGTCAGATTCTTTTATATTTTATATCCATATTGTAGTAGTAGGATTACTGCTAGTCCGCCTGGGGCGGTACCACCACATTAACAATTAATTCACCCGTGAAATAGAAATGTTTTTCGTTTGATCAAATTTAATGGCAATGTCCAATGAAGTGAACAGGGCATGTGACACTTAACATCATTGTTTTAAGGTGACAGGCGCAGTGCAGTGACATACTCGTAACTTTTGCATGCCGCTGTATCTTCAGTAGATAGACCTCGTCGTTTACCATCAGACGAGCGTCGTGCTTGTCCTGTTACCTTATATCATAAAAAAATAGTAAACTTTCCTGAAAAATATACCTACATGTGTAAATAACACGTTTTACTAGTTATTTATATCACATGTATATATCAACGCGGACTAAGCCGCGGGGTAAAGCTAGTTTGAATATAATATAATAATATATGTACAGGCACTCCAGCAGATCTGTTCATCATCACTCCGGAAGATGTCCCCGCAGGCTTCGCAGCTATCTACGGATTCTCCCCGAAACTGTACAAAGGTAAAATATAGCATTGAGTTAATTGAGTTTTATTATAAATCCATTAACATTAATGAAGTTATACTTATCTTGGCGCGTTTGGTTTGGAACAAGTATGAGTAAAAGTTGTACGATGTTTGCGCACACCAACAGCGCTGAAGTTAGCTGTCATAGATGTATATGTACTACGTACCAGATGACGCATCGTGAACTAGCTCTACGTTCAAATTGAAAGCAGTGCTGAATCTACATCTCGTTTAGTTTAGCCACAGAATAATGAATAGTATAAGTACAGAAATTGCACTCCCTGAGAGCAAAAAGGCGAGATTAAACCTAGTTACAACGTCGGTAACGTTCAAAATGCGCTTCACGCCTCGAGTGCGACCTTGAATTTGCGTCACAGTATCAACTGATAGTAACTATGAACCGCGTGTTGCGCACAGTGAAATGCACCGTAAGTCCGCACAGCGAGAGTCTGAATAACTCGGTCAACTCGCGGCCTCTCCAATAGGGTTGAATGTTATAAGATAACTTATTGAAGCCTTTAATTGGTAGCAGAATACTTTAAGGTAGAACAATGTAATGAGTATATTTAAAGTGCTACATTCATGTTTAATGTCGAGGTAGGATAAAAGTACTACAGTTATACTTTAATTAAGATAGTTTATGTGATAGTTTAATTAAGATAGTTAAAACTAAAACAACCGACTTCCATGCTGCGCGAGTCAGTTTCGGTTGCAAGTTTGAGACGTTTATCGTCATATCTCTGGAGACCCTCATATCAGATCTCGACGAAATTACAATGGTACTACCTCGGCAACGAACTCTACCGATAAAAAAAATCATTCAAATCGGTTCACAATTGACGGAGTAATCGCGTAACATACACACAAAGACGAATTAAGAACCTCCTTCTGTTTGGAAAGTCTGTAGAAAATAATGTTATACGTTCAATTGAAAATGAGTATGTAAAAACGTATAAGTATGTGTAAACGTATGCTACGCAATGCTTTGTAGCCCTTCGTTTAGACATACTGAATAATATATTTGTATGTTAATATCGTAAGCCAGGAATATAATAATGAGGTAGGTACAAGTAAGGCGCGCGGCCTATCGAGAGCGCGCGTGACACTTAACTGACTGAACATGGACCCGAGTGGGTGCGCGGAAGTACTTGTAGTTTCATAGCTACAGCGCGGAGTGCGACAGGCCTGGTTTAGCGTAAGTACTCCTCACGCCCGATCGCGCGCCGCTCGACACGTAAGTCAGTTTATGATGGGCGCCTCTGGTTTACATGTACCTCGATGTTAGCTGTTAACTGTCTAACAAAGAGTTGTGACATACGGGATGAAATCTTTAGCTATTTTTGTTTTGTTACGCCAAAGAAGTATAACTACATAGGTACACACACACACGTTTTTTTTGCAAAACGATATCTTTTTCACTTGAATGAAAGTAAGGTCCATATTTTCAAATACATCGGAATCGTATCGATATTCTGCAGCGTAGCGCAGAGCATTTTTAACTGACTTCACAAAAGAGGAGGAGGTTCTCAATTCGTCTGTATGTTTTTTTTTTGTATGTATGTTACGCGATTTCTCCATAAATTGTGAACGGATTCAAATGATTCTTTTTTTAATAGGTAGGATACGTTTCCGAGGTGGTCCCATTTTAATTTTATCGAGATCTGATTAGTATCTCCAGAAATATGGAGATAAATACCTCAAACATAGGAGAATGTACTGGTTTTAGTAGAAGAGTCCCAAGAAGATTATACACAATGGAGGTTGCTACTGCATATACTTTTGAAGACTAAAAAATATGACCTTGAATAATGTTTTTAAATCTCTCTTCTCGTTGATTTTGGATTTTGACAGATATTCTTACGGTAACTGTGAGCGAGATAGAAATAAAGGTGGGGATAATTATGTTTTTTTATTTATTTTTATATCTTATAGGCTAGCGTTTGACCACTATCTCACCTGGTGCTAAGTGATGATGTGGTCGAAGATAGAGAAGTGTACTAGAATGGGAACTGGGTCTCAAGGATAGCTGCCGGAACACATTAGATGTTTGGCGACAGATTTTCTAACTTGAGGGTGGTAGCTGGCCAGGCGGACACTAGATATGTCCTACCACCATGCGGGGGTTGTTGGTTTCTTAACGATGTTTTCCTTCACCGGAGGGCCACTGTGAGAAGCGCACATATATTTTTCGATGGAAAAATTCATTGGTGCACGGTGGTTTGAACTCGGTACCACGGCATCAAAGACGACCGTTCTCCCAATTACGCCACCGGGCCCTCAATAAAAAATTATATATTAATAATTATAATAAATAATTATATATAAATATAAATATTTTGTCTTCACAGGAATGTTCTACCGGGCAAAGTCTTGTTAGGGTGCAAACTTTTTTAAACATACCTAATATTTTTCGACATGACATGACGTTTGGCAAAGATGGTGGCCATTTCAGTCCCGCGACACTGCATTCAGAATTATGGGGAACAATATAGGGAAGTGCCACTTATAACGTAGTAGAGTGATTCAGTACTCTGTTGGCCATATGGCGGCAATTAATGTTAATAATCGTAAATAATACTTTTTAATATTCATTTTGGAATACAACTAGTCCGTGTTATAAAAGTATTTGGAATTATTGTAATAAAATAGACAATTAATTATCGTGTGTGTCAGATGCTTTAATTGCACAGGGCATTTTGGACATTGTCCTTTAATACCTTGATGACATCATTATTACTAGTGAATATTTTCACTTTAGCGCGGCATTTAAAGTCAATTTTTTTAGGGTTCTGAACCCAAAGGGTACCAAATGAACACTTTCTGAGACTTTGTTGTCCGTTCGTCCGTCCGTCCGTCCGTCCGTCCGTGTGTCTATATGTGCGCACTTTACAGATCTGTATCTTCTTAACCGTTATAGGTACATACTTGAAATTTTCAAAAAGTATATATCCGTCAGTGTATAACGGCCCAGACACGAAATTTTATAGATGCATGTAATTTAATTAAAATTTGTTTTGCACTAAAAAGGGTAAAATAAGTTATTTTTCAAAAAATATAAAACCGACTTCATAACCACAAACAGGCATTCAAAAGCGAAAAATAAATTACTTAAAATTATTATAAGCGCTACCCACTTATCTATTTGAAGTCGGTGCCAGCCAAGTCTATTGGATAGTAGATAGATACTATGTATGTAGTAGTAGTAAGTAGGTACATGTAGGTTAGTAAGTAGGTAGATACATGTAGGTATAATCTATCTACTAACAACAAATACTAAGAACAGAACAAAGTTAAAAATTAAAGAAAAGTTCAAAAAAAGTTTTTTACGATAGCGCCGCGCCATCTAGATGATCATTAAAGATGGCGCTATCGTCTTTACCTTAATCTGAATCTCGGAAGCGGCTGCAACGATTAAATAAAATTTAGTATACAGGGGATTTCAGGGGCGATAAATCGATCTAGCTAGGAATCATTTTCAGAAAATGTTGTTTTATTCGTGTTTTCAATAATCAACTTTATTGATAATCAACTTAAAATATTACTCTTCCCGAAATCTATTGGCGAGTAGAAGTAGCTTTAGTGTTACTGTGTGGGTAAAGCAGTTAGTGGCTCTCAATTAAAAAAAATAGTATTATTATTCGTCAATAGATGTCGGGAAGAGTCATATTTGTCTGTTTAAGTGGCAAAAAATACCGAGCAAAGCTCGGTCAATCAGATACATATTTAATAATATTAATTACTGCTATTACTATTATATCTATTCTACCTTTGTTTTAACGTTTAGTTAGTTGATGTTCGGTTCGGAACCCTCCGTGTGCGGGACAAAAGTCTGACTCGCACTTGGCCAGATTTATTAAACGATCTTAATTATCAGTACCAAGTTTGAGGTGATCCATATCTCCGGCATTACTGAATATATCTAGTTGAAATTTAAATGGGTGCACCTGGAAAATATACCTTATCAATCTAAAAAAAGAATTTTCCAAGTCAGCCCAGTCCAGGCGTCTTTGAGAAATCGGAGAACATACATAATAGAAAAGATTCCGACGAATTGAGAACCTTCTCCTTTTTTAAAGTCGACTAAAATACTGTGAATATGCGTAGCATTCTCTACTTAGTCTGTGTTGGGAACGGTATCGTGTGACGTGACAATAATGATTGTGCTAAACCGTGCTAAACTCAACGTTATTATTATTACAGGAAATGACCATCGGGTAGGCTTCGGATTTAGATTCGGGAACCACGCTGATCTTCAGATTTTATATGAGTTGGGACCCCAAATCGTCGCCAAGCCAGTGGCACCTTTGAGTAAGTTTTAATATTGTAATTATTTTTAAATGCTACACAGAAAAGCAGTTGATGACTATCTCAAGTGATGGTGATGAGGCGGGCTAATATGGAATCGTACTTTTCTGTAAATAGAAGAAAGCAATCAGACGAAACGTATGAAATTTTTGTTACTTTTTTTGTTGAGTCAGTTAAACTTGGTCCAATCCGTTTTTTCTTTATTTTTATGCTTTTTACATAGGGAAACGGGTACCAATTTAGTGATTTTTTATGGTAAAAGGTAACAGGACAAGCAGGACGCTCGCCTGATTGTAAGCGATGACGTCTACCTATTACAGATACAGCGGGATGCAAAATCCTGGCTATCCAGAATTTTGCATGTCATTGCACTGCGCCAGTTACCTTAAGACATAAAGATGTTACCTGATGACCTTGCCATTTCAACTGAAAAACATTCCTATTTCTCTGCTGAAAATTAATCGGCAAAATGGTGGTACCGCCCCTGGTGGACTAGCAGAAGTCCTAGCTGTCCTACCACTACAAAATTATAGGGCATATGAGACTTATCTAAGAGGAAATATTTGGTTTTTTATTTGTTTGTTTGCTACGATTTAACACAAAAACTAGTGAACCGATTTCAAAAATTCTTTCACTCATGGAAAGCTACATTATCAGCGAGTAACATAGCTTATATACTATCCCCGTATTTTTACGGGTAAGGGAACTACGCGGGTGAAAACGCGAGGCGCTGCTAGTTATCTATATGTCTAAAGGTAACGGGCGCAGTGCAGTGTATCTGTAATAGGTAGATGTTATCGCTTACCATCAGGCAAGCGTCGTGCTTGTCCTGTTACCTTATATTAAAAAAAACTCCATGTTGGGGGTGTGTTTTAAATGAAGTCAAACCAAAAAATAATTTTCAAATCGGTTAATATTTGACGGAGTTCTGAGGTAACAAACAATAAAAAACAGTCGAATTGAGAACCTCCTCCTTTTTTGTGAAGTCGGTTAATAAAAGATTAAGGGCTCGACATAAATGAAGCTGAAACTAAAGAAATGTTTTTCATCAAACCTATACGTGCGGTGTCTAGAGACAGGTCTTAAATAGATGAGTGGGTAGCGCTTATAATAATTATATTAATTTATTTTTCACTTTTGAGTACCTATTTGTGGTTTTAAAGTCGGTTTGATTTTTTTTTTTAAAGATAGACACTTCTAAAGTGAATGTGTGTGTCCCCCAACCCCCACTTATTTTTTAATTTAGATTTAGAAATTTGTATATATAATAAACAGAATATTATTTAACGTGTGTAAGTGCAGATTTTTAATATGCCCATATACTTAGGCTGAGTTGCACCATCTTACTTTAACTATAAAAAACGTCAAAAATCTGTCAAAATCCTTCTAAAAACACCGTTTAATAGTTATAGTTACGGTTAAAGTACGGTGGTGCAACTCAGCCTTAATAAATGCTTTGTCTTTTGCCTTTTTGCAGAAGTTCGTTCGGCGACGTATCGCGAGCGAACGTACCGTCGTCGTCGACCGATCCTAGAATTCCTGCTCCGCACCGGGCTTCTGAAGGAAGCTGAATATGAACTCAACTACAATGTTAATGAGTGTAATGAACCTAGGTAGATGTTAACCGACACTGTTAAAGGAGGAGGTATTAGATTCTTGTGAATATTGACTTAATATCTCTGGCATCCGTAGGTAATGTATTATTATTTATTTATTGGTATGTATTGTAATGTATGTACGAGTATTGTATTGATATAGAGTATGTTTTATATGTGTAGTATATTTGTTTGAGTTATTTATATTATTCTACCATTTAATGTTGTACTTATACTTATTATTGTACACCACCGTCTTATTCTTCTTGTATATCTGTCCATACAAAGGTTGTCTGGTAGAGATCGCTAATAGCGATACGACCGCCCATTGTAATACCACATAGACATAATTTTTTATTTTTGTAATAGATATGTACCTAATTGGTTTGCAATAAAGAGTTTTTGTATTGTATTTTTTATTGTACTAAATCAAAATAAAAAAATGTTTTTCGATCGTGAATCGAATCGAAGAACGTAGGAATTTTGCTATTTCCAATAGAAGTAATTAGTGATTTGGAGTAAAACCACAGAATACTTAATAGTAAAACACCTTATTGATTAGATTTTATAGCCAAATTACTCTACAGTTATAATTAGGTACCTAGGTTTACGTAGTAACTATTATATGCTATTATATAATCTGACCCTATAGGTACTTTACACAACTTCTGTAGGTACATTACTATATTGACTACTTAATTACCTTATTGATAAAAAATATGTAAAAGGTTATACTTAGCTCGTTTAAATCTTCTCATTTCTCATAAGTACTAATTTTAATATTATATGTATCCATCGTGGCATGGGAAATAGGTGCCTACATCAAGCAATAAAACAAAACAATAGTTTTACAATTTTATTTTTCATAAAAATGTCTTACGTCTAATTCTAACCTGTACAGAACTCCCGCCAAAATGGGCGCCATCTTCTTGTTATTATTTAAGGCTATGATTACATTTTAGGTTCATAGTGGACCTGCCGGATGTAATAAATAATAATAATACATACTATCCGGATAATATTACTAATAGTAACAGGATGAATGACCTATATGGCAGATTGCTCAAGATGCTATTTGAAGTATAGCTTTTTTGTCGCATGGTATTTGACCAGCATATCACGTGTTGGTAAAGCGCCCTGTAAACGATCAAATTTGCTTGACAAATTTGTTTGTCAAACTTTACGTTTTCATCAAACAACAGCGTAGACGATCAAACCATTTGTCAAACATTCCACAAACACAACATCAATCCAGATTTTCATCAAACGCGCCAAACACGTAGACTGTTTGACAAACGCGTCAAACACAGCTGCACACTATCAAATAATTTGACAAACACGTAAAATTTGACAAACAATTTGATCGTTTACAGGGCGCTTAAGAGACAGGTCTAGGATGGTAGCACGCTAGGCCTAGAATGGAAACTGGCTCTCGAAGACAGCTCTCGCAGTTTAATCCGAGGACTGTGGTCGAAACAGTCAATTGGATTAATGGCATTCTTTAAATCTTTTTGCATGCATGTCACATTACAGCCGGTGCTGGTTGTTGGATATGATGTATAACATGTTGGTCTAGCCTGTGGTTTGGCCAAGGCTTCGCGTATAAATTCGCTATATATTCCTAGAGGCGCTAGTGTAGCATGAGGTCCGTGAAATGTCAAATGTCTTTGTTAGTTTAGCTTATTTATGTAGCGCATTAGTGTCAGGTTTGAAATGTCTTTTACAAAAGCGCGAGCGAATGTGTAACAAAAGTATAAGTCCCTACAGAATCGCTATCAACATATATCATCTAAAATGTAGGCCGTTTTTTTCTGAACAAGATACAGTCCGGCAAGTATAACTTGGCGCGGCTGTGCGCCACTGTGCTTTTACTTTGTACTTTGATAACAGTTTCTCTTAAACCACTTTTAATTACTTTTGGCATTATTGAACTATTTTAATGGAGCAGATTTATGAACAATAATGTCGCGGTAATCTCTCAAACGTCAAACTCACAGTTTCAAGAGAGCGGAATTCGTTCCAAAAACCACCACCGCCAAGTTATACTTGTGGGGCTGTAATGTCATACACTTTTCCGGATTTGTATAGTCGGTATGGCTTATGCTACCGGGCCACACACAACGCGATAGAATTATTGCGATAAAACTTCGTCTTCGGCCTACGGCGATGTGCATGGCCACATTGCAAACAAAGAAATGTCGCTATAGTTTATCGCGGAGAAATGGACGAAGCTGTCGCTCTTTATTTTATGGCGCTAAACAATTACTTCTTGCATTTGTGCAATCAGAAAAATAAGAAAAAAGTAAAGAAAAGGCGGCAATTGATGATTACTATTTATTCAACAGCAGATTAACTCGCAAACAAATAAAGCAATACGCGGTTCGCTTCGCCTGAAGTGCCGAAGTATTCGCGAATACTCGGCTACACACATCGCGATAAAGCGAATGTTCGCGTTATCGCGATGTGTGTGGCCCTAGCATTAGAGAATGTAGGAGCCTACGCCTTTAGAGAATAGCTAACTATGAACCTAGTGTAATCCTTAGTAAGAACATTAATGTTTTTTTGGCTATGAAGCACTAAGTATGTGTGACTGTGATCCCATGTATTTAGATTTCAAGCCGGTTGTCAAGCAATAGCTAAGACGTCATCTCTACGTGCGAGTAGTGTACCTAACTTCGACGCTGTCGTGATTGCGCCTGCATTGATGATTCTCAAAATGAAAAATTCTAAAAATGCCTTATTCTCAAAATAACAAAATAAATTCAGTAAGGAAATTAAAAAACAACATTTTAAACTTGCTTCCTAACTGAATTTATTTTGCAATTACAAGAATTAGACATTTTTATAATTTGCCATTGTGAGACTTAGTTATTTCCAGAATTTTGCCATTCTGAGAATTAGACATTTTTAGACATTTTCATTCTGAGAATTTGGTATTTGTAGAATTTGCCATTATTTATTGTATGGAGAAGAAAGAAGAAAAAACCGGCGCCAAGCCAATGCAGTTCCATATATACCTAATAACGTGCCGCTCCCTGCGCCCGCTGATTTCGATACCGAGTACTTTAGCCAAACTGCTTTCTGAAAGCTCGAAACATGTCGATTGGTTACTGTTCGACTACGCACTATTTTGCTTCAAATCTAAAAACATGGATAATATTTATGATAGGTACATTAATAAATAAATTTATTAAAAATGTAAGCGTTTTACTTATTTTATCTTTACCGATTTCATAAGATGATTCCCTTATTTATATATTAGTATAATATTTAAATGGTTACAAAATTGAGTGGACGAATATTACACTATTTACAATTTACTAGCAAAAATATGACACATTTAGTAAATTGAGATTAACGCCATCTATGATATAAATACTAAACTTCACCGAAAGTTATACAAAGATTTTTCAAGTCAATGCAGACATAATTTTAAAGTAAAAAAAAATATTTTTAAAATTAGCGCCATAATACAAAAAAAATATTAGAAAGAAAATCTACTATAATAAATATTAAATAATGATTGATAGACCATTATTATTATTTTGCTCTGTATTCTGTATACTTACTTTATATAGCATTATTTCTCTAGCAATTCCACGATGACTTTACCAATTCGCAACTGCTACACCTACCTAATGAACGTTATTTTATTACCTTCTTATTATTAGATATAATTAAATTCAATAGTATAACGCAGCCGACATACACATTCGAGCTAAAGAGAGAGAAAAAATAAAAATAAAGAAGAAATAATTAAGATAGTTTAAAAACTAAAACAACCGACTTCAATGCCCCGCGCGTCAATTTCAGTAGCAAGTTTGAGACGTCTATCGTCATATCTCTGGAGATACTTATCAGATCTCATTGAAATTACAATGGCACCACCTCGGAAACGTACCCCACCGATTACAAAAAGAACCACTAGAATCGGTTCTCAATTGACGGAGTAATCTCGTAACATACACAAAAAAAAAGAAAAAAAAAAGACGAATTGAGAACCTCCTTCTTTTTGGGAAGTCGGTTAAAAAGAACCTTTCTTAGAGAAAGGTTTTATTTTTATCTATATGCATCACTGTTAAAAACCGAAATTACATGTTTTAAATGGCTGAATCAAAATGAAAAAGTCTGTAAACTTTACAGAAAATGATTCGGCCATTTATTAAAATTTTATAACATATTTATTATCACACATATTTATCTTTACAGTGCTGCAGTGTAAAGAAAAATATGTATAATTAATAAATGTTAGTAAAATATAAACGGGGTTCAAAAAAAGATTGCAAAAAATTTAAAAATCTATTCAAAATGACATCAATATATATATATATATATATAATCAAGAGTAGAGTAAAGATAAATAAGAGAAAAAAGCATCGAATTATTTCTGTTGTTTTGTCCGCTGAAGACGTAGATTAATTAGGAGGTTATTAAATTGTTAAAACAATTTAAAATAGAAACGGATGAATGGGGATCTCTGACTGACTATGTTTGAGCTATATCTAATCAAGAAATTGAGATAAAATAAATAATGAAAAGAAAGAAAAAAAAAAGGAAAGGTAAAGGCAACGATTTCAAAAAATCATAAAAGCAAACAAAAAATAAATATTTTCATAATTATATTGTAATATCATAATAACATTAGTCTTTTTCGTAAATGGCAATACAATTTTGAACATTAATTAATAAAAAAATTACAAAACATTACAAGATCGTGAAGGGTCGATGTCTTAGTGACATTTGTTTTGCCGCGCTTTTAATCTGTAAACTTTTTATCCGTGATTGGTCTCAGTAGTTGAACACATTCAACCAAAACTAAAATTAGTATTTAACTTAAAAATAGAGATTGGATATTCGGATGCACATTTACCTAAAGTTCAGGTAATGGTGAAAGCACTTTTTTTATCGAACAAATAACACGATTCCGTGATTAACAAAATGTAAGCGCGATGTCATAAATCCTATTGTCATTAATTTGACATAAATGACAGTTGCCCTGTGACAACTACTAATATGTTGTTGGTTGCTTTTCCCTACTTTTATTGACTGAGTTTAAACGTATAAGAATTAAGACGTTCTAAGAGGCCTCTTCCACAATTTCTTACCAATAATTTAGGTAAATATGCATCCAAGTATCCGATCTCTACTTATAAAGGTGTAGTGGCCGTATTATTTACAAAACATAAATTATTCTAACACATTCTACCATGCTTACGTTGTACGTTAACTACACATTAATATTAAAGTTGTGACGTTAACATATTCACTATTTAACATTACCGGTCTAAGTTAATTACAAATTTTAATACAATTAAAAATAACATATTGAAATGCGTTGACGTTATCAAAATTAGACCGAAACGGTCTTACAATGTGAGGGTTTGATTTAAATTTATTACATGTATTATATTATAAATATTAAATGTTAGAAAATATTTGCCTATGTATTAAGTAGTTTGTAATTGGCAGATGTACTACTTCTTATTAATTTTAAATTGGTTTTACGACACTATGTATTATTTTTGGTAATGTTTAGGTATTCCATTTCTGTTATTTGGGCTTAGGACCTAAATTTTAGCAAAAAAACATACTTTATTGAAAAGTATAACGTTTTCGACGTACTCAACTATACTGCAAAAATCAGAAAAATATACATTTATTTAACTTCAATATAAAACATTAAGTAAGCGGTGAAATTACAACATTTTATGTCAGAATTTTATTTTTTCAATCTACCATGTCAAGCCCTTGAAAATACAAAAATACATACAACAATAAAGCAACTTTTTCACAGATCCATGCATCGCGCTTACAAAAAATATAAACAATTTAAACATGCTTAGAATTAATTATTATTGTACAGTTATTAATAGTTATATACAGTTTGTGTTTTATTTAGAATGCTTTTAAAACGAAACTGGCAACAAAGTACTGATTGTCCAATTCAACAAACTTATTTTGGTTGATATTAAAGAATATTCATCTCAGCAACCGTCCTAGGTTAGTGGCCTAATGACTATTGGATTTGAACGAAATTAAATAAAAAATAGCTGATATTTTTGATATTAATTTAATTTTAAATTAATTTTGAGTTTGAGGACGTTAACGTTAACGTTAACTATACAACTTTGGACAAGCGCGTACTTTTGATATTATCGATGTTATATATCAACTGTAATTCACATACCTTTATTGGAATTTTCTCGTCCTAGGTTTCGAGCGAATTCATCGCTCATCCTCGGGAGCGAGGTCACGCGGTGAGATCGCGATGATTGTCGCGATCACACCGCATGACCTCACACCTCACACATGTGAACATCGATAATGTTACAAATTCATGGTAATTAATTTTAAAACAAAAACAATTTTGATATGTTTCTACTGTTACAAAGTTATATTATTAATTATGTATATAACGAATATACGATGATACAAATCGTTATAACTGCTTCGCAGAAGCATTGTAAGGTAGTCGTGTTTTAATATTAATGCTTGCGTTCAAAAATATGTTAAAATTAATTAATTTATATTAAAACTTAAGCCTTTCATTATTCATTGCAATTTTGGACGTATTGTTATTAATATTGTGTCACTAATAATATTATGCAGTGCATGACTTATGGTCGGTTTCTGAGGTCGGTTTATTGAGAGTTTATCTACTCAATTGTCCCGTTATTGAATATGGGATGTAAGGGAGCGGGATGTAAGGGAGCACAAATACGACCTCGGTGCTCCCAGCCAACCTCACCTGCCCGTGGTGCATCCTGCTGACCAACAGACGGGGCTCTGGCGACCGACAAATGGCGGTATAACCATTCATATCTATGGCGTAGCTAAATTCTACAGGCCGGTGACGGGCAGCAGCGTCACCGGTGCGAGAAGCTACGTCCTGCGATCGCCAACACGCCTGCCCAGCGTGGCGATTAGGGCATATCCCTCCCAAGGGATGCAAAAAATTATGGAAGGACACCTAAAGCCAAGGCCCCCAGTTCCCGGCCGCCCTGCTATTCCTGACCACGGCGGCGGTCACGGTAACGGCAAGGCAGGGGGTGCTAAGAATCCCCGGGCTACGGTAGGCCGCCAGAAAAAACTGACCCTCGCAACCTATAATGGACGCACGATTCGGCTGGACGATCATCTGGCGCAGCTGGAGGAGGAGCTGAAACACATAAGATGGCACATACTGGGGCTATGTGAAGTCCGAAGACAGGGAGAGGACACCATAACCTTAGAATCGGGCCATCTTATGTACTACAGAGAAGGAGATCAGCCATCCCAAGGCGGCGTCGGGTTTCTGGTCAACAAGGTTCTCAGTGACAACGTTGTAGAAATCTCCAGTGTGTCGACCAGGGTAGCGTACCTCATAATTAAGTTAACCAAGAGGTACAGCCTCAAGGTTATCCAGGTCTACGCACCGACCTCGACACACTTGGATGATGAGGTGGAGAGCATGTATGAAGATATCTCCAGAGCTTTACACACCACCTCCAAGGCTCACTACAACGTTGTCATGGGAGACTTTAACGCCAAAGTGGGAGTACAAACTTGCGGCGAATCGTCTATAGGACCACACGGATTTGGGAGTAGGAATCACAGGGGACAAATGCTCGTCAATTTCCTCGAGAGGGAGGGGCTTTTCTTGATGAACTCATTCTTCAAGAAACAGCCCCAAAGGAAATGGACGTGGCAAAGCCCCGACTTTGTGACTAAAAACGAGATTGACTTCATCATTACGGACAAACGGCGCATATTCAGAGACGTCTCAGTGATCACTAGGTTTAATACTGGAAGTGATCACCGACTGGTACGAGGCACTCTGGATATCGACTTTAAAGCCGAGAGATTCCGATTGATGAAGTCTACGCTCCGTCCGAACCTACTCCAAACCGTTGTTGGGTCCGAAACATTCCAATTAAAATTGGAAAATCGATTCGCTGCCTTGGAAACCACAGATGACGTAGACCAGAAACTCGAAGAAGTGGTGGAAATCCTCAGGGATGAAGGGACGAAGTTTTGCGAGAGCAAGCGTACGGGCAAAAAGTCCAAACTCTCGGCAGAAACACTTCGGCTAATGGAAGAGAGACGAACAGACCCTTTGTCAGCTTTGTCAACTAACCTGGTGCGCAACAAATCCATAAAGAAGCTGGTACGACGCGACCTCCGATCCTCTAACACGCTCTTGATTAAAGAATCAATTGAGCAGAATCGGGGGTCGAAAGTGTTCGTCCAGCCTCTGGGTAGAAGCCACCTCACAAAGCTGACAACGTCAACGGGGAACGTCGTCGCATCCAAGCCGGAGATTCTGTCGGAAGTTGAAGACTTCTACGGCAAGCTCTACGCATCGCATGCTTCAAGGCCCGAACCCGATACTGAGGATTCTAGAGCCACCTTAACCCGCCACTTCACAGAAGATCTGCCCGAAATTAGCCGAGACGAAATCGTGATGGCCCTTAAACAACTCAAAAATGGAAAAGCCCCAGGAGAAGACGGAATCACAACGGAGCTTTTAAAAGCCGGAGGAGCTCCAGCAGTTCAACAGCTTCAGCAGCTATTTAATTCCGTTCTTTTTACTGGGAGAACTCCACAGGCATGGAACAGAAGCATGGTGGTTTTGTTTTTCAAAAAAGGAGACAAAACCCTATTGAAAAACTATCGCCCAATTTCGCTTCTGAGCCATGTCTACAAGCTGTTTTCAAGGGTCATCACGAACCGTCTTGCGCGAAGACTCGACGAGTTTCAACCTCCGGAAC
Organism: Cabera pusaria; assembly: GCA_954871355.1. Lineage (NCBI taxonomy): Eukaryota > Metazoa > Arthropoda > Insecta > Lepidoptera > Geometridae > Cabera > Cabera pusaria. The sequence continues at coordinate 4,690,644 of OX940915.1, forward strand.
AGGCCGGGTTTCGAAGCGGTTACGGCACCATAGACCACATCCACACGTTGCGGCAAATTGTACAGAAGACCGAAGAGTACAATCGGCCCCTGTGCTTAGCATTTGTGGACTATGAGAAGGCCTTTGACTCAATCGAAACCTGGTCTGTTCTCGAGTCCTTGCAGCGTTGCCAAGTCGACTGGCGATATATCGAAGTGATGAGATGTCTATATAATGCCGCAACGATGACTGTACAAGTACAGAACCAGCGAACTAAACATGTCCACCTGCGTCGAGGAGTGAGACAGGGGGACGTCATATCCCCGAAACTGTTCACTAACGCCTTGGAGGATATGTTTAAGACGCTGGACTGGAAAGATCGTGGCATTAACATCAACGGCAGGTACATCTCTCACTTACGATTCGCAGATGACATCGTCATTATGGCAGAGACGCTGCAGGACCTACAAAGGATGTTGAATGGCCTAGCTGATTCTTCTCGTAGCATCGGTCTCCGGATGAATTTGGACAAAACCAAAGTCATGTACAACGAGCACGTTGTTCCGGAACCGATTGCCGTAGATGGAATCCCACTCGAAGTTGTCACTAAGTATGTTTACCTAGGGCAAACGCTCCAACTAGGCAAACATAACTTCGAGAAGGAAATCCAGAGAAGAATTCAGCTGGGCTGGGCAGCATTCGGAAAACTCCGTCGAGTCTTCTCGTCGCCGATACCACAGTGTCTAAAGACAAAAGTCTTTAACCAGTGCGTCCTACCTGTGATGACATACGGAGCCGAGACGTGGACACTCACAGTCCGACTGGTCCACCAGTTTAAAGTCGCTCAGCGAGCTATGGAGAGAGCTATGCTCGGTATTTCTCTGCGGGATCGAATCCGGAACGAAGTAATTCGCCAGAGAACTAAAGTTATCGACATAGCTCAACGGATTAGCAAGCTGAAGTGGCAGTGGGCTGGTCATATCTGCCGCAGGACTGATAACCGTTGGGGCAGACTTGTCCTAGAGTGGAGACCGCGAATCGGCAAACGTAGCGTAGGACGTCCTGTGACCAGGTGGAGCGACGACATACGCAAAGCGGTGGGCAGTGACTGGAAGAGAAGAGCCGAAGATCGGGCTCAGTGGCGCATCTTGGGAGAGGCCTATGTCCAGCAGTGGACTGATACAGGCTGATGATGATGATGATGATGACTCTCAATAAATGTACTCAGAAACCGGCCATTAAATAGGACAAATCATAACAACAATAAAATATTTAAAAAAATTAATAAACATTTCGGGAACATTTATTTATTAAGCTATTTGAAGATGCTTTTAAAGTCATATAAGCAAAAGAAAGATAAAATGAACGAATAAATGCCACTTTTATAAAAATGTATAGGCAATATTTTAGTGGGTCATATTATGGCCATGCATTATATTACCACAATAAAATTATAATTGAACAAATGTAAAACGTAATTATATCACATTTAAATAAAATTACTTTTACATGATTACCACAAAAAATAATTATAAATCACCTTAGAAGATGTTTTGTTATTTACTTTTAAAGTAAACCTGCATGGGAATTCTGTGGGACTGGGAATTCTAATCTAAATCGGATACATTCAAATTCAGAAGCGTCATTTTAAATTCTGTAATTAATTATGTATATCGATTTATTTTTAAAAGTGCGTAATCGGTGAACATTATTGGTTGCGGAAACCTATCCGAATAGAATCACTGTTATTTTCTATTTTCAAATAATTAAATATGTATTTCCGATCGGATCATTGTGAGATGTAAAGATTTGAGTAGAAGGAGAGGCAGTTTCCGAATCCGAATTATATTTGATAGTAAATAGCTTGCTTCCCTTGGTCAATAATTGTAAGGATTGAAACACATACCGATACCATCATATACAGTATTGGCACAGAAAAGATAATAGTCTTACGGACAGAACATGCACTCTCTGACAGCAAACATGCGAGATTAAACCTAGTTACAACGTCGATAACGTTCAAATACAACTGTCGTCGGTTGTATCGTCCACGATACGCGGTAGAAAAAAGACTGCGAGTGAATGACGCCAGGTATTGGCAGGTTAAAATATCCATTTCTGCGGTCCGCGAGTAATCCATAATTAGTAGGGCTCCTCCGAAATGATACATCCCAAAGTTCGGGCCTAATCAGACCGAACGAAACACGACCGAATTTGCCGATGTTGTCATACTACGAACAAAGTTCGAATATTTTTGACATAACATGACGATAAAGTCTTGTGAAATTATCGGTCAGGGTTTTTTCGTTTAGACTAGGGTTTATGATACTACAAATATCAAATACATTTCAGTCAGACTGAATGATAAGTTAAACCGACCGTCCGAAACGAATGTGATTTGTAGTAGGAACCGCCCTATAATTTCGGCCGATACCTCGGATTACGACTTTGGAGTAAGCCTCCTGAGGTCTGTGGGACAATTCGTAAAATCGCTTAACATAGGAAGCTAGCTTTTGAAAGTACCTTTGCAAAATCTATTAAACAAATTTTTATATTTACTATAAGTGAACTGCGAAATCAAACAATGGAATTAAAGCGAGAGGCACTCGCCATTTTGTAACGTGGTAATTTGACACTCGTATTTGATATCACATAAATAGATATATGTTTCAATATCCATTATGTAAAATTAATTATTCAATTGTTGTACAAACATATAATGAAATTGATTACCAATAGGCATAGGGCGCTGTAAATCTGTCGCCAAACATCTAATGTGTTCCGGCAGCTATCTGTGGAGCCAGTTCCCATTCTAGACCTGGCGTGTTATCAAAAAGAAACTACTACTCTTGTGAATTCTCAACAATTTTTGATGATATAGGAACGTAATATTTAAATCAAAATTTCAATTTCATTTATTTCAATTACTTCAATAAATATTTTTGAATAAATGAATATTAATAGACTACCTAGGCGTCTATTCGATTACATTCATATAAAATATCAGAAAGCGAGCTTTAATATAAAGATATATGTTTGTACAACAATAAAATAACACTTCAACAAACTGTAGCAAAATAACTGTTATTTTTAAATGTTATTTATGTAGCATGGCGCTATTTGTTATTAGCATAATTAGTGTTAGTTGTCATTATATTATCACATTTTTGTCTTTTATATTTTTAATTCTTGGAATAATTAGACAGAATTGCAAATCAAATTTTCAGAAATTCGAGCCAAACACTTTTTTATTTATAAATTTTGCTAAAGCAACATACAAATCTATGTCGTAATTTAAAAATACCGAAATAAATATACAGCGCGTTACTAATATTTTGAATAATGCGTTAATAAAAGGAGATTATGATGGTTTTTTTTTAATAGACTGTCATATCCAAAATATTATTCTATAGTCCCCCTTTTACATTGACAATAATTATTAAATACACGGACACAATAGCTAATATTAATAATTAACACATTTGACGTTAACACTTCACAATTATAACAATATTAGTTCTTTCACAGCGTTATTAATACGTTACTTTTAACGTTATAACGGTCGATGGCAATATTCACTGACAACGATATTCACGTTTCCATTTAATTAAAACAAGATATTCTAATTATGATTTTTTATGTATCCAATGCCACTATAACAGTCTTAATTGTATTACTTAATTACTGTTAAATTGTGTCGTTAATATTGATGTTGAGCTATTGAAACCGAACCTAATTTAACACTGCTATTCTTGTCTCACTCTCACTTAAAATAATGAAAATGAGACTTTTAATGAAAGTCATATTTGGTTTAGTTTACTCAGCACAACATCGGAAAGATTCTATTATAATTTAATGATAAAATAACATTGCTATTTTTATTGGCCATATCATTATCACATTGAACATACAACTGTTATTTTCACATTCCGCGAAACGTCAAAAATAACACCATAATTTTCATTTCCCGGTGTCACATCAAGAAAAACACTGTTACTTTTATTAGTCAGTACAGTAAGATTAAAACTTGTTATTTCCAACAACACTTAAATTTTCACCACACTGCTACTTTCACAAAGCGTCATTACATGAAAATTAATAATACTATTTTATTTTCACTAACCGTTACGACGTTTAAAATATAACACTGTTATTTTATCATCACAAACCCGTTCCCACTTGCAAAATAACACTGCATTTTATCATCAACCGTTATAACGTTATAATTTGACAATATAACGTGTGTTGAATCACAGCTAATACTAGCTATCCCGCGCAGGTTCCTTCGTATTGGGAAGGCTTTGCGGCTGACTGTACTGATTAACCACTTTATTCTGCATTAGGTTCAGAAGCAAATCTGAACATTGTTCTATGACCAGAAGCGGGGGATTATTCGTGTTTCCATCTGCAAAACAAAATTAACTTTGTTAAAATTACTTATTAATTATCTATATATTAACAACTAGAAGTGCCCCGCGGCTTCGCCCGCGTTAAAACTTCTTCAATTTAGTTAAGACTTATCTTTCGTAAAACCGTTACTTTCAAAAAACACATCAAAAAAGAATTATTCAAATCGGTCCACTCGTTTTCAAGTTATAGCGTGACTAATGGAAAATAGGGATTAATTTCCATAAAACCCAAAAAAAAACATATTGATTTTTAGACTTTGTTACCCCGTTTCAATCTCTTATGGATGGAATTTCGAAAAAGCCTGAATCATGTACATATTTACTTATTAATTTACAAAAGTACTTGTGTGAAGTTTCGATTAAAAAAGACTATCTAAATTTTGTTTCTCCATACAAATTTTGAACCCTCGTTCCATCCCTTTAAGGGATTAATTTTAGAAAATCCTTTCTTAGCGAATCATCATCATAATCAGCCTGTGTCAGTCCACTGCTGGACGTAGGCCTCTCCCAAGATACGCCACTGAGCCCGATCTTCGGCTCATTGGAAGGGATATGCTTTAATCGCCACGCTGGGCAAGCGGGTTGGCGATCGGATACCTACGTTATCGTAGCGTCGTCATCTTAGCGGATACCTACGTCATAATAAATATCAGGTGCCGAATTCCAGAACAATCCGTTAAGTGGTTTGAGCTGTGTTGATGGATCAATCAATCAGTCAGTTACTATTGCATTTTATATATACAGAAGAATAAGAATAGATAAGCGTTCTTTGATGAAATTGTGCTTATTTGGAATTAAATATAAGACAGCAATGAGATTTGTTTGTGTGTGTGTGTAGCGCGTGTGTGTGGGTGTAGCGCGTGCGTGTGTGTGCGTGTGTGTGAAAGCGTGAGTGTATGTGTGTGTGTGTGTGTGTGTGTGTGTGTGTGTGTGCGTGTGTGTGTGCGTGCGCGTGCGTGTGCGTGTGTGTGTGCATGCGCGTGCGTGTGTTTGTTCGTGTGTGTGTGTGCGTGTGTGTGTGTGTGTGTGTGTGTGTGTGTGTGTGTGTGTGTGCGTGCGTGTGTGTGTGCGTGTGTGCGTGCGTGTGTGTGTGCGTGTGTGTGTGAAAGCGTGAGTGTATGTGTTTGTGTGTGTGCACGTGTGTGCGCGTGTGTTTATGTGTGTGCACATGTGTGTAACCAGCTTACTCCCCTAGTCAAGCGTGCGTAAAGAAGTGTTCACTTAAGTGTAGTTTAATAAAGTGTTGTGTTTGTCCGGTGGGTGGTTAGTAAGGTACCTTTATCCGGCATGTTGTGTGACAAGTGTCGCCCGCTGTCTCCACGATAGTCTCCGTCAGTTGACGACATACTGCTCGGGTCACCATTGCGTGCTACGGCGCCGCGGAGCACTGTTAGAGTTTCTAACATTGCCGTTTCCAGACCTATTAATTAAAATAATTAAGTATCTATGTCAGAAAATCAGTGGCTATTTAAATGTATAAGCGACTTCACAAATAATTTATGATCGTACAAAACGAAAAGACCGACTTCACATGTCACGATAGTCAAAGTACTGGCTATTTATAATCATGTCATCAAGGTATACAAATTTGCGTATAGTGTTTATCTCCATATCTCCGGAGATAACAGTCCAGATCTCGATAAAATTTGAATGGGGCCAAACGGGAGGCATAATCTCTCAAACAAAAAAATAATTTTATGTTTTTATGTTTGTTACCTCAGAACTCCGTCATTTCTAAACCGATTTGGAAAATTCTTTTTCGTTCCAGATAATATGCTTCCAGTTTGATCCCATTGTAATCTTATCAAGATCCGATTAGTATCTCTAGAGATACTGAATATTCATTTTATTAAAGTAATACATCGCCTCAAACTTTTTAGTCCATCTATTGCATGTCGCGTCGCGGTCGGCCGGTCGCAGCGTCTACGTTAAATGTCTACAATGCGACAAAAAGGTTCGCTTTTACCGTGATTTCATAAAACCACACAATAATTTTTTTTCATTTTATTCATTCCGAAAACAATTGGAACCCTATTACTGAGACTCCGCTGGCCGTCGGTCTGTCTGTCTCCAGGCTGTATCTCATCAACCGTGATAGACGATAATTTTTTTTACATATGATGTATTTCTGTTGCCGCTATAACAACAAATACCAAAAACAGAACAAAGTTAAAAATTATAGGGGGTCTACGTCAAATGTCTACAATGCGAAAAAAAATTCACTTTTACCGTGGTTTCATAAAACCACACAATCTTTTTTTTTTTCATTTTATTCATTCCGAAAACAATTACAAAATTGTGTTGGAAATATGTTGTGTACTGTAAATGACTAGTGCGGCACGTTTGAAGTCGGATATTTTCGCTATCTAAACGAGTAACGTAAAACGATCATACATTTCATTCGAATAGCTACACATATAGATCAAAATGCGGTCTATAATTATTTTATTTTGTGTTGTTTAAAAAAAAACTCTTACTAGCAATATGAATTGCACATTACTTTTATTAATCTTGTTAACCCTCCAACTAAGCTAAATATACTTGTGTCTGGAGTGGGTTCACGTCAATAGTGCAATGGGTGGGGATCGAACTCACGACCTCTCGATTGCCAGGCCGACACCGTATCCATTGGGCTATTGCCTATAATGGAATCGCGCTTGCCAGGAAATGGAAATCAGCTGTGAGACGAGGCTCTGGGAAGCCAAGCCAGTCTCACAGCCTTACAATTCCATAAAAGCACGATTACACCTTAGACCGCATCTTCAATTACCAGCGGTCAAGTGCACGTTTTCCAGACTATTAATAAATAATGTATCATCGTACAAAACGAAAAAGCCGACTTCAAAATAGCCTTTCATAATTGCCTTTTTTGTAAAGTAGGTTAAAAACAGTCGAATTCAGAACCTCCTTATTTGTGAAGTCGGGTAAATACAAACAATCGAACAAAATAGTGTTACCGTTAATTTCAGCAGCGGAATTCGGATCCCTCTGCAACGTTGTGTAGAGCTGGACCACTTTTGATGCGGTTTTCGTCAACTGCTCAGTCAACGCTGAGCAAATTTGCGATGAAGACACTGTAAAACATTTTTTGAAATAAATTAATTAATTAAAATAAATGTTTAAATTCAATCAACACCAATATGATAAATACGAAAGTCAGTCGTACGTAGTCTAAGCAGAAATGTCTCATAATTATATTAATCATAGATAGTCAATAAAGCGGATCGCAGCACGCTAGGCCTAGAACGGGAACTGGCTCTCAAGGATAGCTGCCGGAACACATTACATGTTAGGCGACAGATTTTCTAACTTGAGGGTGGTAGCTGGCCAGGCGGACACTAGATAGTGCCCTACCATCATGCAGAGCGTTACGAGATTGATACAAATAATAATAAATAATAAAATATAATAAAATATTTATTCAGTAAACAACACAAATCAAGTACATATACCTATGTACATAATAATAAATATAATCACTAATATACAGTGTGCAGTTAAATATATCTTATAATAATGTTTAATAATAAATGTATATGATATGAGGGTGTACCCTCATATCATATACATTTATTCTGAACATTGTCAGCCGTTCTAGGTTGAACCTGTGTTACAGCTGACAATAACTTCCTACTGTGTGGTAACATTATCTAAGTATGTATTATTTTTGATAACTTTTGAAAACAAGCTTGCGCAGAACTTGTATCTCGCCAGCTTCCTAAGCTGAGATTTTCTTAGAGATGTTTTCCTTCACCGGAGGGCTAATGTGAAATTAACACTAAAATTTTAACCCTCTACCTCTGCCCTCCAAGCTAACCAGCCTTTCAATACACCACTGGGCCTTCAATAAAAATAGTTAAAAATCGTTAACAAAACGAAAGTAAACAACTTCAAAAGTTTCAGGTGTTTATCCCCATATCTCTGGATATACTTTTCAGATCTCGATGAAATTACAATGGAACCACCTTGAAAATGTACCAATTAAAAAAACAATCATTCGAATCGGTTCACAATTGACGGAGTAATCGCGTAATCCTTACCAATCATAAACGCGAAAGCTTGTATGTATGGATGTATGTTTGTTACTCTTTCACGCAAAAACTACTAAACCGACGTACACCTACCCACCTACCTACACCCTGGAATTACATATGGGGTACTTTTTACACCGATATTCCCACGGGAACGATGTCTACGCGGGTAAAACCGCGGGGCACAGCTAGTAATATATACAAAAAAACATACAGACATATTGAAAACCACTCCATTTTGGAAGTCAGTTGAATAAATATAGATATATAGATAAATAGATAGATGGATAAACTTTATTTGCACACCAAAAGAACAGAAACAATGTGAAACAAAATATACTCTAAGCTTATAGACTCACTGTTAACGTCTGGCTGAGAGTCGGGCTTCGCCCTCTGCCTAGTGTTGGAGGTCAATCGTGCGGTCACCTCGCGAGCCTTCGCTGACAGGTCCCGCTCGCTGCCACTGCGACCTAACACATAATTATACACTTTATTAGGGTAGGTTCAGACCGCGATGCGACGGCGGTGCGCACTTATTAAGAGATTGATACAAAAAATAACTTATTTACTACACAAAAAGAGACACCATTTCATCGAGTTAGTTCGGCGGCTTCTGGCTGCGCCGCGCGGCGTGAAGCCGAGATATAGACAATTGAACTTTATTAACTACACAATAAGATTTTTTGCATTTAGATAATTAGGTAGTGTCGCGCGTTTTACATCGCCGCGCGGCGTCCGACCGCGGCGCGACGCGACGAGACGTGAGGATGTTTCTGGTTTCGCGCCGCGAAGCGAGAAGCCGCGAGACGCGCGGCGTGGCCGATTTATATCAATGAAATATGTCTTATTGTGTAGTCAATAAAGTTCAATTTTTTATCACTTGGCTTCAAGCGGCGCCGCGCGATGCAGCGCGATGCAGCCTGAAGCCACCGACCGAACTAACTCAATGAAATGTGTATCATTATGTGTAGTAAATAAAATTCTTTTTTGTATCACTCTCTTAATAAGTTCGCGCCGCGTCGCGTCGCGTCGCGTCGCGGTCTGAACTGACCTTAGGGACAGATTCAATGGTTCCTGGTAAAGTGTCAGACAAGTAACTAAGAGATAACGCCACTGCAAAGGTCTAGTTTTGGCGGAACGTGAGAAAGTGTGTGTGCTCTCTTTGTATTTTTACCTAAAACTTGTGTTTTTTCGCGAGTTAATATGTAATAAATGTGGATTATTAACCATTATGTGGCGATGTATGTGTAGGGAAACAGCACAATGTTGATAAACATACAGTTTGCATTTTTCCACCAAAATTCCACTGAAAATCAGTAAACTCCACATTTTTAATGAGGGTATCACAGAAACTAAACTTTGACTTCAACTTGACCTGAAATATGACTTTGACTCGACATTACGACTTACATTTACATAAACTTGAAAAATGTTAATACTTCGACACTGGCTTAATACACTGATAGTGTGGAGCCATGTGGAAACTAAAAAATGGCCGGTCTTCTACGCATAAAACGACACTTACGGTCGGTTTCTGAGGTCCATTTTGATGAGAGTTTATCTACTAAATTGTACCGCTATGGAATAGATAAACTCTCAATAAATGTACTCAGAAACCGGCCATTAGTGCTGTTGACATGGGATGAAGCATATTATTAAAACAGCGTCTGATTAAACAAATCAAACGCTAAAAATAAATCAATCAAATCAAATAGTAATCTATTCGCTTCACAACAAGGTAATACAAGGAACGTATCTAAAGAAATAGTTCAATTTATTCTACCCGTTCAAGTGTGCAAATATTTCTTTTCTTTTTAACCGACTTCAAAAAAAGGAGGAGGTTTCTCAATTCGACCGTATATATATATATATATATATATTTTTTTTTTTTTTTTTTTATGTTTGTTCGCGGATAACTTCGTCGTTAATGAACCGATTTCGATTATTCTTTTTTTGTTCGAAAGGAGATATCCCAAGTGTGGTACCATGGTAATTTTATCGAGGTATGATAAGTATCTCCAGAGATATTGAGATAAACATCTCAAAATTGGTACTGAAAATGAATAGCGCGGCATTGAAGTCGGTTGTTTTTTAGTTTTTAAACGATATTATGTTCTTTAAATCTTTCTTCTCAATGCTAGAGGAACGTTCTTTACCGTCCTAAAATGAAGAAAGCTTAAACATTTAAACGGCAACGCATGCGTGACACCCCTAGTGTTGCAAGTGTTCATAGGCCACTTGCCTTCAGTGCGGTGACCACTTGCCATCAGGTGGGCCGTTTGCTTGTTTGCTACCTATATCATAATAATTAAGATAGTTTAAAAACTAAAACAACCGACTTCTATGCCCCGCGAGTCAATTTCAGTGATAAGTTTGAGACGTTTATCGTCATATCTCTGGAGATACTTATCAGATCTCGATGAAATTACAATGGGACCACCTCGGAAGCGTACGCGTAATAGCGTAACATACACACAAATACAAACAAAAAAATACAGACGAATTGAGAACCTCCTTCTTTTTTGAAGTCGGTTGAAAAAAATAGACTTAAACGCTATGTGTCCTACTTACCAGTCCTCCTCATATCGATGGAGGCTGCTCTAGGCCTCCCCTCCCCTCCCTCGGCCTCCGAACTGGATTCTTCTTGCCCCCCAGTAGACAGAGACACTGTGACGTGAGGTTAGTTCAGTTAATGTGCACTTGTGCTATACTATACTACGGGATTGCAGGTAGCTTGGAATAGAGTTGCCAGGCTTCAATGGGGGCTACCATTTTTCGCTTACTAGGTGGCGCCGCTGAATAAAATGGTCAATGGTCCAGATGACAGCGGTCAAGTTGTAAATTGTACAATGAATGTCAAATGTCGTGTTATGTCAATGTCAATAAAAAAAAAAGTCAATGCCAATTGTCACGTTTTGTTATGTCAATGTCAATTTGGTATAAATCTCGAAATGACAATGAAATTTGACATTTCGCGGACCTCGTAGCACACTAGCGCCTCTAGCGAAAATTTGCACGGATAGCTCCCATTGTAAAAGTTGGTAGAGTTGCCAGGCATTGAAATGAATAGAGGTATATTTGGTGTTACATTTAGTTTGCATAAGTAGTAGGTCTAACTTTTAGCAGGGCAGGTCGAGAACTGCCTTGGTTCTCCCCAATAAGACCTACTATGAGGATTGTAGCTGATGCTGATGCTAATCATGATGATGATGCTGATGATAATAATGTAGCTAGCTGATGACCTGACCTTCCTCATACTTTTAACATCTATTTGGAAAGATCTCCAAAAATTGCCTAGAATATCATAAATGGTGGATAAGATATTAATATGCATACATTAGCGAAAAAAAAGGAAACAGAATTAAATACTTTAACAGCGTGAATATGTATATTATTTCGTGAGAGGCAGTGCGTTTTACTCTAAAGCAGTCTTTACATTGACTGTTTTTATTTTGAAAAGGTGGAAAGCAATGTTACTTTTAATTTTGGGGACGTTTCTCCGATAAAAAGCACTGATTTGACATTCAATGAGCCGTTTTCAGTTCGAATAAATTATCTAGAGTTCTCCCCATCATATTTTGCAGTCCTTAATCCGCTCACTGCTGTGTATAGAATCTCTTTGAACGGACTGACATTGACATAACCTGAATGTTGACATTTAATTACAAAATTGTACAGCTTGACAGCTGTATTCTGGACCATTCCGCTCAGTGAGCCAAAATACCGCAAGTAGGTAGGTAGCCCCAATTCTATCAATCAATGGGGCTAATAATAATTGGCAAAATAAAAATAATAATAATAATATGGGGCATTAATAAAGAATGTAAAGTAAACAAGCGGTTTAAAAGATTAAGTGAGTATGATATTGACATAACACTGCGTTCATATTGTAAGCCATCAGTCTCCGCAGTATTTACATATATTTTTTGAGAAAACATCTCATTAATACGAACATTTAACATAGAGCTCTCAACTCACCAGCGCTGTACGCGTGCGCGGGTCCTCGCCGCCTGGTCGCATTTGACGCCATCTTGTTCATAGAACTGATGGTCGGTCTCATCAGACCTTGACCTCTGTTCTGTTGCTGACGAGGCGGCTGACCGTCCGATTCTGAGTCACTCTGTAAAGGAACAATGTAGAAATTATTAAAACTCTAAAAATCTTGTTAATATGACATGGTAAGCTATATTAGTATATTAGGATACGTGTGACTTAAGTAGTCTATTATTGCACGGCGTGAAGTTACCTCGTGCAATAATAGACAACTTAAGTCACGAGTATCGTATATTATTTTATAGCTGTCAGTGTGACATAAACCCTCACTTTACGCTTGCTAGTTGCTACGCTTTTTCGTAAAATAGAAGATTGCTGCACGGCGTGAAGTTGGCACCCGAGCACAGCGAGGGTGCTAAACGTCGTGCAATAATCGAGTATTTATGTCACGGAAAAGCGTGCGTAAAGTGTGGGTTTAGGTCACACTGTGCTATAAAATAAAATGTCGCGCGGCCTATGAAGAAAGTTTTATTCAAACGACATATGTATGACTAGCGTTTGACCACTATCTCGCCTGGTGGAAAACGATGATGTGATCGAAGATGGGGAACATGCTACGCCTAAAATGGTCCGACTATTAAAGGTATGTGTGCTGTCAATAAAAAAAATATCAATAATCAAAATTATAATTTAATATCGTTTAAAATACTAAAAGAAACGACTTCAAACGCTGCGCTAGTCATTTTCAGTACTAAGTTTGAGGTGTTTATCTTCATATCTCTGGAGATCCTGTACATATCTCGATGAAATTTAAACAGGACCATCTGTGACCTGTAACCATACCCTTTCAAATAAAAAATAGTAGCAGTAATCGGTGAACATACATAAAAAAAATTCAGTCAAACCACCTCCTTTTTTAAAGTTGGTTAAAAATGAAGCTTCCTAATCCGAATAGGTTTTCCAAACATTGAGAATCAGAGGGCTGGAGTAGTGACATTTTAGGACTACAAAATATTCTTGAGGGCCCGGTGGCGTAATCAGGAGAACGGTTGCCTTTGATGCCAGAGGTACCGAGTTCAAACCGCCGTGCACCAACGGATTTTTCTATAGAAACATTTATGTGCGCTTCTGACATGGGCCTCCGGTGAAGGAAAAACATTGTTAAGAAACCTACAACCCCTGAATGGTGGTAGGACACTGTTTAGTGTCCGCCTGGCCACCCTCAAGTTAGAAAATCTTGTAGGGTGTGACTACACGTTTAGGTGATAAACATGTAATACGAAAGAATGTGACATTTCAATGTAGCACGTACTATGTGATAATGTTTAGTATATAAGATAAGTATCTTTAAGTATTTGGGTTAATCAATATAGAGCTATCATTATGTAAAGAGTATACGTTGTTTCTCTTACCCTGGTCCCCCAGTAGTAGACCACACTACAATCTGTCGCCAAACATCCTTGAGAGCCAGTTCCCATTCCAGGCCTAGCGTGCTTACAATCTTACCGCATCATCACTTACCAACAGGTGCGATAGTGGTCAAACGCTAGCTTATAAGATATAATCAAATATATATATTCACCTGATTCAAAACGCCAACACTTGAACTTCTCGTCATATTACTCTTGTTGGAATACCGCGGTGCTGGCCTCACGAATCCGCTCGGAGATTTGTTGGTACCATTCTGTGGGGCGGGCTTTGGTGGCACTGCAATCGATTCATTATTCAGTACTGTGTTCACAGTGTATCGGTGTTAGAAACTTCCATTACAACATAGCATACCAAGCCTTGGCTTACAGTAAAAAGATTGTATACTTTTTCAGGCAACGAGGGGATGTAAGGGAGGACAAATACCACCTCAGTGCTCCCAGCCAACCTCACCTGCCCGTGGTGCATCCTGCTGACCAACAAACGAGGCTCTGGTGACCGACAAATGGCGGTATAACAATTTCAAATTATAGCGTAGCTTAATACTACAGGCCGGTGACGCGAGGAGCTACGTCCTGCGATTGCCAACCCGCCTACCCAGCGTGGCGATTAGGGCATACCTCTCCCAATGAGCCGAAGATCGGGCTCAGTAGCGTATTTTGGCAGAGGCCTACGTTCAACAGTGGACTGACACTGGCTAATTATGATGATGATAGGCATCCGTCAGTCCGCCGACAACGCTCACGCTCCCCGTCCCCCGCCTCACCGCGCCCCTCTCCTGCCTTGCCTTGCCTTCCTATTCCTAACACCAGATACACATCAGGCGATTTTTCTTGTTCAACTTTCTAGGGATGTACATTTCTTTCGATTCCAAGTACTTTTAGTATCGATACTGAGTAGGTACAGGTTAACAATACTCTCTCGTTACTCAATGATTTGTCGAACGGGCGAACATTTAGGCTGGCATTATAGAGCGATAATAAGGTTTAGAATTAAGCTGTTACATTGACTAATCAAGCGCGATTTAATTGATAGAAAAGTATCGAATGAGTATTTGTAGTAACTCGTATCGTACATCCTTAGGAACTTGAACAACAAAAATTGTCTGGTCTGTACATTGTATAAGGCGCGGTGAAGCGGTTACGGTCAAACTATAGTACAGACATAGCCAGGGTAGGGCCGGTAAAAAAAAATTGCCCGTTGTGGCTTGAATATGGGGGCCTTCAAATCGCGTAATAAGGTAACTTCTGGGTAAGCACGCTCCACCACCGATCGCATCATCACTTAACATCAGGTGAGATAGTGGTCAAGTGCTGCCCAGTACGGTGTAAAACAAATATAACAACAACAACAACAACAAGCTCGGCGCCGACGCCCGGTGAAATTGATTGAAAGTTGACATTGATTTTTCTCGCCTTTTTTTTGTGTCAGACATGGTATATTATGTTGGCAAACTTATTTTAAATCAGTTTTTCAAGCAAGGTACTGTGTACAACCTTTTGCTTAATATTTTGATGCATTAGATTATATTGTACGGTTATAATTTAACATGCAGCAGCAAGCATATAAATATAAGTATAGTCCCCGTCACGAGAAGCTATAAATTATATAAACAAGTGTTCAGGAGTTCACAACATTTGGACCAACAAAAAAAATGAATTTGTGAAAATAAAATTAACGCAACAATTAACGTAACAACAATAAAAAAGTGATAACGAAACAATAACAAAATTAACAATAACAATCAGATCCGCGATATATGCAAAGCAATGAAACAAACTCGTACGCATTCGGAACTCGAATGACGCGTTTATTTCAAAATGGCGTCCCGATAGCTTACAATCCTGCGTCCGGTACCAAGAAACACAAACGATAGCGCTTTGCGTCGTTAAAATATGATCCGACTAAATTAAATAGGTTGTTACTTTCATATAACCCGTCTATATTTCATGTCGATTGAATATGGTCAATTTATTATTATCTCGCAGTATAAAATGTTTACTTAGTAAAAGATGTTTGTTTACATAATTTATAGCTTCTCGTGACGGGGACTTTATGTACAAATACATATAGATAATACGTGTTATAAATAACAAATTACTAATACTAATTTATTACTAATACTAATAATTTACTAAAAAAAATTAGCAACATGTGAACAAAACCTAAAAGTAATTAAGCTTTCTACGACAAATATACTCACAAGAATAATAATATGTTTATTATACTTGTGAATTATTTTATACAAGTAATAATATCGTTTAAAAAACTAAAAAGAAACCGACTTCAATGCCGCGCTATTAATTTTCAGTACCAATTTTGAGGTGTTTATCTCCATATCTCTGGAGATACTTATCAGACCTCGATAAAATTAACATGGTACCACACTTGTGATATATCCTTTTCAACAAAAAAAGAATAATCAAAAACAACGAAGTTATTCGTGAAAAAACATTTAAAAAAAAAAACATATATACGGTCGAATTGAGAACCTTCTCATTTTTTGAAGTCGGTTGAAAATAAGAAGATCGACCTCAGTGGCGTGCCATATGAGAGGAGAGGTCTATGTCCAGCAGTGGACAAATATTGGCTGTTAATGATTATGATGATGAATAAAAATAAATAATTGATCTTTATTATGCTAGTATAATTTTTATCAAATTTTCAAAACTTATATTGGTAACGCATGAATGGGTAAAATATAAAATTTGATAAAGTAAAACTTCACTTATACATCTACAACAACATCCAACAGAGGCTGTCTGGAAGAGATCACTTCGAGTCGATAAGGTCGACCATTGTATTATTTACGTTTAGAGAGGAGAGTTACTTAATATCCGTTTCTTTTTCTACTATTTTAGAATACAGTAGTGTTTTTAACCGACTTCACAAAACATGAGGAGGTTCTCAATTCGAGTTTTAAAAAAAAATTGTTACCTCAGAACTCCAACCGTCAAAACTTAAACGATTTGAAAATACTAATAAAATATTTTTTGTTTGAGAGATTATGCTTTGGTCCTAATTATTTTTTTGATCATCTGAAAATCATCTCCGGAGATATGTGATATATATCCGCATCTATGGAGATAAACAATATAAAAAAATGTGTATACCTTGATGACAGATACCGGTACATTGACTACCGCGGCATGTGAAGTCGGTTTTTTCGTTTTGTACGATCATAAATTATAATCTATACTATTTACATCTATGTAATGCAATTCATAACTACCATATATTAAATTCTACAACAACCACAAAATATAGCATTACAACCACCACCGTAAATCCTTGTACCTTAATTAAAAGAACCACCACCACAGTTACCCACTAGAACTCTGACTTCTGACATTATAATACTGAAATTCAACATTTAAAACCACCCCCGACTGATCAAGTATAATTCAGTTCATTGAGACCATTCCAATGAGCCCAAACACAACATCTCTGCTGTAAGTTGGTGAGGAGTTGAGTATCCTGCAGATTCCAGGAGATGTCCCAGCATCAGATCAATGCTAACATGTTCTTATATGTTCATTTTGTTCTTCTACAATATCATTTATATTTTGAATTTTTGTATTCAGATATGGTTTTGCATATCATATTAAATATCAGTAAGTGCCTACATAATATTATAGGCTAGTGTGTGACCACTATCTCATCTGTTGGTAAGTGATGCTAGGCCTAGAATGGGAACTGGTAAGATATAGTTATAATAGTTGTGAGATTTGTAAAAACACGATTTATCCAATATAAAATCGGTCACCCAGGTACCTTAGTGTGGTTCAACAGTGACGCCTTCACCACTTCACCAGTGCGGTTGGAAAACGTCGCGGGCCACGAGCTTTGCGTCTCTAGGTTGTCGTTCGTTACATAGTCGCGCGGATAGCCCGCGCTGAAGGAAATTTTATTTTATTTATTTATTGACCATCAACACGATGTACATCAGATAGAGTAAATTAATATAAGCGCAGTATGGCTCAGTGGTCAATGCCATCGCAATTATAGATGCAGACTGCATGCGTAGTCGTACAAACAAGTAAAAGCTATGCGATAATAAAAAATTTAAGATACAAATACAAAATTAATAAAAAAATAGAATTGTTTAAAATTAAAAATTGATAAATTCATGTTGTAATTAAATTTAAAAAAAATTAAGAAAAAGAAATTCCCCCGCGCTCTCTCATCACAACTGTGACAAATAGAGACGCAAAGCTCGTGGCCCGCGACGCTTACCAACCGCGCTGGTGGAAGCGTCACTGTAAAATCACACTAATTAGTTAATAGTCTAACTGAGTAATATTGTAACAATATGTATTATATCATCGAAGTCAGAAGTCAGAGCATATGTCCCACTTAAAGGACCCACCTTGCGGCGAGCGAGGCGCCGGCATCGGTTTGGCGAGGTCGGAGAGTGAGATAGCACGACGCATGCCGGTCTCTTCTTCACGGTCGGAGGCGGATTGGTGGCGGTTCACTGCGGTATTGTAATTCAACATTGTTTTACCATGCGGGTAAGACGGCGATCTGAATTTTCGTTACCTACTGGATTTTCTATAGTTATGGTAGGGGCAGCAAGGCTAATTTAGTACAATGACCTATTACAAAAACTCATGTTAATTTTAAACTATTGTGATTTGTATTTCTTTTATCCGCGCACATTCTTCTTTCACACTTACCGCAAAGGAATGGAATGCCCTGCCTGAGTGTGTTTCCGATTAGATACAAATTTAGGGGTTGAAGACCCCTTAATTTAGTCGCGAGTGTATAAGGATTATTTTGGTAAGCGCGCTGCATTATCGACCGCATCATCACTTAAGATCAGGTGAGATCGTGGACAAGCGCTACCTATTTCTGCATAAAAAAAACGCTATTGCTATCACGCTCACACAATACCTACAAAAATGTACTTTATTTATAAAGGCTACGTGCGTGTTTCTTGGATATCGCTATAGTGCGGAAGCGATTTTAAGAAATGTGGGCGCAACAAATTATGAATGTAAATTATGAATTGTACTTAATTCATCATGCTCCGCGATGTATGACAGTATTTTTTGTATATATATTTTTTGTATTATAAATAATTAAACTTTTCATTTAGGGTTTCTTTCAACGTAATCCAACAATAAAATTTGAGATTAGTGTTATTATCTTAGTGGATTTTAACCCAGACCGCCGTCATAATGCAAAAGCTAAAATTCTAAAATACATAAACAGTAATGAACATTTTTAAATGCATAAATAGATGAAAAACATGCTGCGAAAATAAATCATTGAAAACATGCAGTATTTGGATTATATCTGAAAAAAAAATATCGAAAAAGCTTTTTTTAACATGATGTGTTGTGAAGATTTTAGCCGGTGCAAATGATCACACTTTATTTAAAAAAGAGCTGTTTTTAGCTTTCGATCAAATTACAGCTATGTCAATAGATTGACGAAATAGGTAAGAAGACGAACTTTGAAAAAATTCTTTATAATGTTCGGAAAAATATATTTATTACATTTAATGTCATATTTTTGGTAATAATAAAGACGATAAAAATCGATAGCATTTAATCGAGCACTATATACAGCCTAAATTATCTTGATTAAATAAAAGAGAGATACAGAATGTCTCCCTCATACGTAACCCTAAAAACCCTCTTCACAATACATCACAAGATTTATTCGAATAAAATGAACAAAATGTCATCAAAAGCGCAACTGAATTGGACCAAAACAATTGCTAATTTAATAGTAACATCTAATTTTTTTCAACATGCAACCCGACCTTGGTTTGGCGTGAATTTTGATGGCAACATCGGCGTTATAGGTACCCTCTTTGCTAAAGAACCTCTTATGACACCCCCGGAAGACAACGCTGGTCTTATTTTCCCAGCGGTGGGAAAGAATCGACTTTCCATACACAATCTCGGTGTAGGGATTCGAATCAATTTTCGAAACGGTGTTTTTGGACGATTGAACCCGTAGAACGATAACCTTTTTGGAGAATTAGTGCAACTCGATGATGTGGTAGAAGATTCGTAATTCTCACTGTCTAAATGTACGTCTGTTTTAGGTATAACCATTTCATTGTAGACTCTTTGCTTCAGACTTTTAGGAGCATTTTCACGTGGCACAGTATTGTTTAGCACGACTTGATCATTACCCGATTCATTGGTAGCCTCTACGTCCACTGTAACTAGGCCTCCGATTTGTTCCGAATCTAGTATGTCAGGAAGGCTCAAGTTACGTTTGATTTCTTTAGTTTCAGTGTTATCCGTATCTGTATCTACCTCTTCTAAAGTAAGAGATGCGAAGTTGGGTGTAGTGTTTTGTTTCGTAGCTAATTTCTCAAACTTTCTCGATAATACTTTAACAACACCCTTTCCATCGTTAATGTTAGCTTTCAATGGTCTCATGCGCCATTCTTTAAAAATCTTTTCCTGCAAGATTTTTCTCTCTTCCATTTCAACTAATTTGTTAATGATTTCAAGCTTTCTCTCAATGTACTTGTATTTCTTCATTTCTTCGCTATTATCAGGCGCTATGTTTTCTTTAGCTTCTATGTTCTGACGGCTGTGACAAGGTAAGTTAGAGTCTTGGTCATGTTTTGCTATTTTAAGGTTAATCTGATCTTTTATAGTCTTTCCAAATGAATATTTGTTCTCCTGTTCAGCGTAGTAATCTAGAGAATCTTTAGCGAAGTCATTGTTGTCTATGACATCTAGAGAATCCATGCTGACTTGTTTCATCCTTTCCATCTTTTGTAATGCGTAAACTTCCAGACTATCCATCTGCATTTCCGATTTGTTTTCGTTGACATCTTTCTCTTTAACAAAAATATCGAAACTCTTTTCTGCAGCGTCAGAATCTATGTTAGAATTAGAATCTTCATGTTTTTTGTTACTCATATAATTTCTGTTTTGTAAGCCGTCTAATTTAGCTTTGTATTGTGATGATATAGACGAACTGAGAGCTGACTTGTCTAGTCCAGCTTTGAGTCTGTTATTTATTTTTACTGAAGACGTTCGCTTTATAGGTTTAGGTGGTTTATGTGGCACAAACTCCATAGTAATTTTAGTATTATTATTTTTCGGTCCTGATCCTCTTTCAAGACTCTTGGTAGCATTATTATATTTGGTTCCGTGAGCCTTTTCTTTGTTTGATTGGTTTTTATTGCTCTTAGTTTGAGTACTTTTACGAATTTGTTCTTCAAACTTTTCTAAATTCTTCTGTACGTGGGAGTGCCGTTTTTCCATCAAATTTTTCAGAGGGTTTGGTTTCGAAGCCGGTTCTAACACAACTTCAAAGCTGCAACTCTTAGATTTGATCATAGCGTTTGTGCTCTTCTCACAGCCTTCCATTTCGCTTTTATATTTATGTTTCTCGGCAAAGTTGGGTTGAAGAGACTTAGTTTTATTCGTCAAGTAATCGCTGGTGTTCAATCTCGGTATTTCGTCTGTTAACTTCTTATCTTTAGAATACTGTTGAACGTTATTACCGTCGAAGTAGTACGCGATATTTTTAGCTGGTGGTGGAGGCATGTGTTTTGTAGTAGAATCGTGTAGGCTTTTGGATCTAGTCACAGTTTTATGTCCCGTAATGTCTTTTGTCGGAACATCAAATCCATAGACTTTATTAACGGGCTTGGGATTTGCACAGACCGGTTTAGGTATTGTAGTTACAGTTTCCCTGTAATTAGGACTGGTCGCTTCTACATAATTGTTATACATGTATCCTCCAAAGTAAGAATGGGCATTGTTCGGGCTTGACCCATAGCTTTTCGATCCATTTTCAAATTCATAGCAACTTTTGCTATTTCTTGGTATGCCAACGCCATTTTTTTGTTGTTTTTTAGGTCTAGCTCCTTCAAAAAGCATCTCCAATGGAGCACTTTTAGTACACTCAGAATCATCGGATAGGACACTTTCAAGAGAATTGCAGTTAGTTCGACACAAATTTTCATTATCCAAATATTCATCCGATAACATAGACTCTTGACTGCAGCTATTTTTCATATATTTCTTCTGATTTAAGAAGAAACTTGCACTCGAATGTCTGTGTTTTTCTAAATAGTGCTCATCTGGATCATATAAGTTTTCAAACGAACAGTTTTGGGAATCGTTCAAATTGTATTTGCTGTCAAACTTTGCTTGTTGGAATGCGACTTCATTACCATATCTTAAGAATATCTCATTGGATACACTGGAGCAATTTGAATTCTCGCTTAGAACTGATTCGTTGGATCTAGTAATACATCTCTTAGTTAAAACACTCTGACATCTATACATATTAGCGTAGTTATAGTTGATGGAATCTTCGTCTAGAATATCATCAAGATTAGAAGGCATGTTTCTAGGAAGAGTCGAGGATTTCTGATTAGATATATACGCTGGCTTTGCAGGTATTACTGGTTTTTCTGTGCCCGAAATTTCATAATTCGAAACTGATCTGCGTGGCAATTTCTTATTGTGTTTCTTACACACTTTCTTAGAATAAAGCTTGTTTTTGCAACTTGCGTCTTGGCTTAAGCTACAGTCTTCTAAAGAGTCTGATGAGAAATTGCCATCTTCTTTTTCTCCAACCTCTTTAGTAGGTTCTGTGTCTAAATCGTTCTGAGGTTCGTAATCGTCTAAATCTCCATATTTCTTCGTTATTTCTGCGATCATCTTCTCAGTGTCACTTTTGATGGTATCTACGATACTTTTACCGTTGTCTTTGATAATTTTGCTATCAAGACCTATGAAGAAGCTTAGGGAGTTACGCTTTTTTGGATCTAAGCTATTTGTTTGTGGTTTTCGATTGTCGATTCGATTTGTTTGGGCGACTTTATCCGCCCATTTACACTCTTCAGATACGGGTGACACTGGGCAAGATTTGTAATTTTTGAAAATGCTTCTCGCGTTTGGTTTAGGCGTTTTCGGTTGAGGTTTTTCAGTCAAATTTAAATGGAAATTCCTTGCTTTCGGTTCTTTATTTTCCGTCGGAAAGAGTCGATTGAACACTTTAGACTGAACAGGTTTCATATCGATTGTGAATGCTAGAGGTTTTTGGCTCTGTTCTTTAAACACCATAGGTTTCGTACCGTATGGGGTAAAATTCATAGCTCTTTTGTCATTTTGGGTGGTTATAATGTTCGAATGCGGAGGTACATAAGGGGGGGTGTTATCTGTGTACTCAGGGATAAGTTTGTTAAGATTCGCGGGGATGGCATAAGGGTTTTTGGTTCTGTAGTCCATGTTGCAGTTTTGGTAAGGGTTGAGACTGTCGAAATAGTTGGAATTGAGACTGTCTAGAGTCTCTTCGATCGCGTATCCTGGTTAGCATGGTAGGGGTGAAGGTAGGGTTAGTAAATAGATATTATGATGTTTATATATGGACGCTTGACTTTACCTCTGTTACAATATAATAGATTCAATCAAACGTATTGGGAAACTTATTCGTTGGTAAATATGGCAGGCGAGATGGGATAGTAACGTCTTCCAAGTCAAGACAAAAACGATTTCATCATATGCTCTATGGATTGAATTTAAGGCAGTTGTCTTACTGCCGTCTTCCAAGTCAACATCTTAACTTAACATTAGGTGAGATAGAAGTCTAGTGCTTGTCTGATAGATATAAAAAATGGCCTGTAACAACTGGACGCAATAATGTAGACTGGGTTAACTGATGTCAATTATGAGAGGTCTATGTCTAGAAATCCATGTAGCACAATTTATATCTGCTGCTGTTAATGATGGGTTTAGAAAACACAGCATCAGCTG
The DNA here is from genome assembly GCA_954871355.1 of Cabera pusaria. NCBI lineage: Eukaryota > Metazoa > Arthropoda > Insecta > Lepidoptera > Geometridae > Cabera > Cabera pusaria. Next base: position 4,714,233 of record OX940915.1, read on the forward strand.
TACTGCTGACTCAAAATGTGATATTGTTAATATGAAAATCGAACGTCCATATAGAATAAAACTTATGTAAATAAATGTTAGTACACATGAAGTAGTACCTATTAAATATTAGTAAAACAGCAACTCTGGCGGAAACAAACTTATTTTAAGGTTTTGGTATTAAGTTCCCGAATTTTAATATAAATATTTAAATATCATAATGAGTGATGTTGAGAAATAAACTTCCACTTTTGGTATTTATTTTAAAGATAAAAGATTACTCGCAATGTGGGTTGCACATTTCTAGTATTCTTGTTAACCCCTCCAACTAAGCTAAATATGCTTGTGTCTGGAGTGGGATTTATAATTAATTAATTGACAGGACTATTAGGTTTATATTCTATTACTTCGTCCTCAGATACATACCATATCCTCTATTTGAAGGCACGGCCATAGACACGGGTCGAGGGCGTCTCGAGCCGTCCTTTTCTGGTATGTATGACAAGTCTGTGGTCGACTGACTTGCTTTTAGACTCGAACGGTTTGATACCTGTTGAGAAATTATTTAAATTCGTTTTAAAACGTAAAAAAACTGACTTAAAATGCCGCGCTAGTCATTTTCACTCGTAAGCTTGAGGTATCTCCATATTATCTGAAGATACTCATCAGATTTCGCTGAATTTATGTGGACTACCTCAGGAGTATTTTGAATAAAAAAAAATAATTATGAATATCGGTCCTCAAGGTGACTGAGAAATCGGTGAACATACATTCAAGAAAAAAGACATGCATACAGACGATCTAAGACCTCAGAATCAGAATAATTTATTGAAAAACTAATACATTTTAACATGCAAGGTAATTTAGCAATTTAGGTCTTCTTACATCAAAGTCAAATTAGTTCACCCTCAACGGGCATTCAATATTTATACATCCAATTGATAAAGATCATTATTTGTATATATCCTTCAATGATAATACATAATACAAATATATTGTTTGTTTAAATTAAAACCTTCGGTTTCAAGTCGGTAATTAATATAATTTGCTACAAAATGTTGGTGCAAAAGCTGATAAGATTTACAAGTTCCATAAACATATTGCCGCATCACAACATATAAATTAGGTACTTTCCTATATATATATAAGAGCCCCTTTGGCATAAAGGACTTCTAAGCGAGAGGTTGCCGATTTAAATCCTAGCACGGATGTTCGTCCATAGGTGGAAGGAGCAAATTAATCGATGATTCTGACTTGCAACCAAAAAGTAGCTTACCACCATCAAGGAGAACATCTGCCGCCATAACCTTACGGTGTTCCGGCAGCACACAGTCCTTGAGAGTCAGTATTCTAGGCCTAGCTTTTTCACCATCTTCGACCACATCATCGCAGCGCGATAAGTCCCAACTATGCATCGATGTTTAACTATAAACTTGATCGTCAACAGCACACAAAAAAAATCCATATGGTCTGAATATAAGGATCTATTTGTTATGATACATCAAAACGGCCCGAGCGAGAGGATGGTTGAAGGGAGTGTGTCCTTGTCTAACAACCTGCAAGTGCTATATATGTCTATATTTACAGTATATAACATCATCATAATGAGCCAATTTCCGTCCACAGCTGGGTATAGGGCCTCTCCTATGGCACGCCACTGAAATCGATCTATTCGTTTCCAATATAATATATTTATTTCTTTAGTGGTTTCCACAAAAGAAAGGGAGATACTCCGTGCAAGAGTCGGTCTCTTTCGGGTCGATAGTGCACAGTCGAGATTATTTAAAGTAAAATGTCTTTGATGTGTCCAGATCGCGAAAGTTTGAAGTTTACAAATACTTACACTGTCCAACTGTCTTCTAGTCTCCAGTATACGTTTGTTGAGTTCTTCTCTTCTCCGAGCCGCGTCTGGGGTCACCACTTTACTAGGGGTGCGGGGCGCCGGTAACGGTCGCATCGGGGTGCGTGAGTGGTGCAACGACGAGAGGGATGATGTGGTTCCTGGGAGTAGATACATGTTGTTGGTTACAAATAGATATATTATATTTTTGTGGTCTCCACAAAAGAAAGGGACAAACAAAGTGCAATTGTCGATCTCTTTAAGTCCGGGTTTTGTATTCCGTCTTTTCGCCTGTCAAGACTCTTTCACTCAGGAACGCATAGACACTCAGACAGACAGGGTTCCGTTTTCCTTTTGAGGTACGAAACCCAAAAAAGCTCAGTCATAAAACCGGCTGAACGAATTTTAATTAATCAAAACTAAGAACACTTTCTTTAAGACACCTATAAAACCAAAAACAACTAAATCACAAATGGTTCATCCGTTTGGGCGCTACGACGCCACAGACAGACAAAAGTTAAAGGGGGGGGACACACATTTTACCACTTTAGACGCGCCTATCTTTCAAATGATTGACTTTGAAAAAAAAAATGATTTTAGGAACCTCAATGTCATTTTTGAAGACCTATCTATAGACACATATAGGTTTGAAGAAAAATTTTTTTTTGTTTCAGTTCCATGTATGGGATGCCCTTAAACTTTTATTTTTTTTACTTTTGTATAAAAATCGGAAAGCGGTTCACAGAATACATCTACCTACCAAGTTTCAATTCTGTAGTCTTAACAGTTTCGGAATAAAATGGCCGTGACATACGGATGGACAGACAGACAGACAGACAGACAGACAGACAGACATGACGAATCTATAAGGGTTCCGTTTTTTGCCATTCGGCTACGGAACCCTAACAACGACACCTCGCGAGCGACAAGTTAGTAGTGTCGCGCGTGCTCTCGATCGGACGCGCACCTAAACTTACTATTCAATTTGTTTTCTCACAACATTCAACCTTACTGTAAGAGACAGCTGACGGCCCGCGAGCTGACCGAGTGATACAGACTCTCGCCGCGCGGACTTACGGTGCGCAACAAGCGGTTCCTAGTTGCTATTAGTTTATTCTGTGACGCAAATTCAAGGTCGCATCCCAGGCGCAGCGAATTTTTGAACGCTGTCGACGTTGTATCTAGGTTTGATCTCGAATTTGTGCTCGCAGGGAGTGCATCTTCTGTACTTGTACTGTATATATTTTGTGCCTCCATGGGTGTTTGCGCCTAGTGCACAGTTAAGTTTAATAGTACATGTCTGTGTGGCATTTGATTGGTTGATCTAGGCGCGATTTCACCAATCAAATGGCTTTACTCAGTGCCAAGATCTGTGCGGTGCTCAAGTAACATTCTAGAATAGGGACCTGAGCTAGAATAGCGACCTGACACCGCATCAACACCTATCAAGAGATTATTATTATAGTGGTAAAGAGACAGTCGAAAGCGGGTGTGAAATACAGCATTGACGGCAGATGGAGATAAATGATGATAATGAAATTAAACCTGTCGCTGTGTTGTCAACCTCAGCAGCGGTGAGACTGTTGAAAGCAGACTTAATATATAGAATTGTCGGTTGAAATTAAACCTGTCGCTGTGTTGTCAACCTCAGCAGCGGTGAGACTGTTGAAAGCAGACTTAATATATAGAATTGTCGGTTGAAATTAAACCTGTCGCTGTGTTGGCAACCTCAGCAGCGGTGAGACTGTTGAAAGCAGACTTAATATATAGAATTGTCGGTTGAAATTAAACCTGTCGCTGTGTTGTCAACCTCAGCAGCGGTGAGACTGTTGAAAGCAGACTTAATATATAGAATTGTCGGTTGAAATTAAACCTGTCGCTGTGTTGTCAACCTCAGCAGCGGTGAGACTGTTGAAAGCAGACTTAATATATAGAATTGTCGGTTGAAATTAAACCTGTCGCTGTGTTGTCAACCTCAGCAGCGGTGAGACTGTTGAAAGCAGACTTAATATATAGAATTGTCGGCAGATGGAGATAAATGATAATTATGAAATTATACCTGTCGCTGTGTTGTCGACCTCGGTAGTGGTGGGACTGTCGAAGGTAGACTTAAGCTATAGCATTCTTGGCAGATGGAGATAAATGATGATAATAATACCTGTCGCTGTGTTGTCGACCTCGGCAGCGGTGAGACTGTCGAAGGCAGACTTGAGATATTTCTCGCGACGTGCCGCCGTGTCCAGAGACTCACAGGAACCTGATAGCGGGTTCCTTTCCGTATTGTCGCCAGATGGTGTTGATACCTAGACATCAAATCATATAAAATATCGTATTGAGCTTCAATAAAAAAGATATATAATCTAACTCTAACGGTGCGTACAGACTATGTAACATCACATGTTATAACACTGTTATTTCACATGTTTTAGATAATGTGGACACGGAATTTTATAAAACATGTTATAAATTAAATTAAATTAAATTAAATCACTTATTAATCAGGTAACAGGACCCATTCATTACAAAAAACATTATACACAAAAATATTAAACATAATAAAAAAATAAAATTAGAAAATTCTGACAAAATAAAATAACAATACAGATAATACAGATAATAATAAAGCCATAAGTTGTCAGAAACATAAATAATAAAATTGACCGTCACGGAAGCCTCAAGAATGGCTGTGGCACTGCATGCAACCGCATCCAGTGACCGAGATACTGGCCGTCCCACCGATCTACCAACACAGCCAGGATACTGCCACGCAACCGCCTAAGTAACGATGCGCTTCTATTGCGGATGATGTGGCATGGAATCCATCAATTCTTGCTTCAGCGAACATTCCGGAGGCACTGCAGAAGCGCGGCAACCCCATCAGCACCCTAAATGCGTTGTTGTACTGGATACGCAGGTCGCTGTATGCCCGCGTATAGTTAACCTAGAGGCTGCAAGTGTAGAAAGATTGGCAAAATGACCTAAAAAGCGTAGCCTTGACTTGTTTCGTACAACGTGCAAACCTCCGAGTTAACATATTACTACGGACAGCCAGCGATCTGCGCTCCCTCTCTATATCTAAGTTATCCTTTAAATCCCCGGTCATCCAGTGCCCCAAATACTTAAACTGCGACACAGTTTTTAGTGCAGTTCCACCAAGTCTTATTTCTGGGACTTTATAAGTCTTAGAGCGAGCCTTAAAAACCATGACCTCACTCTTCTTGGCGTTATATTTGAGCAGCCGCATAGGACTCACATATAGCTAATAGTTTTTAGCGTTATAGTGACATGTTATAATATCATGTTTTATAACTTTCCGTGTTCACTATGTCTGAAACATGTTAAATAACAATTTTATAACATGTTATGTTACATAGTCTGAACGCACCCTAATACGTAATGTTAGTTTGTGTATGTGGAAATAAATTAAAAAATATATATGTATATGACTATTGTTATAGTCATATAGTCAATACAATACAATACAAAAACTCTTTATTGATTACCAATTAAACAAATTGTACAAAAACAAAACAATAAAATAAAATATATCTGAATGGCAACACAATCGGCGGTCTTATCGCTTGAAGCAATTTCTTCCAGACAACCTAGTATGGAAAAAAAAATAAAACAAAAACAAAACATGGCGGTAGCGTACAATTTATAACTGAAATAGATAAAAATAGAATAAGTAAATAATAGACATACACAAAATATTATATACAATACAATAATAATAATATAATATACTTATACATACACATACATACAACCTATATATTAGATCAAATAATATTATTATATTACAGCAGTGTGGTACTTTTAGCTTTGTTCGGACAAATAATGAGATTTTACCATTGTTTTAAATATTGCTAGTGATTTCGCACGCCTTATTTATTTACGCCTTGTTATAGTCATATGTACAAAAGCCGGCCAAGTGCGAGTTGAACTCGCGCACCGAGGCTCCCGAGTTCTTTGTCAAACTAGGTTATAGGACAACTTAAATTTGCAGTTCAATCCATAGTAAATATATTGCACCAACCGCAAATAATAAATTTGTAATAGTACATTCACTTTTTATTTTGTTATTAGGCTACATATTTACAGTTTTCAGATTTATTCATATAATAGTGCTTCAAGACCTTACTTCTTGCCATTTTAATTCCATTCATCTTGTGATTCTAGGTCAACGGGAAGTACCCAATAGGTTTAGATTCCCTTGTGAAATCGCAAAATATGCGACATAAACGGTCATATCTTTTGATCGCGTTGACTTACAAGTTTTATTTTTTCACAGCCAATAGAGACCGTAGATCCGAGTAATGGATATAAGTTTCAACTTGAAATCTCTACGCGTTCCTAAGATTAAGGTCTTGATAGACGGACAGACAGACAGACTGACAACAAAGTGATCCTATAAGGGTTCCTTTTTTCCTTTTGAGGTACGGAACCCTAAAATTATAAATGTAGATAACACTTAAATAGACATCATCATCAGCCTATCTCTGTCCACTGCTGAACATAGGCCTCTCCTATAACACTCCACTGAGCTCGATCTTCAGCTATTCGTTTCCAACCGCTGCCAGCCAGCTTGCGTATATCATCGCTCCACCTAGCTGGAGGGCGTCCTACGCTTCGTTTACCGAGCCGTGGTCTCCACTCTAGAACTCGTCTATACAAACGGTTATCGGTTCTACGACAAATGAGGCTAGCTCACTGCCACTTCAGTTTGCAAATCCTTTAAGCATTTCGATAACTTTGATTCTCTGTCGGAAACATAACATAACATTCCACCTTCCCCATTTTATTATCGGACATCCAGAGACACTAAGAGGCGCCACCGAATAATGGTGGATATACCATCTACCCGAACGAAGCGATTTGCTTCTTCGTTCATCATACGCACCGCCAGGGAATGGAATGCCCTGCACGAGTCTGTGTTTCCGGCTAAATACAATATAGGGGTCTTCAAATCGCGAGTGAATAGGTATCTTCTGGGTAAGAGCGCTCCATCATCGACCGCATCAACATTTAACATCAGATGAGATAGTGGTAAAGGGCTACACAGCTTCGATGTAACAAAAAATGTATAAAAGCTAGTAGTGTATCGCACTGACCTCGTCATCATCAGAGTCGTGTCCCGAGCCGCTGAGCGAGGCTGCGGGCGGTATGTCGAGCCGCACGGCGTCCGACACCCACCGCTTCGACCGCCGCACCGACTGTCGCAGCTCCTCGGCATCCATCGCGTTCACCATGAATTCACTGGAAGATAATTTAACATATTTTAATTGGAAAGTTATTCATCGCCTAGGCCAGACGATGGCCTGCGTCTGCGAAACCTGGTCTGAGCATATCCGAAGTAAATACATACATAACATTTTGAGGGCCCGCTGGCGTAAACGGGAGAACGTTCGGCTTTGATGCCAGAGGTACCGAGTTCAATCCCCGCCAGTGTACGGCGCGATGGTTTTCGCCATCAAAAAATGTATGTGCGCTTTTCAGTGGCCCTCCGATGAAGGAAAACCATCGTTAAGAAACCAACAACCCCCGCATGGTGATAGGACACTATCTAGTTTCCGCATGGCCAGCTACCACCCTTAAGTTAGAAAATCTGTCGCCAAACATCTAATGTGTTCCGGCAGCTATCCTTGAGAGCCAGTTCCCATTCTAGGCCTAGCGTGCTTACATACTTCGATCGCATCATCACTTACCAACAGGTGAGATAGTGGTCAAACGCTACCCTACAGAATATTTAAAAAAATCACCTCTTTCCCGTTGCGGTAGACAGAGACTATATCTTTCCACATGCTACGATCCTGACATACCTCTTTCGCTTCTTCCACTTTCATGAGCGCCTTCATACATGCTCGCCGGTTATAGCACAGCTACATCGTTTAATAAACTAAAATAACCGACTTCAAATGCCAAGCTATTAACTTTCAGTACCAAGTTTGAGGTGTTTATCTCCATATCTCTGGAGATACTTCTCAGATCTCGATGAAATTACTATGGTATCTCCTTAAATTACTATGGTATATCCTGGGATATATTCTTTCCAAAAAAAAAAAATCATTTTAATCTAAAAAATAATAATATCTCGGATGAAATGATTACAGAATTTAGTTATCGAGTTTAAGTTTGAAATGTTTATTTCTATATCTCTAGAGATACTTATCAGATCTCGATAAAATTACAAAACGACCAAACGGGAAGTAGTTTGGAGGCAAACAATAAAGAATTTTACAAATCGATAAATAAATGACCGAGTTCATTATATATATTTTTTTTAATACAGGCGTATTGAGAACCTCCTCCTTTTTTATGTGAAACCGGTTAAAAAATAACATACAGACAAATTGAGATCCTCCTCCTTTTTGGAAGTCGGTCAAAAATCGTGTTAAACGCCAACTTACCCAGGAGTATCATCATCATTGTTGCCAGGGTAGTATGTCGGTCTATTCCTGCTCTCTGATGAAGAAGTCCTCTCTCCGTCTGAGATGTCCTCGATATCACCGTCGTGTTCGGTAGATTCTTGATCCTGAAAAACATAAAACTTTTTATTAACTTTAACTTTTTTTCATGGTGGTAGGACACTATCCAGTGTCCGCCTGGCCAGCTACCAACCTCAAGTTAGAAATCTGTAGCCAAACATCTAATGTGTTACGGCAGCTATCCTTGAGAGCCAGTTCCCATTCTAGGCCTAGCGTGCTACCATCTTTGACCGCATCATCACTTACCAACAAGTGAGATAGTGGCCGATATGTTATTCTGATATTTTTAAACGACAATAAACTAGATTTTTAAACAGCTAATAGTGTCATATTCCTACTTTTACCAAGAGCCCGTTCCCATTCTAGACCTAGCATGCTACCATCCTTGACCGCATCATCACTAACCAACATGTGAGATAGTGACTATTTATATTATATATGTTATTTTTTTACTCAATCACGCAAACACAGATTTAAGGATTTGGATGAAATTGGAAAAAGAGATAATTTAAAACCTAAAATATTACGTTTGATAGGAACTTTTACAAGTACTTTTTTAAATTAAGTGAAACCGTGAGGCACTTTATACCATAAATATATTAAGTAAGGATATTATAGAAGTTGATTGAAAGTAATGTTTTTAAATATATTACAGAACAATACAGAAAATACGCTTTCCAATCGCAACACAATATCATAATGTGCTTGGTAAACAAAAGTAGACAGCAAAAAGATGTGATTCCGGCCAGGATCGAACTGGCGGCCTTCTGCGTGTAAAGCAGATGTGATAACCACTACACCACGGAACCGGTTGAATGATGCGCCGAAATATTTGTACATTTACAGAACACTATATTATAATATAGCTGCGCGCTACAATTTCACATAAATCCGCGTTAATAAATACTTGTAGTATCAACTAGGGTTATCCATTTAAACCGACTTCAAAAAAGGAGGTTTTATACATTTTTTTTTTGTGTGTTCGCGGATAACTTCGTCATTTATGAAGATAAAGATAAAGATATTTTATTTGCGTAAAACATGCGTATTACAAACACACTAAAATATAATAAATGGATCGTGATGTTGGCCTTAACGGGCGAGCAAACTTTGCAGATGGCGCAGCTTTACTTAGCTATATATACATTCAAAATTAATAATTAGCTTATCACTGGTCATTCTTGTATATTACATTGAAATTAAAAGGGATATAATACAATGTCATGAAAATAGTAATGTCGTAAGAAATATAAATATATATATATATTGCAATTTGTCATTTAAAAATTCGTCAATACTATAATAACATTTCTGAATCTAAAATTGTTTGAGCCTATTTTTAAACATAATATTGTCCAGGTCCTTCAAAGATTTAGAAATCTTATTAAAAACTGTTGGCGCCATACCAAATATACTTTTGCGAAGTAATGTCGTTTTGTCTGGAATAGGGAATATACACGTAGTATACATTTACTTGAAATCATTTATTTTCGAATCATTATTGTTCTGGTGTAGTTTGTTAAACATTTTTTTATAAATAATATACTCCTAAATGTGTTAAAATATGAAAAATGCAAAAAAAGGCGTGGGAAATTTTAATTTGCGAAACACATCACCACTTGTAAATTAGAAAGTGACGTCACAGGGCACCACACGTTCTCCACAGATTAAATCTTTTTCATAGAAATACTATGCACTGTTGTACGAATACGTAATTTCTAATAAAAAGATTTAATCTATGGACACCGTGCACTGTGACGTCACAAAGGCGCGCCAAAATTTGGCAGCGTTTTAGATACCTCATATTTTTTCAATGCTAAAACTTTTTTTTTTTTAGCTTAATTTGAACACTTTCAGTATTATTTCATATTTTTACTGAGTTAAATGGATGCAATCAGTGAATTAAAAATATTTTAAAAAATCATGCATATTCCCTATTATCCGAATCCTATCTTTTTTAATGAACCGATTTTGATTTTCTTTTTGTTGGAAAGGAGTTATCTCAAGGGTGGTACCATAGTAATTTCATAGAGATCTGATAAGTATCTCCAGAGATATGACGATAAACGTCTCAATCTTGCTACTGAAACTGACTCGCGGGGCATGGAAGTCGGTTGTATTAGTTATTGAACTATCTTAAATATTTAAATTGGGCTTTACGTTACAATTCCAATATATTTTTAGGGTTCCGTACCCAAAGGGTATATAGACTTACTAACGGAACCCTATTACTGACACTTCGCTGTCCGTCCGTCTGTCAGAGAGCTGTATCGTCTAAACCGTAATAGCTAACAGTGGAAATGTTCACAGAGTATATGTATTGTGGCCGCTATAACAACAAATACTAAAAACAGAATACAGTTAAAAGTTAAAGGGTTCACTATACAAGAAACGTGTTTTAAGCGAATTTTTACTCGATCTTAGAAACCATAATAGATAACACTTTAATTTTTTTCTCAATGTGTGTGTTGCTATGGCCGTTAGAATAAACACTAACAAAAATAAAATAAAATTATAGATAAAAGTGGGCCTCAATACACCTTAAGAGTGTTACTTATAAAAATTTGTTGATCAATTGCTGAAATGCCTCTCAGCTGAGAAGCTGTCAAGGACTTGATCATTGCTCAACTTTTTTTCACTCATAAACGTTAGTCAGTCGTTGCTTGGTTGAGACACGAAATAGATATGCTCCATGGGCTGTTGGCATATACTATAACCAAATTAGTCGACTAAAGAACGATTCCAGCCCTTAGATATTCATTTTTTATCTGTAACGGGCTGTAGATTTGACAGATCAAGTGACAAAAAATAGCGCTAAATTCGAAAATCGATAAACTATCCATATATCAGCTGATTGGTGCTGTCAATGCCATCTTGCCTCTCAGCAAGTGCTTAACTTTGAGAGCTGTCAATGCAATACTCAACGACCTCTCAACTTTGATTATATATTCGGTATTTTTGGTTTGTCTTTTAAAATATTGTACGCTGGTACGGAGCTATTCTTTTTGCGAGTCCAACTCGCACTTGGCCGGTGTATTTTAAATTGGGTAGTACAACAGATACCGACCGCTGGGTTAGCTAGCACAATTACTATACATACATACAATCACGTCTTTTTCCCCGTTGGGGTTGGCAGAGACTATTTCCTTCCACATGCTACGATCCTGACATACCTCTATCGCTTCGTCCACTTTCATGAGCGCCTTCATACATGCTCGCCGGTTATAGGTACTTTTGTATTGGCCTTTCTTTAAAACGTCTCCGATCTACATCTAACAAAATATACTCAAAAAATATAAAATAAAAAAAAACTGAAATAAAAACCTCATATCTGAGACTGCCAAGTGAAGAATCATCAGTGAGATGTCTCGTTCTCGTGTCAGTGGTGCGAGACTTCGTTGCTATCGTTACCTATGTGTACAGAACATAAATAAATTTAAAAAAAACACATAATAAAAATAAAAAATTGGAATGTGCTGTGTCAATTTTTATTTTTACCTAAGACAGTTTTTAAATATGTCATATGTCCTGAAAGTAGTTTGTTCAGAATCCGTTACAGAATCGATTCCAATAGTTTTTAAACCTTGTTATATTTTTCGTCAAATGTAAGAAAATGTTAAAAGCTTGGACGCCGTTAGAAGCCGCACCCCCCTGTAGATGTCTTCGCGCCTCCGTAATGGGGCGCGCCCCCTACTTTAAAAATGAATGTTCTAGACCTAGCCTGCTACTATCCTCGACCACATCATCACTTACCAACAGGTGAGATAGTGGTAAACGCAAGCCTTATAGGCTTGCAAAAAAAAAATCACATATACTTTACGTATTAAGTAATGTCAACTTTTTTTTTTACTTTACTTTACTTTACTTTACTGTACTTACTTTACGTATTATAATTAGTTTCTTGGCACCTTCAAATTCAGCAAAATAAATAAAAAATACTAGAAAAAGTAAAATAAATTAACAAAAGTAATAAAAAATTAACACAGCGCATTCCATACATAACATAACTAAGTATTTTACAGCAATCATACAAAACAAAATGCAACTTACAAATGGATCACAATGCTACATATGTGAACATACAACTAAGCCAAAATGCAATGAAACCATGAGAGAGAAAGCAAATGCACAAGAGAAAGAGAGGTGAATATTATACCATTTCTGAAGCAATCCCACAATGGATGTACAATAAAAAGATCGTGCACAGCAGATGTTTTTACAAATTAAATTTAATCCGTATGTTGTAATCATAAGGTTGTAATTGCCTTGTACATCAAAACGGCCACAATGAAAGAAACCTTGATGGGACTGTGTCCTTGTCTAATAACCTGCTAGTGTTTTATAATACGTACTATACTATATGTATAGTATATATATAATGTAGTCCATACAAAAGAAAGGGACAAACTCCGTTCAAGGTAGGTTTCTTTCGGGACGGTAGTGCCCGTACAGAATTGACAAACAAATAGAGGAGATGACATCCTTCAAAGCATGTACATTTTTTTATAACATTTTTTTTAAACTTTAACCACTGCTGGGCAAAGGTCTCCCCCACGAACTTTCACACGAATCTGAATCTCTCTCCAGCGCAATGTCTGTCTAGCCAGGCTGGTGGGCCACTATATAATCACGCCACATCTTTCGTAGTATATATAGCTTATTTACAACAATATATTTAGCTCTTTTTTATACCTGACCACTATCTCGCCTGGTGGTAAGCGATAATGTGGTCTAAGACTGAACACGGTAGTCCCAGAATGGTCTGACTCTCAAGGACTGTGTGCTGCCGGAACACCGTAAGGTTATGGCAGCAGATTTTCTCTTTGATGGTGGTAAGCTACTTTTTGGTAGCAAGTGAGACGGAATATCAAAGCTTCTTAGAAGTAGTGTCAAAATGAAGACTGAAGTCAGGTTCAATCTGGGCAGTACGCTTTTAAAAACGGTAAGTAAAATAATGTGTACATACAAAACAAAATGCGATGTGACAACTAATAGCATACGAAACAAAATACCAACTAAAAATAAACAAAATTACATAAAAATGTGTATGGCCTAGCGGTATGCAATAGACGAAACAATGTGTATGAACAATACAAAATGCTGTATGAACAATAATGAGCCGTTTTCATTTAAAAATAGTTCCACTGCATCCGCTAGGTGGCTTTTGACGCGAACGTATTGAGATGTCACTGTCAAACCGTCAAAGCGAAACTTGGTTTATTATTTTTTCCAAAACTATTTATTATTTATAGCAAAGATCGCCGAAAATTACAAATATTAGAAACTAGCAGCGCCTCGCGGTTTCACCTGCGCAGTTTCTGTTCCCGTGAGAATACAGGGATAAAATATTGCTTATGTTACTCGCTGATAATGTAGTTTTTCGGAAGTGAAAGAATTTTTAAAATCGGTCCAGTAGTTTTTGAGTTAAATCGAAACAAACAAAAATCCAATCTTTCCTCTTTATGACATTAGTTTAGATAAAAGTATCTAGATGGCGCTATAGAAGGTTGAATAGCTCTCCTCGTAAATGTTGCCTAAATGTATGAGATCCTGCATCGCGCAAACGATATTTACCGCGAAGCTGGACCTGATACACTTGCTTCGTCATCAAACATCTTAAAATTTGAACACATCATAAATTGTTTTCTCTTTATAATATTAGTATATAGATTTCATGAACGCGGTATAGACATCAATGGAAAATGAATGAAAGAAGACAATAGGTTTGACAGATTTATTCAGTATGACAGTGACAGATCACTGCGTTCAATTTGTAAGCCTGTCAGTATGTGTGTCCAGCTGTTGAGTCTCCAAGAACGTGTATTTTATTTTAAAGAAAACGCCTCATTGTGTACTAACAAAACAAATACCGTATGAACAAACATGTACAAACAAAACAAAATGCTATATGTAAACAAAATGCCAACTAAAAAGAAACATAAAGGAACCTTTTGCAATCTCGGCGATATAGTTAGTATATCGTATGTTTTTCTCATTGTGGCGTCGAAGTTACGGAATAAGGCCTCGACGCGGGGCAGTTGGGATAAGTTCAGTGATTTCGGCCGCTGCTCAGTGAAAAGGTCTTTTATTAGCTACGATTTCCTGGCACAGATCTAAGTGGCTGAACCGTTAGATGCACAAAAGTTGATTTTAAGTCTGCTTTGCGGTACACGAGTCAAGCGGGCCAATCATAGCCGATCGTGGCTATGATTGGCCCGTCAGTGAGAGTTCCCGCACTGACGGACCAATCGTAGCCACCCGCGCTTCCATCACGTGACATTACCGTAAGGTCCGTAAGTAATAATTTTGGTCTCGCTTTTAGATCCGTGCCGGGGTATTTATACTTTATTTTATCTCATTGGTTAGTTAATTTATTAGTTCAATAACAAATTAAATAATATAATCTCTATTATTGGCCTCAGGTATTATATTGCATACTATGTATGTGTGGATTTTGGAACAAATATATTTATATACAAACAAAAAAAAGTGAATTCTGGTTGTTTTGTACACTTATAAAACTGCAAAAAAATATATTAATTTACACAAAAAAAAATCAGAGAAAGTAAAAACAAAACAGATAAAAGCCAGAAAATATCATTGCCGACTTCATTTAAAAGATGTTCAGTATTAAAAGTCAATTTTATTTTTAAATCTATTTCTTAAAAAATGTACAAAATTGCACATTTACACAATAACATTTTATATAAATGCAATGCTCGTTTTAAAACGGCAAATAGTTCATAATGCTGAACACTTTTTGATAATATATTAACACATATTTACACGTTGACAAATCCAACACCGTACCAAAACCGATGTGAGTGAGACAGAAAGACGGTGTTATTGACGACAAGAATCGTAGGTGTATTGAAACCATACATTTATAAAGAAAGAAAGAAAAAATAACAAGACTACTAGTACTGTGCAACTCACATTGCTAAAGTCCCCGTCACGAGAAGCTATAAATTATGTAAACAGACATCTTTTACTAAGTAAACATTTTATACTGCGAGATAATAATAAATTGACCATATTCAATCGACATGAAATATAGACGGGTTATATGAAAGTAACAACCTATTTAATTTAGTCGGATCATATTTTAACGACGCAAAGCGCTATCGTTTGTGTTTCTTGGTACCGGACGCAGGGATTGTAAACTATCGGGACGCCATTTTGAAATAAACGCGTCATTCGAGTTTCGAGTTTATTTTCACAAATTCATTTTTTTTGTTGGTCCAAATGTTGTGAACTCCTGAACACTTGTTTACATAATTTATAGCTTCTCGTGACGGGGACTATAGTAAGCTTTAAAAAATAAAAAAAATATATATACATGTCGGCGCGAACGCTCTATTATACTCCCAATAAATAATAATTCATTAGTAAACGCTAAATTAATAACTTGAATGGCTATTTGAGGATTTCAAGTTGATTGAATTCATTTAAGATTGTTCAAATATTTAATTTACTAACTTTATTATTTATTACCAAAATCACTTCATTATTATTTCTAAATTCATTTTGTGATTTATAATTAAGCTTCAGGCTCATAGAAACATAAGCGTAAAAACATTTTAAACGTAAACTCAACGAGCTGAAGTTGGTATAAATACGGCCGCCCGATGCTCCATAATTTTTTCGAGCTCGGACCATCGAGCCACAAAGTGCTGAATCACTACTACGTTATAAGAGTAGGCACTTCCCTACATTGTTGATACCCGAATTATGAACGTATTTTGTAGCCAACCTAACAACGGAAGTTTGCAGTGTTGGTTGGTATAAAGTAGGTTCATAATTATGAGTTATTTAGTTATGTATGCAATGTCGCGGGACTGCGTCGAGCGGTACGGAGCTCCCGATATTACTATATACTTGTAATATTTAGGTTGTAACGACAAAAAGTTACTCGATATTTGAACAGAAGACTTTTATTTCAAGTCTTCCACTATGGGTGATCGTCACCATGATGACGAGCGAAGATGGTGACGTCAGCACTGCTGGCGTCACACTCTTTAAAAACAATCGTGGGGTACCTCCCTCGTCATCAGCAGTGGGATTGCAAAAATATCCAACCCAAACCACTGCCTCATCAGCTCGTTCAGCACCTGATATGCTTGGAACTGCCGCTACACAACAAACTGATCCAGTGCCAGTTCCCAGTACATCATTGGGCTTCCTATCCCAATCACAATTAATTTTCGTTGAACATAACAAAAACAAAACCCTTAGGGACAATTTTCGAGGCCCGTCGGTGCTTTGGTCGTATGGTTGGTTGGCTTTGATGCCTGATGTAGTGGGCACAAATTCCAATGAGCATTTATCATTGACCCTCCGGTGAAGGAAAACAATGCTTAGAAACCCCCGGCTTCATAAACTGGAGGTTTTGGGCAAGTTTGGGTCAAATAGTGTAGGCTATAAAAATAAATTAAATTAAACGGAGATTTAAAATAATGTAATTAAATTTAATTAACAATGAGAAATTTAAAAAAAAAAACAACAAAATAAAAAAAAATCACGTTTGTCAATAGCATTACAGAATTGTCTTATATTGTAACTAGCAAATTAATAACTTCAATTTGGTAGAATTCCTCTAGTTAATATAATATTCCAATTAAATGTATTTCCCCCAGTTTCAATACACCTACAATCACACCCTCACAAAATTTTATCCCCCATTTCACCCTTTACCTGTTTTACGGTAGTTTCTCTCCGTTTCTCTATATACCGCGTATCTGTCCCGCTGTCTATTGAACTGTCCTTTGACCCGTCAGAGTCTACACGTTTCTCTGAAAAATAATTAAGATAGTTTAAAAATAAAATCAACCGACTTCCATGCCCCGCGAGTCGATTTCAGTAGCAAGTTTGAGACGTTTATCGTCATATATCTAGAGATACCTGACAGATCTCGATGAAATTACAATGGGACCACCTCAGAAATGTACCCTACCGATTAAAAAAGAATCATTCAAATCGGTTCACAATTGACGGAGTAATCGCGTAACATCTACGAATATAAGTCAGGAAATGTACTGCGTTAAAAAAATGACCCAACAAAAGTCGTGTTCAAGCAGGCGGGGTTAAAAGTCGTGTCCAGCGCGTCATTAGTCGGGCATTTGTCTTAATTGACTCAACTGTCATAACAGACATTGCAGCACATGCGCGAACCAATCGGAGCTTTCGTTCCGAATTTAAATCAATCTTCAAGCCAATCATTTGTAACTTCGAAAGAGATTCTTATTTTGAATCTACGTCGTTTTTGTGTGGAATTTGTTCTGAATTAGAATTCCTGACTTATGATTTATTCGTAGTTTTAGTTGTCTAAAAAAATCTTCGCATAATTTACTTTGTAATGACTTAATCTCAACTAAAGGACAATTTTGTTGACCAACTGGGAGTTCATTAAACTCACGAGTACGTATTAGGAAGGTCTTCAAAACTAAAACATTAATGCCCGTTTGCACTAAACTTAGGAATCGCCTAAAATTTAAAAATATCTCAATTAGAGCAACATCGGGAATCAAAATCTCAAAATATATTTTGCAGTTAGGCTAATGATCATATATTTATCTATATTTAGAGATTTTGATAGCCGGATTTGTTTATTTTGTGTTATATGGAGAAGCTAAGGCGATTCTTAAGTTTAGTGCAAACGGGCATATGTGCACTATGGGGCTGCTTGAGGCAAACTGACCGTTGAAAAATCGAAAAACAAAACTACGGCAAATCACACGCTACCCTCTATTTCTGCGATATTGAGAATTCGCCATCATCATACCACGCTCGTCAATGTCCAATGCTGGACATAGACTACTCCCAAGACACGCCACTGAGCTTGAATATCGGCTCTTATAATCCAGAGATATAGATTGACTGAGCAGTTTTTTATTAATACCTTATAAGCTAGCGTTTGACCACTATCTCGCCTGAAGATGAGCGATGATGTGGTCCATTATGGTGAACACGCTAGGCCTAGAATAGTAGTAGTATTTACCTGCAGGGTGTATTCTAGTAGCCCACTTCCCCCTGGCCGGGGGGTCGGGAGCCGGGGTATCTGGAGGGGCCAGCTCGTCACCCAGAGACTTCTTAGCCCAGGATGGCAGCTTGCCTATGCGAAGTCTGGAAAAAATCATTACAATACGAAGGTAAATTTCGCCACCTTCTACAAGGTTATGATAGCTCGGTGGAAATCGGGAGAACGAGATGATTATTTTTCCCTTTTTAGGGTTCCGTACCTCAAAAGGTAAAAGAAGGAACCCTTATAAGAGATCACTTTCTTGTCCGTCTGTCCGTCTGCAAGTTGAAATGTATACCAGATACTGAAGTCTATAGTACCTATTAGGTGTATAAAAATCAAGGTACTGAGTCAACACGATAAATAGATGTGGGAAAATTTAGATTTTCACGAAAACTTGTATGTACCAAAATTTGCCTTAATTTTCAACTTCTTTATTTTTCGGATTTTTTCCCTTACTTGTGCTGTAAGACCTTACTTTTAACCAAATTTGACAATTCTAGGTCAACCGGAAGTACCCTATAGGTTTTGATTCAAAAACCCATAGGGTACTTCCCGTTGACCTAGAATCATACATACATAGTTTAAGCCAATTAAGATAGGCCTTTGAGTTATATGAGCGTGTTAGAATATTTTCATAGTACATACAGATTTACGATATATTTCCAATGTTTGATGATGATTTAATTTATAAATTATTATTATTATTGCCTCAAATAAGGGTATTTATTGTGTGATCGATACATTTGAGGGTAGTCTAAACCTTACAAGATGTGTCAGAGCCGCCATCTTGGTTTTCTGTTTGACTGATGCTTTAAAAGGGCGGTAGAAACGTTTATTGAGACACTTTTGCTCGAGCAGCCTTCGGGCTAACATCGTCACCTTTACTCTGTTGGGGAATATCTTTCAGACGACAAAGTGCTGTCCTACTCAATGAAGCTAAGTATTTGTATTACAAAATGTATAGAATAATTATGGCTAGAATGTGGTTTTCTAGGATATGTTTATAGTAATGATGGTTTCACCTAGGAATGGTGATGATAGTGTTTTAGCTTCGTTGAGGGTGGTAAGGAAAGGCTATGAGGGGTGGTGGAGGCCTTTTGGGGGAAACCCCATAATATTTTGTATAAATTGTCTAAATCGGTAGTGATTTTCATGTGTTATGTCTTGTTGAAACTTGCTATAAAGCCTTGTGACTTAACATTAAATACTTATTGGTATATTGCTGTTCTCTTTGTTCTATTGTCTATTATAATGGTTCTGAGTCTCCTGATAGTACATAAACTGTTGTTATAATGATGAAGGTACAAATAAAATGCTTTGTCGGTGATGTCCTGACTTTTATATTTTATTAATAAGTCCTACCTATTAGCTGAAGTATAGGCAGGTAGTTTTGGAAGTAGTTCCAACTGAATATTTAGCTCCAGACATATTAAGTTTATGGTAGATTACTAGACTACTAACTACCACCCACCCTTGTTATCTATGTAGTAAGCTAACAAGCGCTTTTTTTTTTTTTTTATTCCGAACTGGGTAGCACTTGATCACTATCTCACCTGATGTTAAGTGATGATGCGATCGATGATGGAGCGTGCTTACCCAGAAGATACCTATTCACTCGCGATTTGAAGACCCCCATATTGTACTTAACTGGAAACACAGACTCAGGCAGAGTATTCCATTCTTTGGCGGTTCGTATGATGAACGAAGAAGCAAATCGCTTCGTTCGGGTAGATGTTATATCCACTATAAATCGGTGGCGCCTTTTAGTGTTTCTAGATGTCCGATTATAAAATGGGGATGGTGGAATCAAATCATGCAGTTCCATTGCACACTCTCCGAAATGTATTCGATAGAAAACCGATAAGCAAGCGACTTTGCGGCGATGCGCGAGACTCTGGAGTCTCTTGCTTACTAGTAGGTCGTCGCTTATGAGTTTCTTTGCTCTCCTTTCAATAGCTTCCAGTGTCTCCAGCTGGTATTTGGCAGAGCCATCCCAAAGGTGAGAACAGTACTCCATACACGACCGGACTTGTGCTTGGTAAAGATTAAGCAACTGTCCCGGTGAGAAGTACCGTCTCACCTTAGCCAAAATGCCAAGCTTTTTTGAGGCTAGCTGGGCTCTAGACTCAATATAAGAGCCGAAATTGAGAGTTGGTGTCAAAGAGATGCCAAGAAGCTCGAGATTGTTACTTATCGGAACGGACACATCCCGGAAAGTAGGAGCCAGTAGAAATGGGCTCCGTTTAGCGGAGAAGAGACACGCCTGGGTTTTAGCAGCATTGAACTTGACCAGATTGGTATCGCCCCAATCGGAGACTGCCTTCAAAGAATAGTTCAAGCGCTCGACCATCGCTTCTCTATGAGACTGGATTTGTAATGCACTGGTTCGTGCGTTGGATGCATAGCTCTCTACAACAGTGCTGTCATCTGCGTACCCAAAGATACCGGGTTTAAGCAGGTCATTAATGTGCAGCAGAAAAAGTGTTGCAGAGAGTACTGATCCTTGAGGGACTCCGGCATTTATGGCCAATTGGTCGGAAGAACAGCCATTGATGACCACTCGAATCGACCGATCCCTCAAGAAATCTGCTATCCAAATACATAAACCAGTGGGAAGGCCGTATGAAGGAAGCTTGCTAATAAGGCTATCGTGCCAGACCCTGTCGAAAGCCTTCGAGATGTCAAGAGAGACGGCCAGCGCCTCGCCGTGGTTCTCGATGGCCTCGCTCCAGATGTGAGTGGCATACGCTAGAAGATCCCCAGTAGACCGGTTTCGGCGAAACCCGTATTGTCGGCCACTGAGGAGATCGTTCACTTCTAGGTATGCCAGGAGCCTGTGGTTCAGTACACGTTCCATAGTCTTACAGAGTATGGAAGTGACTGAGATAGGCCTGTAATTGGCAGGGTCTGCGCGACTACCCTTTTTGGGCACAGGTTGCACGTTTGCTTGCTTCCAGGACTTAGGCACTTTACCAGTCGTCATAGACAAGCGAAATAGGCGTGTCAAAATAGGAGCCAACTGAGGTGCACACGTCCTCAAGACTACAGCTGGTATACCGTCTGGACCACTAGCTTTGTTCACGTCTAGATTACGCAACGCTTTGCGTACTTCAGTCTGACGAATGCGGATTTCCGACATTAACGTCCCGCAAGTTGGCAGACTAGAAGGTACAGCATTGCCAGCATCTAAACGTGAAGACTCCGCAAACAGAGTAGCAAATAAATTTGCTTTCTCTTCAGCAGTGTGCGCTAGTGACCCGTCGGGTTTCAGCAGTGGAGGCAGTGAGGGACGGCAGAAGTTCTCTTCGATCGACTTCGCCAGGGACCAGAACGCTTTGCTACCAGAGGGGTAAGAAGCAAGTTTGTTCCCTGTTCGGCGTATGTGATCGAAGCGAGCCTTCTTGAGAGCCTTTTTGCAAGACTTGGCGGCTAAGTTAAAGGCTTTCTTCTTTTCGCGTACATCTCTAGTCTTGTGGGTTCGAGCATCAGCCCAGGCTGAGTAAGCTTCATGTTTTGATGCTTCTGCATCTCTACATTTGGCATTAAACCATGGACGAGCTTTGCTTGACATCGGAACGTCAGAGAATGGTATGAAATATTCCATACCCTGACGTAACACTTCTGTCACAGCATCCGCGCAAGCTGAGGGATCTCTCGAAGAAAAAAATACCTGCCGCCATGGATAAGACGCGAAAAAACAACGCATCTCATCCCAATCTGCTGACCTGTATCGCCACACCCACCGGGTGCCTTTTTGGCTGGGATCGGGCGGGGAGTAGACGGAGACAGACTTCACCAGACAGTTGTCGGAGCTACCTAAGGGTGATGAAACCGACACCGAGTAGCGGTCTGGTTCTGTTGTCAGCAGAAGGTCCAAGCAATTGGCTGTATGGCCATCAACGTCCGGTATCCTTGTTGCTCCCTGGACCAACTGAGTGAGGTCTAGCGTTAAAGCAAGCTTTCGCATCTCTCGACCAGCGTGGTCTGTGCTCTGGTATGGGTACAGCCAGTCTTGATGATGGGCGTTGAAATCCCCCAGAAGCACTAATTGAGCAGAAGGATACCTCTGTTGGGCCACATCAGCCGCCTCACTGAGGTGGTTTGTGAGCCTGTTTGTCTCTTCATCTCCGCTTTGCGAACGGTAGACACTAGCATAAAGAATTTTCTCCATGCCAGTGTCCACCAAAATCCACATGACGGAAAGTTGAGGGTCTTCAAGGTTGCGGAGACGCCGATAGCAAATGTCATCGCGGGCATACATACAAACTCCCGCCCTCGGCCTAAACTTATGTTCTAGAACATAGCCTGGGTAGGCAAGGTACGCCGCGTCGGCTGGACATTTAATCTGCGTCTCCGTGAGGAACAGAATATGCGGTTTTTCGGTCTCAAGATGGTGGTGGACCGAGAGGATATTGGAGTGCAAGCCTCGAATGTTTGAGAGGTGCACTTGAAGGGAGAGGACGTGCTTCCGCTGTTTAACCTCTATTCTGTTTCTGCCTTTCATTTTGTGGGGAGTGAAGTTAGGTAAGGAAAACGGAAGTGGAAACGAGGCGCTAATTATCAACCCGTGATACATATTAGGTCTTTTCACCTATTGGGAACCAATCCTGGAGACCGCGGGGACGCCCGAGCCCCCCCAGAGGTGTCCATCGGGTCCTCTCGTCCGGTCGCCAACCGGCACGATGGCGCACCTCTGGGATTTTTCGCGAGATGGCGGGGCAGCCTTTCATGAGTGGCTGGCTCACTACTTGGGCCCCCAACTATCTGCGGTCGGCCAGCGGAGAACCGTGCCTCGGATCCCGCTGCTCTCCAAGATTGGCTGCCAGGTAAATTGACCTTCAATGTATCACGACCAGCTATAGTAATCAACGCAACTGTTTCCGACCCGTTCCCCATAATGGCTTCACCAAACATTCATACCGTAAAGCGACCGCTTGGCGGCATGGCTTTGTCTGGTGGGTGGGTGGTAACACGCCGCGGCCTAAGCCTACCACCTGAAACGTACTGCTCTTTTGGCGCCACCCAGGGGATACGTGTAGGACATCGAGGGCTAAATCCTACGGACGCGAGCAGTAATAGCCCCCCAAAATATAGCGCTGATACAATTTAGAGGTCTAGCTTAATTGGTACATACCAACGTTGGTACGGAAGCCTCGGTGGGCGAGTCCAACTCGACTTGGCCGGTTTTTTATTTTTTCAAGTTCCTTCTTTTGTGAGAAAAACTATTGTTGGTAGGCAAAAAACCATGTACCAAAAAAAAAAATGAAAAAACAAGCAAAGCTCGGTCATCCAGGAACTCTAATCGATTAACTCTGGTCTCTGCAAGCGAGCCTAAGATCCGCTATAACCTGGAACAGGACATAACAATTACATCTTCACTTAACATCAGGTGAGATAGTGGTCAAACGCTTGCTTATCTAGTATTAAAAAAAACATTGGAGTTACTAATAAACAATTTGTATTTAAAAAAATTCAACACCCTCTTTGCTTCGGCGGTTAAAAGCAGCTTCTATGTCAAAGTTGACAAACAAGCAAGCGGCCCACCTGATCGAAAGTGGTAACCGCCGCCTATAAACACCTGCAACACAAGTAGTATTTCACGTGCTTTGCCTACCTTTTGCATGGAGGACTCTTTTTACCCCTCTCTTAAATCGCTGCATGTTGTACCGTAGCGCAAAAACCTCAGGTGGGAGATCGTAACGGGACCCGGTGGCGTAATCGGGAGAACAGTCGGCTTTAATAGCAGAGGTACCGAGTTCAAACCTGGCCGTGCACCAATAGATTTTTCTATCGAAAAATTTATGTGCGCTTTTCACAGTGGCCCTCCGGTGAAGGAAAAACATCGTTAAGAAACCAACCACCCCCGCATGGTGGTAGGACACTACTACTAGCTGCCGGAACACATTAAATGTGCCAGAGCCAGTTCCCATTCTAGGCCTAGCGTGCTTACCATTTTCGACCGCATCATCACTTACCAACAGGTGAGATAGTGGTCAAAACGCTAGCATATGAGATATAAAAAAAAAAACTTACGTATAGTCAGGTACAACGGGCGGGGTGAAGTTTTTATCTTCATACAACTCTCGCGGTGGTGAACCGAAGTGGGAGTCACTCTCACTGTCCAATGCGGACATGCCGTTCGTGTTCGATACTTTTCTGGAAATATTATTAGGATATATCATTAATCAATTAAAATAAACATGGGGCAGCTTGAGTTTGACGGTTGATTATTAAATGACCAAAATGACAGGGACGCGGTCAAGCATACGGGGGGCAAATATAATTATTTAAAACGGCTTTTCGCTCACGGTCGAAATTACTCCGACACGTTTCGGACATTTTTGATGTTCTTTTTCACATGAGTCAGGCCTACCGCGCGTCCCTCGCGCGACGAGATCCGGCAAGTAACTCGAAACGTGTCGGAGTAATTTCGACATCTTAACTCGTGGGTGTAAAGCCGTTTTAAATAATTAAATGTGTTATTATCACGATAATTTTCATAAACAAATACGAGGGCAAATTATAAAACAAAGTCCCCCGTCGCGTCTGTCTGCCTGTACGCGATAATCTCAAAAACTACAATACCTTTATCAGCACCAGTTTTCATCGTAAACGCTTTTGACAGATCTCACATAGCTTTCGATTTATTCTGGCTCGCTGATTGGTCTAAATTTAGTGAAGTGTGAAAACCACTAGAGGCGCTGTACTGTTTTTCATACAAAATTTGTTCGACATACGATATCAAGTTTGGTAAGAAAACTCGTACTAAGGGTCCTGAACGGATTTAAAAATGCGGTTTTTACCAATAAACAGAGTGATTCATGAGGATGGTTTAGGTATCTAAATTGTCAATGATTTGTAAAAATTGGTTGGAATATGATGATGATTGTTTAAGATGGTTGATTCATACTCAACGCAACAAGCTGATGCTAAAAATTTAGGCATATATATATATATATATAAATATAAATATGCCTACATATTTTTGGAGCATATGCTCAAGCCGGGCGTGTCGCTAGTATAATATATATGTCAGCGCGAACGCTTTATTCTACTCCCAATGAGTCCCAATAAATAATAATTCATTTGTAAACGCTGAATTTACAAATTGAATGGCTATTTGAGGATTTCAAGTTGATTGAATTCATTTAAGGTTGTTGATATATTTAATTTACTAACTTCATTATTTATTACCAAAATCACTTCATAATTATTTCTAAATTCATTTTGTGATTTATAATTAAGCTTCAGGCTCATAGAAACATTATAAGCGTAAAAACATTTTAAACGTAAACTCAACGAGCTGAAGTTGGTATAAATACGGCCGCCCGATGCTCCATAATTCTAGGAATCCAGGGGCAGAGGGCCCAGCCCTGACCCCCTCTCCCTACACCAACAGGTGTAAGCGGTCACCCAGACTGCCCATAATTGATTCGAGCTTGGATCGTCGATCGGTGCGGAGCTCCCGACATTGCTGTGCTCTTGTGATGTTTCTGTTGTTACAACATAAAGTTAAAATAAAATGTCTGGAGAGTGGTACCTCTGAGCTAAACCATGGTTACCCTTGAGCTAACCACGGATCCTTGATGTATCCACAAGTGAACCCTGAGATACCGTAGGGACGCCTTGTGGAACTATGGGTAGACACGTATACACCACAGATTCTAAATTAATAAGGCAGTGCACAGTCTTTGTGTAAGGTTGTAGCAACGGTAACATTAACTAACATTACAATTATTTATATATATTAATATATATATAAATATATATATTAATTAACAATTAATGACTCACCTAGTTTTGCTATAAAAGGCCGAGCGCATGCCGGACTTATAGCATTCTTACTTGAGCCGTCGTAGTGGTCGGACCTCCTCAAAAGTTCGAGAATAAATTGCAGAAAGTATTACTTGTGTTTACTTTAATCACCGAAGATGAGCGATAGCCCTGACCATGAAGTTATGATGCCAGCAATGCTGGTGTCACGCTTCTTAAAAATTATTACGGAGATCCTGCTTCGTCATATAAATATATATATATATATATATATATTTATATATATATATGTATATATATATATATATATATATATATATTTATATATATATATGTATATATATATATATATATATATATATATATATATATATATATAGATCCAGTACCTGCCCTGTCGTATAGCCTGCTGCTGCAGCCGCGCCCGCATGGTGACCACCATGTCGTGCGGGACCCGCCACACGAACACGCACCCGTCGCCAGACGCTGATATCAGGTGCTGACAGTCTGGGGTGAACCTGTCCACAACAACAATACACTGAATTAACATTTGTACAAGTGTTTTTACAACCTCGTCTTATTCTGTATTCTTTTAATATCTTTGAGGTAAATAACAGAGATTTTAAGAATAGTCACTACGACACGGTTTTAAAATGAATGAATAAAATGTTGTTAAACTGGCGATTTTTGAGAATTAGAACGTAGCCTTGAGCTATATCTATACTAATATTATAAAGAGATAACATTTGTATTTTTGTATGTTTGTAATGATTTGGCTCAAAAACTACTGAATCGATTAAAAAAATTCTTTCACTAATACAAAGAATGGAATTTCGGAATGAAAATAGGCTATATATTATCCCGTTTAAATCTAAGGTACATTCGTGGAGACCTAATTTGCAACCTAAGTCGACTAAAAAACGGTCGAAAAAACACGTTTCTTACGAACGCTGCTCAATTGAAAATAGATGGAAGAATATTTTCTATGAAGAGTTGTACAACTTTATAAGACCTACAAAAAAGTCCCCGACAGCATATGTCTATCTCTTAAGGTTGACTCACAGTAACCATTTTAATCGTAAAATTTTTGTTAAAAAATATTACGTAACTTCCAAGACTATTTTCAAGTATATAGTATTATATATAAGTATAATATTAATCCTTATCCAAATAATTACGTTAATTAGCTTGGCCACATATTATAGATTAAAATTGTCCCTTACAGTATATAATTCAAATGAAAACTCTAGAAGATATCACGAATTTCACATACACGCATCGCAAAATTAATAAAATATTTGCAGTGAAACCACAGATTAGGTCATAGTTACTACGAAAATATTATTATAAGCTTAGCTATGCTGTAGATCCCCATCGATCACAATCAATTTGAAGTCAATATAGTATAATAATATGATCTATTGTATAAAATAATATTCATCTATATATATATAATAATATAATATTTTAAACCACCCCGACTGATCTACGTAATAATCTTTTCATTAAAAGCATTCCAATGACTCTAAACACGACATTTAAAAACTGAGCTTCAAGTTGGCGAGGATTTGAGTATTCTGTAGAGTCCAGGAGATGTCCCAGCATCAGGTCAACGTTCCATGTTCTAACAATATCGTTGAACAAGAAGATTTTCGAATTGATCAGAGCTATGAAAGTTGATTTCATAGCGCAATTAACTAGAAAAAAGCTCATAGTTTTATAACGATTGAACGAATTTTCATGAATCAAAGCTAAGAACACTCGATGAAGACATCTATCAAACAAAAAAAAAACTATCAATAATAAAAACAAAATCGGTTCATCCGGTTAGGTGCTAAGATGCTACAGACAGACACACAGATACATACGTTAAGCGTATATTACCTCTACTTTTTGTGTCGGGGAACGCCGTAAGGTTAAGGCGGCAGATGTTCTCTTTGGTGGTAAGCTACTTTTTGGTAGATTTCATGATCCCACTACCACTGTACGAAAACTCATGATTCATGAATGCACATAAAACTTTCATTGGTAGGTATATAGCTAGGATTAGAACCAACGACCGTCGGGTCAGAATCAGGGTAACTATCCTTTACGCCAAAGGGCCGTCCAATATTACTACGTAAGTATTAATAAACAAAGTCCATCACTGCGTCTGTCTGTCTGTTCGCAATAATCTCAATAGCTACTGAACGGATTATCATGCGGTTTCCACCAATAGCCAAAGTGTTTATGAGGAAGGTTTAGGTGCATAATTCGTTAAGGTTTTGTGTAAATTGGTTGAAATATGACGATGATTGTTAAATATGTTCATATTTTATATTCGACGCAACAAACTGATGCAAATTTTATAGGCATATATGTTCTACCCGTGCGAAGCCGGGGCGGGCTGCTAGTGTATTTATAAGATCGTTTAAAAAACTAAAAAGAACCGACTTTAATGCGCGCTATTAATTTTTAGTACCAATTTTGAGGTGTTTATCTCCATATCTCTGGAGATACATATCAGACCTCAATATAATTACCATGGGACAACACTTGGGATATCTCCTTTCCAACAAAAAATAATAATCAAAATCAGTTCATAAACGACGAAGTTATCCGCGAACAAACATAATATATATATATATATATATATATATATATATTATGTTTGTTCGCGGATAACTTCGTCGTTTATGAACTGATTTCGATTATTATTTTTTCGGTCGAATTGAGAAACCTCTTCCTTTTTTTGAAGTCTGATAAAAAACATTTTAGAACAAGACATTACTTAATCTATACTATTATTATTGGGCCAGTTTCACTGTATAGCTTACTGCGCATTACCACTAAAAATGGCCCTTAAATTTTCAATGTTACGGCTAATCTCCGATACTGCCTGATCGATATCAAACATACTTGAACACCACCAATATATCCTGAGGACTTCCAGGATGGACATAGGCTAATTTTTTATTTTTTTTTAAATACAAAAATACATTAAATTAAATAATTAATTAAACACATGTTGAGTATTTTGCAATATAAAACGACGGCAAAACGGTCGAGCAAACAAATTTTATACGAACGCTGCCTTAACGGTTACAGATAAACGAAAAGTTTGTATGGAAAAGTTGTAGAGCAGTTAAACTAAGTTGTAGAGTCTGTGCAAAAAGAGAACCGTCTTTGCGTTACGACAAACTAACATTCGAAGGTAAGGAAGGAAGGTATATACCTACCTAGTAGCACACGATAATAATAAGAGTAAGTACCTACCACGTATCAAACATTTTAGTCGTACTAGTAATTACAGCAGTGTTATTAATGCAAAAAAAAGTAAATTAAAACGACCGACGCGACCTCAATTTCTACGACGGTTCTCGTTTTGCACAGACTCTAACACGTTTTGAACGCTGCTTAAGTTTCAAACAGCGAATTTTCTTTTCCAAACTTATTACTTGCGGTTGCGGTTAGTGCATTAGCCATGTCTAGGCATTGGTCTAGAACTCGAACTGCAGTGTTAAGTTTATTAAACTTACCTGAGTCCGGTGACGATCTCAGAATGTCCGTACATAGTGGCCATACATTCCCCGGAGTAATAATCGTAAACACCCAAAATCTTGTCTGTACTCGACGTGGCTAGGTAGATGCCGCTGTTGTCTAGCGCCACCTGGTGGACAACATTATAACTTAATACAGTCATGTCTGTACTTCAAACTGCAGGTATGTACCTAATTACAATTCTATTACTTCGCTTATTCGTAAGCGTGCCATTCGTCGCAGGACGGGCTCTGTGGGGCCCAGTGGTGTAGTGGGAGAATCGGCGAGAGTGGTGTAGTGGGAGGTCGGCTTTGAACCCAGAGGTACCGAGTTCATTTCCCGCCGTGCACTAATGTATTTTTCTATCGAAACATTTATGAGCGCATTTCACAGTGCGGAAAGCCATCGTTAAGAAACCCCTAAACCCCGCATGGTGGTATGACACTATCTAGTGTCCGCCTGGCCAGCTACCACCCTCAAGTTAGAAAATCTGTCGCCAAACATCTAATGTGTTCCAGCAGCTATCCTTGAGAGCCAGTTCCCATTCTAGGCCCAGCATGCTCCCATCTTCATCCGCATCATCACTTACCAACAGGTGAGACAGTGGTCAAACGCTAGCGTATAAGATATTTAAAAAAAGTACATCCGGATATGTCCGGATGCATTTGTCCGAAAGCATTTTTGATAAACAAACTGAAACGGAGACGGTTCTCTCAGTCAATAAAAATCTAATAACCAATTTCTTTCTTTAATACTTAAATTATTATTATATTTTGTCAGTATTTTCATTGTTATTTTCAT
Organism: Cabera pusaria; assembly: GCA_954871355.1. Taxonomy (NCBI): domain Eukaryota; kingdom Metazoa; phylum Arthropoda; class Insecta; order Lepidoptera; family Geometridae; genus Cabera; species Cabera pusaria. The sequence goes on from OX940915.1 coordinate 4,744,654, forward strand.
GTATAATATTTTTGTGTATAATCATGTCTTTGTAATGAATGGGTCCTGTAACCTGATTAATAAATGATTTGAATATAAGGAAATGATACAAACTTTGATCAGTGTCCCGTCTTCAGCAGTGGTCCCTCTGAAAGACTTCGTATGTCGCCCGTTCGCCGCGCTGTATACTCGAACGTTACGATCCTGTTACATACAAATACATTTAATAATAATACCGATTTTGAATCTAAAGCCAGCTTTTCACTATGGGATATAGTGTAAATTACATCTTGAGCTATATATTACATCCCGCGATTGCTGTTCACATTGTAAAATATATAGTTCAGCTTTGGTTGTCTATGGTTTCATTCAAACACTGGCTAAATACACTAATTGTGTAGAGCCATAATTTAAAAAAAACTGAAGGCGAGGCAGGGGGAGGCGCGGTGTCCGGGGACGTGAGGTAAAATATAAACCGTCAAATATCGCTCAGTCGGTCGAAAAAATATTTATAGTTTGGGATGTAATATATATTATAGCATAGTGTAAACGGTCTCATACAAAATGTATGACGAGCGATAATATTTTATATCTCAAGATATAATGTATAATATATTATATCCCATAGTGAAAAGCCGGCTTAATACCTTGTTTAATATAGAGTGATATATTTTATGTAGGTAATGTATTTGTATATATTCACATTACGAGATGTAAGGGAGCAGCGACCTTGAATTTGCGTCACAGAATATACTTATAGTAACTGGGAACTGCGTGTTGCGCACCGTAAAATGCACCGTAAGTCCGCGCGGCGAGAGTCTGTATCACTCGGTCAGCTCGCGGGCCGTCAGCTCTCTCTTACTGTAAGGTTGAGTGTTGTGAGAAAACAGATGGAATAGTAAAGTAAAGGCGCGCGTCCGATCGAGAGCGTGCGTCACACTACTGACTGAACTTGTAGCCGGCCGGCTGCCGCGTATGTACTAATTTTTCATAGCTACAGCGCGGAGTGCGACAAGCCTGATATGACAGAGTGTATGACTGACTGTATTACCTGACAAGCAGTAAGTATATGTCTGTGCCCCGAGTCCACTTCCATATCGTAGAGCGTGGTGCGACCCGACACGTTCTGACCGCGGGCGAACTGATAGCCGCCATCTTGTGTCTGAAACATACAACAATCGTTTTATATTATTTACAAATAACTTAGTATGCGACCAGTTAGACCATTCTAGGCCTAGCGTGCTTACCATCCCCGACTACATCATTGCTTACCACCAGGCGAGAGAGTGGTCGCCAGCCTATCAGTACCCTACCCTTAGTACGAGTTTTCTTCGTAACGCTTTTAACAGAACTCAAATGTCGAAAACCGACTTTTCTGGCGCCCTGATTGGTCTAAATTAAGTGAAGTGTGAAAACCGCTAACGGCGCTGTACTGTTTTTCATACAAAATTTGTTCGATTACTTATCTCTTCGATCGTCTTCGTCTATCGACTTCGATCTTGGGCCTAGCGTGCTTACTATCTTCGACCGCATCATCACTTACCAACAGGTGATATAGTGGTCGAAACGCTAGCCTATAAGATATAAAAATATATATACTCACAGTTCTCAGTTGTCTAAACAGGATAGTCTTGTCAGCTCCACAAGACACCATCTGCAGCGAAGCTCCAGAGTTTATGAACCGCACAGCTGTGATGGAGGACGAGTGCTCGTCCAATGTTTGTAGGATTTGATAACGCTGGAATTAACACATTTGTACATGGTTATTTTGATACGCAGACAGTGTTTGAAAACGTAGAAAAAAATCATTTACTTACTACATTTGTCTGAGAAAAAGGCCTGTCTTTCAAACAATCACAATTCTCTCCAAAGTAACTCACCCACGCTCCGTCGCTCTATCTAACAATTTTTCAGTGTCTCACTACATCTCACAATTTGCCACACTCCTTCACTTCACTTCTTTTCTCTACACTCGCATTCTATTAGCGACACTCTGTCTCTACAATGTACTGACCCAGTCAACAGAAAACACGTGAATCAGCCGATCCCTAGAAGCAGACGCACCAACCATCTCAGCTTTGTAGAGTATATAGACACAAAACTAGCCTTGTCACCTTCTAGCGTGTGCTTTAGTACTGTATATACATCTTACTTTATGTCACAGTAGAAATACATTTTGAGAAAAGGCTTATTAGCAACGCCATAGTCTTACCTACATAAAACACTTGACTGCACAAAAAAAAGTCACTGTACTCACTCTTTCACAAGCAACAGCAAAATTTACTAGCAATACCTTACTCTTTCTTACACTCACTTTATACTACACTCCGTTAGTACATACCACAATTTTGCACTCACTCTATTCCATGCACTTTGCCACTCCCCTTCACTCCACTTCTCTCCTATACACTCTTACTATGTGCGACACTCTGATTATCTTCAATAAGTAGTTGGTCTAACCCAATCAACAGTGAACACATGCATCAGCAGATCTCAGATGCAAGATACCAACCATCTTAGCTTTGTAGAGTATACCAGACACAACACTTTAGCCTTGTCACAAAAAAGTCACTTTAGAGCCTCAAAAGTCATTTTATTCCTTACTCTTTCACAAATAACAGCAAAATTCACTAGCATTACCTTACTCTTTATTACACTCACTTCATACTAAACCACATCCAAATATTTCTCACTAGCTCACTATTCCTTGCACTTTGCCACTCCTCTTCACTCCACTTCTCTCCTTTACACTCTTACTATGTGCGACACTCTGATTATCTACAATAAGTAGTTGAACTGACCCGATCAACAGAGAACACATGTATGAGCCGATCTCTAGACGCAGACGCCAACAATCTCGGCTTCGTAGAGTATTCCAGACATAACACTTCAGCGTCGTGAGCTTCTAACGTATGCAGTAAAGTGCCATTAGCTGAGTGTATCCAAATGTTGCCCGCTCGGTCGCCTGACGCTATGTGAAGACCGTCAGGAGATAGCCGGACGCATCTGTAGATAGAAACAGGAAATTTATCAATAAAATCTTTAGTAAACTCAGATAAAACGTGAATCAAATTATTAGAAGTATAAACATAAAAATCGATATCAAACGCTGCGAGCCGTTATCAGTTTTATGAAACAAACTTTGTCACTGAACTCAAATCCTTGGCAGAGGCTAGGCTTGGCTCAAATTCGAGGCATTTTTAGGGAGAATTTTAAGCACTTAACATGTTTTGAAGTAGAAGTAGTAGGTACCTGTGATTAAAATCAAAACTATATAATATTAATGTTTTTTGCATTGCCCAGTAATGTATTTTATGTATATTGTATTATGGTGACAATGACAGAATTAAATCTTAATTTTAAGAGAAAACATCTTTAGTAATCTTCAGGGAGTTCTTCAAACTGACATTACCATAACAATATATTTGACATTTCAAAATGTTGTATATTTATAAATATATGTCATTATATCAAATATCTTAGTTAAAATAAATTAAAGTGAATTCTGGCCTACTACACGCTTTGGTGTTAACTGTAAGTGTAGCAGAGGCTCGTTCGCTACTGAAAACACGCACCGTGCGTTTTTTTATTTTTGGTATCAGAAGTAAAATTAAGAAAAATATTTACTTTTTTTTTATTAATCTTTTCACAAGTGCGTGTGACCTTCTGCTGTTGGATTTTAGTTTTGATTTGATGCCACAGCTACGAAAAAAAATTACAAAACATAATTTAAAACATAAAAAAAATATACGAAAGTGCCGCAGTCAAAGTGATTAAAAATAAATTAATTATAAAATATTTTTCTTTTTTTTTATATCACAAATAAAGAGTTTGACCAATATCTCACTTGTTGGTAAATGATGATGCGGTCGAGAATGGTATATGATATACAGCTTGACAGCTGTCATCACGACCATTATACTCAGTGGCGCTAGTGATCGACAAAAGTGTAACCTCCGTAGCGTCTGTTATATCGGTAATATAGCGGTCAAATGTTTGTCTGTCAAACATAAAAAGATAAAAGTGGCATACCTAACGCCAGTTCTCTCGTCGTAAGTCTTCGACTTGTCCTTATCGTTGGAAGCCGTTAGGTCTACGTCCTTTAGAAACTTCAGTTCGGGGTCGATGTATAGAGTTTTGTTCAGCTCCTGAAATATCATAAAACACGTCAATTTTCTCTTTACAACTTATTTCTTAAATATATGTTTATAGATCTTTATTCTCATTAAGATAATTAAAATATAAATAAAGTACTTCGCCAAAGTGTCTTAATCTGTATAAGAAACAAGATCAATCGGAATCTAAAATCTTGTAAGGCAAATTACTTATTCTATTATGCTATTATGTGGAAAGAAATAGTCTCTGCCTACCCCAACGGGAAAAAGGCGTGATTGTATGTATGTATGTCTGTATGTATTATGCTACAAAATATAAGGATAAAAGGTTTTTCGATTTTAGTCATAGTTAACTTTAGTTTCTCCAAACTAGTCTCCAAACCTATAGAGTGTTTTGATATTTATAATACGTTATTTACACTCTCGCGCGATCCACGAGACGAGCCGCGAGACGCGAATATAAACATGCGCTCGTGCGCATGCGCTCATGCGCTCAAAACTACTAGTCCGATTTTGATGCAGTTTTCAGTTATAGGTTTAGGTGTAATGTTTAGGTGCATGTTTTTAGATAGGTGTTACGGTGACACCTCACCAGGGGGCCCTGCAGTTATCATTTGTTGGTGCAAATCGATGTTGCCATTTTTCTCCTAAACTAGTTCGATTTTGTCTTTAAACGGTTCGTAATTAATCAGTGGTGGTTCTTAAATAGATATTATGACGTTAATTTTCTAAAGGATATTGTCGTGGGTGTTTATTCAAAATTCTAATTTTGTTACTTGTTAAGTACATAACTTAAGAGTCGATGCTGCTAATAATATATCGACATCCGCCATTGTTAATGGTTTTTTGTAATTGGTTAATGACCTTTCAACGATGACGGATGTCTCACATCCGTCATCGTTGAAAGGTCATTAACAAAATTAACATTAACAAAATTAACAAAATTAAATTAACAAAAAGCTCGTCTCGTGGCCGGCTCGCGCAAGCCACGAGCCGCGAGACGAGCCGCGAGCCGCGAATGTAAATGAGAAACCGAATCGAATCAAAAAGTTCTGACTGTGCATTTCTTTAAATCTATATAGTTATGTCTCAATGGTGACTAATTGGATTTCAAGCCTTATTTCGGGAAAGGAAGTAGTTAAGAGAAGGCTGTTCGATGCAAAATGCACCAAACAGCATTTTATGTATCTAGAGCAATACGCTCGATACAAATTGCACCGAACAGCACTTTACCTTTTGGTGTGGCTCGCGGTCTTAGTGGGTCACACCAGTGTCAATTAGCAGCAGCGACCGAGCGCACTCATCTCTATCATATTAATCTAGCGTATCTTTAGCATATATCTATAGCATAGCATACAGTCCATTATTAGCGTTATTTATATAGTGTAAAATAAATAGTTTTACAGCGTAATTATAGTTGTCATTTCACATTCCGCGAGATAGCCAACATTCTTCGAGCCTTACGGACAATTCGGTAGTGCCGCGTAGTTTTTTTTGTGCCGCGTGTGTTCTTCTGAATAAACAGCGAAAATTATAGTGGTGATCTCGTGTGAAGTGAACAGTAGCAAAACCGTGTGCTAAGTACCTGTCGCACTTAGTACATTAGCACATCAGTAAGCGTGTCGCAAGCAAGAGCGCCGCTTACATCACCTAGCCGAGACGTAGAGCCTGTGCTCACGTCTCACCAGCAGCAACCAGCAGCATAGAAGCGACGGAGCAGCGGACGGAAGTCGCACCAGCAGCAGTAGCGTCGACAATCCACGAGCGAACGGACGTTGGGACCTACCAGCGTTGAGTGAGAGAGCGTAACCCGGCTGCATTCAAGTAATAAGCCTATACTATATACTAGCCTACCTTTCCATATTATTTTTACCATACGCTGTAACCCGTAGCAGCAGACATGGAAGGCTTATGTGTTAGGCAGACCGAGATAGCGGAGGAGATCAGGAAAATTCTGGTCAACTTTAAAAAGGATAGCGCAAGGCGGAAGACCGCGGAGTACTGTCAGGAGCGTCTTGATAGACTAGAGTTGTGGTGGAGAGAGTATCAGAGCAATAATGAGAAACTGGAGCCTTATGAGCGATCTAATAATAAATATTTTGTCAATGCTGAGTTTATAAACACCCGAGATGAGTACATATTAGCTAAAATTTAGTAAGCGTTTATTATGACAAGCTTTTAGTAGGTAAAACATTAGATGTCCCTACACAGCCAAGCCCACAGCCAGAAATATCACCACGAGCAGCACAATCAGAGATGCAGTCTAGAGGTGTATCAAGTAAATTTGACGACATAATGCGTAAACAGAAGATCAATTTTAGTACGTTTATGCGTGCCGTGTCAAATACTAACAAGGAAGCCATGGAGGAGATATGGGAATTTGAGGACGCGCTGCGCCTCATACAAAATCGGTGGAACGCAATTGATCATCTACATTGGGAGATTGTGGGGGAGTGTATAATTATACAAAGATAAATCTCGATATTGAAGGGTAAATCAGCTTAAAATGTGGTCAAAATAATGAACAGTATCCACAGTATGAGATTGATATACATATTTTTGTGATGTTACTAAAGAAGCTACTAAAGGTAGCTTAAAAAAATTACTGGAGTAGTTGCAGCACGGTAGTAGTATTTTTAAGAGGCGCGTACAGTCAAAACACGTTAGGAAGGTAATTGGGGGTTACTGCGCGGTACGCCAACCTCACCTGCCCGTGCTGCATCCTGCTGACCAACAGACGGGGCTCTGGCGATCGACAAATGGCGGTATAACCATTTCATATCTATGGCGTAGCTAAATTCTACAGGCCGGTGACGGGCAGCAGCGTCACCGGTGCGAGAAGCTACGTCCTGCGATCGCTCGATCGCCAACCCGCCTGCCAAGTGTGGCGATTAGGGCATATCCCTCCCAAGTTGGGAGAGGCCTACGTCCAGCAGTGGACTGACACCGACTGATGATGATGATGACTGTACGGTAGGTTTGTCCACCCTACACACTGAGTGATGTATATACTCACATTACTGTATATATTGTTAGGAGGCGCATGTAGTCTCCACAGACGGACAGTATCATCGCTGGAACACGTTAGGAAGGTAGCTGGGGGTAGTGAACCCTCCCCGGTGGACATATCTACTCCCCATATACACGCTGAGTGGTATAAGGCCGAGTGGGATTTGCCTACCTGAAAAAATACAAAACATTATTATTCTTTTGTAAACAAGTATTACAACTTATATGCAGGATTTGCAACATATATACTAGTGTTACTACTTATATACAAGAGTTACAACTTATATAATAAATAGTAAAGTTATTTGCTACAAAATGTTGTTACAAAAGCTATTAGGGGCCGTCCATTAAACACGTGAGGCTTGAAATTGGGGGGAGGGGGGGCTATGACAATATTCACGAAATATCACAAGGGGGGAGGGGGGTATAGTTAGATATCACGTGTATTTATTTCTTCATTATTTTTTCAAACGCGCGATTTTAAAATCGTAAAGCGGCGCGTACTGTGACCTTGACTCGCCGAACGAAGTACCTTCTCACGCACCGCTTAAGATAATATTCTAAAAAATTTAAGATTTTTGTAGATACTAAAAATACACGTGATGTTGGGTGGGGGGTGGGGGGGGGGCAGTCTTAAACCTCACCATGTATCACCAAGGGGGAGGAGGGGTTAAAAAATGCTTAAAAAAAGATCACTTTATTAATGGACGGCCCCATAGATATCTGTTTAAAAGTTGCATGAACATTACCGCATCGCGGCATGCAAATTAAACACTTATATATATAAACTAGAAGTGCCCCGCGGCTTCGCCCGCGTTAAAAACTTCTTTTATTTACTTAAAACTTTTCTTTGTAAAAAGGATTCTATCATTAAAGACATCAAATAAGAATTAGCCAAATCAGTTCACCCGTTTTCATATTATCGCGTGACTAAGGCAATTCGGGATCATTATAAATTGGGTAATTTTTTAATTTTACCCGAAAAACCCAAATTTTCAGACTTTGTTACCTACCCCATTTTGAAAAATTCTACAACACGTACTTTATCTCATCTTGTTTCGCCATACAAACTTTGAATCCCCGTTCCGTATCCGGGAGGAATTTTGAGAAAATCCTTTCTGAGCGGATACTTACGTCATAATAACTATCTGCATTCTAAAGCTTCTTTAGCGCAATCCGAAACAATATTGATTTTTAGACTTTGTTACCCCAGTTTATCCACTTAGAAGGGCATTTTGAAAAAGTCTGAAACTCGTATTTACTTATTTATTTACAAAAGTACTTGTGTGAAATGACGAATAAAATGACTATCCAAACATTGAACCCTCGCTTCATCCCCTTGAGTAAATTTTGAAAAATTCTTTCTTAGTGGATACCTAAGTTAAAATACCTATCTGCATGCCAAATTTCAGCGCAATCTGAAACAATAATGATTTCAGACTTTGTTACCCCACTTCACCCTTTTAGGGGTGGAATTTCGAAAGAGCCTAAAACACGTATTTACTTACTTAAGTACTTGTGTTAAGTTTCAAATAGAAAATACTATCTATCCCATTTCATCCCCTTAAGGGGTGAATTTTGAAAAATCCTTTCTTAGTACACCCCTACGTACTAAGACAAATATACCCTCCAAATTTCAAGTCTACGACCAGCGGTTTAGGCTGTGCGTTGTCTGTCAGTGAGTCAGTCAGTCAGTATGTCAGGACAAAGATTCTTATAGCATTATTGAGAATATTATTCGATTACATGATTTACCTACTTTATAATTATAATACTCATGTCATACAATTCGTCACAAATTAAAATATGCGCAATTATCTATTTATTTAATAATATAAAGGTAATTAGAAAAATACCAAGTTATAATATTTTATAAATTAGGAAAGAAAAAATGTCAATTAAAAATTATACTTAACGCCATACATTTCAAATCAATTACAATTCAAATATTCATTGACTGAGTAAAAGCATATTTGTAACAACAAAACCAAACAATTTTAATTTTTGTATATATAGGGTGTTACATCTTATATACAGGTGTTACAACTTATATACAGGTGTTACAACTTATATACTGGTGTTACACCTTAAATACAGAGGTTAAAACTTATATACAAGTGTTACAATTCATATACAGGGTTTTTCATCTTATATACTGGTGTTACAACGTCTATACAGGTGCTACAACATATATACAGGTGTTATAACTACTTACCCGCTTGATATCTCTGACATCCCACACATACAGGCTATGATCGTTGTACACACAGGTCAGTTTATGATTCCTACAGTCGTATGTCAGCGCTATGGCGTCAGGATACCTGGCGTTGGCCGGTTGCGTGAACATGTGACTGAAATTAAGGAAAACATACTTTATACTTTTTTTGTTGTGGTCTTTATTAATCATATAAATTCTCGAGAAAAAATAACAGATGCGCAGATATTGTCAGTATTGTGTGTCGCCGCAATCGACAGATACTCAGTGAACATGGAGCTTGCAACGGCGCCGAAATATCGGAAGCTATATAGTAAAAACATGGTAAATACCTTGTTCAAATATCTTTTGAAAATACTTTAACTGTACGTTTCGGGTGTTTTAATGTCTGATGGCGCAGCACTTGATGACTTGACCAGTATCTCACCTGACGATACTTGAAGATGCGGTCTAAGATGGAATCGTGCTTATCTAGAATTGGTAGACGGTATTCAGATAAGACGCTGGACAGGTGACCGTCCAATCCATAAAGCGCAACTATCCTAGCCAGGGTTGGCAATGTTTAAAACATTTGTTTAAAACACTGTTTAAAACACTGGAAATAAATACATACCTGTTTAAAACTCGTTTTAAAACATTTTGTTTTAAACACGTTTAAAAAATACATGAAAAACATCATTTTTTATTTCATAAACTCATATAAATACTCATACTCATCATTATTATTTGTTGTACTTTTCATAATTTTTAATTATAAAGGTAAAATGTGTTGACAACTCTTAATTTGATAAATTTGGGAAATCTCCTGGACTCGAAATGGTCTAGCGTGCGGGGATTATTTACCCCATCAGACTTCAATAAGTAGGCAAGTGAGTAAGTGAATGAATAAGGTATATTTTATAACAGGTACAGTGGTATTTTTTTCAACAAAACAATTCAATTATCAATTTTTTTTTAAAACTTTTGCGATTTACACACATAATTATATTGTAATACGGGACTTATATATATATCGCGCTAAAAACATAATTTTATTTACCTCGACGTTTCGATCAAGTTGCATTGACCGTGGTCACGAGAAGACTGTCTTCTCGTGACCACGGTCAATCATTTGCAATTGTTTAAAACATGTTTTAAACAAATAATTTAAAACATTTCATAAAAAATAATTTAAAACATGTTTTATTGTTTGTTGAATAAAACATGATGATTTGTTTTTTTTAAATAAAACTGTTCTTATTCCAACCCTGATCCTAGGGCGTCCTTCCAACTTCTTTCTTAATAACCAGCAGCGCCTCGCGGTTTCACCTGCGTAGTTCCCGTACCCGTAAGAATACAGGGATTAAATATAGCTTATGTTACTCGCTGAAAATGTAGCTTGCCATTAGTGAAACAAGGTCTGAAATCGGTCCGGTAGTTTTTGAGTTAAATCGTAACAAACAAACACACAAAAAATCATATCTTTCGTCTTTATAATATTAGTTTAGATAATTAGCCGATACCCGGCGTGTGCTACTATGCTAATAAAGAAATATGACTGAATGTGCCTATTGTATCGTTTAACTGGTCTAAACCAATCTTAACATTATTGTTTTTTTAATGAAACCGGTTTGGGGCACATCGGTTGGATGGTTTCAAAGTCTATAACGGACATAGGTAGTAACTACCATTGAAACGATGCATTAGGCAATTATTTGTTTAGCGTAGTCTAGTAGCACACACCGTGTATCTGCTAGTATATTATCTATACTAATATTATAAACAGAAAACATTTTAACAAGTTCAAATTTAAGACATTTGATGACGAAGCAAGTGATCAGGGGTGGCTATCAATGTAGAGACATTGATAGCGATGCGTCCTGCCATCGCAAAAGTCTTGTAGAAGGAGATGTTGTAGAAGGAGATGTTGTGAGATGAGAGACAGTTCTTATCTGCATCTCTTTTCTTATCGATGATTATCGGTCGAAATTCATCGCTATTCACGTAGAGACTACCGGCCCAGGTTCCAACATCGCGGCAAAATATCGTTTGCAAGATCTTATACATTTAAGCAATATTTACAAGAAGAGCTATTCGCCCTACTCTAGCGCCATCTAGATGCTTTTATCTAAACTAATATTATAAAGAAGAAAGATCTGATTTTTTGTTTGTTTCAATTTAACTTAAAAACTACTGGATTGATTTTAAAAATTCTTTCACCAATGAAAAGCTACATTATCAGCGAGTAACATAAGCTATATTTTGTCACCGTTTTATCACGGGAACGGGACCTACGTGGGTAAAACCGCGAGGCACTACCAGTTAGTTTATAAACTTACTTGATATCAACGCCCTGAGCAACGTCTACCCCCAAATAATGCGTTCGGGGCAAGGTGGTGATGTACTTGAGTGAATCCGGGGCGAAACACCGCACTATGCCCTCCGCACATCCCACGAATATATAGTTATCACCTATGGCCATGCAGTTTGCTGAAGTAGTCTGTGGAAGAAGGAAAACATCGCTTTTATACACTTATTTGTATTCTATCTCTTAAATAATTTAAGATTGTTTCAAAAACTAAAAGAACTGACTTGCAAAGTAGCGCTAGTCATTTTCAGTATTAAGTTTAAGTTGTTTATCTTTATATCTCTAGGGATACTGCACATATCTCGATGAAATTTAAATGGGACCACATGTGAAGTATAATACCCTTTTAAATAAAAAAAATATTTTTCCAAATCGGTTCAGGCGCCTTCCAGTAATTGGTGAACAGACATAAACATAACAAGATTCCGACGAATTGAGAACCTGCTGGCTGGCAGCGGTTGGAAACAGAGAGCTGAAGATCGAGCTCAGTGGCGTGCCATAGGTGAGGCCTATGTCTAGCAGTGGACGAATACTGGCTGTTCATTAACAGCCAGTATTCGTCCATCATTATGATGATGAGAACCTGCTCCTATTTTGTAAAGTCAGTTAATGAATAAAGCTAGCGTGCGTGGACAAAAATGATCCTCGATTATCTCTGTTAAGTTGCCCGCCGTTACCCACCTTGCTACACCTACTAATGTATATCAAAGCTTTCAATTTCACGAATTTATCGGTCCATTTTTCCTATTGAACTCACGATTGGTATACGCAATACGCATTGTATGAGAAGAAGCAGTGTGGAGGGTGAACAGTAGCGAAAGAGAGAGGGGTTAGGTCGTAGAAGAGTGTATTGGTAAATTTGGTAACAATTAGGGGAGGGAGTTTGTTAATGACAGAGGGGAGGGTTGAAATCATTTCCAACCATCCCCTCTCATTAACAAACCCCCGGAGGGTTGAGAATGAGGGATGTTGAGTACGACGGTGGTGGAGAACGAGGCAGAAAGGAGGGCGGAAGGAGGGGCGTAGGAGGGAGCGGATGAGGGGGGAGTTATCGCAAGTGAATGAGGATATTTTCTACAAAGACACCTCAAACAAACAGCCACACTTACCCGTAGCTCAACCCACTTATCAAGCAGCCTCCTACTGTTAAATTCGCACAACAGTCCGCCCCGCGTGATGGCATATGTACTGTCCGCACATTCTCCTCGACCGCACACGACGTCGCAGAACTCATTGTCTTTCTGTTCCCCGAGGATCGCTGACCGGCCCATTAGAGGTACCGGCTCCTTAAACTGAAAATAAATTAAGATCGTATAAAAAACTAATACGTCAAATGTCGCGTTAGTCATTTCCAGTACCAAGTTTGAGGTGTTTATCTCCATATCTCTGGAGATACTGAAAAGATCGCGATGAAATTTAAATGGGACTACCTGGAAAGTATATACTCTTCTTAGTCCACTCTATACTATTTCAAAGAAACTTGGAAACTTATTTTTAGTTTCCAAATCGGTACAGGCGTCTTTGAGTGATCGGTGAAAATACATTAAAAAAAAGATTCTGACGAATTGTGATTTTTGAAGTCGGTTAAAAAAGATATGCAGTATGATTGATGTGTCACTTATTTCTAAAATGTTTCCACAGGTGGCTGAATCATTATTTTTGAAGTCTGACTTGCTACCAAAAAGTAGCTTACCATCATCAAAGAGGAAATCTGCCGCCAAAATCTTACGGCGTTCCGGCAGCAGACAGCTATAGATTATATAATAGTTACTGCGTAACAGATATTTCACTCCCCTACAAAAACAAAATACCAACGCTTATTTCAGACAATATAAGCAAAAATGTGCCTAAGGCGCTCGATCTAGCGTTGTTATTACAACGTTCAGCGCGCGATGTACCGGCGCGCGCCCGATACGATGTGCATTAGTGAAGGGTTGACTCAATGAAATAAAAAAAAGTTTAGAAATAATTTTTATTCACCTCACAAAATAACATCAAAGTCTCAACTAAAAGTCGAATTTTAAGTCAAAAAGTGAATTTTACTCCGTCTTGTTATTTTAGTATCGTAGCATAAAAAAATTAACAATAATATGATTGATTTTTTGTCAAACTCCCAAAATGATTATGATTGTTTTTTGTCAAACTCCCAAAATGACTATGGAAAACATTTTTTTTATTTTTTATACTGGATAGGTAAGCGTTTGATCACTATCTCAACTGATGTTAAGTGATGATGCGATCGGAGATGTAGCACGCTTACCTAGAAGATACCTGTTCACTCGCGATTTGAAGACCCCCGGATTGTATTTAACAGGAAACACAGACACCGGCAAGGAATTCCATTCCTTGGCAGTACGTATGATGAAGGTTGTTTGTGCGGGTAGATGGAATGTCCACCATAAAGCGATGGCGCACATCGGTACGTCTGGTTGTCCGATAGAAGAAAGGGGATGGTGGGATTAATTCGTGTAATTCGATGGCACACTCTCCGAAATGTATAAAATACATAAAATCGTTTTTAATATAGAGCAGTGCGCAAGCGCAGTTATCCCGTCATTTGAATAATAACATACATTGCGCACGCGTGAGCAGTGACAACCGACTGGCGGATACCAAAGCCGGCGCGGGTCGAAAGTTTAGGTATAAAACGCTGTAGCTATGGGCGAGTGAGGGAGGCCTGACACAGCCCTTGAGAGTCAGAGTATTCTCTAGGCCTAGCGAGTTCACCATCCTCGACCACATCATCGCTTACCAATCGGCGAGATATTAGTAAAACGCTGTCAATCAAATAAAATAATCAAATAATAAAAAAAGATACCAGATGCATCCCAAGGCTTCGCTCGACTTAAAATGTTTCCTATGTCTTATTCCACTCAATGTGCAAAATTTCAGCCAAAACGGTCGAGCCGTTTGACCTTGAAAATGTAACAAACATAACAGAGTTTTTTTTTAATCAACAATTAAGGCCTCTCTCACTAATGTGAGTATGTTAGCCTGGTTACTTACGCCGAAAACTTATCTAATTACATTATCTCTTAACAGAGTTAATTTCGCATATATAACATTTTTTTTTTTAAATATCATATAGGCTAGCTTTTGACCACTATCTCATTGGTAATGATGCGGTCGAAGATGGTAAGCACTCTAGGCCTAGAATGGGAACTGGCTCTCAAGGATAGCTGCCGCTGAATACATTAGATGTATGGCGACAGATTTTCTAGGTTGAGGGTGGTGCAGGTAGCTGGCCAGGCGGACACTAGATAGTGTATTACCACCACGCAGGGGTTGAGGGTTTCCAAACGATGTTTTTCCTTCAGCGGAGGGCCACTGTAAATAGCGCACATACATTTTCGATAGAAAAATCCATTGGTGCACAGTGGGGATTGAACTCGGTCTCCCACGACATCCTTGGTGTTGATTTAGTTACCTTAGCATTCCTCGAATACTCCAGATACCAATACTTGACGTGCCTGAAGCCAACAGTCACGAAGTAATTGCCACTCTCTGAGAAACACACCGCTTTTACACGAGATGACACCTGAAAATATATTACAAGAAAATGATTATTTAAGATCGTTTAGAAAACTAAAAAATCGACTTTAGAGTAATTTCTAGGGGAAAGTTTAATGTGTTTATCTCCATATCTCTGGAGATACTCATCAAATCTCAATTAATAGTATAATGGGACCAAATAGGAAGTCAAAAGTCAAAGCATTTATTCAATATATGGGCAAATTAAAAATCTGCACTTACACACGTCAAAAACATTAAATAGATCTTATCAATAATAATTATTCTAAATATTAAAAAAACATAACTTATTACTTTTAATTAAAAAACAAAAAAAAAAGAGTAACGAGCCACTTCAGCTTTCATCTAACGTCGAACGTCACACTTAAAATAAACTGGCCAAGTGCAAGTCGGACTCGCACTCGTAGGGTTCCGTAACACAGTAGAGTATTCTATAACTTTTATTTTTGCAACTACAAAAATAACTTTGTTTTTCATAGTGTTTGTATGAAAAACAAAGTTATACTTGCGGTCGCTGTATCTCAACAACTGCTGACTGTATCTCGTTCAAACTAATTTTCGTTGAAAGTTTTTATTGAGATCTACAGAATATATTTTTTCTAGATTTTTCACTCCCTTACTTTAGAAGTTAGAGGGGGGGGACACACATTTTACCACTTTAGTCGCGCCTATCTTTGAAATGATTGACTTTGAGAAATAATGATTTTAGAAACCTCAATGTCATTTTTAAAGATCTATCCATAGATACCCCACACGTATAGGTTTGACAAAAAAATTTGTTTTTTGTTCCAGTTCCATGTATGCCCAGGGATGCCCCCCCTTAAACTTTTATATTTCTTATTTTTGTATAAAATTCGGAAAGCGGTTCACAGAATACATCTACCTACCAAGTTTCAATTCTGTAGTCCTAATAGTTTCGGAATAAAATGGCTGTGACATACGGACGGACAGACAGACAGACATGGCGAATCTATAAGGGTTCCGTTTTTTGCCATTCGGCTACGGTACCCTAAAAATGTTTAATTCCCCTGATTAATGTAGGGTTGCCAACCGTACTCTTACGTGCACCCCCAAGTATTAAGGGAACCTTCTGAAATAAAGAGGATTTTTTCAAATCGGTTAATAAGCGATCTGTGTCATTTCATCGTCATCAAGTTTAACAAACGTCAATTAAAATTATACAATTTAAAATATAAAAAATCATCATAATTAATAATCATAGCAATATTGTTATGAATTTTACACAGGAATAATTTTCAAGATTTTTATTTTTAATTTTTTTTAGAGGAGTTTTCTCCATATCTCTGGAGATACTCATCAGATTTAAAAAACTCATATAGGCTAGCGTTTGACCACTATCCCATCTGTTGGTAAGTGATGATGCGGTCGAGGATGGTAGCACACTAAATAAGATACATTTTATAAAAAGGCCGTTTCCTTGAGTAGGATCACTCAAGAAAACAAAGAATTTATTCAAATGTTTTTGTTTATTTTTGTGTGGAAGCTGAATAAATAAATGTTTCTTGTTTCTTTCTTAACCGACTTCAAAAAAAGGAGGAGGTGTGGGCTTCTCCCATCAACTCACTTATTAATGACAATCTATAAATACATACATATATAATTTACCTAACATAATTCATTAATATTTATATACCTTTATACATATATTTACTCAAACGAACAGTTACTAAACATAATATAAATTACAGTCATCTAGACAAATAATATTCATAACATACCTATGTATACAAAATATTTTATTCTATGCTTAATTATCGTCCGCTGCCGTCGCGCGTTGTATTGGAACCGCGCACTATGTCGGACTTTGATCTATGGTGCGACGTCATCATAGCCGAGTCTCGGGAACAAGGCGCGAGCGCCAGCCAGCCCGCGCGCCCCGTGCCGCGCACCAGTGAGAACCTACACTTGCCGCGCAGCGCACGTCGCATCGCTATCTATTTATCGTTCTCGAAACACAATACAAAAGACTTATACGTAATCTGCATTTTATTTGTCACCAAGTTGCTAAAGTGGTGACCCCGCAAAAAAAAAATGAGTGATTCTGGTGACAACAGTGATAAAGACAACGTAGTGATTCGACACGATGAAACTATAGTTGAAAATGAAGGCGGCGTGACCACGCGGCCTATCAAGAGGTTTGTGTCCACTGACGAACAACACGAATTAACGTCCTCCGACTTTCGGAAATTAAACTTAAAAGTGCCACCATTCTCTGTCGAAGACCCGGAAATTTGGTTTGCGTTACTTGAGGGACAGTTTGCAGCCGTGGGCGTTACCGAAGATTTCATCAGGTTCAATAACGTTATTACTAACTTAGATATAGCAACTGCGAAGACGGTCAAGGACATAATCGTCAATCCGCCGGACAAAAACAAGTACGAAAAAATCAAAAGTGAACTAATCAAACGTTTGGCAGATTCCCACGAAAAAAAGGTACGCCAACTTTTGATTCACGAAGACTTGGGAGATAGACGACCTTCGCAATTTCTTAGACATATGCGGGATTTGGCAGGTCCAGATGTGCCTAGCGAATTTTTAAAAACAATCTGGACTAATCGCCTTCCACGGGAGATTCAAACAGTTTTAGCTTCGCAACCGTCATACTCTTTAGACCAACTGTCAGACCTTGCGGACCGTATTCAGGAAATTGCAGTACCCAAACACGTAGCCGCAGCTTCTAGAAGCGATTCTGATACCAGCCACCTGAGAACTACCTGTGAAATAGCCGAGCTTAAGAAGATGGTAGAACGTCTGTCTGTGAAGTTGGATGAACATACGCGCTCATCGCGCGCACCTAACCGTTCTAGTCCTCAACAACGTAGACAATCAGCTTCTGGCAGCAGGTCACGGTCAGCATCTACGTACCGCCGGTATCCTATATGCTGGTACCATGACAGATTTGGTTCTAAAGCTTATAAATGCCAAGAACCATGTGATTTCAAGAAGAATAAGGGAAACGCGGCCGGCAGTTTTTAATGGCGACAGAAGACTGCCCTGAGTCACCAGGTCGCCTCTTTGTAACGGACCGGCAAACAAAAACACAATTTCTGGTCGACACAGGGAGTGACCTCTGTGTTTTTCCCCGATCTGTACTACGAGAGCGTCGAGCATCAACCAACTACCAGCTGTCAGCAGCCAACGGAACTATCATTAACACCTACGGTTACGCGCACCTTAACCTGGACCTCGGACTTCGTCGCAACTATCCATGGCAATTTATCGTAGCCGATGTAACAAAGCCGATTATTGGTGTAGATTTTTTGTGCCATTATAACTTAATAGTTGACTGTCGCTTAAAGCGTTTAATAGATAATACTACAACTTTGTCTGCACCGGCTTCTGTAGCTTCGAAATATATTGACGTTTTATCTGTAAAGGTTTTGACTGGTGATTCGAAATATCATACATGGCTATCTAAAGAATTTTCCGATATAACGCGACCGGCCGGTACACAACGCACAATCTCACACAACACTCTACACCATATACGTACCACTCCAGGACCCCCGGTTTCTGCTCCACCTAGGAGATTGGCTCCTGACAAGTTAAAGATAGCCAAGGCAGAGTTTGAGTCTATGTTGGCCAACGGCACAGCAAGACCCTCAGAAAGCCCTTGGTCTTCTCCGCTACACTTAGCACCTAAAAAGGACAACGGGTGGCGTCCTTGCGGGGATTATCGTCAGCTTAACGCTCGAACAATTCCGGACATGTATCCTATAAGACACATCCACGATTTTGCGCATAGCATTGCTGGATGTCATATATTTACGACACTTGATTTGGTGAAAGCGTTTAATCAAATACCAGTCAGTGAAGAGGACATACCGAAGACGGCCATTACAACTCCATTCGGTATGTTCGAATTCCCATATATGACGTTTGGCTTAAGAAACGCTGGACAAACTTTTCAAAGGTTTGTGGACGAAATGATGCGAGGCCTAGACTTTGTATATTGTTACTTAGATGATTTTTTAATCTTTAGCCGCAGCGAAACCGAACACGAGCATCATCTTCGTCAAGTATTCACCAGACTTAGAGATTACGGTATGGTCATTAATGTGTCTAAGTGTGTCTTTGGAGTCCCCGAGGTAACTTTTCTTGGTTACCGTATATCGGAGCATGGAACGAAACCATTAGACGAGAAAGTCCAGGCCATCCGCAATTTCCCCCCACCCAAAGATGTAAAATCTTTAAGGAGGTTTTTGGGAATGACTAACTTTTACAGGCGTTTTTTGTCTAATGCAGCTCAGACCCAAGCACCACTTAATGCTCTTTTATTGGGTTCAGTCAAAGGCTCCACATCCATTAACCTTACTGGAGATGCTCTGAAGGCTTTCACAGACACAAAAGATAGTCTTTCAAATGCAGCTCTTTTGGCACACCCAGATTGTCGGTTTCAGCTCGCATTAGTCACGGATGCATCAGATGTTGCCATTGGCGCTGTTTTGCAACAGTTGAAGAATGACACGTGGCAACCTCTTGCATTCTTTTCCCGTAAGTTAAGCTTAAGCCAACAGAAATACTCACCTTATGATCGCGAGCTTCTCGCGATTTACGAAGCAATTAAGTATTTTCGACACATGCTTGAGGCCAGACATTTCACGGTATACACAGACCATAAACCCATCAGTTACGCATTTCATGAACGGAAGCGCAACTGTTCACCCAGACAGTTCCGTCATTTGGACTATATATCTCAGTTCACGACTGACATCAGACACATTGCTGGCCAAGATAACACTGTGGCCGATTCTTTGTCACGTATCGAAGAGCTGGCTGCTCCAATATGTCTTACTGATCTCGCCAAAGCTCAAGAAAATGATCCTGAATTGGTTCATTACTTAGAAGACAATTCATCCCTCCGTCTCAAAAAGATGCAATATTCTGGAAGCCCGCATTTGTACTGCGATATCAGTACTGCGACTCCTAGGCCATTCATCACAACGGGCTTTCGGAAGCAGATATTTCAAAGTCTTCATTCCTTGAGTCATCCCGGTGCCAACGCAACTGCCAGACTGGTAGCTGAAAGATTTGTTTGGCCTGGTGTTAGGAAAGACTGTCGAAATTGGTCCCGAACTTGCCTATCTTGTCAAAGGGCAAAAATAAGTCGACATGTATCAGCTCCTTTAGGAACTTTTGATTTGCCCCGAGCTCGTTTTAAACAGGTCCATATTGACCTTATCGGGCCTTTACCTGTTTCGCAAGGATACAAGTATTGCCTCACTGCAATAGACCGCTTCACTCGGTGGCCAGAGGTCGTACCAATCCCGGACATCACTGCAGAAACAGTGGCAAAAGCACTTATATCTGGCTGGATATCTAGGTTTGGATGCCCAACAGATATCGTAACAGACCGTGGACGTCAATTTGAGTCCTCACTGTTCCAATATCTATCAAAAAC
The DNA here is from genome assembly GCA_954871355.1 of Cabera pusaria. NCBI lineage: Eukaryota > Metazoa > Arthropoda > Insecta > Lepidoptera > Geometridae > Cabera > Cabera pusaria. The sequence continues at coordinate 4,765,272 of OX940915.1, forward strand.
TATTGGTTTTCAGCACAAACGTACAACCGCTTACCATCCGGCATGTAACGGACTAGTCGAGCGCTTTCATAGACAGCTCAAAGCTTCAATCACCTGTCACGCTGATAATAACTGGACAGAAGTCTTGCCGTTGGTGCTGCTAGGTATTCGTAGTGCCTTCAAAGAGGACTTACAATCGTCCTCCGCGGAGCTGGTGTATGGTGAACCACTCAGACTGCCTGGTGAATTTTTCGACCAGAGCGCATCGCACTATACGTCTGACTTGTCTGATTTTACAGCACGTTTACGCTCTTTTGCTGAAAAAGTTCAACCAACCCCAGCGTCGCGGCACAACGAACACAAAGTGTTTATTTTTAAAGATTTAGCCACTGCCGAGAATGTTTTTGTACGCGAAGACGCCTCACGTGCTCCGCTACAACCAGCCTACACAGGCCCTCACAAAGTCATTACACGCGGTGACAAGGTTTTCAAACTTCTTATGAAAGGAAAACCTGTCACAGTGACAATAGACCGTTTGAAACCCGCGTATATATTGGTGAACGAAGAAGATTTATTGCCTAAAAATAATGTAGTCTTACCTCTACCTGCTTTAACTCGTCCCGGTCCAGTTTCATCTGCTGTGCCAGTACCAAATAACGTAATACCTGCACAACATCCTTTACTGCATTCACCATCTCCAGTACCTTACACGACTCGTTCTGGTCGTCGGGTTCATTTTCCTGACTATTATCGACCTTAACTAGGCCTCTGGGGGGGAGTAATGTGGGCTTCTCCCATCAACTCACTTATTAATGACAATCTATAAATACATACATATATAATTTACCTAACATAATTCATTAATATTTATATACCTTTATACATATATTTACTCAAACGAACAGTTACTAAACATAATATAAATTACAGTCATCTAGACAAATAATATTCATAACATACCTATGTATACAAAATATTTTATTCTATGCTTAATTATCGTCCGCTGCCGTCGCGCGTTGTATTGGAACCGCGCACTATGTCGGACTTTGATCTATGGTGCGACGTCATCATAGCCGAGTCTCGGGAACAAGGCGCGAGCGCCAGCCAGCCCGCGCGCCCCGTGCCGCGCACCAGTGAGAACCTACACTTGCCGCGCAGCGCACGTCGCATCGCTATCTATTTATCGTTCTCGAAACACAATACAAAAGACTTATACGTAATCTGCATTTTATTTGTCACCAAGTTGCTAAAGAGGTTTCTCAATTCGACCGTATATATATATATATATTTTTTTTTTAATGTTTGTTCGCGGATAACTTCGTCGTTTATGAACCGATTTTGATTATTCTTTTATTGTTCGAAAGGAGATATCTCAAGTGTGGTACCATGGTAATTTTATCGAGGTCTGATAAATATCTCCAGAGATATTGAGATAAACATTTCAAAATTGGTACTGAAAATGAACAGCGCGGCATTAAAGTCGGTTCTTTTTAACCGACTTCAAAAAAAGGAGGAGGTTTCTCAATTCGACCGTATATTTTTTTTTTTTAATGTTTGTTCGCGGATAACTTCGTCGTTTATGAACCGATTTTGATTATTATTTTTTTGTTCGAAAGGAGATATCCCAAGTGTGGTACCATGGTAATTTTATCGAGGTCTGATAAGTATCTCCAGAGATATTGAGATAAACATCTCAAAATTGGTACTGAAAATGAATAGCGCGGCATTGAAGTCGGTTCTTTTTTAGTTTTTAAACGATATTATTTAGTTTTAAAACGATATTATTTCTTATTGTGTTCTTACCTTATTACTAGCTAGTTTGAGGTTAGCTCGCCAGTCCCACACGTTGACGATCATATCGTGCTGAGATCCCACTGAGACTAGATATTTGGATGATTTTGAAAATGCCTGAAACATAAAAAATTATTATTCGTATATAATATATAATTTAAGCTGTTTGTACATATTTTTTACACATTTATTTATATTTGGGTGTTCGGCGTTTGATTACTTTCTCGCCTGGTGGTAAGCGAAGCTATGGTCGAGTATGGTAAACACGCCAGGCCCAGAATGGTCCGACTCTCAAGTACTATGCTGCCGGAACACCGAAAAGTTTTGGCGGCAGATTATCTCTTTGGTGGTGGTAAGTAACTTTTTGGTAGCACGTCAGGCAGTTTAAGTGGTAGGCCTTCTGCTAGTCCGCCTGGGGCGGTACCACCACTTTGCAAATTAATTTTCAGTCCTGAAATAGGTATGTTTTTCGGTTGAAATGGCAAGGTGTCCAGTGAAATTACAGGGCATGTGAGACTCAATATCTTAAGGAAAGGTCTCAAGCTAACAGGCGCAGTGCAGTAGGTAACATGCAGCAGTAAGTGCATGCCGCTGTATCTGTAATAGGTAGAAGTCATCGCTTACCAACAGGCGAGCGTCGTGCTTGTCCTGATACTTTATATCATAAAAGAAGGCGGAACACTGAAATAATGTTCCTACCATCTCATTTTTTAAAGTGCTATCGTTTGACCACTTTGATGTGGTCGATGACGGTAGTGGCACACCTAGAATGGGAACTGGCCACCAATGACACAGAATCAATTTTACTGTATGGTAATATAATATAGTAGTATAGTGAGCGTCACAGAAGTAATGCCAGAATGTGATCTCCACTTGTAAGAAATCTGGATCATTCTAATATATCAATCCTTCACGGTGCTTCCAAATTATAGTATTACTAGCTGCGGTATACTACTCTGCGGCTTTGCCCGCGTTATAAACTACACTCTATCTATTAATGAAAACCGCATTAAAATCCGTTGCTTAGTTCAGAAGATCTAAGCGTACAGGCGGAGGAAGCGAGTGTATTTTATACTATGTAATAAATATTCTACGAAAATATACTTTCAACTCACCACACAACTGACTCCATGCGTGTGACCAGGGAACTCTGCTATCTGCACGGCTCCCGAGGTGGTCGGGTCCTGGAAAACATTAGACAAAGAACCTCATTAAAACATAAGTTATTACTTTTATCGCGTCACATTTCTAAAAGGGAACTAAAGTGACCAAATATGAACGATCGAGTAAGTCCTCTTAGGGTCAGCTCAGGTCGCGCGGCGCGCACTTATTAAGAGAGTGATAAAAAAAATAACTTTATTTACTACACAAAAGACACACATTTCATTAGTTGGGCGGCTTCAGGCTGCGCCGCGCGGCGTCTCGCTGCACCTACGCGGCGCAGCGGGAAGCCGCGTGATAAACAATTGAACTTTATTAACTACACAACAAGATTAATTGCATTGAGATAATTTGGTGGCGTCGCGCGTTTTGCTGCGCCGCGCGGCGTCGAGCTGCGCCGCGCTTCTTCTTGCTGCGCCTCGCGAAACCAAAAGCATCGTCAAGTCGCGTCGCTACGCGTCGCGTTGCGGTGTGAACTGACCCTTAGACTCTCACTATAGTGACTGGATAAGCTTAAAGAGGGCAAAGTTTGGTAGAGGTGGTACCTAAGCAAAGACTGCTTTCGAAAGCGAGTAAGGCTTACCAAACTCCTGCGATAATACCAGGTTCTGACCAGGAGAACTTTGTTATTCAACTTCCTAGGGATATAAGATATATGAGTTACAACCACAAAAATATGAATGTTACAACAAATACTCATTCAATACTTTTCTATCGAATAAATCACGCTTGATTAGCCAATCACATAGCTTAATTCTAAACCTTTTTTAACCGACTTCAAAAAAAGGAGGAGGTTTCTCAATTCGACCGTATATATATATATATATTTTTTTTTTTTTTTTTTTTATGTTTGTTCGCGGATAACTTCGTCGTTTATGAACCGATTTCGATCATTCTTTTTTTGTTCGAAAGGAGATATCCCAAGTGTGGTACCATGGTAATTTTATCGAGGTCTGATAAGTATCTCCAGAGATATTGAGATAAACATCTCAAAATTGGTACTGAAAATGAATAGCGCGGCATTGAAGTCGGTTCTTTTTAACCGACTTCAAAAAAAGGAGGAGGTTTCTCAATTCGACAGTATTTTTTTTTTATTTTTTTTTTTAAATGTTTGTTTGCGGATAACTTCGTCGTTTATGAACCGATTTCGATTATTCTTTTTTTGTTCGAAAGGAGATATCCCAAGTGTGCTACCATGGTAATTTTATCGAGGTATGATAAGTATCTCCAGAGATATTGAGATAAACATCTCAAAATTGGTACTGAAAATGAATAGCGCGGCATTGAAGTCGGTTGTTTTTTAGTTTTTAAACGATATTATTTAGTTTTTAAACGATATTATATCGCTTTATAATCCCAGCCTAAATGTTTTTCCGAGAAAAAATAATGATTCAGATCGGTTCACAATTAGCGGAATAATCAGGTAACATACATACTAAATAAGACCGGCAAAGTCGAGTTGGACTCGCCCACCGAGGCTTCCGTACCAACGTTGGTAGGTTCCAATTAAGCTAGACCTCTAAATTGTATGAGCGCTCATATAACTCAGAAGCCTATCTTAATTGGCTGAAACTATGTATGTATGGGGACACCCTTTAATTTTCAACTTTTTTATTTTATGGAATGTTTCCTTTATTTGTGCTATAAGACCTTGCTTCTTGCCAAGTTTTATGTTTCTAGGTCAACGGGAAGTACCCTATAGGTTTTCGACCCAAAACCTATAGGGTACTTCCGGTCGACCTAGAATTGTCATTTTTGGTCACAAGCAAGGTCCTACAGCACAAGCAAAGGAAAAATTCCGAAAAATAAAATAAAGTTGAAAATTTAAGTAAATTTTGGTACTTACAAGTTTTCGCGAAAATCTAAATTTGCCCATATCTTTTTATTGTGTTGATTCAGGACCTTGATTTTTATACACCTAATATACTATAGACCTCAGTATCTGGTATAAATTTCAACTTGCTAGGTCCACCCGTTCCTGAGCAAATTGGTGGTGACACACGGACAGACAGACGGACACACAAACAGACGGACAAGAAAGTGATCTTATAAGGGTTCCTTTTTTTACCTTTTGAGGTACGGAACCCTAAAAACATACAGACGACTTGAGAACCTCTTTTCTTTTTGACTTTCAAAAGTTGATTATATGGTTGAAAAGTAGCTTATAAGTAAGTGTAACAAACCTGTAGGTCCCATATCCTGACGGCTGGTGCATGACCACATTCCCCAGTGGCCAGATACCTCCCATCTGGTGAGAAAGCGACGCAGGTGATGCTCTTACGTGACACGTTTAGGACGTGCGTCTGACGGTTCTTACGCACGTTGTACAGGACCACGGTACATCTGGAATTGAAGACATTTGGCAAATTAGTTTCACCAACCAACCTGCAGCTATCAAATAGGGTTTCAGCCTTAGGGCTAGTTGCACCGGTTCCTGATAGCGCTAATATGACGAAATCTGAAAGATTTTTGACAGCTTTTATATGGCGTCATGTGTCAGATAATCATCTATTAATGCATTATCAGGAAAAGGTGAAACTGGCCCTTAGTGTAGTCGGCTATAAGCCAATGAATAGCCAATGTTATTAAACATCTTATAAGCTAGGGTTGACCACTTTCTCGCCTGGCGGTAAGTAATGATACGATCGAAGATAGTGAATACGCTAGACCTAAAATAGAATAATCTGACTCTCAAGGGCTGTGCGCTGCCGGAACAGTGTGAAGTTATGGCGGCAGATTTTCTCCTTGATGGTGGTAAGCTACTATTTAGTAACAAAACCCCGGCAAAACGTCGAAATAATATGCTGTAAATGAACCACCTATAAATGAACACCCTAGGATTAGAACCGGCGACATCTCGCATCGAAGTCAAGCCATCTATCCTTTACGCATACGGGGCTCATTGAGAAACAAGTAACAAAATTAAAATTTTGAATAAACACCCACGACGATGTCCTTTAGAAAATTAACGTCCAAAACGTCTATCTAAGAAGCACCGCTCATTAATTACGAACCGTTTAAAGACAAAATCGAACTAGTTTTGGAGAAAAATGGCAACATCAATTTGCACCAACAAATGATTACTGCAGCGCCCCCTGGTGAGTTGTCACCGTAACACCTATCTAAAAACATGCACCAATTACACCCGAACCCATAACTGAAAACTGCATTAAATTCGGACTAGTAGTTTTGGAGACAGTCTCCGTTCCGTCGTGGGTAAAAAATTGTATTGAACTACCTGACCCGCTAAAATCAATGGATAGTTTATAGATTCAACAACCAAGCCTACCTCACAAGCCATAGAACGTTATCGTACAGGTACAGAATTATAAACTAATAACAGGTACATTTTCCACGTGTGTACACAGATTAACATAACAGTTTGTAAGTGTGTCTGTCACGTGTATTATAATGTTTGATTACGAGTTAGCATTAGAGAGAGATCGCGGGCACGAGCGGAGCGGGTAGCGGTCTTTCGGAACGAACATTTCAAACAGTCGATGGTGAGCTAGCAAAATGCGTCGTTCGATCTGTACAAATATTTTGGTAGGTTATTTTCACCTACTGGTGGGCATTGTTCACAAATTTCGCCTTTCGCACAGCGTAGGAATAGAATTCCCAAGAAAGTTAAGTACAATCCGAGGTTCTTTAAATCGCGAGTAAACAGATTTCTCCTAGGCAAGCGTGCTACATCGTCGACCACATCTTCACTAAACATCACGTGAGATAGTGGTCAAACGCTTATTTTAAAAAAAATGTGTTCACCGAGTTCCGGCCACATGTTCGGTCCTAGCCAGTTTGGATTGGATTAAACACGTTCTGGTCTAATATCTACTATACATAATTAAGTTATAGTTGTTTCTTTAAAGATAAACAATAAATCTTCCTAACATGATCTATCAAAAAATTTACATCAAAGCGATTTATCTGCTCACAAGTAAATCGCCATCGCTTAACGCTACGCCTGTGAACAAGCCTTCGGTCGAGAAATCGCGATCGCTACCTTATTTGTATGTAGGAGGTACAACACACGGCCTTTCTCACGGCCGTGCATAGCATTTTTATAGTTTTTAAATTCCATGACGACATGGTTTTATTTCAATGGTTTTTTTATGATATAAGGTAACAGGACAATTACCACGCTCGCCTGATGGTAAGCGATGACGTCTACCAATTAGCTATTACAGATACAACGGCATACAAAATACTAAATAGCCAAAATTTTGCATGTCACTGCGCCTGTTACCTCGAGACATAAAGATGTTAAGTCTCACTATATGCCTTGTAATTTTACTGGACACATTTCCATTCAAACTGAAGTATTCCTATGTCACGGCTGAATTAATTGGCAAAGTGGTCCTACCAATACAAACGATTTTAATGGTGAGCACTCATGGGGCAATAAACAAAAGTATTTGATACATACTTTGTATATTACGAACTCTCGCAATAATTGGAGTAATGCATTACCTACTTGAATCTATCGGGATGCAAGGGAGCACAATTTCATCTAAGTGCTCCCAGCCAACCTCACCTGCCACGGTGCATCTTGCCGAATAGCGAACGAGGCTCTGGCGACCGACCAATAGCGGTATAACCATTACAAATAATCATCATTATCAGCCAATTATCGACCTCTGCTGGACATAGGCCTCTCCTATGGCACGCCACTGAGCTCGATTTTCAGCTATTCGTTTTCAACCACTGCTAGCCAGCTTGCGTATATCATCGCTCCAACTAGCTGGAGGGCGTCCCACGCTACGTCTGCCGAGCCGTGGTCTCCACTCTAGAATCCGTCCACCCCAACGGCCATCAGCTCTACGACATGTGACCAGCCCACCGCCACGTTACAAATAATAACGTAGCTAAATGCCACAGGCCCATTCGGATGATGAAGTGGAGGAAATGTACGAGGACATTTCCAAGGCCTTGTACACCACCCAAAAGGCTCAATTCAACATTGTCATGGGGGATCTCAACGCAACGCGGCAGTACAGATAAGCGGCGAATCGGTAGTAGGACCACACGGATTAGGAAGCAGAAATCATTTGAAAGAGGGGCTCTTACTGATGAATTTTTTTTTCAGAAAAACCCCCAGCGGAAGTGGACGTGGCAAAGCCAAAAACTATTAATTATAAAAAAAATATGACGGATAAGAAGCGTATATTTAGATAGTGATCACTAGGATCGACACCGGAAGATGGTCCGAGGAACTCTAGATATCGACTGCAAGCTTGAACGAGTCCGTCTAATGAAATCCACGCTCCGACTCAATATGCTCCAATCCGTGGTTGGGTCTGAAACGTTCCAGTTAAAACTGGAGAAACAATTCGCTCCCTTGGAAACCACAATTGACGTTGACGTTGACCAGGATCTCAACCAAGTGGCGCGAATCCTCGAGGAGGAGGGCGCAACGCGAGGTGACTGTAAGAAGTCTAAGCTTTCAGGAAAAATCTCTGCAGCTAATGCAGAGGCGACGAGAAAACCCCGCAGTCACTTCGTCAGATCAACGGGCTTTGAACAAAAAATCTCTACGCTGACAAGGGTGACCTCAGGAGCTCCAATATACGCTCTATTAAACAAAGCGATCGAGCGAAACCGGGGGTCAAAAAGCTGTTTCAGAGCTACGGTGCTATATACAGACACACAAATACACACGTGAAACTTATGATTATAATATAACACCCTTGTTTTTGCATCGTAGTTATAGAAAAAAACTAAAATGCTATCTAAAAAATCTATATAGTTAAAAAAGCTAACCAGAAGATGTCCCTAAACCGTGTCGGCATGAGTCACAGCAATCATTGCGCCTGCGCACCGGAACCGGAAATCAGGTACAGTTGCACCGGGTCAATGACCTTACACCGGCGCACTTGACTGATGATTATATTGGGTATCGATGGACAAGGGCAAGATCCTTTCCAGGCAGGTCAAGGTTGAGAAGAAAGCTGATAATTTAAAACTTTGTGAAACAGAACGCGTAGAGACTGTGCAAAAAGAGAACCGTCGTAGAAATTGAGAGCGCGCGTGTTGATTGTTCTAATTTACTGTTTTTGTTGCGTTGACAACATTGCTCTGTCATTGTAAATATAACTAAAAATTTTTGATACCTTGGTAGGTACCTACTCTTATCATTATCTGGTGGTACTAGGCAGGTATATAACTGCCTATTACCACCTTCTTTCCTTACCTTTGAATGTTAGTTCATCGTAAAGCCACGACGGTTCTCTTTTTGCACAGACTCTACTTACCAACTTATCTTAAACTTAACGTGACGTCAGATTGCCTAGTGCGAGTTTCTTTAAATCTATTTACTCATCATCAGCGTATCTCTGTCCACGGCTGGACATAGGCCTCACCTATTGCACGCCACTGAGCTCGACCTTCAGCTCTTTCTAATTTACTCGATCACGTTAAATTAAACGATGATTTGTACGGAAATTACAATGTTACCTATTAAGCACAGAAGATGGCGCTGTTTTATTCCATACAAATATACTTTTACTTAAATGTGATCGAGTAAGTAAACCTATCTAAAGAAACTAGCACTAGGTGCACAGAATAAATAACTAGGCAGTCTGAGCGCTAGCACAGAATACTCAATAGTACTACGTAGTACGCACGTACGGCGCTAGTACATTTTCTCGACGTAAAATACCGCTGCGTCAGGAAATTTGTACTGAACGCTATGCCGTCGCGTTCGGTATCCCTTCTGTTTGGCAAAGCCTTTAAATAATTAATACATATAAAAATACCTACTTTTACTGTAATCTAACCGTGCGAAGCCGGGGCGGGTCGCTAGTAGTTCTTAAATCCAATTCAGTAAAGCGTTCGCCAACCTCTTTAATATACTAAAACATGATATGGCGTTCAGCCAATGCCAATAACTTAGTGATAGTAAGGCAATTTCTTACAGATATTCAAAGGTTTATGCAGGCAATATTTTAAGGCATCATTTTTACGGTTTTAGGTTTTATTAATATATTGTTTATTAACACACATTTTGACTGACTTCAAAAAAGAAAGTGGTTCTAAATTAGTTTATACAAATATACCTCAAACCTGTACTGAAAATGACTAGCGCGGCATGTAAAGTCATTTATGTAGTTTTTGAAGCTTTTTAGGGTTCCGTACCCAAAGGATAAAACGGGATCCTATTACTAAGACTCCGCTGTCCGTCTGTCTGTCTGTCTGTCTGTCTGTCTGTCTGTCTGTCTATCTGTCCGTCTGTCACCAGGCTGTACCTCATGAACCGTGATAGTTACATAGTTGAAATTTTCACAGATGATGTATTTCTGTTGCCGCTATAACAACAAATACTAAAAACCGAATAAAGTTAAAAATAATAGAGGGTCCCCATACAAGAAACGTGTTTTTACGGCATTTCACGCCATCTATGAACGCTTAGTTAGGTAAACATCTCATAGATGGCGTTATATTGAAATGTCGTTCCCTAACACCTTTGTTAGACGTTAGATGGCGTTATAAGAAATAAAATGTTTATTAATTATTATTTTTGCTGGCGAAAAATGATAGTGGTATTTTTTGCTCGATCTTATAAAATGCTGTAGTGTGGTACGGAACCCTACGAGTGCGAGTCCGACTTGCACTTGGCCATTTTATTTTATATCATATAGGCTAGCGTTTAACCACTATCTCTCCTGTTGGTAAGTGATGATGCGGTCGAAGATGGTAAGCACGCTGGGCTTATTTTGGGAACTGGCTCTCAAGGATAGCTGCCGGAACACATAAGATATTTAGCTTAGTGTTAACCATAGTGTTCATTTCAGTGGAAATAAACGCCTATCTCATCATACTACTTATAATTATTCCGTGTTATCTCATAAGATTGGCATTTTATAATACCCCGAACGTAACAATACCAATCAACACCAATATTATAAATGCGAAAGTCAGTTTGTTTTTTTGTGGGACTTCTTCACGGTCAAACGACTGGACCGATTTATCTGAAATTTTGCACATTGATAGCCAGTATTATGGATTAGGCTATAGTTTATATTTTAACGCGGGCGAAGCCGCGGGGCACAGCTAATCGTTGTAATAACTGATCTTTTTGGTCATTTAAAATTAAGAATGAATAAAAAAGCTTATATATTAACCTAGTGTATTGCTTCTATTGCTGTTGTGTACAGTGTTTCATATTGTCGAAATAAATATCTTCTACTAAAAAAGATTGTACCAAAGTTGACACATTTCAACGTAGCAATAATTGATTTAGTCTTTACTGTTTTTTTCCTGTATTTTATTTATATAAAGCTCTACTCCACGTTTTTTAAAAATTAATATTCTTCAGAATAAATATGTGTCTTCAGTTTGAATAACCAATTTCCAACAAAAATATAATTCAAACAAAATATTATCGTATTTCTGTGACGTCAAATGACAACGCCGTACAAGATCGTACGCCAATATCGCATTAGCCGCAACCAGTATCAATCAAAGTAATTTCTTAAAGCAAATTTCTTCCTCCGGTGAGGAAATAACCTAAATTATACTTCGTTGGAAACCGGCAACGGAAATAGCCCTCATTTCGCCATTACCTTCAAAAGGTTAGAAGGTTAGCGTCGGAATTATATTTAAACGACCCCTTACCTAGTGACTAGTGTTTAAACTGTGCTTTTCGTGTTTTTTCGGCATTTCACGCCATCTTCAACGCTTAGTTAGGTAAACGTCCCATAGATGGCGTTATATTGAAATGTCGATCCCTAACACCTTTGTTAGACGTTAGATGGCGTTATAAGAAATAAAATGTTTATTAATTATTATTTTTTGCTGGCGAAAAATGATAGTTGATAGATGATTATAGGGCTGGGCTGAAAATCAGTGCTGCGGTTCTTTAGAGTCACAGCAATTTAAAAATATTCTCAGCATCATGTCTTAATTTAAAAATAAAAGTGTTTTATTTTTGATTCGCTAGTTTTAGCAAAATTGTTAATTTTAATTGTAAATTTGGTCGTTGGAATAAACTATAAATCAATCAATCAATCAATAGTGGTATTTTTTGCTCGATCTTATAAAATACTGTAGTGTGTTACGGAACCCTATTAGTGCGAGTCCGACTTGCACTTGGCCAGTTTATTTATGCTAAATAGGCAGGCATTTGACCACTATCTCACCTGGTGTTAAGTGACGATGCGGTAGACGATGTAGCAAGCTTACCTAGTAGATACCTGATCACTCGCGATTTGAAGACCCCCGGGTTGTAGCTATAGGGAAACACAGAAACCGGCAAGGAATTCCATTCCTTGGTGGAACGTATGATATAGGACTCGCTATGGAAAACTGATATGGGACTATACAGCAGGTGAATTTTTCAAGTGGGCGTGGATGGCCAAATCAGAAACTATAAGGATTCTCCTTCCCTTAAATCGTTCCTTATACATCATCAGTCATATAGCGACACTATGGTGTATTCATACAGGGTGTTTTTATTTTCCAAATTCAATGGGTTCGATTCCTGGCCAGGTATATAGATTTAAAAAAAATCCAATGATGCAGTTTTAGTTTTCATCAAAATCGGACCCGAAACTCCTTTAAGTACTTTTCGCGACTCCTCATAGTTTGGCCATTCACGCCTACTTGAAAAATTCCCCCTGTATAGCTGAGTTTACATGTGCCGCAATAACCTTACAGTGTTCCGGCAGCACACAGTCCTTGAGAATCAGACGGCAGACCATTCATGGCCTAGCGTGTTCACCATATTCGACCACATCATCTCTTACCGCCAGGCGAGATAGTAGTCAAACGCTATTCATATTATTACATAACATACTAACATATAGAGCAGTTCCGCAATAAATTGCTATAAGACACGAAATGGCCTTGTATTGCCATACATATTGACCTTCGCGTAAGTATGCTTTAGGTCAACACAGGTTAAAACTGTTTAGAAAACGGGTTAGGTTAGATAAAGTTCCGGAGCAGAATGGTTGAATGCTAGCGCGACTCCATCTTGCCCCACCACGGTGGAGGACGACTCACTCCAGGTTTTTAATGCGGTATGCTGCTCTTTAGGCAGTGGGTCACACAACATAACCATTCTGAATTAAACGATTATTATAATTATCGTTTATTTAATTAACACGGGTCGGGTACGGGTCATAGAACGCCCGGTTCTTTGGATGGCAGCGACGGAGCCAAAGAAAACGTCAAGAGGCCCTTTACAATGATAAACTTAAATTCTATGATTTGTGGATGGAGAGATGAAAAACTATAAAAACGTGGTACATTTTTGTCATGGCTATGAATGTGTGCTGCTTGATGTCTGTTTACTGGTCTACGGAATGAGGTACGGGCTGTACCTCATCCCATAAAGCATGCCGTTACGGCACCCGCCAATTATGCCTCATTTCAAAATATTAAGGCGGGTGGTGACTTGCTATCCACTGAATCGGCCCCCCATAAAGGCGGACCGTTATATTATTATTATTATTACGCTCGGGGGAAGGATTCACAGTGGCCACGGTAAATGCAGTGGCCATCCAGAAAAGAAAAAAACCGTTAAGAAACCCTTGGCATGGTTGTAGGACACTATCTAGTGTCTGCCTGGCCAACTACCTTCCTCAAGTTGAAAATTCTAACGGTGTGTTCAGACAGCATCTTCACTTACCAACAAGTGAGATAGTGGTCTAAGGCAAACTATGCTATGAAAAAAAAGAGGCGTGGCATTCAAAAAACAGCATCTACATTTACCGTGTCAATGTCATGACAGACAACCATACATCCCCTCGTTGGGGTGAAAAGACAATGAACTTTAAAACAGCATTACGTGTAACACCGTGCAGCCGCACCTTTAATTACCCGGGTGCGGCGCCCATGTAGACGCACCCTTAATCGCCATTACCATTGTAAAAATATGCTAGTAAATAAATGGGGTGACAAAACGCACCTGATTTTAACAGATCGACAATATTCATGAAATAATTATGTTAGAACAATGTTTTGCAGTTGTCAGATGGATAAAATTCATATCATTTACATTCATATCATATTTTACACTACTGACAAGAGTCAAAATGTTCTAGTCCTGCCATGATAGGAGAGCTAAATTGGCTCTCTTCTCTTCGTCTTATACTTCCTGTATTACACTGTCCATCCGAAGATAGTCTGGGACAGATCGCTAATAGCGATAGGACCGCCCATTGTAATACCATCGATATAATTATTGATTGCTGATAGATAAGTTATTGGAATGCAATATTGTATTGTATCGTATTGTAAATTGTAACTCAACGGTCGAAATCGCAGACACGACATTTTGTAAACACATTGGAAGCATTTACTAAAATTAAGAAGATAGTTTAAGAACTAAAATAACCGACTTCCATGCCCCGCGACTCCCGCGAGTCAATTTCATTAGCAAGTTTAAGACGTTTATCGTCATATCTCTGGAGATACTTATCAGATCTAGATGAAATTACAATGGGACCACCTCGGAAATGTACCCTACCGATTATAAAAAGAATCATTTGAATCGGTTTACAATTGACGGAGTAATCGCGTAACAAATATTTAAAAAAAACATATACGAATTGAGAACCTCTTTCTTTTTGGAAGTCTGTTGAAAATAGATGATGGGAAGAGAAGGACATTGTTAAACCGACCCCACGTATTTGGAATAAGGATAGGAAGACGATGATCTGGTATAAGGGTTTTTTTTACATCTTTGATTAATTTATATGATATGCTAGCGTTTGACCACTATCTCCCTTGGTGGTAAGCGATGATGTGGTCGAAGATTGTGAACACGCTAGGCCTAGAATACTCTATTAAGGGTAGTGTGCTGCCCGAAGCCAGAACACCGTAAGCTTATGGCGGTAGAATTTTTCCTTGATACTATTGGTATTTGGTAGCAAGACAGCCAGACCCTCGATATAATATACTCCTACCACCTGTGGACGAACACCCGTGCTGGGTTTGAAACGGAGAACTAACTCGCTCTTGGGACCTCAAAAATTTTGGTTTTTAAAACACAAAAAAAACAAGTATATAAAACTTACCCTGCAGGATATGCCACCAGCTCCGTGTTGGGATCGCAGTCTAGCGCCGCATTGCTGCCCACAGTCAGTCCAAGGACCGTCTCCAATTTAATCTGAGGACAAAACATAATTCATATTACTTATTTGTATAATGTACATATGTATAAACGATATAAAACTAAGTATTTGTTTAAGGAGACACTTCCGTTAGCGTTAGTTAACACAATACAATGAAGGAAGAGTGACTGTGAGATGAGACGCTGGTCCAATAATCACTGCGTAACTATCGCCAACTCCACATACCTACAGGTGGTACAAGCATATATCGAAGTTCCGCCTGACTTGCTAGCAAATAGTAGCTTACCACCATTAAGGAGTAAATCTGCTGTCATAATCTTGCGGTGCTTTGGCAGCACACAGCCCTTGAGCATCCAATCTTGCTGGCATCCAACATTAAGCTGTAACACGGCTAACCGATTGGATGACATATGTAAATATATTTTGCCAACCTCCGATAATTGTTGGCCATAAAATATCTCACCAAGCCAAGAAACAGACTTTGATACTTGCCATAGAAAACTACTTTAACTATTGCGTAAGGTCTAAAACCAATATCGGCTTATCAACAAGGCTTTAGGGTATTTGTAAACTAGCGCAGCCTTGTTTTGTTTGTATAGAAGCGTTTGTACAAGATTACCCGTTAGTATTGAGGAACTAGACTTTCAAAAGTACAAATAAACCTTTAAAAATAATAGGGTCATGGAAAGGCACAGAAAATAGTATGTACTCAAATTTTCCTGTGTCCAGGGTCCCAATTTTCTGTGAGCGAAGTGAAATGTCAACGCGATTTTATCGCAATTAAAATACATTAGGTATTAGGGAGGGTCTATAGCAGCCTGTTCTGAAGCCTATGTCCAGATGAATACTGGCTGTTAATGATGATGATGATAGCAGCTTGTTCTCCAGATTTAACTGTTTTATTTAAAAATATGATTGTCAATAAAATGTGATGCGACAGAGAACCATAGTCAACGACATAGCTCATCGAATGGGCCGGCCACATTAGCTGAAGAACCGACAACCGTTGGGAAAAACGAGTATTTGGGAGGAGATCGCGAATCGGCAAACGTGGCGTAGGACGCCCTCAGACTAGGTGCAGCGACGATCTTATCTTCACAAGGTGGCTGGCAAGAGCTGGATGAGATTAGCCGAGGAACGAAGATCACTCGCCGCGAACCAAGTTGTAAAACATCCACGGTAGCGCGCCGCACGATTCGTTTGCGAATGTCGTACAAAATGTATGGAAATAAAAAATGTACGTGCCTGCACGACGTGCACGTCTCCATAATATAATATACAAAATTGTTTACCCTGTAAACTAAGACAACCTTGTTATGTTTAGTTTATTTAAATGTGTTTGTTCAATGATTAGGTAGGTAATGGCGTAGGAGCCTTGGTTTGAAATACGGTCGATTGAATAAAAAAAAATTATTCAAAACCGTCTACTAAAAAGGAGGAGGTTCTAAGCGCATGATTTTGGGTACCATTATTCATTGTTCAGTGTTTTTTCGGGAGATCGAATTTTGTGCAATGATGGTCGTATTTTTTCTGTAGTCAATGAAAGTCTTTAAAAGATATTAAACAAAAAAAAATTGAACATCCTGCATCTTGATCATTGATTGATTTAGTTGATTTAGTATATATAAATAGGACAAGATGATGATTTTAGCATTTCTAAGTACTACAATATACGTAAAATTATTTACTGCGTATACATACAATATGAACACAAACAAATACATAAAATACGATCACACCTTTTTCTCATTGAGGAAGGCAGACACTACTTCTTTCCACATGCTACGATCCTGACATACCTCTTTCGCTTCTTTCACTTTCATGACTGCTATATTGAAGTTACTAAGTATATTGCGTGTAATACTTCGAAATGCAAAAATCGTGCATAACACACATCGAGATAAATGTACGTAGTACATAAACATCGATGGAATAACATCTTACGCTTTTCCTCTGGTGCTAATTAACTGGACCAGTGCCCAGATTTGGTTCTTTTAATTTTTATTGTAGGGTCATTAAATATACTGAAGTGAAACTTTGTGCTGTTTCTACTGAGGATTTATTAGTGTGTGTGCCGCGTCCTCCGCCGAAATTGACAGTTATTTACTGATCGAGACTAGATACTATTTCCACTAACGTGCATATTTATATGTGTGTGACATCGGCATTTTAATCTGAATTCATTTTTCTGCGTAATGGCCATGAAATGGCAATCCTACACCCATACCAGAAAAAAAACAAAACAATCTTATGCTCCACAACTTCGACATATGAATTCCACGCGCTGTCAAGGTCGTCTGACACCTGATCCAAGATGGCCGGCGGCGGGCGTCCTTGCGACGAGCAAGGATGATCTCTGAACCATTCAAGAACTGGTTTTGTGACGGTGGTTGGTGGCGTCAATCAAGGTTCACTAAGTAAGGCATACTTCGCTTACTACAAGGAAGAGTTTCCCATAAGAAAGTTGCAGAGATTGGCTGGACCGATTTCAGATGAATGAGGACTTTTGAATGAAAGGTTGGTCTCCTGAATGTTATTTTTTTTCTCAAACCATACCATGTTTGGTATCAAAGTAAAGAGCTTGCAGAGTGTATAAGCCAATTTCGAATAAGTATAAGACTTACGGTATGAAATATCCTAGTTCTCTGGAATTTTGATAAAAACCACTCAAATTTTTCGCGCAGTCGTGTTTTATGTTCTTTTCAATAATTCACTTGTTTATGCTTATTGTGAGGGTAGCACGCAAACAGCATGCCTCCAAACATAGAACCGAGGGTAGAAACTAATGTTTACTGTGTTTATTATTCCCCATAGGCGCATTTTCGTGCTAGACGGCAGTTAAGTAATATAGTAAGACCTCGTCGGTTCATTTGTAATGAACTTCGCCTTTTATCCGACTACGACGAAGCAAATAGAAGGATTATGATTTTGAACGGTATGTATGTTTAGTTGTTTCCTCGTACCTTCTAATCTCCTAATGATAATTTGATTGTATCGTCGCTAGCGTCACAGAATAAATATTATAGTATAACTAGCGTCTTGATCGTCCGTTGGTATATGCGTAGGCTCGTAGGCTATGTGATGTCAGATTAAATTGAATATGGCATCTTCTAGAGGACATAAAGTCATCTCACCTACTGTTAAGTGACGATGCGACCGACGATTTAGCACACTAGCCTAACAGGTATCTTCTACCTGTTCAATCGCGATTTGAAGACGAGATTAGTATATAATATTATAGGTATATATTATATTAGCTTCAGAGAGAGATATGATCGGAGTTTTCCTAAAGGATATAATTCGAAATGAAGTCATCAGAAAGAGAACTAGGGTAAACAACATAGCTCAGAGGATTAAGCCTATCATACGTTACAACTACGCCGAATACAGCCTTATTCTAAGGCGCAGTTTATACATAAGAGACGTGTGGCGTGTGACGTGGCGATGGTGCGGACATTTGTCACGTCGCTTCATAAATTATATTGAGTGGCAGAGACGCGCGGCGCGATGCGTTGGAATAATACAGTTGGATTAGTGCTCAGCTCAAGCTATATTGCTCCTTGTACGAAGACTAGCTTGCAGCTGACGTGACGGCGCGCCACACGGTGGCGGTGGCGCGTCACCTCAGAGCAATAAATTACTTTAGTAATGATTACTTTAATTACTTTTGTAATTATTGCTCTTAGCGCGTCACCTAATGGCGGGATGTCGCCTGGAGGCACGGGCATAGAAAAGATAATAATATGGCACGGGCGCAATTCTCCTTTACGACAAAAACGACGCTATGTTTTTTTAATGATATAGGTAGCAAACAAGCAGACGGCCCACCTGATGGAGAGTGGTCACCGTCGCCTATGAACACTTGCAACACTAGAGAGGTGTCACTCATGCTTTGTTCTTTTAACGCCTCTTTTGAAGGACTCCATGTTGTAGCTCTGCGGGAAAACATTCTACTTACTATAAGGTTTATATTGTGTTACTTTGACTATCCGCCACCGCCACACATCTCTTCTGTATATACCGCGCCTAAATCTAATTGGCAATGTAAGACCCCCACTGACATCCCGATCAGTGTGTATTTGTGCATTTCCCCCTGACAGTGTCTACCCTAGCCAAGCCATCCCAGCTTCTTGACGAAGCGGAGCACTACTGGTTGCTGGCATAACGCTTCCAATGGTGAAGGTGGTACAGAGCCCTATATAAAAATTAATACCGATACTCACTAAGAAGTAATTATTTTTTTCCCAAGAACATGGAATGTAATAACTAATAACAAAGACCTTTGTCGTCTTCAAAGAAACATTAATAGATAACAGATTGTAATCTCATAATGAAATAATAGCTATTCGAGTGAAAGTGAAAGGTACCATTCGATACGTTTATATCTCGAATGATTTATGGTGAGGTTCATAACTCGATGGTACAATCTCAAGTGATCATTTTTAATTACATCTGATGATATAATTGTTTGTTTTATTTGTAAACTTGCGCGTAATAGACTCGAGGAGGATTGCCACGAGATTCGATAAAATATTAACCGAGTTAGAAAGGAGAAGGTTATACGTTCTTGTTTCATTTTTATGGTTCCTTAACCAAAGGGTGCCAATACTGTCAATGTGACCCTATTACTGTCCGTCTGTCTGAGGGCTGTTTCTTCGAAACCGTAAAAGATAGCAAGATGACATTTTCACCAAGTATATATGTATAACTATAGCCGCTATAACAACAAATACTAAAAGCTTAATAAAGTAAAAATTAAACAAGGTTAATATTAAGTTAAATTAAGAATTAAACCTGTTTTTCGCCAAGTTAATTATTGTACTATGGTATGGAACCCTACGTGTGCGAGTCCGACTCGCACTTGGCCAGTTTATTACAATTATTTTATCAAGGGGATTTATTTTTTATTTCATATAGGCTAGCGTTTTGACCACTATCTCACCTAAATAAAATCTCAGAATGCTGTCTAATCATAGAATACATACCAGTTTCTAGTAAGTCTAGGTATAAAACATTGTAAGGTAGACAGTGGGCGAACCGGCAAGCCTGACCGCAGTTAGAATGCGGTGTCGATAGTGTTTCGACACCTGCTCCAAATGCGGAGTATGCCAGATCTGGGATAACATTGTGGAAATGGCGAGGCATTTGATGATTGTACTTGTAGCCAAGGACACGACGGTGACTGAAAGGCTTTAAATATTCTAGTATCAGAACAATCATACACTCACGGACTCAGAAACTGCATCAAAGTTCAGGATTACTCTCACATTAATTTAATTGTCTTTTCCATTAACAAACATACACTTAAGGATATGATACTATAGTCGTATTTTTAATTAGACGAAGCCAACTGACAGTAGCTAATGTCACTTTGTAAAATAATTTTGCCATATTTAAAGTAATAGTGATGCGTTCAGTTCTCGTTCAATCAGATGAATGAACAATGAGTGTGAATAATTAATCATTTCAAACTATAAAACAATATTATTGAAGTTATACTTCTTTTGGCGCGATAGAGAAAAATTATGAGAGTGAATTTTTACGATGCGCGCGCACTCCGACACCTAAATTTAACATCGTGAAGTTAGTTCTAGGTAGTACGATGCGCGCGCACACCGACATCTAAATTCTACACCGTGAAGTTAGTTCTAGGTGGCATGACTATGTTCAAGTTGTATATGTCATATTTAACGTCATATTTTTACGTTAATAAAACCTTTTTTATTTAAATAAAATCTTTTTGATTAATTTTAATATTTATCGTTAATCACTACTGCATTTTAGTTTTTTTTCCATACGACACAGAAGTATAACTTCTAACGCGTGTACATAAGTACACACACTTTTTTTTTTCTATAAACTAAACTCGTTGGTATGTACAAAGCACGACTAAAATTCGAACCCCGTACCCAAAATCGGCAGTTCGGCACACTAACTATTCACTAGACAATCGAGGCATTTTCATTCATTCAGGAGATTTTTCAATCATTCACTTAGTCACAACACTATGTGTATTTCATCAAAAACTGATAACACAGTAAACGTCAGTTGACTTCGTCTAATTAAAAATACGACTATAAGTACGCTGTTATGAAGTTAATGAACCAAAATATGGTTTCAATTTAAATTTGTACACTGACGGACTCGGAAAGGACCATTCAATTCATTCGAAAATAGTCCTGAACTTTGATGCAGTTAATAAGTAAGTCCGTGAGTGTACTAAATTAAGACACACAATTTTTATGTATTAATTACTGGTTTGTAAACATACTTTACAATTTATATAAATTTCAAATCTATAAAAACATTTTACAATTATATAATCCGTTTCAAGTTAAAATTTAAAATAAAAATATGTCCATTAAGTTGTAATTATTATAAGAGTCAGTACTAATAGTTAAATTTTTAAAAACTTAATATTTAATACCACCCCGGACTGATCTATGCACGGCGGATTAGAACGCACAACCTCTAGATTAGAAGTCAGGCACTCTCCCAATGGGCACGGTAATCTGTATTATTATTACATAGTATAAAGAGGAGATGGAGAGGATGAATGAAGAAAGATTGAACGACGACGATTGACGAAACAGTTTTATGAGACGAGTGTGAATGGGCCAGTTGGTAGAGGCCGACCTAGGCGAACGTATCACGACCAGATCGGAGACGTTTTAAAAAAAGGCCAAGTCAAAAGTACCTATAACCGGCGAGCATGTATGAAGGCGCTCATGGAAGTGCAAGAAGTGAAGGAGGTATGTCAGGATCGTAGCATGTGGAAAGAAGTAGTCTCTGCCGGTAGGGAAAAAGGCGTGATTGTATGTATGTATGTATTCACATAATATAAAATGAATTCGCTCCCGCTGTGTGTACGCTTATAAACTACGTAAATACGTATCTTTTAAACTACGCAAAGGATTTTAATGCAGTTTCCATCAATAGATAGAGTAATTCAAGAGGAAGGTTTATAACCAGAATTCAACGCGGGCAAAGCTGCAGAGCGCTGCAAGTATTATACAGGTAACATTACCGTGCAATGGGGCTATCGCGTGTGATTTTGCCGCTAGGGGTTGCTATTGGTCTACACAAATATGTTTTGACAGTTGTCACCAGGACCATTTCACTCAGTGCAGTGGCGCCACCTGGTGAGCAAGAATTGGTAGCCCCTATTCCCTATAAGGGTGAGGACATAACGAGTCGGGTTCCTGGTGCAGACAAACCGGTACGGATCGGTACCTACCGGTTTGTCTGCACGCACCGGTAACCCGCCTCTTTATGTTCTCACCCTTACGCCAGAGAGCCCCGATATCAATAGTGTTTCTAATAGCAACTAAACATCTCTAACGGATTGCGTGTGTACCCGCGGGCTAAAGCCAGTCTACCAGCTAGATAATGAGACGTCTAAACCTACGCGCATACCATAGCCATATTTGTGATCGGAGTGGACTAGCCGTATGGTAATTGTTTTCGTGGAACGCTGTCGCCCGCGGGTTTGCTTGCGTCATTCGTAGTAGAAATTCGTGATATCATCATTTACATTTATGTCCCAACGGGAGACCAGCGTTGGTAATGCCCAGCATGAGCAGTATAATTCTTTCTTTTTTAGCAGTCTAAGAACATGTGCATATATAAGTTCTTGAATTAATAACACAGACAGATACACTCGTCAAACTTATAACACCACTTCAACAAAAAAAAAATTTAAATCGATTCACAATTGGCGGAGTAATCGTGTAACAAAAAAATACACATTGACGAATTGATAACCCCTTTTTGTAAGTCGGTTGAAAAATATCAAACAGACAAATTGCAAACCTCCTCAATTTTGGAAGATTGTTGAAAACACCAAAAACTATCCTAAAACTTAATGGGAACTTCATACTGTATGGGACAAACGAACGGACGAAACACCAACACAAACATACATAAACCAAGTGATTAGTTGTGAGCAAACTGTTAATTATTCTATCACGTCGGCAGCCCATTTACGATGTAATAATGAGACGTAGGAGTTTATAAAACGTGAATAACAATGATTTAGCTGGTTTCCAATGGTAAGATGGACCACCAATGGTTAGCTTTAGAACCTAGGCTCATTGCAGCATGAATCGGCGATAGGCCAAAGGCTAAGGTGTCGGCCTGGCGATCGAGAGGTCGTGAGCTCGATGCCCACCCATTGCACTATTGACATGAACCTACTACAGACAATCATACAATACAATACAATACAACTCTTTATTTGCACACCAAGAAATAACAAACAGAGACAGAAACAAATTATAAGAGTCAGTACAAACGGCGGTCTTATCGCTTAAAGCGATTTCTTCCAGACAACCGGGTATAGAGAGGAATTTTAAAAATAGATTATCAAAGGTAGTTGCAAACATTTCAAAACGAACATTTTTTTATAAACAGTATGAAACTAAAAAAAAAAATTTTAGGTTTAACCATATTTAGCTTTATTTATATATTTTCAATAGGCAAGCGATTGCCCACTATCTCACCTGACGTTAAGTGACGATGTGGTCCAAGATGTAGCACGCTTGCCTAGAAGATACCTATTCACTCGCGACTTGAAGACCCCCAGGTGGTAGTTACCGGTGAACACAGACTCAGGCAAGGCTTAGTTGGGGGGGTTAACAAGACGACTAGTAACGTCACTATTATTTATTCTGTGATACGTAAGGCGTCTATTATACGGTAGGTTATCCGTCATTCAAAATCATCAGTCATGACTTTTGGTTGCTGATGCAGCCATCAAAAGTATGTAAATATCGGTCAGTCACCGTCAATCACCCCATTAGACGACCAGTTATCCATCAGTCACAGCCGTGACTGCCAGCAAACTGATAGTAAAACCTATCGTGTAATGGACGCCTAAGAGAGATCCTTCATCCGTTTTAAGCTTGTCACTCACTAACATGACTCCGCCCCGGCAAAAATGTTCATGAAAATGTAAGCCAAGCAGACAGCGCTGTCTCCTCTTTGTGTTGTCAATGTAAACTCTGTCTACAATAAACGTCTTAAGTTTACATTTTAATGAACAATTTTTGCCGGGTGGGAGCGGAGTCGTGTTGGTGAGTGATATCCTTTTAATGGTACAATCTCCAACGTACCAAGTACAGGCCCATACATACTTAACGCGTGTATAATCAGGTTTATCATGTTGATAAACTATAGCAATATATCAACTTTCGCTTTCATTCAACTCTCTGTGTCGTTTGAAACTTGTTCGCAGACTCTTCAGCGTAGTTGGAGCTTATAAAGCATTGTGTATTTTAACCTTATTTTAACAGACTTCGCAAAAAAGGAAGAGGTCCCCTGTTTAATTTTTAATGTAATGAAATGTTTACTATTTGTTGTTATATCAGCCAAAGCATATATATTATGAGCAAATTTTGAGTCTCTATCTATTACAGTTCATAAGATCGAGCAAACATATTTTTTAATATTAATCTGTTTTTAGTATTTGTTGTTATAGCGGCTAAAGTAATACATACTTCGTGAATATTTCAAGTGTCTACCTAATTAATAATTCATTAATAAATAATTTCGGTTAGGAGATCCAACCCTCTGCCAGACGCACAAACGGCAGACGCACGGACGGAAGGACAGCGAAGTCTCAGTAATAGGTTTCCGTGGGTACCTTCGAGCATTTACCAAAGGAGATGTTAACGCAAGGCGTACCCCTCTGCTGGCCATATAGCCATTTTTGGCCATATGAGCGTGCGTAACTACGCTGTATTTTTAATACTGTGTGCGTGTTTCAAGCTAGTGTGCGGGATCGTTAAAGTGAGTGATTTGTGTGTGTGCAATGCGTGTTTACCTCGTCCTCCGTAAGTATCGGCAGAAAAATTTTTTTGCGGATTACAACGTTAACATCTCCATTGGTAAATGCTCGAAGGTAGGTAGCGGTACCCTTTGAGTACGGAATCCTATAAACGTGGTAAAATAAATAATATGATTATGTACGTGACTTTTAGCACTAATGTTATACAATCAATTGAATCAATAAACTATTACTACACTGCATCATAATGTTATTATTATTAACATCTATTTATTAGTTGTGAGAATATGAATACTGATGTAATATTGTTACGTCCTAGACGTTTTGCACACGTGTATTGATGTATTTTGCGGCGTTTTAGACACCTCATATTATTTCATTGCTAAAACTATTTTTTGTAGCTTAATTTGAACACTTTCAGTATTTTTTTACTATGTTAAATGGATGTAATCAGTGAAATAAAAGTATTTTAAAAAAATCATGCATATTCCGAATCCCTATTACCGAGAGCTTTAGGAACCCATGCTCAACTAAATGCTCCGACACCGGTGATTGGACACATTTAATATTCAAAACTACTTCACGTTTAATAATACAATGAGCTCATACAAGCCTATTAACCGAGATGTCCAACATAAAACTTAAGATGACGTCTCCAATTGTCCACGCGTGGGCGGCCACATATTGCCCCTTTAACTGCGCTTGCACAACTCTAGTTTAGTGCTGCAATTATTATTAACTGTGATCACACGTACCCACAGACATAGATTGACCTAGACGCGGGAAGTGGGTCTACTTTACGTGTCTATTTTAGACGACGGATAGACAGAAGGACCGACACACGGCGGACAGACGGACAGACAGACAACAAAGTGATCCTACAAAGATTCCTTTTTTCCTTTTGACGTAAGGAACCCTAAAAACGTAAGTAGCAACGGCAAAATAGCGGTAATGTAATAACTTTATGCAAACATTAATTTACATTCAAAATTGCTCGAACATCAAGTCTCTGAGAACTTTTTCGTAAAAAAGTTTTTTTGCCTTTATGTTTTGTCGGATATTATCTGTTACACTTATTCACTTAGGTATTGTATGGTTTTCATTATAGAAACGTGGGAATTGAAGATATTTTTTAACCGACTTCAAAAAAAGGAGGAGGTTTCTCAATTCGACCGTATATATTTTTTTTTTTTTATGTTTGTTCGCGGATAACTTCGTCGTTTATGAACCGATTTCGATTATTCTTTTTTTGTTCGAAAGAAGATATCCCAAGTGTGGTACCATGGTAATTTTATCGAGGTATGATAAGTATCTCCAGAGATATTGAGATAAACATCTCAAAATTGGTACTGAAAATGAATAGCGCGGCATTGAAGTCGGTTGTTTTTTAGTTTTTAAACGATATTATTATTAAATCAAACGTTTTCTACTATGTAAATATAATCACACACATGCCCATATAAAATACTAATTCGATTATACATATAGATAATTTACGTTTGACTGAGATTGACATCGCACTATTCCTAATCATAAAGTACGGGTAAAACCAATATAATGTAATTTTTTTCATTTATACCTAATGTATACTTTTAAAATAATCTGCTACTTTTAACAATCTTTACGAATTGTAATGAACATCCTTTTTTATGCCATCAATTTAAATTTACCAACAAAAACTATTGTTAGAAGATTACAAAGCAAGGTTCTTATAAAAGTAACTTTCCGGGATCGACATCCTTTATAAATGCGAAATACTGCTGACTGACTGACTTATCACGATATCTTTTATTTTTTTACCGACTTTAAATAGACGGAAGTTCTCAGTTCGTCTGTGTGTATGTTAACCGATTTCTATGTCTATTACGGACCGATTTTCAAAATTCTTTTTTTATTCAAAAGAGCAAAGGTACTCTTGAGGTGGCCCCATTGTAAATTCATTAAGATTTGATGATTAAAAGCCGACTACACGCTAGTGATTTTCTAAGATTGAGGTGTTTATCTCTATATCTCTAGAGGTACTCCAGAGGTAGAGGTAGAGATTTCTATGAAAAGGGATCAAACGGTAACTATAGGTACTCTCTCAGTTCATGTTACAGTTTCCAGTAACATATAATCGCCGTCCTTAAACTCCCTTTGTTTTTGTTACTACTCCACACTTGGTTGCCTGGAAGAGATCGCTTTATGCGATAAGACCGCCGATTGTATCACTGAATAAATAAATGGTAATATGTCTAGATTTAAGTTTATTTCTGGTATACAATAAAGAGTTTATCTATCTATCGATCTCTTAATCGAAAAAATAATTTTCCGAATCGATAAATTTCAACCTTCTTTCAAACAGTACAAAGTTAAATGATAGATAGATAGATACAAACTCTTTATTGAACACCTTAAAAAATAAAACTTAAAAAAAAATTAACAATAGGTGTAACATCGACTTCATAGCAATTGTTATGAAGTCGATGAGGTGTAACAACAAGCGGTCGAAAGTCCTCTAGACTAAAAACAATTTCTATTAGCGTTCACGCGCATCGCAATAACAATTTTGTATATAATTGTGGAACTATATTTTTCTCACCAAATGTTGTCAATGTATATTCCATACATTTTGCAGCGTATGGCGTGAACGCCAACCAAAATTGTATTTTGTCTAGGGGGCTGATGATACAGCGTGGTTATTTATCAACAGTAAAATATGTTTGACCAAGTGTCACATTCTTAATCAAGTTGTATAATAGAGAAGACAGACGAACAGTAATTACACATAGACAGACAAACAATCCTTTAATCCGTCTGTCCGCAACACCGAGTGAGCACGGGGTGAATGGCCACGTTACGTGATAGAATTTATGTTTTTGCAGGTAACGCCGCGCGCCGCGGGAATATGTATTAATCAATTAATAATTCGCGACCGGTGTGAGAAGGACTTTATACCATGTACTAGAAGTACTTGGATGTTGAAGCACAGAATACATAAGGAAGTCTAGGATAGTGCTTATTAGAACTATTAAAACTCGTATGTAACTATATGTAGTTATATAGAAAATTTGTATATAAATTGTATGTTCTATGTTAGTAACTCTATTAATCAAATAATTCGTTTTAGTGTTACATACCAGCTGTAATTCACGTAGGTACATTTAGTCGAATTTTCTCGACCTCACCTGTTTCTGGATTTTCTTGAAACGAGAAAAGTCAATTTTATCGTGTAACGAAAAAGTGCACTTACTTACGATATCTTTAGGTTAATCGTATATTTTTACGACTGTTATTAACAGTTATATATATACAGTTACAGTTATATAATGCACCGATGGATTTTTCCATCGAAAAATTTATGTGCGCTCTTCACAGTGGCCCTCCGGTGAAGGAAAAACATCGTTAAAAAACCAACAACACCCGCATGGTGGTAGGACACTATCTGGTGTCCGCCTGGCCAGCTACCACCCTCAAGTTAGAAAAATCTGTCACGAAACATCTAATGTGTTCCGGCAGCTATCCTTGAGAGCCAGTTCCCATTCTAGGCCTAGCGTGCTTACCATCTTCGACCGCATCATCACTTACCAACAGGTGAGATAGTGGTCAAACGCTAGCCTATAATGTATAAAAAAAAAAAAAAAATATGTTAACAGTTATATATAACTGCAAAATATATGTATATATGTTAGTTATAGTAAAGACCTAAAACTGTGATCTCGCAAACCTATATTCTGCGCATCGCTTTAACATAGATTACGCCCTTACAGATAGTGCATAATATACATGCAGAGAACATCTAAATCGCATAGCACATAAAAAGTATTACAATAAGAGCGCTAGAAATGTTGACAGTGAATAGCAGATTTTATGTTAGCTACAGCTGTCAAATTCGACAGCAATACTAATTTAGCCTTAACATTTAATCATGCAACACATCACGATTTAACATCGATTTCAAATTATCAAGATCAATGATCTATACACTGAACATTAACACATTTCTAGTTGTCTGCGACGTAAACATACATAAATTTTAACCACATAAACCCGTTGTTGCTACGTTTAAGTTTCCTAGGTGTAGCTAGTAATTCCTGTCAAATTTGACACATGTAGCTTCACTTACGTGGCCACTAATCACTGTCAAAGTTCAAACACTCTTTGAAATTGAAAAACTCCCATTTTAAATGGTAAGTTATATATAGCCCATCATTGCCTAACGTCCAGTACGTTACGTACGTACATCTCGCTGACTCCGCTTTACTCGCTGAGGCTCTGATTAAAATTAACATATAATAATACTTTTTACACGTACATTTTAACCCAGGCAAAACCGCAGGGCACATCTAGTTATTAAATAAAAGACTTACCTCATAAGCCGGCGTGTTCAAACTATCCTTAATGACGGGCGTGCTGTTCCTCGGTCCGATAAACGCCATGATATCATTTTAAAACATACACCAATCATAAATAAGCGACCGATCACAGCTACTCGCGTTACGTTGCGAAAACATAACGTTGTCACTTCACTGCGACAAATCACACAGCATTTCGGACGTAGCCGAAACAAATGCCGATCGCTATATCGACATCGTCTGAGTTCACTAGTTCATAGCACTATCGTTCGAAACTTCGCGTCGTAAAATAATAGATTATTGGAACTGTTACAGGAAATAAATAACGTTATTCTATATCAGCCTGTTATTGACAAAATCATGTGACAATAACACTTATTCTTTATCACACACTCGGTATTTTATCGTACTTTAAACTCATACTCTTTATTAAGATTTTTCCAGATGTAGCACTTGTTATTTTTCACACTGTTACAAATGGCACCAGCTGTTTCTTTATTTATGTGTCACTGTGACAAAGTAGATTTTAACCTTGTTAATTTTCACAGACGACACTGATTTTTCACGGAGTACGCTAATAGGTGTGAAATTATACATGAAGGTGTTATTACGAGGTAGTAAAGGCTAAATCTTTATGTATACAGTGAACTGACAAGCACTTGACGATTTAAATTATCGAGGTAAGTACATAGTATAGTAAGATGAGACATGTTATGAGACACGAATATAACTTTTAATTAAAGTTCTGTTACGTAGTACTATTAAGTATTCTGTGGTCCTGTTAGTTTATTTCTATAAGAAAATATTTATTTCATATAGAAAATAACAGAATAACTAACATTTCTGCTACCTAATATTATTTTTTTATATATTAATATTAGTTTTTGTATATGGAATATAAGGTACAGAACAAGCAAAACCCTCACATGATGGTATGCAATGACGTCAGCCTATGACAATTTAAGTCTAGTTTCCAGCATAATTGATAAAGAAAGGTCTTAGGGCAACAGGCGCAATGTAGACGGCAATAGCCCAATGGATAAGGTATCGGACTGGCGATCGAGAGGTCGTGAGTTCGATCTCCACCCATTGCACTATTGACGTGAACCTACTCCAGACACAAGCATATTTAGCTTAGTTGGAGGGGTACTAGTAATGTGCAACCCACATTGCTAGAAAGCTTTATTTAAAAAAAAATGCAATGACGCGCTGAAATCTTGTAACCAGTGGTCTGGCCTGGTGGTTCAGTTTCACTTCAGCTGCCTCAGTGTCTGTTAAAAGCAAAGATCATCTCTTACAGTGTTGCGAGTATATTGTTTGTCCAGTTTCCTAATATCATATAAATTGTATGTAGGTTCAAGTTGAAGATATTTTAGAACACGCAAAAAGTCGGTAATAAACAGCAAAAAGAAATCGATGTGCTTTTTTTACCAAGTTACTTTATCAGAACATTAACATCATACCAATAAAAATATTAAAAGGCAAAATAATATAATAGCATTCACACAAAAACACTATCTCGCAAAAAATAACACGTTATTAGCATTTATTAGTAAAGCAAATAAAACGTTACAGTAACTGCTATAATTGTAGCGACCTTGAGATTTGGTTAAATCATCTTGGGCATAAGAAGCCAAGAGATTATGAAGTTTTGGTGATAATTGATGAATGACGATGCACCAGAAATAACTTTAAATGAGGGATACGTTTTCTAAAGTAATACTATAAAGAGGAAAGATTGTTTGTTTGTTACGATTTAACTCAAAAATACTGGACCAATTCCGAAAATTCTTTCACTAATGGCAAGCTACATTATCAGCGAGTAACATAGGCTATATTTAATCCCTGTATTCTCACGGGTACGGAAACTACGCGGGTGAAATCGCGAGGCAGATATTATTGTATAAAACAACACGCGTGCGCTTAGTGCGATTACACAAATTTCGGTTTCGGTTTCAGCCGAGTTTCGGCGGCAGTTTCGGTTTCGGCTCAAAATTTGCCGAAACTATTGCCAAAACCGAAACTGATTTCGGAAGTTACGACAACACGCTCGCCTTCTGAGCGTCTGCCAAAGCGTTGCCGCGAGTAACTGGCAGACGCTGGCGGCTGTTCGGGAATTGTCGTGCGCCGTTCGGAACCTATGTGAACTTGGCACCCGACTTTCGAAAAATTGATCTTTTTTTGTTTTTTTTAAGAGCATAAGGTAAGTAGTGGTAAGTAGTGACACTAACTTTGTTTGTAGTATTTCCGAAAAAAAAAAAAAAATTACAAAAAATTGTCAGACCCCGAGTGTGAAAAAATTTACTTTTTCCGGCTGATTCTTATTCGCAAACGTTAGTAGTGGATTGTAGTGAATTTTGTTTTATTTGTAGTAAAACCAAAAAAAAACTAAAAATTAAAATAAAATTTTCTCCAAAATTTTTTCAAAACAATTTTTTCTCCATTAATTCAATGAGAAAGCCTAAGCCTAACCAATCACGCTTGAAAATAACTAGAGGACTTTCCTAATGGTTAGTATTGGATGATGAAGGTTACAACAAACAAAAAAAAACGCTGCTACTAACGAAATCAAGTTACTACAAACGAAAATAACGCCACTACAAACGAAATGAGGTTACTACAAACGAAAATACCGCGACTACAAACGAAATGAGGTTACTACAAACGAAAATAACGCCACCACAAACGAAATGAGGTTACTACAAACGAAAATAACGCCACCACAAACGAAATGAGGTTACTACAAACGAAAATAACACTACTACAAACGAAATCAAGTTACTACAAACGAAAATAACGCCACAACAAACGAAATAAGGTTACTACAAACGAAAATAACACTACTACAAACGAAATGAGGTTACTACAAACGAAAATACCGCGACTACAAACGAAATGAGGTTACTACAAACGAAAATAACGCCACCACAAACGAAATGAGGTTACTACAAACGAAAATAACACTACTACAAACGAAATCAAGTTACTACAAACGAAAATAACGCCACAACAAACGAAATGAGGTTACTACAAACGAAAATAACACTACTACAAACGAAATCAAGTTACTACAAACGAAAATAACGACTCGGATAGCTCTGTAGCAACCGTAGATGGGAGTATTAGTGTAGATATGGTGCTAAAATAATCGTATGTCGTAATTAATGCAGAATAATGGGTAAAATTCACCAAATTTTATATTTTATTCTTGACCACGTACGTGTGTTTCGGTTTCGGCGGAAACTGAAGCCACGGCCGAAAATTCGGTTTCGGTTTCGCCCGAAAAACCAGTTTCGGTCGGACTCTACTATATATCTAAACTGTGGGTGTTCCGAACCTCGTTATACCTACCAACATTGATCGCATACAGACGCGTGTTAAAATTTAGAATTTTACCACTCACTCATCCCGATATGTGCATTATCCGAAAGCCTATCTAGTAGAATGTACCAATAACAGTTACATATTGAATGTCCGATGTGGGTAGACTGACATTACCAAGAGTGACATTATCATTATTATATAGTCAAGCTCAGCATCAATAAATGATTTCTGATTTTTAGAAAATGGTGGCAATACAACCCAATACAATACTTTATTTGCACACCAAGAAATAACAAATGGAGACAGAAACAAATTACATGAATGAGTTAATGGCGATCTTATCGCTAAAAGATAATTAGATATACATAGAAAAAAAAAAAAAAAAACCAGACAATCAAGTATGGAGAGTAATAGAAAATAGATTATCAATGGTAGGTGGTGTTGCAGAAATAATAAAAAAATACCTTTTTAATTTTTTTTAATTTTGCAGGTAGCGGAGCAAGTGGAAGATATACAAAAGGCGGTGTATATTCCATCAGAAATAAAATATACAGACATGTAGTACTTATAACACACAGGTACCCACAGGTGGTGGAGCATTATTTCAAGGTTCCGCCTGATTGCTGCCAAAAAGTAGCTAACCACCAACAAGGATACATTCTGCCCCAAAAACCTTACGGTGTTCCCTTGAGAGTCAGACCATTCTAGGCCTAGCGTGCTCACAATCCTCGACCACATGACCATTAGATAATGGTCAAACGTTACCATATCAGACATAAATAAATGAAACAAAAGGCGAAACTAATACAACAAATATATGATGGATACTAAAGTAGTATATAAAGTTACAACCGCATAAAGGTTTTTGCCCTACCCGCACTTTCACCGAGAGAAATGTAACTTTAATTACCGCTTTCTATTACTTTAATTGTATTGATTTTATATATTTCTGTACAATCCTTTGTTTTTACAGATGGACTAGTTCATGATGGCTGCTCACAAATCGTTGCCAAAAAATACAGATATTTGTATTAGAGAAAAATACAAGAAAATTTAAATATTTTTTATACATTGTATTTATAGGCTATCGTTTGATTACCATCTTACCTGGTGGTAAGCGATGATGTGGTCGAAAATGATTTATATACAAGACACATACTTAATATTGTTTAAAAAAAACTGCCTCGGCAAAAACTTGCCGCGAGTCATGTTCAGTAGCAAGTTTGAGGTGATTATCTCCATATCTCTGGAGATACTCATCAGATCTTGATGATTGGTACAATGGGACCACCGCGAAAATATACCTCTAATCATTAAAAAAAATTGAATCGGATTGCAAATTGGACGAGAACTCGAGTAATGCAACAGACGCCAAAATAAATCACACATATTGAGACCATCCTTTTTAAAAAAGTTAGTAAATTAATGAAAATTAAATCTATTGTTAAACTCGTGTACAAGCTTACTAAGCCTAATGTTAGTAATTATGTATACATTCTTCTTTGTTTGAATTTTATTTCTATTTTTATTAACCGACGAAAAAAAACGGAGGCGGTTTTCAAGTCGACGCGTATAATTTTTTTTAGTTATCTTGATTTTGATAGATTCTGATAATTATGTAAATGTATTAATGTTGAATGTGAATTATGATTTATTTGTATAATACCATGCTTATAATTTATAATATGAGTTTGAATAGCTTGAAATAAATAAATAATTATTATATATTATTATGTATCAGTATCGTGAAAACGTAGATAGTGGGTAAAACTGAACCCTTTTACTGCCAAGTTCTTATATTCTAAGCTCTCGGAAGGTCGCTTTAGGCTTTTAGCTCGCTACATCCAAAGCGAACAAATTCTTTGTCAAGTCTTTCTTGGCACTAACACTCGAAACTTCTACATTGTTCGCTAACAATTGCGCGCTGAACACCAGCACGGCAAATTCGAGAGAGAACTGAAACGGCAATGTATTGTAAACGCTGCTTTTGTATACGACATTTGGCATGAATTATTTTATGCTTGGGTGAACTTTTGTTGGATGTAATATAGTGGTTTAGGTTTGCAAAAAAATACTGTCGGTTCTGTTTTAGGTGGATACTTGCATGATTATGATATAAAAACTTTAAGTGTAATAATTTGCTTATTTTTTAATTTTTTATTAAGTGTAGTTTAATGTCTTAAAATGTTTAATTACAGTTAATATTATAACATCCTAATGAAGAACAATGACATGCAATTTTTTTTTTGTAAATCTACACAACAGTTGAAATAAACTAAACTTCGCTAGTTGAACCTGTGGTTGAACTTAGCTTAGCCCAGCTTATTTAGCTGGCAGGATCGTTCTGATGGTGGAAGGACCCGTAGGACACTGTCTAGTGTCCGCCTACCAGGTACCACCCTCAAGTTAGAATATCATAAAACATCTAATGTGTTCCGGCAGTTGTCCTTGAGAGCAAGTTCCCATTTCTGCTAGGCCTTGCGTGCTGCCATCCTCGACAGCATTATCACTTACCAACAGTTGAAGTATTTAATATATATAAAATAAAATAAAAAAAACTTCACCCAAAATCAAAACGATTGTTTGTGGATCACACAAAAAATGTACCCCTGTCGGATCGAACCCATGACCTTCAGTTTCGTGGACAGGCTTACTTACTAACCAACTAGGGTCATACTCGTATGTTACCAAACCTTTACCCTAACATCTGAATTAAATATATAATACATACATATGAATGCATTATAAGATCGTTTAAAAAACTAAAAAGAACCGACTTCAATGCCGCGCTATTAATTTTCAGTACCAATTTTGAGGTGTTTATCTCCATATCTCTGGAGATACTTATCAGACCTCGATAAAATTACCATGGTACCACACTTAGGATATCTTCTTTCCAACAAAAAAAATTAATCAAAATCGGTTCATAAACGACGAAGTTATCCGCGAACAAACATAAAAAAAAACATATATACGGTCGAATTGAGCAACCTCCTCCGTTTTTTGAAGTCGGTTAAAAGTATTGAGTATTGAGTATTAAAGTGTATAATATACAACGCAAACATAACTACAAATTACATAATGAAACGACCTCGCATTAGCAACGTAACAATCGTGTCAGATTCAGATCGAATCGTGCGATAGTCGTGACGATTATCGTCGCAATCGGCTCGATATCGGCAAATATGTTTTTGCGGTAATGTGAAAGTGCACGCAATAGTGTGAAAGTGTTGGGGTTTCTGGACGTTATTTATGCATTTGCAATAATAATATATCCTAAACAATATGTGAAAATATTTTTTTAAAACAAGCCCTGAGTAAAGATCTTCGCCATCATGCAAATGAAAATAAGATCGTTTAAAAACTAAAAGAACCGACTTCAAATGCCGCGCTATTAATTTTCAGTGCCATGTTTAAGGTGTTTATCTCCATATCTCTGGAGATACTTATCAGATCTTGATGAAATTTCAATACCCCCATATCTCCTTTCGAACAAAAAAATACACATCAAAATCTGTTCACAAACGACGAATTGAGAAACCTCCTTTTTTTGAAGTTGGTTAATTATTCTATACAACAAAACATACTACCTGCAACTTAACATTTTGAGAGACTCGTTGGCGTAAAGCATAAAAGAAGGCTTGACTTCGAAGCGACAGGTCCCATGTTTAAGGTGTTTATCTCCATATCTCTGGAGATACTTATCAGATCTTGATGAAATTTCAATACCCCCATATCTCCTTTCGAACAAAAAAATACACATCAAAATCTGTTCACAAACGACGAATTGAGAAACCTCCTTTTTTTGAAGTTAGTTAATTATTCTATACAACAAAACATACTACCTGCAACTTAACATTTTGAGAGACCCGTTGGCGTAAAGCATAAAAGAAGGCTTGACTTCGAAGTGACAGGTCACCGGTTCAAATTCTAGCGCGGGTGTTCCTCCACAGGCAGTACTAGTAGTATACTGCCTGTGGAGGAACACCTGATATCGATTTTCCGCCTGACTTGCTACCAAAAAATAGTTACCACCATCAAGGAGAAAATCAAAAGCCTAAGATAAGCTTAGCCAAGAATACTCTGAATCACAAGGGCTATGTGCTATCGGAACACCATAAGGTTATTTATTTATTTTGTAGTTACATTAAACGTAATGAAAATTTTCAAATGTAGTTTCTATATAAGGTTGTATATATAAGGTAAATAAAATATCGACAATTGCAATAAAATCTGTTCCCTCTACGTCTAGAGGTATTATTTGTTTAATGTCCAGTTCAAATAATGTGTTGTAGACCCTGTGGAGCTTTTCCAGTTAAGACAATCTACAAAGTGTTGCACGCAGCGTCATTAGGGCGTGTCCACATTCACCTCACGATATAGCTGTCGCAGCCGCGAGCCACTGACATTTGACGCTTGCGACCTGCGCCACACGTAATATTGTCACAGTGACAAGGCTTTAGGGGAGATTATAATACCTGAATTCAAAATTTAAAACCACCCCGACCGATCTATTTATTATAATCTGTTCATTGAGAACATTGAGAGAACATTCCAATGAGCGCAAACTCGACTGTATCTGTAAGGCCTTTTGCACATTATAGATATTTTCTTGTCTATGACAGACAAGAAATGTCTTGAATGTGCACGAGACAAAGAGAGGACGACGGAGGACTAGCATGCGCGTGTCTTAAATATCTTGTAATATTTATGGTCTCATATAACAATCAATGCGACTGAATTTCTCATG
This sequence comes from Cabera pusaria, assembly GCA_954871355.1. NCBI lineage: Eukaryota > Metazoa > Arthropoda > Insecta > Lepidoptera > Geometridae > Cabera > Cabera pusaria. The sequence goes on from OX940915.1 coordinate 4,802,475, forward strand.
TCTCATAAGACACAAGAAAATATCTCATGATGTGCAAAAGGCCTAAGATTGTAAGGAGTTGAGTATTCTGCAGTTTCCAGGAGATGTTGCAGCATCAGGTTAATGCTATCATATTCTTACAATATCATTAAAGTAGGAGGATTTTAAATTTTGAATTGATCAGACCAATTAAAGTCGATCTCACAGCGACATCAGCTAGTCTTAAAACGGCTGAACGGATGTTTATAAATCAAAGCTAAAATAATTGTAAAAGTTAAATCGAGATGGATTCATCCGTTTGGGCGTTACAAATGTGCGATGCTACAGACAGACATACACACAAAAACAGATACAAAGATACACACGTCAATCTTATAACTCCCCTCTTTTTGTCGGGGGTAAAAAAAGGAACCAAATTAACATCTGTCAAATCCACACAACTGCCAGTACTGGCACCTATCAAACTAAAACTCAGCTAACCGATTGGCGTCAATGTTACGTCCGGTGGGCGGTTCTACCATAAGTAGTCATTTTACTTAAACTTAAAATTATGTACTGATTTCATGTGTACTTCTGCACTCAACGTATCTGAATGAATGATGTGGCCAGGTGAAAGTCGGCGATCCTATATGGCATTATGCCTTTACCGCCAGTGGCGTAGAAACCTGAACTTGAAAGTTTACCAAACGTCAAAATGACAAGTGACAGTTCATATTCTGATCTTTTGTTTGAGAATATTGTTATCTTGTGCTTGTTTTATTAACTTTAAACGCAAACCACCCAACCACACATTTATTCATTCATTCAAAACTAGTTAAATAACATGAAAAAAATCTTATCCGATGAGATATTGATCTGGAAATCTGATGCAGTGATGCCTAAACTATTCGGTGAGTTTGCACTAATAATAGCGTAAGACGATGCGTAAGACGATCAAATTATATAATTCAGAAAAGACATTGAATTATATTCTAGACGGATACGTACTTATTGACTATCTCACCTCACCTGATGGTAAGTAACGATGCGGTCTAAGATGGTACGTGCTGTCTGAAATCAGAAGACGGCAGTAAGACAACGAACAGCACAACCTTTTTTTTTATATCTCATAGGCTAGGGTTTGACCACTATCTTGTCTGGTGGTAAGCTTATAAATTTTAAGATCGGGAATTTAGCGTGACTTAACGTGACTTTGGTGGTAACCTATATGAAGTAAACGAGGATGGTGATCACGTTAGGTTAGGCCTAAAATGGTCTAACTCTCAAGGACTGTATCCTACCGGCACACCGTAAGGTTATGGCTAAGCTACTTTTTGGTGACAAGTTAGGTGGAACATCGATATAAATTATATAATATACTCCTAGTCCTAATACCTAAATAATTCACATAAATTACATATCCACCATAACATCTTCCATACAGCAACGTAACCGCAAGTTTTTGTTGAACACAACTTTCCTCATTGTAACAGTATCGTATTTCCGGTATTAGCGGCGTATTGGCGCCATTTTCTCGGAAGCGCGCCATTCCATTTTCTCCCGTGTTTCTAGGGTTGCTACGTTAATTAATTGATTTACAGGTAAATTATACGATTTCAGATTACAGACTTATTTTGTTTCTACGCCAATGTTATAAATGCAAAGTTTTTTGTTAATACGTAGGCGGGATGATAAGTTACTAGCCTCTGCTATTCAAAAAGTTAAAATTAAAAATATATCTATGTCATTTTTAAATTCGTATCTCTGGCCACCTGTGTTCTAAATTTGAATTTGGTGGCGTTAAAATCTTATATATTTTTTGTCATTTGAAAATATATTTTGTCAACTGTTTTCAAAATGGATAAAATTGAACACTGAGCTGTTTAAATTTAAAATCAACGAATAGAAGTATGATTTGCTGCCCCACCCACGTTATTCGCCTGATCTAGTTCCATCAGACTTCCACTTATTCCCTAAGCTCAAAAGTTTATTGGGCGGACAGAAATTTGCCACAAATGATGAAGTCATAGCCGCTGTAGGAGTATTTTGCAGGCCTCGAAAGAAATCATTTTATGGAAGGCATTACTGCTTTAGAACGAAGATGGAATAAGTGCGTAGAGGTTCACGGAGACTATGTCGAAAAATAAAAATAATTGTATCACGGAATGTTAGTGTTTTCTTATTAGGCTAGTTACTTATCATCCCGCCCTCGTATTATCTTGGAAAACGGCTTTTAAATTATTATTTTAAATACTACTGTTGTCGCGGGGTGCAAAAGTATAAATTACGTTCTTTTCATCTATTTTGCAGCATTTTTTTTATTATTTGATTTTTTACACATAGGCAAGTAAGTGTTACCACTACCTACCTTATTACCTCAAATGATGTTAAGTGGCTATGTTATCGAAGATGTACCACGCTTGCCTAGAGGATACCTGTTCACTCGCGATTACGCCGGATTGTACGTAATTTTAGTTTGATAATGTTTCTGGCATACACTGAGTTATAAGGCTTACCAACTGTTAGGAGTTTTAGGATATTACTTATGGTGTAAACTTGGTACAGTCAAGTTAAAATTAGTCACGCTAGCAAGAATTCTTACTAATCAGGGCTAGCGAAGCGAGCCCTAACAATATCCCACAACCTGTGCACTTTTGTGGTGCACTTTACTGAAAAACTATCACGCCTATTGATTTGTGCTTTAACATAGTAATTTAAATTCACAAGTAGATGTGTTATCAGTAAAAAAATATATAATTTTATTAACATTAAAAATAGCCGGCCAAGTGCGTGTCGGGCCACGCGCAGTGTAGGGTTCCGTAGTAGCCTGTTATTCAATGTAAGGTTTTACCCGTTATAAAAAGCAACTAGGTACTTCGTCTTTGCACCTTAAAGGGTTTATTCTAAGGATTATGTATTTGGTACAAAATTACCAGCACCCAAGTTCAACGACTATTACTGCTAAACTAATAAAGTTATCTTAACCGCTATAGTTTTCCTTTAAATATCATGAAATGCACTATTATCACGATTTTTTCCAGACTTTTCAAGCCAGCAGTTTGGCTTTTAGAGGGGGGGGGGGGGGACCGTTAGAAGATCAAAGAATTAACTTCGCTGCGAACATAATGTTTGGTTACTAACGCCATCTGTTGGAAATCTAAAGAATTTACATCCGTCATCCAAATGACGTCTGGTATCAGTGTACCATTTATGGCAGATATCTGCCATTTAGGCAGATTTAGGACCTAAATTTTAACTCTGGCAGATTTTTAAAAAAATATGTTCTAGTCTAGGTTAAACGCTTGACCACTATCTCACCTGTGTTAAGTGATGATGCGGATTACGCTTACGATTCCAAAAAGTGGCAGATTTCAAGGATTTTTATGAATTTTGAAATATAAATAGAATTTTGACAATTTTCTGTTTCTATTTAAAGTATAACATTCTTATTGTGCATTTATTTGGTTGGAAAGGCCCTAGGGTTATAAGCTAAGAAAATCTGCCCCCGGAAGATATTTTCTCGATATTTACACGATATGTACTAATAAAATTGGTATATTTTGAAAGTCGAAATTCCTAAGAATACACAGTTGAAACTTGGTAGGTAGATGTATTCTATGAACCGCTTTACGATTTTTATACAAATATTAAAAAATTAAGGGGGTGCTCCCCCATACATGGAACGGAAACAAAAAAAAGATCATCAAACCTATGGGTGTCTATAGATATACATTATTATAGGGAAATATTAAAGGTCGATTTTTTTTTGTTATTGAGCCACAATTGTATCATGGTAAAAAATTAAATTTAACATTAATATTTTTTATTTTGTATGATCCTATAATGTTATAAAGCTTTTGATTTTTTTTATAATAGCATATTAGTCTTAAAGATATATAAAAATTTGGATTAATTGCTGCAGTCTTGAAAAAAAAATTATTTCTGTTTTTTACATTTTCTGCTTTAGAAAAAAAAACAATTGAGATACAGATCTCAAACTTTCAGAAAATAAATATTTATCTACATGTCGTATATAAATATAAATCATATATCTTCTGAGGGCAGATTTTCTTAGCTTATGCCCCTAGACCCCTAGGCCTAGGCCTTTGTAAAAGTTTGAATAAGAAGGTTAACTTTATTTTTAGGGTTCCGTACCTAAAAAGGTAAAAAAAGAAACCTTTATAAGACACTTTCTTGTCCGTCTGTCCGTGTGTCACCACTGATTTTCTCAGGAGCGGGTGGAACTAGCAAGTTGAAATTTGTACCAGATACTGAGATCTATAGTCCCTATTAGGTGGGTAAAAATCAAGGTCCTGAGTGAAGACGATAAAAAGATATGGGCAAATTTAGATTTTCGCGATAACTTGTAAGTACCAAAATTTACCTTAATTTTCGACTTTTTTCTCTGGGCTCTGAGTTATATGAGCGCTCATACAATTTAGAGGTCTAGCTTAAGTGATACCAACCAACGCTGGTACGGAAGTTTCGGTGGGCGAGTCCAACTCGACTTGGCCGGTATTATTATGCCATATTTTATGCCATAATTCAATAATATGATGGCAAATTTTATGCATTTGTTGGAGTGGTTGGTGTTTTGGCAATTTTTTTGCCAGTGTCGGGCAGATACGCAATTTAATATAAAAAAAACTGCCTTTAAAATTATTACCAGGCAGAAAAACTACGCGAGCCCTCACAAAGCTCGGCTTTTAGCTAGTATTATAAACGCGAAAGTGTTTTTAGAGGTATGGATGTTTGTTACTTATTCACCTTAAAACTACTAAACCGATTGAGCTGTTTTTATTTTATTTAGATAGCCTAGACCCTGGAATAACACATAGGGCTTTTTTATCCCGATATTCCCACGGCAACGATGACTACGCGGGTAGAACCTAGGAACACAGGACCAAAATACGTGGGAATCAAATAAGATCAAACAGATCATACTCGTACACACTGGATGAGTGATAATACCTAACCAAATATTACCTAAAACTAAACAGTGAAACATTTCATAAATTATATGGCTTACTTATTAGTAAAATTAACAATAATTATAATAGTAGCAACCCTACGACAAGCGAAGCGAAATCGATTATAATCAACTGTTCTAATCGATACCGTTTAATCGATTAATTAATTTATAGAGGCGGGGATGCCCTCCGGCTAAGAACATGGACAATATATTGAGTGAGAGAGAAAGTAGGTACTATTTATATTGGCAATTGGCTATACTCTTTACTTCTGGAGAACCATTATCCAATTATTGGAAGATAGAGGATTAAGATCGTAAATAAGGACTTGCCCAAGGGTTTGGCGTTAGGAACTGCTCAAAAATCTGTAGTGGTCAACTCGAGCATCGATCAACTCTACTTTTGGCAAAATTGTATAACAAATGCAATTAAATTGCAGCTTTTTAACAGAATATATACAATAAATGAATAGGTTTGCCAATTGGCTTGTATTTTTAATTTCTTATGTTTGTTACCTCAGAACTCTGTCATTTATTAACAGATTCGGAAAATTCCTTTTTAACCCCTGACGAAAAAAGAAGGGGTGTTATAAGTTTGACGTGTGTATCTGTGTATGTCTGTCTGTGGCATTGTAGCTTAGTTTTTAGGATTCCGAACCCAAAGGGTACCAACGGAACCCTATTACTGAGACTCCGCTGTCCGTCTGTCTGTCTGTCTGTCTGTCTGTCCGTCTGTCATCAGGCTGTATCTCATGAACCGTGATAGTTAGACGGTTGAAATTTTCACAGATGATGTATTTCTGTTACCGCTATAACAACAAATACTAAGAACAGAACAAAGTTAAAAATTAAAGAAAAGTTAAAAAAAAGTTGTTTACGATAGCACCGCGCCATTTAGTTAGCATCAAAGATGGCGCCGCTATCGTCTTTATCTCGGAAGCGGCTCCAACGATTAAATACAATTTAGTATACAGGGGATTTCGGGGGCGATAAATCGATCTAAAATGACTCCTAGCATTTTCAGTGCCGTGTTTGGGCTCATTGGAATGGTCTCAATTAACATATTACACATAGATCAGTAGGGATGGGACAGATACTAACGCGAGCAAAACCACCAGCCACAGACAGATAAACAAAGCATAAAATATATAAAAACTCTGAACCTACAATAAAACTGATTTAGCTGCAAACGACCATAAAAGTAAATCATTTGACTATTACGGTAGTGCACAAACTTCCAAGTATGGCGTCTCATTTCCCGCCACAACGGTTCCGCGTATATCCGCCAAAGATGGCAGCTTCCGGTCTAGCGCCCTATAAGCCCCAAGGCACACTGGTGCGCTTTAACAACTATTGTTAACCGACTTCAAAAAAGAAGGAGGTCTCTCAATTCGACCATATATATATTTTTTTATGTGTTCGCGGATAACTTCGTCGTTTATGAACCGACTTTCATGATTCTTTTTTTGTTGGAAAGGAGAATCCCAATGGTGGTATGCCATTGTAATTTCATCGAGATCTTTTTTTTTAACATCTTATAGGCTAGTGTTTGACCACTATCTCACCTGTTGGTAAGTTATGATGCGGTCGAAGATGGTAAGCACGCTAGGCTTAGAATGGGAACTGGCTCTCAAGGATTGCTGCCGAAACACATTAGATGTTTGGCGACAGATTTTCTAACTTGAGGTAGTAGCTGGCCCGGCGGACACAAGATAGTGTCCTACCACCACGAAAGATCTGATAAGTATCTCCAGAGATATGACGATAAACGTCTCAAACTTGCAACTGAAACTGACTCGCGCGGAATAGAAGTCGGTTGCTTTAGTTTTTTAAACTATCTTATTTTTTTCATGTTTTTATTTAACTTCCTATGTTAATACGTATGAATGTATGTATATATTTGTGTAAGTCAAATCTTGGAAGCCTAGCCTAAATTAGAACCACCTAACGTTCGATTGGACACAAATTTGGTAATACATGCATGCGAATCTTCGGTGACAATGCAATAATATGGTACCGTCGAGCTTGAGCTGATGATTGATGATGGAAGTGGACAGACTGGAACTAACTAATGACAAATGGTAGATATTCCAATTTGGGCTGGTGTTTTGTGATCATGAGAACATTCCATGTCACGTGATGACGAGTCTTTACACACAGTCCTTATTGAGTGTTTTGCCTGTATTGTATGACTTTTTTATATCTTATAGGATAGCGTTTGACCACCATCTCGCCTGGTGGTAAGCGATGAAGTGATCGGTGATGGTTAACACGTTAGGCATAGAATACTCTGACTCTCAAGGCTTGTGTGCAGGAACACCTAAATGTCACGGCGGCAGATGTAGTAAGCAACTTTTTGGTAGCAAGTCAGGCGGAACATCGACATAATATACTCCTATGACCTACACCCGTGTTAGGATTTGACCCGGCCACCTCTCCTTTCTCATCTATCCTTTATCACAGACTACTTAATAGTTCTACGTACCTTTATACTGACGGGGCTCTCATATAACAGTGTTATAACCAATGTGCCTGAACCCCATTTAACAGAGTTCAAATAATAATTCTCTTTGACATTTTCGGCGTTGAAGGAAGAAATAAAAAGCTTTGCCTTCAATTTAACGACCCATTATTTCTAACGGTATCTTACGACTATAAAATTGTGAATAAATTAAAACTGTGTTTTGTCTCACCCGAAGGATCACGATTTACAGTGTGCGCAGGGTGATAGACAAAACTGTCTTGAGACAGTCTTGAGACAGACTTGTCTGTCCCAGAAAAAACTGTCTTGAGACTGTCTTAAGACTGTTTTGTCTATAGTCTGCGCTCAGCCTTAACACCAGTATTATTAAAGACAAGCTGCGCCCTGTGGCTATGTCCGCGTTTACTATTTATCTATGTTCATTACACTATCAACACCAATATTATAAATTTGAATGTCAGTTTGTATATTCGTTGCGGACTTCTTCACAGTCAAACGACAGGACCGATTTAGTTGAAATGTTCACAGGGATACTTTTTTTTACAGGGCACTATAGAATACTTTATAATGCGGGCGAAGCCGCTGGAAACAGCTAGTAGACTATAGAGTCTACCCCTGTGCAAAATTTCAGCTAAATTAATCATGCCGTTTGACCGTGAAGAGGCCACAAACAAACAGACTTTCGCATTTATAATACACAAGCTCCGCTCCGCTGCTTCGCCCAAGTTATAAAATAACCCTATGCGGTGTCCCATTCTACCCTGCTAGCTAGCTAATCAGTCGAGCTGTTTGATCGCGAAGAGGTAAGAAACAAATACACAAACTGACTTTCGCATTTATAATACTAGCTAAACTCCGCGGTTTCACCCGCGATATAAAGTATCTATATATCCTATACCAACCTACTACCTCCTTTTTGTGAATTATTTGGAAAATTATTTTTTTTGTTATTTTTAATACTTGAGCTTCCCGTTCGGTCGTATGGTAATTTTATCAAGATTTGACATTTTCAAGATTATAACTTCAAAGATAAGCATCTCAAACAATAAAAAAAGCGGCTAAAGCGTCGGACTGGCGATGGAGAGGTCGTGAGTTTGATCCTCACCCATTGCACTATTGACGTGCACTTACTCCAGACACAAACATATTTTAGCTTAGTTGGAGGGGTTAACACGAATACTAGTAAGCTTTTTTTTTAAATAGTACTAACACTTAGATTTAGATTATTATTAGATTAAAACTTAGTAAGTACTGAAAGTTACTAGCGCGGTTGTTTTCGTTTGTAAACTTAAATTATCAGTATACCGATATTATTATAGACAGATCCTCCGACCTCCGACTGTGCAGAGAACATTCCAGACACCTAGACGCGTCACTTAGCAGTACATTAACGCAGCAAGGCCCCGCGTGGGCCACAATGACACTAGAACATTAACTATTATATTATACCTATCGCAGCTAATAAGGACGTGGTCCTACCAATTGTTAATCTCGCAGGCTGTGGTTTATTTCGTCAGTGGGTATTGTAATTACTTGGACAATTAGTTAAGTAATAATTACTACATGTAGTATTATTTATTCTGTGCCAGTAATTCAAAGTACGAAGCATGTATTCTATTCGCAGGCAGTATAAAATATCACTCATACTGATGCTTGTAATGTAACAATAGTTATTTATGATACTAGTGCGGTAAGTTGGTTTTTACAAACGAGTAGACGAATGTAAGCCCGGTTCACCATAGTCACGAGTTTGTAATTACCAATTCCGCACTTGTATGCGCTTACACAACGTTTTTCAACATATTTGCGAGAAAAAACACTACAATTTATAATAAAACAAACATAAATATGTATATCCGTCGGAAAGTCGAAACAATCTTTAACGTTTCTAATATGAAAATGGCAAGTATTTGCAAATAGCGACATGTGTAGTAAAATAAGAACTACATTTTTCGTATAATTTATTCTTTGGTATTAAAGTGAGATAAACGTGTTAAGCAAAAGGTCTTCCAAGGAGGTTCTAACATTCAGATTATTTACTCTCGCAATGTAAAGCTCTTTGGTAGTATTAAAAAAAAAAGTAAAGGATACGCAAACGCAAGGCGCCATACAACGGAGCGTGCGGTAAGTAGGTACTTAGGTGAGAGTACATACTTTACCGCACGCTGTATGGTGCGTAATTTTTAACTTTCGAACAATGTAACAATGTAAATGCACTTTTTGAGCAAATGTGTTGAATTATATTTAAATAGAGGACCCGGTGGCGCAGTGGGAGAATAGTTGGCTTTGACGCCAGAGGTAGCGAGTTCGATCCTCGCCGTGTACCAATTGATTTTAAGTTACATCGAAAAATGTATGTGCGGATTTCATAGTGGACCTCCGGTTAAGGAAAACATCGTTAAGAAATCCCGAACCCCGCATGGTGGTAGGCGACTATCTAGTGTCCGCCTGGCTAGCTACCACCCTCAAGTTAGAAAATCCGTCGCCAAACATCTAATGTGTTAAGGCAGATATCACATCAGTTGACACGGGTGATGCTAAAATATGGTGAAGTCAGGCCCTTAAGATAAGAGATAAAAGAGTAATCATCAGACATCTTTAATTCAACACCTTTCAAAAACTAACCAAACATTATCATACAATCGATACCACATTCGTCACATGTGGTTGCACAAGTAAGTAATTACAAACATTATGCTGATTGCGTTATTTTTACACGCCCAGTTTGTACTTTTTATTTACATAACTTAGGTATGTATATGCTTGTATGATGTTATAATTATGTATGTATTAGATTTAACGTACTTCTGTTGATAATCAACACCAGTACATACATACACAGCCCTTGAGAGTCTGAGTTCGAGAGAGTTCACATCAATTCACATCATCGCTTACCACCAGGCGATATTATATAGTGATCAAACGCTAGCCTATAAGATATTTAAAAAAATCTTATGATATGTATTGTTTATAGTGTATTAATACATATTTATGTATAGTGCCTATATATATGTATTTGCAGTGTAGTGTTTGATGTAGGTATTTACTTTTTTATCAACCGACTTCAAAAAAGGAGGAGATTATATGTTCGACGTGTATGTATTTTTTTTTGTCAAGTATTTATCGCCATAGTTACACTGCCATGTAAGTAAGTACGTTTATACAAATCCTTATCACCCAAAGCTTGTCTGGAAGAGATCGCTCGCAGCGATAAGGCCACCTCTTATTACACTTATTATGTAAGTCTTTCACAGAATAATGAATAGTACAAGTTTAACCGACTTCAAAAAAAGGAGGAGGTTCTCAATTATTGTTATTTTTTTATTATTTTTTGTGTGTATGTTACGCGATTACTCCGTCAATTGTGAACGGATTCGAATGATTCTTTTTTTAATGGGTAGGGTACGTTTCCGAGATGGCCCCATTGTAATTTTAACGAAATCGGCCGTTTTTAATATATCAACATTTGTATTACGATGCATTAACTTATCTCGACGATTTAATACTTACGAGTACTACTGGCACGGATTATATAATAGTTACTACGTCTACTGGCTACTTTGTTTAGCGCGACGTTTGAAGCCGGTTCTTTTAGTTTTTTAAACGATCTTAAATTATGATTGTTTCTTTATGGTGTTCAATAAAGAGTTTTCTATCTATTTTATCTTAAATAGGACAAATCTAGCTTCATATAACTGCAAACGAGCATAAGAGTAATTAGAATTATAATTAAAATTAAGAAAAAAACCGATTGCTTCCATGCCTCGCGAGTCAGTATCAGTAGCAAGTTTGAGACGTTTATCGTCATATCTCTGCATATACTCATCAGATCTCGATGAAATTACAATGGAACCACTTCGAAAATGTACCCTAGCAATTTAAAAAAATCCATTCGAATCGGGTCAAAATTAACGGAGTAATCGCGTAACATACATACAAAAAAACATACAGACGAATTGAGGGCCTCCTCCTTTTTAGAAGTCGATTGAAAAGTCTTGAAATAAATATAAATATAAATGAAAATAAAGAATGGAATTCCCTGCCAATCTGTGTATCCTGTCAAGTACAATCCGAGGGTCTTTAAATCGCGAGTGAACGATCACATCTTCACTTAACATCAGATGAGATGGTGGTCAAACGCTTGCTTATCCACAATAAAAAAAGTCCAGTAACTATTAAAGGATGACTTCTACGAAATACAAACACAATGTTAGCGTCGACGATTATATTCACCATTCAATATTTTACGATCGATTTTATGTAGCGAAAACCTTGGAAGTTGTAAACTTGTTGTTTGTAACCAAGTTCTCTTACATATTGAGAAGTTCGATGTTTACAATAATATAAACTTATACAATAAATCGTATTTGTATGAATTTCTTTACAAATAAACAATAACTAAAATCATTCGAAGCTGTTAGCCGAAAACATTTCTTTGTAAAGCTAAATTATTAAAAACCGTTACACCAATAATACTTAAAATAAAAATGTTAAACCACCCCCGACTATTAAAAGTATAATCTGTAAATTTAGACTATTCCAATGAGTCCAAACACAACATCTCTGCTGTAAGTTGGGGAGGAGTAGAGTATTCTGCAGATTCCAGGAGATGCCCCAGCATCAGGTCAATGTTACCATGTTCTTACGATATTATTAAAGTAATACCGAATTTATTTATTTATTTAACTAGTATTTGAGAGAACTAGTAGTAATTTGAAATACCTTGAGAGTCAGATTATTCTAGACCTAGCGTATTCACCATCTTAGACTAAGCGATAATGATCGCTTACCACCAGGCGAGGTAGTGGTCAAACGCTAGCCTATAAGATATATAAATATATGTTAATCTGCAGTTATTAACTATAGATAGATGTACATACATAGACAGCTATAACACCACGAATATTATTACTTGATAGATGATTGGGAACATCTAATACTATAAGAATCTTTGTCCTGACATAATGACTGACTCACTGACTCACTGACTCACTGACAGACAACGCACAGCCTAAACCGCTGGTCGTAGAGACTTGAAATTTAGAGGGTATATTTGTCTTAGTACGTAAGGGTGTACTAAGAAAGGATTTTCCAAAATTCACCCCTTAAGGGGATGAAATGGGGGTTCAAAGTTTGTATGGAGAAACAAGATTAGATCGTCTTTTCTATCCGAAACTTCACATAAGTGCTTCAGTAAAAAAATAAGTAAAGACGTGTTTCAGGTTTTTTTGGAATTCCACCCCTAAGAGGGTAAAATGGGGTAATAAAGTGTAAAATCAATATTGTTTCGGATTGCGCTGAAATTTGGCATGCAAATAGTTATTACGACGTTAGTTCCCACTGAGAAAGGATTTTCCAAAATTAACCCTCGAAGGGGATGAAACGGGGGTTCAAAGTTTGTATGGAGAAACAAGATTAGATAGTCTTTTCTATCCGAAACTTCACACAAGTGCTTTGTTAGAAATATAATATAATTTCCTACTGGTAACATCAAATAATATAAGCTAAGTTTTTTTTGGTTGTCCTCACTGCTTCCGCCCAGTTCTGCTTGCGTTGATTGTGATGTGTGTGCAAACGGCAATCTTGTAGTCATATATATAAAAAGTATTAAATGATCGATTTGTCTTACGATATACGTCGTTTTATTAGGTTATGGGCCCAGATTATGCCCTTTAGGGAGTAATAAAGTATATAGTTAGGCGTTTTTTTTGCCGGTGCCCGGTTCAGACCGGTTGTGTTAGTTTACCGTAATGGCGACCAATTCGTTCTTGGCGAACGTTCCTAAGCTAAGAGGACGCGAAAATTATAACGAATGGGCGTTTGCAGCGGAGAATCTCCTTATCCTGGAAGGTGCAGCAAGTCTTATAAAACTTGAAAGTACGGATGAGGCAGCCGCAGATGATGCAAAAGCGAAGGCCAAGTTGATTCTAACCATTGATCCGTCACTCTACGTTCACATCAAAGATGCTTCAAGCACAAGGAATTTGTGGCATAAACTGAAGACTATGTTCGATGATTCTGGATTTTCTCGAAGAATAACATTGTTGCGGCATTTAATCACGATTCGTCTTGACAATTGCGATTCGATGACAAATTATGTTACGCAAATCATAGAAACATCTCAGAAGTTATCAGGAACGGGTTTTTCCGTGAACGACGAGTGGATCGGATGTTTAATGCTGGCAGGATTACCTGAAAAATACTTCCCTATGTTGATGGCGATAGAGCATTCGGGAATCGCCATTACTGCTGATGTAGTGAAGACAAAGCTAATTGATTTAGCTGGCAACGATGATTCATCGGAGACAGGAAATGCATTTTTTAGCAGAGGGCAGCACAATCGTCAAAATGCTAAAGTTGGCAGCAGTGCCAAAAATGACAGATCAAACCATCATGGCGGATTGTCTGTGGCTGAATCGAACACTAAAAAATTTGACAAAACGAACATCAAGTGTTATAAATGTAAAAGACTTGGTCACTATAAATCTCAATGCAAACAAAGTAAGCAGCAACAAGTAAAAAAGACGAACGCGTTTTCGGCTGTTTTCTTGAGTGGAAATTACAGTAAACAAGATTTTTATTTGGATAGCGGCGCGAGTGTTCACATGACAGCAGATGTAAACATGATAAAAAATGCATGTTATTCACCGAATATCAAGGAGATTATGGCAGCTAATCAAAATGCCATGCCAGTATTGTGTTCGGGTGATGTGGATATTACAACAGTCACTTCAAGTTGCAAGTACGAGGTTACTTTAAAAGATGTGTTGTGCGTACCTAACCTCACAACAAATTTGATATCAGTTAGTCAACTTATCAAAAATGGCAACAGTGTGAAGTTCATGCAGAAACGCTGCTATGTTTACAACAAAGAAAACAATTTAGTGGCTGTGGCTAATCAAGTTGATGGCGTTTATAAGTTGGATATAGAACATAAACAATGCTTGTTTACATCTCCTTCTGCAGCAGCTAGCAGTGAAATATGGCATAGGAGGTTGGGCCATTTGAATATAAACGACCAGAATAAGATGAAAGACGGAGCAGTCACAGGAATATCATACACGGACAAGTCAGTGATCAACAAAAACACATGTACAATATGTTGTGAAGGAAAACAATCGCGATTGCCATTTGGTCACAAGGGTACAAGGAGCAGCGAGCCACTGGATACAGTCCATGCAGATGTCTGTGGGCCAATGGAATGCAGTTCAATTGGAGGATCAAGCAATCTGAAGAAGAAGAGATACCAGAACCAGCGCCAGTAATATCAAAACGTTCAAGGAAGCCTCCAGAGCGTTATGGTTGCTCAAATTTATGTACCACGTCAAGTCCAGATATCACCAGCGATCCTATTAGTGTCAAAGAAGCCCTGAATAGTTCAGACCGAGAAAAATGGATTGAGGCAATGAAGGATGAGCTCCAAGCATTTGAGGAAAATGACGCGTGGGTTCCAGTGAGTGAATTACCTCCGGGCAAAAATGTAGTGCAGTGTAAATGGGTTTTCAAAAAGAAAGCGAACAATGACAATAGTGTGCGATATAGGGCGCGTCTTGTGGCTAAAGGCTTCACGCAGAGGCCTGGTATAGACTATGAAGAGACTTTTTCACCGGTCGTCAGACATTCTACATTAAAATTATTGTTTGCATTGTCTGTTCAATTAAATTTAAATGTCACACATTTAGATGTTAATACCGCTTTTTTGAATGGTTTTCTTAAAGAGGACATTTATATGTATCAGCCAGATATTAATTGTGATGTAAATAAGGAGAAGGTTATTGTTAAATTAAATAAAGCGATTTATGGTTTGAAACAATCCTCTAGAACCTGGTATGAGAGGGTTGAGCAATGTTTATGTGAATTAGGATTCAAAAAGAGTAAATTAGAGCCATGTGTATTTACAAAAATAAATGATGAGGTAAAAATTGTAATTGCCTTATATGTTGATGACTTTTTTGTGTATTCGAACAATCAACAAGAAACTGATAATATAGTCTCAGTGTTGAGTTCTAAATTTAAGATAAAAAATTTAGGACAGGTTCACCAATGCTTAGGTATGAGAGTTAAAATAGATAAACAGTCAAATGTTATTACCTTAGATCAAGAACAGTATGTTGATCAGTTATTAGAGAAATTCAATATGTCAAACTGTAAAGTTGCTAGTACACCAATGGAATGTAAATTAGATATTAAACCGTCAGAAACATGTGACCTTGAAATTCCATACCAACAATTGGTAGGAAGTCTAATGTATTTATCAGTTCTCACAAGACCAGACATTTCATTCTCTGTCAGTTTTCTGAGTCAATTTAATAAATGTCATACAAATGTACATTGGAGTTATGTAAAGCGAATACTTAGATATCTAAAGAAGACAAAGACTTATTGTCTGAAATATGTAAAGGGAAAGGCTGAACTTGTGGGCTATGTTGATGCCGATTGGGCAAGTAACACTATAGATCGTAGATCATATACTGGTTTTTGTTACATGATGTCAGGCTCAGCTATTTCCTGGGAAAGTAAAAAGCAAAGAACTGTAGCACTTTCTAGTATGGAAGCAGAATATATGGCTATTGCAGAAGCTACCAAAGAGGCTATATATTTAAGATCTTTGTTATTTGAACTGACAAATGATGTATGTGTTGTGAAATTATACAATGACAGTCAAAGTGCACAGAAGTTGGTGGCAAATAATGTATGTCATAGAAAAAGTAAACACATTGATATTAGATATCATTTTATTAAAGATGTAGTTAGCAATAAAATTATTAATTTAGAATATTTGCCAACAACTGATATGCCAGCTGATGTTCTTACTAAGGCGTTAAACCCTACAAAGCATAGTAAATGTATTAGAGGTTTGGGGGTTAGTGAAATTTATTCTTAGGGGTTAATTTAAATGAAAGATTGTTTACTTTAAAGACCTTTGTTTATTTGATGTAGTTGGGGTGTTAGAAATATAATATAATTTCCTACTGGTAACATCAAATAATATAAGCTAAGTTTTTTTTGGTTGTCCTCACTGCTTCCGCCCAGTTCTGCTTGCGTTGATTGTGATGTGTGTGCAAACGGCAATCTTGTAGTCATATATATAAAAAGTATTAAATGATCGATTTGTCTTACGATATACGTCGTTTTATTATGCTTCAGTAAAAAAATAAGTAAACACGTGTTTCAGGTTTTTTTTAATTCCACCCCTAAGAGGGTGAAATTGGGTAATAAAGTGTGAAAATCAATATTGTTTCGGATTGCGCTGAAATTTGGCATGCAAATAGTTATTACGACGTTAGTTACCTCTGAGAAAGGATTTTCCGAAATTCACTCCTGAAGGGGATGAAACGGGGGTTCAAAGTTTGTGTGGAGAAACAAGATTAGATAGTCTTTTCTATCCGAAACTCCACACAAGTGCTTCAGTAAAAAAATAAGTAAACACGTGTTTCAGGTTTTTTTTAATTCCACCCCTAAGAGGGTGAAATTGGGTAATAAAGTGTGAAAATCAATATTGTTTCGGATTGCGCTGAAATTTGGCATGCAGATAGTTATTACGACGTTAGTTCCCTCTGAGAAAGGATTTTCCAAAATTGACCCTCGAAGAGGATGAAACGGGGGTTCAAAGTTTGTATGGAGAAACAAGATTAGATAGTCTTTTCTATCCGAAACTTCACACAAGTGCTTCAGTAAAAAAATAAGTAAACACGTGTATCAGGTTTTTTTGAAATTCCACCCTTAAGAGGGTGAAATGGGGTAATAAAGTGTAAAATCAATATTGTTTCGGATTACGCTGAAATTTGGCATGCAGATAGTTATTACGACGTTAATTCCCTCTGAGAAAGGATTTTCCAAAATTAACCCTCGAAGGGGATGAAACGGGGGTTCAAAGTTTGTATGGAGAAACAAGATTAGATAGTCTTTTCTATCTGAAACTCCACACAAGTGCTTCAGTAAAAAAATAAGTAAACACGTGTTTCAGGTTTTTTTAAATTCCACCCCTAAGAGGGTGAAATTGGGTAATAAAGTGTGAAAATCAATATTGTTTCGGATTGCGCTGAAATTTGGCATGCAGATAGTTATTACAACGTTAGTTCCCTCTGAGAAAGGATTTTCCAAAATTAACCCTCTAAGGGGATGAAACGGGGGTTCAAAGTTTATATGGAGAAACAAGATTAGATAGTCTTTTCTATCCGAAAATTCACACAAGTGCTTCAGTAAAAAAATAAGTAAACACGTGTTTCAGGTTTTTTTGTAATTCCACCCCTAAGAGGGTGAAATGGGGTAATAAAGTGTAAAATCAATATTGTTTCAGATTGCGCTGAAATTTGGCATGCAGATAGTTATTACGACGTTAGATCCCTCTTTGAAAGGATTTCCCAAAATTAACCCTCGAAGGGGATGAAACGGGGGTTGAAAGTTTGTATGGAGAAACAAGATTAGATAGTCTTTTCTATCCGAAACTTCACACAAGTGCTTCAGTAAAAAAATAAGTAAACACGTGTTTCAGGTTTTTTTGTAATTCCACCCCTAAGAGGGTGAAATGGGGTAATAAAGTGTAAAAATCAATATTGTTTCGGATTGCGCTGAAATTTGGCATGCAGATAGTTATTAATTACGACGTTAGTTCCCTCTGAGAAAGGTTTTCCAAAATTCATCCCTGAAGAGGATGAAACGAGGGTTCAAAGTTTGTATGGAGAAACAAGAATTGATTGTCTCTTATATTCGAAACTTCACACAAGTAGTTTAGTAAAAATAAATGAGTAAATACGTGTTTCAGGCTTTTTGAAATTCTATTCCTAAAAGGGTGAAGTGGAGTAAAAATGTCTGAAATCAATATTGTTTCGGATTGCGCTGATATTTTGCATCCAGATAGAAATTTTGACGTAGGTATCCGCTGAGAAAGGATTTTTCAAAATTCACTCTTCAAGGGATGAAGCGGGGGCTCAAATTTTGGATAGTCATTTTATTCGACATTTCACACAAGTACTTCTGTAAATAAATAAGTAAATACGAGTTTGACTTTTTCAAAATGCCACCCTAAAAGAGTGAACTGGGGTAAAAAAATCTGAAAATCAATATAGTTTCGGATTGCGCTTTATTGGGTTTTTCGGGTTTTAAAAATATGAATCCTGATTTGTCTTAGTCACGCGATAACATGAAAACAGGTGAACCAATTTGGCTAATTTTTATTTGATGTCTTTAATGATAGAATCGTTTTTACAAAAGAAAAGTTTTAAGTAAATAAAAGGAGTTTTTAACGCGGGCGTAGCCGCGGGGGACTTCTAGTTTAACGACATAAAAGTAATCTACTCACACTACTGTACTGTACTCGTACTATTATTTGTTCTGTGTCTGAGCTTAGATTACTTATAAATGATGTCATATTTCTAATTGAACACCTAGATTTCTAGGTCGTCAATTATTTGCTTAAGCATATAATATTACCACAAATTATACAGCATCTGTGATATTAAACAAGTGAGAATAAGCATGCAACTCATACATAATTTAAGATTGTTTACAAAACGAAAATAACCGACTTCACATGCCGCAATAGTCAAAATAGCCAGTAGTATCATGTCGTCAAGGTATACCAATGAGATATGCCGTCAAGGTATGTATGTGTTTGTCATGTTTATCTCTATATCTCCGGTGATAATTGTCATACCTCGATAACATTTGAATGGGACTTCAAATTTTATCTACTAGGACTAATCGGTAGGCATAATCACTCAACGAAAAAATATTTTTTGAAATCGGTCAAGATTTGACGGAGTTCTGGAAACAAACATTAAAAAAATACAGTCGAATTGAGAACCTCCTCTTATTTTGTGAAGTCGGTTAAAAAGTTAGCTAGTAAACGTCCCCTAAACTTGGCTACACTTATACAGAAAGGATACTAGTCCACTTGTAAAAACATAAAATACAGGAAAATGAGACTTTATCGATTCTTTTATTAACCGACTTCCAAAAAAGGATGTTACTCAATTCAACCGTATATATATATAAATAATACATATATATTTACATTATGCTTGTTCGCGGGGAACTTCGTCGTTTATGAATCCATTTTGTACATTTTTGTTTTGTTAGAAAGGAGATATCCCAAGGGTGGTACCATAGTAATTTCATCGAGATCTGAGAAGTATCTCCAGAGATATGGAGATAAACACCTCAAACTTGGTACTGAAAATCAATAGCGCAGCATTTGAAGTCGTAAGTATTTTAGTTTTTTTTAAAGATGTTATTTATAGTATAAAACTAGCGTTTGACCACTCTCACCTATTGGGAAGTGGACATGCGGTCGAGGATTGTAGCACGCTAGGCATAGAATAGGAACTGGCTCCCAAGGACAGCTGTAAGAACACTAGATAGACGCTAGACTAGATTAGAACTGACGGAACTGACTTTCGGAACTACAAATTACTTGTTCTGGAATAGATAGCTTTAAGCGATAAGACCGCCTGTTGAGACACTGTTTCTTTGTAAACTTATTTTAAGTTTATTTTGTAAGGTGTTCAATAAAGTGTTTTTTTTTATCGGCTTTATCGATGTCAAATGCGGTGGTTTAGTGTCGGTGGTTGTTTCTACAGATAATAAAGTGATTCCCTGAAATATTTATTGCTGTTTCGCTGAAAAAAACTCGAAAACCCTCTAAAAAACGCAGTTTTGTATCTGATCTATACTAATATTATAAAGAGAGAACATTTGTATTTTTGTATGTTTGTAATGATTTGGCTCAAAAACTACTGAACCGATTTAAAAAATTCTATCACTAATGCATAGAATGGAGTTTCGGAATGAAAATAGGCTATATATTATCCCGTTTAAATCAAAGGCACATTCGTGGAGACCTAATTTGCAACCTAAGTCGGCAAAAAAACGGTCGAAAAAACACGTTTCTTACGAACGCTGCTTAATTGAAAATAGAAGAATATTTTCTATGCAAGAGTAGTACAACTTAATAAGACCTATAAAAAAATCCGCGACAGCATATGTCTATCTCTTAAGGTAGACACTCACAGTAACCATTTTAATCTTAAAATTTTTATTAAAAAATATTACATAACTTCCAAGGCTATTTTCAAGTATATAGTATTAATCCTTATCCAAATAATTACGTTAATTAGCTTGGCCACATATTATAGATTAAAATTGTCCTTTACAGTATATAATTCAAATGAAAACTCTAAAAGATATCACGAATTTCACATACACGCATCGCAAAATTAATAAAATATTTGCAGTGAAACAACAGATTAGGTCATAGTTACTTCGAAAATATTATTATAAGCTTAGCCAGGCTGTAGATCCCCACCGATCACAATCAATTTGAAGTCAATATAGTATAATAATATATTGTATAAAATAATATTCATCTATATATATATTAATATAATATTTTAAACCACCCCAACTGATCTATGTATAATCTTTTCATTAAAAGCATTCCACTGACTCTACACGACATTTAAAATCTGAGCTGTAAGTTGGTGAGGATTTAGGTATTCTGTAGAGTCTAGGAGATGTCCCAGCATCAGGTCAATGCTTCCATGTTCTTACATTATCGTTGAAGAAGAAGATTTTCAAATTGATCAGACCTATGAAAGTTGATTTCATAGCGCAATTAACTAGAAAAAAGCTCATAGTTTTATAACGATTGAACGAATTTTCATAAATCAAAGCTAAGAAAACTCTCGATGAAGACATCTATCAAACAAAAAAAAACTATCAATAATAAAAACAAAATCGGTTCATCCCATCATTCATTCATCACCTAACCGGTGCTAAGATGCTACAGACAGACACACAGATGCACGCGTTAAACGTATATTACCCCTACATTTTGCGTCGGGGAACGCGTAAGGTTACGACGGCAGATGTTCACCTTTTTTTTAAAATATCTTATAGGCTAGCGTTTGACCACTATCTCACCTGTTGGTAAGTGATGATGCGGTCGAAGATGGTAAGCACGCTAGGCCTAGACTGGGGAACTGGCTCTCAAGGATAGCTGCCGGAACACATTAGATGTTTTTGGCGACAGATTTTCTAACTTGAGGGTGGTAGCTGGCCAGGCGGACACTAGATAGTGTCCTACCACCATGCGGGGGTTGTTGGTTTCTTGACGATGTTTTCCTTCACCGGAGGGCCACTGTGAGAAGCGCACATAAATTTTTCGATGGAAAAATCCATTGATGCACGGTAAGGTTTGAACTCGGTACCATGGGGATCAAAGCCGACCGTTCTCCCGATTACGCCACCGGGCCCGGGCTCCTTGGTGGTAAGCTACTTTTTGGTAGATTTAATGATCCCACTACCACTGTACGAAAATTCATGATTCATTAATGCACATAAAACTTTCATTGGTAGGTATATAGCTAGGATGTAGATGTATGCGGATATAGAACCAACGACCGTCGGGTCAGAATCAGGGTAACTATCATTTACGCTAAAGGGCCGTCCAATATCACTACGTAAGTATTATAAAACAAAGTCTATCACAGCGTCTGTCTGTCTGTTCGCAATAATCTCAATAGCTACTGAACGGATTATCATGCGGTTTTCACCAATAGCCAGAGTGTTTATGAGGAAGGTTTAGTTACATAATTCGTTAAGGTTTTGTGTAAATTGGATGAAATATGACGATTATTGATATATATGTTCATATTTTATATTCGATGCATCAAACTGATGCAAATTTTGTAGGCATATATGTTCTACCCGTGCGAAGCCGGGGCGGGCTGCTAGTATTTAATATGACACAAACATATTTATTTAGCATAGTTGGAGGAGCATAAACAAGACTACTAGTAATGTGGGTTGCACCTCACATTCCTAATAAGCTTTAAAAATAAACTTTGTCATAAAGCAATCTTCAGTTGCGAGAAATACAAAATAATCTAATGAAACCATAAACATATAAATAATTTATTCATATCATATATCTGTGAATGAAACTGGACAGACTACATCTTCACAACTCATCACGTGAGATTGTAGGCATGTGGGTACTTACATGTATGTCTGTTTAAAAAACCTAATCCACAGCAGCTTCAAGACGTACTGAATACTAAATACTAAAGTAATCCAAGCAAGAAATCTTTCTCCACATTCCGTTCACACAATACAATAAGGCCGATGCACACTCGCGCACTAATCGCGTATTCGCATAATCGATCCCTTCGTCGCGGGACAATCTAGGCTCTTCTCCATTGAGAAGAAGCAAACTTTTATCATCTTTAAAATTGACAATATTAGAGATAGATACACTTTATCGTAAGTTTTGTTTGTTTGATTTGGGAGTACAATTTGATATCGCTGTTTGTTCAGCGGATGCCTCCTCGTGTTTCAATCTCAGTAGCCTGAGTGAGTACGAGCTCGCATGGTGGCGATCTCAGGACTAGGCAGGCTACTGCGACCCGATGCCGGGCCACCACAACTTGCGTTTGACACCTTGTTATGGTCCGTCAATGCCGCATCTCGGACGCTAAACTTACCCGATGAGAAGGTTTGATATGATTGTTTTGGCATTAAACTTATATTTCATTTTAATGCGTCCGAGATCGACACGAAAATCAAAATATAACAAATGCTAAAATATGACTCCCGATATAACAAGTTTTTATGCGGGCGCAATTTCTATTTGAGCGATCTTTGCTAGACAATCTTTGAGTGAAGAGGAATTGGTTATACAATACGTTCAGTGGTATGCAATATGAACTAATATGCAGTCCAGGTAGGTTTTTGTATAGTAGGCTTTTGTATATGTAGGCATTGTAGGCTAAATGATGCATGCGTTGACAACATTTTGTATTTTTTCTCATAGCCTGTTGGTTAGTGACTATCCTTGGCATATAGACGAGGATACCAATCTAGGCCTAGAATAGAAACTAGCTGTCAAAATGTGTCTTGTATTTAATGCCAGCCCAGGCACAGAATAAATAATAGTATGAGTATGTAATATATAGTATATAATATAGTGAGTATGATGAGATGCGCAAGCTAGCAGGTAGCGGTTGGAAACAAGCTGAAGATGAGCTCAGTGGCGTGCCATAAGAGAGGCCCTTATCCAGCAGTAAGCGTAGAATGGCCGATATAGATGACGATGAAAAGAGATTTAGCAACAACTCAGTGTTAAGGTGGGTATCAATGTAGTCAATGAGCTAGCTACTTGCTACGTTTGTACGTAAGAAGTGTAACAGATAGCGATAGCGTTGGTTGTACATTTTTATCGTGAAGTGTCGCGAACTGCGAATGTGAACAAATCTACACTTGTCTATGTATACTAAGACATACGCGGCGCGAGTGTAGAACGACCTTTAGACACGGCATACATACGCGCGAGACCGTGGAGTTGTAATCGTATGCCTAATTATTGTATAACACTGTCTTTTGTACGATCGGCACGTTGAAAGAAAGGTGATATAATTGTCGAACAAATTGTACAGGTCTGATAAACAGCTCGTCAAGTTCCGGCTGATGATGTGGGTAGTTCGGAAAAGTTGGGATATTTGCGGAGGTAAGTGGTGGTAAGTGGTGTAGACTGAAGTCAATTATTGAGTCTCATGTGCGTTTTTAAGAGAGGCCTACGTCCAGCAGTGGACTAATTTAAGCTGATGATGATGATTTGCGTTTTTGCCTTTAAGGGATTTACTAGAAACAAGGATTTATCAAGTAGAAAGATTAAGTATATAATAGAAAAATGTAATCAATGTTTCTGAAAATATAGTGCCCATTTGGTGCACTACAGTCCGTATTGTAGTTTTGAGAGTCATGTCGTCCAAAAAAAAAAGAGCAGTCAATCGTTTAAAAAAAATATTTGATGAATCGTTCATTCAGCAGCGTTTGGCAACAAAAGGTTATTTCGCACTAAATTCCATTCGAACAATCGTAGTCTTTCCATTCATCGAACACATGACTCTCGAAACTATATTACGAACCGCTATGGAAGTGGGCGTTATACCGAACTACCGAAGTCTATGCGCACAGAACCGAGACGATATAAAGACCATTATAGACACAAACACAAGACGTGTCAACGACAACGGGGACACTTGGGTGGTTTCCTGAATAATTAAGTCACTAGACTTTATTAAAAATTATGAGAAATGTGTTACAAAGGGTATCCTTCCCAGGTAGTCATTTAAATTTTAACGAAATCGGCCGAGCCGTTTTTAATATATCAACATTTGTATTACGACGCATTTACTTATCTCGACGGCTTACTACTTGGCTGGTACTTTACTTACTGGCACAGATTATGTAATAGTTACTACGTCTACTGGCTACTTTGACTAGCGCGATGTTTGAAGTCGGTTCTTTTAGTTTTTTAAACGATCTTAAATTATTATAAATGTTTATTATTACATAGTATAAAACAAAGTCGCTTTCGCCGTCTGTACGCTCAAATATTTTGAAAAACGAACGGATTTTGATGCAGTTTTCATCAATAGATAGTGATTCAAGAGGAAGGTTTAAAACCAGGGATTGAACGCAGGCCGCAGCTAGTCGTTATAAAAGCCATCATAGACACGAAACACAAAAAACAATATATCAACGACAACGCGAGAATCGAAATATTTCAAAACACTGGGTGGTCTAAAAAAACCTAGGAATCTAAATGTCCCCATCACTGGAATATAAAGGTCGTCGTACACACGTGATAAGCAACAACTTCCATTGACAACGTGCCACAGAAACCTGCTCATTGTATGTAAAGAATGTATGCTACATGAATATTTAATTGAATCTTGATTACACTTGAATATGCTAATGTTTGCTTCTGGATCTGGATTTGTGTACTAGGTAGAAAACTGGTTGGAACTGGAAGGAACTATCATCAGAATCAGATTCGTCTTCTCTTAAATAATAATTAACTTAAATAATATAAGATGGTTGAAAAACAACTAAACCTTCTTCACTTCAAATTTCAAGCTAGTCATTTTAAGTACCAAGTTGGAGACGTTTATCTCCATATTTCTGGAGATACTGAACATATCTCTATGAAATTGATCTACGAATGGAACCACTTGGAAAGTGTATCCTATCAAATAAAAAAATAAATTTGCAATTAGGTCAAGACATCTTTGAGTAATCGGGATACATACATAACAAATAAAAGATTCCGACGAATAGAGAGAACCTCCTTATTCATTTGAATTATTTTAAAGATAATTAAGATACTGTAAAAACTATAATTTAGATGGTTTAAAAACTAAAATGACCGACTTCCATGTCACGCGAATAATTTTCAGTGCCAAGTTTAAGACGTTTATCTCCATATCTCTAGAGATACTGAACATATCTCTACGATATTTAAATGGGACCACTTGGAAAGTGTACCGTTTTATGCAAAAAATAATGTTTCACTTCGGTCTTCAGAGATATGACGATAAACTTCTCAAACTTGCTGCTGAAACTAACTCGCATGGGATGGAAGTCGGTTATTTTAGTTTTTAAACTATCTTAATTATTTGAAGTCGTTTAAAGAAAAACACCTATGTATCATATCTAATACTATAAGAATCTTTGTCCTGACATACTGACTGACAGACAACGCACAGCCTAAACCACTGGTCGTAGAGACTTGAAATTTGGAGGGTATATTTGACTTTGCGAAATAAGATGAGATAAAGTAAGTGTTGTAGGATTTTTTGAAATGGGGTAGGTAGAAAAGTCTGAGAAAATTTGGGTTTTTGGTTTTTATAAATATGAATCGCGAATTGCCTTAGTCACGCGATAACATGAAAACGGGTGAACCGATTTGGCTAATTCTTATTTGATGTATTTAATGATAGAATCGTTTTTACAAAAGAAAAGTTTTAAGTAACAAAATAAGTTTTTAACGCGGGCGAAGCCGCGGGGCACTTCTAGTATTTATATAATACTAAACGTGTGTGTATATCATACGCTAATCATTTGCATGTCTGATATGACCCCAACGTTGAGATCAGGAGTCTAAAAATAACTCAGTCCAAGATTAAGGCCAAATGCGAGTATGTTCTCATCTCTGTATTGGGAATGACAGGACAGGGTTATCTGTGTGCCTTTTGTATTTATTGTGGACAGACATGCACCTGACCATATCTTACCTAAAAGTATTGCGTTATCCTTCCAACTGTTTGACTGACTTCAGAGAAGGTACTTAAGTTGAGGCAGATATATTTTAACCATAATGAATATCATCATTATCATCCAATTTCCGTCCACTGCTGGTCATAGGCAGAGGCATAGGAGTCCTATGGCACGCCACTGAGCTTAGTTAAGATCAGAGAAGAAAAACTCTAAAAACCGACCTTACATGCCGCGCGATTCAGTTTCAGTAGCAAGTTTGAGATATTTATCGCCATATCTCTGGAGATACTCATTAGATCTCAATGAATTGTATAATAGGACCACCGTGGAGATGAAACCCTACCCATGAAAAACAGAATCAAGGCCCATTTAGACGAGGAGAGTTTCTCGTCTCGAAGATACGATTATCGAACGAATATAAAAAAGATTATATGTCTAAACATTCACACCTCTCGCTCTTCCACTCTGGCGACAATTGAATAACAATAGAATATTGATAGTGTCGGTCTAAACAGAATTTTCTCGTATTTCGATTCTCGCACTCAAAACGGTTCAACCCGATTTGTACGATACTCATTGAAAAATGTCATACGAGATCGTGTTTATACAAGTCGAGACTCTCATAAGCAAGAATCTGCTTACTATACTTTTTAGATTTATAGTTATAGTGAGTTTGAATCATGATTATAAAATACCGACTATTATACTCACTAAGATTTGATGTCGAATGTCTCGACCTAGGTTTCGTGCATGTCCGATGCACTTTCTCGGGAGTTTACGCTGCGAGATCGCGACGAGCACTGCGGGCCGCCGCTCGCCGCGCGCGGCTCGTCGGGGGAGGGGGGCTCGGCGAGCGGCGCGGCTCGATGATAGCGGGAGAATGAGCTGGTCCGATGCTAGACAGGTCTTCATCGTCACTATCGCCGACAGTATTGTTACATATCCAGGTGACTATGTCATGTTCTAGACTGGTGAGCACTTTCTTCTTCGAGGAAGCATTAAGAATTGGTATCCATGTCGTAGGTAAGCACCAACCACGGTCTCTGTTAAAATTCGGATAACGGGTGATCTCGAACGGGTCGAGACATTCGACATCAAATCTTAGTGAGTATAATAGTCGGTATTTTATAATCATACTATACTTTTGTTGTGTAAACAAACATAGGCAATTATCGCCTAGCGATAAGTCATATGCAAATCTCGTATGACATAATCGTAGGCGAGATTTTAGTTCTTGCCTGTATGCCTGTATGTAAACATTTTGATACGATTGTGTTATGGCGATTATTGCTTGTGATAGTAGCGTATGGTTTCTCGTAAGGAAACGTACGAGAAACTCTCCCCGTCTAAATGGGCCTTCATTCGAATCGGTTCAAAATTAGCGTAGCAATCGCGTAACAAACATAAAACTTAAACATACAGACGAATTGACAACCTACTCCTTTTGGGAAGTAGCTGGCAAAAGGAGATTCTCAATTCGTCTGTTATTTATTATGTTTTTCTGTATGTGTGTGTGTATGTTACTCAATTTCTCCGCAGATTTGATTGATTTTTTTTTCATGACCCGTCTGTGGCCATAATTTGTGGAGAAAATCTATGTCGTCTCAGATTGCAGAAATTACAGAACAATTAGGAAGCAGCTTAAATAACAGATAAAGTATTTTAGTATTAAGTTTGTATGGACTCCTCGTTCGAACCCTCTTGAGTAGCAAGTAGCAACCCTATTCATATGACGTCATCACCGATGTAGGCTAGATAACAAGATCAAATAGCTGGTTAGATCATATCTTTGTTCAGTTTTATTATTTAACAGCACGTTTAGAGGTTTACAATTACTGTGAATCAACTTCCTTTGCAGGCAGAAAGGTAACTTTAGAGATAGCTAAAGGGCAATTCCGCATTTTATTATAGAAGGTAACAGGACAAGAAAAGCGCTCATCTGGTGGTAAAAAAGTAGCTAATCACCATCAAGGAGACAATCTGCCGCCATAACCTTACGATGTTCCGGCAGCACACAGCCCTTAAGATGAAATGAAATAAAACATTTATTTGTAAGAATATAGGTGCATTAGTCGATGATTGATTGATCCTAAATTAGTATCAATATATTTGACGGGTATATCAGTCGTACAAATATTTAGATGGCTTGTATTTTAAAAAGTCACATACAGAGCAAAAACATCTGTCACTTAGCCAATTATAGAGACTCAGAGTATTCTAGGCTTAGCGTGTTCATCATCTTTGACCACATCATCGCTTGCCACCAGGCGAGATAGTAATCAAACGCTATCAGATCAGCTAAGTGCGAGTTGGACCTGTTGGACTCGCGAACCGAGACTTTCTCCTTCATAGTGGGGTAGTCTACTTTTTGGTAGCAAGTTAGGCGGGTCTTCGATAATGCTCCTACTACCAGCGGATTTAAAATAATTCGTTGTTATTTGCTGTTATATCAAAAGTGGTTTGAATAGGTAACTCTCCCGTACATGAGTGAATGCTTGATTTTATAGACGCAGTGTTTCCAAGTTAGTTATAAGCAGGAAACTCCTTAGAAGGCGCGTCGTCAGACCGTTATCTTTATACAGATATTGAATAGGAAGTTATTTTGACGTCTCATTAAACTTGCCTCATTTGTATTATAAATGACATGAGCTAGATTGACTTATATAAAGAATATTCTATCTCTCATCCTTATATCATAGGTCTTTATGAAAACCAGCGCGCAGCGCTAAGCAGGGCTGGACTTTTTACAATCATTCGAGAACAAATATTAATTAGAAAATTGCATCTGCTTCCAGTAAGATCTCACGACATCTCACCTAGGGGAGAGGGGGTGAGGGGGGGAGGGTCGTTAAATCGCCAATATCGCCTCACGTACGAGTTATGGATGACCCCCAACACGGTAATATCGTGCCCTCAACTTTGAGGTGATAATTTCCTTATCTCTGGAGATACCCATAAGATCTAGATAAAATTTGCTAAAGAACCACTCTACTTTTGAATAGAGCATACCAGATACCAGATAGGCAGATCTCGAAAGACCGACCGAATTCAATCGTTACTTTTGAGTAAGATTAAATTCGGTTCATTTACAAAAAAAAAATGATCTCTTCCTTTTCCAAAAAAGTTTAAAAATAACGTCGATGACTGATCTTTTTGTACTGTAAAGAACACGCGTGTGGTCGAATAAAAAAAAACCTGTTTAACCATAAATACGGATTAGCATTACATCACTTTAACTCGGAATTTGTGTGTCAATGTTATGATGACCTTTATTTAAGTGGTTTTGGATTCAGTTTGTCATTGTATACTTTAATGTTTATGATATCGATGTCAGCCTTTAAAAAAACTTTGCTAGTCCGCCTGAGGCTGCCGCCCCTTTTTAACCGACCTCCAAAAAGGATGAGGTTCTATGTTCGTCTGTATTGTTATTTTTTTGTGTATTTTCATCGATATTTTCGCCAATCGTAAACCGATTTAAAAAATATTCTTAGTTCGAAAGAGTATACTCCCGAGGTAGTCCCATTGTAATTTCATCGAGATCTGATAAATATCTCCACAGATAGGACGATAAACGTCTCAAACTTACTACTGAGACTCGCGCGGCATGGAAGTCGATTGCTTTAGTTTTAAAACTATCCCTCGCTTAACCACGTGGCTTTGCCCGCGTTAAGAAGTATCATAATGCGCTTTTACAGGTCATAAGCATAATATAATATTTGTATGACCATCCAAATTCGTTCACAGCCGCTTATTAACCGACTTCAAAAAAGGAGGAGGTTTCTCAATTCAACCGTATATATATATATATATATACACTTTATTTTAACAACTTAAAAATAATTACCTAATGACAATATCAAGATTATATAAACTACAATAATAATATCTATACTATAAATAAAAGACAGAACCTAGGTCGCTACCTGCCGGTAATGTTCCCAAAAAGCTAGCGACGTTACCTCGTTGTATAGCTAGGCTAATACGTTGGCCGAGGTAAGCGCCAGCTCTTTGGTCACGGGTGATGTCAATTAGATATATATATATATATATATATATTTTATGTTTGTTCGCGGATAACTTCGTCGTTTATGAACCGATTTTGATTATTCTTTTTTTGTTCGAAATGAGATATCCCAAGTGTAAGTAATTTTATCGAGGTCTGATAAGTATCTCCAGAGATATTGAGATAAACATCTCAAAATTGGTACTGAAAATGAATAGCGCGGCATTGAAGTCGGTTCTTTTTTAGTTTTAAACGATATTATGTGGCAAAGAGTCATCATCATCATCTTCCTAGCCTTATCCCACTTAAGTTGGGTCGGTGTAACATGTCGTTCCCTTCCATTGGGATCTATCCGCAGTCATTTCCGCATTCACTCCTTTTACATCCATGTCTTCTAACACACAGTAGTCTTTTGTGAGAAAGAGATTAACATAGAGAGACAGAAATTAATAGGTTATTTTTTCGGGTAGAAGGGAAGAAGTATCGAGTGAATTCACAAAGCAGCGCAGTGCATATATAATTATTCTTCATAAAATCTCATAGGTAATCTCGCCTGATGATAAGCGATGATGAAGTCGAGGATGGTGAACACGCCATGCTCAGAACGGCGAGACTCTTGGGCTGTCCTGTGCCGCCGGAACACCGTAAGGTTACTTAATCAAATTAAAAAGTATTTATTTCAGGCTCATGCTTTTGGCGGCATATTTTTACGTCGATGATGGTTAACTACTTTTTGGTAGCAAGTCTGGCGGAACATCGATATAATGCTCCTACCTGTGGACGAACATGAGTTTGGCGTACCAGTTTCTGTCAACGGTCAATTTATAAAGAAAATTATTACAAACAAAATTTACAAATTTTCCCACGATCATACATGAATGAATGATCATAAATATCATAATTGACATAAACATAGCATAGTAAACTACACCTTGAAACCGAATATCATAATATAACGACATTCGGATTATTCATTGACGAATAACGTTACTCAGTTTCATTCTCAACTGCCACCCATGCATTAGATGATCTAATCTAAAGGGACAATTGGGAACAAGTTTCTTTTTACCCGCCTGTTCAAAAGTGATGTTAATAAAATGTTTTTAGAGTATGTATGTGATGTGAATGCCTTTTGCCTAAACTCTGACTGATTTCTTTTTTACGCAAGTTTAACAAGCTCTTGACCTATGTCATCTGTAGGGCTATTCTGTAAGCTGGTTTACGCATCTCGCAAGCGATGAGATTTGAATTTCGTATTACGAATTTCAACCGTATTACAATCGTATTACGATTTGAATTTCGTAGTACGACTCACCGCGGATTCCGCTTGCGAGATGCGTAAACTACCTTACAGAATAGCCCTACTGAAGTTAAATGACGTTGCGTTGCGATCTACGATGAAGCACACTTGATTATGATGCCTAGAACTTATACCTACTCGCGTTTTAAAGACCCCGGAATTTACTAAATGTTTGTTTGTAAATTTTATTTTAAGAAACGAATGAGGAAATTAATTGTTATTAAAAACAGATATTATTTATTGCGAAGTAAGTTAAATAAATTGTAATTTCAAAAGTTAAGCATTATTTTACGTATTTATCCTACTTACTAGTTTATGAAACTAACATGAAAACCTGTACCAACGGCCCCCCACCATTGTTTCACACGGTGCCAGCTGAGAATTATCATCCAATACAAGCGTATCGAGTTCACGGCTGAACCGCCCGCGATTTTGTTTCGCGACATGAGTAGGCCGATGTTTGGGACGGGAGGTCAATGAAAAGGTAGCTCAGTTTCCTTATGAGGAAAAGTTGGATCATAAAGATGGTTTTAGCTAATTATAGATATACCTTGAATTTGAACATACTAAATTATTATGAGTTCGTGTTCTAGAGTTGAGACCACGGCTCGGTAAACGAAGCGTAGGACGTCCTCCAGCTAGGTGGAGCGATGATACACGCAAGCTGGCTGGCAGCGGCTGGAAACAACGAGCTGAAGATCGAGCTCAGCGGCGTGCCATAGGAAAGGACTATGTCCAGCAGTGGACGAATACTGGCTGCTAATGATGATGATAATGATATTATGATGTGTATTGGAAGTGTTATGCCAGCGACCTAAAGCCGTGCTCCGCTTCGTCAAGGAGCTGGGATGTCTTGGGCAGACGCTGGCAAGGGGAAATGCTGAAATGAAGTCACTTTGAGGATCCCATCGGAAGACCAGGGATAGTATGCTAAAACATCAGCTGAGCTTGGTCCTATTTGCAATACTAATAAATTGTAAGATGCCTTATATGTTTAAATAAATATATATATATATATACATAATATATATATATATATATCAGCTGATATATGAGTATATATATATATATATATATATATATATATATATATATATATATATGAGTATTGTTGTAAAATTAATGGTTTTTTTTTCGTTCTTTGGATAGACAGTAAGAATATAAGATTCTATAATGCGTAATATTATGCGTAATACATACAAACATATCTATGTGAGCAACATAGCAACAAACTAATTTTATCGTAACGAAATACTTAAGTATCAGTGTTACAAAATCACAATCGTATTATTATCGATATAATTACTACTGTGTATGAAAAATACGTGCTTTTTAGGCCTTGAGTATATTATATAAAGCTTTAGTTTACAGTTATAGTGAGTTTGAATCATGATTTTAAAAGTACCGACTATTATTAGATAGTGGTGAAACGCTAGCCTATATTATATAAAAAAATAAGATAGTTTAAAAGGTAAACCAACCGACTTCCATGCCGCGCGAGTCAGTTTCAGTTGCAAGTTTGAGAAGTTTATCGACGTATCTCTGAAGATACTTATCGGATCTCGATGAAATTACAATGATATCACCCTTGGGATGTCTCCTTTCCAACAAAAAAATAATCATCAAAATCAGTTCATAAACGACGAAGTTATCCGCTAACACACATAATAGTCGGTACTCTTATAATCAAGATAAAACTTATATTATCGCTGTTATATACTGTACTGTCCGTTCCCTTTCTAGGAGTAGCCACTCGCAGCATTCTCGACGACATCGACACTCGCCAGAAGGTAAGTCATCTTAGTTCATATCGTCACTTATAATCAGTTAAGATAGTTATCAAATGTTTGCTTTTTATGATAATATCGTTTAAAAACTAAAAAACAACCGACTTCAATGCCGCGCTATTCATTTTCAGTACCAATTTTGAGATGTTTATCTCAATATCTCTAGAGATACTTATCATACCTCGATAAAATTACCATGGTACCAGACTTGGGATATCTCCTTTCGAACAATAAAAGAATAATCGAAATCGGTTCATAATCGACGAAGTTATCCGCGAACAAACATTAAAAAAATATATATATATACGGTCGAATTGAGAAACCTCCTCCTTTTTTTGAAGTCGGTTAAAAAAAAAATTATAAGAAATTATTACAAAATCTAGATATAATTAGATTAGCTTATACTGATATAGTTACTAGGTAAAACGTGCTCCACACACTGTGACTGTTAGAGATAAGACGTGCACCAATACCAATGCACTAAGGCCTCGCGCGCACATGTTTGTAGTGCGTTTATTCTACCACACGATACAATAAACTCTATACAAATAAGTTTTGTGTTAGTTTCACCGCAAGTACGCGCATAACAGATTATTATTTGGAGCATTTTTCTGCACCTCCGGATGACTGGTAGAAAATGCTATTCTAGTATTAAGTCCTCCATGTACAATTTAAGTATAAATAAATAAAAAAAAATACTTAATGTTCTTGAATTCAGAAACATATTTCGCTACAGTGTAAGTAGACATTACATTATTTTCTCTCCCAGGCACGCAGAGTTCCGTCTCACTGGACGTATTAGAAAATGACACGAATTGCAAATCTCATCGAGAGCTAATGATACTTCGCTGATACACATGTATAACAAAGTATTTATATTATTACTAGCTGATACCCGCGACTTCGTTCACGTACACCAAGAATTTAGTTGCCTATGTTCTTCCTCATGCTATAAAGTATTCCTCGTTAAATTTCAGTAAGATCGGATCGTCCGTTTAGGCGTGATTAGGTAACAAACAGACAGAGTTACAAACATTTTTATAATATTATATATATGGTTTGGAAGTCAGGATGATGACCTTAGAGTAAGATGATGAGATGATGACTAAATAACTTGAATAAAAAGTAAATTCGCTCGTTACAAGCTTTTATTAAACTTGCAATGTTTGTATGTAAAGTTACATGTTCAATTTTGCATAACACATAATTTTTTGGTCGTTTATAAAACAAAACAAAAAAAAACTACTCCAATATCAGTACCACGTTAGAGGTGTTCATCTCCCATATCTCCGGAGATACTTATCAGATTTCTATGAAATTACAATGGCACCAAACGGTAAGTGTACACTCTCAAACAAAATAAGAATTTTCCAAATTGATTAATAAATAACGGAGTTCTGAGGTAACAAACATTTCAAACAAATCAGGCGAATTGAGAACCAACTCGTATTTTGAAATCTGTTGAAAACTTGAACTTTTAGGAACACTATAACAAGATATTTACCATGTTTTTCACTATTAATAAGCCTCCTATATTTCGGCGCTATTGCAAGCATCATATTAATGAGTAACTTTAATAATTTTAGAAACATTTCGCATTGATAATATAAGTAATATTTATTAAGAGGCCTACCCCTGATTTACCCTACTCGTTAAACAAATAATTTATAACTATCACGATGTCATCACGTCCTACAAAATTAACTATTTGTTTAGACGTTCTAGTTAAGATCCAGGGTTTAACGAGATAACTTCACAGTAGATAACTAAAAGTAAACACACAGTCATTCTGTAAACTAGGAAGGTTATCTGCGTAGTTTTGTACTTATTATAATAATAATTAAGTTTTATTATTCACTCAACTTTGTATAAAAACTTTAAGATCGGAATGTTTTTCGTTTTTTGGTTGAAATGGCAAGGTGTTCAGTGAAATTACAGGGCATGTGAGACTCAACATCTTTATGTCTCAAGGTAACAGGCGCAGTGCAGTGACATGCAAAATTCTGGCAGTCCAGAATTTTGCATGCCGCTGTATCTGTAATAGGTATACGTCATCGCTTACCATCAGGTGAGCGTCGTGCTTGTCCTGTTAGCTTATATCATAAAATTATAAGATAGTTTAAAAACTAAAACAACCGACTTCAATGCCCTGCGAGTCAATTTCGTAGCAAGTTTGAGACGTTTATCGTCATATCTCTGGAGATACTTATCAAATCTCGATGAAATTACAATAGGACCACCTCGGAAACGTACCCTACCGATTACAAAAGAGAGAAAGAGAAAGAAGGAATCATTCGAATCGGTTCACAACTGACGGAGTAATCGCGTAACATACACACAAAAGAAAGAAAAAACAAAAAACATACAGACGAATTGAGAACCTCCTCCTTTTTTGTGAAGTCGGTTAAAAAAGAACACTTCTTAAAAAAATCTAAATTTAAAATAACGAATAATTAAAATCATTGCTGTAAATTGGCGAGGAAATGGGTATCCTGCAAATTCCAAGAGATGCCCCAGCATCGCGTCAAGGTTGCCATGTTCTTCACTACATATTATAAAACAATGTCTCCCGCCGTGTCTGTCTGTCTGTTCCCGATAATCTTCAAAACTGCTCAACGGATTTTCAAGCGGTTTTCACCAATAGAGTGATTAGCCGCGTACTGACTGAGCGAGCAGCCTCGCGAGGCAAATCTTCGGTCAGTCAGGACGTGCCTCGGCCGAGGCAAATACTCGCGCTGCCTCGCCCGAGCGTGCCGCGGCCCGAGCCGAATGTTGTCGGGTAGTTTAGGGTTCCGTACCCAAAGGGTAAAACGGGACCCTATTACTAAGACTCCGCTGTCCGTCTGTCTGTCTGTCTGTCTGTCTGTCTGTAAACTTCCCATAGATAGCGTTATATTGATATGCCGATCCCTAACTCCTTTGTTAGACGTTAGATGGCGTTATAAGAAATAAAATGTTTATTAATTATTATTTTTTGCTGGCGAAAAATGAAAGTGGTATTTTTTGCTCGATCTTATAAAATACTGTAGTGTGGTACGGAACCCTACTAATACGAGTCCGACTTGCACTTGGCCAGTTTATTTGTCGATGCTCAAAAGCGCCTCGTTAGCCGCGTACTGAGTGAGGCGGCCTCGCGCGGCAAACGTCAGAGCTGCCTCGCGAGGCTGCTCGCTCAGTCAGTACGCGGCTATTCATGATACAGATTTAGGTGTATAATTTTTAGGTGTTAAGGTTTTGTGTAAATTGGTTGAAATATAGCGATGATTGTTGAAGATGTTAAGAGCGTACGCGGGATGCAGTTTTCCATACAAACGAATTCCCCTGTTTCCTCCTTGGAAAATGCTTTTAGAGCAAAATTTGTTTCTACAATAAATCAAGGTCTGCCGTAGTTATGCCCCTATCATTTGCTTTTTTTGACCAACCAATAGCTACAGCAGACCTTGACTATTTGTAGAAACAAATTTTGCTCTAGAAGCATTTTCCAGGATGGAAACAAGAGGATTAATTTGTATGGAAAAGTGCATCCCCCGCGTTCCCTCTTAATTCATACTCAGTTCGACGCAACAAATTGAAGCAAAAAAATGTAGGCATATATGATCTACCCGTGCGAAGCTGGGGTGGGTCGCTAGTTGCGATCTAATAATTTTAAGTAACAGATAAACCAAATTATGAATTAATCAGTACCTACCTGCTGATGATATTTATTTTTTTTAAGTTTACTAGCAATGTACGTTGCACATTACTAGTATTCTTGTTAATCGCTCCAATTAAGCTAACTATGCTTGTGTCTGGAGTGGGTTCACCTCAATAGTGCAATGGGTGAGAATTGAACTCACGACCTCTCGATCGCCAGGCCACGCCTTAGAAAAGTCCCGCAGCTTTGCCCGCGTTTTAAGGTATCGTACAATTCTTCCCAATAAGCTATATATTCAAAATAATAATATCGTTTAAAAACTAAAAAACAACCGACTTCAATGCCGCGCTATTCATTTTCAGTACCAATTTTGAGATGTTTATCTCAATATCTCTGGAGATACTTATCATACCTCCATAAAATTACCATGGTACCACACTTGGGATATCTCCTTTTGAACAAAAAAAGAATAATCGAAATCGGTTCATAAACGACGAAGTTATCCGCGAACAAACATTTTAAATGATGGGAAACACCCTTTTTAAATGACTCCATTCTATAGCTAGAGGGAAATATCGCTGCGGGCAGATCATTCCACATCTTACAGATCTTAGAAAGCCACGCATTTATAATATTGCTACTGATTATCAACCGACTTCCCAAAAAGGAGGAGGTTATCAATTCGTCTGTAAGTCCTTTTTTTCGATCGATTCGAATGATTATTTTTTTAATCGGTAGGGTACATTTCCGTGGTAATCCCATTGTAATTTTATCGAGATCTGATTAGTATCTCCAGAGATATGATGATAAACGTCTCAAACTTGCTACTGAAACTGACTCGCGGGCCACGGAAGTCGGTTGTTTTAGTTTTTGAACTATATTTATTATGCTTATGTAATAATTACAGTCTAGCTAAGTAAAACACAGGTACTTATTATGTATTTCTGAACAAGGGGTATATATCTCTATAATGTAGATAAATACATAACAAAATGGCGGAAACAGAGTTAGCAATCTTCTTAATAAGATGTCATTAAATATGCAACTTTTGCTTGTTAATAATATAGAAAGATAGTTTCTGCGTTATTAACTAATAAGGTAATTAAATATTATTAGCTATTTCTAAGCGGATAGTGTATAATTTTAGAAATAACGTCTAATATTCTCGTACAAGTTTACGTAAACTGTTGAACTCTGCAGAAATTCCCACGTTTTTAATTTTTAACTTATTAGGTACAATAATTTAGGATCGTTTAAAAAACTAAAAGAACGGACTTCGAATACTGCGCTAGTTTTGTCATTTTAAATACCAAGTTTGAATACTAAGTGTTTATCTCCATATCTCTGGAGAAACTGAACATATCTCAATGAAAATGGAACCACTTGGAAAGTATATTATACCCTTTCAAACAAGAATTTTCCAAATCGGTTCAAGCGTCATTGAGAATTGGGGCACATATATAAAAAATTAAAGATTCCGACAAATTGAGAACCTACTTCTTTTTTTAAGTCGACTTAAAAAAAAGGAGTATTTGTATTATAATATAAAAAGGAGTATTTATGTTCACTTCTAGGAATTGCTACAAACATTTAGTATCATCACCTTTAATATTATCGATTATATCGATGAAAGAATATCGATAAACATGCAATATTCGCTAATCAGTTTGTTTGTAATACTGTAACCTCTTCGCGGCTCAATCTATTTGTATGAAACTTTGCACAACGACAGCTAGTATGGTAGATAGGAAATAGGACAGTTTTTTAACGTAGGCGATGCCGCGAAGCACTAGTTAGCTATTAGTAGTAGGTAGTTCCAAAAATTCAAAGAACATCCGATGACTAATACGATATTCGAAGAAATTAAGCGAACATTCTCAACAAACAATTAACAACAGCCTTTGAAATGGGCAGCTTTTGATAAACTTTGATTGAAAAAATTAACTTAATAAAATAACAGGAGTAGTAGTACTACTACCTACATTTACTATTATTTATTCCGTGGTAGTAGTAAATATATATCGATGGGTGTGATGTGCCAATGCTATTTGGTATAAGCAACAAACTCAAGTATTTACTACGTCTCAGGATTTGTCTCAAACACCTACATCACAAATTCCTCCGAGACAAGCGAGAAACTAACAAACAATACAAAATATGCAAATAAATTATTACATTACACAAAATTCCAACCTCGCAACACACCTTCATGCTATTTCCCACTTAACCACAACAACAAATGTTAAAACCGTCACTTGCACTTTAAAAAAAAACACTGAAACGTCACTGGCTGTAAATAAGAAATAATCGGTTCGGTTCGGTCTCGATTTAGAAACTCGGAATTTTCATTTGAAAAGTCGATTTTCCGCGGAGCGACCG
This sequence comes from Cabera pusaria, assembly GCA_954871355.1. Lineage (NCBI taxonomy): Eukaryota > Metazoa > Arthropoda > Insecta > Lepidoptera > Geometridae > Cabera > Cabera pusaria. Next base: position 4,842,049 of record OX940915.1, read on the forward strand.
ATACACGCGGTAAGCGCGGGGCGACTGATTAGACATAAGTTAAGTAAGTACTGTACTGCGTGTGTAGGTGTATAGAATGTGATTCGAATTATGAATTAAATACAGGATGTGTGTGTTTTGGACCGTTTGGGCACGTTTCGGCGTAGGTCTGCAGCAGGGGAAATAGGGTAATAGGGAGTCAACGTTGCGTATAAAGCATTTGCTATAATAATAGTGAATAATCGTGATAACTGTGTATGTTACCCTACCCTAAAGTTTTGGAGGCTGATCGTTCAAGTGTAATTTAATGCAAACCGTAATACCTACAAATATTATGAATGCAAACTTTATAATTTGGCAATATTTTCGACCTACTTCCAAAAAGAAAGAGGTTCTAAGTTAATCTGGTTTTTGTATGTTTGTTATGCGACGCGAGTACGCCGCCAACTCCAAAAATCCCTGAGACCGCCAATTGTGAACTAATTCGAATGCAATGATTATTTTTTCATGCATACATTTCCAAGATGGTCTTATTATACGAATAATCGTGATCTGATAAGTATAACCGAATAAATGGAGATAAGCTATAACATTGTAGTTTCATAAAAATCCGTTCAGTAGTTTTTGCGTGATGGAGTAACAAACATAGGGCCTACATCCACCCTATTGGACTTTTCCTTTGGGTAGCCGACGGAATTATAGTCAGATGCTGGTGATTTATATTTGTTTATTGATCCTCCTTTTATATTTCATTTCGATCTTACCTATGTGACCTACCTGTAATGACATACGGAGCCGAGACGTGGACACTCACAGTTCACCTGGTCCACCAATTCAAAGTCGCTCACCGAGCTATGGAGAGAGCTATGCTCGGTTTTTCTCTGAGAGATCGAATCCGGAACGAAGTCATTCGCCGGAGAACTAAAGTAATCGTCATAGCTCAACGGTGGCAGTGGGCTGGTCATATCTGCCGCAGGACTGATAACCGTTGGGCTAGACTTGTTCTAGAGTGGAGACCGCGAATCGGCAAACGTAGCGTAGGACGTCCTGTGACCAGGTGGAGCGACGACATACGCAAAGCGATGGGCAGTGACTGGAAAGGAAGAGCCGAAGATCGGGCTCAGTGGCGCACCTTGGGAGAGGCCTACGTCCAGCAGTGGACGGACACCGGCTGATAATGATGATGATGATTACATCTTGTTTGTTTGAAGGCGCTCATGAAAGTGGAAGAAGCGAAGGAGGTATGTCAGAATCGTAGCATGTGGAAAGAAGTAAGAAGAAAGTAGTCTCTGCCTACCCCAGCGGGAAAAAGGCGTGATTGTATATATGTATGTATTACATCTTGTTAGCTCGACAGTATTTTTCATAATGTCCACAGACTAAGTAGCAATGACAATGTCTCAGTTTTTATATTCTTCAGGTTGGGTGTCTGTTGCCATCTCTAATGTCAAAGTCAGTGTCAAACAAAGTATGTACAGTCCGGCAAGTATAACTTGGCGTGCCTGTGCGCCACTGTGCTTTTACTTTGTACTTTGATAACAGTTTCTCTTAAACCACTTTTAATTACTTTTGACATTATTGAACTATTTCAATGTAGCAGATTTATCAACAAGAATGTCGCGGTAATCTCTTAAACGTCAAACTCACAGTTTCAATTAAAATAATTAGTTCCAAAAACCACCACCGCCAAGTTATACTTGTGGCACTGTATTTTAGTCTTCTTTGCTGACCAAGTTCGACACAATCACAGATCTGCTACATATTAAACTCGATCGCGTGCTCCGGAAGAGGAATGAGAACGAACTTGAACGGAGTTTGTCTCTTTCTTTTGTATGGACAACTTATATATATACCATACTTATACTACATGTAGTATAGAACATATATAGGACTATCAGGTTGTTAGACAAGGACGACGACTTCCAAAAAGAAGGAGGTTCTCAATTCGTATGTATGTTGTATGTATGTAACGCGATTATTCCGTCAATTGTGAACCGATTTGAATGATTATTTTTTAAATCGGTAGGGTACGTTTCCGAGGTGGTCCCATTGTAATTTCATCGAGATCTAATAAGTATCTCCAGAGATATGAGGATAAACGTCTCAAACTTGCAACTGAAATTGACTCGCGGGGCAGGGAAGTCGGTTGTTTTAGTTATTAAACTATGTATATCATTTATCATTGAGTTGTACAACAAAAAACGCACAGTTAACAACATTCTTACATGCATGTTTAAACGTTCTGAAAGACATAGCATGCACATTTTAACCAGCGATTATTGTTGCGTTAAATTGATATTAGTTAATTACCTATATGTCAGGATTAGCCTATTAGGCATTTAAACTGATTCAACGTGGTTTAGTTTGATCACGATAGCAACAGCAGAGTGGCTAGTGCGAGTATCTTTAGATTCATTTACTTACTCGATTTACTCGATACGTGATCAGGTATTGTATATAAAGCTAATACCAGGTCGACACCAGGCGTTTTTTTGTTGTTCAACTTCCTAGGGATGTACATTTGATTTGAGGGCCTGGTGGCGCGGTGGCGTAATCGGGAGAACGGTCGGCATTGATGCAAGATATACCGAGTTCAATTCCCGCCGTGCACCAATGGATTTTTCTATCGAAAAATGTATGTGCGCTTTTCACAGTGGCCCTCCGTTGAAGGAAAAACATCGTTAAGAAAACATCAACCCCCCCCCATGGTGGTAGGACACTATCTAGTGTCCGCCTAGCCAGCTACCACCCTCAAGTTAGAAAATCTGTCGCCAAAACATCTAATGTGTTCCGGCAGCTATCCTTGAGAGCCAGTTCCCATTCAGGCCTAGCGTGCTTACCATCTTCGACCGCATCATCACTTACCAACAGGTGAGATAGTTGTCAAAAAGCTAGCCTATAAGATGTATAATAAAAAATAAAAAATAATCTTTTGAATTAAAGTAGGTACTTTTAGTATCGATACTAAGTAAGTACCGGTTAAAAGTACTCATTTTGTTACACAATTATTAGTCTCTGAACAACGTTTAGGCTGGCATTACAGAGCGATAATAAGGTTCAGAATTAGGCTGTTTGATCAAGGCTTATCAAGCGCGATTTAATCGATAACAAGTATTATTTTAAATAAGTTATTTTTCAAAAAAAATAAAACCGACTTCATAACCACAAACAGGCACTAAAAAGCGAAAAATAAATTACTAAAAATTATTATAAGCGCTACCCACTTATCTATTTAAAGTCGGTGCCAGCCAAGTCTAATAGGTAGTAGATAGATAATACCTACTTACTAACCTACACGTACCTACTTACTACTACTACATACATAGTATCTATCTACTATCCAATAGACTTGGCTGGCACCGACTTCAAATAGATAAGTGGGTAGCGCTTATAATCATTTTAAGTAATTTATTTTTCGCTTTTGAGTGCCTGTTTGTGGTTATGAAGTCGGTTTTATTTTTTTTGAAAAATAACTTATTTTACCCTTTTTAGTGCAAAACAAGTTTACATTAAATTTCATGCATCTATTAAATTTCGTGTCTGGGCCGTTATACACTGACGGATATATACTTCTATATATCCGTCAGATACAGATCTGTAAAGTGCGCACATATAGACACACGGACGGACGGACGGACGGACGGACGGACGGACGAACGGACAACAAAGTCTCAGAAAGTGTTCATTTGGTACCCTTTGGGTTCGAAACCCTAAAAAAATTGACATTAAATGCCGCGCTAAAGTGAAAATATTCACTAGTAATAATGATGTCATCAAGGTATCAAAGGACAATGTCCAAAATGGCCCTGTGCAATTAAAGTATCTGACACACACGATAATTAATTGTCTATTTTATTATAATAATTCCAAATACTTTTATAACACGGACTACTTGTATTCCAAAATGAATATTAAAAAGTATTATTTGCGATTATTAACATTAATTGCCGCCATATGGCCAACAGAGTACTGAATCATTCTACTACGTTATAAGAGGCACTTCCCTATATTGTTGAAACCCGAATTATGAAAGCATTGTGTAGCCAACCTAACAACGGAAAGTATTATTTACGTAGTAACTATTATATAATCTGTGGTAATATGCTTATAAATTATTTTTTTGCAGTGTTGGTTGGTACAAAGTACGTTCATAATTCTGAGTTATTTAATAATGTATGCAGTGTCGCGGTACTGAAATGGCCGCCATCTTCGCCAAACGTCATGTCATGTCAAAAAATCTTAGGTATGTTTAAAAAAGTTTGCACCCTAACAAGACTTTGCCCGGTAGAACATTCCTGTGAAGACAAATTATTTATATTTATATATAATTATTTATTATAATTATTAATATATAATTATTTATTAAGGGCCAGGTGGCGTAATTGGGAGAACAGTCGGCTTTGATGCCGTGGTACCGAGTTCAAACCGCCGTGCATCAATGAATTTTTCCATCGAAAAATATATGTGCGCTTCTCACAGTTGCCCTCCGGTGAAGGAAAACATCGTTAAAAAACCAACAACCCCCGCATGGTGGTAGGACATATCTAGTGTCCGCCTGGCCAGCTACCACCCTCAAGTTAGAAAATCTGTCGCCAAACATCTAATGTGTTCCGGCAGCTATCCTTGAGAGCCAGTTCCCATTCTAGTCCACTTCTCTATCTTCGACCGCATCATCACTTAGCAACAGGTGAGATAGTGGTCAAACGTAAAACCAACAATTATCAACGAAAACTATATTATTTCGCATAACTTTGTTGATAAATCTTAAGTAATAGTAGTATTTATTGTCTGTGTTCATGATAAAAAAAGAACCGAAGACCGATCTTCGGCTCTTTTATTTTCATCGTCAGTGGCGTATCTTGGGAGAGGCCTGCGTCCAGCCGTGGATCGACACAGCTGATGATGATAAAAAAAAACTGTACTATAGTATGTAGAAGTTTGTTTTACGTGACGTCTATATAAATCGATGAACGCTGGCTGCATGCACGAAAAAGTGTCTCGTTACGCACATCGTACGCATGCGCCGATTTTATCAATGTTTTGTTGTATGAATATGAACATGAACATCAATGTTTTGTTATGACGTTGTCACGTTAAACTATCGTCCGTAAACCAACTTCACAGACAACCAATTTTTTATGTTTTGTTTTTTCATTTACGGCGTTAATTAGGCACCTCGACTCACTAGACGGCAACGACTCCAGCCGGTGGCCGCAACAACCAAGTTTTTGGCCGAAAATGTGTCTCTATTCTGATGAAATATGAATTGAATCTGTTTTCTACGACAGACTTCGTCATTTAAACGCCAGCAATTACGAAGAAAAATAGTTTAATGACATAACATGACATTGAATTCATAGTTTCATACTATTCTATCCTAAGTGGTCTTATACTAATGATTCGTTGTACGGTTAAATTGACCAATTAATCTACTTATTAGGTTTAAAATACTAGTTCAAATACGCATTAATTACCTACTATGATTATGTTTCAAGAAAAATCGAGGACATAATGACATCCGCTGCATTTTTAGGGTTCCGTACCTCAAAAGGTAAAAAGGAGCCCTTATAGGAACACTCTGTAGTCCGTCTGCCCGTGTGACAAGACCCTTTTTTAACCGACTTCAAAAAAGAAGGAGGTTTCTCAATTCGATCGTATACATATATATTTTTTTTTTAATGTTTGTTCGCGGATAACTTCGTCGTTTATGAACCGATTTTAATTATTCTTTTTTTGTTGGAAAGGAGATATCCGAAGTGTGATACCATAGTAATTTTATCGAGGTCTGATTAGTATCTCCAGAGATATGGAGATAAACACCTCAAAATTGGTACTGAAAATTAATAGCGCGGCATTGAAGTCGGTTCTTTTTAGTTTTTTAAACGATATTATCTCAGGAACGCGTAGAGGCATTAAGTCGAAACTTATATTAAATACTCAAGTCTACAGTCTCTTTCAGCTGTGAAAGCATTAAACTTGTAAGTTTACGCTATCAAAATATATGTCGCATATTTTTCGATTTCACAAGGGAATCAAAACCTATAATAGGCTACTTTCCAGGTGAATTAATCATGAATTTTAGCAAGAAGGAAGGTCTTACAGCACTTATAAAGGAAGAAATCTGAAAATGGTATAAATATGTTGTTTTATGACAAAGCGAAAAAGCGAATTTACTCATACAAACTTATTATTTGGGTTGGTGCATTAACCGTGTCTAGGTCTTGGGATCGAACTGCAAAGTTTGTCCTTTAACCTAGTTTGACAAGTTTGTACGGAACCCTCAGAGCGCGAGTCCTACGCACACTTGGTCGGTTTTTTTTTTTTTAATTTGACATGCAAGCATCATGTATGTAAGTTTTTTGGCGGGAACGTGGAAAAGTGTGTGTAGTCTCATTGAATTTTTTCCTAAAACTTGTGTTCTTCCGCGAGTTAATGTGTAATAAATGTGGATTATTAACCATTAAGTGCCGGTGAATGAGTGCGAGTGTAGGGAAACAGCACAATGTTGAAAAACATGCTATTTGCGTTCTCACTAAAATGCCACTGAAAATCTTCAGTAAACACCATATCTTTACTGAAGGTATGACTTCGACTAGACTTTTACTTGAAAACTGACCTGAAATGTGACTTTGACCCATCTCTACGACTTAAATTCATAAAAACTTAAATAATTTCAATACTTGACACTGGCTAAATACACTGATCGTGTGGAGCCATAATAAAACTAAAAAAAAAAAAAGTACTTTACATTACATATGTCAACGAAAGTCTTTACAGAAAGATTGTTTTTAATGTTTAACAGTGTTACTTATAAACGTGTCTCAAATTTTGAGCAATTGCTGAACTATTGATCATGGAAAATCTCACTCATAAACAGTAATCAAAGTTGAGAGGTCGTTGAGCATTGCATTGACAGCTCTCAAAGTTAACCACCGCCGGGACATTGTTAAGCACTTGTTGAGAGGCGAGATGGCGTTGACAGAACCAATCAGCTGATATAAATGGGTAATTTATCGATTTTCGGATTTCGCGGATTTTTTTGTCACTTGATCTGTCAAATCTACAGTACGTTTCAGATAAAAAATAATATCTGAGGGCTGGAATCGTTCTTTAGGCTAGATTAATTTGGTTATAGGCTATGCCAATAGCCCATGGAGCATATCTATTTCGTGTCTCAACCAAGCAACGACTGACTAACGTTTATGAGTTAAAAAAGTTAAGCAATGTTTAAGTCCTTGAGAGCTTCTTAGCTGAGCGGCAGTTCAGCAATTTATCAATAGATTTTTATAAGTAACACTGTAAGATGTTATTATTTAACGATATTATAATTTGTTTGTAGATGATTTTAAACTGTGTTAGTAAAGATGATCACGTAATAAAACAGCGTGGTAATTTATGAGCTGTCGAAAGTGAATGGTGTCGTCGAAGTGTGGATGGCAACTTGGCTAGTATCCCTCTCCCGCCTTTGTTTGATCTTTCGTGGGTTCAAGACGTACACAGGCTCAAGCACCAACTAGCCGGTTTCATAAAAAAAAGTTTTCACTACACTAGCTAGGTGGCTTTTGATACGAAATCGGTTAATAAATGACTGAGTTCTGAGGTACTAAACTTAAAAATTAAAATAACAATAATACAGGCGAATTGAGAACCGCCTCCTTTTTTGTGAAATCGGTTAACAATGTATATGGAACGAAATAAAAAGTCTGTGCTTTTAAAATTTTTTTAAACCGATATTATCTTTTAGAAATGTTTGATCTCGGCATTTCTTAACGCGAAGGTCATAAGAGGCCTTTGAAATGTCAAAGACTTTCGCATTTTCTTTTACGTTTTTCATTCACACATCGCTGGGTAAATGTGCCAGTAAAACGGGATAAGAGAGGCATAAAATACTATGCCTATTTCAGAAGTATTTTACAGAAACTATTCCAGTATACCTATCTTAAGTGCTGCTTAAATAACAAGATAAGATCGTTTAAAAAACTAAACAACCGACTTCAAATGCCGCGCTATTAAATTTCAGTACCAATTTTGAGGTATTTATCTCCATATCTCTGGAGATACTTATCAGGCCTCGATGAAATTACCATGGTACCACACTTGGAATATTTACTTTCCAACAAAAAAATAATAATCAAAATCTGTTCATAAACGAAGAAGTTATCCGCGAACAAACTTTATATATAAATACGATCGAATTGAGAAACCTCCTCCTTTTTTTGAAGTCGGTTAATAAAATAATAATAATAATCCATTTAAATTAACATGTATAATATTTGTGAAATATTTAACCATCTTCACAAATAAAACTGGCCAAGTGCAAGTCGGACTCGTACTCGTAGGGTTCCGTAACACAGTAAAGTATTCTATAACTATGATTTTTCGCAACTACAAAATTAACTTTGTTTTTCATAGAGTTTGTATGAAAAACAAAGTTATATTTGCGGTCGCTATATTTCAAAACTTGAGATCTACAGAATATATTTTTTCTAGATTTTTCACTCCAGTACTTTAAAAGCTAGTCGGGGGGGGACACACACATTTTACCACTTTAGACGCGCCTATCTTTCAAATGATTGACTTTGAGAAAAAAATATATTAGTAACCTCAATGTCATTTTTAAAGAACTATCCATAGACGTATAGGTTCGAAGAAATTTTTTTTATTTAGAAGTTTTTTTTGTTTCATTTCCATGTATGGGATGCCCCCCCTTAAACTTTTATATTTTTTATTTTTGTATAAAAATCGGAAAGCGGTTTACATAACACATCTACCTACCTAGTTTCAATTCTGTAGTCCTAATAGTTTCGGAATAAAATGGCTGTGACATACGAGACATGACGAGACATGACGAATCTATAAGGGTTCAGTTTTTTGCTATTCGGCTACGGAACCCTAAAAAGGAGGAGGTTTTCAATGCGAATGTATTGCTTTTAAAGTCTGTTACCAGCAAACTCAGTTTATAAACCGATTTGGAAAAGAGTATACTTATTATCGTTTGTTCCAATATATCGAGATAGACATCAGATACATCTCAAACTTGATAAGTTATTTTCTTTAAAAAAAAATTAACAGACTTCAAAACCAGAAATAGGCACTCAAAAGCGAAAAATAAATTAATATAATTATTATAAGCGCTTCACACTTATCTATTTGAAGTCGGTGCCAGCCAAATCTAATAGGTAGTAGATAGATACTACCTACATGTATCTACCTACTTACTACACACAGTATCTACCTAATATAGTACTACCTAATAGCATAGAAAAGATAATAACTAATAGACTTGGCTAGCACCGACTTCAAATAGATGAGTTGGTAGCGCTTATAATAATTATATTTATTTAATTTTCGCTTTTGAGTGCCTATTTCTTATTTTAAATTCGGTTTATTTTTTTTAAAGAAAATAACTTATTTTTTATAATTAGTTTTTTAAACGATCTTATTATTTTACAAGTAATTTTAAGTTAAGTACGAACTACTTAATACAAGTAAGTACTTTCTCTAAAACAACTTTCAATAAGGCTTTATCATCACATTTCGCACCTCTGTCAGGGATAGCCAAGCATTTGTTTTCGAGGGTCACATCAAAAGTAATTATAGTTGTTGTATAAATACTACAAGTTACGTAGTAACTATTATATAATCTGTGCTACAAGTGTTACGCTTTGTAAAAAACTTTTAATCAAATATGATCGACGTCTTCTCTGCTTATTTCAATTATTGTGGCTCAACCTAAGATGTCTTATCACCAATAATAAAGAAGAATACATGATATCACTTTCTATAGCATTTACACAGGAATTAATTGTATAATTTTATTTTTTTAATACTGAAAATATCGCAAGATATAGGTAGACCTAGTCAAATATAATGAACAGTCTCCTTTGGGGCGTTTTACTGTAGCTGAACGGAAGCAGTACGTGTCTTTTACGGTCCTGTCTCAAAAATCCACCTTTTTAACTAGCAATATGGGTTAGCATTACTAGTATTCTTGGTAACCCCCTCCAACTAAGCTAAATATGCTTGTGTCTGGAGTGGGTTCACGTCAATAGTGCAATGGGTTGGAATCGAACTCACGACCTCTCGATCGCCAAGCCGACGCCTTAGCCATTGGGCTATTGCCGTTGTTGTTTTATTGCTCTTGTATACTACATATAGGAATTTCCAAAAAACTTACCCGATCCGTGATAGCCTCCTCATTTTTCCCGCGCTTCAGCCCAGGCGCACGCACAACATTCGCCGGTGGCGCCACAACGGTGGGCGGCGGGACTACACCACTGCTCGCGCCGCCCGTCGCCGGAATGAATCCAGCTTCCATCATCAACGCATCGCAGCTGCTCAACAGATGGTGCTATTATCAATTCCACATAGCAATCTAAACCAATTCCACTGTTACACTATTTAATATGGACGAATTTAACACAAGCCATTTTCTTAAGAGGAACTCTTATCTTGAGCACTTATATGAGCATAATTGAACGGAGAAGCACTTGTAAAAACACCACTATCACTTTTTAAAAATACGTTGGCGGGAAGGACGGTTCTGCATTTCGTCTCGCTCGTATTGCGTGCCTGCGAAAGAGAGAGATATATAATTAAGGTAACGCACTTTAATTAAACGTCGTGAATGGGGGCCGGTTTTCTTCAATAAACGTGTTAGTACTAATTTTATCATTTTATACCTGTACGATACCAATCAAGGTCGTAACGTGGTGATAACTATTGGACATGTTTTTTGGATTTTTACTTTTATTTTAGGGTACGAAACTGGATCTATATTTTATGGAAAAACACTAACAGTTTTTGTACTCTGACAAACTTTGTAGTATAGTAGAATGTAGATTTAAAAGTATTCGAACTATGTTAGTATGCATCTGTATTCGTTTGTCGAGTTTCAGTGCTATAGTAGTGAGTTCAGTACAGTCATACATCATAGATGTTTGATGATACATTCGTTGATGCATATTCATATTCATTTATTCGTAAGTCGTCAAATTTACACGTCTGTTTTAACTAAATACAATTATTAGTACAATGTTGTACCCACATAGCTTACAATAAGTTGTAAACTATGATCAAAGTATAATTATTATTAAAAATTAAATAGATGATTTACAATACCAATAAATAATAATGAACAATAATAATCGTGAGCCCAATGAATGTATCATCAAAACATGGGTTGAAGATGAACGAAATTAAGAAAAGACGTATGTTGACGCACGTAATTTGCTGCACTAGGTTTCTTTTTATTTCAGAGTACCTTTAACAAACAATCGTACAAGCATGCAAGACTCAAGAAACACCTATACTTTATTTAACAGACAGACAGACAGTTGACAGAGCCGAAATTATAATCCCGGAACGCGAGGTTAAATTGCAGGGTCGCAATCGACAAATCCTTGGCCAATATTTTGACCCATCAATTGAAAGGTTTGATCTTATTTTTACATTTACCGGGGTAAATAATAGTTAAAATAGAGTGACTAAGTTCTTTAGGATCTTAATATATTTTTATACATCGTATAGGCTACCGTTTGACCACTATCTAACCTGTCGGTAAATGATAATGCGGTCGAGGATAGTAGCAGAACTAGTTCCCATTCCAAACCTAGCGTAGACTCACAAGGACAGCTGCCGGAACACATTAGATATTTTGCGCCAGATACTCGTATTCCAACTTGAGGGTGGTAGCTAGACTGGCGGACACTAGACAGTGTCCTACCACCATGCCGAGGCTTAATGAGGCTTCTCCTTCACCAGAGGGCCACTGTGAAATGCGCACATACATTTTGCGATAGAAAAATCTATAGTTGTATGGTGGGATTTGAACCCTCAAAGCAGTTCAATTCCTTACTACGCCATTAGGCTCTCATTAGAATTTTTGTAAGATTATAAATGCGAAGGCCAATAAGTTCATCTTTTTTGTGACTTCTACGTTTAAACGGCATCACCAATTTGGCTGCAATTTTGCACATACAATATAGGTAGTAGATATCTAGAGAGCGGGACATAGGATAGATATTGTCAGAGAACTAAATTGCTCGACATAGCTCAACGGATTAGCTGAAGTGGCATTGGGCTGGTCATATCTGCCACAGGAAAAGAAAATGGTATATCAAAAAAAGATATAGGAAATACGTTTTAGCGCCAAATTCCTTAGATAATATAATGAAGGATTTACCTATATCAAATACGCGAATACCTAAACAAAGATAGACGATAAAAATACGCATTAGTAGCATTTGTAATAATTATAAGTAATACCTAAAGTTGTTTACAATATGAATATGAGTGTAAGTAATTCACGCATTATAAATCCAGCTAGATGGAGCGATAATATACGCAAGCTGGCTGGCAGTGGTTGGAAACAAAGAGCTGAAGATCGAGCTCAGTGGCGTGCCATAGGAGAGGCCTATGTCCAGCAGTGGACAGAGAAAGGCTGATGATGATGATGAATCGTAACAATATTTTTTATGAAATGCATGTCCATACGAACTTTTATTTAAGGATCGCATAAAAGTCAGGTATCATCAAAATGTATGGGCGTGATATTTGTTGTAGAAAAATAAATGTTATTCCATGCATTTTGAAGTCGGCAAAAATGCTAACAGAAATTGGATTTTGTATGGGGTACTGGACCGATTTGTCTGTAATTTGGCATGTATATAATTCAAAATTGTAGAATAGGACATTTATATGACCCTCATGTACGCGGTCAGAACTACAGGGCGCAACAAATACCCATGCTTTATCAAACAACAGTAGGATGACAGAATCTAATACTATAAGAATCTTTGTCCTGACATACTGACTGACTGACTGACTGACTCACTGACAGACAACGCACAGCCTAAACCGCTGGTCGTAGAGACTTGAAATTTAAAGGGTATATTTGTCTTAGTACGTAAGGGTGTACTAAGAAAGGATTTTCCAAAATTCACCCCTTAAGGGGATGAAATGGGGGTTCAAAGTTTGTATGGAGAAACAAGATTAGATAGTCTTTTCTATCCGAAACTTCACACAAGTGCTTCAGTAAAAAAATAAGTAAATACGTGTTTCAGGTTTTTTTGAAATTCCACCCCTAAGAGGGTGAAATGGGGTAATAAAGTGTGAAATCAATATTGTTTCGGATTGCGCTGAAATTTGACATGCCGATAGTTATTACGACGTTAGTTCCCTCTGAGAAAGGATTTTCCAAAATTAACCCTCGAAGGGGATGAAACGGGGGTTCAAAGTGTGTATGGAGAAACAAGATTAGATAGTCTTTTCTATCCGAACTTCACACAAGTGCTTTAGTAAAAAAATAAGTAAATACGTGTTTCAGGTTTTTTTGAAATTTCACCCCTAAGAGGGTGAAATGGGGTAATAAAGTGTAAACATCAATATTGTTTCGGATTGCGCTGAAATTTGGCATGCCGATAGTTATTAATTACGATGTTAGTTCCCTCTGAGACAGGTTTTCCAAAATTCATCCCTGAAGAGGATGAAACGAGGGTTCAAAGTTTGTATGGAGAAACAAGAATAGATTGTCTTTTATATTCGAAACTTCACACAAGTAGTTTAGTAAATATATAAGTAAATACGTTTTTCAGGCTTTTTGAAATTCTATTCCTAAAAGGGTGAAGTGGGGTAACAAAGTCTGAAATCAATATTGTTTCGGATAGCGCTGATATTTGGCATCCAGATAGTAATTTTGACGTAGGTATCCGCTAAGAAAGGATTTTTCAAAATTCTCTCTTCAAGGGATGAAGCGGGGGTTTAAAGTTTGGATAGTCATTTTATTCGACATTTCACAAAATTATTTCTGTAAATAAATAAGTAAATACGAGTTTCAGACTTTTTCAAAATGCCACCCTAAGAGAGTGAACTGGGGTAAAAAAGTCTGAAAATCAATATTGTTTCGGATTGCGCTTTTTTGGGTTTTTCGGGTTTTATAAATATGAATCCTGATTTTTCTTAGTCACGCGATAACATGAAAACAGGTGAACCGATTTGGCTAATTCTTATTTGATGTCTTTAATGATAGAATCGTTTTTACAAAAGAAAAGTTTTAAGTAAATAAAAGGAGTTTTTAACGCGGGCGAAGCCGCGGGGAAGTTCTAGTAGCTTATAATAATCAACAGCTTCCAGCTGGAGGCACTGGAAGCAATTGAGAGGAAAGCAATAAACTCATCAGCAACGACCTACTAATAAGCAAGAGACTCCAGACTCTGGAGTCCAGAGTCTGGTGCATCGCCGCAAATTCGCTTGCTTATATATTTGTATCAGATACATTTCATTGAGTGTGCAATGGAACTGCATAATTTGATTCCACCATCCCCATTTTATAATCGCTCATCCAGAGACACTAAAAGGCGCCACCGATTTATGGTGGATATACCATTTACACCAACGACGCGATTTGCTTCTTCGTTCATCATACGAACCGCCAAGGAATGTATTACACTGCCTGAGTCTGTGTTTCCGGTTAAGTATAATATGGGGTCTTCAATCGCGAGTGAATATGTATCTTCTGGGTAAGAGCGCTCCATCATCGATCGCATCATCACTCAACATCAGGTGAGATAGTGGTTAAGTCCCCAGTTCGGTGTACATAAATAATTTATGATCGTACAAAACGTAAAAAAAAAACGATCGTACTTCACATGCCGCGATAGAAGTAGCCAGTTGTCATAATCATGTCATCAAGGTATACAATTGAGTTTCAGATGTTTATCTCCTCCGGATATGATTATCATATCTCGATAAATTTTGAATGGGACCAAACGGGAAGCAAAAAATCTCAAACAAAAAAAGATTTTTAAATCGGCTAAGATTTGACGGAGTTCTGAGATAACAAACATTTAAAAAAACCGTTGAATTGAAAACCTCCTTCTTTTTGGAAAGTCGGTTAAAAAAAGCATCACATAGCTCCTGCAAATGTTAATTTCTTCGAGGTAGCCGCCTTAAAACAACATTGAAACACTTAAGTTTCGTGTCATTAGTCAACTCGGTTCAGTTCAAGTAACGCAAGTTACGTGTTATTTGTATGCAAATGTATTATGCAACAGTGAAGGCGAAATACTTGCACACAAACTGTTACATAGACTGTGGCTACACTTGTTTACCTATTAGCCTACCCATTCACGTGTGGACATTATAATTATGTATGTAGGTATGTATATGCAGTAGATGTTATCTATTTGCTTTATTCGTAGGTAAAATCCAGACTAATATTATAAAGAGAAAACGTTTTTAAACGAGTTCAACTTTTGAGATGTATATCGTGCGGATTATCTTCTCATGCAACCCTCGGGCTACATGGGGACCTGGTTCCGGGGCATTGCCGCCTGGCCAGGGTGTCTACCGCCGCACGTGAAGACGTGCGGGTGTTGGGTTGGCCACTTCTCAGCCGTGGTAATTTGCGCGACAGGCAGGGTGACCCAGGCACTATTCATTATTCTGTGCCCAGGTGCTGAGTCGAGTTTCTTCTGTTTGTACTGGGGTGTCGCGTGTAGATGTGGAGGGTTTAACCCAGGAACTGGAAAGCCGGGCAAAACGCCCACGCCAGGTGAAACCCCGTTCGGGGGAGCCCAGCTAGACGCCCCAGCGACCGACTAAGTTCCCGGGGTCAACCGCCACCATCTGTTTCGTTGCTGCTCCCAGCGACGAGGTCTCTTGGGAAGCCCTTCCTGTCGGGTGGTCTTCTATGATTTGAGATGTATAATCACGAAGCAAGTGCATCGGTTTCAATGTCGCGGAAAATATCGTTTGCGCGATGCAGGATCTCGTACATTTAGGCAATATTTAAAGGAGAGCTACTAAAATCTACGCTAGCGCCATCTCTGGGTTTTATTTATCCTCACTAATATTATAAATGCGAAAGTAACTCAGTCTGTCTGTTTGTTTGGCTTTCACGCCAAAACTACTGAACCAATTTAAATGAAATTTGGTACACAGATAGCCTGAGAAAGGACATAGGCTACTTTTTAATGCGAAAAGTGGGTTGTAAGGGGTTGAATGGGGGGATGAAAAGTTGTATGGAAGTATCGTCATTTTTAAAGCTAGAAGCTTGAAACTTATTTTTTTGGCTGTGGTTTCGATATAAATATATATGACATTCAAAATTTGTGAGGGGGAGGGGGAGTGAAACGGGGGAGGGGGGAGGGTAGGGGGAGATGAGGGGAGGGTAGGGGGAGATGAGGGGAGGGGAGGGGAAGAGGGGGAGGGGAGGTGGAAATGGAGGGAAGGGGGAGGGGAGGGTATGTTAGGAGAGGAGGGATGGGGGGATTAGCGTGGCGTGGTACGGCGCGGTGTAGTTGGGATACGTATGTGTCATATTTGTTAATGCTACCCAAAGACACTATTCCACGCGGACGAAGTCGCGGGCACCACAGCTAGTAATTTATAACTGATTACGAAACGAAAAAAAACCTACTTCAAATGCCTATCTCAGTACCAAGTTTTCTCTGGAAATACTAATCAGATCTCGATAAAATTACTATGGGACCAAATCGGAAGCATACTTTCTCAAACTAAAAATGACGGAGTTATATGGAAATACATGACGGAGTTCGCAGGTAACAAACATTTTAAAAAAAACTGGTCAAAAAGCGAGTTGGACTCGCGCACCGAGGCTTCCGTACAAACTGGTGAAAGTACAAACTTAACTTTGTAGTTCTATGCATAGAAAATGTATTGCACCAACCACAAATAATAAGTTTGTAGTAGTAAATTTATCTTTTTAGGGTTCCGTAGTTCTGACAATCCTTATAGTTTCGTCATGTCTGTCTGTCCAAGGTTTTGCTAAGAGACCGTTAGTACTAGAAAGAAAGCTGTAATTTTGTAGGGTTGGTATATCAATTATAAAAAAAATATTGGTATAAAAAAAAAAAAAAAAAAAAAAAAAAAAAAAAAAAAAAAAAAAAAAAAAAAAATTACGCCGACAAAGGGGTGAAATAAAATTTTGAAAAATATTTACCTTTTCAGTTCCTCTAAATTTGCCGGCGTGTGTATTTTATAATCATTAACCAATTAGCTTTAAAATGAAATATAGATGGATGGATGGATGTTTCTGTAAATTGTGAATAGACACAATCCAAAATTGGATAGATATTTGTTAGGTACTCTTTCACGCAAAAACGGCTAACGGATTTGGATGAAATTTGGCAAACCATACTATTTAATCTGGATTACCACATAGCGTACTTATAAACGTGGGCGAAGCCGCTGGGCGCAACTTACAGTAGTTAATAATAAACTGGTCATATTTAGGTTTCCGTAGCCGAATGGCAAAAACGGAACCGTATAGATTCGTCATGTCTGTTTGTCTGTCCACTCTGTCCGTGTGTCACAGCCACTTTATTCCGAAACTATAAGGACTTACACAGTTGAAACTTGGTAGGTAGATGTATTCTGTGAACCGCTTTACACAAAAATAAAAAAAATAAAAGATAAAGGGGGAGGGGGGAGGGGGCGCTACCAATACATGGAACTGAAACAAAAAAAAATCTTCAAACCTATACGTCTATAGATAGATAGGTCTTTAAAAATTACATTGAGGTTCCTTAAACCATTTTTTCTCAAAGTCAATCATTTGATAGACACTTCTAAAGTGGTAAAATGGGTGTCCCCCCACCCTTCTAATTTATAATCTAAAAAAGTATATGCTGTAGATCTCAATAAACACTTTCAAACGAAAATTGGTTTTAACGAGATATGGTAAGCAGTTTTTGAGATATAGCACATTTTCATAACCGCAAAATATAACGTTGTTAACAAACGCAGCAACGCAAAAAAACAAAGCGATTTTTTTGCTGGCGTAAAATGATAGTTATAAAATACTCTACTGTGTTACGGAACCCTACGAGTGCAAGTCCAACTTGCACATGGCCAGTTTAATTATTTGTGTATTTAAGGTAAATTAACGTTGAACTATAAAACTTGGCCTTATATTTACTATCGCTTATTATAAAACTTGTCTGTATATTTAAAGTAGATAAAACTACTTTTTTTAATATTTAGGTTTATAGGTTCAACAAATGAAGTAGAGATGTTACGGAGTTCCGGCTTCGGTTACGATATACCGAAACTTTCGGTTTATTTCAGATGTCCGGTTTCGGCTTCGGTTCCGATTGATTTGAGCGGAGGTTATACAAATATAATTATAGCATTGTTTTATTCATTTATCTGACCCGGCCTTAACATACGTTCTCATTTTTCCCCAACACTCCATGGTTGACCTCGGGTTCCGGTTTCGGTTCCGTTTCGGTTCCGTTAAAATTAATTTCAAATCTCCGGTTTCGTCTTCGGTTCCGACAAAACCATCTCCGTCACATCCCTAAAATGAAGCCATAATATAGCAAACTGCTTCTACAATATCTGGACCGGAAATACTAAAAAGCGAAACTTCCAATAAAACGCCATGAAATCCAATTACATTTTTAACCGACATAAAAATTTGGAGGAGGTTCTTAACTCGTCGGAATGATCTTTAGGAATTTTAAGGGGGTGAGTGATCCATTGGCGAGTAAAACCGCCGGTACTCCAACGAACTTGCGAGCCAAAGGTCTAAACTAAACCTTCAATGGAGCACTTAAAAGTCTGCGGACTTAATAAAAACCGGCGTATTGGCTCGCTGGCTCGTTGTGCAGGCTTGTAATTCTATGTCCGCGGTGCAAAAAACCGCCAGTGAATCTGTCTTGCTCGCCAATGGATCAACCTCTTTAGATATGTTCCCTCAAACGCGCCTGGACCGATTCAGAAATGTCTTCTTTTGTTTGAAAAGGTATTATGTACTTCCTAGGTGGTCCTATTAAAATTTCATCGAGATCTGATTCTATCTTTTTTTTAATGTCATATAGTATAGGTGCGTTTGACCGCTATCTCACCTGTTGGTTAGTGATGTGGTGGAGGATGGTAATTGGTAGCACGCTAGGCCTAGAATGGGAACTGGGTCTCAGGGAAGTGACTGGTTGGTTTATATCCGACATAAACACTTCAAACTTGGTACTGAAAATGACTAGCGCGGCATTTGAAGTCGGTTCTTTTAGTTTTTAAACGACCTTAAATTATTAACCGACTTCACTTCTCTTGAGGAGGTTCTCAATTACTGTTTTTTTTCTTCTTTGTTATCCTAGAACTACGTCAAATCTTAACCGATTTGAAAAATGCATTGCTAAATAAAAATTGTAAATATATACGTATTACGTACAAAATATACGAACGGTTTTATCTTTTGCAGTACGTGGTCTCTTACAGTACATCGGTGTTGTTCACAGATTGACGAATAATAAACTGGCCAAGTGCAAGTCGGACTCGCACCAGTAGGGTTCCGTACCACACTACAGTATTTTATAAGATCGAGCAAAAAATACCATTATCATTTTTCGCCAGCAAAAACTAATAATTAATAAACATTTTATTTCTTATAACGTCATCTAACGTCTAACAAAGGTGTTAGGGATCGACATTTCAATATAACGCCATCTATGGGACGTTTACCTAACTAAGCGTTCATAGATGGCGTGAAATGCCGAAAAAAACACGTTTCTTGTATGAGGATCCTCTATTATTTTTAATTTTATTCTGTTTTTAGTAACAGAAATACATAACCTGTGAAAATTTCAACTGTCTAACTATCACGGTTCATAAGATACAGCCTGGTGACAGACGGACAGACAGACAGACAGACAGACAGACGGACAGACGGACAGACGGACAGCGGAGTCTTAGTAATAGGGTCCCGTTTTACCGTTTGGGTACGGAACCCTAAAAATCGCAGTTCGCGCCCAGCCTAAACTACTTCGGGGCCGCAAAAAGAAGCCTTCGAGCTATGAAAATTGCGATCCACTTGATTTTGACTATCTTTCGAGTAAAATGTAAGGTAAATGTAATTTACTAGAAGGACAAGCATTTGATCCAATAACAGAACGTATGATTTACAAACAAGGTAAATGTAGTGGTTAAACGCTATTCTCAGAACCACAATATAGAGGCTGCCCAGGAATAGAGGGGAGCGATGAACTTTGCTTGTACACAATTACAAAAATATACATGTAGGTGTTATTCCAAAATTATTTATACACAATTTTTAGGGTTCCGTAGTCGAATGGCAAAAAACGGAACCCTTATAGATTCGTCATGTCTGTATGTCACAGCCACTTATTTATTCCGAAACTATTAAGACTACACCTTTGAATTGAAACATAGTAGGTAGGTGTATTCTGTTAACCGCTTTACGATTTTTATACAAAAATAAAATAAATAAAAGATTTATAAAGAATATCATCATATATTATGTTTCTTAGAAGTGTTACACACTTAATATTTTTGTAAATTGTTAAACACAATCCAAAATTTCATCGTACCAACGGGATGGTGCTTAATTGGCAAAGCACCGGAACATGTTATTCCGGAGGTTGCGGGTTCAAGTCCCGTTGGTACGATGAAATTTTGGATTGTGTTTAACAATTTACAATATCATCATACATAGAACTGAACCTAAAACAAATATTTTCATTAAACCTATACGTGCGGTGTGTCTGTCTGTCTATAGACACAGTTTTACAATCAGACAGTTTGGAATCGAATGTACCTGCGTAGAGCAACGGCGGGGTACTCGCGGGGAAGCGGGCGGCGTGGATCGCGGTCCTCAAAACAAAGTTAATTTTTTGGTGGTGAAAAATGATAGTTATAAAATACTCTACTGTTGTGTTGTGTGTTGTGTTACGGAACCCTACTAGTGCGAGTTCGACTTGCACATAGTCAGTTTTTTTTATGTCCTAGCGTTAGACCACTGGTCGTAAGCGATGATGTGGTTGAAAATGGTAAACATGCAATGCAAACCTAGAATACTCTGACCCTCAGGGTCTGTGTGCTGCCGGAACACTGTAAGGTTATGGCGGCAGGTTCTCTTCTCGATGGTGTTAAGCTACTTTATGATTAAACTAGCTGTTCCCGCGACTTCGTCCGCGTGGAATAATGCTTTGGGTAGCATTTTTAATGATTTAGTCTAATTATTTTACAAATAAGACACATACGTATTAATACTTTATCGTCGTCTGTCTGCCCGTTCGGATAAGCACTTAGGTATATTTTCCCAACTACATCGCGCCGTACTGTGCCCTTCAATTCAACCCCTTACAACCCTTGTTTCGCATTAAAAAGTAGCCTATGTCCTTTCGCAGGCTCTAGACTATCTGTGTACAAAATTCCATTTAAATGGGTTCAGTAGTTTAGGCGTGAAAGCGAGACAGGCAGACAGAGTTACTTTAGTATTTTTAATATTAGTAAGGATAGATAGCTACCAATGATTTATATACAGTTGGTCCAAATTGAGACGACTAAAATTTTTATTTATTTCAAAATCAAGGAGTCAATAGTATGTTTGTTGCCTGATTTACGGTCGGTCGTAATTCTTCTTATATCCCGTCATTCCCGCCTCATCGAAAATATATTATTATTAAAAAGTCTAAAACTACCATCACAGGAAATTGAAAGGCGAAAGGTTCTGTGCTACATTGCTCAGTGATGATATAACATTAGACTGGGCCGGGCGAAAACAAACATCTTGAGTATTTTCATATTTTTTGACGTATTTGCATCACAACAAGAGACATATTGGCACCACGCCCGCCATTTCCATACTTGAACGAAAAACATTGCGTTAGGTATGCAGGGATCTAAAAATGATAGATGAAAGTTATGACAAATAAGGCGCTAGGTTTTTTATATCATAAAGGCGTGTACAGACAGACGCAACGAGGCGCGAGGCATGAGATACGAAATGGTTGCTTTGCTTCGGCCTACGAGGTGCTCAATCATTTACCCTTTAGTATATGTACTCGTAGCCTTTGAAAAAAGCTTACTAGCAATTATTGGTGGGTTGCATATTACTAGTAGTCTTGTTAACCCCTCCAACTAAGCTTAATATGCTTGTGTCTGGAGTGGGTACAAGTCAATAGTGCGATGGGTGGCGATTTAACTCACGATATCTGGATCACCAGGCCGACACCTTAGCCATAGGGCTATTGCCGAATACACACGTTGATCTATCAACCAAATCATTTACTGACCAGAAATATTTTTATTTATCATTTTATTTAATGAGGTGTTAGCTGACAGCTCACAAGCGAATCATAAGTGGGTAATCCAAATACTCGCTTCGATCTTTACTTTACGCAATGTCATATACTATTAGGTGAAGGCCGAAGCAACGATTGGCAAGATTCAGTATCAAGCCGGTCCGACGAGGTTCGGTAAAAGATGAACAGATTAGAACAACTTTATCAATCAGTAGTGAACTCATTCAAACATTTTAGATTCGAAATAAAACAAGTACAATAAGTGGATATATACTAAAAATCAAACAACTTTAGATACCGCGCAATTTGCCGTTGCCTTTTTAGGGTACCGTAGTCCTGACAAGGACCCCTTATAGTTTCGTCATGTCCGTCTGTCTGTCTGTCTGTCCGAGGTTTTGCTAAGAGACCGTTAATACTAGAAAGCTGTAATTTTGTGGGGGTATGTAAATAAATGACGCCGACAAAGCGCTGAAATAAAATTTTAAACAATATTTTTTTTAGGGTAGCTCCCCTATATGAGAAGTGGGGATGATTTTTTTTTTCATCGACTACCCCATCGTGTGGAGTATCGTTGAATAGGTCTTTTAAAATGACTTAAGGGTTGCTAATATAATTTTTCGATTGAATGCTCCATTAACGAAATATTAAACTTTAAAGTGCAAAGTTTTGTTCCAAATTGCTGGCTTGTAAAATCTGGAAAAAATCGTGATAATAGCTCATTTCATGAACTTTAAAGGAAAATTATAGCGGTTAAGATAACTTTATTAATTTAGCAGTAATAGTCGTTGAACTTGGTTGTTGGATAATTTTGTACCAAATACAAAATCCTTTAAAGTGACAAAGTCGGAGCACCTAGTTGCTTGTTTATAACGGGTAAAGACTTGCATTGAATAACAGGCTACTACGGAACCCTACCCTGCGCGTGGCCCGACACGCACTTGGCCGGTTATTTTAGATTCATCATGGCTCCAGTCCACACGATTAATGCATTTAGCCAGTGCAAAAGTATTATACATTTCCAACTTTCCGTCCACATGAGTCTATTTCTCGTTGCATTGCATGTTGTGTTGCAAATAATCTGTACGTGGCTTTTAACCGCACCGTAAAATCAGGCCCCTGGATAAAATACAATTTCTGTTATCTATCATTCACACCAAACGCAACTTCAAACAGTATGGGAATGACATTGAAAATGACATTTGTTGTGGAAAAATTAAAATGGTTCCCATACAGTTTGAAGAGGCGTTTGGCGTGAACGCTAATAGCAATTGGATGTGAGATAGTGGTGCAATAAAAACTGTACCTAAGCCACTAAGATGTATTGAGTAATGGCTACCTTGAGTGACCCCACAGCGCAGTAAATGACAAAACATTAGCATTTACTTTGCATACTTTAGTTTGCTCATTGCATAGTTAACGGTAGTCGGAGAGAATGGTTGATGTATTGCCAATACACGTAAGGACTACCTGTTTCAACCTCAGGTCATGGAATTCTTTGAGGTGCTATAGTTACGTAATATTATTGTGCTATTGTATAAGATCTGTTTCTGAAGAGAACTAAAGTTATCGACATAGCTCAACGGATTAGCAAACTGAAGTGGCAGTGGGCTGGTCATATCTGCCGTAGGACCGATAACCGTTGGGACAGACTGGTTCTAGAGTGGAGACCGCGAATCAGCAAACGTAGCTGTGACCAGGTGGAGCGACGACATTTGCGGTGGGCAGTGACTGGACACAAAGAGCCGAACATCGGGCTCAGTAGCGAGTCTTGGGAGAGGCCTATGTCCAGCAGTGGACTGCTGATGATAATGTGGATTTGTTTTGGTTAAGAATATTTCAATATAATAATATTATTGCGCTCAGTGACGTGCAATTAGATTGTTGTGGTCGAGGATGGTGAACATACTAGGCCTAGAATACTCTGACTCTCAAGGGATGTGCTGCGGGAACGCCGTAAGCTTTGGCGGTACATTTTCGCTTTGATGGTGGTAAACTGGTCTTCCTATACCTGCCAAGATACCATCTTAAGAGGGATCGTGGGGTGCACTTTTCCGTACAAATGTATTCCCCGTTTCCTCCCTGGAAAATGCTTCTAGAGCAAAATTTGTTTCTACAAAAAATCAAGGCCTGCTGTTGCTACGCCCCTATCATTTTATTTTTTTGACCAACCAATTGCAAAAATAAATATGTATAAGACTCTTTAAGATTTTTGAATGGTCATATTTCTATTTGCAATCGGTTGGTCAAAAAAGAAAGAGAAAGAAAGACAGAGGCGTAGCAACAGCAGGCCTCCATTTTTTGTAGAAACAAATGTTGCTCTAGAAGCATTTTCCAGAGAGGAAACGGGGGAACACATTTGTATGGAAAAGTGCACCTCGCGTTCCCTCTTAAAACGCATGGTTACCTAACAGCAAGTGTTTGTTTGTTGGCAATAAAGTACGTGCCTAATACATTTTGCACGGTAAGATAAATATTATGACGCATTTAATTATCAATATAAAATAATAATAAAGGTGTTAAAAAATAATAATAAAGGTGTTAGACAGGGATGTGTAGCATCGCCAGTGCTGTTCAACCTATTCATAGACAATTGCTTGACAGATCTGAAAGAAAGTGTGTACGGATTAAGAATGAATGATTTAACCATCAAATACCTCCTATACGCTGATGATCAGGTGATATTAGCATCATCGGAGGAGGAGTTGCAAAGAATGGTTAATATTATGCATGACGCCTTAAAAAGCAAAGGGATGGAAGTGAATGTAAGCAAGACCAAAGTAATGGTTTTTGAAAGAGAAGAAAACATGACTGATTGTTATGTGACGATTGAAGGAGAAAGAATGGAACAAGTGAATGAGTTTGTGTACCTGGGTTCTAAGTTTACGAGAGATGGTAAGTATGAAAGTGATATTGAGCGAAGAGTTTTGGCTGGAAAACAAGTGAGTGGGGCACTACATAATTTTATGAGAAGTCAGAACGTGTCTAAAAAAGCACGACTGGCTGTACATAGGGGAGTGTTGGTTCCCACACTCATGTATGGTAGTGAATGCTGGGTATCGCAGAAGAAACATGAAAGTAAAATTAATGCTGTAGAAATGAGAAGTTTGAGAACTATGATCGGAGTGACTCTGATGGATAAGTTGGAGAACAGCGTGATAAGGGAATGTTGTGGTGTGGTAGAAGATGTAGTGACAAAGATAGAGAAAGGGATGCTTAGATGGTTTGGACATCTAGAGAGGATGGATGACGAAAGATTGACGAAACAGATTTATAAGACGTGTGTGAATGGGCCAGTTGGTAGAGGCCGACCTAGGCGAACGTATCACGACCAGATCGGAGACGTTTTAAAAAAAGGCCAAGTCAAAAAAGTAACTATAACCGGCGAGCATGTATGAAGACGCGCATGAAAGTGGAAGAAGCGAAGGAGGTGTGTCAGGATCGTAGCATGTGGAAAGAAGTAGTCTCTGCCTACCCCAACGGCAAAAAGGCGTGATTGTATGTATGTATGTAATTATCAATAATAACAATAGATTTTGCACGCAAATGTCATCAAATCATCGCGTCATACGATCATCGTGCACCTTTGTTAGAATGTGTATTCAATGACAATAGTCATTGTGTTTTAACTCAAACTATTGCTAATAGGTGAACGTGCTTCAAGAAATATTGGGTGCAAATCTAATGCGTCAACTGATACTGGCTAATTTACCTTTATGTTTTTTATTTTTACTGTATGGACTTTTGAACTAGCGGATCCGGCAGAGGTTATTCTGCCCGATCGCAGCGCCACCTATCGGGTCCAATTGTGAATCTAAACAATCTATGGACTAATTCAAACACATACCAAAATTCATCTAAATCGGTCCAGCCGTTTTTGGGAGGAGTTCAGTGGCATACACACGCACAGTAGTATAAAGAAGATATATATACAGCCGAATTGAGAAACCTCCTCCTTATTTTGAAGTCGGTTAAAAAGTCCATATATATATATATATATATATATATATATACTAGCAGTGCCCCGTGGCTTCGCCTGCGTTAATAACTTCATTCATTTATTTAATTTTATATCGTAAAAACACATGAAAAACTGAATTAGCCATATCGGTCTACCCGTTTTCAAGTTATGGCGTTGATTTTTATAAAACCCATAAAATCATATTGATTTTCAGACTTTGTTTTGTTTGTTTGTACCCCATTTCACTCTCTTAAAGATGGAATTTCGAAAAAGCCTGAAACATATATTAACTTACTTATTTACAGAAGTACTTGTGTGAAGTTTCCAATAAAATAGACTATCTTATGTTGTTTCTATATACAAACTTTGAACTCCCGTTTCATCCCTATATGCATGCCAAATTTGGTTTGAGCTGTGCGTTGATAGATCAGTCAGTTTGTCAGTCAGTCGGTAACGTTTGCCGTTATTTATATAGATATAATATGTAGATATTATGTAGATATAAAGATTTCATTATTTACGTTAAACTGTATTTCCCTACATAGTGAATGGAACCAGGGAATGCATGTTTTCTATACTTACAAATTTCATTTTGCACACGAATGTTGAGTGAATCAAACCAAGTATGTAATAAAATTTACCATAGAAACTATATCAACCTGTTTAAGCATTTTAGGGGATGATTTTTGAAAATTAAAGTACCTTATTATGTTTTATTTCAGGACCTACACTATCTACATTTCCAATATCATTAAAATCGATTTAGTAGTTATGCAGATACGTAAGATAAGTGGATACAAACATTAATGTATTTTCTATGATTTCTCCAGATAAAATTAAATGTTCACTCCCCCTAGGGCACAGAATAATGAATAGTACAAGACTAGTACAGAAATTGCACTCCCTGAGAGCAAAAAGGCGAGATTAAACCTAGTTTCAACGTCGGTAACGTTCAAAATGCGCTTCACGCCTCGAGTGCGTCCTTGAATTTGCGTCATAGTATCAACTAATAGTAACTATGAACCGCGTGTTGCGCACAGTGAAATGCACCGTATGTCCGCACAGCGAGAGTCTGAATAACTCGGTCAACTCGCGGCCTCTCCTATAAGGTTGAATGTTATAAGATAACTTATTGAAGCCTTTAATTGGTAGCAGAATACTTTACAATGTAATGAGTATATTTAAAGTGCTACATTCATGTTTAATGTCGATGTAGGATAAAAGTACTACAGTTATACTTTAATTAAGATAGTTTATGTGATAGTTTAATTAAGATAGTTAAAAATAAAACAACCGACTTCCATGCCGCGCGAGTCAGTTTCGGTTGCAAGTTTGAGACGTTTATCGTCATATCTCTGGAGACCCTCATCAGATCTCGACGAAATTACAATGGTACCACCTCGGCAACGAACTCTACCGATTAAAAAAAAATCATTCAAATCGGTTCACAATTGACGGAGTAATCGCGTAACATACACACAAAGACGAATTAAGAAAGAACCTCCTTCTGTTTGGAAAGTCGGTAGAAAATAATGTTCTACGTTCAATTGAAATCATTTTCATTAAATTTATGTAAAAACGTATAAGTATGTATAAACGTATGCTACGCAATGCTTTGTAGCCCTTCGTTTAGACATACTGAATAATATTTTTGTATGTTAATATCGTAAGCAAGTATTATACTTTGCCTTTGGGTAGCCGACGGAATGATAGTCAGATGCTGGTGATTTAATGATTGTTTAATATTTCTCCTTTTATATTTAATTTCCATATTACATCTTGTTAGCTCGACAGTATTTTTCACAATGTCCACAGACAAACTCAATACAGATACAATGTCTCAGTTTTTATATTATTCAGGTTGGCTGTCTGTTGACGTCCCTAATGTCAAAGTCAGTGTCAAACAAAGTATTTCAGTTTTCTTATTTAGCCAATTGAATTCGTAAACTGATTGCTGACCAAGTTCGACACTATGCGATCACCAACACAAGGAATATAATAATGAGGTAGGAACAAGTAAGGCGCGCGGCCGATCGAGAGCGCGCGTGACACTTAACTGACTGAACATGGACCCGAGAGGGAGCGCGGAAGTACTTGTAGTTTCATAGCTACAGCGCGGAGTGCGACAGGCGGACTAGTGGTAGGTTTGAAAGAAATTAAAATATACATGTTTCATTATTTGTTTAAAGTTTTATTTGTACCTTATGTTTTTAGTGAACCGGGCCAAGGAATAACATTTTTCATAGAAACTTTATCACCCTATGTAACCACTTCAGGGGTTGAATTTAAAATTAAATGTTCACTCCCCTAGGGGTAGATTTGAAAGAAATTAAAATATACATGTTTCATTATGTGTTTAAAGTTTTATTTGTACCTTATGTTTTTAGTGAACCGGGCCAAGGAATAATATTTTTCATAGAAACTTTATCACCCTATGTAACCCCTTTAGGGGTTGAATTTTGAAAATCAAATTAACCTATGTGTTATTTCAAAACTTACACAATCTACGTTTCAAATTTCATTGAAATCGGTTAATTAGTAATGCAGATACGTCGAAACAAACATGACTGGATTTTCTATGATTTTGCCAAACAAAATTCATTTTACACACCCCCTAGGGGTAGAATTGGGAAATAAAAAAACACGTGTCTCATTATTTGTTTTATAGATTATATGTACCGAGTTTTGAGTAAATCGGACCAAGGAATACGTGGAAACGAATATTACTGAATTTTCTATGATTACTCCAAACAAAATCATTTTTACACCCCCTAGAGGTAGATTTGAAAAAATAAAAAACACGTGTCTCATTATTTTTTTTAAGGTTTGTTTGTACTGAGTTTTGAGTGAATCGGACAAAGGAATACGTGAAAACAAATATAACTAAATTTTTTACAATTTTTACGAAGAAAATTATTTTTTTGCTCGCCGCTACATATATATATATATATATATATATATATATATATATATATATATATATATATATATGTATATATATACTAGCAGCCCGCCCCGGCTTCGCACGGGTAGAACATATATGCCTACAAAATTTGCATCAGTTTGTTGCATCGAATATAAAATATGAACATATTTAACAATCATCGTCATATTTCATCCAATTTACACAAAACTTAACGAATTATGTACCTAAACCTTCCTCATCAACACTCTGGCTATTGGTGAAAACCGTATGATAATCCGTTCAGTAGCTATTGAGATAATTGCGAACAGACAGACAGACGCAGTGATGGACATTGTTTTATAATACTTACGTAGAGATATTGGACGGTCCTATGGCGTAATGGATAGTTACCCTGATTCTGACCCGACGGTCGTAGGTTCTAATCCTAGCTATATACCTACCAATGCAAGTTTTATGTGCATTCATGAATCATGAGTTTTCGTACAGTGGTAGTGGGATCATTAAATCTACCAAAAAGTAGCTTACCACCAAGGAGGACATCTGCCACCGTAACCTTACGGCGTTCCCCGACGGGGGGAAAATGTAGGGGTAATATACGTGTAACGTGTGTATCTGTGTGTCTGTCTGTAGCATCTTAGCACCTAACCGGATGAACCAATTTTGTTTTTATTATTGATAGTTCTTTTTTTGTTTGATAGATGTCTTCATCGAGAGTTTTCTTAGCTTTGATTCATGAAAATTCGTTCAATCGTTATAAAACTATGAGCTTTTTTCTAGTTAATTGCGCTATGAAATCAACTTTCATAGGTCTGATCAATTCGAAAATCTTCTTCTTCAACGATATTGTAAGAACATGGAAGCATTGACCTGATGCTGGGACATCTCCTGGACTCTACAGAATACTCAAATCCTCACCAACTTACAGCTCAGATTTTAAATATCGTGTTTAGAGTCATTGGAATGCTTTGAATGAAAAGATTATACACAGATCAGTCGGGGTGGTTTAAAATATTATATTATTATATATAGATGAATATTATTTTATACAATAGATCATATTATTATGCTATATTGACTTCAAATTGATTGTGATCGGTGGGGATCTACAGCATAGCTAAGCTTATAATAATATTTTCTTAGTTACTATGACCTAATCTGTGGTTTCACTGCAAATATTTTATTAATATTGTGATGCGTGTATGTGAAATTCGTGATATCTTCTAGAGTTTTCATTTGAATGATATACTGTAAAGGACAATT
Source organism: Cabera pusaria (assembly GCA_954871355.1). Classification (NCBI taxonomy): domain Eukaryota; kingdom Metazoa; phylum Arthropoda; class Insecta; order Lepidoptera; family Geometridae; genus Cabera; species Cabera pusaria. The sequence continues at coordinate 4,872,239 of OX940915.1, forward strand.
TTAATCTATAATATGTGGCCAAGCTAATTAACGTAATTATTTGGATAAGGATTAATACTATATACTTGAAAATAGCCTTGGAAGTTATGTAATATTTTTTAACAAAAATTTTAAGATTAAAATGGTTACTGTGAGTCAACCTTAAGAGATATACATATGCTGTCGCGGACTTTTTTGTAGGTCTTATTAAGTTGTACAACTGTTGTATAGAAAATATTCTTCATCTATTTTCAATTAAGCAGCGTTCGTAAGAATCATGTTTTTTCGACCGTTTTTTTGCCGACTTAGGTTGCAAATAAGGTCTCCACGAATGTACCTTTGATTTAAACGGGATAATATATAGCCTATTTTCATTCCGAAAGTCCATTCTATGTATTAGTGAAAGAATTTATTTCGATGAGATGTTCCAAGGGTGGTAACATAGTAATTTCATCGAGATCTGACAAGTATCTCCAGAGATATGAAGATAAACACCACAAACAAAAAAACAAAATTAATGGCGCGGCATTTGAAGTCGGTTCTTATAGTTTTTTAAACGATCTTATGATATTTATAATTCTAATAAGCCCAAACACAACATTTCTGCTGTAAGTAGGTGAAGAGTAGAGTATTCTGCAGATTTCAGGAGATGGGTACACCTGCATTCCATACATGAGGTCAATGTTACCGTGTTCTTACAATATCATTGAAGTATGAGGATACCGGATTTAATTTAGAATTGATAAGAGCTAGAAAAGTTGATCTCATAGCGTCATAATCAAGAAAAAAAGCTCAGTCTTAAAATGGCTGAACGGATTTTCATGAATCAAAGATAAGAACAATCTCGGTTAGAATATAATCTCATCATCTATAGCCGCAGACCATCGACCGCAGACAGACACACACACGTTAAACTTATAACACCCCTTCTTTTTGCGTCGGGGTTAAAAATGAGGATGTTTAAAGACGCCTGATAAGTAAAACCTTAAAGATAAGGTCACAAACGACCTCAGAGCCGTCTTGCAAAGTAAATGCGGGCGTGCGGGTACAAGGCTGAGACATTTAGGTACGCTAGTTACGGATAAACTGTGTGTTAAACTTTACTATAATTACGTGGAAACGACACGATGGTAGTACGACACTATCCAAAACAAGTGAAAGTTTAATATGCGAATGTGACTGCGACTGTGGAGGGTAGAGGCAAGGAAGACATTCTCCATAGATGTAAAAATGTCAATCGTGAATGATGTAGGTGGCGTTACTGTAGCCATAGTGTATTTTTGTAATTGGTTGAATATATTATTATGACAATGTCACTACTATGTTTTTTTATATGTGACTAGCGGTACCCCGCGGCTTTGGTTAAAAAGTTACCTATGCTATGACCTAATTAATCCATAAGGTGCGCGACCTACTATTTGAACCGGCGACCTCCCGGTTCGAAGTCAAGCTTTATATCTTTTACGCCACAGGACAGGCCGTCAACAACTGCTAAATTGTCTGTGTCTGCCTACATCAGCGTAAATTCTGTTAAATTTCTTGTATCAATGCACGTTCTCTATTATTTAGTACATTTAGCGTAACACTTTTTTGTTTGACCGCCTTATAAGATGGTTCTCCTTGCTTGTCTCTTACCCTCCGTAACAAAATAGGTACGCAAGTTATCTCAGTTAAACTGTGCGTTAAACTTTACTATAATCACACAGAAACGAAGGTAATACGAAATTTTCCAAAACAAGTGAAAGTTCAAGATAACAGACTGCGACGGGTGAAGTTCACCGACTTATAAACTTATAGACAGCCGGTAGAGGCCAACCTAGGCAAACGAAGCCATCACAACCAGATCGGAGACGTTTTAAAGAAAGACCAAGTCAAAAGTACCTATAACCGGCGAATATGAATACGCTCATGAAAACGGAAGAAACGAAAGAGGTATGTCAGGAGTATCTGCTAAGAAGTAGTCTCTTCTTACCCAACGGGAAAAAGGCGTGCTTGTATGTAAGGATTTGTATTATAAAATAAAGTCCCCCGCCGCGTCTGCCTGACTGTTTGCAATAAACTTAATACTTAACGGATTTTCATGCGGTTTTCACCGATAGACAGAGTGATTAATACGGAAGGTTTAGGTTTATAATTCGTTAAGATTTTGTGTACATTGGTTGAAATATGACGATGATCGTTAAAGGTGTTAATTCATACTCGACGCGACATGCTGATGCAAAAATGTAGGCATATGTTCTCTAACCGTGCGAAGCCGGGTAAGGTCGCTAGTATATGTATAAATAGAACATCTAGATGTTCCTATTACATCCATTGATCTATTATAACATATATAATGATTGCAAACAGGCTATTGTCAAGGCACTCGCATCTCGTGCCGGTCTAGTTAACTCGCGTCATTTGGACGGAACTGTAAGGTTGCTTTTCAACCAGAGATATGCTATGCAGCTATCTGCGAGGATGTGAAAGCCATGCTACGAAACGATCTAATAGTTTTCACTGATGTTGAACTATTTAGCAGAGCGAGTAAGATGTCTATAAGATACATAGCACGCATCTTTTCATACAAATAATTTAAGATCGTTTAAAAACAAAAAGAACCGACTTTAAACGTCGCGCTAGTCAAAGTAGCCAGAAGACGGAGTAACTATTATATAATCTGTGCCAGTAGTTAGTAGTATGTCGTCGGGATAAATAAATGCATCAGAAATAAATGAGATGCATCGTAATACAAATGTTAATATATTAAAAACGGCTCGGCCGATTTAGTTAAAATTTAAATGGGACTACTTGGGACTACCTACTACCCTTTGAAACAAAAAAATAATTTTCCAAATCGGTTTAGGCATCTCCGATTAATCGGAGAACATACATAAAAAATAAAGATTCCGACGAATTGAGAATCTCTTCCTTTTTAGTGAAGTCAGTTAAAAACAAAGCTTAGTTGAACCCGTTTTCAACAGTGCTATGTGGACCAATGAATGTGATTGGTGGATATTAAACGCATCCATAGCAACGTAGCATAGCAAATCTCTGGGGGAAAGGCACCCTAATGATGGACTACCGAGCTAGCTCTCAAGTTCAAGGGCCTGGGTTCTTGTGCCAGTGGACTAATTTTATACTGAGAAAAAAGTCATGCCTTTGAATGGACAACGCGGAGATCGTAATATACCAAAATTCAGCGTTGGGGTTAAATAAAAGCCAAGAAGCTCAAGGTAGTTAGTCAACGGCACGGACACATTTCGGGAAATAGGAGAAAGTTGGAACTGACTCCGTTTAGCGGAGAAAAGACACACCTAATAGTAAGTGACGACGCGGTCGAGAATAAAGCACGCTTGGTTTTAAGAAGCAAGCGGGCTCCATCCTCGACCGCGTCGTCACTATATATAACTAATATACTCGTATATAAAAAAACCTATCCACTCTAGCCTTGAACGCTCCGATGTCGTATTAAGGCCATCGCCGACGGGGACGGCATGGCAAGGGATTTTAATTTGTACCAATGGACATTCAAACGTATCGATATAGAAATACGAAATAAATTGCTAGGCATGCTTTCAAATGATGCCGTAAAATTCCTTTCGATACCACGGCATAATTTTAAATCATAGCAATTTATGTCGTATTTCTATATAGATTTCTATATACATTTGAATGTCTATCGGTAAAAATTTAAATCCCTTGCCATGCCGTCCCGGTCTGCGTAGGCCTTAAAGGTGGAAAAACAGTCGCCGGCAAGTCATTCCATTTCTTGGTAGTTCTCACAATAAAACTGACACCGAAACGCTTGGTTCTTATAGGTGGAATGTCCACTGGATCCAATGGATAGCCTACTAGATTAGAACAAAGGACACTTTATACCGTGGTCAAAGCCACGGGGAGCAACTCTAGTCAGTAAAGTAACCTCAAGGTGATGACCGCCTAAGTGGTTGGTTCGATGCCCTATAAATAGACTTAGATTCTAGACTTCATTAATATAGCTAGATCTTCTGTGTATAGGATAGGTAACATCTATTGTGCCGCTCGCTTCGACCTATTTACCAAACCAATCTCATTGTGAAGCGATCTCTACTGTATGATTATTTTAAAGCGTATCCTACTTTTAAATGAATATTAGCTGCTACCCGTGACTTCGTTCACGTACAATACACCAAGAATTTAGTAGCCTAATGTTAAATTTCAGTAAGATCGGATCGTCCGTTTAGGTGTGATTAGGTAACAAACATATAGAGTGACAAGTTACAAACATTTGTATTAACCGACTTCACTAAAAAGGAGGAGGTTCTCAATTCAACGGTATATTTTTTATGTTTGTTACCTCAGAACTTTTTTTTAAATATCTTATAGGCTAGCGTTTGACGACTATCTCACCTGTTGCACAGAATAATGAATAGTACAATTAGTAAGTGATGATGCGGTCGAAGATGGTAAGCACGCTTGGCCTAGAATGAAAACTGGCTCTCAAGGACAGCTGACGGAACACATTAGATGATTGGCGACCAACTTTCTAACTTGAGGGTGGTAGCTGGTTTCTTAACGATGTATTTCCTTCACCGAAGGGCCACTGCGCAAAGCACACATATTTTTTTTTAGAAATCCGTCAAATTTTAATCGATTTGAAAAAATATTTTTTGTTGGAGAGATTATGCTTCCCGTTTGGTCCCATTCAAATTGTATCGTGATCTGATAATCATCTCCGGAGATATAGAAATAAACAAATTGAAAAAAATTGTATACCTTGATGACATGATGCTGGCTACTGGCTAATTTGACTATCGCGGCATGTGATGTCGGTTTTTAGGGTTCCGAACCCAAAGGGTACCAACGGAACCCTATTACTGAGACTCCGCTGTCCGTCTGTCTTTCTGTCTGTCTGTCACCAGGCTGTATCTCATGAACCGTGATAGACGGTTGAAATTTTTACAGATGATGTATTTCTGTACCCCGAGCACGAAAAATCATCGAATCCGTATCATAAAGGTATCGAGTCGACGATACAATAACGTAGTGTTACGATAGGCGGCAGCACGAAGCACACTCTGACAGCTATCGAGAGCTCGATACGATTATGTTAGTAGCGTCATCCTAATGTAAGTAGGGACGAGGCGTTGTGAATGAAATGAACGTCTTATTGAATGAATTATTCGTTCAAAAATTAAATTGAACAGTGAACTTTTTATTACTTCTGGCTTAGCTTTCTATTTATCGGAAATTATATTTAAAAAAGTACTTTAACAGAATAAACATCTTCAAATACGGTATGAGTGATATTAAAATGCATTTTATTTGAAAAAGAGAATAATTATTAATACCTTTAAAATATATATGTCAGTTTATGAACGAAAGATATAGCGTCACCAAAGACTTGATTCTTTGGAGTTTGGGTTCCGTATTTCGAAAGGAAAACGACGGCTCGAGGCTTCCCCACATCACAGAATACTTAATAATACTACGTACCCACACCTCGTTCATTCTATCAAGCGTTTCTTTGTCTTGTAACATTGTTCATAAGGTTTATAAAGTCTTGTCATTTCTGATCGTCTTGGCGCGTCGCATCGCTGCCTATTCAATATGCATTGAGCCATAGTGTTCATATAATTGAAGAGTGTTGTGGTGAATTAAGAATTTCATATATTTATTATTACATTGTGTTGTGCGGAACCCTTAGTGGAAACCCGACTCACACTTGGTATATTTTATTTATTTACATGGATGGATGACATAGTGACAGTGTTGAATTTGAAGTTTGATAATCAAATATGGTCGCTGACAACGATGAAACTTGTTAGCCATAAGAAGAAGAAGAAGAAGAAGAAGAAGAAGAAGAAGAAGATGAAACTTGTCAACTTGGAACGAAGGTTTTATTAACTCGAAGGAGGATTAACTATGAGGAAAGATTTTTTATGTTGTTTTTATGTTTATATTTTCCCTTAATTTCAAGTAAACTTGCAGCAAGAAGATAATAAAGAGAACGACGTTGGTAAAGCGGGCGGTATTTGCATTTAATACACGCAAAAAATATGTTTTATGCAGTTAAAAAAAGTTTCCAAACAATTCTCACCGGAAAATCCTAAGTGAAAAAATATTCGACTATGCTCGATAGCCAGCCTTCGAAATTTACATTGCCGTACGTCAACATTAAGTTCATGCTCGCATTTTGTTAATAAAATCTCAAGTATCGTTTACGTAACGATACGTTTGCGATACGAATCAAATCAAAATCGTTCGTGCTGCCAAATTTAGTTACTTTTACGCACGATAGGGGCGCTGTACAAATTTCATACATGTTCAAGTCGATGACGATACGAATACTTTTTCGCAAGTTTTTCGTGCTCGGGGTACTGTTGCCGCTATAACAACAAATAATAAGAACTAACTAGACTAAGCCAGAAGTCATAAAAAGTTCACTATTCGATTTAATTTTTGAACGTATAATTCATTCAATAAGTCGCTCATTTCGTTCACAACGGCTCGTCCCTACTTACATTAGGATGACGTTATTAACATAATCGTATCGAGCTCTCGATAGCTGTCAGAGTGTACTTCGTGCTGCCGCCTATCGTAACACCACGTTATTGTATCGTCGACTCGATACCTTTACGATACGGATTCGATGATTTTTCGTGCTCGGGGTACTGAACAAAGGTAAAAATTAAAGAAAAGTTAAAAAAAAGTTTTCACGATAGCGCCGCGCCATCTAGATGATCATTAAAGATGGTTTTATCGTCTTTACCTTAATCTGAATCTCGGAAGCGGCTATAACGATTAAATAAAATTTAGTATACAGGGGATTTCGGGGGCGATAAATCGATCTAGCTAGAAATCATTTTCAGAAAATGTTGTTTTATTCGTGTTTTCAATAATCAACTTTATTGATAATCAACTTAAAATATTACTCTTCCCGACATCTATTGGCGAGTAGAAGTAGCTTTAGTGTTACTGTGTGGGAAAATCGTTAGTGGCTCTCAATTAAAAAAAATAGTATTATTATTCGTCAAGATGTCGGGAAGAGTCATATTTGTCTGTTGAAGTGGCAAAAAATAACGAGCAAAGCTCGTTCAACCAGATATTTAATAATATTAATTACTACTATTACTATTACTACTATATAATACTATTCTACCTTTGTTTTAACGTTTACTTAGTTGGTGTTCGATTCGGAACCCTCCGTGTGCGGGACAAAAGTCTGACTCGCACTTGGCCAGTTTTATTTAAACGATCTTATTTCGTTTTGTACGATCATACATTATAATATAAGTATGGAGTATGGATGCTAGCGTTTGACCTGTGAATTGTGTTTTATGACATTTCTAGCGTCGACCCGCCCTGGATTCGCACGGGTAAGCAATGCCTTGTACTATTCATTATTCTGTGGCGACGCCAATATTTTGCACGTCACTGCAATGAAACCGTTACCCAGAGACGTAAAATCAACTCGAGTCCCACAGGCCGTCTGTTAAAATTACAATGGGACCAGTCGGAAACGTACCCATTAAAAAAATAATCATTCGAATCCGTTCACAATTGACGGAGTAATCGCATAACATACAAAAAAAACGACGAATTGAGAACCTCCTCCTTTTTTGGAAAGTCGGTTAAAAATTGCCATTCTTTTAAGATTGACATTCCATCGTGTGAATATTATTAATGTTTTTTAATTGACATCATAAAAAAAGGAGGAGGTTCTCAATTCGCTTAGAACTCCGTCAAAGCTTAACCGATTTGAAAAAATCTTTTTTGTTTGAGAAACTATACCTCCCGTTTGGTCCCATTCTAATTTTATCGAGACCTGACAATTATCTCCGGAGATATGGAGATAAACAATATAAGCAAATTTGTCTACTTTGATGACATGATTATAACTAGCCAGTACTTTGACTATCGCGGCATGTGAAGTCGGTTTTTTCGTTTTGTACGATCACATATTATTTATGATGTCCTAGTCTGGACCAATTTAGAAAGTTCTGTCTTGTTTGAAAGAGTCATATCATACTTCCCAGATGGGCCATTTAAATTTCAACAAGATCTGATGAGTACCTCCGGAGATATGGAGATAAACACCTCAAACTTGGTACTGAAAATGACTAGCGCGGCATTTGAAGACGGTTCTTTTAGATTTTTTAAACGATCTTGAAATAATTATCTATTCCATAATTTAAGACTTAGCCTTAGGGCTAGCCTTGTTGAGACAAGGTAGGTGTATATTTAGCTATACTATTGTTTCCAATTTGTACAGGTATAAATAATATCTGGGTCATCTAAACCTCAGATAAAAGTAAAACGAATCCACCGTCGGAGCATTAAAACTGTACAAAAATATCGATACTCTCGATTACCACAATCGATTGTTCACGGACGATTTGACTCGTCCAATCTTTTGTTCCCGTTGTGCTCTGCTTCAGATGGGGTCCTTAAGGATCGAACATTGCGGTTTATATGTTTCGCTAATCGTTTCGGTGATAGGTATTTCCACCCTTTTTTTATTTTTAGAGTTCCGTACCTTAAAAGGAAAAAAGGATCCCCTGTAGGATCACTTTGTTGTCCGTCTGTCTGTCCGTCTGTCAAGGCCCTTTATCTCAGGAACTCGTAGCAAGTTGAAACTTATATCAAATACTTGGGTCTACGGTATCTTTCGGCTGTAAATAATATCGTTTAAAAACTAAAAAAGAACCGACTTCAATGTTCATTTTCAGTAGCAATTTTGAGATGTTGATCTCAATATCTCTGGAGATACTTATCAGACCTCGATAAAATTACCATGGTACCACACTTGGGATATCTCCTTTCTAACAAAAAAGGAATAATCAAAATCGGTGAATAAACGACGAAGTTATCCCCGAACAAACATTTAAAAAAAATATATATATACGGTCGAATTGAGAAACCTCCTCCTTTTTTTGAAGTCGGTTAAAAAACCAAATCTGTAAGTGTAAGTCAACGCGATCAAAAGATATGACCGTTTAATGAGTTTTTTTTTCGCATTATATTTTGCGATTTCAAAAGCGCATCAAAACCTAAGGGTACTTCTCGTTGCCCTAGAATCATAAAATGTGGCATGACGCAAGATCTTGATCAAGCACTTATATAGGAATAAACTTGAAAACTGTAAATATGTGGTCAAATGCTAGCCTATAAGATATATAAAAAAATTAAAAAAATGTGTAATAACTAAAAAAAAAAAGTTAATTTACTAAAACAAACTTATTATTTGTAGTTGGTGCAATACATTTTCTATGGATCGAACTACAAAGTTAAGTTTTTATCCTTTAACCTAGTCTGCGAAGTTGGTACGGAAGCCTCAATGGGCGAGTCGAACTTGACTTGACCGCTTTTTTATTTACATTAAAGAAATTTTTTTATGGTTTTGAACAATCTTTATATTAAGTAACTAGCAACCTCTGGCTCCGCACGGGTGACATTTATATCATACATCATAATAATAAACTGGACAACCCGTTGGCGTAAATGATAGATACCTTGACTTCTAACCCCAAAGTCGCTGGTTCTAATCCAAGCTATATACAAAAAAAAAATACAAATAAATAAACTGGCCAAGTGCAAGTCGGACTCGCACTGGTAGGGTTCCGTACCACACTACAGTATTTTATAAGATGGAGCAAAAAATACCACTATCATTTTTCGGCAGTAAAAAATAATTATTATTCAACATTTTATTTCTTATAACGCCATCTAACGTCTAACAAAGGTATTAGGGATCGACATTTCAATATAACGCCATCTATGGGACGTTTACCTAACTAAGCGTTCATAGATGACGTGAAATGCCGAAAAAAACACGTTTCTTGTATGGGGCCTATACCCTCTATTATTTTTGACTTTATTCTGTTTTCAGTATTTATTGTTATAGCGGCAACAGAAATACATCATCTGCGAAAAGTTCAACTGTCTAACTATCACAGTTCATGAGATACAGCCTGGTGACAGACGGACAGACAGACAGACAGACAGACAGACAGACAGACAGACGGACAGCGGAGTCTTAGTAATAGGGTCCCATTTTTTACCCTTTGGATACGAAACCCTAATAAGCATATATTGCCATTGCCAATGGATTTTTCTACATGCATTCATGAATCATGGGTGCTCGTACGCAAGTGGTGAGAACATTAAATCGTTGTTCTACCTGATTTGCTACTAAAAAGTAGATTACCAGCATACAGCAGAAAATCTGCCGCCATAACCTACAGTGTTCCGGCAGCACACAACCCTTGACAGTCAAACCACTCTAGGCCTAGCGTGTTCACCATCCTCGACCGCATCATACAGACCAGATAGTGGTCAAACGCTCAAAAATAAGAAAAAAATATTTGTTAAGCATAGTTAAAGTTTAAATGGAGAAGAAATGCAGAATACTAAAATGTAAAATTGTAAAATAAATAAACTACTTAATAATTCAATTCAATTAATTTATTCCATGAAACAAAAAAATTGTATTGGAATTTACATAATAAGTAATGAATTCAACCATTAGAAAATAAATAACAAATGTCAATATGCGATTTTAGTTGTAGTTAGCAACCACAATTGTCGTCTCATCATGCGACAAATCACGACGACAATAATGCATTGTGCAAGGTGCAATCACGTGATTACCTACGTACTTTAATCCTGGCATGTCCATACTATGATTTTACATTAATTTAAATGCATAGACGTCGCATCCTGCTTTTGTGCACGACGCACTATTGTGATTAGTTGCATTTATAACGACAGATTCTGACGGGTACTTATGTATTGTAGGCGATTTATGTAGCAGCATATGGGGCCTAAACAAGTTTTAATTTAAAATAACTAAAAATAAATACTTTAAAGACCATAGCAGATTTTCATATAGTTCTAATCAACAAAGTCATATAACACTCATATCACATAATAAGTACTACAACTTTCATAGGTCTGATCAATTCGAATTCAATGATACTGTAAGAACATGGTAGCATTAACCTGATGCTGGGGCATCTCTTGGAATCTGCGGAATACTGTACTCCTTAAGTTCTCACCAACTTATAAAACACGTTACCTATCGCAACGACGTTCACAGAGCGACTAATCGAATGGCCGGAGCGTGAAACCACACTATTTAAGAATGGTTTTAGAAGCTTAACTTTAGGTGAGTTTGCGCCTTCTGGTTTTTTCCGTATTCTGAGATATAGATGAAGTAACCAGGTATTCAGTTACATACAAATGTATGTAGATAAAAACCTGAAGAGTTGTTAGTGTCAGTTACACAATGGAGTTGCGATAAACCCATTGTGAAGGCAGGATGCAACTGGTATCACTGAGTGGTACAAAGGTAAACGTGGCTAATATTACCAGAAGGTATATAGCTATACTAGCTGATACCCGCGACTTCGTTCACGTACACCAAGAATTTTGTAGCCTACATCGATATAAAAAGGGAGATATGGTACCCTACTACTCAATGTGGACCGTATGAATTAGGTTCACGAACCTAATTTCACCTTAGTCACAATCGAACTGGCGTTTGTGTAGCACGTACAGAATTAAATGTGCAATTATCGCAGACCCATTTAAATAATTAGCAACAATGCCTTCCTCTGTTCTTCATGAACATCAAGCTCGACATTAGAAATTCGTGTTTTCATGTAGTTTTTATTTTATTTTTTTTATTTAACTTTTATTTAGGGGCTTTTGGCTAAATATAGCTATGGCAGCCCCGTATTAGCTTACAAAATAAAAATTTGTTACGATGAACGCTCTTCAACCACCCTGTGTACACATAGATAGAGCATTTCTAGCCGCGTCTGACGATGGATCAGATAGAATGCTCTGAAATATGCCCACATTAAGGTGGTTGATTTCAAATTTCGCGAAAATATCGTTTCTGAGGTTTTGGGTACATGAGCATTCCATCAAGAAATTTTTAAATAAAATAAAAATCATTTATTTCTTTCACAAATAGGTTCATATGTTCTAGCTTACACTATTGGCTGATTTAACAATATTTCTACAGTAACCTATCTTTGCGAGAGAAGACTGATGCCCGAGATAGGTTTGCAAAAACCTGTAGTACGGGTCATCAGTGCCCTCCCTTGGATCGTTATGTAAATATACCTATAGGTATTTTTAAGATGTTGTGTGTGCGTGATAATGTTAGCATTTTACAAGTGCCAATTGTGCCAGGTTGAGAAAGACAATGACAATTTAATTATACCTAATATTTACATGAAAGATATCATCAACTTTGCCGCATAGATTGCAATCCGGACTGCTCAGCTTTCTCATAAGATGTTTGAATTTGTTTAAAGGTACATGTCCGGATCGCAACCTGTGGGCGATAACAATAAATTTTCGATGAAGTATAATATTTGTCCACCATGGAACACGAGGAGGCTCACACTGTATGGAACGATACCATATGCCTTTACTGAGAGATGCCATATCAAAATACTCCTTCCAAGCCGAAGTTATCGTCCACTTGTGCTTAATGAAGACTTCGGAATATTCCGGTGTTAAAAAGACTTCTATACCATTTGATATTGCATCTCTAGCTAGTTTGTCAGCCTCCTCGTTTCCACACAACCCTACTTCATGTAGTTGTTTCTAGTTCCATTATGTTTACGTGGCATGAGCGAGTACCGCATCTACTTTTTTATATCAATGGTAGCCTATATTCCTCCTCATGCTATAAAGTATCGCCTTGTTAAATTTCAGAAAGATCGGATCGTCTGTTCAGGAGTGATTAGGTAACAAACAGACAGAGTGACAGAGTTACAAACGTTTTAATAATATTTGTCTAGATAAATACTGTACACGTACACGTTTTGTTTGAAGAAGAACAGTCGAGCACTTTTTTTATATCTGATGCTGTGATCTGATGATGGATTTGTGCTTGTCGGGAAATGGATAACGGAAACGAAATAGGCGCGAAACTGGAGACCTACTCCGAAGTGGTAATCCGAAGTGTCGGTCGAAATTATCGGGCGTTTCCCACTACGAATCACATTCGGTTCGGTCGGTAGGTTTAACTTATCATTCAGTCCAACCGAAATTAATTTGAGATTTGTTGTAAGGTAAACTCTACTCAAAAACGAAAAAAGCTCGACCGATAAATTGACAAGAGTTTTATCGTCATGTTATGTCAAAAACACGGTGATTACCGTGTCAGAAAATGTCTGAACGTTGTTGGTAGTAGGTCATCGGCAAATACGGTCGTGTTTCGGTCGGGTTTGAACTTTCGGATGTATCATTTCGGAGTTAGCCTCCACACTTTAGGCTTAGTCCAATCCGCATAGCGATTTTGTTTGTTTGTTTCACGGCTAAAGGAATCGAACGATTTGTCTGTGGAATTTTGTATTAATATGGTTTGTATTAGTATGATAAATGTTTTCCTTCCATCTATGGTATGGTCACAGAATAAATACTAATACTACGTAGTATGGTCAGAGATAAGTAACTGATTTTTATGAATGAAAGTTAAGAACACTCTCGATTAAAACACCTATTAAACATACCACAAGCAGTATGGGTTTTTTGTGGGGTATCCGTATTTATATCCAAGTTAATTCTTGCTGGGGATGGTGGGGTACAATACGTAGGCGTGTGATCACCTTGGTGGGGCATGTTTTTAACGTGTTGGTAGCGCAGAGGTGTAATCCATCATTGCTGGAGCAGGTGCCCATGTCAGTACCAGACAATTACGTGAGAGCTAGGCGTCACAACATGTTCACGATCCCGCGGCGGCGGACCGAGTTTGGCCGTATGGCTCCTCTTCCGCGGGCGTTGCGAATGCTCAATACCGTGTTGTATCACCACCAACATCTGGATTTATTTCATGGTTCTGTAAGAGGTTCAGTAGAGTTTCACAAAGTTCTTGCTATGTTTGTGGAGTCACTCTCGGCTTCTCTTAGTAATTTATAAATGGCGGTGTATGTTAATTTTAGTTAGATAAACGGAAATTATTTTAATTTATATTATTTCTTTTGTATGTATTAATAACTTGGATGGATGAATTGGGACTCTGTTAGGCCCATCCAATGTACGATAAATAAATAAATAAATACTAAATCGAAATCTGTTCATTCGTTTAGGTACTACGATACCACAGACAGACACACACATGCACAGATACATATAGATACACACGTCAAACTTATAATACTTTTTTTTACGTCGGCGGTTAAAAATAGGGCCATCCTAGTTACTGCAATCTACATTTAATAGCTGCCCAAGTCCATGATAAAAAAAAACAAGACAAGAGCGAGTCTCACTCGTGCACCGATGGTTCCGTATAACTTAATTTACTATTTTCTGATTTCTAAAGTACTGTGATGTGCGTCTTTATGTTTTTAATTATCGCAGATAGTTTTACTACACACAGACACACACATGCACAGATAAATAGATATGTAGATACACAAGTCAAACTTATAACACTCTTTCTTTTCTTGCGTCGGCAGTTAAAAACAAGGTCATTCTAGTTACTACAATCTACATTGAATAGCTGTCCAAGATATAACCTATTTTAGACCAACCAAGATCAATCAACGCCAATATTATATATGCCAAAGTCAGTGTATTTGTTTGTTTGGGACTTCTTCACGGTCAAACGGCTTGGCCGATTTGGGTGTAATTCTACACAGGGGTAGCCAGTACAGTGGATTAACCCATAGGATACTTTCTAACGCAGGCGAAGCCGCGCGGCGCAGCTAGTAAATTATATGTTTTTGTTAGCAGAGGTGTCCTTTAAGAGGGAACGCGGGTGCACTTTTCCATACAAATGTATTCCTCCGTTTCCTGCCTGGAAAAAGCTTCTAGAGAAAAATTGTTTGTACAAAAAATCAAGGTGTGCTGTAGCTACGCCCCTATCATTCTTTTTTGACCAACCAATTGCAAATAGCAATATGACCCTTCAAAAGTCTTAAAGAGGAGATTAGAATGCTTATATTTCTTTTTGCAATTGGTTGGCCAAAAATAGCAAATGATAGGGCATATAGTAGCAACAGCAGATCTTGATATTTGTAGAAACAAATTTAGCTCTAGAAGCATTTTCCAGGGAGGAAACGGGATAATACATTTGTATGGAAAAGTGCACACCGCGTTCCCCCTTAATACATTTTTATCAATAATTAGTATCTCCAAATATAACAGTTTCAAAATATTGAAAATAACTCACGCGGCGTATTAAATCGGTTCTTTAGTTTTAAATCGATATTTCTTTCAAATTACGGTACCTTAAAATAGATGTGTGTGTGTATTTTTCCATCATTATAACTGTGCAGTCTAAAAACATGCTGACACGGTGTGTGGGATACAGTATTAATGTGCAACCAGTTATTGTTTTTTTTCATTGTATGAGAAAAGTCACAGATGGCATAGTTGCATATTTTTGTGACATTGCTGATACCATATGTTTCCGGTGGTACAGGATATTATTTTGTCAGTCAGTCAGTTAATTTAACAGTCTTCAATAAGATTCCTAGATCTTAAAAGGACATGGACATTATTATGTTTAATAATATCGTTTAAAAACTAAAAAAGAACCGACTTCAATGTTCATTTTCAGTACCAATTTTGAGATGTTTATCTCAATATCTCTGGAGATACTTATCAGACCTCGATAAAATTACCATGGTACCACACTTGGGATATCTCCTTTCGAACAAAAAAAGAATAATCAAAATCGGTGCATAAATGACGAAGTTATCCGCGAACAAACATAAAAATATATATATATATATATGTAATTCAACCGTATATATATATATATATATATATATAATATATATATACGGTTGAATTACATATATATATATATATTTTTATGTTTGTTCGCGGAAAAAAAAAAAAAAAAAAAAATATATACGGTCGAATTGAGAAACCTCCTCCTTTTTTTGAAGTCGGTTAATAAAAATAGGCTATAACAATTTTTAATTCAGAAATGTTAATTTAGTACTGACGATTTTTTAAATGACAAATTATAATCATTATTATTACTTTCATGACATTGTGCTGTATCCCTTTAAATTTTATAATTCAATTTAGTATATAAGAATGACCAGTGTAATATGTATTTAAATTTGGATTAATATTTAGTGAGTAAAGCAGCGCCATCTGCAAAATTGGCACGCCTGTTAAGGCAAAACATGACGATCTTTTGAATATTTTGTCACAACTTTTTGTTATACGCATGTTTTACTCAAATAAAATATCTTTATCTTTATCTTTTAGACCATATGGGTTATGAAATTTGGACATAGTTTTTAAATTTATTCAGTATTTTTATTGCATCTATAAAAGTAATTACTAAGTCTTATTTAGGGTTATAGTAATCAGACACTAGAGTGCCAGTTCCCAGTCTAGGCCTAGCGTGCTATCATCCTCGACCACATCATCACTTACCAACAGTTGAGATAGTGGTCAAACGCTAGCCTATATGATATAATGAAAAATTCCTAGCCGCAGCTTCGCCTGCGTCAAAATATTGTAAAATTATCGCATGTGTTAATCCCGATTGTAAACAATCAGTATGCCAAATTTCATCCAAATTAGTTCAGGAGTTTTCGCGTGATTGATAATTATAAAATACTTGTCTGCGCTTCGCGACTCAGATCGTATCCTAATCCTATGATCTCATCCACTATACTGACTACCTTTGTGCAAAATTTCAGCTAAATTGGTCGATCCGTTTGACCGTGAAGGGGATTTGGGACCTCCAAACAAACAAATAAACTAACTGGACTTTTGCATTTATAATAATCGTACATTGTTACACACAATCCAAAATGTCATCGCACCGTCGGGGACCGAACCCGCGCCTTTGGGAAACATGCCCTGGCGCTCTAACAAATTAAGCCACAGTACGATCTTATAAATACGACGAAACTAATGGATAAAATGTAACATTTAAAGTAACATATTATATATAATATTCGTATTGATTTATGTAAACTTCTGTATCCTAGAAAGGAGCAAAAACATGGTTAGCGTAATTTTCATAAGTTTGTTCCACATGATACCTACCTCCATTGAGTATTTGTTCTTGATATTCAAGGAAAACAATTTGCATGTCACTCGATTTGCGCGAATCAAAATTGTCCTTGAAAGCCATTTTCCATTCTAAGCTTACCCTCCATCACATCATCATTTACCAACAAACAAATGCGAAAATAAGTTTGTATGCTTTGTACTTGTTTAAGACAGAGTTAGCTGAAATATTGCACTGTTTGTTTATAGTTTTATAGAAGAATTAGCTGAGCCACGCGGCTTCACTCGCGTTAAAAAGTATCCTATAGCCTAATCCATAATACTGTCTATCCCTGTGCAAAATTTCAGCTAAATTGGTATAGCCGTTAAACAGTGAAAAAGTCGCAAACAAACACAAAGCTGCGGGGCAAAGCTAGTCTATCTATGAATTCTATCCTATGCATAAACAAGTTTACAGCGTATTTCAGACTACGCTATACAATTCTGCTATTCATCATCATCATCATCAGCCGGTGTCAGTCCACTGCTGGACGTAGGCCTCTCCCAAGATGCGCCACTGAGCCCGATCTTCGGCTTTTCTTTTCCAGTCACCATTCTGCTATTAGCACAGCATCACAAGCAAAGGACAAAAAATATAGTACTAGCAGCGCCTCACGGTTTCACCCGCGCAGTTCCTGTTCCCGTGAGAATATGGGGATAAAATATAGCTTATGTTACTCGCTGATAATGTAGCTTTACAATAGTGAAAGAATTTTTGCAATCGGTCCAGTATTTTCTGAGTTAAATCGTAACAAACAAATAAAAAGATTATCAAATTTTTCCTCTTTATAAAATTAGTTTAGATAGCTAAGCGTGAACATGCTCTAAATAAATGTATGGTGAGCGATATTTTCAACCGATTTCCAAAAAGAAGGAGGTTCTCAATTCGTCTGTATGTTTTTCTTTTTTTTGTGTATGTTACGCGATTACTCCGTCAATTGTGAAACAATTTGAATGATTCTTTTTTTAATCGGAACGCACCCTAACGTTTCCGAGGTGGTCCCATTGTAATTTCATCGAGATCTGAAGAGTATCTACATAGATATGACGATAAACGTCTCAAACTTGCTACTGAAATTGACTCGCGGGACATGGAAGTCGGTTGTTTTAGTTTTTAAACTATCTTAATCCTTTTGATATGAGAACAGAACTAAATGCAATTACATTATAGCGTAGTCTGAAATACGCTTAAGTTATTCTAAGTTATTCAAACGCACACCCAAGGCGTTAGTTCGACCTTCACGGTGCTATTCACTAACATTCCATAGGTTTCTGCCAAAAATAAAGTTACATAAGTAACCGACTAACTTTGGTATTAGAAACCTTGTGACGCCTTTTTCAACCTACTTCAAAAACGAAGAGGTTCTCCAATTCGACTGTTTTTACCCAACTGCGTAAGAAGGAGGATTCTGTGTGTAAAATCTGGGTGTACTTTTTGATAGGAAACTATCTTGGATACCTCAGTTAGCGGAAGTCAGCCGAAAACTTTTTGCTTCTGCCGGATCCCTACGTAGGTTACGAAACTTTCTTCCAATTTCTACCAAAACTGCTCTCGCAAACTCTATCCTTCTTCCTATTCTAGACTATGCTGACACCTGCTATCTTGATGTGACTGAGGAACAACTGGACAAGCTGGAGCGTCTCCAAAACATGAGTATTCGCTTCATTTTCGGATTACGCAAGTTCGACCACATTTCGGAATATCGCAAAATGTTAAATTGGCTACCTATCCGGCTCCGAAGAAATAGTCATATCCTTTCCCTTTTATACTCTGTCCTATTTGTCCCATCTACTCCTTCCTACCTCAAAGAGCGCTTCCAGTTCCTACATCTCTCTAATCCTCTTCCTCTTCGTTCCTCGGAAAACCTACAGTTACTCATTCCTTTACATTCTTCACGGTATTACGACAAATCTTTCACAGTGCATGCCGCTCGGTTGTGGAACGAGCTGCCTGTAGAGATTCGACGTGCTAAGTCTCTTTCGCAATTCAAATCCTTAATCAATAATCACTACTTGTCTTTAACCTGCTAAATACTGTTTTGCTTTTGTTTTTGTGTATAGAATGTGTTTATATAATTATATTATATTTATGTATATTTTAAGTATATGTATTGTATAACTAAATATATTGTAATTGTGGTATGTTATGTATGAATATATGTATATGGTATGTATATATATATATATATATATATATATTGTAGGAGAAGCGAAGCGACCTAGGACGTGAAACCTATATAAGCCAGCGCTTCTCCGTGCCTCGTCCACTTTGCTGCCAGCCGTTGCGACGAACGTTACTCTGCCCTTTTTCTACCCCATTTATTTAATTATTTTGTTGTGTTAATTTGTTAATTGTTTTAAATCATTATTTTGGTCCAGTAAAATTGTAAATTGTTTATTCTGTTATTTTTTTATTATAAATCTGGTCAGGTTTACAAGAATATATATATATTTTACTGTGTATATGCTGTATACTAGATAATAAAAATAAATTATACGCCATCGCCAAACACCCTGTGTATTTTAACCAGTCCACAAATAGGTTGTCTGAAAGAGATCGCTTTATGCGATAAGACCGCCGATTGTATCACCGAGTTATGTTGTTGTTATTTTAGATAATTAGTTTTTTATGGTGTTCAATAAAGAGTTATTATATTCTATTCTGTTTTTCGAGTTTATGTATGTATGTAAGTATGTATGTATGTATGTATATTTCTATGGCACGCCTTAGAGCCTAAACGGCTTGTCGTATTTTTATGTGAGTGGTGTCAATAAATTCGCCTTAGTCGTGAGAGTGACACTGGGTACATCAAAATTAAAATATTACAAAATTAAAAATTTTAGGCGACAAAAAATAATCTTAAAAAACATATTATGTCAAAATCATAGCCGTAATATAAAAGGATGGTGCACTTCAGATGTTTTGACAAATTCAATTTAATCCGTATTCTGTAAGAATAAGGGTTGTAATTGTATTGTAGAACAAAACGGCCCTATTGAAAGGCACCCGGGTGGGAGTGTGTCCTTGTCTATCAACCTGCTATATATGTTCTATACTATATGTATAGTATATATATAAGTCATCCATACAAAAGAAAGGGACAAACTCCATTCTAGGTCAGTCTCATCAGGGCTGTTTTGAGCAGTCAATTTATATTACGTCTATGATCAAAATACATCAAGTTTAGTACCAATATAAAGAATGTGTTGCGTTAACGGTGATTACGAATATATATATATATATATATATAATATATATTATTATATATAAGTTATATATATATATAACTTATATGTTTTATTGGAGTTTGGAATAGGAAATGCTAGTAAATATTTTTTTCACGCAGTCAAGTTTTTTAGGGTTCCGTAGCCGAATGGCAAAAAACGGAACCCTTATAGATTCGCCATGTCTGTCTGTCTGTCTGTCCGTCTATCCGTCCGTATGTCACAGCCATTTTATTCCGAAACTATTAGGACTACAGAATTGAAACTTGGTAGGTAGATGTATTCTGTAAACAGCTTTCCGATTTTTATACAAAAATAAAAAATATAAAAGTTTAAGGGGGGCATCCCATACATGGAACTGGAACAAAAAAAAATGTTTTTCTTCAAACCTATACGTATGGGGTCTATGGATAGGTCCTTAAAAATTACATTGAGGTTTCTAAAATCATTTTTTCTCAAAGTCTGTCATTTAAAAGATAGGCGCGTCTGAAGTGGTAAAATGTGTGTATCCCCCTCCCTCTAACTTCTAAAGTAAGGGAGTGAAAAACCTACAAAAAATATATTCTGTAGATCTCAATAAAAACTTTCAACGATTGGCCTGAACGAGATATAGTCAGCAGTTTTTGAAATATAGCGACCGCAAGTATAACTTTGTTTTTTATACAAACACTATGAAAAACAAAGTTATTTTTGTAGTTGCGAAAAATCATAGTTATAGAATACTCTACTGTGTTACGGAACCCTACGAGTGCGAGTCCAACTTGCACTTTTTTTTTGGCTAGTTTTTGTACTTTTCAATAATTCACTTGTTTTTTTCATTAAAATTTAACTAGAAGCTAGGTCTTACAGGTACTGTAAGGAAAACTTATAAAGTAAAATCTGAAAACCGTAAATATGTGTCTAAAATATGTGTAAATAAGTCTAATACTAAAAGAATCAAATTTACTATTACACACATTTTATTTGCGGTTCGTGCATAAACAGTGTCTAGGAATTGGTCTGGGGATCGAACTGCAATCAAGTTTGTCTTTTAACCTAGTTTGTTTGTTTGTATGGAACCCTTAGTGAACGAATCCAACTCGCACTTGACCGGTTTTTATTTTTCATTTAATTTGAAAGGAAAGAAAGAATTGACTCATTGACATGTTATCAATAAATCACATTTTAAAGTTATCTGTAATTAAATACTACCTGGTATATATATATATATGCAGGTAACTTTCTATCTTATCTTTACAGGTAGATATTTCAGAATCGTTAAATAATTTGGTTTTTATCTGTCAAAGCCATCGGAAATGACGCACAAAATTTGTAAAGTATGTTTATTTATTATACTCATCCTAATCAGCCTGTGTCAGTCCACTGCTGGAGCTGGACGTAGGCCTCTCCCAAGATGCGCCACTGAGCCCGATCTTAGGCTCTTCTCTTCCAGTCACCGCCCACCGCTTTGCGTATGTCGTCGCTCCACCTGGTCACAGGACGTCCTACGCTACGTTTGCCGATTCGCGGTCTCCACTCTTGAACAAGTCTACCCCAACGGTTATCAATCCTGCGGCAGATAAGACCAGCCCACTGCCACTTCAGCTTGCTAATCCGTTGAGCTATGTAGTTAACTTTAGAACTTAGAACTTTGGCGAATTACTTCATTCTGGATTCGATCCCGCAGAGAAATACCGAGCATAGCTCTCTCCATAGCTCGCTGAGCGACTTTAAACTGGTAGACCAGGTGAACTGTGAGTGTCCACGTCTCGGCTCCGTATGTCATTACAGGTAGGACGCACTGGTTAAAGACTTTTGTCTTTAGACACTGCGGTATAGGCGACGAGAAGACTCGTCGGAGGTTTCCGAATGCTGCCCAGCCTTTATTATACGACTTACTGCTGATATATTGTGTTTATATATTTAACCGACTTCAAAAAAAGGAGGAGGTTTCTCAATTCAACCGTATATATATATATATTATATATATATATATACGGTTGAATTACATATATATATATATATTTATGTTTGTTCGCGGATAACTTCGTCGTTTATGAACCGATTTTGATTATTCTTTTTTTGTTCGAAAGGAGATATCCCAAGTGTGGTACCATGGTAATTTTATCGAGGTCTGATAAGTATCTCCAGAGATATTGAGATAAACATCTCAAAATTGGTACTGAAAATGAATAGCGCGGCATTGAAGTCGGTTCTTTTTTAGTTAAAGTATATAGGTTTTTTTTATTTTTATATAATATTAGGATACACAATACAAGTATTGTATCGCCTAATCATACTACAATCTAGCCTAGGTAGGCTAATAAGTAATTTAAATCTATCATAAAGTTATAAATTGACATAAACAAAGAATGTGCCCATCGGCACTTTTCTTATTGTCTCTATTGTTAAGGTGAAGACACATTGTTATCGTGTTCTTTATGCATAGCACTTACACTATATTCCACTAAGGTTCATTATACACTATCACTACACTAATTCGAACGGTTTAGTTCTTTTGAGTCTTCTCTCTAT
The DNA here is from genome assembly GCA_954871355.1 of Cabera pusaria. NCBI lineage: Eukaryota > Metazoa > Arthropoda > Insecta > Lepidoptera > Geometridae > Cabera > Cabera pusaria. Next base: position 4,894,964 of record OX940915.1, read on the forward strand.
ATCTGTGAGGTCGAGGAGTTGTATTGCCTCAACGTTCACGTGATGGTGAAGCCTTCGTTCGTGAGCTTCTGCGCATTTTTTTATGGTGCTGCCGACAACCTCTATGTGTATATAGGTGTATAATTTTTTTATATCGTTATCTTTGGTAAACAATAATAAGGTGCTATTAAGGTCTGGCTCATGGGAACACAATCTATACACTCCAGTGTAAAATCCAGTCCAATCCAGTGTAGAATATGTAATATGTTTCAGAAAACACAAATGTTGAAAGAAAGAGAAAGAAAAACGTTTATTTCGACAACACAATATCCTGTACACAACAACAATGGGTACAGCAAAATAACAAATAAAAAATACAAAATTAAAAACATAATATTACAAAATAAGCAATGTAATCCTATGAAAAATGATGAGATCGTCCAAGTATTTGTGCTACAAAGAAAGAGTTCATTTTGCTGAAGTGTACAGTACCTGTGACCGAAATAGGTTCAGGCTCAGCGAAATGCTGCAGACGACTACAGCGCTGATTTTCAGCCTGGACTTTAGGTGAGAGTGTAGTAAACATATGACGGATTATGTTTAAATATAATAAAAAGTGTTAAATTTATATAGTTCACAGATAGTATGGATTATTAAAAGGAAAAAAACTTACCAATGTTGGAATATGTTTAGATATGAATATGTATATATATTATAAAATAAATATAAATACAATGCGTGAATTATTGTTATTACTATAGAAAGTGAGCCAGGCGGTGATGTAGAGAATGTAAATGTAACATTATATAATAAATGTTAGTACGTAAATAAATTATATAACAAATAATCACGTACAGAAATTAAAATATGTTGGAAAATGACATCAGTGCATCCTACTTAAGCCCCGAACATCCACAAGTCAATGAAGGAGTGCTTTAAAAGGTATTAAAAAAAAAAAAAACACTTTTGACAATTTTATATTCTAGAAAACGGTATGTTACATTACAGAGCATGGCTAGTAATTTAAATCTATTATTAACTGACTCTTAACATCATGAAGGAAAATTATAACAGGAAAACGACCCATAACAATATACTATATTATAATATAATACTGGGTAAAAAAAATAATAAGGGACAGTTTCACCAGTAAATATAAATAAAAGGAAGAAATCTGACAGCTTTTATATGGTGTCTGGTGTTAGATAGTTAACTGAAACATTATCAGGGACTGGTGAAACTGGCTCTAATTGTTTTTTTTTTTTTTTTTAATCATAAAAAAGGCCTCTCTCACAATTGTGAGTATGTTAGCCTGGTTACTTATCTAATTACATTACATTATCTATATATTCGTTTGTACAACATTCAGAATACTGTTACAAGTGCCAAATTGTCTTATATAATAACTTAATCTATTTCTACTGTCTTCGTTTCGGACACATTCAATAAGCACATGATACAGATCATCTAAAACATTACAGTCCGGACAATTGGGTGTAGAAGATTTTCTCATTAAAAATGAAAACTTATTGCATGGAATGTGTCCAGAACGAATTCGTAATGCTGTAACAGTTTCTTTTCTATTCAAGATATGATTGTCAATCCATGTGGCATTCAAAGGTTGTGGCCGTATCGTGCGGTACCAGATACCTTTATCTAAAGATCTTAAATTACTCTAATTGTTATAAATGGTAGTGGTGTTAGTAATAAATTACGAAAATTGTTTCAATATTATTTTGGAAATTGGTTTATGACTTTTAGGAGTTACTAGCTGTGCTTCTCGGCTTTGCCAAAAATTTAATACTTTGCCTTTTTGCATTAAAAAGTATTCTATAGCCGTATCCACTATACTAGCTATCACTGAGCAAATTTTTAGCCAAATCGGTGGAGCCGTTTCACCGTCAAGTGATAACAAACAAACAAATTTACAAACTGACTTTGGAATTCATAATAATGGAATTAATATTGGGGTCGATTTTATTTTAATTATTTTTTGGATGCCCTATTCATATCTTTCACAAATCTTATATTTACCACTGATAGCTTCGACTCATTCACGTACACCAAGAACCTAGTAGCATAGGCTACTAGGATATACTTTATAGCATATGGATAAACCTATTCTTCATTTCGTTCATTTACAACCTATTGTACAACTAGTATTGTATTATAAAATATTCACAATTACAGGCCTGTCTCACTCCATTACTTGCACGCGCTAATAACCTACCGCTTTGCGTACTGACAGTGGTACAACTAACAGTAATTTTAAATTAAAATATTAAAACTTTCACAACTCTGTCTGTTTGTTACCTTATCAGTTATCACACCTAAACGGACAAACCGATCTTACTGACATTTCACAAGGACATACTTTATAGCATGAGGATGAACATAGGCTTATCCTAGTATAGCCTGTGATAAGGTAACAAACAGACAGAGTTACAAATGTTTTAATAATTAGTATGAATTGCTGCTAATAATCATATCCACACATCAACTTTGGCATCGAAAGCAAGTTGCCGTCGATCAAAATTGCTGCCATGCGTACTAAACTTTATTTGTGCAGGTATAAATTTGTTCATGAGCTATTTTCATAGGAGTGAATATTGTCAAATTGCATCTTACATTTTTAGAATCTTAAAAATGTGATTGGATCTTTGTAGATATCATCATCATCAGCCTGTGTCAGTCCATTGCTGAACATAGGCCTCTTCCACGATGCGCCACTGAGCCCGATCTTCGGCTCATATTATATACACTTTGTAGATATATACAGGACAATTTAAGATATATATATATTTTAGATATATACACTGTATTCTATTTTCAGTAATTGCTGATTTTGAGGGATACTCTTTTTATAGTTATTTATAGGTCAGTTATCATTAACTTGGTTTAAAATTACGGTAGGTACCTTATTAAAATTAGTACCTTAAAATCGATTTAGTGACACTTTTATATCAATTCAACGAAAATTAGTTGCACTCTAGATATAAAAATACATTTTTTCCTTTCTATTCAAAAACAAACACTTTAAATTTTATAACCATAAAATTAAAAGTTCCAAAACAATAGCGTTGAGTCAATTGCATTTCGGAGAACTTATTACGAAGACTTTCACCAGCTACCGAGATTATTATCATAAAAAATACCTCCCATTGAGATCTCATGGAGATGTTACATTTCACTACACGCAAATAATTTAATATTTTACACAAAAATTCACTCACCTTAATAAATGACGTAGCTCAGGTCGTCAGCATTGCGGTGAAATCACTATACACAGGTAAAAATGTGATAAGCCCGTAAGGAAAAGCCAAAGGTAAATAACTTTAAATCTTTGTTCAACTCTCTTGAGTTAACACAACAATATGGTCACTGCGGCACTGTTGTTCCCTTATTATTAATCTACGGCTTGAACACAATAATAAACTTACGCGCGCACGGTACGACTTTTGAGCAATTTACTACGAAAGCAAAACGTTTGAAAAATATCACACTCGATCTGTTGGCAATCTACAAAACCTTTTGATTTTGAAATTGAATTGATTGATTGATTGAATTGAATGGAAATGAGCTGAGCGATTGGTTCGTTGGTTTGGATTATATTCATTCTTTGTTCATTCAATAAAGTTATGGTTTTGTTGATGGAATGTCGCGAGAAAAAAATTTTGATTATTGCAAAAACTTGTTATTAAATGTCTATATAATAATAAATATTAGTATATATTGAATAAAATTGATGTAAGTGTAATTAAAAAATATGTAAACAACTAGTATTTTATTATAAAATATTCATAATTATAGACCTGACTCACACCATTACTTTACTTGCGCGCGCTAATAACCTACCGCTGCGTCCGCTTCGCGTACTCACCAGCAGTACAACCGACAGTCGGTTCGGTTGCCGAACGCCCGCGTCGGCCGCCTGAGCGCTCGTTCGGCAATGCGTTTACTTACAAAATGCCGAATCCACGGAATATTAACTATTTTTTCTCGTAATTTAACGTAAGCAATCTAAAATGTAGTACCTACTATTAATTGTGCTGTGCGAAAACTAAAGCAAATTTTAATAAAAAGTAACGCATTAAAGTACAAGTAAAGTATCTTTTAACTACCTCGACAATAAACATTAATGTAATTTAATAGTATGTAGAAATTAGTATGTTATAATGTACCTATATGTAACTATGTAGTTATTAATTTTACGTGTACTATTTTAATTGTAGTTAATCATTTTAAAATAATAATATATTGCTGCTTCTCATGCACACCTACCATCTGTATGATATAAATGTGTCTCAAATCAGCCCACGGTTGCCTGGTAGAGATCGCTAATTAGCGATAAGGCCGCCGATTGTACTGTAAATGCAATTAATATTGTACGTAATTTTAAGATATTTAAGTGCAATAAAGCGTATTCTATCTATCTATCTAATTTACTTATTATCAGTAATGTACTACATTACATCGCACCTCGGTGTATTCTACTACCAATTATTATCAAATGTTTTATCATCATCATCGAATGATGAAAAAGGAGAGTCTCAGCCGGAACTTAAGAAACCAGTTCTGTTTGGACGCATAGGAAAGTTGCCAAAAAAGGTTAAAAGTGAGCCTGAGAGAGAACAACACCCAAACCTTTTTTTTTTTTTTTAACCCAGGAAAATTACTTATGGATACCACTCGCCCGGGGGAGCGAGATGGTTATGTGGGAGTCACTGCCAGAAGGGCAGTATACCCACTAAAAACCTGGGGTGAGCAGTCCTCCGCCGAAATGAGGCAAGATGGGGCCGCGCTAGTATTCGCCATCTTGCCCCGGCGGTTGGCCTGCATCAAAATTCCAGGCCCCGGCACAAGGAGGGGTGACCTTGCTCACCAAGGCCACCCCTCAGACGTGTGGGGTCGTGCAAGCCGGCCGAAAGTCCCCCGACCTTCGGCCAGTGACCTCACTATGAGTGCGGGGAGAGGAGGCGTGCAAACCGCCTCCTCCTTCCCCCCGCACGTCTGCGTCGGATCGGGTCAGAAGAGGCGTCGTCCTCTCTGGCCCGCTCCGCGGTCTCCTTCTGCGTCATCACATTTTCGCAGAAGGAGACCACCGCCTGCCACGATCTCTCACTGTCGAGCATGGCGTTTACCACGCTCGGCAGTGAGAGATCCTGCCCTATGACCGCTGAAAGCGTGCGCCGCTGCAGGCACCATGCGGCACACGCCCCCAGCGTGTGGAGCGCCGTATCCTCTGTCGCTCCATACTCGTCGCAGGCAGGGGTCGCCTCCCGTCTCGCGATTTGGTGCAGGTACTTACCGAAACATCCATGCCCGGAAAGCAACTGCACCAATCGGAAGGTCAGCGACCCGAACCGCCGCTTCACCCACCTCCGAAGGACCGGCCTAACCGCATCCACCGTCCACTGTCCAGGGACCGGTGGGGCCAGGTCCTCCGTCCATCGCCGCAACAGGGCGCCCTGCGCCTGCCTACGCATGCGTGCAACCTCCTCCCACGCTAGGGGCTCTCCTCGGGATCTCCTCGCCGCCACGAAGTGGTAAACTTCGGCGAGGATCTCCGCTTGGAGCTCCCAGGGGGGATCACTGGCCAGCACGCACGCCGCCGTCCAGGACACCGTCCGGTATCCGCGGATTGCCCTCGTCGCTACAACCCGCTGCGGACGTCGCAGCAGGGTTTTGTTGCCGCGACTGAGGGCGTCCACCCAGACAGGTGCCCCATACATAGCCATACTCCGGATGACTCCGGAGTACAGCCGACGACAATTGGCGCTCGGGCCACCCACATTTGGCAGCAGTCTCCCCAACGAGGCGGCAGCTCCAACGACTCTCGGGGCCAGCGCGGCAAAGTGAGCCCCAAAAGCCCATCTCCCGTCCAGGATGAGACCCAGATATTTCATCTGGGTCCCAACCCGGACTGGGACCTCGTCGAGTAACACCCGCGTACCTGGAGGGGGTCCCCCCCGAGGCCCATGAAACAGAAGGTCTTGGACAGGGCGACCTCCAGCCCAGGGCGCGTATGCGGCCGACCACGAGTGTTGTGCCCACCGCGGCCGACCGCAACACTTCCCCGAGGTCCCTCCCCTTGGCCACGACTAGGGTGTCATCCGCGTAGCACGCAACCCGCACACTTGCAGGAAGCGTGCCGCGAAGCACCCAGTCGTAGCCAACGTTCCACAGGAGCGGTCCCAGCACCGACCCCTGTGGAACACCGCACGAAACACGACGGCGCCTCAAACCGTCGCGTCCTTGCACCAAGATCTCGCGGTCCCGGAGGTAGTCAGCCAACAGCCTCCGCAGATACAGGGGCACTCCAGCTAGGAATGAATCCATGAAGCGCCTCCTGCTAGGCTATTCTGTAAGCTATCTCGACAGCGGAATCCGCAGTGAGATTTGAATTTCGTACTACGAAATACAATCGAATCACGTTCGTAATACGGTTGAATTTCGTAATACGAAATTCAAATCTCACCGCGGATTCCGGCAATCTCCGAGCTCCACCAGTACATCTCGCGGCGTTCGGGGCGGCACCGGGACCTCGGCATGGCCGTGTCGCATACAGCCGTCACTGCCTCGCGGAAGCGGCCCGCCGCGACGTCTACCTCTGGGTGCGTGGGGGCGGCAAGCCACGACTGAACGATCGCCGCCTCTTTTGCCAATTCGGCGTCGAGGCGGCTGATAGCCCAGCGCGGGAATTCCGTTGCACAACACCCAACCCTACAGTAGCCTTATCTAAGGCGCCTGACGGGCTGAGTAATTCAGACTCTCGCTGCGTGGACTTAAGGTGTATTTTAACTCAGCACGAGCGCCGCAACACGCGGTAGGCTATTACATTTAAGGTCACATCTGAAGCGTGTAGCGTATTTAAACGTTACCGCCATTTTAATAAAGTTCAATCGCATATTATTTACTATGAAAGAGTGAGCCTTCTGTACGTAGTACTATTAAGTATTCTGTGACAATTATTCAATCACCACCGTACGTAGTAATTAAGACACATGAATATATTATATTTATATCGATATAAAACACTGGTGTAGATAAAATTACTGGCATACATTTTTTTACATAGATATCACCTAACATAACATTAAGTAAGCCTATTAATAAAGAAAATAAATAAATAAATCTTTAATTCAGGTAACATAAGAAAACAGTAAATGTTATCCTAAGACCCATATTATAAATACCTTACTGTTAAGATATGAAACCTACTTTCTATGCTTTATAGATAAAGTACGGATGATAGATCTGTCACAATGAAAAAAAATATATGACAAGTTGATTTTACTAAAATACAATTCTTTATAAAGTAAAGATTGGATATTGTCTCTAAAATAAAGCTTCTACTTATAATTCTACAGTGCTCTTTCTGTTTGCCTCACAAAACTCCACACTTACAGATTAACATACATATAAATATTACTATTTTACTATAGGAGCACTACGAGTTTTAATTTTAAAAAATCTATTTAGATTTGTCGGTTGACTTTATGGTGTAATAGAAAAATTATATCGCTGTGTAATATATCTTTGGAAAACTTAATTAAATTCTTAAGCCGTAAAATACATGCATCGCTGTTGCTACGAAGACAACAGTGTGGACACCAGCTTATAGCGGGCCTGTCAGCAGACGCTAATCGCTTATTCTATAAACATAGCCTTAGTTAAGTAATCTTCACTCAGGAGTGAAGTTTTCTTTACACTCCATTCATTTACCAAAGTTGTTATCTGTGCCCACACCACAGATTACAAGTCGTAGACAGAGAAACATAGACGTAATATAAATCGATGGTGCACTGCAGATGTTTTGACAAATTCAATTTAATCCGTATGCTCTAACGATAAAGTTGTAATTGCTTTGTAAAACAAAACGGCCCAATCGAGAGTCACCGTGCCACTGGTGGAAATGTGTGTCCTTGTCTAACAGATTGCTATTGCAAATAAATAATTGAGTTTGGTATAAATTTAAATAAGATTAAAAAAAGATTCAAATTAGTTCACAATAGGGAATATGCAAGAAGCTTAGATTTATTGGAAATAATTTTTTTTCGATTCTTTGTTGTCCTGGAGTATAACATTTTTTTATTTTATTCCATTTGATTTGCTTAAAATAATAACTTAAAAATGCAATTTAAGCGAGGGAAATTTAAGTTTGTAAAACAGATCACCATTGTCGAATCGAAAGTTGACGTCATTATGCACTACTCCACGTGATACAAACATTGAGCGCGGGAACATAAAAATAAATGTATGGTGTGGTCTTATTGTATTTATTTCCAAATATTGTGTTTGCCGCGTATTATTGTGCAAAAATGTGTATTACTAACCATTTAATATAGATAAAAATGAGTATGAGATTAGAAAAACTGTATAATTTAATAAAAACATGCCATTGGCTGAATTCAATAATCGCGCGGAGTCTTAGTCAAAGAAAAAAAAAGCTAGTTTGATTCAAGCGGTGTGTGTCTGACGTAAGTGCGTGACGTCACAATGCATTACCAAAGAGCCCGGGAAATGATGGCGTTTAAACTGCTCAAATTTATTTGTATATTTAAATGTTTATTTAAAAAATAATTAGACTAATTCCAGCAGTATTTTATTTTTTTTGTTATGTTATATGGATGTAATGAGTGAAATAAAAATATTAAAAAAAAACATGCATATTCACTATTGGGCCGTTTTGTTCTACAAAGCAATTACAACCTTATCGTTAAGGCATACGGATTAAATTGAATTTGTCAAAACGTCTGCAGTGCACCATCTTTCCATATTACGTCAATGGTAGAAGGTCTTTGATACCGTCGTAATCTCTACTTAGTCTGTGATACTGTCAATCTGTCTGTGTACACATATCTTTTGTCTGTGTCATCTGTGGTCTGTGTCACTGTCATCTGTGTGTGAGTGATGGACGTGTGATTGATGAGTATTTGTGGTATAGCAAAATTAGCAAATAGCAAACAATAAATGTTTCTTTTCCTTCGTCGATATCGAAAATGTCGATAATATGTATTATTTGTTATTAGGCATGCGCAAAACGGTACATCGAAATGTAATGCAACATTACTCATTACTTTCGAAAATGTAATATTACTTCGAAGCATCTCACATCACGCATTACACTTAGCGTAACCATTACCTACTCCATTCTATTACATTGTTAAATGAGTCTCACAAAAATAAACCTTGCCTGTAACGAAATACTTTTCAAATTCCAAATATCACACTTTCATACACGCTCGTCAAGTATTATCTTATTATACTTAGGTCTCGCTCACTCAACATGAAATGAGTATTGTTGTTTCTTTCGTGCCATGATCGCACTCGTGATGTGTGTGCAAGCCATCTCACTCACGCAAAGCTCACGGTCATATTAGTGTCTCTCTCTGCTCTGCAACAAACGAACTTTTGTACCGTACTGTTTGCGTGACGTGATGTGTAATATGTGATGCTTGAATTTCTCGCGTAATGAGTTATGCTGCATTACTTGGCCGCGTGATATTACATTTGTAATATTACATGGATTACCTACACATGTCTATTTGTTATTAGTATTAATTATCGTGGGATTTTAAAGTGTAAGAGTGAAAGTAAAAATAAAATCTCTAGCTAGCGTAGCATTCTCAACTACTTGTATTGGATAGATCTCATAGATTTCCGTCGTACATAAATATAACCAAAAATGTCCGATGAAACATCATCGAATGATGAAAAAGGAGAGTTTCAGCCTGAATTCAAGAAACCAGTTCTGTTTGGACGCATAGGAAAGTTGCCAAAAAAGGTTAAACGTGAGCCTGAGAAAGTCCCAGAAGATAAAAATGAGGAAAAACCCGAACCCATTGACTCTGGATCAAAAACAGAGTCAGGGCCTAAAAGTTCTTTGCCCCCTGCAGTGTTATTAAAGGAATTGTCTACGCCGATACCATATAAGGAACCTAAATGGTCAGGCTTGTGTCCTGATGGTATGTTTTTAAAGAACCTATTTAGTTATAAAAAAACTCACGTTCATTTTAAACTTATAGGATTTTAAACGGGAATTTAACGTGACTAACGCGATGGCGATATAGCGATTGACATATGTTGCTCCGTCCCCCCGCGCTGCATGAGCAGCGGCCCCCGCAGTGCGAGGCTGAACGCGTTGGCGAGCGCCCCGCACACAAGATCCTGAAGAAGGCCTACGGATGAGCCCGAAACATATGTCGATCGCTATATCGACATCGCGTAAGTCACGTTAAATTCCCGTTTTAAATCTATAACTTTTTAGTTTAGCCTGTAAGCTAAAGTCCAACAACCTATTTAATTTAGTTGGATCATATTTTAACGACGCAAAGCGCTATCGTTTGTGTTTCTTGGTACCGGACGCAGGGATTGTAAACTATCGGGACGCCATTTTGAAATAAACGCGTCATTCGAGTTTCGAATGCGTACGAGTTTGTTTCATAATGGAAAAAATGGAAATGGAAACATCTGAATCTGACGAATAATTATTCTTAAATATCAATATTTGTTACTTAATAATTTATTAAATCTTAAACAAATTCATTTTTTTTGTTGGTCCAAATGTTGTGAACTCCTGAACACTTGTTTACATAATTTATAGCTTCTCGTGACGGGGACTTTAGTGTTTTAACTCACAGACCTCGTAATGTTTGACCACTATCTCAATAACCTCCCAATAAGTAAGTGATGATGTGGTCGGAGATGGTGAACATACTAGGCCCAGAATACTCTGCCTCTTACAGGCTTTGCACTGCCGGAACTGTAAGGTTATGGCAGCAGATTTTTTTACTTGATGGTGGTAAGCTACTTTTTGGTAGGAAATCAGGCAGAACATAGATAAAATAGGCTCCTTCCACCTATGGTGTTCAATAAAATCTATCTAACTGATGTCAGTTACATACATATACACACATTTTTTATTTACTTTACTGTTTTAATTCACACCAATTTGGCAGTGGCCCAGTATCCTAATGTGTAATTTTATATTAACCACAATTTCAGGATCAGAATATGCCTTAGAAGTGCTAAAATCTGGCTGCATAATGGAGCGGATAGATCTGACTACGAAACCTTACTTGGTGTTTGGTAGACTGGCCAACTGTGATGTTGTAATGGCACATCCCACCATATCCAGGTATTGTAAAACATAATTTATGATTATAAATTGAAAAAACCAACTTCACATGCCGCAATAGTGAAAGTATCAAGTAGTCTTTAACATGTCATCAAGGTATACAAATTTGCTTACAATACAAGGTATACAAATCTCGATAAAATTTGAATGGGACCAAACGTGAGGCATAATCTCTAATACAAAAAAAGAAATTTTCAAATCAGACTTCAAATCATATTTGACGGAGTTCTGAGGTAACAAACATTAAAAAAAAACAGTCAAATTGAAAACCTCCTCCCTTTTGTGAAGTCGGTTAAAAATATAAAGTATGTAACACTTCAAGAAACAATATTTCATAGAATAGTGTGATGTGGTATGCTAGATATAAATTGTTATCAACATCAATATTATAAATGCGAAAGTCAGTTTTTGTATTTGTTTGTTTGGGATTTCTTCAAACAGCTGTACCGATTTAGCTGAAATTAGCACAGGGCTAGCCAGTATTATGAATTTGGCTATAGGACACTTTTAAATGTGGGCGAAGCCGTGGGGCACAGCAAGTAATTCGATAAAACGATTTCGAGGTATTTTGTCTGTCACTTGATCTGTAAAATCTAGTCTGTTACAGATAAAAAATGAATATCTGGCTGGAATCGTTCTTTAGTCGACTAATTTGGTTATAATCTATGCCAACAGCCGATGGAGTTATATATCTATTTCGTGTCTCAACCAAGCAACGACTGACTAACGTTTATGAGTGAAAAAAAAAATGATCAAGTCCTTGAGACCTTCTCAGCTGAGAGGCAGTTCAGCAATTGATCAATAGATTTTTATAAGTAACACTGTTAGTGTGTTCCGACTTAACCCTAGGGTTCCACGAGAATTTAGAAAAAATTTCAATACACCTCTCTGGTCGACCATTCTGAAGCGGTTCACGATTCACGAGACGCAGCCGAAATCAGTCGCTTATTGTAGGGTTCTGTCAAGTATTTTGCTTTCCAAAAGGGTTCCGTCACCAAAAAAGATTGTGAACCGCTGATCTGATCCATAATACTGGCTACCCTGTGCAAAATTTTAGCTATATCCATTCTATGCTACGTCCACCCTTTTGACCGGAAACAAGGAAAATATACAAACTGACCTTTGCGTTTATATTGGTGTTGATTCATGTTTTTAACCATCTTCCAAAAAGGAGGAGGTTCTAATTTCATCTGTATGTTTATTTTAGGGTTTCGTAGCCGAATGGCAAAAACGGAACCCTTATAGATTCGTTCTGTCTGTCTGTCTGTCTGTCCGTCCGTCCGTCCGTCCGTCCGTCCGTCTGTCCGTCCGTCCGTCCGTATGTCACAGCCATTTTGTTCCGAAACAATTAGGACTATAGAATTGAAACTTGGTAGGTAGATGTATTCAGTGAACCGTTTACCGATTTTTATACAAAAATAAAAATAAAAATTTTCTTCAAACCTATGCGTGTGGGGTGTCTATGGATAGGTCTTTAAAAATGACATAGAGGTTCCTAATATATTTTTTTCTCAAAGTCAATCATTTGATAGATTGGCATGTATAAAGTGGTAAAATGTGTGTCTAAGGGAGTGAAAAATGTAGAAAAAATATATTCTGTAGATCTCAATAAAAACTATCAAATTGGTTTGAACGAGATACAGTCAGCAGTTTTTGAGATATAGCGACCACAAATATAACATTTTTCATACAAACTCTATGAAAAACAAAGTTAATTTTTTGGTTGCGAAAAATCATAGTTATAGAATACTCTACTGTGTTACGGAACCCTACGAGTGCGAGTCCGACTTGCACTTGGCCAGTTTATTATATACTAGAAGTGCCCCGCGGCTTCGCCCGCGTTAAAATCTTCTTTTATTTACTTAGAACTTTTCTTTTCTAAAAACGATTCTATCATTAAAGACATCAAATAAGAATTAGCCAAATCGGTTCACCCGTTTTCATGTTATCGCGTGACTAAGGCAATTCGGGATTTATATTTATAAAACCCAAATATTCAGACTTTGTTACCTACCCCATTTCGAAAAATCCTACAACACGTACTTTATCTCATCATGTTTCGTCATACAAACTTTGAATCCGCGTTCCGTATCCGGAAGGATTTTTAGAAAATTCTTTCTGAGCGGATACCTACGTCATAATAACTATCTGCATTTTAATTTCAGCGCAATCCGAAACAATATTGATTTTTAGACTTTGTCACCCCAGTTTATCCTCTTAGGGTGGCATTTTGAAAAAGTCTGAAACACGTATTTACTTATATTGTTTACTTGAGCACTGTATGCAGTTTCGAATAGAAAATACTATCTAATCTTGTTTTTCCATACAAACTTTGAACCACCGCTTCATCCCTATGAAGAGTGAATTTTGAAAAACTCTTTATTTATCGGATACCTAAGTCAAAATAACGATCTGCATGCCAAATTTCAGCGCAATCCGAAACAATATTGATTTCAGACTTTGTTACCCCACTTCACTCTTTTAGGGGTGGAATTTCGATAGAGCCTGAACCACGTATTTACTTACTTAAGTACTTGTGTTAAGTTTCGAATATAAAAGACTATCTAATCTTGTTTCTCCACACAAACATTGAACCCCCGTTTCATCCCCTTCAGGGGTGAATTTTGGAAAATCCTTTCTCAGAGGTAACTAACGTCGTAATAACTATCTGCATGCCAAATTTCAGCGCAATCCGAAACAATATTGATTTTCACACTTTGTTACCCTATTTCACCCTATTAAGGGTGGAATTAAAAAAAAAACCTGAAACACGTATTTACTTATTTTTTTTACTGGAGCACTTGTATGAAGTTTCGAATAGAAAAGTATCTAATCTTGATTCTCCATACAAACTTTGAACCCCCGTTTCATCCCCTTCAGGGCTGAATTTTGGAAAATCCTTTCTCAGAGGTAACTAACGTCGTAATAACTATCTGCATGCCAAATTTCAGCGCACTCCGAAACAATATTGATTTTCACACTTTGTTACCCCATTTCACCCTCTTAGAAGTGGAATTTCAAAAAAACCTGAAACACGTATTTACTTATTTTTTTACTAAAGCTTTTGTGTGAAGTTTCGGATAGAAAAGACTATCTAATCTTGTTTCTCCATACAAACTTTGAACCCCCATTTCATTTTGGAAAATCCTTTCTTAGTACACCCTTCAAGTCTCTACGACCAGCGGTTTAGGCTGTGCGTTGTCTGTTAGTCAGTCAGTCAGTATGTCAGGACAAAGATTCTTATAGTATTAGAAGAAGAAGATGATGTATGTTGTTACGTGATTACTCTGTCAATTGTGAACCGATTCCAATTATTGTTTTTTATTTGGTAGGGTACATTTCCAAGGTGGTTCCATTGTAATTTCATCGAGATCTGATTAGTATCTCCAGAGATATGACTATAAGCGTTTCACACTTGCCACTGAAACTGACTCGCGCGGCATGGATGTCGGTTGTTTTAGTTTTAAAACTATCTTAATTATTTCAGGCATCACTGCGTCATCCAGTACAAAGCCTTCGCAGACGAAGGTGAACAATCATCTGGTTGGTACATGTATGACCTGGGCAGCACTCATGGCACATTTCTGAACAAGGTGCGGCTGAAGTCGTCCCACTACACTAGAGTGAGGGTGGGGCATCAGATCAAGTTCGGCAACAGTACCAGGACTTATGTTGTACTTGTGAGTAGTTACTATGTACCCAGTATATTATGACCGAGTCTGTAGTCATGGAACATTACTGAACAAGGTGCGGCTGAAGTCGGCGCACTACACTAGAGTGAGGGTGGGGCATCAGATCATGTTGGGCAACAGTACCAGGACTTATGTTGTACTTGTGAGTAGTTACTATGTACCCAGTATATTATGACCGAGTCTGTAGTCATGGAACATTACTGAACAAGGTGCGGCTGAAGTCGTCCCACTACACTAGAGTGAGGGTGGGGCATCAGATCATGTTGGGCAACAGTACCAGGACTTATGTTGTACTTGTGAGTAGTTACTATGTACCCAGTATATTATGACCGAGTCTGTAGTCATGGAACATTACTGAACAAGGTGCGGCTGAAGTCGTCCCACTACACTAGAGTGAGGGTGGGGCATCAGATCATGTTGGGCAACAGTACCAGGACTTATGTTGTACTTGTGAGTAGTTACTATGTACCCAGTATATTATGACCTATTTGCGTTATCACCAAAATTCCACAGAAAATCTTCAGTAAACACCCCATCTTTACTGAAGTTATGACTTAGACTAGACTTTTACTTGAAAACTGAGCTGAAATGTGACTTTAACCCATCCCTACGACTAAAATTGATAAAAACTTGAAGAATTTTAATACTTGACACTGGCTAAATACACTAATCGTGTGGAGCCATATTGAAATTAAAAAAGAAAATTATGCTTACAAGCAATCAAGACAACAATGATCAATGCCTAATCAATTTTATATTTTGTCAGAATGTAGGTAAATACAGAGATATGCAAGAATGTGATAGCCAATTTATGAGTGCTGTATGTATACAGTTTTATCCATAAGGCAAAAAAAATATTAGACAGTTATTAATGCAGTAAGTATACTTATTCAGAATTAAAATTAAATACTGGTGATTATATTTTTACAATTAAAATGAAACCCAATCGAACTAATGTCAAGTTAATAACTTATCTATAACAATAATAACATTGTTTAATTGCATCATGTCTTGCTGACACGCGGTAGGAGTACTTGATTGTTGTATTTTTATTCTATTTCTGTATTCATCTAAAAGGTAACACGACATTCATTATCTGTTAGATAGTACGAAGTTCGCCGGGCCAGCTAGTATAACATATAACACAACCTCTTCTTTTTTGCAATAGGTTATGAATAGTTTCAATGGCTCAGAATTCTTTTATTTAAATTTCTAGGGACCAGATTTTGACTCTGAAGGAGAATCTGAGCTGTCAGTGTCAGAAATAAAACAACGTGCAGAAGTGATGCGGGTAGAGCGAGACCGAATGATACAGGACGCTAAAGAACAGAGGGATAGAGAGAGGAAGGAAGAGGAGAAGAAGATAGAAGACCAGGGCATTGATTGGGGGATGGGTAAGACAATTTCTTTGTTTTTATATCGTAATGTATTGAATAATTATTAATGTGATTTTGAGGGTTCTTGCATAACATTTGATTTGAAAGTATCGTGATTAGAGAGTAAATCAGTCTGAATAGTAAAATTGTAGTAAACTAAAAACAACTGAAAACGTATTCCGGTGTTGTTATTTCGATTCCTAGTATTACACACAAGGATACAATAGTATAGGCTAGCGTTTGACCACTATCTCACCTGTTGGTAAGTGATGATGCGGTGGATGATGGCAGCACGGTAGGCCTAGAATGGGAACTGGCTCACCATTACTGCTGCCAGAACACATTAGATGCAGATGGTGCTACCTATACATAATTTATTAGTTAATAATGCAATCTAGAAGTTATACAATTTTTACATTGAATGTTTTGTCACATAAAAAATAATTTACATTTTAGTATGCTCTATTCAATAACAGTTTTTTTTATTTATAAGATTGTTAAAAAAACTAAAACAAACGACTTCAAATGCCGCGCTATTAATTTTCAGTACCAAGTTTGTGGTGCTTAACTCCATATCTCTGGAGATACTTATCAGGTATCGATGAAATTACTATGGTCGCAGATTATATAATAGTTACTACGTACGTGCTATGGTACTATTCTAGGGATATCTTCTTTCCAACAAAAATCGAAAATCCAAAAAGAATAATCGAAATCGGTTCTTAAACAAATTTCTATAAGTTAATAGAAATTTCGATAGTTTTCCATGCGGCATGCTGTGCGTTGCGATTTTAAACATTTCTTTTTTGTAAGAGTAAAGAACTATTATATGATTGTAAGACTATACAGAGATAAAACCATTCTAGGCCTAGCGTGTTCACCATACTCGACCACATCATCGCTTACCACCAAGCGAGATAGTGGTCGAACGGTAGCCTATTAGAAATTAAATAAAACTGGCCAAGTGCGAATCAGACTTTTGTCTCGCACACGGAGGGTTCCGAACCGCAGTATAATAATTTATAAGTATAATATTATACTAAATTACCGTGTCAATACTAAACATGCTTATTAACCACAACGCCATCTACCGAATATCTAATGAACTTCTAACACCAACTAAGTGAAAGTTAACACAAAAGTGTTAGGGTAGGTAATTAATATTATTAATAAGGTAAACAATCGTTCATAGATGGCGCTATAGTAAAAAACACGTTTTTTGTATGGGGACCCCCTTTAATTTTTAACTTTGTTCTGTTTTTAGTATTTGTTCTCATAGCGGCAACAGAAATACATCATGTGTGAAAATTTCAACCGTCTAACTATCACGGTTCATGAGATACAGCCTAGTGACAGACGAACAGACAGACAGACTGACGGAAAGCGGAGTCTCAGTAATAGGGTTCAGTTCGTACCCTTTGGGTTCGGAACCCTAAAAACAACAAGTAGCTATAATTAAGATAGCTTAAAAAATAAAACAACCGACTTGCATGCTCCGCGAGTCAACTTCAGTGGCAAGTTTGAGACGTTAATCGTCATATCTCTGGAGATACTTATCAGATCTCGATGAAATTACAATGGGACTACCTCGGGAATGTACCCTACCGATTAAAAAAGAAATATAGTATATTACCGTACCAATACCAAACATGCTTATTAACTACAACGCCATATAACAAACTTCTAACAACAACTAAGTGAACGATGACACAAACGTAGGTAATTAATATTATTTATTAATAAGTTAAACAATCGTTCATAGATGGCGCTATATTTGTTGTTATAGCGACAACAGAAAAACATCATCTGTGAAAATTTCAACCGTCAAACTATCACGGTTCATGAGATACAGCCTGGTGACAGACGGACAGACAGACAGACGGACAACGGAGTCTCAGTAATAAGGTTCCGTTGGTACCCGTTGGGTTCGGAACCCTAAAAAAAACATACAGACGAATTGAGAACCTCCTTCTTTTTGAAAGTCGGTTGAAAATAATGTTGCGAAGTGACCGCACCGTGTGGACTCAGTCTTAAAAGTTTTTTTTTATATCCTCAGGAGAAGATGCGGAAGATGAACCAGATTTATCAGACAACCCATTTGCTGTGACCACGAATGAGGAGTTATACCTGGATGACCCTAAGAAGACCCTGCGAGGATACTTCGAAAGGGAGGGTCATGAGTTATCTTATGACTGCCAGGAGAGGGGGCATGGACAGTATATTTGCAGGTAAATTTAATGTATATTGCGATACGTGTCACTTACGTTGTCTATTATTGCACAGCGTGAAGCTAGCACCCGAGCGCAGCAATAATAGACAACTTAAGCCACGAGTATCGTATATTATTTTATAGCTGTCAGTGTGACATAAACCCGCACTTTACGCTTATGCTACGCTTTTCCGTCAAATATTCGATTATTAAGTCACAGAAAAGCGTGCGTAAAGTGCTGGTTTAGATCACACTGCTATAAGTTTTTTATTTTATTTTTGGGTACTTGTATTTTTGGCGACTTCAAATGCCGTGTTAGTCATTTTCAGTAACAAGTATGAAGTGTTTATCTCCATATCTCTGGAGATACTCATCAGATGATCAGACCCAGATAAAGATAGTTTCAAAATTTTTTTTAAAACGTACTAGCAATGTTTGTTGCACATTACTAGTATTCTTGTTAACCCCTCCAACTAAGCTAAATATGTCTTCTTTTGTAAATTGTTAAACACAATCCAAAATTTCATCGTACCGACGGGACTTGAACCCGCAACCTCCGGAATAACATGTTCCGGTGCTTTGCCAATTAAGCCACGGTGCGAAGTAATGTAATTTCGTCGTAACGATACTTCGCACCGTGGCTTAATTGGCAAAGCACCGGAACATGTTATTCCGGAGGTTGCGGGTTCAAGTCCCGTCGGTACGATGAAATTTTGGATTGAGTTTAACAATTTACAAAAATATAAAGTGTGAGACACTTCAAAGAAACATAATATTTGATTTACGCAGTGCAACATCTCTCGTCGGATTTGAAAACTGTAATGATTTCTTCCGAATGATTAACTTACGTAATAAGTAGTCATAGATGGCGCCACCAATGCATAATTGGGTTAACAAATGCAATCCACTAATTTCGTCGTAACGATACTTCGCACCGTGGCTTAATTGGCAAAGCACCGGAACATGTTATTCCGGAGGTTGCGGGTTCAAGTCCCGTCGGTACGATGAAATTTTGGATTGTGTTTAACAATTTACAAAAATATAAAGTGTGAGACACTTCAAAGAAACATAATATTTGATTTACGCAGTGCAACATCTCTCGTCGGATTTGAAAACTGTAATGATTTCTTCCGAATGATTAACTTACGTAATAAGTAGTCATAGATGGCGCCACCAATGCATAATTGGGTTAACAAATGCAATCCACTAATTTCGTCGTAACGATACTTCGCACCGTGGCTTAATTGGCAAAGCACCGGAACATGTTATTCCGGAGGTTGCGGGTTCAAGTCCCGTCGGTACGATGAAATTTTGGATTGTGTTTAACAATTTACAAAAATATAAAGTGTGAGACACTTCAAAGAAACATAATATATGTCTTCTTTTGTATGAAATGGGTGCACGTTTAAATTTTATCGAAATCGGTCGAGCGGTTTTTAATATATCAACATTTGTATTACGATGCATTTATATACCTCGATGACATGATACTGGCTACTTTAACTAGCGCGACGTTTAAAGTCGGTTCTTTTAGTTTTTTAAACGATCCTAAATTATCCTAATATGTATGACCCCCAAATCTCTCACCAGAGTGGAGTTACCTCTAGACGACGCTAGAGGGCGTCCCGTGGTAGCGGAGGCTATCCACACTGGCAAGAAGAAGGAGGCCGTCATAGCATGCGCGTTGGAGGCTTGCAGGGTTCTGGACAGAGCTGGGCTGTTGCGGCAGGCTAAACATGGTGAGACTTCCTTCTTTCCTACCTCCTGTCGTCTTATAAACATGGTGAGACTTCCTTCTTTCCTACCTCCTGACGTCTTCTAAACATGGTGAGACTTCCTTCTTTCCTACCTCCTGATGTCTTCTAAACATGGTGAGACTTCCTTCTTTCCTACCTCCTGTCGTCTTCTAAACATGGTGAGACTTCCTTATTTCCTACTTCCTGACGTCTTCTAAACATGGTGAGACTTCCTTCTTTCCTACCTCCTAATGTCTTCTAAACATGGTGAGACTTCCTTCTTTCCTACCTCCTGATGTCTTCTTAACATGGTGAGACTTTCTTCTTTCCTACCTCCTGACGTCTTCTAAACATGGTGAGACTTCTTTCTTTCCTACCTCCTGACGTCTTCTAAACATGTGAGACTTCCTTCTTTCCTACCTCCTGACGTCTTCTAAACATGGTGAGACTTCTTTCTTTCCTACCTCCTGACGTCTTCTAAACATGTGAGACTTCCTTCTTTCCTACCTCCTGACGTCTTCTAAACATGGTGAGACTTCCTTCTTTCCTACCTTCTGACGTCTTCTAAACATGGCGCCTTCTTTCCTACCTCCCGCATAATTTAACATCTTTTATAAAACGAAAAAATCTATTTTAAATGCCACGCTAGAGTCTGTGTTAAAAGAGAACCGTCGTAGAAACTGAGGGCGCGCGTGTTGATGTTTCTAATTTACTGTTTTTGTTGCGTTCCTATCGTTCGTTATCTTCTGGGTAAGCGCGCTCCATCATCGATCACATCATCACTGAACATCAATTGAGGTAGTGATCAAAGGCTATCCAGTTCGGTGTAAAAAAATAAAAAAATAACGGTGGCATTTTCCCCCCAGAATCCCGTCGGCGTAAATCCCGTGACTGGGGTGCGGATGATTATTACGACTCCGACGAAGACACATTCCTAGACAGAACGGGTTCCGTAGAACGGAAACGGAAGCAAAGGATGCAGAAACATGGCGCGGCGCCGCAGGAACAGGAAGGGCCGCTCAGTTATGATGACTTGGTAAGAATAGAAATAAAGAAAGTAAGTAAGTGGGCCTTGTACCTCGAGGGCCCAGTGGTGTAGTTGGGTAGAATGGTCGGCTTTGACGCCAGAGGCACAGATTATATAATAGTTACTACGTAATAGATATTTCACTCTCCTACAAAAACAATACCAACGCTTATTTCAGACAATACAAGCAAAAATGTGTCTAAGGCGCTCGACCTAGCGTTGTTATTACTTCGTTCAGCGCGCGATGTACCGGCGCGCGCCCGATACGATGTGCATTAGTGAAGGTTTGATTCAATGAGTTCAATCCCCGCGATGTTGCTATGCACTTGCTTCTTTTAAAAATTGAACTCGTTATAAAATTTTTCCTCTTTTTAACCGACTTCACAAGAAAGAGATTCTCAATTCGACTGTATTTCTTTTTTTTATGTTTGTTACTTCTAAACTCCGTCAAATCTTAACCGATTTGAAAAATTATTTTTCTGATTGAGATATTATTTAAATGGGACCAAACGGTAGGGCCGTCTGGTCCCATTCAAAGTTTTTCGAGATCTTTTAATAATCTCCGGAGTTATGGAGATAAACAATATAAACAAATTTGATACCTTGATGACATGATTATGGCAACTGGCTATTTTGACTATCGCGGCATGTGAAGTCGTTTTTTTTCGTTTTATACGATCATAAATTCTGTTATTAATATTAGTATAGATTTATAAAGGTTGGATACAGATAAATTTGCGACATAGTTCATTAAAGCGCGGCATAGAGAAAGTATATATATATATAGAGAAAATGCGAATGAAATAGCTATAGAGATATAACCCGACTAAAATAATAAACACGTGATACATATGCCAGCTATAAGATAAAATGAACAACGTAATTTGGTCGGGTCATACATGACATTGGGTGAAAGCCAATGGGTGCACTAGAACTTGAAGCCAGTGCTGGAGCCAGTTTGTAAAATCGCATACGCAGAGAAGGATAAAAAAATGTTGTTCATCTCGCTCTCTCATACTAGTAATTGTACAGTTTTATCCTTCTCATATTACTACTATTATTTTAAGGACAAGTCTATTTCAATATACTCTGTCTACGGAGCGCGGCTAACGGCAGAGAGAGAGGGCGAGGCTAGAGAGCTAGAGGGAGATAGAAATATATCAAAAATTTTTAGGCCGTTTGACAGCTGGCTTCACATTGGCTAGCATTATTCCAATATTTCAACAATTTTGTTTCAGACTAAACGCATCCAAGAGATAGAAGGCAAAATATCTGCAGAAGAAAGTTCGCTGGAGCGTCTGCGAGAAAGCAGCAAGTCACAGAAACAGAGTTCCTCGGAAACCGACGATCTGGATGCATACATGTTTAGTCTGAACTCTGCGCCGTGTACTATGTCTGCTAAAGCTGATATATCTAGGACTAAGGTAGCTTTTATTTTGTCTGTCTATTTCATTTACTTGACTTCGTTAGTTTCAGTTTTCAACCAACTTCCAAAAAGAAGGAGGTTCTCAATTCGTCTGTATGTTTTTTTTTTCTTATTGTATGTATGTTACGTGATTACTCCGTCAATTGTGAACCGTTTCGAATGATTATTTTTGTAATCGGTAGGGCACGTTTCCGAGGTGGTCCCATTGTAATTTCATCGAGAGTATGTCCAGAGATATGACGATAAACGTATCAAACTTGCTACCGAAAAATATATGGAGAAAAACACCTCAAACTTGGTATCGCAAAATATCTGCGAAGAAAGTTCGCTGGAGCGTCTGCGAGAAAGCAGCAAGTCACAAAGACAGAGTTCCTCGGAAACAAACGATCTGGATGCGTACATGTTTAGTCTGAACTCTGCGCCGTGTACTATGGCTGCTAAAGCTGATATATCTGGGACTAAGGTAGCTTTTATTTTGTCTTTTTGTTTCATTTAATGGATTACGGAGTATATAAAAAATAAATGCATTAAAACTGACTGACTGAAAGATGGATTTGGGAAGCTATTTTTAACCGACTTAAAAAAGGAGAAGGTTAACAATTCGTCGGAATCTCGTTAGGGTTCCGTAGCCGAATGGCAAAAAACGGAACCCTTATAGATTCGTCCTGTCTGTTTGTCTGTCCGTCCGCATGTCACAGCCATTTTATTCCGAAACGATTAGGACTACAAAATTGAAACTTTACCAAGTTTCACATCTACCTACCGGTAGATGTATTCTGTGAACCGCTTTCCGATTTTTACACAAAAATAGAAAATATAAATGTTTAAGGGGGGGCATCCCATACATGGAACTGAAACAAAAAAACATTTTTTTCTTCAAATCTATACGTGTGGGGTGGGGTGTCTATGGATAGGTCTTTAAAAATGACATTGAGGTTCCTAAAATCATTTTTTCTCAAAGTCAATAATTTAAAAGATAGGCGCGTCTAAAGTACTAAAATGTGTGTCCCCCCCCCCCCCTCTAACTTCTAAAATCTAGAAAAAATAAAAAATATATTCTGTAGATCTCACTAAAAACTTTCAACGAAAATTGGTTTAAACGAGATACAGTCAGCAGTTTCTCAGATATAGCGACCGCAAACATAACTTTGTTTTTCATACAAATACTATGAAAAACAAAGTTAATTTTCAAGTTCCGAAAAATCATAGTTATATGATACTCTACTGTGTTACGGAACCCTACGAGTGCGAGTCCGACTTGCACTTGGCCAGTTTATTTTATTTAATTTAATGTTCGCCGATTATTCGTAGACGCCTGAACCGATTTGGATTTTTTTTGTTTGAAAGGCAAAGGCATTTGGTACTATTTAAATATCATCGAGATATGTTCAGTATCTCCAGAGATATGGCATCGAAATGAGAAAGCCGGAGATTTGAAGTGGTTCTTTTTGTTTTTTTAAACGATCTTTTTGGACTCACTTTTTCTATGTACCCACTTCTTATTATTTTATTTTATATCATGGTGCTCGCATCGCTTTCTTCATTTTTAGGATTCCGAGCCCAAGATGTACCAACGGAACCCTATTACTGAGACTCCGCTGTGCGTCTGTCCGTGATAGTTAGACGGTTGAAATTTTCACAGATGATGTATTTCTGTTGCCGCTATAACAACAAATACTAAGAACAGTACCCCGAGCACGAAAAACTTGCGAAAAAGTATTCGTATCGTCATCGACTTGAAAATGTATGAAATTTGTACAGCGCCCCTATCGTGCGTAAAAGTAACTAAATTCGGCAGCACGAACGATTTTGATTTGATTCGTATCGCAAACGTATCGTTACGTAAACGATACTTGAGATTTTATTAACAAAATGCGAGCATGAACTTAATTTTGACGTACGGTAATGTTAATTTCGAAGGCTGGCTATCGAGCATAGTCGAATATTTTTTCACTTAGGATTTTCCGGTGAGAAAAGTTTCGAAACTTTTTTTAACTGCATAAAACATATTTTTTGCATGTATTAAATGCAAATACCGCCCGCTTTACCAACGTCGTTCTCTTTATTATCTTCTTGCTGCAAGTTTACTTGAAATTAAGGGAAAATAAAAACATAAAAACAACAAAAAATCTTTCCTAATAGTTAATCCTCCTTCGAGTTAATAAAACCTTCGTTCCAAGTTGACAAGTTTCATCGTTGTCAGCGACCATATTTGATTATCAAACTTCAAATTCGACACTGTCACTATGTCATTCATCCATGTAAATAAATAAAATATACCAAGTGTGAGTCGGGTTTCCACTAAGGGTTCCGCACAACACAATGTAATAATAAATATATGAAACTCTTAATTCACCACAACACTCTTCAATTATATGAACACTATGGCTCAATGCATATTGAATAGGCAGCGACGCGACGCGCCAAGACGATCATAAATGACAAGACATTATAAACCTTATGAACAATGTTACAAGACAAAGAAACGCTTGATAGAATGAACGAGGTGTGGGTACGTAGTATTATTAAGTATTCTGTGATGTGGCGAACCCTCGAGCCGTCGTTTTCCTTTTGAAATACGGAACCCAAACTCCAAAGAATCAAGTCTTTGGTGACGCTATATCTTTCGTTCATAAACTGATATATATATTTTTAAAGGTATTAATAATTATTCTCTTTTTCAAATAAAATGCATTTTAATATCACTCATACCGTATTTGAAGATGTTTATTCTGTTAAAGTACTTTTTTAAATATAATTTCCGATAAATAGAAAGCTAAGCCAGAAGTAATAAAAAGTTCACTGTTCAATTTAATTTTTGAACGAATAATTCATTCAATAAGACGTTCATTTCATTCACAACGGCTCGTCCCTACTTACATTAGGATGACGCTACTAACATAATCGTAACGAGCTCTCGATAGCTGTCAGAGTGTGCTTCGTGCTGCCGCCTATCGTAACATCACGTTATTGTATCGTTGACTCGATACCTTTACGATACGAATTCGATGATTTTTCGTGCTCGGGGTACAGAACAAAGTTAAAAATTAAAGGGGGTCCCCATACAAAAAACGTTATTTTTACTATAGCGCCATCTATGAACGATTGTTTACCTTATTAATTACCTAACACCTTTGTGTTAACGTTCACTTAGTTATGTTAGAAGTTCGTTATGTATTCGTTAGATGGCGTTGTAGTTAATAGACATGTTTAGTATTGACACGGTAATATAATATAATATAATATTACCGTGGTATTATACCGTGCGAGACAAAATTCTGACTAGCACTTGGCCAGTTTTTTTTTCGCTTTTTTTTTCATAAGTCATTTTTATACTTTCGAGAAATAAGAGATCTTAAACCGTAAACCATATCTTTTTTGGTAGTAAGTCAGGCGGAATATCAAAATAATATGCTCCTGCCATCTCTAAATACACCTTATTGTAGTGGTAGGACTTCTGCTAGCCGCCTGGGGTGGTACCATCACTTTGCCAAGTAATTTTCAGCCGTGAAATAGGAATGTTTTTCGGTTGAAATGGCAAGGTGTCCAGTGAAATTACAGGGCATGTGGGACTTAACATCTTTGTCTCAAGGTAACAGGCGCAGTGCAGTGACATGCAAAATTCAGACAGTTCAGAATTTTGCATGCCGCTGTATCTGTAATGGGTAGACGTGATCGCTTACCATCAGGCGAGCGTCGTGCTTGTCCTGTTACCTTGTACCATTAAAAAAAATATCTGTGGAAAACCTTATTGCAGATGAGCATACAGAAGCTGAAAGCTGAGTTATCCAAGACACACCGGCTCGCAGAGATTGCTCGACCGCCGCACTTACCGCCGCTCATCAAGAAACACGACTCCAAGATGGCGGTCAAAGTCAACAACTCTGTGGTATACGGGAAAAGGTTAGCTTATTTTATTACACAATATCTGGATTTAGCTTTGCTCGGTATTGTATATATATATTTGTTTTGTTAAATCGAGTTTTTTTGGATTTCTTTTGGCTCCCATTAATAGTTTTACTCACAAAAGAAGGAACATGATAAAAAAAAGGGACAAATAGTCATCTCATCTGGTCTCGAACCAGGGACCTCCCGAACGCCATCCAATCGATCTTCCTTCGAGCTATCATAACGTTGTCAAATGAATTGAAATTACCCTTTGTATTCTAATGATATTGTAGCAGTTTTTCAATGCCTAAAAACACGAATAAAACAAAATATTCTGAAAATGAATCCTAGCTAGATCGATGTATCGCCCCCGAAATCCCCTGTATACTAAATTTTATGAAAATCGTTGGAGCCGTTTCCGAGATTCAGATTATATAAATACATATACTATATATAACTTGTTATTTATATACACAAGAATTGCTCGTTTAAGGTATAAGCACAGATTATACAATAGTTACTACGTAACAGATATTTCACTCTCCTACAAAAACGCAAATACCAATACAATATACAATCAGACAATACAAGCAAAAATGTGTCTAAGGCGCTCGACATAGCGTTGTTATAACTTCGTTCAGCGCGCGATGTACCGATGCGCGCCTGATACAGTAAAGGGTTAACTCAATAAAATAAAATAAAAAGTTTACGAATTAATTTTTATTTACCTCACAAAATAACACAAAAATACAAAATTCCTAACTAAGAGTCGAATTTGAAGTCGAAAAAGTGAATTTTACGCCGTCTTGTCATTTTAGTATCGTTAGCATAAAAAAATGAAAAATATTATGCTTATTTTTGTCAAATCCGCAAAATTACTATGAAAAACTTAAATCGTATAATAAATATAGAATACGAATGCGCAGTTATCCCATCATTTGAATAATAATATACATTGCGCGCGCGTGAGCAGTGACAACCGAGTACCGACTGGCAGATAGTACCGCCGGCGATGACGAATGTTTAGGTATAAAGCGCTCCCTCACTCGCCCATAGCGATGGATAGGGAGGCCTGGTATTAGATTAAGATTAAACCCCTTTTTCAACGTAGAATATTGCTCTGAAGATAGGCTCATGCACCTTGGTTTTCAAGTGAAATGAAACTTTTATTATATGGCCTCAAATGTTTTCGTCCGTCTATCGCAGTGGTTCCCCACCTTCTTATGATCAGGGACCAGTTTAAGTTTATTATTAGTAGCAGGGACCACAAAGTAAAAAAGTAAACTGTATGAATCAAATTTTTAGTATAATTTAGTTTTTTTAGTAGAGACCTTTGCACTGCAGTCACTGCAGTGCAGTGGGACAGAACAAGCTGAGAAAAAGTAGCATATATATATACAGGGTGTCGGGTTTTATATGGTCCAAACGAAAACCATCGGTGGAGGACTCCAAGGGCTACCCAAAGAACCCCCATGTATGTTCCGCGAAAATCTATAGTTTTCGAGAAAATTGCGTTTTACATGTTTTCGAGTTAGTCCCCGAAATGTTAAAATTTATTTAAATTTTCTCCCAAACTATAAAGGCCAGAGCCCTAGATTTTTTGTGGGACTGTGAACAATGAGTAGGTCTTTCAGGAAAAACTACAGTTATTTATTTAGGCTTATTATTTTCTAAGAAAAAAAAATAAAACATCACATATTTTTATTTAAACGATATTTGAACTTTTTCTTTCGGCAGTCTTTTTTCCAAAAAAAAAACAGAATAAAAAGTTACGATTGATTTAAAAAACTTCTGTTTTATGGACCTGCTGCTTGCCAAATTTCATACGGCTACGACAAGAGGTTCAGGTCTAAAAACATAATGAACGAAATTAAGAAAGGATTTTAATATTCAAATTATATTTTCTCAAATACACTCTGATAATCTCTTTTACAGAATTAACGCATATGAAGGAAACATGCTGTAATAAAAGCCCAAAATCTTTTAATTAAGTAAATTAACGAATAAAAATTGAGGTTTAATGTTAAAAAAAAATTCCTAGCCTATCTTTTGTCATTTTGATAATAAAAGTTCAAAGTTGCTGCTATGCACATGATATCGCTTAATAAAGTTTCTCTTTAGATGATAAAAGGAGTGATCACTTTTAGTTTTCTTTTTCTTTGATAATTTTAGTTTGGAGTTTAATTTACGTAATAGGCAAACTTTTGACCACTATCTCTCTGTGATGATGTGGTGATCGACCATGATGCTCGCTTTCTTAGACGATACTTTTACACTCGCGAGCTTGGGTCATTCTCCCATATAAAAAGTCAAATAATTTGAGGTCAGGCATCTTAACGGCCAGAGACAGATCCATCGCGCCGGATACATCTACTTGTGTATGTGTCACCCTAAAGATTTCACTTCTCCAGCGAAATGAATAAGAATAAATATCAACTTTAACTAAGAGATGTACACAAAAAGAGAAGTGAAGACGATGACTTCTCTCATTATATCAGAAGAAACTTCATAAAGCGTTATCGTATATGCAATAATGTGCATTGCTGTAAAGGGTCACTTTGTTTGCATTTCTGTAAAGGGACACTTTGAACTTTTATTACAAATTTGACAAGAAAATCTCTTCATGTGAGTTAATTCTGTAAAAAAAGATTACCAGAGTGCATTTCAGAAGAAATAATTTGAATATTGTTAATGTAATTAATGTTATTGTTTATTAAAATCAGGTAACATGACCCATTCATTAGAATTATACATTAAATTGAATTTTACATAAAGACATGGTAGACAAGGCGTGATTTTATGTATGTAACATAAAATCACGCCTTTTCCCCGTTGGGGTAGGCATGTGAAAATAAGTAGTCTCTACTTCTTTCCACATGCTACGATCCTGACATACCTCTTTCGCTTCTTCCACTTTCATGAGCGCCTTCATACATGCTCGCCGGTTATAAGTACTTTTGACTTGGCCTTTCTTTAAAACGTCTCCGATCTGGTCGTGATACGTTCGCCTAGGTCGGCCTCTACCGGCTGCCCCATTCACACTCGTCTCATAAATCTGTTTCGTCAGTCTTTCTTCATCCATCCTCTCTAGATGTCCAAACCATCTAAGCATCCCTTTCTCAATCTTTGTCACCACATATTCTACCACATCACAACATTCACTTATCATGCTGTCTGCACCTTATCCGTCAGAGTCACTCCAATCATACTTCTCAAACTTCTAATTTCTACAGCATTAAAAATTAATGACTTCATGAAATGTGAAGTGTGAAATGAAAATGAAAACTTTCATGCTTCTTCTGCCATACCCAGCATTCACTACCATACATGAGTGTGGGAACCAACACTCCCTTATGTGAAGCCAGTCGTGCTTTTTTAGACACGTTCTGACTTCTCATAAAGTTATGCAGTGCCCCACTCACTTGGTTTCCAGCCAAAACTCTTCGCTCAATATCACTTTCATACTTACCATCTCTCGTAAACTTAGAACCCAGGTACACAAACTCTTTCACTTGTTCTACACTCTCTCCTTCAATCGTAACCTTACAATTTGTCATTCTTTCTTCTCTTTCAAAAACCATTACTTTGGTCTTACTTACATTCACTTTCATCCCTTTCCTTTTTAAGGCATCATGCATAATATTAACCATCCTTTGCAACTCCTCCTCCGATGATGCTAATATCACCTGATACATACACATAATACATACACATAAAGACACACAAAATTATAACAATAAAACAACAATTCAATTAAAGCAAAATGTCAA
Organism: Cabera pusaria; assembly: GCA_954871355.1. Taxonomy (NCBI): domain Eukaryota; kingdom Metazoa; phylum Arthropoda; class Insecta; order Lepidoptera; family Geometridae; genus Cabera; species Cabera pusaria. Next base: position 4,925,207 of record OX940915.1, read on the forward strand.
AGAAAATAAAAATACGAATGCCAAACAATTAAAAAAAAAATCCTTATATAATAAATAATAAAATCCTTTCTTAATTTCGTTAATTATGTTTTTAGACCTGAACCTCTTGTAGCCGTATGAATTTTGGCAAGCAGCAGGTCCATAAAACAGACTGAAAGACCTATTCATTGTTCATAGTCCCACAAAAAAACTAGGGCTCTGGCCTTTATAGTTAGGGAGAAAGTTTAAATAAATTGCAAAATTTCGGGGACTAACTCGAAAACATGTAAAACGCAATTTTGTCGAAAACTATAGATTTTCGCGGAACATACATGGGGGTTCTTTGGGTAGCCCTTAGAGTCCTCCATCGATGGTTTTCGTTTGGACCATATGAACACCCTGTATATATACATATATATAATAAGATTTGTGAGCTGGCATCTTCTGTAGGTACAAGTTCTTGAATTGGGGGGATATTTTTGCTCATTTATATAGAGCATAATTATCGTTTCGTCAGTTTTAAATCTTTCGGTTTTTCGGACCACTGGTTGGGAACCACTGGTCTATATATATGTGCATGTCGCATTACAGCCGGTGCTTCAGCTCGATTGGTGAATAAATGATGTATGGACATTTAGGTCTAGCTGTGATTGGCGGACGCTTCCACAGCCATATTTGTATACATGCTAATGTGTCATGTCAACTGATTTCATATAAGCTAGCTACCATAGCTACACATAACCAAAAAGTTTCACTCGCATCGTGGTCTCATAAAACCACACCACACTTTTTGTTTTTATTCCACTAATGGCCGGTTTCTGAGTACATTTATTGAGAGCTTATCTATTTAATAACAATACAATTGAGTAGATAAACTCTCAATAAATGTACCGTAACACTGTACAATAAATGTATGAAACCGACCATAAGTGTGATTGAAATAAAATCTGTAATCTTCTAACACTTATTCAACGTGAAGAACAGAACAAAAATAAAAACTCCGCGTCGTAATGAAAAAGACTTAAAAAAATTAAACAATGATTTTTTTTTCAGAATAAAATTAAAAGACGACGCGGAGAAACGACCGAAACCGAAACCAAAAGAAAACAAGCAGGACGACGAATTTGTAGAAGAAGTGGATTCAGACGAAGAAAACCCAGAAAATTCAAATAGACACGACTCGGCTGAAACCGTTACAAGGGAGAGTGAGATAGAAAACAAACATGACTCAGAAAAAACAGAGATGCAAGAGGAAAAAGTAAAGAAAACGTACGGACCAATGAGACCGCCAGAAAATTATGTAATACCAGAAGATTATTTTAGTCAGCAAAGTGATAGAGATTTGCCGGAAATTATGGAAAAGGAATAAAATTGTTATTATATACTTATTTACTTCATGTTTTTTGACGTGACACGTCGTGACGTCTAATAAATCGATGAACGCCGGCTGCATGCACAAAAAAGTGTCCCGTTACGCTCATTGTACGCATGCGCCGATTTCATAAATGTTTTGTTATGACGTTGTCACGTTAAACTATCTTCCGTAAACCTACTTTACAGACAACCAATTTTTTTTTCTGGCAGAGAAGCACATCTTATAACCTAGCATTTGACCACTATCTAGCCTGCTGGTAAGCGATGATGCGGTCGAAGATGGTGATAACTGATAACGCTAGGCTTAGAATACTATTGACTGTCAAGGGCTGTGTGCTTCAGAACACTGTAAGGGTCAATTCGTACTAGAGCAGAGTAGAAGCGGTAAAATTCACCATTATGTCCACAACATAATATACATATTTCTTCTACGATAAAAGAAAATACGCGTAATCGACAGAATTCGCGCGTCGAAACGCAACCAACGCTGATTGGCGCTTCACTTGTGAAGAATGTGACGTTTCGATGCGCTTTGACTCTGCGCTAGTATGAATTGACCCTAAGGGTCAGTTCACACCGCGACGCTGCATTTGGAGTCGCGCGGCGCAGCCAGAAGCCGCGCAGCGCAGCAAAACGCGCGACGCCACCAAATTATCTCAATGCAATTTGTATATTATTGTGTAGTTTATAAAGTTCAATTTTTTATCACGCGGTTCAATTGTTTCTTCCTGCTGCACCGCGACGCTGTGCGGCGCAGCCTGAAGCCGACGAACTAACTCAATGAAATGTGTATCTTTTTGTATATAAAGTTCTTTTTTGTAATACTCTTATAATAAGTGCGCGCCGCGTCGCGTCGCGGTGTGAGCCGACCCTAAGGTTTTAGCGGCAGATTTTACTTGATGGTAAGATACTTATTGGTTGGAAGCACGTCAGGCGAAACATTGTTATACAGGCCACAGTAATACACTTTGTAAAAATTTCAAGTGTACCTCTTACGGTTCAGCCCCTTAACAAACGGATGCACAGTCATAGAAAAGATAATAATACTACACACAGTACAGTCTCAGTAATAGGGTCCTGTTGGCACTCCATGGGTACAGAACCATAACAAGTAATATTTTTAAAAACCTTTATAAACACAAGCTTTTACATAACCTAAGGCCAGAGTAAGTCAAGACAAATCCAACGAGCCCAAACACGACGGGTACAGCATGTGTAGTTTAAGAGTTTCTTTGGCCACCTTCCAGCTCCATTATCAGATCAGCACCATGTCATCATAATATTGCATTGTCACGCAATTTACACATGTATGCAAAATTTCAGCTCAACAGAACCCCTGGAAGTCGCTCTAAAATCAATCACAAGATTTGTGACGGACAAATAAATTCGCCGTGAAGTAGAGATAAAGCTTGTAAAAATTAACATGTTTTTAATGGACGACTCTGTCAATCAAATAAAACAACTAAACTACTTTATCACTATTTAATTAAACAATTAATAGCCAGATTTCAATTAGAATCATGAGAATCCTCAGTAACATTAATTTTAGTAACTACACAAGATATCAAATGCAATGACACAATTCCAATCGGTCTGATATTTTCTCTTTGTTTTTTGAAGTAAATTTGCTCAGTTTTCAGGCATTACATAAGCGCACTCATTTTTGGTAAGTAATTAACATTTTATTTGCTAATTAATTCCATAGTTTTAATTCTAATTTTTACACCAATATCTAATAATTTAATGCATAAGTATCTATCTACATTTTATTTATTTTTAGGGTTCCATACCTCAAAAGGTTAAAAAAGGAACCCTAATAAGATCACTTTCTTGTCCGTCTGTTTGTGTGGCACTGTAGATTTTCTCAGGAACGGGTGGACCTAGCAAGTTTAAATTTATACCAGATATTGAAGTCTATAGTCCCTATTAGGTGTATAAAAATAAAGGTCCTGAGTCAACACGATAAAAAGATTAAGTACCAAAACTTACCTTAATTGTCAACTTTTTTTATTTTTCGTAATTTTTCCTTTACTTGTACTGTAAGACCTTGCTTTTGAAAATTGACAATTCTAGGTAAACCGGAAGTACTCTATAGGTTTAAGGTTGAAAATACTAGGTCGTGATACTATTGTGACCTTGAAAATCAGTCGTACTATCGATAGCCCTATCGAAACTATCGACCCTTGACGATTCTACTATCGATTCTTAAAAGTAAGTAATACTATTGCTAAAGATCAATATACGATACTATAGAATAGATAGTATCACAACAAAAACTATCAATAGTATCGATACTGTCGATAGAATTAATTTCGATAGGGCACGACTATCGACAGATAGTATCGATAGTATTGATACTATCTGTCGAACAAGTCGAATAGGCGAACATTTTACGATAGTATTACTTGATGAAAATACTTAGTCACACGTTATGGTGTAATATTTGGTTAATATACTTTCGTTAACATTAAACATGCCGTTTATTCCTTCCCTGTGTTACCGACCAGGTGTCGTTTTATTCCCAGTCAATAGTATCGAAAATACGTATAAATGGTATCGACTATTTTTACGCGATACTATCGATAGTATTGTATGTCGATACTATAAATAGTATTGACAAAGTTATTGCATATTGCAGCATTTCGATAGCACTATCTCACTATCAAATATTTTTCGATGTCAACGTCAATCAATCGCCCAAACGTTCGCCCAGCAAAACTTTTTTTAAAAGATGGGTCTAGCTGTATAATAAATATGCAAAAAGGTAGCTTAAATACGAGTATAAATGTGCCGTGAAAGCCAAATGTGTGCCTCTTAAGATTCCAGAGATATTTAGTTTTATGCTGGGCGAACGTTTGGGCGATTGCTATATATCAGAAACGGCTGAACGCACTGTTATGATATTTTGTATACAGATAAAGTAAATTTGTGCATATTTGTAGCGATGGGTCGTACTTGATAAATCCAGTACCAGGGCTACGTAGTACGACCACCATCAACTACCAGGGCTGAAAACCAGGGTTCAAAATACTTTCAAGTATTTATCGAGCCCGGCTAAAATACTTGCATAGGAATTTAATACATGCATTAACATAATAGAGGCGAATATCGTGTGTATAAAAATGAAATACTTCCAAGTGTAGGAATCAAAAATACTTGCATGGAAAATTGACCCTTATTCTTGTTGGTATAAGGCGCAATATAGCGTTCACAATAAAAAAAACTTAAGACTTGCAAGTTGCAAAATCCTTTAAAGTATTTCCATGAGACGGGCGCGCCCGATGCGACTGAGCCTAGCCGAAATACTTGCATAGGAATTTGATCCATGTGCTTAAGAGAATAGAGGCGAATATCGTGTGTATAAAAATGAAATACTTCCAAGCGTAGGAATTGAAAATACTTGCATAGAAAATTGACTCTTATTATTTATAATAAATAAGGCGCAATATAGCGTTACATAAAAAAGACTTCCAAGTTAACGAGTGAGTTGTTGAATAAAATACTTTTAAGTCTTGCAAGTCTTTAAGGTCGGACCCTGGTTGGCGTACTTGCAAGCATAAACCAGGTTTTTAAAACCTTGTAACGTAAATACGTACCTTCCCTACATATTTGTGCCCGAATTTTCAATAACATGACTAGCATGGTTCAGGAGCTATGATTTTATTTCCTAGAAAATGGAAAAATGTTCTGGCTCTCGAACGAACAAGACCAAGGACTTCGCGTTAGTGCCGACTGGTACCCGTTATATATTCCCACGATCCTGTAATGTTTCGCCGGCCTACTACACATATCATTGGCGAGTTCTTAACGATTTTGTCTTATTTTGAGTGAAATTACTTAGAATACGAAAACACTAGTTTGCTGTAAGCTGGCTTATTACACGCTTCTACAAATAATTAGAGCGCTATTTTAAGAATACGTATGCAAAAAATCAAGCATTTATATCCATTACTTTAGACAATAATGATAAAAAACCATTCGAAATATTTTTGGTAGATTACCCGACCAAACTCGAGTCAACATTAAAAAGCGGCCGCACGATATGAAGTATTGTGCGGCCGCTTTTCGTAAATCTATCCTTCTTAAATCACCATGATATCATTTAGTGTTTGGAGAACGTTGCGCACAAAAGTGGAATTGTCATTTAAAAAAATAAACTTTAAAACGTTTATTATTTAATTGTAATATTTCAAACGGTATATTTATTAAAACAACTTTTTGCTGTACTAACGCACACAAAAAAATGTTCTAACATACGTAGTAATAACATACATATTAATTTTCCAATTTAATTACTGCTTTTGATGCCATCAAATATCTTATTCATTTAGATCATTCAACTGTTTTTAAAGATTTCCAGTTTGATGCTAAAAAACCTTCTTTGATGCTATTTTGATGAGTTTACAGTTCCTCCTGTTTCATACAACTTTGATGAATGAAATCCTCTTTTTTGATGCAAATCACTTCAAATTCATTAGTCTCACAGCCAGTTCTGTCGTACGTTCTGTTTTCTTGTACGTCACCACTCTCTTCAATTTCCTGCTTCATACTGTCTTCATTAGATAATATTTCTTGTTTTATATCATCATATTCAATTTCAATCCAGACTTTAGTAGTTGTTGTAATTGTTGTAGTTTCTGCCACAGAATTATGCTGTACTTTAGCATGTTCGTTGAAAATATGTTGTTCTGCAGTAACAAAGTCGCACTTCGTACAAGTATACAACTGATTACCTTTGTGCTGGTTTTTTATATGATTCTTCAAAATTCTTGCTTGAGAAAATGATCTATTGCATATAACGCATGTATGTGGTTTTTCTATGGAATGTGACGTTTTATGACGTTTTAAAAGTGGTAACGTAGCAGCTATATGATCGCATAAGCCACAAGGAAACAGTTTGTCATTTTTATGTAATCGTAGGTGTGATCTTAAACTGGCCCACTGCTTACATCTATAACTACAGATATTACACGCAAATGGCAGTTCGCCAGTGTGGACACGTTCATGGATTTTTAAGATACTATTTAAAACAAACCTCGCATCGCAGTATGTACATTTATAATTCTTATTATCTGCATGAAGTTTCATATGATAACTATAAGTATTTCGCCAGATTGTTTTAAAATCACATATTTTGCATGAAAAAGATTGTGTGTTGGTGTTGTCATGGCGTTTTAAATGGGTTTTCAAGTCTTTACTTCGTGGGCTAGCATATTCACATAAATTACAGCGGTACGGTTTTTCGCCAGTGTGAAGTCTGACATGTTCTTTTAATCTCTTGCGACTTGCTGTAGTGAAGTTGCACATAATGCATTTAAAGGGTTTCTCACCAGTATGACATTTCATGTGTTCCTTTATTTGGCTTTGTTTAACTGCTGCATATTCACACAAAGTGCATTTGTAAGGTTTTTCCCCCGTGTGTTTTCTCATATTATGTAATTTTAAACTACGAGGTGAAGTGAATGGAACCAAACATACCTCGCACTTATAAGGACGATCACCCGTGTGTTTTCTTTTGTGTATTTTCAAATGATTCGATGTCTTAGCTTTATGATTGCAAATGTCACATGCATACGGTCTTTCTTTTGAATGTGTTCGTTTATGAGAGTTAAGATTGCTTTTATCTTTGGTTTTGTAGTTGCACTCATCACATTTGTATTTTTTAAGATCATTATGAGTTTTCATGTGCTTGGTTAATAAATTTGGGCTTGCAGTTGTGTAATTGCATTCAGAGCATTCATACTTATAAGGACGATCACCCGTGTGTTTCCTTTTGTGTATTTTCAAATGATTCGATGTCTTAGCTTTATGATTGCAAATATCACATGCATACGGTCTTTCTTTTGAATGTGTTCGTTTATGAGAGTTAAGATTGCTTTTATCTTTGGTTTTGTAGTTGCACTCATCACATTTGTATTTTTTAAGATCATTATGAGTTTTCATGTGCTTGGTTAATAAATTTGGGCTTGCAGTTGTGTAATTGCATTCCGAGCATTCATATGTTATTGATTCTTCGTTTGGTTCAACCTTTATAGGTTCATCTGCGAGTGTTTCGAGTTTCAATCTGATTTCTTCACGCTCCATTGTTCAGTTGATTTTATCAGCGTCATAAAGTTTCTCTGCGACTCCAGCCAGTTGTAGCTAATATTATTATGTTTACTTTAATGTTCTCTCTGAAAAAATTACACTTTTCAAGTCAAGAAGTAGAACAATTTACGAATTAGTAATTAGTAAATTATATCATAGTAATTAAGTATATTAGTATCATAGTAGTCTGTCGACTTAGAATTTATATTCTCTTTCGGCTGTCCGTGTTAAGGTTAAACCACACTAAGCGACACTCATAGAGTAACTTTTTATACTGGCGACACTCGCAGCAGCGGCGCGACGCGACACGTAGCGGCTTGATGGTGTATAGACTTGCTGTACAGCCGATTTAACATATACGTATAATATACATTTGTAATTTAAAACATTTTTTAACCGACTTCAAAAAAAGGAGGAGGTTTCTCAATTCGACCGTATATATATATTTTTTTTTTTTTTGTTTGTTCGCGGATAACTTCGTCGTTTATGAACCGATTTCGATTATTCTTTTTTTGTTCGAAAGGAGATATCCCAAGTGTGGTACAAGTGGTAAAGACTTTCCATGTTTGTGGAATACCACTCATAGCCTTCGTAGGCATTTCGAGGAGACGTGTTCACGCAACGCTAGCACGATACGACTGGACGGTTCGAAGTCTGGTGCGATCGTCTGTTGTATAGATCGCACCGTGCGGTTCGTGGTGCGCTCCGCATCAAGTTCGATCGTCTGTGACTACTTTTAAAGTAGTCACAGACGATCGAACTTGGCCGAATCCATTTTTGTGAACGCGCAGCGACGTGTTGCGCGTACGATAGCACAATAGCGACTAAACTGACATGTGGTTCGGTGCGCCGTCCACACGATCGAATCGGTGCGGTACGCACCGCGTTCGATGTGCAAGCGCTCCGAACCAGCCGTACCGATATTAATAATAATAATGTCCGCCGGACTGTGCGCCACACGATCGTATTTGGTGCGGAGCACACCATGTTCGTGGTGCGCTCCGCACCAAGTTCGATCGTCTGTGAATACTTTTAGTGCGGTTTAACCTTAAAGAGGAAAAAAATTTTTTTTTGTTTTTTAGGGTTCCGTACCCAAAGCGTAAAACGCTACGAATAAAAAAAACATGGAAGGATTTCTTCAAGGCGCGAATGTTGACCCAATGTCACGAACAAAATCGCGCGTCGTCGGAACTACTCGGAAGTACTCGGAACTCAGTCACTGATTTAGCATTGATGTAGATTGGGTTTAATATGCCGTGTAATGTATGGATATTATATGGATGTCACCTCTGTCACTCGCCGCCTGGGGCGGTTCTTTTGTAACGTAGACAGAGAAAAGAATAGACCACGGGTAGCTCTGTCTCTTTCCCACATGAAATAGGATATACTATGGAGTTATTCTATGTACCGGAAAAGGACAAGCTATAATATTTCCCTCTCTCAGTGCGTGCCGGTTTTTACAGGGTCAGTAACGTAGTTAGCCGTTTTTAGCTTAACGAACTTTGACCTTTAATGCTATGTGTCAGTGGGTTTCTAAATACATATATGGTTACGTCACAGATTATATAATAGTTACTGCGTGTTATGTTACAATCTTCTATCTCGTGTGGCCACGCTACCCAAATCTCCATTATTCCTTACTTTGTGATTCGTAAGGTACAATGCAAATAATTAATTGGATGAATGGTGTATTTCATGAAAAAAAAACATAGGACCATGAATTTAATTTATTACTATTCGCACCCACATCAGTACGTACCTCCGCTCGCCAGCACTCCCCCATATGTCGTGCACAACGTCACCTCAATGCACAGACTACAGAGGGGGATTGATGATGGGAGGGCAATGATCACCTCTGTACCACAATGTGATGTATTTGGGAATAAATGGTCACTGTTCTTCGAATGCTCACTAATGTATTGTGAACAATTATATATGTAAGAAGTTATTTTTATTGTTAACTAGCTGACACGGCGAACTTCGTACCACCTAACAGACAATGAATGTCGTGTTACCTTTTAAATGACCTTGTTTTAGGCTTTTATGAACGTAATAAATGAATACAAAAGAGATATTATGTTTATTAATGTATTATGGCAATGCCGATATAGAATAAAAATGGTTTTTGGAAATATACACTTTTTAAAGTTGCTTGTAAGCATACATTTCTGAACGCACGCATATTTGACAATCAATAAATATGTCAAACAATTATCATAACTGACAATTGTTAACATTTATTAAATCCACGTGACTTGACTTCACAGTAGCGACACGTAGCGACACTTTTAGGTATACCGCACTTGAACTGCGGTGCCGCGACAGTTTGCAGCACGGATAATAGACTATATCTGTCTTTATCCGTGGTTAATGTAGTATTATACTCACTTTGTCCGTGGTTTGCAGCAAATTTTGTCTGTCAGTCGTTCGGCAATTTCTGAGGAAGATGGAAGAAACTGATTTGAACGTTATTAATATACTGAACGTAACGAAATAATGAACGTTTATAAAACGTTTACAGACTGACTAATACAATTAATGTATCTTCGTCTAAAGCCATTTTAAACTTAAGGCTGTACACACTCAATCTCGATCGCGATCACAGAGTTCTAATCGTGGATCATAGATCACGGATCACGCCACAACATTACACGTTCAATCTTGATTTATTCAGTCCGTGTATCGTAACCGCCGCGACAACACTATATAGTAACCTTATAAAATACTAGCAGCCCGCCCCGGCTTCGCACGGGTAGAACATATATGCCTACAAAATTTGCATCAGTTTGTTGCATCAAATATAAAATTTTAACATATTTAACAATCATCGTCATATTTCAACCCATTTACACAAAACCTTAACGAATTATGCACCTAAACCTTCCTCATAAACACTCTGGCTATTGGTAAAAACCGCATGATAATCCGTTCAGTAGCTATTGAAATTATTGCGAACAGACAGGCAGACGCAGTGATGGACTTTGTTTTATAATACTTACGCAGTGATATTGGACGGCCCTTTGTCGTAAAGGATAGTTACCCTGATTCTGACCCGACGGTCGTTGGTTCTTATCCTAGCCATATACCTACCAATGAAAGTTTATGTGCATTCATGAATCATGGGTTTTCGTACAGAGGTAGTGGGATCATTAAATCTACCAATAATTAAGATAGATTTACTAAAACAACCGACTTCAATGCCCCGCGAGTCAACTTCAGTAGCAAGTTTGAGACGTTTATCGTCATATCTCTGGAGATACTTATCAGATCTCGATGAAATTACAATGGGACCACCTCGAAAACGTACCCTACCGATTACAAAATTAATCATTCGAATCGGTACACAATTGACGGAGTAATCACGTAACATACACACACAAAAAAAAAACTAACAGACGAATTGAGAACCTCCTTATTTTTGGAAGTCAGTTTAAAAATAGCTTACCACCAAGGAGAACATCTGCCACCGTAACCTTAAAGTAACGAAAAAAGTAGGGGTTTATACGTTTAACGTGTGTATCTGTGTGTCTGTCGGTAGCATCTTAGCACCCAACCGGATGAACCGATTTTAATTTTATTATTGATAGTTTATTTTTGTTTGCTAGATATCTTCATCGAGTGTTCTTAGCTTTGATTTATGAAAATTCGTTCAATCGTTATAACACTATGAGCTTTTTTCTAGTTAATTGCGCTATGAAATCAACTTTCATAGGTCTGATCAATTCGAAAATCTTCTTCTTCAACGATATTGTAAGAACATGGAAGCATTGATCTGATGCTGGGACATCTCCTGGACTCTACAGAATACTCAAATCCTCACCAAATTACAGCTCAGATTCTAAATTACGTGTTTAGAGTCATTGGAACGCTTTTAATGAAAAGATTATTTATAGATCAGCAGGGGTGGTTTAAAATATGATATTATTATAAAGGTATAATATGGACAATAGATCATATTATTATACTATATTGACTTCAAATTGATCGATTGATTGATTGATTGGTGGGGATCTACAGAATAGCTAAGCTTTTATTAATATTTTCGGAGTAACTATGAACTAATCTGTGGTTACTGCAAATATTTTATTAATTTTGCGACGCGTGTATGTGAAATTCTTGATATCTTCTAGAGTTTTCATTTGAATTATATACTGTAAAGGACAATTTTAATCTATAATATGTGGCCAAGCTAATTAACGTAATTATTTGGATAAGGATTAGTACTATATACTTGAAAATAGCCTTGGAAGTTATGTAATATTTTTTAACAAAAAATTAAAGATCTAAAATGGTTACTGTGAGTCAACCTTAAGAGATAGACATATGCTGTCGCGGATTTTTTTGTAGGTCTTATTAAGTTGTACAACTCTTCCATAGAAAATATTCTTCCATCTATTTTCAATTGAGCAGCGTTTGTAAGAAACGTGTTTTTTCGACCGTTTTTTTGTCGACTTTGGTTGCAAATTAGGTCTCCACGAATGTACCTTTGATTTAAACGGGATAATATATAGCCTATTTTTATTTCGAAAGTCTATTCTATATATAAGTGAAAGAATTTTTTAAATCGGTCCAGTAGGTTTTGAGCCAAATCATTACAAACATACAAAAATACAAATGTTCCCTCTTTATAATATTAGTATAGATAATAGTAACCTATAACTTAGTACTTTTTAATATGTAAAAAGTACTCTGTGGTGCATGGGTGCCAGATAAGGCGAATTATCGCCATTTAGGCTACCTTAAGGGGTCAAATGGCGACCAAAAAATCCAATCGGTTACCAGTAGCCATTTAGGCTACTTAAAAATATAAGAATAGGCCATTTGGGCTACTTGAGGATTCCCCAAATGTATTATTTCTATATAGTTGTAGAATATATGCAATAAAAAAAAACATACAGACGAATTGAGAACCTCCTCCTTTTTTGTGAAGTCAGTTAATAAATAAAACTAGCCAAGTGCGAGTTAGCATCGCGTCTCTTATCGCACAATTAGGGAAGGTTCCGTACAATACGAAACATAACAGAGTTTCAACCTCATATATTTGATTAATTGCTATTACCAAGAATATTTGGTTTGGTTGCGATCTAGAAAGACGGGGCTCGTTTACTAGCGCCATCTATGTCATTTTGCCGAAACTAATTAGATAGATGGCGTTTAAAAACACGTTCTTTGTATGGGGACCCCCTTTAATCCTATAGCCTGGTGACAGACGGACAGACAGACGGACAGCGGAGTCTTAGTAATAGGGTCCCGTTTAACCCTTTGGGTACGGAACCCTAAAAAGTATAAAGACACCGGTTTACCTTATTATTACCTACCCTAACATCTTTGTGTTAACGTTCACTTAGTTGGTGTTAGAAGTTCGTTAAATATTCGTTAGATGGCGTTGTAGTAAATAAGCATGTTTAGTATTGACACGGTATTTATATATATCGATGTTAAAACTACATGTTCTTAATTTTTCCGGCAAATTTTGTTCAATCGGAACCCTACGTATGCGAGTCCGACTCGCACTTGGCCAGTTTTTACATATTAAAAAGTACTGTTGTAGGGTGGTTATAGGTGTTGCCGCGACGGTTGCGATACACGGACAGGGTTGCCAGATATGAGCTAACTCGATTCGCCTAATTTTGCCTACCGAGTAGCCTAAATCGCCTAATATATTTTTTTGGACAAATAGCCTAATTCGCCTAACATTTCGAGCTAAGTAGCCTATATTTAGCCCAAATAAAAAAGACACGTAAGAAAAGAAACGTAAAGCTTGAACATATTTTTTAGGGTTCCGTACCGACCTCGAGGTAAAATAGGAACCCTTATAGGATCACTTTGTTGTCCGTCTGTCTGCCTGTCCACCCGCCTGTCGGTCTGTCCGTCTGTCAAGACCCTTTTTCTTAGGAACGCGTAGAGATATCAAGTTGCAATGTATATCAAATACAGTGAAAAAAATAATCTTGTATGTCAATGCGATCAAAACATATTACCGTTTAAATATCGCATATTTTTAATACAACTATCAAGAAATAATATAATTCATTTGGGGTAATCCTGAAGTAGCCTAAATCGCCTGTTCTTTTTTTTCTAGGTAGCCTAAATGGCTACTGGTAGCCGATTGGATTTTTTGGTCGCCATTTGACCCCTCAAGGTAGCCCAAATGGCGAGAATTCGCCTAATCTGGCACCCCTGTACACGGACTGAAGAAATCAAGATTGAACGTGTAATGTAAACTCTGTGATCGCGATCGAGATTTATAGTCTAGAATCATAATTAGTAATTAGCAGACATTTAGTAATCTGTGAACGGCAGCGGAACTACACGAAGCGACACGGCGCGTCAGATTTGATGAGTTGGTCAACTTTATCTCGCAGTGTCGCGGCGCGTAGTTCCGCTGCAGCGTAGTGCGATATACCTCATACAATTTCTTACAATGAATATTTTGTCGCTATGTGTCGCGTCGCGCCGCTGCAGTTAAGTGTCGCCCGTGTATTCTATTCTCTTTGAGTGTCGCTTAGTGCGGTCTAGCCCACAGATTACTTATACAGATTATACAGATATTTATATATTGTGTTAGAGAGTCTAGCCATTACGGTTATAAAATTTTACGACACAGATTACTATACACAGACTACAGAGAGGGGCTTAATATGAATAATTGCTTGATTTGATTGAAGCACAGAACCAGAACAAAACAAACAACAGACTTCAGCGCCTTATTCACGATCCATCTTGCTGTACGTCCCGCCAAGGACATGCACGATGCAAAACTACCATGAATAGGCTTGACGTACGTCGATAATTATAATTGAGTAGCTGTGCCCGCGACTTCGTTCGCGTGGAATAGTGTCTTTGGGTTATGTAGTAACTATTTTATTATCTGTGCTTTGGGTAACATTAACAAATAAGACACATATGTAATCCCCCCTTCCTCCTCACAAACTCTGAATGTCATATTTATTTTTATCGAAACAACAGCCTAAAATATAAGTTTCAAGCTTCCAGCTTTAAAAATGACGATACTTCCGTACAACTTATCATCCCTCGTTTCGCATTAAAAAGTAGCCCTTCCTCAGGCTCTAGACCATCTGTGTACCAAATTTCATTTAAATCGGTTCAGTAGTTTTGGCATGAAAGTGAGACAGACAGACATAGTTACTTTCGCATTTATAACATTAGTAAGGATAAATACAACTCAGAGATGACGCTAGCGTAGATTTTAATAGCTCTCCTTTAAATATTGCCTAAATGTATGAGATCCTGCATCGCACAAACGATATATCCCGCGATATTGAAACAGATGCACTTGCTACGTGATTAAACATCTCAAAAGTTGAACTCGTTTATAAACGTTCTCTTTATAATATTAGTACGAAGTATTATTTTTTCTATGATATTACTCTGGATTGTTTGCTGGATTTGCACCTCTGCTTAAGCGCCTTATTCACGATCCATCTTGCTGTAGGTACGTCCCACCAAGGACATACACGATGCACGATGATAGGTATATACCGGCTGGAAGTCATATTTGAAATTTTTGTTTCAAGCGTAATAAACAATTGAACTTTATTTAGTACACGATAAGATACACATTGCATTGAGATAGTTTGGTGGCGTCGCGCGTTTTGCTGCGCCGCGCGGCGCGGCGCCGTGCTGTGCCGCGCGAAAACAAAAGCATCGTCACGTCGCGTCGTGTTGCGGTGTGAGGATTTTCGTGATCAGCCCCCTGGTCCCCTAACCAAAAACCAATTTCTGTTTTCATTCACGCTAACGCAACTTCAAAATGTATGGAAATTACAATTGTGTTGCGGAAAAATAAATGTCATACGCATACATTTTTAACTTGCGTTAGCGTGAATGAAAACAGAAATTGGATTTTGTCTAGGGGGGCTGACCCTTAGGAAATTAATATCTTTTCTGTGCTTAGGGGTTGCTAATACTATTTTTAGGGTTCCGTAGCCAAATGGCAAAAAACGGAACACTTATAAATTCGTCATGTCTTCTGTCCGTTCGTATGTCACAGCCATTTTATTCCGAAACTATTATGACTACAGTATTGAAAATTGGTAGGTAGATGTATTCTGTAAACCGCTTTCCGATTTTTATACAAAAATAAAAACTATAAATGATTAAGGGGGGGGGGGGGGGGGGGGGGGGGCATCCCATACATGGAACTGAAACAAAAAACTTTTTTTACTTCAAACCTATACGTGAGGGGTGTCTGTGAATAGGTCTTTAAAAATGACATTGAGGTTCCTACAACCATTTTTTCTCAAAGTCAATCATTTGTAAGATAGGCGCGTCTGAAGTGGTAAAATGTGTGCCCCCCCCTCTAACTTTTAAAGTATGGGAGTGAAGAATGTAAAATTTATATATGCTGTAGATCTCAATAAAAACTAACAACGAAAATTGGTTTGAACGAGATTCAGTCAGCAGTTTTTGAGATATAGCGACCGCAAATATAACTTTGTTTTTCATACAAACACTATGAAAATCATACTTATAAAATGCTCTACTGTGTAACGGAACCCTACGAGTGCGAGTCCGACTTGCACTTGGCCAGTTCATTTGATTTAACTTTACTTTAAATTTACGAACATTTTTGTTGCGGAACACCCCACTTTAGAATATTTTAAAGTTTTGAGGTTAAGTACTAAAAAATGTATAAATAATTAGTTTAAGGCTGGATAGGGGGAAGGTTCTCTTCTGTATCTTCATTTAAAGAAACCTCTGTTGTCCTGTTCCGAACACTTTAAAAAGGAGGGGGTTTCTCAATTCGAATATATATATATATATATTTTATGTTTGTTCGCGGATAACTTCGTCGTTTATGAACCGATTTTGATTATTTTTTTTTTGTTCGGAAGGAGATGTCCCAAGTGTGGTACCATGGTAATTTTATTGAGGTATGATAAGTATCTCCAGAGATATTGAGATAAACATCTTAAAATTGGTACTGAAAATTAATAGCGCGGCATTCATGTCGGTTCTTTTTTAGTTTTTCAACGATATTATGGTACTAATACATTTTCGCGTAAATCTAAATTTGCGTATATCTTTTCATTGTGTTTACTCAAGACCTTCATTTTTATACACCCAATAGGGACTATAGACTTCAGTATCAGGTATAAATTTCAACTTGCTGGGTCCACCCGTTCCTGAGAAAATTGGTGGTGGCACACGGACAAACAGACAGACAGACGGACAAGAAAGTGATCTTATAGGGGTTCCTTTTTTACTTTTTGAGGTACGGAACCCCAAAAAATAATAAAATAAAACCCTAAGTAAACATTGGTATCTTTACTTATTTATTTGAGTACAAATCTTGCATCAGCTCTCAGACTATAACAACTCGTTAGTCTCTTCCTTTCGTTTAGACATACTGAATAATATTTTTTATAGTTACTCTTTACAGTTACTATATGTTAATATTGTAAGCAAGGAAAATAATATTGAAGTAGGTAGGTAGGTGCGCGGCCGATCGAGAGCGCGCGTGACACTTTACTAACTGAACTTGTACTCTAGCGGGTGCCGAGGAGGTACTTTTAGTTTCATAGCTACAGCGCGGAGTGCAACAGGCCTGGTTAAGATAACTTTAAACTTTATTAAATTAGCAGCAATAGTTGTTGAACTTGGGTGTTGGATAATTTTAATAATAATTATGTTAAATATTATACTATTACGGAAGTACGGAACCCTACACTGTGCATGGACCGACACGCACTTGGCCAGTTTTTATTTTTAAACTAAGAATGTGTCCAATGTCACTTTTCTTATTGTCTCTATTAAGGCGAAAACACTTTTTAACGAGTTCTATGTAAGCACTGTTGACTATTATACTGTCACTTAACTCAAAAGGTTTTATCCTTTTTAGTCTTCTCACTATGTCCGTGTTGTCGAGGAGCTGGATAGCCTCGACATTCACGTGGTCATAAAGCCTACGGTTGTAAGCTTTAGCATATTATGTTTTGTAATAACACTATTAACCTCATCCACTTTAAGGTTCCGATGGACATTGTCATTTCTGATGTACGATGGTGTATTTACGATGCTTCTTAATACTTTATTTTGGAATCTCTGGATCATCTGGTTGTTACTTTGACTGGTACAGCTCATAGCTGAATTCCATAAGTCCATACTGTTTCTAAGACTTGTTGGTATAAAAGTAATTTGTTTTGCACCAATAGTGTAAATCTTTCAACTGTTTTCAAAGATTGCCAGTATGATGCTAGTATAGTGGAAATTAAAAACCATCGATGCTATTTTGATGAGTTCACAGTTCCTCCTGTTTCATACAACTTTGATGAATGAAATGCTCTTCTTTGATACAAATCACTTCAAATTCAATAGTCTCACAGCCAGTTCTGTCGTGCGTACTGTTTTCTTGTACGTCACTACTTTTTTCGATTTCCTGCTCCATACAGTCTTCATCAGATAAAATTTCTTGCTTTATGTCATATTTAAATTCATTCCAGACTTTAGAAGTTGTAATTGTTGTAGTTTCTGCCACAGAATGCTGTTCTTTAGCATGTTCGTTTAAAATGTGTTGTTCTGCAGTAACAAAGTCACACATCGTACATGTATACGACTGATCACCTTTATGCTGGTTTTTTATATGATTCTTTAAAATTCTTGTTTGAGAAAATGATCTATTGCAAATAACGCATGTATGTGGTTTTTCAATGGAATGTGACGTTTTATGACGTTTTAAAAGTGGTAACGTAGCAGCTATATGATCGCATAAGTCACAAGGAAACAGTTCATCATTTTTATGTAATCGTAGGTGCGATCTTAAACTGGCCTTCTGCTTACATCTATAACTGCAGACATTACACGCAAATGGCTGTTCGCCAGTGTGGACACGTTCATGGATTTTTAAGATACTATTTAAAACAAACCTCGCATCGCAGTATCTACATTTATAGTTCTTATTATCTGCATGAAGTTTCATATGATAACTATAAGTATTTCGCCAGATTGTTTTAAAATCACATATTTTGCATGAATAAGATTGTGTGTTCGTGTTGTCATGGCGTTTTAAATGGTTTTTCAAGTCTTTACTTCGTGGGCTAGCATATTCACATAAATTACAGCGGTACGGTTTTTCGCCAGTGTGAAGTCTGACATGTTCTTTTAATCTGTTGCGACTTGCTGTTGTGAAGTCGCACATAATGCATTTAAAGGGTTTCTCACCAGTATGACATTTCATATGTTCCTTTATTTGGCTTTGTTTCACTGCTGCATATTCACACAAAGTGCATTTGTAAGGTTTTTCCCCCGTGTGTTTTCTCATATTATGTAATTTTAAACTACGAGGTGAAGTGAATGGAACCAAACATACCTCGCACTTATAAGGACGATCACCCGTGTGTTTTCTTTTGTGTATTTTCAAATGATTCGATGACTTAGCTTTATGATTGCAAATGTCACATGCATACGGTCTTTCTTTTGAATGTGTTCGTTTATGAGAGTTAAGATTGCTTTTATCTTTGGTTTTGTAGTTGCACTCATCACATTTGTATTTTTTAAGATCATTATGAGTTTTCATGTGCTTGGTTAATAAATTTGGGCTTGCAGTTGTGTAATTGCATTCCGAGCATTCATGTGTTATTGATTCTTCGTTTGGTTCAACCTTTATAGGTTCATCTGCGAGTGTTTCGAGTTTCAATCTGATTTCTTCACGCTCCATTGTTCAGTTGATTTTATCAGCGTCATAAAGTTTCTCTGCGACTCCAGCCAGTTGTAGCCAATATTATTATGTTTACTTTTTAATGTTCTCTCTGAAAAAATTACACTTTTCAAGTTAATTTACGAATTAGTAGTTAGTTTAGTTTCTTAGTTTATGGCTTCTGTGGCTTGTTGTCACAATTTTGCCACAATTTTACGAATTAGTAAATTATATCATATCATAGTAATCAAAGAGTCAAGATGAAGAAATCCAAGCTGCGTTCACGACCTACGCTTGGTGTCATAGAGTAATGTACTCGGTGTGCACCCAAACGCTATAACCCCGTTCACGTCACGACCTCAAAGCGTCGTACTCGGTTGTAGCAACTGTACAGAACACTATTACTCACGGGCAACTGTGTCGTTCACGACTTCGGTTGTTTCACTCCAGTTGCAACTTTTTAACCATCTTTAAAAAACGCTCTGACGTTTTTTGACAGTAAATTTGGCGAGAAAAGCCGTCATTTTTTAACAGATTAAGGGGATCAGAAGAAATTTGCATTGTCGAGACCAAGACGTGACATGATGAGACATTAATTCCCCTCCCCCTCTCTTACCCTCTCCCCCACCTCCCCCTTCACAAACTTTGAATGTCATATTTATTTATATCGAATCAACAGCTTTATTAACTTAAATGTCAATATCGATAAAACAAATGTATTACAGTTTAAAAATTACAAGGGTCGTCAATTAAAAATGAACATAATGCATAATGGATATGTAGTTACAGAGGTAAATACTACTAATTTTCTTGGCATAGCACTTGATTGTTATTTGAATTGGAAAGAACACATTAGCAAAATAAACATGTATCACAAAAGTGCATTTATAACTGGCATGAAAGTTTTTAATAATTTGCCTATAGAAATTAAATCGTTAAACGGACACTTTTTTAGACAAAAGCTAAAACAATGGCTATATTATGGTACTAAGAAATTTTCGCGAAAATCTAAATTTGCGTATATCTTTTCATTGTGTTGACTTAAGACCTTCATTTTTATAAATCCAATAGGTACTATAGACTTCAGTATCAGATATAAATTTCAACTTGCCAAGTACACCTGTCTGTTCCTGAACCTGTGCCTCAGGGCCCCCAAGCTTAGGGGGCCCTCGGACTCTGAATAGGTACCTATCCCTAGCCAGGGATGAACTCGCCCTTTGTCAATGAAACAAACAAGGTTACGAATTCAGTGGTAAATATTGAACCCTTTCTTTATATTGTAAAGTAAACGCCAGAGGTCTGAGGTACGCCTATGTAAAAAATACATAAAATCAACACTATTTACCGGAGAATCTTGATAGCGCGATTCAGGAAAATGCATTGAGCGACATTAGCACATCTAGTTCGTTACAGCGGAACTAATATGTCATTACGTCTACGCGAGACGTAAGAAAGGTGCAACTTTTGCATTGTACAGACTCTGACTTACAAACTATAAATTGATCTCGTGAAAATGTCTCCCACTTTCGGAATATAAATAAACCAGATTCTAAGAACGCAACTTTAATAATGGCAACTTATTTTAAAAAATACAGGGGAATTTCCAACACGTCTCGAACATCTTTGTTTGAAACTTGCGGGGAACTCCCCTGTATTCTTAGACTGGTTTCATAGTCGCACCGTTGAACAGCGCGTTTTAACAGCACGCGCTTGACGCAGGGTAAACTTATAGAGAAACGCGGCGCGCTTTAACAGCGTGACTATAAAACGCTACTAGTAAAATCACAAGCGCGCGAGTCTAGTGAATTCATGCAAGTCTTCATTCTGGTCGGTATTGCGACCAGAATACCAAATGTGCAGAACCACCACCCTTGCTCGAACTCCTGCTGACCTCAAATCCAGACAATTATCAGGTATCTGTTGTTCCACCCCTCGGTTCATCAGATCATTGCCTGGTGAGTTCAGCTAGGCTATCGTATCATATTCATAATACGGTTGAATTTCGTCGTACGAAATTCGAATCTCACCGCGGATTCCGCTGTCGAGATAGCTTACAGAATAGCCTAGCAGTTGTGCCAACTCTTAATAGCGCTAGACCTTCTCTAGCTGGGAAACGCACAGATTGGCACTATGAGTCATCAGACTGGGATGGCCTTCGCGAGTTCTATGCGTCATATCCCTGGGGGCAACTTTGTTTTTCTACGGAGGATGTTGATGTTTGTACTGACTCCGTCACTGACGTCGTGCTTCAGGACATGGAATGTTACATTATTCCAAGCTCGGTGGTTCGTGTCGGAGGGTGGCGTCTATACGATCTAAACACCGATTTAAAAAAAAAAATTAAACGCAGCCTCCAGGTCGAGCAAGAAGGTGACTGCCAAGCCCAGAGAACAGCATATAACGAGGATTGGAGACCGACTCGCCAGTTTTCCTTCAGGAAGCAGACAGTTTTGGTCGCTTGCCAAAGCAGCCGAGGGTAACTTTTGCCAATCCTCCCTACCGGCCCTACGAAATCTGGATAACAGGCTTCTAAAGTAAAATCCGATCTTCTTGGTGGTCTTTTTGCATCTAACTCGACCCTCGACTTGGGTTGGGATGGGGAGTGATCGCCATCGGTTATCCTGACGTGTAAGAGTTTCATGCCAGGAGTACTCATCTCCCAGAGAGCTGTACGGAAGGAACTCTTTTCCCTTGATGTGCGAAAATCGAGTGGCCCAGACTGCATTCCAGCGATCGTTCTAAAGAGATGAGCTCCGGAGTTAACTCTAGTGTTAACGCGCTTGTTTGTACTCTACTCTCTTATACCTCAGGATACGTGCTCCGTTCTTGGAAAGTTGCCCTAGTCCACCCAATACTCAGAAAAGGTGATCGCACTGGCCCGTCCAATCCAACTATATTTCTAAAGCAATTACTTCTCTACTCTGCAAAGTTATGGAGCGTGCTGTCAACACGCAGCTCCTCCGGTACCTCGAAGAGCACCAGCTGATAAGTGACCGTCAATACGGTTTTCGCTACGGTCGCTCAGCTGGTGAACTTCTAGTGTATCTCACACACCAATGGTCTGAAGCTATAGTGAGTAAAGGGGAGGCACTTGCCGTAAGCTTAGACATTGCGATAGCCTTTGACCGGGTCTGGCACAAGGCGCTTCTGTCTGTCCCACAGGGTACTGTGCTATTGCCTACTCTATTTATTCTGCATATCAATGATATGTTGCAAATTGCCGACATACATTGCTATGCAGACGATAGCACGGGTGACGCACACTATGCCGGTCGTCTCCTTCCGAGGTGCAGGCAGAGACAATCTTGTGTCTCAAATAGATAGCTCTCTTGAAAACGTCTCCAAATGGGGTGAATGTAATTTGGTCCGATTTAACCCCACGAAGATACAAGTT
This sequence comes from Cabera pusaria, assembly GCA_954871355.1. NCBI lineage: Eukaryota > Metazoa > Arthropoda > Insecta > Lepidoptera > Geometridae > Cabera > Cabera pusaria. The sequence goes on from OX940915.1 coordinate 4,947,700, forward strand.
TGCGCTTTTACTGCAAAAAAAAACCTTTTTCCGTAGCTCTCCGATTTCAGGGCGTTCCCCTTACAATATCCAACAGTCTTGGGATCCTAGGCATCGACATTTCTAGTGAATTCCAATTAAAGAGTCAGTTGGAAGCCTAAGCAAAACTATGCATCCAGGAAACTCGGTGTCCTTAACAGAGCGAAGCGATACCACATCAACTGCTTGTGCACAAAGCACAAACTCGTCCACATATGGAATACTAGCAGTGCTGACGCGGCGTACCTTGCCTACCCAGGCTATGTTCTAGAGCATAACTTTAGGGCGAGGGCGGAAGTTTGTATGTATGCCCGCGATGACATTTGCTATCGGCGTCTCCGCAACCTTGAAGACCCTCAACTTTCCGTCATGTGGATTTTGGTGGACACTGGCATAGAGAAAATTCTTTATGCTAGTGTCTACCGTTCGCACAGCGGAGACGAAGAGACAAACAGGCTCACAAACCACCTCAGTGAGGCGGCTGATGTGGCCCAACAGAGGTATCCTTCTGCTCAATTAGTGCTTCTGGGGGATTTCAACGCCCATCATCAAGACTGGCTATACCATACCCATACCAGAGCACAGACCACGCTGGTCGAGAGATGCGAAAGCTTGCTTTAACGCTAGACCTCACTCAGTTGGTCCAGGGAGCAACAAGGATACCGGACGTTGATGGCCATACAGCCAATTGCTTGGACCTTCTGCTGACAACAGAACCAGACCGCTACTCGGTGTCGGTTTCATCACCCTTAGGTAGCTCCGACCACTGTCTGGTGAAGTCTGTATCCGTCTACTCCCCGCCCGATCCCAGCCAAAAAGGCACCCGGCGGGTGTGGCGATACAGGTCAGCAGATTGGGATGAGATGCGTTGTCTTTTCGCGTCTTATCCTTGGCGGCAGGTATGTTTTTCTTCGAGCGATCCCTCAGCTTGCGCGGATGCTGTGACAAGTGTTACGTCAGGGTATGGAATATTTCATACCATTTTCTGACGTTCCGGTGTCAAGCAAAGCTCGTCCATGGTTTAATGCCAAATGTAGAGATGCAGAAGCATCAAAACATGAAGCTTACTTAGCCTGGGCTGATGCTCGAACCCGCAAGACTAGAGATGTCCGCGAAAAGAAGAAAGCCTTTAACTTAGCCGCCAAGTCCTGCAAAAAGGCTCTCAAGAAGGCTCGCTTCGATCACATACGCCGAACAGGGAACAAACTTGCTTCTTACCCCTCGGGTAGCAAAGCGTTCTGGTCCCTGGCGAAGTCGATCGAAGAGAACTTCTGCCGTCCCTCACTGCCTCCACTACTGAAACCCGATGGATCACTAGCACACTCGGCTGAAGAGAAAGCGAATTTATTTGCTACTCTGTTTGCGGAGTCTTCACGTTTAGATGCTGGCAATGCTGTACCTTCTAGTCTGCCGACTTGCGGGACGTTTATGTCGGAAATCCGCATTCGTCAGACTGAAGTACGCAAAGCGTTGCGCAATCTAGACGTGAACAAAGCTAGTGGTCCAGACGGTATACCAGCTGTAGTCTTGAGGACGTGTGCGCCTGAGTTGGCTCCTATTTTGACACGCCTCTTTCGCTTGCCTATGACGACTGGTCAAGTGCCTAAGTCCTGGAAGCAAGCAAACGTGCAACCCGTGCCGAAAAAGGGTAGTCGTGCAGACCCTGTCAATTACAGGCCTATCTCAGTCACTTCCATACTCTGTAAGACTATGGAACGTGTACTGAACCACAGGCTCCTGGCATACCCAGAAGTGAACGATCTCCTCAGTGACCGACAATACGGTTTCGCCGAAACCGGTCTGCTGGGGATCTTCTAGCGTATGCCACGCACATCTGGAGCGAAGCCATCGAGAACCACGGCGAGGCGCTGGCCGTCTCTCTTGACATCTCGAAGGCTTTCGACAGGGTTTGGCACGATAGCCTTATTAGCAAGCTTCCTTCATACGGCCTGCCCACTGGTTTATGTGTTTGGATAGCAGATTTCTTAAGGGATCGGTCGATTCGAGTGGTCATCGATGGCTGTTCTTCCGACCAATTGGCCATAAATGCCGGAGTCCCTCAAGGATCAGTACTCTCTGCAACACTTTTTCTGCTGCATATTAATGACCTGCTTAAACCCGGTATCTTTGGGTACGCAGATGACAGCACTGTTGTAGAGAGTTATACATCCAACGCACGAACCAGTGCATTACAAATCCAGTCTCATAGAGAAGCGATGGTCGAACGCTTGAACTTTTCCTTGAAGGCAGTCTCTGATTGGGGCGATGCCAATCTGGTCAAGTTCAATGCTGCGAAAACCCAGGCGTGTCTTTTCTCCGCTAAACGGAGCCCATTTCTACTGGCTCCTACTTTCCGGGATGTGTCCGTTCCGATAAGTAACAATCTCGAGCTTCTTGGCATCTCTTTGACACCAACTCTCAATTTCGGCTCTTATATTGAGTCTAGAGCCCAGCTAGCCTCAAAAAAGCTTGGCATTTTGGCTAAGGTGAGACGGTACTTCACACCGGGACAGTTGCTTAATCTTTACCAAGCACAAGTCCGGTCGTGTATGGAGTATTGTTCTCACCTTTGGGATGGTTCTGCTAAATACCAGCTGGAGACACTGGAAGCTATTGAGAGGAGAGCCAAAAAACTCATCAGCGATGACCTATTAGTAAGCAAGAGACTCCAGAGTCTCGCGCATCGCCGCAAAGTCGCTTGTTTATCGGTTTTCTATCGGATACATTTCGGAGAGTGTGCAATGGAACTGCATGACTTGATTCCACCATCCCCATTTTATAATCGGACATCCAGAGACACTAAAAGGCGCCACCGATTTATGGTGGATATACCATCTACCCGAACGAAGCGATTTGCTTCTTCGTTCATCATACGAACCGCTAAGGAATGGAATACCCTGCCTGAGTCCGTGTTTCCGATTAAGTACAATATGGGGGTCTTCAAATCGCGAGTGAATAGGTATCTTCTGGGTAAGCACGCTACATCATCGATCGCATCATCACTTAACATCAGGTGAGATAGTGATCAAGAGCTACCGAGTTCGGCAGAAAAAAAAAAAAAAAAAGTGCCCCGCGGCTTCGGCCGCGTTAGTAACTTCATTCGTTTATATTTTTTTTTTCGTAAAAACGTTTCGTTGTAATGAGCTATATCGGTCTACCCGTTTTCAAGTTATATCGTGACCAAGGGATATATGGACTCATTTTTATAAAACCCATAAAATCATGTTGATTTACAGGCTTTGTTTTCTTTGTTTGTTACCCCACTTCACTCTCTTAAAGGTGGATTTTTGAAAAAGTAAATATGTGTTTCACACATACTTATTTATAGAATTACATTAGAAGTACTTGTGTGAAGTTTCCAATAAAATAGACTATCTCATGTTGTATCTATATGTGTAACGTTTGCCGTTTAAAAGTCAAAGTCAAACCATTTATTCAGTATATGGGCAAATTAAAAATTTGCACTTACACTCGTCAAATTACATTAAATAGATCATATTCAATAAAAAATATTATAGATATAACAGAAACATAACTTATTGCTTTGAATTTACAAAAAAAAAACAAAGTTATTGAGCCATTCAGCTTTCATCTAGACGTCGAACGTCACACTTAAAACACATGTTTAATTCCCCTGATTAATGTAGGGTTGCCAACCGAACTATTATATAATAAAACATATATTTCAGAAGTAGTACTCTTTATTTTACAAATCACAATATCTTTCCGTACTTACATTATTAAGCACCGATTCCAAATTCCGATTACTTCTCTATCATTACTGCCTTAATCTCCAGATCTGTTTCGATGCCGGCTCCCGATCGTGACCGATCGTCAGCCCCAGTCCCCCAGCGAATGACACATTTGACGTCTTTTTCCCAATGACACATTTGACGTCTTTTTCCCAATGACACATTTGACGTCTTTTTCATTTTTTGATACGTCAAACTATTCCACAGACAATATTTCGTTCAGAAACAAAACCTAAATGATATATTTCTGTTCAATTTGGTTCGAAACCTAACATTCGACCATCCTGACCTCGTGCATGTCCTCATGCACGCGATCAGGACTCGCATTTATTCTAACATTCGGTCGTAGCAGGCATCGAAACTAGATACAGTAATTGTATATAACATAATCGTAACTTACTAATTTATCTCAACTACAGTTTAATAAAGAATTACAATATTAAATATAAATAATAAAGGTTGTCTGGAAGAGATCGCTCTTTTAGCGATAAGACCGCCCATTGTGCAACTTAAATTAAGCCTATTATAGTTTAAGAGTTTCATGTAATTTGTGGTGTACAATAAAGAGTTATCTATCTATCTATCTACAATATTACCAAGTTAATTGAAGAGAGGAGGAGAAAAATAAATACCTGAGCCTTTTAGTTCACAATGACATCTTTAAAATCTGTTTACAATTTTACTTATATCTTTTCATTTTTAAGTCTGTGAACCTTTCCTTCTCACGGACTTCGTATTTTAAAATCTACTTGAAATCAAATGGTGTTTGTAAACCCTTCCTTCTCACAAACACCACATATTATTTAGTCTACTCATTAGCATTTACTATTAACTTAATTTAATGGTGATTGTGAACCCTGCCTTCTCACACACCATATTGGTGTCCGTGAACCCTTCCTTCTCACGAACACCAATCATTATATCTACTTAATCTAATGGTGATTGTGAACCCTGCCTTCTCACACACCATTTTTGGTGTCCGTGAACCCTTCCTTCTCACGAACACCAACCACTTATATCTACTTAATCTAATGGTGATTGTGAACCCTGCCTTCTCACAAACACCATTTTGGTGTCCGTGAACCCTTCCTTCTCACGAACACCAACCACCTATATCAATCGGTGTCTGTGAACCCTTCCTTCTCACACACACCGTATATAATATTAACTTAGTCTAGTTAGGATTGTGAAACCTTCTTTCTCACAATAATATTTCTGCATTGGAAGGTAATTTATGAATGTTTAACGATAAGAATCACGAATTATTTATCTTCCAATATCCATACTAATAATATACTAACATCAATATGTATTACTCTGTTTACAATATGTCAATGTTCCTAATTATTAATGAAATCAATTTGTAATCATAATAATCTGTTTATTGCCATTACCACTGCAATAAGAGATGCTATTTTTTCAAGACAACGTCCAATCTGAGGCAACAGAAATCTTACGTAATATATATATTTTTTGTACTCGGTCCTCCAATTGCAACTAAAAAATCGGTACCTATCATTGCCTAGAACCTTAGACACTATATTTAAATCTACTTAAGCTGGAAGTAGCTTTTTGCTTCGTCCAGTTCGTACGTCATTGCTAGTAGTCTGCGCTCAGCTTAAGGCTCTAAGGCTAAAACCGTTGTGTCTATCACGCGACGCACATCATTTTCTGCGTCAATTCTTTTTCAGTATCAAAATGGATTTCACTGATACTGCTGTATTGAGCATCTTAGTTACACGTGCAATTGCAAAACGGCGACGTAGTAGACGTAAATATTGGGTGTATCCCATATATAGTGAAATACTGATAAAAGGAAAATTTTATATACTGTATAATAAATTAAGGCACCATCCTCAAAAGTTTTTCAGGTATTTTCGAATGAATGTATCAACCTTTGATAATTTATTGAAATTGATGGAACCTTACATTACATATCAAGACACACATTTACGCAAAGCTATACCAGCTACTGAGCGACTAGCAGTGACGTTGAGGTAAGTAAAACTAAGTTCAATTAGTTATGTATTTTTTCAGCACATTTGCTAAAAAAATGCATTTTTAGCACATTTGCTCAAAAAGCGCATTTACGAATACGAAGCCTGTGTACATCGTTCGAAAGTTAAAAATTACGTACTGTACAGTGGAGCGTGCGGAAAGTACTTACCGCACGTGTGCGGCACGCAAAAAAGCACAAAAGCACGCTCCGGTGTATGGCACGTAGTAACTATTATACTATCTGTGGTATGGAACTGTGCGTATCCTTTTTAACCGACTTCAAAAAAAGAGGAGGTTTCTCAATTCGACCGTATATGTTTTTTTTTTATGTTTGTTCGCGGATAACTTCGTCGTTTATGAACCGATTTTGATTGTTCTTTTTTTGTTAGAAAGGATATATCTCAAGTGTGATACCATGGTAATTTTATCGAGGTCTGATGAGTATCTCCAGAGATATGGAGATCAACACCTCAAAATTGGTACTGAAATTAATACCGCGGCATTGAAGTCGGTTGTTTATAGTTTTTTAAACAATTTTATATGGTTTATTTTTAATTTTCGTAAAACCTACATAAGAATTCCACCAAAGTGTTTCATATTGCGAAAATAAATAAGCTGAGTGATATTACCTCCTTTTGCTTAATACATTTGTCTCACTAATGAGTAAATGAGACGAAATGTGTAGTTGTAATTATTAATACTCATGGCACCTTTTGCAAATTCGCGCCATTTTCATATTAGAAACGTCAAAGATTGTTTGTTTCGACTTTTTGATTATTTCATTTATGTTTATTTTATTACCAACTAGCAGCCCGCCCTGGCTTCGCAGGGTTAGGACATTATATGCCTACAAAATTTGCATCAGTTTGTTGCATCGGATATTAAATATTAACATATTTAACAATCATCGTCATATTTCAACCAATTTGCACAAAACCTTAACGATTTATGCACCTAAACCTTCCTCATAAACACTCTGGCTATAGGTGAAAACCGCATGATAATCCGTTCAGTAGCTATTGAGATTATTGCGAACAGACAGAGAGACGCAGTGATGGACTTTGTTATATAATACTTACGTAGTGATATTGGACGGCCCTTTGGCGTTAAGATTAGTTACCCAGATTCTGACCCGACGGTCGTTGGTTCTAATCCTAGCTATATACCTACCAATGAAAGTTTTATATGCATTCATTAATCATGGGTTTTCGTACAGAGGTAGGGGATCATTAAATCTAACAATAATTAAGATAGTTTAAAAACTAAAACAATCGACTTCAATGCCCCGCGAGTCAATTTCAGTAGCAAGTTTGAGACGTTTATCGTCATATCTCTAGAGATACTTATCAAATCTCGATGAAATTACAATGAGACCACCTCGGAAACATACCCTACCGATATATATATTCTAGTGGATCTGAACTAAAATTGCCTAAAAATAAAAACAAAGTTAAGAACAAGCTACAATGATTTTTATTTTAACAAATTCAAAATAATTAAAACTAACAAAAGTTAAAAGTTAACCAACAAAGTAACATGAAAAATGTCAGATACTACGGACAGTACGGACGGAGAGATGTTGCCTCGACGGAGGCTGGTGTAGAAAAGAGACCGGGTTGTAGGCGCAGGCGACTTTTATATTGTCCGCCGCCACGTGGCTGTCACATCGCCGGAGTTTTCCTTTACGGCCTCTCCTGACTGGAGTCCGTCCTCGAACTCCCCAAACTCCATTCATCAGTGTTCAGCACCGGCATGGACAAGTCTTCCCTGGACTTAGGAACGTGTTGTCCCCGACTGCTTGGACTGGCTCCTGATTCTAAATCGTCGTCTTCTTGAGGTGTGACGCTCGATCACACGGTTTTACAGCAGTGGTCGCGTCTGCACCCGATGACTGCGACAGCGGACTGCACTCGGGACGTGCAGGGTGGCTGATCGTCGCTCGCTGACGGCTGCGTGGCTGTAGGTGACTGCTCGCTGACTGTCGCAGACAGCTGAGCAGCAGCTTCAGTAGACTTCTTATTTTCAGTTTCTGTATCTCATAAAAATAGGCTAAGTCTATGCAAAAGCATACAAAATAGCCATGTTAAGCAAAACACAAAATATAAAAAGTCAAAACAATTAACAAGAACAGTTCCGAAGCACGACGTGAAGCTTGAACTGTACACGTAACAGTCCGTACACGTTCAATGCAAAGTAAGAGGCACGACGTGAGGCAGAACTTTAGCATTGCATTGACGGAAGTCAAGTGAACCCTAAAACATTTCAAACTCAACCGTGATAACTCAAGTCTAGAAGCACGACGTGAGGCGTGACTGAGTTTTATTCCGTTCACATTCAATGTAAAGCAAGAGGCACGACGTGAGGCGGTAACAAGACATTAAATATCCTATGCTGTGCAAAACTGGAGGCACGACGTGAGGCAATAGTTTTAGCACAGCAACGACGGAAGTCAAACTAACCCCACAATATGAGGAACAGTTCAAACGGGATGGCTCTAGTCAAGAAGCACGACGTGAGGCGAGACAAAAACCACCCACCCCAAGAACAAAAGAAAAAGCTCACCATCGAAGAAAGCAACGCAAACCTCGGCTGTCTACTCTCCACGCCACGGGGTGATGGATTCCGCAGCCACTTGCGTAGACTTCCCACGGGAGCCAGACAGGAGTTGCAGCTCGTACCGTCGATGACCAACAGGAGTTTCGTCACACGGTATAGCCCTCGCATGCAGGAGTCCAGGTTTCCAATTGACTGGGAGCAAAACAACAAATATTTTAGATCAAAAGCCCGAGGAGGATGCCTGAATTTATTGACATAGGCGTTTGCTTCAGCTGATGTGCAGCAGCTTAGTGATGTCCAAAACCAGCTGAACCCTCCATATGATGTTCGGCCATTCTCATTGTAGGTAATTGCAACCTATTCGCACCATATTGAGTACTGTACGACAATATCTCTCAGCTTGACCTCATGCATTTCTGGCATTATAAGATGAATGTCGCAACACATACCCTTAACCTATTCGAGAAATTCTGAACTTTCTAACATTAGTCCTCTATCAAATGTGACGACGTGAAAATTTCCAAAAAGCGTACATTACTTTTAGGATATGACAGTAAACATCGACCTCAGGAACAAAGTCCCAAAGTGTCCATGTGAACAAGAAGTTGTGAATTACGTGTACGAACATACCGTATCCCCTCTCTATTTTAAAACATTTGTCCTAACTATAATCGCTGTATTCATGAACTCAGTACCCACAACAAACGAATTTACCTCTAGTGTCACTCCATCAAATTCTACCGGTAACGTAACATAAGAAGTACTCTCAATCTCTTGACTTAAAAAAAAAACTTTCAATTCGCGAAATGTCGGTTTGTGTGCACAACGAAAATGTTTAACATAGAAAAGACACGAGTGATTTAGTCGACTTACTATAGATCAAAATGTCAACAGGGATGCCCTGAATAACAGATGCAACTATATCACTATTGCGGGTAGTTAAATTTTTCCGACAAAAATTAACGTAATTTTTGTTGCGTGACTTTTGTTTTGCAAAACACATTATACATTGTGACTTTATTTGCAGAACGTACATGATTCGGGTTTATTGGGCACAAATGAAGATTTCGAATTGGTTATTGCAACAACTGATTCTACCTTCGAAGAAGTTTTAATTTATTTTTTTACATACAGCTTGTTTATGTTGCGGAAGGCCACAAGAAAAACAGTTACCGTTTTCGAAATTACGTGTTATATCGTTGCGACGGATTTTTGTTTAGGTTTTATACCTTGAGACATATGACGGACACTAGTCTTATATAAGAACATTCGGTTTTACGTGAATAGAAAATAACTAAACTAAGTCGAATGGCAAAAGTTTTGCATTGATAGCTGATACTCGAATCTGTGATACCGCGTATTATAATAGCAGAAATAAGTTCGTCACTAACTCCCTGTACTCTGCGTAGTCGAAGCAGAGAGCGGCGGGTAAACCGCACAGGACGCATAGCCGTTTTAATTTTTCGTAATGACATCGAACAAACTATTCGCTGCAACGGGCGTTCTCGGACACGGGTTTAAATTCACGCTTAAAATGACTCCATGTCCGATCACTAGTAACCTCATTCACTTAACCATACTCGGACGTCCCTTAGGCAACTACCTATACGCGAAAGGCACTCATAGTCACTCCAAAGATTTAAAGACTTAGCCCTATATCTACTTCCGCGGACCAATTAACTATGTCGTGTAAACTCGGTTCAAAACACGAAATAAAGAAATTATGGGTGGGTCTTACCGCTGTATAGATGCATCGGATCGCATTTCCAATGCGATCTGTTACCATCTACGTTGCCAACACACTGTCGATGGCGGCGTGATCTGGATGAGGCTCGACGGTCTGGGCTGCATCCGGCACCGACACGATACTGGCTGAAGAGCTGAGCGTGATGCTGCGGTGAGCGCGCGCAGACAGCACGCTGCTGGAGCGCGCCCAGGCACGCCGCGGGAGCGCGCACAGGCACGCCGCGGTGAATGCGCACAGACAGGCTCGTCGCTGGAGCGCGCACAGGCACGCCGCGGTGAATGCGCGCAGACAGGCTCGTCGCTGGAGCGCGCACAGGTACGCCGTGGTGAATGCGCACAGACAGGCTCGTCGCTGGAGCGCGCACAGGCACGCCGCGGTGAATGCGCGCAGACAGGCTCGTCGCTGGAGCGCGCACAGGTACGCCGTGGTGAATGCGCGCAGACAGGCTCGTCGCTGGAGCGCGCACAGGTACGCCGTGGTGAATGCGCGCAGACAGGCTCGTCGCTGGAGCGCGCACAGGCACGCCGCGGTGAATGCGCGCAGACAGGCTCGTCGCTGGAGCGCGCACAGGTACGCCGTGGTGAATGCGCGCAGACAGGCTCGTCGCTGGAGCGCGCACAGGTACGCCGTGGTGAATGCGCGCAGACAGGCTCGTCGCTGGAGCGCGCACAGGTACGCCGTGGTGAGTGCGCGCAGACAGGCACGCTGCTGGAGCGCGCACAGGCACGCCGCGGTGAATGCGCGCAGACAGGCTCGTCGCTGGAGCGCGCACAGGTACGCCGTGGTGAATGCGCGCAGACAGGCTCGTCGCTGGAGCGCGCACAGGTACGCCGTGGTGAGTGCGCGCAGACAGGCACGCTGCTGGAGCGCGCACAGGCACGCCGCGGTGAATGCGCGCAGACAGGCTCGTCGCTGGAGCGCGCACAGGTACGCCGTGGTGAATGCGCGCAGACAGGCTCGTCGCTGGAGCGCGCACAGGTACGCCGTGGTGAATGCGCGCAGACAGGCTCGTCGCTGGAGCGCGCACAGGCACGCCGTGGTGAGTGCGCGCAGACAGGCACGCTGCTGGAGCGCGCACAGGCACGCCGCGGTGAATGCGCGCAGACAGGCTCGTCGCTGGAGCGCGCACAGGTACGCCGTGGTGAATGCGCGCAGACAGGCTCGTCGCTGGAGCGCGCACAGGTACGCCGTGGTGAGTGCGCGCAGACAGGCACGCCGCGTTGAATGCGCGCAGACAGGCTCGTCGCTGGAGCGCGCACAGGTACGCCGTGGTGAATGCGCGCAGACAGGCTCGTCGCTGGAGCGCGCACAGGTACGCCGTGGTGAGTGCGCGCAGACAGGCACGCTGCTGGAGCGCGCACAGGCACGCCGCGGTGAATGCGCGCAGACAGGCTCGTCGCTGGAGCGCGCACAGGTACGCCGTGGTGAATGCGCGCAGACAGGCTCGTCGCTGGAGCGCGCACAGGTACGCCGTGGTGAATGCGCGCAGACAGGCTCGTCGCTGGAGCGCGCACAGGCACGCCGTGGTGAGTGCGCGCAGACAGGCACGCTGCTGGAGCGCGCACAGGCACGCCGCGGTGAATGCGCGCAGACAGGCTCGTCGCTGGAGCGCGCACAGGTACGCCGTGGTGAATGCGCGCAGACAGGCTCGTCGCTGGAGCGCGCACAGGTACGCCGTGGTGAGTGCGCGCAGACAGGCACGCTGCTGGAGCGCGCACAGGCACGCCGCGGTGAATGCGCGCAGACAGGCTCGTCGCTGGAGCGCGCACAGGTACGCCGTGGTGAATGCGCGCAGACAGGCTCGTCGCTGGAGCGCGCACAGGTACGCCGTGGTGAGTGCGCGCAGACAGGCACGCTGCTGGAGCGCGCACAGGCACGCCGCGGTGAATGCGCGCAGACAGGCTCGTCGCTGGAGCGCGCACAGGTACGCCGTGGTGAGTGCGCGCAGACAGGCTCGTCGCTGGAGCGCGCACAGGCACGCCGCGGTGAATGCGCGCAGACAGGCTCGTCGCTGGAGCGCGCACAGGTACGCCGTGGTGAGTGCGCGCAGACAGGCACGCTGCTGGAGCGCGCACAGGCACGCCGCGGTGATTGCGCGCAGACAGGCACGTCGCTGGAGCGCGCACAGGCAAGCCGCGGTGAGTGCGCGCAGACAGGCTCGTCGCTGGAGCGCGCACAGGCACGCCGCGGTGATTGCGCGCAGACAAGGACGTCGCTGGAGCGCGCACAGGCACGCCGTGGTGAATGCGCGCAGACAGGCTCGTCGCTGGAGCGCGCACAGGCAAGCCGCGGTGAGTGCGCGCAGACAGGCTCGTCGCTGGAGCGCGCACAGGCACGCCGCGGTGATTGCGCGCAGACAAGGACGTCGCTGGAGCGCGCACAGGCACGCCGTGGTGAATGCGCGCAGACAGGCTCGTCGCTGGAGCGCGCACAGGCACGCCGCGGTGATTGTGCAACTCCATCACGCGCTGAAATTCAACCTCGGCCTGTGGTCTCGGTATCTGCTGTACCGTCTCGCTGTACTATACCGTCGCTTACCACGACATTCGTGATCCGACATTTTTCATCAAAGTCATGAAAATCTAGACAAGTAAGCCAAACAGAGTGGGCGGGATACAATCACGCTATAAAACGGACTGTATCCCACTTCTGATCTAGTGGATCTGAACTAAAATTGCCTAAAAATAAAAACAAAGTTAAGAACAAGCTACAATGATTTTTATTTTAACAAATTCAAAATAATTAAAACTAACAAAAGTTAAAAGTTAACCAACAAAGTAACATGAAAAATGTCAGATAATATGGATAGTACGGACGGAGAGAGATGTTGCCTCGACGGAGGCTGGCGTAGAAAAGAGACCGGGTTGTAGGCGCAGGCGACTTTTATATTGTCCGCCGCCACGTGGCTGTCACATCGCCGGAGTTTTCCTTTAATATATATAATAGGAACCCTACTTGTGCGGGTCCGACTCGAACTTGGCCAGTTTATTATATATAATGAACCAACGTTAATTTGAACCTCCTGTGTGTACACAACATATATGTATGAAGTTGATGTTCATCTCCACGTGCGTAGTATTATTGTTCTGTAGTCGTCCGCGTGTGGTCCCTTGCTCAAGCTAGCTCCTCGGCAGCTCCAGAATCAATGGCGAGGTGAGGAAGCCCCGATTGGTGGGTGGGACAGAGTGTCTATTCTATACGTAGTATTATTATCTGTTCTCGATGCCGTCAAACAAAACCGATGCAACACAGAACAGATATTACGTATAGAATGGACACTCTGTTCGCTCCAACAATCGAGCCTTCCTCACCTCCCTACCGATTCTGAGCTGTCGAGGAACTAACTTAAGCAAGGACGCACCACACGCGAACGACGCGACGAAAATAAATATACAAACACACAACATAACAAATAATAAAATAATAGGGGATGAAAGTTTGTATGGAAATATGCGAGGTTTATGTGAATGTTCTACTGAACCGATTTAAATGAAATTTAGTTCACAGATAGTCTAGAGCCTGAGAAAGGACACAGTCTACTTTTTAATGCGAAAAAAGGGTTGAAAGTGGATGAAATGTTGTATGGAAGTATCGTCATTTTTAGAGCTAGAAGATTGAAATTTATTTTTTTGGCTGTTGATTCGATATGAATAAATATGACATACAACATTTGAAAAAGTTTTACCCTCAAGGGTGTAAAATAACAATAGGGAATAGGGGATGAAAGTTTATTACTTATGATTTGTGGTTGGTGCAATACATTTTCTATGGATCGAACTACAAAGTTAAGTTTGTCCCTTAAACTAGTCTGAGAAATTGGTACGGAAGCCTCGGTGGGTGAGTTCACTCGACTTAGCTGGTTTTTTATATATGATATAGAGCCTTCGTAAATTTGAACCTCCTGTGTGTACCTACTGGTCCAAACATATATGTATGAAGTTGATGTTCATCTCCACGTGAGAAGCATTATTTTCTGTTGTCACCCGCGTGTGGTGCCTTGCTCAAGCTAGCTCCTCGGCAGTTTCAGAATCAGTGGCGAGGTGAGGAAGCCCCGATTGGTGGGTGGGACAGAGTGTCTATTCTATACGTAGTATTATTATCTATTCTCGGTGCCGACAAACAAAACCGAAGCAACACTGAACAAATACTACGTATAGAATGGATACTCTGTTCGCCCCAACAATCGAGGCTTACTCATCTCCCTACTGATTTTGAGCGAACACGCGAACGACGCGACGAAAATAAATCAGTCAATAGCACTATTTTATTTATTTATATTTTTTAAGGTTGGTTCCAATTAAGCTAGACCTCTAAATTGTATGAGCGCTCAGTTCCTTTTTTTACCTTTTGAGATACGGAACCCTAAAAATGATAAAGTAGATATCTAGTTACTGTATAACTGAAGAAGACAAATGGTATAATACGTGTATTGGTGGAGTGATCAGAGTGTCCATTCTATACGTAGTATCTGTTCTGTGTCGCATCCTCGCAGACAAAAAAGTTTTGTTCGCAGTGTGCGCAGGGTGATAGACAAAACTGTCTTGAGACAGACTTAAGACTGTTTTGTCTATAGTCTGCGCTCAGCCTTTTTAGGCTGAGCGCAGGACGACACCAGTTATTATACTCTTTGGACGACACTTCCATACAACTTTTCATCCCCCCTTTCAACCCTCTTTTCGCATTAAAAAGTAGCCTATGTCCTTTCTCAGGCTCTAGACTATCTATGTGTGTACCTACCAAATTCCATTTAAATCGGTTCAGTAGAACATTCACATAAACTTTCATCCCCTATTGTTATTCTACACCCTTGAGGGTAAGGGTCCCCGCACACGGGCCACGGGCCACAACCACAAAACTCCGCCACCGGCATATTTCCTATAGTTTTCATACATTTTATATGGACTCGCCGCACACGGTTGACGCCGGTGGCCGCCACACGCTACATGATAAAATGTATGAAAACTATAGGAAATATGCCGGTGGCGGCGTTTTGTGGTTGTGGCCCGTGGCCCATGTGCGGCGACACTAACACTTCTACAAACTTTGAATGTCATATTTATTTCCAAGTAAATAATTAAAAAATTTTTTATATCGAATCAACAGCCTAAAAAATAAGTTTCAAGCTTCGAACTCTAAAAATTAAAATACTTCCATTTCATCCCAGGCTACTTTTTAATGCGAATAATATCGTTTAAAAAAAAAATATATATATATACGGTCGAATTGAGAATCCTCCTCCTTTTTTTGAAGTCGGTTAAAAACTAAAAACAACCGACTTCAATGCCGCGCTATTCATTTTCAGTACCAATTTTGAGATGTTTATCTCAATATCTCTGGAGATACTTATCATACCTCGATAAAATTACCATGGTACCACACTTGGGATATCTCCTTTCGAACAAAAAAAGAATAATCGAAATCGGTTCATAAACGACGAAGTTATCCGCGAACAAACATAAAAAAAAAAAAAAAAAAAATATACGGTCGAATTGAGAAACCTCCTCCTTTTTTTGAAGTCGGTTAAAAATGAGTTGAGAGGGACCTTTTTTTCGCACTAAAAAGTAGCCTATGTCCTTGTTCAGGCTCTAGACTATCTGTGTACCATATTTCATTTAAATCGGTTCAGTGGTTTTGGCGTGAAAGTGAGACAGACAGACAGAGTTGCTTCGCATTTATAATATTAGTTAGGAAGTTAGGACTAGTGCTAGTGTATGCACTACCCAGCGTGTGCTACAACACTAAAAAGAGAAAAGAATAAATGAATGCATTTATTAGGTAATCAAATCTTAAGCTATTTACATATATTGAAAGCTTAAATATGTGAGCATTAAGAATGTGACCGAATGTGTCTAATGCATAGTCTTAATTGTCTTAAACCATCTTCCGTGGGCAGACTAGTTGGCGATTGCAGATTACATAGGTACATAGTATTAATAAATTAATTGTTCTATTCTAAGTGGAAGAAGCGAAGGAGGTATGTCAGGATCGTAGCATGTGGAAAGAAGTAGTCTCTGCCTACCCTAACGGGAAAAAGGCGTGATTGTATGTATGTATGTATGTAGTAGGTACTGCTTTGGCTGTCGTCAAATATCTTTATGATGATGATTTGATAATTGATTTTAATGTTTCAAGTTTGTCTTTTTATACAAATTAATTCCAATATACCTACTATCATTAAAATTACAATCTAGTCTTAGGACAAATAAGTAATTTAAATTTGACCTTAACTGGTAATTATTTATTAGTGTTCCTTAGTCCTGACAAGGAACCCTTATAGTTTCGTCATGTCCATCTGTCTGTCTGTCTGTCCGAGGTTTTAGCTTTTGCTATGAGACAGTTAGTACTAGAAAGTTGAAATTTTGTAGGAGTGTGTATATCAATTACATCGACAAAGTGGTAAAATAAGATTTTGGAAAATATTTTTTTTTAGGCTAGCTCCCTTACATGTGAAGAGGGGATGAATAATCTGGAAAATTCATGATGATATCACATTTAATGAATGTCAAAGGAAAATTATAGAGGTTAAGATAACTTTATTAAATTAGCAGTAATAGTCGTTGAACTTGGGTGTTGGATAATTTTAATAATAATTAGTTAAATATTATACTACTATGGAACCCTACACTGCACGTGGCCCGACACGCACTTGGTGGTTTTTATTTTTAAACTAAAAATGTGTCCAATGTCACTTTTCTTTTTATCTCTAGGCGAAAACACTTTTTTAAGGAGTTCTTTGTAAGTACTGTTCACTATTATACTGTCACTTAACTACACTAACTCAAAAGGTTTGATC
Organism: Cabera pusaria; assembly: GCA_954871355.1. NCBI lineage: Eukaryota > Metazoa > Arthropoda > Insecta > Lepidoptera > Geometridae > Cabera > Cabera pusaria. Next base: position 4,964,564 of record OX940915.1, read on the forward strand.
ATTTTTAGTCTTCTCACTATGTCCGTGTTGTCGAAGAGCTGGATAGCCTCAACATTCACATGGTGATGAAGTCTACGGTTGTAAGCTTCAGCATTTTGTTTTGTAATAACACTATTAACGTCATCCACTTTAAGGTTTCGATGGACGTTGTCATTTCTGATGTACAATGGTGCATTTAAGAGGCTTCTTAATGCTTTATTTTGGAATCGCTAGCTGATCTGGAAGTTACTTTGACTGGTACAGCCCCATAGCTGAATTCCACTAGTCCATACTGTCACTGAGACTTGTTGGTATAAAAGTAATTTGTTTTGCACCAACAGTGTGGATCGTTCAACTGTTTTCAATGATTGCCAGTTTGATGCTAGTATAGTGGAAATTAAAAACCTTCGATGCTATTTTGATGAGTTAACAGTTCCTCCTGTTTCAGGATTTCATTCATGAAAGTTGTATTTCATGAATCTCTTCTTTGATAACCTCTTCTTTGATAAAAATAACTTCAAATTCATTGGCCTCAGAGCCAGTTTTGTCGTGCGAACTGTTTTCTTGTACGTCACTACTTTTTTCGATTTCCTGCTCCATACAGTCTTCATCAGATAACATTTCTTGCTTTATGTCATATTCAAATTCATTCCAGATGTCAGAAGTTGTAATTGTTGTAGTTTCTGCCACAGAATGCTGTACTTTAACATGTTCATTTAAAATATGTTGTTCTGCAGTAACAAAGTCACACATCGTACATGTATATGACTGATCACCTTTATGCTGGTTTTTTATATGATTCTTCAAAATTTTTGCTTGAGAAAACGATCTATTGCATATAATGCATGTATGTGATTTTTCTATGGAATGTGATGTTTTATGACGATTTAAAAGCGGTAAAGTAGCAGCTATATGATCACATAAGTCGCAAGGAAACAGTTCGTCATTTTTATGTAATCGTATGTGTGATCTTAAACTGGCCTTCTGCTTACATCTATAACTACAGATATTACACGCATATGGCTGTTCGCCAGTGTGGACACGTTCATGGATTTTTAAGAAACTATTTACAACAAACCTCGCATCACAGTATCTACATTTATAGTTCTTATTATCAGCATGAAGTTTCATATGATAACTGTAAGTGTTTCGCCAGGTTGTTTTAAAATCACATATATTGCATGAAAAAGATTGTGTGTTGGTGTTGTCATGGCGTTTTAAATGGGTTTTCAAGTCTTTACTTCGGGGGCTAGCGTATTCACATAAATTACAGCGGTATGGTTTCTCCCCAGTGTGAAGTCTGACGTGTTCCTTTAATCTGTTGCGACTTGCTGTTGTGTAGTCGCACATAATGCATTTAAAGGGTTTCTCACCAGTATGACATTTCATGTGTTCCTTTATTTGGCTTTGTTTCACTGCTGCATATTCACACATAGTACATTTGTGAGGCTTTTCCCCCGTGTGTTTTCTCATATTATGTATTTTTAAACTACGAGGTGAAGTGAATGGAACCAAACATACCTCGCACTTATAAGGACGATCACCCGTGTGTTTTCTTTTGTGTATTTTCAAATGATTCGATGTCTTAGCTTTATGATTGCAAATGTCACATGCATACGGTCTTTCTTTTGAATGTGTTCGTTTATGAGAGTTAAGATTGCTTTTATCTTTGGTTCTGTAGTTGCACTCATCACATTTGTATTTTTTAACATCATTATGAGTTTTCATGTGCTTGGTTAATAAATTTGGGCTTGCAGTTGTGTAATTGCATTCCGAGCATTCTTGTGTTATTGATTCTTCGTTTGGTTCAACCTTTAAAGGGTCATCTAGGTGTGTTTCGAGTTTCAATGTGATTTCTTCACGCTCCATTGCTTACACCGCCTTGAGTTTCTCTGCGACTCCTCCAGTTGTAGCTATAGCTATTTTTATATTTCGTAGAGGGAGAAGTTAACTACTACTCAGTAAACGTTATATTTCCTTTTTTAATGTTCAAGAACTTCAAGCAAGAAGAAAAGGAGATCAATTTACAATAAAAATCGAGAAATTTCTTGCATTTATTTATTTCAGTCTTTTTTGATCACCACAGACCACAGATTACTATATGTGCCACAGACTAGTCGTGGGTAATTCCGGAAACACAGTGAATAAAATGAGCCGAAACTGCACGCGGACCCGAAGGTCCTAATGATTCCACCCAAATATTAACGATTCCGAGGAATTGTGGCGACCTTACGCCAACCTTAAACTCTTTTGATAGTTTTAATCTTGGTGGTCAATCTTTTTGAATTATGTTTTATGTTCAAAATCGATCACCAATGACAGCAGAGTTTTGACAACAAATTTTCATTATTCAGTAATATATTTTTCCTAAAACTGGAATGCCTAAAAAAATATAATAAAATATTAAGAAGTGTTGCGTGTTCTCAGCATGCAAAGTTGTTGAGATATGTCGACTGTATAAAGGACATAAAATAACTAATAAAGTTATAAATAACTCCAGGCGTTATTATTACGCGCTGCCTAATCAAATGCGTTCATCGGTCCACTTCTGAGTAAAGGACCGCGCCCCAAAAGCTAAGTACACTTTCCTTATTAAATCGGTAAGAGGACACCGCTCTGTTCTTCGCCGACTTTAACGCACCAGTCGTAAAATGCCGGATCTGCAAGTGCCATCCCATTCCTGTCTCAGTATCTAAGCAGCAGTCGATAGGGTTGGCACACGTAAAAGTAACTGGGATTATCCCGGGAAATTTCCCGGAGGTCTTAAAGAATCATTGGCTCGTTTCGGCTCCGAACCAGACCGTTCGTACTTCGTGCGTGAGGCGTGAGCACGGAGCCGTGATCGGTAGCACAGCTCGGTCGGCGTCGGGTGAACTCGGGTGAGTGGTGTGGTGACTCGATTGTAAGTCGGTCGGTGGATTCCATTGTTAAAACCGAACTTGTTTTTTATAAAAATCTGAATTGGACATTCACTTAAGTCGTTGCGCGTGAAAAGGGAACAACCACGCGACGATACACAAAACCTTTTTTAAGGACCTATTTACCAAAAGGAAATGTGACTGCGGAATAGATACAAGTGAATACATAGTAAATGAATCAAAGGAATAAAGGAATTATACTCCCATCTACGAAAGGAATCGATATGAGGAATCGGTTCCGAGAGTGGAGCCGGAATGAGTGAATGGTTTCACTTTGAGGAATTATTTACCCATCGCTTTACCCATCGCTACCACAGACATGAGTTGACGTTTGAGACACAGTTGATCATGATCACAGACAGACTACAGAATACATTGGAATTCGCCTTTTTTTTTTAGTTTTATAATGGCTCCACACGAATAGTGTATTTAGCCAGTATGATGTAATGAAATTAAGTCGTAGAGATGGGTCAAAGTCACATTTCAGGGCCCCTAGACAAAATCCAGTTTCCTGCAGCAAACAGGAAATTGGATTTTGTCTTGGGGCCCAGGTCAGTTTTTGAAGTAAAAGTTTAGCTTAGTCATACCTTTACTAAAGAATGATGTGGAGTTTACCCAAAATTTTCAGTGGAATTTTGGTGAGAACGCAAATAGCATGTTTTTCAACATTGTGCTGTTACCCTACACTCGCACACATTCACCGGCACTTAATGGTTATAAATCCATACTTATTACACATTAACTCGCGAAGGAACTCAAGTTTAGGAAAAAATACAATGAGCTCACACACACTTTTCCACGTTCCCGCCAAAACTCCGGAATTCACCTTAAGTACAGATTATATAATAGTCACAACGTTTACTGTGCCTTAAGTACTTTTTTTTAAAGATTACTCGCAATGTGGGTTGCACATTACTAGTATTCTAATTAACCCCACCAACTAAGCTAAATGCTAAATAAGAGATGTCAACGCAAGGCTGGCCCTCTGCTGGCCATATGGCGCTACTCGGCCATACACGTTATATAAAACTACTTCACTCGCAACCCGGCCATTCCGTATCGTACCATCGGTGCCGTAGAGAGAAAAGATATATATATATCAGGCAATCAATATTGTTCCAAAATACCGGTGTCAAATGGGATACACCTTTATCAACAGAAGACGTTGAAGTATGGAAAAAGTTGCATGAGGATATTCAGGACTGCACAAGCGTGGTGCAAGATATTATACAGAAGATTTTGAAAATAACGAAATTCAATTACATTGTTTCACGGACGCTTCAACAAAAGCGTATGCAGCGGTAGTATACGTGGTAAATAAAAATGGAACAGCATTTATAGTTGGAAAATCGAGGCTGACGCCTATAAAAGACCAGAATAATTTACAAATACCCCGTTTGGAATTACTGGGTGTACTTATTGGAAACCGTCTGTTAAAATACGTGGAAAAGTAGCTTAAGATTATAATAAAACAACAATTTATATGGACAGACAGTCAAATTGTTTTAGATTGGTACCATTCAGATAAACTGTGGACACCATTTGTGACGAAAAGAATAGAAGAAATAAGAGGTAACAAAAACTTAATTATGAGGTATGTACCAACGGACTTAAATCCAGCCGACATTGCAACAAGACCAAAAAATTTAAAACAAGGTAAAGACTTTTGGCTAAAGGGAGGTCCCTTTAGCCAAAAGTCTTTCTCTTACGAGACATAACCTTGAAAGAGAATACTCGCTCTTGGGGGCGGAGGGTCCGTCAAAACCATCTGAATATCTGACGGATGTTCATAATAATAGATCAGAGGAAATTAATGGAAGGGAGTCGACAAAAGAAATAATAAAAAAAGGTACGGGATGTACAAAACAAATTGATGAAATTAAGAGGATACAGAAAGAACACTATCCAGAGGAAGTTGAAGGAAAGGTAACTAGTATCAATCGTAACCTTCGTTTGTTTAAAGACAATGAGGGGATTTTGAGGTCAAAAGGGAGATTAGAAAATGTACACGGGACATTCAGTGAGAAATATCCTATATTACTCCCAAAAGATTGTGACTTCACAAACAACTTAATAAAGACAATTCATAAGGATAACTTCCATGTGGGAGCAAACCACACATTAAGCATTATTCGCAAAAACTACTGGATACCACAGGGAAAAGTACAAGTTCAAAAGATAATAAGACAATGTCCCAATTGTATCAAACATGGGGGCGGACCATTTAAATTACCACCTACCCCATCGTTACCAGCAGAAAGAGTGAATTATAGTTCACCATTCACTTTTATTGGTCTAGACTACCTTGGGCCAATTTTGGTCAGAACAGAAGAAGGAAAACAATCAACAACGAAAAGATGGATATGTTTGTGCACTTGTTTGGCGGTGAGAGCCTTACATTTGGAAGTCATTCAAGACTTAACAGCGAATGAAGGAATTATGGCAATAAAATGGATGATGTCGACAAGAGGGATTCCACAATTGATAATATCAGATAATGCTACTCAATTTAAATTAATATCAGAAATACTAACAAATTCTTATTGTGAAGAGAGGAACATCAAGTGGAAATTCATACCTCAATTAGCACCTTGGTTTGGAGGATTTTATGAAAGTTTAGTAGGGTTGGTAAAACATTGTATGAAGAGAACACTACAGAAACATCTACTAAATGATAGTCAATTGTTGACTATAATAAAAGAAATAGAAGCCACTCTGAATACAAGACCTCTTACATGTATAGACACTGAAATGATACATGTTCTGACGCCAGCTGATTTTCTTACAGTAGGCAAGACCATAAATGTTGCAACTTTCAAAGATGACATCCCTCTAGAAGGAACTACAACAAAAATTGACTTAATCAAAGCATGGAAAAGAGCATTCATAATTCTTAATGAGTTTAAGGAAATGTTTATGAATCGGTACCTTCCTAGTCTAAGGGAGAGGTATCAAAATTCGGTAAAAGAACCAAGAATTAAATCGTGGCGTACCCCCAAGGAAGGACAAATTGTCCAGATAAGAGGGGATACGAAAAATCGGGAAGATTGGAAGGTAGGCAAGATAATTGCACTAAAATCTAGTGAAGATGGGTTTATCAGAGTCGCCAAAGTTAAGGTTGCAAACAAAGAATTTACACGGTCCATAGCTCAATTATATCCGCTTGAAATAAATGACTCAGATCTCGGAGACGATATTCAAGATGATTCTGCAATGAAGAATCAACAATTTCATAGTGGGAGATTTATTAGTCCCACGAATGATCAAATACCTATGCAGACAGCTAATGAGGAGCGTGTAAACACCGTGGAGTTTACAAGGGCTGATGATGGAGAGATGAGAGCTCCATCACCAATTAATAAAGCACCAGATAGTGGTGATGAGAAACGTTTAAATGACCAGCAAATTGTTAATGTACCACAAAGTGACAAGCAATTGAGGCCTGTAAGAGCCGCTGTGACAAAAGCAAAAGCCTTGGAGAGGATCCAGGAGTAGACTCGCAGCCTGAAGGGCATGCTCTAATTTGCCGGTCGGGAGTGTCGCGACGAGGGTTCGCGATATTAAAATTATGGCAACATTGGAGATGTCGTTGCGACTATGGCTCGCGATATTTCTAACATGGCAACATTAAAGATGCCGCCTAATTAGTTGTAATGAAAACAACATGGAGTTTTTTACCGGCAAAACTGCCGAAGTTGTATTGAAGTGAAAAATATGTCTGTGAAAGTGTGGTGAAGGCGTGGAGCAGTTTTCCAGCCTCATTGATAAAAGCTAAGTCTCTATGGATTGTCTGACCTTTATTATTACTGTAATTATGAGAATCTTAAGCTTTATTGATATGCTTATATTATACCTAATTACAATCACAAGTACTTATTTACTGTTACACACAAATTACAATCTGATATGAACGCTCAGTCCAGAATATGTATTAATGTATATAATAATGATGTTTCATGCCCAATATGTAGTCTCCTGGTTGTAGCGAGACATAGTACCAATTAACTGAGGAGAATAGTCCCAGTCCTTAAGTGGTTAGCTGGTAGCCCCTTAAGTGGACCTGGGGTGTACAGGATCCCATGTGACTGCGGAAAAAGTTACATCGGTGAGACACGACGCAACATATCGACGCGGGTACATGAACATATCAGGAGCGTAAAAAACGTAGACACTGTCCGGTCGGCGGTCGCCGAACATGCCCATACTCCGGATTCCCAACACTATCTTCGGTTTGATAAGACCTCCGTGCTCTCACGGGAGAAGTTCTATGTTCCTCGTAAGGTACGTGAGGCCATAGAGATTAGTCGATATCCGAATTTTAATCGGGATGGAGGATGGACTGTATCGCCGTCTTGGAAGCCGGCTTTAACTGACAACACTTATAATAATAAAAATACCTTGTTGTGGACTTGTGAAGCTGACACTACAAGTGCAGTGTGTCTGACCAACCAAACAGACAATAGTGATAGTGACCACTCATCGGATGTCGACGTTGAGCTTCCGCTTTTGTCCGAGAGGAGACAAACTTCGCCAACACCGCCGGCCGCCGTTCCCGCGCCTGCCCCACGATCAGCAAGGCAGTTACGTGCCGAAGCTCGTTGCGCGAGGAGCTTGCGGTAGACGTGGCTCCCAGAAGAAGGACACCAAACGTGTCTGAAACTGGTCGGAGCAATTCCGATAAAAAAACCCGTGAGTGTACAACCGTTCTTAATAATAATATTATGTGTAATCCTCACGATACATTTAATAATCAAATATAAATCATTGGTAGTTGGAGTCACCCACCTGGGACTATTCTCCTCAGTTAATTGGTACTATGTCTCGCTACAACCAGGAGACTACATATTGGGCATGAAACATCATTATTATATACATTAATACATATACTGGACTGAGCGTTCATATCAGATTGTAATTTGTGTGTAACAGTAAATAAGTACTTGTGATTGTAATTAGGTATAATATAAGCATATCAATAAAGCTTAAGATTCTCATAATTACAGTAATAATAAAGGTCAGACAATCCATAGAGACTTAGCTTTTATCAATGAGGCTGGAAAACTGCTCCACGCCTTCACCACACTTTCACAGACATATTTTTTCACTTCAATACAACTTCGGCAGTTTTGCCGGTAAAAAACTCCATGTTGTTTTCATTACAACTAATTAGGCGGCATCTTTAATGTTGCCATGTTAGAAATATCGCGAGCCATAGTCGCAACGACATCTCCAATGTTGCCATAATTTTAATATCGCGAACCCTCGTCGCGACACTCCCGACCGGCAAATTAGAGCATGCCCTTCAGGCTGCGAGTCTACTCCTGGATCCTCTCCAAGGCTTTTGCTTTTGTCACAGCGGCTCTTACAGGCCTCAATTGCTTGTCACTTTGTGGTACATTAACAATTTGCTGGTCATTTAAACGTTTCTCATCACCACTATCTGGTGCTTTATTAATTGGTGATGGAGCTCTCATCTCTCCATCATCAGCCCTTGTAAACTCCACGGTGTTTACACGCTCCTCATTAGCTGTCTGCATAGGTATTTGATCATTCGTGGGACTAATAAATCTCCCACTATGAAATTGTTGATTCTTCATTGCAGAATCATCTTGAATATCGTCTCCGAGATCTGAGTCATTTATTTCAAGCGGATATAATTGAGCTATGGACCGTGTAAATTCTTTGTTTGCAACCTTAACTTTGGCGACTCTGATAAACCCATCTTCACTAGATTTTAGTGCAATTATCTTGCCTACCTTCCAATCTTCCCGATTTTTCGTATCCCCTCTTATCTGGACAATTTGTCCTTCCTTGGGGGTACGCCACGATTTAATTCTTGGTTCTTTTACCGAATTTTGATACCTCTCCCTTAGACTAGGAAGGTACCGATTCATAAACATTTCCTTAAACTCATTAAGAATTATGAATGCTCTTTTCCATGCTTTGATTAAGTCAATTTTTGTTGTAGTTCCTTCTAGAGGGATGTCATCTTTGAAAGTTGCAACATTTATGGTCTTGCCTACTGTAAGAAAATCAGCTGGCGTCAGAACATGTATCATTTCAGTGTCTATACATGTAAGAGGTCTTGTATTCAGAGTGGCTTCTATTTCTTTTATTATAGTCAACAATTGACTATCATTTAGTAGATGTTTCTGTAGTGTTCTCTTCATACAATGTTTTACCAACCCTACTAAACTTTCATAAAATCCTCCAAACCAAGGTGCTAATTGAGGTATGAATTTCCACTTGATGTTCCTCTCTTCACAATAAGAATTTGTTAGTATTTCTGATATTAATTTAAATTGAGTAGCATTATCTGATATTATCAATTGTGGAATCCCTCTTGTCGACATCATCCATTTTATTGCCATAATTCCTTCATTCGCTGTTAAGTCTTGAATGACTTCCAAATGTAAGGCTCTCACCGCCAAACAAGTGCACAAACATATCCATCTTTTCGTTGTTGATTGTTTTCCTTCTTCTGTTCTGACCAAAATTGGCCCAAGGTAGTCTAGACCAATAAAAGTGAATGGTGAACTATAATTCACTCTTTCTGCTGGTAACGATGGGGTAGGTGGTAATTTAAATGGTCCGCCCCCATGTTTGATACAATTGGGACATTGTCTTATTATCTTTTGAACTTGTACTTTTCCCTGTGGTATCCAGTAGTTTTTGCGAATAATGCTTAATGTGTGGTTTGCTCCCACATGGAAGTTATCCTTATGAATTGTCTTTATTAAGTTGTTTGTGAAGTCACAATCTTTTGGGAGTAATATAGGATATTTCTCACTGAATGTCCCGTGTACATTTTCTAATCTCCCTTTTGACCTCAAAATCCCCTCATTGTCTTTAAACAAACGAAGGTTACGATTGATACTAGTTACCTTTCCTTCAACTTCCTCTGGATAGTGTTCTTTCTGTATCCTCTTAATTTCATCAATTTGTTTTGTACATCCCGTACCTTTTTTATTATTTCTTTTGTCGACTCCCTTCCATTAATTTCCTCTGATCTATTATTATGAACATCCGTCAGATATTCAGATGGTTTTGACGGACCCTCCGCCCCCAAGAGCGAGTATTCTCTTTCAAGGTTATGTCTCGTAAGAGAAAGACTTTTGGCTAAAGGGACCTCCCTTTAGCCAAAAGTCTTTACCTTGTTTTAAATTTTTTGGTCTTGTTGCAATGTCGGCTGGATTTAAGTCCGTTGGTACATACCTCATAATTAAGTTTTTGTTACCTCTTATTTCTTCTATTCTTTTCGTCACAAATGGTGTCCACAGTTTATCTGAATGGTACCAATCTAAAACAATTTGACTGTCTGTCCATATAAATTGTTGTTTTATTATAATCTTAAGCTACTTTTCCACGTATTTTAACAGACGGTTTCCAATAAGTACACCCAGTAATTCCAAACGGGGTATTTGTAAATTATTCTGGTCTTTTATAGGCGTCAGCCTCGATTTTCCAACTATAAATGCTGTTCCATTTTTATTTACCACGTATACTACCGCTGCATACGCTTTTGTTGAAGCGTCCGTGAAACAATGTAATTGAATTTCGTTATTTTCAAAATCTTCTGTATAATATCTTGCACCACGCTTGTGCAGTCCTGAATATCCTCATGCAACTTTTTCCATACTTCAACGTCTTCTGTTGATAAAGGTGTATCCCATTTGACATTCCTTTTCCACAGATCCTGCATGAACAGTTTCGGTGCTATCAAGTCTGGTGCTACATATCCACATGGGTCGTATACTGATGCTATCGTTCTTAAAACTCCTCGCTTAGTTGTTTGTAGATCTACATTGTTTGGTCGTAGCTGAAGTGTATCATTTTTTGTGTCCCAGTTTAAACCTAGGACTTTTACTATGTCTTCCTTGCTAATATCTGTGACATTTTCTCTCAAAGTTTTCGAATTTGAATTCCATTCTCTTTAATTCATTGATATATTATCGAATTCTCTTTTTAGACTATTATAGAGCGTTACTGCTTGTAGATTTGTCTTGGTTCCAGTCACTACATTGTCTACATATATATCATCTGAGGCACGACGAACGCCTTCATTATTAGATCGTCCTAGATGATACTTGAGTGTGGCATTCAATAGAAATGGACTTGAAATAACTCCAAATGGTACACGACAAAATCGTAGGTGTTATTATGTTATCTTCAGTAGCTGCTTTGGATATATCTTTGATCCAAAGAAACCTCATAACGTCTTTGCTATCATTATGTAGTCCTATTTGAAGGAATCAAAGAATCAAAGCATTTATTCAGTATGTAGGCAGTATAAATATACGCACATATACACGTCAAAATCATAAATCATAAAATAAATAATAACCAATTATCAAGTAAACATAGCAAAAGCAGAATTTAACGCTTTGAATTAGAAAAAAAAAAGTAATGAACCATTCAGCTGATTCAGAAAGCTTTTTCTACGTCTGCTGTCAATCCAATCTTATGTGACCTGAATCTTATCAATAATCCTGTTAGATCTTCTAATAATATAGGTCCTGCTCGCAAGCATTCATTGAGACTGACTCTATCTTTCAGTTTGGCTGATGCATCGTACACGATTCGAACAGCCTTTCCGGGTGTATGAACTCCGTGATGAGGAAGATAATGTACCTTGTATTTGCCTTGTGGTATCTCTTCCTGAGGAACTGTCTCAATAATTCCCTTGTCTAATTGGTCTCGAATTGTCTCATCGTAGGATTTCAATGATTCCTTATTCATTCGTTTCAGTAGACCAACCAATCTTCCTTGTGCTAGTCCTAAATTGGAGGGTAATGTTGCTAAATTTTCTTTCCATGGCCAACAAACAGAATATCTATTCTTTTCAATTTTTACTGAATTATTGAAATGATTTAAGACTTCTTCTTCTTTTGTGGTATTTGGTGAATCAGTAATTCCAATGCTTTCTAAATCCCATAAAGATTTTAAATTTAAATTATCAAAAGGTAGATCTGGTTTATTTAGTTTTACTTCTTTATTTGACTGAAAATATGTATTGACTGTCAGATTATCCGCTGTCTCAAAGTCTTGTTTTCCTGTTAACATCCATCCTAATTGAGAATTAACTAAGAACAGGCTGTCTTTTAATCGCACCTTCTCAATACCGAGGAATGAGAAGTAATAGTCATTTCCAATAAGAATATCTATTTGATCACCTAATGATCCGTCGTCCGCCAATAAATATTAATTCTTCCATTTATCCAGTTCTTGTTTTGGATAGTATACTTGTTGTGCGATAGATGGCACAACGTTGGCATGAAGAACGATGTTATTCTTCGTCCTCGTCTGGACTATTAGTTTTACATACGGACTATCGTACTACAATGGTTGATCTGTACCAAACGTGAATACTGATATGTGGTGTTCCTCTACATGTGGTAATTTCAATTTATCAGCTGCTCTTTTAGTGACGTAAGATCGTTGGCTTCCGCAATCCATCAGTACTCGACATTTCAGGTAATGCGATTCTTCTTCATTTGTTAAATCCACTACTGCTGTTTGTAGCACAGTTACAGAAGTTCCTGTCGCGGAAAAAGTATTAGAATTTCCGTTGTCAATTTTTCTTGTTGGAGGTACATCATTTTTTGGACACAGTGCTCGATTGTAAGTACCAAATACTCTACAGTGAGCGCATGTTTTTTTTCTTTTGCATAATGACTCACGATGGCCTAGATGAAGGCAACTATAACATCTATCTTTCAAATTGGCTTTTCTTTCTTTAACCGTTCTCACATTTCTACAGTCCTCATTAAAATGTTGCTCCTTACAAAATATACAAGTTATTCTTCTTTTCTTTGCTTCTTGTTTGTATGTCTGTTCTGCCTTTCTTTTGTTTTGGTTGATGTTGTTAGTTGAATTTTGAGCCTTATTGTAATGTTGGTATTTATTATTATGATATTGATGGCGGTTATTGGCATAATACAATTTTGTCTGATTGGTCGAGGTCTTATTCCCTCGATTAAATGTAGATTGTCCTCTTTGAAAATTATTCATTTTTGAGTTATATCTTGGAATCGTTTGTCTCATGTTGACCCTACCATGAAAAGTTTCTACTGTGTAATGTCTGGTATCAGCTGAGTTTTTCATTTGAGAAATTCTATTTGCCTCTACTCTAGCTGATATAATAATCTCTAACTGTTTTCTCATATCCTCAATGGATTCGGTTCTCACTGAAGTCTTCATCTCATATATCATGTCCTCGGGAAATTTCTCCGTGATGATAAATCTTAAATGATTGTGCTCTGTGTTCTCTCCCAAGGAGGTCAATACTCGAATGTGTCTCTCTATTTCGTTTAATACTCTGCGACAGTATTCTACTGTATTGTTCGCAGATTTAATTTTGTATAATGCCGAATAATGTGCATCTATTATCTGGCCTTCTTTTCTATATCTCTCTTTTAACGTAGATACAGCAATAGAATAATTCTTGTTTGTAGTTTCTAAACCTTCTATGGCCCTGCTTGCTTCACCGCTTAAAGAAGATTTCAAATAAAGTAACTTATCTACTTCAGGTAGATTGCGATTGTGAATATTGTAACTAAAATGATCCCAAAATTGTTGCCATTGTAAAATATCTCCATTAACACTACAGTACACGCGCCCCTTTTTTTTACTTGAGTATATGCGTGGCCTAATTTGGTAGGCCATTTTAAAATATCAATAACTTGTATATTCCTAATTATGTGAATAAAACAACAAATTATATTAAAAGGTGTTTATTTTACTTACTTTTAGAACTCTACTTTTTAGATATTTTTTTAAGATAGTATTAATAATAAACAATTTAGTAAATATATAAGAAAAATTAACATAAATGGCACTTCTGAGATCAACGTAACTTTTTTTAAACTTAAAACTAAACAGAATTTCTATTTTCTTTGTTTTCGTAGCATTCAGGACACACTACTGCTTGGTGATCGGGACAAATCCATTTATTGCAAGTCTTGCACCACTTTTTTGTCGATCGATTTCGGGCTCTCGAGCAGAGTGCACATCGACCAAAAAAAAACTAAAATAAGCAAGAAAAATACATTTTACAATTTATAACCTATATATAAATAGTAACAATTGAATATACATACATATAAATGCATTATTAATAAGTAGAGCATATTATAATAGCGTTATAAATCGATAATACATCAAAAGTTACATACCTGAATTTGGTACGCCAATACACGCGCGGACTACTTTAGTAGGCCCACGGTTTTGGCGCCAAATTACTTGTGCGTGCGTCGCGTACGGGGTGGCGCGGGGTACTGAGGTTGCGACAAATATACCAGACGAGGCTCACCTGGAATCACTAGTTTCTAGCGCGCTAAACTAAAAAGTTATTGCAAAAAGAGTTATCCTGGTCTACTATAGTAGGCCGCGCGTGTACTGTAGTGTTAAAATTAGGTAAATTCAACTTTGGTAATTTACTTGATATAGTATCACCCCTTTTACTTTCTTCATTCGCACTCTTTAATTTAATAGTCAATTCCATCAAAACTTCTTCTGAATGAAGTTGAAGGTTGCTAAATCTAGAAATATCATCCGCTGACGGTTCCAAGCTCATTTTAAAATAATTGTTTAACTCATTAGAAAAACGTATATGTAACGCTTCTAATTTTTTAACAGCAATCTCTGCCTTTTGTTTGTCAATGACCAATGAATTGTTCGCATGTTCACATTCTATTGTCATACTTTCCATATGATCAATAATATTTTGGAGTCTCGAAATGAGTATAGATTCCATTTTGAGTTTCTGAAATAACCCGAGTAACGTCTCTTCAATTCATTACAAGAATTATTACATTACATAAACCATTATAAATAATTGATTTAATGGTTAGTTGTTACCGTATAAATATTTATCTTATAATAGCCATTGCCCACTAATTGAGTCTTGACTCAGTATTAGTTAGTTTACTTTTATAGTAGTACATCACCGACCTTTATGGTAGGTCCCCTTTATTTAGTTTCATGGTAACCCCCCTGTCTCAAACAGTGTTACATACTGAAAATTGTTTCGTAGTACCCCACTTAAATTGAGCAGTGTGGGATCTCCAATGAACCTTTCGTGGTAGCCCCTTTTGGCTTGAGTGGTTTAAATTTCACATTAATTTCTTACCATAATTATTTTAAACTCAACATTAACTTTATTTTGTAATCGTAATTCCTTTTGTCAACATGTAATCTTAACATACATTTACCACTAGTAGTTACATAACACTTTCCTTTTATTCTGGGTATTAATATTCATAATTATTCTTTGATTTTGTTATGTATTAAAACGAGCATAAGAATATTGGAAGGTCTCATTATTACTTCTTAAATTTATAATTACTTCTGAAGTAAAATAGTAAACAATATTACTATATTATTATCTCTTATACTTTATTATTCAAAGAGTATCTTATTAAGATTATATGTAATAAAATCAAACATTCCTAGATTATCAGTGATCTCAACTATGCAATATGTGATCTGAAGAGTATATGTGTAAGTGAATTATATAGTCTGACATCTGTACTTATTTCTTTATCAAACTATATGAATTTGTTTAGGAAAATTTCACTAAATTTTACATGTTTAATATTGTATAAATCTTATACTCAATTATACTTTCTCAACTTATTAAGGAATTTGTTAGAACAAAGGATAAAACTAAATTCTTTAATTGTTTATTCGGTAAGAAATTTCAGACCCGGTTTCACCGTTCCCTTACTAGGCAGTAATTCGACAGATAATTGCCTTGTACAGTTTATTAGATTCTGTCAGATAAGTTCCCGTTAGGGTTATCAGAGACCGGTTAAACAGACCGAACATAATTAATATAAGTCTATAATAACAAAGATAGGTAAATCAATTACATACAAAGGTTATCAACAATAGTCATCATCAGTGTGCCGTTTTGTATTATAACGGGTAAGTGCTAGTAATAAATATACTTCTCTTAGGCTGACATTGCTTGTATCACATTCTTGAGAATGATAGATGAATATGTGTTATCTCTTGACTTAGTCTAACTAGGTAATGCGTTTGTACTTAACGTCTCGTACTCCTATCGCAGCCTTATGGCTTTAAATAGGCATATAAAGTATGACTAGACTATATATATATAGACTAAAGTCCCCGTCACGATAAGCTATAAATTATGTAAACAAACATCTTTTACTAAGTAAACATTTTATACTGCGAGATAATAATAAATTGACCATATTCAATCGACATGAAATATAGACGGGTTATATGAAAGTAACAACCTATTTAATTTAATCGGATCATATTTTAACGACGCAAAGCGCTATAGTTTGTGTTTCTTGGTACCGGACGCAATATAAACTATCGGGACGCCATTTTGAAAAAAACGCGTCATTCGAGTTCCGAATGCGTACGAGTACAGTCCGGCAAGTATAACTTGGCGGTGGTGGTTTTTGGAACTAATTCTTTTAATTGAAACTGTGAGTTTGACGTTTGAGAGATTACCGCGACATTATTGATGATAAATCTGCTACATTAAAATAGTTCAATAATGCCAAAAGTAATTAAAAGTGGTTTAAGAGAAACTGTTATCAACTGTCATGTTTGTTCGCGGATAACTTCGTCGTTTATGAACCGATTTCGATTATTCTTTTTTTGTTCGAAAGGAGATATCCCAAGTGTGGTACCATGGTAATTTTATCGAGGTATGATAAGTATCTCCAGAGATATTGAGATAAACATCTCAAAATTGGTACTGAAAATGAATAAGCGGCATTGAAGTCGGTTGTTTTTTAGTTTTTAAACGATATTATTTGTTGGTCCAACTGTTGTGAACTCCTGAACACTTGTTTACATAATTTATAGCTTCTCGTGACGGGGACTTTAGGTATGATAGAAAGAACATCACAAATGTCTTACCTTGATAAACCGTGAATAATTCAGAGTTCCTTATACTTGGTTTCGTTTGTTACCTTTTGTAGTTACAAGCCCCCTTTTTGTTTTTATTTTTATTAGCACGCTGCGACTTTAATCACCTCCTGAAACGATCATGCACTCCTGTAGTACACGCTTTACAATGTTTACGAAACATGGAAACAATGGTACCACTAATTTTAATTGAAAACAGCTCCTTACAAACCTTTAAACATTGTATATCACTTCAGAGTTCTTCAAACACTGGTTGTAAGAAGTTTTAAATCACGCCGTTGGAAATTTTAATGGCTTCCTTTCCTTTAGCGCAACATGAGCTCAACGTAATTTACAGTTATTATTTTTAAAAGTAATTTTTCATTCTGTCTCACTTATTGTATTTAATTTTCACTGGGTTTCATGGTAAATGACTCCGCCCTGCCGCTTAAAAAAGAGCGGCAGGGCGGGAGCGGAAAAACTTATTACCACTTTTTGGCGGCTATGCGCAGACGAGAGAGTTTATGTCCGAAAAAACATGTCGGCCCACTGACTAGGTAGAGATGTGCGCTTGTCACTCATAACCGTTTCGATTTCGATTTAATACGGAAATAATCACGTATCCGTTATATTATTATTTTGTTTTTTGACGTTATATGTTTTAATGTTACATATACAGCAACTTGTGATTAAGTAAAACACACATAGTTTTCCAATAAATTAAGTCAAATGTTGTACGTACATACAATTATATGCGTACAACTAATAGTGATTATATATAATTCTCAGATACGTAATAAAACGAGAGTAAATGTTACTAATTGATATATATGTATATATGTGCATGTGCTCAACCACATAGGTATTAAATGTATCTGTAATATAAACTTATAGTTAAACTAATTCGAAAGTGTTTTATATGTATGTGTAATCATCATCACATACAGATGAAATAATTATAATATAATCTTATAACAACAAGATTGAATGTTATCTATCCGTATGTGTACATCCTCCCACACACAGAAAAACGATTTATACTATAATCTTACAGTAACAAGATTGAATGGCCATTCAATATCTTAAACTAATCTTAATATATTTACGTTAAAGTTTCGTAACGTATTACGTATTCATAAGACATCCATATTTTGAATCGGTATCAACTTATTTGTAAACATAATATCTCCTAATATTATAATCGGCTTATTAAATAACGTAACGAATCATATCCGAATCGGTTACAAAATCACGCCAGTTCCCGTCACTATCTCGGAAACTGACAGTCGTTTCATGATTTTAATTTTGTATAACTGATTTACTCTTATCGTCTTAATAAAAGTATTTTTTGTTATGTTAATATTAATAATAAAATATATATAGATTAATCGAAATTAATTGTAACTTCTATATTAACATAAATAAATCATACTTTATTACATCACATATTTACAGCAAATATACAACTTAAAAATAAATAAAACTATTAGAAATGTTATAAATAAAAATTAAAATAGTTATAAATAAAAAACAGAACCTAGGTCGCAGCTGTCTGCCGGTAACGTTCCCAAAAAGCTGGCGACGTTACCTCGTTGAATTGCTAGGCTAATCCGTTGGCCGAGGTAAGCGCCAGCTCTTTGGTCATGAGTGACGTCTATTAAACGTCTGGACAGCTCCTTTACAAAACCCCGGGCATCTCGACCCCACGGACCCATTGTTTCGACCCCAAACGGAAGAAAAATGTAGCCATCACCAATGGCAGCATATTTCCTCCGTTTGAGGGTTTCTGCCGCATCCGCTGCCGCACCCGCTGCTTGTGAGGTCCCGCATATGTGGGACGCTGCTAACGTGACGAAAATAATCATGTTGATAATAAGCCCATACATAGCATGTATCGTGATCTGATGAAGGGAAATGTAAGTAAAGAGTAATGCGTATGATATTTGAGAACATACGTGATTGGTAGAATAATCGAATCCTTTCAATTTAAGTTGTCTACTCGCTCAACGCTCTCTGTCGGATTGCAATGTTAACTTTGAAGCGTGCATCGTTTTCATCCAAATTATGAATATAATTTTCTCATTTTGTTGTATAAATGGTATAAACAATTATTAATTCCACTTAAAACAATAATTTACATAATAATATTGTCAGTACATAAGCGCAAAATGGTTTTGCATTAATTTCAATTTTCATTAGTATATATGGCTTAGCACAGGTGTCGCTAGACGTCTCATTTGCACCAGTTTGTTAATTTAGTTTCGGCTGAATCTGGTATGAATATATGTGATATGCATAAAATTTTATCCCAGCATCTCCACCATGTCGCGAAGGGGTTTGTGTGTATGTATTTACACTGATTAAGTGACATGCCAAACACCCTCGCGTCTAGTCTTGGCATGGGGGAAAAAATCAAATGCACTCACCGAGTGAATTATGTATGCCTGAAGTTCATCTCTCTACTTCCTTGATAGTCTAGCGTCACCGTCCAGGCAGCCCGTCACCATCTGTAGGTAAAGTCTCATGACAACCACTCTTAAAGTGGTGTCACTAAGCCAGAAGAAACACACCGTCCATCATGAACGGAATGGCCTCTGGTCAGAAGTAAATTATATATATTTATATACTACTATAGTTACATAATGTATGCATGTCTTTTATGTGTGTATATGAGAGACATGAGTGTATGTGTAATATTGTCCCCCTGTTTCATATTCAATTCTTTCGTGTAAGGAAGCGTCCTTCCATTAATCAATATTGTTCCAAAATACCGGTGTCCTTTGATCACTTAATTTATTCCAAATCATTCTATTAATAAATCACAACGTTGTATAAAAACTATGTAATTGAAATAACCGCAATTTTACAATATAACTTATTAATTTAATTCAATTAGATAATTGAAATGGCCAATGCACAGCATGTGCACCGGGCAACCGTCGACGGGCGAATGTGTCGCGCGCCGTCTTTTATACTGCTCAGTGTGGTTGGGACGAGTGACGCATCGGCTTATCGTTGTTACCTGCTGTTTACAAATATTGAGAGCGGCGCCGTCATATATATATTCAAAAAAACTGGCCAAGTGCAAGTCGGACTCGCACTCGTAGGGTTCCGTAACACAGTTATGTATTCCATAACTATGATTTTTTGCAACTACAAAATTAACATTGTTTTTCATAGTGTTTGTATGAAAAACAAAGTTATCTTTGCGGTCGCCATATCTCTAAAGCTGCTGACTGTATCTCGTTCAAACCAATTTTCGTTGTTAGTTTTTATTGGGGTGTACAGCATATATTTTTTTTAGATTTTTCACTCCCATACTTTAAAAGTTAGAGGGGGGGGGGGGGGGGACACACATTTTACCACTTTAGACGCGCCTATCTTTCAAATGATTGACTTTGAGAAAAAATGATTTTAGAGACCTCAATGTCATTTTTGAAGACCTATCCATAGACACCCCACACGCATAGGTTTGAAGAAATTATTATTTTTTTGTTTCAGTTCTATGTATGGGATGCCCCCCCATAAACTTTTATATTTTTTATTTTTGTATAAAAATCGGAAAGCGGTTCACAGAATACATCTACCTACCAAGTTTCAATTCTGTAGTCCTAACAGTTTCGGAATAAAATGGCTGTGACATACGGACGGACAGATAGACAGACAGACAGACAGACAGACAGACATGACGAATCTATAAGGGTTCCGCTTTTTGCCATTCAGCTACGGAACCCTAAAAAGGAGGAGGTTTCTCAATTCGATCATGTATATATATATATATACACATATATATATATATATACCATACTCCTGTCTACTGCGATAACTATATAACACGGACAGGCTACTATGGATACGGAGTTTTGGCGGGAACGTGGAAGAGTGTGTGATCTCATTGTATTTTTTTCTAAAACTTGTGTTCATCCGATGTGTGATCCGATAGTTAATGTGTAATAAATGTGGATTATTAACCATTAAGTGCCGGTGAATGTGTGCGAGTGTCGAGAAACAGCACTATGTTGAAAAACATGCTATTTGCGTTCTCACGAAAATTCCACTAAAAATCTTCAGTAAACACCACATCTTTACTGAAGGTATGTCTTAGACTAGGCTTTTACTTAACGACTGACCTGAAATGTGACTTTGACCCATCTCTACGACTTAAATTCAGAAAAACTTGAAGAATTTCAATACTTGACACTGGCTAAATACACTAATCGTGTGGAGCCATAATAAAACAAAAAAAAACTATGATACTACGATAAAAGCTAGGATGATGGATTATAATGGATGGAGTCAAAACATTGGCAGCATGTCCATTTTCTGTTTGTGTTAGTGTCTAGAACTGCTAGAGTGTGCGTGAGTAGGGAAGTGATCACTAGTGTAGAACATATCGATAAAAAGGTGAAAAATGTAGAAAACTAAACCTTATGTAAAAAGAAAACAATTTATGTGATAAAATACGTAGTTACTATAAGGTCTGTCCAGCGCGTTGGTGAACGACCGCGGGACCGCTTTCCCTCTACTAGACCCTTGTCGCGAAGGGGTTTGTGTGTATGTATTTACACTGATAAAGTTACATGCCAAACACCCTCGCGTCTAGTCTTGGCATGGGGGAAAAATCAAATGCACTCACCGAGTGAATTATGTATGCCTGAAGTTCATCTCTCTACTTCCTTGATAGTCTAGCGTCACCGTCCAGGCAGCCCGTCACCATCTGTAGGTAAAGTCTCATGACAACCACTCTTAAAGTGGTGTCACTAAGCCAGAAGAAACACACCGTCCATCATGAACGGAATGGCCTCTGGTCAGAAGTAAATTATATATATTTATATACTATTATAGTTACATAATGTATGAATGTCTTTTATGTGTGTATATGAGAGACATGAGTGTATGTGTAATATTGTCCCCCTGTTTCATATTCAATACTTTGGGTTGGATTTAGAATCGTTTGGCACGAAAAAGGGGAGGTGGAGGGGTGGAATGAGAAGGGGAGGGTCCCCCCTTCACTACCCTACCACTCCCATTACAAGGTAATGCATAGTTTTTGAGTTATGCCTATTTTTGTTGGGTTTGATTTTGGATTTTTGGTTGAATTTAGAATCGTTTGGCATGAATTTGATATAAAATGTTATGGGGATGGGTAGAGATTAGGTCCCTGATTGTAATAATACCATTCCTTTAACAAGGTAATGCATATTTTACAAGAAAACGATATAAACAAAATCTAACCTAAAAATATACTAAACCATAAAAACAAAGCGCAAATAATAATTACAAGGGCTAGATAACTTAGTAAAAATTTTTGTAATATTATTTACCACTACTAAATTAATAAGAACACCCCACTACAAAAAAATACTAGGTTAGGTTAGGTTGAAACTGCGAAAACACAACGCGCGAGCCGAGCGAGCGAAGCGAGCGTGCCGCGGCAGCGGCCGGCGAAGCGCAAAAAGTTTGTTAAACATCCAACAAAACAGTGATATTGATCAGCAAAGTTTTACAAAAAAGTGAGGTTATGATTTTACAAAAATACGCATAACTCTAAAACTATGTGTTACCTTGTAATGAAAGTGGTGGGAAAAGAAAAGGGGGACCCTCCCTTACCCCCCCATCACCTCATCCTCCCCTTTTCGTGCCAAACGATTCTAAATTTTTACCAAGTAAGGTTATGATTTTGCAAAAAAAATCATAACTCAAAAACTATGTATTACCTTGTAATGAGAGTGGTGGGGTTGTGAAAGGGGGACCCTCACCTACCCCCTCCACCCCTCCATTCCCCCTTTTTCGTGCCAAACGATTCTAAATTTCAACCAATTCTTTCGTGTAAGGAAGCGTCCTTCCATTAATCTGTGGCCATCGCCACCCAATTGACCATCATTGACCTGCATGCTGCCTTACCATGGTACATAGCTCACTGCTCAGGCTGGAAAACTGCTCCACGCCTTCACCACACTTTCACAGACATATTTTTCACTTCAATACAACTTCGGCAGTTTTGCCGGTAAAAAACTCCATGTTGTTTTCATTACAACTAATTAGGCGGCATCTTTAATGTTGCCATGTTAGAAATATCGCGAGCCATAGTCGCAACGACATCTCCAATGTTGCCATCATTTTAATATCGCGAACCCTCGTCGCGACAACCCTGGACCACTAGACGCTCCATAGAATGTTCGTTCCGGGTAACATGTCCAAAGTATTTGAGTATTCGTATTTGCACAGTCGACGATAATCTCTCTTTGATTTTGAGTTCATGGAGTATGGAGACGTGGGTGCGTCTTGCCGTCCAGGGTATTCGAAGGAGTCGCCTCCTACACCACATTTCTAGTGCGTCTATTTTACGACGGTCCAGCGCTCTGACAGTCCAGGTTTCTGCACCATACAGGAAAATAGGGAAGACAAGAGATCTCATTAGTCGCACTTTAGTGTTTTTGGTGATGTTGCGATTCTTCCATATTTTATCTAAATTGCTCACGACAGATCTTGTAATAGCGCATCTTCTTCTGATCTCGTGCTCACACCCACCAATGTTCGTGATAGTGGAACCTAGGTAGATGTATTGTTGAACAACTCCACAGTTACCAATTGAGAGTATTCCTGGTTGGTTTAGTTCAGCTCGATCCACTATCATCATTTTGGTTTTGTCTCTGTTGATTGCGAGTCCGTAGGAGAGGCCACACATCGTCTCCACTCCACATCGTCTATCCGAACGGAAGCTGTCCCGTCATTATAGAGCCGACGCATGAGGCGTATCAGGTGGTCGGGAACTCCCATTTGCACTCATAGTTCATAGTTACTATTAGTTGATACTGTGACGCAAATTCAAGGTCGCACTCGAGGCGTGAAGCGTGTGGCGTTTTGCACAACCATTCGGGTGGCAAAATGCCTCTGATGTGCGAAGCGCATTGTCATAAAACGACAGCGCGCGTTCCCACATCAAAGTGACGTTGACGTGAGAACGAAATATGTTTTTATAAGGGAGTTAACCGCCAGAATTATAACACAGAGAGCAACTAAAAATTCTAATAAGAACATCTTATAGTGCAACAACCATTGTTTTATTTCGACGCGACCTGAAGACCTCGTCCTAACAAAGGCGATAGGTAGCCCTACCTACCCGCGCCTTTAATGGTGACCCGACTTCAGCCGTCTGAGCAGAAGAGTTCAATTCTACGTGTATCGACGTATCTACTCGTACGCATCGACGAGGTCAACAATCCGCGTTTCCCAATGCATCCTCACATAACGAGTCTTTGGATTCACGACGACCACATTGGGCTACCACGACGTGTCATCGCTTCGTAATTAGTTTCCTGATCCCCGTGATACGACGCCAGCTGTGACGAGTGTCTATCACATTCGTGGCTATCTCGACGTGTCTTCGCTTCATCGATTCATGGTATCAGTTTTCTGGATTCTACAACGAAACGACGTGCAGACATACGTGTGCCCGAGGCCTGTCGCTGGAGACCAATACTGCGCTGGAGTGATTTTAGTACGTGCTATTTTTCCTATACTAATATTGGTGCCTGGACTTACTAAAATTATGAACATTAGCATAACCTTAACAAAATTGCATTCGATTTCGTTTTTATATTATCATTTTGTGTGGAAATTATTAGTATTATTTTAACAACTGTGGACATTGGCATTTACATAACAAAATTGCATTTGAGTTTGTTTTTATTATATTGTGTGGGAATTATTAATATTTAACTTTTTTTTTACACCGGGGCTGTTAATTTTTGATAACATTAACTATATATTTTATCTGTGTGTTTTGCCTTTTATATTGCTGTCTTGTTTATTGTCTTGTGTTTGTATTACTGTGTGTGTTTTATAGCTTATAACCATTTATATTGTATGGCTTTTTATAGTGTACTAACCCAACTACGGAGATGGAAGCTAACTTGCAATCCGCACAAGAGCAAAACTCATTATTACAGCAACAAAATGTTTTATTGCTTGCTGAATTGCAAAAATTAAAAGGTGACAGCACTAACACACCCACCTCGGACCCCGTTTCCCCCGCAATATGTAAAGTTGCTGTTAAGCTTCCTCCTTTTTGGCCTGACCGGCCCGCTATCTGGTTTGCTCAGGTTGAGGCTCAATTTACCATTTCAGGTATCTCCGCTGATCTCACAAAATTTAATTATGTTGTTGCTCAGTTGGACACTCGGGTTATTGGAGAAGTTGAAGATATTATTCTTCATCCACCGCCCGCAGACAAATATGGTAGGTTAAAAGCTGAGCTTATCCGTAGGCTTTCCACATCTGAAGAGCAACGTGTCCGACAGCTCGTTAGCGATGAGGAGCTGGGCGATCGTCGCCCCTCCCAGTTTTTAAGACATCTTAGGTCTTTGGCTGGGAACACTCTTTCGGATGAAAATTTGCTTCGCCAGCTTTGGATGCGCCGCCTCCCACAACACCTTCAGGCAATTTTGGCTGCTCAGTCTGAGCTTGCTTTAGATAAAGTTGCAGAGCTAGCAGACAAAATTTTAGAAGTATCGCCCGGTGTTGCAGCTCCTCGGTCATCAGCTGTTTTCTCAGCGAGCACTTCTGCCGTCTTGCCTTCATCGCTAGACGACATTACACGGCGCCTTGATGATCTCACGCGCCAGATCGCTGCACTATCAGCTGACCGGAGTAGGGATAGGTCACGGAGTAACTCAAACCAGCGTGAACGCTCACAGTCCGCTGGTAAATCCAAACTTTGTTTTTACCATAGGAGGTTTGGTACTAAAGCGGTTAAATGTGTAAAACCATGCACTTGGACGTCCCCGCCGTCGGGAAACTCAAACAGCAGTCATTAGCGGCGACGACTGACTGCTTTTCGGAGAGTCGCCGATTATTTGTCACCGAAAGCGTTTCGAAACGCCGGTTTTTAATTGACACAGGTTCGGACCTCTCCTGCTATCCGTACCAATGGCTAGCGAATAAGCCAACGCGGTCAAACTACACACTGGCTGCTGCCAATGGTAGTGAGATTCGCACCTTTGGCCACATACAAATGACGCTCAATCTGGGTCTGCGACGCGCCTTTCAGTGGCAGTTTATCGTCGCTGACGTCAACACCGCCATTATCGGTTCCGACTTTCTGGCACACTATCGGCTTATGCCAGATTGTGCCAGTAAAAGGCTTGTCGATAGCAGTACTGGGTTGACATGTATCGCTGCCGTTGCAACACTAGATCAGACCAGTGTTAAAGTTGTTTCTGCTCCATCGTCCGGATTTGGTGCGCTTCTTGTGGAATTTCCGTCAATCACAAAGCCACCAGGACTCATTCGGGAGCCGAAGCATAACACCGTCCATCACATCCTGACTACTGAAGGTGCCCCCGTCTCTTGTCGTCCTAGGCGCCTGGCTCCTCAAAAACTTCAGGAGACTAAAAAGGTTTTTGATGACATGGTCCAGTGTGGAACAGCAAGACCTTCAAAAAGTCCATGGTCCTCTCCCCTTCACATGGTACCTAAAAGAGACGGCACCTGGCGACCTTGCGGTGACTATCGCGCACTGAATGCACGCACAGTGCCCGATAGATACCCAGTCCGCTATATTGGTGATGTTGGTCATAACATAGCTGGTTGTACTATATTTAGTACAATCGATCTCGTCAAGGCATACCAGCAGATTCCCGTTGCGCCTGAGGACATATGTAAAACGGCCATCATCACCCCCTTTGGCCTGTACGAATTCAACTACATGACCTTTGGTTTGCGCAACGCAGGCCAAACTTTCCAACGGTTCATAGATGAAGTTGTACAGGGTCTGGACTTCTGCTTTGCCTACGTTGATGACATTTTAGTGTACTCTCGCGACGCCACTCGGCACGCTGAGCACCTCCGTTTACTCTTCAAGCGACTTGAAGACTACGGCATTGTCATCAATCCTGCAAAGTGCGTGTTTGGTGCTTCTGAGGTAACTTTCCTCGGGAACCGCATTTCCTCTGAAGGAACGCGGCCACCACCTGAGCGCATTCAGGCTCTCAAGGATTTTCCCTTGCCCAAGACCGTTCAGGGACTCCGCCGTTTTCTTGGAATGGTCAACTACTATCGACGTTTTTTGCGAAACGCTGCAGAGTTGCAAGCACCGCTGGTCAATGCGATAGTGGCTTCCCAAGGCAAAGGTTCCACACCGGTTGCTTGGACGCCTGAACTTGAAGAGAGTTTTATGGCCTGTAAAGACAGCCTGTCATCCGCTGCTCTTCTAGCTCACCCATTGCCGAATGCTGAGCTGGGACTCTTCACCGACGCTTCGAACTCGCACGTTGGTGCCTGCCTTCAGCAGAAAGTTGGTGATGCTTGGGAACCTTTGGGTTTCTTCAGCAAAAAGCTGAAGCCCCGACAGTCCGAATGGCCAGCATATTACAGGGAACTCCTTGCGATTTACGAGAGTGTGCAGCATTATCGCCATTTTCTGGTTGCGCA
This sequence comes from Cabera pusaria, assembly GCA_954871355.1. Lineage (NCBI taxonomy): Eukaryota > Metazoa > Arthropoda > Insecta > Lepidoptera > Geometridae > Cabera > Cabera pusaria. The sequence continues at coordinate 4,991,785 of OX940915.1, forward strand.
GCAAGTCACAATTTACACGGACCACAAGCCGATCATTTACGCTTTCTCGCAGCGTCGCGAGAGGCTTCCACCGGTCCAACTAAATCAACTCTCGTTTATCTCCCAATTTACCACGGACATTGTCCACGTAAAAGGGGTTGATAATACGGTAGCAGACGCTATGTCCCGCATCGAAGCCATTAGTATCGAAGCAGATCACTCTGCACTTGCTTCTTGCCAACAACTCGACGACGAGTTGAAAAAGTATCGCAACGATAAAGATTCTTCTCTAAAATTAGAGAACATCGTTGTTCCCGGCACTAACACAACTTTGGTCTGCGATACTTCCACAGGACGACCGCGACCATTTGTACCGGAACCTATGCGGAAAAGTATTTTTGACAAACTGCATAACCTGAGTCACCCAGGTACCAAGGCGACTGTTCGTCTGGTCTCTGACCGTTTCGTTTGGCCAGGTATTGCCAAGGATTGCCGTCGCTGGTGCCAAACTTGCATAGCTTGTCAGCGAAGCAAAGTGACTCGGCATACTCAGTCTCCGCTTGGACATATCTCCAGTCCCACATCTCGGCTCAAGCATGTCCACATAGACATTATCGGACCTATGCCTTCTTCCTCTGGCTTTCAATACTGCCTCACTGCTGTTGACCGTTACACTAGGTGGCCCGAAGCGTGGCCTATGAGTGGGATAATGGCAGAGGAAGTAGCCAAGACCTTTGTGGATGGCTGGATAGCTCGATTCGGCGTCCCTGCGGTCATCACGACTGATCAGGGACGGCAGTTCGAATCTGACCTTTTCAGACGCCTCACCGATCTGTTTGGTGCCAAACGTATTCGTACCACCAGCTATCACCCTTGCGCTAATGGGCTCGTTGAGCGCATGCATCGGCAGTTAAAAGCGTCCCTGATGTGTCATGACAGTTCCTGGTCGAGTGCCTTGCCTCTTGTTTTGTTAGGCATGCGCTCTGCATTTAAAGAGGATATAAAATCAACCGTAGCAGAAATGCTGTATGGTGAGACATTAGCGCTCCCAGGGGAACTTTTAACTGTTTCTCCCGAAGCTACTGGCTATGAGGAGCCTTCGGATTTTGTCGTCAAGTTAAGGCAATATATGTCCAAATTGCGACCCACTCCGGCTTCTCATCATTCTAAGCCATCGGTTTTTGTTTTTAAAAACCTATCCACTGCATCACACGTCATGCTGAGGGATGACACTGTTCGTCGGTCTTTGCAGCCACCCTATTCTGGTCCTCATCGCGTGATATCTCGATCTGAGGACGGAAAAACTTTCTCGATCGATTTAAAAGGCAGACAGGTGAATGTCAGTATCGACAGGCTCAAGCCAGCGTTCATCGAACAGCCGAGTCCTGTTGATCCAGTATCGACGCCGTCTCTTCCTGCACCAGTGTCATCATCACATCCTTCTAGAGTTCTCTCTCCTCATTCTGGATCCTCTTCATCTTCTCCCGCTGCTCCTTCCTCACATTCACCACAATACACTACCCGTTCAGGTCGTAAAGTTCATTTTTGCAAACCTTTTGACCTTTGATTTTTTATTTATTTTTTCTTTTTCCACGGATTCTCCTTCTCCGTAGGGGGGTGGTGTGGCGTTTTGCACAACCATTCGGGTGGCAAAATGCCTCTGATGTGCGAAGCGCATTGTCATAAAACGACAGCGCGCGTTCCCACATCAAAGTGACGTTGACGTGAGAACGAAATATGTTTTTATAAGGGAGTTAACCGCCAGAATTATAACACAGAGAGCAACTAAAAATTCTAATAAGAACATCTTATAGTGCAACAACCATTGTTTTATTTCGACGCGACCTGAAGACCTCGTCCTAACAAAGGCGATAGGTAGCCCTACCTACCCGCGCCTTTAAGCGCATTTTGAACGTTACCGACGTTGTAACTAGGTTTAATCTCGCCTTTTTGCTCTCAGGGAGTGCAATATCTGTACTTGTACTATTCATTATTCTGTGCCCAAGCCTATTCAGTAGTGTACACGTGTTTTGATAATGGACGCGGCCTCCTTTGAACTTTGCCACGAAAGGCGAAGCGGCGCTTTGACGACTGTTTTGCGAATATAAGGCGCGGTTTATACAGAAGAAACGTGGTGAGGGCAACCCCTGGCGTGGTGCCAACTTTTGTCACTTCGCTTCGTAAATTATACTGAAGTGGCGGAGACGCGTGGGGCTATGCGGCCAGTGTGACCATATGTGGCAGGTTCCTGCCATTTTGGCAGTATTTGCTTCTTATTTTAGCCCCTGGCATGATCGGCTGATGTTTTAAAGAACCGGGCGCAATTCTCCTTAAGCCAAAAATGACTCTATATTGCGCACTATAAGGTTAATATTGCGTTACTTTGACTATCCGCCTCCGCCATCCGACCGCGCCACGTTTCTTCTCTATAAACCGCGCCTTACCGTGTACACGTGTTTTGCCGATGGAAGCGGCCCGCTTTGAATTCTGCCGAAAAGCGAAGTGGTCCTTTGACGACTGTTTTGCGATGTTATTATAACATGTTTTATGAGTGTCCATATTATCTGAAACATGTTATCTCACCATGTTATATAACATGTTATGTTACATAGTCTGTACGCACCTTAAGGTTTACGTGAATGTTCTACTCAACGGATTTAAATGAAATTTGGTACATATATAGTCTAGAGCCTGAGAAAGAAAATAGTCTAATTTTTCATGTGAAAAGAGGGTTGAAAGGGGGAATGAAAAGTTGTATAGAAGTATCGTCCTTTTTAGAGCTAGAAGCTTGAAACTTATTTTTTAGGCTGTCGATTGGAGAGCTGGAGGGGATGTGGATGTGAGGGGGAGGGTAGGTAAGTGAGGGGAAGGGGAGGTAGAAGTGAGGGAAGGGGGGATTACGTATGTGTCTTATTTGTTAATGCTACCCAAAGACACTATTCCACGCGGACGAAGTCGCGGGCACAGCTAGTTAATTATAATTATCGACGTACGTCAAGCCTATTCATGGTACTTTTGCATCGTGTATCGTGCATGTCCTTGGCGGGACGTACAGCAAGATGGATCGTGAATAAGGCGCTTAAGTCTGTGGTTTGTTAACCGACTTCAAAAAAAGGAGGAGGTTTCTCAATTCGACCGTATATATTTTTTTTGTTCTGTGCTTCAATCAAATCAAGCAATTTATCACGGATAAACATACAGACGAAAATAAATGGATGGTACACTGCAGATGTTTTGACAAATTCATTTTAATCCGTATGCTTTAAGGTTGTAATTGCTTTGTAAAACAAAACGGCCCAATTGAGAGACACCAGGGTGGGAGTGTGTCCTTGTCTAACAACTTGATAGTCCTATATATGTTCTATACTATATATATGGTATATATATAAGTTGTCCATATAAAAGAAAGGTACAAACTCCGTTCAAGGTCGGTCTCATGGGGGCCGGTGTACGCGATTAAGTTTAATATGTAGCAATGCGGATAAAGAGTAGAGTCTATTCTCCGTTTAATTTATCTCTGACTCATATAGTAATCTGCGAATTTATCGATAATTACTAACACCGTGGATTAAATATTAAGCGGATATGGCATTTAAATAATAATAATAATATGAGAAGGATAAAACTATACAATCACTAGTATGAGAGAGCGAGATGAACAACATTTTTTATCCTTTACCTGCGTATGCGATTAAACTGGTTCCAGCAATGTTTGGGACCAAGTTCTAGTGCACCCATTGGCTCTCACCTGCTGTCATGTATAACCCGACCAAAATACGTTGTTCATTTTATCTTATAGCTGGCATATGTATCACATGTTCATCGTTTTAGTCGGGTTATATCTCTATAGCTATTTCATTCGCATACGCTTATGTTCTCTACATATAATATACTTTCTCTATGACTATGGGAAACTCTCCAACTTGGCGGGCGTGTTTTAAATTTGTGAATTTGGTAATTTTATTTTACCTTGTAAATATTGTTTAGGAGAGTTGAAACTGTGAATCGTTAAATTTATTGTATATAGTTTAATTAGTTGCTTGAAATATCTGTCGGTAAGCACTTTTTCTTTGTTTTTTTCAGCGATGGAGGAGCCCCCCAACCCCGGGGCTCTGTTCCTCCTGTGGGCTGAGGATATCACTATTGAGCTTCGATCATTTACCAATGGAGATGTTAACGTTGTAATCCGCAAACATTTTTTTCTGCCAATATTTACGGGGGCGAGGTAAACACACATTGCACACACACAAATCACTCACTTTAACGATCCCGCACACTAGCTTGAAACACGCACACAGTATTAAAAATACAGCGTAGTTACTCACGCTCATATGGCCAAAAATGGCTATATGGCCAGCAGAGGGGTACGCCTTGCGTTAACATCTCCATTGGTAAATGCTCGAAGCTATTGAGACTACTATCGCATCTACTTCTTCATTAGTAATGCCAAACTCAACCGCACCTATGTCTGCATCAAATGAGCCTGGTATATCTGTAAATCACAAATTATTTTGCCAATTTTAAAACCAGACAAATCACCGGGACTCATAGCATCATACCGACCTATAGCACTCTCTTCAGTCATAGCAAAAACTGCAGAGCACCTCATTAAAAATCGTTTAGAATGGTTTATAAAAAGTCATGTCATGATATTCTGTCACAATATGGTTTCCGTAAAGGAAGAAGCACTTAAGACAGCTTAAGCATTTTCGTGACAGATATTCGCATGGCAGTCTCCCGTAAAGAATCTATTGTTGCAGCTTTTCTCGATGTTAATTCTGCGTATGATAGCGTACTATTGCCAATTTTGACCGCTAAATTACAATCTGTAAATGTTCCATCAACACTTTCAAATTTCATTATAAACATGCTTTACTGTAGATCAGTTAAGTTAGATAACTACAATGAAATAAGATATGTTTGGAAAGGCCTTCCGCGACGATCCGTCATCAGCCCTTTGCTTTATAATTTATTCATATACGAACTTTATAGAACGATAGATAGCCCTGTAAAAGTCCTTCAATATGCCGATAACCTGCTCATTTATTTAAATTCACATGTAGATGTGTTATCAGTAAAAAAATCATTTTATTACCATTTAAAATGAACTGGCCAAGTGCGAGTCTGACTCGCACACGTAGGGTTCACGCGAAGCCTCTATTAGGGGGTCGCAGGGGGTCGCGAAGCCTCAGTAAAAGAAAAAAAATATATTTCCTGTAGGCCACACGAACGAAGCTGAGGCAGAAGCTAGCAATATAAGAAAATACAGATTATAAACAGTGCAAGTAGTGGTAACGATTTTTTTTTTCATACTAAAGGGGTCGCGTTTTGAAATATGTTGAAAAACACTGAGTTAAACAATCGTTTATAGATGACGCTATTGTAAAAAACAAGTTTTTAGGGTTCCGTACCGCAAAAGGTAAAAAAAAAGGAACCCTTATAAGATCACTTTCTTGTCCGTCTGTCTCTCTGTCCGTCTGTCCGTGTGTCACCACTGAATTTCTCAGGAACGGGTGGACCTAGCAAGTTGAAATTTATACCAAATACTGAAGTCATAGTTCCTTATTAGGTGTATAAAAATAAAGGTCCTGAGTTAACACGATAAAAAGATATGGGCAAATTTATATTTTCGCGAAAATTTGTAAGTACAAAAATTTACCTTAATTTTGAACTTTTTTTATTTTTCAGAATTTTTCCGTTACTTGTGCTATAAGACCTTGCTTTAAATCAACATTAACAATTTTAGGTAAACCAGAAGTACCCTATAGATTTTAGGTCGAAAACCTATAGGGTACTTCCCGTTGATTTAGAATCATGAAATTTGGCAAGAAGCAAGGTCTTTTACAGCACATATAAAGGATCATTTCCAAAAAATAAAATAAGTTAAAAATTAAAGGATGTCCTCATACATGCATAGTACCGCCAATTAAAATAGGCCTCTGAGTTATATGAGCGCTTATACAATTTAGAGGTCTAGCTTAATTGATACTACTAAGGTTTTGGTACGGAAACCTCGGTGGGCGAGTCCAACTCGACTTAGCCACGGTAACCGTGAATTAGCCGTTTCTATTTCTAAATGGGGTCCCCATTTCCTTTAATTTTTAACTTTGTTCTGTTTTTAGTATTTGTTGTTATAGCGACAACAGAAATACATGAACAAGTTTGAGACGTTTATCGTCATATCTCAGGAGATACTTATCAAATCTCGATGAAAATACAACGGAACCACCTCGGACACGTACCCTACCGATTACAAAAAGAATCATACGAATCGGTTCATAATTGACGGAGTAATCGCGTAATAACATACTGTTACATCGCGTCGTCGAGTCGCGATGTTTCGCCAAGCTTCTCGAACAAAAATAGCGTGGGAAAGAATAGACTAATTAGGGGCTATAAACACCCGACCCGACCGTCATAAAAGTAACCTTCCTGGAATTTCGACCTTAGTCAATGTACCTAGTTTTGTAGTTAAGATTGAACCTTATTCATAAGTCGTTAGAGATCAAATTAGCATGTATGGTAAAGTTATTTACATCAGCTGTTCAAAGGAAAGCCGCCTATTGTTGTTGTGATTTTATTGCTTTGTTTGTCCGCTATTGTTATTCTTTATTGATCGAGGATTTTCTATTTCATTTTCTTTGGAAGCGACAGAGTAACCATCTAAGCGCGGATAGCGACCAAGTGATCGTTAAGTGTTATCAGTGAACTAGTGTTGTGAACTGTGAACAGTGAAATCAGTGATTGTGATTACCAACGACCTCAGTGTTTGTTAACGGACATTTGATCATTGTGCAAGACGATTTGGACATCTACCGTGGAACATTGTGCTAACCTAGTGTTCAAGCAATAAGCGATCATCTCATCGGATTGGCATTTTAATACCAACCCGCACGTAACAATTGGTATCAGAAGCGGAATGCCAATCACTCCGAGGGAAGACACGCGTACTCCACGCACCAGGCGCCAGGCGGAGATGGATGCAACCCGGCAGAAGGAGCTCGAAGCATCGGGAGCAGGAACATCCACATTGGAAGAGCCAGCGGCAACACCGATGGCATCCACCATGGCAACGCCACCTACAGCACCGCCGGTGAGTCTAACTACGGATGGAGGCCTGGAGGCCATGCTAGCCGCTCTCCTAGCTGGACAAGAAGCTGCACGCCAAGAACAAAAGGCTGCATTACAAGCTGTACGTGAGGAACAACAGGCCAACAGGCCTACAGGCTGTACAAGCGGCACAAGAAGAAGCTAGCCGTAAACAGGAGGAAGCTAGCCGTAAACAGGAGGAGGCTCGCCAGGAACAACAGGCTGCACTATAGGCTGTACAGATGGCCCAACAAGAAGCACGCAAGGAACAGGAAGAAGCTAGCCGCAAACTGGAAGAGACGATTGGACGTCAGTTGCAGAGCGGGCTTGCCGGCATGGGAGAGAAGATCAAAATGGTGGAAACCAGTATCAAGGAAGTAGAAGGGCGGTTTGACATACATGAGCAGACCGTGAATGACTTGGCCAACGAATTTCAGAAACTGAAGTTACGAGGAATTGGACATAGCAGCCAGGGTCCCACTATGACCTCGCCCTTCAAACTAGATTTGCCGCACTTCGACGGAACATCTTCGTGGGCAGCCTACAAATTCCAATTCACAACGCTGTCCACAATTTGCGGCTGGACAGACGAGCACGCAAATACAGCGCTCACATTAGCGCTGAAAGGAGACGCTCAGCTTATCCTGGAACGCATACCTGAAGAGGAAAGGACCCTGAAGAACCTGCTGGAAGCCCTCGAAACGCGCTACGGAGACAAGCACATGGAGCATGCGTACAGGGCACAACTACGTGAGCGCACCCAGAAGCCCACAGAGACATTGCAACAGTGGGCAGATGAAATCGAGAGGTTGGTCCGACGAGCCTACGTGTCGACGCCACGCGCTGCGGTACGGTTGGGTCATCATCAGACACTCAAGAGCGCTCTGGCTCATGCTTTAGAAGTGGAAGCAGTGCGACGGGACACCAAACCATACAGAGTTCGGGAGCTGGTGACTGAACCCAGGAAGCCCCGTTATGGACCGACATGTTACGGGTGTGGAGAAAAAGGGCATATTCGGGTTAATTCCCGAAAACGAAGAAACGGGTCAGAAATTCCGAGACCCAAGTGGAAGAGGAGGCGTTAAACTAAACGTCGCCAGGGCCGCGGGGCGGGCGCTGGCTGGTCAAGAGAGAGCCCCCACCGTCACTGTGACACAAGTGTGCAACGGGAACAGCTTAATCGTCGAGGGCACCTTGAACAACAAGACCTGCAAGTTCACAGTGGACACAGGAGCATCGCGCACTATTGTGAAGCCTGAATTCCTGCAACGATTTATATCACGGAAACATCGATCTGCAGCATGCTCACTACGGACAGCAACCGGCCAGTCAGTACCTGTCCTTGGCGATACAGATGTGGAGATAGTCATCGGTGAGCACTCATACATTCATCCTGTGCTTATTGCCAACATAACTGACGATTGCATTCTGGGATTGGACTTTTTGGAGAAGCAGCAGTGCATATTGGATGTGGCCCGTGGTGTACTCCGGTTTCCCGAGCAAGAAGTGTTTTTCGAAGGAACGGCACCGTGTAAGCTTTACTGTCTCAAGGACGTCGTGTTGGCTCCAAAATCGCAAAATATTGTTCGAGTGAAATTTCCAAATACAGTCAAGAGTGGACTATGTGTAGTTGCCGAAGATGAGGGCGCACACATCCGACCTGGATTACTGCAAGAACATTGCTCATGACAAACACAACGACCAGTGTGCGAATTCTTCATCTTGGCAATGAAGAAGTTCATCTGAAGAAAAACAGCATAATTGGAAAATGTCAAGAAGTGAAGTACCTGCGACGAACGGATATTACTTCTACGGAACCAAGCTCGGAAGATCAAATATCACAGCTGCTGGAATCATCCAAAGACAACTTAACATTCACTCAGCTGTCACAAGCAAAACGTCTGTTGATGCGGTTTAAAGACGTCTTCGCCGCTGGAACCAACTGTGGACGTACCGGACTTGTTAAACACAAAATTGACACTGGCGACGCAAGACCTATACGACAGAGGCCACGAAGGATTCCATGGGCGAAAGAAGCTGAAGTTGCAGACATGATACGAGACATGGCCAAAATGAAATTCATCGAACCATCTACAAGTCCTTGGTCATCGCCAGTGGTTCTGGTGAAAAAGAAAGATGGCTCCACCAAATTCTGCGTAGATTACAGAATGCTTAATGAAGTCACAAAGAAGGACAGCTACCCCTTGCCTCGAATAGACGATACACTGGACATGCTCAGTGGAATGAAGTGGTTTTCAACGGTTGACCTGAAAAGTGGCTACTGGCAGGAAGAAATCAGTCCAGAAGACAAAGAGAAGACAGCATTCAGTACGGGCATTGGAAATGGACTCTGGCAATTCAACGTCATGCCATTTGGACTGTGTAATGCTTTTGAGGGCCCGGTGGCGTAATCGGGAGAACGTTCGGCTTTGATGCCGTGGTACCGAGTTCAAACCGCCGCGCACCAATGGATTTTTCTATCGAAAAATTTATGTGCGCTTCTCACAGTGGCCCTCCGGTGAAGGAAAAACATCGTTAAGAAACCAACAAAACCCCCGCATGGTGGTAGGACACTATCTAGTGTCCGCCTGGCCAGCTACCACCCTCAAGTTAGAAAATCTGTCACCAAACATCTAATGTGTTCCGGCAGCTATCCTTGAGAGCCAGTTCCCATTCTAGGCCTAGCATGCTTACCATCTTCGACCGCATCATCACTTACCAACAGGTGAGATAGTGGTCAAACGCTAGCCTATAACGTATAAAAAAATAAATAAAAAAAAGCAACGTTCGAACGTCTCATGGACAGAGTAATGGTTGGATTACTGGGAGACGTATGCTTGGTGTACCTGGATAACGTCATCATTTTGGGCCGTGATTTTACTGAACATCTGCAGAAACTGGAGAAGGTTTTGAACCGTCTACGACCTACGTGAAGCAAACCTGAAGCTAAGTGCCAAAAAGTGTGACTTCTTTAAATCCAAAGTCAGCTACCTTAGACACATCATTTCGGAGAACGGGGTACAAACTGATCATGACAAAATCAAGGCTGTTCAAACTTGGCCTACCCCGAAGAATAAAACGGCTGTAAGGTCGTTTTTGGGACTATGCGCTTACTTAGTTATAAATAAAATATCTAACTGAAATATTTAACTGTAATATTTAACCGAAACACTCCACTGAAATATTCAACCAAAACATTCAACATAAACATCTAACTGAAATATTAAAGTGAAACGAGTTGGGAGCGACGGAGTCGGCAGCCGCAGCGTCGTCGAGTGAAGGCAGCGACGCAGCAAGTCGGCGCGTGCACCAGGGACAACGACCTGCGATGCTCTGCCACCCACTGCACCCGCACGCACCACGAGCTCCACTCCCAGCCACCTGAAACATGAAATAGTTGGTAGTCCGCTATGGATGTGTTGTTGAGTTGGGAGCGACGGAGCCGGCAGTCGCAGCGTCGTCGAGCGAAGGCAGCGACGCAGCAAGTCGGCGCGTGCACCAGGGACAACGACCTGCGATGCTCTGCCACCCACTGCACCCGCACGCACCACGAGCTCCACTCCCAGCCACCTGAAACACTTAACCGAACATTTAACCGAAATGTTTAACTGAAATGTTCAACTGAAACTTTTAACTGAAACTTTCAACTGATCTGAAACTTTTTAATTGAAACTTTTTAACTGAAATATTTAACCGAAACATTTAACCGAAATATTTAACTGAAATATTTAACAGAAATATTTAACCGAAATATTTAACTGAAATATTTAACTGAAACATTTAACTAAAATACTTTGACCGAATATTTAACTGAAATGTTTAACCGAAAAGTGTAACTGAAATGTTTTAACTGAAATATCCAACTGAATATTTAACCGAAATATTATTGCGCTTACTATCGGCGGTTCGTCAAGAACTTTTTTGGAATTGCCAAACCCTTACATCGACTGACGGAAGAAAAGCGCACATTTTTATGGGACTTAGAGTGTGAATCCGCCTTCAACAATCTTAAGCAGCAACTGTGTGAAACGCCGATCTTGGGGTACCCTACCAGAGATGGAAGATTTATCGTGGACACTGATGCCAGTAACACGGGAATTGGAGGAGTTCTCTCGCAAATCCAAGGAGACCAAGAAGTGGTCATAGCATACTTCAGTAAATCATTATCCAAACGAAACTACTGTGTCACCCGCCGCGAGTTGCTAGCTGTGGTGAAGACTCTTCAGCACTTCAACAAGTACCTCATCGGAAGAGAGTTTACGCTCAGAACTGACCACGCTGCTCTTAAATGGCTTCTTCAGTTTAAGAGCCCGGAAGATCAAGTGGCACGATGGGTCGAGCAACTTCAAGAGTTCAATTTCGTGACAGAACATCGCAGTGGAAAGGGCCATAGCAACGCCGATGCCCTGTCAAGAAGACCTTGTGCAGATGACTGTAAACACTGCGAGAAGCACGAGTCTCAAGAAGAAGTCAGAGTCATCAGGATGGACATAACAGATGACGAATGGAACGGCGACAATATGAGACAAGCACAATCGGAGGACAGTGATTTACGACCTGTACTGGATTGGATAAAGTCTGGAAATAAGCCCCAGTGGAGCGACGTGTCAGCTTGCAGCCCAATTACAAAAAGTTACTGGGCTCAGTGGGACAGCCTGACTCTGGAACAAGGAATTTTGTACCGAAAATGGGAAAACAGCAATGGAAAAGAAACTACGATGCAGATCGTTGTTCCCCGGAGTAAAGTGGGTTCTCTACTACGACACATTCATGATGGAGTTTCTGGTGGACATCTAGGAGTCAAGAAAACTCTTGTGAAGGTTCGTCGACGATTTTACTGGGTACACAGCCGCGAGGATGTGGAAGATTGGTGCAGGAAGTGCACCGCTTGCGCATCAGTAAAAGGACCGAAGACAAGAAGTAAAGGACAACTAAAATTGTACAACGTTGGAGCACCATGGGAGCGCATTGCCGTGGATGTTGCCGGGCCATTTCCCGAGACTGAAGAAGGCAACAAGTACATCATCGTAGTACAAGATTATTTCAGTAAATGGCCCGAGGTTTTCGCGACACCAAACCAGGAAGCAAAGACAGTCGCAAAGAAGTTGGTGCAAGAAGTGATCTGTCGATTTGGTGTACCGATGGAACTGCATTCTGATCAAGGAAGGAACTTCGAGTCTGCCCTATTCCAAGAAATGTGCACCCTCCTTGGGATCCAAAAGACGCGGACAACGGCAGCTCATCCACAGTCAGACGGAATGGTTGAGAGGTTTAACCAGACGTTGGAGAATCACCTGGCTAAAGTCGTGGACGCACATCAACGAGACTGGGATCAGTACATACCTTTGTTCTTGTTGTCATACCGTTCCGCTATCCATGACAGCACTGGTATGACGCCTGCAAATGTGAATTTTGGACACGAACTAAGACTTCCTATCGACGCCATAACTGGTTCCCCGCCAGATACTCCGAAGCCTGTAACCGACTATGTCAGTGATCTTCGTAGTCAGCTGGACGAAGTGCACAGGATAGTTCGAGAGAATAGTTTAAAACTGGTGAAAAAATGAAGACAAGATCGTAGAGCGAATACGATGGGTTTCGAAGAAGGAACTCTCGTCTGGTTGCACAACCCACTACGAAGGAAAGGAAAAAGTCCGAAGCTGCAGGCTCATTGGGAAGGACCATACCAGATTATCATGAAGATAAACGGCGTTACATACCGCATTTAACGAGGCCAGAGAGGAAAGCCGAGGGTAGTACACATCGATCGACTTGCACGATACCATGGAACAAATGATGATCGGGACGATCATAACTAAGAAGGGGATAATGTTACATCGCGTCGTCGAGTCGCGATGTTTCGCCAAGCTTCTCGAACAAAAATAGCGTGGGAAAGAATAGACTAATTAGGGGCTATAAACACCCGACCCGACCGTCATAAAAGTACCTTCCTGGAATTTCGACCTTAGTCAATGTACCTAGTTTTGTAGTTAAGATTGAACCTTATTCATAAGTCGTTAGAGATCAAATTAGCATGTATGGTAAAGTTGTTTACATCAGATGTTCAAAGGAAAGCTGCCTATTGTTGTTGTGATTTTATTGCTTTGTTTGTCCGCTATTCTTTTCTTTATTGATCGAGGATTTTCTAAAATAATTATTGTGTCCTTTGCATCGCGGCGTTGAGTCAGTCATTCTTTGGAAGCGACAGAGTAACCATCTAAGCGCGGGTAGCGACCAAGTGATCGTTAAGTGTTATCAGTGAACTAGTATTGTGAACTGTGAACAGTGAAATCAGTGATTGTGATTACCAACGACCTCAGTGTGTGTTAACGGACATTTGATCATTGTGCAAGACGATTTGGACATCTACTGTGGAACATTGTGCTAACCTAGTGTTCAAGTGGAAATAAACGATCATCTCATCGGATTGGCATTTAATGTAACAATACACACACAAAAAAAGAAAAAAAAAACATACAGAAGAATTGAGAACTTCCTTCTTTTTGGAAGTCGGTTGAAAAAGTGGCAGATTTCAAGGATCTTTATCAGGCTTGGGTAACTCCGGACACATCTATATCTTCGGATATATATCCCTAAGCGGATATATATCCTTCACTCCACTTCCAAATTTTAATATATCCCATATATCCGGTATATCTCGATAAAACATAAAAAACATTGTGAAGTCGGTTAAAAATTCAAGCTGTAAGTGAACAGGTATTGTCTAGGCAACCGTGCTATTTCATTATTTTGGATTACATCATCACTAACAACAGGTACAAAAACAATGCAATTTCAAAACACAACAGATACGGTCTAATCATGTTAGATAATATCGGTTATGAATCGCGGATATGCTTAATTTTGGATATGGGATATACCAATTGATATAATTTGTATTATTATGTGAGTTTATCTACAAAGTCTGAAACACATCTCACATGGATATACCGGACATACGAAGCAGTTATACTAAGCGGATATATATCCTCGTATGGAATGATATAAGATATATTCAAATTATCCAATCCTCAGTCGGATATAGTAAGCCCAAGCCTAATCTTTATAAATTATGTAATATAAATAGAATTTTGACAATTTTCTGTTTCTATTTAAAGCTTCGAGCATTGGAGAATTCTCGAAGATTTAAAGTATAACATTTTTCTTATGCATTTATTTGGTTGGAAATTTGTAATAGTTTCAATGACAAGGTAAACATTATTTTTATGCCTTATTTTATGCCAAAATTCAAAATTATGATGGCAAATTTTATGCATTTGTTGGAGTGGTTGGTGGTTTGGCAGTTTTTTACCAGTGTCGGGCAGATTCGCCATTTAATATTTAAAAAAAAACTGCCTTAAAAATTATTACCGGGCAGAAAAACTACGCGAGCCCTCACAAAGCTCGGCTTTTAGCTAGTGTAGTAGTATTTTCTAGACAACGTAATCCCTTACATCCTGCTACCTCTTACAACGGGGATAATATTCCCGTTCGTAATGAAACAAAATTTTTAGGTATAATACTTGACTCAAAATTGACATTCCTACCTCACTGTGAGTACCTTAGTGTCAGATGTGAAAGGTTTCTCAATCTCTTGCGATGCCTCTCGGGAGTTTGGTGGGGTGCGTATCCCTCTTCTTTACGGCTTGTCTACAATGCTTTGATAAGAAGCATAGAAATATGAATAATAAGATTATTCCTATTTCTATGATAAGAAGTGTCATAGATTATGGCTCATTCTTGTTAGAGCCCTGTAGCTCTGCTGGACTGAAGAAGCTAGATGCCATCCAGGGCCTAAAGTCTGATAGTTAATTCTTTGTTTATTGTAATCGTTAAATTATTTTTGAAGTTATACTTCTTTTGGCGCGATAGAGAAAAATGATGAGAGTGAATTTTTACGATGCGCGCGCACACCGACACCTAAATTTAACATCGTGAAGTTAGTTCCAGGTGGCCTTACTATGTTCAAGTTGTATATGTCATACCATGTCATGTCATACATGTCACGTCATATTTTTACGTTAATAAAACCTTTTTTATTTAAATAAAATCTTTTTGATTCATTTTAATATTTCTCGTTAATCACTACTGCATTTTAGTTATTTTTTTCCATACGCCACAGAAGTATAACTTCTAACGCGTGTACACTAGGATGATGGATTACAATCCATTATCCTAGAGTGTACATAAGTACACACACTCTTTTTTTTTTTTTACATTGTCATGGTTTCCCTCGTTTTAAAGTCATCGAAATTCTACCAATCCATCCTGTAAAATGAAAACAACTCATGAACAATGAACATGCAAGATCAAGGCAAGATCACTTCAAGATAGAAGCTAAAACTAAGACATGACTCTGGCAAATGCATAGAATGTGCGGCGCCAAAATCCCAGGATTGGGAAAAAAAAAAAACGTAAATTGTAATTCACGTAGTATTTATATCCCCGTGAGTAATAGTGTTCTGTCATTTAATGGCTCGTGAATATATTCGAATCTAGCGCTTAGTGCACCGCTGTCAGCGCTGATTAGATTTTTTCATCTGGCAGCAGTGTCACTATTGTATTGTTCTACTTAGTATATAAAAGTACTCTGTGTTCTACTTCTTTCTTGACATGAGAAGTGTATTACGTATGTTGAGAGAGAACATTAAAAAGTAAACATAATATTAGCTACTACTGGTTGGAGTCGCAGATAAACTTTATGGCGGTGAACAATGCTGAATTGACTGACCAATGTAGTATGACTCTCAGTCTGTGAATCTGTGATTATAATTACGAGTACAACAAAGTGGTGTAAAACAAAACAAAATTGAAAAAATTATTGAAACGTAAGGAAAAGACAAGACAAGTAGACATATAATATTTCTCTATGAAGTAGACACACAGACACACAGACATGATGCAGAGCAATCTAAAGCTTTGCTCGCGATCTCAAGTTCGGGAGAGGCACGATGAAAGTGCCTTCGTAACAACTGAGCGTAAAGAAATAACAAAACATCTACAAATACATACTAAAGGATTTCCAAAAGTGGGGAAAAAAGAAGAATCCAGATCATATATATGCGATTTCTGCGCATATAAAACGACTAAACGAAATTTATTCACCAGGCACATGAAAATTCATATTGATGGTAAGCCATTTTCTTGTGACATGTGCGACTACACAAGTAATCGTCAAAACCTTCTCGTTGCTCATCAACTAATACATTCACAGGATAAGCCGTTTTCATGTGATTCTTGTGACTACAAAGCTAAAAGATTGAGCAACTTGATAGTCCACAAAAGAACTCATTCAGGTGTTAAACCATATGAGTGCCAGATATGTATGGCTTCATTTACTACGCATGGTAGTTTAAGAGATCATACGAGGATACACACTGGGGAAAAGCCTTATAAATGTGATATGTGTGATTATGCAACAGCGAAACACAGCGGATTGACGGAACACAAGAGACGTCACACGGGTGAGAAGCCCTACAGCTGTAACCTATGTGATTACTCTAGCGCCCGACGGAAAGACTTGAATAACCATGTAAGACGTCATACTGGTGAAAAACCCTTTTCATGCAAGTTATGCGATTACACGACAGCCTGGCAAAAGAACATAAAACATCATATTATGAAACTTCACGAGAATGAAAAGAACCATAAATGTCGATACTGCGACGCAAAGTTTGCTTCGAGCAGTAATTTGAAAACGCATGAACGTGTTCATACTGGCGAAGCACCGTACGCATGTAATTTCTGTAGCTATAGAGGCAAGCAGTTGAGCAATTTGAAAGCTCACTTGCTGTTACACTCGGGCAACAAACTGTTTCTTTGCAACTTGTGTGACTACAGGGCTGCTACGTTAACTCTTTTAAATAGTCACAGAAAGTCGCACACAAAAGAGAAACCACATACGTGCATAATGTGCGATAGATCGTTTTCTCGGGCAAGATACTTGAAGACTCATATTAAAAACCAACACACAGGCGATCAGCCCTACACATGCACAATGTGCGACTTTGTTACGGCAGAAAAAAACATTTTAAACAGACACGTCAAACTCAAGCATATTCCAGTTGATACTCCATCGATTTCCAAAATCTGGATTGATATTGAAAGCAGTAATATTAAACAAGAAATGCCAGATGGAAACAGTCCGGAACACGAATTTGAAGAAAGCCGTGAGGAACAGGAAAACAAAATGGATGACTTAACTGTCTGTGAGAATAATGAAATTAAAACTGAAATCAAACAGGAATATATTGAAATCAAACAGGAATATATCAGTTGTTAAAGTTGTACGACACAGGAGGACCTTCTTACGCAATAGAATTGTATCACAGAAGGTTTGACATCTCCAGAAAATAACATCTAAGAGTAATTCAACCAAATTAGATTGGAACAATTATCAAATAGGAACATACTATGCAAAACTATGAATTTAATTTAAATCACTGCTTTTTTACACAGTATCTGGCATGTCTTTTCGCCGTTTTGGTTGAGCCTGTATTTCATAATATATTGTAGGCTAGTGCTCGACCACTCTCTTGGTGGTAAGCATTATCGAAGATGGTGAATATACTAAGCCTAGAACAAGTGAAAGTGAATTTTACATTTATCACTTTCATAATAATGGTTATATAGCTTTATATGAAAAAAGGGAATATGTATGATTTTTTTTAATAGTTTTATTTCACTGATTACATCCATTTCACATAGTAAAAAAATGAAATAATACTAAAAGTGTTCAAATTAAGCTACATAACATAGTTGCATTGAAAAAATATGAGGTGTCTAAAACGCCGCCAAATTTTCGCGCGCCTTTGTGACGTCACAGCTCACCACACTGGGCTGCGTTCACGACCCACGCTCGGAGGAGTGCACCCAAACGCTCTAACCCCGTTCACGACCTCAGAGCGTCGCACTCGGTTGCAGCAACTGTGTCGTTCACGACCTCGGTTGTTTCACTCCGGTTGCAACTTTTTAACCATCAAATTTGATGGTTAAAAAACACTGACGTTTGTGACAGTAAATTTGGCGGGAAAAGCTGTAATTTTTTTACAGATTAAGGGGATCGGAAAAAATTGGCATTGTCGAGACCAAGACGTGACATGACGAGACATTAATCGTAAAAACAAACGGAAAATATTCAGAACAAGAAAAATAAATGAACATAACCTTGAAATTCGAGTCTGCGCAAAATGTCAAAGTCACAATTTGAGTGAAAAACACCCATGGTCGTTCCGGACATTCGAGCGAGTTGCAAAACAACAAAAAATCCTTCTCCGGAGAACGTGAACGCAGCCCTGTCCCCACTTAAAATCTTTGTAATAGAAATAGTATGTATTTGTACAACAGTGCATACTATTTCTGACAAAGATTGTCTGTGGTGACAGCAGTGAATGTTGTGACGTCACTTTCTAATTGACAAGTGGTGTTGGTTTTGCAAATTAAAATATCCCACGCTCGTTTTACATTTTTCATATAATATTTTAACCAATTTAAGAGTATTTTATTAATTTAAAAAAAATTAACATACAATGCCAGAACAATGTAATGATTTGAAAATAGATGATTTTAAGTAAATTTATACCATATGCATATTCCCTATTATGCATTTATGTAGTTTAAATATTATTTATTATTTTTATTTTTAAGTCTGAATGAAATATAAAATTATGAATAAATATATTAAAATTATTATTTTCAATCCTGTGTTATTTGCAAATGCTGATTCTTCTGATATTGTCTTTTTAAACCCCTTCACCAATAAGTAGACGAATTCCTGAAGAAGAATTAGGTAGAGTTTCTGATAAACAAATCTATAAAATAAAAATCTCATTCAATTTGTTTCTATTTTATTTGTATTTTACATAGTCTAATGAAATTTATGGTCATAACATAGACAATTTTTATAATGGTAACACTTGCACAATTTCAGAGTCGGCAAGATAAAGCTATACAAACTTTATACTACATTTCTTTCACTCCGCTAATCTTGAAACGACATAATATATAAATAAAGATAATATAAATATAAAGTGAGGCGACATTAATAAATTCAAACAAGTTTTATTTAACAATAATTTATTAGCTTAAAATTAAAAAAGAAATGTATGTACATATGCTATGATTTCACTAATGATTGCTTAGATAAAGAACATTTTAATGTAAAAACAGTGCATTTTATAAATACAGGGTGTTCTTATGAAAATTTATTTATTTGTCCTGATCAATTTGCAAGATTTTTAGCCAACAATTTGTCTTAATAGTCAATAGTAGATAGCATTATAGTAATAATAATATAAAAAAATATTTTATAATAATAATGCAAAATAAAAATAAAATAGTATAATAGATGGTAAAAGTCAAGGTGCCAGTTGCGAAAATTACCAAAATCGGTCCAGTCAAATCACTTAGAAAATGTAACTTAGATATTGGTTCATTTAAAAAAGTGATACGCTTACTAATAAAATGTCAGTTCATAACAAGCTTCTAAGTAAAAGCTTAATTTTAAGCTGATCTTGTATATATGTTTACATAGTATAAAACAAAGTCGCTTCTCACCATCTGTACACTTAGATTTTTTAAACTACACAACGGATTTCAATTGAATTTGAATGCAGTTTTCAGCAATAGATAAAGTGATTCAAGAAGAAGGATTATAAACAGGATTAAACGCAGGCAAAGCCACGGGCGCTGCTATTTTATTTATATAATGCACTGTCCTTACACAATCTTTGTACAACATCTATCGATCAATTTCTCCGAAGACAACATCCAATGTTCCAATGATGGCCACTATATCAGCCAGCATTGAGTTCTTGCCGACCTTCTCCAGAGCCGCTAGGTGGGCGAAGCCGGGCGCCTTGATCTTACATCTGACAAACAAACAAACATTATTATTTGAGTGAAAACTCTTTAGACGCATTGGGGTAAAATTTAACGGATGTGACGTAGCGTCACGGTCCGAATGCAACGGAAGTGACGTAAGCGTATGTTATATTTTATATTTATAAACGCCCTCTATTATAGAACGGCGTAACTACGCAGACGTATTCGCTATCATTCGGGCTTCGTCCCGCTAAGTTCAGATGGAGTTGTAATAAATTAAAAGTAAAAAAAATATTCATAAACAATCTTTTATCAACTATAAGTAAAAAATAAAAAAAATCTAGTAGGTATGTTGCGGGTAGGTCATCATCATTATCAGCCAATTTCCGTCCACTGCTGGACATAGGCGTCTCCCATGGCACGCCACTGAGCTCGATCTTCAGCTATTCGTTTCCAACCGCTGCCAGCCAACTTGCGTATATCATCGCTCCACCTTGCTGGAGGGCGTCCTACACTACGTTTGCCGAGCCGTGGTCTCCACTCTAGAACTCGTCTACTCCAACGGTTATCGGTTCTACGACAGATGTGACCAGCCCACTGTCATTTCAGTTTGCTAATTCTTTGAGCTATGTCGATAACTTTGGTTCTCTGACGGATGACTTCGTTTCGAATTCGATCCTTAAGAGAAACTCCGAGCATAGCCCTCCTCTCCATACCTCGCTGAGCGACTTTGAATTGGTGAATTAGTCGCACCGTCAGTGTCCACGTCTCGGCTCTGTAAGTAATAACAGGTAGGATGCACTCGTTAAAGCCTTTAGGCTCTTTAGGCTTTGTGGTATGGGCGACGAAAAGACTACGAAGTTTTCCGAATGCTGCCCATCCCAACTGTATTCTTCTGCGAGCTTCCTTCTCGAAGTTGTTTCTACCCAATTGCAAGATTTGCCCAAGGTAGACGTATTCGTGAACAACTTCGAGAGGAACTCTGTTTAGGGCAATCGGTTCCGGAATAACATGTTCGTTGAACATGATCTTGGTCTTATCCAAGTTCATCCGGAGACCGATGCGTGTAGAAGAATCAGCAAGGGTGGTCAGCATGTGTTGCAAGTCCCGCACGGTTGCAGCCATGATGACGATATCATCTGCAAATCTCAAGTGTGAGAGGTAATTGCCATTGACATTTATGCCCCGTCCTTTCCAGTTCAGCGTTTTGAACATATCCTCTAGAGCGTTTGTGAACAATTTGGGGGAAATAACGTCCCCTTGTCTCACACCTCTAAGTAAGTGTATATGTTCAGTCTGCTGATTTTGTACTTGGAAGGTCATAGTCGCGGCGTCATACAGACCTATCAACACTTGCACGTATCGCCAATCAACTTGGCACCGTTGCAGAGACTCCAGAACAGACCAGGTTTCAATGGAGTCAAAGGCTTTCTCATAGTCCACAAACGCTAAACACAGGGGCAGGGGCTATACTCTTCGGTCTTCTGTATAACCTGCCGCACTGTGTGAATGTGGTCTATGGTGCCGTATCCTTCTCGAAACCCAGTTTGCTCGGGAGGCCGAAATTCGTCGAGCCTGCGCGCGAGACATTTTGTGATGACTCTCGAAAAAAGCTTATAGACATGGCTTAAGAGGGAGATAGGTCGATAGTTCTTCAAAAGGGTTTGGTCTCACTTTTTGAAGAACATAACAACCACACTTTTACTCCAAGTCTTCGGAGTTCTTCCCGAAAAGAGGATGGAACTAAAAAATACGCTGAAGCTGTAGTAGCGTAGGAGTTCCACCGGCTTTTAAGAGCTCCGTTGTAATTCCATCATCTCCGGGGGCTTTTCCGTTTTTAAGCTGTTTGAGAGCCATCACAATTTCATCTAGGCTGATTTCTGGCAGATCATCGGTATAGTGGCAGGTTAGAGTGGCTCTAGGATCCTCAATACCGGGTTGGGGAAGGGACGCTTGTGAGGTGTATAATTGGCTATAGAAGTCTTTTCCTTCTTTCCTTACTTAAGAATCTCCGGCTAAGAAGCGACGACACTCCCGCTAGAAGTGGTCAACTTCGTCAGATGGCTTCGGCCCAGCTGTTGGACACCCACTTTTGACCCCCGGTTCTGCTCTATCGCTTCTTTAATTACGCATGTTGGAGTTCCGGAGGTCACGTCGTACCAATTTAAAAATCTTTTTGTTGGGAGTCCGTTGATCTGACGAAGTGACTGTGGGGTTTTCACGTAAAACGGGTAGTGCCTCCCCGCAAAATACTTACTAGATTTTTAGAATTTTTAACATTTTAGTTCATGTCTCAGAAATAGCTTGATTTAAAAAAAATACATTTAATTTATTTTTAACTTTTTAGTAGGTATAGGTAACTAACTACCTAAGTATTTAAGAGTAGGTGTGATGTTTTAAAATACTCGGATGGAAATCGTACTCCTTCATCATCATCATTATTAACAGCCAGTATTCGTCCACTGCTGGACATATGCCTCTCCTATGCCACGCCACTGAGCTCGGTCTTCAGCTCCTTGTTTCCAACCGCTGCCAGCCAGCTTGCGTATATCATCGCTTCACCTAGATGGAGGGCGTCCTACACTACGTTTACCCAGCCGTGGTCTCCACTCTAGAACTCGTCTACACAAACGGTTATCGGTTCTGTGACAGATGTGACCAGCCCACTGCCACTTCAGTTTGCTAATAATCCTTTGAACTATATCGATAACTTTGGTTCTCTGTCGGATGACTTTATTAATAATAATAATCTATACTAATATTATAAAGAGAGAACATTTGTATTTTTGTATGTTTGTAATGATTTGGCTCAAAAACTACTAGACCGATTTAAAAAATTCTTTCACTAATATATAGAATGGACTTTCGAAATGAAAATAGACTATATATTATCCCGTTTAAATCAAAGGTACATTCGTGGAGACCTAATTTGCAACCTAAGTCGACAAAAAAACGGTCGAAAAAACACGTTTCTTACGAACGCTGCTCAATTGAAAACAGATGGAAGAATAGTTTCTATGGAAGACTTGTACAACAAGACCTACAAAAAAGTCCGCGAC
This sequence comes from Cabera pusaria, assembly GCA_954871355.1. NCBI lineage: Eukaryota > Metazoa > Arthropoda > Insecta > Lepidoptera > Geometridae > Cabera > Cabera pusaria. Next base: position 5,014,734 of record OX940915.1, read on the forward strand.
AGCATATGTCTATCTCTTAAGGTTGACTCACAATAACCATTTTAATCTTTAATTTTTTGTTAATAAATATTACATAACTTCCAGGGCTATTTTCAAGTATATAGTATTAATCCTTATCCAAATAATTAGTTTGGCCACATACTATAGATTAAAATTGTCCTTTACAGTATATAATTCAAATGAAAACTCTAGAAGATATCAAGGATTTCACATACACGCATCGCAAAATTAATAAAATATTTGAAGTCAAACCACATAATAGGTCATAGTTACTACAAACATATTATTATAGCTTAGCTTTTCTGTAGATCCCCACCGATCACAATCAATTTGAAGTCAATATAGTATAATAATAATACGATCTTTTGTATAAAATAATAATGATCTATTTATATAATATAATATTTTAAACCAACCCGACTGATCTATGTATAATCTTTTCATTAAAAGCATTCCAATGACTCTAAACACGACTTTTAAAATCTGAGCTGTAAGTTGGTGAGGATTTGAGTATTCTGTAGAGTCCAGGAGATGTCCCAGCATCAGGTCAATGCTTCCATGTTCTTACAATATCGTTGAAGAAGATTTTCGAATTGATTAGAGCTATGAAAGTTGATTAAAGCTCATAGTTTTGTAACGATTGAACGAATTTTCACGAATCAAAGCTAAGAACACCCTCGATGAAGTCATCTATAAAAAAAACTATCAATAATAAACTGTAAAAATATAAATGTAGTCCAAAAAGATCTGAACCAGCTTCAGGTGTCCGATTGGCAAGAGGTCGCGCAATCCAGGGAGAAATGGCGTCTCTTAATGTCGGAGGACAAGACCCACTTTGGTGTCAGCGCGCCAGTGCAGTAAGTAAGTAATAATAAAATCAAAATCGGTTCATCCGGTTGGGTGCTAAGATGCTGCAGACAGACACACAGATACACAAGTTAAACGTATAATACCCCTACTCTTTGCGTCGGGGCATAGAAAAGATAATAATACTACGTATAGAACGGACACTCTGTTCCCCCCACCAATTCCGGGCTTCCTCACCCCGCCACCGACTTGGAGCTGCGCTGAGCAAGGACGCCACACGCGTACGACTATAGAACAATTACTACTCACGGAGAGAAGAACATCAACTTCATACATTTATGTTGGGACCAGCAGACACTGGAGGTTCAAATTTACGTAGGTTCTTATTACGTAGGTATATAATAAACACTTAATTATATTAGTATACCTACCTACATATTCGTATTTTAGAATTCATTTTCATAAATGAAACAACGATATATATATATATATATATAATATATATACTCGTGCGTAAATAACGCTTAATTTGTAAAATATTTTAAAAAACTTTCACGTTTAAACATTTTTATAACACAGCAATTGGGAACTTGATGTAGGTAGGTAGTATTTATATTCTCTTTACTTGATGTCGCTCTAACGTGCGAGCAAGACACACATTGTTTCGTACAGCTCTGGCTGGCCGCCCAACACAGAATAAAAAATAGTTACGTACGTAGTACGTATGTACGAAGTAACTATTATATAATCTGTGATACGGTGATTACGGGCGACAACCTTAGACATCACGCACACAAATGCACGTATAGAAAAACAACCCGTGTTTAGTGTCTGTGTCGGTGTCACAGTGTCGGTCGTCAAAACGCTAGTTTGTATGGAGATTTAGCGAGTGTCCGGGGTGTGGTCGCGGAACGCCGTAAGGTTACGCTGGCAGATGTTCTCTTTGGTGGTAAGCTACTTTTCAACCGACTTCTAAAAATAATTAAGTTCTCAATTCGTCTGTATGTTTCTTTTTTCTTTCTTATTTTTGTGTGTGATGTTACGCGATTACTCCGTCAATTGTGAACCGATTCAAATGATTATTTTTGTAATCGGTAGGGTACGTTTCCGAGGTGGTCCCATTGTAATTTCATTGAGAATGTGATAAGTATCTTCAGAGATATGACGATAAACGTCTCAAACTTGCTACTGAAATTGACTCGCGGGGCATTGAAGTCAGTTGTTTTAGTTTTTAATCTTAATTATTGATAGATTTAATGATCCCTCGAAAACCCATGATTCTTGAATGCACATTAAACTTTCATTGGTAGGTATATAGCTAGGATTAGAACCAACGACCCTCGGGTCAGAATCTGGGTAACTATCCTTTACGCCAAAGGGCCGTCCAATATCACTACGTAAGTATTATAAAACAATGTCCATCACTGCGTCTGTCTGTCTGTTCGCAATAATCTCAATAGCTTCTGAACGGATTATCATGCGGTTTTCACCAATAGCCAGAGTGTTTATAAGGAAGGTTTAGGTCTTACGTGCATAATTCGTTAAGGTTTTGTGTAAATTGGTTGAAATATGACGATGATTGTTAAATATGTTAATATCTTATATTCGATGCAACAAACTGATGCAAATTTTGTAGGCATGTATGTTCTACCCGTGCGAAGCCGGGGCGGGCTGCTAGTCTAATAAATAAAAGAGCATACCTGTAAGGTTTGGACCCCCCATCGGAGACGAGGTAGAGTCCGAACTCCCCCTTGGGGGCCTCGACAGCTGTGTAGGTAGCCCCCGGGGGCACCTGGTACCCCTGCGTGAACAGCTTGAAGTGGTGAATCAGGGCCTCCATCGATGTCTGTGGATTACATATATGTATTTATATTAGTTTTTTACTGACTCGAAAAAAAGGAGGAGGTTTCTCAAATCAACCGTATTATACATATATATATATATTTTTATGTTTGTTCGAGATGGAGATAAACACCTCAAACTAGGTTGTGGTTGAGGGCCCGGTGGCGTAATCGAGAGAACGATTTTATTGAAGTAAACACTTCTGTAAGCTGAGCACCTTATTTAAAAGGTTCAATATCCATTACATTAACTGCTGATGATGAGACAGCAGTAACGCTCGTTCGGGTGAAGTCGGCTCGAGTGAGTTCCTAATGAATCCGATAGATGGCGCTGTATTAAAAACACAAGAATTTAATTTTTAAACAGAAGGCGATTCTCAATTCATCGGAATATTTGTAGTGGACCTTCTTTTAGGGTAAAATTAAACGTAGTGACGTAGCGTCATGGTCCGAAGGCAGCGAAGTGACGTAAGCGTCGTGTTATATTTAAATTTTTATATTTATAAACGCCCTCTATTGTAGAACGGTGTAACTACAAAAACGTATTAGACATATTCTATATCATTCGGGCATTCGTCCCGCTTAGTTCAACAGATGGAGTTGTACAAAAAATAATTAGTAATGCTGAGAAATAAATTGAATGAACTTGGAATTTTCAATTCTAATGAGTAGCTTTCAACGCACCCTCTTTTTTTTGTTCGTATGGGTATATACTTCCCAAGTGGTCCCATTTTAATTTCAATATTATAAATGCGAAACTCAGTTTGTATATTTTAGTAGTTGTATATTGGTTGTTTGTTTGGGACTGCTTCACGGTGAGACGGCTGGACCGATTTGGCCGAAATTTTACTCAAGGATACCCAGTACTATTAGGCTACAGCATACTTTTTAACGCGGGCGAAGCCGTGGGACAGAGCTAGTAATATTTTTACAATATTTTATTTTATTTATTTATTTAGGCTATACATTAACAGTTACATTATTACTTATTCTAATACTAGATCTACATTACTTGCTAAATGCACTATTTATTTAAGGACAGCACCTCCTGCTTTTAAACAAAACTATTATAATATATAAAAATATTTGTACATTATTTCTAAAGCACTATCGAACCAAAGCTTGAAGTACTTTCTTTTTGAATACATGGCTATACATATCGATACAGGGTGATTTTTTCAAGTGGATGGCCAAAACCGAATCTATTAGGAATAGCTAAAAGTACTCAAAGGAGTCTCAGGCTCGTTTTTGATGAAAACAAAACTGCATCATTAGAGTACTGACTGCAACATTTGAAAAATCATTATTGCCATTACTAGCCAGGAATCGAACCTGTTGATTTAAAATAATGTATGATCGTACAAAACGAAAACAAACCGACTTCACATGCCGCGATAGTCAAAATAGCCAGTAGTATCATGTCGTCAAGGTATACAAATCACATATGCATTTGTATTGATGATTTAAAAAATAGACACCCTGTATTATTACACCATTCAATAGTGTCGCTAATAAGGAACGAATTATGGATACCTTCATCTCCTCTCGGGAAGGCGGTGTAAGCTTGGCGTCGTCCGTCTTGATCTCGCCAGGTGGCATCTGATTGAGACACTGGTCGATGATGCGCAGAGATTGGCGCATCTCTTCCATGCGGCATAAGTATCTGTACACAATACACAAAATATCTATAATAGGGTATTTTACTTTTAATGTGTTCCGGCATTTATCTTTGAGAGTCAGTTCCCATTCTAGGCCTAGCGTGCTTGCCATCTTCGACCGCATCATCACTTAAGTACCAACAGGTGAGATAGTGGTCAAACGCTAGCCCATAAGATATAATAAAAAAAAGAAAAAATCTAAAAATATATTATTGAGATAGCGTTGACAAAAAACGTACGTGAATTTTAAAATTTAGTTTGCTATTTCATTATCTAAAAATAGCAAACTAAATTTAAAAATTCAATTGAAAGGTTTCAGCTTTTTTAATCTGTTTCATAACACCATTAAATAGTAGTCGACATGTTATTACGTCATACGGCTATGTAAACTTAGATGTCAGAAGACTGTCAACTATCATATCACTGCATTTGTTTACACAGCCAACTGACGTCATGACCACAGAGCAATATGGCGTCCACTGCGTCCAGCGTTTTCGTTAATTACGCGCAAAATTTGAAAATGAAAAATTTAAATGCATTTTTATCACTTAACGATTGAATTAGAATTTTGTGAATTTTAGTGGTTCATAGAATTAGCACTATAGAATCTAATTGAGACACTTTTCAAAAATGGGTGTGATACTCTATTAAGCGGGTGATCCATTGGCGAGTTGGCGAGCTAACGGTATAAACTGTAGGCTCGTTGGACTGTCGACTCGCGGTGGTGATCCATTAGCGTGCCAAACAGACTACTCTCATCGTTGGCGAAGTCATGTCGTGCTCCCAGACGATTATACGATCGTAAATCTGCCATTTTTCTATTTCGGTAATACCTACGTGCCGTTCGGCATGCGTGTGTTCGCTACAGCAGCGTGAAAAAGACTGTCGGCTCGCAAGCTCGGCTGATCCACTGACGGTTTATTATACCGCGGTCTTAGGATTTCAAGCATGCACGAAGAGCCAACGAGCCAAACCGCGGACTTTAAAACCGCGTTTTTGTAGGTGCTTCATTGGCAGTTTATACCTTTAGCTCGCAGGCTCGTGGCGTCCCAGCGGTCTTAGCTCGCCAATGGATCACCCGCTTTATTAAATAAAAAACTCACGGTAAAGCCGTTTTAACTATGTGTTTTTCTTACCATTAAGGGCCGATTTTTCAATCCTCAGAACAACGGCCAGATAGTTACCAATGCAATATATTTATCTGCCCATATAAACACTCGTATAAAACTTTCGATTTTTCAATGTGCTTTTATCAGTCAGTTATATCTGTAGTCTTTTTGTAACTATCTTCACGCCAATAGTGTGGGAAAGAGAAAATCTTACGCATTGCTATAGATGTTAGAGTGAGAGCGACGATTTAAAACCATTTGAAATGTTGACTCCAGGAGATTCTAAATTTGATTTTTAATTCGGCCAATCACGATTTTTTAAATTATTTTTTTTTTGTTTTTTTATAGCTTCGCACAATTAGGGTATTTAGGCAGTTTCTGGCCAATTAATTGCGTAGATCCTTAATGAAATTAAAAAAAAGTAATGACATAAAGTCAAGATATGACGTCAAAACTTGTCACTAACTTAATTTATACCACAGAATAGTCGGCTATCTAAGGCAAAAAGAGCCAGATAAATTAACTCCTCTAGTGAGGAATTTATTCCCTGGAATACCTCTATCTGTTTATTGAAAAATGCGATAATATGCTATCAGTGGTATAAACCCTATCTAATCGTGTAACTGAGGAATGAAAAATCGGCCCTAAGTATGATTGGAGTAATTGATGGATAAGGTGGAGAACAGTGTGATAATGGAATGTTGTGGTATGGTAGAAGATGTAGTTGACAATGATACAGAAAGGGATGCTTAGATAGTTTTAACATCTGTAGAGGATGGATGAACGAAGACTGACGAAACAGATTTATGAGACGAGTGTGAATGGGTCAGCCGGTAGAGGCCGACCTAGGCGAACGTATCACGACCAGATCGGAGATGTTTGAAAGCAAGGCCAATTCAAAAGTACCTATAACCGGCGAGCATGTATGAAGGCGCTCATGAAAGTGGAAGAAGCGAAAGAGGTATGTCAGGATCGTAGCATGTGGAAAGAAGTAGTCTCTGCCTACACCAACGGGAAAAAGGCGTGATTGTATGTATGTACTTTACGATAATTTTCATAGACAAAATATTGCTTTATAAAAAAAATTATTAATAAGATATCACAAAACAATTTAGATAGTTTAAGAACTAATAATTTAAAGCATGAACGGAAATTGGCAGAATTGTGACCACTAGCCACAGAAGCCATAAATTAAGAAACTAACTAATAATTTAAAATCGTTTAAAAACAATGAGAACCAACTTCAAACGTCACGCTAGACATTTTCAGTACTTACTTTAAGGTGTATATTTACATATTTCTGGAGATACTGAACATATCACGATGAAATTTAAATGGGATCACCTGGAAAGTACCCTTCCAAAAAATAATAGAATTTTCTAAATTGGGTCAGGTGTCTACATAAAAAAATATTCCGACGAATTGATAACCTCCTCCATATTGTAAGTCGGTTGAAAATAAACAATACTGACCTGTCATAGCAGTCACCATTGGTTCCGATAGGTACGTCGAATTCTACCAGGTGGTAAGCATCGTAGGGCTGCGACTTACGGAGGTCCCACTTTATTCCTGACCCGCGGAGCATCACGCCACTGGAGGAAAAAAAATTAACTATTACATATATATTTTTTTTTATATCATACTAGCAGTACCTCGCAGTTTCACCCGCGCAGTTACCGTTTCCGTGAGAATACGGGGATAAAATATAGCTTACTAGCTGGCCCGGCGAACTTCGTACCACCTAACAGACAATTAATGTCGTGTTACCTTTTAGATGAACTCGTTTTAGGCTTTTATGAACGTAATAAATTAATACAAAATAGATATTAAGTTTATTAATGTATTATGGCAATCCAGATATAGAATAAAAATTGGTAAAAATGGTTTTTGGAAATATACACTTTTTTAAGTTGCTTGTAAGCATACATTTCTGAACGCACGCATATTTGACAATCAATAAATATGTCAAACAATTATCATTACTGACAATATTTAACATTTTTAAAATTTACATGACTTGAATTCACAAAAACTTGAAAAATTTTTACTAGACTTACTTGACACGAGCTAAATACACTAATCGTGTGGAGCCATAATTATAAAAAAAAACGCGATAATCCGAATATTGTAATGCTCACATGGGAAGAATTTTTATACTTGATACTGGCTAAATACACTAATCGTGTGGAGCTATAATTATACAAAAAAAAAATACGGCGGGATAAACAATTGAACATCAAATAATTGGCAGTTTTTAAACCCAGGAACATTTTGGCAAAATATTTTATCTTATATAATTTTTTTAGGTCAATTATTCATTGTTTTTAATGCTTATTATCCTATTCCTGACAAAGACAATTCTAAAAATACAAAAATCATAAAAATTGGTCCAGCCGTTCTTGAGTTATAAGTGTAGTAACTAACACGACTTTCTTTTATATATATAGATGTTATTCGCTGATAATGTAGCTTTCAAACTTTTTTTACAAGTTCAGTCAGTTAAGTGTCACGCGCGCTCTCGATCGGCCGCGCGCCTTACTTGTACCTACCTCAATATTATATTCCTTACTTACGATATTAACATTAGTAACTGTAACGAGTAACTATGTAAAAAGCAAAGAATGTCACACATAAAATGGCAGGTAGGTATAAATCAGCGAGTTTCATGTTTCAAGGCAATTCACGTTATGATCTTTAGGGAATTTCTATCGACATTACATCTTGCAAAATATTAATTGTAACCTCAAGTTAGAAAAATCTGTCACCAAACATTTAATGTGTTCCGGCAGCTATCCTTGAGTGCCAGTTCCCATTCTAGGCCTAGCGTGCTTACCATCTTCGACCGCATCATCACTTACCAACAGGTGAGATAGTGGTCAAACGCTAGCCTATAAAATATATAAAAAGAAAACCTACTTGAAATCGGTAGGTTATTTTATTATTTACTGTAGGTATGTTACGTAGGTCCTATAGGTACCTACCTAAAAAAGATAAATCTGACGGACTGATTGAATGACATCAGTGCACAGCTGAAACCAACAAAGTTATACCTACCTACTTATTTGAATTGACTTAGCCTTTTCTTTGACTAACGAACCTTACAATACGATTTTGTAGAGACAAGCGAGTTGTATAGTCCGAGAGTTGTATAGCTGATGCAAGATTTGTACTCAGATAAATAAGTACGTCATGGGAGACTTTAACGCCAAAGTGGGAGTACAGACCTGCAGTGAATCGACTATAGGAACACACGGATTTGGGAGTAGGAATCACAGGGGGCAAATGCTCGTCAATTTCTTCGAGAAAGAGGGGCTTTTCTTGATTAACTCGTTCTTCAAGAAAAAGCCTCAAAGAAAGTGGACGTGGCAAAGCCCCGACACTGTGACTAAAAACGAGATTGACTTCATCATTACGGACAAACGGCGCATTCAGAGACGTCTCTGTGATCACTAGGTTCAATACTGGAAGTGATCACCGACTTGTACGAGGCTCTCTGGATATTGACTTCAAAGCCGAGAGATTCCGACTGATGAAGTCCACGCTCCGACCAAACCTACTCCAAACCGTTGTTGGGTCTGAAACAAAAAGTCATGTACAATGAGCACGTTGTTCCGGAACTGATTGCCGTAGATGGAATCCCACTCGAAGTTGTCACGTAGTATGTTTACCTAGGGCAAACGCTCCAACTAGGCAAACACAACTTCGAGAAGGTAATCTAGAGAAGAATTCAGCTGGGTTGGGCAGCATTTGGGAAACTCCGTCGAGTCTTCTCGTCGCCTATACCACAGTGCCTAAAGACAAAAGTCTTTAATCAGTGCGTCCTATCTGTCATGACATACGGAGCCGAGACGTGGACACTCACGGTTCGACTAGTCCACCAGTTTAAAGTCGCTCAGCGAGCTATGGAGAGAGCTATGCTCGGTGTTTCTCTGCGGGATAGAATCCGGAACGAAGTAATTCGCCAGAGAACTTAAGTGATCGACATAGCTCATCAGATTAGCTTACTGAAGTGGCAGTGGGCTGGTCATATCTGCCGTAGGACCGATAACCGTTGGGGCAGACTGGTTCTAGAGTGGAGACTGCGAATCGGCAAAGGTAGAGTAGGACGCCCAGTGACTAGGTGGAGCGACGAAATTCGCAAAGCGTTGGGCAGTGACTGGAAACAAAGAGCCGAAGACCGGGCTCAGTGGCGTTTCTTGGGGGAGACCTACGTCCAGCAGTGGACTGCTACCGGCTGATAATGATGAAATAGGTGGTTACCAATGTTTACTTGAGGTTTTATTTTATTATTTTTTAACAGTATATAGATTAGTTCTAAGATAACTAAATAGGATAGGTACCTACTAACGTTTACTTCAATTTTCCTTTTTTTCTTTCTTAATGATTGTGTCGTGTCATACGATAGTCAGATTTTTATAATCCGAGAGTTAATGTAATTAAAGTACTTATAGATCTCAGATCACTGAGATTCACTGAGATCTGATAAGTATCTCCAGAGATATGACGATAAAAGTCTCAAACTTGCGACTGAAATTGACTCGCGGGGCATAGAAGTCGGTGTTTTAGATTTTAATCTACTTCACAAAAACGGAGGAGGTTCTCAATTCGACGGTTTTTTTTAAATATTTGTGACCTCAGAACTCTGTCAGATCTTAACCTATTTGAAATTAAAAATTCTTTTTTAGGGTTCCGTAGTCCAGATAAGGAACCCTTATATTTTCGTCCTGTCCGTCTGTCTGTCTGTCTGTGTGGTCTGCCTGTCTGTCTGTCTGTCCAAGGTTTTGCTAAGAGACCGTTAGTACTAGAAAGCTGAAATCGTGTAGGTATGTGTATATTAATAATGCCGACAAAATGGTGAAATAAAATATTGGAAAAGGAATTTTTAGGGTAGCTCCCCTACATGTGAAGTAGGGATGAATTTTTTTTTCGTCGTCTACCCCATCGTGTGGGATATCGTTGAATAGGTCTTTAAAATGACTTAGGGGTTGCTAATACTATTTTTAGATTTAATGCTCCATTAAGAAATAATAAACTTTAAAGTACACATTTTTGTTCAGTAGAGCGTTTTTTGGTCGAAAAAGTGAGTCAGCTCCTAGACTATTATAATGTTACAAGTCAAACAACCTACGATTATAGGCGAGTACTATTTTTTCGCGTTATTTAACTTACGCAATCTAAAACTTAACCACAGAATAATGAAGACTTCACATGCCGCGATAGTGAAAGTATCCTGTAGCCAATCATGTCATCAAGGTATAAAAATTTGTTTATATTGTTTATCTCCATATCTCCGGAGATGATTATCATATCTCGATAAAAATTGAATGGGATCAAACGGGAGGCATATTCTCTCAAACAAAAAAATTTCAAATCGGTTAACATTTGACAGAGTCCTGAGGTAACAAAGAAAAAAAATACAGTCATTGAGAACTTCCTCCTTTTTTGTGAAGTTGGTAAAAACAGTAAAATATTAAAACGACCGACGCCACCTCAATTTCTACGACGGTTTCTTACGCTCTTTTTGCACATACTCTAATTGGAACCAACCAACGGAACCCTAAAGAAAGATGAGATAAAGATACATTTATATGCAACAAACGTGTGGACATTGCAAGCATCCCATTCTAGGCCTAGCGTGCTTACCGTCTTCGACCGCATCATCACTTACCAACAGGTGAGATAGTGGTCAAACGCTAGCCTATAGGATATTTAAAAAAATATGCTTGCAGAGGTCTTATTATGTAGTTAGCGTTACACATGGCTTTTAAAGACGTAAAAATACAGAGATCATACATTAATTTTGTTAGTAGCTGTATATTACATTATTTATTTATTTTAATTTGTTTTACATAGTCACATTTGGACTCTATAAGATCGTTTAAAATTTAAAAGAACAGACTTCAATGCCGCGCTATTAATTTTCAGTACCAATTTTGAGGTGTTTATCTCCATATCTCTGGAGATACTTATCAGACCTCGATAAAATTACCATGGTACCACACTTAGATATTTCCTTTTCAACAAAAAAATAATAATCAAAATCGGTTCATAAAAGACGAAGTTATCCGCGAACAAACATAAAAAAAACATATATACGGTCGAATTGAGAAACCTCCTCTTTTTTTTGAAGTCGGTTAAAAATTGTTTGTCATTAAAGAATTTATTGATTGTGTAATAAAGGCATATTCACCTGAATCCATAATTCAAAGCGTCTTGTGCGGTGACAACGCCGATGTCCTTAGTACGTTGCACCCAAATCCTGTTCGTGGTGAGAACGTCTTCTACCTCGTCGAGCCGCTCGGCGAACTTGCTCGCGAACTCGTAGATATCATCCATGAGCCCTAAAGGCATATCCTGAAAAAAAACAGGTTTCTATTTAGAAGTCTACTATAAACTAGCATAAACTAGATAGCAAGTATCTCAATGAAATTTAAATAAGACCACCTGCAAGTTTTGGCGGGAACGTGGAAAAGTGTGTGTGATCTCATTGTATTTTTTTGCTAAAACTTGTTCTTTCCTACAACTAAAAGTGTTCTTTCGCGAGTTAATGTGTAATAAATGTGGATTATTAATTATTAAGTGCCGGTGAATGTGTGCGAGTGTAGGGAAACAGCACAATGTTATAAAACATGCTATTTGCGTTATCACCAAAATTCCACTGAAAATCTTCAGTCACCACATATTTACTGAAGGTATGACTTAGACTAGACTTTTAATTGAAAACTGACCTGAAATGTGAATTTGACCTATCTATACGACTTAAATTCTTAAAAACTTAAAGAATTTCAGTACTTGACACTGGCTAAAAACACTAACCGTCAGGAGCCATAATAAAACTAAAAAAAAATACCACCTGCGAAGTATATCCCTTCCAAACAAACAAATAATTTTCTAAATAAGGCGTAATCTGTGAACATAAATAAAAATAATTTATGATCGTACAAAACGAATAAACCGACTTCACATGCCGCGATAGTCAAAGTACTGGCTAGTTATAATCATGTCATCAAAGTATACAAATTTGCTTATAGGGAGGGGGAGAGGGAAGTGAGGAGAAAGGGGGTGGAGGGAAGAGAGAGGGAGAGGGGAGTGAAAAGAGCGAGGGGGACGGAAAGGGGAGGGGGATTTGCGCGGCGTGGTACGGTGCGGTGTAGGTGGGATACGCATGTAAACATCTCAAAATTGGTACTGAAAATGAATAGCGCGGCATTGAAGTCGGTTCTTTTTTAGTTTTTAGGGTTCCGTAGTGTATTATAGAGGATTTTGGTCATATCCTGGAAAATAATACCTGCAGATTTATTCAACTTAATTTTCAGCCGTGAAATATTAATGTTTTCGGTTGAAATGGCAAGGTGTCCAGTGAAATTACAGGGCATGTGAGACTTAACTTTAACTTTACTTAACTTAATCTTTATGTCTCAAGGTAACAGGCGCAGTGCAGTGACATGCAAAATTCAGGCAGTCCGAATTTTGCATGCCGCTGTATCTGTTATTTGTAATTGTAATTGAAATTTGTAATCGATTTAATGACTTATTAATTTATCTTTAAGAGTGTTAAACTATTTTAAACTAATGCTAGATTTTTAATTTAGCCACTAACGGCCTTACTAATAAAAATTTGCCTATACGTCTGTTAAACTGTTGTGCAGTTGCACAAAGAATAAGCGCTAAACACGCGTCAATCTATTGTTTGACTAATAAACGTTGAATAGGAGGTGGGTATCTACATAGACGTTTAACACTTTTTTATTTTTCATCTGGCAACTATTAGTCAATTCGTTTAGAAACTGTTTACGTCTTAAATAGTTCCGTAAATTATGATTTCATAAAGTTTACTAATTATTAATATTAGTCATGAAATTTTATTTTAGGAATGCAATATTAATCAAACTCCGTTGTTTTTGGAACTTTTTATTGAAATTAGTTGACATAATAGAAAATATTTTCTTTTAGTAGGAGTGAAAGAATTAAAACAAATTTTAGAACGAAACACTCAAATTGACTGTTGTCCTCTGTCTACGCTGTTGACATTGTAGCCATGGAGACTAGCGGTCTCCATGGCTACAAAATAAACATGATTGTAGCCATCTTTGAATAAACTGTCAATTTGCAAAGAGAATGTAATCACTGCGTTTAGTTTCTTCCGCATAGCTTTTCGTAAACCCGTTATTTGTATTTAAAATGGAAAATCTGAATTGTTCAAAATAATGGATCTGCACGGTCTTCATAATGTTTTCGATTTTTTTATTTGCCTCTTCTATCTCCCAATGGTCAAATATGTCTAAATAATTTATGTAATCCATTTCAATGAGAACAAATCTAACACATGCAAACGATCCTCAAATGACAGCATACTTTTTGAAGTTTGAAGAATCAAAACGTTTTTTACAGAATACTAGACACAGATTCAATAATAGTTACTATTTCTAGACATGATTTCAATCAGCTGATAATAGAGAAATCCGCCATTTTAATCCTTAACACACTCGCTAAACTAGGGTCCCAGGCTGTTTAAGAAATGGACAGCCTCCTTTGATAATGGCACATCTGTATACCAACTTTATCCAAGGCTTACGTCAAAAATATTTTTATTGGTCAGCTTTTGTGGTATACAACGTGTGTACAGAGTGAAAAAAACTTTATTAGTAAGGCCGTAAGACTTTAAAAAAATGTTCATTAAATGGTTCACAATGAGAAGGAACTTTCTACCAAAATACAGTGGTCACCAACACCTAGTTTGGCAGAAATGGCTGTATATATGTAAGAATGAACTTTTTATGAAATAAATAACTTTGAAATTTGAATAGGTAGACGTCATCGCTTACCATCAGGCGAGCGTCGTGCCTGTCCTGTTACCTTTTACCATAAAGGTTTATTCTCAATCATTCGAAACCAAATTCGGATTCGGAAACTGCCTTTACTTCGACTTGGATCTTTGCAATTCACAATGATCCGACCGGTTATTTTTGATATTTCGATTAATAAAAATTTGTGAATCTAATTGGAAAAGTTGCCGCGACATATAAGTTTTTTTTATATATAAGATAACAGGACAAGCACGACGCTCGCCTGATGGTAAGCGATGACGTCTACCTATTACAGATACAGTGGCATGCAACATTCGCACTGCCAGAATTTTGCATGTCACTGCACTGCGCCTGTTACCTTGAGACATAAAGATGTTAAGTCTCACATGCCCTGTAATTTCACTGGACACCTTGCCATTTCAGCCGAAAAAAATCCTATTTCACGGCTGAAAATTAATTGTCAAAGTGTTGGTACCGCCCCAGGGCGGACTAGTAGAAGTCCTACCACTACCGGAAGTCACTGATTTATAAATATTCAAAATTAAAAATGCAGCTTCCTAAACTGAATGTAACCGATTAAAATGAAAATCGGGCAGGTTACTTTATAAAAGTCTGCAATAAACTTGCTATGTTGAGTAAAAAAAATCCAAAAGTGCAAAAAGAGAATACAACTGGCAGGCCCCGACGAGATTCGAACTCGTGATCTCCTGTTTACTAGACAGGCGCTTTAACCAACTAAGCCACGGCGCCGCTGTCAACAGGCGACGAAATTACCGTCTACATATAATCAGTACATTTTATCAGTTTGTTTATTTTTGTATTGTTTGATAACTTCTTCATTGTATTGTTGATAAATATATACTTACAGATAAATAAGTTAATTGATACGACACTTTCAAGGTATGTCACCTAATATAAATAAAACCGGCCAAGTCGAGTTGGAATCTTTAAAACTGAAACTTCTCAAATTAGATTAATGGACAAACTTGACTTTGCAGTTTTTGTGAAGTCAGTTAAAAGTATTACCCACATTTTGGGTACGAATGGTCAGGTAATAAAGTCATTAACAAAGAAAATAAATAAAAACATTTAAAAAAACAGGTAAATTAAAAACCTTCTTATCAAACGACTGAGGAGGTTCTCAATTCGTCTGCTTTTTTTAAAGTATGTTACGCGATTACTCCGTCAATTGTGAACCGATTTGAATGATTCATTTTTTGATCGGTAGGGTACATTTCCGAGGTGGTCCCATTGTAATTTCATCGAGATCTGATAAGTATCTCCAGATATATGACGATAAACTTGCTACTGAAACTGACTCTTGGGGCATGGAAGTTGGTTGTTTTATCTTAATTATAGTTTGTTGATTAAAAATATAAGAACGTTAAAAAACTAAAAGGACCGACTTCAAATGCCGCGCTATTAATTTTCAGTACCAACTTTGAGGTGTTTATCTCCATATCTCTGGAGATATTTATCAGATCTTGATAAAATTACAATGGTACCACCCTTGGGATATCTCCTTTTCAACAAAAATATAATCATCAAAATCGGTTCATAAACGACAAAGTTATCACACAAAAAAATATATATGATCAAATTGAGAAACCTCCTCTTTTTTTGAAGTTGGTTAAAAATAGAAACAACTTACCAAGGAAACTCCCCCCGGTCTAATATAAGCGGCGTGCATTCTTGCCCCACTGACTCTCTCGTAGAACTCCATCATCTTCTCTCTTTCCTCGAACAGCCAGAAGAATGGAGTAAGAGCTCCAACATCTAGAGCGTGGGTTCCGATGGCCATTATGTGGTTTAGCAGACGGGTGATCTCAGCGAACAAGGCTGAAAAAAAAACTATATTTAGGGCAAGTTTCAGATTGTCATCTATCTGTACCACAGATTATATAATAGTTACTTCGTAACAGATATTTCACTCCCATACAAAAACACAATACCAACGTTTATTTCAGACAATACAAGCAAAAATGTGTCTAAGGCGCTCGACCACGCGTTGTTATTACTTCGTTCAGCGCGCGATGTACCGGCGAACGCCCGATACAGTAAAGGGTTGACTCAATAAAATAAAATATACGTTGCGCGCGCGTGAGCAGTGACAACCGACTGGCAGATAGTACCGCCGGCGTTGACGAAAGTTAAGGTATAAAGCGCAGTAGCTATGGGCGAGTGAGGGAGGCCTGTCATACCCAACTCGATAACGTATATCGAACAAATGTTGTATGAAAAACAGTACAGTGCCTCTAGTGGTTTTCACACTTCACTAAATTTAGACCAATCAGGGAGCCAGAATAAGTTGAAAACTATGTTAGATCTGTCAAAAGCGTTTACGATGAAAACTCGTACTAAGGCTTCTGACAGATAACTAACGCCATATAAGGGCCAGTTTCATACACAGGTGGTAGGAGCATATTATATCTATGTTACGCCTGACTTGCTACCTAAAAGAAGCTTATCACCATCAAGGAGAAAATCTGCTGGGCGCCACCAGGCGAGATAGTTGTCAAACGCTAGCCTATAATAATTTATTATCGTAAAAAACGAAAAAACCGACTTCACATGCCACGATAGTCAAAGTACTGGCTAGTTATAATCATGCCATCAAAACAAACAAATATGCTTATATTGTTCATCTCTATATCTCCGGAGACAATTTTCAGATCTCGATAAAATATGAATGGGACCAAACGGAAAGACGGAACCTTTTTTGTGAAGTCGTTTAAAAAATACATTAAGGCTGCCGAATGTCATGCCGGAACTCGGCCAATTGCCATCCACTGCTGTACATGTTTCTCCTATGGCACTACACTAAGCTAGATATTCAGCTATTCGTTACCTACCGCTGCCCTTTTCCGGAGGGTACTTACATACATACATACAATCACGCCTTTTCCCGTTCTGGTAGGCAGAGACTACATCTTTCCACATGCTACGATCCTGACATACCTCTTTCGCTTCTTCCACTTTCATGAGCGCCTTCATACATGCTCGCCGGTTATAAGAACTTTTGATATGAACTTTCTTTAAAACGTCTCCGATCTGGTCGTGATACGTTCGCCTAGGTCGGCCTCCAGCGGTTGGCCCATTCACACTCGTCTCATAAATTTGTTTCGACAATCTATCTTCAACCATCCTCTCTAGATGTCCAAAGCATCCTTTTCTCTTTCTTTGTCACTACATCTTCTACCACACCACAACATTTCCTTACCACGGTGTTCTCCACCTTATACATCAGAGCCATTCCGATCATACTTCTCAAACTTCTTATTTCTACAAACTGGGTACTTATACTTACTCCTGATATATTTCGCTCGCAGCGGTATATCAATGTTGAGCAGTTTCTCTACAGCCAGACTGAAGCACTGTTCGTTGCACATCATGGAGACGTAGTCCAAACGGTCCATATAGGGTAAGGCCTGGGTGTACGTTTTATATTCTATGAGCTTCTCTGTGCCACGGTGGAGGAGCCCGATGTGAGGATCTGCTGCACGTACTGTCTGTAAAAACCATAATGTTGTTTAAACTATTAGAAGAATCCATCTTAAGGACCATCGGAAGTCGTAGTCTGGAAGAGATGGAGAGAGACTTTAAGCAATAAGAACGCCTATTGTACTAGTTTAAGACCTTTCACGTTGCAATGTAATCTATGTATAGACAGGCCTGTCTTACTCCATTACTTGCCCGCTAATAACCTACCGATTCGCGTACCGACAGCGGTACAACCGACAGTCGGTTCCCGCACGCCCGCCTGAGAGCTCGTGCGGCAAGTTTACTGCGTTTACTCACAAAATGCCGAAACCACGGAATATTCACTATTTTTAACGTAAGCTATCTAAAATGTAGTACCTACTATTAATTATGCTGTGCTAACTTTAGTAAATTTTAATAAAAAGTAACGCATTACAGTATAATTAATGTATCTATTAACTACTTTGACAATAAACATTGATGTACTTTATTACCTGTAAATGCCAGTAATATACTACATTACATTGCACCTCGGTGTATTCTACTACAAATTATCAAAATCAAATGTTTTCTTACAAAACCCAACCCTACAGTAACAGCGGTATTATCAAAGGCTCGTGACGGGCTGAGTAGTTCAGACTCTCGCTGCGTGGACTTAAGGTACATTTTGACTCAGAAAGAGCGCCGCAACAGGCGGTAGGCTATTATATTCAAGGTCACATTTGAAGCGTGTAGCGTATTTGAAATTTTGAACGTTACCGACATTGTAATTAGATTTCATCTCGAATATTTGCTTTGAAAGAGTGAGCCTTATGTACGTAGTACTATTAAGTATTCTGTGATATTGTTACAAAAATGAGTTATCATTCAGTCATTTAAGAATCAAATACATTCCACGGGGAGCGAGATTTTGGTGGTCATTTTGGCCCTTCTAATTCTAATTGGTGATAGTGGTGGTAAGACCTGCACTGACGTCCCTTTTGGTGCATTTCACCCTGCCAGCGTTTACTCAAGCCACCACAGCTCCTTAATGATATGTAGCATGGCTTTGAGTTGCTGGCATAATGCTTCTATTGGTCAGGGGGTTTTTGGTGATGGTGACATTGACAATGATGATGAAAGCTGTGCATGTGTTTGTGTGCTCGATGGAACCGGCAGTACTAAGGCAGATAACTATGATGATGACTATGATTATGACCTTTATTCTCATTGTTCAACCTATTCACCAGTTGTTACATGTGACCCTTGGGTAGTTCTAAACCAGTGGTTCCCAACCAACGCAAAAATTATTATGCTATTTATATAAATGAGCAAACTTGCAGTGCAAAGGTCTCTCTTAAAAAAACTAAATTATCTACTAAAATGAGATTGATACAGTTTACTTTTTTACTTTGTGGTCCCTGCTACTAATAGTAAACATATACTGGTCCCTGGTCACAAGAATGTTGGGAACCACTGTTCTAAACGGATGACTACTATGACCATGGCTTGCACCGTACACTGTAAAAAAACATGTGGCCAATTGGTTCGCTGAGTTCCGCCATGATTTTTGGTGCCTGCCAGTTTAGAAGACTGCTTACTATTCTTTCTATTCTTAGGTATTAGTCTATGTATACTTTTTTTATCATCGGAATTGTTCTGACCAGTGTCGTATGTATACATTTGATGTCTCATACTCACTACAGCAATTAAAAAATGTTTTTATACCTCTCCATCGAGCTCCAGTACAAGTCGCAACACTCCATGGGCGGCCGGGTGCTGAGGCCCAAAGTTCAGCACCATGTTACGGACTTGCTTCTCACTCGGAGACACGATGCCTGGAATTTTGTACATAGTATTACAATTAATTATAGAACATTCATCTCAAGTGATTTTAACTTCATTGAATTACGAATTTGTTGGCCAACTGAAGAGCCAGAGAAGCCACGGTAAGAGCCGAGATAAGAGAAGAACCAGAGCCAGAGAAAGCAAGAGACAGTTCCAATTTTTTTAATTTGTTTTTTAATTCTATTCTTATTTAGGGACTAAGGTTGTGCAATGGCTATGTCAGTTTCATTGTATACATCATCATCATCATTAACAGGCTGTATTCGTCCACTGCTGGACATAGGCCTCTCCTATGGCACGCCACTAAGCTCGATCTTCAGCTATTTGTTTCCAACCGCTGCCAGCCAGCTTGCGTATATCATCGCTCCACCTAGCTGGAGGGCGTCCTACGCTCCGTCTACCGAGTCGTGGTCTCCCCTCTAGAACACGTCTACCCCAACGATTATCGGTTCTACGACAGATGAGACCAGTCCACTGCCACTTCAGCTTGCTAATCCTTTGAGCTATGTCGATAACCTTGGTTCTCTGTCGGATGACTTCATTTCGAATTCTATCTTTCATGATGATGATGATACTCCGAGCATAGCCCTTTCCATAGCTCGCTGAGCGACTTTTAATTGGGGGATCAGTCGCACGGTCAGTGTCCACATCTCGGCTCCGTATGTAATTATAGGTAGGACGCACTCATTAAAGACTTGTGTCTTTAGGCTCTGTGGTATCGGCGATGAAAAGACTCGACGTAGTTTTCTATATGCTACCCATCCCAGCTGTATTCTTCTGCGGACTTCCATCTCGAAATTCTTTCTACCCAATTGCAAGGTTTGGCCTAGGTAGACATATTCTTGAACAGTCTCGAGAGGAACTCCGTTTAAGGCAATCGGTTCCGGAATAACATGTGCGTTTAACATGATCATGGTCTTATCCAAATTCATCCGGAGACCGATGCGTGCAGAAGAATCAGCAAGGGTGGTCACCATGTATTGCAAGTCCTGTACGGTTTCAGCCATGATAACGATATCGTCCGCAAATCTCAGGTGTGAGAGGTTTTCGCCGTTGATGTTTATTCCTCGTCCTTTCCAGTTCAGCGTCTTGAACATATCCTCTAGAGCGTTTGTGAAAAATTTGGGGAAAATAACGTCCCCTTGTCTCACAGCTCGATGTAAAGGGATATGTTCTGTCTGCTGATTTTGTACTTGGACGTTCATAGTCGCGGCGTCATACAAACCTCTCAGCACTTGGACGTATCGCCAATCAACTTGGCACCGTTGCAGGGACTCCAGAACAGACCAGGTTTCAATAGAGTCAAAGGCTTTCTCATGGTCCACAAACGCTAGACACAGGGGCTGGTTATACTCCTCTGTCTTCTGTATAACCTGCCGCACAGTGTGTATGTGGTCTATGGTGCCGTATCCTCCTCGGAACCCAGCCTGTTCAGGGGGCTGGAACTCGTCGAGTCTACGCGCGAGACGATTTGTGATGACTCTCGAAAACAGCTTATAGACGTGACTCAAGAGTGATATTGGTCGATAGTTCTTTAATAGGGTTTTGTCTCCTTTTTTAAAGAACATAATGACCACACTCTTGCTCCACGTCTTAGGACTTCTCCCGGAAAAGAGGACAGAATTGAAAATACGCTGAAGCTGTTGTAGCGTAGGAGTTCCACCAGCTTTTAAGAGCTCCGTTGTAATTCCATCCTCTCCGGGGGCTTTTCAGTTTTTAAGCTGTCTGAGAGCCAACACAATTTCGTCTAGGCTGATATCTGGCAAATCTTCGGTATAGTAGCGGGTTAGAGTGGCTCTAGGATCCTCTATATGAGGTTGGGGACGGGACGCTTGTGAGGTGTATAAATGACCATAGAAGTCTGTAACTTCTCTGAGAATCTCTGGCTTAGAAGCGACGACACTCCCGTTAGATGTGGTCAACTTCGTCAGATGGTTTCGCTCGATCGCTTCTTTAATAGAGCTTGTGTTGGAGTTCCGGAGGACACGTCTTACGAGCTTAGTGATCTTTTTGTTCAAAGACCGTTGTTCTGACGAAGTGACTGAAGGAGTTTCACGCCGCTTCTGCATTAGCTGCAGAGATTCTCCTGAAAGCTTAGACTTCTTAACGGCACCTCGCGTCTCACATAATTTCGTTCCCTCTTCCCTGAGGATTTCTACCACTTGGTCAAGATCTTGGTCAATATCAACGTCAATTGTGGTTCCAGCGATCCAGGTTCTCCAGTTTCAGCTGTTATGTTTCAGACCCAACCACGGACTGGAGCATCTTAGGTCGGAGCGTGGACTTCATTAGACGGACGCTAGCAAGCTTGCAGTCTAGAGTGCCTCGGACTAGTCGGTGATCACTGCCGGTTTTAAACCTAGTGATCACTGAGACATCTCTAAATATAAGCTTCTTGTCCGTCATAATGAAGTCGATCTCGCTTTTGATCATAGAGTCGGGGCTTCGCCACGTCCTCTTCCGCCCGGGATCTTTTTGAAAGAAAGAATTCATCAGAAAAGCCCCTCTTTTTCCAGGAAGTTGACGAGCATTTGCCCCCTATGATTCCTGCTTCCAATTCCATGTGGACATACTACCGATTCGCTGCTTGCTTGTACTCCCACTTTAGCGTTGAGATCCCCCATGACAACGTTGAAGTGAGCCTTTTGGGTGGTGTGCAAGGCCTTGGAAATGTCTTCGTAACTTTCCTCCACTTCATCATCCGAGTGTGCCGAAGTCGGTGCATATACTTGGATAACTTTAAGGCTATACCTCTCGGTGAGTTTGATCACAAGATATGCTACCCTTGTCGACACACTGGAGATTTCTAGAACGTTGTCAGATAGGACCTTGTGGACCAAGAACCCAACACCGCCTTGGGCTAGTTGGTCTCCCTCTCTAAAGTACATAAGATGACCGGATTCCAGGGTCACGGTATCCTCCCCCTCTCATCGGATTTAACATAACCCTAGAATGTGCCATCTTATGTTCCTCAGCTCCTCTTCGAGTTGTGCCAGATGTTCATCAAGCTGTAGCGTGCGTCCGTTGTACGTTGCCAGAGTCAGTCGGTGTTGGCGGCCTACCGTAGCCCGGGGATTCTTAGCACCCCCTGCCCAGCCGTTACCATGACCGCCGCCTTGGCCAGGAATAGCGGGGCGACTAGGTACTGGAGGCTGTTTTGAGGTTGTGTCTGCCATAACAGGAAATACCCATAATCACCCACACTAGGCGGGTTGGGTGATCACAGGACGTAACTCTCGCACCGGTGATGCTGCTGCCCGTCACCAGCCTGTGGTATTTAGTTACGCCGCTTGGAATGGTTATACCGCCATTGGTCATTGTATACACTATAGGTTAAACAAGTCTGTATGTGTACTGATAGAGCATTGCGTTTTTAGTTTATGCAGCCAGTACACTCTAGGAACATGCCTTGGAACAGTCCTAAATCAAGCCAGTTGAAACATCTTCACTGTCAAAAATCTCTACCAATTTGGCTAAGGTTTTGTTTTGATAATATAAAATGGTGACATCAGATTTTGTAGATACAAATTTGGATAATCTTCTTACAACAAAGCATTAGGGTGTTAAATAACAATAATAATTAATAAAACATTTATTATGATCTATGTGATTTGTGATTCTGTTTAAGAGTTTTGTTTAAGGATGGCACGCAGTCCAGTGTGCCTCATGGCATAGGCCTCCTCCAACATTTTCATTGGGTTCTGTCTCACGTTTTCCCATCTTGTTTGCTGGTGTCCTCTGTTGTGCTTTCCATCCCTGGGGTACCAATCTGACACAGTTTTACTTCATAGCGTGCGGTCCATTAGGGTGTTACAGCTTTTTAACGTAACTGTATACATACTGTTGTAAGGTGTTCGTTGCAGCATAGATGTAATGTCGCTCGGGTACATGACAGCCCCATCGAATTCCTTTACAAATTCCGCGTCTGGCATCCATTTGGAGGCTTTACGTTGGGAGCTGGAATGTACGTTAGTTGTTTATTTATTTTTTAATATCTTACTTTGGATGGGCATTACAGTTTCCTAATTCGCCCTTCCAAGTAATTTTATACTAAATAAGGCACATAAGTAAGTGGGTGTAAGGTAGTTACCAATAACCTAGCGACTTATCATCTATTATCTTATTGTAAATGTTTTTTTTAAGAAATCAATTTTTAAGGTGTTTAATAAAGAGTTCTATCTATCTATACATTTATAATCTGTTCACTGAGACCATTCCATTGAGCACGAACATAACACCTCTGCTAAAAATTGGTGAGTAGTTAAATATCATGTAGATACCAGGCGATGGCCCAAGCCCCAGCATCAGGTCAAAATTAGCATGTTCTTGTAATATCATTAAGTAACAGGATAATTACAAATCAGTCAAGATCTATAGTAGTTCCATTTACACTCTCATCAAGTAGGAAAGTGCACGTGAACATTTTCTTGAACAATATTTGTTTATTTTAAGTGTCTCAATCTATTTATCATCATGGAATGAAACTGCTGGAGATAGGCCTCTCCAAAGAGCCCCATCTTTTGCTCTTTTCACCTGGTCACTGGGCTTTAGTAATATCAATATATTGTTATATACATTTCGAGTAGTTGTTCCTATTTTTTCCAACAAAATTACATAGGAATTGCTTAGTGATGTTGTCACTTGAACGCTGGTTTGTTATTCGAACAAAACTAAATATTAGTAAATTGAATATTTTTAACCAATTTAGTTAGAGTACTACGTCGGGATATGCATGAAAATACATATAAAATACCTGTTTTGAAGTGAAGTAACCTCAAAAGTTACATAATTATTTTAACAACAATACAATGATATTTACAAATAAGACTGTAACTAAATTTGTAATAAACTCACTTCACATTATAAACGGCCGGTAAATTCTTCAGTAAGGCAACGTTTTGGCCTAAATTTGGCGATTTTCGCAACAAAACATTCAGAAGAGAGGCCATTTTCAGGACCGAATGACGTTTTCTGTTCTGACAGATTTGATGACAAAACCAACGTCAATTTCCAAATTTGTCGGTTTAGTTTTGTTTCGTTATGGCTCCACACGATTAGTGTAATTAGCCAAAGTCACGTAATAAAACTTCGTTTTTACCGACAGTTTCGTTTCGTTCCCATGTCTTAATAAAGGTAGTAAGTCCAAGTACTTAAAGACACGGTGGCAAAGGAACTAGTATTTACTACACAAAAAAAAACTTTTTCACACAAAATCAGTTTTTGGGCTGTCTTGTCTTTCTTGACTGTAGCAGAGTAGATTGTATGAGTCGAAGATTATATTTTTACCAATAAATTAGTATTTGAGTAATAAAGCTTGACCGACTTTAAAAACAGGAAGAGGTTCTCAATTCGCCAGATTATTTTTTACCAAAAAAGAATATAGGCGGAAGGGGAAGACGCCTGGACTGATTAGGAAAATTCTTTCTTGGTCTGGTTTGGGACCATCTGGAAAGTGTACCCTACTTCCCAGGTGGTCCCATTTAAATTTCATTGAGATTTGATAAGTATCTCCCTCCAGAGATAATCCAGGATAAACTCCTCAAACTTTGTACTGAAAAAAAAAGACTAACGCGGCATTCGAAGTTAGTTCTTTTAGTTAAATAAATGAGCTTAAATTATTGAAAATATTTTTTTTAACCAGGCTAGAGTTTGACTACTATCTCTGTCTGTTGGTAAGTGCTGATGCGGTCGAAGATGGTAAGCACGCTAGTCTTAGAATGGGAACTGGCTCTCAAGGATACGAGTAGCTGCCGGAACACATTAGATGTTTAGGCAACAGATTTTCTAACTCGAGGGTGGTAGCAGGCCAGGCGGACACTAGATAGTGTCCTACCACCATGCGGGGGTTGGGGGTATCTTAACGATGTTTTTCCTTCACTATGGTTACTGTGAAAAGCGCACATAAACTTTTCAATAGAAAAATTAATTGGTGCATGGCAGGGATTGAACTCCTTCTGGCATCAAAGCCGACCATTCTCCCACTAAACCACCGGGCACTCAAAAGCTATTATTTTATGTGCATAAAGTCTTACGGCACAGTAAGTATTATATAAAAACAAACAACAACTATTACGATTTGAGTATACTTAAGTAGAAATATCACTAAACATAGCTACAAAAGAAAATTTGGAAAAATCAACAAAAATGACTTATTTTATCTTACATTTTGTTGTTAAATAAATTAGCAAGTATCAACAAAAAAGTGTCAGAAGAGGACTAACAGGTAGAAATACAAATAACTATATTACATTAACAACCCGTTTTTAGTTCAATTCATTATAAATCTATATGAAGATTAGGTATACCAAATATAATTTAAATATGCACATACATCTATATGTTGATCTAGCGATCAACTAAGATTTAATTTCATATTAGTTATAAATTTATATATTAGGCTCCTATAAGTACTAGTTACTATAGTTTAACATATATGACCCTAAGCCCGATTTCCACTAATGTGGATGGGAGGTATGTAATATAAGTGACAAAAACTAATGACATTTTTTGTCACGTTGCGTAATTTGACAGTGTGACAAAGTTTAATTGTTTATTGCATCTTATCTCTACTACATTCGCTTTAGTGGATACAAGGCCTTTAGCCTCTGGCCTAGACTGGTCTTAATTTTATTTAACTCTTTTTAAAATATATATATGTCGCAGGCAGATAGCTTAATTAGCCGTTCAATTAAACGCCTAGCCTCTTAATTAAACAGCATCATTCTAAAAAACTAAATTCCTGCCGTAGCCGTAGCGTTTTATTACAAAATTTAATAAACTGGCTGGCTAATGCTTAGGCCAGTCATATGTCTTAGTCTGTCTGACACTAAGGCAACACACTAGGAACAGTGACCACGTGACGTGCGCTGACGAGCGTTGCGAGGGGAGCCGCGGCAGCGGCTGCGCGTCACCAGAAATATATGTATAATCATATACATATATGTATGCATATATATATGCATATGTAAATGCATATACTTATGCATATATGCATACTAGATGTGCATATGCATATTCTATTGGTGACGCGCGCCCGCTACCACGGCTCCCCTCCTCGCTTCACTCGTCGGCGCACGTCACGCGGTGGTTCCTAGTGTGTTGCCTTAGTGTCAGACTTATGAACAGGCTAGGCAAGTAATGAAATATCATCGATCCAAGTCATTTGCCTGGCTGTTTGATCAAATAGCTGGATATCATTCAGGAATTTAGTTGAACGGCGCTGTTTAATTAAGAGGCTAGGCGTTTAATTGAACGGCTAATTAAGCTATCTGCCTGCGACATATATATGATTAAAAGTGTTAAAACTCTGTGCAACACCCACTTCAGAGTGCCCAGTGTAAATTACGGAACCCTAAAAAAGCACCATCTAGTGTACATAGTTGGTAACATACAAATCTGCATTTACTTTACGTGATCGAGTAAACCATAAGTTAGAAAATCTAAAGAAACTAGGTACTCCGAGCAAGATTACGTTTTCATTTAACATCAAGTTGTCAAGTTAACGCAAAGCGCTTGTATGATTAAATAAAAAAAAGTGTTATCAAGCTCAAATTTGTTACTCCTACGTTAAATGTAATAATTAGTTTAGTATAGCGATACATTTTAGTTAAACTTTTTAATCCATCCAAAATAGTTCATTAGTAGTTTATTTGGTAGCAAATTTTGTAGCAATTGTTTTGAAGAATTAGAAATAGCTAAAAACGGGTTATTATTGTAAATAAATCAATACACACTAAATATAAATAAGAGATCTTTGAATAAATAGCTTAGGATAAACAATCTTACAAATAATAATCTTACAGAAAATAAATGCCCACTACAGAATATCCGTCCAAGAGCGACAAAGAAGTCAATAGCACATGTAGCAAGTGTAAAAGTGAAAGAAGATACATCTGTCGTTTACAAATGTAGTAGTAGACAAAATGGTCTTACAGTATACATGTTATCCTGGTATTACAATATCTAGAATATGTTATGGTACTAGGTCTAAAACATAGCTATTTCAATCTTAGTTTGGAGAGTGGGTGATGTTTTAGATTAAACTTGAAAATTTTTCTTTGACGGCTTTTGCATTGTTGCCACGATTTTGCCAAAGTCACATGGATAGAGTAGACAACAAATGTAGGAATTCCCCGGTGTGATGATTTAGATTGTTTTCAGATATTCTTTGTATAGAAAGAGAAGCATAGTTGCATCTCTGTCTATGCATCGTTTGTGATGACTGAAAGCATTGGTGACTATGGAGATAGTAGGCAATGCCAGCTTCAGATATAATTGTACCTCTCATACATTTATATTAAAGTAACAGAACATATTGAGCTCAGCACAATAATAATGCTTTATTTATGTTCAAAGAATTCTTTTACATGATAGGGAAACTGTTATGGACAGTCATATAGCTAAAAGCAATAGGGGCTACCACGAGTGAATGTTACCATTGGAAGTATTATTCTAACAACCCAAAGACATACTCAGCTTCGCCAAGGAGCTGGGATGGCTTGGGTAGTTGCTACCAGGGGGAATTGCATAATACACCCCTAGCGGGATATCAGTAAGGGTCTTATCGCTCCCAATACCAATTAGAACTAGAGGCACTAGTGTGCTACGAGGTCAGCGAAATGCCTTAACTGACTAAAAATGTATCTCAAACTGAGATGTTAATTTTATAGCTTGACAGCTGTCATTAGGACCATTCACTCAATTATGCCACCTGGTAAGCAGAGAAACGGTAGTCCTCTTTATGGCCATTCTAAAGCTGTAGTGGGCTAAAACCGTTATGGTCACAAATTTTATACTTATAGTATGAAAAAATAATAGCCTAGTAAATTGCTGAATCATCAATACTCTGTCCTATCCCCTCGATATCTATAGTTTATTCGGAGTTGTAATACCTCTGACCTAAGATTTATTAATTAGGATAGTTGAAAAACTAAAACAACAGCCTTCCAGGCTGCGCGCGTCAGTTTCAGTAGCAAGTTTGAGACGTTTATCATCGTATCTCTGAAGATACTAATCAGATTTGATCAAATCATCTTTCATTTCGTTTCATACACACAAAAAATAAACATACAAACGAATTGAGAACCTCCTCCTTTTTGGTAGTCGGTTGAAAATAGAAACTGCAAATCGTTAATATCAAAAGTGTTAGGTACTCTATGTAGACAAACTGCTCACAGTAATTTTCTCTAGTGATTTGCTCAATTGTCAGTACAATTCAAAGTAAATGTGTACCGAGTTCGAAAATAGGAGGTGGTCAATTTGTCTGTATGTTTTGTTACCCAATAATTCCGTCAAACTGATTTAAATGGTTATTTTTTTTAATAGGTAGGGTTCATCTCCAATCTGGTCCCATTTGATTTTATCAAGATCTGATAAGTATCTTTTCAGATATATGACGATAAGCATCTCAGACTTGCTACTAAAACCATTCTACCGGCATGGAAGCCAATTTTTATATTTTTAATCTATATGTCAATAATTAACTCTGAAGGTCAAAGGTAAATTAAGTGAGAACTATACTCTATTTGCAAATGATCTGAACCAAGAGAACAGTACAGTTTAAGTTAATATATCGGTGGAAACAATATTTTATAAAACTCTAAGCAGTTTTATAAGCAACTGTAGTTGCCTACTACATGTCTAAGACATTTAATACAAGCTGCACAGCAGCATTGTAGTAAGATTGAAATTAGATTGTTTCAGATTGTATGGTAGGTCTCCCAGATTTATGATTGAATTGCCAAGATAATATGTAACAATAGTTCAAAATCAAGTAGAAAATTATGTACACTTTGAAAGTTATTTTTATTACATTTCATGAGTAATTCATTAAAACATATCAAGATAAAGAAAAAATAGAACTGAAGGTTCATAATTTTTCACAAAGAATTTGTAAATAACAACAAAAACACTGGTTGTTATTTAAAAATAAAAAAAAGTTATAATGCAAGATCAGTGTCAAATGCTCACCAAGATTGGCAATTTAAAAAAATCTATTGCCTTAATTTAAAAATAAAACCTTTTATTATTAATTACCCTATTCCATAGCTAACTAGAATGAATTATTAAATGAAAATGTAAATGAATATAATTTTACAGATGACTAGAATTTATATATCATTTTATAAGAATTTGTATTAAAATGTTTCTAGCATGAACGTTTCAATTTAAAAACTAAATTTGTGATGATGCTGGTAAACCTTATAGAACAATAAGACGTTAATAACTCAAAGCGCACAAAACTTTCACAACGTAACAACTATCAATCTTGGCAATTAAACAAGTATATTAATTAATATAATATTATTACATACAAGCTTACACGTGGTTAAGGCGTTAAATCATGTAAATTTAACCGATGTCCTCGCATCGCCTTTTGAGTTTCAGCAACAGCAATGAGTTTTCTTTTCCTAATATGCGAATTCATATGACTAATATAGCCAATCTTGGCTTTAAAAGTTCGCTCGCATAAATGGCAAGTTAATACACCGTTCACATAATTGTAACGGATTTGAGACGGCAGCGAAAAGTGTATGGTTGTACGACGATAGCTCCATCTTTCAATGCAGCTTTTTTGGCAGTGTACGCAGAGATGAACGGTGGTCTGGATGAAGCAACCGCAGCTGTGGATGCGACAAAGTCTGCAAGCTTTCTGTTTTTCTGTTAACGATTTTAACGTAGCTATGTTACTGTCGCAAAGATCGCATGTATACATCCTATTGCCAGTGTGTGACGGAGTATGCGACATTAGAGCGTTCAATTGAGTAGTTGTAAAGTTGCAGGCATCGCAAGCGTACGGTTTTTCTTTCGTATGAGTTCTAAGATGATGTTCCAACGCTTGGGGCTGAAGTGTTGTAAACTCGCAATCGTCGCATTCAAAGTTATCCTCGCCCGCATGCATCCGTAAATGCCTCTGATAGCTTTGGTGATTAGCTGTTCTGAAATGACATACCGTACATGCGAATGGCTTGTCCTTCGTATGAGCTCTCATAACATGCATCAACATCCTCTTATGTTCTGAAGTCGAGTATTTACAAAGGGTACAAGCGAGGCCCTTCTTTTTCGCTTGTTCTTTGAGGGTTTTGGTGGTGCTTCTTGTTTGACGCCTCGATGTTGTGGCCATGGCTGTTTACAGCAAACTCGGGTGTGCGAACTTTTGTTGTGTTGTAGCTTCATCGACAGAACGGCGTGATTTTAAGGAGCGCGAGACACGATTAGCGAGCCAAATTGGATACTATGGGTAAAAGACGATAATATCGAATTTTATTGGAAAATGTGTGTACGGGTACAACATACCTCCTACGCAATTCATGTCATGAAATTCAGTGACATTGACATTTGATTTGATTGATAATGACATTAATTATGACATTGACAATTCATAGAATTTATGTGTTTTTTACACACGATTACACACGATTTGTATATTTCGCCTGTGTCAAAGTATCAAGAGATTACAAGTTTTCGTAGATTCTAGTTGTAAAGTCGAGCAGTAAAGTTCCTTCTTTACTCATGTGGTAAAGATGTGGAAAATTGGACATTATTTATTGAAGGCTTTCAGTGGAATTTTGGTGTTAACGTAAAATGGCATATATTTTTCGACATTGTGCTGATTCCAGGGAATCCTGCATTCGCACACATTCACCGGCACTCAATGGTTACACATTAACTAGCGGAAAAACACAAGTTTTAGGAAAAAATATAATGGGAGCACCTCAGACGAAATAAGAAGTCTTATTCCGTCTGAAAATAAATAAAAGTTGTTTTTAACGCAGGCGAAGCCGCGGGGCACTGCTAGTTTAAAATAAATATTAATAATGATTGTGTGATTAGATCAACATTAATATTCCTCCTTTCTCCTAATTAATTAAGTGCATCGAAGTCACAGATATCATGAGGTACTTACGTGTACACACGTGTGTGACATTGCTGTGCCCTTCCAAGATCTATAAAGAACTGTGCATATTAAAATCTTTGTTAATACTATTATAGATGCAATAAATACTGAATACTGAAACAAAGTCACCTAACTGACTAAAAATTATACAGAGTTCCGTACCTATACTTCATAGATTTATTTTCTGCTAGTTTTCCACAGGAGTTTTTCTTACAATTTTTTTTATACACTTGTAAGCAGTGTGGCTACTGGCCAGCTACCACACTTTAATGGTTTGTCTCATCGTCAAACATCAATATGCTCCGGCAGCTGTCCTCGCGAGCCAGTTCCTATTCTAGGCAGCATGATGCTGAAAAATCTAGAGTAGGTACACAGGTAAAGCTGATATGTATAGGCTAAGTGTAGGCAATTGATTTTTAGGGTTTCGTACCCAAGGGGTGCCAACGGGACCCTGTTACTGAAACTCCATAGTCCGTTTTGTCTGACTTTGTCCGTCCGACCGTCCGTCCATCTGTCACAGGGCTGTCTCTTCTTAACCGTTAAGGCTAGACCGTACTAAGCGACTTCACTGCAGCGGCGCGACGCGACACATAGCGACAAAATATTCTCGCAGCACTGCAGTTCAAGCATAGAAAAGATAATAATACTACGGTTCAAGTGCGGTATACCTAATAGTTTCGCTGCGTGTCGCGTCGCGCCGCTGCAGTAAAGTGTCGCTTAATGCGGTCTAGCCCTTGTAGTTAAACACATAAACTTTTCTCTAAACGTGAATTGGCGTGAATTACAATGGCCGTTATAACGACAAATACTTAGGTAATAAAAGTCACGATGCGTATTTTTTCAATATATCTTGAATTTTGCGTTTGAACCAAGAATTGCCTAAGTATACCTATTTTTAATACAAAACAACTATTTTTCTACTTACCTACCTAATGAAGAGAATGATGAAATTTTACAATGAAAAATAATAACGAAATGCGCAATCATTTCGTTATTAAGTTTTCCTTTTATGCAAGTTTTCTGGGTAAAAATTAAGTAACTAGGTAATAACGTTTAGGTATGGTTTGTCGCAGGCCTTTTAAGGATAGTGTCCTTGATAGTGTTTTCTTGTACCTACAGGTTTCCGCTCTAAGAGTCCCGTCTTTAAGGCCTAGCGCGCACAGCGGTTGCGGTGCGTTTATTCTACCGCACGCATATTCTGTGAAGTATTGTTACACCGCGTCGTCGAGACGCGATGTTTCGCCAAGCTTCTCGAACAAAAATAGCGTGGGAAAGAATAAACTAATTGCCGGCCATAAACCGACCGTCATAAAAGTAACATTCCTGGAATTCCGACCTTAGTCAATGTACCTAGTTTTGTAGTTAAGATTGAACCTTATTCATAAGTCGTTAGAGATCAAAATAGCATGTATGGTAAAGTTGTTTACATCAGATGTTCAAAGGAAAGCCGCCTTATTGTATTTGATTTATTGCTTTGTTGTCTGCTATTTTTATTCTTTATTGATCGAGGAGTTTATAGAATTGTGAATTGTGTCCTATATAAAGCGTCGAACGCGCGGCGTTGAGTCAGTAATACTTTGGAAGCGACAGTGTAACTATCTAAGCGCGGATAGCGACCAAGTGATCGTTAAGTGTATCAGTGAACTCGTGTTGTGAACAGTGAAATCAGTGATTGTGAACTAACGACCTCAGTGTGTGTTAACGGACTTTTGATAATTGTGCAAGACGATTTGGACAACTACTGTGGAACATTGTGCTAACCTAGTGATCAGTGGAAATAAACGTTCATCTCATCGGATTGGCATTTTAATACCACCCCGCACGTAACAATTGGTGTCAGAATCGGAATGCCAATCACTCCGAGGGAAGATACGCGTACTCCACGCACCAGGCGCCAGGCGGAGATGGATGCAACCCGGCAGAAGGAGCTCGAAGCATCGGGAGCAGGAACATCCACATTGGAAGAGCCAGCAGCAACACCGATGGCACCCGCCATGGCAGCGCCACCTACAGCAACGCCGGTGAGTCGAACTATGGATGGAGGCCTGGAGGCCATGCTAGCCGCTCTCCTAGCTGGACAAGAAGAAGCGAGCCGTAAACATGAGGAAGCCAGCAAAGAACAACAGGCTGCACTACAGGCTGTACAGGCGGCACAAGAAAAAGCTAGCCGTAAACAAGAAGAAACTAGCCGTAAACAAGAAGAAGCTAGCCGTAAACAAGAAGAAGCTAGCCGTAAACTAGAAGAGAGTATTGGACGTCAGTTGCAGAGCGGGCTTGCCGGCATGGGAGAAAAGATAAAGAAGGTGGAAGCCTGTGTCAAGGAAGTGAAAGAGCGGCTTGACGAACACGAGGAAACCATGCATGACCTGGCTAGTGAGGTCCAGAAGCTGAAAGTGCGAGGAGTTGGTCAGTGCAGCCAGGCTTCCTCTACAACACCGCCCTTCAAGCTAGATCTACCACACTTCGACGGAACAACTTCGTGGGCAGCCTACAAATTCCAATTTACGACGCTGTCGAAAAGCTGTGGCTGGACAGACGAGCACGCAAATACAGCGCTCACATTAGCGCTGAAAGGAGACGTTCAGCTGATTCTGGAACGCATACCTGAAGTGGAAAGGACGCTGAAAACCCTGCTGGAAGCTCTGGAAACGCGCTATGGCGACAAGCACATGGAGCATGCGTACAGGGCGCAACTACGTGAGCGCACCCAGAATCCCACAGAGACATTGCAACAGTGGGCAGACGAAATCGAGAGGTTGGTCCGACGAGCCTACGTGTCGACGCCATCAACCATTGAGGTGACATCTCTTCAGTGCTTTGTGGATGGGATCAGAGATGGTGAACTACGCGCTGCAGTACGACTGGGACATCATCAGACACTCAAGATCGCCCTGGCTCATGCCTTGGAAGTAGAAGCAGTGCGACGAGACACCAAACCATACAGAGTTCGGGAGCTGGTGACTGAACCCAGGAAGCCCCGTTATGGACCGACATGTTACGGGTGTGGAGAAAAAGGGCATATTAGGATTGATTGCCCGAAAACGAAGAAACGGGTCAGAAATTGCGAGACCCAAGTGGATGAAGAGGCGTTAAACTAAACGTCGCCAGTGCCGCGGGGCGGGCGCTGGCTGGTCAAGAGAGAGCCCTCACTATCACTGTGACACAAGTGTGCAACGGGAACAGCTTAATCGTCGAGGGCACCCTGAACAACAAGACCTGCAAGTTCACAGTGGACACAGGAGCATCGCGCACAATTGTGAAACCTGGAATATCACGGAAACGTCGATCTGCAGCATGCTCTCTACGGACAGCAACCGGCCAGTCAGTTCCTGTCCTTGGCGATACCGACGTGGAGATAATCATCGGTGAGCACTCATACATTCATCCTGTACTGATTCCCAACATAACTGATGAATGCATTCTGGGATTGGACTTTTTGGAGAAGCAGCATTGCATATTGGATGTGGCCCGTGGTGTACTCCGGTTTCCCGAGCAAGAAGTGTTCTTCGAAGGAACGGCACCGTGTAAGCTTTACTGTCTCAAGGACGTCGTGTTGGCTCCAAAATCGCAAAATATTGTTCCAGTGAAATTTCCAAATACAGTCAAGAGTGGACTATGTGTAGTTGCCGAAGATGAGGGCACACATCCGACCTGGATTACTGCAAGAACATTGCTCATGACAAACAGAACGGCCAGTGTGCGAATTCTTAACCTTGGCAATGAAGAAGTTCATCTGAAGAAAAACATCATAATTGGAAAATGTCAAGAAGTGAAGTACCTGCGACGAACGGATATTTCTTCTACGGAACCAAGCTCGGAAGATCAAATATCACAGCTGCTGGAATCATCCAAAGACAACTTAACATTCGCTCAGCTGTCACAAGCAAAACGTCTGTTGATGCGGTTTAAAGACGTCTTCGCCGCTGGAAACAACTGTGGACGTACCGGACTTGTTAAACACAAAATTGACACTGGCGACGCAAGACCTATACGACAGAGGCCACGAAGGATTCCATGGGCGAAAGAAGCTGAAGTTGCAGACATGATACGAGACATGGCCAAAGAAAAAGTCATCGAACCATCTACAAGTCCTTGGTCATCGCCAGTGGTTCTGGTGAAAAAGAAAGATGGCTCCACCAGATTCTGCGTAGATTACAGAATGCTTAATGAAGTCACAAAGAAGGACAGCTACCCCTTGCCTCGAATAGACGATACACTGGACATGCTCAGTGGAATGAAGTGGTTTTCAACGGTTGACCTGAAAAGTGGCTACTGGCAGGTAGAAATCAGTTCAGAAGACAAAGAGAAGACAGCATTCAGTACGGGCATTGGAAATGGACTCTGGCATTTCAACGTCATGCCATTTGGACTGTGTAATCCTCCAGCAACGTTCGAACGTCTCATGGACAGAGTAATGGTTGGATTACTGGGAGACGTATGCTTGGTGTACCTGGATGACGTCATCATTTTGAGCCGTGATTTTACTGAACATCTGCAGAATCTGGAGAAGATTTTGAACCGTCTACGTGAAGCAAACCTGAAGCTGAGCATTGGACACATCATTTCGGAAAACGGGGTACAAACTGATCCTGACAAAATCAAGGCTGTTCAAACTTGGCCTACCCCGAAAAATAAAACTGACGTAAGGTCGTTTTTGGGACTATGCGCTTACTATCGGCGGTTCGTCAAGAACTTTTTTGGAATTGCCAAACCCTTACATCGACTGACGGAAGAAAAGCGCACATTTGTATGGGACTTGGAGTGTGAAACCGCCTTCAACGATCTTAAGCAGCGACTGTGTGAAACGCCGATCTTGGGATACCCTACCAGAGATGGAAGATTTATTGTGGACACTGATGCCAGCAACACGGGAATTGGAGGAGTTCTCTCGCAAATCCAAGGAGACAAAGAAGTGGTCATAGCATACTTCAGTAAATCATTATCCAAACCAGAACGAAACTACTGTGTCACCCACCGTGAGTTGCTAGCTGTAGTAAAGACTCTTCAGCACTTCAACAAGTACCTCATCGGAAGGGAGTTTACGCTCAGAACTGACCACGCTGCTCTAAAATGGCTTCTACAGTTTAAGAGCCCGGAAGGTCAAATGGCACGATGGATCGAGCAACTTCAAGAGTTCAACTTCGTGACAGAACATCGTAGTGGAAAGGGCCATAGCAACGCCGATGCCCTGTCAAGAAGACCTTGTGCAGATGACTGTAAACACTGCGAAAAGCACGAGTCTCGAGAAGAAGTCAGAGTCATCAGGATGGACAGAACAGATGACGAATGGAACGGCGAAAATATGAGACAAGCACAATTGGAGGACAGAGATTTACGACCTGTACTGGATTGGATAAAGTCTGGAAACAAGCCCCAGTGGAGCGACGTGTCAGCTTGCAGCCCAATTACAAAAAGTTACTGGGCTCAGTGGGACAACCTGACTCTGGAACAAGGAATCTTGTACCGAAAATGGGAAAGCAGCAATGGAAAAGAAACTACGATGCAGGTCGTTGTTCCCCGGAGCAAAGTGGCATCTCTACTACGACACATTCATGATGGAGTTTCTGGTGGACATCTAGGAGTCAAGAAAACTCTTGTGAAGGTTCGTCAACGATTTTACTGGGTACACAGCCGCGAGGATGTGGAAGATTGGTAGAACAGTATGAAATGTCATAGAAGTGCGCGCATTGAGGTGATTTTTTTTAGTATACAGTTTAATCTATCGTGCGGTAGAATAAACGCACTGCACTGCAACGCTGTGCGTCCTTAGCTTATGTGCCACTCTATAATATCTCTTGCAATATTCTTAAAACTTGTTACAAAGTTTTCCGTACGTTCTAAGAGCATTATATCGCCTGACTTGCTACTAAAAAGTAGTTTACCACATCGTGGAGAAAATCTGCCGCCATAATCTAACGGTGTTTCGGCAGCACAGCCCTTGAAAGTCAGACCATTCAGGCCTACTAGCGTGTTTACCATCCTCAACCACATCATCGCTTACCACCAGGTGAGGTAGTAGTCGTCAAACGCTAGCTTATCAGACATACAAAAAAGTTTAAGGGCCAGTTTCACCGGTTCATGTTAAAGTGACGGATAGTTATCTGACAGATGACTTCAAAAAAAATTTGTTAGATTAGTTCCTGATAGTATCAGTAATTTTTATTTGGAACTTCAAACAAGTACTTCTGTAAATAAAAAAATATACGTGTTTCAGGATTTTTCGAAATTCCACCCCTGAGAGGGTGAAATGGGGTAACAATGTCTGAAAATCAATATGGTATTCGGGTTTTTTAAAAATAAATCTATAAAAATATTTTTTTTTATGAAAAAAAGGTTTTGACAAAAGACAAGTTAAAAGAAGTTTTTAAAGCGGGCAAAGCCGCGGGGCACTTTTAGTATAATATAACATATATAATCTTGAATAAATATAAACCCTGTTTGAATTACCTACATTGCGGTAAATATTCATCCTAATTAATCCGTATTATGTGGTGTTAACATTAATACACGCAGGAAAATATTTACATTTTACCCTTACCTACCTCCATAACCATAACGGTATTAATAATCTCTGACCGAATTATTTGACTCACAGCTATCAGTCTCGACCAAGTCACAGATTATATAATAGTTACTGCGTAAACCAAGCCATCATTGAAATAATGATTAAATCAAACAAAAAAAACTGGCCAAGTGCAAGTCGGACTCGCACTCGTAGGGTTCCGTACCATACTACAGTATTTTATAAGATCGAGCAAAAAATACCACTATCATTTTTCGCGAGCAAAAATTAATAATTATTAAAAAAATGTATTTCTTATAACGCCATCTAACGTCTAACAAAGGTGTTAGGAAACTTAGGAATCGACATTTCAATATAACGCCATCTATGGGACGTTTACCTAACTAAGCGTTCATAGAGGGCGTGAAATGCCGAAAAAAACACGTTTCTTGTATGGGGACCCACTATTATTTTTAACTTTATTCTGTTTTTACCCGACTGCGCGACGCAAAGGAGAGGTAATGTGTTTATCAGTCTATATATGTATGTATGTTTGTTCCTTTGTGGCACACTAGAGACCAAACGCGTGGGCCGATTTTGATAATAGGCACGTCAATAGATTCGCCATGCTAGCGCGAGTGTCAACGAAAACATAAAAAATTGAAAAATTCAAAATGGCGGATTTCAAACGCCAAAATTTGGGGTACAAAAAAATTTTTTTTTTCAAAACCTATCGAGTGGGGTATCGAATTAAAAGTCTTAAAATGGAGTTTCAAAATATATTCATAACAAATAATTTATGATCGTACAAATAAAAAAAAAAAACGATTTTACATGCCGCGTTAGTCACTTTCAGTAACAAGTTTGCGGTGCTTATCTCTGAAGTTACTTATCAGATCTCAATAAAATTACAATGAGACCAAACAAAAATCATATAAACAAAAAAAGAATTTTCCAAATCGGTTAAGAATTGATGGAGTTCCGAGGTAACAAACAACCTCTTCCTTTTGGTATAGTCGTTTAATAGTACAACTGTAAAGTAAGTAAGCTTAAAAAGCAATACCCTATCTATTTCACGCATTTCGGTTTTTTGTTCTTTTTTCCATAATTGTAATAACGGTCATAGTTATACATATTTTGTGAAGATTTCAAGTCTCTATCTATTATTAGTTTACAAGTTCAAGCACAAAACGCCGAAAAATACACGTTACTTGTATGTAGACCACACTGTGATGTAGACCCCCTTTAATATTTAATTTTATTTTGTTTTTAGTATTTGTTGTTAAATCCCCCATTGTAATACAAACTTAGTAGTGTAGACGCACAAAACCTTATATTTGCCAAAAAAATGCGTAAGCATATTAGTAAATATAATAGTACTGGAATCCTGCTGGCCCCATTTCATTAACAATAAAATATTAACGCTAACGTCAATATATATATTTGAAATGTGCAAATTGGTACGTATATATA
Organism: Cabera pusaria; assembly: GCA_954871355.1. Taxonomy (NCBI): domain Eukaryota; kingdom Metazoa; phylum Arthropoda; class Insecta; order Lepidoptera; family Geometridae; genus Cabera; species Cabera pusaria. Next base: position 5,054,134 of record OX940915.1, read on the forward strand.
CCAATTTCTATTCTAGAAAAAAAGAGGTGGTCCTAGAGGAGACAAAACAAGGTTCAAACATAACCTGATTCATCCCAGCTCTAAGCTGAAAATACACAGTTCCGGTACACATGCGATGGCGGTAAAGTCAAAGCATTTATTCAGTAAGTAGGTAGTATTAATATACGCACTTATACACGTCTCAAATCCTAAGAGAAATTTGAACGTTAACCATGGTCTTGTCAATGGAGCAATGGGAATCATAAGAACAATTGAGTGGCCAGCTCTTCGGAGGGACCAGTTGGAACCCGGAGAACTGCCACGGCTGTTTATGTTGAATTTGACGACAAAGGTATCAAAAACAACGTCTCTGGAGTAGGAGTCCGAATCCAACCATCATGTACAGAATTCGACGCACTTCGTGGACAGGGTAAAATAGAGCGGAAAATGTTACCGTTGATATTATGTTGGGGTGTAACTGTCCATAAATTACAAGGTACTACCTTGGACAAAGCTGTGGTCGACTTAAGTTCACGCATTTTTGCGAAAGGTCAAGCCTATGTAGCATTGAGCCGGGTTAGATCTTTAGATGGACTAGTAATAAGAAGTTTAGATCCCAGGAAACTACTCAATAATCCACATGACATCAACTCTCTAAATGAAATGAGAAGATTACGGAATTTGCCGTCCTTTACTTAACTAAAAAGTGTAAAATAAAACATTAAATTAAAAAATCAAAAAACCCGACTGCGCAAAAAGTGAAGTGTTAAAAAACGAACTGAAAATATAGATATAAAGACAGAGAGATATAGACTTTAACAGTCGGGACACATTAATCCCCATTCGTTAAGCCATTAATGTGTCCCAACTGTTAAAGTCTCTACATTCCATATAACAAAGTATAATTTATTTTATGAGTGTATCGACCGAGAAAGAATTTAAATGGTATAGTTTTTTGATATCCCTACACAGAAGTCTAAACTACTAGACTTACTTGTTTTTTTCTTTTTGATAGATTTTTTAATTTAATGTTTTATTTATTTATTATGTTTCATTATTTCACAATTTTTTGGATAAAAATTGTCTGAAGTACTGAAACATGCACTGGGTTGCGGGTGCACGTAATAGTACGGTTGGCAACCCTACAATTAAACATGTGTTTTAAGTGTGACGTTCAACGTCTAGATGAAAGCTGAATGGCTCAATACCTTTGTTTTTTTTTGTAAATTCAAAGCAATAAGTTATGTTTCTGTTATATCTATAATATTTTTTATTGAATATGATCTGTTTAATGTAATTTGACGTGTGTAAGTTCAAATTTTTAATTTGCCCATATACTGAATTAATGCTTTAACTTTAACTTTTGACTTTTTTGTCACTTTAAAGGATTTATTCCAAGGATTTTGTATTTGGTACAAAATTATCCAACACCCAAGTTCAACGACTATTACTGCTAAACTAATAAAGTTATCTTAACCGCTATAATTTTCCTTTAAAGTTCATGAAATGCGCTATTATCACGAATTTTTTGAGATTTTTCAAGCCAGCAGTTTAGCTTATAGAGGGGGGGGGGGGGACGCCCTACTGAAACAAAAATTGCACTTTAGAGTTTAATATTTCGTAAATAGAGCATTCAATCGAAAAATGGTATGAGCAACCCTTAAGTCATTTTAAAAGACCTATTTACCGATACCCCACGCGATGGGGTAGACGATGAAAAAAAAAATCATCTCCACTTCTCATATAGTGCTAGGTAACCTAAAAAAAAATTTTTTTTCAAAATTTTATTTCAGCACTTTGTCGGCGTCATTTATTTACTTATTTACCTCAGACAGACAGACAGACAGACGGACATGACGAAACTATAAGGGTTCCTTGTCAGGACTACGGAACCCTAAAAACGTTTCAAGTCATTGCTATTACATTCTAAGTATTTTTGGATATATTATTCCTTCTTAAGCGTTATCACTAAGTTCTCTAGGAGTTAAAAAAAAATTCATACAGGTTCTACCTAGTTTGGATATCAATGCTTTTCCTAATCAGGACTTCAAGCATTTACCAATGGGGATGTTAATGGTGTAATCCGCAAACATTTTTTTCTGCCGATACTTACGGGGGAAGAGGTAAACACGCATTGCATACACACAAATCACTCACTTTAACGATCCCGCATACTAGCTTGAAACACGCACACGGTATTAAAAATAGAGCGTAAGTAGTTACCGTAAAACCAGCGTAGTTGCTCATATGGCCAATAATGGCTATATGGCCAGCAGAGGGGCACGCCTTGCGATAACATCTCCATTGGTAAATGCTCGAATAATCAGGAATATTTGTAATTCAGTACATTTACTAAGTTTTACATAATGTTTTGTAAAAGACAAATAAATTTCATTTCATTTCAATAAAGTACGTCACACGTTATTTTTTTAATAAAAAGATTACTCGCAATGTGTGTTGCACATTACTAGTATTCTTGTTAACCCCTCCAACTAAGCTAAATATGCTTGTGTCAGGAGTGGGTTCACGTCAATAGTGCAATGGGTGTTGTGGGGATCGAACTCACGACCTCTCGATCGCCAGTCCGACACCCTATCCATTGGGCTATTGCAGCGTTTAGGGGGAGGGAGGGGGTCAACGAAGTGTGACATACTTTATGTATGACTCAGTGATACAAAAAAGAACTTTATTTACTACACTTACTAAAAGATACAGATTTAATTGAGATAGTTCGGCGGCTTCAGGCTGCGCCGCGCGGCGTCTCGCTGCGCCGCGTGATAAGCAATTGAACTTTATTAACTACAAAATAAGATACACATTACATTGAGATATTTTGGTGGCGTCGCGGGTTTTTCTGCGCCGCCCGGCTTCTCGCTGCGCCGCGCGAAGCCAAAAGCATCGTCACGTCGCGTCGCGTTTCGGTGTGAACTGTGAACTTTAAAACCCTTACGATGATAGAAGAGATCACACAACTCTCACTCACAAATGTGATCAACTATGACAAGGACAGGGGAGGGGCAGTGAACGTATATGGGAGAAGTCAAAATAAACTGGCCAAGTGCAAGTCGGACTCGCACTAGTAGGGTTCCGTATCACACTACAGTATTTTATAAGATCGAGCAAAAAATACTATCATTTTTCGCCAGCAAAAAATAATAATTAATAAACATTTTATTTCTTATAACGCCATCTAACGTCTAACAAAGGAGTTAGGGATCGACATTTCAATATAACGCCATCTATGGGACGTTTACCTAACTAAGCGTTCATAGATGGCGTGAAATGCCGAAGAAAACTATATACAGTAATGTATAGTTTTTCATGCTTTATGAAAGTAGCATGAACGGACATTGGCAGAATTGTGACAATAAGCCACAGAAGCCATAAACTACGAAACTAACGAACTAAGTTTGTATGGGTAATTATATTGAAGTTCGGACCGTACATAACCATTATACTAGCTTTCCTAACTTGATAGGTAGGTACTGGTAACAGTCTCTAGCGTAACCAGCGTAACTGATTCATTCAGATGTCATCACTCCCCACTGAAGTACCTACTACTGATTCATGCTCTGAATTTATAATGTATAGTTTTTCACTTTATAGAGTACCTATTATATGTGTTAGATTATTATATCCTTATAAGGATTTTATGACAAAGAGTTAGCGTACGAATGATTAAATAATTTTGAAACACGGACATTCCTTAATTTTAGTTGAGAAATAATAAATTGAGCCACAAATGTATTTATTGGTATGGTATGTATTATGTATTTATTTATAAAATAATAAGTAAGATCATGTGGCTCTAACTTCTAATTTTTTAAATAAGCAACGGGAAACGAATAAGCCCCTAATAAACTAATTCGTCTTTTTTACAACGCCAACTAAATATTCCATAGAAAGCTTATCCATAGTAAGATTAACAATTCATCATATTTTGTCCACCTTATTTATATATTGCCACCTAATTTACTAACTCAGCCACAGATTTTCCATCTCATCACCATTTGATGTTTTATAGGTTCAACACAAGGCCCTCAAAAAAGTAATTCAAGCTTGTATATACTAACATCATTTATTATAACATAGCATTTAAAATAATAATACATCATATCCTTTTATCGTGAAAAAAAACCACAGCAAAATTTGTACGGGGTCTTATTTGCTACCCCACTTCTAGGCAACTTGAAGTCAAACACTAAGGCAACACACTAAAGAACAGTGACCACCGCGTGACGTGCGCCGACGAGCGTAGGGAGGAGGGGAGCCGCGGCAGCGGCCTCGCATTACTAGAACTGATGCTATGGCTGTTTCTTCGCGGATAACTTCGTCGTTTATGAATCGATTTCGATTATTCTTTTTTTGTTCGAAAGGAGATATCTCAAGTGTGGTACCATGGTAATTTTATCGAGGTATGATAAGTATCTCCAGAGATATTGAGATAAACATCTCAAAATTGGTACTGAAAATGAATAGCGCGGCATTGAAGTCGGTTGTTTTTTAGTTTTTAAACGATATTATCCATATAACATTTTCCTTTTTAGGGTTCCGTACCTAAAGGGTAAAACGGGAACGGGTCTGTCTGTCTGTCTGTCCGTCTGTCACCAGGCTGTATCTCATGAACCGTAATAGTTAGACAGTTGAAATTTTTACAGTTGATGTATTTCTGTTGCCGCTATAACAACAAATACTAAAAACAGAATAAAGTTAAAAATAATAGAGGGTCCCCATACTAGAAACGTCTTTGTTTCGACATTTCATGCCATCTATGAACGCTTAGTTAGGTAAACGTCCCATAGATGGCGTTATATTGAAATGTCGATCCCTAATAATGCGTTATAAGAAATAAAATGTTTATTAATCATTATTTTTTGCCGGCGAAAAATGATATTGGTATTTTTGCTCGATCTTATAAAATACTGTAGTGTGGTACGGAACCCTACCAGTGCGAGTCCGACTTACACTTGGCCAGTTTATTTTTTTATTCTCGACAACTTTGTTTCCGCAGTTTTCCGCCCATAGGGGAGGGGTCCTCCGCCAACCCCCCTCTCCAGCCTTAAACTATTTATTGATAAATTTTTCATACTTAACCTCAAAATGTCAAAATATTAATATCTTTTAAAGGGGGGGATAGATAGCCTAGACCCTGAAATAGCACATAGGCTACTTTTTATCCTGATATTCCCTCGGGAACGATGTCTACGCTAAACACAATTCCATCTTAAACCGACTTCATATGAGTTTGTTATAAAGTTATTCATTTTAATGTGTTGTTAGCTCTTGTTCTTCCACTCTTCGCCGTACCTACCTATGCATTATACTTTCCTGTTAACAGTTCAATTAAAACTAAATCAATACTTGCTAACATTTCAGTGAAGAACGTGGTTAAGAATTATTTCAATTTTATTTTTAATTTCCTAAATCTGAAACGTTTAAAATAACAGTGAAAGAGAAAAACTAAAGATATAAGATAGAGATACAAACGAAATAAAATATCTGTTTACAATTTTTTATTTAGCATATTTGAATAAAAAATACAAATACAAATTATCTTTATTGACATAATATCCGGTAACTTGAAGTGTTTTGAATCCGTAGGCTCCCAAACTAATCAAGCTGTGTTTCAGTGGCTTCTCCCAATCTATTCATGTAACTAAAGTATGTTGAAAAAGTTAAATAACAACATTTTAATTTAAAATTAGAATTTAAACTTAATTTAATTCAATACTGCCGCCAGTGTGAGTCGTGTTCAAAATACGGGCGGCTTAATTTACATTATGGATAGAAATTCTTTTAACTTATTAAAATTTGTGTCGAAATTAAAGCAATTTGTAAACAATACTGGCCAGTATTTGTTTACAAATTGCTTTTAGTTGGTCAGATAGTGAAAATAAGCTAATTTAATATTCAAGTTAATTCAACTACCCACAATATGGTGCCAATAGTATATTATGTTGTGGTTTCTTTGATATGTCGTTTGGTACTATCATCGGAAGGAGGTGAGTGTGTATTATTATAATATTTTGTACATAATTAATATATTAGAGAGCCTATAAAATAAATATAAAATGAAATAATTGGATTAACAATATTTAAAAATAAAAAAAATAAGGGATGTCCGTGTTGTAAAGTGCCAAGAACGCTGGCTGCATTCCCGCGTTGAATCGCTAAAGAGATTCTTTGTGCTAGGAATGAGCCAGCCCTTTTGTCACCGGTGGCATCGACAAGGCGTGGGGAAAGTTTTGGAGCTCGGACCCCGTAGACCAAAGTTTCAACACCTTAATATGTAGCTACTAGATAATATATGTAAAATATAATATAAAGCACAAATAAATGGGCCAAGTGCGAGTCAGACTCGCACACGTAGGGTTCCGATTGAACAAAATTTACCGGAACAATAAATTTCTTGTACGGGGACCCCCTTTTATTTTAATTTTATTCTCTTTTTAGTATTTGGTGTTAAAGGCACATAGTTTTACATACATGCTTTGTGAAAATATCAAGTATCTACCTAAGTAGGTATCGGTTACGGCGATACAGCCCTATGAAAGGCGGACAGACGGACGGACGGAGGGACGAAAGGATGTACAGACAAAAGGACGGACGGACAGCGCAGTCTCAGTAATGGGGTTCCGTTGGTACCCTTTGGCTTCGGGGTTCGGAACCCTAACAAGTAATATATAAAAAAAACCTTTTTAAACACAAGCTTTAACATAACCTAGGACCAGAGTCAAGACAAATCCAACGAGCACAAACACTATAGGTATAACATGTGTAGTTTAGGAGTTGCTTTGGCCACCTTCCAGCTCCATCATCAGATCAGCACCATGTCATCATAATATTGCAACGTCACGCGATTTATGCATGAATGCAAAATTTCAGCTCAATCGAACCTCAGCAGGGCTAGCATGGCAAGGGGACTATTTTGTCTTTCCACCTATCCGTGTTTTGTTTGGTGGAGAAGGCAAATTATAAATAAAGTTTCTCGACAATTATAAACGCCCGCTGACTTTTAATCAATTCTTTTTTCAAACTTTTTAATACGAAACAAAATCAAAACTCGGTGTTAAACTTCACCAAGCGTTTAAATTGTTGTGTTGATCTCCTGTCAGTGGCGAAAAACAGGGAAATAATTTTGTCTTTCCCTCGGGGATGAGGCCATGCTAAGTCGCTCTAAAATCAATCGCAAGATTTGTGACGGACAAATAAATTCACCGTGAAGTAGAGATAAAGCTTGTAAAAATAGAGAGTGTTCTCTTGTTCTGTAGATAGAGAATATTCGCAATTGTTCATTTGTTTTCTACATACTGACTGGTAAAAAACTGTACATATTGAAGGACACGATAGTGAATGGTCATATGTTACCAATATAATTAAGGTAAATTGTTAAACACAATCCAAAATGTCATCGTACCGACGGGACTTGAACCCGCAACCTACGGAATAACATGTTCCGGTGCTTTGCCAATTAAGCCACGGTGCGAAGTATGCGAAGTATCGGTACGATGAAATTTTGGATTATGTTTAACAATTTTCAAAAATATAAAATGTGAAACACTTCAAAGAAACATAATATTATAATTAAGGTAGTTTAAAAACTAAAACAACCGTCGTCCATGCCACGCGAGTCAGTTTCAGTAGCAAGTTTGAGACATTTATCATCATATCTCTATCAAGATACTTATCAGATCTAAATAAAATTTAAATCCGACCACCTTAGAGACAAATCCTACCTGTAACAAAAATAATCATTAAATTTTTTTTATCAGACTAAATTTTAGTTTTAAATTATTTTGATTAGGTTTGTTTGTTTGTTTATAGTTAGGTAGTTTTAAAAATATTTTAACGTATATATTATATGTATCATTCAAATCGGTACACGATTGGCGGAGCAATCGCGTAACATACATACAAAAAAAAAACATACCTACAGACGAATTGAGATCCTCCACCTTTTTGGAAGTCGGTTGAAAACATAATAAATAAAAAAATCAAGGGTGGGACCCCTTTAATTTTTAGGGTTCCGTAGTCCTGACAAGGCACCCTTATAGTTTCGTCATGTCATGTCTGTCTGTCTGTCTATCCGAGGTTTTGCTAAGAGACCGTTAATACTAGAAAGCTGTAATTTTGTAGGGGTTTTACGAGTATATTAATTACGCCGACAAAGTGGTGAAATAAAATTTAGAAAAATATTTCATTTTAGGGTAGCTCCCCTACATGAGAAGTGGGGATGATTTTTTTTTCGGCGTCTGCCACATCGTGTGGGGCTTTGAAAAGTTCTTTTAAAATTATTTAAAGGTTGCTAATACCATTTTTCGATTGAACGCTCTATTTAAGAAATATTAAACTTTTAAAGTGCACATTTTTGTTCCAGTAGGGCGTCCCCCCCCCCTCTAAAAGCTAAACTGCTGGCTTGAAAAATCTAGAAAAATTCGTAATAATAGTGCATTTCATGAACTTTAAAGGAAAACTATAGCGGTTATTAGTTTAGCAGTATGAGTAATTGACCTTGGGTGTTGGATAATGTTGTACCAAATACAAAATCCTTAGAATAAATCCTTTAAAGTGACAAAGACGAAGTACCTACAAAGTATATAACGGAAATAGTTTTTTTTTTAAATTATATTTCAATTTAAATTTTTCAATTTTCCGAAACACATTAGATGTTTGGCGATAGATTTTCCAAATTGAGGGTGGTACTAGTAGCTGGCCAGGCGGACACTAGATAGTGTCGTACCACCCATAGTGTGCTTTGACATAATTTCATCAGCTAGGCTATTCTGTAAGCTATCTCAACAGCGGAATCCGCGTGAGATTCGAATTTCGTATTACGAAATTCAACCGTATTACGAACGTGATACGATTGAATTTCAATTCAATTCGATTCAAATCTCACCGCGGATTCCGCTGTCGAGATAGCTTACAAAATAGCCTAGCAGAGCATATACTGGGTATACATTGGGTGATTTTGGGTGATTAAAAAAAAAAAACAAAAAATAATAATATCTAAAACACCGTGACACTTAAGACTCTGGGTCTACCGGGGAAAACTAACGCATGACCCCCCCAATCCCCCAAAAAATATTGTTGATTCATCCACCAAACATCCTGTATTGTAATAATAATAATTTAAAATGCCCTATCTAAGTTTAACTATGAAGAACACCGTGTATTTAAGAATCAAAGCATTTATTCAGTATGTAGGCAGTATAAATATACGCACATATACACGTCAAAATCATAAATCATAAAATAAATCATAACCAATTATCAAGTAAACATAGCAAAAGCAGAATTTAACGCTTTGAATTAGAAAAAAAAAAGTAATGAACCATTCAGCTGTCATCCAATCGTTTACGTCAGAATATTTAAAAAAAATGAAAGTAGGTTAAAACCAACCATACATGTAACTGTGTGTTTCAGTACTTCAGACAATTTTTATATAAAAAAAATAAAAAAAGTGAAATAGTGAAACACAACATAGAGAAACGCATACCGATCACAGTACATATCATGATCCAAATGGAACTGATAGTCCGTCTGTCAGCTGCATAATATTGTTTAAATAAAAATAAAAATGGCAAGCCTAGAAAGAAAATCTGCGGACAAAAGGGGAAAACTGAATGGCTGTTGAATCTACCGGTGTTTCGGAAATACTCCCATCAGAGAAGAAACAGGAGAGGAGGAGGAGAACAACTATAGGGCGTGTCTTGTCATTTTATCTCTTTTTTTTAAATTAATTGTACATGTCAGCTTTAAAATTTTAACAATATATTAATAATTATAATACAATTTATATTTGTTCTTGGAACTTGGGGCATTCAGGCCATGCATTTTTGTCATCCATATAGTCACCTATTGTATAGTATGATTTTTTCATCAAATTGGATTTTACATAGATTTTAAATTTGCTCATAGCCAATTGATCAATATCAATATCTTATTTAGATTCATAGCCTATTTTATACAGTTGATTGATAACGCTGTACAATTTTGCAAGCCGATTTTGGCCGAGCCGAATATGCCGAACATAATTTAAATGATCGTCGTCAATTTGTACCATGTTTCATGCAAAATAAACTATTTCATTTCATTTCATTTCATTTCATTTCACCATGCGGAGTTGGGGGTTTCTCCTTCACGGGAGGGCCACTGTGAAAAGCGCACATACATTTTTCGATGGAAAATTCCATTGGTGCACGGCGGGGATTGAATTCGGTACCTCTGGGGCCTTCAATATTAAAATACAGATATTCCATGAATGTAGTGTTAAATTGTTAAACACATGAATGTAGTGTTCAATAATTGTACCTAAATATTAACATTTATTTTAACATCATCTTTTTGGTTTTACCGTCAGGTAAATGACTATGTTAGGAGGTAAATCAAGAAGGCTAAATTCTATAAATATTTTTAGTTACCTACATAGGTATTACTAATGAGATTTTAACAATCTCATATACATTATAATGTATATGAGATTGTTAAGATTAAAATCTCAGAATCTTTGTCTATAGTCTGCGCTCAGCTAATTTGTGTTACTTGGGTATACAGTAAAAGCTCCTTATTCGCGCTTCCTTCATTCGCGTTTTCACTAATTCGCGGATTAAAAAATTGTGACCCAATTCCTATATTCGCGGCAAAAAATTTCTTTATTCGCGGATCTAATCGGTACATAGTACATACATGCATATTAATAAAAATAATTCCAATATGTATCCAACCAAATATCCTAATTGTAAACGAGCCGATAAATGGACTAATAAAAAAGTAAAATAGACCTTATTACAACAATGTAATAAGTATGTTAATAAATTATATCGCCGCTGTATTGGTTCGGCCTTTGACATAAACCGCCTTCGCCGTGGTCGGTGTTTTTGAGAATGTAAACAAACAGAATTAAAGCAACCTTATTACTCAAAGCATAAAGTATATTTTTAAAGGCTGCCACGTATAAGATATTCCGTTCTTTGGTAAAAGCCGCTTTGCGTGTTTTAGGGTCCCCGCACACGGGCCACGGGCCACAACCAAAAAACGCCGCCACCGGCATATTTCCTATAGTTTTCATACATTTTATCATGTAGCCTGTGACGGCCACCGGCGTCACCGTGTGCGGCGAGTCCATATAAAATGTATGGAAACTATTGGAAATATGCTGGTGGCGGCTTGTGGCCGGTGGCCCGTGTGCGCCGACCCTAAATGTTTCATCTTTCCATTCGTTACAAAAATTGTGATCGAGGAATCGTCACCTAGGAACGTATCCCCTATAATCCCATATAAGATACCATTCCATATTCACGGTTTCTGTATTCGCGGCATATTTACGTAACGTACCCCGCGAATAAGGAGCTTTTACAGTATATCAACATTTGTATTACGATGCATTTATTTATCTCGACGACATACTACTAACTACTGACACAGATTATATAATAGTTACTTCGTCTACTGGCTACTTTGACTAGCGCGACGTTTGAAGTCGGTTTTTTTAGTTTTTTAGACGATCTTAAATTATATTTTTGTAAAACATTGCATCACAGAAAAATGAAAAATGAAAATCTCTGATTGCATACATTCAAGAAATACATTTATATGAACAAAATGCTTCTAGAACAAAATTTGTTTCTACAGAAAATTAAGGTCTGCTGTAGCTATGCCCCAATAATAACTCTCTTCAAATATCTTAAAGAGAAGATACAAATATTAGCTTTATTATTAATTTATTAACCGACTTCAAAAAAAGGAGGAGGTTTCTCAATTCGACCGTATATATATGTATATATTTTTTTTAATGTTTATTCGCGGATAACTTCGTCGTTTATGAACAGATTTTGATTATTCTTTTTTTGTTCGAAAGGAGATATCCCAAGTGTGGTAGGTACCATGGTAATTTTATCGAGGTCTGATAAGTATCTCCAGAGATATTGAGATAAACATCTCAAAATTGGTACTGAAAATGAATAGCGCGGCATTGAAGTCGGTTCTTTTTTATTTTTTAAACGATATTATTATTAATATAATAAGCTTATATAATAAATATGCACATCATAAACTTACATATACATAATCAATACACTTATTTAATAAATGCTATAATAAAAATATATATATCTATATATTAGTCAAATAACCCGCCCCTGAGCGCTCCGGGTGCAAAGGTGCCCATCACACTCGCCGCATTTCCACGTTGAATGGCGATGCTCATCCTTTGCACCAGGAACGAGCCGGCGCGGGAGTCACCTGTACTGTCCCTAAGCCTGTGACCTACTTCATGGACGAACTTCTTGGCCTCTGTCCCCCAACAACCCAGGGTCTCCACTGCGATAGGCACGAAGTGGTAAAGCGGCTCCATAGCAGCGTACTTTAGCCTCTTTTTACTAGCCGCGTCTTCTGCTGCTGCTGACGGGGAGTGGACGGTGCGACTGAGGTGGCTGGCAGCTAAAGTGCTAACGCAAGTCGCGTCCCAAACTAGGCACTTGCCGTTTTTCCAAGGCACCAGAGTCAACCCGTCCGGCCTCTTACCGTCAGATCTGCTCAGACCTGGAGGCTCGAGCACGCAGGGAACGTTTGCCGATATGAGAGCTCTACGGACTATGTCATTCAGCGCATGGTGACGAGGAAACCTCCCTGTGCAACGCCGACAACTCAATGCGTGATTGCCATCGGCCTCCACCATGGAACCGCAGGTGCATATGTGAGGTTCACACACCTTGCAGCCCAGACGGAGAGCCACCGCCACACGCAGAGAGTCGTCATCCAGTAAAGTGCCCAGGTAAGGTGAAGGCAGCGCATGTAACCATGCACCGGATTCAGGCTGTGACACAGCCCGCAGTCTGGCCTTATCTGCTCCCGTGGTACCCTCTAATAATTGCTCCTGGAGCCGCTTCGTCCCTACATCGTCCCATGCCCGCTGAACGTGCTTCAATACTGGGATAGTCGCATCCGAATTGAAGCCAGACCAAGCCGACAACGCGTCAGACGCAAAGGGAATGCTCCCCCAGTCACCATTAGAATTGAGTAAAACAGTGACCAGGTTTGCAACCCCATGCACCGACGCTAGAAAAGCTGGCAGGCCAACGTCACGTACGCAACGCACCCCAAGACCACCATATCGGATTGGCAGAGCCGCCTGACTCCACTGATTTTCATCTAGGGAGACATTAAGGACAGACTCCACCACCGATTTTAAGGCATTATCAAATGAAGATACTTCCTCAGGACACAGCCAGGTAGGGGTGGTACGCAACAGGTATGTGACTTTTGGGAGAGCAAAGCACATGCGTAACATGATAATCGCAACGTGTGCGGAAAGATCTCTTAAACGTTCATGAGCAGTAAGGAGAAGCTTGTTACGAGCATTGATGGCCTCTGGAACTGCACTGAGAAATATTGGAGATCCTAAAATATTGAAATTAGATGCTGATAGCTCCTTGAGGCCAGGAAGAAGAGTATCAAAGCGAGGGTAGTGTACCCGAGCCTCAACACTGCAGGGGAATAACTCACACTTCGAGGGGTTCACTTCCAGACCCAGGTCTTTAAGGCGAGGAATGAGGGCCTCCAGATCCTGGAAAACGTCTTCTGGTTTACCCCCAATAGTGCCATCGTCCAGATACCATATGTTTAAGGCCGATTTGAGCTCAAGAATTACTTTATGAATGGCCAAACTAAAAACAAGAGGCCCGAGCGGATCCCCCTGCTGGGCTCCTACTCGTGAAAGAATGAGACTATTGTCGAAAAAGAGATTTGACGGAATCTTGTAGACCTGGTGAAGAAAAGGATAGAGAGAAGGAATTTTTTCCTTAACCTCATTCAACAGAACGTCTCTCTCCAACGTATTGAACGCGTTGCGAATATCAAGCTTAAGCAAAATACAGTCTTTGTTCTCCGGGTTCATCACAAACGTTCGAGTTGCGTGGATTGCCGCTTCGCATCCTAGGCGTGTACCGAAACCCAATTGGTGTGGCCGTAGGTATCCGGTTATGTCATCTCTCACGGCGCGGCAAGCCAATTTGGCAGTCAAACGACGAAAAACACTACCAACGGCAATAGGTCTTATGCCGCCATCTTTCTTGGCTAATGCAAAGAGCGAGGCACCATACAGATACGGACACACAAATGGATTCAGCTGGCCACTTAACAAAAAATTCGAAAGCCTGGTTAGGCATCCTATGAGACGTCTACCGTTCTCTCCTGCCGATAGCGACGTCAGTTCCCTAAGATGTCCCGGCCGTATCCCGTCCAAGCCCGCTGCTGAGCCAGTATGGAAAGTGCCAAGCGCCGACACCACGTCCTCTACAGTAACTGATATCGCAGTATGTGATAAATCCGGATCTGAGGGAAAACTGAGAGGACGCGAAGGACTCGGATGTTTAAGCTTCAAAGCAGCCAGCGTGTCAGGATCTCGCTGTGCATAAGAGTCCTCCGACACCAGAAGGCGAACGGCCCCCCGTAAGTCACCCTCAAAGACCTTGTGTTCGATAGTTTTTCTAATCGAGTGCACTTTGGATAATGACCTCGTGGTGGCAAAATCTTCATAGAGACAAGCACCGGACGACAGAATATTCGCCTTGACTTTAGCCGTCATGTTCCCAGGTAGTTCTTTTGATGGCACTCTTAGAGCTGTGTATGCGAAAAATAAAAGAGCGCTCCACTCGTCTACCCCGTTACATGAAACACAAGAATCAATAATGTCACACAGTTTGCCGGCGGCTTGATTCCGTGCATTTTTAGGGACGTGCCGAAGGACAGGAACGCGTCTCTTCAAAGCTGAAAGCCTATCTAAGGGACAGTGGACGGGTGGTGGTGAAAGTGGCAAAGTACTCGCCCCCACTGATGGCGTACTCACTCTATCTGTTGGACAGACCCGTGAAGCTGCAACCTGATACTGTACATTTTTGTGCATGCGACCTATATGCACTCTAAGCCCGTGTTCAGAAAAAACGCGTGTGGACCCAGGGCAGTGGGGGCACGTCATATTGCTAGGCGTACAACTCATGATAAACGCTCTGAAATTAAATCGATACTTACTTAAGTATATTACTAATTAACAAACAATATACAAAACCTAATAATACAAATGCATTGTATAAAGAAAGCTAGCAATAACAAACAAAATAGACAAATCAAAATGAAATCTAACTTAAAACTTGGATAACTAATTAAATATACAATAACCCAATTGCGCCCAACAAAAAAAAAACTGAAAAATAATAATAATAAACTTACTAAAAATTATAATTTATTAAATGTCAAATTCATAAAGATTACATATATTGACCATATTTGACCTATATTTTAAAGTTCAATAAAGTTAGGTCACAGGCAAAATCTATTACAATATAAAATTTAAATTATGTTTAATAAAAACTTAGCGTAGCTACCTAGGCGTAATGAATAAATAAATAAATGTCAAGGAATAAAGTAAGTCAAAACACTAATTAAAATAATCTGTAGTAATATGTAATAATAAATTATTATTAATATAATAAGCTTTATAATTTATTATTAATATAATAAGATAAAATATTAATATAAAAATATATACGGTCGAATTGAGAAACCTCCTCCTTTTTTTGAAGTCGGTTAAAAATATAGCTTATATTTCTTTTGCGATTGGTTGGTCAAAACAAGCAAATGATAGGGGCTAATGATTAACTACAGCAGACCTTGATTTTTTCTAGAAACAAATTTTGCTCTAGAGCAAAATTTGTTTCTAGAAAGTTCCCCCGTTTCCTCCCTGGAAAGTGCTTCTAGAAGCACTTTCCAGGGAGGAAACGGGGGAATACGTTTATATGGAAAACTGCACTCCGCGTTCGCTCTTAAAATCTTAATTCTGTTTCAGAAAAGAAACTCACGGTCACTGGGGTTGGCATTGGTGATCATTATGATAAAAGTAAGTTTATTTTTAATCACCTAGTGTATGACTTTAATTGATAATTATTACAAGCTTTTATTTAACTTGCAATGTATGTATGTCACTATGTATGTTCGGGTGGAATCTTGGAAGCTAAATTAGACCCACTTCCCGATGTCCGACTGAAATCAAATTTGGTGTACTTATGTATCTCCGGTGACAATACAATAATATGGTACCATGGAGCTGGTCTGATGATGGAGACGGAAGGCGGCCACGGCATCTCTGTGATAAAACAACATAACCCCACCGAGTTTCGGATCGAATGATTTGTCTTGAAGAGAACTTCACGCCTAGATGATATTCAGGGTCTGATGATGAAGCTGGAAGGTGGCCACGGCATCTTTGTGATAAATCAACATAACCCTACCGAGTTTGGGCTCGATTGATTCGTCTTGAAAAGAACTTTTCACTTAGATGATATCCAGGGTTTGATGATGAAGCTGGAAGGTGGCCACGGCATCTCTGTGATTTAACAACATGACCCTACCGAGTTTGGGCTCCATTGATTCGTCTTGAAGATAACTTTGCACCTAGATGATATCCAGGGTCTGATGATGAAGCTGGAAGGTGGCCACGGCATCTCTGTGATAAATCAACGTAACTTTACCGAGTTTGGGCTCGATTGATTTGTCTCGAAGAGAACTTTACACCTAGATGATATTTAGCGACTGTTGATGAAGCTGGAAGGTGGCCACGGCATCTCTGTGATAAAATAACGTAACCGCAGTTAATTTGGGCTCAAATGATTCGTCTTGAGGAGCACTTTACTCTTAAATGATAGCCAGGATCTGATGATGAATATCTGAATCTGAAACCAATATTTTTAAAAGCTTGAGGCACTGAAGTATAGTAATTACCTAACCTGAAAAACGGGTGGTGCTTCAAGCTTTTAAGAATATAGGTAAGTACTTACACGCCAAATACTAACTAGAATTTATTTTTAACATTTTAGTTCATTGTCCCAGATAAAAGCTTGTTTGTAAAAATATTTTTTACTTATAATTTATTTTTAAGTTGTACTTATACCTAAGAGCTATACATGCTACTTTTAGCATTGGCAATCGGCGATTTAGTCGCTTTTCAGAAGTAAAATGCAGCGACCAACATTCCACACCGCACACTTAAAAACGCCAAACGCAGCGATCGTGTCGCTTTGCGGAATCGTAGAAAAAATAATAATACTATGTAGGTACGTACGTGGCAGAAGCATAGAAAAGATAATAATACTACGTAACACAGCGACTGAACGCTGCACTCCGCACACATTCGGATGCCTGTCGTATCGTTGAGCATTTACGGAACAATACGTTAGTATTGCATGCAACAGTCGCTAAAACACGCGATTTCACGACCGAACGCAGAAAGTTGCGAAATCGCGATGCAGCATCGATGCAATCGCAAAATCGCCGATCGCTGAAGCTAAAAGTTGCATGTGTGCCCTAAGTCAGTTACGTAGATTATAGGTATGTATTTGTGTGACTCCAACACCAGCTTCAGTTTTTATATCTATGACACGTCTATGATCCAGATCTAGAGCCAGAAATAATAGACATTTGTTATTCTTCGACATCATCATCACCATGATCGCGAGTGATCAGGTATCTTCTAGGCAACCGTGCTACATCGTCCGTCACATCGACACTTAACATCAAGTGAGATAGAGGCGAATACATCGACACCAATATTATAAATGCGAAATTCAGTTTGTATGTTTGTTTGGGACTTCTTCACGTTAAAACGGCTGGACCCATTTAGCTGAAATTTGCACAGAGATAGTAGTTTGGATTAGGCTATAGCGTACTATTATTTATTCTGTGCTATAGGATACTTTTTAACGCGAGCGAAGCCGCGAGGTACACCTAGTTGTACTATAATCCTTACTATATATTATAAACGCGAAAGTTTGTGTGTATGGATGTTTGTAACTTTTTCACGCAAAAACTACTGAACGTATTGAGCTGAAATTTGGTATGTAGATAGCCTAGACTCTGAAATAACACATAGGATACTTTTTATCTCGATTTTCCCGCGGGAACGATGTCTACGCGGGTAAAACCGCGGGCACAGTTAGTGTTGCTATAACCATAACTGTGCCGAACGGAGCTAAAGCCAACATCGAGAGGCCCTTTTAAATTTTTTGCTTGATTATAGTTTGTGGATGAAAAACTGTAAAAAGATGGTACAATAATAAATTATACTGGCTGTTGGTTTGAATTGACTGATGGCGGATTTGTTACCGGTCTATGACATGAATCAATGGTATGGCACTATGTATGGCACCCGCCAATTATGCCTTAAAATAAAATCTATAGGCGGGTGATGACATGCTATCCACTGAATGGGCCTCCTATAAAGGCGGGCCGTTATATTGGCGCCGACGGGCAACATTGGCGTGAATAGCTTGGGGTGTTGAGAGGTGTGATGTTTATTTTGATAATTATTTTATTATTATAGGTAAACCTGAAATGTCACCGAATGATACGATATATTACAGAGAAGGACAAATGATTGAATACAAATGTCACTGTAACAGTTGTTCAAAAGTTCAATGGATTCTTAGCAAAAGTGAAAAAAGTAAGTATTTTCAATACATTATTTTTAGACCGGGAGATGGTAACAGAAAATGCTTGGTCATTTGTACCAGTATGGCGGTTCTTCAGAGGGTCTAATTACGGAATGACAAAAAGAAAATGATGATCATAGCGCAGGTACCGGCGGCCCAATCGCGTGGGCGTTAATCGAATGTGTCGGATAAATAATAGTGTCGTTTTGTTCCACAAAAATGCTTGTATTTTCCGATAGTCGATAAAAAAATAAGTAGGCGGTAGCGTAATGCCATACTTCTCCGGTGTGACTTACAGCCTGCCATACCGACACGAATACATTAATTTTAAAAAAAGCAATTCAACCATTTGTTCCAGGCTAAGTTTTGCACAGCTAATTATCGTCGAGTAACCATTCACGGAAATCACCTTGCCATACTTTTCCGACGGTTTCCAATGGCCGCCATACCACAAAGGAGTAATATATTTTTTTTACTAAACGATTTGTACCAGTCTAAAACTTTTTTTAACAGTTCTCTGTATGATCATAAATAGTAGTCTGATCATGCCATACCTGTGGGAGGTGGAAAATGAGTACAATACTTTTTCAAAATTCTAAGATTTTATTCGTAATTCGCACGATTTGTACCAGAATGGCACTAATTTTTCCAGTAAGTTAGAGGTTTAACGAATATAAATACAAAATTTCAAACACCTAGGTGGCGGCAATCTTGTCTTGTAACCAGATGTTATGTCACATAATATTGTACGGCTACCGGCGCTCCAAAGATTTTCGAATTGTAGATAGGTAATCGTGTTTATAAGCCATAATGTATGGGAACGCACTTTTTTTTCTAATGCAATACTGAAATAAATCGTTTGCGAAAAAAAAAATTACTCCTTTGCGGGTATGGCGGGTATGGCGGCCATTTGGATCAGAAAAGTATGGCATGGTGTATTTCGTGAATGGCTACTCGACGATGATTAGCTGTGCAAAAATAAGCCTGGAACAAATGGTAGAAATGTTTTTTTTAAATTAATGTATTCGCGTCGGTATGGTGGGCTGTAAGTCACACCGGAGAAGTATGGCATTACGCTACCGCCTACTTCTTTTTTTATCGACTATCGGAAAATACAAGCATTTTTGTGGAACAAAACGACACTATTATTTATCCGACACATTCGATTTTCGCCCACGCGATTGGGCCGCCGGTACCAGCGCTATAACCATCATTTTCTTTATTGTCATTCCGTAATTAGACCCCTGAAGAACCGCCACACTGGTACAAATGTACCAGTTATGCAAATGTTCCAATGTTATTGCAAAGTACGATTGCACTCCGCTCGCAGTCGCCGCCTATATCTACTTCTATACGAATACTACAGAGTGAACCTGTCAAGAATATATGCACTGGATTATGTTTAAAATACTGTAACATTAAATTACTTTTGAAAATTTCTCATATCTTGGTATATTGTTTTATATTGTTGTTTATAGTAAACCTCATAGCACACCACCGGTACTCTGAACCTACGAGTAAATATTTATATCTCACACAATATTGTAGACAATTTTTGGTTTCTTATAAATACGAATGTATGTGCTTTGTTATAATATGCAGTTATATCTTCAGGCAGCAGTGGTATATTGAATTTACAACCAATGTTTTGAAACATAAATATATAACAATGCCACAGAGCATAGAAATCAATAGTTTATACAGTCACAAAATACTCAGTACTATGATAATAATTTACATATTTTTGCAATCCTACGACCCTATAGCACTTCATAAAAAAGCGTACATCCAAACGTTTAGTCATAAATTAAAAGTACCCAATTCAACAATATACAACTATTTAAATGATGATGACGCAAAAATGTTAATTAAATCTTATCTTGTATTAATAATATTGCAAATCATGATATATTCAATTATATCATTGATAAATTACAACAATACAAAACACACACATTTAATACATAATCTTATAAAATATACTGCGGAAATTACCATTTGTTCCATAAATTACCATATTGAAATCTGGAGTATTCCGATTAAAAATGGGACTGCAATTTTAATTTCAATTTTAATGACAATTGTTTTTATTGAATTATGGTATGAAGAATTATTTTTAAACAATGCTGAGCATCGTATTATAATATATCATATAATGAATTATTTATGTTACAGCATTTTCACTCATAATTACCTGAGGGCACTGAGTACTAATATAAATGATTCTAAATATTTTCAGATTTTGGAAATAAAGTATTGTACCTAATTGTACTGAGCTAATTATACTAACTCAACACGTGTTTGCGAGTCATATAAATATCTTAACATACCAAATTTATGGATAAGATCAATCAAATAGCAAATAACGTGGACAATATTTCGTGTTCTAAAGCTCATAATTGTACCCCTGAGCAATGCACCACATTCATAGAGAACCCGACACACAAATTAAAAATCTTCACACAGAACATAAGAAGTGTGTCTTATAATCTTCCAGGGTTTATATTACTGCTAAAGAGAATAGCAATAACGCCTGATATTATCATATTAACTGAATGCTGGCTTGCATCGCAACCTAACACGCCACAAATAGAAGGGTATAGCTCTCACGCCTCATCACAATGTATCAATAAAAATGATGGTATAATAATTTACTGCAAAGACGGTCTTATTGCGGACACATATCGTCGATGATACTACAATACCGCGTAACGAACAATGATCAATACCGCGTAACTAATATGGGTCACTTTTTAGAGGAGAGTTAAAAAACTAAACATCTTCGTATTAATTGATGTTAGACTTGTCTAAACTATAGATACATCAGTTAATAACATGATTTGACTATTGTGAGCATTTATTAGCTATTTTTACCAGAAGTTCCTTAGGAAATGCACTTACGCGGTTTTAATTTAGTATTTACTTTATATTTTTGATCTTTCAATGCATTTACGTGGAATTGTGCAGTAACTAAATCACAACTTAAAATAGAGAACTAGTGTAGGGTACATAATATAGCATAGTTATAATAAATAAATATAAAAATAGTAATAAAGGAATGATAATCAGACATTTATTTACCAGTTAAAAAATAACACAATAAATAAGCCTACCAGGTAAAGTAGACCTTATCATTAATAGTGCAGTTTCCATCTGACATAATATCCATAAATTTTGAGTTGGCTATTGCACTCGTTAGAACAAAGGTTAGAACAAACATTTTTGAATAATGTAGAACTGTTAATTACAGAACAGCAAAAGTCACATGCGTCTTTCTTAGGCTGGAATAAACCTATGTTTTCATTGCTTCGAGAAAGCTTTTTTGTGACATTCAAAATGTCACAAAAAAGCTTTCTCGAAGCAATTGGTTTTGATGAAGACGTTGCATACTTCACGTACAAATTATAAAGTTGAGATTTTGACTGAATAATTGGCTCCAAATATTGTTTCGTACTCGAATTACGACAGTAGTGTGATGGCAACTTTAGTTGGACCAGCAGTTGATAGACAGTCATTCTGTGATTCTTGGCATCTTCCTTCACCGAGCCAGTAACGGACTGTCCATTCTTTTATACCCAGCGTTTGTAGGAATGTTGTCAGGTAGACTATTTCTTTTTTGCCATCTACTTGTAAATAGTATAATTTAGAAGTTGAATGTCTTGATTCACTTCCTTCAGTTTTTTTCTGTGTCGGTGTTTTATCTACTAATGAAGAAACATGCATTTTCTTTTCTGGCCAAGACATTTTCCAAATTTTTTTGAAAATGTCTGGTCTCTCTTCTTCAGACAGTTTTGTGCAACATAGTACTTTACTGCGAGCACAAAAACTAGAATTACATTTAGGTCCTATGGATCTTTCTGGTTTTGGCTAATTTTGTAAGTATTTGTTGCTAACTTTTTTATACCCGGTGTACTGTTTTCCGAGCATCCTGCTTTTTATATTGACTTCTTTCTTCCACGTATGCTTTTTTGCTTTTTTATTTCTACTTCTAGATTCTCTAGCAACATTTGCCTCCGTGTCTCTCTCAGGAAACCAGTCAATTTTATCGCGCAATTTGATTGATTGTAAGTTATCAAGTAAGCGAAACGTAATTTGGGTCACGAACAGAATCATCGGAAGAAAAATTTAAATCTACTCTAACATTCGAGATAATCGTTATCGAGGGGTTAGGTTGAACGGCTTCAGTATCAGTTCTCAAAGTATTAAAATCAGCCATACCAGTACCACCGATATCCGTTGGCACAGTTTTTGATTGTTCAGAGATTTTGTCAGGAAGTTTTAGTGCTGCAGGTGATATTTTATTATGCATTGTATCTATAACTTGTTCTATTGGTCGCAAGTTGGTAATATCAGTTGGTTAGGAGACTTTCTATGCGTTGCATCTAAAATTCGCTGTCTTTTGAGAAGTAGTTTTTGTCGCCTCATTTTAAGCTCTTGTAAAGTAACAAAATTACTAATGACGTCAGCGTTTTTTAGTAATTCAGAATCATATGCGCTTTTATCTGCCTCCATGCTTGTTGTCGCTGGAATATAAGGTGGCTACTTCACAATACAATTGAGTACATTAATACACACACACAGGCACAGACACAAGCACGAACGCACGCACTCTCTCTCTTTCACACACTCACACACACACACACACACTCACATATACACACACACACTCACACACACTCACACACACACACACAAACACACACACACACACACACACATTTTTTTAATGGCTTAACATTAATTAAATAAACTATGTTTGGATAGAATAGACGAACAACGCTTGTAAAAAGTACTGTGTTAATCCAGGCTTTAAGCTTTCAGTGTGCCAAATTTCATCTAAATCTGTTGAGTAGTTTTTGCGTGAAAGACAAACACACATGCATTCAACCATCCATTCTCACAACTAACGCATTTATAATAAATAGTAAAATTACATTAAAGTGTATTTTTTGGTTCATACAATATTATTAATTTACCTACATACATAAAAAATAAGAATGTTAGGTTGATGTTAATTATCCAAGTTATTGGTAATTCTTAGCATTCTGTTGCTTTAAAACCGTTTGAGATTTAAATGACAAAACCGCGAAACTACGGAAAAAGGCAAAATAAAATAAAGATCTAAAACCGCGTAACTGCTGGCAAAATTAGTAAATAATCTATTTACTTTATAAACCATGTAATTCATTAAAAATTATGCTTTGTTAAGCTATACGTACAATAAACAATCAAATAACAATAATTACTTACCATTTAATAATACACTTTGGACACAAAAATATGTTTTTTCCAATAGCTACAATAATTCGAACACTTTTGCTGCGTACTAACTGCGTACTTACGCGGTATTTAGAGATAAAACTTTCGGAGACGCGCTCTCGCGGAATCGACTTGTTATGATTTTGTCGCTTTCTGATTGGATACTTATTTGGCTGTCGAATGCATTCGGAACCAATCAGCACGGTTTGTCTATGACTGCGAAATTTCAAATTTGCTACTTTTGTACTTACGCGGTATCGGCCAATGTTAGTTACGCGGTATTGCAGTATCATCGACGATATGAACCTTCTATTAAAAATGCTTCGTGCCTTATTACTAAAATTAACACCAACATTGTCATAGTAGCCATTTATCGCTCACCATCTTTTCAAAATGTCGAACCTTTTCTATCATCCTTAGATGAAATACTAACATTTAAAAAAGTGAAGAATGTTATTGTAACTGGTGACCTTAATTTAAATATCTCAGAAGACAGCTTTGACCCTAACGCTTCTGAATATTTAAATTTATTCGCGATGCACGGTCTAATTCCCGCACACACACTACCGACGAGAGGCAATAACTTTCTAGACCATTTATGATGCTACGCTCATGTTTCGAATCGCAAACTTTTGTTATTGAGAACTCACTCACATACCATTACACAATACTTTTAGTAATAGCAACTAAGCAGATTACATTTACAGATTCTAAAACTACATTTAAGACTGACTACCAGGCTATTACCCATTCTATAAATTCTACAGACTTTACTTACATCTTTCAAATTAATGACTGTAACACAGCAACAGATTTGTTTATAGAAATGTTATCTAAAATTATTTGTAACAATACTATTAGATCTATTATTCCACAAAAAAGAGCAGCTAAAAGACCTTGGATCACCATAGGTAATACAATAGGTAATACACCATACCTAATACGTTGTATGCGCAACCGGGATCGTATGCATTTAAAACTAAGGTTGGAACCAAATAACAGTGTTCTCATTAAATGTTACAAAAGGTATAGAAATTTCTGTAAGTCGTTATTAAAAAAAGCAAAACTCAATTACGAAAAGGAACAACTTAAGCTTGCTAGTGACAGTAATGACTTCAAAAAGACGTGGAAAATCATAAATGAAATCACAAATTATAAAACTAAACCTAAAATATCAAAAGATCTACTATGCTGTGAGGAGTCTCCAGAAAGAGCTGTCAATAAAATAAATGAGGTCTTCATAAATCTTGGTAATACGCTTTCACAGCAAATAATTCCAGATGAAAACATTAACATTTCAGAACTATCTTCGTTTCGAAACTCTATTGGTATGCTGGATACAGATGAGATAGAAATTTTGTCTGTAATAGGAACTTTAAAAACTGAGTCTGCTACTGGTTGGGATAATATATCACCTTCGATTATCCGCCAAAACAAAACTATGTTACAATCATAGCGTATCTTGTTAATCTCTCATTACAGTCGGGAAGTTTTCCAAAAGCACTCAAACATGCAATTGTTATACCAATTCATAAAAAAGGTAACAAAAAAGTTATGAGTAACTACAGGCCCATTTCAATTTTATCAACATTATCGAAAATTTTTGAAAAGATAATTCATAAAAGATTAGTAAATTTTTTAGAATCAAATAAATTATTATCACCGCATCAGTTTGGCTTCCGCAGCAAAAAATCTACAAAAGATGCTGTACTAATATTAACAAATTACATAACCCACAGCTTAGACACCAAGAAGAAAACCATTGCAATCTTTCTAGACCTAGCAAAGGCTTTTGATAGCGTCCCGATTAATCTACTTCTAACTAAGCTCAAACACTTTGGAATAAGAGGCATACAACACAAATTGCTTACGGAATATTTAAGCGAACGAACTCAGAGTGTAAAGGTTGGAGAACACATCAGTGACCCACAATCTATAGTATGCGGAGTCCCTCAAGGAAGCATACTCGGTCCAACTCTCTTCTTGGCATATATTAATGATCTCTGTGACATCAAGATCACAAACGGCTCCATTATTACATATGCGGACGACACCGCCATTGTCACTCAAGGAGAGAGTTGGGAGGAAGCTTTCCGTAACGCTCAAAATATATTTGACAGAATATCCTCTTGGCTGAGAAACAACCTCCTGACACTGAATATCGATAAAACAAAATATTTAACTTTTAATATACAAGGTCCACAGCCTAATTACCCATTTTCTTTGTTTTGACACACCACATCTACTTGTCAACCGACACTCACACCATCATGTAGCTGTACTGCACTTGAGAGAGTTACATCGATTAAATACCTCGGTGTCACGATTGACGAGAAGTTAACATTCGCACCACATATAAGAGAATTATGTAACCGGGTAAGGAGGCTCACTGCAGTGCTCAGAGCATTACGAGACAGTGCTGACTGGCATGTGATGAAAATGCTATATTATTCTCTGTGCCAGTCACTCCTGACCTACTGCATCACAGCTTGGGGAGGAACAAATAAAACTCTTTTAGTACAACTCGAAAGGGTACAAAGAGGAATTCTGAAATGCAGTAGGATCAAACCTATGCGATACCCTACAGTGAAGTTGTACAAAGAGTGTCAGGTACTTACGGTAAGACAACTCTTTGTACAGCACGCTGTTTTGCATCAACATCCTCTTGTCGAATATGATGCAACTAAGATAAAACGTGCCTCTCACAATGTATGCTCCATACCGACTGGAAACACAGTTTTTTCAACAAGGTATTTACACTTCTTAGCACCCTTTCTGTACAATAATATACACAAAATCATTAACATACACAGCCTTACGACACATGAGGTCAAACATAAAATTTTCAACTTACTTATCAACTTGGACTACAACGAAACCGAAAAACTGTTAACAATAATAAAATAATCAGCGATTCACACAAATACACACGTAAACGCTCCTCATAAGTGCACACTTAGACACACACACACTCACACACTCACACACACACACACACACACACAAGCTCACTCACTCACACACACACATACACACACACACAATATTCAATTGCATGCCTAAATAAGATATGTTGTGTATGTTTTTTATTGTACTAACCCATTAGGCAAATTTTCCTCATCATTACTATGTTCATAGACGGAAAAAAAAACCTGACATCTATACCACGGGTTTCGAGCCTAGTTTAGGTGTCAGGTGTCCATTATTTTAAAAATTTCATATATGATGTAATATTTGCCTCAATAAAGATTTTTTTATTTATTAAAAAAAAAATTTAAAAAAAATGACCAAATATTTTCTGTTACCATCTCCCGGTCTATTTATTATATGTTAATATGTTATTGAAATATATAAAAATCGAAATATGTCTATATCTTATTACCGACTTGACTCAGGACCTTGATTTTTATATATCTAATTAGGAATATAAACATCAGTATCTGGTATAAATTTTAACTTGCTAGGTCCACCCGTTCCTGAGAAAATCGGTGGTGACACACGGACATACAGACGAACAGACGGATAAGAAAGAGATCTTATAAGGATTCCTTTTTTACCTTTTGAGATACGGAACCCTAAAAACGGTTAATTCACTTTTACAAACTTATGATTTGTAGTTGTTGCAATAAATTTCCTATGGATACAAAGTTAAGTTTGTCCCTTAAACTAGTCTGAGAAGTTGGTACGGAAGCCTCGGTGGGTTAGTTCACTCGACTTAGCTGGTTTTTAGGGTTCCGTACCCAAAGGGTAAAACGGGATCCTATTACTAAAACTCCGCTGTCCGTCTGTCTGTCTATCTGTCTGTCTGTCTGTCTGTCTGTATGCCTGTCTGTCCGTCTGTCACCAGGCTGTATCTCATGAACCGTGATAGTTAGACAGTTGAAATTTTCACAGATGATGTATTTCTGTTGCCGCTATAACAACAAATACTAAGAACAGAATAAAGTTAAAAATAATAGAGGGTCCCCATACAAGAAACGTGTTTTTTTCGGCATTTCACGCCATCTATGAACGCTTAGTTAGGTAAACGTCCCATAGATGGCGTTATATTGAAATGTCGATCCCTAACACCTTTGTTAGATGTTAGATGGCATTATAAGAAATAAAATGTTTATTAATTATTATTTTTTGCTGGCGAAAAATGATAGTGGTATTTTTTGCTCGATCTTTTAAAATAGTGTAGTGTGGTACGGAACCCTACTAGTGCGAGTCCGACTTGTACTTGGCCAGTTTATTATATATGATATAGAGCCTTCGTAAATTTGAACCTCCTGTGTGTACCTACTGGTCCCAACATATATGTATGAAGTTGATGTTCATCTCCACGTGAGTAGTATTATTTTCTGTAGTCGTCCGCGTGTGGTGCCTTGCTCAAGCTAGCTCCTCGGCAGCTCCATAATCAGTGGCGAGGTGAGGAAGCCCCGATTGGTGGGTGGGACAGAGTGTCTATTCTATACGTAGTATTATTATTTGTTCTCGGTGCCGACAAATAAAACCGATGCAACACAGAACAGATACTACGTATAGAATGGACACTCTGTTCGCCCCAACAATCGAGGCTTACTCACCTCCCTACCGATTCTAAGCTTTCGAGGAACTAACTTGAGCAAGGCCGCGCCACACGCGAACGACGCGACGAAAATAAATCACTCAATAGCACTATTTTATTTATTTACGTATTTTAAGGTTGGTTCCAATTAAGCTAGACCTATAAATTGTATGAGCGCTCAGTTCCTTTTTTTACCTTTTCAGATACGGAACCCTAAAAAAGATAAAGTAGATATCTAGTTACTGTATAACTGAAGAAGACAAATGGTAGGTAGGTAAATAATGCGTGTATTGGTGGAGTGATCAGAGTGTCAATTCTATACGTAGTATCTGTTCTGTGTCGCATCCTCGCAGGCAAACAGTCTTGTTCGCAGTGTGCGCAGGGTGATGGACAAAACTGTCTTGAGACAGTCTTGAGACAGACTTGTCTGTCCCAGACAAAACTGTCTTGAGACTGTCTTAAGACTGTTTTGTCTATAGTCTGCGCTCAGCCTATGAGGGACAGGAAAAGCAATACGCTCGTTTTATGTTTTTTAGGGTTCCGTACTTAAAGGGTACCAGCGGAACCTTATTTACAGAAACTTCGCCGTCCGTCTACAGAGGGCTGTAACTTATAAAGTTTCTTTACAGTTAAAATTTTAACAAATCATCTATTACTATAGCCGCTGTAACAACAAATACTAATAAAAAGTAAGTCAAATTTATGTGCATGCAAGGAAAGCCGCGAGCATCAGTTGACAGTACATATCTTTTTGAAATGTTCTAATTAAGCATTTTCAAATAATGTTAAAAAGTTAAAAGTTATGAGGGAACAGATGAACACACATTCCAGTCAAAATCATAACGCTCCTGTCGGGTAAAACCTGAATAAAGGTACGGCCACACCGCGGCGTACTGTGATCTGCGGGCGCGATTTCAGTACTTTCAAATTGTTTTCTGATTGCGATTGGTGTGAACCAGTCGGTACAATTGCTACTGCGCTATCTGATCGCCGCTTTCGTAGTAACTTTTATGTAATCTGTGTCGCCGCCTAGATCACGCATGCAGGACGCCGCGGTGTGTCCGTACCTTTAAGATAAAAATTAAAAGGAGACCTTTATGGGTGGTTAAGGGGAAACCCCATACAAGAAACGTGTTCAATATATATAAATATATATTTATATCTATTAGGGTAGCGTTTGACCACTATCTCACCTGTTGGTAAGTGATGATGCGGTCGAAGATGGTAAACACGCTAGTCCTAGAATGGGAACTGGCTCTCAAGGATAGCTGCCGGAACACATTAGATGTTTTGGTAACTGATTTTCTAACTTGAGGGTGGGAGCTGGCCAGGCGGACACTAGATAGTGTCCTACCACCATGCGTTACCACCATGCTACCAATATTACTACATCTCTATGGTACACCTTGTATACCTACATAAAGATTAGAAAAAATTGCAGTTTTTCTTTGTTCTGAGCTTGTATGTATGTACATGATTGATTACAGATGGTGGAGTACTGTTTTATGGAAATAAATGTTCATCTGCCAATATACGTATGTTGCTGTATAAATTTGACAACCATTCTACATTATCGTGTGTATGGTGGGAACTCAATGCCCAGGACATTCTAACGTACACATTTGATCTACACTTAATTTTAAAGAAAAACTGTAAGTATTTGATAAAGTGTATTTAAATAGGTAATAATTAACTGGATTTAATTATAAATTATAGTTAACCATAATTTTGGAAATAAAATAATTACAATATAATATAAATGGAAACAATCGATTAGGAGATAATGTTAACAGTATTAATAGTAGTTATAGCTATACCTTCATAAAATTATATTTATACACAATAGGCGCTTTCCAAACATCAACAAATCTATTAACGTTACATACATCAAAGCGAATTATTTTTGTATAATCTCTGACTGAAATATTATGTAATAACTCTTAGCAAAAACTAATTTACTTGCTGTGTTAAAGTAGAATCTATAGAAAATGGAAAAGTCTAAACAACTATTATAATTGAACTATAACGAGATGTAAATTGTATGATGTCAAAATATGTAGCATGCAAATGTATCCGGGCTCCTAAAATACAGGCACAGCCGAGTTTGGGGCCCAATGTAACCTACCTTATGTATATGTCTACTTATATACCAATAAATTTCATTTCATTTCATTTCAATTAAGATCAATAAGTATTATAAAATAAGTCAATATAAGTAAAATAAGTCAATTTCAGTAGCAAGTTTGAGACGTTTATCGTCATATCTCTAGAGATACTTATCAGATCTCGATGAAATTACAATGGAACCACTTCGAAAACGTACCCTACCGATTACAAAAAGAATCATTGGAATCGGTTCAGAATTGACGGAGTAATCGCGTAACAAACACACCAAAAAAAACACATACAGACGAATTGAAAACCTCCTCCTTTTTTGTGAAGTCGGTTAAAAAATAATGCATGAGCTAAACGCCTTATTTTTTAAAAAATAATTTAGATTAGCGTTTGACCACTGTCTCACCTGTTGTTAAGCGATGATGCGGTCGAGGATGGTAGTACGCTAGGTCTAGAATGGGAACTGGCTCTCAAGGATAGCTGCCGGAACACATTATATGTTTGGCAACAGATTTTCTAACTTGAAGGTGGTAGCTGGTCTGGCGGACACTAAATAGTGTCCTATCACTATGCGAGGGGTTAAATGTTTCTTAAAGAAGTTTTTCCTTCATCGGAGAGCCACTGTGAAAAGCGCGGAGCTACCCCAAAAAAAATATTTTTCAAAATTTTATTTCAGCACCTTGTCGGCGTCATTCATTTACATACCCCCACAAAATTACAGCTTTCTAGTAATAACGGTCTCTTGTCAGGACTACGGAACCCTAAAAAGGAACCCTTATAAGATCACTGTCTTGTTCGTCTGTCTGTCTGTCCGTATGTCACCACCGATTTACTCAGAAACGGGTGGACCTAGCAAGTTGAAATTTATACCAAATCACAGAATAATGAATAGTACAAGTACTGAAAACTGACCAAATACTGAAGTCTATAGTCTGTATAGTCTATATAGTCCCTATAAGGTGTATAAAGATGAAGGTCCTGAGTCAACACGATAAAAAGATATGGGCAAATTTAGATTTTTGCAAAAACTTGTAAGTACCAACATTTGGGTTTTGGGTCGAAAACCTATTATGGTACTTTCCATTGACCTACAATCACGAAATTTTTCAAGAAGCAAGGTCTTACAGCACAAATAAAGGGAACATTCCAAAAAATAAAAAAAGTTTAAAATTAAAGGGTGTCCCCATACATATATATATAGTTTACACCAATTAAGATAGGCCTCTGAGTTATATGAGCGCTCATACAATTTAGAGGTCTAGCTTAATTGGGACTTACCTTAAATAAGGTAAATAAATAAAATTGTGCTATTGTATAATTTATTTTTCGGAAGTTGTTTCCTTTACTTGTGCTGTTTATCTTGCTTTTAACGAAAATTGACAAGTTGTGTCGAAAACCTATAGGGTTTTTCCCGTTGTAAACTTTAAACTTTCGCGATTTGAACACATAGTTATAAATAAAATATCTAACTGAAATATTTAACTGTAATATTTAACCGAAATACCCAACCGAAATATTCAACCAAAACATTCAACATAAATATCTAACTAAAATATTAAAGTGAAACGAGTTGGGAGCGACGGAGTCGGCAGTCGCAGCGTCGTCGAGTGAAGGCAGCGACGCAGCAAGTCGGCGCGTGCACCAGGGACAACGACCTGCGATGCTCTGCCACCCACTGCACCTGTACGCACCACGAGCTCCACTCCCAGCCACCTGAAACATGAAATAGTTTGATTTAACTGAAATATTTAACTGAAATTTTCCACCAAAATGTTTAACCGAAATGTTTAGCTGAAATGTTTTAACTGAATATTTAACCGAAATATTACACCGAAATATCCAGTTATAAATATTTAAATACGGGACTTATCGCGCCTAAAACATAAATCTTATCTACTCGACGTTTCGACCAAGTTGCATTGATCGTGGTCACGAGACGACTGAATGTTGTGAGTGTCCGCATCGCTATTTATAGGAGAGATCGTTGGAAACTACCCTCAATTAATTTAATTTTTAATTTTTATCAGAGTTGCCATTGCGACACACAACACTGACAATATCGGCAGATTTTTGCTGCTTTGATCTTTGATTCGAATTTGATTTTTCCCGTTGACCTAGAATCATGAAATTTGGCAAGAAGCAAGGCCTTAAAGCACTTATCTTCTATATAAAAATTAATTGATGTTCGTTTGTCTCGCTAAAACTCGAGAATGGCTGGGATTTAGCTGATTTTGGTTTTGAAATGTTTCGTAGTCCAGGGAAGGTTTAAACGGTGAGAAAATAAGGAAAAATTGCAATAACAAAGATTTCATTTTCCCATATAAACTGTTCTACCTACTTTCCTGTCAAACATTTGACGTTCGTCCCTTCTGTACGGAAGGGTAGACTCTTTTCGACTCTCGAATTGAAATTCGAAGCACGTATTAAATTAAGGGGTTTGAATCGACAACATAATATATCCACATTACTCTGATATATTTTGACTTTTGATGGTTGTCCCAGGTTGTCATTGTTGATGCGTTCAGTATTTTTTGTCATCGTATTGAAATATTTTGATGGTTGTCATTATGCGCTTCCGTACATGGGTATTCGCTATTTGTGTATAAAAACCGATAAAAACAAAATAAAATCAAATAATAAAGGGGATCCCCATACAAGAGTTTTTGAGGCTTTTTATGCTCGATCTTACAAACCTTAATAGACGAAGACTTGAAATTTACAGTGCCACAAGTATAACTTGGCGGTGGTGGTTTTTGGAACTAATTATTTTAATTGAACCTGTGAGTTTGATGTTTGAGAGATTACCGCGACATTATTGTTGATAAATCTGCTACATTAAAATAGTTCAATAATGCCAAAAGTAATTAAAAGTGGTTTAAGAGAAACTGTTATCAAAGTACAAAGTAAAAGCACAGTGGCGCACAGGCACGCCAAGTTATACTTGCCGGACTGTACTCATGGTGTGTATTGCAATGGCTGAAATATCAAATAATAAGAACTAAATTACATTTTAAATAAAAGAAACGTATTTTTCGGGCTAATATTGTTCAATTAGAAGGAACCCTGCGTGTGAGGGTCGGACTCGCACTTGGACAGTTTATTTATATTCGCGGTACGAAGTTCGCCGGGTCAGCTAGTATAGGAATAAATGTGAAAACCGTAAATATAGATTAATTACAAAAAAAAAGGTTAATTTACTACTACAAACTTACGATTTGTAGTTGGTGCAATACATTTTCTGTGGATGGAACTAGAAAGTTATAAGTTTGTCCATTAACCTAGTCTGAGAAGTTGGTACGGAAGCTTAGGTGGGCGAGTCTAACTCGACTTGACCGGTTTTTTAACCGACTTCAAAAAAAGGAGGAGGTTTCTCAATTCGACCGTATTATTATTATTTTTTTTTTTTATGTTTGTTCGCGGATAACTTCGTCGTTTATGAACCGATTTCGATTATTCTTTTTTTGTTCGAAAGGAGATATCCCAAGTGTGGTACCATGGTAATTTTAACGAGGTATGATAAGTATCTCCAGAGATATTGAGATAAACATCTTAAAATTGGTACTGAAAATTAATAGCGCGGCATTGAAGTCGGTTGTTTTTTAGTTTTTAAACGATATTATTTATGAAAGGGTATACTGTCCAGGTGGTTCTGTTTAAATGTCATAGAGATCTGATGAGTATCTCCAGAGATTTGAAGATAAACACTACAAACATGGCACTGAAATGACTAGCGTGGTATTTGAAGTCTGTTCTTTAACCGACTTCCAGAAAAGGAGGGTACTCAATTTGACCATATATATATATATATATTGAAAGTGAAAGTGAAGCTTTCACTTTCACTTTCTTCATATATTTTATTCGCTGTTCGCGGATAACTTCGTCGTTTATAAACCGATTTTGTTAATTCTTTTTTTGTTAGATATTTCTAGGGTAGTACCATAGTAATTTCATCGAGATTTGATTGGTATCTCCAGAGATCCCAAACTTGGTACTGAAAATTATTAGCGCGGCATTTGAAGTCGGTTATTTAAACGATCATATTTAGTTTCTTAAACGATCTTAAATTATATAACATTATGTATTGATGTGTGTTTTTCAGCGGATGTAATAAAAGAAGATAAACAAACTGTGTACGTGAATCTTAATAAAACATTTGATATGAAATGCAGCAAGAGTAGCGGTAAGTATTGTTTTTAATATTGTTGCTGTAACTAAACAAATATTAATAAAATGACTGGTCCATTAAGAATATAATATATACTTTTTGTGCGTACAAATACTGAGAAGGTAAGAACTTTTTGTACTACAATTGTGGAAGCAATAAAGTATTGAGTATTGAATATGTTTTAATTTTGTACTGAGACCGTATGATTCAGGACAGCAATATGGGCTGATGACCGATACGTACTGTTACACAAAAATATTTTGCTGACATGACCGTATGATTCACTTATTATTTTTTAATCATATTTATATCAAGTCAGGCGGAACATTGATGTATTGCTACTGCTAATTTTGATCTGGCTCTTAAAATATAGGGGCAACATTTGAAATTGGTTCTTTTTAACCCCCGATATAAGTTGTTGTTGTTATAAGTTTGACGTGTGTATGTGTGTCTGTCTGTGGCATCGTAGCACCCGAACTGATGAATCGATTTTGATTTACTTTTTTAGGGTTCCGTACCTCAAAATGAAAAAAGGAGCCTTTAAGGTACGGCCATAATGCGCCGTCCTGCGTCCGCGTGTGCGGTCGCGATTGATACTGCAGTAGTATTTGTACCGACTGGTTCAAACCAAACGCGATCTACGGTGATCACAAAACGATCGAAAATCAGATCGTGGACACAGGACGCCACGGTGCATGCCACCTTTATAGGATCACTTTGTTTTCCGTCTGTCTGTCTGTCTGTCCTTCTGTCAAGACCCCTTCTTCTCAGGAACGCATAAAGATATCAAGTTGAAACTTATACCTACTCAATTCTTGAATCTACGGTCTCTTTTGACTGTGAAAAAATCAAACTTATAAGTCAACGCGATTAAAAGATATGACCGTTTATGTCGCATATTTTGCGATTTCGCAAGGGAATCAAAACCTATAGGATTCTTCCCGTTGACCTAGAATCATAAAATTTGGCAAGAAGCAAGATCTTGAAGCACATATACATATAGTAATACATCTGAAAACCATAAGCATGTAGTTTAATAACAATAAAAAGTTTAATTACAAACTTATTATTTGTGGTTGGTGCAATACATTTTCTATGGATCAAACTACACAGGTATTTTTGTACATTAACCTAGTTTGACCAGTTTGTACGGAAGCCTTGGTTCGCGGGTCTAACACGCACTTGACCGGTTTTTATTTTTGTTTGATAGGTGTCTTAAATTCAACTGTTTCAAGATTATGAGCTTTTTTCCGTTTGAACCATATTAGCTCCATTTAAACCTTTTGGATACGGAGGCCTAAAAATAATTAATCAAATCGGTTGGGTACAATTGGTAATCGCACAAACAAACATACAAAAAATAAACTGGCCCAGGACTCGCACACGTAGGGTTCCGATTGGACAAAATTAGCCGGAAAAATAAGTGTTTGTATGGGGAGCCCCCTATAATTTTAAATATAATTTAATTTTTATTATTGTGTGTGAGAGCAACTATTGTATTACACATTATCGGCCTTACTAATAAAGTTTTTTTCACTCTGTGTACACGTTGTATACCACAAAAGCTGACCAATAAAAATATTTATGACGTAGGCGTTGGATAAAGTTGGTATACAGATGTGCCATTATCAAAGGAGGCTAATCATTTCTTAAACAGCCTGGGACCCTAGTTTAGCGAGTGTGTAAAGGATTAAAATGGCGGATTTCTCTATTATCAGCTGATCGAAATCATGTCTAGACATAGTAACTATTACTGAATCTGTAACTAGTATTCTGTGAATAAACGTTTTGATTCTTCATACTTCAAAAAGTATGCTGTTATTTGAGGATCGTTTGTATGTGTTAGATTTGTTCTCATTGAAATGGATTACATAAATTATTTCGACATATTTGACCATTGGGAGATAGAGGAGGAAAATAAAAAAAACGAAAACATTATGAAGACCGTGCAGATCCATTTGTTTGAACAATTCAGATTTTCCATTTGAAATACAAATTACAGGTTTACGAAAAGCGTTGTGGAACAAACTAAACGCAGTGATTACATTCTCTTTGGAAATTGACAATTTATTAAAAGATGGCTACAATCATGTTTATATTGTATCCATGGAGACCGCTAGTCTCCATGGATACAATGTCAACAGCGTAGACAGAGGACAACAGTCACTTTGAATGTTTCGTTCTAAAATTTGTTTTAAGTCTTTTACTCCTACTAAAAGAAAATATTTCCATTATATCAACAAATTTCAACAAAAAGTTCTAAAAACAACGTAGTTTGATTAATATTGCATTCCTAAAACAAAATTTCATGACTAATATTAATAATTAGTAAACTTTATGAAAAAATAATTTACGGAACTATTTAAGACGAAAACAGTTTCGAAACGAATTGACTAATAGTTGCCAGATGAAAAAGAAAAAAGTGTTAAACGTCTATGTAGATACCCACCGCCTATTCAACGTTTATTAGTCAAACTATGGATTGACGCGTGTTTAGCGCTCATTCACTGTGCAACTGTACAACCGTTTAACAGATGTATAGGCAATTTTTTATTAGTAAGGCCGTATCTATCTATTAAGGGTTCAGAAAGGGGCGCAGCACAGTAACTGCTATGCTTGATGTCACCGATGATATACTCTGTGCACAAGATGAAGGCATGTGCACAGTACTTGTTCTTCTCGACTACTCCAGGGCATTTGATTGTTTAAATATAAACCTTATGATGTCAAAATTGCACTACTATGGTTTTGACAGTGATTCGTTACAGTGGTTTCATAGCTATTTTAGCAATCGTTACCAATATGTAAAACTAAGGCGGATTGATGGCACTACTGCTGTATCTGATGCAGTTGCAGTAAAACGAGGAGTCCCTCAGGGATCAATTTTGGGTCCAATCCTTTTTATTTTGTATTCGGCAGATATCAAAAACCATATAAAACACTGCAGGTTTCATATTTATGCTGACGATACTCAGTTGTACATCTCATGCAAACCTAGCGATATAGACAGTGCGATTGCCAAACTTAATGAAGACCTTGCCAGTATTTTGTCCTGGTCAGATGAAAACTGCCTTATTCTGAACCCGACTAAAAGTAAATATATAATATTTGGCAATCAAAACCAACTAGCTAAAATTAGACCCTCTGTTAGTGTTATTCTCAGAAACAGTCCTATTGAACGTGTATATGAGGCTCACAACTTGGATTATTTATGGATTGCAATTTAAGATATGAGCAACATATTTCAAAATGTGTTCAGAGTTG
Source organism: Cabera pusaria (assembly GCA_954871355.1). Taxonomy (NCBI): domain Eukaryota; kingdom Metazoa; phylum Arthropoda; class Insecta; order Lepidoptera; family Geometridae; genus Cabera; species Cabera pusaria. The sequence continues at coordinate 5,091,947 of OX940915.1, forward strand.
GTTTTACAAACTTAAAATTATTTATCGTATAAGACCTTATTTGAAGGAAGACTTGCGCATCGAGCTTGTTGAGTCTTTGATATTATCCAAGTTAAATTATATGGATATTGTTTTTGGCCCTAAACTTCTAACACGAACACAAAAACTTATACAAAGAGTGCAAAATGCATGTGCACGTTTTTGTTTCGACATACCGTTCAGAGCTCATGTGACACCATTCCTCAACAAACATAACATTCTGAAAATGAAGCACCGTAGAAAACTCCATTTAGCATGTCTCCTTTTTGGAGTAATTAAATTTAAAGAACCATCGTATTTATACAATAAATTGTCCTGGCGCTCCAGCCATAGGTCTGTAGAATCCCGACAGTGCGCTCCGCAGCTCTCCACTCAAGCCCACAGCTCCGCTGCTTTTCGTGGCAGTTTCCGCTATTCAGCTACAAAATGTTGGAATAATATTCCACCGCCGCTGAGGAACCTGCAAAATATTCATAGTTTTAGAATTAATTAAAAAAAAAATATTTATGTTCATCAACAAATACAGGAAACTCTAATTCATGAAACCAGTGTTCTATAGGATAGACAAACTTACTTACTTTATTATTCAAAATTATTCATTTGCTAGAATAAGTCAGAATATGGCATAATATAACAAGTTATTATTCCTAGTTTAGCCAGCATATTCTTCAGTTGCCGATGTATGAATATATTGTAAACATTTCTCAATAGACATTTAAACATAAATTATCTTCTAATGGCAGGGAAAGGAAGAAAAAAGCGCGGGAAACGTCGAATTAGGCGGGAGTCTTTTTTACAAGGCGATTTTTTATTATTTGTTTTAAGTAGTAAAAAGGATCAGTTAAGCTACAATTACCTGTTTGTATTGTTAAAGAGTGTTTAAATTATATTTTAAGTATATAGTTTTATCGGACTAGGTAAGTTTTATATCATCATAATCAGCCGGTATCAGTCCACTGCTGGACATAGGCCTCTCCCAAGTCATGCCACTGAGCCCGATCTTCGGCTCTTTGTTTCCAGTCACTGCCCACCGCTTTACGAATGTCGTCGCTCCACCTGGTAACAGGGCGTCCTACGCTACGTTTACCGATTCGCGGTCTCCACTCTAGAACCAGTCTACCCCAACGGTTATCGGTCCTACGGCAGATATGACCAGCCCACTGCCACTTCAGCTTGCTAATCCGATGAGCTATGTCGATCACTTTAGTTCTCTGGCGAATTATTTCGTTCCGGATTCGATCCCGCAGAGAAACACCGAGCATAGCTCTTTCCATAGCTCGCTGAGCGACTTTAAATTGGTGGACCAGTCGAACCGTGAGTGTCCACGTCTCGGCTCCGTATGTCAAGACGGGTAGGACGCACTGATTAAAGACTTTTGTCTTTAGGCACTGTGGTATATGCCACGAGAAGACTCGACGGAGTTTTCCAAATGCTGCCCAGCCCAGCTGAATTCTTCTCTGGATTTCCTTTTCGAAGTTATGTTTGCCTAGTTGGAGCGTCTGCCCTAGGTAAACATACTTAGTGACAACTTCGAGTGGGATTCCATCTACGGCAATCGGTTCCGGAACAACGTGCTCGTTGTACATGACTTTGGTTTTATCCAAATTCATCCGGAGACCGATGCGACGAGAAGAATCAGCTAGGCCATTCAACATATCCTCTGTAAGTCCTGCAGCGTCTCTGCCATAATGACGATGTCATCTGCGAATCGTAAGTGAGAGATGTACCTGCCGTTGATGTTGATGCCACAATCTTTCCAGTCCAACGTCTTAAACATATCCTCCAAGGCGTTAGTGAACAGTTTCGGGGATATGACGTCCCCCTGTCTCACTCCTCGACGCAGGTGGATATGATTAGTACGCTGGTTCTGTACTTGTACACTCATCGTTGCGGCATTATACAGACATCTCATCACTTCGATATATCGCCAGTCGACTTGGCAACGCTGCAAGGACTCCAGAACAGACCAGGTTTCGATTGAGTCGAAGGCCTTCTCATAGTCCACAAACGCTAAGCACAGGGGCCGATTGTACTCTTCGGTCTTCTGTACAATCTGCCGCACTGTGTGGATGTGGTCCATGGTGCTGTAACCGCTTCGAAATCCGGCCTGTTCCGGAGGTTGGAACTCGTCGAGTCTTCGCGCAAGACGGTTCGTAATGACCCTTGAAAACAGTTTGTAGACATGGCTCAGAAGCGAAATCGGGCGGTAGTTTTTCAAGAGGGTTTTGTCTCCTTTTTTGAAAAACAAAACCACCATGCTCCTGTTCCATGCCTGTGGAGTTCTCCCAGTGAAGAGAACAGAATTGAAGAGCTGTTGCAGCTGGCTTACAGCTGGGGCTCCTCCAGCTTTTAGAAGCTCCGTTGTGATTCCGTCTTCACCTGGGGCCTTTCCATTTTTGAGCTGTTTATATATCTTTATATATTTTATATATTTTTAAGTTTTATATATTTTTTTTTAAATGAACGAGCCGCCCGACTTGATGGACCCGGGGGGCACTGTCCCTCCGGCTATTAATTTTGTTACAATCCCCAGCACAATTGTGGCATCTACTGAATCGGGCATGGAAACTGATGGGTCTTATACTCAACGTACTGGTCGTAAAAGGAGCCACTTACATAAAATATGTAAAAATTGTAACAAAAAGAAAAGGAAACATTCGCAAGCTATCGATGGTAAAATGGAATGTCGCTGTAGTACCGGCATAGTTAGCACAGATAGCGAAACTAATGTAGTTACTAATACTTCTCAGGAAAATGATTTACTAGCATGTATCCTGACACCTAGCAATGGTCCAGGTCTTCAAGTGTATACACCTGTAGCACGTTCAATTTACCAGTCCAATGATAGCGCTCCGTTTGTAATACATGTCCAAAAGGAAACAAATTCGCCCGATGACGGTTCCACTCTCCACCCGGTCTCCTTTGGCAAGTTCCTCAAACGCAATGCCTTTAAAAACAACGTGAATGGATCTGTTAAAAGGATAGGTAGGAATAGGATTTCGCTTGCATTTACCGACTTTAAAGATGCTAACTCATTTTTAGCCAGTAATAGTTTAGCATCCAATAAATTCAAAGCGTTTATTCTTTCATTCAATGTGACTCGAATGGGTGTCGTTCGTGGTGTCCCATCAGAGTGGTCACCCGAGGAAGTGATGGAAAACATTTCAGTACCTGATGGTTGCGGTAAAATATTGAAAGTGAGACGAATTAATTTCAAAACCATAGTCGATGGTTCAGCGATTTGGAAGCCTGCACAAATAATAGTTATAACTTTTGATGGCCAAGTTCTCCCCAAAAGAATTTTTATTTGCTACAATTCTCTACCAGTTGATTTGTACACTTACCCGACTATCCAATGTTTTAAATGTTGCCGCTTTGGACACACAAAAATGCAATGCCGTGCTCAACCTAGATGTTATAAGTGCGGAAACGATCATTCAGGTGACACTTGTGATGGTGATGAAGATAATGCGTCATGCTGTTTATGCTCTGGCTCTCATTACGCCATCAGCAAGACAAGCCCAGAGTTTAATTGACAGAAAAACATTAAAATGTCTGAAAAGTGTATTTCTTATGGTGAAGCAGCTAAATTACTTCCTCCTGTCGTTAAATCTTATGCTGATATAGTAAATTCTGTCCCTCACACTCAAACCGCTCATCCAACTTCTTACATAACAAACAATACACCTAAAACACCTTTAACCTCTTACAGAAAAACAGTATTTAATAATCGACGTACCGCAACTAAACTAACTAAAGGTTTCGACCAAGTGGCCCACAACAAGATTATTAATGAGTATAATAATATGCCGTCCCCACAAAATGGATGTGCGTTAAATACAAAAAATTACGATCCTTCCATGATGTCAACTACAGATATCATTCAGATTCTGGTAGAAACCCTAACACAGTCTAAAATAAATATACCGACCAACGTTGCCCCAATAATAGAAATGTTTAATGTACACAAAGCCATTAAAAATGGCAGCCTTCAAAGCAGTGGAACCGCCGAAGTGGTTCCTAAAAAAGTGAAGTAATTTATGTAATAAACAAGTACTTACAATACTTGTTTATTTTCTCTCTCGGAGACCTGCTTAACAGGCTCCGCTTTAAAAATCGACGAATTTTTTTCTTTAAGGGAAGGGATGATGGATTGAATGGGTACAGCGGTGCTGCCTTACTCATCAGAAATACTATCCCTTTCTCCTTTATGTATTTACCAACTTTATAAATTTGACTATGGGGATCTTATTTTCTGCTTGCTCCAAATTTGACCGTAGCTCCTTTTACGCATACTGATATCTCAATCATCAAAGCTTTTCCTTGTACTTGTATGAATCCATAATTTGTATGGAACTTTGTCCGATCTTATTGTTTGTCATAACTACTATAAAATTGTAAATATGATTTTAGTGTGTGTAACATATAATGTTGTGAATTTAAATGTGTATATTGTAAATATTGTAATATATCTCAATTTTTCCTTAACTTTTATGTACTGATCCATTTTACTATCTATAGAACAACTTTTCCAAATTCCGTTAACTAGATTTTTACACTTTTCGCGTTAAACGTTTCTCCGCTTTTGTGTACAAAATACATAACTATAACAATGCACAAGTTATCAAGCAAGATTAAAACGAGACTCTGGCAAATGCATCAAACGTGCGGCGCCAAATTCCCATGATTGGGAAAAAAAAAAGGGAAAGGAATAATATTCATTTTAAATTCACAGATACAGTCCGGCAAGTATAACTTGGCGCGGCTGTGCGCCACTGTGCTTTTACTTTGTACTTTGATAACAGTTTCTCTTAAACCACTTTTAATTACTTTTGGCATTATTGAACTATTTTAATGTAGTAGATTTATCAACAATAATGTCGCGGTAATCTCCCAATTAATAATATAATTAATTAATCTCTCGAAATTAGTTCCAAAAACCACCACCGCCAAGTTATACTTGTGGCACTGTAACTACATGTCAATGTCATAAATGTCAGAATCCAGAAAAATGTCAAATGGCGTCCACCTTTTATGCTTCTCATATTATTATTGTTATTTTAATGTCAGATCTTTTTAATTTTCCATCTACGATTCACAGACTACTGGAAGGTTTTGACGGGGACGTGAAATGGTGTGCACTCGTGCATTTATCCTAAAACTTGTCATTTGTATTCTTCTGCGAGCAAGTTGATGTGTAATAAATGTAGATTATAATCTATTAGGTGCCGAGGAACGTGCACGAGAGTAGGGAAATAGCACATTGCGCAAAACATTTGCGTTTATAAAAAAAAAAAAAAAGGAATGGCTTTCAGTAAAGTCTACTTATTTACCGAGGGTGTCTGACTGTGTGACTTGGAACGGACTATTACTTCAATTTGACTTTGACTTGACATTACGACGTGCATCTACTAAAACTTCTATTTCATATTATTTTTTTTACTGTTTTATGTACCTGTAGCCTGTATGTATGTTATTACTGTTACCTGTTAACCTGTAACGTGACGTCGCCGACCGGCATCACCGGAAGACCGGCGTTAGTCATTAGACCAACAGTTATGCTGAGGTGGGGCCGTTTAGTGACACTTTTGTCAAAGATTTATACGCATAAATCTTAAGTTTTTGTACTTTTATTTTGTATCTTTTTTTTTAATACCTAAGTGTTATTAATAAACTTTTTCACTTTCACTTTCACTATTACGGTTTGTAAAATCGAGCATTAAAAGCCTGAAAAACACGTTTTCGTCGTGTTTACTTTGTGAAGATTTCAAGTCCTATTATATTTCATACCCTTTAACATTTAATTTTATTTTGTGGTAAGTATTTGTTATGAAATCCCCCATAGTAATACATAATTGGTAAATATGTCAAGTATCTACATACTACGGTTAAGGAGATACAGCCCTGTGAAATACAGACAGACGGACAGACGGAAGGACGGAAGTACGTCCGTACGGACGGACAGTGAAGTCTCAGTAATAGTGTTCCTTTGGTACCATTTGGGTTCTTACCCTATAAACAAACAGACGTCTTTTTGGAAGTAGGTTGAAAAGGTCTTACACGGCATGTGAAGCAAATGTAAAGTCGGTTTTTTTAAGTTACTAAACTATTTTTAACCGACTTCAAAAAAAGGAGGAGGTTTCTCAATACGACCGTATATATTTTTTTTATTTTTTTATGTTTTTTCGCGGATAACTTCGTCGTTTATGAACCGATTTTGATTATTATTTTTTTGTTCGAAAGGAAATATCCCAAGTGTATGCATGGTAATTTTATCGAGGTCTGATAAGTATCTCCATAGATATTGAGATAAACATCTCAAAATTGGTACTGAAAATGAATGGCGTGTCATTGAAGTCGGTTCTTTTTTAGTTTTTAAACGATATTATTATTATAAAAACTCACGTTCATTTTAAACTTATAGATTTAAAAACGGGAATTTAACGTGACTTACGCGATGTCGATATAGCGATCGACATATGTTTCGGCCTCATCCGGAGGCCTTCTTCAGGATCTTGAGTGCGGGGCGCTCGTCGACGCGTCGCACCTCGCACTGCGGGCCGCTGCTCGTGCAGCGCGGGCGGACGGAGCGGGCGGCGGCGGCGGCGGTGGTGGTGTTGGTGGGGGGTAATGATGCGGTGTACATAGTGGAGGCGCGGATGAGGCCGAAACATATGTCGATCGCTATATCGACATCGCGTAAGTCACGTTAAATTCCCGTTTTTAAATCTATAAGATATTATTATTGTTTTACAGATTCGAGACTGCATTCGATTACACCTGACAACCAATACATCGACACGAAACAATTTTTCATGTTTCAAATAAACAGTAGTATGAATGGTCTTACACTGTACTGCGTGTGTAAGACAAATAATACTAATTGTGATACTACTGAGCGATATGTATATAATATAACCAAATTAAAAATTATTGGTGTCGAACCAGTCAAAGACGCATATGACTGTAAGTATTGGCTTTTTTATAAAACTAACTTTTTTTACAGATTAAAACTAACTTATTGGTGCCCAAACGCTTGCTTATCTACTATTAAATAGTATATTACAATACGTGTGACTTAAGTAGTCTATTATTGCACGGCTTGAAGTTGCAATAATAGACAACTTAAGTCACGAGAATCGTATATTATTTTATTGCTGTCAGTGTGACATAAACCCGCACTTTATGCTTGCTACGCTTTTCCAATTTTCATGCCGACAATAATCGACTATTTAAGTCACGGAAAAGCGTGCGTAAAGTGCGGGTTTACGTCACACTGTGCTATAAAAAATTTAAAACTTAACCAGTGACCTAATGCTATTCTCAAATGGCTATTTTTAACCGACTTCACATAAAGGAGGAGGTTCTCAATTCGTCTGTATGTTACGCGATTACTCCGTCAATTCTGAACCGATTCGAATGATTCTTTTTGTAATCGGTAGGGTACGTTTCCGAGGTGGTTCCATTGTAATTTCGCCGAGATCTGATTAGTATCTCCGGAGATATGATGATAAACGTCTCAAACTTGCTACTGAAATTGACTCGCGGGGCATTGAAGTCGGTTGTTTTAGTTTTTAAACTATCTTAATTATTCTTAACGTATTTTGCATATCCATATACTTTCCCTCATGCGGTAGGAGCTTATTATAGCTATCGATGTTCCGCAGTAAATAAGTAGACACTTGAAATTTTCAGAAAGTAGCTACTTAGTTATTAATGTATAAATATATTATGGCCGCTAAGTATAAGAACAAATACTAAAAACATAATAAAGTAAAAAAAAATAGAACACAAGAAACGTGTTTTTAGGTGGTTTTAACTCGATCTTGTGAACTGTATGTGTGATAGAGACTTGAAATTTGCTCATGGTATTAAATTTTATATCACGGGTCGTACACGCCCGGTCTTTTGGAGGGCATTGATGGAGCCAAAACCAACATCAAGAGGCCCTTTACTATTTTAACTTAGGTTCTTAATGTTCATATTATCTGTGGATGAGGAGGAGATATGGGAAACTATGTTATACAATTATGGTACATTATATCATAACTATTGGATGAGATAATGTGTACCTATATTAGTTATAATAGTTTATATTGTATTGTAATTAAAGTAAGTATGTTTATTACAATATCTATAATAAAATATGTATTTTTATTTCCTTTTTACTAATTTATATTATTCGCGATACTCCAAACCCAGATAGGTCTATCTGAAAATCAGCGTTCAGGAAAACACCTGAACATCCTATGCTGAGATAGACCTTTTTAGCACTACACGTGTGTATTTGATTGTACCGAGATAGGATTATAACTGTATTATTTTCTTGATTGTTATTATTATTATTTTTTTCTCTTTCATCTTTAGGTACGTTAAGTGGTATAAGTTGTGTAATGTGCTAAATAAATGTATTTTCTTTCTTTCTTCTTTCTTTCATAATTGATGTCGGATTGCTGGTCTATGGGATGAGGTATGGCACCCGCCAATTATGTCTTAATACAAAATATTTAGGTGACTTGCTATATACTGAATGGGCCTCCCATAAAGGCGGACCGTTATATTGCTGCCGAGGGGCAACATTGGCGTGGATAGCTTAGGGCGTCGAGAAGTGTACAGCACTTTCACTAAACGCTACTAGCGACTTTATGCCTTATTATTATTATGGTAGGGGCCATTCAAGTATTACGTAAGCACTATAGGGTGGCGGGGGGTGCATAATTTGCCTACTTATGCTGACAAGGGAGGAGGGGGGTAAATATTTGTAATAAATCTGCTTACGTAATCTTGAAAGGCCCCTAGGTATATATTATTTATTATTATGGCTGCTAAAATAAATAGTAAAAAATAAATTAAATAAGAAATTAAAGGGCATCCCCATACAAGAAACGTGTATTTCAAAATGTTTTCTTCAATCTTTAAAAATATTGAATCTACTGTGGGAACCCTATGCCTGCGAGTCCGACTCGCACTTGGTCAGTACAGTATATTACAGTTCTTTATCTTTAACCTAAAATTTTAATTTTGCAGCGTTGACACAAAACGAAGGATTAATAATTGGATCAAGCGTTGGAGTAATTGTCATTGTACTCGTGTTATTCGCAATAATCTCTTATTATTGTATCAAGACATGGAAACGGACTGTCCCAGAACATATTTATGTATGTACCCACATAATGGTGGCTTAACATTAGTGCCTTAAATTCACGTGCAAATCCCATGCCATGAATTCACGGTACAAGTCATGCCATCCACAAACACGGGATGATAACATTGATTTTTCAAACCCGCCGCGAAATGGACGTAGAAGCTGCTGTAGCGGGGCCGTGAATGTGGATGTGTACGCGAGAACGCCGCGCGAAGATCATTTGTCGCCAAAACATCTAATGTGTACCGGCAGCTATCCTTGAGAGCCAGTTCCCATTCTAGGCCTAGCGTGCTTACCATCTTCTGCATCATCACTTACCAACAGGTGAGATAGTAGTCAAACGCTGGCCTATAAGATATAAAAAAAAGAAGGGGGCGTGAACCCTTTGTCGCGAGACAAACCGCCTCTGATCGGGGAACGCGGGTGAACCCCGCGTAGTATTATTATCTTTTCTATGACCCCGCGATAGGCGCGAAAACCGTCCACATTTACGTTCACGCCTGTTTACGGAGCTTAACGGCACTAATGAAGTACCGCCAAAATATATTTTTACATAGTAGTATTTATCTATACTTTAGATTCTAAAGGGTACTAACTTAGTACACTGACCTTGAAGCTTAGCTTAATATTATGTGATAAGTACATCTTTCGGGTTGTAACACTAATATTGCTTTTATTTATTACATTTCTCGGGTCGTACAAGCCCGGTCTTTTTGACGGCACTGATGGATCCGAAGCCAACATCAAGAAGCCCTTTACAAATTTTTGTTTATCTATGGTTTGTGGATGGAAAGGTTATGAAAAACATACTATCTTGCCTTGAGTTGATTGATGGTGGATTTGTTACTGATCTATGGGATGAAGTACAGCACCCGTCAATTATGCCTAATTTCAAAATATTTAGGCGGGTGGTGACCTGGATATACACTGAATAGGGCCCCCAAAAAGGCGGACCGTTATGTTGGCGCAATGGGGCAACATACACATTATTATTATTTTTATGCATGATGACATAGTGTCTGATTTGAAATTATAAATTACCTATTTAATTAATAGGTAATTAACAATTTCATAATTAAAACTAAATATTTTTTTATTTTACAGGACGAGCCAATAGTTTACGCCAATTTGCAGTTACCAGAGCATCCGGGCCCACCCCCTATTCCAACAACAAGCCCTTACGGCACTATTATCGGTTATTTAGCACCAAAAGACGGAGTCCCGTCTGTTAGGAGAGTTCTCAAAACTTAGTTTTATCTGAAGCACTTATTACACTATTCAATCACAATAAATAAATAATTAGGAAGACTCTTAACTATAAAGTTGGAAGCTAGTGATCACACTACACTAAATTGGACACCGACACTAGGACGTCGATGAAATTGGGTTCTAAATTGGACAGACAAGACAACTCGCAGTCGTGAAGTAGAATTAGATTGGGTCGCGCGTGTCGATGGCGCCGTAACTCTCTACCCGAAACGGTGGACATTAAGAAAAAGAATCTGAAAGTGTTGGTAATGAATAAATAATTAATGTTAAGAGTAACCAGAAGATTTTAGACATGTGTTGATACTCGTTTCCGAGCAGTTTGAGTAATATATATTAAATATTATAGTATAATATAAGGGTGAATATAATATATAAGTATAACTGTATATCTTCTAATACTATAAGAATCTTTGTCCTGACATACTGACTGACTGACTCACTGACAGACAACGCACAGCCTAAACCACTGGTCGTAGAGACTTGAAATTTGGAGGGTATATTTGTCTTAGTATGTAAGTGTGTACTAAGAAAGGATTTTCCAAAATTCACCCCTTAAGGGGATGAAATGGGGGTTCAAAGTTTGTATGGAGAAACAAGATTAGATAGTCTTTTCAATCCGAAACTTCACACAAGTGCTTCAGTAAAAAAATAAGTAAATACGTGTTTCAGGTTTATTTGAAATTCCACCCCTAAGAGGGTGAAATGGGGTTATAAAGTGTGAAAATCAGTATTGTTTCGGATCGCGCTGAAATTTGGCATGCAGATAGTTATTACGACGTTAGTTCCCTCTGAGAAAGGATTTTCTAAAATTAACCCTCGAAGGGGATGAAACGGGGGTTCAAAGTTTGTATGGGGAAACAAGATTAGATAGTCTTTTCTATCCGAAACTTCACACAAGTGCTTCAGTAAAAAAATAAGTAAATACGTGTTTCAGGTTTTTTTTTAATTCCACCCCTAAGAGGGTGAAATGGGGTAATAAAGTGTGAAAACCAATATTGTTTCGGATCGCGCTGAAATTTGGCATGCAGGTAGTTATTACGACGTTAGTTCCCTCTGAGAAAGGATTTTAAAATTAACCCTCGAAGGGGATGAAACGGGGGTTCAAAGTTTGTATGGGGAAACAAGATTAGATCGTCTTTTCTATTCGAAACTTCACACAAACGCTTCAGTAAAAAAATAAGTAAATACGTGATTCAGGTTTTTTTGAAATTCCTTCCCTAAGAGGGTGAAATGGGGTAATAAAGTGTGAAAATCAATATTGTTTCGGATCGCGCTGAAATTTGGCATGCAGGTAGTTATTACGACGTTAGTTCCCTCTGAGAAAGGATTTTAAAATTAACCCTCGAAGGGGATGAAACGGGGGTTCAAAGTTTGTATGGGGAAACAAGATTAGATCGTCTTTTCTATTCGAAACTTCACACAAACGCTTCAGTAAAAAAATAAGTAAATACGTGATTCAGGTTTTTTTGAAATTCCTTCCCTAAGAGGGTGAAATGGGGTAATAAAGTGTGAAAATCAATATTGTTTCGGATCGCGCTGAAATTTGGCATGCAGGTAGTTATTACGACGTTAGTTCCCTCTTAGAAAGGATTTTAAAATTAACCCTCGAAGGGGATGAAACGGGGTATCAAAGTTTGTATGGGAAAACAAGATTAGATCGTTTTTTCTATCCGAAACTTCACACAAGTGCTTCAGTAAAAAAGTAAGTAAATACGTGTTTCAGGTTTTTTTGATATTCCACCCCTAAGAGGGTGAAATGGGGTAATAAAGTGTGAAAATCAATATTGTTTCGGTTTGCGCTGAAATTTGGCATGCAGATTTATTACGACGTTAGTTCCCTCTGAGAAAGGATTTTCCAAAATTAACCCTCGAAGGGGATGAAACGGGGTATCAAAGTTTGTATGGGGAAACAAGATTAGATAGTCTTTTCTATCCGAAACTTCACACAAGTGCTTCAGTAAAAAAATAAGTAAATACGTGTTTCAGGTTTTTTTTTAATTCCAACCCTAAGAGGGTGAAATGGGGTAACAAAGTGTGAAAACCAATATTGTTTCGGATCGCGCTGAAATTTGGCATGCAGGTAGTTATTACGACGTTAGTTCCCTCTGAGAAAGGATTTTAAAATTAACCCTCGAAGGGGATGAAACGGGGGTATCAAAGTTTGTATGGGGAAACAAGATTAGATAGTCTTTTCTATCCGAAACTTCACACAAGTGCTTCAGTAAAAAAATAAGTAAATACGTGTTTCAGGTTTTTTTGAAATTCCACCCCTAAGAGGGTGAAATGGGGTAATAAAGTGTGAAAATCAATATTGTTTCGGTTTGCGCTGAAATTTGGCATGCAGATATTTATTACGACGTTAGTTCCCTCTGAGAAAGGATTTTCCAAAATTAACCCTCGAAGGGGATGAAACGGGGGTTCAAAGTTTGTATGGAGAAACAAGATTAGATAGTCTTTTTTATCCAAGCTTCACACAAGTGCTTCAGTAAAAAAATTAGTAAATACGTGTTTCAGGTTTTTTTGAAATTCTAACCCTAAGAGAAATGGGGTAATAAAGTGTGAAAATCAATATTGTTTCGGATTGCGCTGAAATTTGGCATGCAGATAGTTATTAATTACGACGTTAGTTCCCTTTGAGAAAGGTTTTCTTAAATTCATCCCTGAAGAGGATGAAACGAGGGTTCAAAGTTTGTATAGAGAAACAAGAATAGATTGTCTTTTATATTCGAAACTTCACACAAGTAAATTGTTAAACACAATCCAAAATTTCATCGTACCAACGGGACTTGAACCCGCAACCTCCGGAATAACATGTTCCGGTGCTTTGCCAATTAAGCCATGGTGCGAAGTAACGTTACGACGAAATTAATGGATTGCATTTGTTAACCCAATTATGCATTGGTGGCGCCATCTATGACTACTTATTACGTAAGTTAATTAACGTTACTTCGCACCATGGCTTAATTGGCAAAGCACCGGAACATGTTATTCCGGAGGTTGCGGGTTCAAGTCCCGTTGGTAAGATGAAATTTTGGATTGTGTTTAACAATTTACAAGAATATTAAGTGTGTAACACTTCAAAGAAACATAATATTTCACACAAGTAGTTTAGTAAATAAATAAGTAAATACATGTTTCAGGCTTTTTGAAATTCTATTCCTAAACGGATGAATGGGGTAACAAAGTCTGAAATCAATATTGTTTCGGATTGCGCTGAAATTTGGCATGCAGATAGTAATTTTGACGTAGGTATCCGCTAAGAAAAGATTTTTCAAAATTCACTCTTCAAGGGATAAAGCGGGGGTTCAAAGTTTGGATAGTCATTTTATTCGACATTTCACACAAGTACTTCTGTAAATAAATAAGTAAATACGAGTTTCAGACTTTTTCAAAATGCCACCCTAAGAGAGTGAACTGGGGTTAATAAGTCTGAAAATCAATATTGTTTCGGATTGCGCTTTTTTGGGTTTTTCGGGTTTTATATATAAATATGAATCTTGATTAGTTTTAGTCACGCGATAACATGAAAACAGGTGAACCGTTTTGGCTAATTCTTATTTGATGTTTTTAATGATAGAATCGTTTTTACAAAAGAACAGTTTTAAGGAGTTTTTAACGCGGGCGAAGCCGCGGGGGACTTCTAGTATAAATATAACTGTATATAAAAGTATAGAGTGACAACTAGTTAGAACACTCTAAATCATAGCGATTCAATTACACTTTCCTAAATCGTAAACAATTTAGGAAGTAGTAGTAAGTACTTGTGCTTATTTCAATCAGGGCCAGTTTTACGGATTCCTGACTAATATGAAGAAATCTGACAGATTATTGACAGCTTTTTCTATGACGTCATGTGTCAGCTAGATAGTTATCTAACGCATTATCAGGAACCTGTGAAACTGGCCCTCAATCATTCACAAATCGCACTCAGTAAGAGTGCGATTTGTGAAACAAATGCTTACAAAACCATCACACCGTCCGTTCGTCACTGCGGCTTATTCTCGACTGTCGTGTAATACACGCAAACGCAAGTGATAGAATAATGTGATAAATAGTGTATCAAAGTAATTTATTTGTAAATCATAAACATCTTGAGGCTACCCGTTGTAAATAATAATTAATTATATACTATGTGCAATCGCCTTCATTTGTGCGTATCCACCTTAAGGAATAATTTCCTGTGCACTCTTATTGAATTGGCATCTCGCTTCTGTCTATGTTGACATTGTTGACCAATGACAAGAAGGGACAAAGCCAAAAATTATGTTTTGTTTTTGGTTTTGGCTCTTCTGATTGGTTAGAAAAATAATCGACACTTGCAACCGAAAATGTTTTGAAACTGGATACGCACAACGCGATGGTACCTACTTAGTTCTTAAAAGAAGTCACAATAAAGGATTTTCAAATGTATTCTTTGTATTTAAAGTAGGTACCTATAGTACCTGGAAGACCGAGCTTTGCTCGGTATTTTTTTTGGTAAATCGTGGTTTTTGAAAATTCCAATTATAGTTTTTCTCACAAAAGAAGGAACTCGAAAAGGACAGGGAAAAAATTTAAACATCACATCTAGACTCAAAACGTGGTCTTCTGGAGGCCAACTCCGAACCGGTCATTCGGTCGGTCGGCCGATATTTTGCTGGTTTCGGGATCGCCCGTTTTCGTTTTCCCACCGAGCTATAGAAGATGAAGTAGAAGTAGTAGAATTAGAAGGCATTTATTTCAACAATATGAAACATTGTATACAACAACAATAGAAACAATACACTAGGTTAATATATGAGCTATTGAAAAAAAAAAAGAGAAAATATTATTATTATTTTCTTTGTTTTTGGCTTTTGCGATAATACCACCACAATTTCGCCAATGTCAAGTTTAGTTTGGTTTAGTGAGTGGAAAGACCTTAGGACGCTTTTTATACATTATAAACACAGATAACAAATAAACATTTAAACTTGCTTTCTGCGGAATCAACTCTACAAAACTAATTACAGTATGGATGAAAATTTAAAAAAAATAGACAAAAAGAATTCGTTTTGGATATTTACCAGAAAATTATAATAAAACATGGAAATGAGTAGGTAGGTATATACATAATATTTACAACTTAATTTTATTAATTTCAATATATTTACATAGAGAACCAGTAAAGCGGATGAAAATGAGAGAAAGAAGATGTTTAAAAGAGACTGGACTAGAGATTTGAGGAGGAAGAAAGTCATAAAGAGAGAAGCGCATATTAGGACAACTGAAAAACAAGTGGTTCACGTTTCCTTCGCCTAGACCGCATTCACAGATCAAACTATCTCTAATCCTTATTTTAGACAGGAAAACTGGAGAACAACAGTGATTTAAGCGGAGTCGACAAATAGTGGAGGTGGTATTTTATCTGCCATGCGACATTTTGAAAACCACGGCTCGTTGGAACCTCCGGTTGAATATCCCCATAATATTGCCCCTTGACAGACCTTGACCAGCCCTTATTCCAGGTGTCAAACAGCAAAGGCTTCAAAGTAGTGCACATATCATGGGAATATATCACGGAATAGTCATCCGATCCCATGTCAATAGCATTTCTGGCACAGGAGTCAACTGACTCATTTCCAGGAATACCTGAATGACCTGGAATCCAAGCTAAAGTTAAAATATTAATGCCACGATTATAACAATGATACAATTCCTCTCTAATTTTGAGGATAATTGGGAAACGAGATTTTGATCGAAAAGGGTTCGAAAGAATTGACTGAAGGCAACTTTTGGAGTCTGAAAACATAATAGAGTAGGAAATATTGTGGGATTTTAGAAATAGGATCGCTGCCAAAATAGCAACAGATTCTTCAGTAAACACAGACGAAACAGGGAGACATTTATAACTTAAAATGATTCTAGTAGAAGGGATCCAGACAGCAGCACCTACCGAACTAGAACCAGATACCTTTGAAGCATCAGTATACAAATGTAACCAGTTACTATAATCCAAATGGATTATGCCATTAAAAATGTTAGGAACTTCAGGAGTATTTTATCAACTCCAAAGTTAAGAATGACGTTGGGTTGAAAAACAAGAGCGTCATATAACGTAGAATATAATGGCATAATAGAACTTTGAAAGAGAGGATGAGGAAGACGGGAACATTGAAGATAATAACGAAGCAGACATGGATTATTTGCTGCAACAGCTGCAACAGCTGGATCAATGTTGATGAAATTTGGTATGGAAATAGTTGAAGATCGACATTGGCCTTGGAGATCATCAATCATGACACTAAAGTTAGGTCATAAATACTCAATATAACGCGGGCGAAGCCGCGGGTGTGTAATAAATGTGAATTATTAACAACACATACAAACACAAGACAACACAAACAGCATCAATTAAATGAAAAATATAATATGCTATTTGGGACCTCTGGGCAAACTCCCGGGAAATCCCAGCTGCTTACGCGTGCCTTCCCTATCAACTAATACTAGAACTGCGATAGGAAAGGAAAGGCACTTGCTGTTCCGGCGATTCGCTATTAGTTCGCAAATCCCGGTGAAGGACAGAGCTATATCTCACTTGTGTAACAATTAATAAAAATCACTTAGCTGTACTATCGACGGTCCCGGTTAGTAGCCCGTTTGGACCGTTAAGATGCACTGGGTTGTTTCACTGTGTAAGGAAACATCACATAATGGTAATTATTTTATTTACTGAAAGAAAAATAGGAGAGCACTGGACTTTCAGTCGACCAGTTGCTCGTTGTTGTGATGAATCGTTTTAATTAACGTGGCCCAGACACTTTAATAGAAATGGCTCATGATACGATAGCTTTCTTTTATTGAAAGTAATTATCACATGAATATTGCCGGTTATGGCGAGAAAATAATATCAACTGCATAAAAAATGCCCGTCAAACTCTCGACGACTTTTCTCTCATCGACATTTGAAAATATTCAGATCCGTCACTGATGAGAAGAAAACAAGCCGTCGTCAAAGAGTTTGAACGTCATACAATAAGGCGAGGTCGCCACAGCTATTTGCGTTTTTCACCAAAATTTCACAGAAAATATTCAGTATATAGTAAATCTTAAGTCCACATCTTTTCTGAGGGTATAACTTGACTTGGACCTGTGGGTATCATATCACTCACATAATATTTACATTATACGATTATAACTAAACTTAAAATTAAACATTAATACCTACGTATTAATACCTATTTACAAACTATTAAATACCTTTGTCACCTCGACTAAGTCTTTCATTTAACTTTGTTCCCGGCCCACAGTAATTATATCCAGGAAGATGAATTTCGCACGGTAAATGATTTATAAGCCAATTTAAGAGACTGCCTCCTTTCATAGCAATTATTACACTGAATAGGAAATACAAAAATACAGACTAAAATATAATTAATTATCTTTAAAGTATATTGGTCTTATTAATCCAACTATTTTCATTTGACGGTAGTCCAAGCCATTTTACATAAACTTTGTTTCCTTTCTTATTACTTTTTCAACGAGAAATATATCTGGGTACTTCGTTTTTTGTAGCTCTTGTCTATAAAACGCCCCCAAAATTGCGTGACCTCTCATATCTTTAAATAAATATGTGACAGGATTTGTTTTTTGTACTTTCGTTATTTTAGTAGACCAGTTCGGTGTATAGCCTTTTTCGAAAGTACCTTTGTATTTACTAATTCGTACAAAATTGTCAGTTTTCAAATTCCTATTATGTTTTTGTGAAGGGAGGTAGTTCTCAGATAATTTTGCAGATTGCTCTACAATTCTTTTTTTATTATATTTATTTACTTCTATAGGCTTACATCCAATTGTTCTATGAATAGTATGATTATATATTTCAGTTATTTTCTTCAAAACACCATTTATCCAAACATAATTTCCATTTAAACCAAACTGCTTAAATAGCTTACATTTTAAAGTTCTTATAAATCTCTCTACGATAGAAGCCTTCTTTACAGAAAAGGTTGAATAATGATTGACGTTAAATAATTGTGTAAGTTTTTTAAATTTCTTGTTATAAAATTCCGTTCCAAAGTCGTAAATTTTTTGGTGTCTGCCCCAGTTCGAATAATTTCTCGAAAGCAGTACAAACTTCATCTTGTGTTTTACGTTTTAACGGGAAAGTCCAACCGTATTTAGAAAATGTATCAATCACAACTAAAACATAATTATAACCATTGTTACATTTCGAAAGTGATTGTAAATCAATTAAATCAGCTTGCCATAGATCATGAATATCCTTCATCACCACATGTCTTCTTGGAAAGTTTACTCTAGCATTTTTATATATCTCATTTACGACGTCGGATTTGCTCATTCTTCATACAAGTTTCTAGTTTCGTTAATTTAACACTTATTTCATCGAGTAACTGTTCAAAGGTTTTGAGTTTGCTTTAACAAGTATCTAAAGAATTATCAACGTAACCTTTTGTAGCACAGTCTCCTATATCAACAGGATTCTGTAAGTGTTTTATAATTTTATTCCGAGCACTTAGATTACCATCTCTAGAGAAATTTATCAATATTGTGTTATCATGATCATTATGTTTTCTTTTATACAAGGGAAGACCAAACTTATCGACGTTCATGTTTCAATGATACACTGATACTGAAGATCATAATGGTAACTAAATAATTTATTCTTTAATAATGCCAGCTTCTTTTAATTCCTCGATAATCGATATTATTTCATTATCGTGATTAGTGTTACCAGCATCTCTCGATGCAACTAATATTTTTAAACGTTCTATTAGTTCGTTTGGGTCTCATCCCAATAAATTAAATCAGTATTTGATTTACACTTTTTCAAAGAAGGTAATCCACTTCCAAATTTTATATCTTCTGACACCGACTTAGTAAAATTATTATCATTTTGAGAGGATTCAAATAAAGGTCGTATAATTTGACGATATTTGACACTTTTGTCACCTTTTATTTGTTCCTTTGAACTGTAGTATCTTTTATGAACATTAGTAAGACACAAAATATCTTTATAAACTTTCTGATCTTCAAATGAAACCAACGATAAGTCAGGCGTTTTGCGCAGCAGTAATTCTTTTAATCCAGATGTTAGTTCGTAATGTTTATTATTGATAGTAATCATATGGGTTGTTACTTTATTTGCTGAATCATCTAATACCGTCAATTTCACTTTTGTGTTTCCAATGAGGAAGTCATTATTCACTTTCCTTATCCCGAAAGGTATGTTAATGTTATCGTACATAAGTTCCATATCCTCTTTGCTTAATGATCTCTCTATCGGCTTTTCAATAATTGACGAGTTGTTATCATCATTAAAGCTGCACCCACTTTCATCAAAATCCTTATAGACTGAATTAGTATTAGAATCTTTTGAAGTAACAGTTTTGCATGAAATATTTAAATTATGCATATTTTCATTTTCACAATTTTTTTCTTGAATATTTTGTCTTTCAAAGAAAGGACCAACCTGTTTTAAAACTTTTAAAGGTTCTGATAATGGTTTTAATACTTTATTCATAATCAAATTGGTTTGATAGTCAACCTCTCGCATTTGTTTTAATTTATTCTTTATTGAATTTACAGATTGTATAAGCTGCTCTTTAATATTTTGTTCCATACTTCTTTGACTTCGTAAACAAGTATAATCTAATAATTAGGACGCTAGACTGAGAATTATTTTAACCAGCTTTATATTTATACACAACAGTTTTAAGTTATAAAGGTTGATTGACATCAATAAAAATGTCAAGCCCTTTTCGATATCTTCCATCTTTAATAGAGCAATCCTTATTAATCAATTGAAAATTATAACGATCTTTCCAAACTAAAGAACACAGTTTTTTGAATTTGAACCATTCGATATCTGAATTTACATGTTCATCGTACAAATGTTTTAAATTCACATCATCTTGCT
Source organism: Cabera pusaria (assembly GCA_954871355.1). Classification (NCBI taxonomy): domain Eukaryota; kingdom Metazoa; phylum Arthropoda; class Insecta; order Lepidoptera; family Geometridae; genus Cabera; species Cabera pusaria. The sequence continues at coordinate 5,112,277 of OX940915.1, forward strand.
TAAAATCAATCAATAGGTTCACGTTATCTCGTATTAACTGTTTCGGTATTTTCGAATATGTCTGAGATAGATAGAAACAATCTATCATTCGATGTCTTCCCATTGCAAAGTAATTTTTGATATTCATCTGATTCTCACAAGTAACATCGTCAAATATCATGACTGAGTCTATTAATGCTTCATTAGGGTGTATGATTTCTTCATTCGCATAAAAGATAAAAAATAATATTTCAGGAATCCTTCTAAAAACTTCTTTTAAAAATAAGTACTTTGGCTGCAATGCTGTTTTAGAATATAAATATATATTTTTGAATTTCAGTCCATTTTTATTCAATAACAAACTAAGCATTGCATTGGTTTTACCACAATTCGATGGTCCGCATATAATACCACGAATAGAATTCGGTAAAAGAGCACTATGTCTGATACTCCTATCACATTTCTCTAAATTAAAATGTGTCACTTCTAAAGAAAGGGGCTGTTTTATCAGCTTCATTTAAAGCTTTAACTAGATAGTTAACTGATATTAAAAACAGTTAAAGCAGTTGCTTTATGAAGTTCTCTTTACGATCTGGTATTTCATATGAGTATCATTATTTTATATAAGAAAATAAGTATACTAACAGTTAGCTTGCTTTTTACCTTGCTTAAGAAAAAAAATCTTGAAGACTGGTAGCAGATTTTATGTGTATTGATAACCGTTCTTCTCATTATTTTTGTTTGTATCGGAAAGTCATTTTCTTAATATATTAATACTAAGGAAAATAATACAAAACTTTGAATATGTTTAAAACTTCAATTTATTGACTTGTTACATTATTATAAACAATTTATAACAGCATATAATATAATACAATACCATACAACTAATAAAACCATATCTTTTGATTTAAATTAGTTCTTACTTATTACATTATTAAAATATAGTACTACAATGACCCCATGGTAGTGTATGGGTACGATCTTTCTGAACTTGTCTTTTATCATCATTTCCATTGAGTAGCTTGTTCACCTCTTGCGTATATAATACATGCTTTATAGATCGTATCAATTTCATTTTACATCTAGTATTAATATCATTATAGAGGGTATTATTGAAGTCACTCATTTTTAAATGTTTAGTAACAGCTTTAGTTATACCCTTTGCTTTTTTAGTATTACATTTCACACTATTTATACAATAAAGTTTAGCTCGCAATCCAATAAATTCAGTAATAATATCACCACCCATCTCATCTTTAAATAGTCCAGGTATTTTTTCATTAATTTTTGGAATATTATAAATATTATTTATAGCATAATATTACTAGTATCAAATTTAGAAAGATCATCTTTCATATCTTTATAAAAATCATCGGTATATATATCAAATAAAGTAAACTGTCAGTATCAGTGTAACATAACAGTGCTCGACTTTTGTATTTGTTTTTCATAAAATCGTAATGAAATTGATACATGTGTTGTCTAGCATACTCTAAAACTGAAAATACAATATAAATAGGTCTGTCTAAAATAATTTTCTCACGATTAAATTGCATAGCAATAAAGTTTTCTGAAAATATATCAACACTTTTTAAATTAGGTTTCGTTAATAACTTTTCAGCAGTAAGATGCTTATTTGTAGTGTTATTAGAATCATTCCGCCTTGAAACCAGTTTCACATCTACTTGTTTTCTTTTATTTTCTATAGTTTTACAAAAAATTGAATTATTCAGTAATTTAAAGAAATCTTTTTCAAACGAAGTTTTTGATAACTGTCTTAGAGAAGTATTAAGATCAATGTATGGTTTCTAAAAATTATCTTGTCTAAAACGAAGGATTCGATGTATTTTCAACAGCACTAGTCCATGTTTTAAACACTCCTTCAGGTGCACATTATGAATGACATAATTGAATTTATCATAAAGGTTTGCTATTAGTTTTTCAGTTTTACTCCCATTAGGTATATATTTTTCAGCAGCAAAAGGCAAGTCTTGGTGTAACTCATGCAAATGATCTGGATATGAAAGATCAATTTCTAAAATATACCCATAATCAGAAACATTCATCACATCAAAAAGCTTTATTTCTCGTGAGGATAAAAAACGGAATTCGGAATACGGATATTTTTTCGTCATGGCGAAGCCGTCGAATTATTACAGTTCAAATATACTAAATATGATGGTTGTTTAGATTCATCAAAGTCTGGTGTGTATTTATTAGAGGCTACAGCATGACGTAGGGAACACTGTGCTAGACCACCACGTATGCCTTTCTCCAACATTTCATACATTTCAATATCATTAATAAGTTCTAATCTAACTTTAGTATGAAAAAGCATCGCATCCCAACATAGACTGGGTGCTGTTACGTAATAAGCTGGGTCCAATTTATAATGCAACAGGCTTGTTGTTCTAAATTTCTCAAATATATCGCATAAAAGCAAAACGTCTGTCTTTATGTATAAATCAGTATATTCACCAAGGGTTCTTATATCAAAACAATCCCATACTGTTTTTGCATGTATATAATCTATTTCAGATATGTCTTCTCCGTTTAAGGAATTAAAAAAAGATGATTTTGATGGGAGCTGTTCTTCATCAAACTTTGACCAACTATCCATGTAATCATACGGATAAATTCCCTTTTTTCGAAGTAAATTTACTTGTTTTTCATCACCACCAAATTCATTCGACAGGTGGCTAAAATCACTTTTCGATAAACTTTTACTCAACATATCAAGGCTTGAACTTAAAAATTGTAATGAATCTATAAATTTAATTTCAAAAGGACGAGTACCTGTGCTCGACTCGACAACTTTTGTGATAGACAAATACTTTTCTTTCGTTTTAGGTATTATTTTCACATCACCATCATATTTCATTAATTCTTTAATAAACAAATGTGAATAATAACCTGATAGGTTGTGAAATATTACTGGAATAAACGGGCATACTCTATGCATTAAATTGCAAAAGGAATGTGCGACTCCGCGAATTTCAGAAGTCACGTGATCAAGATCGAGTACTCGGTCGTCAAATAATACTTCATTACAAATAAGGCAAACAGTAGCACGACGATACTGTCTTTCTTGTTCAGTTGTTAAAACTGGCATCGGTTTTTTATCGAGTAAAATTTTATTTATTTGTTTAGCATCTTCGATTAAACATTTTATAAACACTTTAACGCAATCGATTCCTCTATATGTCACATACTTGTTTAATCTTTGATTATGTGAACAACAAATATAATAACCAAAGCAACAAGGTTGATGCAACTTCAAAGTTTCAGTATTCTCAGACTATATACAGTATTCTGTTCTTTAGAATTTAACACCAAGCATTCAAAATCAGCATAAATCACAAAATTAATCTTTAGTTGTCGTTCATAGTTTTTAAATTGTAAAATCGAATTTTTATTAGGTAAAACACTAGAAACGCCTGTACAATTGTGAGCTTTGTATTTACTTTCAGTACACAAAAACTGTAAACAAGCTTCACACATGAACATTTTGCCTCTATGTTTACTTATTTGACGTCGTACTAAACGAATAATATCTTTGATTAAACAATAATGACCTTTGTTACCACGTTCAATGTACAATAGATTAATATGATCAATTTTTCGATGTTTCGTAAAATACAGCGGACCAGTCACGCAGCATTTCTTATCGAGACCATATTATATATTAATACTTATATCAGGATTATTAATTTCAAATAGTCTTATATCTGAGTTTGTGGGTGGAAAACTCATTCATTTCAAATTTAAAACTCTTGTATAATGCGGGTATGACTTCACTCTACACACATTATTTAGTGCTGGAAATAATCCGGCAACGACTGACCAAGCAAAACAATGATTGTCGTTACTGTTTCGAATATTAACAACACATTTAAACTTTTTAATCGATTCAGGTAGATCTAGATATGTTCCACCTCTCATAGGGCAGTTTATTAACATTAATTTATAGATGACTTACAGACGATAAAGTCCAACCAGATTCACAATGTTCGAATTCTGATAGTCTCGTCTTAAATACATCTATTAATTTCAGAAATACTTCATTTAAATCTGTGCTCTGTATACAATTTCATATTTAGTATTAAACGACTTCAATTGCTCTGTATTTGACTTTGGTAAATTAAAATAAGCAAATAATTCGAAATTCAATTTAATACATTTGTGTTTCTTCAAAGATAAATTTATTAAATGTATGAGATCTGTCTGGTTCCCGCTCAGGAACGACTCTGGTGTGAGTTTTTCGACGTCCTGAGCAGTACTTAAGCGGTATGTAACAATTCGATTTTTAAATGCCATAGCAACAATATCGATGTTTTCAAATTCAGTCTTTAATAAACAATTCGATTTATGTAAATTCGTTCTCAAGTGATATCTGTACTCATTTCGGGACATTTCAATTCGACATTTTTCACATGTTATTATTTCATTGACTTCATTAGCAGGTACTAGCCCAGGGTGTGATAAAACTGTGAAAGAAAAACGTAATGCCTTTATAAAACATTTAATTATTTTAAATATACATTACAGGTTATTATAATTGGAATATATTGATAATAGCTATATAATCTAACTTATACATTTATTAGGAATATCCGCTTGGAATACATTGATAATAATAATTATAATCTCCATCCACAAATCATATTTTTATTTAATTTAATATTGTAAAAGACCTCTTGACGTTGGCTTCGGCTCCGTCAATGCCTTCCAAAGGACCGGGCGATTTGCAGCCCATGATGTGAATTGAATAAAGATTATAATAACAGGTTATAAAAAATAGGAAAACTTTAATAATAACTATGTTAACATCTAACTTGTACATTTATGGGGAATATCCGCTTACAATATCAGGGCGACCATCACGAAACTCCTCTCGCGTTGATTTTATGAAATTAGTTAGATGAGCCCACGCCTCTGTATCAACATTTGTCTTATTTTTAACGGAAATTAAGGCACTTCGCCACCTATTCATTGGCTGAACTGACTTTATGTCAACGATTTCAATGAATAGATGAAATCTTGAATTGTAATAAGATGAAGCATAAAGGGTGAACAAGTGATTTAACAAAAAGTAATTGATGGATCTAAATTAATATAATATAATCATTGAACTTACATTTTTCCTCGGATATTTTTTCTCTTGATGACTTCTAAAGTTGAGGGTGGGACTAGGGCTCTTCAATTGGTCGAGTGAAACGTGTTCGACTCTTCCCGACTTAAATACCGATATTTCACGTGGACACATTCCATATTTAGAAAACACACGTGGTCAATAATGCAATGCAAGCTTTTATTAAAATTGTTGATCAATCTTCAACTGATTGATTTAGTTTAGACACAGAATAATGAATAGTACAAGTAGTTTAGATGGCCATACTATTTGAATCATCCTGGTTCACTCATATTACACTCAGATACGCAGTTCGATTTTATTTGAATGATTATAGTACAAACAAAAACAGTATCTACTCGTATATCATTGGTATGAGGAAGACAATAAGTTTGAAAAAGATCTTAACCTTATCAAAATTGGCAAAAGCCACTGGCACTGAAATAACACAACACACATTAAAATATAACGTCCCACACTAATTCGGAGTCATATATGTATTTATTAAGTCATATCAATAAATATTATATATTTAAAATATCTAAACACAACTAAATAATTTATTATAACGTCATAATCCCTATCAATTACATCAAATATTTACAGCAAATATACAACTTAAAAATAAATAAAACTATTTGAAATGTTATAAATAAAAATTAAACTAGTTATAAATAAAAAACAGAACCTAGGTCGCAGCTGTCTGCCGGTAACGTTCCCAAAAAGCTGGCGACGTTACCTCGTTGAATTGCTAGGCTAATCCGTTGGCCGAGGTAAGCGCCAGCTCTTTGGTCATGAGTGACGTCTATTAAACGTCTGGACAGCTCCTTTACAAAACCCCGGGCATCTCGACCCCACGGACCCATTGTTTCGACCCCAAACGGAAGAAAAATGTAGCCATCACCAATGGCAGCATATTTCCTCCGTTTGAGGGTTTCTGCCGCATCCGCTGCCGCACCCGCTGCTCGTGAGGTCCCGCATATGTGGGACGCTGCTAACGTGTCAGCACACGTCGCGTCCCACACCAACGGTCTCCCTCGGCACCACGGAACCAACGTCATACCGTCGGGTCTCTTGCCATCGTCACGTGATATACCGTTCGGCTCTAATATAGCCGGCACGTTCACGGTGGCAAGGGCCCGACGAATGACGTCATTCAAAGAGGCGTGACGTGAGAGACGCCCTGCACTGCGGCGGCATGACAGGCCATGGTGGCCTAATCTGTCTACTTCACTGCCGCAGTGACAATTGTGAGGTACTGTCCGGGAGATGCCCAGACGTAATCCCACAGAAATGGAGAAGCTGTCATCGTCCATAAGGGTACCTATGTTGGAAGAAGGTAATGCGTGTAGCCAGTATCCAGATTCTTTTTCACGTGTGGCAAGGAGACGAGCCCGGTCCCTAATATCAACACTTTTTTGAAATAGTTCATCTTGAATAATTTTACAAAGGGGCTCGTCCCATAGCCTTTGTGAACTAAGTTTTTTGGGTAAGACCTCCCCTGGACAAGCCAAAGACCAGGCCGTTTTAGCTTCTTCTACGTATGCTATGGAAATTTCAGATGATGATTTTGAAATTATTTTTTTAAAAAGATCTGAAACACTATTAGTAGAAGATAAAAAGGCCGGTAGCGAAACACTTGAAATTTTGCGGATGCCAATGCCTCCAAACCGAATAGGCAGAGAGGCCTGACACCATGAATTATTTGAAAGTGAACAATTAAGAATTTGGGTTAAAATATTTTTGATCGCGTCATCTAAAATTAATAGTAATGGTATATGATTCCAAAGAGGGCTACAGCGTAGTATGTATGTAAATTTAGGCACAAAAAGACAACATTTAATTAGATGGAAAGCCATGTGGTTATGAATTTCGGTGAGACGCTTAGACGTATCGTCAAATTTTTGACGATGTTCATCCACAAAGACCGGGAAAGACTCTTGAAGGATCGGAGCTCCTAGGAGACGTAGACTTTCTTTGTTGAGTAATTTTAAATTTGGAGCCAAACTGTTAAATTTATTATACAAATCGTCTCTTTGGTCCGATGGTACAATATCTGTGATAAAAAGTTCACACTTAGAAAAATTTAGTTCCAAGCCAATCAATTTAAATTTGTCGATTAAAAACTGTAAATCTTGTAATACAGTTGTGGCTTTGCCTCCGAGGGTTCCGTCGTCCAGATACCACATGTTTAATTTGGAATTTAGACTCGAAATTACGGGGTGTATTGCTAGTCCGAAAATGGCTGGCCCAAGAGGGTCGCCCTGTTGACAACCTGAGCAAGAATTTATTAAATGGTCTCGGTAAAGTAATTTAGAATCCAATCCGTAACATTGCCAAAGGTAGTCAAAAGTTTCTGGAATATAATTTTGAATTTCATTCAAAAGAGTAGTACGATCAACAGAGTTAAAGGCATTTTTGACATCTACCTTCAATATCACCTCACCGCAACCGTGATGTACAAATGTACGGAGAGCATGAACAGCTGCCTCGCATCCGCCCTTACTGCCAAAGCCTAACTGAAGGGGCTGGAACTTTTCAGTTAGTTTTGTATGTATGTGGCGGCAGCAAACCTTGGATGCGATTCTCCTATATGTGCAACCTACGGCTATTGGCCTAATGCCGCCATCATTCTTTTTCAATGCGCATAGGTTTGCACCATATAGGAGAGGGGCAATCTGTGCATGCACCTTACCTGATAGCATGAAGTTTATAAGGGCGGTGATGTCTCGCAGTAGACTCTGGCCCGCATCCCCAGTAGCTCCAAAAATAAGATCTTTGATGTGTTGGGGAGTTAGGCCATCAAGTCCACCAGCCGATCCATTTTTAAAAGACATCACTGCCGCCCTTATGTCTTTTTCTGTCGCCTGTAAAGATTCAACAGGAGTGGTGGTAACCGGAAGGTAAGGCGGTGATAGCGATGGTGGATGTTTGTCAATCAGGGCTGATAAAGTCTCTGGCGTGTCTGGAGCGATGGTGTCATTGGTAAATAAGAGCTGAGCAGCTCCCTTTAAGTCCCCATCACTTATTTTAGTTTCTACTTTTTCAAAAATACTATGAGATTTTTTATGTTGTGAATTACTGTGCCAATGTGAATGTTGTTGGAAATTTGAAATTTGGGAAAAATTATCGTGCCTAAAGTGAGACTGTGTGAGACAGTTATTTTTAATTGCGGTAGTGAGAGATTTCGTGGTATTTTTAGAGTGGAGGACTTCGAAGGGAAAAACCAACAATTGTTCCCAAGCGCTTTCAGAATTTTCTTGTATAACTTTTTGAATTTTAATTGATAAATTTTGAGCGACTGATATTCGTGCACCACGGGGAATGCGCTTAACGATCGAATTGCATGATTTTAATTTAGATAGATATTGCCAAAAAGGTTGTGAATTAGAACTTTGTGTCTGAACGGGGGTTTGAGTCAAAGGGGCACCAATGTTAACAGAATTTACACTTTGAGAAAGAGATTTGTGGCTCTTCCCAATGTGTACATTAAGTCCTCGCTGGCCCTTAAAGAAACGCGCTTGGGAGCAATGAGGACACTGCACCAGCTCATTACCCTCATACCTTGGTCCAACATAGGGGGCACCGGCAGGCTGCGATCTTCTAAATACATCATTAGTTTCACTGTCCATTTTTTTCCTTATAAAAAAAATAATAACAAAAAACGCAATAATAATTACAAAAACAAACATTGGTAGACATTGTCACTGAATTTCACTTGAATCAAACTGCATTTTTTTTTGCTGCACAGGCGCACACGGGGCGCGCCCCGGCGCGCCGCGGCTCGGCACCATCCAAAAGTATTTCTTCAATAAAAAGTTGTTATTCGGTTTCTATTTATAGACATGTAGATGGATGTAGGTCCACCCGTCCTATCGCACCAATCAATAATTGTTAAATTTGTGTAGGTGGTGGGTTTCTGGTGACCACTTTATTGCGTTTATGTAACGTAACGTATATAAGGCCCTCGTAAGGGATTGTTCTTTTATTTTAACTCGTGGGCTCACCCAAGGGTGCGAAAATAATTATTTTATTTTATTGAAATAAAATTTTGATTTTTCCTTGTTGACAGTTCAGCCATTTTTTAATCATTTTTTCATCCCTATCAATAAATAACACATTGTCGAAGAGTGTGGTGTACGCAATACACAGTTTAGTGGTGGTAGGAGATTGCGGGGGAAGCGAAGGTGACGTGAGTGAGGGGTTGCGTGGCGTAGGCGATCTTCTGCACGGGAGCGGTGGCGTAGGCGATCTTGGGAGCAGCGTAGGCAATCTTTTGGACGGGAGCGGCGTAGGCGATCTTTTGAACGGGAGCGGCGTAGGCGATCTTTTGAATGGGAGCAACACAACTTCGATCACCTTGTTTTATTTGTGAATTCACATTACGTTTAGATTAGGAAGATATTTCTAACACCTTTAACTTAACAACAAACAAACGAACAGAAAGTCCATTAATTTATTTCATTCAGATATTTTGCACATGTTATCAACCTTGTGGTATGGTGGGCTGCAGTTAAATTTTTTATTTAATATCGCTAGTGTATTATGTAATTTTTAATAACATTGAAGTATTATCATGTGCATACATTATCTACTCATTTACAAACAAATAATATTATATTAATGACAAGCTTACCTATGGGTATTCTTATTCGACCCTATCGATTACTTGTACAGTATGCTGTTCAAGTAATATTTAGGTAGGTATCAGTTCCCTTACTAATTGGGCGATATACGATACGATTTATAGGTTTGATAAGGTAAATTATTAAACCTATAAATAACGCATTTTGTTGTAAGTAATTGAGTAACATATGTATCTTAAGTTAAGTCACGACATCTTAAATCAATACAATACTTGAACTGCGGGCCGTGAGTTGTTTATAATGTACTAGTTCTGATTCTGACATATACGGATGCACCACTATGCACCTATTCTGTAGCGCAAGTGGTATCATATAACAACGACTCGCGTGCCACGCTTAGGTATCTAACTATCATAATATTTTTATTTGATATTATTCTTCATACATACATGCAAGGAGTAATTTTGAACTCTAATAACATAGGTATATTTTGGTTATAAAAAGGTGAGATGTACGTTTCAAATAAGCAGTAGCTGAATCACAAGTTTGACGAGCAGCTGAAAATGTCTGTAAGTATTTTTAATCACCTAAATATGATTGAAAATATAAATAATATAATTTTAATATTCATTCACTAATCGTTTCTTTATTCATGTTTTCAGTATTCAAACTGGATTCTATCACCACCGACCCTGTCAGTGGATGAATGTGGAAAACGAATGCCAAACTGTGGGCAGAGAACACCTGCAGCAGTTGCTTTTAGCCCCGCATTAATAATTGATGAAAAGAAGAAACTCTCTTCATACTTGAAAATAACCAAGCAAGGAGTGAAAGTTATCCGTATTGAAATATACGACGTCGAGCAATTTGGTAGCACTGAAGAATCAACTTGTAGGTGTAATGCAGAACTTTGTGCTCAACGCGTAGTCGTTAATACTTATTCAGATGACATATATACCAAAATTAAGGATATTCTCAAATCTATTAATACTTCATTCATGGTTTTATAAATTAAAATGCATTATTATTGATACTAACATGTTTTTTTTCTTCCTCTATAAGACTTTTTATTAGAACATAAGACAGATAATATTAATGCCTACGTAGAGTAATGGAAAAGTCATTAATATTGAGTATTTTATTACAGTCATATCTCTCCCAGGCTCCATACAAACTGATCAAATGAATGAACTAATTGAATGTGATCACTGTAGAATTACAATGTCACGAAGTAACTATATACCACGTAGAAACAAATGGAAGATTCATCTAATACGTTTTATTCAGTTTTATCTGTTACGAATAAATAACTATTAATAAGCATTAACATACTTAAATTGCACTATAATAACTAATATAGGTCAAACTTGTGATTCAGCTACTGCTTATTTGAAACGTACATCTCACCTTTTTATATTCAAATTATAGTTTATAGTTATTGTTTAATACATAGACTACTGACATATTGTATTCACTTATAGTAGAATAAAAACTTAAAATTTACGAATGTAGTTTCATTTCACCATTAGAACATAAGTAGGTTGAAAACTTGAGTAGATGTTTAGGTTATATACACTTGAATACTAAAAAACATGAATAGATGAAAAGTGAAAATTGGGGTGTGGCTGGATTACTGTTGATCCAGACTCCCCAATTTTCCCCTACTCTCATAGATTCTGCACCTGTAACTTAAATAATAGATAAATAAAATTACTAACTTAACTAGATTTATAATATTGTAATAGGTTAAGTATTAATATAAATAGCATAAATATTTACAAATCACATTAGAATAAAATATGTTTTTGCCGTTGATTTGAAATACTGCATTAAGCTAATAAATAAATATCGGGCATAGGACGCGCACGCGCCGAGCTATCGACCCGTTCGGCGACTACGTCACGCGGGGCGGCGCACGCTGCCTCGCCGCGACACCGGCCGACAGTCTACTCGAATAACCAGTGCGAAGCGCATGCGCGCCGCCTGCCCGACCGCTCCACATATTTACGCGTTTGATTTCATAACTATTCTCCATACAATCCTTCTACACTCAATTAAAGAGTAACAACCAGGGCGTTCACCACACGGACGCCCCATAAAGTGGTGTTGCCCGACGTGCACACCATAGACCTATGACTAGACTATGACTTCAAATTGACCTTAAATATGACTTCTCTTTAAGACTTGTCTTAACTTCACAAAAAATCTAAAAAAAATTAATACTTGACATTGGTTAAATACAGTTATCGTGGGAAGCCATAATTAAAAAAAAGTGTTAATAACCTGGCAACATTTATTTGTAGCCACAGAGTACGGAATCACTACGTTATAAGAGTCGGCACTTCCCTACATTGTTGATAACCGAATTATGAAAGCGCTTTGTTACCAACCTCACAATATAAAACTAGAGCCAACATTATTATTGTTATATACCGGCTATAATTCACGTACTTTTAGTCGAATTTTCTCGACCTAGGTTTCGAGCGAGTCAGTCGCTATTCCTCGGGAGTTCGGGAGTGAGGTCGCGCGGTGAGATCGCGATGTTCACTGTCATTATGAAAACAGGAATATTGGTCTAGGGATTGAACATAACGAATTGAAAAAAATATGAAGAGTAGTGGTATCATTTAATCCTGTGTTAATTTGGTATTGTAAATAAAACGAAGCTACGGTCTCTGCATTTTTTATTACATTACATATTACATAGTAGAATTAAGGAACCTATATCCAGCAGCAGACGAAAATTAGCTCTTAATGATGATGGTTACAAAAAAACATAATGCAACTTAGAATTAACAACTTTTCATACATTATAATTTTATTCTATTCACAAACGATTTAATAGCCTTTGGAAAGATGTTATCCAGATGTGAGACGTTAAACTGTTAGTTTTTGTGTGGGTAGGTACACCAAATCTTCGTTTCCGCCATATCGTGAGTTTGACCATATTCGACATCTGCAATAGCACATTAAATGGGTTATCGATAGGTGTTGCTCATCACTACTTTACACACTTTTTCACGTTCCCGCCAAAATTAAATCCAAGTTTATCATAAAAGGATTTTTCAATTCATTTATGACTAATCTTATATTAATAAAATAAATAATAAATAATAAAAATACTTAATCTTAGTAGACTTGTAGTAGAATCAATGAAATAAGCAATGCTAGAGACTACATGTCTAGAATTATTCGATAAATATTAAAATTAATACTTCAAAGCATATCAACACACCAGTCCGGATCAATGGATATCTAGCCAAAAATATGCCTGAATGTCTTTTCCTCACTCTCCTCACGCGACAAACTTCACATTTCCGCAATGATTTTCCACCCATTGTAATAAAACATGAGATTTTGATGTAAAAAAATAATTTGCAGCACGCTCACAAAGTTTACAAAAATTGCCACAAAAATTCACAGAGTATAAATATGTTAGTCTTTGATTCACAGACTACTGTATCACCAGACAGGGTAGCCAACCTAACGGAAAGTAAAGGCGTATACATTTAATAGACATAGTGACTGGGTAATCTTTACGAATAGTATGTCATTTAAATTTGGTATGGTATTTTTTTTTGCAATGTCGGTACAAAAAATGTTCATAATGATGAATTGTTTTATTATCTGTAGTCTCAGTCCCACAAGTATAACTTGGCGGTGGTGGTTTTTGGAACTAATTCCGCTCTCTTGAAACTGTGAGTTTGACGTTTGAGAGATTATCGCGACATTATTGTTGATAAATCTGCTACATTAAAATAGTTCAATAATGCCAAAAGTAATTAAAAGTGGTTCAAGAGAAACTGTTATCAAAGTACAAAGTAAAAGCACAGTGGCGCACAGCCGCGCCAAGTTATACTTACCGGACTGTATGCAATGTCGCAGGCCTGTTTGTAGCCCACAGACTAGACTACAGAGGGGGTTTTTGTAGCCGTAGCTCCCCGTGAGTAATAGTGTTCTGTGAGCCGTAGCCGCCGCACGCGGAAGTGCCCGAAATTCTCTGAGTTTCTTTCCATTTCCTGTGTTTCCTTTTCCTAAAACTTTATTCAAAACAACCAAACTAAACAGAACAGTTGTTTTATAATAAATCATTCGCTATGGAGGTGACAGATCTAAATGATATTCTTAACGTGCGTACGATAAAAATGGAGACAAATGATGGGGTATTCGAAGAGAATACAGTCGATGGGGCCGATCCTCTTGCCATTTATGTCACAGAATCTGATTTAGGTAAGTAATAAGCTATAAATATATTAAATAACTAAGTGCGCCCCTTACTAAAATGCAGGGAAGGCTGTAACAACAAGCTAAAACTGCAAAGAATGTTTGATATTGAGACCACCTGTTACATACATTTTACCTGCTAGACACTTTGTCCAAGGAAATGTGTTTTCACACCATAAAAACAAGGACAATGTATACATGTAAATTATTAATTTACCTGTTTGTTTATGTTCTGTACAAAATAAGATGCTAGTTGTGCTAGTATTGCACAATTACTGTGGTTTACATTTTCCTGTAGACAGCAGCATTTGACTAATATCTCACCATATAATATAGGACCCTGCTTTCCTAGGCTGTATTGTGCTTGACTTGAAGTAGACGTTAGCAACAGGAGCTCTGTAATATTTTAATTTAACGAAGATACTATTTTATTGTGTTCTTTGAAAGCAGTGTTCACTAATTTACTGTGTAATCTACTGTCACTTCACTACACCAACTCAAAAGGTTTTTATCCTGTTTTAGTCTTCTCACAATGACTGTGTTGTCGAGGAGCTGGATAGCCTTAACATTCAACTGGTGATGAAGTCTTTGATTGTGAGCTTCGGAATATTTTGATTTACACTAATGACATCATTCACTTAATGATCCCTATGAAGGTCGTTATTTCTGATATAACATGGTGCATTTACGATGCTCCTTAGTACTTTGTTTTTGGAAATTATATAATTAATAAAACAATTCACTATGGGCTTGGCGTACAGATACATTTTTAACCTGGATTAACACAGGATGGTGAACATCCTAGGCCTAGAATACTCTGACTCTCAAGGGCTGTGCTGCAGGAACACCGTAAGGTTATGGAGGCAGATTTTTTTTCTTTGATGGTAGTGAGCTACTTTTTTGGTAGCAAGTTAAGAGAAACATGGGAATTAATATCCCTGCCAATTGTGGAAATAACTATTAAAATATTTGAGGGCCCAGTGGTGTAGTGAGAGAATGGTCTGCTTTGATGCCGGAGGTACCGAGTTCAAACCGCAATGTACACCATTGGATTTTTCTATCGAAAAATGTATGTGCGCTTTTCACAGTGCAGCGGCCCTCTGGTGAAGGAAAAATATTGTTAAGAAACACCCAACCTCACATGGTGGTAGGACACTATGTAGTGTCCGACTGGCCAGCTACCACCAGCTATCTAATGTGTTCCAGCAGCTATCCTTGAGAGCCAGTTCCCATTATAGGCCTAGCATGCTTACCATCTTTGACTGCTGCGTCAATCGCAGCCTATATGGGGCTTTATTTGTTACAGCTCTTATGCACAGTTCAAATGAGATCCTGCAGACTCCATTAGCATCATTCTCTGATCCAGTTGAAGATGACGATACTATGCAGAGCAATGAGAGTGGAGGTACGGTTAATACAAATTAAAATTTAAAATGTTTATTTTGCACAAAGAAAAGTAACTCATTTGTAATATAGTCGCTAGGTACCAAACTAGACGAATGACCCCTCTTTCTGTTGTCACACACTTTATATTTTTGTTTAATGTTTTTGTAATTTTTGTACAATAAGATTTTGGATTGTGTGTAGCTTTGTACAAAAATTTAAAGTGTGTAACACTTAAAAAAACATAATACTTGATATAAGTAGTGCGACATCTCTCATCTGAAAACTGTAATGATTTCATCCGAATGATTAACTTCTAAATAGTTGTCATAAATGGTGCTACCAATGCATAATTGGATAAAAATGCAATCCATAAATTTTTTCGTGTTGATAGGATCGTACTGTGGCTTAGTTGGTCAGAGCACCTGGGCACGTTTCCCAGGAGGTGTGAGTTTGAATCCCATTGGTACGATGAAATTTTGGATTGTGTGTAACATTGCATATCTAAAGAGTATCTTTGAAGATGTGAAATAAACATCTCAAACTTGCCTTAACTTACTACTGAAATTGATATGTGAAGTTAATTTATTAGTCATTAAAACAATATTAATTATTTGATTTAAATTCTGTAACACTAGTCTTTTTTTTATTATTGATGTCATGCAGTTGCCTACCAGCCATTCATGAAACTGAGCCATTCAACTAAACTGATTTGGATAATATTTTTGAGATTGGCTCACAGTCAATAACTTGGATTAACACATAGGATACTTTCCACAAGTATATTTTAACGCGGGCGAAGTTGTAGGACATAGCTCCTTTACATGTATACATGTGTACAGTACATATACATTGCTGCTAGTTTTTTATAATTTTCAGAAGAGGTGATTGTCCAACTGATGGATATAAGAACAAAATTGTCCAAATTGCGACAAATGTTGGAGCGGAGGTTGGGAGCTGATCTGTCTGACTTCACATTCTGGTTGCAAGATGCTAAAATGGTATGTTTCTAATGCCTTATTAACTAACCTCAAAAAAGGAGGAGGTGGTAGGATGCTAACGCTATACATTTAGTTTCTGCCTGCCCATGTTCCAAACTTGATATTTTAGAATGATGATAATATTATCAATCAAAAACTATCTATATAAATCAACTGGCAACTTATTGACACTTGTATTCTGCCTATCCTAACCTACGGTGCCCAAACATTGACTTTTGTATTCTGCTCATCATGACATATAGTGACTAGGGTTTGCTCCCGGGAATTCCCGGTACTGGAAATCTCGGGAATTCCCGGGAAATTTCATCGTCCTTAGTCCCGGGAAATAAAACCTTTTCCCGGGAATTCCGGTACTACAAAAAGATATATTAAGATATTTTTCTTTTTACTTTTTTATTGCTATTTACTTATATCTTAGTAAATAAACTAACAACATTTTGATGTACTTTTATGTATAATAGTGTTACGTGCGGGGTGGTATTAAAATGCCAATCCGATGAGATGAACGTTTATTTCCACTGAACACTAGGTTTCACAATGTTCCTCAGTAGCTGTCCAAATCGTCTTGCACAATTATCAAAAGTCCGTTAACACGCACTGAGGTCGTTGGTAATCACAATCACTGATTTCACTGTTCACAGTTCACAACACTAGTTCACTGATAACACTTAACGATCACTTGGTCGCTATTCGCGCTTAGATAGTTACACTGTCGCTTCCAGAGAAAAGACTGACTCAAGCCGCGGTTTCAACGTCTTATATAGGACGAGAATATTTCTACAGAACTTTCCAGTATTGACTCGAAACAATAGACAAAAGACGTTCAAAACAAAGCAATAACAATCACAAACAAAAGGGGCGGCTTTCCTTTGAGCATCTGACGTAAACAACTTTACCATATATGCTAATTTGATCTCTAACTACTTATGAATAAGGTTCAATCTTAACTACAAAACTAGGTACATTGACTAGGGTCTGAATTCCCGGAAGGTTAACTTTTATGACGGTCGGGTCGGGTGTTTATAGCCCCTAATTAGTCTATTCTTTCCCACGGTATTTTTGTTCGAGAAGCTTGGCGAAACATCGCGAATCGACGACGCGATGTAACAATAGTAAAACTGAGTTGGCATCATTGAAACTTTCTTATATCTTTGGAAACTCGGCTTAAGTGGGTCTCATTCGTTGTATGTTTTCTTCTGTGGCAAAAATAATGTATGTCTGTGCTTTATGTAATAACAACTTCGAAAAATACTACCATATCACACACAAATCACACCGTATCCACTCTGAAACCCAGCCACTTTCAGCAGCTGGAATTCTTAGTCTTTGTGCAAGTCGGCTTGTGATAACTCTTGAAAACAGCTTATAGACGTGACTCAGTATTGAAAGAGGTCGGTAGGTCTTCAGAAGAAAGAGGTTTTCGCCCTTTTGAATAACAACATGATAACACTCGAAGTGTCGAACTCTAGAGGACAATAACAAAGATACGCTGGAGCTCCTTAATTACAGGTGGTCCAGCAGCTTTCAGAAGCTCAGTAGTACCATCCTTACCAGTTATTATTATATATTTTTATGCATATAGAACCCGAAAAAATATCCTGCATATTTCTGATGGATTGCGAAGAAGATTAAGGCCCA
This sequence comes from Cabera pusaria, assembly GCA_954871355.1. Classification (NCBI taxonomy): domain Eukaryota; kingdom Metazoa; phylum Arthropoda; class Insecta; order Lepidoptera; family Geometridae; genus Cabera; species Cabera pusaria. Next base: position 5,130,222 of record OX940915.1, read on the forward strand.
GTTTCATCGGTTTCAGATTTTTTTAGATAACTATCTGAGACATAACGCCATATAAAAGTTTTCAAAAATCTGTCAGAAAAGTTCTTAGTAGACAAGCCCTATGTGGCAAAAATCTAGGTGCTATTTTCATCTTCTGTACGCATTTCCAACAGCTACGTATGTTTCGCTAACGTTTTACCATAAGTATTTTTTTATTGTCTTCACATGGTAATATAATAGAAATTAATAAAACATTTAAAAGTCTATTTCGAGTTTCTGATATGTAAGAAACTGTGTTTCTGGTCTGTTAAGGTTTTTATTGAGACTGATTATTGAATACATTGGGGTAATTTCGAGATTATAATTTATTTTGCTATATATTGTTACATTTATTCAATGCAATTAATTTTTTTTTTTCCAGTACCGAAAGTATCGAATTTCCCGGTATTTCCCGGTACTGGGTCTACTCCAGTACCGGGAAATACAAATCCAATTTTAGTACCGGTACTGCAAACCCTAATAGTGACCAAACATTGACACTTGTATTCTGCCCATCTTAACCTACGGTGCCCAAATATTGACACTTGTATTCTGCCCATCCTAACATACGGTGCCCAAACATTGACACTTGTATTCTGCCCATCTTAACCTACGGTGCCCAAACATTGACTTTTGTATTCTGCCCATCCTGACATATGGTAACCAAACATTGACACTTGTATTCTGCCCTTCTTAACCTACGGTGCCCAAACATTGACACTTGTATTCTGCCCATCCTAACCTGCGGTGCCCAAACATTGACACTTGTATTCTGCCTATCCTAACCTACGGTGCCCAAACATTGACTTTTGTATTCTGCCCATCCTGAAATATGGTAACCAAACATTGACACTTGTATTCTGCCCATCTTAACCTACGGTGCCCAAACATTGACACTTGTATTCTGCCCATCTTAACCTACGGTGCCCAAACATTGACACTTGTATTCTGCCCTTCCTAACCTACGGTGCCCAAACATTGACACTTGCTTTCTGCCTATCCTAACCTACGGTGCCCAAACATTGACACTTGTATTCTGCCCATCTTAACCTACGGTGCCCAAACATTGACTTTTGTATTCTGCCCATCCTGACATATGGTAACCAAACATTGACACTTGTATTCTGCCCATCTTAACCTACGGTGCCCAAACATTGACACTTGTATTCTGCCTATCCTCACCTACGGTGCCCAAACATTGACACTTGTATTCTGCCTATCCTAACCTACGGTGCCCAAACATTGACTTTTGTATTCTGCTAATCCTGACATATGGTAACCAAACATTGACACTTGTATTCTGCCCATCTTAACCTACGGTGCCCAAACATTGCCACTTGTAAACTGCCCATCCTAACCTATGGTGCGCAAACATTGACCCTTGTGTTTTGCCCATCCTAACCTACGGTGCCCAAGCATTGACACTTGTATTCTGCACATCTTAACCTTTCGGTGCCCAAACATTGACACTTGTATTCTGCCCATCCTAACCTACAGTGCCCAAACATGGTCGCTTACTGAGTCTCAAAAGTCTAAGACTCAGGTATGCCAAAGAGCAATGGAGTGCAGCATAGATAGATAGATAGATAGATAGATAAACACTTTATTTGCACACCAATAATTACAGAAAAATACCAGAGGAAAATACTTATTCTAAGTAATGCAAAGGGCGGTCTTATCGCTTAAAGCGATTTCTTCCAGACAACCGAGCTGAGAGTAATATTGCGAGACTGTGACGGACGGTGGTGTAACTATTTTAATCGTTACTTATTTATATAGTTATACATATACATAAATACACGTGTATACACAATCATACATACAAATATACATATACATTACATAAACATATACATCTACATAAATACATATATACACACATATATACCAGTATCCATATTACATATTACTTACACTTACATAATTTTATACATTATAAGAATGAAGAAAATAATGATACAGATAGTAAATTCCACATTAGAAAAAAAAAAAAAAAGTTACAGGATCAGCAGTTATCATTGGGCAAGTAGAATTTCCTTAATCTTTCTTTGAATGTATGGGATGATGGGGATTTTCTTATTTCGACTGGGATACTGTTCTACAGGCGTGCAGCATGTATGGTAAAGGATTTGTCGAAGAAGGTAGACGAATGTGTGGGGATTTGCAGAGAAAGATTTTCGGTTGTCCTCAACGTTAGGGAGTGCTGAGAGTACAGATACTCAAAGTTTACTTTAAGGTAGGGTGGGGAAGCAGGATTAAATAGAATGCTATAAAGAAGAGAGAGAATATGAGTATTCCATACTGGGAGTGAAAAGAACAGACAGAGTGTGCAACACCGATCTGCGCTCAAGAATCGGTGGGTGACATGACTGCCAGGCTGAAATGTGACTGGGCGGGTCAAACTTGTCGGATGCATCCCGACAGGTAGGCTAACATTGTCACGCAGTGGGTGCCTAAAGACGGCCGTCGACGTAGAGGAAGGCCTAAAAATCGGTGGCAAGATGATTTAGAGATTAACAAAGACTGGCCACAAATGCCATGAGATAGGGATATTATCCTTATCCTATGGCATTTGTGGCAAAAGTCTCCCGCATTTTATTTCCACTTTAAGTGAAACTTTTGCCCAGCAGTGGGATCAAACAGGTTATATAATAATACTTATATTGTTGGTTTGTAAATACTTTAAGGTGCAAAAGGAGGACTTTATAAATTTATTCAAAATTTAAAACCACCGCCGACTAATCTATTTATAATCTGTTCATTGAGTTGAGACCATTCCAAAGAGCTCAAACTCGACATCTCTAAGCTGTAATTTGGTGAGGAGTTGAGTATTCTGCAGATTCCAAGAGATGTCCCAGCATCAAGTCAATGCTCATGTTCTTACAATATAGTTGAAGTAAGAGAATACCGAATTTCGAATTGATCAGACCTATAAAAGCTGATTTCATAGCGTCATCAACAAGATAAAATCTAATAGTCTTAAAACGGCTGAACGGATTTTCATGAATCAGCTAAGAAGACTCGATTAAGACATGTATCAAACAAAAAAAACGAAATCTAAATGAGTTCATCTTCTTGGGTGCTACAATTCCACACACACACGTCATATTTATAACAACCCCATTATTTTGCGTCAGTGGTTAAAAAAATATTATCAATTTACATACATACATAAAATCACGCCTTTTTCCCGTTGCGGTAGGCAGAGACTACTTCATTCCACATGCTACGATCCTGACACGTCTTTCGCTTCTTCCACTTTCATGAGTGCCTTCATACATGCTCGCCGGTTATAAGTACTTTGACTTGGCCTTGCTTTAAAACATCTCCGATCTGGTCGTGATACGTTCGCCTAGGTCGGCCTCTACCGGCTGGCCCATTTACACTCGTCTTATAAATTTTATAATTACAATTATTATTTGCAGCTGGAGAACCACAAAACTCTCGTAGAGCAATGTATCCGAGGTTCTGGTGTAGTTCAAGTGAACATACAGATTCGAAGCAACGAGCGGAAGATCAATATCCTCGATGTTCTCAAACCTGATGAAGAGTTGGCACAGCTTCCTGCTTGCAGTGGGAGCGATGGTAAGTAGCTGAACGATCTAAATTACCCATATTGAAAGTCTAGAAAGTTTGAATGCAACAGATAAATAGTAAAGTAAAAATAAAACCAAATTAAATAATAGATCAAATAACTAAAGAATATAATATAACACCAAAACCGAAACAAAAATAGAAACCGAAAATAGTACAATTTTAATAAACCTGCGATAACTACAAATCGGCTATGACCATAGACTGTTTTTTTTTTTTTAAATATATCTTATAGGCTAGCGTTTGACCACTATCTCACCTGTTGGTAAGTGATGATGCGGTCGAAGATGGTAAGCACGCTAGGCCTAAAATGGGAACTGGCTCTCAAGGATAGCTGCCGGAGCACATTAGATGTTTTTGGCGACAGTTTTTCTAACTTGAAGGTGGTAGCTCGCCAGGCGGACACTCGATAGTGTCCTACCACCATGCGGGGGTTGTTAGTTTCTTAACAATGTTTTTCCTTCACTGGAGGGCCACTGTGAAAAGCGCACATACATTTTGGTAGCTCGCCAGGCGGACACTCGATAGTGTCCTACCACCATGCGGGGGTTGTTGGTTTCTTAACAATGTTTTTCCTTCACTGGAGGGCCACTGTGAAAAGCGCACATACATTTTTCGATAGAAAAATCTGTTGGTGCACGGCGGGGTATGAACTCGGTACCTCTGGCATCTAAGCCGACCGTTCACTTACCAACAGGTGAGATAGTGGTCACTGGTCAAACGCTAGCCTATAAGATATTTAAAAAATGTATATGTTTCTTGAAGTGTTTAAACAATTAATGTTTTTGTAAATTGTTGTACACAATCCAAAATTTCATTCACACTCACTCTACTAGCACAAATTATATAATAGTTACTAAGTAACACATATTTCACTTCTTACAAAAATAAAATACCAACGCCTATTTTAACCTACTGTCAGACAATACAAGCAAAAATGTGTCTAAGGCGCTCGACCTAGCGTTGTTATTACTTCGTTCAGCGCGCGATGTACCGGAGCGCGCCCGATACAGTAAAGGTTTGACACAATGAACTAAAAAAAAGTTTACGAATTATTTTTATTTACCTCACAAAATAACATCAAAGTCCCTAACTAAGAGTCGAATTTTAAGTTGAAAATGTGAATTTTACGCCTTCTTGTCATTTTAGTATCGTTAGCATAAAAACATGAAAAATATTATGCTTGTTTTTTGTCAAACCCGCAAAATGACTATGGAAAACATAAATCGCGCGCGGGAGCAGTGACAACCGACTGGCGGATAGCAGCGCCGGCGGTGTTTGAAAGTTTAGGTATAAAGCGCTGTAGCTATGGGCGAGTGAGGAAGGCCTGCTACTAGTATCAAAATATGTGACGTCACACTATGTTCTCACAATGACCAACTGTGAAAAAAATCACGAAATTAGTGTGACGTACCTTATGAATGACCCCTATTGGGAAGTTGACATGACTGATTGTTGATTTGATTAAAAGAGGACGTGATTGGAAGGACTGGAAGTAAAGTTAAAGATATTAATTTGAAAAAATTTACATTTACGTTTACATTTTGTATGATTTCACTTAAATTCAACTTATGTTACATTAAATAATAAATCAATTTAATTGCCTATGTAAATTAATAAATTCAAAATGAGACATAATATTATCATTTGAACATTTATATTTACAATCCAATAATAATTGGTATTTATTTACACTGATAGGTTTTACAATCATAATAAATAATGGAAGAATCAAAAATATAGCTTTAATCATTGTTAACAGACATTGTACAGTTTACCAATTGGGCCCCGAACTAGGCTAGGCCTGTATCTTGGGTGCCTATTTAATTCCTGACAAACATTGGACTGAGGACGATGACGGTCACTACGAAGGTTTTACGTAAAATACTGATAAAGAAGTCGCTATTTATTTTAATATTCACTGAATATCAATTTCAAAGCATGGTCAGAGTATCTATAAACTGTTGTTACAGAAGAGGAGTTGGAAGCCAGTTTACCACCGAGCTCAGTGACGGAGAGGTCGCCGCGTCACGCTGCCACCGTCAAGTGGGTGGTAGATGGGAGCTTCGGAGAGTCTCGACCGAAGACTCCGCAGGACCCGCACCAATGGTAGGTACATTCTACAAGATTTTGACTTCTGGTTTATTGTAGTATGTCACGTTGGCGTAACGAACAATAAGAAAGAAATGAAAGAAAGAGTTTTTTTTATATCCTAACTAATATTATAAATGCGAAAGTAACTGTCTGTCTGTCTGTCTCACTTTCACGCCAAAACCACTGAACCGATTTAAATGAAATTTGGTACACAGATAGTCTAGAGCCTGAGAACGCACATAGGCTACTTTTTAATGCGAAAAGAGTGTTGTAAGGGGTTTAAAGGGGGGGATGAAAAGTTGTGTGGAAGTATCGTCATTTTAGAAGCTAGAAGCTTGAAACTTATTTTGTAGGCTGTTAATTTGATATAAATGTCAAATGTGTTTCAAATGTTTTTTATTTGATAACTTAGCCTAGTTTACACTTGTACCATTTATAACTTAGCTAATATATAAACTCACGTACCTACTGTTTATCTCTTTCTTCATGTTAATATCTATATAACATAATAATTGCATACAAAATCATAAACAATTAAGTTAGTAACATTTTTAGCAAAAGTGTAGTATAATAATAATTATGTACCCACGATTAAATAGTACATTTTTACATTTTTAGTAGGTATGTAGAAATTTTATGTAGGCTTGTACCGGAATCCGATTCGCCCTACCCTCCGAACTAGTTTGAAACTGTATCTCGGAGAATAGTGTTCCTCTTACTCTCGCACTTACCTCAATTCCTTGTTGTCAGACGGAGAACAATGATATTAGAATTACATTTACTTTTTGCACTTATAGTACACGTTAGGTGCACAGATAAATCATGCCTAGTTATTATATTAAATTACTATTTAATTAATATGGATAAACTATATGTATATAACAATTTATGTGTTTACGATATGTGTATTTTCTGAGTGATGTGTGAAAGTGAAAGTGAAAAAGTTTATTGATGACAGCATAAAGTAAGTAGTACAAAAATATTTATAAAAACTAAAATTAGAAAAAACTTATAGCTTAATAATTAAATTATAGATATAAGTACAAGGAATAAGTGTCACCAAACGGCCCCACCTCAGCAAAAATTGTCGGTCAAATGACCAACGCTGGTCTTCCGGTGATGCCGGTCGGCGACGTCACGTTACAGGCTACATGTGTGTTGTAAGTGTTGATGATTTGTGTGACGTGTGTGTGAGCATTGTGTATCGATGTGTATGGATGGTGTAGTTTTTAAGTCGTAGTTATACAAACTATTAGCTATCATAAGTTTGTTTGATATTATGTATATGGGAAATTATCAATTTTATCGACAAATTATCTTTCTTTGATTAATGGAGGAATCGTACTTATTATTTCCGTTAATTACAGTGACAGATCAAGGATGGCCCTTTTATATATTTACATCAATATCTTGTGTAGATCTGTGACATCTGATGTTCCGTACCCAAAGGGTACTAACGCTGTCCGTCTGTCCGTCCATCTGTCCTTCTGTCAGAGGGTTGTATCTCCTAAACTGTAATAGGTAGACGCTTGACATTTTCACAAAATATAAATACATGGCTGCTATAACAATAAATAGTAAAACATAATAAAGTTAAAATTTAAAGAAAATAACGTGTTATTTCAGGCCTTTTTGCTTGATCTTGTAACCGTAATAGATAGATACTTGAAATTTGTTCATAATGTGTTATTACTATGACTTTCTAACATGAAATAATACAATTTAAACATATTAAAAATTAAAGGCAAGAAACTTATACCATACAAGAAACTTATTATCCAGTACATTTTGTAAAATCCTATTAAATATTGTACATTTGTACGGAACCCTAGGTGTGGGAGTCTGACTCGCACTTGGACAGTATTTTTAATATATATTTTTTTTAACCACTGTGTAGATGTCATTCCAAAGTTCTCAAAAGGTCTCTCCAAAGGTCTTATTCGTATATTGTCCTATGGGATATATATTGTCCTATGGGACAAAGTTTTAAGGTATGTAGTAAGTGTTTTATTCAATTTGAAATTATTAAGACTACTTAACTCAATTGTCTTACTGATTTTATTGTAAACATATGGGCCTATAAATTTTGAAAAATTGTGCGCTAATTTTGTTCTATATTTTGGGATAGCATATACTCTGTCTTTGCGTCTATGGCCTGATTTCATGTCCCGAGACTTTTTTGTGCTGGTTTTGTAATACTTTCTTTATAAAGCATTGTCGTACTGTGAGAGCCGGCATATCTTTATATAACTCCTGTGTTGAGTATCGAAAAGGTTTAAACGACATTACCTTCAATAATGCTCTATGTGCTCTTTCTAACACTATGAGGGTGGTTTTCGCGCATCCTCCCCATGACGATATGCAGTATGTCAGTATGGACTGACATAGTGCAATATACAGTGTTTAATTGATGCCTATCGCAGACATGTCTAAGACTTTAAAAGACGAATATCAGTTTTCGAACTCTTCCAGATAATGATTTTACATGTGATTTCCAATTTAGATTGTTATCAAGATTCACACCAAGATACTTTATTTCTTTGACGGAATCAAGCACCAAGCAGACACAATTGGTTTTATTTTCACAATAATGTGCTTTGATTTGTATTGTGGATGGAGGAGGCTGGCCGTCGTTTTTAATACTAAAAGTCATATATTTAGTTTTAAGCACATTCAGTGTTAATAAATTATTTTGTAGCCATCCTGTCACTATCTTGAAGCTAGATTCAGCAAATGTATTTGTTTATCTCCAAGTATTGCCAGAGAAAAATATGACTGTGTCATCAGCAAATGTCAAAACTCGTCCATGTTTAAGGTTTAAGTTGCACATATCATTGATATATATTAGGAACAACGTGGGGCCTTATATGCTACCCTGCGGTACCCCGTATTCAATACTCACTTCATCACTAATGTAGTTGTCAATTTTGGTTGTTTGTTTCCGATTGGAAAGATAGTCAGCAAAAAGTTTAAGCTGTAGTCCTCTTACACCAATCTTGTCAAGCTTTTCTAACAATATAGGTTCTTAACGATGTTTTTCCTTTACCGGAGGGCCACTGTGAAAAGCGCACATATATTTTTTAAAGCTTATAGAATAAATATATTATATATTAATAGCAATGTGGGTTGCACATTACTAGTAGTCTTGTATGTTGTCTTGTATATAGGAATAAATCTGAAAACCTAAGTAGTATAATAACAAAAAAAGTGAATTTACTTTTACAAACTTATTATTTGCGGTTGGTGCAATGCAAAGTTAAGTTTGTCCTTTAACCTAGTTTGACTTTGTACGGAAGCCTCGGTGCGCGAGGCCAACTCGCACTTGGCAAATTTCGTAAAGATCGATTCGTTGACGATGGATCATTCTTAATTTTTTTTAACATTGTTAATATTTATTTTCAGGTGTGTCCAACACGTTAAGTTATGGATCCAATGGGCAGTCCGACAGTTTAACTTAACCGGAGTTAAGTTGAGTGATTGGAATATGAACGGGACACAGCTGTGTGCGCTTACTAATGTGGAGTTTAAGTAAGTACCATATAGGTTTTTTCAACCGATTTTTTTAAAGTGAATCTTCTTTAGGTGCACTCGGGTAAAATTTGACAGGAGTGCGTAGCGTCACGGTCCGGAAGTGACGTAATCATCATGTTATGTTATAAGTATGTTTGTAACTTCTTCACGCTATAACTACTCAACCGATTGAGATGAAATTTGGTATAGTCTGGCCATAACTGATGTACACTCCCTGAGGTATGCGCGCGGCGAGGCGGGGGGGACGCGGGTATGCGCGCGGCGAGACGGGGGGGACGCGCTCCGTCAGTCTGCCGTCCCCACAGTCTGTTTCCCCGGCTCCCACCTCGCCGCGGATACCTCAGGGAGTGTACAGCAGTTATGGCCAGACTATATGTAGATAGCCTAGACCCTGGAACACTTAGGGTATTTTTTATCCCAATATTCTCACGGGAACGATGTCTACGCGGGTAAAACTGCGGGGCACAGTTATTAGTATGATTATAAAGGTGTTGATGTCAGTCATATTTCGCTTTTAAGGTGGCTTCTCACGGCGCGAGATTTCAAATCGTTTCAATTATAAAATACGTAATGTAATTAAAAATACGAGCCCGCGTCGTCTTGAGCCAATACCTTCACAGCCCGCGTCACTTCGAGCCAATCAATACCTTCACAGCCCGCGTCACCTCGAGCCAATCAATACCTTCACAGCCCGCGTCACTTCGAGCCAATCAATACCTTAACAGCCCGCGTCACTTCGAGCCAATCAATACCTTCACAGCCCGCGTCACTTCGAGCCAATCAATACCTTCACAGCCCGCGTCACCTCGAGCCAATCAATACCTTCACAGCCCGCGTCACCTCGAGCCAATCAATACCTTCACAGCCCGCGTCACTTCGAGCCAATCAATACCTTAACAGCCCGCGTCACTTCGAGCCAATCAATACCTTCACAGCCCGCGTCACTTCGAGCCAATCAATACCTTCACAGCCCGCGTCGCCTTGAGCCAATACCTTCACAGCCCGCGTCACCTCGAGCCAATCAATACCTTCACAGCCCGCGTCACCTCGAGCCAATAAATACCTTCACAGCCCGCGTCACCTCGAGCCAATAAATACCTTCACAGCCCGCGTCGCCTTGAGCCAATACCTTCACAGCCCGCGTCACTTCGAGCCAATCAATACCTTCACAGCCCGCGTCACCTCGAGCCAATCAATACCTTCACAGCCCGCGTCACTTCGAGCCAATCAATACCTTCACAGCCCGCGTCACTTCGAGCCAATCAATACCTTCACAGCCCGCGTCACCTCGAGCCAATCAATACCTTCACAGCCCGCGTCACCTCGAGCCAATCAATACATTCACAACCCGCGTCACCTCGAGCCAATAAATACCTTCGCAGCCCGCGTCGCCTTGAGCCAATACCTTCACAGCCCGCGTCACCTCGAGCCAATCAATACCTTCACAGCCCGCGTCACCTCGAGCCAATCAATACCTTCACACGGCGCGTAAGCGCGAGCTGGCGCGGCGCGATTTAAGATATCTCGCGCCGTGAGAAGCCATCTATATAAATACTTTAATAAATAAATAGTTTCTTTTTGTTCCAGAGAAAAAGTACCATCCGATCCGGGAGACATATTTTGGACACATTTTGAACTGCTAAGGAAAAGCAAGTTTATAGGTAATTAAGTCAGAACACCTATCTTTACATAGTATGATAGTATACAAGACTTAAGAAAAACAAACTCGACTACTGATGATATGTCCTTAATACATTGTCCGTAATTTTTTTCTTTTTACGTATGATCGCAATTTTTTTAAACCAAATAAATATATTTTTTAAACACCTTTTCTACCTTTTTCAAAAACTGTCATTTTGAATATTCAAATGTTCTCGTTGACACTCGCGCTGGCATGGTGAATCTAACGACCTGCCACTAATATAATTAAGATAGTTTAAAAACTAAAACAACCGACTTCAATGCCCCGCGAGTCAATTTCAGTAGCAAGTTTGAGACGTTTGTCGTCATATCTCTGGAGATACTTATCAGATCTCGATGAAATTACAATGAGACCACCTCGGAAACGTCCCCTGCTGATAAAATAATCATTCGAATCGGTTCAGAATTGACGGAGTAATCGCGTAACATACACACAAAAAATAGAGAGAAAAAAACATACAGACGAATTGTGAACCTCCTTCTTTTTCGAAGTCGGTTGAAAAATCTGCCCGCTCGTTGTGTCTCTAGAGTGCCACAAAGGAACAAACAAACATACATACATACATAGACTGATAACCACATAACCTCTCCTTTGCGTCGCGCAGTTGGGTAAAAACAAAGCAGTTTCCTCTGCTGTACGCTTAGGCGGGTTTTAGTGTAACGCGTAGAGGCGCGTACCGTCAGCGCTGACAGCCGAAATGTATGAACTCGTCAGCGCTGAGAGTCGGCGTTATTCTAAAACGCTTCTATAGCAACCATACGTCTCAAGCCTATCAGCGCCGACGGTACGCCTCTCTACGCGTGACACTAAAACCAGCCTTAGATCTTTTTAACTACGCAAAGAATTTTAATGCTGTTTTCAGCAATAGATAGAGTAATTCACGAGGAAGATTTATAACCAAGATTAAACGCGGGCAAAGCCGCGGAGCGCAGCTAAATGCGAAAGTCAGTTTGTATATATTTGTTTGTTTGGGACCACAATCACACGGTTTAACAGATTTTGCTGAAATTTTTGTACAGAGATAGCCAGTATAATGATTTTTTTTAAATAGTTTATTAGCGACCCGCTTCGGCTTCGCACGGGTAGATCGATACATGCCTATTTTTTTTTGCATCAGTTTGTTGCGTCGAGTATTAACGTCTTCAATAATCATCGTCGTATTTCTACCAAAAAGTTATATTTTCACAGCCGTGGTGCAAAACGAAGATGAAGCTGAAAACGAGGTGCTGGATGTTCCACAATCTGCCATCAAGAAGAAACCTAAACAGGTGAGCCGCATTTTACCGCGCTTTACCTAGGTGGTGCTAAAAAGTGACCACGAGAGGTTAGCATTTTTTTTAAACTTCTTTAGACGCCCTGGGGTAAAATGCAACGGAAGTAACGTAAGCGTCATGTTATATTTTATATTTACAAACGCCCTCTATTGTAGAACGGCGTAACTACGAAGACGTATTCGCTAAAGTTCAACAGATGGAGTTGTACGAAAAATAATTAGTGATGTTGAGAAATAAATTGAATGAACTTAATACTCTGAATTCCCACTGTCAGGCCTGTCGCACTCTGCGCTGTAGCTGTGATGATTAAAACAATCGACTTCCATGCCCCGCGAGTCAATTTCAGTAGCAAGCTTGAGACGTTTATCGTCATATCTCTGGAGATACTTATCAGATCTCGATGAAATTACAACGGTGGTCCCGGTTCTTCGGAAACGTACCCTACCGATTAAAACAAGAATAATTCAAATGGGTTCACAATTGACGGAGTAAACGCGTAATATAAATGTAAAAAAACATACCGACGAATTGAGAACCTCCTTCTTGGGAAGTCGTTGAAAATGCTTGTACCTCCGCGACACCTCGCGATTGACAAGTTCAGTTCAAGTCATTAGTGTCACGCGCGCTCTCGATCAGACGCGCGACTTTACTTTACTATTCAATCTGTTTTGACGCCCCGCGAGCTGACCGAGTGATACAGACTCTCGCCGCGCGGACTTACGGTGCATTTTACGTTGCGCAACACGTGGTTCCAGGTTACTATTAGTTTATTCTGTGACGCGAATTCAAGGTTGCGACCTTGAGGCGTGTAGAGTATTTTGAACGATACCAACGTTGTAACTATGTTTAATCTCGCATTTTTGCTGTAAGAGAGTGCATCTTCTGTTCTTCTTACGCGTAGCTTTCTACGCACCCTCTTTTTAGGGTAGACTTCAAAAGGTAAAAAAGGAACCCTTATAAGATCACCTTCTTGTCCGTGTGTCACCACCGATTTGCTTAGGAACGGGTAGAGCTAACAAGTTGAAATTTATACCAAATATTGAGGTCTATAGTCCCTATTAGGTTTATAAAAATCTGTCCTGAGTCAACACGATAAAAAGATATGTGCAAATTTAGATTTTCGCGGCTTGGCCGGTTTTTTTTTATAAAACGCCTCATTTTTAGTTCATAAAAGTATGTTTTTATTGTCTTTGGTCTTTTAACAGGTAATAACAATAGAACCAGAAGATTCGTCAACATCTCGCTGTGGAAACAATGGTCAGATACAACTGTGGCAATTCTTGTTGGAGCTACTTACGAGCGCCGAATACTACGACGTTATACGATGGCACGGTAAGTAACATCATCATCATTTATCAACATCTCTATTTATCACCATTTATTACATGGTGGTAGGACACTATCTAGTGTCCGCCTGGCCAGCTACCATCCTCAAGTTAAAAATCTGTCGCCAAACATCTTATGTGTTCCGACAGCTATCCTTGAGAGCCAGATCCCATTCCAGGCTTAGCGTGCTTACCATCTTCGACCACATCATCACTAAATGATATAAAAAAAAACATTATCAATGATTATCAAAAGTGACAATAGCCCATTAGCTAAGGCGTCGGCCTGAAGATCGAGAAGTCGTGAGTTCGATCACCACCCACTATTGACGTGAACCCACTCCAGACACAAGCATATTTAGCTTACTTGGAGAGGTTAACAAGACTACTAGTTACGTGCAACCCACAATGCTAGTAAGCTTTATTAAAAAAAAAAAACATCCGTATCATTATACACACTTTAAAATATTTCATTATCATCGCTACCATCATCATCAACATCGTCACAGTTCTAAGTACATCTTCATCATATTTTGCCATGGATACCACTGTGGTAATTGTTGTTGGAGCTGCTTACAAGCCCTGAATATTAAGACGTTGTACGATGGTACGGTAAGTAACATCATCATCATTTATCACCATTGACACTTGCTATCTATCTTCTGTCTATTTCATGCTCATCATCTTTGCGATTTGTGGAATATACGAAATCTTAAGTGATATTATAAATATGAAAGATTTGATTGTTACATAGAACTGGGTAGCACTTGACCACTATCTCACCTGATGTTAAGTGATGATGCGGTCGATGATGAAGCGCGCTTACCCAAAATATACCTATTCACTCGCGATTTGAAGACTTTGAATATTGTATTGTATTTATTTGTTACGATTTAACTCAAAAATTACTGGACCGATTTCAAAAAATCTTTCACTAATGGAAAGCTACATTATCAGCGAGTAACATATGCTATATTTTACTCCCGTATTTTCACGGGAACGGGAACTACGCGGGTGTACCGCGAGGCGCTGCTAGTTGCTAGTTGCAAACTGCAAAGTTAAGTTTGTCCTTCAACCTAGTTTGACAAGTTTGTACGGAAGACTCGGTGCGCGAGTCCAACTCGCATCTGGCCAGTTTTCAACCGACTTCCAAAAAGAAGGTTTTCAACTCGTCTGTATGTATGTTACGCGTTTACTTCGTCAATTGTGAACCGCTTGGAATGATCCTTTTTAGGGTTCCGAACTCAAAGGGTACAAACGGAACTCTATTACTGAGACTCCGCTGTCAGTCTGTCTGTCTGTCTGTCCGTCCGTCTGTCTCCAGGGTGCATGAGATACATCTTATGGACCGTGATAGTTTTTTTTTCACAGGTGATGTATTTCTTTTTTTTTTCAATTTTCACAGGTGATGTATTTCTGTTGCCGCTATAACAACAAATACTAAAAACAGAACAAAGTTAAGAATTAAAGGGTGTATACCTATACAAAAAACGCCTTTTTTGACCGACTTCAAAAAAAGGAGGAGGTTTCTCAATTCGACCGTATATTTTTTTTTTTTTTTTTTTTTGTTTGTTCGCGGATAACTTCGTCGTTTATGAACCGATTTTGATTATTCTTTTTTTGTTCGAAAGGAGATATCCCAAGTGTGGTACCATGGTAATTTTATCGAGATCTGATAAGTATCTCCAGAGATATTGAGATAAACATCTCAAAATTGTTACTGAAAATGAATAGCGCGGCATTGAAGTCGGTTCTTTTTTAGTTTTTAAACGATATTATAATTATTACTATAGCGCCATTCATAGATATGAACGATTGTTTACATTATTACTAATACTAATTACCTACCCTAACACCTTTGTGTTAACGTTCACTTCAATGTTGTTAAAAGTTCGTTAAATATTCGTTAGATGGCATTGTAGTTAATAAGCATGTTTAGTATTGACACGGTAATCTAATACTATAAGAATCTTTGTCCTGACATACTGACTGACTGACTGACAGACTGACAGACAACGCACAGCCTAAACCGCTGGTCGTAGAGACTTGAAATTTGGAGGGTATATTTTTTTTAGGACGTAAGGGGGTACTAAAAAAGGATTTTCCAAAATTCACCCTTTTAGGGGATGAAACGGGGGTTCAAAGTTTGTATGGAGAAACAAGACACAAGACAAGATTAGATAGTCTTTTCAATTCGAAATTTCACACAAGTGCTTCAGTTAAAAAAATAGTAAATACGTGTTTCATGTTTTTTTAAATTCCACCCCTAAGAGGGTGAAGTGGGGTGACAAAGTCTGAAAATCAATATTGTTTCGGATTGCCCTGTAATTTAGAATGCAGATAGTTGTTATGACGTAGGTATCCGCTTCGAAAGGATTTTCTAAAAATTCCGCCCGGATATTACTTATTATTTTTAATTATATATAAACTTATAGATTTACTTAAGTACTTCTGTAAATAAATGAGTAAATACGTGTTGCAGGATTTTTGCAAGGGGTTGGTAAAAATGTCTGAAAATCAATATGGTTTTTCGGGTTTTATAAATATTAATCCCTATTTCCCTTAGTCACGCAATAACTTGAAGATGGGTGAACCGATTGGCTTTTACTTCTTTGATGTTTTTTATGATAGAAAGGTTTTTACAAAATAAAAGTTTTAAGTAAATAAAATAAGTCTTTAACGCGGGTGAAGCCGCGGGACACTAGTATAATATATTATACTAGCAGCCCGCCCCGGTTTCGCACGGGTAGAACATATATGCCTACAAAATTTGCATCAGTTTGTTGCATCGAATATAAAATATTAACATATTTAACAATCATCGTCATATGTCAACCAATTTACACAAAACCTTAACGAATTATGCACCTAAGACCTAAACCTTCCTCATAAACACACTGGCTATCGGTGAAAATCGCATGATAATCCGTTCAGAAGCTATTGCGATTATTGCGAACAGACAGACAGACGCAGTGATTGACATTGTTTTATAATACTTACGTAGTCATATTGGACGGCCCTTTGGCGTAAAGGCACAGAATAATGAATAGTACAAGTACAGAAATTGCACTCCCTGAGAGCAAAAATGCGAGATTAAACCTAGTTACAACGCTAATAACGTTCAAAATGCGCTACACGCCTCGGGTGCGACCTTGAATTTGCGTCACAGTATCAACTAATAGTAACTGTGAACCGCGTGTTTCGCACAGTAAAATGCACCGTAAGTCCGCTCAGCGAGAGTCTGAATAACTCGGTCAACTCGCGGCCTTTACTATAGGGTTGAATGTTATGAGAAACTTGTAAGCCTTTAATTGGTAGAAGAATACTCGTAGAACAATGTAATGAGTACATTACTGATAATAAGTACTACATTAATGTTTAATGTCGAGGTAGGATAAAAGTATTACAGTTAAACTAAAATACGTGACGTTCAATTAAAATTGAGTAAAGTTTTAGATTGCGTAAGTTAAATAACGCGACAATAGTATCACTTGCCTAGAATCGTAGGTTGTTTGACTTGTAACATTATAATAGTGTAGGAGCCGACTCACTTTTTCCACCTTTTTTGACCAAAAATAATTATGTATTTTATTCATTCTAGGAAAACTTTATTTTGTAATAGTTGAATATCAAAATAAAAAAAATATATTTAAAAAAAATTCCAATATTTTATTTCACCATTTTGTCGGCGTTATTGATATACACACATACCTACACAATTTCAGCTTTCTAGTACTAACGGTCTCCTAGCAAAACCTTGGACAGACAGACAGACACACAGACAGACAGACGGACATGACGAAAATATAAGGGTTCCTTATCAGGACTACGGAACCCTAAAAAAGAATTTTCAATTTCAAATCGGTTAAGATCTGACAGAGTTTTGAGGTCACAAACATTTAAATAAACTGGCCAAGTGCAAGTCGGACTCGCACTCGTAGGGTTCCGTACCACACTACAGTATTTTATAAGATCGAGCAAAAAATACCACTATCATTATTCGCCAGCAAAAAAATATAAATTAATAAACATTTCGTTTCTTATAATGCCTTCTACCGTCTAACAAAGGTGTTAGGGATCGACATTTCAATATAACGCCATCTATGGGACGTTTACCTAACTAAGCGTTCATAGATGGCGTGAAATGCCGAAACAAACACGTTTCTTGTATGGGGACCCTCTATTATCTTTAACTTTATTCTGTTTTTAGTATTTGTTGTTGTAGCGGCAACAGAAATACATCATCTGTGAAAATTTCAACTGTCTAACTATCACGGTTCATGAGATACAGCTTGGTGACAGACGGACAGACAGACAGACAGACGGACAGCGGAGTCTCAGTAATAGGGTTCCGTTGGTACCCTTTGGGTACGGAACCCTAAAAACCGTCGAATTGAGAACCTCCTCCGTTTTTGTGAAGTAGATTAAAAACTAAAACACCGACTTCCATGCCCCGCGAGTCAATATCAGTAGCAAGTTTGAGACGTTTATCGTCATATCTCTGGAGATACTTATCAGATCTCAGTGAATCTCAGTGATCTGAGATCTATAAGTACTTTAATTACATTAACTCTCCGATTATAAAATCTGACTATCGTATGACACGACAAAATCATTAAGAAAGAAAAAAAGGAAAATTGAAGTAAACGTTAGTAGGTACCTACCCTATTTACTTATCTTAGAACTAACTTAATAAAGCAAGATGTAATGTCGATAGAAATTCCCTAAAGATAATTACGTGAATTCCCTTGTAACCTGAAACTCAGCTGATTTATACCTACCTACCATTTTTTTCTTTGCTTTTTACATTGTTATTCTTTACAGTTACTATATGAAGCAAGGAATATAATATTGAGGTAGGTACAAGTAAGGCGCGCGTCCGATCGAGAGCGCGCGTGACACTTAACTGACTGAACTTGGACCCTAGCGGGTGCACGGAGGTACTTGTAGTTTCATAGCTACAGCGCGGAGTGCGACTGGCCTGGTAAAGGATAGTTACCCTGATTCTGACTCGAGGGTCGTTGGTTCTAAGCCTAGCTATATACCTATGAAAGTTTTATGTGCATTCATGAATCATGGATTTCGTGGGAATCTTTCGTGGAAATCTACCAATAATTAAGATTAAAGTTTAAAAACTAAAACAACTGACTTCAATGCCCCGCGAGTCAATTTCAGTAGCAAGTTTGAGACGTTTATCGTCATATCTCTGAAGATACTTATCACATCTCAATGAAATTACAATGGGACTACCTCGGAAACGTACCCTACCGATTACAAAAATAATCATTCGAATCGGTTCACAACTGACGGAGTAATCGCGTCACATACACACACAAAAAAAGAAAGAAAAAAGAAACATACAGACGAATTGAAAACTTCCTTCTTTTTGGTAGTCGGTTGAAAAGTAGCTTACCACCAATGAGAACATCTGCCGCCGTAACCTTACGGCGTTCCCCGACGCAAAAAGTAGGGGTATTATTAGGGGTTTAACGGTTGTATCTGTGTCTGTCTGTAGCATCTTAGCACCCAACCGGATGAACCGATTTTGATTTAAAGTAGGGGTATTATACGTTTAACGTGTGTATCTTTGTGTCTGTCTGTAGCATCTTAGCACCCAACCTGATGAACCGATTTTGATTTTATTATTGATAGTTTTTTTTTGGGTTCCGTAGCCGAATGGCAAAAACGGAACCCTTATAGATTCGTCATGTCTGTCTGTCTGTCCGTCCGTATGTCACAGCTATTTTATTCCGAAACTGTTAAGACGACAGAATTGAAACTTGGTAGGTAGATGTATTCTGTGAACCGCTTTCCAATTTTTATACAAAAATAAAAAATATAAAAGTTGAAGGGGGGCATCCCATACATGGAAAAGAAACAAAAAAAAAATCTTCAAACCTATACGTGTGGGGTATCTATGGATAGGTCTTCAAAAATAACATTAAGGTTCCTAAAATATTTTTTTCTCAAAGTCAATAATTTGAAAGATAGGCGCGTCTAAAGTGGTAAAATGTGTGTCCCCCCCTCTAACTTTTAAAGTATGGGAAAAATCTAAAAAAAATATATGCTGTAGATCTCAAAAAAACTAACAACGAAAATTGGTTTGAACGAGATACAGTCAGCAGTTTTAGAGATATGGCGACCGCAATGATAACTTTGTTTGTCATACAAACACTATGAAAAACAAAGTTAATTTTGTAGTTGCGAAAAATCATAGCTATGGAATACTTAATTGTGTTACGGAACCCTACGAGTGCGAGTCCGACTTGCACTTGGCCTGTTTATTTTTGATAGATGTCTTCATCGAGAGTGTTCATGAAAATTCGTTCAATCGTTATAAAACTATGAGCTTTAATCAACTTTCATAGGTCTGATCAATTCGAAAATCTTCTTCAACGATATTGTAAGAACATGGAAGCATTGACCTGATCTCCTGGACTCTACAGAAAACTCAAATCCTCACCAACTTACAGCTCAGATTTTAAATGTCGTGTTTAGAGTCATTGGAATGCTTTTAATGAAAAGATTATACATAGATCAGTCGGGGTGGTTTAAAATATTATATTATATATATAGATCATTATTATTTTATACAATAATATGATCTCATACTATTATACTATATTGACTTCAAATTGATTGTGATCGGTGGGGATCTACAGAAAAGCTAAGCTTATAATAATATTTTCTCAGTAACTATGACCTATTCTGTGGTTTCACTACAAATATTTTATTAATTTTGCGATGCATGTATGTGAAATCCGTGATATCTTCTAAAGTTTTCATTTGAATTATATACTGTAAAGGACAATTTTAATGTATAATATGTGGCCAAGCTAATTAACGTAATTATTTGGATAAGGATTAATACTATATACTTAAAAATAGCCTTGGAAGTTATGTAATAATATTTTTTAACAATAATTTTAAGATTAAAATGGTTACTGTGAGTCAACCTTAAGAGATAGACATATGCTGTCGCGGACTTTTTTGTAGATCTTATTAAGTTGTATAACTCTTCCATAGAAAATATTCTTCTATCTATTTTCAATTGAGCAGCGTTCGTAAGAAACTTTTTTTTTTGACCGTTAATCATTACAATTGAATCATTCGTTCGTTCGTTTGAATCATTACAAACATACAAAAATACAAAAATACAAATGTTCTCTCTTTATAATATTAGTATAGATTACTGTGGTATAGAAAAGGCGTGATTTTATTAACCGACTTAAAAAAAGAACGTATCTCAATTCGACCGTATATATATATTTTTGGTTTTGTGTCATTGCTTCGTCGTTTATGAACCGATTTTGAAGACTTTTTTTGTTGGAAAGGAGATATTCCAAGGGCAACCATTGTAATTTCATCGAGATCCGATAAGTATCTCCAGAGATATGAAGATTAAACACTTCAAACTTGGTACTGAAAATTAATAGCGCGGCATTTGAAGTCGGTTCTTTTAGTTTTTTAAACGATCTTATGTATCATATATGTAATTTAACCATGTTTTTATTCCCTAGGTACGAAAGGCGAGTTCAAGCTTCTAGAGCCGGAAAGAGTGGCTCGGTTGTGGGGCGCTCGTAAACACAAGCCTGCCATGAACTATGAGAAACTGTCGCGCGCGCTGCGGTATTACTACGACGGTGATATGATCGCGAAAGTCGCGGGGAAACGGTGAGATATTTATAGGTTTTGTATCATATCGGCTAGCATTTGGCCACTACTTCACCTTTTTAGGCTTCCGTACCTCAAAAGGTAAAAAGGAACCCTTATAAGATCACTTTCTTGTCCGTCTGTTGAAATAACCGCATTTTTACAATATTACAATAAAGCGCCTCGTTAGCCGCGTACTGACTGAGGCGGCCTCGTGCGGCAAACGCGCGAGGCTGCTCGCTCAGTCAGTACTCGGCTAATCAGATAATTGAAATAGCCAAGGTACAGCATGTGCTCAGGCAACCGTCGGCGGGCGAATGTCCCGGAGTCTTGGTGACCGCTTGCACCTTTCTAGTGCAGGGAGAGGGGGTCAGGGCGTTGCCCTCTGCCCCTGGCTTCTTTTTCGCCCATTGCAATGGGCGCGGCTATTGTATACGGTTTTTAAAACCTTGAAGTTCAGGAGGGTTACCCGCGGTGACCACTAGTTGCTGGCGCGATCAAGCCGCGCCAGGTTGATCCCCGTTCGGGGAAGCCCAGCGGACCGATCAGCAGCCACGGCAGCGGCCTCCGGCGGGTCCCTCCTTACTTCATCGGTGTCTTTAGCGTTGACATACTCGTCTGCGTCTTCGTCAGCGGTGTCGTTGTTTTCCTCTTGTGTCAGTTCTCTTAGGTACGGTTTCATGGAGGCTGCTGTCCTTCCTTTCTGCTCCGGCGGTCTTGCGTGTAGCGGGGCGATCCCGCGAATATGGTCGTAGGGAGATGTATCTGCTCCTGCGAACATTTTCTTTGAGAGGTTTCGTATGAACACTTGCAGGTTTTCGTGCTTGATGTCACGCCTTATGGTTTCATTTCTCACATAGCGCGGCGCCCCCAATATCCTCCTTAGGGTGAGGTTCTCTTGCGCTTGGAGTCGGTTTCTGTTTCGCCCACTCAGGAGAGGGTACCAGGCGGGGGCGGCGTATGTGAGGCGGGTTCTGATGTAGGTCTTGTAGACCATTAACTTGGTCCTTGTTGGGAGTCTGGAGGACCAAACGGCGGCTAGGCGGGCGCGTGCTCCTTTCGTCTTCGATGTGACATAATCTGTATGTTTGCTGAAAGTGAGATGTCTGTCAATCTCCACTCCCAGGTAGCGGACGCTTGTACTCCAGTTGATCTTGCTTCCCATCAATGTCGGGTTCTTTGGTTGGTTTTTCCTTCCGATGCATATGGCTTGAGTTTTGGCTACATTTACTGACAGTCGCCATCGTTGTAGCCAGTCAGGTAGGGCGTCTAGTGTCGTCTGAATTTTCTTTACCGCGTGGTTCGGGTTCTTCGATGCGACGTAGAAAGCTGCATCATCCGCGTATAGAGCGAGCTGCGCCTGCCCGATGACTGGGATGTCGTCGGTGTACCAGGCGTAGCATGACGGGGAGATGCAGCTTCCTTGAGGTACTCCGGCTCGTACCAGCTTCTTTTCTGAGAGTTTGTTCTCGACTGCCACTGTGATGCGTCGTTCATAAAGGAAGCTTCTTAACGTGTCGACTGTTTTACTTGGGGCTTCTGTTTGTGCTAACTTGTAGAGAAGGCCTTCGTGCCAGACGCAGTCGAAGGCCTTCTCCATGTCCAGCATGATCGCTACGACTGTCTCCTTGCGGTTATAATGTCGGGTCATCTCGTTAACCATCTTCGCTATCTGTAGCGTGGTTGAGTGATGCGCCCGAAACCCGAACTGCTCTTTTCTTGGTTCTATATAGGGTTGCAATAGCGGCAGTAGTATTCTCTCTAATAATTTTGAGAGAGAACTAAGGAGCGTTACCGGTCGATAGGACTCTGGTCTACGTGCGTCTTTTCCGGGTTTCGGGAGCATAACCACCTTCCCTATCTTCCAGTCTGTGGGGAAGTGGCCTGATTTGATGATACCGTTGAAGATTCTGGTTGGGGCTGCTACAGTTTTGGGTGGGAAACGTCGAATGGCTTCATTGGTTATTTCATCTAAGCCCGGTGCTTTCCTTCTTGGTAAGGCTTGAATCTGCCTTTGTACCCGGCCTGGGGTGATGTAGATGTCGCCGACTTCTTTATCTCCGTTTGTTGGGGTGTCAGAGTTGAAGTATTCTTCAAGGAACTTTTCAACGTTTCTCACGTGCTCAGTATTCGAGGTTGGATTCGGAGTAAACGGGGCTTCCAGTGCCTTAGCAAAGATATTTGACCTCTCTGCTGCAGTAAATTTTAGGTTGCCGTCGCTGTCGATAAGTGGCTGGATTGGCTGCTTTGCGTTCGACATCTGTTTACACAATTTGTGTACAGATGGGATATGGTCTGTGATGCCTTCAATGTGCCTTTCCCATGCTTCTGTCGCATTGTCGTCGAGGGCGGCCTTTACTTTTTCCACTAGGTTGTTCAGGTCTCTTTTAACCGTGGGGCATCTAGTCTCTTGCCACAGCTTCCGGGTTTCTCTTTTCTTATTGATTAAGTCCCTTATCCAAGTGGGCAGGGGGTTCAGTCTCTGACCAGGCTTGGAGGTGCGTGATGCTGTTTGTTTAGAGTCCCGTATAGCTGCTGTGAGTTCTCTCGCGGCTGTGTCAACGTCACTTGCCGTTAGTATCGGTCGGGTCTGTGTGCGCGCTTGTAGCTCGTTGCGGAATGTCTCCCAGTTTACAATGTTCCTTTTCAGTAGTGGCGCGACTGTACTTGGTGCCTCTCTGA
The DNA here is from genome assembly GCA_954871355.1 of Cabera pusaria. Lineage (NCBI taxonomy): Eukaryota > Metazoa > Arthropoda > Insecta > Lepidoptera > Geometridae > Cabera > Cabera pusaria. The sequence goes on from OX940915.1 coordinate 5,154,095, forward strand.
GCATTATATCCCGGAGTGCAGCGCGCACCGTCTTTTATACTGCTCGGCGTAGTGGGGACGAGTGACGCAGCGGCTTATCGTTGTTATCTGCTCGCCCGGTGCACCTGCTGTTTACAAATATTGAGGGCGGCACCGTCATATATAAGTTCCTTTATTTGTGCTGTCCTTATATATATATATATATATATATATATATATATATATATAAGGACAGCACAAATAAAGGAAAAATAAAAAAAAACTTGAAAATTAAAGGGTGTTCCCATACATAGATAGTTTACGCCAGTTAAGATAGGCGAGCGATAAGAGGATGAGCGCTCATACAATGTAGAGGTCTAGCTTAATTGGTATTAACCAACTTTGGTACGGAAGCCTCGGTGGGCGAGTCCAACTCGATTTGGCCGGTTATTTTTCGAAGATAATACTCTCAATGTTTTTTTAATCGCTTCACAAAAAGGCGGAGTTTCTCAAGTCAACTGAATATATTTTTAGGGTTCCGTACCTCAAAAGGTAAAAAAAGGGGTTCCTTTTTTATTTATTATAAGATCACTTTCTTGTCCGTCTGTCTGTCCGTCTGTCCGTGTGTCACCACTGATTTTATCAGGAACCTAGCAAATTGAAATTTATACCTGATACTATCGGGTGTCTAGTCCCTATTGGGTGTATAAAAATGAAGGTCAACACAATTAAAAGATATGGGCAATTTTCGCGAAAACTTCTTAGTACCAAAATGTACCTTAATTTTCAATTTTTTTTATTTTTTGGAATTTTTCCTTCACTTGTGCTGTAAGACCTTGCTTTTAACCAAAATTGACAATTCTAGGTCAACCGGAAGTACCCTATAAATTTTGGGTCGAAAACCTATAGGGTACTTCCCGTTGACCTACAATCATGAAATTTGGCAATAAGCAAGGTCTTACAGCTACAAATTAAGATTACCAAAATATAAAAAAAGTTGAAAATTAAAGGGTGCCCCCATACATACATAGTTTAAGCCAATTAAGGTAGATGTCTGAGTTATATGAGCGGTAATACAATTTAGAGGTCTAGCTTAATTGGTACATACCAAAGTTAGTACGGAAGCCTCGGTGGGCGAGTTGAACTTGACTTGACCGGTTTTTATTTATGTTTGTTACCTCAGAACTCCCATAAATCTTAACCGATTTGAAAAAATATTTTGTGTTTGAGAGATTATGTATCCCATTAAAGTTTTATTGAGATCTGATAATCATCTAGGGAGATATGGAGATAAACAATATAAACAAATTTGTATACCTTGATGACATGATTATGGCTAGTGGATACTTTCACTATCGCGGCATGTGAAATCGGTTTTTTCGTTTTGTACGATCATAAATGATTCTAACGCACCCGAAGAAGTATAACAACATAAAATTTACTAGACTAGCTCTGAAGCGAGAGAATCAAAATTAATGGTGTATATGTTTTATTTCAGATTCGTGTACAAATTCGTTTGCGACCTGCAACAGTTGATTGGCTATGGGCCGGAAGAATTGGCGGACTTAGTACGAGAGGTACACGAGACTATGCCAACTGGGACAGTGCTCGATAAAATATGTTAATAACATTGATGTATGCGGCCTTGAAAGTAGGCTTCGAAATTATTAAGATAATAAAATAACATTATATATATATCGGGCAATTATCATGATAAATATCTCACAATTATCATGATAAATATCTGACAAATGACAAGTTTCAGTTATTTTTAATTATTGATACGTAGAGTGGTCGACTGTCTGTTAGATAATATTTAAAAATGAGTAATTTTCGATTCGTTCAGTAACGAAAAAGTATCGGTTAATTATCATGATAAATATCTGATAAATTACATGTTTCTGAGATTTTCAATTATTAATAACGATAAACTCACGTGATATGGTCGACTGTCTGTTAGATAATAATTAAAAATGAGTAATATCTACGATTTGTTCAGTGACAAAAAAGTATCTGTTAACTAACATGATAAATACCGAATAATTATCATGATAAATATTGAGATATTATCAGACAATTATCCATGCTTAAAATGCTTGATAAAATATGCTAATAACATTGTATGACACGCGACCTTAAAAACAGGCTTCGAAATTATTAAGATAAAAAAATTATATTTTAAATATCGGACAATTATCATGATACATATCAGTTTCAGTTAATTATCACGATAAATATCTAATAAATTACATGTTCCTGTGATTTTCAATTATTAATAACGATAAACTCACGTGAAATGGTCGACTGTCTGTTAGATAATAATTAAAAATGAGTAATATCCACGATTTGTTCAGTAACTAAAAAGTATCGGTTAATTATCATGATAAATATTTGATAATAATCATGATAAATATCGAGATATTATCAGAGAATTATCCATTCTTATCAGAACCTTATAAATATATTATATATAATATATATATATATATATATATATATATATATATATATATTATATATAATATATATATATATATATATATATATATATATATATATATTATATATAATATATATATATATATATATATATATATATAAAAGATACACACATATATATATATGTAAAATCAATTTTTAAATATATATCTGATTGGCTAGCGTTGGACCACTATCCCGCCTGGTGGTAAGCGATGATATGGTCTAAGATGGTGAACATGCTAGGCCTAGAATACTCTGACTCTCAAGGGCTTTTTGCTGCCGGAACACCGTAAGGTTATGGCGGCAGATTTTCTCCTTGATGATGATAAGCTACCTTTTGGTAGGAAGTTAGTCATTATACAAAAAGGATGAATTAAATTTTGTTACCGATTAAGTTAAGGTATGTAAACTGTCGATAAAATTTATCGATTAGCCTGTGCAAAAAGAGAACCGTCATAGAAATTTAGGGCGCGCGTGTTGATAGTTCTAATTTACTGTTTTTGTTGCGTTGACAAAATTGCTCTTCTCAATACGACTAAAAATGTTTGATACCTTGAAAGGTACCTGTTCCCACATTATCGGGTGGTACTAGGTATTATAGGTATATACCTTCCTTCCTTACCTTTGAATGTTAATTCATCGTAACGCCACGACGGTTCTCTTTTTGCACAGACTTACGAGTCTATGATAGATGTATGCTGAGAATAGCTTATTGAGATGGTTGCCGTTTTAATTTAGAAGAAAAGTTATTTTCCTTTTTCGGTAGTTTTACAACTACCGTACATTTTAGTTTTTACTTATTCATCTACCTTGTACCGATCGTCGTCGTCTAATCTTTAAATATTTTAATCGTAGTGTTTATTACGCGGTCATTCCCGATGATTAGTCAATTATGTACTGATTCGAATTATTCTTTTTTTAATCGGTAGGGTACATTTCCAAGGCGGCCCCATTGTAATTTTATCGAGATCTGATAAGTATCTTCAGAGATATGACGATAAACGTCTCAAACTTGTTACTGAAACTGACTCGCGGCCCTTGCGGGGCATGGAAGTCGGTTGTTTTAGTTTTTAAACTATGTGTATTCTATATCTGTAACTATATTGTAGTTTTACTTCATTGTATATACATTATTAAGGTGGTACAATTTCCATACAAAAGTCTATACTTTGGTTTGAAAATCGTACCACGGTAAAAATAAGACTATTTTTGTACATAATAAAATAAAATTTATTTACTGTTCAACATTTTTTTATTTTCTGCTTTATATCGTACAAATTACTTATTTATCGCGTATTGGTAAACGTAGCGTAGGACGTCCTCAGACTAGGTGGAGCGATGATGTTCGCAAGGTGGCTGGCAAGAGCTGGATGAGAGTAGCCGAAGATCGTGCTCAGTACAGTGCAGTACAGGAACCCTACGTGTGCGTGACTGCGAGTCTGACACACACTTGGCCAGTTTATTCAGTGTAGGCATAGGCTGCGACGCACAGTCACTATGAAATATAAGGTACTTATGCTCGTATGCACTAAACTTAAGAATCGCCTTAGCTTGTCAAAATATCACAAAATAAACAGGCTACCAAAATCTCAGCTTATCTGCAAGAAATACTTTATTTTAAATACATGTATATATGTACATTACATATATACATGTATTTTGATATTCCCGATGTTGCTTTATTTGAGATATTTTGAAAAACTCACAAAAACTTAAAACTCAAATAATTTATTCAGCATATGGGCAGATTAAAAATCTGCACTTACACACGTCAAATAACATTAAATAGATCATATCAATCCGTGCATTCAGCCTTCATACAAACGTCAAACAGTACAGTTAAAAAAAATGCTTAATTTCCCCTCAAAGATTCCCCCTGATAAAATCTTGAAATCTTAGGCGATTCTTGTTTGATTCTTCTTCAATGTTGAAATCTTAGGCAATACTTAAGTTTAGTACAAACGGGCATTAGACTTACATGTATCTTTTTGAGATTACAAATTTAACTCTGTAATTGAAATATACGTTACGGTCAACTTTCAAGCAAGGCTGCGTTCACGACCTACGCTCGGAGTGCAACCAAACGGTCTAACCCCGTTCACTACCTCAGAGCGTCGCACTCGGTTGCAGTAACTGTGTCGTTCACGACCTCGGTTATTTCACTCCGGTTGCAATTTTTTAACTATCAAATTCGATGGTTAAAAAACGCTCTGACGTTTTTGATACTAAATTTGGCGGGAAAAGCTGTAATTTTTTTACAGATTAGATGTAGTAGTAGTAGTAGAAGGGGATCGGAATAAATTGGCATTGTCTCTCGACAATATCGACCCGACCTATACTCTCATCTACGGTCGAGACCAAGACGTGACATGACGAGACATTAATTTTAAAAAGAAACGGAAAATATTCAGAACAAGAAAAATAAATGAACATAACCTCGAAATTCGTGTCTGCGCAAAATGTCAGTCACAATTTGAGTGAAAAACACCCGTGGTCGTTCCGGACCTTCGAGCGAGTTGCAAAACAACCAAAAATCTTTCTCCGGAGGACGTGAACGCAGCCCAGTCAAATGCATAGACGTAATAAAAAGGATGGTGCACTGCATATGTTTTGACAAATTCAATTTAATCCGTATGCTTTAACAATAAGGTTGTAATTGCTTTGTAGAGTAAAACGGCCCAATTGAGAGACACCAGGGTGGGAGTGTGTCCTTGCCTAATAGGCATGGAAGTTATAGCTACTTTTATTTCAATATCACTTCGTGAAGTTATTTTTTGTCACAGTTATATCACGCGTGAAAAATCGCCACCGTTATATTTTGTTAGTGACGATTATTGTCACAGAGGTGCATTATTTTTCCGCCTGTTACATGTCGCACTCGCAGTGATATTGAATTGATTTGATATTGTGCTATTGAATTGATTGACGCGATACTAATTAGATAAGCAAGAACCAAAAGTATGTTTTAATAAACAAACAGTGAACACGTGAGACATGGCGCGGCACGCAGCGACAAGTAAAGATTACAAGTGAGTGAAGTCGAAGTAATATCCTTCCTGTCTCACGACTTCACGTGCTACGATGTGATTTCACTGGCATTATAAATTTCAAGTACCAATTTAATCAAAACCTTACCTTATTTTAAATAAGACTCATTTTCATTTGAAGTTTTTGTAACGCAGCGTTATTTACCGAAGCAAGTGAAAAATAACTTAATAAATTTAAGGCTTAACGTGTTGAGAATAAGATCCAATTTAACTGAAACGAATTCTCTCTTCTAGCCGGTGGCACGTGTCGCTCACATGTTTTTGCTAATGCTATGTCTCTTTCGCACGATGTGATTCTGCGAATTATAATGTAGCTTGACCTGCGTGATAAATCACGCTCGCGCTATATGTAACAGACGTTTTTGATGCATATAATTGGGTGGCACGTGAATTTTGTTTTCACGAGTAATTCAACTAGTGATGCGTGATATGTTCCATGCCTATTGCCTAACAACCTGATAGTCCTATATATGTTCTATACTATATGTATGGTATACGTATGGTATATATATAAGTTGTCCATACAAAAGAAAGGGACAAACTCCGTTCAAGGTCGTTCTCATGGGGGCCGGTGTACGCGATCGAGTTAATATGTGGCAGGTCTGTGGTCAAATGTAATCAAATGTCGCAATCTCTACAAATTTAGGTTTATAAATAAATTAAGAAGGTACTTAGGTACAAATAAAAATTAATACTTAGTTGACAAATATTTTCCTTTATTTGTGTTATGATTTATGATAAATATACAATATCTTACAAAGCAATATACAAAACAAACAAATAAACTAACACAATATCAATCACAAAATGATATAATTCGCAATAACATTCATGTTTAAATAACCATAATAATCAATGAGGCGTTTTCCTAAAAATAAAAAAATAGTTCCTGGAGACTCGATAGATGGCTTTCAAAATGAACTCCAATATCTGACATTGTCAATCTGACAAACCTTGTTTTCTTTTTAATTATTTTTCGATTGATATTCGACTGTATTCGACTGTATTCGACTATACCGCTTCCATTCATACATATCTCTAGCATTTGTAATTTTTAACGTCCTATTTTCCCTAAAAAATAATAAATAAACATAGACATCGAAGTAGGTTTGCATCAAGAGCCATCTAGCGAAGGAAGTGGAACTATTTTTTTTAAATGAAAACGGTTCATTAGATCGATATCTTATAGCTAACAGCTATCTCCTCCAGACAACCCAATCTTATGTTTTAACTAAGGTATTTTTTACTAGACTCAGTCGTTAGATTTTGACCTAAATTCGTTTGTATTACTTACTTGACAAATATAATATGTATCTACTCATATCGTGAAGTTCTGATTATGATTATATTTAAAAAAAATAGTACCATATTGACAGACTTTATGCAAGTACAACTAAAATAAAATTTAAAAGGCTAATTATGATACTGATTTCTTAACACAAAATAATAAAATAGCACAAACGTTAAAAAAGCTGATATTAATATTCTAATTAAACTTTTGTCAGACATTGCCAGCAGAGGCATTAGTAAAATAATAGTTTGTTCATTCCCGTATCTTAAAACAAGTAGTTGCTCTTATAATGAGCATGCTCATAAATTGAACTTGGCACTGTACAATTTGACGTGTCGCTTCAGCGACTTTTTGTATTTTGAAACCAACAAATTTATTAGTAAAGTAATATTGACAAAGGATACTTTGTATCTCAATAAGACTAATAAGTCGACCATTGCTAAGTTATTAGCATACAATATTTATGACCCTGTTTTACATATTGTAACAGATCACAAAGACGAGCCCCATCGTAGTGGTGTAACTATGCAGGGTAATTGTAGCGTAGTAGACTTAGTTAGTTTAAACTAATGTCTAAGACAATGGGGAGGCCTGACTCAATCAACATTTTTCATCAGAATATACAAGGTCTCTCCAGCAAAGCCTTAGAGTTAGAATTATTTCTCAATTATTATAAAGTTGACATAATGTGTATTACTGAACACTGGTTTGTGAAAGGTACTTTGTTACCAATATAAAAAAATTATACAATTGCCAGCACATTCATTAGACAAAAGGCAATTCGTGGTGGCTCACTAATATATGTAACTGAAAATTGTAACTTTAAAGAGCGTAAAGACATAGTAGCTTTGTCTGTGGAACGATGTGTTGAATTATCTTGTATAGAGCTGGGGCAACATATAGTCATCTGTGTATACAGACCTCCATCGGCTGATTATAAAATGTTTGAATCAATTATGGAAGAAGTAATGAGCAAAGTCTTCAACACCTCTAAATCTTTAATAGTTTGTGGCGATTTCAATGTTAATTTAATTGAGCAGTCTCCGCTCAGCGACAAATTAAAAAATTTATTTCTAAGCTTCAATCTGAAGCATCTTTTTAATCAGCCAACAAGAATCACTAGCTCGTCAGCTACCTGCTTGGACAATGTGTTCTGCAACTGTGAACCCGAAAAAATTGCAATTTTTGATAAACTTGGCTCGGACCATCTGGGACAAAGTGTCACTTTTTCATGTAAATTATCCATCAAAGGCCAAGAACATTTTTACAGGCCCATTACCACCAAACGGGTTGAACAGTTTGTGGATATCATTGACAAGCAATTAATGAACCTAAGATTTTCTGAGGATCCTGATGACCTATGCAGTGCTTTATTTCAAATGTTAGATGCAGAGTTCAATGATATTTTTAAAATTAAAATGGTTAGAAAGGGTGCGAAGGTTCGTTTCGATGACTGGGCAACTCCTGGTATTTATAAAAGTAGAAACAATTTGTATAACTTGTACTCACAAAAAACCATTAATTTACATAATACTAAATTCATAAATCACTTAAAATTGTATTCAAAAACTTTTAAAGTTGTTTGTCAGACAGCAAAATCACTGCATCTAAGTAGAAAAATTAAGCATGCCGATGACAAAATAAAATCAACATGGAAAGTCATTAATACAGAAACTGGAAAAATTAAGCAGAGGGACGGTAAAATTATGTTAAAAGTTAATAATAAATTAATCATAGATAATAATGATGTCGCTAACACATTTGTTGAGTACTTCTCACAAGTACCTATTATTACTACTCAGCCTTTAAACTCTTCCCCTAAGGATGCTTTTGTTTTACTATCGAAGTGTGTGAATGTATGTGACTCTATGTTTGAGTTCAGACACATAACTTCAATATCAATTATCAAAACTTTTAAAATGCTCAATCAAAAGAAAACCGAGGATCTGTGGGGTATGTCAACCAAAGTACTTAGTTATATTATTAATGCAATTAGCCCTCACTTAGCGTTTATTTTTAACAGATGCGTCGATGAAGGTGTCTTTCCTGATGTAATGAAAAAAAGTAAATTAATTCCCCTATACAAATCAGTGAACAAAAATGACCCTTCAAACTATAGACCAATCTCTATATTACCGGCGCTCAGTAAAGTTTTTGAAAAAGTTATATTAGACCAGCTTTTGGCACATTTTAATATTAATCATCTTTTAAATCACAAACAATATGGTTTCACTAAGGGGCGTTCTACTACTGATGCTGGAGTAGATCTTCTTAAACATATATTTGATGCCTGGGAGAAAGCACAAGATGCTATCGGCGTTTTCTGTGACTTATCTAAAGCGTTTGATTGCGTCTGTCACAAAACGCTAATTTGCAAATTAAAACACTACGGCGTTAACGGAAAAGCACTTGATCTGGTCTCATCCTACCTCAGTAATAGAATACAGATGGTTGAGGTCAATGGCGTCAGGTCATCTGGATCCCTCATAAAAATGGGAGTTCCGCAGGGATCGATCTTAGGACCATTTTTATTTCTAGTTTATATTAATGACTTGCCGTCTTTCGTGCAAAACTTATGTGACATTGTTTTGTTCGCGGATGATACATCCTTAATATTCAAAATAGATAGGATTGCGCCTGGATTTGACTATGTTAACAAATCAATCGCACAGGTTTTGAATTGGTTTACAACCAATAACTTATTACTGAACGCCAAAAAAACTAAATGTATTAAATTCTCGCTGCCAAATGTAAGAAAGGGTGTCATTAATAGCAGGATATTAATAAACGATGTACCGATAGAATTTGTTGAATCCGCTACATTCTTGGGCATCACCCTGGATTCAAAACTACAATGGGGTTCTCAAATATCGGCTCTGGCAGGTAGATTGAGCTCCGCTGCATACGCAGTACGTAAAATCAGAAACTTGACTGACGAATCCACTGCTAGATTAGTTTACTTTAGCTACTTCCATAGTATAATGTCCTATGGCATTTTATTGTGGGGGAAAGCCGCCGAAATCCAATCTATATTTGTTTTACAAAAAAGAGCTATTCGATCTATATATACCATGAAGTCGCGAGACTCACTTCGTGAAAAATTTAAGGAGATTAAAATTCTCACAGTGGCATGTCAATATATATATGAAAATATTATGTATGTACGCAAAAATTTGAATGAGTATGATAAGAGGTCCGATGTACATAATTTCAATACAAGACACAAAAATAGATTAATTCTACCTCAATTCAGGTTGTGGAAAGTTAGTGGTTCTTTTCGGGGGAACTGTATACGATTTTATAATAAACTTCCTAAAGATATTGATCAACTGTCTATAAGCAGATTTAAAACCTTTGTAAAATCCAATTTAATGAAGAAATCGTACTATACAATAAATGACTATATGAATGACAAAAATGCTTGGCCTGAATGCCCCAAGCTCCAAGATATAATATAAATTGTATGATAATAGAATTACTTATTGTACATTAAACATTTATTTAATATGAATTAAAAAAAATGAATTAAAATAAGTGACAAGCCCCATAGAGTTTCTTGGTGTTTCTTCTCTGATGGGAGTACTTCCGAAACACCAGTAGATTCAACAGTCAATCAGTTTTCATCTTTTGTTTGCAGATCTAGGGTTGCCTGTTACGACGGTATTATGCGGCTGATAGTCGGACAATCAGTTCCATTCGGAACATGATTTGTACTGCAATTAGTCTGCGTTTTATTTATCTATTATGTTTCATTATTTCACAATTTTTTGGATAAAAATTGTCTGAAGTACTGAAACATGCACTGGGTTGCGGGTGCACGTAATGGTACGGTTGGCAACCCTACATTAATAAGGGGAATTAAACATGTGTTTTAAGTGTGACGTTCGACGTCTAGATGAAAGCTGAATGGCTCAATACCTTTGTTTTTTTTTTGTAAATTCAAAGCGTTATGTTTCTGTTATATCTATATTTTTTGTTGAATATGATCTATTTAATGTTATTTGACGTGTGTAAGTGCTAATTTTTAATTTGCCCATATACTGAATAAATGCTTTGACTTTGACTTTGACTTTGAATAATGCTATAAAATAACTTTTTTTCTATTATTTTACACTTTGGATCGATCAAAGAGTTTTCAGTTCGAATTTTGAAAATTGTCATAGTCTATGGGGACCGCGCTACACAGCGCATGCGCGGGTTTAGTTAGTTGCCGTGCCATGTAGTATTGTATTCTCTTTGGCTGTGCCGCATGCGCGGATGACCGATGGTTACGGCAAATATTAAACAAATTTTATTATTAATATGAATGTAGTATGCAAAGAGAATATAAATACTACGTGTAGTATGTTATATTCTCTTTGGATTACGGGTAACGTATTATTTTGATTTTTTTATTTTAATAGGTAAACTACCTATTGCATGAGTGTAGATAAACATCTTTACATAATACCTACATAACGAAAATCACACCCTCTCACACACACCCATTCGCACGCATTTTACACACAGAGAGGATCACAGAAATAATTATATGTAAGTGAGTAAAGTAGTTTAAGAAATATTTTAATCTATAAATATGTGCAATCATCACTAAGGCTAGTACATAGCTAGATTTCTGGGGGAGGGCGCTGTAAGCTGAAACACAAGCGAAAGCTTAGTTCGGCGACAGATAACTATAATATTTTGTACCATATATTCTAGCCATCTTTTAGATTTTGTATGGATATTTTTATTGAATAAAAATTATTCTTATTCTTATTCTTAGATAAACTAGTTCAACTGCAGATAACGAGGTATAAAAAAACTAAAAAAAAACTCGTGTTTTACTACCTTATTAAGCAACAGATTCATAAACTACTATTATTGCATGGATAGTAGGAAAATAAGTAATTTACCCAAGTAAAGCAATGTTTTTTTAAATTTTCCGTATCACAATATACGCAGAAATGAATGCGACGTATAGGTACCTATTGTAATATACTTACCTACTTTAAAATGGAAAAATCATACTAATGAATTTAGTTATTGATGTTTTACTCAGTACTAAATAACAAGCGGAGTTGTGATTCATAGCAAGTTTACCCTATATTATATGTGGAATGGACTATTGCGCTAGTAACGACCAGCAAATATCTGTATTGAAGGCCTTGCCAAACAGAAAGCGTACCTACTTTACTTAACTTGACATCACAGTATAGGTAGAGATCTTCTACGATAACATGGCCCGCCCCTCCAAATTACTGTTTTAATGTGTGTAGTCACACATTTAAATCCTTACGAAAGAGTTTGTATGTAGTTGTAACTACGTTAAAAGAGTAGGCACTTGCCTACATTGTTGATACCCGAATTATGAACGTACTTTGTAGTCAACCTAACTTAACGGAGAGTATTGCTTATAAATTTGATAGAAACTGTTTTTGCAGTGTTGGTTGGTACAAAGTACGTTCATAATTATGAGTTATTTATTTATGTATGCAATGTCGCGGAACCGGCAGCACAGTAAAATTTACTGTGCCGGCAGTAGCAGTACGCACACATGCGTGGTGGTGCGTTGTAAATACTTTCATAAATACTTTCAAACGTTTTTAGGGTTCCGTAGGCCTGACAAGGAACCCTTATAGTTTCGTCATGTCCGTTTGTCTGTCTGTCTGTCCGAGGTTTTGCTAAGAGACCGTTAATACTAGAAAGCTGTAATTTTGTGGGGGTATGTAAATAAATGACGCCGACAAAGTGCTGAAATAAAATTTTGAAAAAATTTTTTTATGGTAGCTCCCCTACTTGAGAAGTGGGGATGATTTTTTTTTTCATCATCTACCCCATCGTGTGGGGTATCGTTGAATAGGTCTTTTAAAGTGACTTAAGGGTTGCTAATGCCATTTTTCGATTGAATGCTCCATTTACGAAATATTAAACTTTAAAGTGCAAATTTTTGTTCAAGTAGGGCGTCCCCCCCCCCTCTAAAAGAAAAATCTGGAAAAAATCGTGATAATAGCGCATTTCATAAACTTTAAAGGAAAATGATAGCGGTTAAGATAACTTTATTAGTTTAGCAGTAATAGTCGTTGAACTTGGGTGTTGGATAATTTTGTACCAAATACAAAATCCTTAGAATAAAAATCTTTAAAGTGACAAAGATGGAGTACCTTGTTGCTTGTTTATAACGGGTAAAGACTTGCATTGAATAACAGGCTACTACGGAACCCTACACTGCGCGTGGCCCGACACGCACTTGGCCGGTTATTGAATTTTGGAGGGGCGGGTCATGTTATCGTAGAAGATCCTCTAGGTACATTGCTTAACCTAAAGGCAAACGGCTTTGTCAAACGAAACGCGTACTCAACACGACGTCAGAGCGCTAGTACATTTTGTTGACGCAAAATAACGCTGTGTCAGGAAATTTTGTACTGTACTCTCTGATGTCTAGCTAGGTACGCGTTCCGAAGCCTAGTTATAAATATTAAAATACGGGACTTATCGCGCTAAAACAAATATTTTATTTCCCTCGACGTATTTTAGTATTTATAACTATGTGTTCATATCGCGAAAGTTTGAAGTTTACAATTCCATAACTCCATGTTAAAATTATTCAACAATACAGTACATAGCACAGTGCAGTACATAGGTTCTTCTCGATTTTGATTTAGATAGATACAATCTTTATTGTAGGTACCACCTCTTAATATAGCAAAACAAACAGGGTCCTTATTCAGTATGACCAATGAGATAACGCGTTCCTTAACGCGCCACGTTACGTTATTGAAAAATTGTATTCTGTATGCCACACGATAGGTAAATTATACAAAACGCGCGCGTTACACGTCCTCATATGTCACGATATTTTGACAGCTCATAACGCGCTCATAACCTTACCTACCGCGATTTAATTGGCATAGAGAATACCATAACGCGGAGATAACGTAACACGGCACGGTAAGACTTTAAAATGGTCATACTGAATAAGGCCCCTGAAGTATACATGTTAATTAAAGTGTTATAATAGGCGGCCTTATCGCTAATAGCGATCTCTTCCAGGCAACCTTTGGATGGAGAGGACTAAAAAACATTTGTCGGAGGCGTTTGACAAAAAAACATGTTAATACAAAATACTACATTTACTAACTTGTTACCCAAATATACTAACCTACTTAGTCTACATACACGATTTTTAAATACTTACTTAAACGCACTTTACATTATAGGTATACCTACACCTATATACAATACAATACAGTACAAAATTCTTTATTGTGACACCTCTTATCCTAAAACTACATTATGTACAATAAATAAATTATAGTTGTAGTATAACATAAGCGGTGTGTATAATGTAGTGTAACAAATAAATTATAAATTGTTAAACACAATCCAAAATTTCATTGTACCGACGGGACTTGAACCCGCAACCTCCGGAATAACATGTTCCGGTGCTTTGCCAATTAAGCATTAGATTTTATTAGATTTACGCAGTGCAACATCTCTCGTCGGATTTGAAAACAGTAATGATTTCTTCCGAATGATTAACTTACGTATTAAGTAGTCATAGATGGCGCCACCAATGCAAAATTGGGTTAACAAATGCAATCCACTAATTTCGTCGTAACGATACTTCGCACCGTTGCTTAATTGGCAAAGCACCGGAACATGTTATTCCGGAGGTTGCGGGTTCAAGTCCCGTCGGTACGATGAAATTTTGGATTGTGTTTAACAATTTACAAAAATATAAAGTGTTAAACACTTCAAAGAAACATAATATTAAATAAATTATAGTTATAGTGTAACAGCGACTTCTTTCAGGCAACCTTTGGATGGACAGAACTTTAAAAATAGTGATACAAAATGTCTAAGTACCATACTAATATTATTCTAAACCTACTTAATATTACTATTTTATATATACTTATTTTTAGGTGTATAATGTATAATATATATATGTGTATCATATATATATTATACATCAATATTTTATTGTATTTCATACATATTCATAGGTGCTCAGAGGATAGCCGTGAATATACTATACGTGCTTAGTTAATAATATAATATTCTCATCGTCGAAAAGAGCATTGTTCCTTTGATTGAATGTATTATTATATTCCTAAATAAATCATTTACACTTTATTTTAACAACTTAAAAATAATTACCTAATGACAATATCAAGATTATATAAACTACAATAATAATATCTATACTATAAATAAAAGACAGAACCTAGGTCGCTACCTGCCGGTAATGTTCCCAAAAAGCTAGCGACGTTACCTCGTTGTATAGCTAGGCTAATACGTTGGCCGAGGTAAGCGCCAGCTCTTTGGTCACGGGTGATGTCAATTAGGCGTCTGGACAACTCCTTAACAAAACCTCGGGCATCTCGACCCCATGGGCCCATTGTTTCGACCGCAAACGGAAGAAATATGTATCCATCACCAATGGTAGCATATTTCCTCCGTTTGAGGTTTTCTGCAGCATCCGCTGCCGCGCCCGCTGACCGTGAGGTCCCGCATATATGGGACGCCGCTAATGTGTCAGCACATGTGGCGTCCCACACCAATGGTCTTCCTCGACACCATGGCACCAACGTCATACCGTCGGGCCTCTTACCATCGTCACGTGATATACCGTTCGGCTCTAATATGGCCGGCACGTTCACGGTGGCAAGGGCCCGACGGATGACGTCGTTTATTGTGGCGTGGCGTGAGAGACGCCCTGCACTGCGGCGGCATGACAGGCCGTGGTGGCCTAATCTGTCCACTTCACTGCCGCAGTGACAATTGTGAGGTTCCGTCCTAGAGATGCCCAGACGCAACCCTATGGCAATAGAAAAACTTTCATTGTCCATTAGGGTACCAATGTTGGATGAAGGTAGTGCTTGTAACCAATAACCAGATTCTCGTTCGCGCGTGGCAAGGAGACGAGCCCGGACTTTATTATCAATACTTTTGTCTAAAATTTGTATTGTACATTATACACCTATGTACATTTCTCGACACAAAAAAAGGCTTTGCCAACAGAACGCATATTCAACACGACGTCGGAGCGCTAGTACGCTAGTTACTGCTAGCTAGTTTTCTTGACGCAAAATAACGCTGCAGCGGAAAATTGTGTACTGAAAAGCTGAACTCTCTCTCTGACGTCGGGCTAGGTACCCGTTCTGTGTATTAAAATAATTTAGATCGTTCACAAACCGAAAAAATACGACTTCACACACTACGTTAGTAATTTTCGGTACTAAGTTTCAGATATTTATCACCATATCTCTGCAGATACTTATCAGATCTCGATAACATTTAAAAAGGACCCAACGAAAAGCATACTCTCTCAAACAAAAAAAGAATTTCCCAAATCAGTCAAGAAATGACGGAGATCTAAGGTAACAAACATAAAAAATAATTAATGATCGTACAAAACGAAAAACCAACTTCACATGCCGCGATAGTCAAAATAGCCAGTTGCCATAATCATGTCATCAAAGTATACAAACTTGTTTATATTTTTTATCTGAATATCTCCGGAGATGATTATCAGATCTCGATAAAACTTGAATAGGACCAAATGGGAAGCATAATCTCTGAAACAAACAAAAAATTTAATCAGTTAATTTTTGACGGAGTGCTGAGGTAACAAACATTTAAAAAAACCGTCGAATTGAGAACCTCATTTTTTATGAAGTCCGATAATAAATAGATGAAAATTGAGAACCTCCTCCTTTTTTGTGTAGTCGGTTAGTTATTCAACAGTGCAGTACAAGGGTTCGTCACGATTAGGTTGTATAGACGATCCGTTTGCGAGGTGTTTGGGTACTAGAGTTCCCAAGATCTTGGCGTACGGGGGATCGTTACGTCTCGGCAACGGTGGTACGTTCTGTGTCGGACGCTGTACTAAATCTGCGTAAATCACGTGCATTTCCTGTAAATATTTAATATATTTTGAGAAATACTATACAAACAAAATTATATTAAATTTAAGATCGTTTACAAAAAGAAAAAAACCGACTTCACATGCCGCGATAGTCAAAGTAGCCAGTAGCTATAATCATGTCATCGAGGTATACAAATGTGTTTATGTTGTTTATCTCCATATCTCCGGGGATAATTATCAGATCTCTATAAAATTAGAATGGGACATGTCAAACAAAAAAAGATTTATTTAAATCGGTAAAGATTTGACGAAGTTCTAAGTTAACAAACTTAAAAAAATACCGTCGAATTGAGATTCCTTTTTAGTGAACAGAATCCTCCTTTTTAGTGAAGTCGGTTAAAAAGTAGCTTACCACCATCGAGGAGAAAATCTGCCACCAATTTTTACGGTGTTCTGGCAGCACACAGCCCTTGAGAGTCAGAGTATTCTAGGCCTAACATGTTCACCATCTTCGACCACATCATCGCTTGCCACCAGGCGAGATAGCGCGAAACACGCTAGCCTATCAGAATATAAATAAACATGGTTACTAGCAGAGGTACAACCGGAAGGATATACCTACGTAATGATGATTCATGACGAGTGACGAATTATTCATTTAATATACGAATCATTATTATATAAGGATAATTACGTGATTTAATAATGAAATATAATAGGTAATACATGGGCGAACGAGTTTGCTCGAGTTAAATATTAGTGTTTTATATTCAACAACTCAGAGACAACTCTCGTCAAATCTGACTACACTATATTATATAAGGGATAATCTTTATTGATAGTAATTTGCTCGTCATGCTGTGCTATAAAGCGGAATAACGTGCTATACGTTATTCCGCTATATAGCACAGCAGTCTGAAATTAGCTTTATGATTTCATCCGAATAATCAACTTTTAAATAGTTATCATAGATGGCGTTACCAATGCATAATTGGTTACAAATGCAATTCATTAATTTCGTCGTATTGATAGGATAGTACTGTGGCTTAGTTGGTTAGAGCACCTGGGCATGTTTCCCAGGAGGTGTGGGTTCGAATCCCGTCGGTACGATGAAATTTTGGATTGTGTGTAACAAATGTATAAAATCCAGTTTTTACAAACACTAATTTAGAAAGACAAACCTTAATTGAATTCAAAATTTCATCCAAATCATTAGAGTCGTTTATGATATACGCGAAATAATTTTTATGCAAGAATGGCCTATATAAAGTAAAAAAAAATATTTGTGTGCGTTTTATAAAAAAGACCACGGTGCAAGTAAACTTTTGTTTATTTATGTGTAGCTAGCTATGGTAACTAGCTACTATGACAGCTATTGACATGTCACAATATTAGCATGTATACAGATATGGCTGCGGAAGCGTCCGCCAATCACAGCTGACCTAAATGTCATATTATATCATATTCACCAATCAGCATTGGCGACATGCATGAACGATGGATGTAATTGAAGGTTCATTTTAATTATTTAGCGGTTAGACTGGTCCACCAATTGAAAGACGCAAAAAGCTATGGAGAGATATGGAAGGATAGAATATGAAATGAAGTCGTCCGACAGAGAACTAGAGTAACCGACATAGCTCAGAGGATTAGCAAGCTTAATTTGTTCTATTCATTATTCTGTGGCTTACGTGGAAGTGGGCGGGTATTATATGCCGCAGAACCGATAATCGTTCGGGTAAGCGTGTTCTAGAGTGGAGACCACGACACGGCAAACGCAGTGTAGGACGCCCTCCAGCTAGGTGACGATATTCGCAGGGTGGCTCGAAACGCGGTTGGAAAAGGACAGCTAAAGATCGAGCTCGGTGGCGTGCTATAGGAGGGGCCTATGTCCAGCAGTGGTCTAATACAGGCTCACAATTATGAAGCAGTGAAGAGCAGCTAGTTATAATGTATGGATATCTAATACCTTTAAACGAGCATTTCTTGTACATATATATAAAATCTGAATCTAGAAAACTGCTCTAACGATTTTTATGAAATTTAGTATCCAGGGGGTTTTGGGGGGCGATACATCGATCTAGCTAGGTTTTCGTTTTAGAAAACATCGTTTTAGCAGTGTTTTCAGGCATTGGAAAACTGCTATAATATTATTAGAATACGAAGATAAACCTCGACACCATCTACAAGGTTATAATAGCTCTGTGGGAAATCGGGCGGTCCCAATACCAGAAGACGTTCGAGTCCAGATGAGATGATTATTTTCTTCCCTATTTTTTGAAGTTAGTTTGTTCTTTTTTTGCGAGGAAAACTATTATTGGTAGCCAAAAAAATTACAAAAACACGATTTACCAATAAAAAAACGAGCAAAGCTACTGTCATAAGTACAGTCATCCAAGTACTGAGTACTTACGTTAACAACATTGCGTTGTTTTTTCCTGTAGCACATGTACAATATTATTGTTATCAGCAGGAATATAATAGCGCCAAGACATCCTGATACAGCGCTAACTATGTCGGCACTTGAACTAGTTTCATCTGAAAGATAAATTATTATTTATAATACATAATCTGTTCATACTTTGCAACAAAGTCGCTCGGCTGTCTGTACGTTTAAATCTTTTAAACTACGCAACGGTTTTTAATGCAGTTTTAAGCAATAGATATAGTGATTCAAGAGAAAGGTTTATAACCAGGATTAAACGCGGGCAAAGCCGCGGCCGCAGCTTGTATTGAATCTATAATAATTTGCAACGATGCAGTACCTATATACTAATCTATTGCTATACAGGGTGTTTGGTGGATGGACGGACAACATTTTTGGAGGGTTGGGGGGTCATGCGTAAGGTTTCCCCGTAGACCCAAAGTCCTAAGTGTCACGGTGTTTTAAATATGTTTTTTTTAAATCTGCTGTGGTGGAAATTGTCACAAATAGTTGCAGTCAGTAATTAAATTGTATTTAACTATTCTTATTAATTTTACTAATGTATTTGTCATATAATAAACAAGTTAAATGTATTAATAATACTGGGTAAGCGCATTGGGTTACACTGTAATGCTTATCTTAAGGTTGAATCAATAAATATATTTTGATTTTGATTTTAAGCGCGCACATGGTTGCGTTGCTTTTATTTAACCGCACGGTAGAATTAACTGTATACCAAATAAGGTGCGTTTTATTAATTTATTGAATCAATTAATTGAATTGCATGCGATAAACATTAAGTTTAAAACATACCTGATTTTGGTAAAGTTTGATTGTAAAAACGAGTATTCGGTGTCGTCTTTATACTAAAAGTACCTTCCGCAGCTACTTCAGTCGTCACGGTCTTATACTTCAAATAATACATGTATTTTGTGATAGATCTGTTATATACGGCAACATTTTCATAACTGGGAAGATCTATGTATATCACACATATCAAGTAGGTGCCGTTACCAGTATCTTCAATATTAAATATTTCATCTTTATTAATCCTAGTTTTATTTTTATCCATTCTGAATATCGTCCCTGAAATCACTTTGTAAATATAATTGGTCCGGTGGCGTTATCGGGAGAACGGTTGGCTTTGATGCTAGAGGTACCTAGTTCAAACCGCCGTGCATCAATGGATTTTTCAATCGAACATTGTAAGTGCGCTTTTCACAGTGGCCCTCCGGTGAAGGCAAAACATCGTTAAGAAACCAACAACCCCCGCATGTTGGCAGGACACTAACTAGTGTCCGACTGGTCAGCTACCATCCTCAAGTTAGAAAAATCTGTCGCCAAACATCTAATGTGTTCTGGCAGCTATCCTTCAGAGCCAGTTCCCATTCTAGGCCTAGCGTGCTTACTATCTTCGACCGCATCATCACTTGCCAACAGGTGAGATAGTGGTCAAAACGCTAGCATATAAGTTATAAAAATATATATGGGAACCCAGCCAATCATTTTGCTAATTATTCCATTTGCCTTGGACAGTTTTGTAAGACAATTATTACAGAACTATGCAAGGCAAATGAATAGAAATGAAATGGATCTACCGCAAGTTTTTCCATTTAAATACATCTAGGTCATTTGTATATTGAAATATGAGTTTGAACAAACAGATTTTTAAGCTGGTAAGACGTGACCTCTGGAGCTCCAACACACGCTCTATTAAAGAAAAAATTTAAAAAAATTGTTCAACATCCAAGATGATGAACTAATTTTTTTAATCTTTTCTCAAACCAAAGTCGAAGTCATCTGACAAAGTTGACCACATCTAGCGTGAATGTCTTACTAGGCAGCATATTATTTTTCAGAACAGTTTAAGAGGGAACGCAGGGTGCACATTTCCATACGTATTTCCCCGATTTCGGTAGGTCAAAAAAAAGAAAATGATAGGGGTTGTTAACGCCTACGTATCTGTGTGCACCACTGCGGCTACACACGCACACGGCGTTTTCGCAACGTCCAACGAGCGGCGCAGCGCTCGTTCCCTGCAGTTACTTCCGGACGGCGGCGCATTCAACAAGCGAAATCACACGGCGAGCTCGCCACCCTGTTTTTCAAAAACTGTATAACATTGTAACAGGCCGCAATAAACGGAGTGAAACTTATTGAAATTTTCGTTTCATCCACAATACAGAAGCAAAGGCACCAGCAATCGTCCGCTGAGCAGACCCTAGGCTCATCCAGGGGGCATAGCTACAGCAGCAGATCTTGATTTTTATGTCGAAACGATTTTTTCTCTAGAAGCATTTTCCTGGGAGAATCCTAAGACTTCTACGGATAATTTGTATCCCACCTAAAACATTTTCATGTAAAATGTTGCCAAGACGAGAACATGCGGCTCGCAGTGTCAAAATGTTATCAGATCTCATGTAGAGCCAAGATTCTAGTTTAGAATGCACTACAGCTAGATGGAGCGAGCGCCCTAGCGGATATAATATTATACGCAAGCTTGATGATGACGTTATGCATTTATTTTGGCCATAGTTTCAGCAATTCTGAATGATAAGACCACTCGCGAGATTCGTGCATTAATAAGACCGTAAGACTTCAAATGCCGCGCTACTAATTTTCAGTACCTAGTTTGAGGTGTTTATCTCCATATCTCTAGAGATACTTATCAGACCTCGATGAAATTACCACGGTACCACACTGGAATATATCCTTTCCAACAAAAAAAAAAAATATTGTTAAATACAATCCCAAATTTCATCGTACCGACGGGACTCGAACCCGCACCCCCCGGATTACACGTCCAGGTGCTCTGCCAATTAAGCCACGGTTCGATACATCGATACGACGAAATTAGTGGATTGCATTTTGTTAACCCAATTATGCATTGGTGGCGCCATCTATGACTACTTATTACGTAAGTTAATCATTCGGAAGAAATCATTACAGTTTTCAAATCCGACGAGAGATGTTGCACTGCGTAAATCAAATATTATGTTTCTTTGAAGTGTTTCACACTTAATATTTTTTTAATTGTTAAATACAATCCAAAATTTCATCGTACCGACGGGACTCGAACCCGCACCCCCCGGATTACACGTCCAGGTGCTCTGCCAATTAAGCCACGGTTCGATACATCGATACGACGAAATTAGTGAATTGCATTTTGTTAACCCAATTATGCATTGGTGGTTTTACAAAAATATAAAGTGTGAGACACTTCAAAGAAACATAATATTTGATTTACGCAGTGCAACATCTCTCGTCGGATTTGAAAACTGTAATGATTTTTTCCGAATGATTAACTTACGTAATAAGTAGTCATAGATGGCGCCACCAATGCATAATTGGGTTAACAAAATGCAATCCACTAATTTCGTCGTATCGATGTATCGAACCGTGGCTTAATTGGCAGAGCACCTGGACGTGTAATCCGGGGGGTGCGGGTTCGAGTCCCGTCGGTACGATGAAATTTTGGATTGTATTTAACAATTTACAAAAATATAAAGTGTGAGACACTTCAAAGAAACATAATATTTAAAAAAAATATATTCGAAATCGGTTCATAAGCGACGAAGTTATCCGTGAACAAACATAAATAATATGGTCAAATTGAGAAACCACCTTTTTTTGAAGTCAGTTAATAAATAAATAAAGATAATAATTACCATTGCAAGGAGCAAGTATTTGAGCATTAGACTGATCTTCGATATACATAAATATTGTACCTGAAAAAAAATATTATAAATTATTACAGAATTATTTTTACTTAATAGTTGCTAATATTTATATATCACTTACGGCGCATTGATGAATCCATATTTTTGTCGGATCATGACTTACGCATCCTTATAGTATATTATCTAGAGAGAGGTATAATATGTAGCCGCTGCGTATTATGTATATGTACCAAGTTTGTAATTTATTTACCATAGTTTATAACTTTTTATTGGGGTCCTAATGTCATCCAATTTTCTATCGTGTTAAGTGATCGTGCAAAGAAGTGACAAAAATAGACTGACAATATCGGTCCTTTGGGAATGAATTGAAAGAAGACAGACGTTGTCCAAAACAAGAGAAAGCAGGACACACTAGAGGACGGTTACACACAAACACCCACACACACCAACATCCACACACACACACGCCCACATACGCCCACACATACCACACACATACATCAACATCCACACACACCCACACACATACACACACAAACACACACACACACATCGGTTATCGTGCCACCATTTTACGAAGACTCATCTCTTGACGTTACCAGTTTTAAAAAAAAATGTTATAAGGTAACAGGACAAGCACGACGCTCGCCTGATGGTAAGCGAAGACGTCTACCTATTACAGATACAGCGGCATGCATGCATGTCACTGCACTGCGCCTGTTACCTTGAGACATAAAGATGTTATGTTGAGTCTCACATGCCCTGTAATTTAATATTATTTTTTATTTATTTAATATTTATAATAATACTTGAAATACATACCAGGCCTTTCAATTTTATGGATTTTTTGACTCGTCAAGGTAACAGGTATTTGTATTGGAAAGCCATTTTGTTGTGTTTGCACACAAGTTAAAGTCAATTCATCTTCGTCTTCATACGGAACTAATTTTAACACCAGTTCATAGTAATATGTCGTGACTGATTTGCGGCTTATAGAAAATCCATATGAATCTGAAAACAAGTCATTTTAAAAACCTTTTTAAACACAAGCTATTATGTAACCTAGGACTAGAGCTAGACAAGATAAATCCAACGAGCCCAAGCACGACGGGTATGTTTAGTTTAGGAATTCCTTTGGCCACCTTTCAGCTCCATCATCAATCAGATCAGCACCATGTCATCATAATATTTCATTGACATGCGATTTACACATGAATCAAAGAATCAAAGAAGAGAATCAAAGAATCAAAGCATTTATTCAGTATGTTTTTTTTTTCATATTTTTTACCGTTACTGTTAAATGCAACGATTGAGTACAATAATGCAATATTTACTTAATATATTACTAGATTACTACTGTTTTATTTCTATCCTTACAACTAAACGAAATAAAAAATGCATAACATAATACTAAAATCTAATTAAACTTGGATGTGCATCCATTTGCCTTCACAGCTATGCGAAGTACAGATTCTCCGTAAGCAATGAGGTTGTTCCGACTGTCGTTATTGTCAATTAATACATGGAGATTATCATGTCTTATTTGATGATCCATTTTCCACTCGCAGTTCATTCTCATAAGGTCATATTTTGGACAATCTACTAAAATGTGAACCATAGTTTCCGGAGTCTGGTTATCGCAGGTACAAAATGGGTCATCAATGAGTTTAAATCTATTTAGATACGAACGCAGCCCGCAATGGCTAGTGAACAGTTGTGTTCTTAAGTTAGAACATGTAATGTGTCTTAAAATGTTGTAAGCCTTAACAGAGTCAGGAAAGAAAAGTTTCGTGCTTGCTGCAGTTGGGCTTTCGGTGTATCTTCTTTGCCATATTTCTTTGGTGTATTCCCTGATGGAGTGCTTCGCGTAAGACAGAGGAAACGCATCGTATACTGGAGCTGTATGTGGTTGAAGTGCTGCTTCTTTGGCCAATTCATCCGCTTTTTCGTTACCCATTATGCCAGCGTGAGCTTTGATCCAGAATAGTTTTATAGGTTCTTTGCTTTCTCTTATGTGATCCTGTATTTCTTTGGCGATTGGGTTATCGGTTTTTGGGTCGCAGATTGATTGTATTGTATTGTATTGTTTATTTAGTCCATAGATGTGTTACACATTCTTAGATATGTCAAATAACAAATGAAAAATAAGATACATCAATGTAAAAACTTAGATAAATAGCGAAACATTTACAAAATAAATGAGTGCATCATGAATAACTATGTAATAATTGAATCTAAACTTAAATGTCGTTTACTGAATACAATTCCAAATCAATCAACAATTTTTTTAATTTCCGTCTAAAATTTAGCGGGGAACCCTTGTCAATGATGTTATCGCCACTTAAACGCTTCCTAAATGCGTTATAGTAGCGTACGCTATTACAAATAAAGCTCTTAGACTTTTTTGTGAGTCTACATTTTGGATGTGCAATTCTGTCTTTATTTCTAGTCGAGTAGTTGTGATAAGCACCTAACATTGGAGTATTCGCAATATTATTGACAGCGTGTAAGATGTTGTGATACACGTATTCAGAGTGCATAGTCATGATGCGGCACTTCTTAAAATAAGTTTTACAGGAAGAAAGAGCGGGTAATGCAAGAACAGCTCGAACAGCTCTTTTTTGTGGTATAAATATTTTTCCTGCTGTTGCTGCCGTTCCCCAGACTTTAATTCCATAGCTCATCAAGCTATGGAAGTAGGCGAAGTAAACTTGTTTCGCTGCTGTAAATCCACAAAAGGAACGTATTTTTGTGATGGCATACACCGCAGAAGAGAGCTTAGAAGTCAAGGTTTTTATATGAACATTCCATTTCAGTTTACTGTCTATCTGAACACTTGGAAATTTTACATCTTTCACTAATTCTACCTTCCTGTCATTGTATTTGATATCTAGTAGATTCTCATCGTTGTTTTTCTGCGTTGCGAGAGAAAATAAGACAGCTTTAGTCTTTTCCACATTAAACAATAGCTTATTGGCGTTAAACCAGTCACTGAGTATACCAATCGACTCATTTGCTATAATACCAAGCTGGTTTATGTTCTTGTGCGAAAAGATTACAGAGGTATCATCTGCGTACATGACTATAGCTCCCTTCTCTTGCAAACAAGAGGGCATGCCATTTACATAAATATTGAAGAGAAATGGTCCCAGAATGGAACCTTGAGGAACACCACATCTGAGATAAAGCTTATCCGAATATGAACCATCTACCATCGTAGTATGAGATCTGCCACAGAGATAGGAATTTAACAAACTAAGAGCAGATCCGGCGACCCCGTAATGATTTAGTTTGTGTGATAGTATTTCATGATCAACACAATCAAATGCTTTAGATAAATCGCAACAAAGCCCAAGTGTTTTCTGCGATTTATTCAAAGACTCTAATATGGTTTGTGTTACTATCGAGACTGCATCAGTTGTACTTTTCTTTGGTCTAAAACCGAACTGGCGGTGATTTAGTAAATTATGTTTTTCAAAATACACTACTAACTGATTTAATATGATTTTTTCTAGGAGTTTGCTCAAAACCGGTAAAATAGATATAGGCCTATAATTATTAAGCTCTTCTTTAGCTCCTCCTTTATAGAGAGGAATAATTTTACTGACTTTCATAGGGTCGGGAAAAACACCCTTCCCAATTGAGTCATTAAAAATAATCGCAAGATAGGGTGCAATGGTATAAATGATTTTACCAATGAACTTTATGGAAAGCCCTGACATGTCTAATGAGGTTTTGCGTTTCATTTTTTTAAATGTTTTAATGATGTCCCAATAGGTTATGTGACTAAAAGTAAAACTTTCATCTAATTTGTTGCTATGCAGTTCAAGATATTTTTTGGAAGTTTGAAAGCAGCCAAGACCACAAGTTAGGTTTTCCGCTATTCGATTAAAGAATACATTAAAATCATTAGGAGATAACGTTTAGCAATAAGCTTTTTTACATTTGTTTGTCTTTCCCGTTTCAGACTTAATGATTTGCCAAGACATTTTGAGTTTGTTTGTCGATTCTTTTATTTGTTTGGTAAGAAAGTTTCTTTTGGCTTGAACGCAAATTTTTTTGAACACTTTACTGTACGCAGATACATACTCTCTCATACTTGCATCAAAAGTTACTTCACTGTACAACTCATAAAGGCGCTTGCGAGATGTCCATATTCCCTTAGTAGCCCAGTCATTGAAATTAGTTTTCGTATTAATTGATTTTGATATTAATGGCATATTAGTATCTACGTACTGCATCATGGATTCCATAAATTGATAAAATTTTTCGTTGGGATCATTTAGAGATTCTAAGTTACTTAGTTTAATGTCAAGATATTGGTGCAGTCCCGGCAAAGCGGTATAATTATTTTTTCTAAATACTACACTTTTAGAGGTTTTCAATATAGGCACTTCTTGGTGTAGGTGCATAAATTGGGCTAAATGATCAGATTTAACACATTGTTTAATTTCTGTTTTTGTAATTTCACCACTATCAGTAAAAACATTATCAATGCATGTTGCAGATATTTTACTTATACGGGTTGGTTCACTAAATGTCCGAAACAAGTTAAAGCAATGAAATAGTTCTTCTAAGGCATTTAGCTTTGGAGAATCTGTTAAAAAATTTATATTATAATCGCCACAAACGATAACACGCTTGTTAGACTTGCAAATTTTTTGCAGAGCGACCTCTAACAATTGTAGATATTCATCAAAATCGCCATCTGGAGAGCGATAAACAGAAGCTATTATATAGTTACTCATCTCAACACAAGCAATTTCAAACAATTTTTCTACCGACATTGATACTATGTCTCTCCTATCTTTGGCTTCGAAACCATTTCTTAAAATTATAGCTGTTCCTCCGCCTTCAAATTTATCCCTATTATATTGACTAATACATGAGTATCATTCTAAAACTAGTGGTTGATTTATTTTCATCCAAGTTTCAGTAATGCAAAATATATCGATCTGATACTGTTCCAGCGCTAGACTCATATCCAAAAGTTTGCCGTACAGCCAAGGTACATTTTGATGTACAATGACAATATTACTTTTAACATTATTACGATTTACAATCGCACAGTTTTTGTGCTTGTCAGTATTTATGTAAAATTTTTACGATTGTCTGCTACAATATTGTTAATCTTGTTGGTGTTGTTGTTTTCGGTCACAATCGAATCATACGTTGGAGTGTTGACATAATCACAGCTGTGGCTTATATTAATTATGGTCCTATTGGTACCTAACGGTTTGATAATATTCGCTATGATTAATTGACGTAACAAGTCAATTTTCTTATATTTTGCAAGATGCATAAATTTGTAATAATTGTTATTTAGATCTATGATGCTAATATTATCGTTATTGCATGTCAAGTTATAAATATCTAAATTTAGTTTGTATAAGTAATCATTGTGTTTCATATTACTGCAGTAAGGCAAAGTACAGATAATGATTTTGGATCTTGAACTCGCTTCATTCACTAGTGTAATACAATCTCTTAGCTCAATGCGCGAAATCTTTCGTTTTTCTCCTATCAACAATACGTTAGTAGTATCAGGATTATCTTTATCAATATTATCATACATACACTGAACAAGTCCTTTAAAAGATAAACCAGGGCTACAGTGATTGATCACACGTTGAGTGACATGGTTGCTGAGATGGCTGCCAATACTTGTACCTAGTCCGTCAGAGTAAATGAGAATTTGGCCATTACTTTTCATATTGCCTTCCAGTGATGGTTTCACCGAGCAGTCGTAATCAGTTTTGTAATCGTAGATAGTGCCATTATTTTCCTTGTCTAATTGTATATCAACTATTTTCATTATTTCAACAAGTTGATGTTCAACTAAGTTAACTGTTTTTACGATTTTATTCTTAGCGTCTAATCTATTCTTATACTTATCCAAAGTTTCAAGTATGTTGTTGTTTTCTTCTTGTAACTTTGATATCAGGATGCTTCTTCTTTCTATTTCTTCTATTAATAGTACGTTTTCATTGCAAAAGGCCTCCATCATTTCTGTAGTTTCTGTTGTTTCACATAATTTACCGTTGTCACATATATTATTATCTTTGTTAATAGTAATAATATTATCTTCGATTTGTTTAATGCTTTTTGTAATAGTTGAAGGTTCAAAATGCGCTTATTCAATCGTTTCTCTGCTTTTCTTTTACTTGAATTATTTCGATTTAGTACTTTCTTCTTCGTGATATTTTTCTTGGTATTTTCATTGAGGGAAATACCTGTCGCTGCGTCTATATGCAGGTTGCTATACTTGATTTATAGCGAGTCATAATCTTTGCTTAAATTATCTAGTTTATGAAGTAAGGGTTTCTGACCAATTAAGTATTTATTTTCTATTTCATCTTTTTCTCTTAACGTTTCAATATACATTTTCTTTAATTCATAAAGTTCGTTTAGCATAGACTCTTTAGTATTTTCACTCTCAGCTAATTTCTTCTTTAATGTATTATTTTCTCTGCATTTTTCTTCAAAAACCTTACTATTGCTTTCCTGTTCTTCGTTCATAGTTTTTAATAATTTTCTTTTTTTTTTCTAATTTCAATTTCTGGGCCGTGAGTGTAATTTCGTATTTTTTACATAATTCTTTATAGTCAGTTTCGGAATCTTTTGTAATGGTTTCTTGTAGACGTTTGAGTTTGGCCCTGGTAGTCATTTTTTTATTTGAGAAGTTTCGCAGTAAATTGCAAGGTGAAACGTATTACGTGTACCTATTTTATTAAATAATTAAATTGTTTCTTGTCCTCAGGTTAATGAATATTTGTCTTGTAGTCACTGTAGTGTTATCTTTTTGGTCTGTGCAATGTTTTTTAGTCTAAGCATGCGCCAGCCAGTATTAGTCCGTATGTCCTTTTGTCGTAATGTATATATGGGCTATGTTTATATCCGTAGAGTGTATGGTTTTCACTATTTCTTGACTTACTTGAGCAGGTAAATACAATTTTATTCAGTAAATTTATGCAGACATAACAATAACAAACGTTCCGTCTTGTGGGGTATCGTTTGTGTATAATAAGCAACTATTTCATTCAATTTTTATTTAGCCTAGCAACACTCGTCTAAGTGTCATGTATATCTGTTATCGACTTGTATCTGTCACTGTCTGATTGACAATATTGACATATGAAGATATTATTATTTTGGTGGCCGGTATGCAAATTTATTGTTGTATTTTATTGGTTAATTTTAATGTCTTTTAACCAGTAATTCAAATATATTTATGTGTGTGTGTGCTATTTTCAAAATGTATCCTTCGGTTTCAAAATTTACATGTGATATTCGTGCTTTTATATACCTCAAGCTTCTGTGTAAATGTTCACATTGTGATCCTGGCGTTCATATCTTTGGATTTATCACTTTCTAGCAAGGTATTTCACGCTTATTTAATTAAATTTTCAAAATAAAATGTAGATAAAATTTCGTAACTGTTTACTCGAAGACACACACACACACTCTATCTAAATTACTTAGATTCCAATGCCGATCGTGAGTCACTGAGTATATTGCAAGGTTCCGTTAATGTAAGGATATAGGTCAATGCATTGAGGATTGCCAGTTGCTCAGCTTGGTATACACTGCAATAATCCGCAAGCTTTAATTTTATTTGATGGTATTCTGTTTGACCGTTCCAGCAAGAAACTGCAGCGCCAACTTTTCCTTGAATTTTGCTACCGTCAGTGTATAGTTTCGACCATTTGTTTTCTATACTATCTACCTCCGACTGATTGCAGACACTTCCATATGTTAGCTGATTGCGAAGCGATGGGTGAACTAATTGGTAGGGGCTAACTCGTGATTCCAGTTTCCGTGTAGGAAGCTCAACCATTGGTCGTCCTTTCTTTATCTCATAGAGCTCAGCATTTTCTCTCAGACGTAAATCTAGTGGCAAGATACGTGCAATTATCGTGCTGGCTAATAATGACGTAGTTCTGTGGGCCCTGCAGATTTTCAGTGCGAACATCCTTGTGATTCGGTTTAGTTCATTGAGAATATATTTCTTGCTACTGGTTGATGCCCACACACTTGCAGCATATAATATTACTGGTTCAACTGCAGCTATATAAATTAGTCGGGTGATTTCTGGATTTAGTCCCCATTGCGTCCTCACTGCTCTGCATAGCATTTTAAAAATATTCACAGCTTTTTTGCTCACAATACCACTTTTATCTTATCTAATTAAACAAGACAAAATTTTTTGGTGGACAGAAGAAATTGAACAAAAAAAAAACAGAAGTAATAAGATATAGAAGAAAAATTCAAAAAGCTAACCCTAATAGAAGAAAATATGTAGCCAAGGAGTATGTACGACTCAAGAAAGAGTATAAAGAACTTATTGAGAGTACCATGATTGAAAGCTGGAAGGAATACTGTAACAAAGAAGAAAAAGAGACTGTTTGGCAGCGGTCTAATCGGTTGCTCAAGCTTTGCAACAAGTATAAAGAATGGTTAAACACAATCCAAAATTTCATCGTACCGACGGGACTTGAACCCGCAACCTCCGGAATAACATGTTCCGGTGCTTTGCCAATTAAGCCACGGTGCGAAGTATCGTTACGACGAAATTAGTGGATTGCATTTGTTAACCCAATTATGCATTGGTGGCGCCATCTATGACTACTTATTACGTAAGTTAATCATTCGTAAGAATACATTACAGTTTTCAAATCCGACAAAAGATGCTGCACTGCGTAAATCAAATATTATGTTTCTTTGAAGTGTTTCACACTTTATATTTAAGTAGTAAGTAGTAAGTATACAGAAGATAAACTGCTACGCTCAGCCCCAACAACTCAAACTCTAAGTCCACAACAATCAGCTCAACTTCTAGCAGCCACTTTCTTCCCTGTGGATGACGAGTCCACCGACACAGAGGACCAGTATCAGATAAGAAGCCAAGCAGAAAAAATATTCGCTTATATTGACCAAGACCCAGATTACCCAAATTATTTTCCTGATTATGTGCCTGAAGAACTAATAGCTGTCTACACAAAAATGAATCCTAAAAAATCACCTGGGCAAGACGGGCTTACATCGGACATATGCTTTGAAAGTTTTAAGGCTGCGCCAGATATTCAGCTGGGCATCCTAAATAAATGCTTAACCTTGGGATATTTTCCACGTCTCTGGAAGATTGCGCGAATCAAAGTAATACAGAAGCCAGGAAAGGATGGACTACTCATTGCCGAAAGCGTACCGTCCTATTGGACTCTTACCAGTTATGGGCAAAGTCTTAGAAAAATTGTTTGCAACGAGAATTATGTGGTATTTGGGAAGTACAGCAAAACTGAACGGCAGACAGTATGGCTTTACACCTCAAAAGAGCACTGAAGATGCACTGTACGATGCTATGCAACACATAAAAAGAGGAGTTGAAAAGAAAGAAATCGTTGCTGTTATCTCTCTGGATATCAAAGGAGCATTTGACAATTGTTGGTGGCCTGGCATAATTAAGGAGCTATACAGCAAGCAAATTGATACACCTACCCTTAAGTTGGTTTCCTTGCTGACAGAAAAGTAGAATTGAATTATCTCGGGGAATATATAATTAGAGTTACCAATAAAGGGTGTGTACAAGGGTCGGACCACTATTTTGGAATGTCCAACTAGATCCTCTCTTGGAAGAATCGACACAACTCGAATCTACGGTTCAAGCCTTCGCTGACGATATCTTGGTCATAGCTAGTGCGTCAACAATAGCGAATCTGGAATTTAAAATAAACAAAGCACTTGACAAAATTTCAGAGTGGGGCAAAGGGCACAAGATGCGTTTTGCAGCGCATAAAACACAAGTGGTCGTAATAACCAAGCGGCGCAAAATAACTGCCCCAGAATTTAAACTCAATGGCGAGCTGTTACAGTTTTCTGATTCCATGAAAGTTTTAGGAGTCACTATTGATAAAGGCTTGATATTCAAAAACCATTTACAAAACGTATTCAGTGTGTAGGTAGTATTAATATACGCACATATACACGTCAAAATCATAAATCATAACCAATTATCAAGTAAACATAGCAAAAGCAGAATTTTAACGCTTTGAATTAGAAAAAAAAAGTAATGAACCATTCAGCTGTCATCCAATCGTTTACGTCAGAATACTTAAAAAAAATGTATGCCATATGCAAAAAAGCTCTAGCTAAAAGCGACTTGGCAGCATAAGCGAGCGATAATTTGCGGCCATATAAAGGTTGATTGTAAAATACTAGTGTACATACTGAAAGAAGGTGTTTAGAACTCAATTCTGATCACAGAAATATGATTACACCTTTTATTCAATCTACATCACGGGCTGCAAATCGCCTGGTCCTTTGGAAGGCATTGACGGAGCCGAAGCCAACGTCAAGAGTTCAATAAACTCAACGTTCATAAACTGCTTCATAAACTTGAGTCAATTGGTATTAGAGGAAACGCCTTCAATTTACTTCATTCATATTTATAATATAGAATTCAATCTGTTATTATTGAAACTTATAATAAAAAAACAAAAACCATAGAAAAAACTTTATCAAAATATAAAAGCATTTCTGTAGGAGTTCCACAAGGAAGTGTCCTTGGCCCATTGCTATTTTTAATTTATGTGAATGAATTACCTATTGTAGCCAAACACCCGTGTGTGATGTTCGCAGACGACGCTACAATCTATATTCCACAAGAAAACTATACCCGTTGTAAATTCGAAGAAGAGGTCAATACAACTCTCGAAACCGTGACAAATTGGTTAGATTTAATTAATTTGAAAGTTAATGTCACAAAAACTCATTCTTTACAATTCCGGAATTATAAAATGAGACCATTAAACTTAAATAAACTGGCCAAGTGCAAGTCAGACTCGCACTCGTAGGGTTCCGTAACACAGTTAAATATTCCATAACTATGATTTTTCGCCACTACAAAATTAACTTTGTTTTTCATAGTGCTTGTATGAAAAACAAAGTTATCTTTGAGGTCGCCATATCTCTAAAACTGCTGACTGTATCTCGTTCAAACCAATTTTCGTTGTTAGTTTTTATTAAGATCTACAGCATATATTTTTTTTAGATTTTTCACTCCCATACTTTAAAAGTTAGAGGGGGGGGGGGGGAGTGACACACACATTTTACCACTTTAGACGCGTCTATCTTTCAAATGATTAACTTTGAGAAAAAATGATTTTAGGAACCTCAATGTCATTTTTGTAGACCTATCTATAGACACCCGTGTATATACTATGGGCCGTACGGATTGCACAACTAACGTCTTCGGGGCTAATACTAATAGCCCCCATGGATTCGATAGACTCACACGCACGCTCAACGACGCTCATCCAATCACCCTCCGTGTGTTCGACGGGCACCGACCAGATACTACGCCAGAAGTTATTCATGGTAGTAGCATCCGGACACTGCTCGTCATTCACACGTTGATTGGTTCCTTCCCAACCTCGGTATACCTTCCTTTGGTCACTTTGGAAGAGGCGATTTTGATAATAGCGATCTACACGCGCTCTATAGCGACGAATACGGTTTGCCAATGCATAAACTTTCTGCTTCAGAAAGTCAATGCGTTCCGTGACACAGGTCATGTAGTCCCGGGGACTAATCCCGGTCCCAGCAAAGGCCTGGTTCACGAAACGCATGACTCGGGGGAGATTATTACCCCCTTTGAAGCAGATCAACTTCGCAATGAGAGTCCTAAACATATTGATGCGACACTCGATTCGTTCTTGCCACACAGGGATAGCGGGGCGTCGCGGTATCCGGTCAGTATCCGGAAACTTGACGTGAACATCGCGACACGCCGCTATAGCCGCGCAGTAAAGAATCGAGTGTGTATCAACTAATGTTTCGCTAGTCTGCATGTATGGGACTAGCAAAACATTTAGGGCTCCCATTAACGCCAGGTTACGTTTATTCATTGGCAAACGTGGTAGTCGCGGCCTAGAGTCAGGAGTAGTGCGATACTCCAAAATCGCGTCTTCTAAAGCCCTCCTCAAATGCTCATTAGTTTGGGTACTTACGTTTGTATTCGTACAATCGTCTGCGTCTAGCGCGGCATCCGCCGAGGCAGACGTCGAAGCCGAGCCTGTCGGCCCCTGCGTCGACGACACACTGGGCGGGTCCCGCGCTAAAGCAGAAGTAGCACGAATAACAGGTAACGTCTCCAGACGCAGCCGATCAAGCACTGAGTCGTCCAACAGTTTGAGCCGCTGGATGGCACGCACCTGATCTGACAGTCGTTGTGCGGTAACGGAAACAGCTGGTTTCATAGTTTTTTAAAGTTTTTATTGAAATCTACAGAATATATTTTTACGTTATATATTATATGACGGCGCCGCTCTCAATATTTGTAAACAGCAGGTGCGGCGGGCGAACGACGATAGGATAATGCGTCACTCGCCCCTACCACAGGTGCAGCGGGCGAGCAGGTAGTAACGATAAGCCAATGCATCACTCGCTCCCACCACGCCGAGCAGTATAAAAGACGGTGCGCGCTGCACGCCGGGACTAGAAGAGGCCGCCACAAGCTCCCTTATGGCACCGGCAAACGCACCAGGAACGCAGAAGGCCGGTCCGTCAAGAAGAGGGAAGAAGAAGCCGAAACCTAAACAAACGCGAGAGACCAAGCCTACGCAACCCGGTATCAACAACGCCGGGCAAAAAGACTCCCTGGGGCAGACGATCGGTGTCATGAAGGAGATACTAGAGGCAGTACAATCAGGAACAGACGCAGAAACCGCCACCCTCATGGGTTTAATGAGAATACTGAACAAAAACAATGGAAGGGACTAGAATAGTCGCATGGAACGCCCAAACGCTCACGGGAAGGCAAAACTGCTGACCACCTTCCTCCGTGAGCAAAATATAGACATATTACTGGTCAGCGAGACGCATCTCAGCAAGACAGCCAAATTGAAAATACCAAATTACCATGTGTATCGACGGGACGAGGTTACACCGGCAGGAGTCGCATACAGAGGACTGGCGGTGGTGGTCCACCGAAGGGTGATTCACCAACTCATCCCTGCTGTGCAGTTCCAATCGTTACAAGCGCTGGGGGTGCTCATTAACGTCGCCGGGCAAAATGTTAACGTCTACTCAACGTACAAGCCACCAAAATCTCACATAGACCCGAGTGAAATCAGAAGGATGCTTAACACAACGACACCGACAATCATAGCAGGCGACTTGAACTGTAAGCACACACATTGGAACTCCAGCAGGGTGTGCATGAACGGAAGAATGTTATACCAGGACTCGGTGGACCACCAGTACGAAGTCGCGGGCCCCACGACGTGTACGCACTACTCCCCGGATGGCAGCGGTGAAGTCCTGGACATCATAGTTTATAAAAACTTAAATGCAGCATCCACACTGAACGTGTTATCAGATCTACCGTCAGATCACCGACCAGTGGTAATAACACTAAGAGAGGCGCCTAGTACAATCATGCCATCACCAAGAAGGAGTACGATCAACTGGGAAATATTTCAAAATGAACTACAGGAACGCACACCGACCCGACCGATTCAAACAGCGAACGATGTCGACATAGCCACACGTGAACTCACAACAGCTATCCGGGACTCTAAACAGACAGCAACACGCACCTCCAACAACGAGCAGAAACCTAACCTTCTGCCTGGCTGGATAAGGGAACTGATTAAAAAGAAGAGAGATACCCGGACGCTGTGGCAGTCCACCAGATGCCCCACGACGAAAAGAAACCTCAACAAACTAGTCGAAAAAGTAAAAGCCGCTCTAGATGACAACGCAGCAGAATCCTGGGAGAGACACATAGCTAGCATAGATGACCACATACCGTCGGTACACAAACTGTGTAAACAGCTGTCGAGTACGAAGCCGCCAGTTCAACCGCTAACAGATAGCGACGGCAACCTAAAGTTCGTAGCCGCGGACAGAGCCAACATCTTCGCCAAAACATTGGAAGCGCAATTCACGCCAAACGCCACCACAAATTTGGAACACGAGCGAAATGTGAAAAAGTACCTCGAGGAATATTTCAACACAACCCCTGAAAGTAACGTGGACCAAGAAATCAATAACATCTTTGTAACCCCAGGTCGGGTACAAAGACAGATACTGCTTCTACCAAGAAGAAAAGCGCCAGGTCTCGATGAAGTAACGAATGAAGCTATACGACGCTTCCCACCGAAAACAGTAGCTGCACTAACCAGACTCTTTAATGGCATCCTGAGGTCGGGCCATTTCCCTACAGACTGGAAGACGGGGAAGGTGGTCATGCTCCCGAAACCCGGAAAAGACGCCCGAAGACCAGAGAGAGTCCTACCGGCCCATAACTCTCCTTAGCGCACTCTCAAAACTCTTCGAGAGAATGCTGCTACCGCTACTACAGCCGTATATAGAGCCTAGAAGAGAACAATTCGGGTTTCGGGCAGAGCATTCAACCACACTCCAGATTGCCAAGATGGTAAACGAAATGGCCCGACACTATAACCGCAAAGAAGCAGTCGTGGCGATTATGCTGGACATGGAGAAGGCCTTCGACCGCGTATGGCATGAAGGCCTTCTCTATAAGTTAGCGAAGACAAAAGCTCCCAGGAAGTTAGTAGACACGCTACGAAGTTTCCTCAGTGAACGGCGCATAACAGTAGCGGTCGAAAACGTACTGTCTGATGAGAAACCAGTCCGAGCCGGTGTACCCCAAGGAAGCTGCATCTGCATGCTATGCCTGGTACACCGACGACATCCCGGTCGTCGGGCAGGCACAGCTCGCACTATATGCGGATGATGCAGCTCTCTACGTGGCATCAAAGAACCCCAATCACGCGGTGAAGAAGATCCAAACCACGCTAGACGCCCTACCAGACTGGCTACAAAGATGGCGACTCTCAGTCAACGTGGCCAAGTCTCAAGCTATCTGCATAGGAAGAAGGAACAAGCCGAAGAAAAACCCGACACTTATGGGAAGCGAAATCGAATTCAGTGCAAGCGTCCGTTACTTGGGAGTGGAGATAGACAAGAATCTCACCTTCACAAAGCACACAGACTATGTCATCTCCAAGACAAAGGGAGCACGCGCCCTCCTAGCCGCCGTTTGGTCCTCCAGACTACCAAAAAGGACAAAACTTATGGTTTATAAAACATACCCGCCTGACATACGCCGCCCCCGCCTGGTACCCCCTCCTGAGCGGGCGCAACGGAAAGAGACTCCAAGCCCAAGAGAACCTCACCCTCAGGAGGATAATGGGGGCGCCACGCTATGTCAGAAATGACACAATAAGGCGAGACATAAATCACGAAGATATCCACACTTTCAACCGCAACCTGTCTAGGAGAATGTTCGCGAGGGCGGACAGATCAGCCTACGAACATATTCGCGGGATAGCCCCGCTGCACGCGCGACCACCGGAGCGAACGGGAAGAACCTTAACCACAATGAAGCCAAGCCTGAGAGAATTCATAGCAGGAGAAGAAGCAGACAGCGACTCCAAAGAAAAAGAAGACGACAACGTCACAGACACCACAATAGTAAGGAGGGACCCACCGGAGGCCGCTACCGTGGCTGCTGATCGGTCCGCTGGGCTTCCCCGAACGGGGATCAACCTGGCGCGGCCTGATCGCGCCGGCATCTAGTGGTCACCGCGGGTAACCCTCCTGAACCCCAAGGTGTAAAAACCTAAAACTATAGCCGCGCCCATAGTAATGGGCGAAGAAGAAGCCAGGGGAAGAGGGCAACGCCCTGACCCCCTCTCCCTGCACCAGAAAGGTGCAAGCGGTCACCAAGACTGACGCCGGGACATTCGCCCGTCGACGGTTGCCCGGTGCACATGCTGTGCCTTGGCTATTTCAATTATCTAATTGAATTAAATTTATATGTAATATTGTAGAATTGCGGTTATTTCAATTACATAGTTTTTATATAAAGTTGTGATTTATTAATAGAATGATTTGGAATACATTTAGTGATCAAAGGACACCGGTATTTTGGAACAATATTGGAGCTTGATCCTATATCAGAAGTGGGATAGGTCCACGTGCACTTTACGCTTATAAGCCGTCTCTGACATTTGCCTTGATAATTCAAAGTAACCGTTTTGAATAAATTAAGGTGCAACAATGTTTTTTGAATCGAAGTGATACTGAGATCTGGTTTTTTCGTGAATATTGGATTTGTTAGTTAAAGTGTAAATTAGACGTTTGTGTGGGTATTCAGGGTATGTGATATTTCTTAAAGATAAAAAAAAATACTTCGGAAAAGTAATTTGGTCGAATTGTTTTTGCAATAAAGGGTAGTTGGCCAGGGTTCTTATCTGGTAGTGTTTACC
Organism: Cabera pusaria; assembly: GCA_954871355.1. NCBI lineage: Eukaryota > Metazoa > Arthropoda > Insecta > Lepidoptera > Geometridae > Cabera > Cabera pusaria. The sequence goes on from OX940915.1 coordinate 5,193,125, forward strand.
ACCGCGTCCAAATACGAAACGCCACGTGTAAATGCCGTTGCTTATAACTATTTTATTTTCTTTGTAGTTGCTGTTTTGTGTGATACTACCGTGCCACGTAGCTGATAATGCTCGTCGGCAAGTAAACACGACAGGATTATTCGAGTATGGTTGGTGTGGATACAGGTATGATTGCAATGTTACTTTTGTTTCGTTACTCGACTATGCGAAGAGGTTGACTGTGTTAAATAATTGGGCAAGCTCAAGAGATTTAGATACGAGTAATTGTCTACTTCATCACATCATACTTCGTCAAATCATTGTGCGACAACCTATAATAGGTCGTGTTAACATTTGTATTTGCTGTTACACCCACAAGGCGACATTGATATTACTTTGCGTGATGTTCATAAGGTTTAAGCGTCAAGGTATTTGTTATAGGCAGACTATAGTCATGCCGACAAACGAGTGCTGTACATGGGCTGTTACCTGCATTCTACTAGTGTTATTTGTCAATACGTAGTACAGTTATTATGGTACGATCCCAGTTTAGACCGTGCAGTAGTAGTAGTAATGATAAGTTGAAATACTTAGTAAAAGTTTTGAGTAACATTTATTAGACACAAAGTACAATAAATGTAAGTCGATTTCATTCATCTGTGTGTAACGTACTTGCAGTAGGTTATTGTGAAATATGCTAAGTTGCAAAAATAAGTGTTCCGTACAATTATGTTATCGTGACGAACGGACCTAGTCTATACCTACATACCTGGTAACAACGTACAGGGTTTGGTGTACGATATGAAGTTAAGTAAATATAAAGTTTAGTTGCTTCGGAATCTTGTGATATTGTTAGGTTTTGCGGTATTGTTGTGAGTACTTCATGACATGAGCAGTTTAGTTCTGGCAGAAAACTGATGGCATTGTTTCGATGGTCAGGTTAGGCCGAACGTAGGAAACTTGAATCTGGGGAAATATAAGACTTACAGCGGCAAGTTAAAAATGAGGTGATAGAAACAGTAAGTAAGTTACTTACTACTTATGATGCGAAGCGTATTTTAGTTTGATTTTATTTCTATTACTTGCGAAGCGTTATTCAACACTGGTGAGTCATTTTAATAGCCCCGACATTACGGCTATTCTGTACAGCGACATTGTGGTACTCGTGGCCTCGACATTTTGGTACTCGTGCCTCGACATTTTGGTACTCGTGCCTCGACATTTTGGTACTGGTACCCCGACATTTATTGTGTGGCTATCTTCGCGTATAAGCCCTAAACCTGCCAAGGCCGCGCAATCCTGCTGCGATTGTAACAGTCCGCACACATATCTTCCGCTTGCCTCATGCGGTACGATAAGGAAGACGTCGCTTCCGGTGCCAGTGCCGCTGGTGCCAGCAGGCGAGTCAACGTGTTCTCCAGAGCTTCACATGGTGTTTTGCAGATAAGTAGTTTACCTTCTACATTTAATTCTGGGTCAGATCAGAACATCATCACACATTTTACCACTTTAGACGCGCCTATCTTTTAACTGATTGACTTTGAGAAAAAAATGATTTTGGGAACCTCAATGTCATTTTTAAACACCTGCACTGACATGTCTAGGTTTGAAGTTTGTCTAGGTTCTATGTATGGGATGCCCCCATATACTTTCATATTTTTTATTTTTGTATAAAAATCGAAAAGCGGTTCACAGAATACATCTACCTACCATGTTTAAATTCTGTAGTATTTATAGTTTCGGAATAAAATGGCTGTGACCTACGGACGGACAGACAGACATGACGAATCTATAAGGGTTCCGTTTTTTGCCACTCGGCTTCGGAACCCTAAAAAGTAGCTTACCACCAAGGAGAACATCTGCCGCCGTAACCTTACGGTGTTCCCCGACACAAAAAGTAGGGGTATTATACGTTTAACGTGTGTCTGTCTGTCTGTAGCATCTTAGCACCCAACCGGATGAATCGATTTTGATTTTAATATTGATCGTTTTTTTTTGTTTGATAGATAAGATGTCTTCATCGAGAGTGTGATCGTAGTGATCGAGTGAACAATGAGCTTTTTTCTAGTTAATTGCGCTATGAAATCAACTTTCATAGGTCTGATCAATGCGAAAATCTTCTTCTTCAACGATATTGTAAGAACATGGAAGCATTGACCTGATGCTGGGACATCTCCTGTACTCTACAGAATACTCAAATCCTCACCAACTTACAGCTCAGATTTTAAAATGTCGTGTTTAGAGTCATTGGATTGCTTAAAAAGATTATACATAGATCAGTCGGGGTGGTTTAAAATATTATATATTATACACTAATACTAATACTTTTATTATATCTATAGATCAATATTATTTTATACAATAGATCATATTAATACTATATTGACTTCAAATTGATTGTGATCGGTGGGGATCTACAGAATAGCTAAGCCTATAATAATATTTTCGTAGTAACTATGACCTAATCTGTGGTTTCACTGCAAGTATTTTATTAATTTTGCGATGCGTGTATGTGAAATCCGTGATATCTTCTAGAGTTTTTATTTGAATTATATACTGTCAAGGACAATTTTAATCTATAATATGTGGCCAAGCTAATTAACGTAATTATTTGGATAAGGATTAATACTATATACTTGAAAATAGCCTTGGAAGTTATGTAATATTTTTTAACAAAAAATTAAAGATTAAAATGCTTACTGTGAGTCAACCTTAAGAAATAGACATATGCTGTCGCGGATTTTTTTGTAGGTCTTATTAAGTTGTATAACTCTTCCATAGAAAATATTCTTCTATCTATTTTCAATTGAGCAGCGTTCCTAAGAAACGTGTTTTTTCAACCGTTTTTTTGTCGACTTAGGTTGCAAATTAGGTCTCCACGAATGTACCTTTGATTTAAACGGGATAATATATAGCCTATTTTCATTTCGAAAGTCCATTATATATATTAGAGAAAGAATTTTTTAATCGGTCCAGTAGTTTTTGAGCCAAATCATTACAAACATACAAAAATACAAATGTTCTCTCTTTATAATATTAGTATAGATTTTATTTTATATTATAATTATATTTTTATTATATAGTTATAGTTACATATGACTATATCTTTTACCAGTCCCGCTGTAAAATAGATGATATAAGGTAATCTTACCCTTCCAATGTAAATTATCTCCCAATGTATTTAAAGGATTGTCCTGTGTCTTCTCGTAAATGCATTTAAACTCGTGCTCAACACCGGAATCACATTCATGACTTTTAGTTGTATCCATCATCTTAAACGGCACATGTTTAGCTGAAAAAAAAACTTCTGTATACGAAGTACCCGAGGCAAACATTTAGCTCAGTACTCCTATTAAACTTTACTAGGTCGCGGGACATCCTGTCGATCATCCAGCAAGCTCCGATGGCTGAACAATGGCGAATGGCGAAGCATGCGTACGAGGTGAATATTACTGGCTACAGTGTAAGCTAGTTTACGCATCTCATAAGCGGTGAGATTTGAATTTCGTATTACGATGTTACAATCGTTATAACTGTGTTACAATCGCATTACGATTATATATATTATATAGAAACATGTAACTAGGTAGTTAAGAATAATTAATAATATAAGAAAGAATAATAATTACTTAAAAAGTATATATATTAATATAGTAAAGGGGAAAAAAAAAGTACGGGATCGACTACCACTTTAACAAATTATAGACTTTTGTGTTTAAGTGTTAGTGAATGTGTGTTGAGTAATTAATATAGGTAAAATATTTTAAAAAAGCATGGACCTCGTGTCTATGGTAATGAAAGGGAGGGGGTTTTAGTCAGTAGGAGTCTGACATAATTGCAGAGCCCGAGCTCTGCGGTATCTCATGAAGGATTTCCCCATCCCACGAAAAAAAAAAAAAAAATAGCATTACGATTTCAATTTCAATGTGAACGTAGAAATCTTCTACGATAACATGGCCCGCCCGTCCAAATTACTGTTTTAATGTGTGTAGTCACATCCTTACGAAAGAGTTTGTATGTAGTTGTAATTATGTTGTACTACGTTATAAGAGTAGGCACTTCGCTACATTGTTGATACCCGAATTATGAACGTACTTTGTAGCCAACCTAACTTAACGAAAAGTATTGCTTATACATTTCATAGAAACTTTTTTTGCAGTATTGGTTTGTATAGATCTTCTACGATAACATGGCCCGCCCCTCCTAATTACTGTTTTAATGTGTGTAGTCACATCCTTACGAAAGAGTTTGTATGTAGTTGTAATTATGTTGTACTACGTTATAAGAGTAGGCACTTCGCTACATTGTTGATACCCGAATTATGAACGTACTTTGTAGCCAACCTAACTTAACGAAAAGTATAGCTTATACATTTCATAGAAACTTTTTTTGCAGTATTGGTTGGTATAGATCTTCTACGATAACATGGCCCGCCCCTCCTAATTACTGTTTTAATGTGTGTAGTCACATCCTTACGAAAGAGTTTGTATGTAGTTGTAATTATGGTGTACTACGTTATAAGAGTAGGCACTGCCCTACATTGTTGATACCCAAATTATGAACGTACTTTGTAGCCAACCTAACTTAACGGAAAGTATTGCTTATAAATTTCATTGAAACTTTTTTGCAGTGTTGGTTGGTACAAAGTACGTTTATAATTAGGAGTTATTGAATTATGTATGCAATGTCGCGGAACTGGCTGTACTAGTACGCACACATGCGTGGTAGTGCGTTGTAAATACTTTCACAAATACTTTCAGATGTTTTTACATTACATTAGTATTATAACGATTGAACGAATTTTCATGAATCAAAGCTAAGAACACTCTCGATGAAGACATCTATCAAACAAAAAAAAAATCAATAATAAAATCAAAATCGGTTCATAGCACCCAACCGGGGTGCTAAGATGCTACAGACACAGATACACACGTTAAACGTATAAACCCCTACTTTGATCCCATGATTTGATTGATTTTGATTCAATCATCCCACTACCTTTGACGAAAACCCATGATTCATGAATGCACATAAAACTTTCGTTGGTAGGTATATAGCTAGGATTAGAACCAACGACCGTCGGGTCAGAATCAGGGTAACTATCCTTTACGCCAAAGGGCCGTCCAATATCACTACGTAAGTATTATAAAATAAAGTCCATCATTGCGTCTGTCTGTCTGTTCGCAATTATCTCAATAGCTACTGAACGGATTATCATGAGGTTTTCACCAATAGCCAGTGTTTATGAGGAAGGTTTAGGTGCATAATTCGTTAATGTTTTGTGTAAATTAGTTGAAATATGACGATGATAAATATGTTAATATTTTATATTCGATACAACAAACTGATGCAAATTTTGTAGGCATATATGTTCTACCCGTGCGAAGCCGGGGCGGGCTGCTAGTATTAAATAAAAATAGTAGTTTATGATATTTCGATATGTCGTAAATCAGTTTATTTAAAAACATTGTTGCTGTGTATTCTTCTAAGTTATACAAATAAATATATCCTCAAAAACTTAAGATAACATCACCGTGCTATTTATTTTATTTCACATATAACATGGATCACCAATTAAACAGATATAAAATAATACAAGCTATTTATAATTGTTTTTTATTTTAAATATTTTATAGGCTAGCGTTTGACAACTATCTCACCTGTTGGTAAGTGATGATGCGGTCGAAGATGGTAAGCACGCTAGGCCTAGAATGGGAACTGGCTCTCAAGGATAGCTGCCGGAACACATTAGATGTTTGGTGACAGATTTTTCTAACTTGAGGGTGGTAGCTGGCCAGGCGGACACTAGATAGTGTCCTACCACCATGCGGGGGTTGTTGGTTTCTTAACGATGTTTTCCTTCACCGGAGGGCCACTGTGAGAAGCACACATAAATTTTTCGATAGAAAAATCCATTGGTGCACGGCGGTTTGAACTCGGTACCACGGCATCAAAGCCGACCGTTCTCCCGATTACGCCACCGGGCCCTCTAAATTTCTTAATTAACATAAGATTTATAATCAAAGAGTGCGATATATATGTGTATATATGGGTCTTTCGATCTCTTCTATTAAGTCTAAAGTACGGGAGGCCATTGAAATCAACAGGTATCCTAATTTTAACCGGGATCGTGGGTGGACAGTACCGCCGGCATGGGTGCCAACATTGGGCATTTCCTACCCGGATGCCAACATTCAACAAGTCTACCATGCAGTGGACACAATCAGCACAGTATGCCTACAACCTAACATAACGGTATTTAATAGCGATGACGAATCGGAGGCAGAGCCATACGCAGAGCGCACTCGAAGATCTACGACGCCACCCCTGCCAATGGTAGCGCCTGTCACTGATGCCAAGTCAGGGTAATTTACTCTAGATTTAGAGTAAAATTGAAGTGACAGGGTAATTTTTAGGGTAAAGAATTGTTTAGGGTAATCAAATCCGGCTTTAAGTATAAGGCACAATTCCGTGAACGTACCCACAGAGTGCGGTTTTTATGTAATGTTTAAATAATTTTAAACAAATATATGAGAGTTTAGGGTATTTTTTCTAAGAAACTGCAAATCTAGGGTAAAAGATGACGGAAACTAGGGTAAAGTGAAAAATAGACCTGGCAATACTGGCGCCTGTCTCGAGTCGTCAGTTGCGCCGGAAAGCGCGGGCAAAACGACGTGCGTTGCCGCCATCCTAGCCGCTCCCAGACGATGACCTACGTATTACGTCAAAACCTGCTCGGAGCATGTCCGAAGTAAATACACGCGAACAAAAGCCGGTACGTTCACATACAAAAAAATAACTTTCGCGAAAACTTTCAAATCTCACCGTAGATTCCGCTTGCGAGATGCGTAAACTAGCTTACAGAATAGCCCTACTGGTCAGTTATTCTGAGCATCAGCGTAACCGCTGCAAGAATAGTTGACTGATTCAATAATTCCCAGAATCGAATTTAATTTTTGATTTCCCACAGGTGGTAGGACTGTAAGATCATATTATATCGATATTCCGCCTGACTTGCTATAAAAAAAAACCGGCCAAGTGCGAGTTGGACTCGTGCACCGAGGCTTCCGTACAAACTTAATTTTGCAGTTCGATCCCTAGCCCGATGCCTAGACACTGTCAATGCACCAACCGCAAATAATAAGTTTGTAATATTATAAATTCGCTTTTTTGTTACTAAACTACATAATTACGGTTTTCGGTATGTTATCCTTTATAAGTGCTGCAAGACCTTGCTTCTTGTCAAATTTCATGTTTGTAGGTCAACGGCAAGTACCCTATAGGTTCTGATTTCCTTGGCCAATCGCAAAGTATGCGACATAAATGGTCATATCTTTTGATCACGTCGACTTACAAGTTTTTTTTTCACAGCTAAAAGAAACCGTAGTCCCGAGTATTTGAGATAAGTTTCAATTTGATACCTTCACGCGTTTCTGAGGAAAAGGGTCTTCATTGACAGAAGACAGACAGTTAGACAGGCAGACAGACGGACAACAAAATGATCCTGTAAGGGTTCCTTTTTTTCCTTTTCAGGTATGGAACCCAAAGTAGCTTACCACCGCGAATCTAACTCGCACTTGGTGAAGAAATAAAACAAATAAATAATAATTTATTCATGGAAAAGGCATAATGGTGTACATGATTTAACGAAACCTGGTACCTAAACTAGGCTCAAAGGCCCGTGGTGTAGGATACCAGTTATCTACCGTCTAGAGGACTCAGTTTGATGCCTAAGAGTTATAATCAGTATTTATTGTTAGAGTAATTATAACATTAAATTAAATACAGATTTTTTTTTAATTGGTAGGTTTTACGAAATTATACTATTGATTACATTAAATTCTACTACATGCTACTACATCTCTATACTTAATGACAATCAATTTTAGAAATATAATTTAAACTAAATATGTAAAATAAGTTTGATAATGAACTTACTCATATAATTTGCCATCAATTCGACATGGATATGGCCATCATCTGCAAAGAGAATATTGTATTATTAATAGTGCCGGATTATGCAAACGCGGGGCCCGTAGCAAATTCTTTCAAAGAGCCCTTGATTTCCACGGCTTCTTTAGAATAAAGTGGTATACAAACAATTCAACACTCAGTACGTTTAATTGTCATTTATAGGTTACAATTTTGTGTGTAATTAATAGTCTGGGTTTTAAATATGTGGGGCCCCCTTCCGCGCGGGGCCCGTAGCAATTGCTACTCTTGCTACATGGTTAATCCGGCACTGATTATCAAATTATTGTAAACATGAATTTTATATATTTGTACTGGACTGCACTTATACTAGCTGGGCCCCACAGCTTCAACTGTGTTAAAAAGTTATGTTGACCGACTTTAAAAAGGAGGAGGTTCTCAATTCTTTGTTTTTTTTATGTATGTTCACCGATTACTCAAAGATACCTGGCTAGACCGATATGGAACATTTCTTTTTCGTTTGAAAGGGTATAACGTCCCAGGTGATGCCATTTACATTTTATTGAGATATATTCAGTATCTTCAGCGATATGGAGATATACACCTCAAACTTGGTACTGAAAAAGCTTAGCGTGGTATTTGAAGTCTTCGGCGGGACGGACTCTTTATAAATGACCCTAGGTTTACGTTAAGAGTTTTATCTGTTGTTATCCACTGCAAAAGGATATTGAGAATAAACTGGCCAAGTGCAAGTCGGACTCGCACTCGTAGGGTTTCGTAACACAGTTAAATATTCCATAACTATGATTTTTCGCAACTACAAAATTAACTTTGTTTTTCATAGTGCTTGTATGAAAAACAAAGTTATCTTTGCGGTCGCCATATCTCTAAAACTGCTGACTGTATCTCGTTCAAACCAATTTTCGTTGTTAGTTTTTATTAAGATCTACAGCATATATTTTTTTTAGATTTTTCACTCCCATATTTAAAAGTTAGAGGGGTGGGGGGGGGACTCACATTTTACCACTTTAGACGCGTCTATCTTTCAAATGATTAACTTTGAGAAAAAATGATTTTGGGAACCTCAATGTCATTTTTGTAGACCTATCCATAGACACCCCACACGTATAGGTTTGAAGAAAAAAATTTTTTTTGTTTCAGTTCCATGTATGGGATGCCCCCCCTTAAACTTTTATATTTTTTATTTTTGTATAAAAATCGGAAAGCGGTTCACAGAATACATCTACCTACCAAGTTTCAATTCTGTAGTCCTAATAGTTTCGGAATAAAATGGCTGTGACATACGGACGGACAGACAGACAGACAGACAAGACGAATCTATAAGGGTTCCATTTTTTGCCATTTGGCTACGGAACCCTAAAAAGGGATGAGCGAGTTCATTCCAACTCTTTCGGCTCGCTCAGTCCTTTCCGCTCTATTATTTGTTCATAATCATAATCAATAGTTATAGTTTTCAAACTTTACAGTTTTTAAACGATCTTAACTGCGTGCAATCGTTTGACAGCAAGTCAAAACCTACACGATCGCTAGAACTACGTAACATGGACAGCACGCTACATCATCAATATTATCTCTGTGTGCCTGAACTCCAAACTACAATAAAAAACAATTTTTCACCTCACAACTTCGGAAAGGTTCTGTTTACCCTTCAAAATCTGCGTGCAAAAATCCGAGTCATACCCTCATTGAAGCTGTGGACTTTACTGAACATTTTCAGTGTAATTTTGTGAACGCAAAAAGCATGTATTATTCAATATTGTATTACACATTAATTCGCGGAAAACACAAGTTTTAGGAAAAAAAAGCAATGAAAGCACACACACTTTTTAACGTTCCCGCCTAAACCTCCCAATTTCCTTTTTTTATTCAATTCACTTAATCATTTTGGTTTTTGTTTTTCTGCACCCAGCATTTTCCTCTCTGTAGTAAGGTGAAAATTTGTGTGTTGCGCTCGGCAGCAAAGTTTTTCTGCGTCTCGTACTTTTCAAACCCTCGCTACGTTCAGGATTCAATACAAGTACTCACGCCATAAACCAACTTTGCAACCTTTCATAACAAATAACAATTGATACTTGAATTTTAAAGTGCATCTTTTATTACATATTTTTTCCTTTTGAGGTATGGAACACTAAAAATATAAAAATAAATATAAAAAAAAATATTAGCGGCAAACATTATAGGATTTTGATGATTTTTTTTTGCCGTTGCATTTATTACTTACTACTAGGATTTGAATGATATCTTACCGTAAGCTTCACACAACATCAGACACATACACAATACACTCAACACTAACATTGTAGGATGAGGCTTACACTCAACACAAAAAAAAAAAACACTAGACGTAGTTAAATATCATCTTTAGTATGGTTAGTTAATTTAAATAATATTATTTTATATTAAGTTGAACAACTACGTCTGCATTCTGCGGCAATTATTGTGGAGTGTGGTGGAATAATTTCATTATATTATTAATGATTGGGAGGAAAACTATTTCGAGTGGTATTGGTTTATAGTACAGTTGTTTGTCATTGTTTCGAAGGAATCGCACTGTTTTCGGAAATACAGACTTTTCATAGTCTAGTTCCAAAAACAACCTATCCAACCTGTATACCTTTGTAATTAGCCCTAGATAGTGTTTAAGCACCAGTTTTGTAATTATGTATGTAAGGCTTAAGAAAATAAAATTATTTATTATTTAAAAGTACAGGATAATCGTGTAGCACCGCATGACTAGTCTTTTTCATACCTATTTATTACTAGCTGTACCCGCGGCTTCGTTCGCCATTCCTGCAATCCCTGCAAATCTTTTCAAGTAAATATTATTGATAAGTATATTGATGATAATGCAATCTCAAATAATTTCTAAAACTGACAAATATATAACACACCCCCGACCCTTGATGTTTATCGGTACCCTTAGTACGAGTTTTTATCGTAAACGCTTTTGACAGATCTCACATAGTTTTCGACTTATTCTGGCTCCCTGATTGGTCTAAATTTAGTGAGGGTAGTAACCACTAGAGGCGCTGTACTGTTTTTCATACAAAATTTGGTCGATATACGATATCGAGTTTGGTATGAAAACTCGTACTAAGAGTACTGATGAAGAAGTTTTGCAAACAATAAAGTTTCTTCAGCAAAAATATTTATGTGACATTTTTGATAATTTTTCGAAATAATTGATATTATGAAATTTTATGTTTTCAAGCCGTACAGGATGATTCAGCATCGATGGATCAAACGAAGCTGGGTGGTAGAGGACTTCATTGCGCATCTATTGACCCCCCATTTATGTTCTACCATTTTGGATAGTTTATGAGATATGATATTTTTTTAAATATTTTTACCAATCGGCGGTTTGGTCCACAAAATTTTCTGTCGGCCAATTCACAGAGCGCAACTTCCCACCCCGTTTTCCATACTGGCTAGCACCTAACATCATGCTAGAACTTGGCGATCAAATTAGCGACATGTCTTTTTACCGGTGAGTGGTTCGAGCCGCGGCCGAACCCTACCACTTATGGTTACCTATTTAACACCACCCCGGGATCATGTGTAGGGTTACTTAATTTTATGTTAAGGTGCAAGCTTACGGGCGCAGGAAAGCAACAATGAATTTCCCGTAGGTGCCAATAAACAGTGAAATTTACACATTTTCATAATTAGTACAACTGAAAGAGACGTAAAAAGTATTTAATAGTAGCACTATTCAGTCTCATTTTATATCAAATCTATTTTTTTTCTTTTTGCAAATGGCGATGCAACTTATACCTACTTATTGTATCTAAACATCTATGAAAGTATGAGCAAATTTGAAAAATAATGTCAACTAAATTTGTCTTCAACGCTCCTTTTTAATTTGAACCGCATAACGTAGGTTAATAAAATTTGCAGAAGTGGTAGCTAGATATATATTGAAGTTTTTGAAAAATCATAATATTAATGAGATTTTTGTATGATTTTTTATTATTATTAAAGTATTTACTTTTCTAGTAAAATAATAATACCACCATTCGTTAGGTCAATTATTTACCTACGTTTACCAAAAAAAAAGGGATCAGCAGACAAAAAAAACTGTAGACCAAACCGGCGTAAGGTAAAAATATTTAAAAACATATCAAATCACATAAACTGTCCAAAATGGTAGAACATACATGGGGGTTCAATAGATGCGCAGTGAGGTCCTCTGCCGCGACGCGACGCGACGTGACAATGCCTGTGATTTCGTGTCACGCGGCGAGAAGCCGAGCGGCGCAGCGCGGTGCAGCTCGAAGCCACGCAACGCAGTGAGACGTGCGAACTATCTCAATGAAATATGTTATTTTGTGTAGTAAATAAAGTTCTAAATTGTATCACGTGGCGTCGCGTTGCGTTTACATATATATAATATCTGTACCCAATGGAACTACGACAGCGATACGAATTCGGAAGCCAGCGATTATTCACCACAAAATGTAATTGAGAGTTGTAATCTTGTATCTGATCTTATATATCTTACAAGCTGTGGCCCGCGGCTTCGCCCGCGTTAAAAAGGCATTCTATAGCCCAATCTATAATACTGGCTATCCCTGTGCAAAATTTCAGCTAAATTGGTCCAGCCGTTTGACCGTGAAAAAGTCCCAAACTAACAAATATACAAACTGGCTTTTCGCATTTATAATATCTGAGAAAGCTAACTTGCTAATCTCATATTTGTTAGATTAAAATAATTTTTGCATTTTTGCATCAGTTTGTTGCATCTTCAACAATAATTGTCGTATTTCAAACAATTTACACAAAAACTTAACAAATCATACACATCAACCTTCACATAAACGCAGTATAAAACAAATTCGCCGCCACATTGTCTGTCTTTCTATTCGCAATAAACTCAAAAACTACTAATTTTCATGCGTTTTTAACCAATAGATAGAGTGATTAATGAGGAAGGAGAAATTATGTGTATAATTCGTTAAGGTTTTTGTGTCAATTGGTGGAGATATGACGATGAAGTTCCTCATGAAACATTCTATCTATTCGTGAAAACCGCATGAAAATCCGTTCCAGTAGTTTTTGAGTTTATCACGAACAGACAGACAGACGCGGCGTGGGGACTTTTTGTTATAATATGTAGTGATTATATATGTAGCTAGCGTTTGACCACTACCTTGCCTAATATAAGTGATGATTTGTGATCGAAGATGGTGAACACGTTACCTACCTAGGCCACAGAATAATGAATAGTACAAGTACCTAGGCCTAGATTGGTTCTAGGCCCTCGAATATTCTGACATTCTCAAGGGCTGTGTACTGCCGGTAGATTAAAGCGGCAGATTTTCTTCTTCCATCAAGAAGAAAATCTGAATTTAAAAAAAAGAAATTGAATGAAAAAAAAAATTAAAAAATGAAAAACAATTTTTTTTGTTGCATTTGCAAGTGAGGCGGTCGCAGTTAGGTATCCTTCTTAAATTTATAAAAATTAAGGAAGTAATGCTAAATAAATACAGCTAGGGAGGAAACGGGAAAATACGTTTGTAAGGAAAACTGCAGCCCGCGTACGCTCTTAATAAACTATGTACTCAATTGAAGTTCATCTACTGATTTTAGGGTTCCGTAGCCTAATGGCAAAAAACGGAATTCTTATAGATTCGTCATGTCTGTCTGTCCGTCCGTATGTCACAGCTATTTTATTCCAAAACTGTTAGGACTACAGAATTGAAACTTGGTAAGTAGATGTATTCTGTAAATCGCTTTCCGATTTTTATAGAAAAATAAAAAATATAAAAGTTAAAGGGGGGGGGCATCCCATACATGGAACAGACACAAAAAAAATTTTTTTCTTCAAACCTATACGTCTATGGATAGGCTTTCAAAAATGACATTGAGGTTCTTAAAATCATTTTTTCTCAAAGTCAATCACTTGAAAGATAGGCGCGTCTAAAGTGGTAAAATGTGTGCCCCCCTCCCCCCCCTCCAACTTTTAAAGTATGGGAGTGAAAAATCTAAAAAAAATATATGATGTAGATCTCAATAAAAACTAACAACGAAAATTGGTTTGAACGAGATACAATCAGCAGTTTTTGAGATATGGTGACCGCAAAGATAACTTTGTTTTTCATACAAATACTATGAAAAACAAAGTTATTTTTGTAGTTGCGAAAAATCAGAGTTATAGAACTATATATACTTTACTGTGTCACGGAACCCTACGAGTGTGACTCCAACTTGCACTTGGCCAGTTTATTTGATCAACCAATCGCAAAAAGAAATATGAGCCTTTTTATCTACTCTTTAAGATTTTTGAAGGGTCATTATTTCTGTATTTTCCAGGGAGGAAACGGGAAAATACGTTTGTATGGAAAACTGCAACCCGCGTACGCTCTTAATAAACTATACACTCAATTGAAGTTTATTTACTGTTTTTTAGGGTTCCGTAGCCAAATGGCAAAAAACGAAACCCTTGTAGATTCGCCATGTCTGTCTGTCTGTCTGTCCGTCCGTATGTCACAGCCATTTTATTCCAAAACTATTAAGACTACAGAATTGATGAAACTTGGTAGGTAGATGTATTGTGTTAACCGCTTTCCGATTTTTGTACAAAAATAAAAAATATGTAAGTTTAAGGGGGGGCAATACATCCAATACATGGATATGGAACAAAAAAAATTTTTTTCATCAAACCTATACGTGTGGTCCATGCATAGGTCTTTAAAAATGACATTGAGGTTCATAAAATCATTTTTTCTCAAAGTCAATGATTTAAAATATAGGCGCGTCTAAAGTGGTAAAATGTGTGCCCCCCCCCCCTCTCACTTCTAAAGTAAGGGAGTGAAAAATCTAGAAAAAATATATTCTGTAGATCTCAATAAAAACTTTCAACGAAAATTGGTTTGAACGAGATACAGTCAGCAGTTGTTGAGATATAGCGACCGCAAGTATAACTTTGTTTTTCATACAAACATTATGAAAAACAAAGTTATTTTTGTAGTTGCGAAAAATCATAGTTATAGAATACTAAACCCTACGAATGCGAGTCCGACTTGCACTTGGCCAGTTTTTTTACTAAATTCTATCTCTGGTCCGATGGAATCAATCGATCTACTGTAGTCTCTACGCCTTGTAATGTTTACTTAGCACGGTCTACGATCTACGTCGTAGGCAGTCGGTCGGTTAGCTATGCTACGCTGCTACGATCGTAGAGAAACGCTACGGCGAAAACGGATGTGCTGGATAATAAAAATATGATGACGTATCGTTGTAAATGTTGTAATTATTTTTTATAATTAAAAAAAATATATATTATAGTAATGTCAAGTAGATAAATATGTGCTTGCACGCTGAAGGAAAACATTGTAAAAATACCGCGACAGCTGTAAAGCTATACAATTATAATGAAACTAGCGACCGGTCCCGGCTTCGCGCAGGTAGAATATTATAGCCTACATTTTTGCATCGAGTGTGAATTAATATCTCTATCATGTCATGTATCTACAAATTTACACAAAAACTTAAAGAATTTGTATATTTAAACCTTCCTCATGAATAACTCTATCTATAGGTGAAAATTGCATGAAAATCCATTCAATATATTTTGAGCTTATCGCGCACAAACAGACAGAGAGACGCTGCGAGAGGCTAACTTTTATAAAATGTATGACAAACGCAAATTCGTATTGATATATATCAATATCAATTTGGTATTAAATTCCAAACTAAAAATGTATTTGATATTTCACGGACCTCGTAGTTGACAAACGCCCCTAGTGGCAAATTCTCGATAACCCACAACGTGACATGTCTTTATTCGGTAAGTAGTTCAAGCCACGGCCAAAGCCTATAGCAGGCTACCATTTACCATTTGAAACATTTAAAACCATCCCAGGATCAAGTTACTTAGCAACTTCCGCAAATCTGACCGATTCGTAAATTAGGTATCACGGTTACTTCAATTATATGAATTACTAGCCGCATCCCCACGGCTTTGCCCCTTGAATCACTCTATCTATTGCTGAAAACTGCAATAAATCCACTGTCCGTTACAGTCTCGCAATTTCTTTCTCTTTTTGGTTGTCTGGAAGAAATCGCTTTAAGCGATAACACCCGCCGTTTGCATTACATAGCTTAAGTATGTTATTGTTTTTTATGTTCAATATTTATTTTATAAGTGGTGTGCAAATAAAGTGTTATCTATCTATCTATCTAAAATCTGTTGCGTAGTTTAAAAGATCTAAGGTTTTATAATTACTATGTAACGATTAGGCATAGTAAATTTTTTAGTTTTGTGTTTTTGTTAATTTGTTCTTATGAATATTAATATTGTATTGTGATATCTTCTAGCATTTACAGGATACCCAACTCCTCACCAAATAACAGCAGACTCTTTTAATGTTAGTCGCAGGTTTTGAGCACGCTATTCATAAAGGAAACGGAACGTCGCCGCAGCGGATCAGCCTTGCCGCCACATCGCCACGGCTACGGTTAGGTGATGTCGCGCTTACGGTAAAGCGTTACCTGAGGACAAAGCAGCGTATTTTCAACCTTAACAACCTTCTCCCTGGAGACAGTTGTCTCTAGCGCCCTACTCCACTAATGAGGTCTACCTCGAGGGTGATGTACACGCCGCCCTACACGGTTCGGCGTAGGATACGAGAAGAAGAACCTTAACAACCTTGTGTCTATGCCGTAAGTTTTTTTTTATATAGGTACTATACAAGCAAACGACCCACTTGATGGGCAGTGGTCACCGTCGCCTATGAACGCTTGTAACACTAGGGGTATCACTCATGCGTTGCCGACCTATCAAGGTTCTTTTAACGCCCCTTTTAAAGGACTCCATGTTGTAGCTTTACGGAAAAACAGCAGACGGGTGCTCGTTACATATTTTAAAGGTATACGGTGTATACAACGTAATTTTAATGAATAACCCGCAAAATAATTATGTACAGCTCTCTCCTAAATAATGTTACCTGTAGGCTTGGCACCGCTGGATAGAGACTTAAGCGCGTCGACGACTAGTCGCCAGCGCATCAACGGCGAGTTGACCGCGCATCGCTTGAGGCTTGTGACCTTGTCCCGAGGCAAGGCGATTACGTTATGATGTATAGATAGATAGATGGATAGATAAAACTTTATTGTTACACCACAAATAAAACCTATAATATATCTATACACAATAGCTTAAATTAAAGTGTTACAATGAGCAGTCTTATTACTAATAGCGATCTCTCCCAGACAACCTTTGTATGGAAAGAAATTAAAAACTGTCAACAACAGGCTGTATCTAATTAAAGTAAAGAAATAATACTAATAATTAAACTAAAACACAAAGTTTACTTAATATGATGTATGTGCGTCAAGCCTGACATGTAACATTGGTGTGTTATATATCTATACGCAGTGCATATGGGCCTAATTCATGCGTAACCAATTTCGTTGAAATATTATTCAATAAAGGAAAATTAGTACATTTGTTTTAAATGGTAATGAATATAATAAGGCAATGTCTACACAAGCTGTTATATCGCCGAATTTAATTATAAGTGAAAATTGAATATAAATTCAATTCTCGGAGGATAATATCTATTACACGAATTCTGAATATCGTGTTATTACATATATACATAAATAAAATTATACCTAATGAAATAGAGAAAAAAAATATATAAAGACCACAACAGCAATATACGACATTAGATACTATGTACAAGTAACATTGACACAAGTAGAAATTTTATCGACGTAGCTCAAATGATTAGCAAGCTGAAGTGGCAGTGGGCTGGTCATATTTGTCGTAGAACCGATAACCGTTGGGGTAGACGTGTTCTAGAGTGGAGACAACGGCTCAGTTAACGTAGTGTAGGACGCCCTACACCTATATGGAGCGATGATGTACGCAAGCTGGCTGGCAGCGGTTGGAAACAAATGCTGAAGATGCCGAGCTCAGTGGCGTGCCAAAGGAGAGGCCTATGTCCAATGGAGGATGAATACTCGCTGTTAATGAAGATGCTGACATTGCAAGTGGAGGTAGAGACTTAACTGAATCATATCAAATAACCCAAGAGACCTATAAAGCAATTTAGATTTTAATGACATCATTTTCATAATTGATATTTTCCTCCTAATTCTACCGTTAATACTTACCAATTAATTCTACCACACTCAACAATAATTGGTTAAGAATTCAGACGTGTTTCAATTTCATTTAAAACAATATCAATATTATTAAATTATACTTAGATAATGGTGCCAAATAACTGTCATTCGTGATATATATGTACAATGTATTTAAATAGTATTTTTTTATTACTGTCGAGTTTAAATCTCATTATACAATGTTCTTCATATAAACTTCGACATGCAGATGAATATCAGCCTCAAAAGCAATATGAAAAAAGTTCCTTAATACTTGGTAAGAAATTGTTTATTTGCAACTTAGCACATTAAAACAGAGTTTCAAAGGCTTATATTCTAAAACAAAGCTTATGAGCTCTGAATCTCACACTAGAGAAAACTCTGTGTTGTAAGATTCAGTCTCTTCCTGTAGTGATCATTGAGATGTGGAACAAAAAAATAAAGAAAGGAAAGACTAAATAGTATCTTATACCGCAGACATATTAATATACTGGTCTGTGCTTATACCAATAAAAACAAGAGATTACAATAAAATATTAATAGTTTAACAATCCCATGGGTGTCTCTCTGTGTGTGTGTGTGTGTGTGTGTGTGTGTGTGTGTGTGTGTGTGTGTGTGTGTGTGTGTGTGTGTGTGTGTGTGTGTGTGTGTGTGTGTGTGTGTGTGTGTGTGTGTATGTGTGTGTGTATGCGTGTATATAAACAGTATTATTTGTAACGAGCATAAAGCATCTAGTATATATAATAGGAAATCAATCGACGAAGGGTCGATAGACTGAAGGGTTGAGCCTTCACAGACCGACTTTCTATCGGCCGGTCGTTGGACTTTTTTG
The DNA here is from genome assembly GCA_954871355.1 of Cabera pusaria. Classification (NCBI taxonomy): domain Eukaryota; kingdom Metazoa; phylum Arthropoda; class Insecta; order Lepidoptera; family Geometridae; genus Cabera; species Cabera pusaria. The sequence continues at coordinate 5,212,002 of OX940915.1, forward strand.
AGCAAGTAACATTACCTACCTGGCTATGTTGTATCATCATTTTCTCTATCCACTGTTGAACATTCGACCTGCAGGGCTAGCATGGCAAGGGGACTAATTCGTCTTTCTACCTATCCGTGTTTTGTTTGGTGGAGAAGGCAGATTATAAGCAAAGTTTTTCGACAATTATAAACGCCCGCTGACTTTTAATATTTTTTTTTATATCATAAACTTTTTAAGACGAAACAAAATCCTGCCAGTGGCAAAAAACAGGGAAATAATTTTGTATTTCCCCCGGGGATAAGGCCATGCTAGCCCGATGGCAATTGTCGTTGTATGCTTATTACAGAATCTGTGGCAGGCTAACAGTAAGAATTTGGCGATTGTATACACTGCTTCCGTTACCCTGAGACATATACAATCGCTGTTATACAATGATGATTAAGCTACGATCTTTCGTCTGGTCTTGATCTTGAAATGGCTTCATTCTATGCAAAGAGCATTTTTCTATTACTTGAGTATTCTATATATTTTTTAAAATATTTTATAGACTAGTGTTTGACCACTATCTCGCCTGGTAAGTGATGATGTGATCGAGGATAGTGAACACGCTAGGCCTAGACTACTCTGACTCTGAAGGGCTGTGTGCTGCTGGAACACCGTAAGCGGCAGATTTTCTCCTTGATGGTGGTAAGCTACTTATTGGTAGCAAGTCAGGCAGAAAATCGATATAATATGCTCCTACTACTTGTGAAAAATGAGATTTCGGCCTTAAACTGCAACTTGTAATAATGATTAAGGTATCCACGTAAAGTTTGAACTATTTTCAAAATGTTTTGCTTTCTCTTTGTAGATGATGACGAATTCTATGTAGAAGTCAAAACGAATTTTCTCTTAAACTCACTAAAATTCGTTACCAGTAAGTATAATGTAAGACTGAGTTGCACCATCTTTCTTTAACTATAACAAACGTCAAAGAAACCCGTCAAAATCCATATAAAAACACCGGTTAATAGTTATAGTTACGGTTAAAGTAAGATGGTGCAACTCAGCCTAAATGTATACATTTTAAAATTTTTGCTTGTATCAGAGCACAAACTAAAGACACATATTATATACGATGCACCCTAACGTCGGTGGACAAATGGTGCAACAATGGATAAGCGGCCATACTATACATATCTTCCGCTACTTCGGCGCCGTCATCTCGGTCTCGTTGACGGCCCAGTGATGTCGTTGTGCTTATATTTATTGAAGTATATATAAAGTAGGTAAACATATTTTTTTATATCAATCATCTTTGTTCATTTGTATTTGTTTTTGTAATTTGTTTAAATAATCTGTTATAATATCAATACTTACAAAGTCAGTTATTTTTTGACAAATCTTTACTCGTCTGTCTATGTCTGATGCTATTTACATTAAAATATTTTATTATTACAAACAAATAAAAAAAACTTAAATTTAGTCTACCAATTTTATTTTATTTGTGAAATAGTTTTCTTTTTCAATTATAATACACCACTTACCACCGAATCTTGTTAAATTTTTCCATCCATAGGTTGTCTGGAATAACTCGCTTTAAGCGAAAACACTGCCTATTGTTGCACTATTATTGTAATGTATTGTTTGTTTAAGGTGTTAAATTTTAAAACGTTGCTATCTATCTATCTATGTATCAAAAAGTATTATAATATGTTTTTATATAGATTTGTAAATTTTAGATGAGTTGCATGGGCAGGGCCTTTCCATTTATTTTATTTTGGTTGACGTTCAGATGATAAGCGTTCAACGTGCGTTGAACGCACACTGACTTTTATAGTGTACTAGAAGTGCCCCGCGGCTTCGCCCGCGTTAAACACTTCTTTTATTTACTTAAAACTTTTATTTTGTAAAAGCCTTACTATCATAAAATGTACATCAAAGAAGTAAAAGCCAAATCGGTTCAAACTTTGAACCCCAGTTTCATCCTCTTAAGGAGTGAATTTTGAGAAATGTTTTCTTAGCGGATAGCTACGTTATAATAACTATCTGCATGCCAATTCCAGCGCGATCCGAAACAATATTGATTTCAGACTGTGTTACCCCACTCCACCCTCTTAGGTGTGGCATTTCGAAAAAGTCTGAAATACGTATTTACTTTTTTTTTTAATAGCACTTGTGTGAAGTTTCGAATAGAAAAAACTATCTAATCTTGTTTCTCCATGCAAACTTTGAAACCCCATTAATTCATCCCCTTAGGGGTGAATTTTAGAAAATCATTACTCAGAGGGAACTTACGTCGTAGTAACTATCTGCATACCAAATTTCAGCGCAATCCGAAACAATAATTATTTTCAGACTTTGATACCCCATTTCACTCTCTTAGGGGTGGAATTTCAAAAAAGCCTGAAACATGTATTTACTTATTTTTTTATTGGAGCACTTGTGTGAAATTTCGAATAGAAAATACTATCTAATCTTGTTTCTCCATACAAACTTTAAACCCCCATTTCATCCCCTAAAGGGGTGAATTTTGGAAAATCCTTTCTTAGTACACGTTTACGTACTAAGACAAATATACCCTCCTAATTTCAAGTCTCTACGACCAGCGGTTTAGGCTGTGCGTTGTCTGTCAGTCAGTCAGTCAGTCAGTATGTCAGGACAAAGATTCTTATAGTATTAGATATGTCGCAGGCAGATAGCTTAATTAGCCGTTCAACTAACAGCCTAGCCTCTTAACTAATCAGCGCCGTTCAACTAGATTCTTGAATGATATCCAGCCATTTGATCAAACAGCCAGGCAAATGACTTAGATCAATAACGTTTCATTACTTACCTAGCCATTTAATCAAACAGCTAGGCAAATGACTTGAAACGATGACGTTTCATTACTTGCCTAGCCTGTTCATTAGTCTGACCACATGAGTAATTTACTCATGTGGTCTGACACTAAGACACACTATGAACAGTGACCAACGCGGAGGAGCCGCGGAAGCATATGTATATGCATATGTTTATGCATATGCTACGCTCGCTACGCTCGTCGGCGCACGTCACGCGGTGTCACGGTTCCTAGTGCCTATTGCCTTAGTGTCAGACTAAGACATTTTATTATGACTGGCCTAAGCATTAGCCAGCCAATTTATTAAATGTTGTAATAAACGCTACGGCTGGATATCATTCAGGAATTTAGTTAAACGGCGCTGTTTAGTTAATAGAGGCTAGGCGTTCAATTTAGCATTAAGCTGCCAGCGACATATATATGGTGCGCGCTTGTCAGGCGTAGAACGCGCGTTGCCTCGGCCGTCCCGGTTCAGTTTGAGTTTTAGATTTGCCTATTCTATTTCATCTGTAAATAATTCGATATCAAAAGCTTCAGTTTCCATTTCGGACGATTTCTGAACAAACTGGGCGAATTCTAAAATACGTCTATCCGCGTCAAAAGCAAAACTGCAAGAGTACGGCGCTAGCGCAGCGTTGAACGCGCGTTGTATAGAAAGCTGCGTTAACACCTATAATAAAATACACGTAGTTGTAAACGAGCGTTAGCAAAACGCGCATTGAGCGCTCATCATTTAAACGTGCCCTAATGTATAATCAACTTTCAGGTTATCCCAGACATAGAAGTGTTTATTACGATCCAGGCATTAGAATAGAGTTATCCTGCATTCACAAACACAGACATAATCGAGACTCGAGTACAATCTTACAATGGATGGGTAAGCGATGACGCAAGTCACTTATGGCTGGTTTACAAGTATTAAACTGTCGAGTAACTAAATTCTAAAATTTGTAGACGTTTTGCTTTTGATAAATTCTAACTAACGGTAGAGCATATATTATGCCTGAATCTGTTTGCATCAGATTGTGCTTTTGTTAAATTCTAACTAACGGTAGAGCATATATTATGCCTGAATCTGTTTGCATCAGTTTGTGCTTTTGTTAAATTCTAACTAACGGTAGAGCATATATTATGCCTGAATCTGTTTGCATCAGTTTGTGCTTTTGTTAAATTCTAACTAACGGTAGAGCATATATTATGCCTGAATCTGTTTGCATCAGTTTGTGGCGTCGAGTATGGATTAACGTTTTCAAGAATCATCATCTTATTTCAACCAAACTTCCACGTGAATCACTCTATCTATTGGTGAAAACGGCCTGAAAATCAGTTTGATATTTTATTGCGAACAGACAGACAGACGCGGCAGGGGACTTTGTTTTTATAATAAGTAGTGATACAAATAAGTAAATTGAGAGTTGATGTATAAAGGTACGGCCACACCGCGGCGTCCTATGATCGGCGGGTGCGATCTCAGTACTTTTCAATTGTTTTTGATCGCGTTTGGTGTGAACCAGTCTGTACAAATACTACTGCGCTGTCTGATCGCCGCCTAGATCGCGCACGCAGGAGGCTGCGATGTGTCCGTACCTTAATGAGTTGCCAAGAATCTCAAGGTGGTTAGTTTTCGTTACAGGTTTTTCACAATTGGTAACCCAATCCACCTAACTGGGCAATTCCATAGCACCCATATATTGTTGGATAATGTCTTCCAGTGGATTATTTAAATTAAGAGATTCGGTACTATACATGATTTACAATAAGAGAAAGAAAATAATAGGGTAGCGCATGGTACTAGGACACTATCTAGTGTCCGCCTGGCCAGCTACCACCCTCAAGCTAGAAAAATCTGTCGCCAAACATCTAATGTGTTCCGGCAGCTATCCCTGAGAGCCAGTTCCCATTCTAGGCCTAGCGTGCTACCATCCTCGACCGCATCATCACTTACCAATAGGTGAAATAGTGGTCAAACGCTAGCCTATATATGATACAAAAAAAAGTAGATATGACTTCTCTTGGCCCTCTAATCACAATGTTAGTAATGAATGCACAGGAAGAATAATAAACATATCCTTTTTGCCCGTGTCCCACCAAAACCCTTGTGTTTTCGAGATAACCAATACCTTAAAAGCTATGCTCACTTTTAGATTCATTTAAATCCGTCCAGTAGTTTCGGAGTGATGCGATTTGGAAAGATAGTTTGGAAGTACATACATACATACAGACAATTTTTTAAAATTTTTTTTCTTTTTTTTGGCATCTATAACGTTCATAATCCCCCCTATTTACATTTTGAACAAATATTCATCGTATTGTTTAAGCTTAGTTATAGTTTTATCATAGTATAGAAGGTGTAGGCAGAGTTAATATTATGCTCATATACACGTCTAAAACTAACACAAATATTATAAACGCGAAAGTCAGTTTGTTTATTTATTTAGGACTTCGTCATAGTTAAATGGCTAAACCGATTTAGCTGAAATTTTGCACAGCGTTAGCACCGGCTAACGCTGTGCAAAATTTCAGCTAAGATAAAGGAAAAAATATAATCCATAGTACCGACTATGGATTATATTTTTTCCTTTATCTTTGCTGTAAGACCTAGCTTATTGCCAAATTTCATGATTCGAGGTCAACGGTAAGTACCCTATAGAATTTCGACCCAAAACCTATAGGGTCCTTCCGGTTGACCTAGAAATGTCAATTTTGGTTATAAGCAAGCTCTTACAGCACAAGTTAAGGAAAAAAACCGAAAAATAAAAAAAGCTGTAAATTAAGGTAAATTTTAGTACTTACAAGTTTTCGCGAAAATCTAAATTTACCCATATCTTTTTATCGTGTTGACTCAGATTGACAGAGACCTTGATTTTTATACACCTAATAGGGACTATAAATCTCAGTATCTGGTATACATTTCAACTTGCTCGATCCACCCGTTCCTGAGAAAATCAGTGGTGACACACGGACAGACAGACAGACAGACAGACAGATGGAACAAACAGACAAACAGACAGACAGATGGACAAGAAAGTAATCTTATAAAGGTTCTTTTTTATCTTTTGAGGTACGGAACCCTAAAAAGTCTAAGTTACTATTACAAACTTATTATTTGCGGTTGGTGTAATAACCGTGTGTATATATATATATATATAACTAGCTGTTACCCGCGGCTTCGCCCGCGTTATTTGTGTCTATGAACATTGAGGTCTAGATCGATGATCTCTTTGGCCAAGTCACCATAGATGACCCTCAACGTCGAACTCAATATCCTCTATTGTTAAAGTCATTAATCATTTTGGTTAGGTATACGAAGTTGTGCTGTTTAAATGTTTGACTCAACACAACAGTTCCTGAAACATTTCTTACAAAGAAAATAAGGTAAATAGCTGCGCGAGCGTAGCGAGCGCTATTATTGGGCGAGTGAACATTTTTTATGGCTTTTTATAACCCTGACAGTTTAATGACCTAATCATCAAGTCAGTATAGATGACTCTTAGGTCGAACTCGATATCGTCTATTGTTAAAGTTATTAATCATTACTTGGTACTTGGTAAACCTAACCAAGGTTTACCAAGTTTTTCTGTTTAAGTATTTGAGTCTAATTTATGAGGCTGTTAAAACACGCTATTATACGCTATGTAGCGTTATTACTGATTTTTACGACTTTTTATGACCCTGACAATTTTTATGACCTACTAAGTCAACACCGATGACACAAAGGTTAAATTTGATATCCACTTATATTAAGGTTAATAATTATTATGATTATTGAAGGTTGTACCGTTTCAATTTATGGCCTCGTTTTGATGCATGTGGCTATTAAAATACAAAAATTGCAAAAATATTACCTACAAAGTAGATAAAACAAAGGTTTGCGCGAGCGCAGGGAGCGCTATTAATGTGCGAGCGTAGCGAGCGCGAAAAATTTTTACTACCTTTTATGACCCTGACAGTTTTTATGGCCTACTAAGTCAAGACCGATGACCCTAAGGTTAAACTTGATATCCACTTATTTTAAGGTAAAAAATCATTAAGATTATTAAAGGTTGTACTGTTTCAATTTATAAACTCGTTTTGATACATGTGGCTATTAAAATACAAAAAATGCTGAAATATTACCTTCAAAGTAGATAAAACAAAGATTAGCGCGAGCGCAGCGAGCGTTATCAATTAAACTTGACATCCACTTATTTTAAGGTAAAAAATCATTATGATTATTGAAGGTTATACTGTTTCAATTTATAAACTCGTTTTGATGTATGTGGATATTAAAATACTAAAAAAATGCTGTAAAATATCTAAGTAATGTACCTACAAAGTAGATAAAACAAAGGTTTGCGTGAGCGCAGCGAGCGCGAAAATTTTTAACGCATTTTATGACTCTGACAGTTTTTATGTCCTACTAAGTCAACACCGATGACCCTAAGGTTAAACTTGATATCCACTTATTTTAAGGTAAAAAAATCTTTATGATTATTGAAAGTTGTACTGTTCCAATTAATTACTCGTCTTGATGAATGTGGCTATGAAAATACAACAGTTGCTGAAATGTTTCCTACAAAGTAGATATTACAAAAGCTTGCGCGACCGGAGCAAGCGTTATTACTGCGCGAGCGCAGTAAGCGCTATCGCTGCGCGAGCGAAGCGAGCGCGAAAAATTTTTACGACCTTTTATGACCCTGACAGTTTTTATGACCTACTAAGTTAACACTGATGACATAAAGGTTAAACTTGATATCCACTTATTTTAAGGTTAAAAATCATTATGATTATTGAAGGTTGTATTGTTTCAATTTATGGACTCGTTCTGATGCATGTGGCTATTAAAATACAAAAGTTTCTGAAATATTACCTACAAAGTAGATAAAACAAAGATTTGCGCGAGCGCAGGGAGCGCTATCAATGCGCAAGCGAAGTGAGCGCGAACATGTTTACGTTTTATGACCCCTGACAGTTTTTATAACCTACTTAGTCAACACCGATGACCCTAAGGTTAAATGTGGCTGTTACGACACGAATGCTTTTGAAATACTTCCCACAAAGCAGATAAAACACGTTGGGCAAGCAAAGCCATCGCGTAAATTTTGATGACTTTTAATGACCCTGACAGTTTTATGGCCTAATTAAGGCACTTATTAAGTTAAGTCATTATCTATGAACGTAAGCTCAAACTTTTATGAATATGCAAACTCTATGTACAGTTAAAAAAAAATATAGGCACCCACACTTAACTGCCGAAAAAAAGTATTATTTGCCCTTTTATGCCCTATTAAATATCTGTACAAAATTTCATCTGAATTGGTCAAGCCGTTTGGCCGAAAAGAGGCCACACATTTACAAAGTTCCATAATAAAAATATAGAAAACCGAAATTTCCACCCAAAAAATAAGTATTCGTTGCACTTCTATGTCTTTTTGACTGTCCGTGTACAACATTTTAGCTTAAATGGTTAACCAGTTTGACCGAGAGTAGGCCACACATTTACAAAGTTCAATTTAAAAATTCTGGACAACTGGACTCGACAGCCAGAAAAAAAAGGATTCTATGTGATTCTATGCTATATGAACTGTAATATGTATAAAATTTGAGTCCAATCGGTCAAGCTGTTTAGCTGATAAGATGCCACACATTCACAAAATTAAATAAAAATTATCTGGACCCCCTGACTCGACAGCCAGAAAAAAATTATCCTATATCCTATTCTGCCCTATGACATGTATTCATACAAAATTTCAGGCAAATCGGTCAAGCCGTTTATTCGAGAGGAAGTCTTATATTTACAAAATTCAATTAATAATATCTGGACCCCCTGACTCCATAGCCAAAAAAAAAACCTTTATCCTATTCTGCCTTATGTTCTATCTTTACACAAAATTTCAGCCAAATTGGTCAAGACGTTTGACCGTGAAGAAGTCCCAAACAAACAAACAAATAAACAAACTAACTTTCGCATTTATAATATTGTTGTTGATTTACTTAGAAGTACTTGTGTGAAATTTCGAATAAAATGACTATCTAAACTTTGAACCCCCGCTTCATCCCCTTGAAGAGTGAATTTTGAAAAAAATTCTTAGCGGATACCTAAGTTAAAATAACTATCTGCATGCCAAATTTCAGCGCAATCCGAAACAATATTGATTTCAGACTTTGTTACCCCACTTCACCCTTTTAGAGGTGGTATTTCGAAAGAACCTGAAACACGTATTTACTTACTTAAGTACTTGTGTTAAGTTTCAAATATAAAACACTATCTAATCTTGTTTCTCCATACAAACTTTGAACCCCCGTTTGGGGTGAATTTTGGAAAATACTTTCTCAGAGGGAACTTTGTAATAACTATCTGCATGCCAAATTTCAGCACAATTCGAACCAGTATTGATTTTCACACTTTATTTCACCCTCTTAGGGGTGGGTGTAATTAAAAAAAACCTGAAACACGTATTTACTTATTTTTTTACTGGAGCACTTGTATGAAGTTTCAAATAGAAAATACTATCTGATCTTATTTCTCCATACAAACTTTGAACCCCCGTTTCATCCCCTTCAGGGGTAAATTTTGGAGAATCCTTTCTCAGAGGGCTCTTACGTCGTAAGAACTATCTGCATGCCAAATTTTAGCGCAATCCGAAACAATATTGATTTTTCCACTTTGTTACCCCATTTCCCTCTTAGGGGTGTAATAAAAAAAAACCTGAAACACGTATTTACTTATTTTTTTCCTCGAGCACTTGTATACGTTTTTGAATAGAAAATACTATCTAATCTTGTCTCTTCATACAAACTTTGAACCCCCGTTTCATCCCCTTCAGGGGTGAATTTTGGAGAATACTTTCTCAGAGGGCACTTACGTAGTAATAACTATCTGCATGCCAAATTTCAGCGCAATCCAAAACAATATTGATTTTCAGACTTTGTTACCCCATTTCACCCTCTTAGGGGTGGATTTTAAAAAAAAATTTAAAACACGTGTTTACTTATTTATGTCTTGAAGTACTCGTGTGAAGTTTCGAATAGAAAAGACTATCTAATAATGTTTCTCCATAGAAACTTTGAACCTGTTTCATCCCCTTCAGGGCTGAAATTTGAAAAATCCTGTTTCAAAGGTAACTAACGTTGTAATAATTATCTGCATGCCAAGTTTTAGCGCAATCCGAAAAAATATTGATTTTCACACTTTGTTACCTCATTTCACCCTTTTAGGGGTGGAATTTCAAAAAAACCTGAAACACGTATTTCCTTATTTTTGTACTGAAGCACTTGTGAGAAGTTTCGGATAGAAAAGACTATCTAATCTTGTTTCTCCATACACACTTTGAACCCCCATTTCATACCCTTAAGGGGTGAATTTTGAAAAATCCTTTCTTAATACACCCCTACGTACTAAGACAAATATACCCTCCAAATTTCAAGTCTCTACGACCAGCGGTTTAGGCTGTGCGTTGTCTGTCAGTGAGTCAGTATGTCAGGACAAAGATTCTTATAGTATTAGATAATAACCGTGTCTATGGATCAAATGGCAAAGTTAAGTTTGTTTGTCAATTTTGTACGGAACCCTCAGAGCGTTTGTCCACAGCAACGGTACCGGGACGTCACCGGCACGGAGATTTTTCCGGGCTTGATTGAATTTGAAAATAATGTGCCGGCGATCGTTTGTCCACCGCTACCGATTCCGGTGGTTCTGTTTCTTCTAGCTGTCATGCGTGGCAGCTGCGTTTCCATAGAAATAAAACAAACCAACAAAAAAACAATAACCGATCGAACGGTGCCGGGCGCCGGCAGTGTGTGGACAATATCAAACGTGTTTTGTATTACGAGCCAATGCCGGCACATCGGTCCGTCAAAATATCTGGCCGATTTCTAGCGGTCGCGGCAATCTACTCGAGATATCTGCGGCCGGACGTCGCCCGGTGCCGGTCATGCAGTGGTCAAGCTGCCATGCTATATATATGTACCGCTAATTCGGTGCCGGTAATTTGTTTCCGTTGACGTCCCGGTGCCGTTGCTGTGGACAAACGCTGTCAGTGTGCGAACCCAAATCGCACTTGACATTTTCTGAGTGTTTTGTAATTGTTGGAGACTTCTTTTATTTAGTCATACATAGCTGTCATTATTATAGCAGCAAATTGTGTTTACGTTTTTTTTTAGATCCGAACGGTAATTTGGCTTGCCAAGAAAAATCCTTAAATGAAATGAAGTTAAGCATTGTTCCCGATGAGGCTGATGACGGAACTATGTATACGTGTGCAGCACTTGAACAAAGATCAGATATAAAAAGTTCAGATATAAAAACAATACATATTATGTTACACCGCTCCACATACAATGGTACTAACTCAGGTAATCATTAACAAAAATAATTCAACCGTGAAATGGGAATATTTTCCGGTTTAAATGGCAATGTGACCAGTAAAATAACAGGGCATGTGAACCTTAGCATATTTATGTCTCGAGGTAACAGGCGCAGTGCAGTGACATGAAAGATTTTAGACATTCAGATTTTTTTCTGTCGCTGTATCTGTATCCAATGTCACTGTGACTAAAAACGATATTGACTTCATCACTACGGACAAACGGTGCATATTCAGAGACGTCTCAGTGATCACTAGGTTCAATACCGGAAGTGATCACCGACTTCTACGAGGCTCTCTGGATATCATCTTCAAAACCGAGAGAGCCCGATTGATGAAGTCCATGCTTCGACCGAACCTCCTACAAACCGTTGTTAGGTCCGAAACATTCCAATTAAAGTCACTCAGCGAGCTATGGACAGAGCTATGCTCGATGTTTCTCTGCGGGATCGAATCTGAAACAAAGTAATTCGCCAGAGAACAAAAGTGTTCGACATAGCTCAAAGGATTAGCAAACTGAAGTGGCAGTGGGCAGTCATATCTGCCGCATGACTGATAACCGTTGGGATAGCTACTCGGAAACAAGTCAGCCGGCAACGTGTTCCATTCCTTTGCGGTTCGGATTACAAAAGTAGAACCAAATCGTTTAGTGCGGATTGATATATCGACCATGTAAGGATGCTGTTGTTTAGTTTGCCTTGTTGTCCTATAGTAAAAGGGGGAAGAAGAAATCAAATTGTGTAATTCCATCGCACACTCTCCGAAATGTATCCTGTAGAACACAGATAAACTAGCAACTCTACGCCGATGCTCGAGGCTCTGAAGCTTGTTTTTTGTAGTTTCAGTTTCGTCAATTAGCATTCTTGCTCGTTTATCGATAGAATCCAGAGCTTCCAGCTGATATTTAGCCCAGGCGTCCCAGAGATGGCAGCAGTATTCCAAGCAAGATCGGACTTGTGCTTGGTACATACTTAAAAGCTGTCCCTGCGTGAAATACCGCCTCACCTTTCTGAGAACGCCAAGCTTTTTACCGGCTAGTTTAGCTTTGGACTCTATGTAGGAGCCGAAGATGAGGTTGGAAGTTAATGTAACTCCTAGCAGCTCTAGATGGTTTGTGACAGGCAACGGTACATTTTGGAATGTTGGAGACAGGGTAAAGGGGCTCCGTTTAGCGGTGAACAAACACACCTGGGTCTTTGATTCATTGAATTGGACCAAGTTAGCATCGCCCCAACCGGAGACTGCCTGAAGTGTGAAATTCATGCGATCAATCATAGCTTCTCTTAGAGACTGGATCTTAGTACTACCAGCTCGTGAATCAGATATATATGTCTCTACGACGGTGCAGTCATCTGCATACCCAAAGGTGCCGGGTTTAAGCAGATCGTTAATGTGCAGCAGAAAAAGTGTCGCAGTGAGAACAGACCCTTGAGGTACCTCAGCGTTAATAACCAATCAATCAGACGAGCAGTCCACCGTCCACGATTACTCGTAATGACCTCCAAAAGCTCAAAAAGCCAGATATCCAACCACGAAAGCCACTAGGTAAGCCATATAAGGCTATCATGCCAGACCCTGTCAAAGGCCTTCGAGATATCCAGAGAGACGGCTAACGCCTCACCGGGTTGTGTTACGGTGTCATGGACGGTGGACTGCTCGTCTGATTGATTGGTTATTAACGCTGAGGTACCTCAAGGGTCTGTTCTCACTGCGACACTTTTTCTGCTGCACATTAACGATCTGCTTAAACCCGGCACCTTTGCGTATGCAGACGACTGCACCGTCGTAGAGACATATATAGATTGAGCTGAAATTTAGCATACATGTGTATATTGCGTGACAATGCAAATATTATGATGACATGGTCCTGATCTGATGATGGAGCTGGAATGTGGCCAAAGGAACTCCTAAACTATACATGTAATACCCGTCGTGTTTGGGCTCGTTGGATTTGTCTTGACTTACTCTGGTGTTAGCTTATGTAAAAGCTTGTGTTTAATAAAGTATTTTAAAATATTACTTTTTTGGTTTCTATAGTCTTTTTTACATTTGTAGATACGCGTATAGTAAAACCTGGACATAAATGGACAGTAAATATATACTCCACACTATGGTCCCATATCGCTTCACCTTGTAATGGTATGTACTACTAATATTATACATTTATTCAATACACATCACGGGCTGCAAATCACCCGGTCCTTTGGAAGGCATTGACGGAGCCGAAGCCAACGTCAAGAGGCCCTTTACAATATTAAATAAAATAAAAATATGATTTGTGAATGGAGAGATGAAAAACTATAAAAAGATGGTACATTAATTTTTTATGGCTATGAATATGTGCTGCTTGATGTCTGTTTTCTGGTCTATGGGATGAGGTACGGCACCCGCCAATTATGCCTCATTTCAAAATATTAAAGCGGGTGGTGACTCGCTATACACTGAATGGGCCCCCCATAAAGGCGGACCGTTATGTCGGCGCCGAGGGGCAACATTGGCGTGGATAGCTAAGGGTGTTGAGAGGTGTGCTGCACTTTCACTAAACGCTACTAGCGGCTTTATGCCTTTAACACTTCCACCCTGGAGGTTAGGTCTTAGCTCTTGCGATTCCCACCACCGGCACAGAATAATGAATAGTCCACCGGCCGGCCGGTCAAGGCAAGCAGGGGGTCAGAGGGTCTCATTTAGCCCTCACGAGATATATACATACATTATTATTATTTTATTTAATACACAAGATCAGTAAGTTTTTAACCGACTTCACAAAAAAGGAGGAGGTTCTCAATTCGTCTGTATGTTTTTTTTTTTTTTTTTTTGTGTGTATGTTACGCGATTTCTCCGTAAATAGTGAACGGATCCAAATGATTCTTTTTTTAATAGGTAGGATACGTTTCCGAGGTGGTCCCATTTTAATTTTATCGAGATCTGATAAGTATGGTTGTAATGTACTGGTTTTAGTAGAAGAGTCCCAAGAAGATTATACACAATGGAGTTTGCTATTGGATATACTTTTGAAGACTAAAAAATATGACTGAATAATGTTTTTACATCTTTCTTCTCGTTGATTTTGGTTTTTGACAGATATTCTTACGGTAACTGTGAGCGAGATAGAAATAAAGGTGGGGATAATTTTTTTTTTTCATATCTTATAGGCTAGCGTTTGACCACTATCTCACCTGTTGCTAAGTGATGATGCGGTCGAAGATAGAGAAGTGGACTAGAATGGGAACTGGCTCTCAAGGATAGCTGCCTGAACACATAAGATGTTTGGCGACAGATTTTCTAACTTGAGGGTGGTAGCTGGCCAGGCGGACACTAGATATGTCCTACCACCGGGGTTGTTGGTTTCTTAACGATGTTTTCCTTCACCGGAGGGCAACTGTGAGAAGCGCACATATATTTTTCGATCGAAAAATTCATTGGTGCACGGCGGTTTGAACTCGGTACCACGGCATCAACGCCGACTGTTCTCCCAATTACGCCACCGGGCCCTCAATGAATAATTATATATTAATAATTATAATAAAAAATTATATATAAATATAAATAATTTGTCTTCACAGGAATGTTCTACCTGGCAAAGTCTTGTTAGGGTGCAAACTTTTTTAAACATACCTAAGATTTTTTGACATAACATGACGTTTTCCGAAGATGGCGGCCATTTCAGTCCCGCGACACTGCATACATTATTAAATAACTCAGAATTATGAACGTACTTTGTACCAACCAACACCGCAAAAAAAAAATTATAAGCATAATACCACAGATTATATAATAGTTACTACGTAAATAATACTTTCCGTTGTTAGGTTGGCTACACAGTGCTCTCATAATTCGGGTTTCAACAATATAGGGAAGTGCCTCTTATAACGTAGTAGATTGATTCAGTACTCTGTTGGCCATATGGCGGCAAGTAATGTTAATAATCGCAAATAATACTTTTTTATATTCATTTTGGAATACAACTAGTGCGTGTTATAAAAGTATTTGGAATTATTGTAATAAAATAGACAATTAATTATCGTGTGTGTCAGATGCTTTAATTGCACAGGGCCATTTTGGACATTGTCCTTTGATACCTTGATGACATAATTATCACTAGTGAATATTATCACTTTAGCAAGGCATTTAAAGTCAATTTTTTAGGGTTCCGAACCCAAAGGGTACCAAATGAACACTTTCTGAGACTTTGTTGTCCGTTCGTCCGTCCGTCCGTTCGTCCGTCCGTGTGTCCATACATATGTGCGCACTTTACATATCTGTATCTCCTTAACCGTT
Organism: Cabera pusaria; assembly: GCA_954871355.1. Lineage (NCBI taxonomy): Eukaryota > Metazoa > Arthropoda > Insecta > Lepidoptera > Geometridae > Cabera > Cabera pusaria. The sequence goes on from OX940915.1 coordinate 5,227,428, forward strand.
ATAGGTACATACTTGAAATTTTCAAAAAGTATATATCCGTCAGTGTATAACGGCCCAGACACCAAATGTAATAGATGCATGTAATTTAATTAAAACTTGTTATGCACTTAAAAGGGTAAAATAAGTTATTTTTCAAAAAAAATAAAACCGACTTCATAATTACAAACAGGCACTCAAAAGCGAAAAATAAATTACTTAAAATTATTATAAGCGCTACCCACTTATCTATTTGAAGTCGGTGCCAGCCAAGTCTATTGGATAGTAGATAGATACTATGTATGTAGTAGTAGTAAGTAGGTACATGTAGGTTAGTAAGTAGGTAGATACATGTAGGTATTATCTATCTATTACCTATTAGACTTGGCTGGCACCGACTTCAAATAGATAAGTGGGTAGCGCTTATAATAATTTTAAGTAATTTATTTTTCGCTTTTGAGTGCCTGTTTGTGATTATGAAGTCGGTTTTATTTTTTTTGAAAAATAACTTATAAATGTCGTGTTTAGTTATCAGTCATTGGAATGCTTTTAATGAAAAGATTATACATATATCAGTCGGGGTGGTTTAAATTATTATATTATTATAAATATAGATGAATATTATTTTATACAAAGATCATATTAATATACTATATTGACTTCAAATTGATTGTGATCGTTGGGGATCTACAGCATAGCTAAGCTTATAATAATATTTTCGTAGTAACTATGACCTAATCTGTGGTCTCACTGCAAATATTTTATTAATTTTGCGATGCATGTATGTGAAATTTGTGATATCTTCTAGAGTTTTCATTTGAATTATATTATTATTATTTCGAATATTAAATTCATAATGTTTTTTTGCTTAATTAATTACAACAACACACATATAAAATAAAATACATTACAATTAATTACAATCAATAAAAATGAAGTCAAATAATATAAATTAAAAGAACAGTTAAAATGAGAAAAATGTCAAACACAAATCAAATTAAAATTATAATGTTATCAGACGGATCCATTTATACTGTATTGGGCAGTCAGTTCGCGATGCAATCATTTGCAGGATACTGTTGCTGCTGCCTCGCACTCGCTGGCGCAGGGAAGCCACTTTCTTACGAATAATGGCGTGATATCCATCCGTCCGCGCTTCCGCGCACTACAATAACGAAGCACTACAATAGCTCGGCAAACGCAACAGCATCCTAAAAATATTATTATATTGAACACGCAGATAATTGGCAGCACGTTGCGTGTGATCTATCCACAAACTACTCGAGTAGAAAGACTGACAGTATGCTTTAAACAGCGTAACCTTAACTTCCCTCGAGCAGCGAGCAAATCTGCGGCAGATCATGTTTCCTCGTACTGCCAATGCCCTGCGTTCTCTCTCGATGTCAGCATCGTCCTTTAGATCCTCCGTCACTATGTGCCCCAAATACACAAATTTATTCACCACTCCGTTTAACGTAATAGGGGAAACATGTACTGGCTTAACTCTACCACTCTTGAAGATGAGCACTTCACTCTGCTTCCCGTTGTATTTCAGCCCATGTTCCGCTCCATACGCCTCACAGATAGACACTAGCTTACGAATCGCCCCCACCGACGGTCCCAGCAGTACCATATCGTCCACGTAGCTGATATTATTAATGCATACACCACTCACATAACAACCCGTATGGGTACTGCTGAGCTCCTCGATGAGGTCGTTGACATAGAGGTTGAACAACAGAGGAGAGGTGATTCCTCCCTGCCGCACACCACACTCCATGCCATATGAGTCAGACAGAGAATTCCCCCATTTCACCTGGTTTCGCTGACAATCATACCATCGTTTAAGCAAGGTGATTATTTCGGTTGGAACGCCCGCTGTCCCTGGCTTGCCCCAAAGCTTATTATACAAAACCGTATCAAAAGCCTTAGACAAGTCAAGGAAGCAGGCGTATACCGGAGTCTTTCTGTCAGTATAGTACCTGACGGCCTTCTACAAGCATAGGATTGCACTCTCCGTCGACAGCCCAGCTCTAAAGCCGAACTGCGCATCATGCAGCTTGACGTGTTGCTGTAGAATGGAATTAAGCAAGCCGTCAAGTACTTTTGCCACTATTGTTGCCAGCGAAATCGGCCTGTAGTTGCCCTTGTCCGAGGTAATACCAGTTTTGCATTTTATGATTGGCACCACAATCGTTCTAGTCAATTCGTCTGGCAAGTAACCGTGACACAAACACAAATTGAAGAACATGGAGAGTACGCGCGGCAAGTGAACACCCGCACACTTTAGGTGTTCAATGCTGAGACCGTCGTGACCGGGTGATTTACCCCTTTGCATATTATACATTATATTGCAAATATCTTTTGCTGTAAATCTAACACTGCGATTGTATACGACGTTCTCAGCATCAAGCGCGCCTTGTACGGGTGAGTCCTGTAACGATTTAACTCTAAACTGGTCTTTAAAGGTATTGGCAATTAAAGTATGTTCGCACGCATCATCGATACTCATTGGAAGGCCAGGCTTAGCATTCATTTTACTAGTATTCTTCCAGAAACGCTTAAAGTCTTTGGCCGTGTGATGAGAGGCAAGAATATCCATTTTTATTTGGTCTTGTCTATCTTGGCACCACTTTAACTGCTTCTTAAAAGATTTCTTGCTCTCACACATATTTGTACATACTGTAAGGGACAATTTTAATCTATAATCCGTGGCCAAACTAATTAACGTAATTATTTGGATAAGGATTAATATTATATACTTGAAAATAGCCTTGGAAGTTATGTAATATTTTTTAACAAACATTTTAAGATTAAAATGGTTACTGTGAGTCAACCTTAAGAGATAGACATATGCTGTCGCGGACTTTGTTGTAGGTCTTGTTAAGTTGTACAACTCTTCCATAGAAAGTATTCTTCTATCTATTTTCAATTGAGCAGCGTTCGTAAGAAACGTGTTTTTTCGACCGTTTTTTTGCCGACTTAGGTTGCAAATTAGGTCTCCACGAATGTGGATCCTTTGATTTAAACGGGATAATATATAGCCTATTTTCATTCCGAAAGTCCATTCTATGTATTAGTGAAAGAATTTTTTAAATCGGTTCAGTAGTTTTTGAGCCAAATCATTACAAACATACAAAAATACAAAAATACAAATGTTCTCTCTTTATAATATTATATTAAATATTATATTAGTATAGATTAGTATACATAACATTTTTACCATTATGATTTATTTCTACATTAGGTGCTAAGTCTCTTATTACTAAGTAAGGTCCGCAATATAAAAAATCAAGCTTACTGCCGGTTTCATTTTTCAATAACAAAGAATCACCGGGTTGATAAACAATTGGATTAATAGACTTATCGTAATTTAGTTTTCTCTTCTCCTTACTAGACAGTAAATTTAATTTTGCATCTTGTTGCCCTTTTTGTAATCTAAACTTAAATTCAGATACATAATTGTCAAAATTATACAAAGGTTCTACAGTTTTACACAAGTTATTAGGTAATAGGCATGGATGTCCAAACACTAATTCATACGGAGTATATTTAGTCTCTGTATGTACTGTTGTGTTACATGAGAAGCACCAGTATGGTAACCATGTACTCCAAGATGCTGAATGGTTATCTGTTTGTATACGTAAATAAGCGTTCAACGTCTTGTGAGTATTTTCTAATGCTCCAATGCTTTGGTGATGGTAAGCCGTAGCTATCGTTTGTTTTATATTCAAAATGTTGCACATCTCTGACATTACGTTGGAAACAAATTCCGTACCTCTGTCACTAGCTATCTCTTGTGGAATTCCATACCGTAAAATAAAATTTTCAGCTAACGCTTTAGCAACTTCTGTGGTAGATTTGGTTTTTAAAGGAAATGCTTCGACATATTTACTGAGTTCACATTGCAAAGTCAATATGTAACAATACCCATAATCGTCTCTATCGATTGGCCCAACTATGTCCAAATATATCTTTTCAAATGAACTTGATGCTGTGCTTGTAATTGATAGTGGTTCTTTATGAATATCGGTAAATTTTTGAGTTTGACACATTTTGCACTTCGAAACATAGCATCTAACGTCATTTTGTAATGATGGCCAATAATAATATTTTTTAATATTATTTACCATCCTTCTAATACCTACATGCCCACTACAAGGCAACAAATGAAAGTCATTCATTATAACCTTTTTTTCCTCATCTGTGTATATTCTCTGAACGTTTTTGACTATACATATCCTTGGTAAATCAATGATTTTATTATTCACAATAATCTTGGCTAGCCATTCAATAAATGTTTTAATATTACGCGTTTTTATAATAACAACTTCCTCAATTTTTAATTTTTTGCACAGTGACGCCATTTCTTTCAGCAAATCGTCTCGCGAGTTTACCGATAAAGAAGATTAGCTTGCAAATAAAATATTTTTACGCCTACAGTAACACACACCTCCATTTTAAGATAAAAATATGATGTCTTGTCCAATACTATTTATTATACTGCGCAGTTCCTTGTCCGGTAAAATAACTAACTCTACGTCCGTGTCACATTTCTTGAGTACTTCCGCAATTTTAGGGTGATCAGTCCTATCATTACGAGAAGAATCACTACTGTCACTACTGTCACTACTCGATTTCTCGTCCAACTTATTTCTCGCTTGTGCTCTCGTCATCACACACATTACTTTACTTTGCATTTCTTTCAAGTCATCTGATGTAATTACTATTCTAGATAAGGCATCAGCCACAACATTCTTTCTACCTCTGATATATTCTACTTCAAAGTCGTACTCCTCCAGTAATAACCTAAACTTAGTCAATCTACTCGAAGGATTAGTCATATTAAATAAATAAATTAATGGTCTGTGGTCTGTTCGTATAATAAATTTTTTGCCATACAAATATGGTCTAAAGTATTTTATTGACCAGACTATCGCCAACAATTCATTCTCTATTGTCGCGTAATTTAATTCAGCTTTATTCAAACTTTGGCTAGCGTATGCAACTGGTTTTCCATTATTATTGCATAGTACGCTGCCTATGGCAAAACCTGAACTATCTGCCTGTAAAATAAACTCATTTTTTGGTGAAAAATCTGGATAATCTAATATAGGTGGATTTGCAAGTAATTTCTTGAGATTTTCAAACGAATTTTGACATTTAGAAGTCCACTCAAATTTAACGTGTTTTCTGCATAACTGATTTAACGGTAAAACTATTTCACCAAAGTTATGAATGAATTTACGATAATAATTAGCGAATGCAACAAAACGCTTGACGTCATCCGCACACGTCGGTGTCGGGTAGCATTCGATTGTACGAACTTTTTCCGGGTCGGGTAAAATACCTTTTGCTGAAATAACATGTCCTAGATAAAGAATTTGTCGTTTTAGAAATTCACATTTTAATGGATTTAATTTTAAATTAACTTTTCGTAATCTTGAAAATACTGACATTAAATTTTTATTATGTTCTGTCAGATTTCGTGCGAAAATGATCAAATCATCTAGGTAAATTATGCATTTTTCGTAGTTAAGGCCTGACATTGCAATTGTCATTAACCTACTAAAAGCTGATGGGCTAATCTTCAGACCCATTGGCAATCTGCACATCTGATACTGTCCCGTATTTGTAGTAAAGGCTGTTAACTTTCGAGACTTGTTATCAAGACTACATTGAAAATACGATTGACTGAGATCACAGTGACTAAAATAAATAGCGTTAGATAATAATTCTAGGATGTCAGTTATATTAGGAAGTGGAAATTTGCCGTCCTGAATTTTCTCATTTAACTGCCTATAGTCTACTACTACTCTCCACTGTCTTTTACCGTTTGTATCATCTTTTTTTGGAACTAATAATAACGGACTAGACCATTCACTGCTGGATTTTTCTATAATACCACTCTCTAACATATTATCTATCTGCCTATTCAGTTCGTCTTTTTGTGCAAACGGAATCCTATACGGTTTTCTATAAACAGGTGTTGCATTATCTTTTAAATTAATTGACTGTTCGTAAATATTCGTAACGGATAATTTATCGCCTGGCAAGTGAAAAATATCTGGATATTTTGCACAAATCTGCTCTATCGATAATTGTTCTTCTTTATTCAAGTATGATCCTAAATCAAGCAGAGAAAATATTTTCTTTACTCTCTCCACATTCACATCCGGTTTAGCAAAAATACAAAAGTCGTAATTTTCTAAAGAATCTACTTCAACATCCTTCCAACTCAATGTCACTTCTTTATCTGTTGTGTTCATAAGTCGAACCGGAATCTTTCCGTTTCTTGGTCTATATCACACTAGCAACAAAAACTCCTTCTTTTAATTCTTTCGGGTAAATAACACAATCATAATTAACGCGTGTCGGCAAATATGTTATTACTTCGCATCGCGGTTCAATGGTCAACACATGGTGGTCGTATTTCATCGGTATTTTAACCTTACCTTGACTCGTCATCAGAGATAACGTATCTATATCATAATCTATGACACCTTTATATTTCCTTATAAAATCTTGACCTAAGATGCCTTAAGCCTTACAAGGTAAATTTTTAAACACGTAAAACTTATGATTAAAATAAAAACCATCTCGGTGAATCGGTAAATAAACAAAGCCTTCCGCTTTTAACTTTCCACCGATACCATTTATCGTCAAGTCGCATTTATTTAAAATTAAACTAGTTAAATCTAATAGTTCATACTTAATCGCTGACAAGGATGCACCCGTGTCTATTAAAAATTCCATATCTAAATTATTTAACTTAAAATTAACCCAGTTTATACTATCGCAAGCGAAAATCTGATTAGGGACCAAAAAATTCGCCCAAATTCCTTGTGTCATCGTCATTAGCATCATTTTTATCATCCTTGTTTTGTGTGAAATGGTTTAAATTTTTATAATAATTATTTCCACGAACGTACCCAGTGCTAGGTGTACCTCGGTATGCTGCATCAGCACCTCGTGAGGGCGCCGTACCGCCGCGGTCGCCGCGCGAGCTTCGACCGCGCCACGTGCCTCGGGTCACGTGTCGGCTCTGTTGCGACATCGTCGGCTGATAACAACTATTACCTGAATATCGACCACGATATCCACGAGAACTGTAACTAACATTATTAGTACGCATTCCCCTATGCCTGTACGAAAATACTTGTGGGATCGATACCGAACCCGACTCGTCCTCTGCTACTCTGATAGCATCTTTCAAATTATTTATATTACGAGCCGCAATAATGGTTTCCAACCTTTGGCTTTTTAAACCATTCGCAAAACACTTCACAGCATTTCTCTCATTGAGAGGTGGGAGTATTTTATAAGCTGCCTGATTTCCATTAGCCTGGGAGATTGTCAAGTCTACCAAAAGTTGTTCTATTTCTTGACCAAACTCCTGAACTGATCTGTCTCCCTGTCTAACTTTTTGCAATTGAGATTGCAGTTTGGTGTCAGATTTTATTGACAGTAAATGTTGCCGCATATCCTTCAGAAGCAAATCAACACTATTGCAAGAATCAGCTAAACGCATTTTCGCGCTCTTGCTTAAACGACTTTTTAGTACAAAATTAACTAATAGCGACTTATCACCATCACAAAGCATTGAATTGTACAAACCTATTGCATCTATGAGCTCCTGCGTAACATTTTCGTCACCTGTCATTTTTGGCAAAAGGCTCACGGCCGTTTTTAAGCAAAACTTTTCTCCAGACATGGTAACTATCTCTGATTTACTACCAGAACTATAATCCTTATCAATAAATTCCTTATCTTCCTCGAATGATATTATCTTAAAATAGCATTCTTCTATCGTTGTACATAATATAATTATTTCGTTGGATGCGGTACCTGGCAATTAATTTAAAACTTCTTTAAACTTTTTATACAAAGTCTTCGCCCCTAAAATTTTACCATCAAAATTACTTCCTAATCTTCTTTTAGGACCTAGCTTAACAATATAATCCTTGACATATTTTAATTTATTTAATATATCTCTTAGCAAATTTTCTATTGACATTATATTTTACAGTCCATTAAAAAAATTAAAACACTTATTTTTTACTACAGAAGGAAAGATTTTGTTATACGAGGGACATTTGATTAATTAATATTGTTCTATAACATACCCTTAAAACCGTTGTACTTTCCACTAATTTTCACTTTCACTTTACACATTTTACGCATTAAATAAAACTGGAACGATAAAAAAAATATCTTCTTGTCTAATGCTCTTCTTCATTTGGCCGTCCGCGGATCGAAGACCGGATCCTATTGATAGTATCCATCCCCATTGCATCATGAATCCACCTCTGGTGACAGTTTCTATAAGCGCGTAACACATAATACGCAATCACCAGGAATATCAACCCAAAAATGATGTATATCAATATGCTCAGCTGGCCAATGCGGTTTCCGATATCAGACATCGCTGCTGAATTACTTCCTGCCGCATTCTGGTTCTGAATCACCTCTTCCTTTTCTATAGTAGAACGGCACATTTTTGATAGTTACACAACCTTCAGAATTCCAAATTTGTAGCACGCCTATACGTCTCGTCAATTTTCATCATAGGTTCAAAAGTGGCAGGGTCGCATGTAAGGTCGCCATGTAAGGTGGCCGGGTGGCCAAGGGAAGATGGGAGACATCAGCTAGCGGGAGTTCAATCAAACCACACAACTTTACATGACGATGTCCGTTTATTGACTACTCAAGTAATAATACATATTATAAGATATAGTTATGTAAAATGCAGCGCAGGCAAATGTAGGTAAAATGCAATATTAACAATATACCTAATACCTACCTAAGTATACACACTACAATATCTTTCTAATATCAGTCTTATTGAATGTTGTTTTCACTTAAATTATTCTTACCAAAACTAATTTAAGCGTACATAGGCTTACATTGTTTTGACGTTAGAGTCCTATGAGCGTAAGAAAGTTTATTTTGATTTTACATAAGATCAAACACAATCGTAAAAAAACTTGGTATAGTGTTTGTTTGAAAGTTACAACTAATAAAATATAAATCGAAAACAGTAAGGATAAAGGTATTTAATAATTATATTGTAATAACCGTACCATTATTAACAAGTGTTTCGTTTTATGCTTTTAGATAAGTATTAGTATTGGAAAATATTATTTACTGTGAAGTAGACCCTAGTTTATGCTTCACAACTCGTGCGCTTCATCAATATATAGTACTAGAAGTTCCCCGCGGCTTCGCCCGCGTTAGACTTCTTTTATTTACTTAAAAACTTTTATTTTGTAAAATCCTTTCTATCATAAAATACATGAAAGAAGTAAAAGCCGGTTCAAATTTTGAACCCCCGTTTCATCCCTTTAAAGAGTGAATTTTGAAAAATCCTCTCTAAACGGATACCTACGTCAAAATAACTATCTGCATGCCAAATTTCAGCGCAATCCGAAACAATATTGATTTCAGACTTTATTACCCCATTTCACCCTCTTAGGGGAGGAATTTCAAAAAAACCTGAAACACGTATTTTCTTATTTTTTTTACTGAAGCACTTGTATGAAGTTTCGGATAGAAAAGACTATCTAATCTTGTTTCTCCATACAAACTTTGAACCCCCGTTTCATCTCCTTCGAGAGTTAATTTTGGAAAATCCTTTCTCAGAGGGAACTAACGTCGTAATAACTATCTGCATGCCAAATTTCAGCGCGATCCGAACAATACCGATTTTCACACTTTATTACCCCATTTCACCCTCTTAGGGGTGGAATTTCAAAAAAACCTGAAACACGTATGTACTTATTTTATTACTGAAGCACTTGTGTGAAGTTTCGGATTGAAAAGACTATCTAATCTTGTTTCTCCATACAAACTTTGAACCCCCATTTCATCCCCTTAAGGGGTGAATTTTGTAAAATCCTTTCTTAGTACACCCTTACGTACTAAGACAAATATATACCCTCCAAATTTCAAGTCTCTACGACCAGCGGTTTAGGCTGTGCGTTGTCTGTCAGTGAGTCAGTCAGTATGTCAGGACAAATATTCTTATAGTATTAGATTTAGTATTCTTGTTTAATTATGTTATTTGTTAATTTGTATTAAAAGCGACGCCATTAGTATTGCATTTATAAGGATCACTATAAGACTATTTTAAGCTCATTTAGATCATTCCAACATGACTCCATGTTGAAATAACTTAGAGATCCTTGAATTGGCATAAAACATTTATTTTCATTTAAGAGTGAACGTTTGGGATGTGAAATGGTATTTTATGAGACCGCACTAAAATACTTTTGGTGAAATATAATAGTCAACATCAAATGTTACTCTCACAATTTTAGTCACAAATTCGATTTAAGGTCAAACTTTCTTAAATTAGACTCGTTTCCTCTATTGTACTCGTAAGTATGATGATTCAATATCACTCTAATACTGTGCCTATCCACTGCTGTTGATCTTATAATAGTTTTGAATAAGATCAATATTTACATGTTTTAAGTACTCTAATTAGATATTAGTCTAACATTCTTACAATAGCATTTAGAAAATATGTAATAAAATTAAATGAGCTTAGAAAATGTGGATATGAGAGCTAATTTATCTCAAGTGTGATAAGTCTTAAAAAATGCTTTATTAGGAGAGTGTGGCTTACAACGGCACTGTAATTTTAAACTTATATGCATAATTAAGACAAGGTATTAAGATCAAGCGTATTAGAGCCTGTAACGGCTTGTCCGAGACTAATATAGGAGCGATAGCAATGACGAAAACAGATAAGAGATCACTATAAGCTCAGAACTCTTATAAAGTGAGAAACGTAAGACGATTTTGCTAGTTGGGTAGAGTAGTAGTTCTCGTGGAGACTACTTTTTTCCACATGCTACGATCCTGACACAAATCTTTCGCTTCTTCCACTTTCATGAGCGCCTTCATACAAGCTCGCCGGTTATAGGTACTTTTGACTTGGCCTTTCTTTAAATCGTCTCCGATCTGGTCGTGATACGTTCGCAGGCCGGCATCTACCGGCTCGCCCATTCATAGTTTATATACTGCACTTATTATACATAAAACAAAATCTCACCTTTTTTCCGTATCGGTAGATAGGCAGTACTTTTTTGTTATACCACAGATAATTATTAAAATAAGTTTTTAAAACTTATTCTGGTGTAGTCGTAATTTAGTAGAAATTAAAAGGCCATAAATCCTAAAGTACCAAACATCGCGGAACATACATTTGGGATGATTTGGATACCTCTGGGACTTCCGCTTGACACTACTTTTTGGAATATCCTGTATTTAGGTATATATACGGGATGTGTCACGCCGACGTCAACAATAGTCACGCCGACACCTGTGGGTGGAGGGCTTTATGACTAATCAGGAAATCAAAATGTGTGCTTAGTAAAATTATCATGGTTTTCGAGTATTTGACCATTTACATTTTTTTTATGGTAAAAGGTAACAGGACAACCACGACACTCGCTTGATGGTAAGCGATGACGTCTACCTATAACAGATACAGCGGCATGCTGCTTTTTTGCATGCAAAATTCTGGACTGCCAGAATTTTGTATGTCACTGCATTGCGCCTATTACCTTGAGACATAAAGATGTCGAGTCTCACGTGCCCTGTAATTTTACTGGACACCTTGCCATTTCAACCGAAAAACATTCCTATTTCACGGCTAATAATTAATTGGCAAAGTGGTGGTACCTCCCCAAGCGGACCAGCAGAAGTCCTACAACTACATAAAAACAATCACAATAATTACACCCTTGGTGACTCTTTTCGATGGCATGACCACGAATCAAAGTATTTTCTCAATCTGATTTTTAAAATATACTCTTGGGTAAATGCGCTATCTTCTTAAACTTCTAAAGTGGTTAAATGTGTCCCCCGCCCTAACTTTTTAAGTAAGGGATTGAAAAATATAAAAAAAAATTATGCTGAAGATCTCAGTGTACACTTTAAACGAAAATTGGGTTTAACGAGATATATTCAGCAGTTTTTGAGATATAGCAACCGCAAATAATATAACTTTGTTTTTTATACAAACACTGTGAAAAACAAAGTTAATTTTTGGTGGCGCAGAATTATAGCTATAATAAAATACTCTACTGTGTTACGGAACCCTGCGAGTGCGAGTCCGCCTTGAACTTAGCCAGTTTTATTGTACTACATTTTCAGCCACAAAAGCATTTCATTTCATGTGTCTAACAATAGTAGAACCATGTTAGATTGACGTATAATACCTATGTACTCATGGAGTCTACAATTTTTAACACAATTTCAGGAACGATGTCAAGTCTGAATACACCGAAAACTAGAATCAATACAAATCAAATATTGAATATTGAAGAAATTGGCAACGGCACATCCGTGTTTTGTGACGATTACGCCTATACTTATATTACTAACGTAGATGAACCTTATTGTTTGAGAGATATCAATATATACACTTATTACTTAAAGTATAACAATGAGACGACTGAACTAGGAGTGTTTGTGACTTTGAGTACATCAACGACACGTGAGTGCTTACTATTACTATCGATTACTGTTTTTGTTTTTGTAATTTATATGTTTAAAATTTATGTGTGTCTACGAAGAAATTAGGTATTAGTTAACATAAGTTTATATAGTAGATATAATAAACATAAATTAAGAGAAGAACATGGTAAAATGTTTATTTATGTTTGGTAAAATATTTAATAATAATGAGAATATGTCATAATACGTATAATATAAAAATAAGTTAGTGCAAGATATTACAATTATGCACTCACGCATAAGAAACTGGTTGGGACTAGAGACAGAGCGCATATGATAACATCACAGACCAAATAAGAAGTAGGTATTTGGTCTGAGGATAACATTGGAATATTTAATTTTTTAGCGTTTTACCACTATCTCACCTGTACCTAAATATTTTACCTGTACGGATCGGTACCTACCCGTACCGGTTTGTCTGCACCGAGAACCCACCTCTTTATGTCCTCACCCTAAGGTTCAATTAAGCCTTAGGCACAGAATAATGAATAATACATTCATTATTCTGTGCCTAAGGCTTAATTGAATCCAATATGAGTGTGAGTTTTTAGGCAGTTTGATCTAAGACCGCATATTCACATTCCAACATTTGAGACCGAGCCCAAGTTTTTTCTCTTCTCTGTCTGTTCACCTTCTTTGATATTAGAAAATCATAAGAGCTTTATACGACTCTGCTCTGAATATAACATAATGATATAATTTCAGATGGTCCCTCTGTAGCCGTGATGGGTGGATTGGTTGGTATAGCCGTTTTAGCATTGTGTATAATATTGATTTGCTACAAGAAAAAATCACGACAAAACAAACGTCAAGTAAGTTATGTGATAAATAATAGAACTTTATTTACACCAAAAGATACGTTTATTTCATTGAGATAATAGGGAATATGCATAAAGCTCAGATTTATTGGAAATATTTTTTTTTCGATTCTTTGTTGTCGTGGAGTTATATGTCAAACCTTTTTTTTATTTAATTCCATTTTATTTGCTTAAAATAATAAATTAAAAATGCAATTTAAGCGAGAGAAATTTAAGTTTGTAAAACAGATCACCATTGGTTGAAACGAAAGTTGACGTCATTATGCACTACTCCACGTGATAGAAACATTGAGCGCGGGAACATAAAAATAAATGTATGGTGTGGTCTTATTGTATTTATTTCCAAATATTGTGTTTGCCGCGTATTATTGTGCAAAAATGTATATTACTAACCATTTAATATAAATAAAAATGAGTACGAGATTAGAGAAACTGTATGTTTTTATAGAAACATGCCATTGGCTAAATACAATAATCGCGCGGAGTCTTAGTTAAAGAAAAAAAAGCTAGTTTGCTTCAAGCGGCGTGTGTCTGACGTAAGTGCGTGACGTCACAATGCATTACCAAAGAGCCCGGGAAATGATGGCGTTTAAACTGCTCAAATTTATTTGTATATATAAATGTTTATTTAAAAAATAATTAGACTAATTCCAGCAGTATTTAATTTTTTTATTATATTATATGGATGTAATGAGTGAAACAAAAATATTTAAAAAATACATGCATATTCCCTATTCGGAGGCTAGGCGTAGGCAGTGAAAAGCCACGTGATACAAAATGGAACTTTATTTACTACATAAAAAGATGGATACATATTTGAATATCGAAAATTGAAATCCCTACGGGTAAAATGTCGATGTTTAAAACATCGAAAATTATTAAAACTAAGCTTAAAATTTCTAAGATTGAAATACCGAGTGATTAAAATATCGAATGATAAAAATGTCGATAGTCACTATACCTAAGGTTAAAATGTCAACATTTATTTTACAACATTATAGCATATACCTAGTTTATAGCACAACAATATCGCTTACCATACATTTCTTTATAACTTACGTTTCTCGTTGATAATGTAGCTTTTCATTAGTGAAAGAATTTTTAAAATCGGTCAAGTAGTTTTTGAGTCAAATCGTAACAAACAAAAATAAAATCTTTCCTCTTTATAACATTAGTTCAGATAAAAGCTAGATAAAAGCTCTAGATGGCGCTAGAATAGGCAGGTTGAATAGCTCTCCTTGTGAAAATATTGCATAAATTTATGAGATCCTGCATAGCGCAAAAAATATTTTCCGCGATGTTGGAACCTGATGCACTTGCAATGCATCAGGTTCCATGTCTACGTTGAGATTCCATTCCATTTTAAGAAGTTTGACAAACATCTTAAAATTTGAACTCGTTGTAAAATATTTTCTCTTTATAATATTAGTATACTTAGATATAGAAGTATAGATATAATAGTTGTAAGTTTAACAAGTATTTGTTTTGCAGACTGAGCCTGTGGTATACGCTGAGCTCGACCACATCCACTATGCAAAGATAATCGGCTATCTGGTGCCAAACTCTGATCCAGTGCCAAAACATCATATTAATCATTTTGAGCCGGAAGAACCCATATACTGGGAAATCGAGTGATGCTTAAGATTTACAAATTAGGTGTTATACATTTTTTGACACAATAATAATATGTACTTATGTATGTATAATTAGGCTTAATATGTATACTCATAATAATATACCTTAGTTTAGTAAACATTAAAATATTATTCTATTAAAATAATTAAACCTATATGGTATAATGATTTTAATAGATATCTGTGCACAAAGTTATAAAAAAAAACTTGAGAATTTTTAAGAAATTTTTATTAGGTATAAATATTTACTTTTGTTTTATTTGATTTTTCTCTTATTTTACATTAACAAATTAATTCTTGATATTCAAATTTAATGTTTGTAAGATTTAAATTGAATACCAAGAATTAATTTGTTTGCGAGTGGTTTTGTAAAAATCGGCCACTTGTTAATATGTAGTAATAATATGTGGCCACGGGTGGTAGGAGCATTATATTGATGTTTCTCCTGACATGCTACAAAAAAGTATCTTTCTACCATCAAGAAGAAAATCTGCCGCCATAACCTTGCGGTGTTCTGGCAGCTCAGAGCCCTTGAGAGTCAGAGCATTCTAGGACTGGCGTGTTCACCACCATCGACCACTTCATCGCTTACCACCAAGCGAGATATTGGTCAAAAGCTAGCCTTAAACTTAACGCCCAATAAACAAAGCTTATGAACAAATACATAATTAATTATATTCCTTAATTTCTTACTCTAACCACTTCATAGTTTAAGATATATTATAAGATTTGTAGCTTCTCGTTTGCCTTCAGCGAAGTAAAAAAAACAACAAATTTTGAAACAGCTTTGGCGACCTATTACACTTTTGCATATGCTTGGTTTAATTATGGAATAATCCTCTGGGGAAACAGTGTCGAAGCGCCAGGTCTTTTTACATTACAGAAAAAAAATAAAACGAATTCTAACAAACATAGACCAGACAGAAAGCTGCAAACAATTTTTTCAAAAATACCAACTTCTCACCCTGCCTTGCATATACATTTTAGAACTTTGTCAACCGGAATGATATTCTAACTAAACATAACTTAAGACAAAGAAACAAGAAAGCACTTCCAAATTCAGTGTTAGCTCTTCACTCAAATAGTCCTTATGTAATGTCCATAAAAATATTCATATTACACGGTTAAAGAATATTTAGACGACACATCAATATAATTCATTTCTATTAAACGCTCCTCTTTTTGCATGAAAGCACTTCCAAATCCAGTAAATATATAAATTATATTTAATAATAATGATAATAAAACCGCAGGGGCGGCTTTGTGGCGAGCCGACGGTGAGTGGCGACACCGCGTCCCCTATCCCGTGAGGGCTAAACGAGACCCTCTGACCCCCGGCTTGCCTTGACCGGCCGGCCGGTGGTGGGAATCGCAAGAGCTAAGACCTAAGCTCCAGGGTGGAAGTGTTAAAGGCATAAAGCCGCTAGTAGCGTTTAGTGAAAGTGCAGCACACCTCTCAACACCCTAAGCTACCCACGCCAATGTTGCCCCTCGGCGCCGATATAACGGTCCGCCTTTATGGGGGGCCCATTCAGTGTTTAGCAAGTCACCACCCGCCTTATATTTTGTAATGAGGCATAATTGGCGGGTGCCGTACCGCATCCCATAGCCCAGACCACTGACCATTAAGAATTCATAACAATAGCCTATATTTTGTACCATCTTTCCATAGTTTATCACATCCTCCCATCCATATACAATAATTTATAATTAATATAATACATTGTAAAGGGCCTCCTGGCGTTGGCTTCGGCTCCGTCAATGCCTTCCAAAGGTCCGGGCGTCTTAAGACCCGAGAGATTTCATCGAATAAACGATAATAATAATAATAACTAACGTCAGATAATGTATTTAAAACAAACGAAACAATTATCAACATAAAATAAAAATATATACAAAAATAAAACAACTACAAGTAACATTAAAATCTTATTGCAAAAATATTTAAACTATACAACAATATTATCATTCATTTCAATTTTATATCCTGCTCCCTTTTTTTTCAGCATCTCTCCATTAGTCTTATAATTTTGCATGTGCCCAACAGGGTCCATAATGATCTCATGTACCTAGATAATATCTAGATATAAGAACTTTATGTACAACAACTATGGAAGCAATAAAATATTGAGTATTGAGTAGTTTTCACAGCAATTATCTACATAGTTTGCTCTAGAGTTTTAATCGTTGCGAATTTTGTAAATTTGTCAATCACAATACACGTTTCCAATAACACTGTTTGTCTGAGATATTAAATATGTTGGATTTGTTTCTTTGTTTTCCATAGTAAGTAAACTGATATAAGAGGTATCGTTATTGATATTACAATAGTTTTATTACATTGCTAAAGTTATCACGATATATCTAAATTTCGATGTGTTTAAACAATCGTTAAGTAGGACCTTTATGGAGACAATTATACTGCGTTGAATATACCGCTGTCACCACATACTACAAGCACTACACTGTTATTTAGTGAAGCCATCTCTGTTCATAGCTGTGGTTACTGTAACAAAAAAAACTTACATCACACATGTTTGCAGGTATGTTGGTTGAAGGTATGTCAACCCCTGTGGCTTTGACCATAGACGTAATATAAATTGGCTGCGCAAAACGGCCCTGATGAGACCAACCTAGAACGGAGTTTGTCCCTTTATTTTGTATGGACGACTTATATATATACGATACATATAGTATAAAACATATATAGCATTAGCAGGTTGTTAGACAAGGACACACTCCCACCCTGGTGCCTTTCAATAGGGCCGTTTTGTTGTACAATACAATTACAGCCTTATTGTAACAGCATACGGATTAATTTGTCATAACATTTGAAGTGCACCATCCCTTTATATTACGTCTATGGCTTTAAATGAAGCCTCTGACGCAAAAAAGAGGCGCTATAATTTTTGACGTGTCTATATTCTGTGTTTTTGCTATAACCACAGATCTAATGGTTACTGCATAACTATGGCATCGTAGTTCTCAAATTTTATATTGAGTGTCCGTTATTGCTATTCAAGAAAATCTGTTCTGCCGTTTGAAGATCATCGGCTCTTTTCTAGTTAATAAGGGTAAGAGAACAACTTCCACAGGACTACTCGATTTGAAATTTGGTATCATGTTCTCTCTCTCCGTTCAAGGTCGGTCTCATGTAGGCCGGTTTTGCGGTTTAGTACGCAGTCAAGTTTAATATGGTCCAAATGGCCCAAATGGATGAACCAATTTAGATTTAGTTTTTTTTTGTTTGATAGCTGTCTTAGTGATCTGTGATGTGTGATGATGTGGTTGAAGATGGTGAACACGCTTGGCCTAGAATCCCCTAACTCTCAAGAGCTGTGCGCTGCCGGAACACCGCTTTTTAAGTTTATATAGGTACCTAGATAATTTGTTGTAATTTTACACAACGAACCAAGCAGAGCTCGGTTGTCCAGATACTGTATATAATACTTATTAGCAATAAGAGTACCTTCAAAAGCCTCTGCCGGTAGCGGCATCGGAGGCCGCTGGCCAATGTTAGCAGCAGAACCTGAAACATGAACAATAGATACTTTAATGAATCGCACTCATGAACGTTAGTTTGACTATATACTTGGTTAATAATCAAAGGAACGGTAGTACCCTGATCTCTCAACTTCTCGCTGTTAAACTTAAAAGCAAGACAAACCTAAGCATCGATCCCTTTATTATAATCGGTCCCTTTATAAGGAAGCAGAGTGGTCATTAAAAAAATAAAATGGCGCTTCTACGCACTACATACCCGCCAATCTGAAATGTCGTGTTTATGCTGATTGGAATGGTCTCAATGAACAAATTATTCATATACAAATCAGTCGGGGGTGGTTTTAAATTTAAAACTTAAGTATTATTAGAAAACAGAGCTCTGGCTCAATTTAGTACCATCGTACGACTGTCTATTATATCTTTTTTTCACTTATCCCAACATTCGGGCCAAGCTTGACTTCAAGATCAAGTCACCCCTAGTCATCAAAAGTCAAAAGTCATAGCATTTATTCAGCATATGGGCAAATTAAGAATCTCCACTTACACGTTATATAACATTAATTAAATCATATCAATAATAATTATTCTAATAATAATATAGTAATATTACATGCACCGCCGACGCATGTTTCAGTACTTCAGACAATTTTTATCCAAAAAATTATAAAATTCATTAGACGCGTGCGGGAACCCGGGCTTCTCTCTACCCGCGTACCGACGAACGGACCAATATAATTGAACTCTGCACATCTATAGGTTCGACGTTTATATCAGTGCCGGTCGTCATACCCGTGTTTTAGTCCAGGGGCCTTATTCAGTATGACCAATGAGATAACGCGCCACGTTACGTTAGTGAAAAATTGTATTCTGTATGCCACACGAGAGGTAAATTATACAAAACGCGCGCGTTACACGACCTCATATATCACGATATTTTGACAACTCAAAACGCGCTCATAACCTTACCCTACCGCGTTTTAATTGGCATAGAGAATACCATAACGCGGAGATAACGTAACACGGCACGGTATGACTTTAAAATGGTCATACTGAATAAGGCCCCAGAGTGTGCTAATGCGACGCGAGCTATCATCTCGAGTGTAAATTTAAGATCACTTATTGCCTTTCTTTTCTTTTATGGTTTAGGACGATCAGTTCCATTCGAATTATGACATGTACCTACTGTGATTTGTATGCGTGTGTTTCACCATTTCACTTTTTTTTTAATATAAACATTTCCTGGAATACTGAAACATAGAGGTGCGTGTACGTGTTATAATAGTCTGACGTCAACGATTGGATGGCAGCTGAATGGCTCCTTACTTTTGTTTTTTTTTTTATTCAAAGCATTTAATTATGCTTTTAGCAAATGCAACATGTTTACTTGATAATTTATTATGATTTATTTTATGATTTTGACGAATATATGTGCGTATATTAATACTGCCTATATACTGAATAAAATAAATGCTTAGACTTTTGTTTTTTTTTTAAATTGGGCTACTTAAAAAACGACGTTGTCTTGGCTCTCAAGGAAATAGTAAGTGAAAGTAGTAAGTAATAACAATATAAGTACTACCGGCATTACGAGGCAGTGGACGCAGCGGCAGTTCATTGATTTCCTCATAGTGTTGCTCGTCTTCAGGAGGGACATGTGCTGGATCTGTCTTCACGCGCTTCTTTAGTGCTTTAATATAATAAACATATGTTTATTCACTGGGCAACGCATTAGTTTCGCCATTCAAAGAGGTAATGTCGCCAGCTTTTTGGGTACTTTGAGACAACAACCTAAATTTTGTTTTTATTTGTAGTTTGTATTTTAATTTTTAGTCATCCGACTAATATTATAAAAAGGTTTTTAACTCTGTCACTCTGTCTGTTTGTTATATAATCACGCTTAAACAGAGGATCCGATTCGAAACTTTTATATTGTGTTTTAGGTTTTATGTCAATTAAGGCAGCAATAGCCTTATGGATAGGATGTCGGACTGGCGATCGTGAGGTCGTGAGTTCGATCCCCACCACACCCATTGCACTATTGACGTGAACCCACTCCAGACACAAGTATATTTAGCTTAGTTGGAGGGGTTAACAAGAATACTAGTAATATGCAACCCACATTGCGAGTAACTTAAAAAAAAAAAATTACTTACCTCTGACTGTAAATTCGACCTCAATCAGATCTCGGCGGTTCCATTGTAATTACAATAGAACCACCTCGGAAACGTACCCTACCGATTACAAAAAGAATCATTCGAATCGGTTCAGAATTGACGGAGTATTCGCGTAACATACACACAAAAAAAACATACAGACGAATTGAGAACCTCCTCCTTTTTTGTGAAGTCGGTTAAAAATAGCCATTTGAGAATAGCATTAGGTCACTGGTTAAGTTTTAAATTTTTTATAGCACAGTGTGAGGTAAACCCGCACTTTACGCACGCTTTTCCGTGACTTAAATAGTCGATTATTGTCGGCATGAAATTTGATGGAAAAGCGTAGCAAGCATAAAGTGCGGGTTTATGTCACACTGACAGCAATAAAATAATATACGATTCTCGTGACTTAAGTTGTCTATTATTGCAACTTCAAGCCGTGCAATAATAGACTACTTAAGTCACACGTATTGTAATATACTATTTAATAGTAGATAAGCAAGCGTTTGGGCACCAATAAGTTAGTTTTAATCTGTAAAAAAAGTTAGTTTTAGTTTTATAAATAAAACATTAAATTAAAAAATCTAAAAACCCGACTGCGCATAAGTGAAGTGTTAAAAAACGAACTGAAAAGAAAAAAATCAAGTAAGTCTAGTAGTTTAGACTTCTGTTTAGGGATATCAAAAAACTATACCATTTAAATTCTTTCTCGGTCGATACACTCATAAAATAAACATTGTTATATGGAATATAGAGACTTTAACAGTCGGGACACATTAATCCCCATTCGTTAAGCCATTAATGTGTCCCGACTGTTAAAGTCTCTACGTTCCATATAACAAAGTATAATTTATTTTATGAGTGTATCGACCGAGAAAGAATTTAAATGGTATAGTTTTTTGATATCCCTAAACAGAAGTCTAAACTACTAGACTTACTTGTTTTTTTCTTTTCAGTTCGTTTTTTAACACTTCACTTATGCGCAGTCGGGTTTTTTGATTTTTTAATTTAATGTTTTATTTTACACTTTTTAGTTAAGTAAAGGACGGCAAATTCCGTACTATTAAACGACTATACCAAAAGGAAGAGGTTGTTTGTTACCTCAGAACTCCATCAATTCTTAACCGATTTGGAAAATTCTTTTTTTGTTTGAGTTAATGTGATTTTTGTTTGGTCTCATTGTAATTTTATTGAGATCTGATAAGTAACTTCAGAGATAAGCACCGCAAACTTGTTACTGAAAGTGACTAACGCGGCATGCAAAATCGTTTTTTTTTCGATTTGTACGATCATAAATTATTTGTTATAAATATGTTTTGAATCTCCATTTTAAGACCTTTAATTCGATACCCCACTCGATAGGTTTTGAAAAAAAAATTTTTTTTGAACCCCAAATTTTGGCGTCTGAAATCCGCCATTTTGAATTTTTCAGTTTTTTATGTTTTCGTTGACACTCGCGCTAGCATGGCGAATCTATTGACGTGCCAATTATCTGAATCGGCCCACGCGTTTGGTCTCTAGTGTGCCACAAAGGAACAAACATACATACATACATACATACATACATACATACATATATAGACTGATAAACACATTACCTCTCCTTTGCGTCGCGCAGTCGGGTAAAAAAGCTAATACTTACAGTCATATGCGTCTTTGACTGGTTCGACACCAATAATTTTTAATTTGGTTATATTATATACATATCGCTCAGTAGTATCACAATTAGTATTATTTGTCTTACACACGCAGAAAAGTGTAAGACCATTCATACTACTGTTTATTTGAAACATGAAAAATTGTTTCGTGTCGATGTATTGGTTGTCAGGTGTAATCGAATGCAGTCTCGAATCTGTAAAACAATAATAATATCGTTTAAAAACTAAAAAAGAACCGACTTCAATGACACGCTATTCATTTTCAGTACCAATTTTGAGATGTTTATCTCAATATCTATGGAGATACTTATCAGACCTCGATAAAATTACCATGGTACTACACTTGGGATATTTCCTTTCGAACAAAAAAAGAATAATCAAAATCGGTTCATAAACGACGAAGTTATCCGCGAACAAACATAAAAAAATAAAAAAATATATATACGGTCGAATTGAGAAACCTCCTCCTTTTTTTGAAGTCGGTTAAAAATAGTTTAGTAACTTAAAAAGCCGACTTTACATTTGCTTCACATGCCGTGTTAGACCTTTTCAACCTACTTCCAAAAAGACGTCTGTTTGTTTATAGGGTAAGAACCCAAATGGTACCAAAGGAACCCTATCACTGAGACTTCACTGTCCGTCCGTACGGACGTACTTCCGTCCTTCCGTCTGTCCGTCTGTCCGTATTTCACAGGGCTGTATCTCCTTAACCGTAATATGTAGATACTTGACATATTTACCAATTATGTACTACTATGGGGGATTTCATAACAAATACTAAACACAAAATAAAATTAAATGTTAAAGGGTATGAAATATAATAGGACTTGAAATCTTCACAAAGTAAACACGACGAAAACGTGTTTTTCAGGCTTTTAATGCTCGATTTTACAAACCGTAATAGATAGATAATATGTAATTCAATAGTTACTCTGACACACAATAATACAAATTAAATTATATTAAAAATTATAGGGGGCTCCCCATACAAAAACTTATTTTTCCGGCTAATTTTGTCCAATCGGAACCCTACGTGTGCGAGTCCTGGGCCAGTTTATTTTAATACGCTTTTATTAGCTTCAGACGTATGTTTTGTATGTTTGTTTGTGCGATTACCAATTGTACCCAACCGATTTGATTAATTACTTTTAGGCCTCCGTATCAAAAAGGTTCAAATGGAGCTAATATGGTTCAAATGGAAAAAATGTCATAGTCTTAAAACAGCTGAACGTATTTTTATGAATCAAAGGTAAGGACACTTTCAATTAAGACACCTATCAAACAAAAATAAAAACCGGTCAAGTGCGTGTTAAACCCGCGAACCAAGGCTTCCGTACAAACTGGTCAAACTAGGTTAAAGTACAAAAATACCTGTGTAGTTTGATCCATAGAAAATGTATTGCACCAACCACAAATAATAAGTTTGTAAAAGTAAATTCAACTTTTTATTGTTATTAAACTACATGTTTATGGTTTTCAGATGTATTACTATATGTATATGTGTGCTTCAAGATCTTGCTTCTTGCCAAATTTTATGATTCAAGGTCAACGGGAAGTATCCTATAGGTTTTGATTCCCTTGCGAAATCGCAAAATATGCGACATAAACGGTCATATCTTTCGATCGCGTTGACTTATAAGTTTGATTTTTTCACAGCCAGACCGTAGATTCAAGAAGAGACCGTAGATTCAAGAATTGAGTAGGTATAAGTTTCAACTTGATATCTCTATGCGTTCCTGAGAAGAAGGGGTCTTGACAGAAGGACAGACAGACAGACAGACGGAAAACAAAGTGATCCTATAAAGGTGGCACGCTCCGTGGCGTCCTGTGTCCACGATCTAATTTTCGATCGTTTTGTGATCACCGTAGATCGCGTTTGGTTTGAACCAGTCGGTACAAATACTACTGCAGTATCAATCGCGACCGCACACGCGGACGCAGGACGGCGCATTATGGCCGTACCTTAAAGGCTCCTTTTTTCATTTTGAGGTACGGAACCCTAAAAAAGTAAATCAAAATCGATTCATCAGTTCGGGTGCTACGATGCCACAGACACACATACACACGTCAAACTTATAACAACAACAACTTATATCGGGGGTTAATAATATCGTTTAAAAACTAAAAAAAAAACCGACTTCAATGCCGCGCTATTCATTTTCAGGACCAATTTTGAGATGTTTATCTCAATATCTCTGGAGATACTTATCAGACCTCGATAAAATTACCATGGTACCACACTTGGGATATCTCCTATCGAACAAAAAAAGAATAATCAAAATCGGTTTATAAACGACGAAGTTATCCGCGAAAAAACATAAAAAAAATATAAAAAAATATACGGTCGAATTGAGAAACCTCCTCCTTTTTTTGAAGTCGGTTAAAAATAGGTATTTACCTATTTTATGCGTGTTAACGTTGTAATCCGCAAACAATTTTTTTCTGCCCATACTTACGGGGGACGAGGTAAACACGCATTGCACACACACAAATCACTCACTTTAACGATCCCGCACACTAACTTGAAACACGCACACAGTATTAAAAATACAGCGTATTTACGCACGCTCATATGGCCAATAATGGCTATATGGCCAGCAGAGGGGTACGCCTTGCGTTAACATCTCCATTGGTAAATGCTCGAAGCAGTGGTCTCAATAAACACTTTCAATGAAATTTGGTTTGAAAGTTTTTGAGATGTAGCATGTTCATTCATTCATTTTTAAAACCGAAAATATTTTTATTTTTTCATACAAACACTATGAAAAACTACAACAACTAAAAATACATATTTATTCTACTAATTACAAAAGAAAGCGCTTTTACGATTTACTTTGACTAATAATTCATTTTAAACATAATAAGCAATTTATGTTCTAAAAAACAAAACGTCAGTACAAGGTTACGTCGGAACACTTTTTCCAGGGGGGTGACACTTAAAACATTTGACAGTTCTTGAATCGAAGCTGTAGCATCTTCGAGCGGTGCCAAACAAATGTGACAGACAGGTTAGAGACTCGTTCACTTTTTATTCGGTAGATGACTCTACAGTGACATTTAAATAAATTATAAATTATTTATTTTTATTTTCATGCAAAATAGTTGTATTAAAAATTACTAAATTTTAAAAACTTAAATTTGCTTATATTACATATTTTAGTAATTATTTCGTATTTAATTTACAATAAATACTCTTTGGTCTAGATAATTATAAAAAGTATGTCACGTCAAAGTATTATGTCATAGAGTTTTTGTGGGAATATACGAAAAATAATGACATCGCTATTTATATTTTTCTGAATATAAATGAAATAAATAAAAGAAAATAAATATAAATTATTGTTATTTGTTTCATATAAATAAGGAACCATACTGTTTTACTGCCTATTGTGCTGTAATAAAACAAGTAAGTACACATACCTATTCAATTACTGCTAGACCTTTACATTATTATCATACAAGTTACCCTCTAGGAAACTATAATAAATGATTTAGCCCAGAACGAATGCGGCGAATTTGGCGACTTCTGCTTATCTATAGAAGTAGCAACGTATGTTTGTTCAGCTAAATGATAATAGATATTAGTATGACTATTAACTCCTATAATTATTCCAGATGTGTTGCAGAGATTTCCCGACCCAAAAGAATATCCCAAACGTTTTAGATTATGGGTTAAATGTGTACCGAGTGGAAATTTAGAATCATCGGCTGATTATAAACATAATAAAGAAAAGGATTTGCGATATTAATTTTGCAACCAAATGCAATGTTAAAAATCGGTTTAATGTATTAGCAGTACCGACTCTTCTTTTGCCAGGTGAGTCAAATATACAATTCATTAATTCCATATGTAACGCTCAGTTATTTTATTAAAACCGTTACTAACAACTACCTAACTACCGTTAAATATATCACGCCAGAACTCGTTGATTGATTGGCGACAAGTGTTTGTCCGGTGGGTGGTTTAACCAACTTCCAAACACTAGTTCACAATTCATCTGCTTTTAACCGACTTAAAAAAGGAGGTTTATATATATAATATTATGTATATTATATATTATTAATTTAATTTATTATATACAAGTATATATATATATTCACAACATGCTTTACATAACATAGTTTATATATATATATATATAATGTATAATATATATATATTTAACGATACCGTACACGATGGGGTAGACGACGAAAAAAAAACTCATCCCCACTTCCCATGTGTGGGGATGGGGAGCTACCCTAAAATAAATATTTTTCAAAATTTTATTTTTCCACTTATTCAAAAACCTCGGACAGACAGATAAACAGACAGACAGGCGGACATGACGAAACTATAAGCGTTGCTTGTCAGGACTACGGAACCCTAAAATGACGAAGATTGTTCAAGGCATTAATTCATACTCAAAACAAACTGATTCAAAAATACAGGCATAGAATGCTCTACCCGTGCGAAGCCGGAGCGGGTTGCCAGTAACTATTTAAGTTATTATCCATTTAATAAGTTTGAAAAGAAATAACAGAAAAAGCGACAGTGAAGTCTAAGTAATAGGGTTCCGTTGGTAGCTTTTGGGTACGGAACCCTAATAAGATCGTTTAAACAAGATAAGATCGTTTAAAAAACTAAAAATAACCGACTTCAATGCCGCGCTATTAATTATCTCCATATCTCTGGAGATACTTATCAGACCTCGATAAAATTACCATGGTACTATACTTGGGATATCTCCTTTCTAACAAAAAAAATAATAATCAAAATCGGTACATAAACGACGAAGTTATTCGCGAACAAATATAAATATACCACATATATATATATATATATATATATATATATATATATATATGTGGTATATTTATATATATATTATATATATATTATTTATAGGAATTATGTCCAATAACCTCAAAAAGAAGAGTAAAACAGCCGGCGCTCTAAGAGAATCTTATTTTTGACAGAGAAAAAATTATGGCGCTGACATTTACCATCGTCCAATAGGAACGCTTTTAGTATTGCCAGTACAAAATACTACAGATTCGTTCAGAAATTGAAGAAATTACTGAGAAATGGCGTGACTAAAGAGTACGTGACTAAAATGTAAATAATATCGTTTAAAAACTAAAAAACAACCGACTTCAATGCCGCGCTATTCATTTTCAGTACCAATTTTGAGATGTTTATCTCAATATCTCTGGAGATACTTATCATACCTCGATAAAATTACCATGGTACCACACTTGGGATATCTCTTTTCGAACAAAAAAAGAATAATCGAAATCGGTTCATAAACGACGAAGTTATCCGCGAACAAACATAAAAAAAAAAAAAAAAAAAAAAAAAAAAATATATACGGTCGAATTGAGAAACCTCCTCCTTTTTTGAAGTCGGTTAAAAAGGTGAGACATTTTGTTTATTGCGTGAAACGTAATTATTTTGAATAAAGCAAGATACAAGCATCTTTGAACCTTAAACCTGATTATACGAAGGTGCTAATTACAGAAAATGAGAACGTTAGACATACGAAAAGTAGTATTTTTTGAAGCGACGAAGTCGTTGGTACCCATTGAGACAAAAAGATTTTGTATGGAAGAGTAAATCATGATAGTGACAACTTGAAGCATTACACAATTTTATGAAGTATATTCGGTCCTTGCGATATCAAATCCTAATCCGGAGTATATTTTCTTAATTCCTTCGCAAATATCTTACAAGAAGTTTCATCGTTTTATTTTAATATTTTGACTCAAACTTTTGCGACATGCTTTTTTCCACAAATGTACATCTCTTTTCAGAAATACTCATTTATTTTTCATTTTTAGTCGAATTTTTTTTTTTTTTTTTTTTTTTTTATTTATTGTCATCGGTCCTTAATAAGTATGCCAAATTTCGAGTTAATCCAACGTTTTGAAGGGGGTTAAAATCATGTTTAAAGATTCCGTTACATACTAACATACAAACATACATACGTCTGAAGCTAATAAAAGCGTATTAATAAAGTATGATCTATACCTTAGTAATATCAATATGAGTAGGTAATATACCTATATAGGTACGTAATATACATATAGCTGCATTTGTGGGCGTGCGTGTGCATGTGTGCGAACGAGCGTATATGAGGGAGTGTATATGTGTGTGTGTGTGTCTAATTAACGCACACATGCATAGTAAGCTTTCTGCATCAAGCACCAGAGGCGCTTAAAGTGGCGTATTAAAAACCTTGAAAGGCAACTCTTTGTTAGTATATATTACGTTACTCTTTGACTTTTTCTTTATAAACACTAGGGATGCTACCTAAAAAATCAAAAGATTGATCAGTCGATTGGTTGAATCGAATGCAATGATTACTTGTGAAGGATGTTTAACTATAAAAATAACTACACTGTGATTGTAATTAGCACATAATATTATTCTTTGACTGAAAAAATACAAAAATAATTGAATAGGAACTAAAATCAATAATAATTTGGGTTAAAAAACTAACGATAAACTACTGAACGTTAGATCCATAGGTACATTTGAGTATGTTTTTTATTTTATTGGGCCGTTTTCTATGGAGCTAAATTCTAATCCATAAATACGTATAAAATCATTTAAATATGTACAATTTCCGATTTTTATAATTTGTATTTACGTGTCTTATCAATTTCATATTAACGCAAAACAAACAAGTAAATAACACTGAATTATGTAAATACTAAATGTATTTCTCATTTAGAGCAGCCGAAAAATTGGTTATTTCGAATAACATCAAACTAACATCATTCTTGTTTGTGTTGATGCGTATCGATTCATCAATTGAATCGATGTTTTTATGCAAGTCACCTTACTATGAAGCTAAGACTGACAGGTGTCAAATGTGATCTATTAAATTGACCCTACTATAGCTCACAGACGCACAAATTACAATATGTGTATAGCTAAACTATGTATACAAGTAAAAACTATGTACAGTCCGGCAAGTATAACTTGGCGTGCCTGTGCGCCACTGTGCTTTTACTTTGTACTCTGATAACAGTTTCTCTTAAACCACTTTTAATTACTTTTGGCATTATTGAACTATTTTAATGTAGCAGATTTATCAACACTAATGTCGCGGTAATCTCTCAAACGTCAAACTCACAGTTTAAATTAAAATAATTAGTTCCAAAAACCACCACCGCTAAGTTATACTTGTGGCACTGTATACAAATCTATGATTTGACAAGTGGACTGTATCTTCTTAATTTATTACCAGGCTTCGCTAATATAACACATATTGACTAATTTAGGTAATTACAAATATGTACGTTATTTATCTGTGTAATCTATTTAGTATATTGAATTTATATTGAATTATGATATTTAAATATTTATGTAGGCATGTAGGTTTATAACAAAAACAATATGAAATACCTAACAGTCATATTTAATGGATGTAGCCAATGACACCTACAAATACGGCGTTTTCTTCTATGGTACAAGTATGCAATCAATAATATAGGCCGTCGTCTGACCATTTTGTACACGTGTATCTCACGTGAATTGTGGCTACAGTGAATAAGACGTCTTGCATGTATGTGTACCGTTAGCCAGACAAACAATTTCTTGTCTGGCGTAGACAAGAAAATATCTTATAATGTGCAAGGAGCCTAAGGGTTCCGGTTTTTGCTATGTGCCTACTGAACCCTAAAAAGGCAGGAATCGTAAGATTTTTTCCATAGGTACATTTTGTAGGAGATGGAAAAATGAACTATCATTTTTCGCCAGCAACAAATTAACTTTGTTTTTCATAGTGTTTGTATGAAAAACAAAGTTATGTTTGCGGTTGCTATATCTCAAAAACTGTGACTATATCTCGTTCAAACCATTTTTTTTAATGAGATCTACAGCATATATCTTTTAAAGACTTTTCACTACCTTACTTTTAAAAGCTAGAGAGGGGGGGGGGGGAGACACACATATTTTACCCACAGCCATTTACCATTTGACATACGGATGGACAGACGGACAGACTTACATGAGGAATAATAAGGGTTCCGTGTTTTGCCATTCGGCTAGGGATCCCTAAAAAGGTAGTTTTTTAATCTGACCTACAGCTATAATTACATATATAAGTCTCGAGCTACTTTAGATTATTGATAACTATTTTAATCAAATATTGTCGATTTAGGTAAATTATTGTATTATAATAAATATATCTGGAGATACTTGTCAGATCTCGATGTAATTACAATGGGACCACCTCGGAAATGTACCCTACCGATTAGTAAAATAATCATTCGAATCGGTTCACAATTGACGGAGTAATCGCGTAACATACATAAAAAACATACAGACGAATCGAGAACCTCCTTCTTTTTGTAAGTCGGTTGAAAGCACAGTAAATGTTTCTACCTATGTCCGTTACATACTTTGAAACCATCCTACCGATGTGCCGCAAACCGGTTTCATAAGAAAATCAATAATGCAAAGTCATGTAAGACAACACTAAAACAATGCACTAAGGTCTAAGCTATGCACTAGACCCTAGGCACATTTTTTTTAGTTCGTTAGAACACGCCGGGTACCCTCTAGTATGCAATAAAAATCTAATTTAGAACTTACCTGATTTTTGTGAAGTTTGATTGTAAAAACGAGTATTCGGTGTCATATTTACATCAAAAGTACCTTTCGTAGCCACTTCAGTCGTCACGATCTTGTAATTTAGAGAATACCTGTATTTTGTGATGGATCTTTTATATACAGCAGTATTTTCACCATTTCTGGGAAGATTTGTGTATCTCACACATATCAAGGAGGTGCCGTTACCAGTATCTTCATTATTAAATATTTCATCTTTATTAATGCTAGTTTTCGTATTATCCATTCTAAATATCGTGCCTGAAATCACTTTGCAATTAAAATATATAATTTAATAGCAAGCCGAAAATCATTCTGCTTATTATTGAAAGAGAATCATGACAAAAGTGTGCAAGGCAAATGGAAACATTGCGAGTTGGGGGCCCTTAAAAGACATCTAGGTGATTTGGATATTGAAATAAATAAATATTATTACTATTTAACCGGTAAACTGCTCACGTGATAAGTTCGAAGTTTTTATTAAACTATTGCATAGCTTCTATCGCGGGCCTTGAGCGTGGAGACCGAATCCAGAAATACCGTAACAAAAATAATCTAACACCCCAAATAATTATGCCTTCTCTTTTATTCTAATTGATTCATCAAGTACAAAACAGGGATAGACCGAATATTGGCTATCGCCATAGTTACCATTATCCAGCAACATTTCACTACTATTGATGAAACCAAAGACGACCTTATCTCTACTACGCTAAGGCTTAAAAAATGAGGTTCCTTAGATCGAACTGTAATGGACAGTTGGTTTTTGCAGTTGCAAAGATTTTGTCTTCTCGTTCCTTTTTCAAATATAAATTCCGAATTCTATTTTCTAATTATGTCAAGGGTGAACAAGTCCTCGGAACTTTACATAATTCCTCCTTGTTAAACACTCACTGCCTTCATACATGTAGCCGTGACACAGATAAGTGTATAGGTATTTATCATCTATGTACAACAGTGAATATCTGTACTCGTATAATTTGTGTACAAAGTGTTTTAAATATGAATAAACAAAGTGCATTTATTAATGAAGAAAGTCACGAAAAAAATAGTGAAAGAAAATGAGTGAGCACTCTATATACATACATTTTATTATTATTATCACAAATGCAGTATTATTTTTTGTTTTGTTAATTTATATATAATACTGCTATAAAGATAACCAAAATGAATCCAAAATTGGACGAGGTAGAGCATTTTATTCATCGCACTTTACTGCTGGAGTACACTGAAGAAGGGTCGAAAATACTTGGCACAAATGGTAATAAATTTCCACTTATCTTGGCTGGCGATTTCAACATCAACTTTGCTGATAAAAAATGAGAGCGGTTGACAACTTTTCTTTCGAAAATATTGAATTTGAAAATAAGTAATGATCCATAAGAATCCACAACAAAATATGGGACCACCATTGACGCAGTATTTTCCAGATATTTAGAAGATATCAAGTCTCAAACTTATGTTTCTTATTTCAGTTACCATAAACCTATAGTTTCAATAATAAATATTCCTGAATAACCTACATGTATTGTAAGATAATAAAAATATTTTGAACAATGTTAACTTCTCATTTATTTAATAAAAGAAAAAAATTGTGTTCTTATCGGTCACCACGCTCAAAAAGTGTAACTTGAATTAATATCAAAGAAAAAAAATACTGCATAAATAAAAAAATGCTATGCAATAGCTTTACCGCGGCAGTCCCCGAGTGCCACACGTCTTTTTTTTTAAATTTATTACAGTAAGTTAAAAGAAACATGCGACCGGTTTCGGAGTAATCCGCACTCCTTCATCAACGGTAAGTACGTGTGCTTTCGGCGAGCACCACACTCGTACGTGACTTTATCACATGAGTAGTTTACCGGTTAAATAGTAATAATGGATTATACTCACGATATGTTTATGAAAATTAAATAAATATTGGTTACAATTAATAGACTATACATATTATCTCTACAGCTCATAGAGAAGCGACGTGTCACTTTGCCAGAGACTTTGAACAATAATATTGACGTGACCTCTGGAGTTCTAACACATGCTCTCTTAAAGAAAATATCAACATTTTTCGTTCAACAACTTGGTCAAAGTCTTCTGACAAAGTTGGCCACATCTAGTGCGAATGTCGTCGCATCTAGGTAGGATATTCTTAGGGAGTTTTTTTTAAATGCTTTGGGTTGCTTGGAAGTGATCACTGATTAGCGATAGGGTCGCTGATTGCACTATTATGCGCTGATATTGAATCACTGTTGTACCCTATTCTAAATATCTATGTGCACTAAAGCATATTTTCTTTCTAGCCATTGTTTAAGAATGCTCTGGAGGATAGTTATGTTCAAGACGCTGAATCAGAAAAGACGGGGCATATATATTATTAGCGTTTTCCTGTCACACTTAAGATTTGTGGACGATATCTTCATTCTGGCTGAAACCATGCATGAACTGCAATACATGCTAAGTACTCTAGCTGATTCTTCTCCACGCATCGGTTATTGGATAAACTTGGATAAACCTTGGATTAACAAAAAAAAAGTAATCCAGAACCGATTTCCTTTCCCCTTGAAGGTGTTCATGAATAACTGTCGGCCAACCTTGTGATTGTGTGTGAAAAAACTTTGAAACGGAAACTCGCAAAAGAATATTCTAGGATGGGGAGCATTAAGAAAAAATCATCACGTTTTTTCATCGCCGATACCACAATGCCTAAAGACAAGTCTGGAGTGCGTGCTAGTAGAGTGCTAACCCGTAATGACATACGAAGCCGAGACGTGGACACTGACGGTGCAATTAGTTCACCAATTCAAAGTCATTTAACGAGCTATGGAAAGAGATGTGCTTGGAGTTTTTCTGAGGAATCAAATTCGAAATGAGGTCATCCGTTAGAAAATCACAGTTATCGACAAAGCTCAAAGGATTAGCTAAAGTGGCAGGTCACATCTGTCCTAGAACCCAGAAGAACTGATAATCGTTCTGGCTCTGCAAACGTAGCTTAGGATGCCTTCCAGCTCGATGGAGCGAGCGGAGATAATACCAACGCCAGCTTGATGATGATGTTTGAAAATTATAGAGGTTATAATCTGAACGATAAGAAGACTCGCGGGATGCGTGCTACTGACCCTGCATTAATTATTATATAAAGATGTAATAATTACCATTGCAAGGGGCAGATATTTGAGTATTAGACTGATCTTCGATATTGAAAATGGTTTTACCTGAAAAAAGAAAAAAAAAATTGAGTAAAAATATTTGAAGCTATTAGAGAATTATTTTAACTTAATATAAAGGGACGGACACATCACGGCGTCTTGCGATCTGCGGGCGCGATCTTAGTACCTTTTAATTCTTAGTACTTTTGAAAAATAAGAGACCAAGAATGTCTCACAGAGATATTCTATGCGATAGTACCTTCTTACATAAATAAAATATTTTATCATCGCGTGATCAGCCGTAGCCCGTGCGCGAAGCGTAGGTAGTTAGGTAGGTACCTATATCAAATAAACTTATTAGTAGCACAGAAAAGATAATAGTCCTACGGATTAGTAGTGTTACTCTGGTTCACACAAGATCATAGCAACGCGATGCGAATGTACTTAGGTACAAACCTTAGTTTATTATAGAAGATCATTGCCTACATAGGTACCAAATATTAATGATATCGTAATTTTTTCACAAAGCTTCTTGAAGTCATTTTTTATCCTCAACTCAATTTTACTAAATAACTTTGTATAGATGGGGTATAATAAATTTATACAAAATAAATATTGTATCGTATTAACTAATAGTATTAATGTACAGATACCGGCGATAAATATTGCACATCGACCTTTAGAAAGAGACAATCGGCTAATTTCGGTTTCGTAGAGCGTTATCTCTGTGCATACTACCTATGTGACGTTTTGTCACATTGTTGTTGTTTTGTCGTTGTTCAAGTGCGATAGAGTGCGGTCGCGTTCCGTTCAAAATATATATATATATATATAGAGTTGTTAACACCCCCAAATCTAATGACATCTTTAGGAAAAAGAGGGAAACCTTTACGTAGTCAGTCACGCGAAATCATCTACAATGTCTATAAATATTTTGCAACCGAAGCCGAGACATTTAAAAAAAATGAGGATGACAATGGAGGTAATTATTTTAAGAAGGTTCAAGAGCGAGTTCCAAATGTCACTGGAATTTCAAGAAGAACTTTGAGCAATATATTAAACGAAGTCAGTACTGAAACACAGTCTACTGCAATTAAGTTCAGCACTCCGAAAAAAGGGAGTCCGAAAAAGCAATTTTGTTTATCTAAACATACATAATTTACATAATCAAAATCGTCCATATCAATGGACGATTTTGATGATGTTTTTCGAAGAGTGGTGTGTAATTTTCACTTACGAATTAATGAACTGCCGACATTAACATCATTAAAAGCTAAATTATATGAAGTATCAATTACAATTAATTAATTACAATGGTTCTGAAAATTACTTCATGAGATGGGATTTCGGTTCACTAAAATGGAAGACAATCGAAAAATCTTATGGAAAAAGCACGATGTAAGTCTCAAACGAATGGAATACCTCGATAATATATAAAATCGATAATTTAATAATTATATAATAATATAATTTCACGAAACAGGAAAAAACCATGTATATGGATGAGTCTTACATCTCACACTAAAAGAAAATCTTGGAGTTATGATAAGAAAAAAAGAGTAAAAAAGCCCATATCAAAATGTGTTCAATTCCATTGTTAAAAATAATCCTTTTGAACATTGAGAGTAGTTATTTTCTATTCGTAGGTACTTACATTAAGTTCCTAAGTGCTGTGTTATAAAAATGTTTTACCGTGAAAGTTTTTAATATTTTACAAACTAAATGTTATTTACGCATAAGTATATATCGTTGTTTTATTTATGAACATGAATTCTAAAATACGAATATATAGGTAGGTATATACGTATTTATAATATACCTACATAATAAGAACCTACGTAAATTTGAACCTCCGGTGTCTACTGGTCTTAACATAAATGTATGAAGTTGATGTTTTTCACCTCGAGAGTAGTACCTATTGTTCTGTAGCCATACGCGTGTAGCGTCCTTGCTCAGAATGACGCCTCGACAAATCAAAATCGGTGGCGGGGTGAGGAAGCCCGGAATTGGTGGGGGGAACAGAGTGTCCGTTCTATACGTAGTATTATTATCTTTTCTATGGTATTACTTACCACTAGAATTTATATTATGTATTCGATAAGATTCACACGACACCAGATACATACACTATATAACACACCAAATACAACACTCAACACTAACATTTTAGGATGAGGCTTACACTCAACACCAACAAAATAAAACTTGACGTAGTGAAATATATAGGGTGAATCTTTCAAGTGGGCTTGAATGGCCAAATCAGAAACTATGAGGAATAGCAAAAAATGCTCAAACGCGTCTCGGGCCCGATTATGATGAACACTAAAACTGCATCATTGGACTTTTGAAAAATCAATATTCCTAGACAGGGTTCGAAACCGTTGATTTAAAAAAAAATCACATTCTGTATTATTACACCATTCGACAGTGTCGCTCATCAGACTCCTTTGAGCATTTTTCGCTATTCCTCATAGTTACTGATTTGGCCAACTAGGCCTACTTGAAAAATTCACCCTGTATTGTACAATATCTAGTCACGAATCAGTGCTATATTCACGCATCAACTTAGTATGGTTAGTTAATGTATATTGATTTATTTAGGTTAAACTGAAAAACTACGTATGAATTCTGCAAAAAATATTGCAAAGTGTGGCAGAATTAATAAATTACAAACTTATTGATTAGGGGGAAAATGGGGGGAAATTTCATGTGTAATTATTGTAATGTTCAGGCAGGATAATCATGTAGCACCGCATGACTAGTCTTTATCATACCTATTAATGGTTACATAATCTAATACTATAAGAATCTTTGTCCTGACATACTGACTGACTGACTGACTGACTGACTGACTGACTGACTGGCTGGCTGGCTGACTGACTGACTGACTGACTGACTGACTGACTGACTGACTGACTGACTGACTGACTGACTGACTGACTGACAGACAACGCACAGCCTAAACCGCTGGTCGTAAAGACTTGAAATTTGGAAGGTATATTTTTACGTAAGTGTGTACTAAGAAAGGATTTTCCAAAATTCACCCCTTAAAGGGATGAAATGGGGGTTCAAACTTTGTATGGAGAAACAAGATTAGATAGTATTTTCTATTCGAAACCTCACACAAGTGCTTCAGTATAAAAATAAGCAAATACGTGTTTCAGACTTTTTCAAAATTCCACCCCTAAAAGGGTGAAATGGGGTAACGAAGTGTGAAAATCAATATTGTTTCGGATTGCGCTGAAATTTAGCATGCAAATAGTTATTACGACGTTAGTTCCCTCTGAAAAAAGATTTTCCAAAATTCACCCCTTAAAGGGATGAAACGGAGGTTCAAAGTTTGTATGGTGAAACAAGATAAGATAGTATTTTCTATTCGAAACTTCATAGAAGTGGTCCAGTATAAAAATTAAGCAAATACGTTTTACCACACAATAAATCTACTTGTGGTATAAACTAAATGAAGTGCGTCCCTATCACTCGGAAGTAGAGAAACACTAGATTAATATATGAAAAGTATATTGTCTTTTAACTTAATAAGTAGGTACAAATCACCTAACTAATATTCGCCTAGCTAATCGCCTAGCTACCGTGCCCTGCGGGTGACGACTGAGGTACTTCACTCTCGCCTTACATTGCAATCCTCTGCTGTCAGCAGATTACAATGTAAGTGTGATATTGTGACGCTACATCAACCACCCCCTTTTGAAAAAACAAAAAAAAAAAAAAAATTACAATTATAAAAATCAAAATGCATTCGCAAAATCCAAGGTAAAAACTTTGCTGTAACAACTGAGCCAAAGCGTAATGGCTCGCGGCGACCTGCTGACAACGCGGTAATGCGATCGTCGGCCGAACCGTGTCGCCATGAGCACTCCGTTACCTGGAATTTTGCATCCTGCCGATAACACTAACATAAAACAAAGTAACGAGAATTATGATTGTTATAAATAATAACTTAAGGCACGGTAGTACATAAAATTAATGTATACAATCCGTTTAACTTAATTGAAAAAAAAAATGAAAATAATTTATTTGGAATCAAAAGCTACAAAATATGTACAGAAGAAAATAATGTTCACAATAATAGTTGTTGACAGTGTGGCTTAAAATGTTACAATATAATTATGTCTCACAGAGCCTACACTAGGCGATAAGCCTGTGCTGTAGGTTCTGTATAACCTTCATTGTTGCTGTGAATCGCCAACAATTGTGCCTACAATACAAAACATAGGTAAGTACTATTTTATTATTACATACTTATTTTTAGAAATGTTGAAATACAACATATAAAAAAAGAAAGAATATTATGTATTTAACTATATCGCTAAGGTAGAATAATAATGAAATGATGATGTGATAGTGCATGTAAGCGTGTGTGTGTGTGTGTGTGTGTGTGTGTGTGTGTGTGTGTGTGTGTGTGTGTGTGTGTGTGTGTGTGTGTGTGTGTGTGTGTGTGTGTGTGTGTGTGTGTGTGTGTGTGTTTGTGTGTGTGTGTGTGTGTGTGTTTGTGAGTGTGAGTGTGTGGTGTGTGTGTGTGTGTGTGTGTGTGTGTGTGAGTGTGTGTGTGTGTGTGTGTGTGTGTGTGTGCGTGCGTGAGTGTGTGTGTGTTGTCATGATAAAACTTTTAATATGTGTTCTGTATCTTCGTAGTTCAGCTTGTTTAACCATTTTTTGAGCGCGTTTTTCGATTCTACTTTTGTCAGATTTAAAAATTAGGAATTATTTTATTGACATTATTGTATATGTATGGGCCAAGGAAATGTTTGTATCTATGGGACAGTTTTGAGTTACATTTGGGTATGGAGAAGACTCTGTCTTTTCTTCTTTTGTTAGGATCATAGTCTTGAGTTTTAGCGCTTTTGTGTTGTTCTAAAACTAGACCATATACAAATAGTTGTCTTACTGTGAGGAGCTGACATTCCTGGTAAAGTTTAAATGTTGGATAGAAAAATGGTTTGTTAATTGCTACCTTTAGTACGGCACGCTGGGCGCGTTCTAAGATTAACATGTGTGATGCACACGCTCCACCCCAAACTGTGTTACAGTACGTTAAAATTGATTTGCATAATGCATCATACACATCAAAGAGGAGAACCCTATCCGCAACTTCTCTTAGATTTTTGAAAATATATATTAACTTGCGAACTCGGCCGGCCAGAAGCTCTATATGAGGTCTCCAAGTCATTTTGTCATCGATAGTTACACCAAGGTAGCGAAGATTATGAACACGTTCTAATGAAATACATGTGCAATCGAGAGAAGAACAGTTTGAATGAGCTTTAATTTCAATTTTACGTAGCCTTTGTCTAGAGTTTGTGAATGCCATGTACTTAGTTTTTTCTAGATTCAGGGTAAGAAGATTGTCTTGCAGCCAAAGGATTACTCTTTTGAGTCCAGCCTCTGCATGTGCACAAGTTTCTTCCCATGAGCTTCCAGAAAATACAATGGCAGTATCATCTGCGTACGAAATTATTTTAGCGTGATCTAGATTTAGTGCGCAGAGATCATCTACATAGGCTAAGAACAGGGTAGGACCAAGCACACTTCCCTGCGGCACTCCATATTCAACTGTTGCGTGTTGACTTACTCTGTTGTTTATTTTTGTTTGCTGGGTTCTGTTAGTGAGATAATTATCTATAAGCTTTGAGATATTACCTCGTATTCCCATTAAATTCAGTTTTTTTAACAGAATGGGAACAGAGACAGTGTCGAATGCCTTTGCCAGGTCTAAAAATATTCCTATTACCTTTTTTTTATTATGTATTTCCTTAAAAACATGATTCGATAAACTGGTCACTGTATCGGATGTACTTTTCCCTTTTCTAAAACCAAATTGACAACTCGATTAAGACGACTCGAATTAAGAATTGCAAACTCAGTTGTACAAGAAACTTAGTAGTATAAGAATAACTTAATAACGCGTAGATACGTCGCGCATCGCCTAGACATAGTTTTGGAGATGTTAAGGACGTACACATACCTAATTTAATTTACACCAACTGATAAATCGATACTACGTAGGCACATCGCGGATAACACACTCTATAAACCACACATGTTACGCGTACTGGGTAGCAACAGGCGCGGGGTTAGCAACCGCTGCTGGTGCTCCTACCGGCTGTAGCACCTGCACGTGGGTAAGGGCGGGCACCGGCCCGGTAGTTTCCTCCCGGAGCCAAGTCCTGATGCGGCTACGGTACTACCGCCGGATGCATTCTCGAACCTTACGGATCATAGCGCACCCCACGATGAACAGCAGTATCCCGATGACAATCATCGTCATCAAGCTCTGCCGCGACATGTGTGCTTCTACTTCAGTGGGATTCTGAGCTATGACTATCTGCTCCTCGTTGGACTGGTTAAATCCCATGTCGAATAATGTATAATGTAACATATAACGTACGTGCTACTACGAGTAACTACTACCTAGTGCGTCTCCAAAAATAATGTCTATAGGTAAAAGTTATCATAACCTAGATTAAGATTTCAACATCGCTAGCATAGTTTATTAAACTTTGATCAGGGAAAGAAAAAAAATGATTGCTGATCAAATACAACACACATATGTAGAACGCTAGGTTTACATTATTATCGCTAGTTACGTGCATGCAAACGTTTACAATTTACAAAATAACCATTACATTGAAAACATGTAATATCTGCTTATGTAAAATACATTTGAAATAAAGCCCTTATGTACTAAAACTTTATTTTATTTTAATATACGCTTAGTTCAATTTTACTTATGTGAATAGGTAAGTAAATACAACTATAAATATTATGATAATGTATGTAGGTAAACATTATCGCCATAGCAAACACAAGTACTATATATAGTTAGAGTTTAAATCGTACCGGTGTACGTATAATTCTACCGCTCCGGGTTTGCCTGCATGCAGTAGAGTCACTGGATGTGGCCCGGGTGTGGTTATCTGTAACATCACTTCTATATACTTGGGGAGCGTCGTCGGATTGGAGCGTGTGCTCAGTATTCAGTAGGTATGTAGGTTTCAGACGGTCAATAGAAACATTAAGTCGCCTATTAGGTAATTGTACCTTATACACCTTATCATTTCTACTGAGAACGCGATAGGGTCCGTCATACGGTGTCTGTAAAGGTTTACGGACGGCATCGTTCCTAATAAAAACATATTCACAGGACTTTAGATCCGGGTGGATGAATAAAGTTCTAGAATCTCGTTGTCTGGCTGGAACAGGCCTCACCCTACGTATCCTAGCGCGTAGTTCATCAACTAAGGAATGCGGATCTGATGGTTCAGATCTCTGTGACATGAAAAATTCACCCGGCAATCTTAGAGTACATCCGTAAGTTAACTCGGCAGCGCTAAGATTGGAATCGCTACGTAATGTGGTTCTGAGCCCCAATAATACGGTTGGTAACTCGTCCACCCATGACGCAGTATCTAGGCGAGCTTTTAGTGCGACCTTCAGCGATCTATGCCATCGCTCGACACAACCGTTGCTCTGCGGGTGAAAAGGACTACTTCTAGACCTATCCACCCCCATACATTTCAGTAACTCAGAGAAAAGCCTACTCTCGAATTGGCGGCCTTGGTCTGTAGTTAACAATTTAGAAACTCCAAACCTAGCGAACCATCCTTCGTATATGTGTTTGGCTACAGTCTCTGCAGTTATATCTTTTAGCGGAAATGCCTCAGACCAGTGTGTGGTGCGATTTATAATGGTAAGTAAGTATTTAAATCGATCAGAATTCATTTCCATTGGACCTACGATGTCCGCGTGAATGTGTTCAAAACGTCCAGCTGGCGCATATTGTCCCAAAAAAGATACAGTGTGGCGCTGAATCTTCGATTTTTGACAACGTATGCAAGTTTTCGCCCACTTATTAACGTCTTTATTCATGTTTGGCCAAAAAAAACGTTGGCCTACCAATTTGCGAGTGGTATTAATTCCGGGACGACTCAAGGTATGAACCGAATCAAAAGCTAATTTACGAAACAATTCTGGTAAATACGGTCTAATATTGTCAGTTGACACTTCGCAAAAAATGTGAGTTGCAATATTAGGTACAGTTACCTTTTTAATGTTTACGTTGCTACTTCCGTTGTTTTTCCAATGTGTCACGTAGGCGTCGGCACACTGGGCGGTTGCAAGTTCTGCGTAATCCAAGCTACTTGGACATGTTATCGTCTCTATACGGCTTAGCGAGTCTGCTACTATGTTATCGTTGCCTGTTATATAGCGAATATCAGAAGTGAATTCGCTAATGCACATAAGTTGCCTAGTTCTGCGTGGCGTTTCTTTGTCACTAGCTAGCTTTGAAAATGCAAATGTTAGAGGCTTATGATCTGTGTAGATGATAAGCGCTCTACCTTCGAACATCTTTCTGAAATGAATAATCGCTAAATAAACTGCTAACAGTTCACGATCGTACGTACTGTATTTCATCTGAGTATCTGTTAGTTTTCGCGAAAAATAACATAAGGGTTTCCAATTCCCGTCTACTAGCTGTTGAAGAACCCCGCCTACGCAAATATTCGACGCATCCGTCATAAGCGCTATAGGCGAGTCAGCTAAAGGATATGACAAAGTCGTGGCGTTCTGAAGACTTTCTTTACATTTTGTAAATGCTTCAATAGCCTCGTCAGTCCAATGAACTGGTGTCTTATCATTTTTTTTAACGCTACCAATAAGCTTGATGAGCACCGCTTGGTAAGACATAGCTTTGGGCATATGTGGTCGGTAAAAGTTTACCATGCCGATAAAACGTCGGAGTTGAGCTACTGTTATAGGTCTAGGAAAATCTACAATAGCTTGTACTTTATCGCGAGCTGGTTTTATACCTTCGACCGTTATGTCATGACCTAGAAATTCGATATGTGACTGACCGAACGAGCACTTAGATAAATTCATCGTTATACCAAAATCATTTAAGCGTTTAAACAAGACTTTTAGGTGTTGTTCGTGCCTAATACTGAATTCGCTGGCCACGATGACGTCATCTAAATAACAAAAAATGAAATTTGAGCTCGGTTCGAAAGTTCCGTCATCACGTTCGATTCCTAAGCCCTGTAAAACGGTGTTGTTCATGAAGCGTTGAAAAGACTGTGCCGCGTTACGCAAACCAAATGACATTCTCGGAAATTCGAACAGTCCGAACGGCGTAATAATGGCGGTTTTTTCAATATCTTCAGGAGCAACGGGGATAGAATGGTAAGCGCGATTTACATCGATTTTACTAAATACAGTCTTATTAGTCAAGATATAAGTAAAATCATGTAAGCGAGGGATCGGGTATCGGTCGGGCTTCGTAACCGCGTTCAGCTGTCTGTAATCTCCACAAGGACGGATTTCTCCATTCTTT
This sequence comes from Cabera pusaria, assembly GCA_954871355.1. NCBI lineage: Eukaryota > Metazoa > Arthropoda > Insecta > Lepidoptera > Geometridae > Cabera > Cabera pusaria. Next base: position 5,270,793 of record OX940915.1, read on the forward strand.
TTCGGAACAACATGCAGCGGGCTAGACCACGGGCTTTTCGAAGGTCGACAAATTCCCAACTCTTGCATAATACGAAATTCCTCACTCACCTTCTTGTACCTGTCGGGAGGCAGCGGGCGGGCGCGTGCATGCACGGGTGGCCCGGTCGTCTCTATATGATGAAACACCGTGTGCTTAGGTGTGTCATTGAAAGAAACCGGTTTGGTTATATCCGGGTACTGCGAAAGAACGTTAAAATACGGATGTGATTCGTCTAAAGTGCTTAAAGTAGGTTGAGAACAAGACACAATAGAAGCAATAACATTTACATTCGTCACTTGATTATTTACCTACGGTTACTTAAGTCGATTAAAAGTTTATGATACTTTAAAAAGTCTGCGCCTAAAATCGGTTGATTAACAGCTGCTAACACGAAAGTCCAACGATAAGGTCTACGCATACCTAAGTCCAAAACTAGAGTCTTTAGTCCAAACGTACTTATTTCTGTACCGTTGGCAGCGTAAAGTTTATAACCGACACTGTTAACACAAGAAGACTTACGAGCGGGGAGAACCGAACAATTAGCCCCCGAATCGACGAGAAACCGTAAACCCGATGTTTTATCCGCGACACTAAGACGGTTGTTACTGTCCACGCTAGTACAGGGTACCGTCGTCACCTGCACCTCTCCTAGTTTCCCTCGTCCGACTTCCAGCTGCACGGTGACACGCACTTGTGCGCCTTCACCCCGTAGCGGAAGTGGTAGAAGCACTTCCAGTCTGGCTTCCGGGATCTCCTGGATGAGCTGGTATCGGCGGGTGTAGAACTTCTAGCGGGGCGGAAGCCCTGGCTGCGGCCTCTGGGACGCGATTGCCGGAAGTTACCGGCCTGGGACTTCTGCAGCTGGTCGATACGCTGATTGATCTTCCGTATTTCGCCTATGATCAAATCAGTAGCACTGGTTGAGAAGGTTGTTGAGGAAACCCCTACCTTCACCTCCGCTATGCTGACAGGAACTGCTGTTTCCATAATCTTGTCCGCGATGCGGGATAAAACGTCCAACTCGCTGGATTCCGTCACGGCGATGATGCCTTGGACGGACACAGGCAGGTGGTCTTGCCAAAGAATCTTTAGTGTATCATCCGGGACCCTCGAGCGAGCTACGTCTCGCATCCGTCGCAATAGCTGCGAGGGCTTCTGCTCGCCGAGTTCCATCTCACTGATGAGCTTCTGTATCTGGCGCGTCTCAGATTCCTCGTATATCGCCAGTAACCGTTCTCTCAAGGTGTCGAATTTCTGAGTATCTGGCGGCGTGATGAGAATATCTGTCACCTGTTGTATCGTCTCTTAGGAGAGCTTTGTAATGACCAAGTTCTATCTGGTCTAATCTGAAAGCTTCTATCTGGCCTCGTCTGCAGGAACCAGAGCCTGGGATGGTCTGTCCAGAACTCCGGTATACGTGACGTAACCGAAATAGCTGCTAATTCCGACACCACCTTCACCGGGGCAGCGGGCGCGGGCGCGGGCGCTGGGCCTTGTGCTGGCCCGGGCGCTAAGGCCTGGCTCGGCGTGTATGTAGGCAGCATAATGACACAGTAATTACACAGCACTAAAAGTCACAGCAACACAAGTTTGAAATGTCCGTAGAACGACGATAGCGTGTTTTATTTACCGGGGGCACGATAGCAAGTAAGTGAGTGAGCCGCCACCCGAATATTGCGGGGTCACCACTTTACCACACAATAAATCTACTTGTGGTATAAACTAAATGAAGTGCGTCCCTATCACTCGGAAGTAGAGAAACACTAGATTAATATATGAAAAGTATATTGTCTTTTAACTTAATAAGTAGGTACAAATCACCTAACTAATATTCGCCTAGCTAATCGCCTAGCTACCGTGCCCTGCGGGTGACGACTGAGGTACTTCACTCTCGCCTTACATTGCAATCCTCTGCTGTCAGCAGATTACAATGTAAGTGTGATATTGTGTCGCTACAACGTGTTTCAGGCTTTTTCAAAATTCCACCCCTAAAAGGGTGAAATAGGGTAACAAAGTGTGAAAATTGTTTCGAATTGCGCTGAAATTTGGCATGCAAATAGTTATTACGACGTTAGTTCCCTCTGAGAAAGGATTTTCCAAAATTCACCCCTTAAAGGGATGAAACGGGGTTCAAGATTAGATAGTCTTTTCTATTTGAAACTTCACACAAGTACACACATCAACACTGTCTAGGGATATTCTGATTTTCTCAATTTATTCCAAATGTTTTACAACAAACATACAACATGTATATATTTTTAAAGAGCCCATTTATCAGACTATGCTTTAGAATAAAACAAAGTTATTTAATTTGCCTAAATATATTTTTATTGAAATAAAGACAAAATGTGAAATAATGGTAAACCTAAACATGAATGTCTTTTTAAGAAAAAAAGTAAAAGTAAAGCGAAATTATCAGGTTTTTTGCAGTAGCCCGAAAAATTAGTAGTCACTAAAACCACCCATGACGTTAACCACGGTCCTGCAACGGTTTTTCATGCTTCGAATCAAGTTATCAAAGTCTTGCTGCGGGATATTGTCCCAAGTCATGCTAAGATGCAAAAAAGTTGCTCTTCAGTCGCAACGTTGGGAGGAAAATTCCTCAAAGCCCTTCTTTGGAGCATGTCCCACGCGTGCTCTATGGGGTTTAGGTCTGGTAATTGCGCGGGCCGGTCTAAGACCGACACATTGTGCTCCTGAAGCCAGCTGGTGACCACTCGAGCAGTGTGCGAACGGGCGTTGTCGTGTATGAGCGTGAAAGCTTGGCCCATGTGCATTCGACGGGGATAGATTATTGGTGCTAGCACCTAATTTCGGTATCTTTCTGCAGTCATGGTGTTTCTGATCCAAACGAGGTCTGTTCTTCCACCAACACGAATACCCGCCCAAACCATAATTGTTCCGCCGTGGTATGGATGGACTTCCTGAGGGTGTTGCAGACGCTTCTTACGTCCAGGAGCTCCCCATACACGTACTCTTCGTGAATCAGGATAAAAACCGAATCGGGACTCATCGGTAAACAGCACTACAGACCATTGGTTATCTTCCCAGAGCAAATGTTCTCGGGCCCACTCTAATCTTCGTTCGCGATATCCTCTGCGTAGTGCTAGAGTAGGAAGCGGCCTGCGAGCATGAAGGTTAGCCTCATGCAGTCTTCTCCTCACAGTTTAGTCACTGACAAGCAACTGGTGTTCTGACTGGATCCTTTGAACCAACTGTATAGCCGTAACGTCAGGTCGTCTCATCGCGGCCACTTGCAAAAACCGGTCCTGTCTTAGTGTGGTTATGCGCTTCCCGCCTGGGTGCCTTTCAGCCACTTCACCAGTGTCACGATAACGTCACCACAACCTTGATATCACGTTTTGTCATGTTCCAATCTCCTCGGCTATACTCCGTTGAGTAGCCCCAACTTGAAGCATGGCTACTGCCCTTAACATCTCGTCTCTCGTTAAATGGCGCCGCTGCATGATGCATACAGTTAAGTAAATTCGAAATTAACCGATAATTTTTAATAAAACTTTAATTTGAATCAAAAAAATACCAAAAACTAGGTTAGGTAAATAAAAACATTCGAACTTCGCTACAATTATGCCGCGCAAATCTTTTGTTTTTAATTTATTTTTTCAAATTCAAATTTGGAATCAATCATTAAGACCCACAAAATAAGCTATAATTAAAATATTTTTTAACTGGCCAGTATTTTATGAGTTAAAGTTTTTTTTACAAAATATCCCTAGACAGTGTTGATGTGTGTACTTAAGTAAATAAATAATAAAATACATGTTTCAGGTTTTTTCAAAATTCCACCCCAAAGAGGGTGAAGTGGGGTAACAAAGTCTGAAATCAATATTGTTTCGGATTGCGCTGAAATTTGGCATGCAGATAGTTATTTTGACGTAGGTATTAAGAATATAGGTAGTACTAATAAAGGATTTTTCAAAATTCACTTTTCAAAGGGATGAAGCGGGGTTTCAAAGTTTGAATAGTCATTTTATTCGACATTTCACATAAGTAGTACTTCTGTATATAAATAAGTAAATACGAGTATCAGACTTTTTCAAAATGCCACCCTAAGAGGGTGAACTGGGGTAACAAACTCTTAAAATCAATATTGTTTCGGATTGCGCTGAAATTTAGAATGCAGATATTTATTAAGACGTAATATTCGCTCAGGAAGGATTTTCAAAAAATTCCTCCCGGATACGGAACTTTGAATCCCCAAAGTTTGTATAGTGAAACAAGATGAGATAGTCTGTTTTATTTGAAACTTTACACATAAGTACTTTTGTAAATAAATAAGTAAGTACGTGTTGTACGTGTAGGATTTTTCGAAAAGGGGTAGGTAACAAAGTATTTATATAAATATGCATTCCGACTTGCCTTAGTCACTTGATAACATAAAAACGGGTGAACCGATTTGGCTAATTCATATTTGATATATTTAATGATAGAACGTTTTTACAAAAGAAAAGTTTTAAGTAAATAAAAGGAGTTTTTAACGCGGGCGAAGCCGCGGGGCACTTCTAGTATAATATACTAACATTAAACGTTCATCATTATCAGCCAAAATCCGTCCACTGCTGGACATAGGCCTCTCCCATGGCATGCCACTGAGCTCGATCTTCAGCTATTTGTTTCCAACCGCTGCCAGCCAGCTTGCGTATATCATCGCTCCATCTAGGTGGAGGGCGTCCTACACTACGTTTGCCGAGCCGTGGTCTCCACTCTAGAACTCGTTTACCCCAACGGTTATCGGTTCTGCGACAGATGTGACCGGCCCACTGCCATTTCAGCTTGCTAATCCTCTGAGCTATGTCGATTACTTTGGTTCACTGACGGATGACTTCGTTTCGAATTCGATCCTTCAGAGAAACTCCAAGCATAGCCCTCTCCATAGCTCGCTGAGCGACTTTGAATTGGTGAACTAGTCGCACTGTCAGTGTCCACGACTCGGCTCCGTAGGTAATAACAGGTAGGACGCACTCGTGAAAGACTTTCGTCTTCAGGCTTTGTGGTATGGGCGATGTAAAGACTCGAAGAAGTTTTCCGAATGCTGCCCATCCAAGCTGTAACCTTCTGCGAGCTTCCTTCTCGAAGTTGTTTCTGCCCAATTGCAAGATTTGCCCAAGGTAGACATATTCGTCAACAACTTCGAGAGGGACTCCATTTAAGGCAATCGGTTCCGGAATAACATGTTCGTTGAACATGATCTTGGTCTTATCCAAGTCCATCCGGAGACCGATGCGTGCAGAAGAATCAGCGAGGGTGGTCAGCATGTATTGCAGGTCCTGCACGGTTTCAGCCATGATGACGATGTCGTCCGCAAATCTCAAGTGTGAGAGGTAATTGCCATTGACATTTATGCCCCGTCCTTTCCAGTTCAGCGTTTTGAACATATCCTCTAGAGCGTTTGTGAACAATTTGGGGGAAATAACGTCCCCTTGTCTCACTCCTCACAGTCCTCCTGTCAGTGTTCACGTCTCGGCTCCGTAAGCAATAACAGGTAGTACGCAATCGTTACAGACTTTCGTCTTTAGGGTGAAATGCTCGTCAACTTCCTGGAGAAAGTGGGGCTCTTTATGATGAAGTCTTTATAATCAACATGGTCATATTTCCTCAAACCGAATATGAACCATATACATACATTTTGTAAGCGTTTAAGCTTATAAACTGTTCTTCGGTTAAGTCTAGATATGAGGCATCAGCATAGTCTAGTATTGGAAGGAGAGGAGTTTGTGCAAGCTCAATTTTAGTGTTAGTGGGTAGAAAATTCCATAATCCTCGCATCAAAGAGACATAAGCAAATATCTTGCGATTTGCCTCAGCTTCTGAGGTACCCATGATAAGTGATTGTCGATAAAGTAGCAAAAATGTTTTACGGTGTCACTGATTTCAATGTTATTACCGGAAAATTTTACCTGGGGTAGGCCAAACCAATCTTTTATTGAGATCATCTTTAAGCTTCCAATGACTATGATTTGCGGGATAGGGGTACGCGGTGTCACCACTCACCGTCAGCTCGCCACAAAGCCGCCCCTGCGGTCTCCAGACCCATCTTTAATAGGCATAAAAAAATATATACTTATATATTTTGCCAAATCTTTGAAATGGCTTTGCTAAGCCAATGGAAGGGGATCGGTTACCTATTCTAGTTATTGTATGGTTATTGGTTATATATGGTATATTATAAATGGTCATGTGAGGTTGGTCTACTGTTATAAACCACTAGTTATAAAAGCAATAGGGTAAAGCCAATATTAATACATTTTGTTTCCTTGTATACGTTACTCATAAAATGTATAAATAAAAGTATTCATGTGTAAATTCTACCCACCGCGACTGCATAGACAGCCTGGTTGATTAAATTGTATTAAATTATGTTAATTAAAATAAATAAATAAAAAGTTGTTTATTCTTACCTTAATCGTTGGTTAAAATGTGGAATTTGTGGTCAGTAATTTTATTTATCGTTTATATTCGAATTGTGAATGGTTGTCAAAAACAATTTGCCAAAAGAAACACAGGTAAGTTTATAAAGATAATTGAGGATCGTTTACAAATCGAAAAAACTGTCTTCAAATGCCGCGCTAGTAATTTTCTACCGATTTCCAAAAAGAAGGAGGTTCTCAATTCGTATGTATGTTTATTTTTGTGTGTATGTTACGCGATTATTTCGTCGATTGTGAACCGATTTGAATGATTATTTTATTTTAATCGGTAGGGTAAGTTTTCGTGGTGGTCCCATTGTAATTTCATCGAGATCTGATTTTTTTTTTTTTTTTTTTTATACGTTATAGGCTAGCGTTTGACCACTATCTCACCTGTTGGTAAGTGATGATGCGGTCGAAGATGGTAAGCACGCTAGGCCTAGAATGGGAACTGGCTCTCAAGGATAGCTGCCGGAACACATTAGATGTTTCGTGACAGATTTTCTAACTTGAGGGTGGTAGCTGGCCAGGCGGACACCAGATAGTGTCCTACCACCATGCGGAGGTTGTTGGTTTTTTAACGATGTTTTTCCTTCACCGGAGGGCCACTGTGAAGAGCGCACATAAATTTTTCGATGGAAAAATCCATTGGTGCACGGCGGTTTGAACTCGGTACCTCTGGCATCAAAGGCAAGCGTTCTCCCGATTGCGCCACCGGGCCCTCATTGCGCCACCGGGCCCTCACCACGTACAAGTACCTCTAGAGATATGACGATAAACGTCTCAAACTTGCTACTGAAATTGACTCGCGGGGCATGGAAGTCGGTTGTTTTAGTTTTTAAAATATCATAATTATTAGTACCAAGTTTGAGGTGTTCATATCTCTGGAGATACTCACTCGATCTTAATAAAATTACAATGGGACCAAACGGGAAGTAATATATTCTCTCGAACAAAAAAAAAGAATATTCCAAATCGATTTTGTTAGGTAACATGACAATTTTTAGGGTTCCGAACCCAAAGGGTAACAACAGAACCCTATTACTGAGACTCCGCTGTCCGTCTGTCTGTCTGTCTGTCTGTCTGTATCTCCGTCCGTCTGTCACCAGGCTGTATCTCATGAACCGTGATAGTTAGACGGTTGAAATTTTAACAGATGATGTATTTCTGTTGCCGCTATAACAACAAATACTAAGAACAGAACAAAGTTAAAAATTAAAGTAAAGTTTAAAAAAAGTTTTTTACGATAGCGCAGCGCCACCTATCTAGCATCAAATGTGAATCTCGGAAGCGGCTCCAACGATTAAATAAAATTTAGTATACCTACACGGGATTTTGGGGGCGATAAATCGATCTAGCTAGGAGTATTTTCAGAAAATGTTGTTTTATTCGTGTTTTCAATAATCAACTTTATTGATAATCACTTAAAATATGACTCTTCCCGACATCTATTGGCGAATAGAAGTACTGTTTCGGTAAAGCAGTTAGTTGCTCTCAATTAAAAAAATATAGTATTATTATTCGTCAATAGATGTCGGGAAGAGTCATATTTGTCTGTTTAAGTGGCAAAAAATACCGAGCAATGCTCGGTCAACCAGATATTTAATAATATTAATTACTACAATTACTATTTAAAAGTGTAATTGGTATAGCGCCAACAGTCTTCAATAAAATTCCTAAATCTTTAAAGGACATGGACAATATTATGTTTAAAAATAGGCTAAAACAATTTTTATTTCAGAAATGTTATTATGGTATTGACGAATTTTTAAGTGACAAATTATAATCATTATTATTATTTTCATGACATTGTGCTGTATCCTTTTAATTTTATAATTCAATTTAGTTTATAAGAATGACCAGTGTAATATGTATTTAAATTTGGATTATATGTAGTGAGTAAAGCAGCGCCATCTGCAAAGTTTGCACGCCTGTTAAGGCAAAACATGACAATCGTTTGAATATTTTGTCACAACTTTTTGTTATACGCATGTTTCACGCAAATAAAATATCTTTATCTTTATCTTATCTTTATTACTACTATTACTATTACTACTATATAATACTATTCTACCTTTGTGTTAACGTTTACTTAGTTGATGTTAGAAGTTCGTTAGAAATTCGATAGATGGCGTTCGGAACCCTCCGTGTGTGGGACAAAAGTCTGACTCGCACTTGGCCAGTTTTATTACTTTCTTTAACTTTACAAGACTATTACGGATGTTTTTTTTTGTTTTTAGCTTTTGTACCTAGAATTTCAAAGGCAATTTCATGGCAAATTCAAAATCATATAAATATTGTTGTACCTACTATAAAATTTTATAGAGTCAAGAATTCAGTAATATTGTGAGACTGTTCTCAATCAGCTAGACAGCTTTTGTGGAGTCTTGTCTACATATCTCTGAAGAAGTTCTCTTGTCTTTCTCCGAAACTCATTATCAGATCTTTAAGAAATCTATAAAGGATCATTTTGAAATAAATCCCTTTTAAACAATAAAAAAATCATTTTTCGAATCGGTTCGTAAATGACGGAGTTTTGAGGTAAAAACATTTTCTGGCATATTTTTTTAGAGTTCCGTTGTCTGTCTCCAAAACTTACCATCAGATCATTACAAAGTTTCAAAAAGGACTCGGATTGCAAATCCGTCCATAAATAACGGAGTTATGCTACATGAGTAAAGAAACTTTACTCATGTGGTTATGCCCGAACATACGAAAAAAAAATTGTTCCTCCCGAATTGAGAACCGCCTCCTTCTTTTTTGAAGCCGGTTAAAAATGAAATATCTAACAATGCTCCGCGGATTGCCTTTGTTAAAAATATCCTAAGTACTTATATTGTTTTACAGCTTAAAGACTAGCGTACCTGACCAGTATCTCCGCACCATGCTGAGTTACGACCTTTTCAACACTGTAAAATATGTTTAATGTGAACCTTTTTACTTTACTTGTCTCTATATATATATATTTCTGTTTTTTGTAGTGTTGAATAAATGTATTTTCTTTCTTTCTTTCTTATCTCCGCCGCGTCGCCTAGAATGGCTACGTTTCGTTTCGTTTTGTGAAAATTTCAAGTCTCTATCTATTACGGTTCATAAGGTCAAGCAAAAAACGCCGGAAAAAACACAGCCGAAATAAAATTGTGACGATGTGGTCGATGTGGATGGTAGCACGCTAGGCCTAGAAATCCTAGAAGGGTTCGTTTCGTTTCGTTTAGTTTCGTTTCTTTTCGTTTCGTTTCATCAATGTTTAAGGCGTTTTGTTTTATGAAACGCCTCAGTAATTAAAATAGCCAGACTATTACCTACCTAAAACTAAAAAATAAGGTTTCCAATTCTTTGGAATATTTTTTTAAAATTCATGTTCCTCGATTATTACGCCTAGATCGATCGATCGATGTGTTTATCTCCATAGAGATGAACACCTCAAACTTGGTACTGAAAATAATTAGAGCTGTATTGAAATCATTCAGTTTTTAAACGATTTTAAATTAAACCACAGTTCGATATATCGTTAAGACGAATTTAGTGGATTGCATTTTTTAACCCAATTATGCATTGGTGGCGCCATCTAATTTCGTCGTAACGATATATCGAAGTGTGGCTTATTTTAAGATCGCTTAATTGGCAAAGCATTGGCATAAAGTGTGTTTCAAAAAAACACATTACATGAAACAACAACAACAACATATTTGATCTTAAATTACTGTTGGTTGATATTTCGTTATTAATTATGATTGTTTTCAGATATGTCAAGTAACAATACTATCGAAGTGTATTTGCAACCGGATAAAAATGGTGTAACTTGTGTTTATAACCAGACTATGAAGTTTATTTATAGAGACACATTCTCTGTCAAAGTGTATCATGACATTATTAATGGAAGGTAAGTTCCTTCTACGCTATCTGTCCTATTTTGACCTAAATTGCAATCATTTTCATAAAATAAATTACATTTAACTGCTTGATAAAATTACAATATTGTGTTAAGATAGTCTATCGCCAGCAATCAGATGTAAGACGTGTAAGTTTACTCTAACTAATTAACCGACTTCAAAAAGGAGGAGGTTCTCAAGACGCTTGGACCGATTTGAAAAATTATTATATTGTTTGAAATGGTATACTTTCTAAGGACGGTGAAGCATGCTGACCCAGAAGATACCTGTTCGATTGACGTTTTTAATTTTAATTAACTAAATATTTTGAGGGCTCAGTGGCTCAGTGGTAGTGGGAAAATGGTCGGCTTTGACGACAGATGTAGTGAGGTCAATCCCCGCCGTGCACCAATGGATTTTTCCATCGAAAAGATCATATGCGCTTTTCACAGTGGCCCTCCAGTTAAGAAAAGAAACCCCCAAACTCCCGCATGGTGGTAGGTCACTATCTAATGTTTGCCTAGCCAGCTACCACCCTCAAGTTAGAAAATCTGTCGCCAAACATCCTATGTGTTCCCCGGCAGCTATCCTTGAGAGCCAGTCCCCATTCTAGGCCTAGCGTGCTACAATTCTTGACCGAATCATCACTTACCAACAGAAATGTGGTGAGAGTCAAACGCTAGTCTATATGATATGAAAAATAAACATAGGTTTTTTTTAGCTGTTCCACCTTTGACGATTCGACTTATATTCCAAGTTTTGAAGCTAAGGACGATTATTCCGTTTCCGAAAATGTAAGTAAAAGCAATGAAAAGTCATGATGATGTTTGTCATAGTGGAAAACATGTACATCCTAGTAACAAAATTAAAATTTTGAATAAACATCCACTACAATGTCCTTTAGAAAATTACCATCATAACATCTATCTAAGATTGTTAAACAATCTAAACAAACAAAACAAAATGCAATCCACTAATTTCGTCGTATCGATGGATCAAACCGTGGCTAAATTGGCATAGCAACTGAACGTGTAATCCGGGGGGTGCGGGTTCGAGTCCCGTCGGTACGATGAAATTTTGGATTGTGTTTACCATATAAAAAAATAAAAAGTGTGAAACACTTCAAAGAAACATAATATTTGATCTATCTAAGAACCACCACTGATTATTTACGAACCGTATAAAGACAAAATCGAACTAGTTTTGGAGAAAAATGGCAACATGGATTTGCACAAACAAATGTTTACTGCAGCGCCCCCTGGTAAGTTGATACCGTAACACTTATTTAAGGAGAAAAATGGCAACATGGCTTTGCACACACAAACACTCCAAACGCATGGAACTAGTTTAATTGGATGTATCATCCAGTCTACCTATAGGGCGAAAAGCCTTACATCTGTTGACATGACATAAAAAATAAACCTAATGCTTGAAATCTGCCTATTACCTACAAAAATTGACTAATTAAGCTTAACCCTATACAGTCTCCGTTCCGTCGTGGGTAAAAATGCCTATTATTTAGAAACCTTATTAAATTTTATATTTTATTGACAATCAGACACATACATGAGCGCACACACACTAGTAACACACAAACACACACATACACACTCACACGAACATAACTTAAATTAATTTAATGATTGTATTGTATCTAATATAATGCTATTTTTGTTTTCATTAAGAATATTTTGGAAGGGAAATAGTATCCTCGATACAGGGTATCCTAGTGGGGGAGCCTATTGCTCACAGCGATATTTTATGTAAAGCAAAAATCTAAAATAAACATTATTATTCGTTTATTCAATTTAACTCACGGGTCGTACATGCTCGGTCTTTTGGAGAGCATTGATGGAGCCGAAGCCAACATCAAGAGGCCCTTTACAATGTTTACTTAGGTATTAATAATGGATGAGGAGTAGATTGGGAAACTATATTATAAAAAGATGGTACATTATTTTATGAGACTATTGGGTGAGCTGATTAATGTCGGATTGCTGGTCTATGGGATGAGGTACGGCTCCCGCCAATTATGCCTCATTACTAAATATTTAGGCGGGTGGTGACTTGCCACCCACTGAATGGACCCCCCATAAAGGCGGACCGTTATATTGGCGCTGAGGGGCAACATTGGCGTGGATAGGTAAGGGTGTTGAGAGGTGTGCTGCACTTTCACTAAACGCTACTAGCGGCTTTATGCCTTTAACACTTCCACCCTGGAGCTTAGGACTTAGCTCTTGAGATTCCTTTTCTGACAACCGGCTTGCCTCGACCGGCCGGCCGGTGCAAGCCGGTTGTCAGAGGGTCTCATTAAGCCCTCACGGGATAGGGGTACGCGGTGTCGCCACTCACCGTCGGCTCGCCACAAAGCCGCCCGTGCGGGATTATTATTATTATTATTATGCTAAAGTTTCTGAGGGTGTAAGGATGTTTGTTACTCTTTTAACGAAAACGGCTGAACGAATTTTGATAAAATTTGGCACACAGATAGCATATTACTTAAGGGTTTTTTTTACGGGAGGGGGAAATCATCATTGATACCGCAGAGCCCTAGTACTGCGGTATCAATGATGATTTTCCCCTGTCAGACTATCAGGCTCCGCCTATTAGCGACCTACTGACAAAAACCCCCTCCCTCCTCCATTTACTTTAGGGGATTAGCCCAAATGATACTTTTTAACGCGATCAATACTGCGAGGTTCAGCTCGTTTTAGATAGTATGTGACTTACCTATTTGCTCAAACTGCAGTTATGCCATTGCACTAAATCTTTGCATGGCTGGCTAATTTTTGAGACATAGTATAAAACAAATTCGCACGCGCTGTCTGTACGCTTAGATATTTTAAACTACGCAACACATTTTAATACAGTTTTCAGCAATAGATAAAGTGATTCAAGAGGAAGGTTTATAAGCAGAATTGAACGCGGGCAAAGCCGCGAGGCACAGCTAGTTATTCATATTAAAGAGTTCTAACCGCCGGTACAAGCCGGATTTCGAAGCGGTTACGGCACTATAGACGACATCCACACAGTGCGGCACATAATCAGCCAGAAGACCGAAGAGTACGATCGGCCCCTGTGCTTAGCATTTGTGGACTATGATAAGGCCTTCGACTCAAACGAAACCTGGTCCAATCTGGAGTCCTTGCAGCGATGCCATGTCGACTGGCGATACATCGAAGTGATTAAATGACTGTGCCGCAACGATTACTCTACAGCGTCGGCACGTCGCCGCAACTACGGTTAGCTGACGCCAAGCTTACAGCAAGGCGTTACCTGGGGAAATGGCAGTGTTTGTTCAACCTTAACAACCTTATGTCAATGGCGTAAGGATGATATTTAATTAATAGCCTGGAAAATAAGTTTATACATATCTCTACATGTTTCTCTAATGTTCCTCTTGGCTTGGCGGTTCTGCAGCTGGCTGGCTCCATACGCAGCTATGGCGAGTTGACGGCGCTTGTCTCAGAGAGGTGATTACGTAACGATGTATGTGCGATAAGCCTTATCCACCAACTTAGTCACTCGCGAGTTATGGAGAGCTTGTCCAACGCTGATACAGATGATAATGATGATGATGACAATTACTGCTATTGAATTCAAGTGCCATTGTGCGATTTCATAAGAAAATTGACTTACTCTCAAGATGGCGCTAAGCATGTAATGTATTGCACTTACCAACAGGTGAGATAGTGGTCAAATGCTAGCCTATAAGATATTTAAAAAAAAGTTTACAATGTGTTGTTTTCAGAAAGCAAGAGCTGTTATTCGAAGTAATTTGAGCTGTACATTTCTCGTGCCGTGTCGTCAGCAAACTGATTTTGATACTTGCAGTGTAAACAAAAAAAATAAAACAAAATCGTACGTTTCGGTAAAATGTTCGATGCATCTTGACATTCGAAATCCATATCGTAAGTTTTCTTCACTAGCAATATGTTTTTAGGGTTCCGTACCCAAAGGGTAAAACGGGACCCTATTACTAAGACTCCGCTGTCCGTCTGTCTGTCTGTCTGTCTGTCCGTCTGTCACCAGGCTGTATCTCATGAACGGTGATAGTTATACAGTTGAAATTTTCACAGATGATGTATTTCTGTTGCCGCTATAACAACAAATACTAAAAACAGAATAAAGTTTAAAATAATAAAGGGTCCCCATACAAGAAACGTGTTTTTTCGGCATTTCACGCCATCTATGAACGCTTTGTTAGGTAAACGTCCTATAGATGGCGTTATATTGAAATGTCGATCCCTAACACCTTTGTTAGACGTTAGATGGCGTTATAAGAAATAAAGTGTTTATTAATTATTATTTTTTGCTGGCGAAAAATGATAATGGTATTTTTTGCTCGATCTTATAAAATACTGTAGTGTAGTACGGAACTCTACGAGTGAGAGTCCGACTTGGCCAGTTTATTTTTTTAAGGCCACTGTATTTCAGCGCAGTAAGTATTTAGCGATCGTCCGTCTAATCACGTAGAGGGAAACTGTCAGCCAGCTAGCAAAAGTGACAAGCGAGGCATCGAGGCAGGATCTGCCTCGACGACGCCTCGCGAGCTACTGAATTGAGGCGCGCTGGCCACTTTGTTATATAATATTGTGTTAAAAAAATAAGGACTATTTAAAAAAAACTATCCATTTAATTTCCTTATAAACATTTTTTCCTATTGTATGGCATATTTTTTGTAAGTCAGAGTTTAATGTACTTTAAGTGATTTAAATTTCTTTATTTTCGTAATTTTTAATGATCGAGTGAAGGCGTAAATATCGTGTTTTGAACCATTAAATAATCAAGAATGATTCTTGAACTACATCACATATTTTTTTCTGATCAAAACAATTAATATTTAATTGTTTGCTGTAAATCGAAAACTTGTTGATTTGGAATATTTAAGCCTTAAGTAAAAGTTCTACAGGCTGAAGGAGCATATTCTATCGATGCTCTGTGATTACACCTGACTTTCTACCAAAAAGTAGCTTACCACCATCATGGAAAAAATCTGCCGCCATAGCCTCTCCGACAGCACACAGTCCTTGAAAGTCAAATTATTGTAGGCCTAGCGTGTTCACTATTTTCGTCGTATCCATTACATCTTAGCGCAGCTAAGTTAGAACAGCGCCGGCCATGTTTGCTGGAGGCGCGAGTTCGAGTCCCGTCGTTGCGATAAAATTTTGGATTGTAGGGTATATAACAATGTACAAAAAATATAAAGTGTACATAAAACTTAAAAGCAAACATAATATTTTATGTTTGGTAGCAATTCAGGTGGAACATCGATACATATGCTCCTATCTCCTGTGTTCAAACACAGGTCAACTGTCAAGTCGATTTAATGTATCTGTCGCAGGCAGATAGCTTAATAAGCCGTTCAATCAACAGCCTAGCCTCTTTACTAAACAGCGCCGTTCAACTAGATTCCTGAATGATATCCAGCTATTTGATCAAACAGCTAGGCAAATGACTTGGATCAATGACGTTGCATTACTTGCCTAGCCTGTTCATTAGCCTGATACTAAGGCAACATACTAGGAACAGCATATACATAATTATATATCTAAAGACGCGCGGCCGCTGCCGCGACACCCTTCCTCGCTACGATCGTCGGCGCACGTCACGCGGTGATCACTGTTCTCTAGTGTGTTGCCTTAGTGTCAGACTAAGACATTATATGCTTGGCCTAAGCATTCGCCAGCTACTTTATTTAATGTTGTAACAAACGCTACGACTGGATATCATTCAAGAATCTAATATTTTATATTACAGACCTGAAAAGCACTCTATTGATAAATGGTAACGAGATTAATACTTATCAATCAGATGAAGATCGAATTGTAGATTTTTATGGACTTTATAATTTCTACGATGGTGAACCCGCAACTATAAATTGCAAGAATATTAAAGGTTCACATGCACAAATGTCTGTTCAACATACTGTTGGTAAGTTTTCATTATGGTTAAGTTTAAATATTTCCTATAAAAACCACATAAGACTATATACTTCACAATAATTCTGATCGTACAAAACGAAAAAACCGACTTCACTTGCTGCGATAGTCAAAGTACTGGCTTGTTATAATCATGTCTTCAAAGTATACAAATTTGCTTATATTGTTTATATCTAGTTATATCTCCGGATAACTTTGAGTATTCTTGGCTGAATACTCAAAGCCGGATATAATTATCAGATCTCGATAAACTTTTAATGGGAACAAACGGGAGGCATAAACTCAAACAAAAAAATATTTTTTCTAATCGTTTAACTTTCCACGGAGTTCTGCGGTAACAAAAAAAAACAGTCGAATTGAGAACGTCCTCCTTTTTTGTGAAGTCGGTTAAAAAAGGATGAGGTTTTCGATTTGACTGTACTTTTTCAATTTTTTTTAGTTTGTTTCCTCTGAACGACTTTGTTTCTAAACCGATTTGAAAAATTATTCTTTATTTTGTGAGAGTTTGCATTTGTTTGGTCCTATTGTAATTATATTGAGATTTGCATGATGGTAGGACACTATCTAGTATCCGCCTGGCCAGCTACCACCCTCAAGTTAGAAAATCTGTCGCCAAACATCTAATGTGTTCCGGCAGCTATCCTTGAGAGCCAGCTCCCATTCTAGGCCTAGCGTGCTACCATCCTCGACGGCATCATCACTTACCAACAGGTGAGATAGCGGTCAAACGCTAGCCTACATGATGTAAAAAAAAAAATAGTGAATTTAAAAGATTATTAATATTATAAACTGTCACTCCCGAGAAAGAGCGACGGACCCGCTCGAAACCTAGGTCGAGAAAATTAATATTGCGATCAGGGCCGATAACCGTCGATAAGAAAAGAGATGCAGATAAAAACTGTCTAGCTGCATCTCATTCTAGCAGACGTTTACGATGACAAGACGCATCGATATCAATGTGGAGACTTATCAACGATTATCGGTCGAAATGCATAGCTATGCATGTAGATACTAACGGCCCTGATAAGGCGTAGGTATTTATTGAGGCGTATAGTTCCGTCTCTCTCTACTCAGCGTTTGTACGCGTTCGTTCGACCCTTAATAAAGGGGCAGACCTAGGGTAATAGTAAATAAACCAGAAATATTATATCCTATTTTCAGGAAACAAAAATGCATCCTATTCGAAACAAGCCAAAACAGAGCTCTTGACAATGTATGTAAAATTGACGGCAGAATACGAAAATGGACACATTAATTGCGATATTGCTTCGCGTAACTACTGGCACTTACTTCACACTCGTATAGTATTGAAAATGAATGATTTTAACTCAGGGAAAGGTAATTATTATATTTTGTAATTACTAAAAACTTTAACCATATATATTACATTAATATATAATACGGTATTACATCAATATATATATCTATCTATCTATATATTATATAAAAATGAATGTTTGTCTGTATGTCCTTCATAGAATCGTAAACTATGCATTTGATCACGTGATGATCTTTAGCAAAGTTGTTGTGCATAAGCCAAAGAAAGTTTCTGAGTTGGTACGACCAATTTTCGATAGATGGCGCCACTATCATTCCAATGTAAATGGAGAGGGAGTGAATGTAGGCTCATAGATATTTTTTCCAGGCAGGACAACGTCTGCCGGGACAGCTAGTAATATATAAAACACAATAAATGTTTCTACCTATGTCCGTTACAGACTTTGACACCATTTAATCGATGTGCCCCAAACCGGTTTCATTAGAAAGGTAATAATGTGGAGATTGATTCAGACCACCAACTAAAACAATGCATTATTCACATTGGATCACATTTCCTTTTTAGCGTAGTAGAACACGGAGGAATGATTTTATTTTTGTTTGTTCGTTTATTACAATTTAACTTAAAAGCTACTGAACAACTAATGTGACTCAAGTAAGAAACTGAGAAAAACGGCCTGAATTGATCATCAGAAAATGAGTGGTCTTTAAGCATGATAACGCCAGATCACGTACTCGTGTATCTTGGGCCATAAATAAAAAATTGAGAGAGCTTGGTTGGGGAGTGTTAAGTTACTGCATCCATATAGTTCTGACTTTGTACTCTCAGATCTTTACCTGTTTCGGTCTCTTTAGAATTATTTGGGTAGTGTTAGGTCAAAGTAAATACTTGCTGCAATTTTTCGATAAAAAATCTCAAGATTTCTACAGGAACGGAATTATGTCAATACCTGCAAGATTATCGTTATCGAGACTTCCATGCCCCGCGAGTCAATTTCAGTAGCAAGTTTAAGACGTTTATCGTCATATCTCTGGAGATACTTATCAAATCTCGAGGAATTAATTATTAATTATTACAATGGGACTATCTCGGAAACGTATCCTACCGATTAAAAAAAATAATCATTGGAATCGGTTCACTATTGACGGAGTAATTGACGGAGTAAAGTAATTGGAAGTTGGTAGACAAGCACTTATCTGGGCGACAGAGCTTTAGTCGGTTGTTTTTTGTGTTACATAGCGTTTTTACAGAAATACCATAAACGTCTCAAACTCGCTACTGAAAATTGACTCGCTTGTAACTTTTCAGTAGAAGATTGAAGTCGGTTGTTTTAGTTTTTTAAATATCTTAATTATATCATATATAATTAATATTCTAGGTACTCTGGGATTTGAAGTAAATGGACTGTCTTTGAAGCGCCATGCACAGTACAAACCGTCTGGTGACTTAAGCTTTGAATACGAGTATTATGACGGCGAGAATCTCACAATCACAAGTATTGGAAATCTAGAATGTCAAAGTAAGTATATTTCGACAACGTTGCATAAATCAAGAACAGAAAATAGCCATTAAATTTACCACGGCAAAATTTAATTATCTACAAATAAATAAATTTAGCACAACTTTAGCGATGTGTCATTCCGGTATATCATAAATATTTTATGATAAATTCAAATCATATATACATAAATATATCTTATAGGCGAGCGTTTGACCCCTATTGCGCCTGGTGGTAAGCGATGATGTGGTCGAAGATGGTAAACAGAGAAGATAGCTAGATCTAGATCTAGCGTATTCAAATCTAAACTAATATTATGAAAAAACTCCTACTTTCCGAGATGTATTCGTCCCGATAAGTTACCATCTCTAGGTTCTTGGCATCTCATTAACACCAACTCTCAATTTCGGCTCTTATGTCTGGAGCCCAGCTAGTCTCAAAAAAGCTTGGCATTTTGACAATACTTTACGCCGGGATAGTTGCTCAATCTTTACCAAGCACAAGTTCGATCGTGCATGGAGTACTGTTCTCACCTTTGGGATGGTTCTGCCAAATACCAGCTGGAGTCACTGGAAGCCATTGAGAGGAGAGCCAAGAAGCTCATTGGTGACGACCTACTAGTAAGCAAGAGACTCCAAATCTCGCATCGCCGCAAAGTCGCTTGTTTATCGGTACTGCATAATTTGATTCCACCTTCCCCATTTTATTTTTAGACATCTAGATACTCTAAAAGGCGCCATCGATTTATGGTGGATATACCATCTACCCGAACGAAGCGATTTGCTTCTTCGTTCATCATACGAACCGCCGCTGAGGCTGTGTTTCCGGCTAAATACAATATGGGGGTCTTCAAATCGCGAGTGACTAGGTATCTTTTGGGTAAGCGCGTTCCATCATCGACCGCATCATCACCTTACATCAGGTGAGATAGTGGTCAAGTGCTACCCAATTAGATGTAAAAAAATATTAGATTTTTGAAGTGAAAACTTCTTGAGCGGCGTTGTGCACTTTTCTTGGGATGGGTAAAAAATGTTAAAAGAATCAAAGAATCAAAGAATCAAAGCATTTATTCAGTATGTAGGCAGTATAAATATACGCACATATACACGTCAAAATCATAAATCATAAAATAAATCATAACCAATTATCAAGTAAACATAGCAAAAGCAGAATTTAACGCTTTGAATTAGAAAAAAAAAGTAATGAACCATTCAGCTGTCATCCAATCGTTTACGTCAGAATATTAAAAAAAAATTAAAGTAGGTTAAAACCAACCATACATGTAACTGTGTGTTTCAGTACTTCAGACAATTTTTATATAAAAATAATAAAAAAGTGAAATAGTGAAACACAACATAGAGAAACGCATACCGATCACAGTACATATCATGATCCAAATGGAACTGATAGTCCGTCTGTCAGCTGCATAATATTGTTTAAATAAAAATAAAAATGGCAAGCCTAGAAAGAAAATCTGCGGACAAAAAGGGAAAACTGAATGGCTGTTGAATCTACCGGTGTTTCGGAAATACTCCCATCAGAGAAGAAACACCAAGAAACTCTATGGGGCTTGTCTTGTCATTTTATCTTTTTTTTTTTTTTTAATTAATTGTACATGTCAGCTTTAAAATTTTAACAATATATTATTAATTATAATACAATTTATATTTGTTCTTGGAACTTGGGGCATTCAGGCCATGCATTTTTGTCATCCATATAGTCACCTATTGTATAGTATGATTTTATCATCAAATTGGATTTTACATAGATTTAAACTCGCGTCAGGTCACGTGTCCTAATCGAAAATTCGTAATACGGAGTGCAGGGCGCTTGCGCGAGGTGACATTCCAAAATATCCAAATGTGTTAATGTTTTCACTTCTGCTGGTACTCCCGGAGTGCAACCCGTTGTTTTTTTTGTTTGTTTGTTACTATCTAACTCAATAACTACTAAACGGATTTCAAAAATTCTTACACTAATGGAAAGCTACATTATCAGCAAGTAACATAGGCTATATTTTATCCATGTTGTTGCATAGGAACGGGAACAACGTGGGCGAAACCGCGAGGCGCCGCTAGTATATTATTGTTAAGGTTTGTGATATCAACAACATTGTTAAGGTTTGTGATATCAAAAACAAAAATACCGCTAGCGCCCGAATTATAGTACAACAATGGTTGCTCAGGCAATCATATGATGAAACAGAAAAGATCATACATCTGGGAATTTAACTTTATAAATTATTACGGACATGACGCACATACACTTACACATTCACATTCACACATACACACGCACACACACGCACACACGCACACACACGCATACACAGACACACACTCACACACACTCACACACACACACACACACACACACACACACACACACACACACACACACACACACACACACACACACACACACACACACACACATATATCTATAAGTGATGTAAAACGTAACCTTATGGGATGCATCCAAGTTGAGTTTGTTTTGTTAAATAACGTACATCGGATTTAATGGCTACCAAGACACGGGGTTGAGCCTAGTGTGGGGCCACAGTTAAAAATATGGATCTAGTTATAAGTTCAAATCATCTTTATATGTATCTTCTAGGCATAACTATTGTATCCTCTGTAAATTTGTTTTCTGGAAAATAAATAATATAATTATATAATATAATTATATACTCAAATACATACGGAAGGTGTTTTACAGATTTCAAGGACGAGACAATATTACTTACATCGAATGAATACGATAATTCTACAATAGTGACTTGCTACGCTCAAGCTGATCCCAATAAAACTGTGTCCCTTACATTGAAGCCACAAACATTTTTTGATGGTATGTATTTTCCATATCATCACTACATATTATAAAACGAAGTCCCCGCCCCGTCTTTCTGTCTGTCTGTTCGCGATAAACTCAAAAACGACTGAATGATTTTTCACGCGGTTTTCACCCATAGACATTTTCAAAAATAGAAAGGTTTATGTATATAATTCATTAAGGTTTTGTGTAAATTGAAATATGACGATAATTGTTGAAGATTTTTACTCATACTCGACGCAACAAACTTAGGCAAAAAAATGTAGGCATAACCTTAAACCTTGAAACCTAAACCCTCCTTATGAATGTGTTTATTGGTAAAAAAACCGTGTGAAAATCTGTTTAATAGTTTTTAGTTTATCGCGAATAGACAGACAGACACGGCGGGGGACTTTGTTGTAAAATATTATATGTAGTGATTTATTTAATTTATGAATTTCAGACCTACGTTTAGAAGGGCTGTCAATGAATAATATATTACAAAAGTTATACTATGTTGACAAGCAGATAATACGCTACCAATACGAGGAAGGGACATTTTTAAAATGTATTTCGAGGTTTGAACCCCACTGGTCTTTGAGTAAGGAAATGTTATGTTTTTTATTATAACAGGTTACATGACAAGCAGGACACTTGATGGTGAGCGGTGGTGACTGCTGGTAACCGAAGCTGTGGCGAAAAACTTCTCATTTTCCAAAGCTTAGTGCGTCTTCGCGCCTTGTCAGTTCTTGTAACAATGAGCTGTTTCAGTCTATTCTATTAACTAATAATAATACTAGCTAAAAGCCGAGTTTTGTGAGGGCTCGCGTAGTTTTTCTGCCAGGTAATAATTTTTAAGGCAGTTTTTTTTATATTAAATGCCGAATCTGCCCTACATTGGCAAAAAATCTGCCAAACCACCAACCCAGATTTTTTTTTTTTTTGGCCTCGCAAACCCTATGCAGTAGCATTGGTAAATGAGATTTTTGTAACTTTTTCTATTATTATGAAAGTATTTACTTTTCAATTAAAATAATAATAATATTTATCATGTCTATTTTGACCTACCGACTATTTAAAAAAAAAGAGTGTGTATACTTATGTACACGCGTTAGAAGTTATATTTCTGTGGCGTATGGAAAAAAAATAACTAAAATGCAGTAGTGATAAACAAAAAAAACAAAAAAAAGATTTTATTTAAATAAAAAAGGTTTTATTAACGTAAAAATATGACGTTAAATATGACATATACAACTTGAACATAGTCATGCCACCTAGAACTAACTTCACGGTGTAGAATTTAGGTGTCGGTGTGCGCGCGCATCGTACCACCTAGAACTAACTTCACGATGTTAAATTTAGGTGTCGGTGTGCGCGCGCATCGTAAAAATTCACTCTTATCATTTTTCTCTATCGCGCCAAAAGAAGTATAACTTCAAAAATTAGCACCCTAGCGTAAAGGGTTGAGCAGAAAAAAACATTTTTTGTGAACCAAAGCGGCGAAAGGCAAACATATTAAAAAAAATGTCATATCTCATAAACTATCCAAAATGGTAGAACATACATGGGGGTTCAATAGATGCGCAGTGAGTTCCTCTGCCACCCTGCTTCGTTTGATCCATCGATATTCAATCATCCTGTATACATATACAGGGTGTCGGGTTACATACTACACGCATTCTGGGGTGAGTCAAGGTAGCAATTTGGGACCTTTGGAATTTTTGATTATGGTTAATGACTTGCCGGACACTGTCGTTGCTGCGAAATGCCTCTTATTTGCGGACGACCTAAAACTGTTCCTCGAGGTAAGAACGTTGGAGGATTGTTCTGATCTACAAGAAGACATAGAGATAGAGTGGCTGCGTGGAGTGTGCAAAACAAACTCACTTATAACGTTGACAAGTGCTTGGTTATCTCTTTTGGTCGGTCGAAAAATCCGCTAAAGTATCAATACTCGTTGGGCAATAACATTATTATAAAATCTTATTTATAACAACATTATAAAGAGGGTCATTAGTGTAAGAGATTTAGGGGTTTTTATGAGCGACGATATGTCCTTCCGACTTCATCTAGACACAATAACCCGAAAGTCATTTAAAACCTTAGGGTTCATTTTGAGGCAGTCTAGACATTTTGATAGCATTTCGGCAATAAAAACATTGTATAATGTTTTTGTAACATCGAAACTGGAACACAATGCTATCGTGTGGTGTCCATACGAGTCTAAATATATCCAACTCATTGAAAAAATACAAAAAAAGTTCTTAAGATGGCTTTACAAAAACAGTATGGATACTATATAGGCTATCCCTTTATATATCCTAGTAATTTTGTACTAGGAATGACAGGGTACAATTCCTTGGAGGTACAAAGGACCGTATACCTTATGAAGTATGTGCTGGAAATATTATTGGGTTGAAGATGCGTACCTGCAATCTTACAAAATATTTCGATTGCAGTACCGGATAATTACATAAGAGCACGAAAACACCTTCTTTTCTTCGTGCGGTGTAGAACAGAGCATGCACGCCAAGCTCCACTCCCGCGCGCTCTACGCTTACTGAACACCTTCACTGCTAATGTACACCTTGATATATTTCACTGCAGTTCAAGTGACTTTCACAGTGCTGCAATGGATTTTGTTATTGGGTTGAGTGATAGATTTTATTTTTATTTTCATACTATTTTTTGTTTTCTTTTTTTCTAATATTATTTTTAATTTCAAATTTTTGCAACACCATCCTATAATCATCATCCATACCTATGAAAATCTATTTTCTATTCCTCTCCATACCCGGTTGTCTGGAAGAAATCGCTTTTAGCGATAAGACCGCCATTTGTACTCATTCTTATAATTTGTGTCTGTTTCTATCTGTTATATTTTCCTGGTGTGCAAATAAAGAGTTATTGTATTGTATTGTATTGTGCAGATTTTAAATTATGTAGTATTTAAATGTATCCTCCATTATGTCAAACAAGTGTATTGCTTTTACTTTCAAATTGTTTGTTTTTAAATTTAGAGATATAGCGAAATATAATTATATACAAGATTAGATTAGGTAAGTGAAACTGAATACTTATCCTAATTGTTGTGAAATAAATACATATGGTCTGTATATAATATATACAGACCATATGTATATATCCATATCCATAGACCATATATATATGTAGTTTAATAATAAAAAAAGTGAATTTAGTAACTTATTATTTGTAGTTGCTGCAATACATTTTCTATGGATCGACTTACCTAGTCTGCGAAGTTGGTACGGAAGCCTCGGTCGGCGAGTCTAACTCGACTTGGCCGGTTTTATCTAGCATAGTAGCACACGCCGGGCATCCGCTAGTACCATTACAACAAGCAAAAATACGACGAAACGTGTCAAAGTCATTCCGATATCTTTAATTAATTACTATATTCTAATAAAATAAAAATGAACATTCTTTTAGGTCAGGACATAAAGTCAGATCAATGGTTTCATTATGACAAAAATTGTCAAAGATATTTCGTATCGGGAACGTTTTGGCTTCTAACAAACGAAACACTAGGTCATATTACTTGCAGCAATGGCAAACATGACATACATGTTAATTTTAAACGAGGAGAGTTCAATAATGAAGCTAAACAAGTTAGTGATGGTAAGCCTCTATTTATTTTTAAACTTACATTTAATTACCTTAAGTATATAATGTGTGGAAAACATAATGAGACATGACAAGTTCGGTATGAAGAAGATATTTAAAAAATCAAGTACTTTTTAACGCATTCTAAGTCCACTTTATATCGTCATCATCATCATCATCATCAGTCTATATCAGTCCACTGCTGGACGTAGGCCTCCCCCAAGATGCACTACTGAGCCCGATCTTCGGCTCTTCTATTCCAGTCACTGCCCACCGCTTTGCGTATGTCGTCGCTCCACCTGGTCACAGGACGTCCTACGCTACGTTTGCTATCTTATATCGTAGCTTAAGTTAATCAGATGAGATGCTGGTCAAGTTTTTACCTGTCTGTTAAAATAAATATATCATCGTCATCATCAGCCTATCTCGGTCCACAGCTGGACATAGGCCTCACCTATGGCCCGGCACTGAGCTCGATCTTCAGCTCTTTGTTTCTAACTGCTGCCAGCCAGCTTGCGTATACCATCACTCCATCTAGAATTTAATTCTATGTATAATAATAGTATCTATTCCAGATATCAATGATCGGAAATTGTGGGTGATAGTGTTGGGAAACATATGTGGCGTCTTGGTAGTCGCGACTATAGTCGGTTTTACTATCAGAGGTATGTAAACTGTATAAAATCTTAAAGCAAAAGTGTCATCATCATTATATATCATAGCAGCTGGTATCAGTGCACTACTGGACATTAGCAACTCTTAAAAGCACGCCACTGAGCCCGATCTTCAGCTCTTTTTTGCCACTTACTCCCACCGCTTTGCGTGCGTATGTCATCGATTCACCTGGTTACATACCGAACATAGCTCCACAGTTTCATTATATAACTACCGTTCTATAAAATATAATACATTTAAACGTTTTGATCCGGCATCCGATCCATCAAAAAAAAAAACATACAGACGAATTGAGAACCTCCTTGGAACTCCTTGGAACTTCTTGGAACGTCCTCCTTCTTTTTGGAAGTTGGTTGAAAAGTGATAGCTCTCTCCATAGCTCGCTGAGCTCTTATCGAACTGTGAATCCATCCACGTCTCGGGTCCTCGCGTCATAACAGGTAAGACGCACTAACATTTTAGACACTGCGATATATGTGACAATGAGATTCGACGAAGTTTGCCAGTTGGATTCTTCGCTGGATCCCTTATCAAAATTATGCCTGCACAGTTGTAGCGTTTGCTATAGTATGACAGATTATTAGCCAATTTCCGTCCACTGCTGTAGTAAACAAACTGTGAAACGACTGCGAACGAAAGTCTAAGCTAATTTACGTCAACCAGTCATAAGGAAAAAGATAATGGTGTTAATTTAAGCGTTACAATAATGTTTATTATATTGTAGCACTAAAGAAGCGCGTGAAGAGATCCAGATCCAAAGATCCAGCACATGTGTCTCCTGAAGACGAGCACCACTATGAGGAAATCAATCACGATCTCCCGCTGCGTCCATTGCCTTGTAATGCAGGTAGTATATTTTTACTACTTACCTACTACTTTATAAGGTCACAATTCTTAGTCTCAAAGGACTTAATATGTAAGCAAAAGGCTCCAGAGCCTAAAGCATCCCTGTAAAGTCGCATGTTTATCGGTTTTCTATCGGATACATTTCGGAGAGTGTGCCATCCAATGGCACTAGTTAATACCGCCATCCCCTGTCTTTTATCGGACAACTAGAGGTACCGATGCGCACCATCGCTTTATGATGGACGTTCCATCTACCCGCACGAAACGATTTGATTCGTCTTTTATCATACGTTCCGCCAAGGAATAGAAATCCTTGCCAGTGTCTTGTTTCCCGATAGCTACAACCCGGGGTCTTCAAATCACGAGTGAACTACCTACTAGGTAAGCGTGCTACATCGTCGACGAATCATTACTTAACATCAGGTGATCGTAACGTCGGAGCGCTATCCATCTTTTACCGTCTCTATAATGGGGAATGCTCTGAAGAGCTTTTTGACTTGATTCCACCATCGCCATTCTTTTATCGTACTGCTCGGCACCGTCAAAAAGCTCACCCTCACATCTTACAGACCTGGACATCTCGAACTACCCGTTTCAACCGAGGATTTTTACCGCGCACCTGTAAGATGTAGAATGATCTACCCGCCGCGATTTTTCCATCTAGCTATAGGATGGAATCTTTTAAAAAGGGTATCCACAAACTCCTCAATGGTCGGCAACGCATTCACAGCAGGCACAGCACTCATGGTGTTGCAGTTGTCCATAGGCGACGGTAACCGCTTACGACCAGGCGGGCTGTCTGCTTGTTTGCCAACCATAACATAAAAAAAAGGTGAGATAGTGGACAAACGAGTGCCTATATATATAAAAACACTATCAATGTCGTATACGCTTGACTTAATTTTCATGTAGAATTGTCTGTCAGTTAAGTAAGACTATTTCCAGCAAGAAGTTGAGGGAGTAATGTGTTGACCAGTGAACTAACTACACCGTTCATGAGCGCGACATTGAAGTTTAAGCTATTGCATAGCTTCTATCGTGCCTTGAGCGTGAAGACGGAATCCAGAAATTCCGTAACGAAAATAAAACCTAACACCCCAACGAACCTCATTTTTAAGCCTTAGCGTAGTAGAGATAAGGTCGTCTTTGGTTTCACACATCATTCAATTGAATGGTAAAACTTGATAAAATGAAACACTTGCATGTGTTAACTGTGTACAACGCCATCTATCGGATTTTTAATTATATTACTGTATGTAATGCCTAACTACTAAAACTTGATTTACGTAAAAATGCAAAATGAAACACTTGCGTGTAGTAACGGCGTACAACGCCATCTATCGGATTTCATCCCCACTTCACATGTAGGGGAGCTACCCTAACCGCTTATATACCCCTCGGACCGACTTATTTTGATTTTGTCTTCTCCTTCCTTTTTCAAATATAAATTCCGAATTCTTATTTCAAATTATGTCAAGGGTGAACAAGTCCTCGGAACTTTACATAATTCCTCCTTGTTAAACACTCACTGCCTTCATACATGTAGCCGTGACACAGATAGGTGTATAGGTATTTATCATCTATGTACAACAGTGATTATCTGTACTCTGTCTCTATCTGTAAATATGAATAAACAAAGTGCATATAATGAAGAAAGTCACGAAAAAAATTGAGAAAGAAAATGAGTGAGTACTCTATATACATACATTTTATTATTATTATCACAAATGCTGTATTATTTCTTGTTTTGTTAATTTATATATAATACTAATATTAAGATAACCAACATTTTTGATATTAAAATGAGCGATATTAAAAGTAGCTCACTTCTCATTTATTTAATAAAAGAAAAAAATATGTTTTCTTATCGGTCACCACGCTCAAAAAGTGTAACTTGAATAAAAATATATAAAGTGTAATATAAAAGAAAAAAAATACTGCATAAATAAAAAAAAGCTATGCAATAGCTTTACCGCGGCAGTCCCCGAGTGCCACACGAATGGCCACACGTCTTTTTTTTTTAATTAAAAAAAGCTTATTTTTGAGAGATTATGCCACCCGATTGGTCCCATTCAAATTTTATCGAGGTATGACAATTATCTCCGGAGATAAAGATATAAACATCTCAAACACATTATACCTTGACGACATATGCATTTGTATACCTTGACGACATGATACTACTGGCTATTTTGACTATCGCGGCATGTGAAGTCGGTTTTTAGGATTCCATAGTCCTGACAAGGAACCCTTATAGTTTCGTCATGTCCGTCTGTCTGTCTGTCTGTTTTTCCTTTGTAAACAATCTTAAATTATTGTGTTCTAGGTTCTGCTGGTAACATTGGCCAGAGACCTCCGATGCCGCTACCTGTAGAGGCTCTTGAAGGTAAACGTACTCTTACTGCTAATATAGTATAGCTATACAGTACTAAATGTAAAGAAAATATTAATATTCAATATGTGAGCCTCAACCCGTGCTTGTGCTATCTGGGGGCACGGTAGTGCGGTAGTATTACAAGGTAGCTCAAGCGAAGCGCTGCGTCGTTTTTAGGGTTCCGTAGCCTAATGGCAAAAAACGGAACCCTTATAGATTCGTCATGTCTGTCTGTCTGTCTGTCCGTCTATCCGTCCGTATATTACAGCCACTTTATTCCGAAGCTATTAGGACTACACAGTTTAAACTTAGTAGGTATGTGTATTCTGTGAACAGCCTTACGATGTTTAACCAAAATTAAAATATATATATAAATATATATATATATATATAATTTAGGCCCCCCCTTAATATATATTTTTTTCTATATATGGAACGGAAAGTAAAAAAAATCTAAAACCATTTTTTCTCTAAGTCACTCATTTTACAGATACACGATACTTAGACACGTCTAAAGTGGTAAAATGTGTTAAAATGTGTAGGTACCTTAATTTTCAACTTTCTTTATTTGCGGAATTTTTCCTTTACTAGTGCTGTAAGACCTTGCTTTTAACCAATATTGACAATTCTAGGTCAACCGGAAGCACCCTTTAAGAAGCAAGGTCTTCCAGTACAAATAAAGGAAACATTTAAAAAATAAACAAAGTTGAAAATAAAGGGTGTCCCCATACATACATAGTGCACGCCAATTTAGATATGCCTCTGAGTTATATGAGCTCTCATACAATTTAGAGGTCTAGCTTAATTGGTACCTACCAACGTTGGTACGGAAGCCTCGGTGGGCGAGTCCAATTCGACTTGGCCGGTTTTTTTTATCCTATGAGGATTCGCTACATTCACATGGCTGTAAGGTGAAATATTCATTCACTGTTCATTACTTTTGTATTTAAAATAGTTCTTGTAGTTACGAATTGACCAAACCACATCTAATACTATAAGAATCTATCTTGACATACTGACTGACTAACTGACAGACAACGCAGCACAGCCTAAACCGCTGGTCGTAGAGACTTGAAATTTGGAGGGTATACTTGTCTTAAACGGGCATAACGTATACGTACTTAGTACGTAAAGGTCGTAAAAAAAAGTCGTAGTACGCAAATCTAAGAAAGGATTTTCCAAAATTCACCTCTTTAGGGGATGAAATGGGGGTTCAAATTTTGTACGGAGAAACAAGATTAGATAGTATTTTCTATTTTAAACTTCACACAAGTGCTTCAGTAAATAAAATAAGTAAATACGTGTTTCAGGCTTTTTTTAATTCCACCCTAAGATCCTAAGATAGTGAAATGAGGAAACAAAGTCTGAAAATCATTATTGTTTCGGATTGCGCTGAATTTTGGCATGCAGATAAATATTACGACGTTAGTTCCCCCTGAGAAATGATTTTCTAAAATTCACCCCTTAAGGGGATGAAACAGGGGTTCAAAGTTTGTAAGGAGAAAAAAGAATAGATAGTATTCCCTATTCGAAACTTCGCACAAGTACTTCAGTAAATAAATAAGTAAAAACGTATTTCAGACTTTTTCGAAATGCCACCCATAAAAGGGTGAAGTGGGGTAACAAAGCCTAAAATTAATATTGTTTCGGATTGCGCTGAAATTTGGCATGTAGATAGTTATTTTGACGTAGGTATCCGCTAAGAAAATATTTTTCAAAACTAACACTTTAAGGGGATGAAACGGGGTTCAAAGTTTGTATGGTTCTCCATACAAACTTCGCACAAGTACTTAAGTAAATAAATAAGTAAATACGTGTTTCAGACTTTTTTGAAATGCCACCCCTAAAAGGGTGAAGTGAGGTAACAAAGTCTAAAATTAATATTGTTTCGGATTGTGCTGAAATTTGGCATGCAGATAGTTATTTTGGTGTAGGTATCCGCTAAGAAAAGATTTTTCAAAATTAACTCTTTAAGGGGATGAAACGGGGTTCAAAGTTTGTATGGAGAAACAAGATAAGATAGTATTCCCTATTCGAAACTTTGCACAAGTACTTCAGTAAATAAATAAGTAAAAACGTATTTCAGACTTTTTCGAAATGCCACCCCTAAAAGGGTGAAGTGGGGTAACAAAGTCTAAAATTAATATTGTTTCGGATTGCGCTGAAATTTGACATGCAGATAGTTATTTTGACGTAGGTATCCGCTAAAAAAAGATTTTTCAAAATTCACTCTTTAAGGGGATGAAACGGGGTTCAAAGTTTGTATGGAGAAACAAGATAAGATAGTATTCCCTATTCGAAACTTCGCACAAGTACTTCAGTAAATAAATAAGTAAAAACGTATTTCAGACGAACAGGGAACAAACTTGCTTCTTACCCCTCGGGTAGCAAAGCGTTCTGGTCCCTGGCGAAGTCGATCGAAGAGAACTTCTGCCGTCCCTCACTGCCTCCACTACTGAAACCCGATGGATCACTAGGACACTCGGCTGAAGAGAAAGCGAATTTATTTGCTACTCTGTTTGCGGAGTCTTCACGTTTAGATGCTGGCAATGCTGTACCTTCTAGTCTGCCGACTTGCGGGACGTTTATGTCGGAAATCCGCATTCGTCAGACTGAAGTACGCAAAGCGTTGCGCAATCTAGACGTGAACAAAGCTAGTGGTCCAGACGGTATACCAGCTGTAGTCTTGAGGACGTGTGCGCCTGAGTTGGCTCCTATTTTGACACGCCTCTTTCGCTTGTCTATGACGACTGGTCAAGTGCCTAAGTCCTGGAAGCAAGCAAACGTGCAACCCGTGCCGAAAAAGGGTAGTCGTGCAGACCCTGTCAATTACAGGCCTATCTCAGTCACTTCCATACTCTGTAAGACTATGGAACGTGTACTGAACCACAGGCTCCTGGCATACCTAGAAGTGAACGATCTCCTCAGTGACCGACAATACGGGTTTCGCCGAAACCGGTCTACTGGGGATCTTCTAGCGTATGCCACGCACATCTGGAGCGAAGCCATCGAGAACCACGGCGAGGCGCTGGCCGTCTCTCTTGACATCTCGAAGGCTTTCGACAGGGTTTGGCACGATAGCCTTATTAGCAAGCTTCCTTCATACGGCCTGCCCACTGGTTTATGTGTTTGGATAGCAGATTTCTTAAGGGATCGGTCGATTCGAGTGGTCATCGATGGCTGTTCTTCCGACCAATTGGCCATAAATGCCGGAGTCCCTCAAGGATCAGTACTCTCTGCAACACTTTTTCTGCTGCATATTAATGACCTGCTTAAACCCGGTATCTTTGGGTACGCAGATGACAGCACTGTTGTAGAGAGTTATACATCCAACGCACGAACCAGTGCATTACAAATCCAGTCTCATAGAGAAGCGATGGTCGAACGCTTGAACTTTTCTTTGAAGGCAGTCTCTGATTGAGGCGATGCCAATCTGGTCAAGTTCAATGCTGCGAAAACCCAGGCGTGTCTTTTCTCCGCTAAATGGAGCCCATTTCTACTGGCTCCTACTTTCCGGGATGTGTCCGTTCCGATAAGTAACAATCTCGAGCTTCTTGGCATCTCTTTGACACCAACTCTCAATTTCGGCTCTTATATTGAGTCTAGAGCCCAGCTAGCCTCAAAAAAGCTTGGCATTTTGGCTAAGGTGAGACGGTACTTCACACCGGGACAGTTGCTTAATCTTTACCAAGCACAAGTCCGGTCGTGTATGGAGTACTGTTCTCACCTTTGGGATGGTTCTGCTAAATACCAGCTGGAGACACTGGAAGCTATTGAGAGGACAGCCAAAAAACTCATCAGCGATGACCTATTAGTAAGCAAGAGACTCCAGAGTCTCGCGCATCGCCGCAAAGTCGCTTGTTTATCGGTTTTCTATCGGATACATTTCGGAGAGTGTGCAATGGAACTGCATGATTTGATTCCACCATCCCCATTTTATAATCGGACATCCAGAGACACTAAAAGGCGCCACCGATTTATGGTGGATATACCATCTACCCGAACGAAGCGATTTGCTTCTTCGTTCATCATACGAACCGCTAAGGAATGGAATACCCTGCCTGAGTCCGTGTTTCCGATTAAGTACAATATGGGGGTCTTCAAATCGCGAGTGAATAGGTATCTTCTGGGTAAGCACGCTACATCATCGATCGCATCATCACTTAACATCAGGTGGGATAGTGATCAAGTGCTACCCAGTTCGGTATAAAAAAAAACAAAAAAAAAAAACTTTTTCGAAATGCCACCCCTAAAAGGGTGAAGTGGGGTAACAAAGTCTAAAATTAATATTTTTTCAGATTGCGCTGAAATTTGGCATGCAGATAGTTATTTTGACGTAGGTATCCGCTAAGAAAAGATTTTTCAAAATTCACTCTTTAAGGGGATGAAACGGGGTTCAAAGTTTGTATGGAGAAACAAGATAAGATAGTATTCCCTATTCGAAACTTCGCACAAGTACTTCAGTAAATAAATAAGTAAAAACGTATTTCAGACTTTTTCGAAATGCCACCCATAAAAGGGTGAAGTGGGGTAACAAATACTGAAATCAATTTTGTTTCGGATTGCGCTGAAATTTGACATGCAGATAGTTATTTTGACGTAGGTATCCGCTAAGAAAGGATTTTACAAAATTCACTCCTTAAGTAGATGAAACGGGGGTTCAAAGTTTAAACCGATTTGGCTTTTACTTCTTTGATGTATTTTATGATAGAATGGTTTTTACGAAATAAAAGTTTTAAGTAAATAAAGAAGTCCCTAACGCGGGCAAAGCCGCGGGGAACTTTTAGTATTTCAATAAGGTGTAGAGCTTGTAAAGTGAGAGCTTGTACAGTAAGTGCGTGCAGTGTTAGAAGCTTGGCTCTACATTGTGATCTGATAACTTTTTCACATTGCGAGCCGCAAGTTGTCGTCTAAACAACTTTTTACATGAAAATATTTTTGGTGGGATTATTTATTCTGCGCCCATGCTAGAAGCCAGCCTGAAATATAAATCATGGCTATAGTCGGAAATAATAAAAAAGAGGCTTCGGATAGTACCCCAATTTCTGGCTTCGAGCGAGCGAAACAAGCTGCCATAGGGCGCTCAGTAAACGACGTCGACTCTGCGAGCTTGACTGAGCAACCTTTTCAACCTTTTCTAGATACGTATACAGTTTAAACTTCACATATTGATACGTAGTATCTCCTAGTTCTAGAATATTATTTGATGCAATGATGTCGTTTTGTCTACAGAGAACCGTCGCTACGTTCACTACGACACGCCGTACGAATGGCGCATATGGCGCCGTGGGAGGATTGCGTGCTCGTGTAACAAATGTGCTCCAGCATCGGTAAACAAACGATTCTTAACTTAATAAAATACTCACACTGACTGGCTGAACGAAACACAACGCACAGCCAGTGGCTGAAGTCTCTAAGCTATTGGCAAAAAGCTATTTTAGTTTGAATGTGATTCTACAGCAAGGGTAGTTAGTCTCTACTGTAAGGATATTAAGCTTTCCACCTTTAAGCAAACAGTACTAGCCTACTTATAATTAAATAGCATTTAAATTTAAAATTTTAGAAACATTTCTACATCATTGTAATCTGTTCATTGAGACCATTCCAATGAGCCCAAACACGAAATCTCTTCTGTACAATGTTGAAGAGTTCGGTATCCCATAGATTTCGAGAGATGCCAAGGCTGCAATATCATGTAAGTGACAATAATCCATCATCCTAGAAGTGACATGATACCTACATGAAGCCGGCTTTTCACTCTGTGATATAATGTAAATGACATCTTGAGCTATATACTACATCCAGCGATTGCTGTTCACACTGCAAGATATCTAGTACAGCTTTGGATGTCTGTGGTTTCATTCAAACACTGGCTTAATACACCAATTGTGTGGAGCCATAATAAAAATAAAAAAACAACAAAACAAAACTGTGGGCGAGGCAGGGGGAGGCGCGGTGTCCGGGGAGGTGAGGTAAAATATAAACCGTCTAATATAGCTCAGTCGGTCGAAAAAATATTTATAGCTTGTGATGTTATATATATTATAGCATAGTGTAAACGGTCTCATACAAAATGTATGAGGATCGATAACATTTTATATCTCAAGATATAATATACAGTATATTATATCTCATAGTGAAAAGCCGGCTTGATAACTGTAATTCATTCATTTTAGAGCAAATAGTTAATCTATGATGTTATCATTAGTCTCTGGTCTGTGACATGCCAGACAGTGACAGATAAAATGGCGGGAGGCAGTAAGAAAATAATGGTGAATCGAGTGCATGTAAAAACGAAAGGAAATGTAAATTCTCCGAGAAAAATCCTAATAATTTATAATATAATACTATTCCAATGTTTTATTATGCATGCAGTCAACAATAGTAAATGTCGAATCGAGTAGACCTGTAGAATTGCTCTCATTGAACTTCAAATAGCAACAGATTTTCTTGAAAACCATCAACACTCTCGATAAAATCAACATTTAAAAAAAACAAGATCCAAATTGGTTCATCCATTTAGGAGCTACGATGCTACAGACAAATACACAGATACGTATAGTGCGAGCGCGCACTGTGGTTACGGTGCGTTTATTCTACCGCACTAATTTTCTGTAAGTATGGAGTGTCATACAAGTGCGCGCATTGCGGTAAAATATTTTTAGCCGGCTCTACACTCGCGGCGCGAACGGCCGCGAAAGCCCGCGACAACTGTGAATCACGAGTGTAGATGTTGTTCACGCCTTCGCGTTCGCGCTTCGCGCCTTTCCTATATCAGAGTCGGTTTTTTGGTCCGCGACAAAGGGTTTGCCGCGCGCGCGTCACGAACAACTGAAAATTTGCGAGTGTGGAGGGACACAGTTCACGCGTGGATCGTGGCATACATTCACGGCGTGAAATAACGGCGCATGCGAGTGTAGAGCCGACTTTTGTCTAAAGTTGCGGTAGAATAAACGCACCACAACCACAGTGCGCGCTTGCACATACCCGTCAAAACTTATAACGACTCTTTTTCAACCGACTTTAAAAAAAAGGAGGAGGTTTCTCAATTCGACCGTATATATATATATATATATATATATATATATTTTATGTTTGTTCGCGGATAACTTCGTCGTTTATGAACCGATTTTGATTATTATTTTTTTGTTCGAAAGGAGATATCCCAAGTGTGGTACCATGGTAACTTTATTGAGGTCTGATGAGTATCTCCAGAGATATTGAGATAAACATCTCAAAATTGGTACTGAAAATGAATAGCGCGGCATTGAAGTCGGTTCTTTTTTAGTTTTTAAACGATATTATTGCATCAGAGGCTTCGGTCAAAGATACAGAGGATGTATAAACCTTCAACTAACATACTGCAAAAATGTGTGATGTGTATTTTATAATATATTTTTTTTCTGTTACAGTTACCACAGCTATGAACAGAGATGGCTCCTTTAAATAACAGTCGTAGATGGGAGCTTCTCTCTCTACGCAGCGTAGTACTTATTGTAGTCTGTGGTAACAGCGGTATATTCAACGCAGTATAATTGATAATTGTCTCCATAAAGGTCCTACGTAACGATTGTGTAAGGCGTCCATTACACGATAGAGTTTGTTGTCAGTTTGCTGGCAATCGATCGGCAATTGACAGAAATTTACATACTTTTGATGGATACATCAGCAACCAAAAGTCATGATTGATGGTTTTGATTGACGGATAACCTACCGTGTAATGGACGCCTTAACCACAGATCTAGGACGTATAACGTAGTGAAATCCCAGATCTGTGGTTTAAATACATCGAAGTCTATATAATGTACAGTCCCAAAATTATAACTTGGCGGTGGTGGTTTTTGGAACTAATTCCGCTCTCTTGAAACTGTGAGTTTGAGAGATAACCGCGACATTATTGTTGATAAATCTGCTACATTAAAATAGTTTAATAATGCCAAAAGTAATTAAAAGTGGTTTAAGAGAAACTGTTATCAAAGTACAAAGTAAAAGCACAGTGGCGCACAGCCGCGCCAAGTTATACTTGCCGGACTGTATACCATGAAACTTTTCTTAGCAGTAGAGGTCCTCTAATATGTCTACTTTCTATGGAAAACTAAGGCTGAGTTGCACCATCTTACTTCAACCGTAACTTTAACCATAACCGGTGTTTTTGTATGGAGCTTGACTGACTTTTGACGTTTGTTATAGTTAAAGTAAGATGTTGCAACTCAGCCGAAGAAACTAATCCAACGCGGCAACGTTCAGCGTAATGAATACCTCTGGCAAACAGTGATCTATGTCAGAAACGTAGGTATTGTGATCGACCAAAACTCGCAACCGAGGGTAAATCTCGGAGCTTACTATGTAGATTATTGCTGTGAAGACAAATTAATTGACAACCTGCGTTGTCAATTAATTTGTGTGGTGTGGTGAGTGCTGGCTGAAACAACTCCTGTACCCTTAGTACGAGTTTTTATCGTAAACGCTTTTGACAGATCTCACATAGTTTTCGACTTATTCTGGCTCCCTGATTGGTCTAAATTTAGTTAAGTGTAGTAACCACTAGAGGCGCTGTACTGTTTTTCATACAAAATTTGCTCGATATACGATATCGAGTTTGGTATGAAAACTCGTACTAAGGGTACTGAGTTTGATCTGTTTGCGGACGAATGGAGGGTATTGTTAACTACCTCCCAAAAATTTTGTGAGACTTAAATCTATTGTACGTTAATGTATAATTTATTTATTATTATTATCTTTAAGGATGAACTTTGGTCCTCGCTCCCTCTCTGCACTCAATGCTATGCTCGAAGCAACTCCTGAGTTAGACCTGTTTGCGGACGAATGGAGGATAATATACTTGTTATTGTTTACTGCCTCCTAAATATTTTGTGAAACTTAAATCTATTGGACGTTAATGTATAATTTATTTATTATTATTATCTTTAAGGATGAACTTTGGTCCTCGCTCCCTCTCTGCACTCAATGCTATGCTCGAAGCAACTCCTGAGTTAGACCTGTTTGCGGACGAATGGAGGATAATATACTTGTTATTGTTTACTGCCTCCTAAATATTTTGTGAAACTTAAATCTATTGGACGTTAATGTATAATTTATTTATTATTATTATTTTTAAGGATAAACTTTGATGTGACATTTTGAAATTATTAATTACTATCTATTATTTATTTTATGCTTTACTTTGATCATGACTGTGTTGTGTTATTTATTTCTATTTCATTTTTATATAAGTTTGACGTTTCTCTATTGTTGATTTATCAATGTATGACTTTATGATTGAATGATTAATGATTTTTGGTGAATAATTTGTGTTAATTAGTGTAAGTGGTTTGCTACCGTTCAAATTATTAATAAATAAATAAACACAGGGTTATTATAGTGTGAGAATTCAAAGCTCATATCTAGTACCTAAGCTGATTCTAAAGTCAGGTTGTAGTTGTGCAAAGTTGGAAAATAAATTATTATTTTTCTATTATAGCAATAAATATATGATTATAATTGTTGTTTTTTTTATCCTTGTTGTTGAATGTTAAATGTTCTTAGGCGACGGTTACCACTTCTTTGGGCTACCACGTGGGCTGTCTGCTTGTTTGTTTTATGTCTATACTAATATTATAAAGAGAGAACATTTGTATTTTTGTTTGTTTGTAATGATTTGGCTCAAAAACTACTGGACCGCTTTAAAAAATTCTTTCACTAATATATAGAATGGACTTTCGAAATGAAAATAGGCTATATATTATCCCGTTTAAATCAAAGGTACATTCGTGGAGACCTAATTTGCAACCTAAGTTGACAAAAAAACGGTCGAAAAAACAGGTTTCTTACGAACGCTGCTCAATTGAAAACAGATGGAAGAATATTTTCTATCGAAGAGTTGTACAACTTAATAAGACCTACAAAAAAGTCCGCGACAGCATATGTCTATCTCTTAAGGTTGACTCACAGTAACCATTTTAATCTTTATTTTTTGTAAAAAAATATTATAAAACTTCCAGGGCTATTTTCAAGTATATAGTATTAATCCTTATCCAAATAATTACGTTAATTAGCTTGGCCACATATTATAGATTAAAATTGTCCTTTACAGTATATAATTCAAATGAAAACTAGAAGATATCACGGATTTCACATACACGCATCGCAAAATTAATAAAATATTTGCAGTGAAACCACAGGATAGGTCATAGTTACTACGAAAATATTATTATAAGCTTAGCTTTTCTGTAGATCCCCACCGATCACAATCAATTTGAAGTCAATATGGTATAATAATATGATCTATTGTATAAAATAATAATGATCTATATATATAATATAATATTTTAAACCAACCCGACTGATCTATGTATAATCTTTTCATTAAAAGCATTCCAATGACTCTAAACACAACATTTAAAATCTGAGCTGTAAGTTGGTGAGGATTTGAGTATTCTGTAGAGCCCATGAGATGTCCCAGCATCAGGTCAATGCTTCCATATTCTTATAATATCGTTGAAGAAGAAGATTTTCGAATTGATCAGACCTATGAAAGTTGATTAAAGCTTATAGTTTTATAACGATTGAATGAATTTTCATGAATCAAAGCTAAGAACACTCTCGATGAAGACATCTATAAAAAAAAACTATCAATAATAAAATCAAAATCGGTTCATCCGGTTGGGTGCTAAGATGCTACAGACAGACACACAGATACACACGTTAAACGTATTATACCCCTACTTTTTGCGTCGGGGAACGCCGTAAGGTTACGGCGGCAGATGTTCTCCTTGGTGGTAAGCTATTTTTCAACCGACTTCCAAAAAGAAGGAAGTTCTCAATTCATCTGTATGTTTCTTTTATTTTTTCTTTTTTTGTGTGTGTATGTTACGCGATTACCCCGTCAATTGTGAACCGATTCGAATGATTATTTTTGTAATCGGTAGGGTACGTTTCCGAGGTGGTCCAATTGTAATTTCATTGAGATGTGATAAGTATCTTCAGAGATATGAAGATAAACGTCTCAAACTTGCTACTGAAATTGACTCGCGGGGCGTTGAAGTCAGTTGTTTTAGTTTTTAAACTATCTTCTATTGGTAGATTTAATGATCCCACGAAAACCCATGATTCATGAATGCACATAAAACTTTCATTGGTAGGTATATAGCTAGGATTAAAACCAACGACCCTCGGGTCAGAATCAGGGTAACTATCCTTTACGCCAAAGGGCCGTCCAATATCACTACGTGAGTATTATAAAATAATGTCCATCACTGCCTCTGTCTGTCTGTCTGTCTGTTCGCAATAATATCAATAGCTTCTGAACGGATTATCATGCGGTTTTCACCAATAGCCAGTCTTTATGAGGAAGGTTTAGGTGCATAATTCGTTAAGGTTTTGTGTAAATTGGTTGACGATGATTGTTAAATATGTTAATATTTTATATTCGATGCAACAAACTGATGCAAATTTTGTAGGCATATATGTTCTACCCGTGCGAAGCCGGGGCGGGCTACTAGTGTAGGTAATAAAACACAGGTACCTAAGTACAAATTATATGTTACAGTATTTAATAAACTTTAAAAAGAGAGTAACAATTTAAAACTAGAGTTGAGGGTCCGGTGGTGTAAGTGACAGACCTTTGATGCCAGAGGTACCGAGTTCAATACCCACCGTGCACCAATGGATTTTTCTATCGAAAAATGTATGTGCGCTTTTCACAGTGGCCCTCCGGTTAAGGAAAATCGTCGTTATTCTTAACGATATTTTTCCTTCTAACTGGAACACAGATGTTTGGTGACAGATTTTCTAACTTGATTTTCTAACTTGTCCCACCACCAAGAGAAAGATAAAGGAAATTCTACTTGCCCAATGATAACTGCTGATCCTGTAACTTTTTTTTTTTCTAATGTGGAATTTACTATCTGTATCATTATTTTCTTTATTGTTATAATGTATAAAATTATGTAAGTGTAAGTAATATGTAATATGGATATTGGTATATATGTGTGTATATATGTATTTGTGTAGATGTATATGTTTATGTAATGTATATTTGCATGTATGATTGTGTATACATGTGTATTTATGTATATGTATAACTATATAAATAAGTAACGATTAAAATAGATACACCACCGTCCGTCACAGTCTCGCAATATTACTCTCAGCTCGGTTGTCTGGAAGAAATCGCTTTAAGCGATAAGGCCGCCCTTTGCATTACTTAGAATAAGTATTTTCCTCTGGTATTTTTCTGTAAGTATTGGTGTGCAAATAAAGTGTTTATCTATCTATCTATCATGCGAGGGTTGTTGGTAGAAACCAACAACCCTCGCATGGTGGTAGGACACTATCTAGTGTCCGCCTGGCCAGCTACCACCCTCAACTTAGAAAATCTGTCACCAAACATCTAATGTGTTCCAGCATCCTCGAGAGCCAGTTCTCATTCTAGGCCTAGCGTGCTTACCATCTTAGACCGCATCATCACTTACCAACAGGTGAGATAGTGGTCAAACGCCAGCCTATAAGATCTAAAAAAAAGTTTGTCAAGTTATTTCATATATTTTTCAACAAAAACTCAATTTTTTTCTTATATAAAAATATTACAATACAAAAATTCATAAAAATGTGTAAGT
Organism: Cabera pusaria; assembly: GCA_954871355.1. Lineage (NCBI taxonomy): Eukaryota > Metazoa > Arthropoda > Insecta > Lepidoptera > Geometridae > Cabera > Cabera pusaria. The sequence goes on from OX940915.1 coordinate 5,312,780, forward strand.
ACACCTAAATCGGTTTTGGCTTATCTTTAGTAGTACTTCGCAGTCGATCATAAATCTACGTCTAAGAATTAAGTTTGTTCAAATCACTGTTACTGAAATACTCGTATATGACGGGTTTTTATATGTGTTTTTAAACAACCTTAATAATTTTTAAATCATTTGTAAGTTTAATGAGGCATTTTCAAAAATGTTTCTTTACTCATGTGTACAAACGGCCGAGTATCAAAAATAGGACCCTAAAATTCTAGATTCTGTCAAAAAGGCGAATATAGTGACAGCAAAATTAGTTTATGTTTTTGTACTTCCTGATTCTCATTTCAATCGGATACATTTAAATTTGGAAGGATCATTTTGAATTTCGAATATTTATTATTCCGTGAACTATTTAGTTGCGGAAACATTTCCGATTAAAATCACAGATTTTTCGAATTAAAATATCAAAAGTTATGGATGATACAAAGACCTTCTAACTTGACTGCGTACACCGGCCCTAATGAGACAGACCTTGAACGGAGTTTGTCTCTTTTTTTTTTTTCTTTCTTTTGTATGGACAATTTATATATATACCTACTATACATATAGTATAGAACATATACAGCACTAGCAGGTTGTTTGACAAGGACAAACTCCAACCCGGGTGCCTTTCGTTTGGGCCGTTTTGTTGTACAAAGCAATTACAATCTTATAATCATAATCATAATCAAGTATTTATTTGCAAGAATACAGTTTAACATTTAGGTTCTTAAAAATATGGTTTGTGCAAGTATTCTGCCTGCAAGCAGACGCGCAAATATTTAAATTTATCTTTACATATACAATAGTTTCAATCATTAAATAAGTCATCGTGTAAAACATAAGCTATTTAGTCACATTTTTATTTTTATTTTTACTAAGGTCAATTAATTCTTTGATGTCATAGAAGCAGTTTCTTTGAAGCCAGTCACATAATGTTTTATAAAATGTATTACCTTCTAACAGCTTAATGTTGTCAGGGATCAAATTATATACTTGTATACACATGTTGAATACATTTTTTTGATAAATGTATTTGTGACAAGGTGGCTGATACAGTAGATTTTTGAACTTTTTTCTATTTTGTCTAGTAAATATATCATTTCGTTTCACAAAGTACTCTGGGTAAGTCTTTACAAAAAGGCACAAATCTCTGATGTATACGCACGGCAGAGGAAGAATATTGCATGCTTTAAAAAGGGGTCTGCATGAATCCAAGAACCATGCCTTACTAATAACTCTCACGCATCGCTTAAAGTTATAGTTAAAGTATACGGATTAAATTGAATTTGTCAAAACATATGCAGCGCACCATCATTAAATTACATCTATGGGGTTAGAGCATTGTGAATTGCAAAGATGATAGTCGAAGCAGAGGCAGTTTCCGAATTCGAATTTGCTTTCGAATGATTGAGAATCAGGGAACTGAAAACGCCTCATTTTCTCTTGTTTTCAATTTGTCTGAGTACAAACTTACAAATAAAGATAAATTCATACACTTCTGCTCATACAGACAGAAACACACACCTACATACATATATCATTGTAATGCGTCAGCTATGCCAGATCCTGATGTTGTGGAAAAACCCCCAACTAAATATGGCCGAGAACACATGATCTCGAGAAAGAATTTTTCAAATCTTTTTGTATTTTTTGTGAAGTTTGTTAATAAAGAAATGTTGTATTTGAATGTTTTGTATTTCGTGTCGAGATCTTCACGCCGCCGCTTCCACAGACGAAACTCACGCCTATGTCGGTCATTAGGCACCTGATGCAGGCTGATTATAGCCTATCTTTTGTGGTACATCATTTTATTATTATGGTACTGACTTACCGCAGCGTCCTGCGTGCGCGATCTAGGCGGCGATCAGATAGCGCAGTAGTATTTGTACCGACTAGTTCACACCAAACGCGATCAGAAAACAATTGAAAAGTACTGAGTTCACGCCCGCAGATCTCAGGACGCCGCGGTGTGGCCGTACATTGACCCGTCCTATCCCTATAGTATCCCCTAGTATATAAAACAAACGTAGTTAATATATATAACAAAAACAATATTATATCATGGTTTTTTTTTTTAATACGCTATTATTAGCTTCAGACGTATGTATGTTTGTATGTTAGTATGTAATGGAATCTTTGAACATGATTTTAACCCTCTTCAAAACGTCGGATTAACTCGAAATTTGGCATACTTATTAAGGACCGATGACAATAAATAAATAAAAAAAAAATTAAAAAATAAAGAATTAAAAAAAAAAATCGACTAAAAAATTCAAAATAAATAATAGTTTAAAAAAACTAAAAAAATACGCTTTTATAGAAAATCCAACTAAAAAATAGAAAATAAATTTTAATAAATTTGAATTCAAAATAGTGTAAGAAAAATGATTTTATTGTAAAAAAAAGCGTGGGGTGCTTTTCAGGATATTATCAAAATAACCCTTCTAGTCATATCTGTGCATAAAATATTTGGAGCTATTGATACCATGCACCCCACGCTTTTTTTTTACAATAAAATAATTTTTTCTTACACTATTTTTAATTAAAATTTATTAAAATTTATTTTCTATTTTTTAGTTGGATTTTCTATAAAAGCGTATTTTTTTAGTTTTTTTAAACTATTATTTATTTTTCTATGTTTAATAACAATCAAATGCTAATGGATATATTCAGAGATATGGAGATAAATACCACAAACTTGCTACTGAAAAGACTCGCGAGCTGACTCGCGAGTCAACGATTTTCTTAACTAAATTAACTATGTACAATGATTTTTTGAAAGTAAGAAAGAATGAATAAAAAATCATTTATACAGACAAAAAATAATACAAAATAACTAATGCAATATGAGGTGCTGAATCAGACCACTCTCAGCACAAATATCCAGATTGTTCGGATCATAAACACTCAGAACGAGGATGCTGAATTTCAGAATGGTCTGAGTGTGAGTGTAGGAGTAACGCTGATAACAAAGATACAATAACATAAATTAACAATAACAGGTCATTTACTCTTATTACATATTTTTCTACAGTTAACCAATTACAATGTTTATTCAATAAATTACCCAAAATAAAAACCATATACCTTAAATCTATACATACATATAATCAAGCCTTTTTCCTGTTGGGGGAGGCAGGGATTGCTTCTTTCCACATGCTATGATCCTGACATACCTCTTTTGCTTCTTTAATTTAAGTCACAAAATCTATATACTAAAGAATTCCTATACAATTTTCTATGGAACTTCATATCCTACTGATATTATAATTGTGAAATCTCTTTCTCGAAATCTCTTCCTCTTATAGGTACAAACTATCAGTAATCAATTTCGCTGGCTTATCTTATCAATAAGATTCTCTATTTATTATATCCGCTAAGTTCACAATATGCCGGCTCAGCATAATCATCAGTTTTGTTTGCATTCACGTATCTTTGATTATCAAATACATTTGCATACTTATTTGTGGGAGTGTTACAACCTACTTCTGCATACGGATTTTCATTTGCAATAGATACACTATTAGAACTATTACTGGTACATGGCAAATTATATAATTCGTCAATCGTATTTGGCTTTCTATCAACTGTTTTGTTTGGTTTTGTTGCACATATGGTAGCGTATGGTATTTCTTTATTGAAATTAGGATATCTGTCAGTTTTTTTAAATGGTTTAGTACCGCCCATTGGAAGTACTGCAATACCTTGCCTCACAGATTTTGGTAAAACTTCGGCGTAGTTTGATTCTCCAACAGAAGTGTAACCCGGTTCTTCGTGAGAAATTTGTCTTTGGCTTTTTGGGATAGCCTGCGAGTACATTTCTTCTACGTTTCTGAAACAAAGAACATAAAATTTAACCATCGAGGTACATGTAAACTAGAGGCGCCCATCATAAACTGACTTTACGTGCCGAGAGGCGCGCGATCGGGCGTGAGCAGTACTTACGCTAAACTAAGCTAAAGGTAGATTCAGCACTGCTTTTTATTTGAACGTAGAGCTAGTTCGCGACGCCACATCCAGATGTGGATGTACGTAGTACATATACATCGATGTTTTAACAGAATTTACAAAAGACATCGAGAATAATTTCCCCCGTATTCACAAAAAAACTCAATGAGGTCTCACATCATGAACGCATATTGTCATTCAAGCCTCAATAGAGCATATTTACCACATAATATGTTTTTTCCGTTTTGTAAACGTTCTTAAATTATTTTATATCATATAGTAGCCTATATGATAGCTAGCGTTTGACCACTATCTCACCTGTTGGTAAGTGATGATGCGGTCGAGGATGGTAGCACGCTAAGCCTAGAATGGGAGCTGACTCTCAAGGATAACTGCCGGAACACAATTGCTGCTTGAAGACAGATTTTCTCACTTGAGGGTGGTAGCTGGCCAGGCGGACACTAGTGTCCTACCACTACCGGGTTGGAAGGTTTCTTAACAATGTTTTTCCTTCACCGGAGAACGCTGAAAGTCAATGGACTGATCCTAATTTATTTCGTTGTCGTTCGTTCGGCCAATGTGGACCCGATAAAAAATAGAATTCTTGAATGGACATCAAAGGCCCGTTAGAGTTGTACCAGAAATATAGATAGATACATACTTAGGAACGTAAGGTTGTGCATAATGATTGTTTTCAATAGAATTTATTGGAGTTGCGTATAATTCTTCGTGAGCTGGTAGCGATGTCTGTCCCGACGGTTTTCCATTGTCAGAACCCGAACCTTCCATGTTGTTATAGATCACCTTGGTATCATCCAGCTGCAATTAAAATGCACACATCATTTTTAAAGATCTCTTCGCACGTCTGGTTTAAACGACACGTACCAAAATGCTGGCATATATTTAGCTCGGAGACTGCAGAGCATCTCCGTTCAACGGGAGCATACAGCCAGCATTTTGGAAGACTCAGAACTGTTCTGCTTGGACTGGATCTACGCAGGACTGATTTTCCGTCTACCCCATTACCCGAGCATATTATTTTCAACAAGGAAAAAAGGGGTATTGTAAGCTTGACGTGACGTGTACGTTTGAGTACTGTCTCAAGGGGTCCATTCACGGTACGAATCGTCGTTTCGATCAATGTGACGGACATCGTAACGATCGATCGTTTCAATAATGCCACTTCATACACGAGACGATTGGTCGTAACGATCAATCATTTACTTGTTTGAAACGGAAGGATGACGTGCTGAAATTATTCAATACGTGTCCTATTAAATAGAAATTTTTGGACTGTTTAAAGTGACAACTTCTTAATTTTGGGTAATTTTTGGGTGATTTAAAAAAAAAAAAACATGTCTAAAACACCGTGACATTTAGGACTTCGGGCCTACCGGGGAAAACATGTGCATGACTTCCCCAACCTCCCATAAAAAAATTGTCAGTACATCTACCAAATATCCTGTATGACACTCGTAAAAAGAAGGGTACATACATCTTTCCTGTTATTCCGCTTAATACATGTAACAATACTACATGTCAGCACTACAAAGGAAAACAGTAGCACCCCGCCTATGATGTGGTATAAATGTTTCGTGAAGAATGTTTCTTCAGCTGAAAAAAAAAACAATATTATCCATATTTCTAAAGTATTTATATATATTTATAAACAATATTCATTTTTAACCGACTTCCAAAAAGGAGGAGGTTTTATGTTCGTCTGTATGTATAATATTTGTTTTGTGTGTGTTCATCAATATTTTCGCCAATTGTGAACCGATTTAAAAAAATATTTTTTATTTCCATAGGGTATATTCCCGAGGTGGTCCCATTGTAATTTCATCGAGATGTGTTTACCCCAGAGATATGACGATTAACGTCTCAAACTTGCTAGTGAAACTGCCTCGCGAGGCATGCAAGTCGGTTCATCATCATCATCATCATCATCAGCCCGTGTCAGTCCACTGCTGGTCGTAGGCCTCTCCCAAGATGCGCCACTGAGCTCGATCTTCGGCTCTTCTATACTCTTCATAGCTCTCTCCATAGCTCGCTGAGCAACTTTAAACTTATGGACCAGTCGAACTGTGAGTGTCCACGTCTCGGCTCCGTGACATTACAGGACGCACTGGTTAAAGACATTTGTCTTTAGACACTGCGGTATAGGAGAGAAGACTCGACGGAGTTTTCCGAATGCTGCCCAGCCCAGCTGAATTCTTCTCTGGATTTCCTTCTCGAAGTTGTGTTTGCCTAATTGGAACGTCTGCCCTAGGTAAACATACTTAGTGACAACTTCGAGTGGGATTCCATCTACGGCAATCGGTTCCGGAACAACGAAGTCGAATCGAAGTCGATTGACTATCATAGTTATAAAAAACTTTTATTAAGTAGTTTTTTTTACAACCACTTAACCACCATTTCACCTGAAATAATACAAAGCGTCGCCGCTCCAGGTGGAAAAGGTGAAGTTATACCATTATACATTAGGTCTTACATACTTACACCTCAGACTCAGTGGCGATATCGGGACAGTGGTGGTGGAGATGAAATCGGTTACTACTCTACACACGTCCCTGCCAGTCAGTACGTAACTGAATATGCAACAGATTACTAGTTGATCGGAGATGCCACCGACACTCTCAGAACAGCAAAATCAGTCCGAATTTCGCTACACACGTGCCAACTACGCTCCCTAGACGATAATCGTCCCTAAATCGTGAACTCGCCCGAAGCGATTTTAGAGTTAGGGTAAACAATAAAATCCGGGTTTGATTTGCCTATACACGAACAAGGCGATTTATGGTCTGTCTAGGGTTTGTCTCGATATCGCGACTAATTTTAGGGCCGTTTTAGTTTGTGTTGCAGAGCAGTAAAAACTTGATGATGTTTTTTTTATGGTAAAAAGTAACAGGACAAGCACGACGCTCGCCTGGTAAGTGATGACGTCTACCTATTACAGATACAGCGGCATGCAAAATTCTGGACTGCCAGAATTTCGCTTGTCACTGCACTGGGCCTGTTACCTTGAGACATAAAGATGTTGAGTCTCACATGCCCTGTAATTTCACTGGACACCTTGCCATTTCAACCGAAAAACATGATGTTATGAAAATGATGATGATCCTTTCTGATATTTATTTCTCGAAGATTGGTTTTTCGTTAAAAATTACAAATTATTTGATCGTGACAATCCGCGCGCCTGCCAAGGTAAGGCGTAGTTTCGTTATATGTATGTGCGTGTAACTGTGTATAATACACGGCGAGGCGTAGTTTTAACCGGCCTCAGTGTGTTGTTTAGCGGGGCTCCGTCTTGACTTCTTATTTAGTCTGAGACTTCTTACACTACTAAATCTTAACTACCAAAAACATTTTAAGGGCAGTTGTATGAGAGACTATCAATTATTAAAGCGCTTGCAGGATTTCTTTATTAATTATTAGCGAAGTTATTGAGGTATGTTTTTTCCCATAATCCGTATAAATGTATGGACACATTACTAGAAACACTACATTATTTCAATCATAGACGCGACCCGCCCATGCATAACCCCGCTCCCGCATAACACCGGTCGGGTAAGGTCGTCGCCCATTTACACGACCCTGCTCCAACACCGCTCCCGCACAATACCGCCTTAGGCTCTTTGCACATTATAAGAAATTTTCTTGTCTGGCGTGTCTAGGCAAGACTTGTCTTGTCAGACATAAGATAAAATATCTTGTAATGTGTATGGTCTCATATAACAATGAAGGCGACTAAATTTCTCATGTCTCAACAGACACAAGACACAAGAAAATTTCTTATAATGTGCAAAAGGCCTTAAACGGAGATGACTACTCGATGTCCACGCGCGGATAGCTAGCAGGCCACCAGCTGTCCACGTGCTTACAGCTGTCAGTCTACTAGCTGTATCAGCACGGGGCGACTCGCGCCCCTTCCGCGCACCGACAAGCTAGCAGCAGCAACGTGCTTCAAGCGAATAGTCTGCGCGCGGGCTGCTCGCGTTAAGCGCGCAGTAAGCATGCGGTAAGCGAGACGTCAACTATCAAGTAGTACGATGGCGGTAAGCTCGGCTAGCTTAGAGAACTACGTCGAGTCTTTTCATCGCCGATACCACAAAGCCTAAAGACAAAAGTCTTTAATGAGTGCGTCCTACCTGTAATGACATACAGAGCCGAGACGTGGCCATTGACGGTGTGACTGGTTCACCAATTAAAAGTCGTTCAGCGAGCTATGGAAAGGGCTATGCTCGGAGTATCTCTGAAAGATCGAATCCCAAATGAATTCATCCGACAGGGAACCAAGGTTATCGACATAGCTCAAAGGATTAGCAAGCTGAAGTGGCAGTGGACTGGTCACATCAGTCGTAGAACCGATAACCGTTGAGGTAGACGTGTTCTAGAGTGAAGACCACGGCTTAGTAAACGAAGCGTAGGACGCCTTCGCTAGCTTAGCCTTAGCTAGCTTAGCTAGGTGGAGCGGTGATATCACCGCTCCACCTAGCTCGAAGGCGGAAGGCTGCCGTTGCCAGCCAGCTTGTGTATATACACAACAAGCGGTTGGAAACAAATAGCTGAAGATCGAGTTCAGTGGCGTGCCATTGGAGAGGCCTATGTCCACCAGTGGACGAATACTGGCTGTTAATGATGAAGCTCGGCTAAAGCGAGATGTCTGCTAATTTGTGTTGTCAATGTAAAGTCTGTCTACAGAGGACGTCCTAGGGCTTACATTTTAATGAATATTATTTTGTTGGGTGGGAGTGGTGTTATATAAGTCGGCTACGACCTTTATTATCCATCTGTAGGATAGTTAATGTATGTGTTTTCTTTATGTTTACCTACTTAGATGTATTTATTCATTAACAGTAATAGATAACCTCATTGAATCGTATTTGGTAATTACAATGTAGTGGTGTATAAGGAGTATTTTTAAGTGAAAACTTCTTTAGCGGCGTTGTGCACTTTTCTTGGGATGGGTAAAAATGTTTAACTCGCGTCAGGGTCACGTGTCCCGATCGAAAAATTCGTAAAACGGAGCGCAAAGCGCTTGCGCGAGGTGTCATTCAAAAATGTTCAAAAATTACGAGTTCAAGTTTTCACTTCTGCCGGCACTCCTGGAGTGCAACCCGTTGTTTTTTAGTGTTTCGTACCCAAAGGGTAAAACGAGACCCTATTACTAAGACTCCGCTATCCGTCTATCTGTCTCTCTGTCTGTCGGTCTGTATGTCCGTCTGTCTTCAGGCTTTATCTCATTAACCGTGATAGTTAGATAGATGGTGTTTTTCTGGTTTTCTCAAATACATACCTGAAGTATCAGTAGAAGCAGAAGGTGTAGAGACTGATCTACCGTCAACAAATGTCGGTGTTGTATTGTCATACGCTGTAACAGGAAAAAAGAGAGTTATTATTAGACTTTATATCTAAGGATAACATATAACTCTAATCATTAAAACAAATTGCATGTTCATAGTAAATTAATACCTTCGAGCATTTACCAATGGAGATGTTAACGTTGTAATCAGCAAACATTTTTTTCTGCCGATACTTACGGGGGACGAGGTAAACACGCAATGCACACACACAAATCACTCACTTTAACGATCCCGCACACTAGCTTGAAACACGCACACAGTATTAAAAATACAGCGTAGTTACGCACGCTCATATGGCCAATAATGGCTATATGGCCAGCAGAGGGGTACGCCTTGCGTTAACATCTCCATTGGTAAATGCTATAAGATTAATACACATATTCAAAATTACTACAGATTACAAAACAAAATCCCCCGCCGCGTCTGTATGTCTGTCACTTATATTGAAAGGATTGTCATGCGGTTTTCACCATTTATATAATAATTATTTAAGGTAAAGAGTATATAACAGGCTATACATATAATAAATTAATTATAACATAATTAGTTAAGGTTTTATGTGGGAAATGGGTTGAAATATTATGATGATGATTGATGAAGATTTATTTATTTGGCTACCCAATATTAGTAACATTATTACAATACTAACTATAACTAACTCACTAATATTATAACTATACTTACACAAAAATTATTACTAAATGCACAATTTTGTAAGATTTTAATTCATTGCCAGTTCCTATTGTAGGCCTAAAGTGCTTACCATCTTCGACCGCATCATCACTTACTAACAGGTGAGATAGTGGTCAAACGCTAGCCTATAAGATATTAAATAAACTGGCCAAGTGCAAGTCGGACTCACACTCGTAGGGTTCCGTAACACAGTAGAGTATTCTATAACTATGATTTTTCTCAAATAAAAAATTAACTTTGTTTTTCATAGTGTTTGTATGAAAAACAAAGTTATATTTGCGGTTGCTATATCTCAAAAACTTGCTAACTGTATCTCGATCAAACCAATTTTTGTTGAAAGTTTTTATTGAGATCTACAGAATATGTTTTTTCTAGATCTTTCACTCCCTTACTTTAAAAGTTAGAGGAGGGGGACACACTTTTTACCACTTTAGACGCGCCTATCTTTTAAATGATTGACTTTGAGAAAAAATGATTTTAGAAACCTCAATGTCAAGTTTAAAGACCTATCCATAGACCTATACACGTATAGGATTGAAAAATAAATTGTATAATGGGACCAAACGCAAAGTATACCCTCTCAACCAATCGGTTAATATAACAGAGTTAAAATAGCAGAGTTCTGAGGTAACAAACATAAAAAACACAATCGGATTGAGAACCTCCTCCTTTTTAGGGTTCCGTACCCAATGGGTAAAACGAGACCCTATTACTAAGACTCCGCTGTCTGTCTGTCTGTGTGTCCGTCTGTCACCAGGCTGTATCTCATGAACCGTGATAGTTAGACAGTTGAATTTTTTACAGATGATGTATTTCTGTTGCCGCTATAACAACAAATACTAAAAACAGAATAAAGTTAAAAATAATAGGGGGTCCCCATACAAAACGTGTTTTTTGCGGCATTTCAATGTAACAATATCTTTGAAAGCTTAGGTAAACGTCCATAAATGGCGTTATATTGAAATGCCGATCCCTAACACCTTTGTTAGACGTTAGATGGCGTTATAAAAAATAAAATGTTTATTAATAATTATTTTTTGCTGGTGAAAATTGATAGTGGTATTTTTTGCTCGATCTTATAAAATACTGTAGTGTATTATGGAACCCTACGAGTGCGAGTCCAACTTGCACTTGGCCAGTTTATTAAGGTACGACCACACCGCGTCGTCCTGCGTCCGCGTGCGCGTTCGCGATCTGTATTTCTATTGCCTTCTGATCGCAGTAGATCGCGTTTGGTGTGATCCAGTCGGTACAAATACTACTGCGCTATCTGATCGCCGCCTAGATTGCGCACGCAGGACGCCGCAGTGTGGTCGTGTAGACGTCGGTACGTTACGTTGTAACGTACGTTGATTATCACCAGGGCGGGTAGCAGATGTATTAATTGTACGCCCTGTGTACCCTTCCCCTAAGAGGAATATCTCGGTGAATACACCTTGCTCTTCACACATAATTTTGCCACTTGTAGCATCGTTGCTCAACTTGAATTTCCTTGTTTTATCATCTAAATCCTCAGGAACTATTGACTCACCTGAAAAAAATACAATAAGATTATGATTATAAATATTATAAAATACGGGACTTTTCGCGCTAAAACTTTAATTTTATTTACCTCGACGATTTGACCAAGTTCATTTGATCGTGGTGAAAACATTACCAATTTAATTTTACCGGGAGAATGGATTTAAGCTGGCCGCAACTTGGAACCCAGTAATTAGCAAGTGTTCTAATCGAAATTCAACAAACAATTGCCTATATTGTCAGTGTTGTTATATGTGTCGCAATGGCAACTCTGATAGAGTTTTTTTTAAAAATATTTTATAGACTAGCTGTTGGTAAGTGTTGATTCGGTCGAGGACGGTAGCACGCTAGGCCTAGAATGGCCACTGGCTCTCAAGGATAGATAGATTGATGGATTGACGCATCTGATAACAAAATATCTAGATATTTTGAAATCAAGATCGCAATCCTCAGATCGTGATCTTGATTGAACGTGTAAAGGTACGGACACACCGCAGCGTCCTGAGTGCGCGATCTAGCCGGCGATCAGATAGCGCAGTAGTATTTGTACCGACTGGTTCACACCAAACGCGATCAGAAATCAATTGAAAAGTACTGAGATTGAGCCCGCAGATCGCAGGACGCCGCGGTGTGGCCGTACCTTGAGTAAGCGCAGGATCGCATCAGTCTTGCTGTGCGCTTATACGAAATGGATTTAATATGAGAAGAAAATAGGTGTTGTCGTGGCGGTAACGATACACGGACTGAAGAAATCAAGATTGCAGTGGCATGATCCCGTGATCCGTGATCGCGATCAGAACTGTGTGATTGCAATCGAAATAGAGTGTGTACGGGCTGCTAAATGCCGTACAAGTCATTATCAGTACTTACCAAGTTTGAGGTGTTTATCTCCATATCTCTGGAGATACTGAACATATCTCAATGAAATTGAAATAGGACCATTTGTAATATACACATACCCTTTAAAATAAATAAAGAATTTTCCAAATCAGACGTTTGAGTACTCGGGAAACATATATAAAATAAATTATAAGTAAAAAATATTTTTAAAAACAAGATTTTATCTGGGAAAATGAACTAAAATGTTAAAAATAAATTCTAGTAAGTATTTGGCGTGTAGGTACTTACCTATATTCTTAAAAGCTTGAAGCACTACCCGTTTTTCAGGCTAGGCAATTACTTATAGGTAGGTATAGATACCGACTACCTACCTACTACCTAAGTATTTAAGAAAAGGCATGATGATAAAATATTCCACGGATATTTGATGTGATTATGGGTAAAGTGCTCTAAAAGGAAAATCAATCGACTCGGTGGGGCTATGTTGCTTTATAACAGAAATGCCATGACCACCTTACAGCTTCATCATCAGATCCTGGCTAACATTTAAGTGTAAACTGCTCCTCAAGACATCGGGAAGTGGGTCTCATTTAGCTTCCAAGATTCCACCCGAACATACATAGTGACATACAAACATACATACATACATTGCAAGTTAAATAAAAGCTTGTAAAAATAAAAGATTCCGACGTATTGAAAAATTCCTCCTTTTTTTAAGTCGGTCAAAAATACTCACTGTCATTGTGGCAAGAAGAGGTCAAGTTTAATCCTTCTGTAGTATATTGGTAATATACTATAGTCTTATTTTGAGACACTGTCGAAACAGCATATTTTGCTAATATGTTCAGCATTGAGAGTCCTGGTATTGTCGGAGCTGAAAATAAGAAAATAACAGCATTTTGTTATGATTAGGACATTAGATTGTAAAAGTGACTCAGCAATCTTGCTTCACCTTCAGCTGCATCGTCACTTAATGCCGGCGCCAGACTTAGCTTCACATGTTTGAACACATGTTTGATTGCTAAGTGTGGGACGGACTTTGGGTATGTGTTCAAAGTTTGAACAAAGATTTGCACTTTGCCATGCGGTGTCGGTCTTTTTCGACACATCAATGCGTTCAAATTTGAATATGTTCAAATGTTTGCGTAGCTTGCCACACTTGTTCAGTGTTCAGTTGCTCGAGCGTTGTTGAGCGGAACGGTTGTGTGCGTGCTACACTGCGTGCGGCTATATAATGGACTGGAACAGCGAGTGCACTTGTAAAAAATAATTACATGCACACAAATAATACAGGCACACTGAGTCTACGAAATCGTCGTCCATCTTGTTCGTTGTCTACCAGCATACTGTGGAGAAAAATGTTTGCGAAGCAAGTCGGGCAGGTTACGTCAATATGTGTTCAAATGCTTTGCAAAGTCGTCAAAGATATGTAAAAATCTTTGAAGCTATGTCTGGCGCCCGCGTAAGATACGGACACAACGCGGCATCCTGCGTGCGCGATCTAGGCGGCGATCAGATAGCGCAGTAGTATTTGTATGAATGATATGAATGATAACACTTTATTGCACACAAAAACACGAAACATGATACAAAGAATAATACAAAAGACACAGTGGCGGTCTTCTCGTTAAATAGAGATCTCTTCCAGACAACCGCTTAATATTACGAACTATGTTAAAAGTATAAAGATAGAGTGCAAGAATAACATCTTAACTTTAATTAATCTAAAGAGAACAATTGAAAAAAAAACAATTGTAAAACATTAAATATCCACAAAGTATAATAACAATAATACAATAAATCTCCGATACATACAATATATATACACAACAATACACATACATATAATATACCCATAAATTATAAATATATATACCATACCATACATATATATATGTACACATATAATACATACAAATATATTTAGGTACTAATATACACAAGTACTTCATACATATATACCAATGTTACTTCAATATAATACTATGTTATACCTAACAGCGATAAAACTACGTAATCTTTGAAAGATAAAAATGTTTGATACGAGTTTTGAATATGTTCAATGTCTGAGCTTGTCGTGCCGAGAGTGGAAGTGAGTTCCAAAGCCTTACGGCTTCGACGGCAAATCTAGTAAGATCTAGAGTATTACTGTTATGTAAGAACTGGAAAAGGTCTTTAAGATAGCATGGATAAGAAGGATTAAAGAGAATAGAGTACAGAAGTGAAAGAATATGAGTATTCCGTCGAAGACGAATGGGGAGCCACTTGAGCTTAGAGCGAAATTGAGATACGTGGTCATACTTGCGCAAGCCAAATATGAACCTAATACAGAAATTTTGAAGCCTCTCAAGCTTATTTAACTGGTCCTCAGTGAGATCGAAATAGTCGGCGTAATCAAGGATGGGGAGAAGAAGGGATTGTGCGAGCGAAATTTTAGTGGCCCTTGGTAAGAAGTTCCGCAATCGTTTGAGTGAACCAGCTGCAGCAAACAGTTTTCGACTTACGGCTTCTATCTGGGGATTCCAAGATAAATGCTGGTCCATCATGACGCCCAGATTTTTGACGACATTGCTAAAAGGAATGTTGATCCCATCAAAAACAACAGGTGACAAGTTCGTCCAGTCTATCTTAGAGATCATTTGACGACCTCCATGAATCGTCAAATGATCTCTAAGATAGACTGGACGAACTTGTCACCTGTTGTTTTTGATGGGATCAACATTCCTTTTAGCAATGTCGTCAAAAACCTGTGTTTTGGTGGGATTCACACTTAGTCCAAAAGTTGCACTCCATTCAGTTATGCGACGCAGGTCGCAATTATTTTTGTCAATAGCGTTATTTAGGTCATTAGGTGGACTTTGGAAATAAATTTGCAAGTCATCGGCGTAAAGGTGATAGGAAGAGGTTATCTAACCTGACCATCTGGTCAAAAATAGAATTAATGAAGATAGCGAAAAGGAGAGGAGAGAGTACGCCACCTTGCGGAACGCCAGCAGTCGTGTCACACAATGATGAGAAGGTCTCTTCAAGACGCACACGCTGCCGACGCCCGAAAAGGTAGCTACGAAACCAATCATTTACAGCCTTAACAAGTTAATAGAGCGCATAACACCGAGGAGAATATCAAAGTTAGTTGTATTAAAAGCGTTAGAAAAGTCAAGAAGAGTCAGTACGGTCAGCTTACCCTTCTCCATACCAAGGCGAATATCGTCTGTGATCTTAATAAGGGCAGTGCTCGTGCTGTGACCAGGACAGAATCCAGATTGGAAAGGGTTTAAGAGGTTGTTTTTATTCAAGAAAAGGTTAAGTTGAGTATGGACAAGGCGTTCGAGGACTTTGAAAAAGAATGGGAGAATAGAAATAGGACGATATTCAGAGAAGGATTAAGGATTAACTTTTTTGGTTAAAGGAATGATTTGGGCCTCTTTCCAGGAGGAGGAGAAATCACAGTTTTCAATAGAGAAGTTAAGGATATGACACAGAATAGGGAGGATTACATCTAGGATGGGTATAATCATATTACGACTAATGCCGTCGTTACCAACGGCATTAGAAATAATGGTCAAAACGCTTCTCTTAACCTCACAGGCCGTAAATGTGGTGAAAGAGAAAGGATCATAGTTAGGAGTAGGTAAAGATGAAAGGTATTGGAGAGTGTTAGCTTTAACTGAGGAAGATATATTCGAAGGAGAGGAGAAGTGAGTATTTAAGCAGTTGATGTCTAAATCTTTAGGCACAGAATTTTGCCGAGACTTGCCTATTCCCAATGATCTTAGGAATTTCCAGACCTTAGGTGGATCGCTATTTTCAATAGAGCCGTGTATATGACGTCTCTGGGCGTCTCGGCACACTAAATTACAGTGGTTCCTAATGCGAATATACTTAGACTTATTTGAATCAGATGGGCTAATTTTGTATCTAGTTTTTGAACAAGCCTTTTTACGCATCTCTTCCTTTATGTCTTTGGTAAGCCAAGGAGCAGGAAGATGTTTAATTTTAATATTTCGGCGAGGGGCATGGGTATCATATAGAAGAGTTAACTTCGAATTAAAAATTTAAATTTTATCGTCAATAGAATTTGCATTAACTAATGGAGACCAATCAATGTCCTTAGCATCTTGACATAATCGATCCACGTTCATGTCACTAAAATTGCGCTGCAGAAGGATGGTAGGTTTAGGTTTTGGGGGACGTATCTTATAAGAAAGGAAGATTAAGTCGTGATGTGAAAACGCATCGGCAGAACATTGGCCGTGCTTAGCAACATGTCCGGGGGACGAAACGATAAGTAGATCCAGAAGGGAAGGAGTAGTATTGGGTAAGTTGTGCGTAGGATTTAAAGGTAGAAGATGCATATTATTAGACTTGATTATGGACTGTAAGGAATTGGAACGAGAGTCATTTTTGAGGATACAGGTATTGAAGTCACCCATTATAATGGTAAGGCTATATAAGGGAGCGAGATTTTCTAATATGGTTTCAAATGAAGAGAAATAGTTGATATGTAGGGAAGGGCAATAGTAGGCACCGAGAAGAATCTTGGTGTGCGATAAGAGTACTTCAATGAACAGATGTTCACCGGCATAGGAGGGAGGGGCTGTGCAGAAATAATTGTTATTGAATGAGGGAAATGGGCACGTAAGTAAATTGCTACACCACCACCTGCCCTGCCCTGTCTGTCATTTATCACCAGTCTGTCAAAATAAAACCAGGGATAGTATAGGACACAGAAGGTAGGCAAGGTTTCAAGCAAGATTCGGAGACTACTATTGCATGGAATTTTTTTAAATCGAACGACGCTAGCATTTCTGGAAAATGAGCCGGAATACTCTGCGCGTTAATGTGAATAGCATTGAAATTCTTAGATTCGTCGATAAAAAGGGAATGCAAAGTATCGTGAAGTGATGGGATACTGTCAAAACTGTCATTACTTATAGCGGAGCTAGACGAGCAATATGAGAAGAAGTCATCGCTACTATCACTGCTGTTATTAAATATATTTAACATATTATAATATACTTACACTATATTATAATAAAATACACACGAATAAATACCTATCTATATTCTATATATACCTACAAATATACTATAAATGTAAATATAACACCGTACTATTTATCGGTTTAGAATAAAAGTTACTTAAAAAACATAAAGTGCATTATCAATCACCTGCCGGTAATGTTACGTAGTTAAACTAGGAAATATACGATCGATTTCAATAGATATAATAGTACTTAAATACAAATTAATACATATTAAACAAACAATTGCACAGTACTAAAAAATAAATTCCAACGCCTAAATATATTAACTAATAAAAATAGTACAATCATATTTGCGTTCACCTTCCCGTACGCTCAGTTGCCTACGCGGAATATATACATTTATAATTTTAAAATAAATACCTATGCTCAAAATTTCAACATGGAAAGTAAACACACGTAACGTAATATGAATTGTTGATAATGACAGATTAGATATAACCTAAACGGTAAATCGACTTTGACATTGACAGTAGAGCTGACATAAGTCAAGGCTGCTGGGCGCACAATACAAGTAGAATGTAGGTGCGAGAATATTTGTTTTCAAGAAGAATGAAAAGGATAACTACAGTGCCAAAAGTATAACTTGGCGGTGGTGGTTTTTGGAACTAATTCTTTTAATTGAAACTGTGAGTTTGACGTTTGAGAGATTACCGCGACATTATTGTTGATAAATCTGCTACAATAAAATAGTTCAATAATGCCAAAAGTAATTAAAAGTGGTTTAAGAGAAACTGTTATCAAAGTACAAAGTAAAAGCACAGTGGCGCACAGGCACGCCAAGTTATACTTGCAAAGTGCAAGAATTATGATAATTTGCCGGAATAGCTACCTACAAAAATACACAAAAAAAAAACTGCGATAATATAGTGACGTAGGTATGCTAACGATACAAAATAATGATACGAAAGTACGAGAATTACAATGTGATGGCATGCAAAGAACAGAAAATTCGTTGTAGATCTATGATTTCTTGGCAGCGGTACTTGTACTATTCATTATTCTGTGGCAGCGGCACGTTTTAATCTAGTCGCCGGGGCCACAGACGCCACTGATTCTGATGTGGCAGCGCTCGATTGCTTAACACTTTCCGGTTGCCGAATGTTTTCAAGCTCCTTAAGACTACGGACACGATGGCGGGTGCCATCTGGGCTCAAGACAAATATAGATCCTTCTCTGGTCCAGCATTTAGATATTCCGAAACTATTTGTACCGACTGGTTCACACCAATCCCGATCAGAAAACAATTGAAAAGTACTGAGATTGCGCCCGCAGATCGCAGGACGCCGCGGTGTGTCCATACCTTTACCATCAGCTGCATAGTCACTTACCATCAGGTGAAATTTCAGCCAAATGATCATTCAGTAAGGTATAAAATATTATTATTGTTATATACCGGCTGTAATTCACGTAACTTTAGTAGAATTTTCTCGACCTAGGTTTCGAGCGAGTCAGTTGCTCTTCCTCGGGAGTGAGGTCACGCGGTGAGATCGCGATGTTCACTGAATTCACATGAATTACAGCCGGTATATAACAATAATAATGTTACAAATTCACGATAATTTTAAAGGTATAAAATAATTTAAGATCGTTTAAAAATCGGACTAAAAGAACCGACTTCAAACGTCGCACGAGTCATTTTCAGTACTTTTATCTCCATATCTCTATGGATGGAGGTAATAAAGATATATCGACGAAATACAAATGGGACTACCTGGAAAATATATCAAAGAATCAAAGAATCAAAGCATTTATTCAGTATGTAGGCAGTATTAATATACGCACATTTACACGTCAAAATCATAAATTATAAATCTTAAAAGAATTTTCCAAATTAATTCAGTCATCTTCGAGTAAATGAACATACATAAAAATAAACTGGCCAAATGCAAGTCGGACTCGCACTAGTAGGGTTCCGTACCACACTACAGTATTTTATAAGATCGAGCAAAAATACCACTATCATTTTTCGCCAGCAAAAAATAATAATTAATAAACATTTATTTCTTATACATTTAAATATAACGCCATATATGGGACGTTTACCTAACTAAGCGTTCATGGATGGCGTGAAATGCCGAAAAAAACACGTTTCTTGTATAGGGACCCTCATTTATTTTTAACTTTATTCTGTTTTTAGTATTTGTTGTCATAGCGGCATCTGTGAAAATTTCAACTGTCTAACTATCACGGTTCATGAGATACAGCCTGGCTACAGACGGACAGATAGACAGACAGACAGACAGACAGACAGACAGACGGACAGCGGAGTCTTAGTAATATGGTCCCATTTTACCCTTTGGGTACGGAACCCCAAAAATGATTCCGACGAATTGAGAACCTCCTCGCAAACTATGCGACATAACGATCATATCTTTTCACGTTAACTTAGAAGTTTTAATTTTTTCACACCGGAAAGAAACCGTAAACCTGAGTACTTGATAGAAGTTGCAACTTGATAACTCGATGCCTCTACGCGTTCCTGAGAAAAAGGGTCTTGACAGACGGTCAGACGGACAGATGAACAGAGACGGACAATTTTTTCTTTTGAGATACGGGACCCTAAAAAATAGATCCACTATATTCGATAGGTGGCCTTTGTATGCAAACCTACTTTGATGTCAATGCGTGTTTATTATTTTTAGCGGCAAAAATATGTCATTAAAAATTACAATTTTTAGAAATGTATGGAATAAAAGCAGTATTAGACATCAATCGAAATATAGTTAAAAGAAAACGTAAGGTTTGTCAGGTTTACAGTGTACGAAATTTGGATGCATTTTGACTTCCAAAAAAGGAGGAGGTATCTCAATTCGAATTCAATAAAAAAAATTTAAGCGTGTTCGCGGATAACTTCTTCGTTATTGAACCGATTTTGATGACTCTTTTTTTGTTGGAAAGGCATTCTAGAGAAATCGAGGGGAACCTTCGAAAATCGTAAAGGCGACTAGTGCGTTTGTTAATTTTTTTATTCAGTATTTTAAAGCACTACTGTAGGGGGGAGGTGTCGAAGAAAACGCCTAATGACATCAACAATCTGTTTTATTCAGCTTCCATTCCACAGAGTTTTAGGTTTGAACTTTATAACTCCTACGTTCTCTACCAGGTATCGGAGTAGACTGCAGAGGCTATCGCACTCCTAACCTATAGGTGACGAGCTAACCTAGCCCAAAGCGCCAGAGTGGACTGCAGCTGGCTATCGCACTCTTTTGCCTACTCGGCTTTTGCTAGAGGACTGAGGGGCTATTGCTCTAGCTCGGTCGCTAGCTAACTGATTACTGACTGAACACGGGCCGTGTTGCCAACAATTTTTTAACAAACCTACAAATTCTAGCGTGTTAACCCACCAGAAAACCACTAAGTTTTGCTATCCTTCAAACCACCAGAAAACCACTAACATTATCAAGATACTTTTTGGCATAACGTTTATATAGCAGTCGCAACGGTGAGGGAGGGGGTGCCGCGTCGCGGGAAGGCTTGTAGTGGGGAAGACGGCGCTTGATGAGAAAGATAGTGTGTGTGCGAGGGAGAAAGTATTCGAATCCACGCGGTAGTACTTTAGTGCCTGTTACACCACGATTTAATGAAGGTCTAGTTGATCTGATGATGTAGCCGAAAGAGGAATGCCCTCGCCCCCGCGAAGAACCCGCGACCTGCGCGAACTGTAACGGGATGCACCCTGCGAACTACGCGGCCTGCCCCGTGTTCAAAAAAGAGGCCAGAAACAAGAAGGCTGGCACCCTCGCCCAAACAATACCCGAGAGTACAATACCCAACAATGTCCGTCTGTCTGTCTGTCCGTGTGTCACCACCGATTATCTCAGGAACGGTCGGATCTAGCAAGTTGAAATTTAACACTAAAAATTGATAAAAGATATAGGCAAATTTAGATTTTCGCGAAAACTTGTAAGTACCAAAATTTACCTTAATTTTCAACAATTTTTTATTTTTCGGAATTTTTCCTTTACTTCTACTGTAAGACCTTACATTTAACCATAATTGACAATTCTAGGTCAACCGGAAGTACCCTATAGGTTTTGGGTCGAAAAGCTTGAGAGTGATAATGAGAAAAAAAGTTGAGAATTATAGGGTATAAATATACATGTACTATTCATTATTCTGTGGCCTCGGTGGGCGAGTTCAACTAGACTTGGCCGGTTTTATTTTTTGTTAAAAATTATGAAAGCCATCTGTAGAGTTTCCAGGAACTAACATGAATAAAAAAATGCTTTATTTGAATAACGTCAGTTGTTCAATGCCTAGTCTCACTGCCACCTTCCACTGCATACAAGTACAACAACATCTTCGACCGACCGCACCGTCCTTTAACACTGCTAGATAGAATCAAAATAGCAGTGCCAGATAACTACTCGAGAGCTCGACGACATGACCTGTTGGCCTTGCCATTGTGTCGCACTGAGCTGGGCCGCCTGGCTCCGCTCCCGCGCGCGCTTCGTCTTCTCAATGCTGTGCTACACCAACAACAACATATAGATCTATTTAATTGCACAGAGCAAGAATTTCGCAAAGTTGCTATGAATTTTGTTTAAACTTTTTTATCTGCTTTGCATAAGTTATGATTGGAGTTAGACATGTAGGACTTTTATTTAATTATCTATTGTTATTATAATTTTTTTTTTCTGCTATTAGTATATAAGAACTTGGAAGGGCGAATTGGGAAACTGTAATGTCCATCCAAAGCAAGATTAATAAATAAATAAATAAACATCATTTATGATAGTAGCCAAGTGCTAGAATGTAAAACAATTGAAACTAAAAAACTGATTACACAAATTATTCTTTTATTCGATGTTATCTCTCGGGTTGTAATACGCCCTGTCCTTTGAAAGGCATTGATGGAACCGAAGCCAACGTCAAGAGGCTTTTTACATATATTACTTAATTATAAATTATTGTCTATGCATGGGAGGATTCTATCGATTCTATCGATATTGTTCTGAGCTTGATGTCTGATTCATGGTCTAAGGGATGAGGTAGAGCACCCGTCAATTATGCCTCATTTTAAAATATTAAGACGGGTGGCGACTCGCTATACACTGAATGGACCCCCATAAAGGCGAACTGTTATGGTGCCCCCACCATTGGCGTGGATAGCTAAGGGTGTTGGTGACCCCCCGAAGAAGGGTGGGTCCTTGCAGATAAACGCTGCGGACGAGCGCGAAAGCGTACTCGTAGCCCCGACACTCGGCGTCGAGAGGGAGCACCTTGTGGTTTTAGTCCGTTGGAGCCGGACATAACCACTTCATTGACCCCACAATCACAATGAAGAGGTACCAAAGTAAAAAAAATAGGGTGTCGAGAGGAGTACCTACTACACTTTCACTAAACGCTATTTGTAGCTCTACGCCTTTAGCACTTCGTAGGTACTCTTGAGCTTAGGTCTTAAGCTCTTGCGATTCCCACCACCGGCCGGCCGGTTAAGGCAAGCCGGCGGTCAAAGGGTCTCATTTAGCCCTCACGGGATAGGAGTAACTGCGCGGTATCGGCACTCATCATCGGCTCGCCACAAAGCCGCCCCTGCGGTAACACACATTATTATTATTATAGCTACTTACCATTAGTAAATTCCTGTGGGGTCAGTTGTAATGAAACTGATGTATTTGAACCACGTTTTTTATACTCAATATCGCAATGTAAGTCCATACGTATTTTATTTTGCGGTTCAATATCCGCGACGAATTCATTTTCGTTAGTTGAGTTTCCATCTGTAAAAGAATATTTTGTAATTATTTGCATACTAGAAGTGCACCGCGGCTGCGCCCGCGTTAAAAACTTCTTTTATTTACTTAAACTTTTCTTTTTTAAAAAGGATTCTATCATTAAAGACAACAAATAAGAATAAGCCAAATCAGTTCACCCGTTTTCATGTCATCGCGTGACTAAGGAAATTCGGGATTCATATATATAAAACCCGAAAAACCCAAATTTTCAGACTTTGTTACCTACCCCATTTAGAAAAATCCTACAACACGTACTTTATCTCATCTTGTTTCGCCATACAAACCTTAAATCCCCGTTCCGTATCCGGGAGGATTTTTAAGAAAATCCTTTCTGAGCGGATACCTACGTCATAATAACTATCTGCATTCTACATTTCAGCGCAATCCGAAACAATATTGATTTTTAGACTTTGTTATCCCAGTTTATGCTCTTAGGGTGGCATTTTAAAAAAGTCTGAATCTCGTATTTACTTATTTATTTACGTGAAGAAGTACGCGAAGAAGTACGTGTGTGAAATATCGAATAAAATGACTATCCAAACATTGACCCCCGCTGCATCCCCTTGAAGAGTGAATTTTGAAATTTTTTTTCTTAGCGGACACCTAAGTTAAAATAACTATCTATATGCCAAATTTTAGCGCAATCAGAAACAATATTGATTTTAGACTTTGTTACCCCGCTTCACCCTTTTAGGGGTGGAATTTCGAAAAAGCCTGAAACACGTATTTAAGTACTTGTGTTAAGTTTCGAATATAAAAGACTATCTAATCTTGTTTCTCCATACAAACTTTGAGTCCCCGTTTCATCCCCTTAAAGGGTGAATTTTGGAAAATCCTTTCTCAGAGATAACTAACGTCGTAATAACAATCTGCATGCCAAATATCAGCGCAATCCAAACCAATATTGATTTTCACACTTTGTCCCCCATCTCACCCTCTTAGGGGTGAATTAAAAAAAAAACACGCATTGCACACACACAAATCACTCACTTTAACGATCCCGCACACTAGCTTGAAACACGCACACAGTATTAAAAATACAGCCTAGTTACGCACACTCATATGGCCAACTAGCATCTGCCCGCGGCTTCGATCGCGTGGCCAATTTTGTTTATGATTTTTTATGACTCTGATCTGTTGTTATTGACTTTAAAGTCAATAGTCAGTATGGTAAGGTAGACCTAGTTGTTGTAGTACGCGAGCGAAGCGAGCTCAACATTTTTTTACATCTTTTTATGACCCTGACTGTTTTATGACTTCATAACCATTAGTTAAGTTATTAGAGAGGACTCCAAGGTCGAAATCGATATCGCCTATCGTAAAAGTCATTAATCATTATGGTTAGTTATACCAAGTTGCTGTTTAAGTATTTGCCAAAATAAAAGTACCCTAAGTTCTACTATACTCTACTGACTATCTTTGTACAACATTTTAGCTGAATCGGTCTAGTCGTTGATTTGATAAGACGTCACACATTTACAAAATTCAATAAAAAAAAATCTGGACATCCAGACTTGATTGTCAAAAAAAGGATACTTTGTGTTTTTGTGCTTTATTGAATACCTTTGTACTAAATTTCAGCTAAATTGGTGAAGCCGTTTGGGCTATAAGTGGCCACACCCTTATAAAATGCAATAAAAAAAATCTCGACACCCAATTTCGACTGACAAAAAAATATCCCATGTCCTACTGTGCCCTATTGAATATTTTTATAAAAAATTTCAGCTAAATCGGTCAAGCAGTTTAGCGGATAAGAGGCCACACGCTTACAAAATGCAATAAAAAAAATCTCGACACAAAAACTCGACTGCCAAAAAAAGAATCCTGTGTCCTTCTTTGTCTTATTGACTGTCTTTGTACAACATTTCAGTTGAACCGGTTCAGTCGTTTATTCGCGAAGAGATCTAATATTTACAAAATTCAATTAAAAAAATCTGGCTACCCATACTCGACAGCCAGAAAAAAAGTATCCTATTTTGCCCTATGGACTATCTTTATGCAAAATTTTAGCCAAGTCGGTAAAGCCGTTTGACCGCGAAGAAGTCACAAACAAACAAACAAATAAATAAACGTCAGAAAAACGCGTGGGGGATGATTTTTGAAAAACTGTGATACCCATCCCTCACTATTTTAATTAAAGAGTATGTGTATCAATTTAAGAGACATAGACCCAGAGAATAAAAAGTTTTATAGAAAGTTCAACCCTCCATTTTACCCACTTAGGGGTAGAATTTAGAAAAACTGTTTCTTCGTGGATACTTGCTCTTCACAAAGAACACACCCTCCAAATATTATGTCTCTAGGACCAGTGGTTTAGGCAGTGCGTTGATATATCAGGCAGTTATTGAGTTAGTCAGAAACACGCGTGGGGGATGATTTTTGTAAAACTGTGACCCCCGTAACTCACTATTTTAATTAAGGAATATATGTACCAATTTTTTAAAACAATTGACCCAGAGAGTAACAAGTGTCATAGAAAGTTCAACCCTTCATTTTACCCACTTAGGGGTAGAATTTCGAAAAACTATTTCTAGGTGGATACTTGCTCTTCACAAAGAACACACCTTCCAAATATTATGTCTCTAGGACCAGTGGTTTAGGCAGTGCGTTGATATATCAGGCAGTCATTTACGTAGTCAGAAAAAAGCGTGGGGGTGATTTTTGAAAAACCGTGACACCCGTAACTCACTATTTTAAATAAAGAGTATGTGTACTAATTTTCGAGACAATTGACCCAGAGAATAAAAAGTTTCGTAGAAAGTTCAACCCTCGATTTCACCCACTTAAGGGTGGAATTTCAAAAAATCCTTTCACAGTGGATGCCTACACTTCATAAAGAACACACCCTCTAAATTTCATGTGTCTAGGACCAGCGGTCTGGGCTGTGCGTTGATATCTTAGTAATGTATAGGTGACAAATACCTGAAATAAATGAATTTTAATTTTAATTAATTTAGTCAGTCAGTCAGTCAGCCAGGACTTTGGATTTTATATATATAGAAGATAGATAATGGCTATATGGCCAGCAGAAGGGTACGCCTTGCGTTAACATCTCCATTGGTAAATGCTCGAAGATAATTTTGGTTGATTTTTAAGGTTCCGAACCGAAAGGGTACCAACGAAACCCTATTACTGAGACTCCGCTGTCCGTCTGTCTGTCTGTCTGTCTGTCTGTCTGTCCGTCTGTCACCAGGCTGTATCTCATGAACCGTGATAGTTAGACGGTTGAAATTTTCACAGATGATGTATTTCTGTTGCCGCTATAACAACAAATACTAAGAACAGAACAAAGTTAAAAATTAAAGAAAAGTTTTAAAAAAAAAGTTTTTATGATAGCGCAGCGCCATCTACCTAGCATCAGAGATGAATCTCGGAAGCGGCTCCAACGATTAAATAAAATTTAGTATACCTGCAGGGGATTTCGGGGGCGATAAATCGATCTAGCTAGGAGTCATTTTCAGAAAATGTTGTTTTATTCGTGTTTTCAATAATCAACTTTATTGATAATCAACTTAAAATATGACTCTTCCCGACATCTATTGGCGAGTAGAAGTACTGTGTAAAAGTATAGTAAGCAGATTCTTGCTTATGAGAGTCTCGACTTGTATAAACACGATCTCGTATGAAATTTTTCAAGTACATACGAGTATCGTACAAATCGGGTTGAACCGTTTTGAGTGCGAGAATCGAAATACGAGATAATTCTGTTTAGACCGACACTATCAATATTCTATTCCGAGTCAATTGTCGCCAGAAAGGAAGAGCGAGAGGTGTGAATGTTTAGACATATAATCTTTTTTATATTCCTTCGATAATCGTATCTTCGAGACGAGAAACTCTCCCCGTCTAAATGGGCCTTTAGTTGCTCTCAATTAAAAAAAATAGTATTATTATTCGTCAATAGATGTCGGGAAGAGTCATATTTGTCTGTTTAAGTGGCAAAAAATACCGGGCAAAGCTCGGTCAACCAGATATTTAATAATATTAATTACTACAATTACTATGACTACTATTACTACTATGTAATACTATTCTACCTTTGTGTTAACGTTTACTTAATTGGTGTTAGAAGTTTGTTGGAAACTCGATAGATGGCGTTCGGAACCCTCCGTGTGCGGGACAAAAGTCTGACTCGCACTTAGCCAGTTTTTTAAAAACCGCTCTACCGATTTCGTTAAAATTTAAATGGAAGCACCTTGGGAGTAATATCCTTTAAAAAAAATATATCAAAACCAGACTACTCTGTAAAAAGTTATGCGTGGTTACACATAAAGAAATATATACGCGTCGACTTGAAAACCTCCTCCGTTATTTTTTCATCGGTTAATAACGTGCTCAGGAAAATCAAGTCGTTCCATAGTATCCAAAACGTTGTGATAGTTACGCCATGTAGACTGGCCTAAAGTCTGTTTACAGGGCCTAGTCTTACAGCCGTCTTCTGATAACAGATACAGCACGATTTTTTTTAAATATCATATAGGCTAGCATTTGACAACTACCTCACCTGTTGGCAACACAATATTTCATCTTAGACCACACCTTTACTTAACATCAGGTGGAGTTACTTAGTTCGAGTGCCTGTCCCATATAAGAAAAAAATATTACTTACTAGGGTGATAATGTTCGCCATGGCAGCTAATACTTTTTATTTCTTGCATACTTTTATACGAGATATGGACATGTTCATTTTCATAATATTCATAAGTTAGTGTCCTTTTATTTTCGGTATCTTTTGTACTCAATGTAACACCGTTCACTAGAAAATATTGTTCTGAAATCATATAAAAGTTACATACAATAAGAATTACTCAATTCAATATTTATAAAAGTACATATACAATTAAAAACTAAATTAAGATAAAAACTATTTTAACTGATATAAATAAGTCATCATCAGCCGGTATCAGTCCACTGCTGGACATAGGCCTCTCCCAAGTCACGCCACTGAGCCCAATCTTCGGCTCTTTGTTTCCAGTCACTGCCCACAGCTTTGCGAATGTCGTCGCTCCACCTGGTCACAGGGCGTCCTATGCTACGTTTGCCGATTCGCGGTCTTCACTCTAGAACCAGTCTACCCCAACGGTTATCGGTCCTTTTTTTTTTTTTTAACCCAGGAAAATCCTTTATGGATACCACTCGCCCGGGGGAGCGAGATGGTTATGTGGGAGTCACTGCCAGAAGGGCAGTATACCCACTAAAAACCTGGGGTGAGCAGTCCTCCGCCGAGATGGGGCAAGATGGGGCCGCGGTAGTATTCGCCATCTTGCCCCGGCGGTAGGCCTGGATCAAAATTCCAGGCCCCGGCACAAGGAGGGGTGACCTTGCTCACCAAGGCCACCCCTCAGACGTGTGGGTCGTGCAAGCCGGCCGAAAGTCCCCCGACCTTCGGCCAGTGACCTCACTATGAGTGCGGGGAAAGGAGGCGGGCAAACGCGGCCCCCGCACGTCTGCGTCGGATCGGGTCAGAAGAGGCGTTGTCCTCTCTGGCCCGCTCCGTGGTCTCCTTCTACGTCATCACCTTTTCGCAGAAGAAGACCACCGCCTGCCACGATCTCTCACTGTCGAGCATGGCGTTTACCACGCTCGGCAGTGAGAGATCCTGCCCTATGACCGCTGAAAGCGTGCGCCGCTGCGGGATCCATGCGGCACACGCCCCCAGCGTGTGGAGCGCCGTATCCTCTGGCGCTCCACACTCGTGGCAACGGTTATCGGTCTTACGACAGATATGACCAGCCCACTGCCACTTCAGTTTGCTAATCCGTTGAGCTATGTATGTATGTATATAAATAAGTAAAATGTTATAAATAAAAAACAGAACTTAGGTCGCAACTGTCTGCCGGTAACGTTCCCAAAAAGCTGGCGACGTTACCTTGTTGAATTTCTAGGCTAATCCGATGGCTCTTTGGTCATGAGTCACGTCTATTAATTTTCTGGACAGCTCCTTAACAAAACCTCGCGCATCTCGACCCCACGGACCCATTGTTTCGACCCCAAACGGAGAAAAATGTAGCCATCAGCAATGGCAGCATATTTCCTCTGTTTGAGGGTTTCTGCCGCATCCGCTGCCGCACCCGCTGCTTGTGAGGTCCCGCATATGTGGGACGCTGCTAACGTGTCAGCACACGTCGCGTCCCACACCAACGGTCTCCCTCGGCACCACGGAACCAACGTCATACCGTCGGGCCTCTTACCATCGTCACGTGATATACCGTTCGGCGCTAATATAGCCGGCACGTTCACGGTGGCAAGGGCCCGACGAATGACGTCATTCAAGGAGGCGTGACGTGAGAGACGCCCTGCACTGCAGCGGCATGACAGGCCATGGTGGCCTAATCTCTCTACTTCACTGCCGCAGTTACATTGTGAGGTACTGTCCGGGACACGGAGAATAGACTCTACTCTCTTTATCCGTGGTCCGGGAGATGATGATGTCCGCGATTTTTTTTTAAAGAGCTGAAGCACTATTAGTAGAAGATAACTTTGTTTTTAATAGTGTTTGTATGAAAAACAAAGTTATCTTTGCGGTCGCCATATCTCTAAAACTGCTGACTGTATCTCGTTCAAACCAATTTTCGTTGTTAGTTTTTATTGAGATCTACAGCATATATTTTTCGCTCCCATACTTTAAAAGTTAGAGGGGGGGGACACACATTTTACCACTTTAGACGCGCCTATCTTTCAAATGATAGACTTTGAGAAAAAATGATTTTAGGAACCTCAATGTCATTTTTAAAGACCTAACCATAGACACCCCACCCCACACGTATAGGTTTGAAGAAAATTTTTTTTTTTTGTTTCAGTTCCATGTATGGGATGCCCCCTCTTAGGGTGTTACCACACCATTCGATCGACTGTCGATCGATCGTTGGTGGAATGAGGTCAGTGTACTTCGATTGATAGTTAATACCTACTACATGAGTCGAGTGCCCACCAATCAGGCATCGATCGACAATCGATCGTCGATCGATCGATCTGTGTGGTAACACATATTTTTTATTTGGGTATAAAAATCGGAAAGCAGTTTTTTTTTTTTTTAAAGATTACTCGCAATGTGGGTTGCACATTACTAGTATTCTTGTTAACCCCTCCAACTAAGCTAAATATGCTTGTGTCTGGAATGGGTTCACGTCAATAGTGCAATGGGTAGGGTGGGATTCGAACTCACGACCTCTCGATTGCCAGTCCGACACCCTATCCATTGGGCTATTGCCGCTATAACAGTTTACAGAATACATCTACCTACCAAGTTTCAATTCTGTAGTCCTAACAGTTTCGGAATAAAATGGCTGTGACATACGGACGGACAGACAGACAGACATGACGAATCTATAAGAGTTCCGTTTTTTGCCATTCGGCTACGGAACCCTAAAAAGGCCGGTAGTGAAACACTTGAAATTTTGCGGATGCCAATGCCTCCAAACCGAATAGGCAGAGAGGTCTGACACCATGAATTATTTGAAAGTGAACAATTTAGAATTTGTGTTAAAATATTTTTGATCGCGTCATCTAAACTTAGTAGTAAAGGTGTATGATTTCAAAGCTACAGCGACTACAGCGTAGTATGTATGTAAATGTTGGTACAAAACGACAAAATCGAATTAGGTGGTAAGCCATGTGATTATGAATTTCGGTGAGACGCTTAGACGTATCGTCAAATTTTTGACGATGTTCATCAACAAAGACCGGGAATGACTAATTAAGTAAATTGATAAATAAAAGAAAACGATTCTAACAAATAATTTGTGTTCGTACAAAACGAAAAAACAGACTTCACATGCCGTGATAGTAAAAAAATAAAATAAAAGATACAGTCGAATTGAGAACCTCCTCCTTTTTGTGAAGTTGGTTAAAAAAGAGCCCCTTTGGCGTAAAAGTTGGATGGCTTGCCTTCTAACCGAGAGGTAGCCGGTTCAAATCCTAGCACGTGTGTTCGTGTACAGGTGGTAGGAGCATATTATATCGATGTTCTGTCTGACTTGCTACCAAAAAGTTTTTTTTTAATATACGGGTATCTTATAGGCTAGAATTTGACCACTATCTTGCCTGATCAACGATGATGTGAACTTTAAACTTTGTGATTTGAACACATATACAATATTAAAATACGGGACTTATCGCGCCTAAAACATTAATTTTTATTTAACTCGACGTTTCGACCAAGTTGCATTGATCGTGGTCACGAGACGACTGGTTAAATTAAAATTAATGTTTTAGGCGCGATAGGTCCCGTATTTTAATATTTATAGCTAACGATGATGTAGTAAAAAATGCGGATCACGTTACGCCTAGAATGCTCTGATGCTCAAGGACTGCCACAACACCGTAAAATTATGGCGGCAGATTTTCTTCATGATGGTGGTAAGTTACTATATGTTTAATAACCAGCTGTTATCTAATAATAAAGAAGCTTGATTTACATACCTGGTGGCATTTTTATCACTTTTAAGAGCAGTCTCACAACAGTAAATCTCGTTTTTTCAAAATTAGCAAACTTACAGTCAAAATATCCGTTATTGTAATTCTTTGTTAACTTTACAAACATGTTTCGATTACGAACTACTAGGTAATCTGTTGTAATTCTACTTTTATTATCTGAAAAACACAGTATAATAATAAGGCATACTTTGTTCACGATGACACGGTAATATAATATATCAGTAATGTGACTCCATACAAACGGTCGAAACGCAAGTCATGCCTACGGTACGTAGTATTATTATCTTTTCTATGCCTACGTGCCTCGAGTTCGGTACGCACTCGGTACCCAGCTCACGATAAAATGTCATCTGTGAATGCGCCGCAGTGACCAACGAACCGTGTGATGGTACGGTCGTGTAAAAAGCGTGCTAATTGTAAATATTTGATTGAATACACATTCATATTCGTATACATTGTATAAATCATCGTGAAACCATATAGCGTGTTTACGTACCTGTACCGCGCGGCACGCTTGTATTGATTTCAAGGTTATGGCCGAGTCACATAACTGATATATTATATTACCGTGACGATAATGAGAATAAAACCGGCCAAGTCGAATTGGACTCGCCCACCGAGGCTTCCGTGCCAACTTCTCAGACTATGTTAAAGGACAAACTTAACATTGTAGTTGTATTGCACCAACTACACATACTAAGTTTCTTTTAGTAAATTAACGTTTTTAGGGTTCCGTACCTCAAAAGGTAAAAAAGGAACCATTATAAGATCACTTTCTTGTCCGTCTGTCTGTCTGTCTATCTGTCTGTCCGTCTGTCTGTATGTGTGTCTGTCTGTGTGTTCGTGTGTCACCGCCGATTTTCTCAAGAACGGTTAGACCTAGCAAGTTGAATTGTATACCAGATACTGAGATCTATGGTTCCTATTAGGTGTATAAAAAACTAGGTCCTGAGTCAAGACGATAAAAAGATATGGGCAAATTTAGATTTTTGAAAACTTGTAAGTACCAAAATTTACTATAATTTTATTTTTCGGAATTTTCCCTTTACTTGGGTGCTGTAAGACCTTGCTTTTAACCAAAATTGACAATTCTAGATCTACTGCAAGTACCCTATAGGTTTTGGGTCGAAAACCCTATAGGGTACTTCCCGTTGACCTAGAATCATGAAATTTGTCAAGAAGCAAGGTCTTTTAGCACAAATAAAGGGAAAATTCCAAAAAATAAAAAAATTGAAAATTAAAAGGTGTCCCCATACATACATAGTTTACGCCATTTAAGATAGGCCTCTGAGTTATATGAGCGCTTATACAATTTAGAGGTCTAGTTTAATTGGTATTAACCAATGTTGGTACGGAATCCTCGGTGAGCGAGTCCAACTCGACTTTTTATATAGACTTTATTTATATTATTTTTATATTTTGGTTCCCTTGTGAAATAGCAAAATATGTGAAAATATGCGACATAAACGGTTATATAGTTTGATCGCGTTGACTTACAAGTTTTATTTTTTCACAGCTGAAAGATATTGTAGACCCAAGTATCCCAACTTGATACCTCTATGCGTTCCGGAGGTAAAGGGTCTTGACAGATGGACAGACAGACAGACAACAAAGTGATTCGATAAGGGTTCCCTTTTTCCTTTTAAGGTACGGAACCCTAAAAACACAGAATAAACTTAAACAAATCAATTCAAGCTTTTGACGGACATTTTTTTAAAATATATTTTATAGGCTAGTGTTTGACCACTATCTCACCTGTTGGTAAGTGATGATGCGGTCGAAGATGGTAAGCACGCTAGGCCTAGAATAGGAACTGGCTCTCAAGGATAGCTGCCGGAACACATTAGATGTTTGACGACAGATTTTCTAACTTGAGGGTGGTAGCTGGCCAGGCGGACACTAGATAGTGTCCTACCACCATGCGGGGGTGGTTGGTTTCTTAACGATGTTATTCCTTCACCGGAGGGCCAATGTGAAAAGCGTACACCTTTTTTTGATCTTCTTACCTTTATCTGTGTATGTCATTTCTATAACATTTGCTGAATTATCTTGTTTCTCTTTTATAAAACATACGAAATTCACATATTGTCCATCGTAAAAATTAAAAGTGCCCTGTATATCGGAATACTCGTATTTTTCAGAAGTTGTAAATTTCACTCCATTTTCATCTTGACCATCTACAGTCATATGTCCTGTACAATCTGTAACACAATGAAAAGTCAAAACCTTTTTTTAGACCATAGACTTTATTTAGACATAAAATGTATGATCGTTTAATAAATTCTTTTTCAAAAAAAATAAAACCGACTTCATATCCACAAACAGCCACTCAAAAGCGAAAAATAAATTACTTAATATAATTATTATAAGCGCTACCCACATATCTATTTGAAGTCGGTGCCAGCCAAGTCTAATAGGTAGTAGATAGATACTACCTACATGTATCTACCTACTTACTACTACTACATACATAGTATCTATCTACTATCCAATAGACTTGGCTGGAGATGAAGATTTTATTGAACTTATTTTTTATGATATTTCAATTCAAAATAAGTGATTCTAATTCAAAAGGTTTCCTCGACGAAATAGCTCAAGGATTTATCAATATTCAAAATATTTTTTTGTAATTTCAACTTTTAACTTTTTTATTATTTTTTTTTTTATTTAAAAAATTAAGCTTTCGAATCTGTATAGGTTTTTGAATGATTGAAAATCAGGGGTCAGGTGTTAATATACAGTGTGGAAATAAAACTCAGGCCCTGGAGGGAAACTACTTTAAATCCTTAAGCTAGCTCATTTTACTTAAAGGAGACATTCCTTTATTTTTGAAAAGAAACAAATCTGCATTAAAAGATTTTTTTAAACTCGCTTGCTTCGCCAGGGACTCGAACCAACTAAAATTAAAAAAAATAAACACTCTTTGTTAACCGACTTCAAAAAAAGGAGGAGGTTTCTCAATTCGACCGTATATTTTTTTTTTTTTTTTTTTTTTTTTTTTTTTATGTTTGTTCGGGGATAACTTTGTCATTTATGCACCGATTTTGATTATTCTTTTTTTGTTCGAAAGGAGATATCCCAAGTGTGGTACCATGGTAATTTTATCGAGGTCTGATAAGTATCTCCAGAGATATTGAGATAAACATCTCAAAATTGGTACTGAAAATGAACATTGAAGTCGGTTGTTTTTTAGTTTTTAAACGATATTATTTTAATATACTAATCGGTAGTATTAATATTCAGGATAAAGTTTCTCTAACAAACATTAGGTCTTAAAAATAAAAATAATCGTTAAATCTAACATCAACTTTATTTTACTATCAATTTTGTAACACTTAAATTATTTAACTGATAAATTGTTCGAAATGAGCCCCGTCGTTCCGGCTACACAACATTAGTCACAACATTTGAGTGTTGGAGAGATAACAGAACTGTTACGTGTCTTTTACTTGTTAAAAGTGAACAGTAACCAAACATTTTTTAGAGAAACTTTATCCTGAATATTAATACTACCGATTAGTATAATAAAATAAAGTGTTTATTTTTTTAAATTTTAGTTGGTTCGAGTCCCGGGCGAAGCAAGCGAGTTTAAAAAAATCTTTTAATGCAGATTTGTTTCTTTTCAAATATAAAGGAATGTCTCCTTTAAGTAAAATGAGCTAGCTTAAGGATTTAAAGTAGTTTCCCTCCAGGGCCTGAGTTTAATTTCCACACTGTATAACGTCAATTAGGTTCAAAGAAATTTACCAGGAGGCGCTGTCATGGATCCCTTTTTAGGGTTCCGTACCCAAAGGGTAAAACGGGACCCTATTACTAAGACTCCGCTTTCCGTCTGTCCGTCTGTCTGTCTGTCTGTATGTCTGTCTGTCTGTCTGTCTGTCTGTCCGTCTGTCTGTCTGTTTGTCTGTCTGTCTGTCTGTTTGTCTGTCTGTCTGTCTGTCTGTCTGTCTGTCTGTCTGTCTGTCTGTCTGTCTGTCCGTCTGTCACCTCGCTGTATCTCATGAACCGTGATAGTTAGACAGTTGAAATTTTCACAGATGATGTATTTTTGTTGCCGCTATAACAACAAATACTAAAAACAGAATAAAGTTAAAAATAATAGAGGGTCCCAATACAAAAAACGTGTTTTCTTCGGCATTTCACGCCATCTATGAACGCTTAGTTAGGTAAACGTCCCATAGATGGCGTTATATTGAAATGTCGATCCCTAACTCCTTTGTTAGACGTTAGATAGCGTTACAAGAAATAAAATGTTTATTAATAATTAATTTTTGCTGGCGAAAAATGATAGTGGCATTTTTTGCTCGACCTTATAAAATACTGTAGTTTGGTACGGAACCCTACTAGTGCGAGTCCGAATTGCACTTGGCCAGTTCATTTAATTAAAACATTAATTTTGTTACATGTTTATACTTACAAGCTGGATCTCGAATGGGATAGAGACGGATAGCGCACGGTACAGTTTCAATTCCAGCACCAGCTAATGGTTTCTCCAATTGTAAATCACACCTAAATTCATTAACGTTATTTTCAGCTACCATCAATTTCTAAAACAAAATAAGATCGTTTAAAAAACTAAAACAACCGACTTCAAATGCCGCGCTATTAATTTACAGTACCAAGTTTGAAATGTATATCTCCATATCTCTGGAGATACTTGTCAGGTGGAGACTGTGCCGCGACTTGAACCAAACGAGGCGGCCGAGCAGCGGTCCATACGGCATCGGTAAATGCGAGCGCGCACAGTAGGGCTATATAGGCTGTAAGCTAATCTCGGAAGCGAAATCCGCGGTGAGATTTGAATTTCATGTTACGAAATTCAACCGTATTACAAACGAGTTACGATTTTTATTTCGTAGTACGACTCACTGCGGACTGCGGATTCCGCTTGCGAGATGCGTAAACTAGCTTACATAATAGCCCTACAGGCGGCCTCCCTCACTCGCCCATAGCTATTTATACCTAAACTTTCGTCACCTGCGCCGGTACTATCTGCCAGTCGGTTGTCACTGCTCACGCGCGCGCAACTTATATTATTATTCTAATGATGGTATAACTGCGCATTCGTATTCTATCTTAGAAACGATTTAAGTTTTTCATAGTAATTTTTTTAGGGTTTGACAAAAAACAAGCTCAATATGTTTCATTTTTTATGCTACCGATACTAAAATGACAAAACGGCGTAAAATTCACTTTTCCGACTTAAAATTCGACTCTTAGTTAGGAACTTTGATATAATTTTGTGAGGTAAATAAATATGATTTGTAAACTTTTTTTTTAGTTTATTGAGTCAACCCTTTACTGTATCGGGGCGCGCCGGTACATCGCGCGCTGAACGAAGTCTTACGAAGCAATAACAACGCTAGGTCGAGCGCCTTAGACACATTTTTGCTTGTATTGTCTGAAATAAATGTTGGTATTGTGTTTTTGTAGGGGAGTGAAGTATCTGTTACGTAGTAACTATTATATAATCTGTGCTACAGGGCTGCGTTCACGACCTACGCACGGAGTGCAACCAAACGCTCTAACCTCGTTCACGACCCGAGAGCGTCGCACTCGGTTATGTCGTTCACGACCTCGTTTGTTTCACTCCGGATGCAAATTTTTAACCATCAAGTTCGATGGTTTAAAAACGCTCTGACGTTTGTGACAATACATTTGGCAGGAAAAGCTGTAATTTTTGTTACAGATTAAGGGAATCGGAAGAAATTTGCATTGTCGAGACTTATAATCCATCATCCTAGGTCGAGACCGAAGACGAGAGAGAAGACGTGACATGACGAGACATTAATCGTAAAAACAAACAGAAAATATTCAGAAAAAGACATGTAAATGAACATAACCTCGAAATTCGAGTCTACGCAAAATGTCAAAGTCACAATTTGAGTGAAAAACACCCGTGGTCGTTCCGGACCTTGCTTGCAAAACAACCAAAAAACCTTCTCCGGAGGACGTGAACGAAGCCCAGTTCTACCGTGCGGTCGCGGTAGAATAAACGCACCGCATCGCTGTGCGTGCTCGACTTAGATAAATGTACATGCACGAAGGCGCCGCAGTGGGAGGCGAGTGTTCAATGGAGACGGTTGTATGTGTGCTAGAGAACCGTCAGGCAGAGGTCAGCTGCTCTATGTTATGCCTCTAGTGAAGAGTAGACACATAAACATTCCGCAGCCCGCGGCACGCTGACTAAGAGGCAGCTCGTCACGAGGCTGCGCGAGTGGATACGCGGCTTTAAGTCAGTCTCCGACTTACGTCTGTCTTTCTCTGACGAATCAACTTCTCTTGAGAGTGCTTCATATGGAACACGTGTCAATAGACAGCCTTAGGTTTTCTTATCGTTCTATGCTGTTCACACCCACGCGGTACCTTCACGAGTGAGTGTGTCGCAACGCTATAATGATCGTGCAATATTTGAGACCCTGCAGGTCACAGACTTACTATCGCATCGATATTTCCCGTTGGGTAAGGCAGAGACTACTTCTTTCCACATGCTACAATCCTAACATACCTCTTAATTACCTTACTTAATTAGTGTGATGATAATGTGCGCATTGAGTCCGTGCAAACAGAGCACCGTCGTGGCGTTACGATGAACTAACATTCAAAGGTAAGGAAGGAAGGTACTTAGAAGGTCTACATAGTGGCACCAGATAATGATAAGAGTAGGCACCTACCAAATATTAGACATGTTCAATCGTACTGGCAATGAGAGAGCAGTGTTGTCAACTCAACAAAACAATAAATAAGAACACGCACGACACGCGCGACGTTAATTTCTGCGACGGTTTTCTTTTTGCACAGACTCTATTTTAACGGCTAATATTTTAATCGGTCTTCCGATAAAACTGACCAAACTATCGGCCAATAGAAAGCTTGTGGTCTACTGGTCTGCGGTTTAACAGTCCATCAAAAAGAAAAATCACGTAGATGGAGTCGCGTACATCGATATAAAAAGGGAGATAAGGGACCCCGCTCTTCAACGTGGACCGCATGAATAAGGTTCGCGAAGCTAATTTCACCTTAGTCACAATGGAACTGGCGTTTGTGTAGCACGTCCAGAATTACATGTGCAATTATCGCAGATCCATTTAAATTATTAGCAACAATGCCTTCCTATGTTCTTCATGCACATCAAGCTCGATATTAGAAATTCGTGTTTTCATGTAGTTGTTTCTAGTTCCATTATGTTTACGTGGCATAAGAGTGAGTTCCGCATCTACCTTTTTATATCGATGGTCGCGTATCACAATTTGTTATTTATTCCAAGTAGACTTACATTTGTAGAAACATAGTATGATTTTTTTTTCTTAAAGGACTCTATATACGTCGTTTCATCATTGAGAACACATCTGAAAAAGTAAACATTTTGTTACCTACATTATTTTGTACATTACATAGGCTTGCATTTGACCACAATCTCACTTTTTTTTAGGGTTCCGTTGATATAGATCTTCTATGTTAACATGACCCGCCCCTCCACAATTCAAAAACGTTTGAAAGTATTTGCGAAAGTATTTACAACGCACCACCACGCATGTGTGCGTACTGCTACTGCCGGTTCCGCAACATTGCATACATAATTAAATAACTCATAATTATGAACGTACTTTGTACCAACCAACACTGCAAAAAAAGTTTCTATGAAATTTTCAAGCAATAATACTTTCCGTAAAGTTAGGTTGGCTACAAAGTACGTTCATAATTCGGGTATCAACAATGTAGGGAAGTGGCTACTCTTATAACGTAGTAGCTAGGAAGATGGATCATCCATCATCCTAGCGTAGTAGAATGATTCAGTACTCTATGGGTACTGCCGGCCTGCTACTGAAGACGAATAATTACAACTACATACAAACTCTTTAGTAAGGATGTGACTACACACATTAAAACAGTAATTTGGAGGGGCGGGCCATGTTATCGTAGAAGATCTCTACCCATCAACGGAACCCTATTACTGAAACTTTGCTGTCGTCCATCCGTCTGTGTGAGGGCTGTATCTCTAAAACTTAACTGAAATAGGAAGCGATGTATATGTACTGTAATAGGTAGATTTGAGGGCCCGGTGGCGTAATCGGGAGGACGGTCGGCTTTGATACCAGAGGTACCGAGTTCAATCCCCGCCGGGCACCAATTTATATTTCTATCGAAAAATGTATGTGCAATTTTCACAGTGGCCCTCCGGTGAAGAAAAACCATCGTTAAGAAACCAACAACCCCCGCATGGTGGTAGGATACTATCTAGTGTCCGCCTGGCCAGCTACCACCCTCTAGTTAGTAAATCTGTCGCCAAAACATCTAATGTGTTCCGGCAGCTATCCTGGAAAGCCAGTTCCCATTCTAGGCCTAGCGTACCTATCTTCGACCGCATCATCACTTACTAACAGGCAAGATAGTGGTCAACGCTAGCCTATAAGATATTAAAAAAAATTATTGAATATAGCCTTTAGCCGCTATAACAACGAATACTAATTTCATTTTTAGTCGAATTTAAAAAAAAATCCTAGTAAGGATAACGGGTCAAAATGTTTAAAATATTGAATTGTCATCGGTCCTTAATAAGTATGCCAAATTTCGAGTTAATCCGACGTTTTGAAGGGGGTTAAAATCATGTTCAAAGATTCCGTACTTCATTCATTACATACTAACATACAAACATACATACGTCTGAAGCTCCAAAAAATAAAAGGGGGTCTCCTATACAAGAAACGTGTTTTAAGCGTTTTTTGCTCGATCTTATGAAGCCGAGCGAAACGAAGGTCTCTATTTCAGATAAAATTTGCCAAAAATGTTTTCGTGTGTCTGTCTGGATGTCTCGATTCTCGTGAAATTTTGTGAGCAAGTTCGATAATTTTATAGAATTTACTGGATGATTCAGTTTTCGAAAATTTTACAAATTGGCGGAGATATGGGGGTAGAAAACGTAATTAATCAGAACTCCGTCATTTATAAACCGATTTGAAAAATTCTTTTTTGTTTGAGAGGTTATACTTCCTTTTTAGTCCCATTGCAAAATTTATCGAGATCCGACGAGTAGCTCCAGAGATATGGAGATCAAATCTCAAACTTGCTGCTGAAGTTGAGTACTGCGGCATTTGAAGTCGGTTTTGTACGGTTTTTTAACGATCTTAAAATAATTATAATCTTTACAAAGACAGACTCGCGAGATATAAAGCGCACAGAGCCGAGAGAAATAAATTTGCTCATAGTGTATATGATATTAGTATTTGTGTAGTGAGTATTTTATCATAGTGTGTAGTAACAATTAAAATAGTTAAAAAACTAAAACAACCAACTTCCATGGACCGCGAATCAGTTTCAGTAGCAAGTTTGAGACGTTATCTCTGAAGATACTTATCAGATCTCGATGAAATTACAATGAAACCACAACACCTCGAAAATGTAACTTATCGATTAAAAATAAAAATCATTCGAATCGGATCTCAATTGACGAAGTAATCGCGTAACATACGAATACATATTAAAAAAATGAAAACTAAAAAAACTGGCCAAGTGCAAGTCGGACTCGCACTCGTAGGGTTCCGTACCACAATACAGTATTTTATAAGATTGAGAAAAAAATACCACTATCATTTTTCGCCAGCAAAAAATAATAATTAATAAACATTAATAACACACATTAATAAACTTATAACGCCATCTAACGTCTAACAAAGGTATTAGGGATCGACATTTTAATATAACGCCATCTATGGGACGTTTACCTAACTAAGCGTACATAGATGGCGTGAAATGCCGAAAAAAACACGTTTCTTGTATGGGGACCCTCTATTATTTTTAACTTTATTCTGTTTTTAGTATTTGTTGTTATAGCGGCAACGGAAATACATCATCTGTGAAAATTTTGACTATCTAACTATCACGGTTCATGAGTTACAGCCTGGTGACAGACGGACAGACAGACAGACAGACAGACAGACAGACGGACAGCGGAGTCTTAGTAATAGGGTCCCGTTTTACCATTTGGGTACGGAACCCTAAAAACTATATAAAACATACAGACGAATTTAGAACCTCCTTCCTCTTTTTTGGAAGTCGGTTGAAAATAATAAACATTAAATTAATTTAAAGG
Source organism: Cabera pusaria (assembly GCA_954871355.1). NCBI lineage: Eukaryota > Metazoa > Arthropoda > Insecta > Lepidoptera > Geometridae > Cabera > Cabera pusaria. The sequence goes on from OX940915.1 coordinate 5,354,472, forward strand.
GCACAAGACACTTGTTTTGTTTATTGGACTATGGTAAGTACGGAACCCTACGTGTGCGACTCTGACTCGTACCTGGCCAGTTTATTTATACCTATTTGATAGGCTAGCGTTTGACTAATATCTCGCCTGTTGGTAAGCGATGATGTGGTTGAAGATGGTCAACACGCTAGGCCTAGAATGGTCTGACTCTCAAGGGCTCAAGATATTGTAAAAACATGGCAACAGTAACCTAAAGCTAACTAAAAATCTCCTGATATCTGCAGAATACTCTACTCCTCAACAACTTACAGCAGAGACGTGTTTGGACTCATTGGAATGGTCACAATGAAGACATCACACACATTGATCATTCGGGGGTGGTTTTAAGGTACAACGGACACACCGCGTCCTGCGTGCGCGATCTAGGCGGCGATCAGATAGCGCAGTAGTATTTGTACCGACTGGTTCACACAAAACGCGATCAGAAAACAATTTGAAAAGTACTGAGATCGCGCCCGCAGATCGCAGGACGCCGCGGTACGGCCGTACCTTTACAATTTGAATATTAGTATTTATTATAAGAATTTATATGATAAAATCGCTTATAAGTTGAGGGCCTTTTTGTTTTTGAGGGCCCGGTGGCGTAATCGGGAGAACGTTCGGCTTTGATGCCGTGGTACCGAGTTCAAACCGCCGTGCACCAATGGATTTTTCTATCGAAAAATTTATGTGCGCTTCTCACAGTGGCCCTCCGGTGAAGGAAAAACATCGTTAAGAAACCAACAAAAACCCCCGCATGGTGGTAGGACACTATCTAGTGTCCGCCTGGCCAGCTACCACCCTCAAATTAGAAAATCTGTCACCAAACATCTAATGTGTTCCGGCAGCTATCTAATCTAATTTGAGAGCCAGTTCCCATTCTAGGCCTAGCGTGCTTACCATCTTCGACCGCATCATCACTTACCAACAGGTGAGATAGTGGTCAAACGCTAGCCTATAACGTATAAAAAAAAAATAAAAAAGAAAATAAAATAAAAAATAAAAAAAATAAAAATAAGTAAATAATGACCCACTTACTTGGAAGTTCCGAGTAACATAACGTTTTCTAAGTGGCCCGTATTGATCCGCACTTCAAATGGTTCATAATAGGTCATCTTATAAGGATACAAAGGTGTGCACACGTGTGACCCATTTTCTAGTTTTGTCACGTTTACATCTATTACACGGGTGCTATCTGAAAAATAATGTATAAATAAATACCGTACGGTAAAGTTTTAAGTGACAGGAAACAGTTCGAAAATCGAATATCTCAGCAGTATAGTGATTATGCTCCTGCAGGGCTAGCATGGCAAGGGGACTATTTTGTCTATCCACCTATCCGTGTTTTGTTTGGTGGAGAAGGCAAATTATTAGTAAAGTTTATCGACAATTATAAACGCCCGCTGACTTTTAATCAATTCTTTTTTTAAACTTTTTAATACGAAACAAAATCAAAACTCAGGGTTAAACTTCACCAAGCGTTTAAATTGTTGTGTTGATCTCCTGTCAGTGGCGCAAAACAGGGAAATAATTTTGTCTTTCCCCCGGGGATAAGGCCATGCTAGACCTGCAGCTTCTTTTAGCGTCCCACAAGGATCGGTCCTAGGACCTACCCTCTTTCTGGTCTACATCAACGACCTCTGTCAGATAAAGTAGGTATTTTTAATTTGCACTTGGCGTGAAAACATATATATAATGTGTTTTGCCTAAGCTTGCATTACTAAAGTAGTGTTTGTAAATGCAAACATGTATCCAGCAATATAATGACGTTTGCACTTAAGTAGATCATTGACTGATCAAGTGATCATATAGAAAGGAGGAGATGTGATCACAGAATTAATAATATTACAATTGTGAAAGACGTTTTTAACCGACTTCGCAAAAAAGGAGGAGGTTCTCAATTCGTCTGTATGTTTTTTTTTTTTTTTGTGTATGTTACGCGATTTCTCCATCAATTGTGAACGGATTCAAATGATTATTTTTTTAATAGGTAGGATACGTTTCCGAGGTGGTCCCATTTTAATTTTATCGAGATCTGATTAGTATCACCAGAGATATGGAGATAAATACCTCAAACATAGGAGAATGTACTAGTTTTAGGAGAAGAGTCCCAGGAAGATTATACACAATGGAGGTTGCTATTGCATATAAGATATTCTTACGGTAACTGTGAGCGAGATAGAAATAAAGGTGGGGATAATTTTTTTTTATATCTTATGCGTTTGACCACTATCTCACCTGTTGCTAAGTGATGATGCGGTCGAAGATAGAGAAGTGGACTAGAATGGGAACTGGCTGTCAAGGATAGCTGCCGGAACACATTAGATGTTTGGCGACAGATTTTCTGACTTGAGGGTGGTAGCTGGCCAGGCGGACACTAGATATGTTCTACCACTATGCGGGGGTTATTGGTTTCTTAACGAATTCCTTCACCGGAGGGCCACTGTGAGAAGCGCACATATATTTTTCGATAGAAAAATTCATTGGTGCACGGCGGTTTGAACTCGGTACCACGGCATCAAAGCCGACCGTTCTCCCAATTACGCCACCGGGCCCTCAATAAATAATTATATATTAATAATTATAATAAATAATTATATATAAATATAAATAATTTGTCTTCACAGGAATGTTCTACCGGGCAAAGTCTTGTTAGGGTGCAAACTTTTTTAAACATACCTAATATTTTTTGACATGACATGACTATTGGTAAAGATGGCGGCCATTTCAGTCCCGCGACACTGCATACATTATTAAATAACTCAGAATTATGAACGTACTTTGTACCAATCAACACAGCAAAAAAAATTATAAGCATTAAACCACATATTATATAATAGTTACTACGTAAATAATACTTTCCGTTGTTAGGTTGGCTACACAGTGCTTTCATAATTCGGGTATCCACAATATAGGGAAGTGCCTCTTATAACGTAGTAGAGTGATTCAGTACTCTGTTGGCCATATGGCGGCAATTAAAGTTAATAATCGCAAATAATACTTTTTAACATTCATTTTGGAATACAACTAGTCCGTGTTATAAAAGTATTTGGAATTATTGTAATAAAATAGACAATTAATTATCGTGTGTGTCAGATGCTTTAATTGTACAGGGCCATTTTGGACATTGTCCTTTGATACCTTGATGACATCATTATTACTAGTGAATATTTTTACTTTAGCGCGGCATTTAAAGTCAATTTTTTTAGGGTTCCGAACCCAAAGGCTACCAAATGAACACTTTCTGAGACTTTGTTGTCTGTTCGTCCGTCCGTCCGTGAGTCTATATGTGCGCACTTTACAGATCTGTATCTTCTTAACCGTTATAGGTACATACTTGAAATTTTCAAAAAGTATATATCCGTCAGTGTATAACGGCCCAGACACGAAATTTAATAGATGCATGTAATTTCATTAAAACTTTTTTTGCACAAAAAGGGTAAAATGAGTTATTTTTCAAAAAAAATAAAACCGACTTCAGAACCACAAAAGGCACTCAAAAGCGAAAAATAATTTACTTAAAATTATTATAAGCGTTACCCACTTCTCTATTTGAAGTCGGTGCCAGCCAAGTCTATTGGATATTAGATAGATACTATGTATGTAGTAGTAGTAAGTAGGTACATGTAGGTTAGTAAGTAGATAGATACGAGTACATGTAGGTATTATTATCTACTATAATAATACTTAAATTCAAAAACTTAAAACCACCGATTTGTATATGTAATCCGAGTTTATAATCAAAGCACATGTATAAATTTGTACATTGAGACCATTCCAAGGACATGTCTCAGAATTAGGTCAAGCTTACCATATTTTTGCAATATCATTGAAGTAACAAGATACTGCGACAGCACCATTTTGATTTTTTGACGTCCGCGGTCAAAGGACTACGAGCTTACGAAAGTTGCTATCGCAGTTTTTTTTAACCAAATAAGAGCTGATAATATTTAAACGGCTGAACAGATTTTCATGAAATAAAGCTAAGAACACTCTGACATGTATCAAACAAAACAAACTAAATCAAAATCGGTTCATCCGTTTGGGCGCTACGATGCCACGATGACAGACACACAGATACACACGTCAAACTTATAACACTCCTTCGTTTTGCATCGAGGGTTAAAAACCAAAATCAACGTGAAGAAAGATGTAAAAACATTATCCAAGGTCATATTTTTTAGTCTTCAAAAGCATATGCAATAGCAACCTCCATTGTGTATAATATTCATGGGACTCTTCTTCTAAAACCAGTACATTCTCCTATGTTTGAGATATTTATCTCCATATCTCTGAAGATACTAATCGGATCTCGATAAAATTAAAATGGGACCACCTCGGAAACGTACCCTACCTATTAAAAAAAGAATCATTTGAATCCGTTCACAATTGACGGAGTAATCGCGTAACATACATAACAAAAAAAACATACAGACGAATTGAGAACCTCCTCCTTTTTTGTGAAGTGGGTTAAACATCATCCAAATAATGATTTCCAAATTAACAAAAATAATGGATAAAAGTATCAACTTTTATCCATTATTTTTGTTGATTTATTCAAAACGGCTCTACCAATTTCGTTTAAATTTTAATGGGACCCCCTTGGGGGTATATCCTTTCCGATAAAAAAAAATTATCGAAGTCAGACTACTCTGTAAAAAGTTATGCGTGGTCATACATAAAAAAAATAAAAAATATATACGCGTCGGCTTGATAACCTCCTCTGTTTTTTTTCGTCGGTTAAAAAGGGGTACTAAGTTTTCACTTAATAAAAATAAATTGTTGTTGGGATAAAACTATGTTCGGTAATACCAGTTGACTAATCAGTGAATCACGTTGGCACGCAAGTAGGTATTTAGGTGTCAGAGTGCCTAGTGCGAGTTTCAATACATTTATTTACTCAATCTGCGTTTACTGTGACGTGATCGAGCAAGTTAACCAATGTATAAAACTCGCACTCTGACTGATCGCTTGGTGTGAATACTAACGCTGCACGCGAGTAGGTTACCGCTATCGCCACCGCACACTGACTAGCACACCTAGTCAGTGCCACTGCATCATCACTTACCAACAGGTATACACTAATACACAGTCACATTCTGCGTCGGAGGTTAAAAAGCCGCAAGGTACACCATGGATGTACTATTTAATGACTAAGTGCCAGGGGTGAGGCAGCATTAGCTTATGTCCAGCCGTGGACAGATATAGGCTGATACTGATGATGATGATATTTGATTTATATTTATTATACTCATCACATTTTGATGGCATTCATATATATTAAATAAAACTGGCCAAGTGCGAGTCAGCATCGCGTCTCTTATCGCACACTTAGGGAGGGTTCCGCACAGTACGAAACATAACAGAGTTTCAACCTCATATATTTGATTAATTGATATTACCCAGAATATTTGGTTTGGTCGCGATCTAGAAAGACGGGGCTCGTTTACTAGCGCCATCTATGTAATTTTGCCGAAACTAGTTAGATAGATGGATAGTTTAAAAACACGTTTTTGTATGGGCACCCCTTTTAATTTTTAATTTTATTCTGTTTTTAGTATTTGTTGTTCTAGCGGCAACAGAAATACACCATCTGTGAAAATTTCAACTGTCTAACTATCACGGTTAATGAGCTATAGCCTGGTGACAGACGGACAGACAGACAGACAGACAGACAGACAGACAGACGGACAGCGGAGTCTTAGTAAGTCCGTTTTACCCTTTGGGTACGGAACCCTAAAAATATCATATCAGGGTATTTAGCAGTTAGTAATTTATTTTTAAGGCCGTTTGCTTACTACCTTGCTAGTCCTTTTTGCAATACTGCCGATCTTTAGTATCTTAGTACCGTTAGTCTAACAACACCAATATTATAAATGCGAAAGTCAGTTTGTATATTTGTTTGGGACTTCTTCACGGTCAAACGGCTGGACCGATTTAGCTGAAATTGCACAGGAATAGCCAGTATTATGGATTAGGCTATAGGACACTTTTAAACGCGGGCGCAGCCGCGAGGAACAGCTAGTACCATAATATATCGTTAACTAGAGTCTGTGCAAAAAGAGAACCGTCGTGGCGTTACGATGAACTAACATTCAAAGGTAAGGAAGGTACATACCTACCTGGTAGCACACGATAATGATAAGACAAGGTACCTACGAAACTACTACTCAAGGTTCAGAGTCAAGTGCAAGAGTTTTGTATTTAAGTATTTAATTATATAACAACAAACGATTATTAGAAAAATACATTATATATCACTTACGATCGGCATTAATATTCCTTATATTCATGAGTAAAAGAAACACTTGCACAAACATTTTAATTTTTTAAAGTCTTTGTCTATTACATAAGTATTACATCAATGTTGTTTCCAATTCACTGAGTGCTCTGAAACTGTGGTTTATTATAATAATGTTATATTATTGAAACAATTCGTTCCTAGTTTTCCCGTTAGTCCATCTGTACGACTACCAATCAGCGATGACGTCATCAATAATATCCCGATATATTTTACCTTGTTGCGGATTTACTACTGTTTTTAACAGACTTCACAAAAAAGGAGGAGGTTCTCAATTTGTCGGAACCTCAAATTATAACGAAACCGGCCGAGCCGACATTTGTATTACGATGCATTTACTTATCTCGAAGAAATACTATACTAACTACTGACACAGATTATATAATAGTTACTACGTCTAATGGCTACTAGCATGCATACACTACTTTGACTAGCATGACGTTTGAAGTCGGTTTTTTTCGTTTTTTAAACGATCTTAAATTATAACATATCGAACCATCCACCTCCGTCTAGCTCAGGGGTTCCCAAACTTATAAGTATCATGCCTCCCTACTGCTTAAAATTAATATGCCCACGCCTCCCCTCGGCCCAGGACCCAGCAAGTAGCAGCAAGTGGGCTCGCCAAGCTATTGTAAAATAAAATATGGGTACAATGCCTATACAAGGTGCGATGATCTACTTGATGCGAAACCTGAAAGTAAATCGATTCCAATAGTTTTTAAACCATGTTATATGTTTCGTCAAATATGTAAAAATAAAAAATTAAAAGCTTCGACGCCGTTAGAAGCCGCGCCCCCCTGTAAATGCCTTCGCGCCTCCCTAGTGGGACGCGCCCCCCACTTTGAAAACCAATGGTCTAGCTCTTATCTATACGCCGATCCGTAAATGCACCCTTCTTATGCCCTATTCTTATACCCTGCATGCTTACCTTCTTAGGGATCCATTCCTTAAAAGGAAAACAGGAACCCTTAAATGATCACTTTCTTGTCCATCCGTCTGTCTGTCTGTCTGTCCGTCAATCAAGACCTTTTTTTCTCAAGAACCCGTAAAGATATCAAGTTGAAACGTATATCAAATATTCGGGTCGCTTGACCTAGAATCATGAAATTTGACAAAAAGCAAGGATGAATTTACTTGAAATTAGCAAATATATTGTTTAATGTGAAGTTACTACTAAAAACTTATTATTTGCGGTTGGTGCAATACATTTTCTATGGATCGAACTACAAAGTTAAGTTTGTCCTTTAACCTGGTTTTACAAATTTGTTCGGAAGCCTTGGTGCGTGAGTCCAAGTCGCGCTTGGCGAATTTTTTAGGGTTCCGCACCTCAAAAGGAAATGAACTGGCCAAGTGCAAGTCGGACTCACACTCGTAGGGTTCCGTAACACAGTAGAGTATTCTATAACTTTGATTTTTCGCAACTACAAAAATAACTTTGTTTTTCATAGTGTTTGTATGAAAAACAAAGTTATACTTGCGGTCGCTGTATCTCAACAACTGCTGACTGTATCTCGTTCAAACCAATTTTCGTTGAAAGTTTTTATTGAGATCTACAGAATATATATGTTTTTTAGATTTTTCGCTCCCTTACCTTAGAAGTTAGAGGGGGGGGACACACATTTTACCACTTTAGACGCGCCTATCTTTGAAATGATTGGCTTTGAGAAAAAATGATTTTAGAAACCTCAATGTCATTTTTAAAGACCTATCTATAGATACCCCACACGTATAGGTTTGACGAAAAAAATTTTTTTTTGTTCCAGTTCCATGTATGGGATGCCCCCCCTTAATCTTTTATATTTTGTATTTTTGTATAAAAATCGGAAAGCGGTTCACAGAATACATCTACCTACCAAGTTTCAATTCTGTAGTCCTAATAGTTTCGGAATAAAATGGCTGTGACATACGGACGGACAGACAGACAGACAGACAGACAGACAGACAGACAGACATGGCGAATCTATAAGGGTTCCGTTTTTTGCCATTCGGCTACGGAACCCTAAAAAGGAACCCTTATAGGATCACTTTGTTGTCCGTCTGTCAGTCTGTATGGCTGTATGTTCGTCTGTCAAGAGCAACTTTTTCAGGAACGCATAGAGATATCAAGTTGAAACTTATATCAAATACTGGAGTTTATAGTCTCTTTTATCTGTGAAAAAATCAAACTTGTAAGTCAACGCGATCAAAAGATATGACCGTTAATGTCGCATATTATCGCATATTTTGCGATTTCAGAAGGGGATCAAAACCTATAGGGTACTTCCCGTTGACCTCGAATTATGAAATTTGGCAAGAACTAAGGTCTTGAAGCACTTATTTAGAAATAAATCTGAAAATTGTAAATATGTAGTTTAATAACAAAAAATTAAGGTGAATTTACTATTACAAACCTATTATAATGTGGTTGGTGCAATACATTTTCTATCGATCGGACCACAAAGTTAAGTTTGTGCTTAAACCTAGCTTGAGAAATTTGTACGGAAGCCTCGGTGGGCGAGTCCAACTCGCACTTAGCCGGTTTTTTATTTTATATTGTTCTAGCTGTGCCCCACGGTTTTACGAGCGTAGACATCGTTTCCGTAGGAATATCGGGATAAAAACATTATACAACGTGTTATTTTAGGGCCTATAGGCTATCTATATACCAAATTTCAGCGTAATCGGTTGAGTAGTTTTAGCGTGAAGAAATTACAAACATACGCACAAACTTTCGCCTTTATAATATTACTAGCTGTGCCCCGCGGCTTCGCTCGCGTTAAAAAGTATCATATAGCTTAATCCATAATACTGACTATCCCTGTGCAAAATTACAGCTAAATTGGTCCAGCCGTTTGACCGTGAAGAAGTCCCAAACAAACAAATATACAAAACAAACTGACTTTCACATTATTATAATATAGGTGCTGATTTAGTAGCAAGTAGGATAGGCTAGCGTTTGACCACTGTTGGTAAGTGATGATGCGGTCGAGGATGGTAGTACGGTAGAATGGGAACTTGCTATCAAGGGCTGTTACACATTTGATGTTAAGCGACAGATTTTACTACTTGGGTAGCAGGTGGACACTATGAGGAGGTTTCTTAACGATGTTTTCCTTCACTAGAGGGCCACTGTGAAATGCAGGTCACATATTTTTTTCTATATAAAAATCCATTGGTGCACGGCGGGGTAAGAACTCTCTACCTCTGGCGTCGAAGCCGACAGTTCATCCACTGTGCCACTGGGCGTTGAAACCTAACATTAAAAGATTGAGATTGATGATTGAGATTTAGTCATAGTTTATGTAATCATTCGAATCGATTTACAAATGATGGAGTAATGGTAACTAACTAAACTAATAATTAATGTAGTTTAAAACTAAAACAACCGAATTCAATGCCTCGCGAGTCAATTTCAGTAGCATGCTTGAGACGTTTATCGTCATATCTCTGGAGGTACTTTTCAGATCTCGATGAAATTTTAATGGGACCACCAATCATTCGAATCGGTTCAGAATTGACGGAGAAATCGCGTAACATACGCACAAAAAAAAAAAGAAAAAAACATAAAGACGAATTGAGAACCTCCTTCGTTTTGGAAGTCGGTTGGAAATGGGTGACAGACATACAAAAAAAAGAACACAGTCGAATCGAACCTCCTCAATTTTTGAAAGTCTGTTCTAAATATATATCCCCGGCCAGTCATTATTATGAGGTTAATTATTATAACTAATGATAATTAAGATAGTTTAAAAACAAAAAAACTGACTTCACATGCCAGCCGAGTCAGTTTCAGTTGCAAGTTTAAGAGGCTTATCGCCATATCTCTGGAAATACTTAGATCTTGATAATATTTAAATGTAACCACCTCAGGGACGAACCCCACCAATGTATAAATAGGTAATAATTCAAAGCGGGTAATTGGCGAAGTAATCCCGTAACAACCATACAAAAAACACAACAATTTACACGCGGGCGAAGTTGCGGGGCTAAGCTCTCAATTAATAAAATGTGCATTTCCCGATATATATTTCACCATTGGCAAACCTTAGAACCAATTACAGGTACAACATGTGTATTCCCCAAATTAACAACACGAAATACTACACAAGCTCTTTCGTAAGCGCAATTAAAATATACAATCATCTACCAACAGAACTAAAATCTTTGCATGGGTTTACATTTAAGAATAAATTGAAACAGTGGTTGCTTTCAAAAGCATATTATAACTTAAACGAGTACTTTGATATTAATTGACATAAAATGTAATTGGCAATAAGTAAAGAAATGTAAATTGTAAAAGTTATAATATATCGAAAGTAAGATATAGTTACAATTATTATTATTTATTAATGTCGAATTGTCATGTTGTAAATTGTATTTTTTTTAGATTTATGATTTTATCGCTAGCTATAAAGTTATTATATTAATAATAATAATAGATGTAGACTCGTTTACACAAAGTGTGGTAATAATTGTTTAATTTTAGGATTCTGTCTTTCTATTAATATAATTTTAAGATTTTGTAACCTATTATTGTATGTTCGAAATGAACAAACTGTTGAGACATATTATGTATTGTAACACTTTTTGTACACAGTTTTCACAATAAATATATTCTATTCTATTCATTTATTTTGTAACAGTGTCATCTATCGTAACTTTGCCAAACTACGTTCGTTGTAACATGCAACCTATCGCACCATAGCGAAGGGCTTGGCCAGTATATTTTGTCTCAAATAGATGTTTATTCAAAATCTAATAGATGGCACCACTAATATTCCCACCACCAATAACAACAATTTTTTTTTATTTTCATTATAGCTCCACACGATTAGTGTATTTAGCCAGTGTCAAAGTATACAACATTCTAGTAGGATACAAGATGACATGTTTTTTATCTTATCTTATAGCACAGAATACTGAATAGTACAAGTACTTATAGGCTAGCGTTTGACCACTATCTCACCTGTTGGTAAGTGATGATGCGGTCGAAGTTGGTAAGCATGTTAGGCCTAGAATGGGAACTGGCTCTCAAGGATAGCTGCCGGAACACATTAGATGTTTGGCGACAGATTTTCTAACTTGAGGGTGGTATCTGGCCAGGCGGACACTAGATAGCGTCCTACCACCATGCGGGGGTTGTTGGTTTCTTAATGATGTTTTTACTTCACCGGAGGGCCACTGTGAAAAGCGCACATACATTTTTCAATTGATAAATCCATTGGTACACGGCGGTTTGAACTCGGTACCTCTGGCATCAAAGCCAACCGTTCTCCCGATTACGCCACCAGGCCCTCAAAATGTTTGTTAAAGAGGCAGCCTTGAGAATTTTAAAAATAAGTATATTTAACAAAACAACCTAAATACAACAGGAAGCTACGAATTTGAATGTTTATTTATTATGGATGTTTTAATATAGGCTGCACAAATAGTTAGCTGAGCAATAATATTATCAAGGATTTAGATTGACATAGCTTAGGAAAATAGCAGTCAGTAAACGTTAGTGTTAGTTCGTAAAATAGCGACCTAAACTTTAAAATTCAATTAAAAGGTTTCAGCCTGTGGTTTCACCTTTTTTAATCTATTTTATAACACCATTAAATAGTAGTCGCCAGTAGTCGCCATGTTATTACGTCACACGGCTATGTAAACTATTCTAGCATATTTTAATTGTCATTTAAGAGGCTGCGATACTGAAGATTGTATATTTGACGGTAAAATGTTGCATGGCAGATTGTGGCAAAATGTGAACTTAATTTTAATATGGATAATATTTGGATTGTATATAACTGTAAGTGATACTAATACTTGTGCTGATACCTACTCGGTAACGATTCTTAAGTATCGATACTAAAAGTACATGGAATCGAAGGTAACGTACATCCCTAGGCCCTACTAGGCAGTGCAGTTGAACAACAAAATTCACATGGTGTGAACGCGGTTTACCCGTTTAACTGACGACGCCGGGACTCAGCCTTGAGTTGTGTCTGGCAAAATGAAATAGGGTTTGATCGTCTAGAATCACCTTTCATGTAGCGATCTGTCAAAAAGTGGTTGAGCAAATATTATATCTATTAATAGGTAGATAAGAGCTAAAGTTGTGTTTCCATATTTTGACAGTTATTGTCATCGGCCATTTTCCATGATGGTTGGCTAAAAGCGCGACATCTCTTTCTCTTCTTTACCTACTATAAGTACTAAAAATTTTAGTGTCATTTCAAGCATGCGTTGCGTTAGTCGTGTGTTACCGTCCGGCCGCAAATTGTTTGCAACCATTGTTTTAAAGAAATAAACGCGAAAACACTCACTAAAATCTTCATTATTGCTATCTATAGCCGGTTTTTGCTCGAATCTCGTGACACTCGTGTATATCTCAATTTTAATCAAACAGGAATGATATCGAATCTCTCCTTAGTAAAAATAATGTGTATAACGCCACCGCAGTCTACTGTTTGAATTGTCCAGAACCTTGTTGTGAGATCGATTTTTACGTGATATTAATGAAATTACCAAGGTGCTCGGAAGTGATAATTTATTACCGCAAGATGTTATGAAGAATTACATGCCTTAGAACGGGATGTGTGTTGAGCCTAATCGATCTAAGTTGATAAAAAATGCATAATTCCTCCATGGTTTCGTAGCGGGTCGGGTCTTTCTTAATTCGAATGTTGTTTTCGTGAAATGCGGTTTATTTATGTGTGACTGAGGTGTTTTAACAGTGCGTTTGTGTTTTGTTTCTTTTATTATGATTTTGCTGTAGCGGATTCTTGGATACAAGGTTAGTAAACAAAATACTTATCAATAATATAAAACTTAGGTATTTGCCATATGAAATAAGAATCACATCCAGAACAAATATGTTTTATCAGTTATTACATTCGCTCATACGTACTGTCTTCGACTATCTATTTTTCCAGATTTTATCAAAACAATGCAAGAACTAATCTCAGACTTAGGTCTATCTCCGTTATCTTAATAAGATAATGATAAAATTATATATAAAAGTAAGTGTGTATAAATATTTTGACTCTTTGTGCATTTTGTAATGCTGTATCTTAATGCAAGTACCAACTTAGACAAAGGTCCACCACCAACTTACTGCATTCTGACAGAAATACCATGGTGAAAATTCTGCATTTCACGTTGAACGCCAAGCCTATAAATTATGTTTTACATTTTTTGGACATCGTTTTTTTTCCTAAATCGTCTTCTAATGCTATTTCAGTAGTGTGGTGTGTTTCCTTGCGGGCACACAGGCTTCCGAAAGATACACTGCTTGTTTTTCCTAAAAGAAACAAGCGGCCTCTCAAAGTGGTAGGTATCTTGTGTTTCCTAAAAGATACACATGATGCTCAACATGTTAAAAACAATATTCATCGGTTTATTGTAAGTAATTCAAATTCACAAATGAAAATTATTCACATTCTTTAGATCATCACGGCATAATTAAATTAAATCATAATATGACTAGCTACGCCTTTGTGGCTTCACCTGCAACTTTTCAGGACAAATGTATCTTATGTATAAACAATTTCGAGGCATTATTAATTTTTAACTACCTTCCAAAATAATATTTAAAATCAAAATTTAATTTCATTATCTGTATACAATCATTGACCATTTAAATGAGCCCAAACACAACATATCTGCTGTAAGTTGTTGAGGAACTGAATATTTTGCAGATTCGAGGAGATGTCACAGCAATCAATGCTACCATTTTCTTACAATGTTCTCTTACTGTTAAAGTAAGAGAATGATTTTGAATTGGTGAGACCTATGAAAGTCGCTCTCATAACGCCATCAAATAGAAAGGAGCTCAAAATCTTTAAATGGTTGTATGAATTTTCATCAAAGCTAAAAAAATTCTCTGTAAGTCACCTAACAAACAAAAAAACTAAATCAAAATTTGTTCATCCATTTGGCCACTACGATTCCACAGACAGACACACTTTAGTTGGCGATAAAAAAATCTAAATCTGTCCAGCGCAGCAAATGTGGAGGAATAACTAACATACTAAGGGCCAATTTCAACAGTTCATGATAGTGACAGATAACAACATTTAAAAGCTGTCAAAAAACTATCAGATAAGTTCCAAATAGGGCTATCAGGAACCGGTGAAACTGGCCCTTAAACACTAACTTTCTTGATAATTTTAATACGTAGATCTAATTTCACTGTTTCCTGATAAAGTATTCAAACAGTTATCTGATAGGTAACACAATATAAAAGTTATAGTTTACAGTTTATCTGGCAAATAAGTTGCTAATACGCTGTTAGGGATTATATCAGGAATCGGTAAGACTAGCCCTTGTGTGATAAGAACGACATTGTTATTTAAGACTAACACTGTGTTATAAAACCGATTTATTTAAATGCACATTAATGTTTAACTGCCTCTTGTACTGTTTCTTCCCATAGAAAATATGTCAAAAACATTAGCTAAACTTTACTGGGCGTTTATATGAGTTGGTGAACTCCACCCTAAGTGTTAGTGTTTGTGGCTTTTTCACTGTAAAAATATGGATATATGTATATAGATAGTATGGATTATAAAATATGGATATAGGTAGATAGATTAACTCTTAATTGCAACACCAAAGATACAGACACATATAACTTTTACAGCTTAAATTTAATGTGTTACAATGGGCAGTTTTATTGCTAACAGCGATCTCTTCCAGACAAACCTTTGTATGGAGAGGATCGAAATAAAAGCTTAATGCAGGGTGCGCCGAATTTAAATTAAAATGAAAAGAATAACAATAATATGAATACCTCAACTAACATAATCATACCTAGTCAAACTTTCCCTTTAGGGATTTGGGTTTTTTAAAACTAAAAGATAACGTAAAGAGACTTCTTGCCGATTTAGAGGCTTGATATCATCTGAATAAAAACGAACTCTAACAATACATTAAAGCCACTCAAAGTGTGTGGTCGAGTTCTTAAAATGCTTACTCTAACTTTTAGCTAAATCCACCTACAACAAAGTAGTTGCGCAAAGTCAGCGTTTCAACCTTATACTGATGGTAAGGGCCGTTGCATAACAACCTACTTACCTATAACAATAAACACAGGTTGCTTACATATATTCCTAAACTCAAATTCTTTAAATTTTAAACAGTTTGATAGAACAGACAGAAGCAGCTTGATACTATTTATAATGAGAGGTATAAAGCTTTTAAACGGCTCTTGAAAATGATGATTGTCTTGAGCGATTTTGGTTCTTATTTTTCATAGATATAGCTAGTGAATGGGAACATTATAATAATAGAAGATAGGATAGATAGGTACTTTCTCAAAGTTGCCGTATGCAGCTAGTCTCTAAAAATGAATTTGGTAGGCTTATCTTATGAATGACTTGATTTGGCTTATCTTATGAAGCGATGATGTGTTCGAAGATGGTAAACACGCTAGGCCTAGAATACTCTTAATATTGTTTTTAGGGTTCCGTAGCCGAATGGCAAAAAACGGAACCCTTATGATTCGTCATGTATGTCTGTCTGTCCGTCCGTATGTCACAGCCATTTTATTCTGAAACTGTTAGAACTACAGAATTGAAACTTTGGTAGGTAGATGTATTCTGTGAACTGCTGTCTATAGATTCAGGGATGGACTTTTTATACACTTATTCTCAGTACCATGTTTTCATTTATCTCCACATCTCTGGAGACTCTTATCAGATCTCTATGAAATTATAATGGGACTAAATGCGAAGTAGCTATAATTTTCCAAATTCAATTTCTAATAAAATCTACTTTTTTCATCATATAGCCTAGCAAATAACCACTACTCTTGCCTGGTGGTAAGCGATGATGTGGTCGAAGATGGTGAACACGTAAGGTCTAGAATACACAAACTCTCAAGGGCTTGTGCTCCTGGTGGTCCACACCGTTAGGTTATGGTGGCAGATTTTCTGCTTGATGGTGGTAATCTTCATTAGGACCATTATGCCAGTGACCCCAGGCCTTCCTTCGCTTTAGAAAGGAGCTGGGTTGGCTTAGTTAGTCATTGTTAAAATTGTCCTTTACAGTATATCATTATCATCATCATCTTTCTACCCATATCCTACTTATGTGGGGTCGGGTCAACATGTCATTCTCGTCCATTTGGGTCTATCCCCAGTCATTTCTGCACACCCACTCCTTTTACATTATATCTTCTATCACTCAGTCCATCCACACTTTCTTCGACCTTCCTCTTCCTTTACAATGAAATCTTATATTTTTTTAAGTGTTTCACACTTTATATTTTTCAAAATTTATTATTTCTATTATTTATTATATATCTATTTAACAAATTACAATTCAAAATTTTATCGTAGAGACGGGACTCGAACCCGCATTATTATATATCTATTTAACAAATTACAATTCAAAATTTTATCGTACAGACGGGACTCGAACCCGCACCCCCCGCCACCAATGCATAATTGGGTTAAAAAATGCAATCTACTAATTTCGTCGTATCGATGTGTACGTGTAATCCGGGGGGTGTGGGTTCGAGTCCCGTCTGTACGATTACATTTTGGATTGTGTTTAGCAATTTAATAAAGTCTTGAGAAGATTCACACATATAAAATTCGCGCATTGCGTACTATTGTTTATTCTGTGGTAATACCTAGTTCACAAAACTATAACGCGAAACAAAACCGCCCCGACCAGTTGCAACGTTAATAATAGAACTAGGAAATTGCTAGACATAGCGTAAGGCGTCCTAAAACAAGCTAGTTTGGAAGGTGCGTTGTGATGATTGCTCTTTGGGAATTGTACAGTTAGTTGTTCAGCGCCTTATCTCTTTTCCGTCTTCCATTTCATCATTAATCCATTGCATCTTTACTTGTATCTTGTATCTAGTGAAATAGTGGTTAATCGCGCCCTGCTTTTCAATTGTTTTGTGTTCGCGTTTGGTGTGAACCAGTCGGTACAAATACTACTGCGCTATCTGATCGCCGCCTAGATCGCACACGCAGGACGCTGCGGTGTGTCATTGCTTACGCATTTTAACGCACCACCCAAACAGAGATGTACCTTGATAGTGGCATCATAGCACATGAGTAAATAAATGGATTCTTTACTCATATGATCATAGCGCCCAAACATCGGATTCAATTGTCATTTGTTTTTTTAACCGACTTCAAAAAAAGGAGGAGGTTTCTCAATTCGACCGATTTTTTTTTTTTTTTTTTTTTTTTTAATGTTTGTTCGCGGATAACTTCGTCGTTTATGAACCGATTTCGATTATTCTTTTTTTGTTCGAAAGGAAATATCCCAAGTGTGGTACCATGGTAATTTTATCGAGGTATGATAAGTATCTCCAGAGATATTGAGATAAACATCTCAAAATTGGTACTGAAAATGAATAGCGCGGCATTGAAGTCGGTTGTTTTTTAGTTTTTAAACGATATTATTTATCAATCAATTTTATTTATTTGCGAACACCCCTATGTTCTATACCTACAATGTTGAGCGTGAAATAATATGGATGCCGCTACATTATGCCATTAGGCGTGTCGCAAATATGAAGATGTGGTTGAAGATTTTAAAAGTCCTAGCGTGTTTACCATGCTGGGCCTAGAATACTCTGACTCTCAAGGGCTGTGTGCTGCCGGAACACCGTTACACGGTAATATTTATAATATTACGACGTAGAATATGACGTAGATGCTGTTAACGGGACATGGCATACGCTTTTAAAGGGTAGGGAAGAAATTGGAGAGACCTTTGCCCGGCAGTAAAAAAATCGCTAGCGTTTAACCACTTTCTCGCCTGGTGGTAAGCTATAATGTGGTCGAAGATGATGAATACACTAGGCCTAGAATACTCTTATAACACCCATATTCAAGATTTTGACAAACGTACGCTACGCACTTATGCATGTCAAAAATAATTAAATAAATGATATCAATTATAATCTAAACATACTAAACAGCGTATGATTAGTATATTTTATCTATTGGATATCACTAATAATATCAGTATCAGTAGTGATAGTCTATGATAGATAAACAGAAGAAAAAAAGCGGATTGCACTCCGGGAGTGCCGGCAGAAGTGAAAACTTGAACATTAATGTTGTGCATTTGGTCTACTCTACCTCCGTCTTACGAATTTTCGATCAGGTCACGTGTCCTGACGCGACTTTTATATTTTTTACCCATCTCAAAAAAGTTCACAACGCCGCAAAAGAAGTTTTCACTTCAAAACTTTCAAAAGTTAATGCATCAGATTTAACAAAATTCATACAAAACACAATTTCTCTAATACAGCAGCAAACCAAACTTTAGCTAGGATTTCTTAAATTGGGCGCGAACCCGAAACTTTTAAAGCTCGAATGCGGCACGTGCCGGCGTGTGCATTCTGCCAGAATGTGTAACTTTATACGATAATGCGTTAGAGAAGGATTCGGGAAATGGTAACTCAATACTTGGATGTATACTGGCAGGTGAGAGGAATTCTTTTTTTAAATAATTCTTGTGGGTTAGTTCTTCAGAAATAGAAAAAGGTAGACTGAGAAAGAGTTTTTAAGGTAGAATAATAAAATCAAAGGTACACATTCGATTTCTGCCCGTGTTCTGGGCGTACAAATGGTTTTAAGAAGGTTAATAACACACTTCCTTATTTATTTTATTAAAGAAAAAGTCATACGCAATACATACTAAATTACCTACCTATCACACACTTTTCACACATTTTTAACCGACTTCACAAAAAAGGAGGAGGTTCTCAATTCGTCGGATTAAAAACAGCTCGGCCGATTTCGTTAAAATTAAAATGGGACCACCTGGGAAGGGTAGGTACCTTTTGAAACAAAATAAACTGGCCAAGTGCAAGTCGGACTCGCACTCGTAGGGTTCCGTAACACAGTAGAGTATTCTATAACTTTGATTTTTCGCAACTACAAAATTAACTTTGTTTTTCATAGTGTTTGTATGAAAAACAAAGTTATCTTTGCGGTCGCCATATCTCTAAAACTGCTGACTGTATCTCGTTCAAACCATTTGTTGATAGTTTTTATTGAGATCTACAGCATATATATTTTTTAGATTTTTCACTCCCATACTTTAAAAGTTAGAGGGGGGGGGGGGGGGGGAGGACACATTTTACCACTTTAGGCGCGCCTATCTTTCAAATGATTGACTTTGAGAAAAAATGATTTTAGAAACCTCAATATCATTTTTAAAGACCTATCCATAGACACCTCACACGTATAGGTTTGAAGGAAAAAAATTTTTTTTGTTTCAGTTCTATGTATGGGATGCCCCCCCTTAAACTTTTATATTTTTTATTTTTGTATAAAAATCGGAAAGCGGTTCACAGAATACATCTACCTACCAAGTTTCAATTCTGTAGTCCTAACAGTTTCGGAATAAAATGGCTGTGTCATACGGACGGACAGACAGACAGACAGACAGACATGGCGAATCTATAAGGGTTCCGTTTTTTGCCATTCGGCTACGGAACCCTAAAAAGTACCCTTTGTATATATACCTAATCGGTGAACATACATATAAGGTTCCGACGAATTGAGAACCTCCTCCTTTTTTGTGAAGTCGGTTAACAAAAAAGAACTTTATTCACTACACAAAAAGACACATTTAATGAGTTAGTTGGGCGGCTTCAGGCTCCACCGCACGGTGCAACGGGAAGCTGCGTGATAAACAATTGAACTTTATTAACTACGTAATAAGATACACATTGCATTGAGATAAATTGGTGGCGTCGCGCGTTTTGCTGCGCCGAACTACGCCGCGCGTAACCAAAAGCATCGTACCGTCGCGTCGCGGTGTGAACTGACCCTAAGGGACGTGATACCAATTTTCGAATCGATCAGATCTGTAAATGTGGCCTTAACCTCATCACCATTCTCATCACCTATAAAAAGAGCTGATGATCTTCAAACGGTTGAACAGACTGAATCATTGCTGTGAATACTCCCGATAATTGGTTCATCACTACGTTTTTTTATGATATAATGTACCAGGACAAGCACGACGCTCGCCTGATGGTAAGCGATGACGTCTCCCTATTACAGATACAGCGGCATGCAACATTCTGGACTTCCAGAATTTTGCATGTCACTGCACTGCGCCTGTTACCTTGAGACATAAAGATGTTGAGTCTCACATGCCGTGTAATTTCACTGGACACCTTGCCATTTCAACCGACAAACATTCCTATTTCACGGCCGAAAATTAATTGGAAAAGTGGTGGTACCACCCCAGGCGGACTAGCAGAAGTCCTACCACTACAAAAACGATGCCACACTCCACAGAAAGAAACAGATACATACGTTAAACGCATAAGAACACCTCATTCTGCGTCGGTGGTTGTAAATCCCAAAGAGGTTATCTAATATCCCTTACTATATATTAAGTAACCAGCACACTGTACAGCGATAACATGACATAACAGTCGACAATACGTCGGGCGTATGCCATAAATCTACCGTTAAGAATACACCCCCCATAAACATTTTATAAGCCATTTGGTGCACGCACAACATCCCCTGTTTATCGATGCGAAAGACTGAAATAATCTCTGCAACAAGATTACGATTTCATTGTCTATCATATCTGTATACTCTGTGGCGTATTGGGAGAATGCTCTACTTTCTACTCTAGGGGAAGTAGGTTCAAATACGTAGTGTACCACTTACAATTAGTTTCATTTTTAACCGACTTAAAAAAGGAGGAGGTTTATCAATTGGACCGTATATTTTTTATTGTTATGTGTGCTCGCGGATAACTTCGTCGTTTATGAACCGATTTTAATGATTTTTTTTCTTGGAAACGAAATATCTCATGGGTAGTATCATAGTAATTTCATCGAGATTTGATTAGTACCTCCAGAGATATGGAGATAAACACCTCAAACTTGGTACTGAAAATTAATAGCGCGGCATTTGAAGTCGGTTCTTTTAGTTTTTAAACGATCTTATTATGATGTAGGTAGCAAACGGTACCTAATGGGATGTGGTTACCGTAGCCTATACACTTGCAACTCATGTCGCTCATGCGTTGCCGACCTGTCAAAATTCTTTTAACGCCCCTTTTGAAGGACTCCATGTTGTTGCTCTACGGGATAAAAGCAGACGGCAGCTCGTGCCATATGTAGAAAATTGATATTGTATTGTATAAATATTGCTTTGAAAAATTATGTGCGTATTCGCAGCTTTCCGGCGAAGGAACCATCGTGTGGAATGGAATCCACTGGCTTAGTAGGTAAGCTGGCAGGTTACAGACATTAGGCGAGCCTGTATCAATTTAATAACGTCCTGCGATGATGATGTATTGAGATCATTGAGATGTAAATGATGTAATGTATTGAAATATATCGTGCTATAATATATATCTTTACATTATAACTGCCGTGTGTGAAGGCTTTTAGGAAGGTGTCCATTCGTTTCGTTGTTATGGTCTGGGTGAAATCTAACCTGGGGTGGAAGTCTCTACATTGATAGCGATGCGTCTTGTCATCGCAAACGTCTGCTAGAATGAGATGCAGCTAGACAGTTATCTGCATCTCTTTTCGTATCGACAATTATCGCTCGAAATTCATCGCTATGCATTTAGGGTTACCACATCTCAGGATTTGTTCTGAGATTTCAGGATTTTTCGACTTTTCTCAGGATTGCGGCTGGATTTGCAAATCTCAGATCTTATCTCTCTCAAATCTCATGTGATATCTCAGGATTTTCCATAAAACATTGGTAATATTTTAAAGATCTCTTTTAAAAGTTAAACAAACAAAATAATCTTCTTTTGGTAACAATTAAACAGTTAAAATCAATACTTATTTATCCAAGTCAAACAAACTAAAAAAAAAAAACCCCGCCGCGCCGCTTTGAGTGCGATGTGCAAGTTGCAATGCGTGAGCTAGATCCGCAGTGTATGTGAGTGTAAACGATAATAATACGTTTTTGAGAGAAAATTCTCAAACTTTATAAAATCTCAGGCCTTTTCTCTGGTCTTTTGATTTTGTCATCTGGTAACCCTATATGCATTTAGAGACTAGGTCTACACCGGCCGAACGACGACGAACTCTGATTAGAGGAAGATGGAGCGATATTAATTTCATTTATTTTTTTATTCATAGACATCGTACAATGCACTAGGGTCACGTCGGCTATTTGTACGCTTTCAGCCGCTTGGTGTGAACCCGGCACACTGTCATACTAATTACCACTTACTATTACTTAATATGTGACAATAGGCATATAATTCCTCAGTCGACGATGTAGCTTTCGTTACGTAGTATCACTTAACACGTTAGCTCTAAACTTTGATATTTTTATCTTTAAAATTCCCTTGTTTTTATTTGAATGTTCTCACAAAGAGTTTTCTCTCGTGCCTTCACTTCACTAACGTTACACACCCTCTCCAGTTTCTTTGTAACTAAGCTTTGTGCTAAGTCGTCTTGAAGACTTAACTCTTTGTGCATGTGACCTGAATACACCCTGTATTTAAGTTTTGTAACGCTGTAAAGTACTTTTTAAATAAGTTTGTGTGTAGGTAGTCTAGCTCGCTTATTTTTGAGCAATTTAGAAAATGTGAAATGCATCGTGTCTGACATTTTAGATATTCTTGATCCGTGGGTAGTGCGAAGAATCATCATCATTAACAGCCAGTATTCGTCCGCTGCTGGACATAGGCCTCTAGTATGGCACGCCACTGAGCTCTATCTTCAGTTCCTTGTTTCCAATCCAACCGCTGCCAGCCAGCTTGCGTATATTATCGCTCCACCTATCTGGAGGGCGTCTTACGCTTGTTTACCGAGCCGTGGTCTCCATAACGGTAATCGGTTCTACCACAGATGTGACCAGCCCACTGCCACATCAATTTGCTAATCCTTTGAGCTATGTCAATAGATTTGGTTCTCTGTCGGATGACTTCGTTTCGAATTCGATCTTTCAGAGATTACTCGAGCATAGCTCTTTCTATAGCTCTCTGAGTGACATTGAATTGGTGGATCAGTCGCACCGTTAGCATCAGTGTCCAAGTCTCGGCTCCGCACTCATTAAAGACTTGTCTTTAGGCTTTGTGGCATCGGCGATGAAAAGACTCGACGTAGTTTTCTAAATACAGCCATCCCAACTGTATTCTTCTACGGGCTTCCTTCTCGAAATGGTTTCTACCCAATTGCGAAGAATACTCTTTGTATTTAATTTTTGTAATAGGTACTGTAGAATTTTTACTTTCAACTGACTTCAAAAATGGAGAAGGTTTTTAATCAGTCTCGAGAATTCTACTGATTTGTTTTTCTCAGAACTCCGTCATTTATTAACCAATTTGGAAAATTCATTTTTGTTTAAGAGAGTATATTTCCCGTTTGGTCCCATTGTAATTTCATCGAGATCTGATGAATATATCTCCAGAGATATGAAGATAAACACCTCAAACTTGGTAGGTACTGATAATTACTAGCGCGGCATTTGAAGTCGGTTTTTGAAGAGGTCCAGTTTTTAACCGACTTCAAAAAAGGTGAGGGTTCTCAATTCGACTGTATTTTTTATGTTTGTTACTTTAGAACTCCGTCATTTATTAACCGATATGGAAAACTATTTTTTTGTTTGCGAGATCTGAAGCGTATCTCCAAATAAAAACACCCCATTTGTAGGTAAAAAAGGTAATCTACTTGGTACTGAAAATGCCAAGGCACGACAAATCTCTGATTTTCCCGAATTTTGCGCGACATCTCACTGTGCCTGCTACCTTAGTCTAATACGTTCTCTAATTTCACAATTTTTTTGTTTGCGAGATCTGAAGAGTGTCTCTAAATATAGAGAGTATCTCCAAATATAAACACCCCAGTTGTAGGTAAAAAAGTAATCTTCTTGGTACTGAAAATGCCAAGGCACGCAAATCTCTGATTTCCCGAATTTTACGCGACACCTCACTGTGCCTGCTACCTTAGTCTAATACCTACGTCCTCTAATTTAATTGTTGACATTTGTAATTCAAAACGCAAAAACTTCACAGAAAAATAATCAAACAGGCAAAGCGGTGGGCCCTAATCGGACTAGCAGAAGTCCTACCAATTAAGAAGTTATTAACTTTTCATCATTTATGCAGAATAACTTTGGAGGGCCTAGTGGTAAAGTGGGAGAATGGTCAGCTTTGACGCAAGAGGTACCGAGTTCGATCCCCGCTGTGCACTAATGGATTTATCTATGGAAAAATGTATGTCCGCTTTTCACAGTGGCCCTCCGGTGAAGGAAAAACATCGTTAAAAAACCAACAACCCCCGCATGGTGGTAGGGCAATATCTAGTGTCCGCCTGGCCAGCTACCACCCTAAAGTTAGAAAATCTGTCGCCAAACATCTAATGTGTTCCGGCAGCTATCCTTGAGAGCCAGTTTCCATTTTAGGCCTAGCGTGCTACCATCCTCGACCGCATCATCACTTACAAACAGGTGAGATAGTGGTCAAACCAAGACAGTCTTTGGGTCAAACGCTAGACTATATGATACAAAAGTAGCTTTACAACATGTACCGAGCTACCAAGCACAGTTAGTAGTTTATTATTAAATGTGAAATTCTCTAAAGATAATATAATTCCAATCTCAAAGGGACCCGTTAGTGCCAAGATCAAAAGTAACGCTAACTACTCGCGAAACGTTTGATCAACTTTGTACCGTTCTGTTAGGAGAGTACCTAGTTGTCAAAATAATACCCTTTTGTTTGATATATCCACATAGTGAGGTGTTGAAATTCTAACAAAAACTTTTGTTATTTGAGAATCCCGTTGTGGCAAAGAATGGCTTGACTTCTAAGCGAGAAGTCACCGGTTCGAATCCTAACACGGCTGGTAGGAGCATATTATATCGATGTTTCGCCTGACTTGCTACAAAAAAGTTCACCATCTTCGATCCCATCATCGCTTATCACCAGGCGAGATAATAGTAGTTACAAGCTTTTATATTTACAGATAAGTACTTGAACACAATTTTATCATAGTTTAACTTCAGTTGTATCGAATGAAACAAAATAACACGATATGTTTAGGTTTTTAATTCCTCGTCGTATTTGGGGGCAAAATGAGCAGCGAATAGCAGATTCTTCTCTACCATACTAATAAAATTAATTCCATCAATAAATAATAAAAATAGCTTACCCCCAAATTTTCCTGAAAATTAATCAATCCTTTATAGCCAAATATATCAACATGCAAACCCCGAAAAAGTGATAAAAAGCGACTTTCAATCGCTATAAATAAAAAAAACCGTTTAATTGTCACAACTCGAATTGATTGTGTTTAAATTTTCGCTTCCGCAAAACACCGGTGAAAATTATTAACACCTAACCTCCCTCTTCTCCTCCACTCCCCCTTTTTTCCCCCTTCTCGGGGTCTCTAACCGAAAACACAGCGCGGCCTCGTGACCTTTTTCTCTTTTTTTTTAAACGGTGTAAGCAGAAAAAATCTTGCAGTCGCTCAACGAGCGTCAAGTGGTTGGGATGCGAATTTGTGCAGTTTATCGATATCCATAGTTTTTTATTGATGGCAATTGATCTGACCAACAGGTGGGATAATAGTCAAAGCGTAGCCTACAAGGTATGAAAAAAACATTGTTATACTAACTAGGTGGGGTAAGCTAAGTACACATAACAGAAATACAACTATCATAATAAAATCAATAGTAATTAACCGAAAATAATTATTTTATTTTTATAATATATTACTAAATATATTATTTATGTAAAACAGTTTTCTCTGTAAAAAAAATAAAACGGGACTGCGGATGAATGCTGACATTGCTCGCTCGTGGTTTTTCATTTTTGAATTGTTAAAAAATAGCCCGTGCCCGTGCCATTCAGGTCCAAAGAAGTTAATTTATTCTATTCATTGTAGCTCAAAAATCGGTGCAGCCGTAATGAACTTAAATGTATTCTGGCAAATAAATAATCTTAAGAATTTAACATTATATTGAATGCAAATATGCGTATCCAGTGATTTATACTAGTGTTAGTTGCGCAATCTTCATTCGGCGTTTAAGATATCGAATGTCATCGAATTATTTTGCCATACAATAACGAAGGCTCCTATTCAAACCTTTGAAGCGCCCCCTCGATAAATGATTTTATCGACAATTCCATCGACTCTATCCCAACCCTAGCTCTCACCTGTATAATTCTAAGGGCCCTAGACGGCGCGCGACCCCTTTACCTCGTGTCGTCCTTTATTCTCGCAGACCGCGAATTGAGCCCCTAAATGCTGTATCAAATGCGATAGTAGTCATGGCAATGCAAGGGACCTATTATAAAGGAGGAAACGCGAATTTTAGACCCATGAACCATGGGCCTTCTATGGTTCGTTAATTTTAATGATTTAAAGTAACTTTGAAAAGAGGCGTTTGTTTGTTGAGTGTTTTTAAATTACTTTTTAAGAGGTAGGGTAGTTCGGTTAGGTAGGTTCTGAGTTTATCTGTATTTTTACCCTACAATTACAAAAAAGAAGGATGATCTCAATTCGCATGTATTATTTTTATGATTTTTACGCGTTCCTAAGAAAAAGGGTCTTGACAGACGGACAACAAAGTAATCCTACCTATAAGGGTTGCTTTTTAGGGTTCCGTACCCAAAGGGTAAAACGGGACCCTATTACTAAGACTCCGCTGTCCGTCTGTCTGTCTCTCTGTCTGTCTGTCTGTCTGTCCGTCTGTCACCAGGCTGTATCTCATGAACCGTGATAGTTAGACAGTTGAAATTTTCACAGATGATTTCTGTTGCCGCTATAACAACAAATACTAAAAACAGAATAAAGTTAAAAATAATAGAGGGTCCCCATACAAGAAACGTGTTTTCTTCGGCATTTTACGCCATCTATGAACGCTTAGTTAGGTTAACGTCCCATAGATGGCGTTATAAGAAATAAAATGTTTATAATTATTATTCTTTGCTGGCGTAAAATGATAGTGGTATTTTTTGCTCGATCTTATAAAATACTGTAGTGTGGTACGGAACCCTACTAGTGCGAGTCCGACTTGCACTTGGCCAGTTTATTTAGTACTTAACCTCAGAATTTCAAAATATTCATATCTCCTAAAGGGGGGGGGGGGGGTTCCACAACTTTTCCTTCAAGGGGGGAGTTCTACCCCTCCCGCCCACTCCTCCTCTACTTGCACTTGGCCAGTTTAATTTCTTTTGAGATACAGAACCCTAAAAGCCCTCTATTCAACCGACTTCCACAGAAAAGGAGGTTCTCAATTCGTCTGTATGTTTTTTTTTATGTATGTTACGCGATTACACCGTCAATTGTGAACCGATTTGAATGATTCTTTTTTAATCGGTAGGGTATGTTTCCGAGGTGGTCCCATTGTAATTTCATTAAGATCTGATAAGTATCTCCAGAGATATGACGATAAACGTCTTAAACTTGCCACTGAAATTGTCTCGTCTTGGAAGTCGGTTGTTTTAGTTTTTAATTATATCTATGGTGTATATATTTATATATATATATATATATTTTATGTATGTATGTGTATTTATGTGTAATGTATAGTATGACATTTGTTTTTTATGTTTGTAAGCATATTTATTGATTTTATTTCAATATTGATACACCACCGTCCGTCACAGTCTCGTTTTCTTTTTTACTATTGGGTTGTCTGGAAGAAATCGCTCTAAGCGATAAGACCGCCCTTTGCATAGCTATAGTTATAAGTTTAGAGTATATTTTGTTTAAATTGTTTCTGTTCTTTTGGTGTGCAAATAAAGAGTTTATCTATTTATCTATCTATCTATATAGCAAAATTTCCCAATTCCCAAAAAAAATATTATTAAGTAATACCATAGAATAATGAGTTGTACAAGTAGTAATACATACAAACCTTTCAATCAATTAATATCCAGTAATAAGGCACGTTTAAAAACACTGTAATGAAGGTGAAATCGTTCGACTTATTGCAGTATCAAAACTAGAGTAAATTCTGACATTATCCGGTGATGTTAAACTTTCTCTTAACTTAAGGTTAACTTTGAAAGGGCGATTTATTGGCGCCCCGAGTTGAATGACGCCTTTTTAAAACGCTCTGTGGGCGGCCGCCGTATTTATTACCTTAATTAAAGTTGCAGGGAGAATGGTTAACCCCAACTTTGCTAAAGCGAAACTTCCTCCTATTTTTAGTCGGTTAAAAAAGTAGATTCGTACTTGAAATTTGGCCAGAGATATTTAGTTAACGTTCGCTTAGAACGGATTTTGCTACAGGGCTAGATTAAGGAGATCTTAGGGCTCATGCGAGTTTGTATAAAAGATCTTCATTTTTTTTGTTACGAACTTGAAATTTGGCCAGAGATGATATGTTAACGTTCACTAGCGTCCTCAAAGCGGAGCGGGCGCGCAACGGATTCGTTACGGGCGCGCAACGAACACGCCGCGCATGCGCAGCGAATTCGTTGCGGACGCGCAACAAGATCGTCGCGAAAAGCAGCGTGGACGCGATTTTGTACTGTCTCGTTTTCGTCTCCGGCGTCTCCCAAGTAACAAAGCCAACAGCAGTGTTTCCTCGTCGGAATCCATTTTGTTACTGAGTGTATTGTACGTCGCTAATTCACTACAAACACGCGACGAAAACGTAGCGTATTTGCCACGCGTCCGCGACGTCCTCGCTGTGCAGCCGCTGCGTGTTCGCAACGCATTCGCTGCGTGCCCGCCCCGCCCCGTAGCCGCTCCCAAGCCGCTAGTATGATAAGGCCCTCGGATTTTGCGACAGGGTCGGATTAAAGAGGTCTAACGGCTCTCGTGAGTTTGTATGAAAGTCCTTCATATTTTGTTACAAACTTGAAAATTAGCACAGAGGTAGTTAGTAAACGTTCGCTAAGTACATATTTTGTGACAGGGCCGGATTAAGGAAGTCTAAGGGCCGCGCGTCACTAGAACCGACGCTATGGCGTTTAAATGAAGGTAAAGAAGACTTTATTTGTAAAATATCCCTCTAATGTATAGGTAATAAGAAGTCAATTAATGTACTTATAAAATGTTCTTTATTGTTTCTCTTAAAATATTCGTAGTTTCTCCGTGCATAGGGAGAGCCGCTATAACAACAAATACTAAAAAAAGAATAAAGTTAAAAATAATAGAGGGTCCCCTTACAAGAAACGTGTTTTTTTCGGCATTTCACGCCATCTATGTAAGCTTAGATAGGTAAAAGTCCCATAGATGGCGTTATATTGAAATGTCGATCCCTAACTCCTTTGTTAGACGTTAGATGGCGTTATAAGAAATAAAATGTTTATTAATTATTATTTTTTGCTGGCGAAAAATGATAGTGGTATTTTTTTGCTCGATCTTATAAAATACTGTAGTGTGGTACGGAACCCTACTAGTGCGAGTCCGACTTGCACTTGGCCAGTTTATTTAGTACTTAACCTCAGAATTTCAAAATATTCATATCTCCTAATTGTAGAACAAAACAGCCCAATTGAGAGACACCAGGGTGGGAGTGTGTCCTTGTCTAACAACCTGCTAGTCCTATATATGTTCTCTCGTATATATATAAGTTGTCCATACAAAAGAAAGGGACAAACTCCGTTCAAGGTCGGTCTCCCGGGGGCCGGTGTACGCGATCAAGTTTAATATGTAGCAGGTCTGTGCTTTTACCACAACATACAAAAATTTCATTATAAAAATTCCACCTTGCATGGCATAGATAAAACTTAAATCGCCGAAACCCGAGCATATTAAGCATTTATTAGTTCCTTTGGCTATATCGAATGTCGTAAAAAAGTATTAAACCCCATATAAAAGTCGTAATGCACAGCCCGCTTCGGCATCATGCGCAGAAGCGCTGAGCAAATGCAGATTTTTATTATAAACTAGTTGTGCTAGGCACAACTTGCTTTGCTTGCGTTAATAAAATATATTAAATATAATTGAAATGATTTAAGATCGTTTACAAAACGAAAAAACTATACTTCAAATTCCACTGTAGTAATTTTCAGTACTAAGTTTGCGGTGTTTATCTTCATATCCCTGGAGATACTTATCGGATCACGATAAAATAGCAATGGTAAGAAATGGGAAGCATACTCTCTCAAATTAAAAAAAAAAGTTATATCTATTGCAACCATTGAAAAATACAGGCCATTAGCACGGCCATTAGAAACCTCCTCATTGTTAACCCCCCGACGCAAAAAGAAGGGGTGTCATAAATATAAAAATAAATTAAAGCGGCAATAGCCCAAAGGATAAGTCGGACTGGCGATCGAAAGGTCGTGAATTCGATCCCCGCCCCACCCATTGCACTATTGACGTGACCACTCCAAACACAAGCATATTTAGCTTAGTTGAGGGTTTAACAAGAATACTAGTAATGTGCAACCCACATTGCGAGTAATAGTTTAAAAAATATATAAACATAAATATTATAACTTTGACCTGTGTATTGTGTATGTATGTGTCTGTCTGTGGCATCGTAGCGCCCAGACAGATGCACCGATTTTGATTTAGTTTTTTTTTTGTTTAATGGGTGTTCTTAGCTTAAGCTAAGATGAATGAATGAATGAATCAAATTTGATTCATAAAAATTAGTTTTTTAGGACTAACAGCTTTTTCTAGTCGATAACGCTATTAATATCTACTTAAATAAGTCTGATCAATTCGAAGTTCGGTATCCTCTTACTTCAATGATATAATCACAACATGGAGCATTAACCTGACGCTGGGACATCTAGCTTCTGCAGAATACTCAACTCCTCATCAACTCACAGCAGGGATGTCAAGTTTGGGCTCATTGGAATGGTCTCAATGAACAGATTATACATAGATCAGTCGGGGGTAGTTTTAAATTTTGAATTTAAGTACATATTATTCTAGGCCTAGCGTGCTACCATCCTCGACCGCATCGTGAGAACACAGATGAGATAGTGGTCAAACACTAGCATATATCTGGAGGCACGGCACTTCACACCTTTCTTTTCTCGAAGTGCTTCGTCGTATTTTTGAATCCTTATAACTTGGATTTGGATTATATATAATTAAAAAAATATATATTAGCTGTAAAACGAAGATTAGATATGTTCGTGTTATACCAGCATATTTCCAAACCTCTTACAGATCCAAACACTATAAAAAATCTTTGTCAATAAAACACGTATCCATCAATGTATCGAATTAAACGGCTCTCGAGTGGCATCGTTTATTGATAGCCGTGACTGAGTTGTTGATTGGACAACAATGCGGCCACTGATCAGCCAATGAGGTCGGATGAATATAGGACTTTGACTACTGTGACACCCGCATTTTGTACGGTGCACTGTTTATTTGGTTGGTTTTAGGGTTCTGTACTTCAAAAGGAACAAGTAATATTTCAAAAAACCTTTTCAAACATAAGCTTTTACATAACCTAGGACTAGAATAAGTCAAGACAAATCCAACGAGCCCAAACACAACGGGTATAACATGTGTAGTTTAGGAGTTCCTTTGGCTACCTTCCAGCTCCATCATCAGATCAGCACCATGTCATCATAATATTGTATTGTCTCGCGATTTACACACGTATGCAAAATTTCAGCTCAATCGGTAACCGGGAAGTGGATTAAATTTAATTTGCAAGATTTGTGACGGACTAATTTTATAAATTCGCCGTGAGTAGATAAAGCTTGTAAAAAAGGAACCTTTATAGGATCACTTTGTTGTCCGTCTGTCCGTATGTGTGTCTGTCCGTCTGTCAAGACCCTTTATCTCAGTAACGCGTAAAGGTATCGAGTTGAAGTTTTGGCGACTGATTTTCCAACTTAAGAGAC
Source organism: Cabera pusaria (assembly GCA_954871355.1). Classification (NCBI taxonomy): domain Eukaryota; kingdom Metazoa; phylum Arthropoda; class Insecta; order Lepidoptera; family Geometridae; genus Cabera; species Cabera pusaria. The sequence goes on from OX940915.1 coordinate 5,386,510, forward strand.
TAACACATTTGTTTGTTTTTACAGCTGAAAAATACCAAATAGATACTCTACGCGTTTCTGAGTCTAGTCTGTCTAGACCAGACCAGTACCCTTAGTACGAGTTTTCATACCAAATTCGATATCGTTTATCGAACAAGTTTTGTATGAAAAACAGTACAGCGCCTCTAGTGGTTACTACACCAAATTTAGACCAATCAGGGAGCCAGAAGCAGTCGAAAACTATGTGAGATGTGTCAAAAGCGTTTACGATAAAAACACGTGCTAAGGGTACAGATCTTTATTTTCTCTTTGGGCATGGAACCCTACAAAAGGCGAAAAGAGTGCACCTCCTATTTAAAATTGGTTGAGAAAGGTGTACAGTAACTAACTAATGACATGGTTACTATGTTATTAATGAATTGAGAAGGTGCGAAGATTCTGCGGAAATAACGTAATCTTCACTTAACTTCACGCTTGTTCACACCAAAACTAAACCGTCCCGTGCGATGTTTATTTTGTTCGGACCCCTCGAAACGCCTTTGAAGTGTCCGTGCCTACGTTTGTAATATAAATTTATGACTTCTTTCTGGGAAAATGATCACAGACGTCGCCGAATGGGGAGTAGCAACAACACCCGATATGGGCGTTATGTTGTCGATTCTTTTTTTACAAGTGTTAATGTTTTTCTTAATGCCATTCGTTTGATGTATAGGTTATCAATAGGTCTTCGAAATAAAATAGCGGACTGTAACATAGGCCTGTGCTGTTTTTAGGGTTGCGTACCTCAAAAGGTAAATAGGAAAACATTGTTGTCCGTCTGTCAACAATACTAAGGTCTTGTTTACAGCACTTTTAAAGCAAAACAATTACAACTGAATAAAAACGGCAAAGGAGCATATTTCATCGAGGTTCCGCCCAAAAAGTAGCTTACCAGTTACCACTATCAAGGAGAAAATCTGCCACCATACACTTTCGGTGTTTCGGCAGCACACAGCCCTTGTCGTCCATTCAGAGTTTTCTAAGCCTAGCGTATTCAACGTCTTCGACCACATCATCGCTTACCATTGGGTGAGATAGTGGTCAAACGCTGTCCTATCAGTCATAAAAAAAACTTAGTATATTATGAAAAGGCCTAAATTATTACGTACTTGTATTATACCGCTATTAGGTAGTAAATAATTATTGGAAATGTATCCAATAACGTGCTCATGAATTAATTAGTAAGTGTAAGTAGTTGAAAGCGATTGGGTTAGTAACGGTTAAACACTTATCATATGTGCTTATACTAGTGATGTACCACGATTCCATTTTTTTTACTATATTTACGTTGGCGTGTTATAACAAGCTTTTATTTAACTTGCAATGTATGTATGTAACTATGTATGTTCGGGTGGAATCTTGGAAGCTAAATTAAACCCACTTCCCGATGTCCGATTGGACTCAAATTTGGTGTACTTATGTATCTTCGGTGACAATACAATAATATGGTACCATGGAGCTGGTCTGATGATGGAGACGGAAGGTATCCACGGCATCTCTGTGATAAAACAACATAACCCCACCGAGTTGTTTGGGCTTGTTTGATTCGTCGACTAGATGATATCCAGGGTCTGATGATGAAGCCGGAAGGTGGCCACGGTATCTCTGTGATAAATCAACATAACCCTTCTGAGTTTGGGCTCGATTGATTCGTCTTGAAGAGAACTTTTCACCTAGATGATATCCAGGGCCAGATGATGAAGCTGGAAGGTGGCCACGGCATCTTTGTGATAAATTAACGTAACTCTACCGAGTTTGGGCTGGATTGATTCGCCTTGAAGAGAACGTTACACCTAGATGATATTTAGTGACTGGTGATGACACTGGAAAGTGGCCACGGCATCTCTGTGATAAAATAACGTAACCCCCAGTGAATTTGGGCTCAAATTATTAGTTTTGAGGAGCACTTTACACTTAAATGATAGCCAGGATCTGATGATGAAGCTGTAAGGTGGCCATGGCATTTCTGTTATAAAGCAGCATAGCCCCACCGAGTCGATTTGATTTTCCTTGAAGAGCACTTTACCCATCATAATCACATCAAATATCCGTGAAATAATTTAAAAAATCATGCCTTCTCTTAAATACTTAGGTAGTAGGTAGGTAGTCGATATCTATACCTACCTACTAAAAAGTTAAAAATAAATTATAAGTAAAAAATATTTTTAAAAATACCACAGATTATATAATAGTTACTACGTAAATAATACTTTCCGTTGTTAGGTTGGCTACACAGTGATTTCATAATTCGGGTTTCAACAATATAGGGAAGTGCCTCTTAACGTAGTAGAGTGATTCAGTACTCTGTTGGACATATGGCGGCAATTAATGTTAATAATCGCAAATAATACTTTTTAATATTCATTTTGGAATACAAGTAGTCCGTGTTATAAAAGTATTTGGAATTATTGTAATAAAATAGACAGTTAATTATCGTGTGTGTCAGATGCTTTTATTGCACAGGGCCATTTTGGACATAGTCCTTTGATACCTTGATGACATCATTATTACTAGTGAATATTTTCACTATAGCGCGGCATTTAAAGTCAATATTTTTAGGGTTCCGAACCCAAAGGTTACCAAATGAACACTTTCTGAGACTTTGTTGTCCGTTCGTCCGTCCGTCCGTCCATCCGTCCGTGTGTCTATACATATGTGCGCACTTTACAGATCTGTATCTTCTTAACCGTTATATGTACATACTTGAAATTCTCAAAAAGTATATATCCGTCAGTGTATAACGGCCCAGACACGAAATTTAATAGATGCATGTGATTTAATTAAAACTTGTTTTGCACTAAAAAGGGTAAAATCAGTTATTTTTCAAAAAAAATAAAACCGACTTCATAACCGCAAACAGGCACTCAAAAGCGAAAAATAAATTACTTAAAATTATTATAAGCGCTACCCACTTATCTATTTGAAGTCGGTGCCAGCCAAGTCTATTGGATAGTAGATAGATACTATGTATGTAGTAGTAGTAAGTAAGTACATGTAGGTTAGTAAGTAAGTAGATACATGTAGGTATTATATATCTACTACCTATTAGACTTGGCTGGCACCGACTTCAAATAGATAAGTGGGTAGCGCTTATAATAATTTTAAGTAATTTATTTTTCGCTTTTGAGTGCCTGTTTGTGGTTATGAAGTCGGTTTTATTTTTTTTGAAAAATAACTTATTAAAAAAATGTTTTACTTATAATTTATTTTTAAAGCTTACTAGCAATGTGGGTAGCACATTACTAGTAGTATTGTTAACCCCTCAAACTCCAAGTATGCTTATGTCTGGAGTGGTTTCACGTCAATAGTGCAATGGGTGGAGATCGGACTCACGACCTCTCCGTCGCCAGGCCTACGCTTTAGCCATTGGGCTATTGCCGCTTTTCGGATAGATTGGCTTGACTTAGAAGCGAGAGGTCGTCGGTTCAAATTCTAGAACGGGTTCATCCACAGATGGTAGGAGCATTATATTGATGTTTCTCTCGCTCGCTACCAAAAATACTTTTTAACAAAAAAATTAAACCGCCGAAAAAAGTTATGCGTGGTCACACACAAAAAAAAAATACTCGTTGACTTGATAACCTCCTCCGTTTTTTTTTCGTCGGTTAAAAAGAGCTTACCACCATTAAGTTGAAAGCCTGCTGCCATAACCGTACGGTATTCCGGCTGCACACAGCCCTTGAGGGTCAGAGTGTTCAGGGCCTAATGTGTTCACCATCTTCGACTATATCATCGCTTACCACCAGGCAAGGTAGTAGTCGATAGCTAGCCTTTAAAAAAAAATCTGGTAAGCTAGCTAACTACTATATCGCCTGGTGGTAAGTGACAAAGTTTTCGAGAATAGCAGCACGCAAGGCCTAGAATGGGCAATGACTACATCTTTTGACGTCGCGTACTAAAGTTATAAATAAAATAAAATTATAAATGATGAGGGATTATCACAACTTTTCGCCCATTTCTCAGTTTCCTCTCTCTGCAGATACAGTCGAGATACGCACAGATTTAAGGCTTATTTACACTGTTAGAAAAAATTATTGTATTGGTCAGTAACTCAGTGGAAATCACACGCGTAATAATTAAGATATTATAGTTAATTCTACTCGCGCGGCACTGAAGTCGGTTGTTATAGTTTAAACTAAAACAACCGACTTCGATGCCGCGCGAGTTAGATTCAGTAGCAAGTATGAGACATTTATCGTCATAACTCTGAAGATACTTATAAAATCTCGATGAAATTACAATGGGACAACCTTGGGAATAAACCCTACTAATTAGAGTAAGTAGATTATAATCGGTTCACAAATTAACGGAAACATCGCATAACATACATGCAAAAAAAAAACATACAGACGAATTGAAAGCTTCCTCTTTTTTGAAAGTCGGTTGATAAAATATATCCTCCATTAGTTAACCAGCCCAGCAATTTTATTAATAAAGTAAGAGATAGATGTAAGTGTGAACAAACCCTTGCAGAAACTTAACTGGTCGTATGAAACAAAAATAATCGCTCTCCATTATTTAAGCAGCGCCGATGATAAAAGGCGCCGCTAACTCGAAAGGGCGGGTAGAAAGAAAAAAATAAAACAAAATGGCCGTGGGTATTAATCATTTGCTTGACGGACGCCGACGGGACGGCATTTTGTGCAGTGGTTAATGATTTTGTATGCGTTTCTATTTGTATTGGGGACGCTTAATTATAATTTCGCTTTGCGGGGTAATGAACCCTCTGTGTTAGAAATGAGGGTAGAATATCCCAATTCTTCTATTATTGAATAGAATGTCCCATTCTTTTATTAGTTTTATATGTTAAGCCGTAATTTTAGAGATCCCACTGGTAAGTGACGATGTGATCGAGGACGCTAGTACGCTAGGCCTAGAATGGGAACTACTCAATATAGTACTGGTTACTTATGTAGTCTCACTAAGGTCGCAAAGCTTATCAAGCCCTCAAACTCGAAAATCTTTCACCAAACATCTAATGTTATCACATTGACTGATGTAACCTGAGAGCCAGTTACATTCTAGGCCTAGCATACGAGTACCTTCTACCGCCGTCGACCACATCGGCACTTACGAACAGGGTACCTAGTACGAGTTGCTTTAGATTTGTTTACTTGCTATTGTATGGAAATTAAAAAGCGCCATCTAGTGTGCATAATACGTAACATACATAAACAATGATCGAGTAAGTAAACTAATCTAAAGACACTCTACTAGGCACTCTGTTCATAAACAGTTCATGCAAAACCTCAGGGTTTTGTCCAGGTTTTGCCAAATGAACTGCTTCCAGAGAAGCACGATTTCAACTTAAACCGCATCGCCACTTAAGAGCGAACGCGGGGTGCACTTTTCCATAAAAATGTATTCCCCCGTTTCCTCTCTGGAAAATGCTTCTAGAGCAAAATTTTGTTCCACAAAAAATTAAGGCCTGCTGTAGCTACGCCCCTATCAATTTCTTTTTTTGACCCACCAAATGTAAATAGAAATATGACCCTTCAAAACTCTCAAAGAGGAGATTAAAAGGCTTATATTTCTTTTTGCAATTGGTTGGTCAAAAAGAGCAAATGATAGGAGCATCGCTCCAGCAGAACTTGATTTTTTGTAGAAACAAATTTTGCTCTAGAAGCATTTTCCAGGGAGAAACGGGGGAATACATTTATATGGAAAAGTGCACCCCGTGTTCTTTCTTAACATCAGGTAGGACCAATGGTCAAGTGCTTGTCTGTCCGCAATAAACATAAAACTTACCTAACAGAATGTCAAGCTTTTGATTCGATTATCGCGAGGTTTCAGCGAATCCGCGTTAGATAACTTTTTGTCAAAGTCTAAAAATATACGAAACATCGCCATTTAAGAGTTCTGTTCCACGGAAGCCGTAATAGAACGACGTCATGCAAAAGGTCACAATCAAAAATAACTCTTAAAAAGTACGTTAAGGCTCATGCGACAGCGGCTTTCATGTGAAAGTCAAGACAAATGTATTATTAAAACATACCAAGCCGTTAAACAAAGAGAAATAAACCAATAGCAAGAATGGCGCGGGAACATGGTTTACCTCAACAACAATATTTATTTACATACACTTTACGTCACTAGATGCTGATAAGTGTTTTAAAATACTTTCAAGTTTACATAACTTCAGACTTTATGTTGAATATCTTTATTTGTTTAATATAAAAACATTGCAGCAGCTAAATAAGATTTTAAGTTTTCATGGTGACGATGACTCAAAAATAACCAAGAATATGGTAAATATACCACTAATCATTTCAATAATATTGCAGTAGCTCTTCTTTTATATATTTTTTGACATATTACGTACTTAAAATGTGTACATCACTTTTGCATCTTCTTTATTAGGGCTTAAAAATTCCAAATCGACAAGTTTTTGATTCAACAGCAAACAATAAAATATTATTTGTTTTAATCAGAAAAAAATATATGATGTATTTCAAGAAACGTTCTTGATTGGTTCAAAACACGATATTTACTACTTCACTCGATCATAAAAAATTACGAAAACAAAGAAATGTAAATAGATTTTATGGTATTACTTAAAAACTCTGACACAAAAAATATGCCAAAATATAGGAAAAGAAGTTTAAAAGGAAATTTAAAGAATAGTTTTTTTTTCAAAATAGTCCTTATTTTTTTTAACATCATATAATATCACAAAGCGGCCAGCGCGCCTCACTTCAGTAGCCTGCGAGGCGTCTTCGAGGGTAGGACCTGTGTCACTTTTGCTAGCTGGCTGACAGTTCCCCCCTACACGATCGGAATATCCGTTACGGGGACGGAAGTATCGTTAAATGCCTACTGCGCTGAAATATGGTGGCCTTAAGGCTGAAGTGATAGAAAGCGGTTAAATGCTCTTTATTTTGGGATAAAAAGCCTGTTTTGTATGGACTATTAGTTTGTCACAGGCGTCTTAACAAACTTTTCTCTAAAAAATAACAAGCGTATAAACATAATCTGTCGACCGATCGGACAACACAATGATTCCGTCTGTTACGTGAAAGCTTTTGTCTGCCATTAGGGGCATGTACGGAGCCCGGGGCATAATCTCTGGCCGTGTTAAGCCAGTAACAAGCCAAGAAGGAAAAATGTTATTGACAATTTCTTGTCATTTCGCTGTAGCTCGGGGCATGTCTCGTTCTCTGGACTAACTTTGATTATTTTAAAGATAAGTTTTGTAATAAGAGGTTTTGAAGATTTTTTATGATTATTATACAGATAGATAGGAAAATCTATATTAATCATTTTTTTTACGTGAACGTACCGGCTTATGTTCGCGTTGTCTTTACTTCGGATATGCTCCGACCAGATTTCGACCTAATACGTAGGTCATCGTCTGGGAGCGGCTACGGTGGCGGCAACGCACGTCGTATCGGCCGCGATTCCCGGTGCTGGTCGGAGAATATCCGAAGTAAAGACAACGCCAACAAAGGCCGGAACGTTCACATTAAAATGAATAATTTTCGCGAAAACTTTCAAATATTTTTTTTTGAGCTATGAAATTCTAACGAGTGATATTCATATTTTGTTTTTTACTAACCGGCATTCACTCGCGTTATTTTTTTTTTACTTTGATTCTGAGATCCAGTTCCCAGTCTTAGGCCTAGACTTGGAACTACGTGCTACTATCCTCGACCGCATCATCACTTACCAACAGGTGAGATAGTGGTCGAACAATACGTTACAAAAAAAATGATCTAAGTAAAAAGATTTCTAAAACAGCGTTTTACCATAAAATTACTTGATGGAAAGCGACGTAATGGCTGATGGTGGGGAAGCACGTTAACTCAGGCCCTGTTCCTATAACATAAGAACGGGTCGTTTTGCTTACGATCGGTCTAATTTGACACGAGACGTAAACATTCTTGTACCAAATTTAATCAGTCGTAAGCAAAACGATCCGTTCTTATGATATAGGAACCGGGCATCAGTTAATTCCTACTCACTCTTGACTTGAACATGCAAATATTTTATTTAGCTGGAAATACGGAAAACGGCACTTTTAAATAAACAGACTCAGGCTAGCCAGTAGTGTAATACTGGCCTAAGAATATAGACTTCATCATTATGATTAGTATAGTACTAGTATAATTAAGATAGTTTAAAAACTAAAACAACCGACTTCCATGCCGCGCGAGTCAGTTTCAGTAGCAAGTTTGAGACGTTTATCGTCATATCTCTGAAGATACTTATCAGATCTCGATGAAACTACAATGGGACTACCTCGGAAACAAACCCTACCGATTAAAAAAATAATCATATAAATCGGTTCACAACACAACAAAAAATAAAAAAACATACAGACGAATTGATAACCTCCTTCTTTTTGGGAAGTCGGTTGAAAATAAACGAAAAAACACACGAACATCTGCTCGTCGCTTTTAAATATTACCATTAATAATTCTCCGAGCTACTGAGGTCACTTTAAGGCGTATAATTAATCCGTAAATACGTTTTAAATTAGATTTCTCGTTGAAAAAACAAACGACTTAATTGCTCTCTGGTATGAAATTATGAAAATATTTAATTAGTGAAGTTCTTCTAAACTTTGTTTCTTATCTTTCGGACAATTTGAGTGCGTAAATTGTTTTTATTCATTTATCTACTTATCTATTATATTACTTTAAATTAAACAATTATTTCATCATACGTAACTTTTAACTTTTATATACGCATAGATAACCTTTGAATAATAACATATACTAAGCTATGTCTAAGCGGATAATAGAATCGTAAAAAAACAATATACTTTATTGTAAAATGTAAACTAATTAAAATTATCAATTGAAAAATTTTATCTTTAAAAAAAGCTATTTTATAAACAAGCTGTGTACGTGTAAAAAATCCTGTCATCAAATTAAATGGAAATAATTCATGGTACGACCTGCAATTTGCTAACAAGGAGTTCAAGTCCACATTCCGGTTCCATCATCAGATCAGCTCCTTGGCACCATAATATTGCTGTAGTGGAAGGTATCACCACTTTGCCAATTAGTTCAGCTGTAAAAGAGGATTTTTTCGGTGTGAATGACAAAGTGTCCAGTGAAATTACAGGGCGTGTGAGACTTAACATATTTTCGTCTCAAGGTAACAGGCGCAGTGAAGTGACATGCAAAATTTTAGCTAGATCCAGGATTTTGCATACCGTTGTATATCTGTAATAGGAAGACGTCATCGTTTAGCAACAGGCGCGCGTCGTGTTTGTCCTGTTACCTTATTTATAACATATAAAAAATATTTTTAAACTTTCGCGATAATTTACACACATAATTCCGTGTACACAAAGAAGACGAAAGAAGATAAGTCTTCTCGTGACCACGGTCAATGCAACTTGATCGACACATTGAGGTAAATAAAATTATGTTTTTAGCGCGTTAAGTCCCGTATTACAATATAATTATTTAAAAAAATAGTCTACTAACTAACGTATAGATGCCAAACAGCTCAATCGGAAACCAGAAGACAAACAATCACTTAGCACTGAAGATGTTTACCTCAGTCTTATATGGAATCGTGCTTGGCTTGAAATGAAAGACGGCAGTAGGCAAGACGAACCTCTGGACATCTGACTTTTTTTTAATATCTTTTATAGGCTAGCGTCTGACCACTATTTCACCTGTTGGTAAGTGATGATGATGATGACTTTAGTCATATTAAGTATTCTGTGCTTTAGTCCAGTAACTTTTTTTAGTGCAACTTGTCAAACTGTATTATATGACGAAATATTATTATTATTTACTTTTAATTATAATTTATTTATATTTTATTAACCTAGGTATTGAGCTCTTCTCCGTGAATAAGATACACATTCATAAAATCACGCCTTTTTCCTGTTGGGGTAGGCAAATACTACTTCTTTCCACATGCTACGATCCTGACACACGTCTTTCGCTTCTTCGTGAACAAGATGATGCGGTCAAATTGAAAACTATCTAAACTAGTAATAGCGTGACTGATTCCCTTTCGTCCACTGCGATCCATCCTCGAGGCCGCTATGATGGAACAAAAATACCGGGAAAATGGAGTGCAGTAATTACTGCATTAGCCGGCCCTTCTACTGTCATAGTTCAAGGGCCGGGTGCGTTATTATTTTCTTTGAGAAAAAAATTATACTTCATATGTTTATATTGAACTAACTTCCAAAATATTAGAAGGTGATCAATTCTTCTGCTTATTTCTGTGTTTTAGGTTTATAGTTATCGTGAGTTTGAATCATGATTATAAAACACCGACTATTATACTCACTACTGTTTGTTGTCGACTGTCTTGACCTAGGTTTCATGCATGTCCGATGCACAGTGCTCGTCGCGATCTCGCTGCGTGAACTCCCGAGGATGTGCATCGGACATGCATGAAACCTAGGTCGAGACGGTCGACAACAAACAGTAGTGAGTATAATAGTCGGTGTTTTATAATTATTTGTGTGTTTATAAGTAAATTTATTCCTCTGCCAATTGTGACCTGATTTTATTGGATATCTTTTCAAGAGTGGGAAATATCTCAAGAAAGAAAGAAAAATCATTTATTCAGCAGTCCTCAAGTTAGTACAGATGAAAAATAATATATATTTGACATTTTGAGCAAAAAACGTAACTACATAAAACAAGAAACAAAAAGAAATACAATATGAGGTGCTGAAACAGACCAGTCTCAGCACAAATGTCCAGATTCTTGGATCGTAGACCCCAAAACCAAGACGCTGATTTTCAGAATGGCCTGAGAGCGGGAGTAGGACTAACACCGATAACAATTACTTAAATAAAATAGATACAATAACATAAATTAACAATAACAGATAACATAATTATTGTTATATACCGGCTGTAATTCACGTACGCGGTGAGATCGCGATGTTCAGTGAACATCGCGATCTCACCGCGTGACCTCACTCCCGAGGAAGAGCGACTGACTCGCTCGAAACCTAGGTCGAGAAAATTCGACTAAAGGTACGTGAATTACAGCCGGTATATAACAATAATAATGTTACAAATTCACGATAATTTTAAAATTACAGATAACATATTTATAAATATATATACATATATATATATAATAGTACATAGTATAATCAAGTACAATCAAGAGTAGTCCTTTAACAGATTGTATCAAGTACTGATGAACGATATAGAGATATTCAGAAATATACATAGAGATGAACAAACTTGCTACTGAAAAAACCGACGCAGCTTGTGAAGTTATTTCTTTAATTTTTTAAACGATTGTGTAATGTAACGCTTTATTTAGTAGACGGTTCATTTGGATGTTTATAAATTCAAACCACAATTGACTGAGCCTAGACTGGTCAAAACCACACCATACTTCATACCTCATTGACTAAGTATAAAAATAGACTTGTCCTTAAAATAATAAAATAAAATAATTTTTTATCTTTCTCTGCGTATGCCCGCTGTCATGTATGACGCGACCAAATTACGTTGTTAATTTTATCTTATAGCTGGCATTATGTATCACGTGTTCATCATTTTAGTCGGGTTTTATCTCTATAGCTATTTCATTCACATACGCTAATGTTCTCTATATATATATATACTTTCTCTATGTCATACCTAAACATAATCCCACTTTAGTGGTCGGTGACGTTTAGGAGGAAGGCGACGATTCCCAGCTCGGTGATCCAATTAATTACTAAATAAATCAAATAATATAATAAAATTATTATTAAATACAAATTTGCTATTTTGAACACTGACTCAATTATAGATTTTAAAATATTTTTTTTTAAATCACTGATATTATACATTTCACAATATTATTTTATTAAGTTTACCAATTGATATTATTAAAACACACCGTAGTTTTCCTAAACGCCACCTCCTGCTCTCTACGTCATTAGCAGAGCTTTTCCCAAGATGGCGGGGGCGTTAAGTAACTCGATATTATTACAATATTCACTTATTATACGGATTAACTGTCAGCTCAGTATATGTTCATGTTTGAAGTTACAAAGTTCATGGTGATAAGCTGATAAGGAATCAGCGGAGTTTTGTACACCAAGGGTGATTTTTACCGGCTTCAAAGAGATTTTTACCACGTGCTGTTAAATTCACGTTACCCTAGTGTTGCAAGTGTTCATAGGCGACGGTGACCGCTTCCCATCAGATGAGCCATTTGCTTGTTTGTATGTAATGTAGCTTACCACCGTCAATGAGAAAATCTGCCGCCAATACCAGGCGGTGTTCGGAGTCAGACCACTCTAGGCTTAGTGTGTTCAGCATCCTCGATCACATCATTGCTTTCTACCACGCGAGATAGTGGTCAAACGCTAGCCTATCAGATATAAAGTATATATATATATATATATATATATACGAAAAAAAACTGAGCGAACGAAAAAACTAATCCTCCTTCTCTCTCTCTCTCTCTCTCTCTCTCTCTCTCTCTAGAAGCACTGAGAGCACCATGGATTTAAAATATAAAGACGGTGCAAAAACTAAAAAAAAAAGAAAAGATAAACAGCAGATGTTTTGAAAAATTCAATTTAATCTATATATGCTATAAGGATAATGATGTAATTGGTATGTTATGTACATCAAAACTGCCCCAACGAAAGGTGGGAGTGAGTACTTGTATAACCCTTACTTATACCTTCTTTTTCACCCTTTATACCTTCCAGCTATATATATATGTATATACTATACTATACTAGTATATAATATATGTGGTCCCTACAAAAGAAAGGGACAAACTCCGTTCAAGGTCGGTCTCTTGCGTCTTGGTCGCTTTTGCGGTTTAGTTCGCAGTCAAATTTAATAATAGTATAACGGCGTTGGAGTGCACCAATGCATTTATCTAATCGTCCTTCTCTCTCTTTCCAGAAGCACTGAGGAGACCCCGCGAATGATTTCACAAAACGCGACACCATTCAGCAGTCGAAGGACTCCTGTAAAACTGAAGCACAACACACTATTATGTGATAGACGGTGTCGAGATTAGTGTAGTTTGTTACTAGTCGGCCATTTTGTTTCGTCATGGCCGCCATTTTGAATGTGTTCGGGATTGGGTTCGGCGCAGTTCTGGCGCAGATTGGATTGCTGTTGACGCTCACCGTCTACTCTTCTTATGGTGAGTTTTAAATTTAGAATGATGAAGTATATCCCACCATCATCGATATAAAAAGGGAGATGCGGTACTCACTCTAATGCCACGTAAACATAATGGACCTAGAAACAACTATATGAAAACACGAATTTTAATGTCGAGCTTGATGTGCATGAAGAACAGAGGATGGCAATGTTGCTAATAATTTAAATGGATCTGCGATAATTGCACATGTAATTCTGTACGTGCTACACAAACGCCAGTTCGATTGTGACTAAGGTGAAATTAGGTTCGCGAACCTAATTCGTACGGTCCACGTTGAGGAGCGGGGTACCCTATCTACCATTTTTTATGTATGTCGATGCCAGCCATTATTTATTTTGAGATACAAAATGTTTATTTGTTGAAACGTTGTACTTAATACACGCCTACAATGATTTTCTAGACAAGCACGATCCCATCTTAGAACGTATCGTTAATCAATATCAGATAAGATGATGAAGTAGGTATTCGTCTGTCTGAAATAAAAACAAAAAAACGTCGTACTTGAAAAAGATGACGAAAGAGTCCTTGAAAGTTTTTATGTTGCACGTTCCAAAGTCTGACAACGTGTACAGCTAATTAAATTACTTATCACAAATATTGCTGTTATTACTCGGGAAATGGGGATATAGACATGGGGAAAACAAGATTATCTGATGACCTTAATGAATTAACCTTATTTAATTTCTGAAAGGTGAAGGAATTCGAAGATTTATGTATGCACTTTTTAACCGACTTCAAAAAAAGGAGGAGGTTTCTCAATTCGACCGTATATTTTTTTTATTTTTTTTTTGTTTGTTCGCGGATGACTTCGTCCTATATGAACCGATTTTGATTATTTTTTTTTGTTCGAAAAGAGATATCCCAAGTGTGGTACCATGGTAATTTTATTGAGGTCTGATAAGTATCTCCAGAGATATTGAGATAAACATCTCAAAATTGGTACTGAAAATGAATAGCGCGGCATTGAAGTCGGTTCTTTTTTAGTTTTTAAACGATATTATTAAATTAATATTGCAAGTGTTTATTTCAATTTAAGTATTATTACGATACGCCAAACAAGGATTTGTAGGCCTGTGTATTGGCACAGAACAGATACTAACTAAAACTACGTAGTATTGGTACCTACCAATTGGTTGCAACAGAAGGTAGGTACAGACACACATGTAATTTTTTAACCGACTTCCAAAAAAGGAGGAGGTTACTCAATTTGACCGTGTATATATATAAATTTTTTGTTTATTCGTCGTTTATTAATCCATTTAGATGATTTTTTTTGTTGGAAAGGAGATATTCCCAGGGGTGGTACCATAGTATATTTTATCAAGATCCGATTGGTATCTCCAAAGATATGAAGATAAACACCTCAAACTTGGTACCTGAAAATTAATAGCGCGGCATTTGAAGTCGGTTATTTTAGTTTTTTAAACGATCTTATACTCGTCTTTATATGAGATCGCGTTACTTCGCGCCTCATATTGCGTATACAGTGACTTTATCACCAAACGGCTCAATGAAATAGTAATTAGCGCAGAGACGTTAAACTTTATTTCTGTAATATTATGAGTCAGATATTAAGCCGCATATTGCGTGAGTCACATCACTCAATCAGTCAACCACGTGATGGGCAGACCTAAGCGTTGAATGCGACTGCAAGGTGATTTTGTGTTGTGAGGAACATGCTTCTTGTTTCGGACATACATTTGGGTTCTATTTATGTGTACATAAATAAAAAATCCAAGAAGCTGTTCGGTAATTTTTAAATACATAAGAATGAAATGTGTGTGAAATTACAGGGCATGTGAGACTCAAAATCTTTATGTCTCAAGGTAACAGGCGCAGTGCAGTGACATGCAAAATTATGGCAGTTCAGAATTTTGCATGCCGCTGTATCTGTTATAGGTAGACGTCATCGCTTACCATCAGGCGAGAGTCGGGCTTGTCTTGTTACCTTTTTCTATTAAAAAAATACAAAACATATGGCCAAGATTTTTATTTGTAATTTTCGTGCACTGTATTCAATGACCCCCGGGTGTACATTAACCGACTACCCTAAAATGTTACTTCTCGACGTTTACAATATCGAGTATATTGGAGGTGTAAGTATTCGAGATTGGTTTACTAATATTGAGCTAGCATGCTACATCTTCGATTGCATTGTCACTTATCATGAAGTGAGATTGTAGTCAATCATTTGTTTGGTCGCAATAAAAAAAACGTTATCGTCATAGGTTAACATCAACAAAGAAGAAACCAAGACCAGCGAATGACCATTGTTGCGTTGGACATGTCAACCATGATCAACAATATGCTGAGATTGATGCTATTTTGCACCCAACCTTGTGTTTACCTACATTTATGTGTACACCTATTTTCATTTGTAACGCGTATTAATTAAAATGTTATTTTTTTAATTTAAAAAATGTATTTCTCTTCTTTCAAAGTAAAAAAGATTCCGATTATTAAAGGTATGGACACACCGCAGCGTCCAGCGTGCGCGATCTAGGCGACGATCAGATAGCGCAGTAATATTTGTACATTGTATACAACGCGATCAGAAAACAATTGAAAAGTACTGAGATCGCGCCCCACATCGCAGGACGCCGCGATGTGGGCCGTACCTTAATAGACATAAAATAGACTTTATTATATATTTAACATATGGAACGTGCTTGCAATCTTCGACCGCATCATCTCTTACCAACAGAGAGGTGAGATAGTGGTCAAACGCTAGCCTATAAAATATAAAAAAAACGACACAAGTTAGGTTTTCAAAATATAGGCTAACAGTCGCGAAAACCGCGTAGGTGTTGAACTTTGAATCAACAAAGCTTGTTATTCCAGATGATGCTTGGGTTCTTGGTTTTCCTGTCTATCCAGTCCATCCTACATCCAGAATTCCTAGAAATTCCTTCTACTTATTGGAGATTTCAACCACTTGAAGAATTTAAAACTGAGTTTCCGGGCTTAGTAAACTGGCAGGATGTAGATATTGGGCAAGCTTGTTCGCCTGGCCAGCTACCACTCTCAACATAATAATAATTAAGATAGTTTACAAACTAAAACAACCGACGTCCATGCCGCTCGAATCAGTTTCAGTAGCGAGTTTGAGACGTTTATCGTCATATCTCTGGAGATACTTATCAGATCTCGATTAAATTACAACGGGACTGCCTTGGAAATGTACCCTACCCATTAAAAAAACAATCATCCGAATCGGTTCACAATTGACGGAGTAATCGCGTAACATACATAGATACAAAAAAAAAACATACAGACAAATTGAGAACCTCCTTTTTGGAAGTCGGTGAAAAATCTGTCGAAAAAAAATATCTAATGTGTTCCAACAGCTGTCTTTAAGGGCCAGTTCCCATTCTAGGCCTAGCGTGCTACCATCCTCGACCGCATCGTCACTTACCAACGGATGTGATAGTGCTGAAACACTAGTCTAATTGCTATTAAAAATATCTTCCACGTGTGGTAGAAGCATATTATGTATATCGATGATCCAGCTGACTTGCTACCAAAAAGTACCGTACCACTATAAAGACAATCTGCCACCGTAACTTTAAGTGTTCCGGCAGCACACAGCCTTTCAGCTAGCTAGGCACACACAACAGCTAGGCCTAGAATAGTCTTACTCTAGACACAGAATAATGAATAGTAAATTCATCAAAAGGTCAAAATTAACAGTATGCAGAAGAAAGTTCTGGTGTCTGGAACAGGAATGGACTGGATGGTGACAGGAATACCAGGATGCCGGGAATTATCTGCGAATACAACATTCTATGTCAGATTTTAAACATTTTAACCAATTAAATACGGAATGCGTAAGAAAAAATTTTGTCTAGACACAGAATAATGAATAGTACAAGTACTCTAGACTATTCTAGCTGTTTTACTCGAAATACTTACATCAAACGAAAATAATATTAATGCCGATTGATGCATATTTTCCGGCGAAACTGACAAAATTTTTTTCTTACGCATTCCGTATTTAATTGGTTAAAATGTTTAAAATCTGACATAGAATGTTGTATTCGGAGATAATTCCCGGCATCCTGGTATTCCTGTCACCATCCAGTCCATTCCTGTTCCAGACACCAGAACTTTCTTCTGCATACTGTTAATTTTGACCTTTTGATGATTTTTTAAAAATAAATTCTTTCTTTTTAATTTATTTCTTCTGCGTAAACTATTATCTTCCTACCATTATCCCACTTATGTGGATTCTGTACAACTTGTCATCTGAACGGCTATACGGATCAAAACACCTATCTAACAAAAAAATTTATCAAAATCGGTTCATCCATTTAGGCGCTACACACAATCACACGTCAAAATTATAACTCCGCTTCTTTTGCGTCAGGCCTCGGGGGTTAAACATCGTTATAGTTTTTATTCAATAATACAGAGTTGCGTCAGCTTTGAACCATATTCCCAAATAACATGACACGGAAAAACAATAAACTTGGTAGTAATTTGGTGTCTCAGAAACCAATAAAAAGTGAATTGCTCATTAAAATGCAGGTCGAAATTACTGGCCACACAGACTTTCCGACAAACTTATTTCTGCGGTCGAAAGCTCGATCTTAAAAATTAAATTAAATAGAATACGATTATAATATCTACACTTAGGGCCAGTTTCACCGGTACCTGATAGCGCTAATATGAAGAAATCTGACAGATTTTTGACAGCGATTTAGATTTTTTATATGGCGTCATGTGTCAGGTCATCTAACGCATTATCAGGAACCGCAGACGGACAGAGACAGACAGACTGACAGCGGAGTCTTAGAATAGGGTCCCGTTTAACCCCTTGGATACGGAACCCTAAAAGAAATTTTCCAAATCGGTTAATAAACGGCGGAGTTCTAAGGAGGTAAAAAAATACAACCAAAATTTAAAACCTTATTTTCCAAAGTGTCTTAAAAAAACATTTCCCAATAAAATAACTGACACTGGTTGATATGATCACTGGTGTCGTTAATAAATTTACCATTTTTGAGCGCTTTAAGTAAAAATAAGAGGTTCAATTTCATTAACTTTGATTTTATAACTCAAATAATTTTTACCAACCGCAAATGTAAGTTTGTCGGGATTCCTGCGTGCTTGTAAACGCATTGTAAGCAATAAAATAAATTGAGAGCATTATGTTCGAGTTCGGACCACAATTTGTGGACGATTACATACAATTTGATATGATTTTCTTTTGTATGGATGGGGTTTTGTATAAGAGACTTTTAAGTCCGAGACAGGTTGTTTAAAGCGCAGCTGACTTAACTTCAATGCGGGATTTGACTGTGTTAAAAATTTGTCACCATCATCAAGGAGAAAATTTGCCTTTGGTGGCAATTTTTCTCCTTGATGTTTTTTAAATGAATGATGAATTTTATCCTTACCTAACCTAACCTAACCAAACCAGCGATGTTCCGGCGGCAACATACAGTCCTTGAGAGCCGAAGTATTCTAGGCCTAGCGTGTTGACCATCTTCGACCATATCATAGCTTACCACCAGGCGAGATAGTGGTCAAACGATAGCTTATAAGATATTAAAAAGAATTACTATCATTGTAGGAACTCAGCAATCAAATTTTTAAATGTTATGATATTACGTAACAGGCGCAGAACGACGCTCGCCTGATGGTAAGCGATGACGACTTATTATTACAGACACTGTAGCACGCTAAACTCTAAATTGCCAAAGTTTGATTATTTATGTTTAATTGTGAATAAATGCCTAATTTGTGCTTTATGCTTAACTTTATTGAGCGTTTTTATTTAGCATTCGAATTTTAAATAAAATAATTTCAAGATGGTTTAAAAAAGTAACAGAACCGACTTCAAACGTCGCGCTACATAGTCAAAGTAGCCAGTTGACGTAGTAACTATTACATAATCTGTGCCAGTAGTTAATAGTAAATCGTCGAGATGAGTAAATGCACAGTAATACAAATGTTGATAAATTAAAAAAGGCTCGGCCGATTCCGTTAAAATTTAAATGGGACCACCTAGGAAGTACCCTTGGAAACAAAAAAAGAATTTTCCAAATCGGTTCAGGCATCTTCGAGTAATCGGTGAACATACATAAAAAATAAATTCAGAGGAATTGAGAAACTCCTCCTTTTTTGTGAAGTCGATTAAAAATACCACACGATGTACCACACCTATCGAATAGTATCTACCATTTTAATATCGACGGCATTTATTTTATACAATTTAACGCTAATATAACCGGACATGCTTTCAAAAGACCATTAAAAACCCATAGACAACATTTAAAATATTTTTTACACCTACCCGCAGTAATGATCATCTACTTTCCCACAAAATCTTCAGCGTACCCGCTTTTTATCCGGTCGTTTCAACTTCTATATAATTATCATAACAAAGGGAGGGCATGTCTGTACAATTCATAGCTCTGTATCTCGAATAATGTGTTTTAAATGAGGTGTTGGTACAAAAAATATAATAATATTTATGAATTAAGTATGCAGTCATGGAATTTGAGGTACCACAGATTAATAATCTACTTTGGGCTAGATTAGAACCTTTCTAACTGACTTCAAATATAAGATCGTTTAAAAAACTAAAACAACCGACTTCAAATGCCGCGCTATTAGTTCTCAGTACCAATTTTGAGATGTTATCTCCATATCTCTGGAGATTATCAGACCTCGATGAAATTACCATGGTACTACACTTGGGATATCTCCTTTCCAACAAAAAAAGAATAATCAAAATCGGTTCATAAACGACGAAGTTATCCGCGAAAAAACATTATATATATATATATATATACGCGAAAAACCCTTTTTAACCGACTTCAAAAAAAGGAAGTACCTCAATTCAACCGTATGTATATATATATATATATATATATATATAGGTACTTCCTTACCTCAATTCAACCGTATGTATATATATATATATATATACATACGGTTGAATTGAGGTACTTCCTTTTTTTGAAGTCGGTTAAAAAGGGTTTTTCGCGTTATAATGTCATAGTATAGATAAATAGAATTAGACGTCAAGACTAAAGACATTCTCCCCAAAGCCACTGAAGAGAATGTTATACAAATCCTAGTTGTGGGTACCTAGTTAAATATTAACCTACCCGCAATTACGCTGTAATTACCCGGGTGGGTGCAACCGCTGAATGTAGCCTCAGCGATTATAGGTGGGGTAAGGGTGCTCAAAGTGCAGCTTTTAAACATAAGGTTTGGTATATCGGTGTAACTGCATCGGTTTCCTTAAAGTTTCTCGTCTTACTGTTCGTTTTATTTTGGTAAATAAATAGGTTAAGATCGTTTGGAAAGAGAGAAAAAAAACAACTACAAATGCCGCGCTAGTCATTTTCAGTAGCAAGTTTGAGGTGTTTATGTTCATATCTCTGGAGATAATCAGATATTATATAGGTATTTGCATTTATTTCAACTAGTATTTACAAATGGTCATATATACAACTTAAAAATAAATAGAACTATTTGAACTGTGAATAAATGAAATCTTATAAATAAAAATTTAAATAGTTATAAATAGGTATTTACTATAGGACCACTTCACGTCATGCTCTTTTGAATATAAAAAGAATTCGAGAATCTGTCTCTGGCGTGTTTGAGTAATCAGTAATGCAAATAGATAATAAAACAAATAATAAAACAAAAAGATTTTAGAACAAAAAGATTCCGACGCATTGAGAACCTCCTCCTTTTTGTGAAGTCGGTTACAAAATAGCCAATTCCGTTCAACCGTTCTCAAGTACACGCACGTCGATGACAAGCGCTTACCAAGTCCAATTGCTGTTAAACCTACAGCATATTTGGGAAGCTCCAATAATCAATTTTATTTGTCAGAATGTAGGAAAATTGAATTTTATGGCATGGCCGATTTAAGAGTCCCGTATGACATCCTAATCGGTAAGGCAAACAAATATTTAAATTATACTAAAACAGTCAGATGAGAGGCCTATGTCCAGCCGTAGACGGAAATAGGCTGATTATGATGACGATGGTGAAAACAGTCATCCGTAAAGTTAGTAGGTAGATACTTATTCAGAATTACAATAAAATACTAGTGTTTATTTTAATAAAGGAACGGTAATGAGAGTTTTCTCTAATAAGGATGGGCGACACACGGGCTAATCCTCTAGCACCACCTATTCCAGATCTCAATAGTGGCAGCAAATGTTTATTATTATTTATCCGGTGACTGAGATTGAGAATCTGTGGGTGCATCTCGACTATGCAGGAATGCGATCTCTGCATGGCATGCAGACTATACAGCGTGATATAGGTGTCAAAATATCTAAGTGTTGGTATCTATGAATGTTGTGAATTTATTGTACGAATTGGCTTCACACGTATAGAACATTTGTCTACCGTGGAATAGTAAATATTTCGGAAGGTACTAAGTACAACAGCTGTCTTTAGTCGAATCCAAAGAGCGCAACTAGTCTTCCAAGCTAGCTAGCAACTAACATCACGATTGAACTTAGCGGTTTTTTTTTCGTTCGGTTGGTGTTACCATCAGCCACGGCCGAAGCCTACAATCATTGGTCACAAATTAACACCCAGAGATTCGTAGAATTAATATTTAGTAAAAATATAGAGCATATAGTACTTAACTAACATCTACAAGTAAATTTAATTGCATGTACGAGTAGGTATCTGGACAAGCGCATTACATTAACAAGCTAAGTTCTGATTATCCAGAGTTATGCGTGCCACAGAGTATCTGTTAAACGCAGACGTCATTGCTTACCATCTAGCGAACGTTTAGTTTAATCTAATAAATTTTATTATATTAAGCAAAAAGCGGTGTAAACTATGGAAAGTCCAAAGTTATTTGGTACTTTTCAATTGCCTAATTTCAGATTTTATTGAGACGAAACTTGTACCGATACTCATCTAACTTAATTTAATTAATTAAAAACTTGTGTCGAAATCTCAATCTTACTAATCTCTCTGTGGCTTTTTAATTGAAACAAAATGTACGCAGGTGCCAAGAAGATTATAGCTTTAGAGATTGCATGTAGAACAGACTCTTGAAGAATAGGAATTTGACCTCTTATTACCTACGTCATTGTATCTTATTACGTTACCTACGTCATTGATTGCTTTTGCTCTGTTCTTCATGTTGATTTGGTGTTTGACAGACGAAAGACTGTTCTTACGATATGAGTGAGTAGGATAGAAACAACACCAGGATGAATTAACTTATCTTCTAAGCAATATTCTACGTTAAATACTCTTCTTTAGAAGGGCTTTAATCTTCATGGACGGCATCAAATTAAAAATTTAAAATAAGAACATTCAAAAGTAACGGATATCATTAGCCATCAATAAACGAAATTCGAATATAGAATGCGTCGATAACGACCGTCGGTAGTCAATAAATTAAGCCCTCAAACACTTAACGCGAGTGTTCGAGACATAGGTTTATTTTTACTTTTAGAGATCCGTCTGGTGAGAGAGAATCCTTTCTTTATGAATTAGGGAAATGGATATACCTACGCGGCGAATGGTGTGCAAAGTCGTGATCTTTTATAGTACAGCAAGCGTTTGATCACTATCCACATATGGTAAGAGCTTTGAACAATGTTCTGCTTGACTTGCTACCAAAAAGTAACTTACCATCATCAAGAAGAAAATTGCCGCCAAAACTTTTTTTTTATGTCTGATAGGCTAGCGTTTGTCTATTATCTCGCCTCTCGCCTGTTGGTAAGTGACGATGTGGTCGAAGGTGGCGAATACGCTAAGCCTAGAATGTAACTTTAAATTGTGGCTTCGGAACGCTTATACAGTCAATAAAAACTACAGTTGCATAAAAATTAAATAGGCCGTTCGTTCACACTATAAATACCTACATTACTTATTCGTAATTAATGGTCAGAAGCATAAAATAGGTCATAGTTCAAAGCTATGCTAATATGCCATTATTTTAACAAGTGTTCACCACAGCACTCACAATGAATTATGACTTTTATAATGGCATTAATAATTATCAAAAAACCATTGCAAAAATATACAGATTTCATTCATAATTTTTTGTGAGTATTTTTTATTAATCCATACTTTCGCCTCAAATCGCTGTTGTAAAAGCAAAGGTCGTAGACGACCCGTTTCAGTTGTGCAAACTGGGTAAGTTCTATATAAAAACAAAGTATTACACTCGTATTCATAAATAACACTGAGCACTCACAGTGCTCGCGAACGCATAGTCATCCAAACAAATACATTATTGACATAACTTGTATCAAATCCACCGCTATGTGTTCGTTAAAATATCCATGAATACGGCTACGAGTGAAGCAATAGCGATAATTTTAGATTTTAAAATGATACTGTACAGAACCTTTGTCGCATGAAGCACGCACGCAACCCGTTTATTATTTCTGGTTTTCCTTTTTTGAAATGTCACCGTCGATGACAGATGGAGCTCGCGGCGGTTGAACGTCACGTCCCTCCGATTAATTTCTGTTGTCTGTGGTAAAAAAGTTGCCGCCAAAAAAAGTACAAGTTACATTTGACATTAGTTTTAATTTAAGTTGCCAGGTGGGGATTGTGTTTGCCTACCTATCGTGCTGTTTATTCCTCGAGAAAAAGATCGAAATAAAATAGCTGTAACGATTAACTTAATTTTATTACAGTAAAATAACGAAGTTTTGGCAACGGTCTAATTACTATTAGTTTTTTATGCATAAACGTAGTAGGTAATTAATTCTAAGTATATTGTAGTACCAAGCACTGCAAAAATTATGCACAATAATAACTCTCAGTATTGATTTAAACTTAGTTGCCAATAACTTAATCCAGTGCCAAAATTTGGCCTTTTTACCCTATATTGCTTGTAAAAGTCACTGTTGCATGCCATTTTCTTTAAAAATCTAAGACGGATTTTTTTGGTTCCCAAAAAAAATATTTTTTTTGGTTTTTGTATCTATATTTTTAACGAGTACAAGATGCATTGTGTTTTTTTCTGTTTAATGTGTTTGAAGTTCAAGCAGTACTTAATGAATAGCAGCAAGCTTATTCACAATCATTCAAAAACAAATTCGGATTCGAAAACTACCTTTCCTTCAACTAGGATTGTTGTAATTCACAATCCCTGACTTTTAAGATTTCAACTCGAAAATTCAGTGATTCTTATCAAAAACGGTAGCATTATGTTTCTGCTACATAAGTTAGGTATAAATTAATTTTATTTACTGCGTAATTTAATCTCAAATTGATTAAAAAACTTAAAGCTAATATGATTGCTTTGGTTCTGCACAAAATGGTTATACTCAACTGGAGCTTGCAAGGTACAAAATTGCTGTGAAGGCAATTCACCCTGGTTTCGTTTCTATCCCACTCTCAGTAACCGTAAAAACAGTATGTAATATTCTGTCAAAAAACTAAAATCTACGTGAAGAAGAAAGCAAAATATGATTTAATTTTTATTCAAGGTCATATTCTTAATCTTCACTAGTTTATTCTACATGCAACCTCCTTTCAGTACAGTCTTCTTGGTTCGGCAGTTATTTTTACATCGTTTCACTGTCAACTGTCAAACTCGATGACAGATGGCGCTAACTGCAAGCCAGGATAAGGCGGGGATTTGTGAAAACGCCGCCGTTCTAAGACGTTCTATATTCGAAATTAAGCAAGGAGGCACGTTTCGGCTATTAGGATACGGGGAACTGTTACAATTTTAAATATGGAACGGGGGTGCGTTTGTTTGATGTTTATTTTTTTTTTTATATTTATTAGTTTGGTTTCATGGTTAAGGTAATAAATGTAATGAATTTTAAAGAAGAAAAACTTTAAACTGTTTTTTTTTTCAACGCAACAGTCAATTCTAGCCTAGCGTGTTCAGCGTCCTCAACCTTCTTGATCTTGATCAGATTCTTGTGACCACAACGCACGAGCCGTGCGAGCGAAGCTAGCGTGCCGCGGTAGAAGCCGGCGAGTGCTAGAACCGAATCGGCCCTTGTTTCTATTTTTTTGTCCATATACCAACGTTTTTTACTTCGATATTTAGTAAATTCGATATTTAAAACTTTCGGTGTTACTTTTGTCGATGGGCGTAGATCTTATATACCCATTCGATAATATAAACTTTCTATATTTTAATTTTCGATATTTCCATACAGTTGAAATTTTCATTTTCGATATTTTGAACATGGATATTTTATCAGTAGATATATTAATTTTCGCCATTCAAATATGTAACCGGCTGAACAATTGTCTGCAATCTCACCTGATCGCTACAGTAATTCCCGATACAGCCGAAGATGTAGAACGTTCGCTCTGAAGATACCTATTCACTCTTGCCTTGAACATTCCCGAGTTGTATTTCGGGGGAAAGACCATCGAGGGTAAAGCATTCCATTTTTGGCCGTTCTAATGATAAAAGCATAACCGAACCTTCGTGCTCATTGTAGGATTTGCTATTATTTACAATATAGGTAAATATTTTAGTAATGTCATGTATGACCTAGAAGAATAGGTATGCTCCAATGTGAAACGATTTAGATATTACGTTTGTTGTATGTAGGTACCTACAATAATTGTACCTTTCTTATAAATGATAGGCTAGCGTTTGACCACTATCGCGCCCGGTGGTAACCCAAGATGCGATCAAAGTTGATGAACACGTTAGGCTTAGAATGGTCTAACTCACAAGGGCTTGCTGGAACACCGGAAGGTTATGGCGGCAGATTTCTCGTTGATAGTGGTAAGCTACTTATTGGTATTGGTGACAAGTCAGGCGGAACATCGATTTAATGCTCCTACTACCTGTGGAATTTCTCTCTTCGTAATGTCTCTGGACACTGTTCAAACCGAAAAACATTACACATTTTACGTTTCAATATTAGACAAAGCGGTAAAGCTCAGGAGGGCTAGCAGTATTACCACTTTAAGTATTTACTTACATATTTCAAACGAATAATGCCGGAATTAACAAATGTAGACGAACAGAAAAATCTAGGGAGTAGAGGTAGGTAAGTATAGGTATTCTTTATCAATATATTCTATAGGATTTTTTTGTCAATTACTTCATCACTATCTCATCAAATGTGGGAATATTATACTACTCTGCAAGTTTTTATGTATATATACGAGTATCTATTTCCCGTTGTGCGTTGTACCAGTTTTGACGTGACAGTGTCTAAAGCCGGCGCCAGACACAAACAAATGTTTGACAAAGACTTTGTCACATACTTTGTCACATATTACACAGTACGTTTCAGGTAGTAGGCTTAGGCCGCGGCGTGTTACCACCCACCAGACAAAGCCATGCCGCCAAGCGGTCGCTTTACGGTATGAATGTTTGGTGAAGCCATTATGGGGAACGGGTCGGAAACAGTTGCGTTGATTACTATAGCTGGTCGTGATACATTGAAGGTCAATTTACCTGGCAGCCAATCTTGGAGAGCAGCGGGATCCGAGGCACGGTTCTCCGCTGGCCGACCGCAGATAGTTGGGGGCCCAAGTAGTGAGCCAGCCACTCATGAAAGGCTGCCCCGCCATCTCGCGAAAAATCCCGGAGGTGCGCCATCGTGCCGGTTGGCGACCGGACGAGAGGACCCGATGGACACCTCTGGGGGGGCTCGGGCGTCCCCGCGGTCTCCAGGATTGGTTCCCAATAGGTGAAAAGACCTAATATGTATCACGGGTTGGTAATTAGCGCCTCGTTTCCACTTCCGTTTCCCTTACCTAACTTCACTCCCCACAAAATGAAAGGCAGAAACAGAATAGAGGTTAAACAGCGGAAGCACGTCCTCTCCCTTCAAGTGCACCTCTCAAACATTCGAGGCTTGCACTCCAATATCCTCTCGGTCCACCACCATCTTGAGACCAAAAAACCGCATATTCTGTTCCTCACGGAGACGCAGATCAAATGTCCAGCCGACGCGGCGTACCTTGCCTACCCAGGCTATGTTCTAGAACATAAGTTTAGGCCGAGGGCGGGAGTTTGTATGTATGCCCGCGATGACATTTGTTATCGGCGTCTCCGCAACCTTGAAGACCCTCAACTATCCGTCATGTGGATTTTGGTGGACACTGGCATGGAGAAAATTCTTTATGCTAGTGTCTACCGTTCGCACAGCGGAGATGAAGAGACAAACAGGCTCACAAACCACCTCAGTGAGGCGGCTGATGTGGCCCAACAGAGGTATCCTTCTGCTCAATTAGTGCTTCTGGGGGATTTCAACGCCCATCATCAAGACTGGCTGTACCCATACCAGAACACAGACCACGCTGGTCGAGAGATGCGAAAGCTTGCTTTAACGCTAGACCTCACTCAGTTGGTCCAGGGAGCAACAAGGATACCGGACGTTGATGGCCATACAGCCAATTGCTTGGACCTTCTGCTGACAACAGAACCAGACCGCTACTCGGTGTCGGTTTCATCACCCTTAGGTAGCTCCGACCACTGTCTGGTGAAGTCTGTCTCCGTCTACTCCCCGCCCGATCCCAGCCAAAAAGGCACCCGGCGGGTGTGGCGATACAGGTCAGCAGATTGGGATGAGATGCGTTGTTTTTTCGCTTCTTATCCCTGGCGGCAGGTATGTTTTTCTTCGAGCGATCCCTCAGCCTGCGCGGATGCTGTGACAGAAGTGTTACGTCAGGGTATGGAATATTTCATACCATTTTCTGACGTTCCGATGTCAAGCAAAGCTCGTCCATGGTTTAATGCCAAATGTAGAGATGCAGAAGCATCAAAACATGAAGCTTACTTAGCCTGGGCTGATGCTCAAACCCGCAAGACTAGAGATGTACGCGAAAAGAAGAAAGCCTTTAACTTAGCCGCCAAGTCTTACAAAAAGGTTCTCAAGAAGGCTCGCTTCGATCACATACGCCGAACAGGGAACAAACTTGCTTCTTACCCCTCTGGTAGCAAAGCGTTCTGGTCCCTGGCGAAGTCGATCGAAGAGAACTTCTGCCGTCCCTCACTGCCTCCGCTGCTGAAACCCGACGGGTCACTAGCGCACACTGCTGAAGAGAAAGCAAATCTATTTGCTACTCTGTTTGCGGAGTCTTCACGTTTAGATGCTGGCAATGCTGTACCTTCTAGTCTGCCGACTTGCGGGACGTTTATGTCGGAAATCCGCATTCGTCAGACTGAAGTACGCAAAGCGTTGCGCAATCTAGACGTGAACAAAGCTAGTGGTCCAGATGGTATACCAGCTGTAGTCTTGAGGACGTGTGCGCCTGAGTTGGCTCCTATTTTGACACGCCTCTTTCGCTTGTCTATGACGACTGGTAAAGTGCCTAAGTCCTGGAAGCAAGCTAACGTGCAACCTGTGCCCAAAAAGGGTAGTCGCGCAGACCCTGCCAATTACAGGCCTATCTCAGTCACTTCCATACTCTGTAAGACTATGGAACGTGTACTGAACCACAGGCTCCTGGCATACCTAGAAGTGAACGATCTCCTCAGTGACCGACAATACGGGTTTCGCCGAAACCGGTCTACTGGGGATCTTCTAGCGTATGCCACTCACATCTGGAGCGAGGCCATCGAGAACCACGGCGAGGCGCTGGCCGTCTCTCTTGACATCTCGAAGGCTTTCGACAGGGTCTGGCACGATAGCCTTATTAGCAAGCTTCCTTCATACGGCCTTCCCACTGGTTTATGTGTTTGGATAGCAGATTTCTTGAGGGATCGGTCGATTCGAGTAGTCATCGATGGCTGTTCTTCCGACCAATTGGCCATAAATGCCGGAGTCCCTCAAGGATCAGTACTCTCTGCAACACTTTTTCTGCTGCATATTAATGACCTGCTTAAACCCGGTAACTTTGGGTACGCAGATGACAGCACTGTTGTAGAGAGCTATGCATCCAACGCACGAACTAGTGCATTACAAATCCAGTCTCATAGAGAAGCCATGGTCGAGCGCTTGAACTATTCTTTGAAGGCAATCTCCGATTGGGGCGATGCCAATCTGGTCAAGTTCAATGCTGCTAAAACCCAGGCGTGTCTCTTCTCCGCTAAACGGAGCCCATGTCTACTGGCTCCTACTTTCCGGGATGTGTCCGTTCCGATAAGTAACAATCTTGAGCTTCTTGGCATCTCTTTGACACCAACTCTCAATTTCGGCTCTTATATTGAGTCTAGAGCCCAGCTAGCCTCAAAAAAGCTTGGCATTTTGGCTAAGGTGAGACGGTACTTCACACCGGGACAGTTGCTTAATCTTTACCAAGCACAAGTCCGGTCGTGTATGGAGTACTGTTCTCACCTTTGGGATGGCTCTGCCAAATACCAGCTGGAGACACTGGAAGCTATTGAGAGGAGAGCAAAGAAACTCATAAGCGACGACCTACTAGTAAGCCAGAGACTCCAGAGTCTCGCGCATCGCCGCAAAGTCGCTTGCTTATCGGTTTTCTATCGAATACATTTCGGAGAGTGTGCAATGGAACTGCATGATTTGATTCCACCATCCCCATTTTATAATCGGACATCCAGAGACACTAAAAGGCGCCACCGATTTATGGTGGATATACCATCTACCCGAACGAAGCGATTTGCTTCTTCGTTCATCATACGAACCGCCAAAGAATGGAATACTCTGCCTGAGTCTGTGTTTCCGGTTAAGTACAATATGGGGGTCTTCAAATCGCGAGTGAATAGGTATCTTCTGGGTAAGCACGCTCCATCATCGATCGCATCATCACTTAACATCAGGTGAGATAGTGATCAAGTGCTACCCAGTTCTGTATAAAAAAAAAAAAAAAAAAAAAAAATATTTGAGCACTTATTTGCGGTACCTGCCACACATACTTTGCAAACAACACTTTTTGCAAACAACGCTTTGATGTGCGCTCGAAAAACCGACACCAAATGGCAAAGTGCCAAACTTTGTTCAAACTTTGAGCAAACTTTGAACAAATACTCAAATACCCGTGCTTCACATATGCTCAAATGTGTGTTCAAATAAGTGCCCAAATGTTTGAGCTATGTCTGGCGCCGGCTTTATAAATCGAACGCCGGCTGCATGCACGAAAAAGTGTCCCGTTTCGCTCATTGTCCCTTTACACTCAGTGTACGCATGCGCCGATTTCATCAATGTTTTGTTGTATGAATGTGAGTGTGATTATGAATATGAATATGAACATCAATGTTTTGTTATGACGTTGTTACGTTTAACTATCGTCCGTAAACAAACTTTACAGACAACCAATAAAAAAAAATTACTTAGTTAAGCAGAATACATGGTTACTAAAACAAGTATTTAACTTTTTGCTAGCGTTAACTTAATTTAATTAATGGGATCAATAGTTAAACTTTGACTAGTATTATTTATACTAAATATTAGCTAAATCCTGCTGTAATAATGTCCATTTAAATTAAAATACATTGAAATTCTATAGCTTGTAGGTTAGCGATACACCGACAGCAAAGCGCAGAAAATAGGTTCAATTTGGTAGATCACATTTTTTAAATTGTTTACTTATAAATATAAAAGCTTAACAATTACGTACAATAAACCTTAAGCTGTTCGACCTTGGGGTCATCTATAGTGGCTAATTAGGTCATAAAAGTCATAAAAAAATTTCGCGCTCGCCCCGCTCGCGCAATTGCATTTAACTCGTTACACAAACTATAAAATGTACTTTCTCGATCCAATAAAAATCCTGAAAACATGCTATAATAAAACCTAGAACTAATTGTTTTATAATTTTTTTAACTTTTTGGTTTTCAGAATTTGTTTATTTATTTCAATGTAATCCCAGAACTAGAACATTGCCCGGCGATTTGAAAACATGCCACACCGCCCTCTGCCTTGCGTTTCGATGCCTCTCCTTAATTACTTTGCTGATATGCAATGATGAATATTTATATTCTATTCGGCATCTTACTGTATAATTTAAGGCAACATTTATCGATAGAATTTGGATGAAATAACCATCGCACGAATATCTCTGATCAAAATTGGTGAACTGCCAAAATTTAATAGTCTCACTAAAAAATATGAATGTATAGCTCTAATTAGCTGATACCCGCGACTTCGTTCACGTACACCAAGAATTTTATCATTGTAAAGCTCTATCAATCAACATTTGATTGATCTAAGTTATTAAGTTATGTGTTAAAAACCTTGATTTTATTTTTACAAAAATTACCCTATGTTCATCCTCATGCAATAAAGTATCTCCTTGTTCAATTTCAGTAAGATCGGATCGTCCGTTTACGCGTTATTAGGTAACAAACAGACAGAACTTTGTGACAGAGTTACAAACGTTTTTATAGTCGTAATAAACGTTTAAGTCTGGATTCTACATACAAATTAAACATAATCTACATTATGGTTAAGTCGTAAATACGTTTCCCTGAATAGCACGAACCCAATCCCAAAAATTATAGTCTCACTAACTCCATTCCACTATTGTTCGATTGATTCAGGGGGGCGGCACCCGAAATTTATGACTATAGAACTTCCTAAAGGACCTTAAGTACTGAGACAGTTAACTTATTTACTTAATAACTTAGCCGTGCTGAGATTTATGCAAACTCCTTGGATTTTTCCTGTTCGTTTGATTGCTTAGGGCGGGTAATGCGAATTAATGGATGTACGTAAGTTGGCAACTTATAACGTACTTAGATGATTACGTTAATTTCTCTTTGAAAATGTCTAAGAATTCTGTATATTTGATTATTTTTTTTATTTATTTTTTAAAAGATTACTCGCAATGCGGGTTGCACATTACTAAAATTCTTGTTAACCCCTCCAACTAAGGTAAATATGCTTGTGTCTGGAGTGGGTTCACGTCAATAGTACAATGGGTGGGGTGGGGATCGAACTCGCGACCTCTCGATCGCCAGTCCGACACCTTATCCATTGGGCTATTGCCGCCTTTTGTTAAATATTATAATATTAAATGTATCGTGAGGATTACACATTATATTATTATTTAAAACGGTTGTACACTCACGGGTTTTTTATCGGAATTGCTCCGACCGATTGTGTTACGTGCATTATTCTGTGCTTGCGGTAGACGTGGCTCCCAGAAGAAGGGCATCAAACATGCCGGAGCAATTCCGATAAAAAAACCCGTGAGTGTACAACAGTTTTAAATAATAATATAATTCTGTATATAATTTTAGTTATTCTATCTACTTCTATCTGCTTGGTTTTATTAAGTACTCGTACTCGACGCTCGCCTGATGGTAAGCGTAGATGTCTACCTATTACAGATACAGGGGCGTGCAAAAATCTGGATAGCCTGTTACCTCGAGACATAAAGATGTTAAGTCTCAAATGCCTTGTAATTTCACTTGGTCTAGACCCGACCCGACATATTGCATGCTCAAAGACCTACTAGTAGAATTATAACTTTTCATTCTTCTAAAATTTCAGCAGTTATATAAATAAAGTATAAAATAAGCTAATTAGTTATATTTACTTAAATTACACTACTAAAGTTACAAGAGATTTATGGGGAGGCCGCCCATTTTCAATTAGGCCTCAAGTCAGTTTTAGCTCAAACCTTATCCTTACTTTAGTTCTAAGAATAGAATTACCAAGACAAAGCCTCCCGGGACCCTATTCTATAAGCTAGCTAGCAAAAAGCCGAGCTAGCGCTATGCCAATGCACAGTTGTCATTGAGTCTCGTTGGCGTACCGTAAAGGATAGATGGCTTGACTTCTAAGCAAGAAGTCTCCGGTTCAAATCCTAGCACGGCTTCGAGCATTTACCAATAGAGATGCCAATGCAAGGCGTACCCCTCTGCTGGCCATATAGCCATTATTGGCCATATGAGCGTGCGTAACTACGCTGTATTTTTAATGCTGTGTGCGTGTTTTAAGCTAGTGTGCGGGATCGTTAAAGTGAGTGATTTGTGTGTGTGCAATGCGTGTTTACCTCGTCCCCCGTAAGTATCGGCAGAAAAAAATGTTTGCGGATTACAACGTTAACATCTCCATTGGTAAATGCTCGAAGTAGCACGGGTGTTCGTCCACAGATGGTAGGAGCTCATTATATCGATGTTCCGTCAAATTTGCTACCAAAAAGTATCTTACCACTATCAAGGAGAAAATCTGATCCTAGTCGGGAATTTTTGCAATATCTAGGCTAAAGAGGCTAGGCTGTTAATTTAACGGTTAGTTAAGCTATCTGCCTGGACATCTACACAATTTTTCTATAATAATAGGTAACAAGACTAGCACGACTCTCGCCTGATGTTAAGCGATGACGTCTACCTATTACAGATACAGCGGCATTCTGGAATATCCAGAATTTTGCATGTCACTGCACTGCGCTTGTATCTCGAGACATAAAGTTAAGTCTCACATGGCCTGTAATTGGAATGCTCCGACCGGAAACTTTGATATTTCAATTAAAAATAAACTGACCAAGTGCAAGTCAGAATCGCACTCGTAGGGTTCCGTATTTTATAACTACAATTTTTCGCCACTAAAAAATTACTTTGTTTTTCATAGTTTGTATGAAAAACAAAGTTATATTTGCGGTTTGGAAAATGTGCTATATCTCAAAAACTGCTGACTATAGGTATCTCGTTCAAACCAATTTTCGTTGAAAGTATTTATTGATATCTACAGCATATATTTTTTTTAGATTTTTCACTCCTTCATTTTAAAAGTTAAGGGACACATTTTACCACTTTTTTACTTAAAAAAAAAATAGTCTTTTTTTCAAGACCTATCTATAAACACCGCGAACTTGTAGGTTTCATAAAAAAAATTGTTTAGTAGTATCAGTTCCATCTATGGGGAGCCTTATTATTATTTTTTTTAATGTTTATATAAAAATCGTAAAGCGGTTTACAGAACGCATGTACCTACCAAGTGCCAACTGTGTAGTAGTAGTCTTTCAACTGTGTAGTCTTAATAGTTTCGGAATAAAGCGGCCTTGACGTACGGACGGACAGACAGACAGACATGACACATCTTTAAGGGTTCCGGTTTTTGCTATTCGGCTACGGAACCCTAACAATCAAAGATTCTTATCGGAAAGGTTTCCGTTGTTGCTTTCTACCAATAAATACCTGACGGAATAATCAATATTCAAAATGACGCTTCTGAATTCGAATTTATCCATTTAAAATTAGAATAGTATGTTGCCTATGTTGGTATGGCAATGGCACAATGTAGCGGTTACTTAAAATTGTACTAACACTATATACCTATCATAAATAATTTTGATTGATTGATTGGTGTCCGCCTGGTTGCGCAGCTGCAAATAGAGTTGTTCATAGCACGAATGGTTGCGCCGCCACTGGTATCCTGGTATCCTAGTCAAGCTACGACAACACTGCGGCGTCCTGCGTCAGCGTGCGCGTTCGCGATCTGAATTTATATTTGTTTTCTAATCGCCGTAGATCGGGTTTGGTGTCACCAGTCGGTTAAAATACTACTGCGCTATCTGATCGCCGCCTAGATCACGCACGCAGGACGCCGCGGTGTGGTCGTACCTTAAGATATAGGGGCCTATTCTGTAGTAGAGATTTACTACGATAACATGACCCGCCCCTCCAAAATTCAAAACGTTTGAAAGTATTTACAACGCATAACCACTCATGTGTGCGTACTGGTACTGCCGGCCTGCTACTGAAGACGAATAATTACATACAAACTCTTTAGTAAGGATGTGACTACACACATTAAAACAGTAATTTGGAGGGGCGGGCCATGTTATCGTAGTAAATCTCTAACTACAGACTACAAGTGTAGTTGCTTTTACCAAACTAAACTCTACCTCTAGAATAGAGTCTTTTAATAAAATGGCTGTGACATACGGGCGGACAAACAGACAGGCATGACGAATATATAATGGTTCCGTTTTTGCCATTCAGCTACGGAACCCTAAAAAGGGTATCCAAAAATTCCTCTCAGTCAATTCTTGTGAATGTTTATAAAAAAAATGACTATGGCATAGCCAAAAAGAAGGGTTTTATTTATAGTAATCTGCGTGTGTGATGAAATTTCATAAGTATGTTTGTTTTTAAATATGACCTTTGTACTATTATTTATGTATGTATGTATGTATGTATGGTTATGATCCACGCATGGGATCCTTCGATCGTGCGATCTACGGTCCACCGTAGCACAGAATAAATAATGACATAAGTTCGTAGATAAAAAAAAAAAAAAAAAAATTTCGCCATTTTCAGAACTTGCCATTTTGAGAATTTGTCATTTTAAGAATTTGGTATTTGTCGAATTTGCCATTTTGAGAATTGGGCATTTTGCGCCTAAACCATTTTAACGTAGGTATTTGGGTTTTGATGTTTTCATAATGTGGAATCTTGGTTATAGCAAACATTTTGAGCCTAATAAAGAAGGCAGGCTGCAGATTGGTGCCGTAAAAAAGGCCACCACCACCAGATCTAATAAATATCTTCGGGGTTATTGAGATAAACATAACTGAAAAACACGCACTATATACATTCAGTTTCTTTTAAAGTTTTATAAATTTATTATCACTACCACCTTTTTATTCATACACAATTCTCATTTTTGACGGGAACCTTTCATATTTCATTCATTTTTGTTAATGGATGGTGAAAAATATAACCTATAAATTCCCATCACGTCGTGTCGCGCCTAAAATTCCCGCCCGTTTACTGAACGTCAAAACAAAACTCTTCTTCGGGAAATAAAAATTAAAAGTCTCCGGCGTCTAAGAATGTCTACGCCAATGAACGTAGCATAAATAATCAGGCGGAGTACGTCTCGGCAAATTACCCTGAACGGGCGGGTACAGAATTGATGGCAACACTGGAATAAGTGCTGCCATGTCAACGTTGTCGGTCCGTTCGCGGCGTCGTTTTTTAATGGAACTAATGGCATTCGAAATTAGAAGAACTATTTATTGATGAGCTGCATCTTTTATTCGGTTGTTATTTTGTAAAGGATTGCGGCAGCTAGCAAATATTTATCTATATATATATATATATATATATATATATATATAATATAATACCTATAAACGAGTAATTCTTGTATGTATATATATATATATATATATATATATATATATATATATATATATATATATATATATAATCTGAATCTCAAAAACAGCTCCAACGATTTTCATGAACTTTAGTTTGCATGGGGTTTCGGGGGCGATAAGTCGATCTGGCTAGGTTTCATTTTGTAGAAAACTTTTCAATTTCTGACCAACAGACTGAGACAAAAAAAACCTACATGATTTTTTTTTGTTACTGGCAACGAACATTCACTACACTTTACCACAGTTTACTTTTAAAATATTCAAATATGTCTATAACGGTCTCTTTATTGACTAGAAAAAAGGTTTACCTTCTTAAAATTCGATTGTCACCTTATCAGGCCTAATGCTATTACCATGTTGTCTCTCTAAGTAGTCATAATATTTGGATAAGATATCAGTAAATCGATGGATTTAAAATAGTGAATGGGTTCTTAAAAACTTGTAGCATCCATACACGCAACTTTAATGTATACGATTATAGTAAAATTATAGAAAAAAAACCTGAGTCTGTACGTTGAAAATTATATAGTATATAAGTTTAAAAACTAAAAAAAACGACTTCACATGCCGCACGAGTCAGTTTCTGTAGCAAGTTTGAGATTTTTAATCGCTTTATCGCTGGAGATAGTCTTCAATCAGGTCTTAGTTTATTAAACTAAAGGACCACACCTACTCAAGAATCAAATCAAATCACAATTTTTTTAAAACAAATCAAAATTATTTTAAATTTTATTCTTATCGGTTAATTTTCAGTGACAAATTTGAGGAGCTTATCTCCATATCTTTGGAGATACTCTAAATTAGGCCTCTCCGGATACACTTGATCTTCGGATCTTCTTTCCCAGTCACAGTTCTCTACATACATAAACTCACGCCTTTTCCCGTTGTGGTAGGCAAAGAGTCAAAGACTACTAAACTTCTTTCCACATGCAACGATCCTTACATATCTCTTTCGCTTCTTCCACTTACATGAGCGCCTTCATACATGCTCGCCGGTTACAGGTACTTTTGACTTGTCCATTCTTTTAAACGTCTCCGATCTGATTGTGATACGTTCGCCTAGGTCGGCCTACCGCTGGCCCATTCACACTGGTCTCATAAATTTGTTTCGTCAATCTTCCTTCTTCTATCCTCTCTAGATTAAACCGAAGATTAGATGATTAATAACCAAATAACCTAAGAAGGATTAGATGATTAAACCATCTCATTCTCTATCTTTGTTACTACATCTTCTATCACACCACAATATACCCTTATCACGCTGTGCTGTTGAAAATGTTTCTCCGAATGATATTGTAGGAAGGATTGAATGAATCCTAACTATAAATATTTCATTGATATCCGTTACTCACTAATTAGTATTGTGAACATATGCGGGGCACGTGTAGGGAACAGAAATGCTGAGGAGTAGCTATTGTGTTCTGGTCCGGAACAGCTATCGGAAATTCCAATAGCGTGCCATCGTCCTTTACCACAAAGTCACTTACCAACAGTTGAGACAATGATTAAACGCTAGTTTATGCTATAAACGCTCAGCATTGTCATTTTTTACCCGACTGCGCCAGAAAGAGGGTTATGTTTTTCGATCGTATGTATGTAGGTATTGTTACGTGCGGAGTGGTATTAAAATGCCAATCCGATGAGATGAACGTTTATTTCCTCTTGAACAGGTTAGGTTAGTACAATGTTCCACAGTAGTTGTCCAAATCGTCTTGCACAATGATCAAATGTCCGTTATACACTGAGGTCGTCGGTAATTCACAATTCGCACTTAACTGTTCACAACACTAGTTCACTGTCTGAACTGAACATTGCTATGTTCAGTCCTAATTTGATTTAAAAATGCAATGTAGCATGCATGAACATAGCAATGTTCAGTCCTAATTTGATTTTAACATATATACAACATTAAAAATTGGAAAAACTGAAAAAAGTAACAAGTTTTCACGGGTTTTTTTTAAATTCAATAATTACCTTGTTTTTTATATATGTGGTAGAATGACCACTATTCCACCTAAGATATTTTCATCATCGAAAGATGCTCTTTTGGAAAATGTATGGCCGTACTTGATTTTTTTTACTTACCTCACAATTGTCACAAACGTCTATTTTGTTCTTAGACGAACAATGTTAATGAAATGTCAGGAAAATAGACTAAAAATGTAGCAACATTCTTGTCTTTCTCCTTATAAAGGAAGCAGCAGCATGGTATTAAAAAAATATAATAAATAGCTAAACGCGACTCCATAGTTTTCTAGAATGACCCGATGACATTTTTACGTCTTGTAAAGAATAATACAAAAAGAGTGAACCAGATTTTAATTCACACATTATTATGATTTGTTAGATCGGGTAGTTATTTTTATGTCGTGTTTTGGAGAATATTGTGTAGTTAATCTGTCGTCTGTGCTTTTTCGAGTATGGTAAGGACACAAGTTTTTTTTTTTATCTTTTTGTAACTAAAACATTTTAAAGACTCGTTTTAGCTTTTTTGCGTTTTAAATTTAAAAGTGTAGAACAAACATACATACATACAGACGAACTGAGAAACTTCTCCTTTGTCGGTAAAAAGGTAAAATTATGGCTACACTGGGCTACACGCTTAGAGCTACACGCGATAAGTGTATTTAACCAGTGTTAATAGTATAGTAGGTATTAGAATTTTCAAGTTTTTAATAAAACAAATCGTTAAGTCATGTCAGTCACTTTAAAAGTTAGGTTGAAGTCATACCTACGTAAAGATGTAGACTTCACTGAAGGCTTTCAGTGGAATTTCGGTATAAGCGCAAAATGGCATGTTTTTCCGCATTGTGCTGTTCACACTTGCACGTATCTACGGCACTTAATGGTTATTACTTGTACACATTAACTCGCAGAAAACAAGTTGCAGGAAAAATACAATAAGACCTCACTAGCGTAGCGTAATTCGAAGTCTGTGGACCACATCACAAGCATTTGCACGTTGCCGCCAAAATTGCTAAATTTTTATTCTATGTAAGAAGATACCAATAAAAGTTCTACAAATAATGTCTATGGTCTAAAAGATGCGCTAGACGCTCAGACCCGTCGTCCAGCGGTAGGCGGAGTAATGTGATCTACTACCGCAGCCCAATATATCACCGCGGGGCGTATCTTGCCGTCTACTGACTTTATCTATAGTAATGCTTGGTTAATTTATTTTTGATTTGGACCCGTTTGAGATGTTTATTTGTATATAATTGAATGAATGTTTATTAAAGACTTAATATTTTCTGCAGCAGCGCCCGTATATAATAATATTTAACGATAATAATTGAGATATTTTAAAATCTGAAAAACCGTCTTTGTTTGTTTGTAAATACTTTATTGCACAAAAAAAAATGTACAAAAGGAGGACTTAATGCTAAAAGCATTTTCTACCAGTTATCCAGCAGCGGTGGGGAAAATTTTGAGTCGTGCTTATATGTGGTTTTATAAACTAAAATAATATCAATACCTACTACCGGACTAATTATAATATATACGAGTACTTACTATAATAAATAACATAAAAACAAATAAATAATATACATACCTTAATGAAACTACATATAATATATTGTGCTTTTCTAATTGTTGGTAGGAAATACTTTCTTGCGGAAATAACCTTTGACTTGTCTCTTAAATAAATCTTTCGATGCAGCCATTTTGATGTCGGTAGGCAAATGGTTCCACAACCGTACAGCAGCAACCGCAAATGAGTGACCAACGAAATTGTAGCTGTGGGATGGAGTTGCCATAAGCAGCGTGTCAGTTGAGCGCAAATCTCTGTCATGCGTCTCGGACAAAAAATTAAAATAGTCTTGTAAATAGTCTGGAGCAAACTTATCTCTCAAAATTGAAAATAAAACTCCTAATATTCTGCAGTTACGTCTTTCACGGATGGGGAGCCACTGAAGTTTGGCTCTGTATTCTGAAATATGGTCATACTTACGGAGACCGTAGATAAACCGAATGCCAGTATTTACCAAACGATCTAATTTATTAAGTAACTCCTCCGTTATATTAACGTAGCAAACGTCAGCGTAGTCAATAATTGGCAGGAGCAGTGAATTAACAAGAGCAATTTTGGTAGTGACAGGAAGAAAGTTTTTAAACCGCAGTATGGCATGTAACGACGCAAAAAAATTTCGGGAGACTTCATTGATTTGAGCTGTCCAGTTAAGGTTAGAGTCTAGTATGATACCGAAGTTTTTAACAGTATTTGAGAGAGGGATAACAATATTATTATAGTACAACGAAGGTAAATTAGGTAACTGGACCTTTGAAAGTTGCCGACTGCTTCCTATGACGATTGCTTGACATTTGTTTGGATTTACTAAAATACCGAAGCGCCTAGACCAGGATAATAATTTTAAAAGATCTTCATTCAAATCGGCAATAGCAGCGTCTAGGTCCTCCACTACAGTATGACGGTACAGTTGCAGATCGTCTGCGTAAAAATCATAATGACATTGAAGATATCTAGAGAGTAGGTTGATAAAGATTGAGAATAGCAAAGGAGATAATATTCCTCCTTGCGGAACGCCAGTATCCACGTCACACCACTCGGAAAGGGTTTGGCCCAAGCGAATAGCCTGCCGGCGCTCTGACAGGTACGATGTAAACCATATAACAGAGGAAGACGAAAAATTAAGATGGGTGAGGATAGCCAGCAACAGGTCGTGATTAACACCGTTAAAGGCGTTACTGAAGTCGATGAGAACAAGAATGGTAACATTAGAGTTTTCCATGTTATACCGGATATCTTCAGTAACTTTAAGCAAAGCAGTAGTTGTGCTGTGACCCGATCTGAACCCAGACTGAAATTGATTAAAAAGAGCAAATTTTGATAAATATTCTGTCATTTGCTTATGAACCACTGACTCAATAATTTTAGATAAAAAAGGTAAAATAGAGATAGGACGAAACTGATTTGGAAGTTGAGGGTTGGAGACTTTAGGGAGTGGTAGGACGTGAGCTTTGCGCCATTGATCCGGAAATTGACCAAATTTAAGAGACCAGTTGACAATATGGGTCAAGGCATGGAGAATATGATTTAAAATGAACGAGATCATAATGCGACCAATCTTGTCACATCCAATCGCCTTGGACTTCAGAGATGAAATAATTTTGTGAATAGCATCTTCACTCACCAAGGAAAATTCAAATGGTGCTATATCAGGACGGGGTATGTTTTGAATTTCGCGTAATGTTGCTGATTTAGTTAGGTGATCTAATTTTGTGCACGAAGTGAAATGTGCATTAAGGGTGTTGGGGTCAAATGGTAAAGTGAGTTGATGGGAGAAGCCCACATTACTCCCCCCCAGAGGCCTAGTTAAGGTCGATAATAGTCAGGAAAATGAACCCGACGACCAGAACGAGTCGTGTAAGGTACTGGAGATGGTGAATGCAGTAAAGGATGTTGTGCAGGTATTACGTTATTTGGTACTGGCACAGCAGATGAAACTGGACCGGGACGAGTTAAAGCAGGTAGAGGTAAGACTACATTATTTTTAGGCAATAAATCTTCTTCGTTCACCAATATATACGCGGGTTTCAAACGGTCTATTGTCACTGTGACAGGTTTTCCTTTCATAAGAAGTTTGAAAACCTTGTCACCGCGTGTAATGACTTTGTGAGGGCCTGTGTAGGCTGGTTGTAGCGGAGCACGTGAGGCGTCTTCGCGTACAAAAACATTCTCGGCAGTGGCTAAATCTTTAAAAATAAACACTTTGTGTTCGTTGTGCCGCGACGCTGGGGTTGGTTGAACTTTTTCAGCAAAAGAGCGTAAACGTGCTGTAAAATCAGACAAGTCAGACGTATAGTGCGATGCGCTCTGGTCGAAAAATTCACCAGGCAGTCTGAGTGGTTCACCATACACCAGCTCCGCGGAGGACGATTGTAAGTCCTCTTTGAAGGCACTACGAATACCTAGCAGCACCAACGGCAAGACTTCTGTCCAGTTATTATCAGCGTGACAGGTGATTGAAGCTTTGAGCTGTCTATGAAAGCGCTCGACTAGTCCGTTACATGCCGGATGGTAAGCGGTTGTACGTTTGTGCTGAAAACCAATAGTTTTTGATAGATATTGGAACAGTGAGGACTCAAATTGACGTCCACGGTCTGTTACGATATCTGTTGGGCATCCAAACCTAGATATCCAGCCAGATATAAGTGCTTTTGCCACTGTTTCTGCAGTGATGTCCGGGATTGGTACGACCTCTGGCCACCGAGTGAAGCGGTCTATTGCAGTGAGGCAATACTTGTATCCTTGCGAAACAGGTAAAGGCCCGATAAGGTCAATATGGACCTGTTTAAAACGAGCTCGGGGCAGATCAAAAGTTCCTAAAGGAGCTGATACATGTCGACTTATTTTTGCCCTTTGACAAGATAGGCAAGTTCGGGACCAATTTCGACAGTCTTTCCTAACACCAGGCCAAACAAATCTTTCAGCTACCAGTCTGGCAGTTGCGTTGGCACCGGGATGACTCAAGGAATGAAGACTTTGAAATATCTGCTTCCGAAAGCCCGTTGTGATGAATGGCCTAGGAGTCGCAGTACTGATATCGCAGTACAAATGCGGGCTTCCAGAATATTGCATCTTTTTGAGACGGAGGGATGAATTGTCTTCTAAGTAATGAACCAATTCAGGATCATTTTCTTGAGCTTTGGCGAGATCAGTAAGACATATTGGAGCAGCCAGCTCTTCGATACGTGACAAAGAATCGGCCACAGTGTTATCTTGGCCAGCAATGTGTCTGATGTCAGTCGTGAACTGAGATATATAGTCCAAATGACGGAACTGTCTGGGTGAACAGTTGCGCTTCCGTTCATGAAATGCGTAACTGATGGGTTTATGGTCTGTGTATACCGTGAAATGTCTGGCCTCAAGCATGTGTCGAAAATACTTAATTGCTTCGTAAATCGCGAGAAGCTCGCGATCATA
Organism: Cabera pusaria; assembly: GCA_954871355.1. Classification (NCBI taxonomy): domain Eukaryota; kingdom Metazoa; phylum Arthropoda; class Insecta; order Lepidoptera; family Geometridae; genus Cabera; species Cabera pusaria. Next base: position 5,429,561 of record OX940915.1, read on the forward strand.
AGGTGAGTATTTCTGTTGGCTTAAGCTTAACTTACGGGAAAAGAATGCAAGAGGTTGCCACGTGTCATTCTTCAACTGTTGCAAAACAGCGCCAATGGCAACATCTGATGCATCCGTGACTAATGCGAGCTGAAACCGACAATCTGGGTGTGCCAAAAGAGCTGCATTTGAAAGACTATCTTTTGTGTCTGTGAAAGCCTTCAGAGCATCTCCAGTAAGGTTAATGGATGTGGAACCTTTGACTGAACCCAATAAAAGAGCATTAAGTGGTGCTTGGGTCTGAGCTGCATTAGACAAAAAACGCCTGTAAAAGTTAGTCATTCCCAAAAACCTCCTTAAAGATTTTACATCTTTGGGTGGGGGGAAATTGCGGATGGCCTGGACTTTCTCGTCTAATGGTTTCGTTCCATGCTCCGATATACGGTAACCAAGAAAAGTTACCTCGGGGACTCCAAAGACACACTTAGACACATTAATGACCATACCGTAATCTCTAAGTCTGGTGAATACTTGACGAAGATGATGCTCGTGTTCGGTTTCGCTGCGGCTAAAGATTAAAAAATCATCTAAGTAACAATATACAAAGTCTAGGCCTCGCATCATTTCGTCCACAAACCTTTGAAAAGTTTGTCCAGCGTTTCTTAAGCCAAACGTCATATATGGGAATTCGAACATACCGAATGGAGTTGTAATGGCCGTCTTCGGTATGTCCTCTTCACTGACTGGTATTTGATTAAACGCTTTCACCAAATCAAGTGTCGTAAATATATGACATCCAGCAATGCTATGCGCAAAATCGTGGATGTGTCTTATAGGATACATGTCCGGAATTGTTCGAGCGTTAAGCTGACGATAATCCCCGCAAGGACGCCACCCGTTGTCCTTTTTAGGTGCTAAGTGTAGCGGAGAAGACCAAGGGCTTTCTGAGGGTCTTGCTGTGCCGTTGGCCAACATAGACTCAAACTCTGCCTTGGCTATCTTTAACTTGTCAGGAGCCAATCTCCTAGGTGGAGCAGAAACCGGGGGTCCTGGAGTGGTACGTATATGGTGTAGAGTGTTGTGTGAGATTGTGCGTTGTGTACCGGCCGGTCGCGTTATATCGGAAAATTCTTTAGATAGCCATGTATGATATTTCGAATCACCAGTCAAAACCTTTACAGATAAAACGTCAATATATTTCGAAGCTACAGAAGCCGGTGCAGACAAAGTTGTAGTATTATCTATTAAACGCTTTAAGCGACAGTCAACTATTAAGTTATAATGGCACAAAAAATCTACACCAATAATCGGCTTTGTTACATCGGCTACGATAAATTGCCATGGATAGTTGCGACGAAGTCCGAGGTCCAGGTTAAGGGGCGCGTAACCGTAGGTGTTAATGATAGTTCCGTTGGCTGCTGACAGCTGGTAGTTGGTTGATGCTCGACGCTCTCGTAGTACAGATCGGGGAAAAACACAGAGGTCACTCCCTGTGTCGACCAGAAATTGTGTTTTTGTTTGCCGGTCCGTTACAAAGAGGCGACCTGGTGACTCAGGGCAGTCTTCTGTCGCCATTAAAAACTGCCGGCCGCGTTTCCCTTATTCTTCTTGAAATCACATGGTTCTTGGCATTTATAAGCTTTAGAACCAAATCTGTCATGGTACCAGCATATAGGATACCGGCGGTACGTAGATGCTGACCATGACCTGCTGCCAGAAGCTGATTGTCTACGTTGTTGAGGACTAGAACGGTTAGGTGCGCGCGATGAGCGCGTATGTTCATCCAACTTCACAGACAGACGTTCTACCATCTTCTTAAGCTCGGCTATTTCACAGGTAGTTCTCAGGTGGCTGGTGTCAGAATCGCTTCTAGAAGCTGCGGCTACGTGTTTGGGTACTGCAATTTCCTGAATACGGTCCGCAAGGTCTGACAGTTGGTCTAAAGAGTATGACGGTTGCGAAGCTAAAACTGTTTGAATCTCCCGTGGAAGGCGATTAGTCCAGATTGTTTTTAAAAATTCGCTAGGCACATCTGGACCTGCCAAATCCCGCATATGTCTAAGAAATTGCGAAGGTCGTCTATCTCCCAAGTCTTCGTGAATCAAAAGTTGGCGTACCTTTTTTTCGTGGGAATCTGCCAAACGTTTGATTAGTTCACTTTTGATTTTTTCGTACTTGTTTTTGTCCGGCGGATTGACGATTATGTCCTTGACCGTCTTCGCAGTTGCTATATCTAAGTTAGTAATAACGTTATTGAACCTGATGAAATCTTCGGTAACGCCCACGGCTGCAAACTGTCCCTCAAGTAACGCAAACCAAATTTCCGGGTCTTCGACAGAGAATGGTGGCACTTTTAAGTTTAATTTCCGAAAGTCGGAGGACGTTTATTCGTGTTGTTCGTCAGTGGACACAAACCTCTTGATAGGCCGCGTGGTCACGCCGCCTTCATTTTCAACTATAGTTTCATCGTGTCGAATCACTACGTTGTCTTTATCACTGTTGTCACCAGAATCACTCATTTTTTTTTTGCGGGGTCACCACTTTAGCAACTTGGTGACAAATAAAATGCAGATTACGTATAAGTCTTTTGTATTGTGTTTCGAGAACGATAAATAGATAGCGATGCGACGTGCGCTGCGCGGCAAGTGTAGGTTCTCACTGGTGCGCGGCACGGGGCGCGCGGGCTGGCTGGCGCTCGCGCCTTGTTCCCGAGACTCGGCTATGATGACGTCGCACCATAGATCAAAGTCCGACATAGTGCGCGGTCCAATACAACGCGCGACGGCAGCGGACGATAATTAAGCATAGAATAAAATATTTTGTATACATAGGTATGTTATGAATATTATTTGTCTAGATGACTGTAATTTATATTATGTTTAGTAACTGTTCGTTTGAGTAAATATATGTATAAAGGTATATAAATATTAATGAATTATGTTAGGTAAATTATATATGTATGTATTTATAGATTGTCATTAATAAGTGAGTTGATGGGAGAAGCCCACAGTAATTTACAATTAGGAGAATTAGATTTGCCTATGCCAATTGATCTTAAAAAACTCCAGATGCCCGCTGGAGAGGAAGCCTCTATTTGATCAAAAATAAAACGTCGCTTTGCATTCCTACAGGGAATATTGCATTTGTTCCTTAATTTTTTGTACTTATTCCAATTTTGTTCTGAGACGCTTATATCTTCTGAAAGCCCTATCTCTGTACATCCTAGCTTTACGTATACATACATTAAACCACGGGGTGGGTTGGTGTTTGAGTTTCACTTGAAGTATAGGAGCATGTCGATCAAATAAGCTTATTATATTTTTGTTAAGAAAATCTACTTTATTGTCAACAGAAGTCATATCCTCGATAGACGTCCAGGCCACTGAAGATGCATCCACATTGAGCTTGTCCATATTAATTTTTTTTAAACTGCGTTGGTTTAAAATGGCTGGTTTACATTTTGGAGTTTTAATTTTAATTGAAGTGTAAATTAAGTCATTGTGGGAGAAAGCAGGAGCTGTAAGTTGACCATGAGTAGCAACAAGATTAATATTACTAGTTATTATAAGATCCAATAATGTGTCATTAGTATGAGTGTGATGCGTGGGCAATAAGTCTAATAGGTTTAGATTTGTAGCATCAATAATAGACTTCAGCTTCCTAGATCTGCTGTCCTGGTTGATCATGCAAGTGTTCAGGTCGCCTAAAATAATAACACTATTATAGTCAGCTAACAAAGTCTCAAGTTCAGTCTCGAATTTCGAGAAGTAGTCAATGGCTGGGGGCCGTAGATTACCCCTATAAGAATTTTAACACCAAGCTCGACTTCGATGAATAAATATTCTGCGGATGCAGTGTAAGTCGAAGGTGACTGCCGCACAATTTTAAAAGAGATATGACTCTTTAGGTTTATAGCCACTCCTCCACCGCCTTTGCCTGTGCGATCATTTCTAATCAGCGTGAAATTAGGTATACTGAAAGATGTAGATGGAAGGGAGGGCTTTAACCAACTCTCTGAGATAAGGACTGCGTGTATGGAATTGAAATTAAAAGTATCTATAATATCCGAAAAATGAGCTGGTATGCTCTGAGCATTAACGTGGCAAATATTGAAATTTTTAGGGCTGGAGATAAATATGTTATTTAAAGTTTGTCCGAGAGGCACGAGATTATCAGCGTCGAAACTAGCAAAAGACAAATCAGAGGCAGCAGTATGGAATGATTCATCACTAGAAGAGCACATAATATACTAAAATATATGATGATATATATATATAAATATAAAATACAACTACTATTATTTACTAAACTAAAAACCAAAAATGTTATTATATGAATCAAGATAAGCGGCCAACATAATTTAATATGATGCAAGACCCGCTGACTGCATGAGTGGTATAAAATCTGAAATTAATGTTTAAATTAACTAATTATTGCTAAGTATAAGGAACTTAAATAAATAAATGAAAGTAACTATGCACTTGCCATAATCATACCTCACCCAAACATCACTGCACTCATATGAAAATGGTTCCCTTATAGGGAAGCAAAAATTACTTAAAATAATATATGTATGCATTAGCGATAGTAATAAATAACAACAAATGTAAACGAAATAAATAAATGATTGCACTTAAAGTTCTTCTCCGATGTTTACACCGTTCTAGTGTAATGTTTAAAAAAAGATTTGTTTTTCTTTTTAATATTAAGTTTCCTTTTTAATAAGGCCTTAAATAACACCGTTTAGGTGTATTGCTATGTACCAACTAAATGAGAAATGCAAAAAGTATGTATTCAAAAGTCAATGGTCATCAACGTTTGAAAATAATGTATCAGACTGGCCAAACACGCAAGTGGTGCGCAGCATAGATAAATAAGGCACCATTGCTTTAAAAAAAAATCGATGAACAATTATACCTAATACTCACGGTTGAAATACATTGTCTTTACTCGTCGCGCGAGTCATTTCAGTAGCAAGTTTGTATGTCGTGCCTGTCGTTGTTGAAATTATTTTCAAATTATTTTCGTCGTTTAATCTTGACAGTAACAATAGAACTGAGGTTTCGAGACAACCACTCTAGAACTATGAATTTTTACAAAAAGTAGATTTCTACCATCAAGGACAAAAGCTGCCGCCATAACTTAACGGTGTTGCGGCAGCACACAGCCCTTGAGAGTCGGAGTATTCTAGCCCTAGCGTGTTCTCCATCTTCGACCACATCATCGCTTCCCAACAGGCGAGGTAGTGGTCAATATAAAGATACATAAAAAAATATTAATGACATATTTACCATGTCGTTAATGAACACCACAGTACAAATTAATAGAAACTTATAACTAAAACAAGTGTCAATGTGTTTCCAGTCGCTCCTTAAATAACTATCGACACATTTCTCTCTTGACTCACGTCTATAAGCTGTTTTCGAGAGTCGACACAAATCGTCTTTCGCGTAGACTCGACGACTTACAGCTCCTTGAATAGAATACGGTACCATAGAAGCACAAAGTAGTCTTATCGCCCAAAGTGTGCATGGATAGGATAAAATAATGGATAATGATTTTCATTAGGCACGTAGTAGGCACTCTTGAAGAAGGGGGAGAACACACATTCATTACAACATTTAAAAGATACAAAAATAGAACGACATACTTTCATATTCTGCATTCCTTTCCGTTCCCAGTAATTCCCACCAAAAAAAAAACTAAGAACCAGTGTGCTCCGTCCACGCCTGTATCATAGAACAGATAATAATACTATGTACCTGTGTGGAAAAACTACAATGTTGCCCAACCCAAAAATAAACTGTCAACACAAAAAGGTGGAACTACACGATCCGACCGTGCGATCAAATCGGCACAAATCGCGAGCCTTCTCGACACTTTTGTCCCGTTTAATCACGACCACATAAATTGTCAGACCAATTCTGCTATCACATAGGCTGAGCGTACACTTGCCACAGACTTTCATGTTTATTTTCTTGTGTAGAGGCCTAGTCTTTAACTACTATCTCATCTGTTGGTGAGTGACGAAGTGCCCGAGGAGGGTATAAAATAATATAAACCGGCGTTTGAAGAAAATGTAGTACTCTTACCCAGAAGATTCTCATGATATCATGATTCTCATACTTTGGACTCGAAGTCCTAATAGTAGGCGGTAAGTATAGCTTGTTTTTTTTCTTTTGTTTTTGATTCTAAAAGGCAAGAAAATAAAAAAATAAAGAAAAAAATAATTTCGTTTGTTTGGCAAGATCATGATTTGATTAAAATTAATTAATATAATAAATACTTCTTCGTTCCATTATGGCTCCATACGATTAGTGTATTTAGCCAGTATTTAATCTTAGTATTAGAATAGTTCAAGTTTTTGTAATTTAAGTCGTAAAGTCGAGTTATAGTCACATTTAAGGCAAACAGTCATAGTCCAGCCCAAGTCATACGCTAAGTAGAGATGTAGACTTTACTGAAGGCTTTCAGTGGAATTTCGGTGTGAATACAAAATGGTGTATCTCAACATTGTGCTATTTCACATTAGACATTCACCGGGACTTGAAGGTTAATAATCCACATTTATTACACATGGTCGATGAGTATACGTTTTAGGAAAAAAAAATCACACAGAGCACTCACACTTTCTTACGTTCCCGCCAATACACCAACATAATGTTTCCTGAAAAAAAAATGTGTAATAGACAATCTAAATAAAACCACAAAAGCCCGCTACTATGCGCTAGACCTTAACCTCTTAATGTGAACATCTACCCTTGATTGTGTGGGGACATTGTTTCATTACAACTTGCTCGGTCAGCAAAACGTTGACCACTAACTAAACCCTAACACAACGGATAAAGGTCTATATTCGTAAACTAAAATCGATAGCTTTGCTTGACCACTCCTTAAACCCTAACTCCACGATATAAGGTCCGAATTAGCAGAAATCGATATCAAATCTTCCCTCTAAGATAAAACAATGTTTCGTGAACTTGGAATAAAGTTCTATTTCCTTTGATTTTAGTTGAAGGTGTCTGAAAAATGAGTCTTAATTTAAGGGAATAAGGTTTCCACGTGAAGTGATAATGTGACATTTTGGTCTGTGATTGCGGAATTTGTTGGGACATTAAAATACCTTGCTATGCTTGGGTTTGAGTCGTTGGATATGCATTTGACTATTTCTCTCGTTGAAATACACGAATTGTTTGTTCATGTCCGTTTTGTTCATTATTTAAATGACTACATTTGATGGCGATCTCATTCATTAACACGAAATGTGTGTGAAAGTGAAATTATTGTGTTGGACATTTATATTTATATAAATTGTTCTGAATGGAACGCCTGATCTAATATTCTCTATATTGCGACTGACCCATTGCATCTTAAGTTTTCTTGATAGACTGAGCATCTTCACGTAGAGTCTCTACGTGTCTACTACGTCTATCGTCTACGTCGTAGACGATGGCAATCATCAATACATTACATGTCCAGCTGTGGACTATAGACTGATGATGACCAACAGTTTCTAACAGTTTCGGAGAAGAACATTTTTAAAGCGTTCATTACCTAGCTAGTACGCATTTGAGGTCCGAACGACACGTTTTCATTCTTAACACAAATCCCTTAACACAAAAACAATCAAAGGGTCCCAGTGATGAATGAATTAAACGGAATTACAGTATCGGACGGTGGTGTTAGATAAATGTTGGTTTAATCTCGGGAATAATGAAACTAGGCAACAAAGCCAGATTTGAGAAGAGTTTTTTTTTAGGTTGAAAGATTTAGGGCCAGTTTCACCGGTTCCTCATAGCTTTATATATAACTAATCTCGCAGATTTTTCACAGTTTTTATATGGCGTAATCTGTCAGATTCTGAAACTTTATCAGGGACCGGTAAAACTGGCCCTAAATGGGTCTGAATTTAAGGGACATTATGAAGGTTTTAGTAGATGTCACATCTTTTTTTTACCAACTTTCAACTTTATCTTTTAGAACCAACTTACTTATAGGTAGCTATTTTCAGTAGCAAATTAAGGTGTTTATTTATCAATATTTCTGAAGATTCTGATCAGATCTTTATGAGATTTATCAAATAACCACCCCAGAAGATAGCCTACTCATGAGAAGATATTGATTTAGATCGGTTGTCAATTGAGGGAGAAATCGAGTAATACCACACACAAAGGCAACGAATGAAGAAGACGCACCTACACAGGCGCATAGCTCCATCTCCCTCCCTCTATTCAGCGTTAAAAATTATAATATATTTATTGTAAATACCGTGTTACATAAGATAATATGTTTATATGTGTATCAACAGTACGGTATGCCCTTTTCGGGCAGTTTCTTCGAGCTTGTGTCGTTTCTTTATTCATGTCTTGTGTGTACCCCGCATCGCACTAAAAAAACCGACCAAGTGCGGGTTAGACTCGCGCACCGAGGCTTCCGTACAAATTTGTCAAACTAGGTTAATAAAGGACAAATCTAACTTTGCAGTTTGATCTATAGAAAATGTATTGCACCAACCGCAAATAATAAGTAAATCCACGTTTTTTAAAATTAAATTACATATTTATGGTTTTCAGATTAATTCCTATAAGTGCTTCAAGTCCTTTCTTCATACCAAATTTCATGATTCTAGGTCAACAGGAAGTGAATACTCTATAGGTTTGGATTCCCTTGTGAAATCGCAAAATATGCGATAATATGCGACATAAACGGTCATAGTATTTAATTTAAGTTTCATCGCTTTTCTGAGAAAAAGGGTCTCGACAGACCACAAAAATGTATTCCTATTTCTGTGCGACAGACGGACAGACAGACATGTAGACTGACAACAAAGTGATCCTATAAGGATTCCTTTTTCAACCGACTTTCAAAAAGAAGGAGGTTCTCAATTCGTCTGTCTGTTTTTCTTTTGTATGTACGAGTATGTTACGCGATTACTCCGTCAATTGTGAACCGATTAGAATGATTCTTATTTTAATCGGTAGGGTATGTTTCCGAGGTGGTCCCATTGTAATTTCATCGAGATCTGATAAGTATCTCCAGAGATATTAAGATAAACGTCTCAAACTTGCTACTGAAATTGACTCGCGGGGCACATGGAAGTCGGTTGTTTTAGTTTTTAAAATAAAAACCCTACGGTTCGGAATCCTAAAAAAAACAATAAGTTTTAAAGTTAATCATAATGATTTTTTAAATATTATTCTTAATCTCGACAAAATTACGCATGTTGTACCTACTTGCAGCCGTAACTATTACCCTTCATAAGACGCAGTCGGGTAAAGAAAACAAAACAAGGGTAAGTACATACACATAACATTACTTATTCGAAGAACATAAAGAATATTAGATCAGAAGCGTCTTATTTAATTCCATGAGATATTTACCTTCGTTCTATTTATTTTTTTATGATAATTTTCCACTTTTTATTTCGTACAGAATTATTTAAATTTTCTAGTTCTCAGAATTTGAGATTTCTGTTAACGTTAAATAGGTTTTCTAAATGAAATAAGAGTAAGTTATAAATATTAAAATTACTGGACTTCTCGCGCTAAAACATTAATTTTATTTACCTCGACGTTTCGACCAAGTTGTATTGATCGTGGTCACGAAAAGACTGTTCTGACAATTCCAGGCCTAGAGTGGTACTATCCTCGACCGCATCATCGCTTACCACCAGACCAGATCCCCGACAGCATCATCATGCGATATTCTTAATACTTACCAGGCTTACCACCAGACCAGATAGTGGTCAAACGCTAGCCTATCTTTACACAGTATAAGATCGTTTAAAAAACTAAAATTTAACAACCGACTTCCATGCCGCGCGCGTCAATTACAGTCAAGAATCAAGTAGAATCAAAGCATTTATTCAGTATGTAGGCAGTATTAATATACGCACATATACACGTTAAAATCATAAATCATAATCAATTCTCAAGTAAACATAGCAAAAGCAGAATTTTAACGCTTTGAATTAGAAAAAAAAAACAAAAGTAATGAACCATTCATCTGTCATCCAATCGTTTACGACAGTATATTAAAAAAAATATTAAAGTAGGTTAAAACCAACCATACATGTAACCACATGAGTAAAGAAGATGTAACTGTGTGTTTCAGTACTTCAGACAATTTTTATATAACAAAAATAAAAAAAGTGAAATAGTGAAACAGAAACGTTGCAAGTTTGAGACGTTTATCGACATATCTCTGGAGATACTTATCAGACCACGACGAAATTACAATGGTACCCTTGGGATATCTCCTTTCCTACTAAAAAATAATGATCAAAATCGGTTCATAAACGACGAAGTTATCCGCGAACACACATAAAAAACAATATATAATATACCCTCGAATTGAGAAACTTCTTTCTTTTTTTGAAGTCGCTCTAAAACAATGTCGCTTTTCGCTTCTGTACCTACGCTTAAATCTTTTAAACTATGCAACGGATTTTAATGCAGTTTTCATAATTAGATAGAGTTATTCAATTCAATAACTAGGATAAGACGCAGGCAAAGCCGCGGGGAGCACTTAAAAATTAAAACAACCGACTTCCATGCCGCGCGGGTCAGTTTCAGTAGAAAGTTTGATACGTTTATCGTTATATCTCTGAGGATACCTACTTTGATCTCAATGAAATTACAATGGGACCATCATCACTTTGGATATGTAGTTTTTAACCGTTAACCAATAAAACATACCAATAAAATTAATAATTTATGACAACTTAAAAATAATTACCTGTAACACTATCAAAATAATATAAACTACAATATATAATACCGATACTATTAACTCGTAAAAGACAGAACCTAGGTCACTGCCTGCCGGTAATGTTCCCAAAAAGCTAGCGACGATAGCTTTACCCTACCAATTAAAAAAAAGAAAAAATCTAATTGGTTCACAATTAACGATGTAATCGCATAACATACATACAAAAAAAAACATACAAACAAGTTGAGATTCTCCTCCTTTTTTGAAGTTTGTTGAAAAAAATCCTACGGACGCAGGAAGGATGTAACATCTGTGCCAACAATGACCTTCCCATGGATAGCAATGACTCCTTAAATTACTCCTAATTGTGTAACGTCTGTCAATAAATAAATAAAGGTATACAGTTAATATCATTAAACTAAGAACTATTATCATAATATAACCGAACTAACTAAAGTGAACTGTGATATAGTTCGAACTAGTTCTGGCCAATTATTAGTTGCTAACTGGGTACGGGCATTCTCGGTTTGCTACCTTAGTTTATTTAATTGACTATACGCGTATATCCACGGAAAACAGAGAGCACAGGATTAAAGCTAATCATCTACGAGTACATACAGTGTGACTGGTCAAGGACTAGCGATATTTTAGGTACTTATATTTCGACATTTTTAGGGTTCCGCAGTCCTGACAAGGAACCCTTATAGTTTCGTCATGTCCGTCTGTCTGTCTGTCCGAGGTTTTGCTAAGAGACCGTTAATACTAGAACCCCCCCCCCCCCTCTAAAAGCTAAACTGCTGGCTTGAAAAATCTGGAAAAATTCATGATAATAGAGCATTTCATGAACTTTAAAGGAAAATTATAGCGGTTAAGATAGCTTTATTAGTTTAGCAGTAATAGTGGTTGAACTTGGGTGTAGGATAATTTTGTACCTAATACAAAATCCTTAGAATAAATTCTTTAAAGTGACAAAGGCGGAGTACCTAGTTGCTTGTTTATAACGGGTAAAGACTTGCATTGAATAACGGGCTACTACGGAACCCTACACTGCTCGTGGCCCGACACGCACTTGGCCGGTTTTATGTATATCAAAAAACACTATACAGTCGGGTCCAACCCCCCTCACCCTAATGTGGCAGGCATTTTGTTATATATAATATTCAATTAAAACCGCCTTTCAAAATGGAGAAGGTTTTCAATTCGTCTGTAGGTATGTTTTTTTTGTCGTTTTTAGGGTTCCGTAGCTCAAAAGGAAAAGAGGAACCCTTATAGGGACACTTTGTTGACCGTCTGTCTGTCTCTGTCTGTCCGTCTGTGAAGACCCCTTTTTCTCAGGAACGCGATGAAATATCAAGTGTTGAAACTTATATCAAATACTCAGGTATACAGTCTCTTTTGGCTGTGAAAAAATCAAACCTGTAAGTCAACGCGATCAAAAGATATGACCGTTTATGACGCATATTTTGCAATTTACTACTTAATTTATTTTGTACTTCCTATTGAACTAGAATCATGAAATTTGGCGACAAGTAAGGTTTAACAGCACTTATAAAGGAAACTGAAACAGTAATTATATAGTTTAATAACAAACAAAAAATTTAATATTTCAAACTTATTATTTGCGGTTGGTGCATGAACAGTGTCTAGGAATCGAATACTGCAAACTTAAGTTTGTACTAAGTAGGTATAACTCAGTTTGAGAAGTTGGTACGGAAGCCTCGGTGAGCGAGTCCAACTCAACTTGGCCGGCTTTATTTGTACGTTTGTGACGCGATTACTTCGCTAATTGCAAAGATGCAGAGGCATTTGTAGACAGTTTGGTCACGATGACATAATATAATTATCAGTATTGTGACTCGGCGTGTCCTTGAGATCAAAAGCTAAAGCCGCGCGGCAGCCGGCGGCACCGCGCGGTTCGTACACGCGCAATAGGGCTGCCCGTCTACAGTATTTTAATTGCATCTACATACTTGACGATTTTTCTAGTTTTTTGGGATTGTAATATTATTTGTAAATTGTTAAACACAATCCAAAATTTCATCGTACCGACGGGACTTAACTTACGTAATAAGTAGTCATAGATGGCGCCACCAATGCATAATTGGGTTAACAAATGCAATCCACTAATTTCGTCGTAACGATACTTCGCACCGTGGCTTAATTGGCAAAGCACCGGAACATGTTATTCCGGAGGTTGCGGGTTCAAGTCCCGTCGGTACGATGAAATTTTGGATTGTGTTTAACAATTTACAAAAAATATAAAGTGTGAAACACTTCAAAGAAACATAATATTTGTAATATTATATTTTTTATTTCATAAAATGAAATTCGTTGTGACAATATGACAATACATATATTATATACTTCCATATCTTACTTAAAAAGTAAATCACAATGTAAATCTTATTACGTAGGTAGACTATAGGTCACTCGTGTATCACTTTTTTCACTCTATCAATTTATTTATTTATCTTGGTATTCCTGTAGAGGAAAAAGCGAAATATTACCCTTAAAAAAATATGTACTAGTAGGTATATAAACATTATTTTATACTCTTACCGTTCGGAGCTTTCAGGTAATTTAAAAATGTTATCTCTGGGTGCTTTATTGAAGAATTCAAGCACATATAAGCAGCAAAATATAGTCTATAATTCTTTTGTGCCGTATTAAGTATAATATTTATATATATTCTCAATCAATCAAATATTCTCAATACGCACGCTTCGTCACTGCGGCGCAACCACATTTATCGTGAGCTGTGTACCGAGTGTGTACCAAAATCAAGGCGCGTAGGCATGACGCGCGTTCCGACCTTTAGTATGGAGTCTGCTAACTGTTTATTATATTACCGTGGTGTAGGCGATCTTCGTCTGCTGTAATATATATTATATTCAATCAAATATTTACAATTCGCACGCTTTTTACACGACCGTACCTATCAAACGGTTCTTTCGTCACTGCGGCGCATTCACAGATGACATTTTATCATGAACTGGGTACCGAGTGCGTACCGAACTCGAGGCGCGTAGGCAGACTCGCGTTCCGACCGTTCGTATGGAGTCACATTACTGATATATTATATTACCGTGGTTTGGTAGAAATTTTCCCAGGGAACTGTTCACTTAAAACCAACAATTTTATAGCTAACTAACTGTGCCCCGTGGCTTTACCCGCGTTTAGGCCACCCTTATCACTTAGGGGTACGAAAAATAGATGTTGGCCGATTCTCAGACCTCCCTGATATGCACACAAAATTTCATACAAATCGGTCCAGCCGTTCGGAGGAGTTTGGTAACAAACACCGCGACACGAGAATTTTATATATTAAATGTAAATAGGCCTATTTACAGTCTAAACGAAGTAGGTACTTACGTTTAGAGAGGAAAAAATCTTCTGTTTACTTACCAATTATTCAGTTTCCAGTCGAAGTATTTCATTGTTTTCTTTTGATACTGTTAAAATTCACTTGTTTACCTTACAATGTGTTTGGTTCATTGAAGGCGAAATAAAAATACGCCTGTTGTTGACTACTTCTTAAATTTTTTAAACATGATCAAAGATTGTTATTAACAGATACTAACAAAAATATATATTGATATTCGAAATTTATATTTGTTTGTTAACTAAGTAACTTTTTTATAATTTGAGATACATATATGTTTCAGGCAACTAGCTTAATTAGCCGTCCAGTCAACAGCCTAGCCTCTTTACTAAACAGCGCCGTTCAACTAGCGGCCTGAATGATATTCAGCCATATGGAGGTCTTCTGGACCTTCATTTGAATGCCATAGCGTCGATTCGGAGACGCGCGGCCGTTGCCGCTGCTCCCTTCCTCGCTACGCTCGTCGGCGCACGTCACGCGGTGGTCACTGTTCTCTAGTGTGTTGCCTTAGTGTCAGACTAATGCCCGTTTGCACTAAACTGCAGATAAGATCATCCTAGTAAAGTTACAACTTAGCGTAAGAACAGCCTATCTGGAAATTAGGTTTGCATTGGTTTGCACCAACAGTCCTTCCCAAACCGTGTCGTAATTTAGGCATTGCCTAGTTAGGTGAACGTTTGAACGAATGAAACCACAGATATCTATAAATGTAACACAAGTAAGTATTAAACCTCTTTGATTTTCGCCTTTACGCGCATTGGCGGGAAAGTGATATTTTAATTTTTGGCTTATTAATGTTCGTTTATAGTGCCGTCTATGGAGGTTCATTAATAATATTGTATGGGAATATAATAAATATATAATAGGGTATGACTTGGACTAGACTATGACTTCAAGTTGACCTAAAATGTTACTTTGACCCATCTTTATGACTTGAACTCACAAAAACTTGAAGAATATTAATACTTGACACTGGTTAAATACACTAATCGTGTGGAGCCATAGTGAAACTAGAAAAAAAATCCAATCCAATGTTAAACGGAATCTTACAATATGTAAACAACTATTACCTTAAAAGCAAATCGAACTAAATTGAATTGGAATTTTAAAATAGAAAATTTTGAATGAAGAATTACCCTCAGCTTCACGACGGAAGAAAAATTAATATTTGCGCGCAAGGCAACTAAGAAAAGGAACATACATAAGTAAATAAATTATATAAGTAAAAAATATTTTTAAAAACAAGCTTTTATCTGGGACAATGAACTAAAATGTTAAAAATAAATTCTAGTAAGTATTTGGCGTGTTTTGTTTTGACATTGTCAGAACAAAATTACCCGCAGATAACCAAAAATACGACTTAAGCTGTTCCTAATCGGGCTCATAACTTTAGGACCCTCCTAAGCGCATTTAGGAATGACCTAAGGTTAGTGCAAGCGATTTTTTCACTAGGAGTTGCCTAAATTAGTTAGGCAAGAACTTAGGAAGTTCTTAAGTTTAGTGCAAACGGGCATAAACCAGGTTATTAAATGTTGTAACAAAAGCTACGGCTGAATATCATTCATGCCGCTAGTTGAAAGTAAAGAGGCTAGGCTGTTGATTAAACGGCTAATTAAGCTAGTTGGCAGCGACATATATTTCATATTATTTCTTTACCTTACTATACTAATAATAGTGTCAGTAACCATGAAAACTTAAAAACTTAGATTGGGCTTGGTGACGTGATCTAATGATATTTAATTTTTCTTACATAAAAAAAAATACTTAAAAAATAAAAATTATTAAAAATAAAATATGGTAGTAGCATATTCTGTTAATGTTCCGCCTGACTTGCTACCAAAAAGTAACTTACCACCAGGAGAAAATCTGCCGTCATAACCTTACAGTGTTCCGGCAGCACACAGTCCTTGAGAGTCAGAGTAATCTGATCTAAGCCTAGCGTGTTCACCATCTTCCACCACATCATCTATTACCACCAGGCGAGATAGTGGTCAAACGCTAGCCTATCAGACATGAAAAAATCCCCAGGAAGGAACACGTTTTATTTCTTAAGAAAATGCCTTATCCCCGAGTCTTGTACGACCAGAGAGCCAGAATATTTATAAGAAGAGGGGAATATTTTTAAAGGAAGAATTTCGTTATTCACATTAACATTCACAATACAGCTGTGAATAATAAGCTACAAGCATTTGGTAGTAGAGAACTTTAATTATTGGGTTCTGTACATAATTCGGTATTAAGGTAATTTTTAATTACCTAATTGTTATAATATATTAATTCGGTAATAAGCCCAATGGCTAAGGCGCGGTTATTACAGAAGAGTCGCGACGCGGGCGTACGGCGTGTGGCGTGGCGCGGACTTTTATCACGTCGCTTCATAAATTATACTGCAGTGGTGGAGACGCGTGGTGCGATGCGGCGGCATTATACAGTTGGATTAGTGCTATTAGTACGACGACTAGCTTGCGAATGACGTGGTGCGAACCACTCGGTGGCGGGGACGTCGCCTGGTGGCGCGGGCGCAATTCTCCTTACGCTAAAAACGACTCTATGTTACGTATTATAAGGTTTATATTGCGTTACTTTAATAATCCGTCGCCGCCATACGTCCGCGCCACGTCTCTTCTGTTTAAACAGTGCCTAAGCTGCCGGCCTGGCGATTGAGAGGTCGTGAGTCCTATCCGATCCCCACCTATTACACTATTAACGTGAACCCACTCCAGATACAAACATATTTAGCATAGTTGGAGGGGTTAACAAGACTACTAGTAATGTGCAATGCAACCCACATTGCTTTTAATGATGGATATTAAATAAAAATTCTACTTGCTGTTTTATTGCAGCGCATTTTACGTCGCTGGTTTTAATACAAAAAACACAAAAGGCAGCTAAAGAGCAAGCAAAATAAAAAACAAATAAAGATAATTGGCGTCATCTTTTTCCCTAAACGCGAGGGAACCCTAAAAAAGCCTCCATTTTGGAGGACCCTCTCTGAATTTAAATTAATATATTTCGTTGATTGAAAAATCACGAATCAAAAATAATGAAATCGGTATTTCTTCAATTGGAAAATAAATATGAATGTGTAGGGCCTCTTGTAATTAATTCTGTTGCCGATGATATTGACGTTTAACCGACTTCGAAATAATTGAAGATTGTTAACATTTAAAATTCGACTTTAAATGCCGCACTATACATCAACTGACTTTCAAAAAGGTTCTCTCTAGTCTGTATGTATGTATGTCAAGCGCTACCCAATTCCTCATAAAAAATAGAAAACATTTTTTTTTTTAAATATTTTATAGGCTAGCGTTTAACCACTATCTCACCTGTTAGTAAGTGATGATGCGGTCGACGATGGTAAGCACTAACTAGGCCTACAATGGGAACTGGCTGTCAAGGATAAGTAGCTGCCGGAACACATTAGATGTTTGGCGACAGATTTTCTAACTTGGGGGTGGTAGCTGGCCAGGCGGACACTAGATAGTGTCCTACCACCATGCACTTAAGTAAAATGAATGTAATACTCTAATGTTTTTTCTCTTTCTGTTTCAGGTACGTTTCGCCTCTTCAGATCTAATTGCATTACATTTTCGTAAGTAAAGACACTATTACAAGGAGTATTTTTATAAAAACTCAAGTGAATTGAAGTGAATCTTCTTTATGCGGTAAAATTTGACGAATTTACCGAAGGCAGCGGGAGTGACGTAAGCGTCATGTTATATTTTATATTTATAAACGCCCTCTATTGTAGAACGGCGTAACTAGACGTAGGTATTCGCTAAAGTTCAACAGATGGAGTTGTACAAAAAATAATTATGTTGAGAAGTAAATTGAATGAACTTGGAAGTTACACTTCTAACGCGTAGCTTTCTACGCATCCTCTTTTTTTTTTCAAAATTTAATAAAAGTAGGTAATTTAAGATCGTTATGAAAAAAAATTTAATGCCGCGCTAGTTATTTTCAGTAGCAAGTTTGAGGTGTTTAGATAAACACCGATGATGATAAATACACATGAGTATCTCCAGAGGTATGGAGATCCATACCTCTGGAGATACTCATCAGATCTCAATAAAATTTAAATGGGACCACATCGGATATGAACACTACTTATGAAAAAAAAACATACACACGAATTGAGAACCCCTATTTTGGAAGACTATTGAAAACTCAAGTTTATTTCTTTCATAGTCCGACTGTGTATATAAAAAGCATCGTTATTGACTGAATGACTGATCTATCAACACACAGCTCAAACCACTATACTAATTGCGCTGAAATCGGAACGCAATCAGTTGGTATGACGTAGGTATCTGAAAGGTAGAAAGGATTTTCCAAAATTCAACCCCTAAGGGTCAGTTCACACCGCGACGCAACGTGACGAGACGAGACGCGACGCGACACGACGCGACGATGCATTTGGAGTCGCGCGGCGCAGCCCGATGCCGCGCGGCGTAGCAAAACGCATGACGCCACCAAATTATCTCAATGCAATTTGTATCTTATTGTGTAGTTCATCATAATCAGCCGGTATCAGTCCACTGCTGGACATAGGCCTCTCCCAAGTCATGCCACTGAGCCCGATCTTCGCCTCTTTGTTTCCAGTCACTGCCTACCGCTTTACGAATGTCGTCGCTCCACCTGGTAACAGGTCGTCCTACGCTACGTTTACCGATTCGCGGTCTCCACTCTAGAACCAGTCTACCCCAACGGTTATCGGTCCTACGGCAGATATGACCAGCCCACTGCCACTTCAGCTTGCTAATCCGATGAGCTATGTCGATTACATACTGTGACAACATTATATTGTTAGGAGATTTTAATATTAATGTATTGCAAACAACAGAATCCAAAACAAAATTATTTTATGAATTTCTATCATGTACTAGTTTGAGTCAAATTATCGACAAGCCTACTCATTTCACTGAAACGAGTGAGACACTTATCGACGTAGTATGTACAAACATACCGTCACGTTCAATAAGTGCTGATCCTGTTGGCTCACACTTGGGTCATGCGTTCATATCGTGCCAATTTATCTTTAAAAAACCCAAAATGTTACCCAGAAAAATAACCTACAGACCTATCAGTAACATCTCTCTTGATTTGTTCACGCCTGACCTGGACTCGATTAGGTGGGATCTAATATGTTCCCTTTATAATATAGATGACATGGTGAACTGTTTTAATAATGTTTTAATACTTTTGTTCGATCTGCATGCTCCAGTCAAATCCCGCATCATAAGAGAGTTACCCACGCCGTGGATAACTGATACTATTAGACTTATGATGCAGCTCCGCGATAGAGCTCTCACTAGGTATCAGGCATCAAAGGCAAATGACCACAAACTTTATTATAAAAATCTCAAACATGAAGTAATGCTTGCGTTACATAACGAGAAAAGGGCGTTTTTCGAGCAAAATATTAACCGGTATATAAAAAATTCAAAAGCGTTGTGGAAAAATCTTAAGTCCAAGGTATTACCACCCAAGTCGATAGAACTCCCTTCAGAATTTGATAATCCTAATGCTATAAATGATCATTTTTTGAACATCCCGGGTAATTCATCTGTTCTTATTTCTGACATAACTTACTTTGAATACAACAAATTTCACTCATGCAGTTTTTCATTCAAGGCCACGAACTCTTCTGAGATCTTAAAATATATCAAGGAAATCAAGTCCAACGCGATAGGAATTGATGAAATATCATTAGATATGATAAATTTAACACTGCCACAAAGTTTGTCTACTATAACTGCAATTGTTAACACATCATTGAACTCTGCAGTTTTTCCAGCTCTTTGGAAAACAGCTATCGTTAAACCTATTCCTAAAGCTTCATCACCAACGATTATTAAGGATTTACGGCCAATCAGCATATTGCCTTGTTTATCTAAAGTGTTGGAAAAAGATGTGTGTGGGCAACTAACGGAATTTTTGGAGAAACACAACATTTTGCCCGAATTGCAATCGGGATTTCGTAAAGCTAGAGGAACGAATACTGCGTTATTGGACGTCACCGATAACATTCTCGCCGCGCAAGATAAGGGCATGGCCACTATCTTAGTGCTCCTAGATTTTTCACGTGCTTTTGATTCGATCAACATAGCTCTTCTTTTAGCCAAACTAAGGTACTATGGTTTCGATTCTCAGGCGATTCAGTGGTTTAACTCATATTTGAGTGATAGAACACAATTCGTGCGAATAAGTAAAGACAACGGTGATTCTTTGGACTCGGATAGATATCCAGTGATAAGAGGTGTGCCGCAGGGCTCAATTTTGGGTCCTTTGCTGTTTATTTTGTACAGTGCTGATATAATTAATAAAATTGAACACTGTGTATATCATATATACGCCGATGATATACAGCTTTATCTTTCTTTTAAACCATCTGAGCTACATACTGCATCATCCAAAATTAACCACGATCTAGATACGGTTCAGGCTTGGGCTGAATCCAACTCTCTGGTGCTAAACGCCAGTAAAACTAAGTACATGATCCTTGGCTCAAAGCATAAAGTTGATCAAGTAGCGTTTCAGAAACCCGTACTAGTGATTGGGGGCGAAACAATCGAACGAGTAATGGAAGCTCGTAACCTTGGGCTCGTACTTGATCCTCAATTAAATTTTGAGCGTCACATAAGCGATATTGTAAGGAATTGTTTTTACAGGCTTAAGATTCTCTACAAAATTAGAAATTACGTTAGTACAGAACTTCGAGTATTGCTAGTAGATTCACTTGTACTATCCAAGTTTAATTACTTAGATACAGTGTACGGTCCTTGCATTTATTCCAAAACTGCCCGCCTCATTCAGAGAGTTCAAAATGCTTGCGCGCGGTTTTGCTTCAACATACCCCCCCGTAGTCACGTTACGCCGTTTTTAAATAGTCACAATATTCTAAGTATGTTACACCGAAGAGAACTCCATCTGGCAACTCTCATGTTTGGGGTTTTAAAAACACAAAAGCCACAGTATTTATTTTCAAAGTTACGATGGTCTAGCAAACAAAAGACCTTGCTACCACCGACCTTGCGTGCTTGCTCCTTTTCATTGCGAACACCACGACACGGATCAGCAGCATTTCGTGGTAGCTTTCGATTCAGCGCCACGAAGTGCTGGAATTCACTGCCCCCGCCAATACGCGAGCTAAATACCAAATTAAGCTTCAAACTGAAATTTAAACGCCTCCTTTTAATGCAACAAAAGTCATAATTATTTTAATTATCTCTAATATATTTCACAAATATTCAAATATATAATTTAATTCATTAGAACACATTATATTTATGAATTGCATGTTTTATTATATATGTATATCTTTTGTAGTGTTCTTTAAATCTTAATGTATATCTACGGATGATAAAATATAACATGACCTGTAGAAGTGGTGTCCGCAACTAATGCATGGATAATAAGGATTAGGCATATCTTATTATCTGGTAACAATTTTACTTCACTAAATATTCTGTTATCTGGGTAGTCTAGCTCTAGCTGTCATATAGTCAGACTATACTTATTTAATTTTTTTTTTTTTAATTTTATCTTGTTTAGTATGGACTCTTTTAGTTATTGTATTGTTTAACTATTTCTTCTTATTTTTATTTATATATTTTTACAATAAGTATTACATATTTATAACTTATCATATTTATGGATTTTAACGCAACATATTATTTTTATCGCATCAAGTATGTTATCCGTTTTGTCACCTGAGGTCTGTGCTGAAAATCAGCGCTGTAGTTCTGACTGCAGCATTCAGCTGAGCTCAGACCTATTCCGGCAGTACTGTACACTACAGCAACAGCAATACACGTCATTAAATAATATGTGTACCTACTTTTTAGTGTCTAGTATAAGTAGTAGATATAATTATGAGTAATTGAATTAGGTAGTTACTCTTTATATGCGTATTGTTGTTGTGTACAGTGTTTTTGCCTGAATAAATGGTTTTCTATTCTATTCTATTCTATTACTTTAGTTCTCTGGCGAATTACTTCGTTCCGGATTCGATCCCGCAGAGAAACACCGAGCATAGCTCTTTCCATAGCTCGCTGAGCGACTTTAAATTGGTGGACCAGTCGAACCGTGAGTGTCCACGTCTCGGCTCCGTATGTCAAGACGGGTAGGACGCACTGATTAAAGACTTTTGTCTTTAGGCACTGTGGTATATGCGACGAGAAGACTCGACGGAGTTTTCCAAATGCTGCCCAGCCCAGCTGAATTCTTCTCTGGATTTCCTTTTCGAAGTTATGTTTGCCTAGTTGGAGCGTCTGCCCTAGGTAAACATACTTAGTGACAACTTCGAGTGGGATTCCATCTACGGCAATCGGTTCCGGAACAACGTGCTCGTTGTACATGACTTTGGTTTTATCCAAATTCATCCGGAGACCGATGCGACGAGATGAATCAGCTAGGTCATTCAACATCCTCTGTAAGTCCTGCAGCGTCTCTGGCATAATGACGATGTCATCTGCGAATCGTAAGTGAGAGATGTACCTGCCGTTGATGTT
The DNA here is from genome assembly GCA_954871355.1 of Cabera pusaria. Classification (NCBI taxonomy): domain Eukaryota; kingdom Metazoa; phylum Arthropoda; class Insecta; order Lepidoptera; family Geometridae; genus Cabera; species Cabera pusaria. The sequence goes on from OX940915.1 coordinate 5,452,148, forward strand.
GATGCCACAATCTTTCCAGTCCAGCGTCTTAAACATATCCTCCAAGGCCATAGTGAACAGTTTCGGGGATATGACGTCCCCCTGTCTCACTCCTCGACGCAGGTGGATATGATTAGTACGCTGGTTCTGTACTTGTACACTCATCGTTGCGGCATTATACAGACATCTCATCACTTCGATATATCGCCAGTCGACTTGGCAACGCTGCAAAGACTCCAGAACAGACCAGGTTTCGATCGAGTCGAAGGCCTTCTCATAGTCCACAAACGCTAAGCACAGGGGCCGATTGTACTCTTCGGTCTTCTGTACAATCTGCCGCACTGTGTGGATGTGGTCCATGGTGCTGTAACTTCTTCTTAAGCTTCGAAATCCGGCCTGTTCCGGAGGTTGGAACTCGTCGAGTCTTCGCGCAAGACGGTTCGTGATGACCCTTGAAAACAGTTTGTAGACATGGCTCAGAAGCGAAATCGGGCGGTAGTTTTTCAAGAGGGTTTTGTCTCCTTTTTTGAAAAACAAAACCACCATGCTCCTGTTCCATGCCTGTGGAGTTCTCCCAGTGAAGAGAATAGAATTGAAGAGCTGTTGCAGCTGGCTTACAGCTGGGGCTCCTCCAGCTTTTAGAAGCTCCGTTGTGATTCCGTCTTCACCTGGGGCCTTTCCATTTTATGAGCTGTTTAAGGGCCATCACGATCTCATCTCGGCTGACTTCGGGCAGGTCTTCTGTGAAGTGGCGGGTCAAGGTGGCTCTACAATCCTCAGTATCGGGTACGGGCCTTGAAGCATGCGATGCGTAGAGCTTGCCGTAGAAGTCTTCAACTTCTGACAGAATCTCCGACTTGGATGCGACGACGTTCCCCGTTGACGTTGTCAGCTTTGTGAGGTGGCTTCTACCCAGAGGCTGGGCGAACACTTTCGACCCCCGATTCTGCTTAATTGATTCTTTAATCAAGAGCGTGTTAGAGGATCGGAGGTCTTGTCGTACCAGCTTCTTAATGGTTTTGTTGCGCACCTGATTAATTGACAAAACTGACAAAGGGTCTGTTCGTCTCTCTTCCATTAGTCGGAAGTGTTTCTGCCGAAAGTTTGGACTTTTTGCCCGTACGCTTGCTCTCGCAAAACTTCGTCCCTTCATCCCTGAGGATTTCCACCACTTCTTCGAGTTTCTGGTCTACGTCATCTGTGGTTTCCAAGGCAGCCAATCGATTTTCCAATTTTAATTGGAATGTTTCAGACCCAACAACGGTTTGGAGTAGGTTTGGTCGGAGTGTGGACTTTATCAATCGGAATCTCTCGGCTTTGAAGTCGATATCCAGAGTGCCTCGTACATGTCGGTGATCACTTCCAGTATTAAACCTACTGATCACTGAGACGTCTCTGAATATGCGCCGTATGTCCGTAATGATGAAGTCGATCTCATTTTTAGTCACAGTGTCAGGGCTTTGCCACGTCCACTTCCTTTGGGGCTGTTTCTTGAAGAACGAGTCCCTCTTTCTCGAGAATGTTGACAAGCATTTGCCCCCTGTGATTCCTACTGCCAAATCCGGGTGATCCTATTAATAAAAAAAAAAAAACAAGTTTATTTCAAGTTACTTAGACTCATATACATATACACAATCAACAAATTATAATTAAATTAAATACAATAAATTATGAGTTCGAATTAAATTTAAATATCATACGGAACTTCAATTTGAAATCAAATTACATCAGTATAATGTCAATGTCGATTCACTGCAGGTCTGTACTCCCACTTTGGCGTTAAAGTCTCCCATTACAACGTTGTAGTGAGCCTTAGAGGTGGTATGTAAAGCTCTAGAGATGTCTTTATACATGCTCTCCACCTCTTCGTCCAAGTGTGCCGAGGTCGGTGCGTAAACCTGGATAACCTTGAGGCTGTACCTCTTGGTTAACCTAATTATGAGGTACGCTACCTTGGTCGACACACTGGAGATTTCTACGACGTTGTCACTGAGAACCTTGTTGACCAGACACCCGACGCCGCCTTGGGATGGCTGGTCTCCTTCTCTGTAATACATAAGATGGCCCGATTCTAGAGTTATGGTGTCCTCTCCCTGTCTTCGGACTTCACATAACCCCAGAATGTGCCATCTTATGTGTCCCAGCTCCTCCTCCAGCTGCGCCAGATGATCATCCAGCCGAATCGTGCGTCCATTATATTTTGCGAGGGTCAGTTTGTTTTGGCGGCCTACCGTAGCCCGGAGATTCTTAGCACCCCCTGCCCTGTCATTACCGTGACCGCCGCCGTGGTCAGGAATAGCAGGGCGGCCGGGAACTGGGGGCCGCGGCATATTGTGACTTTCCATCCTTCTTTCATCCCTTGGGAGGGATATGCCCTAATCGCCATGCTGGGCAGGCGTGTTGGCGATCGCAGGACGTAGCTTCTCGCACCGGTGACGCTGCTGCCCGTCACCGGCCTGTAGTATTTAGCTACGCCATAATTTGAAATGGTTATACCGCCATTTGTCGGTCGCCAGAGCCGTCTGTTGGTCAGCAGGATGCACCACGGGCAGGTGAGGTTGGCTATGAGCACTTAGATGGTATGTGTGCCCCCTTACATCCCAGTGTGTAGTTAATTGTGTAGTTAATAAAGTTCAATTGTTTATCACGCGGTTCAATTGTTTCTTCCCGCTGCGCCGCGCGGCACAGCCTGAAGCCACCGAACTAACTCAATTAAATATGTATCTTTTTGTATAGTAAATAAAGATCTTTTCTGTAATACTCTCTTAATAAGTGCGCCCCGCGTCGCGTTGCGGTGTGAGCCGACCCTAAGGGGATGAAACGCGGGTCCAAAGTTTGTATGGAGAAACAAGACTAGATAGTATTTTTATTCATAACTTCACAATAGTACTTCTGTAAATAAATAAGTAAATGCTTGTTTCAGGCATTTTCAAAATTCAATCCCTAAATGCGTGAAATGGGGTAGGTAACAAAATCTGTCGCCAAACATTTAATGTGTTCCGTAAGCTGTCCTTGAGAGCCAGTTCCCATTCTAGGCCTAGCGGGCTATCATCCTCGACCGCATCATTACTTACCAACAGGTGAGATAGTGGTCAAACGTCTAGTCTATACGATATAAAAAAAATTATGCATGTAAGAGGCTACGAATAATAATGTTTTTTTTTAATTCGTAGTACATATGTAACAGTTACATATATTATATTCACTTCAAATTAACACGAAACTTACCTCCAACTTTTGTAAAGTCGGTAAAAAACTATTGAGAACAAAGAACCAGCATAGGTAGCTAACCGTAGATTCCTACCTACTTGCATTTTAATAAAAGGGCAAGCGTAAAACAAACTGAATCGAAAACAAGAAATATTGAAATCGGCTGTTTGCTCTCAAGCGGCCATTTTGAATTACATTTTTTTCTCAACTCTGTTGACACGTCGCCATAATGAAATGCCAACTTTCGTTCAGAAATTAAAATTAGTCTTAGTCAAATATTATAATTAGTCAAATATTAGTCTTAGATAGATATCTTTTGTCTTTTCTGTTTTTATTCTCTTATTTAACAGAAGATACAATTTAAATGTTCCGACTGTGAATATAAAGATTGTTTAAATTGTTTTTTGGAGTGTAAAAATGCAACGTACTAGGTGTACAACAAATGTCAATCAATCAATCAAATGTAATCACTTTGATTATTGTATACTCAGACTATGTTATAACTTTTAAAATATTTGAGCATAAATTTTTCATTTCTTTATTGTGGTTGTGTTAAAAACCATAAATAAAATTTAGGAAGAATTTTAAAATTTGGGAATCTGTTAGAAAGCATGTAAAACTTCACCTATAAATGTATCTTATGGAAAATACTTCTAGAGCAAAATTTGTTTCTACAAAATATCAAGGTCTGCTGTAGCTACGCGGCTATGCCCCCTATCATTTGAATTTGTTTTTTTTGACCAACCTATTCAATTTGATGTGGTTTTATGAAACCAAGATGCAAGTGAAACTTTTTGTTTATGTGTAGCTATGGTAGCTAGCTATCCTGACAGAAGTTGACATGACACATTAGCATGCATGGAGGATAGACTCTGTCTTCATCCGTGTTAGCATTTATATAAATATGGCTGCGGAAGCGTCCGCCAATCACAGCTAGACCTCAATGTGATAATACATCATATCTACCAATCAAGCTAAAACACCGGCGACATGCGATTGGTGAACAAAAACATTTGAGGCAATGTAATAAAAGTTACACTTTAAATAAAAATAAATTAAAAACACACTCATTATATCATAAAACTAGCTATATATTTCATAATCCGAATTAGTACAACGCAAAATATTTAAGATAAGTTTAAAAACTAAAACAACCGACTTCCATGCTCTGGGAGTCAATTTCAGTAGCAAGTTTGAGACATTTATCGTCATATCTCTTAGGAGATACTTATCGGATCTCGATGAAATTACAATGGGACTACCTCGGAAATGTTTCCTATCGATTAAAAAAAGAATCATTTAAATCGGTTCATAATTGACAGAGTTATCGAATAACATACATACAAAAAAAAACATACAGACGAATTCGTCTGTATTTCTATTATTCGTATATTCTATTATATTCTATTATTCGTCTCAATTGAGAACCTCCTTCTTATTGGAAATAGGTTGAAAAGCCGGTACGTTCACATTGAATATGAATAATTCTCGCGAAAACTTTCAAATTAAAATATTTTAGAAGTTATTGAGGTTTTTGTTACCGACATCACAGAATAATGAATAGTACAAGCCGACATGCTGTGTTTGCGGCCCACTGTATATACCTACTCGGATGATATTTGAATATGTTGAAACTCAAATATTAATACAAAGTGTAATTCGCCGTTGAGAGAAATTAGCCATATTGGCAAACAATATAATGGAAACAGTAAGAGCACTTTACGTTAATTAGTAATTTGTTTTCAATATAAAAGCAAACTTTTAGCCGGTTTGTGTCAGCAAATATTATCACAGTCATTTTACGATATTATGTACCTAAGGTACAGTTTTATTTGAGTCTCATTTTAACCGACTTCACAAAAAGAAAAAGGTTCTCAATTCGTCGGTATTTTTAATGTATGTTCACCGATTACTCGATGATGCCGATTTGGAATATTCCGAATTTATTGACAAGTTTATAAAAAAAAAATATGATAATCCGAGAAAAGGAAAAAGAAAGTTATTTACGAAAAAAGTTTGAGGTTATATCATCCGCAGTCGGGTTTGTTGTTTTTTAGTAAATATCTTGTCTACCCTACATGGAATACTGTTAAGTGACTGTATCTATTATTGTTTGTGGATGACCCCCGATTAGTATAACACAAGCTAACATATTTGTTTGCATTAATGTATTGTATTTGGTTTGCTATAAATTAGTATGCTTGGTCGGAGGATTAAGGAATCAATTTAGCGTATAGATACATTTCATCTACCTTCCAAAAAGGAGGTTCTCTATTCGGTATTTGTTGTTATAGCGGCCATAGTAAAATATACTTTGTGAAATTTTCAACTGTCTGCCTATTACCGTTTAGAAGATACATCCCCGTGACAGACGGAGGGACGGACAGCGAAGTCTTAGTATTTGGGTTCCGGTGGTTCCCTTTGGGTACGGAACCCCAGTAGTAACAATTTATTGTTAAGGGGGTTAAGGGGGGGATGCTTGTGACTTTTGATCCCAGTTCCACAAAATGTGTAGTAGCTGCCCAGCCTTGGGCAGTTCTGCATGGTATGCTGCCCTCCCTTTGTTTAAGATAGCCGTATTAAGGATGGGGCTTTCAGGGGCAATCTATCAATCCGACTAATATTATAAATTAATAAAAAATATGTACAGAGTTCACGTTCACATCTTGAAATGCATCTGGTTCTAATATCGCGAAAAATATCGTTTGCGCGATGCAGGATCTCATACATTTAGGCAATATTTACAAGGAGAACTGTGCAACCTACTCCAGCGCCATCTAGATGCTTTTTTATTAAGTTAAGTTAAGTACGTGAGTATAGATGAATGGATGTACGTTTGTTACTCTTTCACGCAAAGCTTTAAAAAGTGCAGGGTTCACATGCCACTCTAGTGATTTGTTAAGTTAATGACAGAACACCGATCTAAAAATATTAGCTGATTAATATTAATAAACAAACCGTTTGTAAGTTAACAATCGGTGAAGCCATTTTGGTGATAAATAACAAATAAAACTGTAATATACTGTAATATTATCCCGCTACTACATAATCGTACGCTCGACAAACATCTGAGTTCGAGCAACGGAGTGCTCTGAAAACTAGCCCTGCGTAGATTCCGATCTCCGCAGAACAGTGCTGAGTTTACTCGGATTGTCGGAACTATATCTTGTGATTGGAAATTATATATGTATGATGTTTTCTGTTTGTTCTGACAATAAACCAATTTTTATTTATTTTATTTTACTAAAACATTTTTTTAATACACAAGCAACCTCTCACTATAAATTAACCTACTCCGACCGTTGTGGACTCGTGGATATTAAAGTAGCTAACTATTTTTGCTACTTCCAGTGATTTAAACTGGCCCAAAGCGGTACTAATAAATGCGGCCCTGTCGGCACACAACACGCTTTGTGCAGGCATAGCCGCAGGCATCACTATGGTTCGCTGAAAACCGCTTTGCTTGTCATGGATGAATGTCATAAAGGCATACAAGCGATTATTTTTGGCGGGAAACTACAAAAATCCCTGCGACTAAAATAAAATAATTGGGATTTTGGCGGGAATTTGAAAATGTGATAGTGTTCTTATTGCATTTTTTCGTAAGTTTTATATTCTTCTGCGAGTTAATGAGTAATAAATGTGGATTATTAACCAATAAGTACCGGTGATTGTGCGAGTGTAGGGAAACAGCACAATGTTGAAAAACATACCATATTGCGTAAAAAACAAGTAAAAAGTAGTACAAAGCGGCTATAGGGCCAATGGCTAAGGCGTCGGCGTGGCGATCGAGAGGTCGTGAGGTCGATACCCACTCATTGCACTATTGATGTGAACTCACTCCGAATACAAGCATATTTAGCTTAGTTCGGGTTAACAAAGGGGTTAATAAGACTACTAGTAATGTGCTAATTGTGCAACCCACATTGCTAGTAAGCTTTTAAAATACTAAAAAAAATGTCCACATCTTTACTGAGAGCAGGACTATGACTTAACTTGACTTGAATGTCACTTTGACTTGACTTTACAACTTGTATCTAATATAATATTAAGGATGGAAGTCGGTTGCTTTAGTTTTTAAACTATTAAAAACTAAAGCAACCGACTTCCATGCTGAAACGTTTATCGTCATATCTCTGGAGATACTCATCAGATCTTGATGAAATTACAATGGAACCACCTCGGAAACGAACCCTACCGATTAAAAATCGGTCATTTTCATTCATTCAAATCGGTTCACAATTGACGGAGTAATCGCGTAACATACACAAAAAATAAAACATACAGACGAATTGAGAACCTCCTTTTTTTGGGAAGTCGGTCGAAAACTTGAAAATGTCTAGTACTGACTGACTGTACTGACACAAGCTAAAAACCAAATCGTGTGGAGCCAAAAATACTTTTTCACGTTCCCGCCAAAACTCCGTAATTGTGGCTGGTCTTACGAGTACATAGTTTCAGATGACATGTCATATGGTTTGAATTATTAGGTTTTCTTAGGTATATGGCATATAGCCTTCAATGTAACATTCTCGTAGCTCCAAGATATCAAAGATATGTAAATGTCATGAATATCGAAACTTAACTTGAGAAAATCCTTTAAAAACCTTTTTCCAATAAGTCCATTCCATTAAATATGTCACTCATCATTTCGCAAATATCTTTTATCGAAAATATTATTTTCTCGGCTTATTTGAGAAACCGTTAGAAGCCTCTATTTCGCTTCACTGGCTTCAATATAATGTGTCGATAGAGAAGTGCCCTTAACTATCTAGTTACCTGTAGGGCTTTGTCTATGAAACCTTAGAAACTACTAGATACATTGAGGAAGGGTTTACGAGTAGTGGGTTTTTGAGATAGAATCATAAAGATCCGATTAAGCACGAGAATCTTTAAGAGAAAAATTCAAAACAATAAATATATTTCACTATGCCCAGCCTTTATATATACATGAATATTATGTACGCGAGGAAAAATTTGCGTAAATTAAATTATACAGCGAAGTTCACAACCATAATACTAGAAATAAACATAACATAGTTGTTGCTAGAACTACATTAAGTAAAATAAATAAATCATTTGTAAGCAATTTTGTAAGGTTCAGCAACATTTTACCTGATCATATAGTGAACCTTAGAGAAAATGCTTTTAAGAACACTATAAAACGTATACTCATGAAGAAAGCCTCTTATAAAACTGACGAATCCATTGCGGACAGAAAATCATGGCAGGATAATTTTTTACTAACTTGACTTCTTAATGTTTTGTCATACTTATTATTTATGTTTTTTATTGTTATATTTTATATCTGTAATTTTTTAAATTATGTTTTATTGACGTTCATAAGGGTACTTTGTGTACTTACATGAAATAATATAATTGATTTGAAAAACATTTTGAGCGCCAAAGGCACATATACGTGACAAGCACTTGCAGCCAGCATCTTGTATAGACGACTAAAACCGTACAAAAACAATACCGCTTAGCGTACAGGGCACATGGACGGAAGTGCGCTTGTAGTGGCGCTCAATAGGTGCTACAGGAAAGGAAACGTTCTTAGTAGACTGTATTTAATTTATGACAATTTGAACTAATAAATCGATGTTCCGCCGACTTGCTACCAAAAGTATATTACCAGCTACTACCATCAAGGAGTAAATCTGCCGCCATAACTTTACGGTGTTGCAGCAGCAGACAGCCCTTTAGAGTCAGAGTATTCTAAGTCGAGCGTGTTCACCATCGTCGACCACATCATTGCTAACCACCAGGTGTGATAGTGGTCAAACGCTATAAGATATAAAAAAGATACAAAAAAATATGAATGAAATTTTTTACGTGATTGCAATGTTTGCACGTAGTACTAGTACGTAGTAGTTACCTATTCATTTTGTGACGCATTGTAGGCCATTGAGTAATTTCGATATTAGAGAGGCTATAATTATCGTTTGAAAGAGTATTTAAAATAATTTAGAGCACCTAATAAGCATTTCAAAGGTACTAAAACATCTCAGTAAACAAAACAAACGATAAGCTCCGTCTTTAGGGTCAAAACAAACACGCAACTTTAGCATCGATGATTGCAACTGCATCGCGCTTTACCGACTTCCTGTAGTCTTGCGCTGCATCTAAATTGCTTAATATAAGCTACTGTATCGAATATCGATACTGTATCGCATTTTGACGACCTTCTGCGTTCAATCGCTGTATCGAAATCGCGCATTTTAGTGACTGCCTCGATGTCTAAAACTAAAGTGATAATAATGATCATAAGCAATAAAATTAACAAATAGCTACTTTAGCTATACATTAGCGTAGGCCTCACCGCGATTGAAGTTTCATTTTTGTGGGTAAGAATTCAGACGCGGTAACGAGGTTTACAATGTGAAATCTAAATCGTCAGTTGTCGAAGCTAAAAGTAGCTCGTGTGTTTTCGACCTTAACGAAGTGCCGAGACAATAATATTTATTTTAGTCAGAAGCTCTGAACGCATCTTTACTGATTCTAAATTTAAATGCGCCCGCCATTACTCAAATGTCAAATTGTTTTTTCTTCGTTCGAAAACAAATAGCAAAAGACTCAGTTGAACTGAGTTTCCAGTTTTGTGTGTATAAATATTCTAAAAGTTTTGGATCTTGAATTAATATGTCATAATGACGGGAAGTTAATTGTTAGATTGTTGAGAACGTACAGAACTATTACGAGTACCGTGCCTTTTCAACCGACTTCCAAAAAGAAGGAGGTACTGAATTCGTCTGTATTGTTTTTTTTGTGTGTGTATGTTACGCGATTACTCCGTCAATTGAGAACCGATTCGAATGATTCTTTTGTAATCGGTAGGGTATGTTTCCGAGGTGGTCCCATTGTAATTTCATCGAGATCTCAGAAGTATCTCCAGAGATATGACGATAAACGTCTCAAACTTGGTACTGGAATTGACTCGCTAGGCTTGAAGTCGGTTGTTTAAGTTTTTTAACTAACTTAATTATTGTGTATCCATTTTAATTAATGCAAGCTCTCACTCAGTATTATTTGATAATTGCTTATTACCGTCAATGTAATGTTTTTTTGTTTATTATGGCTGCATATGTCTAGTGTATATTGCCAGTGTCCAGAATTTAAATATCGAATAGTACCTAAATTCAAGTCGTTAAGTCAGTCACGTCCAATCTGTCCAGTTCAAGTGTATGTAATACGCCGATGATGCTTGCTTTATGCAATGATATTTAGCCAGTGTTTAGTGTACAAATAATAATGTCAAGCCAAAATGGAACTAAAAAAAAATCACCTTCCCGCTAAAACTCAGTCGTGCATCCGTTAATAAAGAGCCATTATAAAGAACTAAAGAAAAACATCAAACGTAAAAGTGCATTCTTCGAAATTATAACAGATTAAATAGGAATTTTTATTGTTTCCGATGGCAGTTACTGCTTATATGGAATTTCCGTTTGTTTTATTTATTTCTAAAGAACAAGATTGATTTTAGTTTCATGTTTGCGGTTTTTTATTCGTTCGTAAAGTCCGCAATATATCTCCGTGAGTAAAAGTTTTAGTGTGGTGATAAAATTGACTTTTTTAATGGCTGCTAGTTCTGAGCTATGAGGTTTCTCGTATGACGTAGGAACCCGTGTTTTTTTAGTTTTATTGGTTTTCATCTAAGTAAGTAATTCTGTTGTGTTGTGTGTGAAAAAGGAGATAGAACATAGGAATTTCAAAAAGAAATAGCACCAAGTGCTCGTATTTCAGAAAAGCTTTTTTCTATACGTTTTAACCGACTTCAAAAAAGGAGGTTTCTCAAATGCCGCGCTATTAATTTTTAGTTCAAAGTTTGGGGTGTTTATCTCCATATCTCTGGAGATATCAGATCTCGATGAAATTACTATGGTACCATTTTAGGGATATCTCCTTTCCAACAAATAATATAATCGTCAAAATCGGTTCATCGGTTTTTTCGCGGATAACTTCTACGTTTCACGATTTTGATGATTATGTTTTTGTTGGAAAGGAGGTATCCCTAGAATAGTACCATAGTAATTTCATCGAGATCTTATAAGTATCTCATAAGTATATCTCTATATGGAGATAAACGCCTCAAACTTTGTACTGAAAATTTATAGCGCGGCATTTGAAGTCGGTTCTTTTACTTTTTTAAACGATCTTATCTATTATCAACTACCTACTCACTTCAAATTTCAAGAGTTTTTTCTATGATATAAAGGTAGCAAACGAGCAAACTGCCTACCTGATGGGAAGTTGATGGAAAATGTAGAATAGATAGATGAAAATGCAATTAAAATTGCGTAGTGTAGGACGTCCTCCAGCTAGGTGGAGCGATGATATACGCAAGCTGGCTGGCAGCGGTTGAAACAAGAAGCTGAAGATCGAGCTCAGTGTCGTGCCATAGGAGAGACCTATGTGCAGCGGTGGACAGAGATAGGTTGATGATGATGATGATGATATCGAGATCGTGTACGTCACGTTAAATTCCCAAGTTTTTCATCTCATGATATTCTATATTTTTGCTTATGGTTTTAAAACGTGAATTACACGATGTCGATATAGCGATCAACAATTGTTTTTGCTATCACTACAATTTTGCTTGCCTTCTCATCTATCTATTGTACATTTCCCTCCTAAACTGGCAACACTGTCATCTCACTGCCTACAACTCGCTAAGCCCCCCAACAACTCCGAGATCACGGCCCGGCACGGTACACAATCTTGTATTCTCCAATTTTCCTTTTATTTATACTGGCAAGTATAGATTATGGACTTATGATAGAGTTGCCATGCCTTTTTGTGTTCGAAATTTGAAATTATTTAATTTACTCTCACTTCAATTATTTTTGCATAGACATTTTTTTTCGATATTTCCTACCATAGCTCAATATAAATAATAAAGCAAGTAACCATAGGCAGGCAGGTAGATTGCTTGTTACATTCTGCCAATGGTGTTAAAACCTGCCTTTTGCTTACTGCAGGTTGCGGTACTGTTTAATTTTCCTTAAATCTGATAGCTATCTGTCATTTTCAATAGTAATTTTGTAAACATAACAATTCGCATTGGAATATTTACTTATTATAACGCTATGGAAAACGAAGCCGCGGCAGACCAATACAGAGGTGGGTCGATGACATCGAAAAGTACGCAGATAGGACCTGGCCAAGAGTAGCTCAGAACAGGGATGAGTGGCGTAAGAGGGAGGAGGCTTATGCCCGGCAGTGGGCGGAAATGAGCTGTCAATGATGTTGATGATGATGATAACGCTATGTGCAGCTATGAATTACAAAAGCACTATTATTAATGTGTTCCCGAATGAAATTAAAAGTAACTTTATAGTACATTATTTTTTTAAATATTTTTTTATCTACAAAAATTGGAATAAAAATATCACACTTTGCCTTATTCCTTCTTATAATTGGCTGAAAGTCGAGGTCGAATACATTATTATATCTTTTTAAGGAAATAAGTTTGTGAAAAAAATCCATACAAAATGTGCAATATGGCGGCTTTCACTCAACACTCAACAATAGCGCCACCTACTTAGAGCTTTCAGTTTTTAATCCCATTTGTGTTCGAAAATAAACGTTTTCTTAATTCTGACGTTTTTTGTTCGAAATTTAAAAATATATTTTCTTACTAGATTGTTTGTTGCATTCTGCTACTTTGTTTTGTTTCGAAATTTAATATCGTTTTATTTTTCTCGCATCATCATACTCAGCCAGTAAAATAAAATATGAATTAATAATTTAGTTTATGATATTAGGTTATAGGACAAGCTATATGCTCAGCCAAACAGCAATAACCACAGACCTGCTACTTAATATTAAACTTGACTGCGTACACCGGCACCAATGAGACCGACCTTGAACGGAGTTTGTCCCTTTCTTTTGTATGGACAACTTATATAATACTATACATATAGTATAGAACATATATATAGCACTAGCAGGTTCTTAGACAATGTGTCCTGAAATTGTGTCCTCCCATCCGGGTGACTTTCAATTGGGCCGTTTTGTTCTACAAAGCAATTACAAGCTTACAGTTAAAGCATACGGATTAAATTGAACTTGTCAAAACATTGCAGTGCACCATCCTTTTATATTACGTCTATGGCAATAACAGACGCTGGCACGCAACAGTTGGATATCAAGAGTTTTGCGCGTTGCCTGTGCCCGTTTTTTAAACCCTGCGACATAGGTATACGCCTGTATACATGAAGATTTTGAGAAACGCATAGCGGTGTATTAGACACAAGTAATGTCAACAATGCATTGGTTTGAATGGCACTATGCTTTATACTATCTTGTTTAATCCCTCCACTCCCTTATATTTAAAAGAACGCTTCGAGTTTCTCTCTTCCACGAATACCCTTTCTCTTAGGTCGTCCGAAAACTTGGTTCTCAGCACTCCAGCACACAGTACCATCTTTTATGATGCATCTTTCACTGTGCAAGCTGTACGCCTCTGGAACAATTTACCAGTGGTTATAAGACGTGCTCAATCACTGTTCTCTATCAAGGCTCAACTGAAAAAGCATTACCTGTCAATTGATTAATATGAATTATGACATTTGTCTACATTCGCAACATTTTATTTAGTTTAATTCTTGTATAATATGTATGGTTTATGCTTATATATGTATATACAAAAAACATATACGGTCGAATTGAGAAACCTCCTCCTTTTTTTGAAGTCGGTTAATAATATTTGATATACTATCAATTCGACCGTATATGTTTTTTTTTAATGTTTGTTCGCGGATAACTTCGTCGTTTATGAACAGATTTCGATTATTCTTTTTTTGTTGGAAAGGAGATATCCCAAGTGTGGTACCATGGTAATTTTATCGAGGTCTGGTAAGTATCTCCAGAGATATGGAGATAAACACCTCAAAATTGGCACTGAAAATTAATAGCGCGGCATTGAAGTCGGTTCTTTTTAGTTTTTTAAACGATCTTGTTTCTTTGAAGTGTATATTTAATCTATTTTTGAACATGTTATTCAGGAGGTTGCGGGTTCAAGTCTCGTCGGTACGATGAAATTTTGGATTGTGTTTAACTATTTATATAGTACTAGCAGCCCGCCCCGGCTTCGCACGGGTAGAACATATATGCCTACAAAATTTGCATCAGTTTGTTGCATCGAATATAAAATATGAACATATTTAACAATCATCGTCATATTTCATCCAATTTACACAAAACCTTAACGAATTATGGACCTAAACCTTCCTCATAAACACTCTGGCTATTAGTGAAAACCGCATGATAATCCGTTCAGTAGCTATTGAGATTATTGCGAACAGACAGACAGACGCAGTGATGAACTTTGTTTTATAATACTTACGTAGTGATATTGGACGGCCCTTTGGCGTAAAGGATAGTTACCCTGATTCTGACCCGACGGTCGTTGGTTCTAATCCTAGCTATATACCTACCAATGAAAGTTTTATGTGCATTCATGAATCATGAGTTTTCGTACAGTGGTTGTGGGATCATTAAATCTACCAATAAGTAGCTTACCATCAAGGAGGACATCTGCCGCCGTAACCTTACACCGTTCGCCGACGCAAAATGTAGGGGTAATATACGTTTAACGTGTGTATCTGTGTGTCTGTCTGTAGCATCTTAGCACCTAACCGGATGAACCGATTTTGTTTTTATTATTGATCGTTTTTTTTTGTTTGATAGATGTCTTCATCGAGAGTTTTCTTAGCTTTGATTCATGAAAATTCGTTCAATCGTTATAAAACTATGAGCTTTTTTCTAGTTAATTTCGCTATGAAATCAACTTTCATAGATCTGATCAATTCGAAAATCTTCTTCTTCAACGATATTGTAAGAACATGGAAGCATTGACCTGATGCTGGGACATCTCCTGGACTCTAGAGAATACTCAAATCCTCACCAACTTACAGCTCAGATTTTAAATGTCGTGTTTAGAGTCATTGGAATGATTTTAATGAAAAGATTATATATAGATCAGTCGGGGTGGCTTAAAGTACTATATTATTATTATATAGATGAATATTGCTTTATACAATAGATCATATTATTATACTATATTGACTTCAAATTGATTGTGATCGGTGAGGATCTACAGCATAGCTAAGCTTATAATAATATTTTCGTAGTAACTATGACCTAATCTGTGGTTTCACTGCAAATATTTTATTAATTTTGCGATGCGTGTTTCTGAAATTCGTGATATCTTCTAGAGTTTTTATTTGAATTATATACTGTAAAGGACAATTTTAATCTATAATATGTGGCCAAGCTAATTAATTATTTGGATAAGGATTAATACTATATACTTGAAAATAGCCTTGGAAGTTATGTCATATTTTTTAACAAAAAATTTAAGATTAAAATGGTTACTGTGAGTCAACCTTAAGAGATAGACATATGCTGTCGCGGACTTTTTTGTAGGTCTTATTAAGTTGTACAACTCTTGCATAGAAAATATTCTTCTATCTATTTTCAATTAAGCAGCGTTCGTAAGAAACGTGTTTTTTCGACCGTTTTTTTGCCGACTTAGGTTGCAAATTAGGTCTCCACGAATGTACCTTTGATTTAAACGGGATAATATACAGTGTGGAAATTAAACTCAGGCCCTGGAGGGAAACTACTTTAAATCCTTAAGCTAGCTCATTTTACTTAAAGGAGACATTCCTTTATTTTTGAAAAGAAACAAATCTGCATTAAAAGATTTTTTTAAACTCGCTTGCTTCGCCCGGGACTCGAACCAACTAAAATTAAAAATAAATAAACACTCTTTATTTTATTATACTAATCGGTAGTATTAATATTCAGGATAAAGTTTCTCTAAAAAATGTTTGGTTACTGTTCACTTTTAACAAGTAAAAGACACGTAACAGTTCTGTTATCTCTCCAACACTCAAAGACTTCGTATGAAGTACACGCTTGCTAATTTATCGTTAAGTACCTTGTTGAAATCTTCGATAAGAAAATTGTTCAATGGTGGTAATACCTCTATGCACATTTCCTTCTTACATGATCCGAGGCGTTCAGTGGAGAAGTTTAAAAATGGAACGTTTGACTTTGTTTGCAATGCGGGACAATAATTTTAAAATTCGAACGATTTTTATCAACAGATTTTATTTAAGTAGTGTTGCTTTCCTTACGTAATTAAATTATCTCATAATGGCGTATCAAGAACAATTCGAGTTATTAGAAGCTTACTTTGTTTGCAACAAGAGCTACGATTTGGCTCTGCAGTGGTATCGCGAGAAGTATCCAGACAGAGAACTACCATCTAGAAAAGTTTTGTCTTGAATTGTGAATAATTTACTGACCGTTGGAAGTTTAAAAAAAAAGACTGGACGCCCACAGCAACAAAATTTGGACTATAGCGATGTTGAGTTAAACATTTTGACATACTTCGAGTGTTACCCGAAGGCTTCAAACAGGGAAGCTGCTCAAGAGATAGGCATCAACCATACTAGTATACTTAAAGTTCTGAAAAAATACAAATACAAATGTTATCGTGATGGGCGATTGGTGCAGAAACTACATCCCGGAGATAGTGACAGGAGATTACAGTTTTGTGAAAATATTCAAACAGAAATAGCCCGCAACCCAAATTTCCTGGACTGTATTGTATGGTCTGACGAAACAAATTTTAGTAATAATGGAATGTATAACAGACATAACAATCATTATTGGTCTCGTCAAAATCCATTCCGTGTCCGTGAAACGAACAATCAGGTCAGATTTTCGTTTAATGTTTGGTGTAGAATCAAAAGTAACATGGTTGTTTTGATGCACATTTACGAAGGACATCTGAATGTAGCAAAATACATTGAAATATTGGAGCTTTTACAAAATCAATTAAACCTTCTGCCAGAAGAGGAACGAAATAATATCATTTTTCAACAAGATGGTGCACCTGCCCACAACAGCAGAATTGCCAGGGCATACCTTAATGAAAATTTCAATGCCTGGATAGGTTCAAACGGGACGATTAGATGGCCTGCAAGAAGTCCAGACCTGACGCCCATGGACTTCTTTTTATGGGGTCATGTAAAAAATGTTGTTTATGAAACTTGCCATGAAACCATTCAAGACCTAAGGATTGCGATAGAAAATGTTATTAGGGGCATACACCACAACACTTTGCTGAAGGCTACAAGAAATGAATTTCAACGGCGACTAATGTTGTGTAGCCGGAACGACGGGGCTCATTTCGAACAATTTATCAGTTAAATAATTTAAGTGTTACAAAATTGATAGTAAAATAAAGTTGATGTTAGATTTAACGATTATTTTTATTTTTAAGACCTAATGTTTGTTAGAGAAACTTTATCCTGAATATTAATACTACCGATTAGTATATTAAAATAAAGAGTGTTTATTTTTTTAATTTAAGTTGGTTCGAGTCCCGGGCGAAGCAAGCGAGTTTTAAAAAATCTTTTAATGCAGATTTGTTTCTTTTCAAAAATAAAGGAATGTCTCCTTTAAGTAAAATGAGCTAGCTTAAGGATTTAAAGTAGTTTCCCTCCAGGGCCTGAGTTTAATTTCCACACTGTATAGCCTATTTTTCATTCCGAAAGTCCATTCTATGTATTAGTGAAAGATTTTTTTAAATCGGTTCTGTAGTTTTTGAGCCAAATCATTACAAACATACAAAAATACAAATGTTCTCTCTTTATAATATTAGTATAGATATATTGTGTATATGTATGTAGATACATACAATGTATGTATTGAAAATCTGTAGATCTAAGTAAGTGTATGTACCCGATAATAAATATATATCATGCTACCGTCCATGCTTATCATAGATTTCATATCCGTCTAAAGGTTGTCTGGAAGAGATCGCTCTTAGCGATAAGACCGCCCATTGTACGTCTAATTTAAGTTATGCAAATGTTGTCTCTTATTTCTTGTTTATATATTGGTGTCAATAAAGAGTTATTGTATTGTATGCGTTCGCGAGCACTATGAGATCTCATAGTGTTGTTCGTTAATATCCGCTCCGACGCCAACGCATAATTTCGCCAATATGGCGCAACCGCGCGGCCTTTCCGCGCAATGTTCAGTTTTTAGGCGAGGCCACTTGGAATGATATAGGGGGAAGAGGGGTTTATATGTAGAACTCAGACTATCATAAAAAAGGCAGAGCAGGAAGCGTATTACTCAAGCAATTAGTATTACTGAACTTGCGTTCACTTGGGTGTTCGGCACGAATCCGTCTGCCTTTTTTATGATAGTTTGAGATGTAGAATCTTACATGCCCTGTAATGTCACTAGACACCGTATCATTTTAATTGAAAAATATTTAATTCAAATAAATTAAACTTTAGTGATTTTCGGTTCCATAATAATTCACATAATTTCGCGTGAACAATATCATATTCGAGAAATTATATTAGAACTTAAATTATTAAACTGTAATTATTTCTACAAAGTGAACACTTTAATTACTGTACTTATATGTAATTCATTAATAATAAATGTAGTAATTAATGTAGGAAAATACTGTAATGATTAATTCTCAAATAGTTACTCTATGTCTAGTTCTTACTTAAACAGTCTGTGTTATATTATATTCCTCTTTCAACATACCTAATGATGAAGTCGCTTCAATTATAAAAAAATATGTGTCATTTTTAGGGTTCCGTAGTCCTGACAAGGAACCCTTATAGTTTCGTTATGTCCGTCTGTCTGTCTGTCCGAGGTTTTCTAAGAGACCGTTAATACTAAAATCTGTAATTTTTAGGGGTATGTATATAAAAAACGCCGACAAAGTGCTGAAATAAAATTTTGAAAAATATATTTTTTTAAGGGTTGCTAACCCCCTACATGAGAAGTGGGGATAAATTCTTCTCGTCGCCCCTCCCCCCCTACTGGCTTGAAAAATCTAGAAAAATTTGTGATAATAGTATATTTCATGAACTTTAAAGGAAAACTATAGCGGTTAAGTAACTTTATTACTTTAGCAGTAATAGTAGTTGAACTTGGGTGTTGGATAATTTTGTACCAAATACTAAATCCTTAGAATAAATCCTTTAACGTGACAAAGACGAAGTACATAGCTGCTTGTTTTTAACGGGTAAAGACTTGCACTGAATAACGGGCTACTGCGGAACCCTACACTGCGCGTGGCCCGACACGCACTTGGCCGGTTATTGTAATTGATTTTGCTTTGTGTAGCATCGTCTAGATGTCAGTCTGACAGTAATTTTACAATATTAATATTTTAAAAGTATACATTACCAGAGAGATTTGCCGGAAAAAGTGTGTGTACTCTCATTGTATTTTTTCTAAAACTTGTGAGTTAATGTGTAATTAATGTGGATTATTAACCATTAAATGTAGGCGAACATGTGCACATTGTTAAAAAACATGCTATTTGCGTTATTACCAAATTTCCACTGTATATCTTCAGTAAACTCCACATCTTTACTGAGGGTATGACTTGGACTAGACTATGACTTCAACTGGACCGGAAATGTGACTTTGACCTAACTTTATGATTTGAATTCACAAACACTTGAAGAATTTCAATACTTGACACCGGCTAAATACACTAATCGTGTGGAGCCATAATAAATCAAAAAAATATATATTTCAATCATTATAAACCACTATCTCGCCTGGTGGTAAGCGATGATGTGGTCGAAGGGTGAACACGTAAAACCTAGAAAGTCCAGTACTCAAGGGCTCTGCTGCCTTTGCAGATACTTATCAGATCTCTATAAAATTACTATGGAACCAAACGGTAAGTTTAGTCGCTCACTCAAAAAAATAATTTTCTAAATCCTAACTAATATTATAAATGCGAAAGTAACTGTCTGTCTGTCTGTCTGTCTCACTTTCACGCCAAAACCACTGAACCGATTTAAATGAAATTTGGTACACATATAGTCTAGAGCCTGAGAAAGGACATAGGCTACTTTATAATGCCAAGAAAAGGGTTGTAAGGGGTTGAAAGGGGGGATGAAAAGTTATATGGAAGAATTGTTTAGGCTGTTGATTCGATATAAATTAATATGTCATTCAAGTTTGTGAGGGGAAAGGGGGAAGGGGAAGGGAAAATGAGGGGAGGGGAGGTGGAAGTGAGGGGAAGGGGAAATGCGGAGGGGGATGGGAGGTGAGGGAAAGGAGAGGGGAAGTGGGAGGAAGGGAGGGGAAAGTGGGGGGAAGGGGGAGGGGAGTGGGGGATGAGGGGAGGGGGAGTGGGAAGTGAGGGGAAAGGGAAAGAGAGAGGGGAGGGAGAGGGGGGATATGCGCGGCGTGGTACGGTGCGGCGTAGGTGGGATACGCATGTGTCTTATTTTTAAAATAATTAGCCTAAATATTTAAAAATGCTACCCAAAGACACTATTCCACGCGGACGAAGTCGCGGGCACAGCTAGTCGATTCATAAATGACGGAGTTCTGAGGTAACAAACATGAAATAAAAAAAATACAGACTGGAATTTACAATATTACCTATTATGCACACTAGATGGCGCTTTTTCAATCCATACAAATCTGCGTTTACTGTAACGTGAACGAGTAAGTAAACCAATCTATAAAACTCGCATTACGCACTCAGATATAAAAAAATGGCCAAGTGCGACTTGGACTCGCACACGTGGAGTTCCGATTGAACAAATTTTGCCGGAGAAATAAGTTTTTTTTGTATGTGGACCGGACCGGACCGGACCGGACCGGACCGGACCGGACCGGAGTTAATTTATAATTTATTTCAGTTTTTATTATTTCATATTAATGCAACCATTATTATCACACTACAAGCAAATTTCAAGTCTCTATCTATTCCGGTTTAGTAAGATCGAGCATAAAACGCCTGAAAAAACGCGTTTGTTGTATGGGGGCCCCCCTTTTATTTTTAACTTTATTCTCTTTTTGACCGACTTCAAAAAAGTAGGTTTCTCAATTCGACCGTATAATTTTTTTTTAGTTTTTGTTATTATAGCGGCAGCAAAAATACATCATCTGTGAAAATTTCAACTGTCTAACTATCACGGTTCATGCGATACAGCCTGGTGACAGACGGACGGACGGACAGCCGAGCCTTAGTAAATAGGGTCCCGTTTTTAACCCTTTGGGTACGTAACCCTAAAAATCACACGGTCTTGTCATTATATATTATCTTGATATACATATATCTGACGCAGTACATGATTCAGCTAGGTTGGTTATACAAGGTGTATAAATATTGACATTATTGCCTTATCTAGCACTTACTCATGGTCATATTATACAATACATTTCTTAGAACTTGCAACGGCAGGAAATAGTGGCGTGATGAATTTTATGCAATTTCAAGGTCTCAATAAATAAATAATAATTTAAGATCGTTTACAAGACATAAACCGACTTCAATAGTAATTGAAGTCGGTTGAAAATGACAAGTATGTCATTTTCAACCGACTTCATAAAAGGAGGAGATTCCCAATTCGTCTGAATGTTTTCTTAAATTTTTAATATTTTTTTGTATGTTTGTTACGCGATTACTCCGTCAATTGTGAACCGATTTGAATGATTCTTTTTATTACAGGTAGGGTTCATCTCCAAGGTGGTCCCATTTAAATTTTATCGAGATCGGATAAGCACCTCTAGAGATATGACGATAAACATCATCTCAAACTTACTACTGATAGTTAAGATAGTTTAAAAACTAAAACAACCGACTTCCATGCCGCGCGAGTCAATTTCAGTTCGAAGTTTGAGACGTTTATCGTCATATCTATGGATAAACTTATCAGATCTCGATGCAATTACAATAGGACCATCTCAGAAACGGGTACTTTACCGAATAAAAAAAGAATCATTCGAATCGCTTCACTATTGACGGAGTAATCGCGTAACATACATACAAAAAAATATTAAAAATTTAAGAAAACATTCAGACAAATTGGGAATCTCCTCCTTTTAATAAGTCATCCAACGCTGTGTTATGACAAAAACCCTTGAGAGCCAGTTTCCATTCTAGGCCTAACCACAGAATAATGAATAGTTGGCCTAACGTGCTATCATCTTCGAACATATCATCACTTATCAACAGGTGAGATGTGGTCAAACAGCTGAGCTAAGTAGCGTGCCATAGGTGAGGCCTATGTCTCGCAGTGAACAGAGATGATAAGCTGATGATGATGATCAGAATTGCCAATTTGCACTTGCAAAGCTTTATTTTTTCCGTTTTTATTTCGAGACAAAAGTCTAAAACCGCCGTCGAAAAGGAGCCATGCAAGTTTAAAATCAATTACGGAGTTCCTCCACTCTCATATGCATGGAATGGTTATACCCCGATCATCCGGGTTTCTAATAGTTGCGGGATAGAGTTTTGAGCTAGTTTTTGAGTTTAACTAGTCTACGTATTATAAATTAGTCTACGTATTAATATTGCCTAGACTTTATTTAAGGTACGGACACACCGCAGCGTCCTGCGTGCGCGATCTAGGCGACGTTCAAAAAGCGCAGTAGTATTTGTACCGACTGGTTCACACCAAACGCGACCAGAAAACAATTGAAAAGTACTCGAAAGACGCCGCGGTGTGGCCGTACCTTTAGTGAGATATAACAGTTCGAAAGATTTTATTAAGTTTCAAAATTATCACCAGTAGAACAATTCTCGAAAGAACTACAAAAATAACTAGACGCAATACAATGACACGTAATTAAATAATTTTATTTTTATTTATTAATTTGTCACATTATGATAAGTAGTTTAGAATATATGAGAAAAAAGATGAATATACATACATACATGTTAAAAACATCCTCCTCCCTTTTGCTTTGCCGTAGTCTGGTAAATACAAAGTACATCATAGCGGTTCAATAGATGGGCAATTGGACGCAGTATGGTCCTTTATCGCCCCACTTTTTATGATCTAGGGATCATGGATATTTTTGAGTTTACTTCTTATGATGTGTTGGGGAAAAAAATTCTGAAAGTGAATTATTGCGCACACAGCGAAATAATTACAGACTTCAAAAATAAGGTTTTCAGTTCCTGTGTTATGTATGTTCGTATTTCTCTATTAATTGTCGACAAATTTTCAATATTCTTTTTTTATTCGAAAGAGTATACTCCTGAAGTGATCCCATTGTAAATTCATCGAGATCTGATGAGTATCTCCAGAGATATGGAGATAAACAACTCAAACTTGCTACTGAAAATGACAATAGCGCGGCATTTGAAGCCCGTTTTATTAACAGACTTCAAAAAAAGGAGGAGGTTTCTCAATTTGACCGTATATATATATATATATATTTAATGTTTGTTCGCGGATAACTTCGTCGTTTATGAACCGATTTTGATTATTCTTTTTTTTTGGAAAGGAGATATCCCAAGTGTGGTACCATGGTAATTTTATCGAGGTATTTTTAAACCATCTTATTTCTGTGCTGGTGATCACTATTTCACTTGATTACAAGTTACGTCTTGAAAATGAAAGACAGCTATAAGACGATACGCAAGACAACTGACTTTAGTCCAATCCACCCGCACTACCCCTACCCCTACTACATGTACTATTACTTATTCTGTGCCCTTTCGCGTCATCAAAGGCAGCTTTTGACTAACGAAACAGACAAAGCGTAGAAAGAAGCAGAGGAGCTAAAGTTGTTAATATAATTATTATTCTAGTACACACTCCATTATAATATTAACGTGCTTCTCTGTTATAGAATATATAAAATGTAAAACACACTTTATCAAGTAAAAACGTAGTGGAGTTATATCTCAGAGACGACGTAGACTAAACATGGTGGGACAAGACATAAAAACGCAGCGGGTTTGTTAATAAGGAATATGCAAGTATATTTTTTTAAATTATTTTTATTTGACATGGTAAATAAAAAACTGTACAAATGGTAAAAACATAGTATCGAATAAGAATGTGTTGTTTCAAACGCCGCCGTGTTTTACGCGCCTTTAATAGTGAAAAAAATGTTTAATATGATTCCAGAACGATAATAATTGGAAAAAAATTTAATTAAATCACTTTCTGTCTTGTTTTTTTTTTATTATTTTTATTTGACATGGTAAATAAAAAACTGTACAAATGGTAAAAACATAGTATCGAATAAAAATGTGTGGTTTCAAACGCCGCCGTGTTTTACGCGCCTTTAATAGTGAAAAAAATGTTTAATATGATTCCAGAACGATAATAATTGGAAAAAAATTTAATTAAATCACTTTCTGTCTTGTTTTTTTATTGCATTATCAGCGCCCACTGTGTTGCTAAATGTTCATAGGCGACGGTGACCGCTTAACGTCAGCTTCTTTGCCAACTATTACATAAATGAAATACCGCCATCGCTTTAACTTGATACAAAAAATCAAGATAAATAAATGAAAATTGACAATTATTTACCCGCTACCGCCTTTACCTTGTTGCATTTCGGAGAACGCCCGCACAGTCCAAATACGGTGCAGAGCGGGAAATTGTATTTTTTCATGAAATTTGCGTTTAGAATATAAAATGAAGACGTCCAATGATGGGAACAGCTCCTTTGCTGCCTTTTGTTTCTAGCTATATAAGCACGCAGCATAGATAAGGCTTCAACCACACTGTTTGATAACAAGATCCACCTAGCAATTGCTCTAGTCAATTTTAATTAAAGTCACAAAGATGACGGCCCCGGCGTAAAGAATAGATATACCTTGACTTCTAACCCAGAGGTAGCTGGTTCAAATACTTCAAATCCTAACCGTGCATCAATGTATTTTACTATGTGCATTCATGGGTGATCGTCCGCAGGTGGTCGGAGTATTGTATCGATGTTTTGGGTGACTAACCTGACTTGCTATCAAAACATAGCGTGTTCGCCATGTTCCATTTCCTCCACCCCACATCATCGCTTACCACCAGGTGAGATCAAACGCTAACTTATCAGATAGAAAAAAACTACTGTCAGTCGTTATCAGCAATTGGACAGTCGGCTAGGCACAAAAAAGTGAAAACTTTATATTTATTTTTAAACACTTGCGTGTTATAACGGTCTACAACGCCATCTATCGGATCTGACTTACTCGAGCCGAATTGACCCGAATGTGACCCGTACGAGCGATACATAGCCGAGCGTTACGGCTCAGTCTCTCTCAATACTCACAAAATAAAGCGCTCAGCGTGCCTAAGCAAGTTTCCACTTTAAAAAAAATACAATATACTCAAAGCAATTGTGAACTGTAACTAGCTCTAAATATTTCTACAGTTAAACCCCAGACCGTTACTAACTGGTCGAACGTGCTATCGCAGACTTAACGTGGCGCTACAATTTATTTCTAGCTATTGTAAACAAAGCGTGTCCGGTTAACACGCTACCCGAGACACATTTACATTAATGTAAGTTATATTACATTGCTTTAGCTGTGCTGCAATTAGCATTTCATAACTATGAGTGTTTACTTTGTATGAAAGAAACCATGTATATATGTATACAGAATGTCCCGGTATTCAACGTCGAGCGGGCACGGGGCGAGAGGGGGCTCCGGAAAAAAAAAACAAAATAATAATGAAGGTTGTTTAAAAACTAAAACAACGACTTCTATGCCCCGCGAGTCAATTTCAGTAGCAAGTTTGAGACCGTTTATCGTCATATCTATGGAGATACTTATCAGATCTCAATGAAATTACAATGGGACCACCGCGGGAGTATACCCTTTCGAACTAATTTTTTTTTTAAATCGGTTCACAATTAGCGAAAATATAACATCCTCCTCTTTTTTGGATGTCGGTTACAAAGAAATTCTAGGAACCTACTTACGTAAATTTTTAACAAACTTCGAATTTTTGTTTAATCGGTGACTGCAACTGCAATAGCATGTTTATTTAAAACCACGATAGTGAAAAAATCATAGTAAAAAAAAAACAGACGAATTGATAACCTCCTCCTTTTTTGTGAAGTCGGTTAATAATGAAATTTGAGGTCACAATATCTGAAGATATTATGATTTAAGGTGTCTATAATTATGCCAGTTGTACTCGTAAGTGTTTATAACTGAGCTAACTAACGGAGTTGGATTTTTTTTCGTATATTTCCCGCAACTGGTATGTCCCTGCCTATCGCCCCGTGCCCGCTTAATTTTCGGGACGTCCTGTATATGTGTCTAGCTAGTTATGTCTGTGTATGTTACTACAGTATTTTAAATCGAGATAAACTCGTATTAGATCTTTTAAAAAGGGTCAACAAATTCCTCAAAGGTGGCAACGTATCAACAGCGCCAATGGTGTTGTAATTTGTTCATAGGCAACGGTAACCTTTCCATCAGACGGGCCGTCTGACTGTTTGGCCACCTTTACATAACATACAAAATCGCGTCGTATCTTGATCATCAGCTAATATTGAGGTCAATTGCTTGTAAGCATTAAAAAAAATGTTATTTGGCATTTCTTTTAATTGCATTATATTCTTTATGTTATTTTGTCTATTATCTTATATTATCTATTATCTTTATTTATTATTCTATTTTATGTTATTATTTAGGTATAAATATAATGTACAACCGTAGCGCTCAAAATATTATCTCGATTTTAAAGATGTAGATGTCAGTAAATTCGATTCGTTTTTATTAGGGTTCCGTAGTCCTGACAAGGAACCCTTATAGTTTCGTCATGTCCGTCTGTCTGTCTGTCTGTCTGTCCGAGGTTTTGCTTAGAGACCGTAAATACTAGAAAGCTGTAATTTTGTAGGTTGTATAAATTACGCGGACAAAATGGTAAAATAAAATCTTGAAAAAAAAAATTTTTTGGCTAGCGCCCCTACATTAGAGGTGGGGATGAATTTTTTTTTCGTCGTCTACCCCATCGTGTGGGGTATCGTTGAATAGGTCTTTTAAAATGACTTCAGGGTTGCTAATACCATTTTTCGATTGAATGCTCCATTTACGAAATATTAAACTTTAAAGTGAAAATTTTTGTTACAGTAGGGCGTCCCCCCCCCCCTCTAAAATCTAAACTGCTGGCTTGAAATATGTGGAAAAATTCGCGATAATAGTATGCACTCATGAACTTTAAAGGAAAACTATAGCGGTTATGATAACTTTATTAGTTTAGCAGTAATAGTCGTCGAACTTGGGTGTTGGATAATTTTGTACCAAATACAAAATCCTTAGAATAAATCCTTTAAAGTGACAAAGACGAAGTACCTAGTTGCTTGTTTATAACGGGTAAAGACTTGCATTGAATAACGGGCTAATACGGCACCCTACACTGCGCGTGGCCCGACACGCACTTGGCGCACGGTTATTTAAATTATGGTACGGGCGACATCGCATTGTTTTCAGTAGTTGAGATTTATTTTTCATACAGTGCAGTCAAGGAGGTTACAGTATAACTACTTTGAAATACATATGTGTTAAAATTGCGAAAGTTAAACATCACATTAGAAATTTCACATTCTAGGCCTAGCGTGCTGCTATTCACAACCACTTCGTCACTTACCAACTGGTGAGATAGTGATCAAACGCTAGCATGTAAGCCCTAATTTTTATATTATATTTTGATAATGATTTTTATGACTAGTTTACATGCCTAACTACTGTTACAATCTAGCCTTAATAACTAGAATACTAGTAATTAATATCGTTAAGAGAAACTACTTCACATGCCTCGAGAATCATTTGAAGTAGCAAATTTTAGGATTAACCATTCATATCTCTGGAGATATTCTGGAGGATATATCTCTGGAGGAAATCTCGATAAATTACATATAAGGACCACCCACCGCAGATACCTTTTACAGCTTACCTACACTTACTTTACTTACCGCAGAGAGATTACCCTATTCATGAAAAAATCATCTTTGAAATTGAGATATCACATAAAAAAATACAGACCAATAATTAATAACCTCAACAATACAAAATTATAAAAGTAAAAATATATCGATACGTTAATCGATATGTATATACATTCGAGTACCTACATCACTAGTAGAGATCACGCGCGCGTAATGAAATAAGTTCTGTATCGCGTGCCCCGATCATAAGGGAACACTTTTATTCAGGGTTGGCACTAAAAAGCTCTTTCACTTTTAATAAATAGAATAGAAAAAAAAGAATGATTCTTTATTGTACACCAAATAAAACATAACAGAAATATTACATAAGAAAACAATGGACGGTCTTATCGCTTGAAGCGATCTATCTCTACCAGACAATCATTGGATGGACAGGATTTCACATATAAATGTTGCAGGGGAGGTGTACAGCTACAAAACCATATAATACACAAACTATATACATTATATACATAACCATATACATATATATAAATAATATACTCAAAATACCAGGCCCTCAAAAGCTCGGGCATTTTATGTATGTGTAATATTATTATATACACTTACATAAAAGGACCGAGTTTTTGTGGGCCCGGTGGTGTCGTGGGAGAATAGTCGGTTTTGACGCCAGAGGTATGGAGTTCAATCCTCGCCGTGCACCAATGGATTTTTCTATCGAAAAATGTATCTGCACTTTTCACAGTGGCCCTCCGGTGAAGGAAAAATATCGATAAGATACCACAACCCCCACAAGGTGGTAGTCTATCTAGTGTCACTATCTTTATACATACACTATCTAGTGTCAGCCTGTCCAGCTACCACCCTCAAGTTAGAAAATCTGTCACTAAACATCTTATGTGTACCGGCAGCTATATTTGAAAGCCAGTTCCCATTCTAGGCCTAGCGTGCTACCATCCTCGACCGCATCATCACTTACCAATAGCTGAGATAGTGGTCAAACGCTAGCCTATGTGATATAAAAAAAAAAAAAATTAAATACTAATATGGTCTGAAAACTTTACAAACAAGATAAACTTTTTCAATTAATTTTACGGTTAAACTTACATGAGGCCGACTGTCTGTAATGAAAATAATCACAATTCGTTCAGTCATGAAAGACAAGATTAAAGTTTAATAAACGATAACACTTTAATCAAAAGGATGCCACGAATACTTCTTTGGTGATCCCATTTAAACTTCATCTAGATAAACACCACAAACTTAGTACTGATAAATTATTTAAAAAAAAAACTACTTCAAAACCACAAACAGGCACTCAAAGCGAAAAATAAATTACTTAATATAATTATTATAAGCGCTACCCATCATCATCAGCCTGTATCAGTCCACTGCTGGACGTAGGCCTCTCCCAAGATGCGCCACTGAGCCCGATCTTCGGCTCTTCTCTTCCAGTCACCGCCCACCGCTTTGCGTATGTCGTCGCTCCACCTGGTCACAGGACATCCTACGCTACGTTTTCCGATTCGCGGTCTTCACTCGAGGGCAAGTCTACCCCAACGGTTATCAGTCCTGCGGCAGATATGACCAGCCCACTGCCACTTCAGCTAGCTAATCCGTTGAGCTATGTCGATAACTTTAGTTCTCTGGCGAATTACTTCGTTCCGGATTCGATCCCGCAGAGAAATACCGAGCATAGCTCTCTCCATAGCTCGCTGAGCGACTTTAAACTGGTGGACCAGTCGGACTGTGAGTGTCCACGTCTCGGCTCCGTATGTCATCACAGGTAGAACGCACTGGTTAAAGACTTTTGTCTTTAGACACTGTGGTATAGGCGACGAGAAGACTCGACGGAGTTTTCCGAATGCTGCCCAGCCCAGCTGGATTCTTCTCTGGATTTCCTTCTCGAAGTTATGTTTGCCTAGTTGGAGCGTCTGCCCTAGGTAAACATACTTCGAGTGGGATTCCATCTACGGCAATCGGTTCCGGAACAACGTGCTCGTTGTACATGACTTTGGTTTTATCCAAATTCATCCGGAGACCGATGCGACGAGAAGAATCAGCTAGACCATTCAACATCCTTTGTAGGTCCTGCAGCGTCTCTGCCATAATGACGATTTCATCTGCCAATCGTAAGTGAGAGATGTACCTGCCGTTGATGTTAATGCCACGATCTTTCCAGTAGCGCTACCCACTTGAATCTATTTGGAGTCGGTAGATACATGTAGGTAGTATCTGACTACTACCTATTAGAGTTAAGATAAGCCGGTTTTATTTTTTAGTGCAAAACAAGTTTTAATTAAATTTCATGCATCTAAAAAATTTCGTGTCTGGGCCGTTATACACTGACGGTATATACTTAAGATACAGATCTGTAAAGTGCGCACATATAGACACACGGACGGACGAACGGACAGCAAAGTCTCAGAAAGTGTTCATTTGGTACCCTTTGGGTTTGGAACCCTAAAAAATTGACTTCAAATGCCGCGCTAGTGAAAATATCCACTAGTCATAATCATGTCATCAAGGTATCAAAGGACAATGGCCAAAATGGCCATGTACAATAAAATCATCTAAGACACACGATAATTAACTGTCTATTTTATTACAATAATTCCAAATACTTTTATAACACGGACTAGTTGTATTCCAAAATGAATATTAAAAAGTATTATTTGCGATTATTAACATTAATCGCCGCCATATGGCCGTCATCATCGCCAAACGTCAAGTCATGTCAAAAAAAATTAGGTATGCTCAAAAAACCGTTGCACCCTAATAAGACTTTGCTCTAATGTTCTACCACATTCATGTGAAGACAAATTAATTCTCCCCACCTTTGTTTCTATCTCACTCACAGTTACCGTAAGAATATCTGTCAAACACCAAAATTAACGTGAAGAAAGATGTAAAAACATTATTCAAGGTCATATTTTTAGGTTTCGTAGCCGAATGGCAATAAACGGAACCCTTATAGATTCGTCATGTCTGTCTGTCTGTCTGTCCGTCCGTATGTCACAGCCATTTTATTCCGAAACTGTTAAGACTACAGAATTGAAACTTGATAGGTAGATGTATTCTGTAAACCGCTTTCCGATTTTTATACAAAAATAAAAAATATAAAAGTTTAAGGGGGTGCCCCCCCCATACATTGAACTGAAACAAAACAAAAAAATTTCTTCAAACCTATACGTGTGGGGTGTCTATGGATAGGTCTTCAAAAATGAGATTGAGGTTTCTAAAATCATTATTTCTCAAAGTCAATCATTTGAAAGATAGTCGCGTCTAAAGTGGTAAAATGTGTGTCCCCCCCCCCCCCTCTAACTTTTAAAGTATGGGAGTGAAAAATCTAAAAAAAAATACATGTTGTAAATCTCAATAAAAACTAACAACGAAAATTGGTTTGAACGAGATACAGTCAGCAGTTTTAGAGATATGGCGACCGCAAAGATAACTTTGTTTTTCATACAAACACTATGAAAAACAAAGTTAATTTTGTAGTTGCGAAAAATCATAGTTATGGAATACTTAACTGTGTTACGGAACCCTACGAGTGCGAGTCCGACTTGCACTTGGCCAGTTTATTTATTTAGTCTTCAAAATTATATGCAATAGCAACTTCCTTTGTGTATAATCTTCTTGGGACTCTTATTCTAAAACGAGTACATTCTCCCATGTTTGAGGTATTTATCTCCATATCTCTGGAGATACTAATCAGATCTCGATGAAATTAAAATGGGACGATATCGGAAACGTACCCACCCTACCTATTAAAAAAGAATCATTTGAATCCGTTCACAATTGACGGAGTAATCGCGTAACATACACACAAAAAAAAACAGACGAATTGAGAACCTCCTCCTTTTTTGTGAAGTCGGTTAAAAATTACTGCGCGACATCTGAATTCGGTTCTTTTAGAGTATGAGGTAAGTATTTTATGACTTTCTTACGTGCGAACTAGAACGTACAAACGTTTCGAGATGTTGGACTTTATTGCAAGTTGAAGTAAATTTTTGCAAAAAAAAAATCACATTCTGATTTCTTGTTTCAGAGAATTGTATAGAGAAACATTCGAGTACGTACAGCTCACAAATTATTTACTTAAAAGCCTTACTCATTAAAAATCTTTTGCTGTTCCAATAATCCGACTACTATTATGAATGTAAAATGTTTCTAAAGAGTTTTACATTTTCAGTAATGTGGCAAGTGCATCTGGTACTAATATCGCCGAAAATATTGTTTGCGCGATGCAGTACTCAGACATTGAGGCAATATTTACAAGAAGAACGGTGTAAAATGCTTCAGCGCCATCTAGGTACTTTAAGAGTAACTTAACTTTAAGTATGGACTGATGGATGGATTTTTGTTACTTCTTGACGCAAAAATGGCTCAAGGGATTTGCATGAAATTTGTCATACAGGTAACTAATAACCTGGATTAACACTTTTTATCGCGGGCAAAGTCGCGGGATGCAGCCAGTAATAGTCATAATAACACGTGTCGAGTTGAAAACATTTTATTAAACTTGGCAAAACAATATTCAAAATTGGAATTCGTGTCTATTAAAATTCCAACGTTTAGCCTGTCAACAGCTCGACATTTGTCATGTAATAATATGTCTAAATATGTCAAGTAGTAAGTGACAAGGTGACACCCCTATCTTCAAAGGTACTGTTGGAAAAACTTCCACGCTGTTTATTTCGATATTCGAGTCCAATGTTCGTATTCATAAAGGATCACATTATACCTACTTAGAAAAAAAATATCTTGAGTGTATTGAGTTTGTAAAAAATAAGGTTTTACGCTAATCGAGCGGATGTTATAGAGAGAGAGAGAGAAAGAGCGAACTGTATATCTATGTTGTTTTATACTGTATAATGCAAGTTTTTTTTATTAATTTTGGACAGACAAGCACTTGACCACTCACCGGATGTTAAGTGAGAATGAGACGCTATATAATTGGAAAAACAAAAGTAAGAAATATCAATACCCTTCGAGGTACCTGAAGCACGTATACTTACTATCTGTAAAACTACAATTACTCATTACTTTTCATCTTCTTTTGAATCTGTTACCACACCATTGCTCAACCTATTATCTCTCTTTCTCCATATAAAGGTTGACTGCAAGCGATCGATCGCTCATAGCGATAAGTCCGCCCATTGTACTGTAGTGTTAATAGTTTACTGTTTTTAAGTTTTTATATTGTATTGTGAAATATTCTCGACCTAGGGTTCAAGCGAGTCTGTTGCTACACTTTCTACGTTTAGCTACCTTTAGGTCAAGTTTTCCCTCCCTGACCTTGGTATTGAGTAATTGCTCTTCATCTGTAGCCACGTCACGCGGCATCTACTGCTAGTACGAGTACTTATCGACATACATTTATCGATATGTTTATCGACAAGTCCCATCACTAATGCTCTCACGTACTTACTTGTAGTGACGTTTTCTGTAAAACACAATTTATTGCTGTTCGTATTAGTGTAGAAATGTAACATGTTTGAGGAAAGTTTCTTTTTAGCCGACTGCCCGAAGGCAGAGTTATGTCTTTCGAGTGTATGTATCAATCTAGTAATGGCCCATGAATGGTGGTAGGCCACTGTCTAGTGTCCGCCTGGCCAGCTACTACACTCAAGTTGGAAAATCTGTTGTTAAACAATATGTTCCGGCAGCTGTCCTTGAGAGGCAGTTCCCATTCTAGGCCTAGCGTGCTATCATTCTCGACCGCATCGTCACTTACCAACAGTTGAGATGGTGATCAAACGCTAGCCTATCCTAGTATTATTATAAATATGAAAACTTGTGTAAATGATGATAAATATTTGTAACTCCTTCACATAAAAACTACTTTAAGGATTTAGTTTGATATAACAAATAAGATACCTACTTTTTACAAGTAATAACGCGGGCAAGGAAGCGGGGCGTGGCTTGTATTTAAAAAAAATTAACCGCTTGATATACGTACATACTACATAAGTACATAACATCACGCCTTTTTCTGACCGTCTCCGGAGCACTTTACGTTAGATATTCTTCTTTGCGTGACATAGGCACCAGTTTTGTGAAGACTGCTTATAGATTGCTCGTAAAAAAGTATAATTCTTTTTACGACCAATTTATCAGCACACATTCGAAACCGACTTTATGATTATTAGATGATACGTGCTTGCACCACACCTGTATCCCACCAGTTTACTAAGCCTCTCAACGGGTCTCCTCTCCTCTCGATGTTTTTGTCACTGGAGGACAACTGTAAATGTGCACTTAAAAAAGAATTCGCAAAAAAAAAAAACTTTTGTGTGCAGATTTGAACCCATGACGTCTGTATTAGAAATCGGGCTTTGACCCAAAGGCGCCTCAGAACCCTGATTCCAAGTAATTCCGATCAGAGTCTTCTCATTACAAAAAAAGCTTGATCGAAATCGTGATATAATCCCCCAATATACAGAAAAAGCCAATTTTTCACCGAGTTTTTAATAGAATCGCGAACAAACTCCTTTCACGTGGAAATAACAATTTTTGACAGTTCCTACGCTCGGTGGGATTCGAAGTTACTTTTTCTAACCTCGACCTACATAGATAGAAAAATATAACTATACTTTGCCCTGTGACTTCGGACGGATTTTAAAATGAAACTTTTATTACATCACCTTACATTTTTTCGTTCATCTATCGCATGTCGCATGGCAGCCGGTGCTTTACCTTGATTGGTGGATATGATGTATCACATTTAGGTCTAGCTGTGATTGGCGGACGCTTCCGCAGCCATATTTGTATACATGCTAATGTGTCATGTCAACTGCTGTCATAGTAGCTAGCTACCACAGCTACACATAAACAAAATGTTTCATAAAACCACATGACACTTTTTTTATGATTACTATGTTATCGTTTGAGCACCATCTGATCTGATGATAAATGATGATGAGATCAATGATGTAGCGTTGTTACCTAGAAGGTTCACCTTTTAACTCACAATTTGAAGACCCCAAACTGTATTATAACCAGAAACACAGAGTGTGGCAGAGAATTCTTTGGCAATAAATATGATAATTGAATAAGCAAACCGCGTTCTGCTGGTAGAGTAGAAGGAATATCCACCATAAAACGGTGCCAACGGTGGTGCCTCTGCGTTTCCCTGCTTGTTCGCTTATAAAATGGAGATGACAGAACTAGTTTATAACAGTTCCATTCCATGGCATAAAAACTTTATACTTGGTACATACTGAAATAGACCGCGGCATTTGAATTCGGTTTTTTTCGTTTTGTAAACAATCTGAAATTATTACTAAGTATCTTGCTAATTGTTATTAAAAATATTTTTGTAATTAGGTACTTTTTTTTAAATATTTTAATTTTTTTATAATGACGTAGGTTCTGTTTTTTTATTTATAGTACTTATAGGTATTGTATATTGTAGTTAATATAATTATGATATTGTCATAATCTAATTATTTTTAAGTTATTTAAATTCATTTTACATGTCAATTTTGAAATTTTAACAAGATATTAATAAATTTTAAATTAAATTTTAAAATATTCTTTCTTAGTTTTAAACGCCTTATTTTTTTAAATCCTTTTTTATTTGATCTGTGTGCTAAGCGGGTTATCGCGGGTTAAATCTGCGGGGGCGTCACAAGTACATTATATAAGTACACAAGTTCTTACCTACCAAAATTTAACCAAAGTCTTGAAGGAAATTATGCAAACTACTATTTAATGTAACTCGTAAGTGATATGCCATTGCCCCGGGAATCTCGGCTAGATTTCCCGGACTATCCCCCGGGATTTTGAGTAATTTGTACGGGGTATTAAGGTACGAGCATATTTTAGTAGGCAAAATTGACTTGGGACCTATAATAATATGATTCTCTTGAGACAATATAGGTTTAAGTATCTACATGAATGTTAAACCAATATTTATCTGGTGGGGTTTGTCCTAGTAATTGTTTTTAAACATTAGGAATTATTTATTTAGTTTATATCAATACCAATATAATAAATGCGAAAGTCATTTTTTTCCCATTGATGGGATTTTGGCGCCGCACATTCTGTGCAAACCCGAAAATCAGTTTGTATATTTGTTTGTTTGGGAATTCTTCACGGATTGATATATTAAGTGATTTAGCTTAATTTTGCAAAGGGATAGCCAGTATTGATTAGGCTATAAAATACTTTTTAATGCGAGCGAAGCCGCGGGGTACAGCTAGTAATTTAGAGTTCCAAAAATATCTACGCAAAAAATATTAGCTTTTTGAGATCATTATCCCGTGACGATCATTTAACGTTCGCCTCGGAGACATTTATTGACAGTGTTAGCTTGCGTTTGCCCACTATCTCGCCTGGTGGTAAGCGATGATGGGATCAAAGATGGTGAACACGCTAGACCTAGAATACTATGATTCTCAAGGTCTGTGTGCTGCCGGAACACCGTTAGGTTATGGCGGCAGATTTTCCTTTAATGGTGGCAAGCTACTTTTAATAGTCTAGCTTACTAAAAACACTTTTTAATTTTAATTAAACATTTACATTATCAAAAAATATTGGATAAATATTTTAAATTTTTTCAATTAAACAAAAAATGATGAATATATTCGTTGAAATTCCGCGTGACGTCACAAACCGCTAAAAAGTGTAATACTTTCTAGCGGTTAGTGACGTCACGAGCCCCCAATCCCGAACTTTGACGCTCTTTATATTTGTCAATTTCTATCGATTTGTGAAGTAAAATAATACGTTTGCAATATTTTATGATAATTCAACTGACGGACTAATTAGAATTACTATTTTTTGACCCAGGCAACATCCCTATTGCTTCTACCACCTGTGGAAGTATGTAGTGACGGTGGTTGTAAACGTAAATGAGTTTGGGGTCAACGGTTGAGCTGCAGTGTGAATCCGGAAGCCTGACTCATTTGGAAACGCACTGTGCTAACTATATTTAGCGAAACCCTGTTTAATCTTGCGTTTTATGCGGGTACTAATAAGCTCTATCCGTTTTTAGTAGAGATGTCTGAACCGGCCTCTTTTCCGTCTTAAAAGCACTATGATTAATTCTCTCTAAAAATAAAGCTATAACTATCAAGGGCCAGCCGGTAGAGGCCGGCCTAGGCGAATGTATCACGACCAGATAGCAGACGTTTAAAAGAAACGCTAAGTCAAAAGTACCTATAACCGGCGAGAATGTTTGAGGGCGCTCATGAGTAGCTCAAGTGGAAGAAGCGAAACAGGTATGTCAGGATCGTAGCACGTGGAAAGAAGTAGTCTCTGCCTACCGCAACGGGAAGAAGGCGTGATTTTATGTATGTATGTCACTATCTAGTGTCCACCTCGCCAGAAGATATTGGCAATCGCCGCAACGAAATATTCGCATTTGTATATCATCATCATCCTCAGCCTATACTAAGTTCACTGCTGTACATATGTCTCTTCAATCGTACACCGCTGAGCAGTGTACGATTGTGTAGTCCTCGGCTACTCTCATCCAGCTCTTGCCAACATCATCGCTCCACTTAGTCTGAGGACGACGTCCTACGCTACGATTGCCAATCGCAGTCTCCACTCAAAACAATCACACTTATTTTTATATGTCAGTCAGAATATATGCCGGCAAGCTCTGTCTTCTGCGAAAATGGCCGGTAACTCCGCCACAATTTAGACTGCACATCTCTAATGCTTTCATTGTTAGTGTTTATGAGTAATACTAATTCACACAGTTAGTACATCCTATGACGTACTGTCTTTTGTGAATTAACGGTACTAATTGAACATTATACTGCACCATTCTTGTCTTGCATTCATACACGACTACACGAGTATATTAATGTGTGTATGGAGTTCATTCATACACGAGTATAATGTGTGTAAAGAGTCCTTAGATAATCCATTACCTGCGGCGGGACTCTAAACAATTTTACTAACCGACCTCACAATAAAAGAGGAGGTTATCAATTCGAATGTTTTTTTTAAATGTTTGTTAACTCAGAACTCCGTCAAATCCGGATATGAAAACTTCTTTATTGTTTGAGAGATTATGCCTCCCGTTTAGTCCCATTCATTCAAATTTTATCGAGCTATGACAATTATCTCCGGAGATATGAAGATAAACAATACAAGCAAATTTGTAAACTTAGATGACATGATTATAACTAGCAGTACTATGACTTTCGCGGCATGTGAGACTTCACATGCCGCGAAAGTTTTCTTTCGTTTTGTACGATCATACTTTTTTTGAAGTGAAAACTTTAGGTTCGCCTTGCACTAAACAGTATTTTCGTAGGTATGACAGTTCATTGTATCGATGAGGTAATGTATAATCGTTACCTAATGAATTTATTCGATTGTCCATTATTTTCATGGAACTTAGAATCGATAGTTGCATGGCATGATGTATTATAATCTTAAATGATCGATTAGGTACTGTGTAGTGTGTAATAAAGAACCCGGCAGTAAATATGATGTACTTCGAGCGAAAGATAATATTTGCGGCTTCGTAGAGCGCCGTCTCAAAGTGCATATTTTATTACGCTGGGTAGGTAAACTTTGTATTTTTTTTACAAATAATTGCTTGATACATATTTATAGAGCAATAACCTTTAACATATACAAAAATAATATAGTTACATAAATGTACATTTTTATAGTGTTTGATTTATTTTATTTAAAATCAAAATCAAATAAAAATTATTGATTTGCAAGAATATGGTACAAATAGGTCTTAATATTTTTTTTGCCAACATATTCTACTGTTGCCGGTGTACAAATACTTTGCAAGCAATATCTTTGTAATTTAAATTAATTAAGACAATTCAAAAACAAGATTACATTACATCAATACTCTTATACTCATACACAGCACTGATACATTTATATTATTATGAAAAACCGATTATCGATAGTCTGTGGTGTTCTTTATGCGTGGCACTTTACTAAGGGGTCTAATTTTTTATATCTTATATATCTTATAGGCTAGCGTTTGACCACTACCTCGCCTGGGGTAGTAAGCCATGATGTGGTCGAATTATGCTCAATTATGCGTTTATATTTAGAATAATTTGTTACTAAATGGTTATGCTAACAAAAATTATGTCATGAAAAATATGTTTATAATTTATGCCAAATTAATTCATGCTTAAATATAATTAAAAGACACCAAATTATCTAAAGTATATTATGACAAAAATTTTATGCGAAACAGCTGTCAACTGTTGTGTATATGTCGCAGCCAACTAGCTGAAGTAGCCGTTCAATCAACAGCCTAGACACTTTACTTTCAACTACCTGAATGATATTCAGCCGTAGCGTTTGTTACAACATTTAATAAACTGGCTTAGTCTGACACTGAGGCAACACACTAGAGAACAGTGACCACCGCGTGACGTGCGCTGACGAGCGTAGCGAGGAGGAGAGCCCAGCGTCCCATGTCGCCATGGCGTTTAAATGAAGGTACAGAAGACCTTCAAATGGCTGAATATCATTCAGGCCGCTAGTTGAAAGTAAAGAGGCTAGGCTGTTGATTGAACGGCTAATTAAGCTAGTTGGCTGTGACAAATACATAATAAACATACCGGAATAAATATTTTGAGTATAGCTACCATAATTTACTTTACTTTATATAATACCTAATTAAAGGAAGATTTATCATGGTGAAGTAAAAATTCTGTCGCTATGCGCGCGTATAGCAAGAATTCACTCGCATATTTTTTCCCTGACGCGCCGTGACAAGTATAGTTTAAAAAAAATGTCCAGAACCCTATTTAAAGGTCAGGGCTGTGCTCCGTTATTTATTCATCAACTTATTTCTCAGAGCTGCCACCCTTTTATTCTTCCCTCTTTTACGGAATTGGATTCAAGGGGTCGAAACGCAATGTGAATAATTATATTTATAAATATTCGAATGCTGATTCGATTTGTCGGTTTGTAATGTTTGACATTGATGGTGTTATAATGGTGGCAACCCTACTGAATGTTAAATTGTTTAGAAATTTGAACGATTTAGTGTCGCGCAGAATTCTGCCAATCTAGAGTTTTGTTTGCCGCATTTCCTGGTATGACTGATATATGCAGACGTAATCGCTTACCATCAGCCGAACATCTTGCTTGTCCTGTTACCTGGTATCATAAAAAAGTAGTTAGACCTTATAATCGCGAGTCTTTCTCTGTAGCTTGCTGAATTTTTATTCGTCATATATCTGAAGATTGCAATAGTGTCTTGATTTAATTTATATAGAACAACCCTGCAGGTATAAGGTATACTTTCGGAGTAAATAATTATCAAGTTAGCCAAACTCCTAGAAGCGTAGACAGCCATCGAACGAACCGTGCTTGAGAACAAACTCATAGACCGCGACTACCTTCTTTTTTATTTCATTTTTGAATTTTCAAATTATTTATTTTCAATTAGGTACATGGTACACTTATGAAAGTCA
This sequence comes from Cabera pusaria, assembly GCA_954871355.1. Classification (NCBI taxonomy): domain Eukaryota; kingdom Metazoa; phylum Arthropoda; class Insecta; order Lepidoptera; family Geometridae; genus Cabera; species Cabera pusaria. Next base: position 5,492,485 of record OX940915.1, read on the forward strand.
TAATATTACATGTATTATTTAAAACCATAAAACGATTCAATTAACAATCTTATTAATTACATACAATTAAAATTCTGTGTTATATTGTCAAATGTCAAATCAAAATTAAAATTAAATCAATGTCAGCTAAAATAAAACCATTCAATAAATAAAACAAATACACTAAATTACAATTAATAACAACAAATAATAGAATTCAATTGAAGTCAGTCAACACACTGCTAAGCTTTTCTGTCATCTAAAAAATCTTGAACACAGTAATAGGCCTTTTTCAACCGACTTCCCAAAAAGAGGGAAGTTATCAATTCTTCTGTATGTTTTTTTTTGTGTTTATAGACTACTAGAATTAGGATCTGTTTTTTAATTTTGTTTCCAGCGACATCACTCCCTCGCCTGCTCAGTCTCCGGCGCATCATGTTTCTATTTTTTTTTAAAGCAATGTGGTTTGCACATTACTAGTTATTTTCTTAACCCCTCCAACTAAGCTAATAATAAATATGTCTTGTGTCTGGAGTTGTTCACGGCGATAGTGCGATGGGTGGGGATCGAACTCACGGCCTCTAGATCGCCAGGCTGACGCCTTAGCCATTGGCTATTACCGCTTACTTATATTGGGCTTTTGCTTTTACTCACTGTGTGGTAACTACGAATTTAGTAAGAGCTCTTGGAGAGTGTACAAATGAATAGTTTTTTTTAAATTTTTATTTCGCGACGTTGGTAGTTCATCCTTAACCACTTACCATAAGTTTCTGCTCTCTATTGACACAATCAAGCTTAATATTAATGTCACTATTAACAATGTACCTATTACTAAATATATTGAAGTAACATTGTGGCTTGTTTATATTTATGCGCTATATTCTTGAGTCTCTAGCTAGTTGTACTAAAGCACTCTCCTAAATACTTGAATAATGTAAACCGGCCTTTAGTAGAATACTTAAGTCTTGCAGCCAGTTCACTGGTTCTTTTCTTGATAAACTCTTATGTGAACTAGTATTTTCTAGGTACACGCGCTACATCATCAATCACATCGTCACTTAACATCAAGTGAGAAAGAGGTCATTTGCTTATTAATCATAAAGAAAGTTTCAATCTGACATATCCATCTGAAAGTGTTTTATTTTACGATTATAGGTTATGATTTATAGGTTAGCGTTTGACCACTATCTTACCTGATGTTAGGAGACTTTTCACTATGGTATATAATGTAAATGACATCTTGAGCTATATATTAAATCCCGCGATTGCTGTTCACACTGTAAGATATATAGATCAGCTTTAGATGTCTATGGTTTCATTCAAAACACTGGCTAAATACACTAATTGTGTGGAGCCATAATAAAAATAAAAAACAACAAAAAAATCTGAGGGCGAGGCAGGGGGAGGCGCGGTGTCCGGGGAGGTGAGGTAAAATATAAACCTTCAAATATCGCTTAGTCGGTGGAAAAATATTTATAGCTTGGGATGTAATATATATTATAGCATAGTGTAAACGGCCTCATACAAAATGTATGACGAGCGATAAAATGTTATGTCTCAAGATATAATAATATACATTATGTTATATCCCATAGTGAAAAGCCGACTGAAATGACAGCTGAATGAATGGCTCATTGCTTTTGTATTTTACTTCTTCTTACTTCAAAGCGTCAAATAATATTTTGCTATCTTTACATGCTAAGTCGCGTTCATCGAGAGTCTTTGATTGATTTATATTTATTTATTTATTTGATAGATAAACTATATGGGCATTATAGTTTTTTAATCAAGTCGCCTTCTATAGTAAATTGTTATTCTTAATTGTAATTACATAAAATAAACATAAAAAACAGATTTTAACAAAAACAATTACAATACTGAGTGCTTTTAAGCAAATTAATAGAACAATTATATATATGTGTATATATCTATATATATTATATATAATTATGATTGTGAGCGATGATGTGGTCGAAGATGGTGAACATGCTAGTCCTAGAATACTCTGACTCTCACGGGCTGTGTGCTGCCGGAACACCGTAAGGTTATGGCGACAGATTTTGTCCTTGATGGTAGTAAGCTACTTTTTTAAAGCAAGTCAAGCGGAACATCGATATAATATATGCTCCTACCACGTAGACGAACACTCGTGCTAGGATCTGAACCGGGGACCTTAGAAGTTAAACCATCTATCCATTACGCCAACGAATTCTCAAAGATTATTTATATTAGATATAGTTATGAAGGATTTAAAGCAATTCGCAGAAACGCCTATTGTGACAATGTTTGTCGAGTCAACATCCCACATGATGGTAACTTCTCGAGCTACGTCAATATAAGTACACATTTATTACAGTGTAAGATAATACATTATTGTGATTATTGGTGCTGTGACAATCAAATAATGCACACATGTATCATTGGCCCTCACCTAACGGCTAGGATTACACAATTTCGATTACTAGTGCCGTGACATTATTGATATCGATATACTTGATTACTTTAACAAAATTAATTCATTTTTCTATCGACAATATTACAAACATATTGAGAACATTTTCAATGTATTCTAGTAATAGGAAGTTGGATTGTATATTTAACGATAAGTTTGATTTTTGTTGGTTTCATCCCCTAAATAAAAGAATGTATAGATGAGGTACTGAATGTAATGTGTCCAGTGTTCAGTGAAAAGCGCAGTGCAGTGATGCATACAATTTTGGCCTGTGATGATATGTATTATTTTGTTGTTTGAAGGTTTGCTTGTTCTTCAGATATATGAAACGAATTGCTTTAACAAGAGAAACTCAGTGTGATGTAGATAGTATTGTGATTTGAACTTTTTTTATTTAATTTATTTACAATTAACTTTACCTGTGACCAGGTGGAGCGACGACATTCGCAAAGCGGTGGGCAGTGACTGGAAACAAAGAGCCGAAGATCGGGCTCAGTGGCGTGACTTGGGAGAGGCCTATGTCCAGCAGTGGACTGATACCGGCTGATTATGATGATGACGACAATTAACTTTAGATTCCCTTTAAACTTTAAAAGGGAATCTAACGTGACTCGATATAGAGATCGATATAATGTTTCGATTTGGTTCGATTTCTTTCGGAGTTTGTCTTAAGTTTCTTAAGTACGGAGAGCGCTTGCCAACACGTATATTTTTACTTACTAAAACTAACTTTGGTATAATTTTCACATAAACGTTTTTTCAACGCTCTTTTTTTTGCTTTTGTCTGATTCTTAGATCTGTCAAAAATGCGATCAAATTGACAGAGAAATGAGTTCGTTTAATTTGATAAATGCCTCATAAAATATTTATTAGGACACAAAAACGAGATGTTAACATCAGGCAAGAATTATGCTATCCATCTTATTACAATAATAATTCCGAGTGGCCACAAAGTTACACGAAGTACTAAAATCTCTAATTAAGTAATTAACAAGTTTGGTCTTGGAACTTTGTCAAAATGAACTCTAAACTTTACAGATTTCCATATTGCTGCGAAAATATGAAAATGTTGGTTAAGTAATGAAATAAGTTTTCGTTTTATTTAAGAATCATTTTTGTTTAATACCCACTAGAATCTGTGCAAAAAGGGAACCGTCGCGGAAATTGAAACCGCGTGTTCTAATTTACTGTTTTATTACGTTGTTATAACACTGCTCTGTCATTGCTTGTACGACTAAACATGTTTGATGCTTAGTAGGTACCTAGTCTCATCATTATCGGATGCTACTAGGTAGGTATGTACCTTTTTTCTTACCTTTGAATGTTAGTTCATCGTAACGCCACGGCGGTTCTCTTTTTGCTCAAACTCTAGCTGTACCTCCGACTTTCCCTGCGTTAAAATCTACTTTCAGTCAAACATCTTTTTGATATAAATCTTATCCTGACGATGGAGATGAATAAGAGCCCCGTTGGCGTAAAGGATAGATAGCATGACTTCTAAGCAGTTTTGGTTCAAATCCAAAGCACGGGTGTTCGTCCAGAGTTGGAAGGAGCATATTATTATATCGATGTTCCGTCTGACTTGCATATCAAGAAAAAAAGCTTACCACCATCAAGGACAAAATCTGCCGCCACAACCTTACGGTATTCCAGCACCACAGAGCCATCGAGAGTCAGACCATTCTTGGCCTAGCGTCCATCTTCGATCACATTATCGTTTACTACCAGGTGAGATAGTGGTCAAACGCTAGCTGCTGCGCCTTGCGTCTTTACAACTAACCTAATCTAAACCTAGTAGAGCCATGAAAATGACTTGGTACTGTACATTTGGAAAATTAGGAATAATTTTCATCTTCTATTTCGACAGAATAAATAATAATACATAAGTAATGTAACGACATTTAGTGTTCGTAGTAGATGACAGATAAATTAGTTTAAACTATCGACATTATTATCGACAATTGCCCATCCCTAACTATGTCCCATTATAATAGGCGTTTTGTTTACAATGCCAAGTTGGGGGAAACCAAACCATCGTGCATCACTAAAACGACATAACCGCCAAACTAAACGCAAACTGAATCCCGCCTTGTATCTCAAGTCATAAAACTAAATTTAGTGTGTTCAGAACTTGAGTTGAGTCTCTGATAGTATGCGGTTCAGAATAGTTGTAAGCGACTTCCGTGGTTAGAGTTAAATGGATCGTAACTTATTAGTGTTAAAGTTCAAATTGGCGTGTGTTTGTCTAACCGTTTAAGGATTTTTTGTTAGGGTTGTATCAGAGTGTAGGGAGATCGATAAGCGAATACAGTTGCTATCATCTGTAGAGTTTTTTCGGTACTCCGTTAGTATTTAGCGTGGCGTATTCTTTAGTTCTTTCTCCTCGATATATATCGAGTTTATACTTTGACATGTCGCATATTTTCGCATATTTTCCGATTTCACAAGGGAATCAATACCTAGGGTACTTCCCGTTGCCCTAGAGTCATAAAATTTGGCATGAAGTAAGAAGGTCTTAAAGCATTTATATTGGAATAAATTTGAAAACCGTAAATATGTAGTTTTATAACAAAAAAAGGTGAATTTACTATTACAAACTTATCATTTGTAGTTGGTGCAATACATTTTCTATGGATCGAACTACAAAGTTAAGTTTGTCCTTTAGCCTAGTCTGCAAAGTTGGTACGGAAGTCTCGGTGGGCGAGTCCAACGGTTTTTTTATCCATCTGATAGGCTAGCGTTTGACCAGTAACTAACCTGTTGGTAAGCTAGCTTACCAACGCGGTGATCTGGTTGGGAAGTAAGGGTGAGGAATACGCTGGTCCGCCTAGAATGGTCATAATCTCAAGGTCTGTGCTGTCGGAAAACCGTAAGGTTATGGCGACAGATTATCTCCTTGAAGGTGGTACCTATGCTACTTTGTAGTTGCAGGCAAATCATTGAAATAATACTCCTACCACCAGCACAGTGTGGTACCAGCACAGTGGTTTGAGGGTCGGTGGCGTACGCACTATATCTCTTGTAACTTAAAACACAGTACAAAGTAACATAGTTAATTCAAAACATAGCAAAATACTCCACAGTATTGCATAACAAAGTTGAATAATAAAAATGTAAATATAGTTATTCTAGTTCAGCTGCAATCGCGAACTCAATTTAACTGTGGCGGGCGGTGTCGGGCGCATATGTGTGTATGTATGTATTTGTATAAATGTGGATTTAGGAGGACACACGAGGATAGTAGATCTATCCGGAATTATAATCGACTTTTCAACCGCCATCCAAAAAGGCCAAGATTAGAATTCGTCTGTATGTTTTTTTTTTGTATGTGTGTTACACGATTACTCCGTCAATTGTGAACCGATTCGAATGATTCTTTACATTTTCTTTACATTTTTAAGGTGATCACCATTGTAATTTCATCGAGATCTGATAAGTATCTCCAGAGATATGGAGATATACATCTTAAACTTAGTACTGAAATTGATTAGCGCGGCATTTGAAGTCGCTTTTTTCGTTGTTTAAGCTATTTTAAATTATTTATTATCATCATCATTATCAGCCAATTTCCGTCCACTGATCTTCAGCTCTTTGTTTCCTACCGCTGCCAGCCAGCTTGCGTATATCATCGCTCCATCTAGCTAGAGGGCGTCCTACACTACGTTTACCGAGCCGTGGTCTCCACTCTAGATCACGTCTACCCCAACGGTTATAGGTTCTACGACAGATGTGACTAGTCCACTGCCATTTCAGCTTGCTAATCCTTTGAGCTATGTCGATAACTTTGGTTCTCTGACGGATGACTTCTTATCGAATTCGATCCTTCAGAGATACTTCGAGCATAGCCCTCTCCATAGCTCGCTGAGCGGCTTTGAATTGGTGAACTTGTCTCACTGTCAGTGTCCACGTCTCGGCTCCGTAAGTAATAACAGGGAGGACGCATTCGTTAAAGACTTTCGTCTTCAGGCTTTGTGGTATTGGCGATGAAAAGAAACTATTCTTTTTATTAAAGTGTGTATAAAAGCTAAGCTAGTGTTTGAACTTTGACCTTGGTCTTTGGTAAGTGCCTATGTGTTCGTGGATGGTATAGTATGCAAGGACTAAATTTTAAGATGTTTAGTTTAGTGACGAAGTTAGTAATTCTAATATCGCGGAAAATATCGTTTGCGCGATGCAGGATCTCATACATTTAGGCAATATTAAGTTATGTTGATGAGTATAGATGGATATTTGTTACTCTTTCACGCTAAAACGGCTTTATGGATTTCTATTAATGTTGGCATATAGATACTTTATAACCTGGATTAGCACGTAAGATACTTTTAAACGCGGGCGCAGCTATGGGGCGCAGCTAGTCAATACATATTATATACAAAGTCCCCCGCCGCCCGCCGCGTCTGTCAGTCTGTTCGCGATAAACTCAAAAACTACTGAATGGATTTTCTTGCAGTTTTAACTAATAGACACTTAGACAGTGATTCATAGAGGATGGTTTAGGTGTATGATTCGTGTAAATTGGTTGAAATATGACGATGATTGTTGAAGATGTTAATTCATACTCGACGCAATAATCTAATGCAAAAAATGTTATTATGCTCTACCCGTGCGAAACAGGGGCGGGTCGCTAGTTAAACTATAATTAAGTTATTATTGCTATTATTAAATACACAGATGCTGTATAATACCATGTAGGTTATTTGCACAAATTTAACTCTGTGTGCATCGTTAAGGTTAGTCTAGCAGTTTAACCATCGGGTATCGGAACTTTTACATTGAACTTATGGCTACATGCTGAAATTAATCTCTCAGTTTACCATGTTTTCATCAAGCAGCGAAATTTGACCAGTTATGGTCACAATGCACTGGGCTTTTTTGTTTAACTTTAATTCGACCTATTATATTTTTTGAAATGAAAACTTCTTTAACGGCGTTGTGAACTTTTGGGATGGGTAAAAAATGTTAAACTCGCGTCAGGACTTCGCGTCAGGATACGTGACCTGATCGAAAATTCGTAAGACAGAAGGAGAATAGACCGAATGCGCAACGTTAATGCTCAAGTTCTTACTTCTGCCAGCACTTCCGGAGTGCAACCCGTTGCTTTTTTATTTTCATACGACTTAAATCAGCACTCGATAATATGTGGACGAGCCTTTCGTCTATCTATAGCGATTAGCGAGAGGTGCGATGGTAAAAATGGGACGCGCCGCGCCGTTGTAAAAAAATAGGAGGTTGGAATCTTTTCTTATGTATTTTCCCCGATTACTCAAAGATGCCTGGAGCAATTTCGGAAATTCTTCTATTGTTTGAAAGGGTGTACTTCCCAGGTAGTCCTATTAAATTTCATCGATATCTGATAAGTATCTCCAGAGATATGGTGATATACATCTCAAAATTGGTACTAAAAATGACTAGCGTGACAATTAAAGTCGGTTATTTTACTATAATAGGATAATATATGATGTGTGACATTTTATACAAAAATACGCCCTAAGAAAACAGTTAAAAAACTATAATCAGAAAAATTATATAAATAAATATTTAAGTAGCCGAAAATTCACAAAATAGGAAACATATTGCTTAGGGTAAGTTTAACCGGTTCCTGTTAGCGCTAACATGAGGATATCTGGCAGACTTTTGACAGCCTTTATGTGGCGTCATGTGTCAGAAAACTATCTAACACATTATCAATGACCGGTGAAACTGGCCGTTAATAATTTTAACTAAAAATAATACACATTTTTTTTGTTTACATCGGACCACTCTAGGTATTCGCAAACACTTGAATATAAATATCCTCTTTTTGTGAAGTCAGTATTTTTACCAGCTAATTATGCATAAGTCTAATATATTTTCTTGTGTTTCAGGTATGTACATCTTTCTCGTCACATTATGGCTAAGTGCATGTAAGTAATATGTTAATGTATGGGTTATATGCCCTGAGGCATATAATTGATAACAATAATAATGGGTTATATGATGATTTTATATTTGTAATTTTTCATAAATCCATAATTCTTAAAAATTGCGTCTTTTTAAAAGATTCCATCCTGTAGCTAGATGGGAAGATCGCGGCGGGCAGGTCATTCCACATCTAACAGGTACGAGGTAAAAATCCTCGGTTAAAACGGATGTCGGATAGATGACAATGGAGATACTCACCAGATCCCGATGAATTTACAATAATATATATAAGATCGTTTAAAAAACTAAAAAGAACCGACTTCAATGCCGCGCTATTCATTTTCAGCACCAATTTTGAGATGTTTATCTTAATATCTCTGGAGATACTTATCAGACCTCGATAAAATTACCATGGTACCACACTTGGGATATCTCCTTTCCAACAAAAAAATAATGTTCAAAATCGGTTCATAAACGACGAAGTTATCCGCGAACAAACATAAAAAAAAACATATATACGGTCGAATTGAGAAACGTCCTCCTTTTTTTGAAGTCGGTTAAAAATAAATACTTTACCACGATCGTGCTCTCGGGTCTGAACTAGTCTACTCATAGCCCAAACTGTGTTGTGTCATTTGCGTCATACAATTGCGTGAGTAAGTAACATTTCGGCTCCCTAACCAACCATCTCACGGCGTAGTGACATATTGGTCGTAAAAACCATTAAGAGGGACCTAATGTACTACATTTACAGTAAAAATAATTAAATTACGATATATCTTGCTCGTTTTATCCTGAATGAGCTTTTAAGTGTCGTATGTAAGTAGTAGTTGTGTCCTGCGGTTTCGATTGCATTATAAGTTATTTAAAAAAAAAAACCGACTTCATAATCACAAACAGGCACTCAAAAGCGAAAAATAAATTACTTAAAATTAGTATAAGCGCTACCCACTTATCTATTTGAAGTCGGTGCCAGCCAAGTCTAATAGGTAGTAGATAGATAATACCTACATGTATCTACCTACTTACTAACCTACATGTACCTACTTACTACTACTACATACATAGTATCTATCTACTATCCAATAGACTTGGCTGGCACCGACTTCAAATAGATAAGTGGGTAGCGCTTATAATAATTTTAAGTAATTTATTTTTCGCTTTTGAGTGCCTGTTTGTGATTATGAAGTCGGTTTTTTTTTTTTGAAAAATAACTTATTTTACCCTTTTTAGTGCATAACAAGTTTTAATTAAATTACATGCATCTATTACATTTGGTGTCTGGGCCGTTATACACTGACGGATATATACTTTTTGAAAATTTCAAGTATGTACCTATAACGGTTAAGAAGATACAGATCTGTAAAGTGCGCACATATGTATAGACACACGGACGGACGGACGGACGAACGGACAACAAAGTCTCAGAAAGTGTTCATTTGGTACCCTTTGGGTTCGGAACCCTAAAAAAAGTGACTTTAAATGCCTTGCTAAAGTGATAATATTCACTAGTAATAATTATGTCATCAAGGTATCAAAGGACAATGTCCAAAATGGCCCTGTGCAATTAAAGCATCTGACACACGATAATTAATTGTCTATTTTATTACAATAATTCCAAATACTTTTATAACACGGACTAGTTGTATTCCAAAATGAATATAAAAAAGTATTATTTGCGATTATTAACATTACTTGCCGCCATATATGGCCAACAGAGTACTGAATCACTCTACTACGTTATAAGAGGCACTTCCCTATATTGTTGAAACCCGAATTATGAAAGCACTGTGTAGCCAACCTAACAACGGAAAGTATTATTTACGTAGTAACTATTATATAATCTATGGTATTATGCTTATAAATTTTTTTTGCAGTGTTGGTTCGTACTAAGTACGTTTATAATTCTGAGTTATTTAATAATTAATGTATGCAGTGTCGCGGCACTGAAATGGCCGCCATCTTTGGCAAACGTCATGTCATGTCAAAAAATCTTAGGTATGTTTAAAAAAGTTTGCACCCTAACTAGACTTTGCCCGGTAGAACATTCCTGTGAAGACAAATTATTTATATTTATATATAATTATTTAGTATAATTATTAATATATAATTATTTATTGAGGGCCCGGTGGGAGATTGGGACAACAGTCGGCTTTGATGCCGTGGTACCGAGTTCAAACCGCCGTGCACCAATGAATTTTTCGATCGAAAAATATATGTGCGCTTCTCACAGTTGCCCTCCGGTGAAGGAAAACATCGTTAAGAAACCAACAACCCCCGCATGGTGGTAGGACATATCTAGTGTCCGCCTGGCCAGCTACCACCCTCAAGTTAGAAAATCTGTCGCCAAACATCTTATGTGTTCAGGCAGCTATCCTTGAGTGCCAGTTCCCATTCTAGTCCACTTCTCTATCTTCGACCGCATCATCACTTAGCAACAGGTGAGATAGTGGTCAAACGCTAGCCTATAAGATATTAAAAAAAACCACCTTTATTTCTATCTCGCTCACAGTTACCATAAGAATATCTGTCAAAAACCAAAATCAACGAGAAGAAAGATGTAAAAACATTATTCAAGGTCACATTTTTTAGTCTTCAAAAGTATATCCAATAGCAACCTCCATTGTGTATAATCTTCTTGGGACTCTTCTACTAAAACCAGTACATTCTCCTATGTTTGAGGTATTTATCTCCATATCTGTGGAGACACTTATCAGATCTCGATAAAATTAAAATGGGACCACCTCGGAAACGTATCCTACCTATTAAAAAAAGAATCATTTGGATCTGTTCAGTATTGACGGAGGAATCGCGTAACATAAACACAAAAAAAAAACATACAGACGAATTGAGAACCTCCTCCTTTTTTGTGAAGTCGGTTAAAAATGGTATGTATCTCACAGTACCTACTGTCTGACAAATTATCTTTTTTATGATATAAGGTAACAGGACAAGCACGACTCTCCCAAGATGGTAAGCGATGACGTCTACCTATAACAGGAGCATGTCAAATTATGGATGCGCAAAATTTGCATGTTACTGTACTGCGCCTGTTACCTCGAGACTTAAAGATGGCCCCCCCTGTAATTTCACTGGAAACATTGCCATTAAAAAAAACCGAAAAAAAGCCTATTTCACGGCTGAATTAATTTGTAAAGTGTCGGTACCGCTCCAGGCAGACTAGTAGTACCACTACTGTATTATATCTTTATTTACAAATAGTAAGTATTATATACAACTTGTAATGTAATTATTTTTAAATTGTTTATATAAAGCAGTCTTAAATACAACAATATTATAAATGTGAAAGTCATAATGTGTACTTAAAAATAAATAAAGTTATAAACAATTTAAATTAATAATAATAAAATGTTCCCGCAATGGCTTTGTGGCATGCCGACAGTGAGTGGCGACACCGCGATACCCCTAGGAGGGCTGAGGGCTAAATGAGACCCTTGCTTGCTTGGCTTGCCTTGACCGGCCGGCCGGTGGTGGGAATCGCAGGACCTAAGACCTTAGCTCTAGGGATGCATAAAGCCGCTAGTAGCGTTTAGTGAAAGTGCAGCACACCTCTCGGCACCCTAAGCCATCCATGCCAATGTTGCCCCTCGGCACCAACTTAACAGTCCGCCTTTATGGGGATTTTCAGTGTATAGCAAGTCACCGCCTTAATATATCTAATACTTATTATACTTAATACTTCTATAAGTCTTCGGACTCAGTATAATAAACACATACATCTTACAAAATGAATGTAAACTAAAGGCTGAAAACAATCTACTAAGCTCTGAGCTAGAAAACGCAAGTGTTTCTTAGCAAAGCGAGGTAATACCACAGGCAATAAGTTGTATTTACTAAGACAAATATACCCCCGTGCTAGGGTGCTTTTCAACCAGAGATTTGCTATGCTACGAGGACGTGAAAGCTAAGTTACGAAACTATAGGACCGTTTCCACTGATGCTAAGCTGGTGAAGAATGGTGCTTATTATACGGGTCTAGAGCCTAGTTTAAGTACCAGGTGATTATTGATTTATTGTATTAATGCCATTTTTTTCCAATAAACATTTTTTACTTTACTTACTTACTTACAATAATAATCAATGCCTAATAGTCTAATATATATAGTATTTGTCAGAATGTAGGTAAATACAGAGATATGCAAGAATACTATAGCCAATTTATGAGTGCCGTATACAGTCTTATCCTTAAGGCAAACAAATATTAGACGGTTATTCGTGAAGTAAGTATACTTATTCAGAATTAAATATTGGTCTACTACGAACTATCGAACTAATGTCAAGTTAACAACTTATCTATAACAATAATAACATTGTTTAACTCCATCATGTCTTGCACGATGACACGATGACACGATGACACGCGGTTGAAGTACTTGATTATTATATTTTTATTCTATTTCTGTATTGCCATAATACATTACTAAACTTAATATCTCTTTTGTATTCATTGTATTACGTTCATAAAAGTCTAAGTTAAGTTAATCTTAAAAGTAACACGCCGTTCATTGTCTGTTAAGGTACGGCTACACCGTGGCGTCCTGCGATCTGCGTGCGCCATCTCAGTACTTTTCAATTATTTTCTGATCGCGTTTGTTGTGAACCAGTCGGTACAAATACTACTGCGCTATCTGATCGCCACCTAGATCGCACACGCAGGACGCTGCGGTGTGTCCGTACCTTTAGGTGGTACGAAGTTCAAATAAATATTTCTGTGGTTAAGTATATCTCAGGGTTGTCTGTGTTTATTTTGTGGTTATCCTTTAGTCAATATAAAATTGATGAATCCATATTCATACTAATATTACAAAAATGTTTGTAACTCTGTCACTACGTCTGTTTGTTACTAAACACCAAAATGTCACTGAAAACGTTTCGTCGTTTCTTTAGTTATACGTCGCTATATTATTATTATTATTCTTAGGCGACAATAACTGCTTGCTGTCTGCTTTTTTCTCTACCATTACATTACAAAATAGTCTTCGCTTTAGAGGACTTTTTGTTTTTGACTTTTTAGACTTTTTTTTCTTTTTTCTGTGGCTTGAGTATACGCGTAGTGTGAACACAGCTTTAATCTCTAATACCACTCGCAAACAACATAAGGGTTGGTCTCACGAGACACAAACTATAAGGATGAAGTCTCGCGAGACTAAAACGCATAAGTTTAAGTTAGCTTAGCTCGAGGGTTTATGGAAATCAATATACATGACGTAGGTTTATTATTTAATCTTTGTTATTGTAGAACTTGCCCAAAATTATCATTTTAGGGTTCCGTAGAACAAGGAACTCTACTGTAGCTCAAAGAATGTATTTTCATCTAACTTTAAAAAAGGACAAGGTTCTTGATTCTCCTGTATTTTTGAAGTTATACTTCTTTAAGCGCGGTAGAGAAAAATGATGAGAGTGAATTTTTACGATGTGCGCGCACACCAACACCTAAATTTAACATCGTGAAGTTAGTTCTAGGTGGTACGATGCGCGCGCACACCGCCACCTAAATTCTACACCGTGAAGTTAGTTCTAGGTGGCATGACTATGTTCAAGTTGTATATGTCATTTTTAACGTCATATTTTTACGTTAATAAAACCTTTTTTATTTAAATAAAATCTTTTTGATTAATTTTAATATTTATCGTTAATCACTACTGCATTTTAGTTATTTTTTTCCCATACGCCACAGAAGTATAACTTCTAACGCGTGTACATAAGTACACACACTCTTTTTATTTGTTATGATGTTTCGGTTGTTTTAGTTTTTAAACCATCATAACTATTAGTACTTTATCTTAGCCAAACTTACGATTGAGTTCTGTTTGCAGCGTGGACTCTTGTACATTGGTGCTGTTCACAAATTAGCGATAATTATCCGCAGCTATTAAAATTCGCAGTGCGCGCTTAGCCTAACGTGCCAAATTATGTCTATTCAGAATGTTGCAATCTCCTGTGTCTGTAATAGGTTTTTTTTATATCTTATAGGCTAGCGTTTGACCACTATCTCACCTGTTGGTAAGTGATGATACGGTCGAAAATGGTAAGCACGCTAGGCCTAGAATGGAAACTGGCTCTCAAGGATAGCTGCCGGAACACGTTAGATGTTTGGCGACAGATTTTCTAACTTGAGGATGGTAGCTGGCCAGGCGGACACTAGATAGTGTCCTAGCACCATGCGGGGGTTGTTGGCTTTTTTTTTCCTTCACCGGAGGGCCACTGTAAAAAGCGCACACAAATATTTTGATAGAAAAATTCATTGGTGTTCGGCGGGGTTTGAACTCGGTACTCTGGCATCAAAGCCGACCGTTCTCCCGATTACGCTACCGGGCCCTTAAAAGTAAGACGTCATCGCTTACCATCAGGCGAGCGTCGTGCTTGTCCTGTTGCCTTATATCATTAAAAAAACTTACCGAGCCGAGGTGGTAATAGCACAAAGTAAATAATAGTACTACATAGTAATAGATTGGGTTTTTTTTTATATAGGCTAGCTTTTGACTACAATCTCGCCTGGTGGTACGCGATGATACGGTCAAAGATGGTGAAAACGCTAGACCTAGAATAGACTTTCAAGAGCTGGTTATACTGCTGGAACACCGTACAGTTATGGCGGTAGATTAATACCTTGATGGCGGTAAGCTACTTTTTGGTAGCAAGTCAGGCGGAACTTTGGTATAATATGCTGCTACCACCTGTGGACGAACACTCGTGCTAGGATTGGAACCGGCTACCTCTCGCTTAGAAGGCCTCCTCCTACCTCCTTGACGCCAACGGGGCTCTCATCCACAGAATGATTAATAATAGAATTATAATTAACTTCATTTTTTTATTCCATATATTTTATTTAAAAAACTTAAATATAATTACCTAATGACAATATCAAAATTATATAAACTACAATAATAACATAACAGACAGAACCTAGGTCGCTACCTGCCGGTAATGTTCCCAAAAAGCTAGCGACGTTACCTCGTTGTATAGCTAGGCTAATACGTTGGCCGAGGTAAGCGCCAGCTCTTTGGTCAAATTAAATATAAATAATTTAACTATAATTAATTATTAATAGTACCTACTACCGATCTCAACATTTTTCTAGGCAAGTCCTTCATCGCAGTATTATGAATAATGCTACTTAAAGTAAAAGAAATAATTAGTGACAGTACAACGCCGATTACAGACTTTATCGACAAGACAGTGGTATTACAGTAAGTGGGAACACGGTGAGTGATCTATGGTGGTCTGTCATTAACATTCATTTATCAATTGGACGTTATAGGGGCACTTTGTGTCACCGCCCTAATAGATAACTGAAATGAATTATATATTTATTCATACACTAGTTGACTCGACAGACTTTAAAACTTCAGTAAAATACATAATATGGAGGGTAAGGAGAACCATCTTATATAACTTATCTATATCTTATAGGCTAGCGTTTGACCACTGTTTCACTTGTTGGTAAAAGTGATGATGCGGTCGAAGATGGTAAGCACGCTAGGCTCATGGGAACTGGCTCTCAAGGATAGCTGCCGGAACACATTAGATGTTTGGCGACAGATTTTCTAACTTGAGGTTGGTAGCTGGCCAGGCGGACACTAGATAGTGTCTTACCACCATGCGGAGGTTGTTGGTTTCTTAGCGATGTTTTTCATTCACCGGAGGGACACTGTGAAAAGCGCACATAATTTTTTCGATAAAATCATCCATATAACATATACATCCATACCATTATAACCAGTCGGTACAAATACTACTGCGCTATCTGATCGCCGCCTAGATCGCGCACGCAGGGCGCTTCGGTGTGTCGTACCGTAAGGGAAATAAATAAATAAATCTTCTGCGGCGATCAATCTGCAAAATTGTCCGATAAAATTTAAGCAGTTTCAAGGCAGGCATTCATTATTTCAGCCAGCATTTTGGGAACTTTACCTACTGGTAGTGGTTTGGTAGACTAAATTTTAGTTTTTATTGTATTTTATTAGGTTTATTTGTTTGTTTATAGTTAGGTAGTTTTAAAAATTTTATAAATAATAGTTTACATATAACCAGGATGGCGCTAGTGTCAGCACATAAAACTTAGTAGTTGTAGACGTAGTAATAATATATTATTTAATTTTTGTGGATTGACTTCTAAGCAAGAGGTCGTTGGTTCAAATTCTAGCACGGGTGTTCGTCGGTCGTTCGTTCGTCATATCAATGTTCCGCCTGACTCCCTTCCAAAAAGTAGCTTATCATAGAAGCGCCATCAAGGAGAAAACCTTACAGTGTTCCGGCAGCACACAGCCCTTGAGAGGCGTATTCTAGGCGTATCGTGTTCTGTATCTTCGACCACATCATCGCTTACCACCAGGGCCGGTAGTCTCTACATGAATAGCGATTAATTTCGACCGATAATTTGTCGATAAGAAAAGGGATGCAGATAACAACTGTCTAGCTGCATCTGCTTCTACTAGACGTTTGCGATGACAGGACGCATCGCTATCATTGTAGAGACTTCCACCCCAGGTGAGATAGTGGTCAAACGCTAGCCTATAAAATATCAAAAAAGTTTCATTATTGCTCCATCCATACGATTAGTGCCACGACTTTTAGCTACGATTTTTAGCCAGTTTAAAAGAATTATAATAGTTTTAGTTTTTCAACCGACTTCCACAAAGAAGGAGGTTATCAATTCGTTTGATTGTTTTTTTTTTCATTTTTTTTTGTGGCATGTGACGCGATTACTTCGTTAATTGTAAACCGATTCGAATGATACGTTTTGTAATCGGTAGGGAACGTTTCCGAGGTGGTCTCATTGTAATTTCATCGAGATCTGATAAGTATCTCCAGAGATATGACGATAAACGTCTCAAACTTGCTACTAAAATTGACTTGCGGGGCATTAAAGTCGGTTGTTTTAGTTTTTAAATCTTATCTTAATTAATTTAATCAAAGTCATACCCTCAGTAGAGATGTGGCGCTTACTGTAAGGTTTTCAGTAGAATATATAGGAAGATAATGTGATCACCTCACAAGGTAACTCATAGGACCACAACGACGCGTAATGTCACATGTTGAACATAATTTGTGGTCACTAACTGTCTGAAATCACGCAATCACCCTACCACCCCATTTCTTTCAAGACAAATGACTGAGGCATGCGTAGGTATTCTACTAATATTTAAAACAAGCTGCGCCCTGCTGCTTTGCCTGTGTTTAATCCTGGTCATAAACCTTCCTCTTGAATCACTCTATCTATTGATGAAAACCACACTGAAATCTGTTACCTAGTTTAAAAGATATAAGCGTACCGATAGCGGGAGCAACTTTGTTTTATACCATGTAAAAAAGTGGCGAAATGTTACGTAAAAAAATAGTTAAAATTTGAAGATGTTTGATGAAGAAGCAAGTGCATCTGGTTCTAACATCGCGGAAAATATCGTTTGCGCGATGCAGGAGGCCTACCCCGAAGTGGTAATCCGAAGTATCGGCCGAAATTATCTATAACTACGAATCACATTCGGATCGGTCGGTCGGTTTAGTCATTTGTTCCGACCGAAATTCATTTGATATTTTTTGTATCGTAAACCTAAACGAAAAAAGCCCCGGATGATAATTATATAAACAACAATTTTATAGTCATTTTATCTCAAAATGTCCGAACTTTGTTCGTAGTATGTCAACATTGGCAAATTCGGTTGTGTTTCGTTCGGGCGGGTCGGGGGCCCGAACTTTCGGATGTATCATTTCGGAGTAGGTTTTCAGGATCTTATGTATATCATCAACATCAACACCAATATTATAAATGCGAAAGTCAGTTTGTTTATTTGTTTGTTTGTTTGTTTGTTTGTTTGTTTGGGACTTCTTCACGGTCAAACGGCTTGACGGATTTGACTGAAATTTTGTACAAAGATAGTACATAGGGCAGAATAGGATATAGGATACTTTTTTTTTGGCTATCGAGTCAGGGGGTCCAGATATTTTTAATTGAATTTTGTAAATATGAGACTTCTACTCGAATAAATGGCTTGACCGATTTGCCTGAAATTCTGTATGAATACATGTCATAGAGTAGAATAGGATATAGGATACTTTTTTTCTGGCTGTCGAGTCAGGGGGTCCAGATATTTTAAATTGAATTTTGTAAATATAAAACCTCTTCTCGAATAAACGGCTTGACCGATTTGCCTGAAATGTTGTATATAGACAGTTCATAGGGTAGAATAAGATATAGGACACTTTTTTTCTGGCTGTCGAGTCAGGGGGTCCAAATATTTTTACCTGAATTTTGTAAATATAAGACTTCTTCTCAAATAAACGGCTAGACCGATTTGCCTGAAATGTTGTACGAATACATGTCATAGGGCAGAATAGGATACAGAATACTTTTTTTCTGGCTGTCGAGTCAGGGAGTCCGGATATTTTAAATTGAATTTTGTAAATATGAGACTTCTTCTCGAATAAATGGCTTGACCGATTTGCCTGAAATTTTGTATGAATACATGTCATAGGGCAGAATAGGACATAGGATACTTTTTTTTTGGCTGTCGAGTCAGGGGGTCCAGATATTTTAAATTGAATTTTGTAAATATAAAACCTCTTCTCGAATAAACGGCTTGACCGATTTGCCTGAAATGTTGTATATAGACAGTTCATAGGGTAGAATAAGATATAGGACACTTTTTTTCTGGCTGTCGAGTCAGGGGGTCCAAATATTTTTAACTGAATTTTGTAAATATAAGACTTCTTCTCGAATAAACGGCTAGACCGATTTGCCTGAAATGTTGTACGAATACATGTCATAGGGCAGAATAGGATACAGGATACTTTTTTTCTGGCTGTCGAGTCAGGGGGTCCGGATATTTTGAATTGAATTTTGTAAATATGAGACTTCTTCTCGAATAAATGGCTTGACCGATTTGCCTGAAATTTTGTATGAATACATGTCATAGGGCAGAATAGGACATAGGATACTTTTTTTTTGGCTGTCGAGTCAGGGGGTCCAGATATTTTAAATTGAATTTTGTGAATATAAAACCTCTTCTCGAATAAACGGCTTGACCGATTTGCCTGACATGTTGTATATAGACAGTTCATAGGGTAGAATAAGATATAGAACACTTTTTTTCTGGCTGTCGAGTCAGGGGGTCCAAATATTTTTAACTGAATTTTGTAAATATAAGACTTCTTCTCGAATAAACGGCTTGACCGATTTGCCTGAAATGTTGTATGAATACATGTCATAGGGCAGAATAGGATATAGGATACTTTTTTTCTGGCTGTCGAGTCAGGGGATCCAGATATTTTAAATTGAATTTTGTAAATATAAGACCTCTTATCGAATAAACGGCTTGACCGATTTGCCTGAAATGTTGTATAAAGACAGTTCATAGGAAAGAATAGGATATCGGATACTTTTTTTCCGGCTGTCGAGTCTAGGTGCCCAGTTTTGCAAATGTGTGGCCTACTCTCGGTCAAACGGCTTAACCTTTTTAGCTGAAATTTCGTATACAGACAGTCAATAAGACATAGAAGGACAACGAATACTTTTTTTTGGCTGGCAATTTCGGGTGTCTAGATTTTTATTATGGAATTTTGTGAATGTGTGGCCTCTTTTCGGCCAGATGGCTTGACCGATTCAGATGAAATTCTGTACAAAGAATAATAGTATTGTATATATTAGGGCATAAAAGGGCAAGGAATACTTTTTTCGGCAATTAAATGTGAGTGCCTTTAAAATTTACGCGATAGCTTTGCTTGCCCAACGTGTTTTATCTGCTTTGTGGGAAGTATTTCAGAAACATTCATGTTAACAGCCACATTTAACCTTAGGGTCATAGGTGTTGACTTAGTAGGTCATCAAAACTAAAACAGTCAGGGTCATAAAAAGCCGTAAAAATTCGCGCAGTTATAGCGCTCGCTCCGCTCGCGCGAGCATTTGTTATATCTACTTTGTAGAAAACATTTCAGCAACTTTTGTATTTTAATAGCCACATGCATCAAAACGAGTCATAGATTAAAACAGTACAACCTTCAATAATGATAAAGATTATTAACCTTAAAATAAGTGGATATCAAGTTTAACCTTAGGGTTATCGGTGTTGACTTAGTAGGTCATAAAAGCTGTCAGGGTCATAAAAGCTGTCAGGGTCATAAAAAGCCATAAAAATTTTTCGCGCTCGCTTCGCTCGCGCAAGCATTTGTTTAACCTTCTTTGTTGGTAATATTTCAGTAACTTTTATATATTAATAACCACATGCATCAAAACGAGTCATAAATTAAAACAGTACAACCTTCAATAATCGTTATTGTTGTTAACCTTATAATAAGTGGATATGAAGTTAAACCTTTGTGTTATCGGTGTTGACATAGAAGGTCATTAAAACTGTCAGGGTCATAAAAAGTAGTAAACATATTTCGCGCTCGCTTCGCTCGCGCAGTTATAGCGCTCGCTCCGCTCGCGCGAGCATTTGTTATATCTACTTTGTAGAAAACATTTCAGCTACTTTTGTATTTTAATAGCCACATGCATCAAAACGAGTCATAGATTTAAACAGTACAACCTTCAATAATGATAAAGATTATTAACCTTAAAATAAGTGGATATCAAGTTTAACGTTAGGGTTATCGGCGTTGACTTAGTAGGTCATAAAAGCTGTCAGGGTCATAAAAGGACGTAAAAAAATTTCGCGCTCGCTGCGCTCGCGCAAGCATTTGTTTTATCTTCTTTGTTGGTAATATTTCAGTAAATTTTGTATATTAATAACTACATGCATCAAAACGAGTAATAAATTAAAATCTTCGAGCATTTACCAATGGAGATGTTAACGTTGCAATCCGCAAACATTTTTTTCTGCCGATACTTACTGGGGACGAGGTAAACACGCATTGCACACACACTAATCACTCACTTTAACGATCCCGCACACTAGCTTGAAACACGCACACAGTATTAAAAATACAGCGTAGTTACGCACGCTCATGTGGCCAAAAATGGCTATATGGCCAGCAGAGAGGAACGCCTTGCGTTAACTTCTCAATTGGTAAATGCTCGAAGATTAAAACAGTACAACCTTCAATAATCATAATAGTTATTAATCTTAAAATTAGTGGATATCAAGTTTAACCTTTGTGGTACCGGTGTTGACTTAGGAGGTCATAAAAACTGTCAGGGTCATAAAAAGTCGTAAACATTTTTCACCATCGCTTCGCTCGCGCATTGATAGCGCTCGCTACGCTCGCGCCAGCATTTGTTTTATCTTCTTTGTAGGGAATATTTCATCATTTTTTGTATTTAAATAGCCACATGAATCAAAACGAGTTTATAATTTTAAACAGTTCAACCTTCAATAATCATAATCATTATTATTATATATTATTATATATTATATTATATATTATTATATTAACCTTAAAATAAGTGGATATCAAGTTAAACCCTAGGGTTATCGGTGTTGACTTAGTAGGTCATAAAAGCTGTCAGAGTCATAAAAGGTCGTAAAAAATTTTCGCGCTCGCTTCGCTTGCGCAGTAATAGCGCTCGCTACGCTCGCGCAAGCATTTGTTTTATCTTCTTTGTTGGTAATATTTCAGTAAATTTTGTATATTAATAACTACATGCATCTAAATTTTCGCGCTCGCTTCGCTTGCGCAGTAATAGCGCTCGCTACGGATATGGCTTGACGGATTTGACTGAAATTTTGTACAAAGATAGTACATAGGGCAGAATAGGATATAGGATACTTTTTTTTTGGCTATCGAGTCAGGGGGTCCAGATATTTTTAATTGAATTTTGTAAATATGAGACTTCTTCTCGAATAAATGGCTTGACCGATTTGCCTGAAATTCTGTATGAATACATGTCATAGAGTAGAATAGGATATAGGATACTTTTTTTCTGGCTGTCGAGTCAGGGGGTCCAGATATTTTAAATTGAATTTTGTAAATATAAAACCTCTTCTCGAATAAACGGCTTGACCGATTTGCCTGAAATGTTGTATATAGACAGTTCATAGGGTAGAATAAGATATAGGACACTTTTTTTCTGGCTGTCGAGTCAGGGGGTCCAAATATTTTTACCTGAATTTTGTAAATATAAGACTTCTTCTCAAATAAACGGCTAGACCGATTTGCCTGAAATGTTGTACGAATACATGTCATAGGGCAGAATAGGATACAGAATACTTTTTTTCTGGCTGTCGAGTCAGGGAGTCCGGATATTTTAAATTGAATTTTGTAAATATGAGACTTCTTCTCGAATAAATGGCTTGACCGATTTGCCTGAAATTTTGTATGAATACATGTCATAGGGCAGAATAGGACATAGGATACTTTTTTTTTGGCTGTCGAGTCAGGGGGTCCAGATATTTTAAATTGAATTTTGTAAATATAAAACCTCTTCTCGAATAAACGGCTTGACCGATTTGCCTGAAATGTTGTATATAGACAGTTCATAGGGTAGAATAAGATATAGGACACTTTTTTTCTGGCTGTCGAGTCAGGGGGTCCAAATATTTTTAACTGAATTTTGTAAATATAAGACTTCTTCTCGAATAAACGGCTAGACCGATTTGCCTGAAATGTTGTACGAATACATGTCATAGGGCAGAATAGGATACAGGATACTTTTTTTCTGGCTGTCGAGTCAGGGGGTCCGGATATTTTGAATTGAATTTTGTAAATATGAGACTTCTTCTCGAATAAATGGCTTGACCGATTTGCCTGAAATTTTGTATGAATACATGTCATAGGGCAGAATAGGACATAGGATACTTTTTTTTTGGCTGTCGAGTCAGGGGGTCCAGATATTTTAAATTGAATTTTGTGAATATAAAACCTCTTCTCGAATAAACGGCTTGACCGATTTGCCTGACATGTTGTATATAGACAGTTCATAGGGTAGAATAAGATATAGAACACTTTTTTTCTGGCTGTCGAGTCAGGGGGTCCAAATATTTTTAACTGAATTTTGTAAATATAAGACTTCTTCTCGAATAAACGGCTTGACCGATTTGCCTGAAATGTTGTATGAATACATGTCATAGGGCAGAATAGGATATAGGATACTTTTTTTCTGGCTGTCGAGTCAGGGGATCCAGATATTTTAAATTGAATTTTGTAAATATAAGACCTCTTATCGAATAAACGGCTTGACCGATTTGCCTGAAATGTTGTATAAAGACAGTTCATAGGAAAGAATAGGATATCGGATACTTTTTTTCCGGCTGTCGAGTCTAGGTGCCCAGTTTTGCAAATGTGGCCTACTCTCGGTCAAACGGCTTAACCTTTTTAGCTGAAATTTCGTATACAGACAGTCAATAAGACATAGAAGGACAACGAATACTTTTTTTTGGCTGGCAATTTCGGGTGTCTAGATTTTTATTATGGAATTTTGTGAATGTGTGGCCTCTTTTCGGCCAGATGGCTTGACCGATTCAGATGAAATTCTGTACAAAGAATAATAGTATTGTATATATTAGGGCATAAAAGGGCAAGGAATACTTTTTTCGGCAATTAAATGTGAGTGCCTTTAAAATTTACGCGATAGCTTTGCTTGCCCAACGTGTTTTATCTGCTTTGTGGGAAGTATTTCAGAAACATTCATGTTAACAGCCACATTTAACCTTAGGGTCATAGGTGTTGACTTAGTAGGTCATCAAAACTAAAACAGTCAGGGTCATAAAAAGCCGTAAAAATTCGCGCAGTTATAGCGCTCGCTCCGCTCGCGCGAGCATTTGTTATATCTACTTTGTAGAAAACATTTCAGCAACTTTTGTATTTTAATAGCCACATGCATCAAAACGAGTCATAGATTAAAACAGTACAACCTTCAATAATGATAAAGATTATTAACCTTAAAATAAGTGGATATCAAGTTTAACCTTAGGGTTATCGGTGTTGACTTAGTAGGTCATAAAAGCTGTCAGGGTCATAAAAGCTGTCAGGGTCATAAAAAGCCATAAAAATTTTTCGCGCTCGCTTCGCTCGCGCAAGCATTTGTTTAACCTTCTTTGTTGGTAATATTTCAGTAACTTTTATATATTAATAACCACATGCATCAAAACGAGTCATAAATTAAAACAGTACAACCTTCAATAATCGTTATTGTTGTTAACCTTATAATAAGTGGATATGAAGTTAAACCTTTGTGTTATCGGTGTTGACATAGAAGGTCATTAAAACTGTCAGGGTCATAAAAAGTAGTAAACATATTTCGCGCTCGCTTCGCTCGCGCAGTTATAGCGCTCGCTCCGCTCGCGCGAGCATTTGTTATATCTACTTTGTAGAAAACATTTCAGCTACTTTTGTATTTTAATAGCCACATGCATCAAAACGAGTCATAGATTTAAACAGTACAACCTTCAATAATGATAAAGATTATTAACCTTAAAATAAGTGGATATCAAGTTTAACGTTAGGGTTATCGGCGTTGACTTAGTAGGTCATAAAAGCTGTCAGGGTCATAAAAGGACGTAAAAAAATTTCGCGCTCGCTGCGCTCGCGCAAGCATTTGTTTTATCTTCTTTGTTGGTAATATTTCAGTAAATTTTGTATATTAATAACTACATGCATCAAAACGAGTAATAAATTAAAATCTTCGAGCATTTACCAATGGAGATGTTAACGTTGCAATCCGCAAACATTTTTTTCTGCCGATACTTACTGGGGACGAGGTAAACACGCATTGCACACACACTAATCACTCACTTTAACGATCCCGCACACTAGCTTGAAACACGCACACAGTATTAAAAATACAGCGTAGTTACGCACGCTCATGTGGCCAAAAATGGCTATATGGCCAGCAGAGAGGAACGCCTTGCGTTAACTTCTCAATTGGTAAATGCTCGAAGATTAAAACAGTACAACCTTCAATAATCATAATAGTTATTAATCTTAAAATTAGTGGATATCAAGTTTAACCTTTGTGGTACCGGTGTTGACTTAGGAGGTCATAAAAACTGTCAGGGTCATAAAAAGTCGTAAACATTTTTCACCATCGCTTCGCTCGCGCATTGATAGCGCTCGCTACGCTCGCGCCAGCATTTGTTTTATCTTCTTTGTAGGGAATATTTCATCATTTTTTGTATTTAAATAGCCACATGAATCAAAACGAGTTTATAATTTTAAACAGTTCAACCTTCAATAATCATAATCATTATTTACCTTAAAATAAGTGGATATCAAGTTAAACCCTAGGGTTATCGGTGTTGACTTAGTAGGTCATAAAAGCTGTCAGAGTCATAAAAGGTCGTAAAAAATTTTCGCGCTCGCTTCGCTTGCGCAGTAATAGCGCTCGCTACGCTCGCGCAAGCATTTGTTTTATCTTCTTTGTTGGTAATATTTCAGTAAATTTTGTATATTAATAACTACATGCATCAAAACGAGTAATAAATTAAAACCTTCGAGCATTTACCAATGGAGATGTTAACGTTGTAATCCTCAAACATTTTTTTCTGCCGATACTTACTGGGGACGAGGTAAACACGCATTGCACACACACAAATCACTCACTTTAACGATCCCGCACACTAGCTTGAAACACGCACACAGTATTAAAAATACAGCGTAGTTACGCACGCTCATTTGGCCAAAAATGGCTATATGGCCAGCAGAGGGGAACGCCTTGCGTTAACTTCTCAATTGGTAAATGCTCGAAGATTAAAACAGTACAACCTTCAATAATCATAATAATTATTAATCTTAAAATTAGTGGGTATCAAGTTTAACCTTTGTGGTATCGATGTTGACTTAGGAGGTCATAAAAACTGTCAGGGTCATAAAAAGTCGTAAACATTTTTCACCATCGCTTTGCTCGCGCATTGATAGCGCTCGCTACGCTCGCGCCAGCATTTGTTTTATCTTCTTTGTAGGGAATATTTCATCATTTTTTGTATTTAAATAGCCACATGAATCAAAACGAGTTTATAATTTTAAACAGTTCAACCTTCAATAATCATAATCATTATTTACCTTAAAATAAGTGGATATCAAGTTAAACCCTAGGGTTATCGGTGTTGACTTAGTAGGTCATAAAAGCTGTCAGAGTCATAAAAGGTCGTAAAAAATTTTCGCGCTCGCTTCGCTTGCGCAGTAATAGCGCTCGCTACGGATATGGCTTGACGGATTTGACTGAAATTTTGTACAAAGATAGTACATAGGGCAGAATAGGATATAGGATACTTTTTTTTTGGCTATCGAGTCAGGGGGTCCAGATATTTTTAATTGAATTTTGTAAATATGAGACTTCTTCTCGAATAAATGGCTTGACCGATTTGCCTGAAATTCTGTATGAATACATGTCATAGAGTAGAATAGGATATAGGATACTTTTTTTCTGGCTGTCGAGTCAGGGGGTCCAGATATTTTAAATTGAATTTTGTAAATATAAAACCTCTTCTCGAATAAACGGCTTGACCGATTTGCCTGAAATGTTGTATATAGACAGTTCATAGGGTAGAATAAGATATAGGACACTTTTTTTCTGGCTGTCGAGTCAGGGGGTCCAAATATTTTTACCTGAATTTTGTAAATATAAGACTTCTTCTCAAATAAACGGCTAGACCGATTTGCCTGAAATGTTGTACGAATACATGTCATAGGGCAGAATAGGATACAGAATACTTTTTTTCTGGCTGTCGAGTCAGGGAGTCCGGATATTTTAAATTGAATTTTGTAAATATAAGACTTCTTCTCGAATAAACGGCTTGACCGATTTGCCTGAAATGTTGTATGAATACATGTCATAGGGCAGAATAGGATATAGGATACTTTTTTTCTGGCTGTCGAGTCAGGGGATCCAGATATTTTAAATTGAATTTTGTAAATATAAGACCTCTTATCGAATAAACGGCTTGACCGATTTGCCTGAAATGTTGTATAAAGACAGTTCATAGGAAAGAATAGGATATCGGATACTTTTTTTCCGGCTGTCGAGTCTAGGTGCCCAGTTTTGCAAATGTGTGGCCTACTCTCGGTCAAACGGCTTAACCTTTTTAGCTGAAATTTCGTATACAGACAGTCAATAAGACATAGAAGGACAACGAATACTTTTTTTTGGCTGGCAATTTCGGGTGTCTAGATTTTTATTATGGAATTTTGTGAATGTGTGGCCTCTTTTCGGCCAGATGGCTTGACCGATTCAGATGAAATTCTGTACAAAGAATAATAGTATTGTATATATTAGGGCATAAAAGGGCAAGGAATACTTTTTTCGGCAATTAAATGTGAGTGCCTTTAAAATTTACGCGATAGCTTTGCTTGCCCAACGTGTTTTATCTGCTTTGTGGGAAGTATTTCAGAAACATTCATGTTAACAGCCACATTTAACCTTAGGGTCATAGGTGTTGACTTAGTAGGTCATCAAAACTAAAACAGTCAGGGTCATAAAAAGCCGTAAAAATTCGCGCAGTTATAGCGCTCGCTCCGCTCGCGCGAGCATTTGTTATATCTACTTTGTAGAAAACATTTCAGCAACTTTTGTATTTTAATAGCCACATGCATCAAAACGAGTCATAGATTAAAACAGTACAACCTTCAATAATGATAAAGATTATTAACCTTAAAATAAGTGGATATCAAGTTTAACCTTAGGGTTATCGGTGTTGACTTAGTAGGTCATAAAAGCTGTCAGGGTCATAAAAGCTGTCAGGGTCATAAAAAGCCATAAAAATTTTTCGCGCTCGCTTCGCTCGCGCAAGCATTTGTTTAACCTTCTTTGTTGGTAATATTTCAGTAACTTTTATATATTAATAACCACATGCATCAAAACGAGTCATAAATTAAAACAGTACAACCTTCAATAATCGTTATTGTTGTTAACCTTATAATAAGTGGATATGAAGTTAAACCTTTGTGTTATCGGTGTTGACATAGAAGGTCATTAAAACTGTCAGGGTCATAAAAAGTAGTAAACATATTTCGCGCTCGCTTCGCTCGCGCAGTTATAGCGCTCGCTCCGCTCGCGCGAGCATTTGTTATATCTACTTTGTAGAAAACATTTCAGCTACTTTTGTATTTTAATAGCCACATGCATCAAAACGAGTCATAGATTTAAACAGTACAACCTTCAATAATGATAAAGATTATTAACCTTAAAATAAGTGGATATCAAGTTTAACGTTAGGGTTATCGGCGTTGACTTAGTAGGTCATAAAAGCTGTCAGGGTCATAAAAGGACGTAAAAAAATTTCGCGCTCGCTGCGCTCGCGCAAGCATTTGTTTTATCTTCTTTGTTGGTAATATTTCAGTAAATTTTGTATATTAATAACTACATGCATCAAAACGAGTAATAAATTAAAATCTTCGAGCATTTACCAATGGAGATGTTAACGTTGCAATCCGCAAACATTTTTTTCTGCCGATACTTACTGGGGACGAGGTAAACACGCATTGCACACACACTAATCACTCACTTTAACGATCCCGCACACTAGCTTGAAACACGCACACAGTATTAAAAATACAGCGTAGTTACGCACGCTCATGTGGCCAAAAATGGCTATATGGCCAGCAGAGAGGAACGCCTTGCGTTAACTTCTCAATTGGTAAATGCTCGAAGATTAAAACAGTACAACCTTCAATAATCATAATAGTTATTAATCTTAAAATTAGTGGATATCAAGTTTAACCTTTGTGGTACCGGTGTTGACTTAGGAGGTCATAAAAACTGTCAGGGTCATAAAAAGTCGTAAACATTTTTCACCATCGCTTCGCTCGCGCATTGATAGCGCTCGCTACGCTCGCGCCAGCATTTGTTTTATCTTCTTTGTAGGGAATATTTCATCATTTTTTGTATTTAAATAGCCACATGAATCAAAACGAGTTTATAATTTTAAACAGTTCAACCTTCAATAATCATAATCATTATTTACCTTAAAATAAGTGGATATCAAGTTAAACCCTAGGGTTATCGGTGTTGACTTAGTAGGTCATAAAAGCTGTCAGAGTCATAAAAGGTCGTAAAAAATTTTCGCGCTCGCTTCGCTTGCGCAGTAATAGCGCTCGCTACGCTCGCGCAAGCATTTGTTTTATCTTCTTTGTTGGTAATATTTCAGTAAATTTTGTATATTAATAACTACATGCATCAAAACGAGTAATAAATTAAAACCTTCGAGCATTTACCAATGGAGATGTTAACGTTG
Source organism: Cabera pusaria (assembly GCA_954871355.1). NCBI lineage: Eukaryota > Metazoa > Arthropoda > Insecta > Lepidoptera > Geometridae > Cabera > Cabera pusaria. The sequence continues at coordinate 5,521,945 of OX940915.1, forward strand.
TAATCCTCAAACATTTTTTTCTGCCGATACTTACTGGGGACGAGGTAAACACGCATTGCACACACACAAATCACTCACTTTAACGATCCCGCACACTAGCTTGAAACACGCACACAGTATTAAAAATACAGCGTAGTTACGCACGCTCATTTGGCCAAAAATGGCTATATGGCCAGCAGAGGGGAACGCCTTGCGTTAACTTCTCAATTGGTAAATGCTCGAAGATTAAAACAGTACAACCTTCAATAATCATAATAATTATTAATCTTAAAATTAGTGGGTATCAAGTTTAACCTTTGTGGTATCGATGTTGACTTAGGAGGTCATAAAAACTGTCAGGGTCATAAAAAGTCGTAAACATTTTTCACCATCGCTTTGCTCGCGCATTGATAGCGCTCGCTACGCTCGCGCCAGCATTTGTTTTATCTTCTTTGTAGGGAATATTTCATCATTTTTTGTATTTAAATAGCCACAAGCATCAAATCGAGTTTATAATTTTAAACAGTTCAACCTTCAATAATCATAATCATTATTTACCTTAAAATAAGTGGATATCAAGTTAAACCCTAGGGTTATCGGGTTGACATAGTAGATCATAAAAACTGTCAGGGTCATAAAAGATCATAAAAAAAATTTGCGCTCGCTTCGCTTGCGCAGTAGTAACGCTATATAGCATATAATAGCGTGTTTTAACAGCCTCATACATTAGACTGACTCAAATACTTAAACAGCAAAACTTGGTAAACCTTGCTTAGGTTTACCAAGTAATGATTAATGACTTTAACAATAGACGATATCGAGTTCGACCTACGAGTCATCTACAGTGACTTGATTGTTAGGTTATAAAACTGTCAGGGTCATAAAAATTCATAAAAAATGTTCGCTCGCGCAGCTATTTACCTTAATTTCTTTGTAAGAAATGTTTCAGGAACTTTTGTGTTGAGTCAAACAATTAAACAGCACAACTTCGTATACCTAACCAAAATGATTAATGACTTTAACAAAAGAGGATATTAAGTTCGACTTTGGGGTCATCTATGGTGACTTGGGCTAAGAGATCATTGATCTAGACCTCAAAGGTAATAAAGACACAATAACGCGGGCGAAGCCGCGGGTAACAGCTAGTATGGTAATATTTAGAAGAAGAACAATGCAACCTACTGGAAACATTTGAAAAGGCTTTCTGAAGCTATCAATGTGTCTACAACTTAATGAAAAATCGCATCTCTAAGTAGTAAGTAGTTTGGGACTCAGCAACACTGTATTTCATATCTTTTTGGCAATAATAAAGTCTTTACTATATTATTATTATTATATTAATGGGGTACAATATTAGAAGTAACTCTATTTCACGCATTTCATGGTGGCTCATGACGTCATCAATACCATTATGTTATAAACTTAAATAAAGCGGTTATACGCAATCTAAACAGTAAAGATTGTAATCCAATCGTATAATGCGCTAATCAAAGCGATGACTTGCAAGATTCGCTGGGGACAAGCTGTTCGATGGCATATGTTAACTAGTTGTACACACTGGGTTGATGAAACGCCGCGTGTTTCTTGTGCCGGACATTTCTTGTACTCTAAGCTAAGTTTGTCCTATAGCACTTCCATATAATAAACTGGATAGATTAATATTGGTTTGAAGAATGGTTTGAACATCAAGGGCTGTATTTTGCCGGATGACAGTAAGGTTATGGTGGCAGATTTTCTCCTTGAAGATGATAAGCTACTTTTTGGTACCAAGTCAGGCGGAACATCCATGTAATGTTCCTACCATCTGTGGAAAACGAATTGATTACCACCTCATATTGTAAAGTTGGTTATTTTAAGATTAAAAATTATTACGAGCTATATATTCATTTTTACTATTTTACCAACCGGCCTTCACTTGCGTTAATTTAGTTTCAATTATTTAAATATACGTGATTGCTCACTGAATATTTTAACGCCGCGTTTCCTTACCTTGTGCGTCGAAAGCCAGACGAAACTTTACAAATAATTCTTATTCGAAAATGGGGTAAAAAATGCCCAGTCACAACAGTTAGCTGATAATTGATTGAGTTGTCGCCCTTTTGTGTTATTTTCACCATTTTCGGTTAAGTCAAGCGGTGAATTAACAGTGATTTATATATCTTTCCGCCCATGGTTCTGGCGTTCATAAGGGCCAGTTTTCACCAAAGCTGAGCTAAGCAGAGTAATCATCGGTATCAATAAAATAGTTTTTAATAAATAAAATTGAGTTAAACACGGCTGTCCTATAGACATTGCTTAAAATTACATAATACTTAAATTCAAAATTTAAAACCACCCCCGACTGATCTATGTATAATCTGTTCATTGAGACCATTCCAATGAGCCCAAACTCGACATCTCTGCTGTAAGTTAGTGAGTATTCTGCAGACTCCAGAAGATGTCCCAGCATCGGGTCAATCCTACCACGTTCTTACAATATCGTTGAAGTAAGAGAGTAAGATACCGAATTTCGAATTGATCAGAACTATACAAGTTGATTTCATAGCGTCATCAACTAGACAAAAACTCAGTCCTAAAACGGCAGAACGGATTTTCATGGATCAAAGGTAAGAACACTCTCGATTAAGAATCGGTTCATCCGTTTGGGCGCTATGATGCCACAAACAGACACAGAGACACACGTCAAACTTATAAAAATTCTTCTTTTTGCGTCGGGGGTTAAAAAGAAACATTTTTTACAAGCTTAACTCTACTTCACGGCGAATTTGTCCGTCACAAATCTTGCGATTGATTTTAGAGCAACTTCTAGGAATTCGATTGAGCTGACATTTTGCATACATGTGTAAATCGTGTGACAATGCAATATTATGATGACATGGTGCTGATCTGATGATGGAGCTGGAAGGTGGCCAAAGGAACTCCTAAACTACACATGTTATACCTGTCGTGTTTGGGCTCGTTAGATTTGTCTTGATTTACTCTGGTCCTAAGATAAAAGGTTTTTTAAAATATTACTTGTTTCATATAGTTTTTGGTATTACTTAATATATATTGGTAACTAAAATTGTAGTTGAAAACGACAGTCGCTGAATCCTTAAATGTTGTCTTGCGTACATTTTTAATGTGTGGTTTAATGTAACATCCTTTGACTAAGCTATAAACCATGAATCATAACTTCAAAGACAGTTTACATCACGGTTAAACTCGTTAATCCATGTTTCCTTGAAGAGCCCTTAACGGTTATCCGGTTGAAAATCCATTTTGTTTTATTATCTGTGTATTTAAAATATGCTAATATTGTTTTAAGATAAATTATTATATTAAAAAAACTGGCTAAGTGCCAGTTGGACTCGCGCACCGAGGCTTCCATACAAACTTGTCAAAACAAACATAACTTTGCAATTCGATCCCTAGACCGATGCCTGGACGGACACTGCTCACGAACCAACCGCAAATAATAAGTTTTTAATAGTAAAATTGTTTTTTTTTTTATTATTATTAATTATAATTAAAAAAAACAATTTTACTTTATAAGTGCTTTAAGACCTTGCTTCTTGCCAAATTTCATGATTCTAGGTCAATGGGAAGTACCCTAAAGGTTTTGATTCCCGTGTGAGATCGCAAAATATGCGAATATATTATATATATACACCGTCATAACTTCTGATCGCGTAGACTTACAAGTTAGATATTTTTCACAGCTGAAAGATATCGTAGATTCGTATCGTATCGTAGATTAAATTGCTACCTACTGATTTTTTGTTTTCTCTCCTTGTTATATTTATTTATATAGTATATGTATTGTTTATTGATAAATATATTATTTACATTTTATATGTATCTGCAGTGTAGTGTTTATGTATTTACTTATTTATTTTAGTTAAGGTATTTACACCATATTTACCCCGCCATGTTCATTAAACAAATCCTCATTACCCAAAGGTTGTCTGGAAGAGATCGCTCTCAGCGACAAGACCGCCTTTGTAACACTTATTTGTGAATGTTTACTTAAGTTTTTTAATGTTTTCTGAATGGTGTTCAATAAAGAGTTATTCTATTCTATTCTAGATTCGAATATTTGATAATAGATAACTTTTAACTTGATACCTCTACGTGTTCCTGAGAAAAAGAGTCTTGATAGATGGACAGACAGGCAGACAGACGGACAGCAAAATCTTGAAAAATGGTCTCATAAGGGTTCCTATTTTCCTTTTGAGGTATGCAACCCTAAAAATGTGCGTCAACTCCGATGCATGGAGTTTTGTCTCTTTCTTTCTCTTTTTTAGGGTTCTGTCATGTTGTGTCATGTCTGTCTGTCCGTCCGTATGTCACAGATACTTTATTCCGAAACTATTAGGACTACACAGTTGAAACTTCGTAGGTATTCTGTGAACCGCTTTACGACAATTATACAAAAATTAAATATTAAGGGGAAGGGGAAGTTCCATGTATTGGGAGCCCCCCCCCCCATACATGGAATCTATACGTGCGTGTTTATAGAAAGGTCTTTAAATTTTATATTGAGATTCCTAGAATTATTTTCCTCAGAGTCAATCGTTTGAAAGACACTTTCAAAGTGATAAAATGTGTATCCAAACTTTGAAAATTGATAATCTAAAAAAATTATATTCTGTAGATTTCAATAAACACTTGAAAAAACAATGAAAATTTGTTTGAACGTGATAAAGTCAGCAGTTTTTGAGATAATATAGCAATATAGCAATTTTCAAGGACCGCTAATATAACTTTGTAATTTATATACAAACACTATGAAAAAAAGTTAATTTTTGTAAGCAATAAATAATAGTGGTATTTTCAGCATTTTTTGGTCGATCCTATAAAATGTGTTATGGAACCCTACAAGTGCGAGTCCGACTTGCACATGGCCAGTTTAGTATGACTTTATGATTTCTTACTTTCATTATAACAATACGTATATTATGTCGTAACAAGATTGATGACATGTTATTCCGGAGGTTGCGGGTTCAAGTCCCGTTGGTACGATGAAATTTTGGATTGTGTTTAACAATTTACAAAAAATATAAAGTGTGTAACACTTCAAAGAAACATAATATTTGATTTACGCAGTGCAACATCTCTTTCGTCGGATTTGAAAACTGTAATGATTTCTCCCGAATGATTAACTTACGTAATAAGTAGTCATAGATGGCGCCACCAATGCATAATTGGGTTAACAAATGCAATCCACTAATTTCGTCGTAACGATACATCGCACTGTGGCTTAATTTGCAAAGCACCGGAACATGTAATTCCGGAGGTTGCGCGTTCAAGTCCCGTAGGTACGATGACATTTTGGATTGTGTTTAACAATTTACAAGATTGCTATTAGACTTTGACAGAAAACATAACGCTCTTTGTTATCGCGAAGTTTGAAAGAAAACATTAATTTGCCTCCTCATAAAATATCCATACCGGAGGCTTTATATGAAAATCGATTCTTATAAAGAGAAAACTCCAAGAAACGGGAAACTTACATACATTATTTATCTATACATTCGAAAATTACAAGTCAAATTAACTTTTAATAGAGGCGCTAATTCTACAAACTATACAAGACCTATTTTTAACCGACTTCGCTAAAAAGGAGGAGGTTATCAATTTTGATTACGATTTGGAGATAAACACCTCAAACTTGGTACTGAAAATGACTGGCGACATTTGATTGAAGTCGGTTCTTTTAGTTTTTTAACGATCTTTAATTATAGGTACATCAAAACCGACTTCAAAAGCCGCCTGAGTCATTTTCAGTACTAGGTTTCATCATCATCATCATCAGCCTGTGTCAGTCCACTGCTGGACGTAGGTCTCTCCCCAATATACGCCACTGAGCCCGATCTTCGGGTCATTAGGAGGGGTATGCCCTAATCGCCACGCTGGGCAGGCGGGTTGGCGATCGCAGGACGTAGCCCCTCGCACCGGTGACGCTGCTGCCCGTCACCGGCCTGTAGGATTTAGCTACGCCATCATTTGAATTGGTTATACCGCCATTTGTCGGTCGCCAGAGCCTCGTTTGTTGATCAGCAGGATGCACCACAGGCAGGTGAGGTTGGCGGGGAGCACTGAGGTGGTCAATACATTTGTTTACAGTACTAAGTTTGAGGTATTTATATCCATATCTCTTAAGATACTCATCGATAAAATTACAATTGGACCAAACAGGAAGCAAACTGTTTTAAATAAAAAAATAATTTGGAGTTCTGAGGTAACAAACATGAAAAAAATACAGGCAAAATTCATTTCGACCTTTTTTGTGAAATCGATTAAATCGAGATTTCTGTAGCTTAAACAGGCTAGCGTTTGTCCACTATCTCACTTATTTAAAAGATCGTACATTTTACGCCCCTTCCCAAACTTCCCTTAAAAATCTATTAGCATCCTTAATAATTGAAAAGATCATAACGATTAGAGCATGAAAATTTCATTCCCAACCGTAACCGTAACGTAGCGGAACAGTGACAGATGTGAAAACTGCTTGATCACGCACAATATTGGTCGTGGGGTGACGACTGCCATCTTTTGTTTGTTTATTACTTTTTGTAGCTGAATTAGAATTTGGAAGCGTCATTTAAATACCGAATATTTATGAAACCTTTCCGATTGGAATCATTGATTTTTTGGAGTTTTACTATTTTTATATATATATAAATAAAGAAAGAAAGTGAAATTAAACGAAAGAGAGCGCTCTTTCTTTTACTTTCACTCTCTTTCTAACCTTTCATTCCATATGGAAGCAAACGGTCTACCATTTTCTCCTTTCACTCCACTGCGCTGTCCTTGACGCGTAATCCTACTGCATTTTTGTGTTAGGATTTTGTGTATTGACCTGACAACGTCTAATAAATCGATGAACGCCGGCTGCATGCATGCACCAAAAAGTGTCCCGTTACGCTCAATCATCATCATCAATGTTCATGTTTCATCAATGTTTTGTTGTATGAATGCGAATATGGATTATGTTTTGTTATGACGTTGTCACGTTAATCGATCGTCCGTAAACCAACTTCACAGACAACCAATTTTTTTATCACTCAATTACACAAAAACGGCCGAATGGATTTGGATGAAATTTCAACACATATGATAGCTTTTGACTCGTTCAAAACTTTGGGGCACAGTACTTTACTATATATACTATACTAGCTGTTACCCGCGGCTTCGCCCGCGTTATTGTGTCTTTATTACCTTTGAGGTCTAGATCAATGATCTCTTAGCCCAAGTCACCATAGATGACCCCAAAGTCGAACTTAATATCCTCTTTTGTTAAAGTCATTAATCATTTTGGTTAGGTATACGAAGTTGTGCTGTTTAATTGTTTGACTCAACACAAAAGTTCCTGAAACATTTCTTACAAAGAAATTAAGGTAAATAGCTGCGCGAGCGAACATTTTTTATGAATTTTTATGACCCTGACAGTTTTATAACCTAACAATCAAGTCACTGTAGATGACTCGTAGGTCGAACTCGATATCGTCTATTGTTAAAGTCATTAATCATTACTTGGTAAACCTAAGCAAGGTTTACCAAGTTTTGCTGTTTAAGTATTTGAGTCAGTCTAATGTATGAGGCTGTTAAAACACGCTATTATATGCTATATAGCGTTACTACTGCGCAAGCGAAGCGAGCGCAAATTTTTTTTATGATCTTTTATGACCCTGACAGTTTTTATGATCTACTATGTCAACCCGATAACCCTAGGGTTTAACTTGATATCCACTTATTTTAAGGTAAATAATGATTATGATTATTGAAGGTTGAACTGTTTAAAATTATAAACTCGATTTGATGCTTGTGGCTATTTAAATACAAAAAATGATGAAATATTCCCTACAAAGAAGATAAAACAAATGCTGGCGCGAGCGTAGCGAGCGCTATCAATGCGCGAGCAAAGCGATGGTGAAAAATGACGACTTTTTATGACCCTGACAGTTTTTATGACCTCCTAAGTCAACATCGATACCACAAAGGTTAAACTTGATACCCACTAATTTTAAGATTAATAATTATTATGATTATTGAAGGTTGTACTGTTTTAATCTTCGAGCATTTACCAATTGAGAAGTTAACGCAAGGCGTTCCCCTCTGCTGGCCATATAGCCATTTTTGGCCAAATGAGCGTGCGTAACTACGCTGTATTTTTAATACTGTGTGCGTGTTTCAAGCTAGTGTGCGGGATCGTTAAAGTGAGTGATTTGTGTGTGTGCAATGCGTGTTTACCTCGTCCCCAGTAAGTATCGGCAGAAAAAAATGTTTGAGGATTACAACGTTAACATCTCCATTGGTAAATGCTCGAAGGTTTTAATTTATTACTCGTTTTGATGCATGTAGTTATTAATATACAAAATTTACTGAAATATTACCAACAAAGAAGATAAAACAAATGCTTGCGCGAGCGTAGCGAGCGCTATTACTGCGCAAGCGAAGCGAGCGCGAAAATTTTTTACGACCTTTTATGACTCTGACAGCTTTTATGACCTACTAAGTCAACACCGATAACCCTAGGGTTTAACTTGATATCCACTTATTTTAAGGTAAATAATGATTATGATTATTGAAGGTTGAACTGTTTAAAATTATAAACTCGTTTTGATTCATGTGGCTATTTAAATACAAAAAATGATGAAATATTCCCTACAAAGAAGATAAAACAAATGCTGGCGCGAGCGTAGCGAGCGCTATCAATGCGCGAGCGAAGCGATGGTGAAAAATGTTTACGACTTTTTATGACCCTGACAGTTTTTATGACCTCCTAAGTCAACACCGGTACCACAAAGGTTAAACTTGATATCCACTAATTTTAAGATTAATAACTATTATGATTATTGAAGGTTGTACTGTTTTAATCTTCGAGCATTTACCAATTGAGAAGTTAACGCAAGGCGTTCCTCTCTGCTGGCCATATAGCCATTTTTGGCCACATGAGCGTGCGTAACTACGCTGTATTTTTAATACTGTGTGCGTGTTTCAAGCTAGTGTGCGGGATCGTTAAAGTGAGTGATTAGTGTGTGTGCAATGCGTGTTTACCTCGTCCCCAGTAAGTATCGGCAGAAAAAAATGTTTGCGGATTGCAACGTTAACATCTCCATTGGTAAATGCTCGAAGATTTTAATTTATTACTCGTTTTGATGCATGTAGTTATTAATATACAAAATTTACTGAAATATTACCAACAAAGAAGATAAAACAAATGCTTGCGCGAGCGCAGCGAGCGCGAAATTTTTTTACGTCCTTTTATGACCCTGACAGCTTTTATGACCTACTAAGTCAACGCCGATAACCCTAACGTTAAACTTGATATCCACTTATTTTAAGGTTAATAATCTTTATCATTATTGAAGGTTGTACTGTTTAAATCTATGACTCGTTTTGATGCATGTGGCTATTAAAATACAAAAGTAGCTGAAATGTTTTCTACAAAGTAGATATAACAAATGCTCGCGCGAGCGGAGCGAGCGCTATAACTGCGCGAGCGAAGCGAGCGCGAAATATGTTTACTACTTTTTATGACCCTGACAGTTTTAATGACCTTCTATGTCAACACCGATAACACAAAGGTTTAACTTCATATCCACTTATTATAAGGTTAACAACAATAACGATTATTGAAGGTTGTACTGTTTTAATTTATGACTCGTTTTGATGCATGTGGTTATTAATATATAAAAGTTACTGAAATATTACCAACAAAGAAGGTTAAACAAATGCTTGCGCGAGCGAAGCGAGCGCGAAAAATTTTTATGGCTTTTTATGACCCTGACAGCTTTTATGACCCTGACAGCTTTTATGACCTACTAAGTCAACACCGATAACCCTAAGGTTAAACTTGATATCCACTTATTTTAAGGTTAATAATCTTTATCATTATTGAAGGTTGTACTGTTTTAATCTATGACTCGTTTTGATGCATGTGGCTATTAAAATACAAAAGTTGCTGTAATGTTTTCTACAAAGTAGATATAACAAATGCTCGCGCGAGCGGAGCGAGCGCTATAACTGCGCGAATTTTTACGGCTTTTTATGACCCTGACTGTTTTAGTTTTGATGACCTACTAAGTCAACACCTATGACCCTAAGGTTAAATGTGGCTGTTAACATGAATGTTTCTGAAATACTTCCCACAAAGCAGATAAAACACGTTGGGCAAGCAAAGCTATCGCGTAAATTTTAAAGGCACTCACATTTAATTGCCGAAAAAAGTATTCCTTGCCCTTTTATGCCCTAATATATACAATACTATTATTCTTTGTACAGAATTTCATCTGAATCGGTCAAGCCATCTGGCCGAAAAGAGGCCACACATTCACAAAATTCCATAATAAAAATCTAGACACCCGAAATTGCCAGCCAAAAAAAAGTATTCGTTGTCCTTCTATGTCTTATTGACTGTCTGTATACGAAATTTCAGCTAAAAAGGTTAAGCCGTTTGACCGAGAGTAGGCCACACATTTGCAAAACTGGGCACCTAGACTCGACAGCCGGAAAAAAAGTATCCGATATCCTATTCTTTCCTATGAACTGTCTTTATACAACATTTCAGGCAAATCGGTCAAGCCGTTTATTCGATAAGAGGTCTTATATTTACAAAATTCAATTTAAAATATCTGGACCCCCTGACTCGACAGCCAGAAAAAAAGTATCCTATATCCTATTCTGCCCTATGACATGTATTCATACAACATTTCAGGCAAATCGGTCAAGCCGTTTATTCGAGAAGAAGTCTTATATTTACAAAATTCAGTTAAAAATATTTGGACCCCCTGACTCGACAGCCAGAAAAAAAGTGTTCTATATCTTATTCTACCCTATGAACTGTCTATATACAACATGTCAGGCAAATCGGTCAAGCCGTTTATTCGAGAAGAGGTTTTATATTCACAAAATTCAATTTAAAATATCTGGACCCCCTGACTCGACAGCCAAAAAAAAAGTATCCTATGTCCTATTCTGCCCTATGACATGTATTCATACAAAATTTCAGGCAAATCGGTCAAGCCATTTATTCGAGAAGAAGTCTCATATTTACAAAATTCAATTCAAAATATCCGGACCCCCTGACTCGACAGCCAGAAAAAAAGTATCCTGTATCCTATTCTGCCCTATGACATGTATTCGTACAACATTTCAGGTAAATCGGTCTAGCCGTTTATTCGAGAAGAAGTCTTATATTTACAAAATTCAGTTAAAAATATTTGGACCCCCTGACTCGACAGCCAGAAAAAAAGTGTCCTATATCTTATTCTACCCTATGAACTGTCTATATACAACATTTCAGGCAAATCGGTCAAGCCGTTTATTCGAGAAGAGGTTTTATATTTACAAAATTCAATTTAAAATATCTGGACCCCCTGACTCGACAGCCAAAAAAAAAGTATCCTATGTCCTATTCTGCCCTATGACATGTATTCATACAAAATTTCAGGCAAATCGGTCAAGCCATTTATTCGAGAAGAAGTCTCATATTTACAAAATTCAATTTAAAATATCCGGACTCCCTGACTCGACAGCCAGAAAAAAAGTATTCTGTATCCTATTCTGCCCTATGACATGTATTCGTACAACATTTCAGGCAAATCGGTCTAGCCGTTTATTTGAGAAGAAGTCTTATATTTACAAAATTCAGGTAAAAATATTTGGACCCCCTGACTCGACAGCCAGAAAAAAAGTGTCCTATATCTTATTCTACCCTATGAACTGTCTATATACAACATTTCAGGCAAATCGGTCAAGCCGTTTATTCGAGAAGAGGTTTTATATTTACAAAATTCAATTTAAAATATCTGGACCCCCTGACTTGACAGCCAGAAAAAAAGTATCCTATATCCTATTCTACTCTATGACATGTATTCATACAAAATTTCAGGCAAATCGGTCAAGCCATTTATTCGAGAAGAAGTCTCATATTTACAAAATTCAATTAAAAATATCTGGACCCCCTGACTCGATAGCCAAAAAAAAAGTATCCTATATCCTATTCTGCCCTATGTACTATCTTTGTACAAAATTTCAGTCAAATCCGTCAAGCCGTTTGACCGTGAAGAAGTCCCAAACAAACAAACAAACAAACAAACAAATAAACAAACTGACTTTCGCATTTATAATATTGGTGTTGATAATACACTAACTTATCCTACTAATATTATAAATGCAAAAGTACGAAAGTTTTAACATTGAAACACACTTGTGTTTGAATGTTTGTTACCCCGTATCCCCATAATTACTTAACCAATTTTAATGAAATTTAAAACAGATAGTTTAAGCTTTGGAGTAAGACATTGATTATCTTATGTTCAAAAATTATCCCCTAAAAGGGTTATATGGGGTGGTAAAGTTTCTATGAAAAGTTTTATTTCTACCGATTCACTCAAAACTCGGTACAAACCTTTAACCAAATAATAAAACACAAGTTTTTTTTTATTTTTCAAATCTACCCCATAGGGTTGTTATGTTAAATTAATTTTGTTTGGAAAATCATAGATAATTCATTAATGTTTGTTTCCACGTATATCTCCACTTTCCACTTCATCATCATATCAGCCGGTATCAGTCCACTGCTGGACGTAGGACTCTCCCAAGTCATGCCACTGAGCCCGATCTTCGGCTCTTTGTTTTCAGTCACTGCCCACTGTCGTCGCTTCACCTGGTCACAGTCCACCACTTTCCACTTGCCACACAACAATTTTCACGCGAGCGAAGCTGCGGGGCTCATCTAGTTAATAATATGGGTACTCTAACTTACTTACAAGTAATACGTAAATAGTTGAAATGTTGAACTAGCATTTCAATTCGCTGAGTACAGCAGACACCAGGTACTTAGCACCGAAGTAATGCAGAACAATTATTCTATTGCCACGTCGGCACCTTGTCCTTACAGCCACTGCGGTACTGGCAGCAGAAAAATCTAGCAGCGTCTTAAAGATAAATAGTTAGGTTTAAATACTTTTAAAAGGAGCGATTTGTTACCGTGTGAGAGATTTTCTGTTGCTTGGTAAAGTGGTTCGCTGTAAGATTTGTTTTGCTTCTTATCTCTAAATATCCCCAAATAATATAAGTTTTCATGCATAATGAAAACCATGGTAAATATTTTTTTTTTACCTAGATACCTAATTTATTGTTATTAAATATTTAAAAATAAATTATTAACAGATTAGGTACCTCCGTAGTTCAAGGTCTAATAACATTGAATTATGAGACTATTTTTAAAAGAAGAGTCAAATACAAAAAAAAACCATAAATAAGTTCAGAAATTACTCAGTCACACTGTGCATACTTAAAAAACCCGGTCAAGTGCGAGTTGGACTCGCGCACTGAGGCTTCCGTACAAACTGGTCAAACTAGGTTAAAGTACAAACTTCACTTTGTAGTTTGATCCATAGAAAGTGTATACCATATAGGTTTTCGACCTGAAACCTATAATGGTTAAAAGCAAGGTCTTACAGCACAAGTAAAGGGAAAATTCCGAAAAATAAATAAAGTTGAAAATTATGGTAAATTTTGGTACTTACTTACAAGTTTTCGCGAAAATCTAAATTTGCCCATATTATATTTTTTTATCTTGTCGACTCAGGACCTTATTATTTAACCGACTTCACAAAAAAGGAGGAGGTTCTCAATTCGTCTGTATGTTTTTTTTTTGTGTTTATGTTACGCGATTACTCCGTCAATTGTGAACGGATTCAAATGATTATTTTATAAATAGTAGTAGTAGTAGGGTACGTTTCCGAGGTGGTCCCATTTTAATTTTATCGAGATCTGATTAGTATCTTCAGAGGTATGGAGATAAATATCTCAAACATGTGCAGAATGTACTGATTTTAGAAGAAGAGTCCCAAGAAGATTATACACAATGGAGGTTGCTATTGCATATACTTTTGAAGACTAAAAAATATGACCTTGAATAATGTTTTTACATCTTTCTTCACGTTGATTTTGGTTTTTAACCCTCGACGCAAAACGAAGGAGTGTTATAAGTTTGACGTGTGTATCTGTGTATCTGTGCCTGTGTGTCTGTCATTGTGGCATCGTAGCGCCCAAACGGATGAACCGATTTTGATTTAGTTTGTTTTGTTTGATAGATGTCTTCGTCGAGAGTGTTCTTAGCTTTATTTCATGAAAATCTGGTCAGCCGTTTAAATATTATCAGCTCTTTTTTGGTTAAAAAAACTATGATAGCAACTTTCGTAAGCTCGTAGTCCTTTGACCGCGGAAGTCAAAAATCAAAATAGCGCTGTCGCAGTATCTTGTTACTTCAATTATATTGCAAAAATATGGTAAGTTTGATCTAATTCTGAGACATCTCCTTGGAATGGTCTCAATGTACAAAGTTATACATATGCTTTGATTATAAACTCGGATTACATATACAAATCATTCGGGGGTGGTTTTAATTTTTTGAATTTAAGTATTACTGACAGATATTCTTACGGTAACTGTGAACGAGATAGAAACAAAGGTGGGGAGAATTTATTTGTCTTCACAGGAATGTATTACCAGGCAAAGTGTTGTTAATGTGCAAAGTTTTTGAGCATGCCTAATATTATTTGACATGACATGACGTTTGACGAAGATGGCGGCCATATCAGTCCCGCCCGCAACACTGCATACATAAATAACTCAGAATAATGAACGTACTTTGTACTAACCAACACTGCAGAAAAAAAAATATAAGCATAATACCACAGATTATATAATAGTAACCATAGTGGGCCATATGGCGGCAATTAATGTTAATAATCGCACATAATACTTTTTAATATTCATTTTGGAATACAACTAGTCCGTGTCATAAAAGTATTTGGAATTATTGTAATAAAATAGACAATTAATAATCGTGTGTGTCAGATGCTTTTATTGCGCAAGGCCATTTTGGAGATTGTCCTTTGATACCTTGATGACATCATTATGACTTGTGAATATTTTCACTAGCGCGGCATTTAAAGTAAATTTTTTAGGGTTCCGAACCCAAAGGGTACAAAATGAACACTTTCTGAGACTTTGTTGTCATTTCGTCCGTCCGTGTGTCTATATGTGCGCACTTTACAAATGAACCTTCTTCACCGTAATAGGTACATACTTGAAATTTTCACAAAGTATATATCCGTCAGTGTATAACGGCCCAGACACGAATTTTAATAGATGCACGTAATTTAATTAAAACTTGTTTTGCACTAAAAAGGGTAAAATATAATCTTTTTCAAAAAAAAATAAAACCTACTTCATTACCACAAACAGGCACTCAAAAGCCAAAAATAAATTACTTAATATAATTATTATAAGCGCTACCCACTTATCTATTTGAAGTCGGTGCCAGCCAAGTTAAATAGGTAGTAGATGGATACTACCTATTTACTACTACTACATACATAGTATCTATCTACTATCCAATAGACTTGGCTGGCACCGACTTCAAATAGATAAGTGGGTAGCGCTTATAATAATTATATTAAGTAATTTATTTTTCGCTTTTGAGTGCCTGTTTGTGGTAATGAAGTCGTTTTATTTTTTTTAAAGATTTTATTATATTACCTTATACTACTATAGACCTCAGTATCTGGTATAAATTTCAACTTGCTAGGTCCACCCGTTCTGAGAAAATCGGTGGTGACACACGGACAGGCGGACAAGAGAGTGATCTTATAAGGGTTACTTTTTTACCTTTTGTGGTACGGAACCCTAAAATTGAAATAATTAAAGATCGTTTACAAAACTTCAAATACCGACTTCAATGCCGCGCTAGTTATTTTCAGTACCAAGTTTGATGTATTCATCTTTTAGTGGTACCTACTAATGATGTGTTCATCTTGTAGTGGTACCTACTAATGATGTGTTCATCGTTTAGTGGTACCTACTAATGATGTGTTCATCTTTTAGTGGTACCTACTAATGATGTGTTCATCTTTTAGTGGTACCTACTAATGATGTGTTCATCTTTTAGTGGTACCTACTAATGATGTGTTCATCGTTTAGTGGTACCTACTAATGATGTGTTCATCTTTTAGTGGTACCTACTAATGATGTGTTCATCGTTTAGTGGTACCTACTAATGATGTGTTCATCTTTTAGTGGTACCTACTAATGATGTGTTCATCTTTTAGTGGTACCTACTAATGATGTGTTCATCGTTTAGTGGTACCTACTAATGATGTGTTCATCTTTTAGTGGTACCTACTAATGATGTATTCATCTTTTAGTGATACCTACTAATGATGTGTTCATCGTTTAGTGGTACCTACTAATGATGTGTTCATCTTTTAGTGGTACCTACTAATGATGTGTTCATCTTTTAGTGGTACCTACTAATGATGTGTTCATCTTTTAGTGATACCTACTAATGATGTGTTCATCTTTTAGTGGTACCTACTAATGATGTGTTCATCTTTTAGTGGTACTTACTAATGATGTGTTCATCTTTTAGTGATACCTACTAATGATGTGTTCATCTTTTAGTGGTACCTACTAATCAGATCTCGATAAAATTACAATTGGACCATTCCGAAAGTATACTACTGTATACTATAACTACTAATGTAATTATTATTATTTTCATAGAATTAGTAATAAGTATTTAAAATTAGTATTTAAACATTTTTACGTATGCAACAATTTTGTAATTAATGCAATTTATTTTTTATTCAATTTGATTTCGTATGTGTTCAATGTCTGTAATTTCCCATACAAGGTATATTGTTACTTGGAATAAATAAATATGAAATATATGACTCTCTCGAATAAGACAGATTAAAGAGACAAACAGGAGTAAACCTAAATTTTTTAAATTACGGAGTTCCAAGGTCCAAAAAGAGGCGGATTGAGAAACTTCTCCTTTATTGTGAAGTCGGTCAAAAATCAAAAAGGATTCCGTATACCGTTAATTTACGATAAAAATATTAATACAATCAAAGTAGCTAACCGCTATAAAATGAATTAAATATTCACACCGACTGTTTCAATAATTAATGCATGCTTAAAATATGAATGCTAATATATTATTTATGCCGTGTCCAAGTACTAATTTAGCTGGAGGCGGAGTTTGATTAAAATAGATTATATCAATATGTATTGTTTGATGCGACTATGTGGACTGTTATGGCATTTTATTAAATTAAAAATTGTAATGGTGTTGGCCACAGAAATGCGCATAAATAATAAGGTTAATTATTGTTCATATTTCTGTGGTGTTGGCGGACTTCAAGTGGGGAGGCTGGTAGTCGGTAGTAACTTAAATAAACTGGCCAAGTGCAAGTCGGACTCGCACTCGTAGGGTTCCGTACCACACCACACTACAATATTTTATAAAATCGAGCAAAAAATACCACTAGCATTTTTCGCCAGCAAAAAATAATAATTAATAAACATTTTATAAAAACAGAGTTGTGAGCCGCGTGCTTATTTCTTATAACGCCATCTAACGTCTAACGCTATCATAGTGAAAGTTAACACAAAGGTGTTAGGGATCGGCATTTTAATATAAGGCCAGCTATGGACGTTTACCTAAGCGTTCATAGAAGGCGTTATATTGAAATGCCGAAAAAAAACACGTTTCTTGTATGGATGGATGGACCCCCTATAATTTTAAACTTTATTCTGTTTTTAGTATTTGTTGTTATAGCGGCAACAAAAATACATCATCTGTGAAATTTCAACTAACTATCACGGTTCATGAGATACAGCCTGGTGACAGACGGACAGACAGACAGACGGACAGCTGAGTCTTAGTAATAGGGTCCCGGTTTACCCTTTGGGTACGGAACCCTAAAAAGGAGGATGTTCTCAGTTTCTCTGTATGTATGTTTTATATATATATGGTGGTTAGCAAGTTAGGCGCAACATCGATACAATGCTCCTACCACGAGTGGTTTTTGAACAAAATATACATACACAAAAATATCTAAACTTGATGTTTTCCTAACATTCTCTGCGACTATTAGATCTTAGTAAGGGTATAAGTATAGTATATACACTTTCAGATTAGATATATAATATAATATTATTATAGACTAGCTGACCCTGCAAACGTTGTTTTGCTAAAACCCAAATATCTTACGGTACCCTATTTTTTTCCAAAATAAAATTTAGCCTATTTTACTCTTGGATACTGTGGCTTTCGAATGGTGAAAGAATTTTTAAAAACGGTCCAGTAGTTTTTGAGCCTATTCATTACAACCAAACAAACAAAGTTTTCCTCTTTATAATATTATATTATATTATTATATTAGTGTAGATTAATAGGTACCCACATTATTTATTTTTTGCGGACCGTCCCGCCGGTCACTTAGAAGTATTGCACCGCGACGGCGGAGGTCATAAAATAAAATAAAAATATAGGGTACAGGAATACATTAGTATTTATGTAGTCGGTCGCATCGCCGCGTGTCGCATTTTATGAGTTGACCTGCGATATGGTGGGGGTGCTTATATTTAAATGATTTTACCCTGTATCAAATAATATTAGATTGTTTACAAAACGAATGAAACGGGCTTCAAATGCTGTGCTAGTCATTTTCAGTACAATTCTGAGGGGTTTATGTCCATATCTCTGAAGATATCAGATCTTGATGAAATTACAATGGCACCACCTTGGAAATAAACCCTACCAATTAAAAAAAAAGAGTCATTCGAATCGGTTTACAATGGGGAAGGTAACTGTCAATTAGTTCCGACTAGAGGGCGCCAAATGTTTGTACTAGAAGAACTGTCAATCTACATAGAAATAGTATGTTTTAAAATTATTTTCACTTATTTATTAAATTATGGGTTGTTGTGTGGCTTTTGGATGTGAAGAAATAGGTGAACACAAATTTCCAAGAGATATTGTATTATAGAGAAAGTGGGAAAATCACTAAGAATTAAAATGTTACTTCAAGTAATTTTTAGAGGACAACTTCAGTACAAATTCTTCTTCTTCTTCTTTATTTTACGTATCTAATTTGAGGTGTTCTCCATATCTCTCGAGATACTCATTAAATCTCGATGAATTTGCAATAATGGGACACCTCAAGAGTATACTTTTTCGAATAAGAACAAGAATTTTGAAAATCGGTTCACAATTGCCGGAGAATCGGTGAACATATTTAAAATCTACGTTGTCTACTGTCTAAACTACGTTGAGTCTTTTCATCGCCAATACCACAAAGACTAAAGACAAAAGTATTTAATGAGTGCGTCCTAGCTGTAATGACATACGGAGCCGAGACGTGGACACTGACGGTGCGCTTGATCCACCACTTCAAGGTCCCTTAAAGAGCTATGGAAATGGCTGTGCTCGGTAAACGTAGTGTAGGACGCCCTCCAGCTATATGATCGGCTCCAGCCGATGATATACGCTTGCTGGCTGGCAGCGGCTGGAAACAAGGAGCATGGAAACAAGGAAGATCGAGCTCAGTGCCGTGCCATAGGAGAGGCCTATGTTCAACAGTGGAAGAATTCGGACTAATAGTGATTAATAATTATGATAATCTCCTTTTTGAAGTCGATCATAATTAAGATAATTTAAAAACTAAAACAACCGACTTCCGTGCCCGCAACTCCCGCGAGTCAGTTTCAGTAGCAAGTTTGAGATCATATTGTCATATATCTGAAGATACTTAACAGATTTCGATGAAATTACAATGGGACCACCTCGGAAATGTACCGTACCGATTAAAAAAATAATCATTCGAATCGATTCACAATTCACGGAGTAATCGCGTAACACACATACAAAAAAACATAAATACGAATTGAGAACCTCCTCCTTTTTGGAAGTTGGTTGTAAAGATTGACGATTTGTGCAAGTAAATCACTCCATTTGTTTTACGTCGTTTTTCTATCCATTACCATCCTTTGTCTAATGGCTCTTAACAGCATTATTCAGAGAAAGCTTACACCACCATCGTTTTACACCACTTCGCACCACCTTTCAACATAACGGATTTAACTAACATACTCCGGTATTCCGGGCGGGATCCCGCAAATCCCGGGATCCCGGTTCGAGGGATTACGTTCCGGATTGCGATACAATCCCACTGACCGGGATTGTGTTACGCAGTTGTTGAAGTTTCACCAAAATGAGGAAATCTCTATCTCTATTAGTAGGAGTTTTGCTAGTTCGCCGAGGGTGGTACCACCACGTTAGTAATACAACTGTACCCAGTAAAATTACAGGACACGTGAGACTATATCAATGACTTAGGTTAACGAGCTTAGTGAGCTTTTTTAGGGTTCCGCTTCCGTTCCTTATTAGGCCCAAAAGGTGCCAATAGAATCCTATTACTGAGACTCCAATGTCCGTCCGTCTGTCCGTCTTAGGGCTGCATCTCCTAAACCGTAATAGGTGAACATTTAGACAAACTACATTTGCAATTTACACATAGTATTTATTACTATTCATGGCCTATGGCCCATATAACAACGAATACTAAAAATTTAATACAGTTGAAAATTAAAGGCGGCCCCATACAAGAAATGTGATTTTTTGGATGTTTTTTCAAAGTATTTATTACTGTGGTATATATATAAGAACACGTCTTCGCTTACCATCTAGCGACCCTCTTTCTTGTACATGCTTTCATAAAAAAGCCATATCTAAAGTTGAAAAGCATGTAAAAATAACTACAGGAGTTAATTTTATTTACCTTTCGTAGCGTAGTCTACGATTTTCGTAGTAATTGCTACGAGCGTAGCTACGCTACGATTTTAGGTCTATAAAAGTGCCAATAACATTATTTACTCGTAGCTGTAAAATTGAAATGATTAACTGCGCCAAACGGATTTACCCGCGTTTATCAATGATGAAAAGTGATGGTAATTATGATAATTGAAAGTATCTCATCCTCATATATTAGAAACTAAGTGTACAGGAGGTTCTCAATTCGCCTGTATGATTTTTTTTTTGTATATTTGTTACGCGATGACTCCGCCTATTGTGTACCGATTCGAATAATTTTTTTTATAAATGAGAAGGGTAAATCTTCGCAGTGGTCCATTGTACAATTCATGGAGATATAATGATTATCTCCAGAGATATGGAGATAAACACCTCAAACTTGGAACTGGAAATTAACTGATTTTATTAATCTTGAGTAGGTGTGGTGATTTAGAAATTTTATCAAGATTTGATGAGTATCTCTAGAGATATAGAGATAACAATCTCACACTTGCTACTAAAACTGACGCATGCGGCACGTGAAGTCGGTTTTTAGCAGACCCCACAAAATAGAGTAGTTTCTCAATTCGTCTGTATTTTGTTACCTCATAACTCCGTTGTAATTTACAAAGAAAAGAAAAGAAAAAAACATACAGACGAATTGGACACCTCTTTTTACAAGCTTTTATTTAACTTGCAATGTATGTCACTATGTTTGTTCGGGTGGAATCTTGGAAGCTAAATTAGACCCACTTCCCGATGTCCGATTGGACTCAAATTTGGTGTACTTATGTATCTTCGGTGACAATACAATAATATGGTACCATGGAGCTGGTCTGATGATGGATACGGAAGGTGGCCACGGCATCTCTATGATAAAACAACATAACCCCACCGAGTTTGGGCTCGATTGATTTGTCTTGAAGAGAACTTTTCACCTGGATGATATCCAGGATCTGATGATGAAGCTGGAAGGTGGCCACGGCATCTCTGTGATAAATCAACCCAACCCTACCGAGTTTGGGCTCGATTGATTCGTCTTGAAGAGAACTTTTCACCTAGATGATATTCAGGGTCTGATGCTGAAGCTGGAAGGTGGCCACGGCATCTCTGTGATAAATCAACATAACCCTACCGAGTTTGGGCTCGATTGATTCGTCTTGAAGATAACTTTTCACCTAAATGATATCCAGGGCCTGATGATGAAGCTGGAAGGTGGCCACGGCATCTCTGTGATAAATCAACGTAACTCTATCGAGTTTGGGCTCGATTGATTCGTCTTGAGGAGCACTTTACACTTAAATGATAGCCAGGATCTGATGATGAAGCTCTAAGGTGGCCATGGCATTTCTGTTATAAAGCAACATAGCCCCACCGAGTCGATTGATTTTCCTTGAAGAGCACTTTACCCATAATCACATCAAATATCCGTGGAATATTTTAACACATCATGCCTTCTCTTTAATACTTAGGTAGTAGGTAGGTAGTCGGTATCTATATAGTTATAGATACAAAACCTATTAAAAAGTTAAAAATAAATTATATGTAAAAAATATTTTTAAAAACAAGCTTTTATCTGGGACAATGAACTAAAATGTTACAAATAAATTCTAGTAAGTATTTGGCGTGTAGGTACTTACCTATATTTTTAAAAGCTTGAGGCACTGACGTATAGTAATTACCTAGCCTGAAAAACGGGTAGTGCTTCAAGCTTTTAAGAATATAGGTAAGTACCTACACGCCAAATACTTACTAGAATTTATTTTTAACATTTTAGTTCATTGTCCCAGATAAAAGCTTGTTTTTAAAAATATTTTTTCATATAATTTATTTTCACACTTCAAAAGTCACGTCGAACGAAGTCACTTGAAAATATAACATACTAGCTACCCTGCGGCTTCGCCCGCGTTAAATAATCGTAATAGTACTGGCTATTCCTGTGCAAAACTTTCAGCTAAATCGCTTCGACCGTCAAGTGAAGAAGTCACAAACAAACAAATATACAAACTGAATTTCGCATTTATAATAGTGGTGTGGATGGTGTTGATTTATAGGAATGCTAAGAAATATGTCGAGATAGTTAACTGTGTTTCAAGTACAGGATGTTCCGCCCGGGGCTGTAATCAAAATGTTGATAAATAAAAGAAGTAATGGACTTAGTCCGATCATTCCGGAACAATGGCTGACCATCAACCTGTATAGCGTATTATTATCCGGTTTTATTGATATACAAGCTTATGCGCACTGCAGCACTCGTGGCAAATCTTTTTCAAGGTAAAAAAAGTAAAAAAAAAATCGTGTGGTTTTTTTGTGAAACTTTTGTCTATGTTTAGCTATGGTAGCTAGATACTGTGAAAGCAGTTGTCATGATACAGTGGAAACGTCCGCCAATCACAGCTAGACCTAAATGTCATACATCATATCAACCAATCAGCACCGTTTGTAATCATATCCACCAATCAGCACGGTTTGTAATCATATCCACCAATCAGCATCGGTATAATATCATGCATGTTGCGACATGCGATATATGGACGAAAACATTTGAGGTGATGTAATAAAAGTTTCCCTTTAATTATTGAAGCCTTTTTTTCTTAAAGGTAACTAGCAATGTGGGTATCACATTACTAGTAGTCTTGTTAACCTCTCCGGGGTGGGGATGGAACTCACGACCTCTCGATCGCAAGCCCGACGCCTTAGCCATTTGGGCTATTGCCGCTTTGGTTGATTTCATTGTTTAACTCAAACTCAAAGCATTCATTTAGTAAATGGACAGATTAAAAATCTGCTATTGCAAACTATTCCACATATTTTGGAAGAAGCCTTTGCTCTGCAGTGGGACAGTTCAGGCTCATAATAATAATAATAATATTGCACACGTCTAGTCGTCTAATCCTATGCATATAAATACATTAAGCGAAAATATTGTAGCCCTTTTTAAGAAAATAGCGCAATCGGATGAACGTGAAATTGACACAGTTAAAGTTTGTATGGAGATTTGAGAAGAAGTGCATAAAATTATAACTTATTACTTTGAATAAAAAAAACACAAAAGTAATGAGCCATTCAGCTTTCATCCGATCGTCGAACGCTAGACTTACGATTACATATAGTTTAAAAACTAAATATGAAAGTGTTTTTTTAGTTGTGAAAATGTGTTAAGTTTTATAAAAACGCAATTTATCACAAAAACAACAAGCAAATTTGATGGCCCCTACTACTTTTTATGGTTCCGTAGTCCTGACAAGGAACCCTTATAGTTTCGTCATGTCCGTCTGTCTGTCTGTCTGTCTGTCTGTCTGTCTATCCGAGGTTTTGCTAAGAGACCGTTAATACTAGAAAGCTGTAATTTTTTAGGGGTATGTAATAAATTACGCCGACAAAGTGCTGAAATAAAATTTTGAAAAATATATTTTTTCAGGGTAGCTCCCCTATATGAGAAGTGGGGATGAATTTTTTTTTAACGTCTACCCCATCGTGTGGGTTATTGTTGAATAGGTCTTTAAAAAGACTTAAGGGTTGCTTATACCATTTTTCAATTGAATGCTCCATTTACGAAATATTAAACTTTGCAAATTTTTGTTTCAGTAGGGCGTCCCCCCCCTCCCCCCTCTAAAAGCTAAACTGCTGGCCTGAAAAATCTGGGAAAATAGAACAAAAATAGAAAATAGAACGTGAACATAGCGTATTTCATGAACTTTAAAGGAAAACTATAGCGGTTAAGATAACTTTATTAGTTTAGCAGTAATAGTCGTTGAACTTGGGTGTTGGATAATTTTGTGCCAAATACAAAATCCTTAGAATAATTCCTTTAAAGTGAAAAAGACGGAGTACCTAGTTGCATTGAATAACAGGCTACTACGGAACCCTACACTGCGCGTGGCCCGACATGCACTTGGCCGGGTTTTTTACTACCATACTTCAGATTTACACTCGAGTCCAACTCGCACTAGATTTTAGTGTTGAAAATATCTTGCCTGTAGGTTCGTGATAGCGTTGAAAACTAATATATCTCGTGTCTCGTAAACTTCTCGCAGTCAATAATCGTTGTAGTCTCATCTATGAGAAGTAATCCACGGAGACTAGTCTCAGGGCTTATATGTGGACTTAAGCTGTTATAGAACTTGACTTAAAGATTTTACTTCTTAAATCCGATATACTATTATTTATATATTAGCTTATAGTTACGCTATTATTGTAAATTGTAATGTAATGTTTGTTTCTGTTATTTAAGAGGGAACGCGGGATGCACTTTTCCATACAAATGTATTCCCCCGTTTCCTCCCTGAAAAAGCTTCTAGAGAAAAAAGTGTTTCTACAAAAAATACCTTGATAGGTCTGCTGTAACTACGCCCCTATCATTTTCTTTTTTTTGACCAATCAATTGCAAATAGAAATATGACCCTTAAAAAATCTTAAAGAGGAGATAAAAAGGATTATATTTCTTTTATAGTAGCTTTTTTGTAGCTACAACAAACCTTGATTTTTTGTAGAAAAAAATTTGCTCTAAAAGCATTTTCCAGGGAGGAAACGGGGGAATACATATGTATGGAAAAGTGCACCCCGCGTTCACTCTTAAGGTGTTAAATAAAGTGTTTCTATCTATCTTTTTGTCTAAGATCTAGTCATATCAATATATATCCTTATACGAGTATGTTATTTGATCACGACAATGATTATACGTTAATTATTGTATAATAAAATTATTATTTTATAAAAAATCATTGTTTAAATAAATAACTAAAAAAAAACTCGCTTTAGTTGATAACAAATTCATACTCGACGTGCAACAAACTGATGCAAAATATGTAGGTATATATGCTCTACCCGCGCGAAGCCGGGCGGGTCGCTAGTGTACGATAATTATTGAATACATAGTTTATAAATAATTATTTCAAATGAGAATAGTTTCTTGTTATATGTAACTTTTTTAACCGACTTAAAAAAGATGAGGTTTCTCAATCGTGTATTTTTTTTGTGTGTGTTTCTAGATAACTTTGTCGTTTATGAACCGATGTTTGATGGTTATTTTTAGAATTTTGAAATATGGAAAGGAAATATCCCAAGAGTGGTACCATTGTAATTTCATCGAGATCTGAAAAGTATCTCCAGAGATATGAAGATAAACACCTCAAACTTCGTACTGAAAATTAATAGCATGGCTTTTGAAGTCGGTTCTTTTAGTTTTTTAAACGATTTTATAGTAGACTGGTTTTAGTTTTGGTAGGCACTTACTTTTTATAGATTCGAAGCTACCAGGAAAACTTGAATTTAGAAAATGTAGTTCACCACAGAACCACAAAGCCGGTTAGTTAGACCCTAGGCATCATAACCACAACATTTAGAACTACTGACTTGGAACAACTTTGTTAGCCGCCCTTTGAGGGTTATAAAGTCCTGTCATGTTTTTGACACGACCATGGTTGTGCTCAGTTTGTGAATTAGGATGTTATAATACGACCGTAGAGGTCAAAATACAAGGGAATAGAACAGAATGTTTCCAATAAGACACTTGAACGTTTCGTCCTGAGATAGACCGTTTTAGCACGACTTTATTTAATTCAAGTACTTAGGTTCATAATTTTATTTTGTTCCTTAGTATCACCATCATTATCAGAAAATTTCCGTTCACTGCTGGATATAGGCTCTCCTATGCCACGCCACTGAGCTCAATCTTCAGCTGTTCATGTCCAACCGCTGCCAGCCAGCTTGCGTACCTATATCATCGCTCCATGGCGGCGCTCCATCGCCCCATAGCTGGAGGGTGTCCTACACTGCGTTTGCCGGCCATAGTCTTCACTGTATAACACCATAATGTCTACCAAACTAGGTAATTTATTCGTAGCGTCTACCCCAACCCAATGGTTATCAGTTCTACAAAAGATGTGACCAGCCTTCTTGTATCCGATTGTTTAAGTAGTATTTATATTCTCTTTGCCAATTGTGCTGAAATTTGTTACTTTTGTTTAATTTCGGTAACAATGCCATAGTAAGATACCGTCGAGCTGAGTTGATGACTGAGCTAGGATTTAGAACTCCCTGCAACCGGACACTGTTGTTAAATTTAGTCTAGTATCTATGACTGCACGTCAGAAGTAAAAACCTAAATACCATTACCAATAAAAAAATAATTATCAATATCGGACTACTCCGTAAAAAGCTATGCATGGTCATACATAAAAAAATATATACATAAAAAAAGTAGTTTTGTAGCAAAATGCATGTCATATATACATGCATAACCGACTTCAAAAAAAGGAGGAGGTTTCTCAATTCGACCGTATCTACATTATATTTTTTTATGTTTATTCGCGGATAACTTCGACGTTTATGAACCAAATTAGATTATTATTTTATTTTTGTTGGAAAGGAGATATCCCAAGTGTGGTACCATGCACAATTCATCGGGGTCTGATAAGTATCTCCAGAGATATGGAGATAAACACCTCAAAATTGGTACTGAAAATTAATAGCGCGGCATTGAAGTCGGTTCTTTTTAGTTACGATCTTATTACCATTTGTTTTAGATTTTTCACGATAACCATCATGCGAGCGTCCTTCTTTTCCTATTGCCCAATATCATTAAAAAACCGTCCAAACCGCACCAATACGACTCGTGTCGCCACTATGCGAGTATCCAAGCTCCCCTAATGTCACAATTCTGTATATTCCCTGTTGGTAACTTGGTATACATACGACCCATGAATTCTTTAATATGTTTAAGTGGAAGCCACATCCGATCTGTATAGAATTGGACAAGAATTTATAGTCTAGGGTGAAGGGAATTGATAGTACATGTTTAAACCTCGTGAAAACTGCTCTGAATGTTAAACCGAATCGTTTTGTGTTTAGAAACAGGGGATTATAATGTTGTACGTTGAGAAATATATAGGTGGTAATAGTAGGAGCATATTATATCGATGTAGTGGTGGGACTTATGCTAGTCCGCCTGGGGCGGTATCACCACTTTGCCAAATAATTTTCAGCTGTGAAATTGGTTTTTTTTTTCGGTTGAAATGGCAAGGTGCAAAATTCAAAATTCTGGCAGTCCAGAATTTTGCATGCCGCTGTATCAGGCCATCAGGCGAGCGTCGTCCTTGACCTGTTACCTTTTACCATAAAAAAAAATGTTCTGCCTGACTTTCTCCTATATAGTAGCTTACCAAGTTACTACCATCACGGAGAAAATCCGTCGCCGGAATCTTACGGTGTTATTCATCTTTGACCACATCATCGCTTATCATCACGTGAGATAGTGGTCAAGCGCTAGCCTGTACAATACATATAAAAAAACATTGATGGTTTCGCTTTCTAACCCGACTACAGGAAGTTATGATTTAGATCTGTTGTATGCAGTCAGTATGTGCATTTGTTCCCTCATAACTTCTAAGCACCTTATCATATTTTGACAAATGTTTGTCCGCTGGTTATAGTTTTTGTGATGTCACATTATATTGAATATGGCGCCCTTTAGAGTCACTAAAATTATGAACCAAAACATATTTTTTAACCGACTTCACAAAAAAGGATGAGGTTCTCAATTCGTCTGTATGTTTTTTTTTGTGTGTATGTTACGCGATTACTCCTTTAATGCTGAATCGATTCGAATGATTATTTTTGTAATGGTCGTTTCCGAGGTGGTCCCATTGTAAGATCTCCAGAGATATGACGATAAACGTCTCAAACTTGCTACTGAAATTGACTCGCGGGGCATTGAAGTCGGTTGTTTTAGTTTTTAAACTATTTTAATTATTTGTTATTTTAGACGTGTGTTATTTATTGGGTATCAAATGAAGGGGCTCAATTAATTAGCACATTTAATATATATATATATATACATATGTCACCGACCGGCCCCACCGGAAGACCAGCGTTAGTTTGATAGTTGATACTAACATTATGATGAGTTGGGGCTGATTGGTGACGTAGGTTACCAATAAACATTTTTCATTTCATTTCATATATATATATGGCTGTGACATAAGAAACAGACTCATCTATGGTATTCCTTGGCAATTTATATGAGGAATGTTTTATAGAATCGCTTCGTGCTGCAGGGTTAGCATGGCCTTATCTCCGGGGGGGAGATAAAATTATTTCCCTGTTTTTCGCCACTGACTGGAGATCAACACAACAATTTAAACGCTTGGTGAAGTTTAACCCCGAGTTTTGATTTTGTTTCGTTTTAAAAAGTTTAAAAATAGAATTGATTAAAAGTCAGCGGGCGTTTATAATTGTCGAAAAACTTAACTTGTAATTTGCCTTCTCCACCAAACAAATCACTGATAGGTGGAAAGACAAAATAGTCCCCTTGCCATGCTAGCCCTGCTGGAGTATCTAATCTCTAATTGTGTCAGTGTGAATACCATGGCTAAATATTATCAACTTTTGTCACTTGTCAACAAACTCAAAATATTCGAAATATTTGCGTCCCATGGCTTGTGCAGAAACGTTTTACCTACAAACCCTCAAGAACCCACTATCGAGTAATCGGTAAAAATGTATGAAGTGCACGCTATTTTCCCGCTTCGTCGCCGACAATATGTCATCCTCCCGCTGAGTTTTGGGTATAATTCATACATTTTTAAAAACAGTTTTACTGCTTGTCTAGACGCAGCCATTTTTATTGCCTACTGCAAATTGTAATTCCATTTTACAGTCTATTTATTAAGAAAGATTACGATGTTAGGGATTCTGTGATGGAAAGTGGTCACGCGTAATCATAATGGTCTCCCAACAGTCTCAGGGACAGTTTTCACCCAGTAAGGTTTTGTTTTTTCAATAGTTTCCCGTGACACAGGGTTTCCTATATAGTGCGGGGAGTTGTCTTTCAAGAAAAAATAAAAATAATATCCGATTCAAGGTGCGAAAGTGGTAAAGTGCTTGTATATTCGGAC
Organism: Cabera pusaria; assembly: GCA_954871355.1. NCBI lineage: Eukaryota > Metazoa > Arthropoda > Insecta > Lepidoptera > Geometridae > Cabera > Cabera pusaria. The sequence continues at coordinate 5,551,459 of OX940915.1, forward strand.
TAAAATTATCCGAGTAATATAAACAAAAAAATGAACTGGCAAAGTGAGACTTGGATTCGCACACGTAGGGATTGGATTAAATAACATTTGCGGTAATAATAACCCCCACCTCCCTCCCCCCTTTAATTTTAAAATTAATTCAGTTTTTTAACCGACTTCACAAAAAAGGAGGAGGTTCACAATTCGTCTGTATGTTTTTTTTTTTTTTTGGGTACGTTTCTGAGGTGGTGGTTTCATTGTAATTTTAACGAAATCGGCCGAGCTGTTTTTAATATATCAACATTTGTATTACGATGCATTTACTTATCTCGACGATTTACTTGCTATTGGCCCAGATTATATAATAGTTAAGTATTACGACTAATGGCTACTTTGACTCGCGCGACGATTGAAGTCGGTTCTTTTAGTTTTTTAAACGATCTTAATTTATATTATTTGATATTATACACTTATAGTACTAGTATTATTATCTGTTCTGTGGTAATAGTAATCCTTTGGTACCCTTTGGATAGGGAACCCTAAAAACAACTTTGACCCTTAAGGTAGGGCACATCGTAGCGTCACATGAGTAAAGTCTTTACTCATGTGGTAGCGTCCTGCGTGCGCAATCTAGGCGGCGATCAGATAGCGCAGTAGTATTTGTACCGACTGGTTCACATCAAACTCGATCAGAAAACAATTGAAAAGTACTGAGATCGCGCCCGCAGATCGCAGGACGCCGCGGTGTGGCCGTACCTTTATTATATCGTTGAATATAGATACTTAAAAGCTTCTTTGAGAGAGATATCAAACGAACAATTTACCATTTAATATAAGTAGCAACCAAAGAAATTAATTTAACAGGAAACCAATTGAACTGCCATTGACATTGTTACCCTGAGGCGAGATAGCATAGTATCCGCTGTAAACTGTGGTTGTTTTACAGAGCCTTTGTTTCATACATTAGTGATATACACAGGCTGAATTTTTCAAGTGGGCATGGATGGCCAAATCATAAACTATGAGGAATAGCGAAATATGCTCAAAGGAGTCTCGGGCCCGATTTAGATGAAAACTAAAACTGCATCATTGGATTTTTGAAAAATCAATATACCTAGCCAGGAATCTAAACCGTTCATTTTAAAATAATTAAGATAGTTTAAAAACTAAAACAACCGACTTCAATGCCCCGCGAGTCAATTTCAGTAGCAAGTTTGAGACGTTTATCGTCATATCTCTGAAGATACTTGCAATGGGAACACCTCGGAAACGTACCCTACCGATTAAAAAAAGAATCATTCGAATCGGTTCACAATTGACGGAGTAATCGCGTAACATACACACACAAAAAAAGCATACAGACGAATTAAGAACCTCCTTTTTGGAAGTCGTTTGAAAAAAACACATCCTTTAGTATTGCACCATTCAATAGTGTCGCTAATAAGGAATAAATTATGGGAAGTAATGACATGATACGTTCCGCCGCGTACTGAAATCCATGTAACACGCTCGTTTCTAAACCACGAGCGAATGCTTATTCTATCCCCAGTATATCAAATTATTTTAGTGTTAACAGGCGAAGAGTATTCTTTCGTTGTTCTTAGTGCGTTCGCAAAGATTCTATGGAATATTCTAAGAACACTCGCTCGCTCGATGTAAGGCCTAGCGCGCACCACAATTTTCTGTCGCGCGATAATTTTGTCGCAGAAATGCAATCGCAACTATTTATTTGTCGTATATGCGCGCACATACTACTAACTCATACGTTGCATTTCTACGACAAAATTATCGCGCGACAGAAAATCGTGGTGCGCGCTAGGCCTAAACGGCGCTAGAGCCCGCGAACAGTTGCTTAGAGCGTTCTTGCGTGTTCGGACGTGCTCGCGCCCCTGAGCGGTCTCTTCAAAGCGTTCTTGTGTTCTAGCTCTTTGTTCGTTTGATGTAAACGCTGAATACGAGTTTTCGTTTACACTAAAAGACCACGAACGAATGCTCTTGTTCTAGCTCTAGCTCTGTGTTCGTTTGTTGTAAATTGACCCTTACTTTTACTCTTGACTCGCCTGTGCTCCAGCGCGTAACACTCAAAGGTTTTGCGAAAAACCGACAGCGGGGTGGAGCACTCGTTGCTCGCTGCGAGCACCTTATTTCCCCTTACTGACTGCACGAAAGCTCTCTGTGTTACATTATGCCCCGTAACGCCGGCCAGTACCCACCATAGTTGACGTCTATCTCATAGAGAAAGTATATATATGTAGAGAGAACATTAGCGTATGCGAATGAAATAGCATATATAATAGATATATAACCCGACTAAAATAATAAACACGTGATACATAGGCCAACTATAAGATAAAATGAACAACGTAATTTGGTCGGGTCATACATGACAGCGGGTGAGAGCCAATGGGTGCACACATTGCACTGTTCCATCCAGTGCTGGAACCAGTTTAATCGCATACGCAGAGAAGGATAAAAAAATTTCATCTCGCTCTCTACTAGTGATTGTATAGTTTTATCCTTCTCATATTATGATTGTTATTTAAATGCCAGATCCACTTAATACTCCATCGACGCGTCTATCTAGATGGCTTGACTTCTAAGCGGGAGATCGCTGGTTCAAATCTTAGCATGAGCATATACGTTCACAAGTGTCGCTTACTACCAGGCGAGATAGTGGTTAAAAGCTACCCTATTAGACTTAAAAATATGTAGATATTAACTTACATAAAAAGTAGTCATAGATGGCGCCACCAATGCATAATTGGGTTAACAAATGCAATCCACTAATTTCGTCGTAACGATACTTCGTACCGTGGCTTAGTTGGCAAAGCACCGGAACATGTTATTCCGGAGGTTGCGGGTTCAAGTCCCGTTGGTACGATGAAATTTTGGATTGTGTTTAACAATTTACAAAAATATCAAGTGTGTAACATTCAAAGAAACATAATATATGTAGATATGTTTAGTAAAGAAATATTACGAAAATGTACATTTATAATCTACTAGCAGCCCGCCCCGGCTTCGCACGGGTAGAACATATATGCCTACAAAATTTGCATCAGTTTGTTGCATCGAATATAAAATATGAACATATTTAACAACCATCGTCATATTTCATCCAATTTACACAAAACCTTAACGAATTATGCACCTAAACCTTCCTCATAAACACTCTGGCTATTGGTGAAAACCGCATGATAATCCGTTCTGTAGCTATTGAGATTATTGCGAACAGACAGACAGACGCAGTGATGAACTTTGTTTTATAATACTTACGTATTGATATTGGACGGCCCTTTGGCGTAAAGGATAGTTACCCTGATTCTGACCCGACGGTCGTTGGTTCTAATCCTAGCTATATACCTACCAATAAAAGTTTTATGTGCATTCATGAATCATGAGTTTTCGTACAGTGGTAGTGGAATCATTAAATCTACCAAAAAGTAGCTTACCACCAAGGAGTACATCTGCCGCCGTAACCTTACGGCGTTCCCCGACGCAAAATGTAGGGGTAATATACGTTTAACGTGTGTATCTGTGTGTCTGTCTGTAGCATCTTAGCACCTAACCGGATGAACCGATTTTGTTTTTTATTATTGATAGTTTTTTTTTGTTTCATAGATGTCTTCATCGAGAGTTTTCTTAGCTTTGATTCATGAAAATTCGTTCAATCGTTATAAAATTATGAGCTTTTTTCTAGTTAATTGCGCTATGAAATCAACTTTCATAGGTCTGATCAATTCGAAAATCTTCTTCTTCAACGATATTGTAAGAACATGGAAGCCTCCTGGACTCTACAGAATACTCAAATCCTCACCAACTTACAGCTCAGATTTTAAATGTCGTGTTTAGAGTCATTGGAAAAAGCTATTATACATAGATCAGTCGGGGTGGTTTAAAATATTATATTATATTATTATATATATAGATGAATATTATTTTATACAATAGATCATATTATTATACTATATTGACTTCAAATTGATTGCGATCGGTGGGGATCTACAGCATAGCTAAGCCTATAATAATATTTTCGTAGTAACTATGACCTAATCTGTGGTTTCACTGCAAATATTTTATTAATTTTGCGATGCGTGTTTGTGAAATTCGTGATATCTTCTAGAGTTTTCATTTGAATTATATACTGTAAAGGACAATTTTAATCTATAATATGTGGCCAAGCTAATTAACGTAATTATTTGGATAAGGATTAATACTATATACTTGAAAATAGCCTTGGAAGTTATGTAATATTTTTTAACAAAAATTTTAAGATTAAAATAGTTACTGTGAGTCAACCTTAAGAGATAGACATATGCTGTCGCGGACTTTTTTGTAGGTCTTATTAAGTTGTACAACTCTGGCATAGAAAATATTCTTCTATCTATTTTCAATTAAGCAGCGTTCGTAAGAAACGTGTTTTTCGACCGTTTTTTTGCCGACTTAGGTTGCAAATTAGGTCTCCACGAATGAACCTTTGATTTAAACGGGATAATATATAGCCTATTTTCATTTCGAATCTCCATTCTATGTATTAGTGAAAGATTTTTTTTAATCGGTTCAGTAGTTTTTGAGCTTACTCATTACAAACATACAAAAATACAAAAATACAAATGTTCTCTCTGTATAATATTAGTATAGATAAATGTTGGTAATCCATACTTTAGAGGCATACTTAAAAATGTTTTAGACTATGAAATAGACCGTAGCTGATATATTTTATCGTGAATTTAGGACTATATTTAAGATGGGATAGAATAATAAATGTGAACAAAGCCACAGAACTCTGCCAGTTTATATTTATCCACTTTTAAAACCCGCAACTAAAAAAAACAGCCCTGCGATTTTGCAATAATAAAAGAATAATTGCAAACCGCTCGAGTGGTTTTGAATAAATCAATTATTATTCCGCCAACAAAATTCGTAGGGGAGAAATAATAAAAATTATTAAAAAAATATGGGAAGTGGACAGACAATACGGATGATTGTATATTGTAGTCCAACGATTTGTAGGGTTCCGTACACAATAGGGCAAAACGGAACGCTTATAAAATTATTTAGTTGTCTCTTTTCCTGTCTATCAAAATCTCTTTTATGTAACTGCCCAAAGGAGGAATAATGTTTTTCGAGCGCATTTTGAGCCAGAAATTACAAAACCACCAAATTGAAATAAAGACTGTATTTTACTTCTGACTTTATCTAGTAACTACTCAAATCAGTTGATCTGATAATGTATTTTCATCTACATTACAAGAGACCGGATCACTTGTTATAAGAAGAAAGATGTACAATTTCGATATACTATTATGTAAACCTTTGTGTCCACCGAAGTCGTCACCGGGACGTCAACGAGAGCGAGATGACGGCGCCGAAGTAGCGGTACATATGTATACTATGATGGCCACTTGTCCACTGCATGTCCGTCACCGAGCGCCGTCATCCTGGCCGCCGATATTTCGAGCACATCGGTGCGACTGGTAGAACTCGGCCCGAGATTGTGACGGGCCCAAGTGCCCACATTGGATGGCAATACAAAACATATTTGATCTTGTGCACACACTGCCGTCGCACTGGGCCGTTCGCTCAGTTATTGTTGTTGCCGCGATAGCTAGAACAAACTTTTTTTATATCTTACTAGCTGTGCCCCGCGGCTTCGCCTGCGTTAAAACAACATTTATTTATTATAATTTTTTTTCATAAGAACCATCTCCTGACGATAAAAAACACAACAAAAAAGAATTATTGAAATCGGTCCAGCCGTTCACGCGTGATGCCGTGACCAAGGGCAATTGGGATTTATTTTTATATATAAAGATAGACTAGCATTTGAGCGTCTGTTGGTATGTGATGATGCGGTCGAAGATGGTAAGCACGCTAGGCCTAGAATATCGGCCGCGGTGAACAAACGATCGACGTCACTTCATTTTGAACTCGGCCCGAAAAAATCTCGTTATCGGTGACGTCTTGGTGACGGTGGCGGTGGACAAACAGTGTTAGGCTTGCCAGGTAGGCCACTATTTATTATTATTATTATAAACATACTTTTTCATCAAACTCTAAATGCATTCTTAAATGTAATAAAAAAAATTAGATGTTTTTTTAAATATCTTATAGACTAGCGTTTGACCACTATCTCGCCTGGTGGTATGCGATGATTTGATGGAAGATGGTGGTTAAACGCTTGCCTTGGTGCAATAATAACAAAAAACACATAAGTCTTACAAATCCTCAATATTCATAGTAGTGTGATATTCTTAGAACTCACTTCTGAAAACTTTTCAGTATATTATTTCTCCGTATTTCGGTACCGTACGGTGCCAAGTGCAAACAAATAAACAGATTACAGCATAACATATTACAGTATGGGAAGTTACTCTAAGATATGCATATTTCTAGCGTAAATATTACGCATATATATTGAAATCAATGCTTGGATAAAAAAACGTTGTTAAATCTTTCCCCAAAAAGATAATATGTTCAGACAGTTTATCCTACAGAACTACTGCTAACTCTAATATTTTTTACATTTCATTCCGTACAAAAGTGCTATTAGAGTTTTTAGATTAGTGACAAATGTTGGATAAAAAAATTCTAATATTATCTTAATTTTGACACGTATTTGTCTTCTTATCCGAACTAATATTATTTAATGACTTGATACTTACACTGAAAAATATAACTAATAATATATTGGATGAGCTAGACTCTATCAGAAAGACTGGCAATCCATAGCTGCCGACCGGGATCAATGGAAAAAGTAGGGAGGCCTTTGACCAGCTCTGGAACAAAAACGGCTCAAAATAATAATGTATATTTTTGCCTATTTGGTGAATCAAATTGTATTTGACCCAATCAGTCCTACTGTTTATACTGTGTCGTACTCAAATAAATAAGTAGTTATGTCTTGAATTTCAGAGCATCTTCGCGAAGACGAATTACTTTGCTGGTGCGGAATGGTTTTGTTTACCAAGAACTGTCCTATACTTTGTTATGCTTGCGGTAAGGGATGGTTTACATACGATATGACGAGACAAATTATGTATTAGACTCATTGTTACCTAAACGCTAGTTTTCTGATATTTTCAGCCGACTTCCAAAAAGAAGGAGGTTCTCAATTCGTCTGTATGTTTTTTTTTATGTTACGCGATTACTCCGTCAATTGTGAACCGATTTAAATTATTTTTTAAATCGGTAGGGTACGTTTCCGAGAAGGTCCCATTGTAATTTTATCGAGATCTGATTAGTGTCTCCAGATATATGAATATAACCGTCTCAAACTTGCTTTGCGATTTATAAAAAAAAAGTAAGTAAGTAAGTAATTATTTTATTACAATTATGCATTGAAGGCGAATTGAATTATGCATTTACTCAGATGAAATCATTACCGATTTCAGATCCAATGAGGGCTATTGCACTTTTAGTTTGAATGTTTTCGCGAGAATTATTCATTTTAATGTGAACTTATCGGCTTTTGTTCGCGTGTATTTACTTCGGGTATGCTCCGACCAGGTTACAACCTAGTACGTAGGTCATCGTCTGGGAGCGGCTAGGCTGGCAACGCACGTCGTATTGCCCGCGCTTCCCGGCGCAACTGATATTGCACTGCTTAATAAAATTTTAAAGTGTTTTCTATATCTTGTATTTTTGTTGGTTATATGGAATCATTTCTAACATAGAGTGTGATTTTTCAGTGGTCGGGTCTTCTAAGCTTTTAAACTCTCTTTTTAAACCTACTAATAGGCAAAGGTTTGAGCACATATTCAACATCACGACTTACCCATACTAATAACCTTTGGTGGTTATTAGTAGTAAGATCGTTTAAAAAACTAAAAATAACCGACTTCAATGCCACGCTATTAATTTTCAGTAGTAGTACTACCAATTTTGAGGTGTTTATATCTGGAGATACTTATCAGATCTCGTAAAAATTACCATGGTACCACACTTGGGATATCTCCGTTCATAAACGACGAAGTTATCCGCGAAAAAACATTTAAAATATATATATATATATACGGTCGAATTGAGAAACCTCCTCTTTTTTTTGAAGTCGGTTAAAAACGTTTGTCACTCTGACACTCTGTCTGTTTCTTACCTAATCACGCCTAAACGGACGATCCGATCTTACTGAAATTTAACAAGAAGATACTTTATAGCACGATGATGAACATTGGTTACTTTTTAACCGACTTTACAAAAAAGGAGGAGGTTCTCAATTCGTCTGTATGTTTTTTTTTTTTTTTTTGTGTATGTTACGCGATTTCTCCGTCAATTGTGAACGGATTCAAATGATTCTTTTTTTAATAGGTAGGATACGTTTCCGAGGTGGTCCCATTTTAATTTTATCGAGATCTGACAAGTATCTCCAGAGATATGGAGATAAATACCTCAAACATAGGAGAATGTACTGGTTTTAGTAGAAGAGTCCCAAGAAGATTATACACAATGGAGGTTACTATTGCAAATACTTTTGAAGACTAAAAAAATATGACCTTGAATAATGTTTTTACATCTTTCTTCTCGTTGATTTTGGTTTTTGACAGATATTCTTACGGTAACTGTGAACGAGATAGAAATAAAGGTGGGGATAATTAATTTTTTTTTTAAATATCTTATAGGCTAACGTTTGACCACTATCTCACTTGTTGCTAAGTGATGATGCGGTCGAAGATAGAGAAATGGACTAGAATGGGAACTGGCTCTCAAGGATAGCTGCCTGAACACATTAGATGTTTGGCGATAGATTTTCTAACTTGAGGGTGGTAGCTGGCCAGGCGGACACTAGATATGTCCTACCACCATGCGGGGGCTGTTGGTTTCTTAACGATGTTTTCTTTCACTGGAGGGCAACTGTGAGAAGCGCACATATATTTTTCTATTGAAAAATTCATTGGTGCACGGCGGTTTGAACTCGGTACCACGGCATCAAAGCCGACTGTTCTCCCAATTACGCCACCGGGCCCTCAATAAATAATTATATATTAATAATTATAATAAATAATTATATATTAATAATTATAATAAATAATTATATATAAATATAAATAATTTGTCTTCACAGGAATGTTCTACCGGGCAAAGTCTTGTTAGGGTGCAAACTTTTTTAAACATACCTAAGATTTTTTGACATGACATGACGTTTGGCGAAGATGGCGGCCATTTCAGTCCCGCGACACTGCATACATTATTAAATAACTCAGAATTATGAACGTACTTTGTACCAATCAACACTGCAAAAAAAAATTATAAGTATAATACCACAGATTATATAATAGTTACTACGTAAATAATACTTTCCGTTGTTAGGTTGGCTACACAGTGCTTTCATAATTCGGGTTTCAACAATATAGGGAAGTGCCTCTTATAACGTAGTAGAGTGATTCAGTACTCTGTTGGCCATATCGCGGCAATTAATGTTAATAATCGCAAATAATACTTTTTAATATTCATTTTGGAATACAAGTAGTCCGTGTTATAAGAGTATTTGGAATTATTGTAATAAAATAGACAATTAATTATCGTGTGTGTCAGATGCTTTAATTGCACAGGGCCATTTTGGACATTGTCCTTTGATAACTTGATGACATCATTATTACTAGTGAATATTTTCACTATAGAGCGGCATTTAAAGTCAATTTTTTTAGGGTTCCGAACCCAAAGGGTACCAAATGAACACTTTCTGAGACTTTGTTGTCCGTTCGTCCGTCCGTCCGTCCATCCGTCCGTGTGTCTATACATATGTGCGCACATTGCAGATCTGTATCTTCTTAACCGTTATATGTACATACTTGAAATTCTCAAAAAGTATATATCCGTCAGTGTATAACGGCCCAGACACGAAATTTAATAGATGCATGTAATTTAATTAAAACTTGTTTTGCACTAAAAAGGGTAAAATAAGTTATTTAAAAAAAAAACCGACTTAATAACCACAAACAGGCACTCAAAAGCGAAAAATAAATTACTTAAAATTATTATAAGCGCTACCCACTTATCTATTTGAAGTCGGTGCTAGCCAAGTCTATTGGATCGTAGATAGATACTATGTATGTAGTAGTAGTAAGTAGGTACATGTAGGCAGGCCTGTCGCACTCCGCGCTGTAGCTATGAAACTACAAGTACTTCCGCGCACCCTCTCGGGTCCATGTTCAGTCAGTTAAGTGTCACGCGCGCTCTCGATCGGCCGCGCGCCTTACTTGTACTTACCTCATTATTATATTCCTTGCTTACGATATTAACATACAAAAACATTATTCAGAATGTCTAAACGAAGGGCTACAAAGCATTGCGTAGCATACGTTTATACAGACTTATACGTTTTTACATACTCATTTTCAATTGAACGTAGAACATTATTTTCTACCGACTTTCCAAACAGAAGGAGGTTCTTAATTCGTCTTTGTGTGTATGTTACGCGATTACTCCGTCAATTGTGAATCGATTTGAATGATTTTTTTTTAATCGGTAGAGTTCGTTGCCGAGGTGGTACCATTGTAATTTCGTCGAGATCTGATGAGGGTCTCCAGGATATGACGATAAACGTCTCAAACTTGCAACCGAAACTGACTCGCGCGGCATGGAAGTCGGTTGTTTTAGTTTTAACTATCTTAATTAAACTATCTTCATTAAAGTATAACTGTAGTACTTTTATCCTACCTCGACATTAAACATGAATGTAGCACTTTAAATATACTCATTTCATTGTTCTAGCTTAAAGTATTCTGCTACCAATTAAAGGCTTCAATAAGTTATCTTATAACATTCAACCCTATAGGAGAGGCCGCGAGTTGACCGAGTTATTCAGACTCTCGCTGTGCGGACTTACGGTGCATTTCACTGTGCGCAACACGCGGTTCATAGTTACTATTAGTTGATACTTTGGCGCAAATTCAAGGTCGCACTCGAGGCGTGAAGCGCATTTTGAACGTTACCGACGTTGTAACTAGGTTTAATCTCGCCTTTTTGCTCTCAGGGAGTGCAATTTCTGTACTTGTACTATTCATTATTCTGTGATGTAGGTTAGTAAGTAAGTAGATACATGTAGGTATTATATATTTACTACCTATTAGACTTGGCTGGCACCGACTTCAAATAGATAAGTGGGTAGCGCTTATAATAATTTTAAGTAATTTATTTTTCGCTTTTGAGTGCCTGTTTGTGGTTATGAAGTCGGTTTTATTTTTTTTTGAAAAATAACTTATTGTGTATATAAAATCATGATTTTTAAATACGAATTAATTAACTCAGATCAGATGTTGAGTGACAGAGCTTTACAATGATAAAAAGTACCTGCACGAAGTCGCGGGTATCAGCTTGTAAGTTATAAATCTACGGGTTGTTGTAATGTCAGGAAATGAAACATTTACCCTCAAACAAATCGATTATTTTTCCAAATGAATAATCGAATATAAAATCGAATTAGAAGCGTATTTCTCGATTGGCCGGATTCGCAATCATTCGATTATGTTGCTCGTCCGACTTCGTACTAGCGCTAAGGTGTTTGCATTAGATACAATGAAGCCCTTTAGTTTTTCTATTACAAGGGTTAAAGGACCAAATTTTGTTACTGGTCCAGTTATTAACACCTGAGTTTTAAATCAGGTGTCGCAGGTAGTAATGTAGGTAGTAATGTATTTAAATCAGGTGTCGCAGGTAGTAATGTATTTAACACAGGTGTCGTAGGTAGAAATGTATTTAACACAGGTGTCGTAGGTAGTAATGTAGGTGTCTCATCTTCTTGACCTATACCTACTAGTCCTTCATTGTACATCGCTTTATTTATATCGTGTCAATTGGGGTTCCATCAGCCCCGCAATATTTATATACAGTGTGGAAATTAAACTCAGGCCCTGGAGGGAAACTACTTTAAATCCTTAAGCTAGCTCATTTTACTTAAAGGAGACATTCCTTTATTTTTGAAAAGAAACAAATCTGCATTAAATGATTTTTTTAAACTCGCTTGCTTCGCCCGGGACTCGAACCAACTAAAATTTAAAAAAATAAACACTCTTTATTTTAATATACTAATCGGTAGTATTAATATTCAGGATAAAGTTTCTCTAACAAACATTAGGTCTTAAAAATAAAAATAATCGTTAAATCTAACATCAACTTTATTTTACTATCAATTTTGTAACACTTAAATTATTTAACTGATAAATTGTTCGAAATGAGCCCCGTCGTTCCGGCTACACAACATTAGTCGCCGTTGAAATTCATTTCTTGTAGCCTTCAGCAAAGTGTTGTGGTGTATGCCCCTAATAACATTTTCTATCGCAATCCTTAGCTCTTGAACGGTTTCATAGCAAGTTTCATAAACAACATTTTTTACATGACCCCATAAAAAGAAGTCCATGGGCGTCAAGTCTGGACTTCTTGCAGGCCATCTAAAATTTTCATTTTAAATGAAACTTGCTATGAAACCGTTCAAGAGCTAAGGATTGCGATAGAAAATGTTATTAGGGGCATACACCACAACACTTTGCTGAAGGCTACAAGAAATGAATTTCAACGGCGACTAATGTTGTGTAGCCAGAACGACGGGGCTCATTTCGAACAATTTATCAGTTAAATAATTTAAGTGTTACAAAATTGATAGTAAAATAAAGTTGATGTTAGATTTAACGATTATTTTTATTTTTAAGACCTAATGTTTGTTAGAGAAACTTTATCCTGAATATTAATACTACCGATTAGTTTATTAAAATAAAGAGTGTTTATTTTTTTCATTTTAGTTGGTTCGAGTCCCGGGCGAAGCAAGCGAGTTTTAAAAAATCTTTTAATGCAGATTTGTTTCTTTTCAAAAATAAAGGAATGTCTCTGTAGACGCTTATGGCGCAGGGTCCTTGTGGCTTGATGGTGTCGTAGATTGAAAACAACCGTTCAACTGGTATTCACGTTTATTACGTACTGTTTACCGGCGCACGCACACACAATATTTGTGCATTAACGTTACGAAGCAGAATACAATTACAACTTATTTATTTAAATTAATTAGACCTGATACGTCAAATACTCGATCCATTCGTGCAAGATGGCGGGGGCTCGCCTTCGCCTCGCTGCATCGCGCGCTCGGGTAACTTCGGGATGATTCGTAAATTCTCGGCGGTTTTTACACTAATAACAAGCCGAGCGTGGGACGATGCACGCGTGACTTGCCACCAATCGCGGCCTCGCGCTCTAACAATTTAACCATTCAGGAGCAAGCATGGAAATGGCGGGCGAGACCGCGAATATTTAAACATACATTTGACATTTTCTTTATAGAACGTTATAAACTAGACTAAAACTAAATTATGGTTGCCTACAATTCCACCCCCTAGTTTCTAAACACAATCGTCAGTAGGCAACACAACGACATTTACCACAGGCCTTTTTAAATAACCTTTAACAGTCTTAACAGTAACGACTCTTACTTGGCCATCACGTCCTGGATGCACTGCGCTAATTACGCCCTTAGGCCAAGCATTTCGAGGCAAATTTTTATCGACAAGGATTACAGCGTCACCTATCTTGAGTGGTGACACTCCGTCATACCACTTCTGTCGTCTCTGTAAGGTAGGTACATACTCCTTAAGCCACCGCCTCCAGAACATGTCCGCTAAAGCCTGAGCTTTCTTCCAAGCTTTCCTACTATTTAAGTCAGAAGCATCAAAACTGCCTAAAGTCGATGCTCCGGTTGCAGTTCCTATTAACAAATGGTTTGGAGTTAATGCGACAGGCCCATCAGCATTCAGTCCAACATGTTAACGGTCTACTGTTAATCGTCATCTCAACCTCAGCTAACAACGTTATTAAAACTTCTTCCTTAGGTACACGCTCTTTTAGCGAAGTCGAAAGTCCTATTTTTACAGAACGAACTAAACGTTCCCAGCATCCGCCCATATGCGGAGCAGCAGGAGGATTGAACTGCCACGATATTCCATTTGTTATCGCAAAATCGTATAGTTTGTCATGTTTTAATTCGCGTATAGCGGCTTTCAATTCGACATCTGCCCTTACAAAATTGGTTCCTCGATCACTAAACATAACAGATGGCTGACCTCGCCGAGCAATAAATCGCCGAATTGCCATAATGGCCGAATCTGCTGACAGCGAAGCTGCTAATTCGAGGTGCACGCCACGCGTTACAAGACAGGTAAAAATCACGCCCCATCTCTTTTCGCGACGTCTACCAATTGCTACAAACATCGGCCCGAAATAGTCGATTCCGCAATTTACAAAAGCTCGTCTGGTATTCACCAATCTAGCGGCAAGTAAATCTCCCATCTTCGGTGGCGAAGGCACTGCACGCCGGACACGGCAAAATTGACACCTAGATACTACGGACTTAACTGTACGTCGGAGTTGTGTAATCCAAAATCTCTCTCTAATAGCATTTATGACAGTCTCGTGATTAGCATGGTGCATACGCTGATGATAATCAAGTGCGATAAGCCGCGCGGTGCAGCTGTGACCTTCCAATATGATCGGATGCTTTTCATCAAACATTAAGCCTGGTGCTGCACTCAAACGACCCCTCACTCTCAGTAAACCATCATCTTCATACAAAAAAGGATCTAAATCGCGAATGTTACTTCCAGCAGGTAAAACAATCCCGGTGCTCAGCAGTTTCAGCTCCTTGAAGTAAGTTTCAGCCTGGGATTGTTTTATCAGAAATATCTCAGCATCACGGATGTTATCAACCGTCAAGGGTTCTGACTGCTTCTTCCGACACATACCTACGAATGCGAGAACTCGCGCTGTGGTTCTGACAACTCGTGTCCAGGAAGAAAATCTATCGATTTTTATCAAGGGCTCATATTTCCTAACAACGTGGACCTTCTCAACAAGTTCCAAATCACTATCATTTGAATCGTCATATTCATTAACTGGCCACTGTTCTTTAGGAAGCTGTAAGAACGGAGGACCTGTAAACCATAACTTACAACTGGTAGGCCAGTGCACCTTGGTGGCTGCATCCGCAGGATTATCAGCAGATGGTACCCAACGCCACTCACTTGTGTTAGATTTTTTATCAATTTCAGCTAACCGGTGTGAAACAAACTTCTGGAAGTCACGAGGGTCTGAATGTATCCACTTCAAAACAGTTTTGGAATCTGACCACAAGTACCTATGTGCTATCGGTAAATCTTGTTCCTTTTCAATGATGGAAGCCAACCTGCAAGCTAAAACCGCCGCTTGCAGCTCCAACCGTGGCACAGAAATTACTTTTAGCGGAGCTACACGAGATTTACCAACACCAGATGTATTTTGACCAACCAGATATGCCACAGCTGCATAACCAAGCTCGCTGGAATCTCCGAACACATGTAAATCAAACGTTACAGGAGCTAAGCCATACCAACGAGGCACCCGTATACTTGGCAACTGTTTTATGTCCTCTAACCATTTTAACCATTCTTTAAATTCACTCCCTTTAAGTTTTTCATCCCATCGTATACCCGATCTCCAGACCTTCTGCAGCAATATCTTTGATTTGATTGTATATGGACATAAGAAACCCAATGGGTCAAAAATACTCATTATAAATTTTAAGAATTCCCGTTTAGTTGGAACAACCTTGCCCTCTACAATTTCAGATGGTAACCTCTTAAATGACAAATCAAAAGCTAAATCATCTGACTCTGGGACCCATATCATACCTAAAGTTCGTTCACCACTGTTTGGAGATTTGTCAAAATTTACCGAGCCGGGAACAACAGTAGGCAACTCTTGACGTAGTTCAGGTGAGTTTGTCACCCACCCCCTAATTACAAAACCACCTGCAGCGTGAATTGCAGACACATCTTTGATCAGTTGGCGCGCTTTGTCCACTGACTGTACACTATCTAAATAATCATCCATATAATGTTTTTCATGAATTGATTTTACAGATTCTGGGTAAATGTCTTGAAACTCACTGGCATTTTTATTTAAAATATATATAGCTGAAGTTGGCGATGACTTAGCTCCAAATATCATGGAGTCCATGACATATATGCTAGGATCACGTGACCTATCTTGACCTCTCCAGAGAAAAAGTTGAACGCCCTGATCTTCTTTACGGATTTTAATACGCAGAAACATATCAGCTATATCTGCTGTAAAAGCTATCTGACCAGTACGGAACTTAAATAGCACTCCCAACAGCGAATTTAATAAGTCAGGTCCTGAAAGTAGGTAATCATTCAAACAAATATTCTGACATTTAGATGCAGCATCATAAACTAGCCTAAGTTTGCCAGGTTTATTCAGGTTGGTAACCCCAAAATGTGGCAACCACCAAACTGGATTTACACTCATAGGGTTGTTTACCAACTTAGCATATTTTTCTGTAATTAACCTTTCTATCTGACAAGTATATGCAGATGCATATTCCGGGTTCTTATCCATTTTATTCTCTACACCTCGTAAACGTTTCAAAGCAATGTCATAATTATCAGGTAAATGTACTTCATCACGTGACCAGAGCAGACCTACTTCCCAACCACTGTCAACCCGTCGGCTAGTCTTATCCAATATTTTACATGCACGCTCGGTCTCAACATTTTTACGTGACACTTCAGCTATACCTATAGACTCAAGTTCAAATTGCTCTTTGACAAGTTCATATAAATCATCCTTTTCAGATATGAAATTGACACACTCAGGGTCAGACTTAGAAAAGATACCTAACGGCCCATGTACAACCCACCCTAACTTTGTAAGTGACGCTACGGGTTGACCGGATTTACCCTGCCGTATCTCTTGGTTAACTATCATTTCCCAATTGTCCTGACCAATCAACAACAATGGCTTAGCACATGACATAATGCAATAATCTAAATCTCTTATATGTAAGTTTTGAGCTAAAACTCCTGCGGGCACACTCTGAGGCGGTAACTCAATATTCTGTATGGTACGCAAAGTTATATTATGACATATACCATTCGGGCCAGTAATTAACGCAGTCACCTTACATGAATTATTATCAGTTACAATATGACCACTAGCACTAATTAATTTTAAAGGAAACTTTGGTCCGCACACATTAGAACATAAACTACTGTCTATTAAAGATACTGTGGCCCCATCATCCAGTAAGGCATAACACTCATTTTCATGGTCATTGACCCGCACAGAAACTGGGATTATTTTTAGAAGGGACTTTGTGCAACGCTCACCCATACTCGTCACGGACTCTGCACTTACTACCGGAGGCGGCAGGGCGCACACCACCGCGGTATGCAATACAGGCGCGGCAGCGGTCGGCGTGGTCTCGGCGAGACGGCTGTGACCCGTCGACAGCGGAGCACGGGCGGCGCCATCCGCTGGTGACGGTGCAGAACAATCCCGCGCCAGCGCATCTTTGTAGGTGAGCGCACCTGCGGCGTCACGACGCTGCAAGAGCGCCGGGTCTTCTGCGGCGCCCGTCTTCACATAGTGAAGCAGGGTGTGATGGGGAGCGCGACACTTGGCGCACCTTTTAGCTTGACATCTATAACGAGAATGTTTTTGTACGATACACTTGAAACATAATTTGTTTGTTTTAACATAGTCCCACTTATCTGCTTCAGTTTTATTTACAAAAATATGACAGTCAGGTAAGAGGTGATTTTCACCACACAACGCGCACGAAATAATCTTATTTACCGTTAAGGCTTCATGACTCAGCTCTTCTGTCGGCAAATTTAAGCTTGTATGTACTTGGTGCATTACTCGGCGACTCGAGGTATCAGGAGCTGTGTTGTTGCGATGCCTGGGTTGCTCGGTGTTAAGGGGCAAGTAGTATGACGTCGCTCTAGACAGATAGCCGAGGAAATCAAGCACTATATTCAAGTTAGGCGAGATACGTAGGTCTTCCATTCTACGACTTGTATCGATCTTCATTACATATTCTCCGTACTGCGATCGCTGCACCGGTGTAAGTTTGCAGAGTATTTCATTTGTTAACTGTGGATTATTAATATATCCCTCTGCCTTAATATTCTTAAGAATATGCACACAGTTACGTACAACTGACGTCATGTGGCGTAGTTCAGTACCACTGTCAGATACTCGCGGCAAACATCGTATTTTTCTGATTGCAGTTTCTAGAAGTAGATTTGGGTGGCCGAACTGCTCTTCCAGGGCGTAGATTACATCCTCGGGGCTACACCCGGTTCGTAGCAAATCTTCAACGGCGCTTTTTGCCACACTACGCAGCGACGTCTGTAACCTTGAGGTGTTTTCATAATCACTATATTTATGGGCGGTATTCTCGTAGGCTTTTCTATAAGCTAGCCATTCTACTGGGTTCCCGTCGAACAATGGTAGCTCGACCGATTGTTTCGACGCCAAGGAAGATATAACGTTGGCGAGACGTCTCATATCTGAAATGGCGGCGGTGCTGCTGGTGTCAGAACGCGCGGTAACAAGCGGCTTGCATTGTTTCGATTTCAAACGAGATACACCCTCCGGCGCCTCCGGCGCGGGCGGCTCTTTTAAAACTCGGTGCGTAATCCATTCCTCCACCTTTCTACTACTGCACTCACTTGGCGGCCTTTCTTCTTCATCTTGAATTTGTGCTATATCAAGAGCTAACTTTTTTCGAATTAATTCTTCCTTCATACGGGTTATTTCACTTTCAGCCTCGTATTCAGCACGTAATCGCAGCGCCTCGCGGCTTGTGCGGCTTGAGCGAGACATCGTGGACTTCGCACCATCACTACTTGGCTTCAAAGTAGTGGCACACGATGAACCTTGCTCCTCATCGGTCCCAGCACATGCACGGGATTTGCTTCTCGTTACGGGCCCGGTTGATTCCATTTTAACACGACGCGTAGAAAATCCGGCTTTTGGAAGGGCCAATTTGTAGACGCTTATGGCGCAGGGTCCTTGTGGCTTGATGGTGTCGTAGATTGAAAACAACCGTTCAACTGGTATTCACGTTTATTACGTACTGTTTACCGGCGCACGCACACACAATATTTGTGCATTAACGTTACGAAGCAGAATACAATTACAACTTATTTATTTAAATTAATTAGACCTGATACGTCAAATACTCGATCCATTCGTGCAAGATGGTGGGGGCTCGCCTTCGCCTCGCTGCATCGCGCGCTCGGGTAACTTCGGAATGATTCGTAAATTCTCGGCGGTTTTTACACTAATAACAAGCCGAGCGTGGGACGATGCACGCGTGACTTGCCACCAATCGCGGCCTCGCGCTCTAACAATTTAACCATTCAGGAGCAAGCATGGAAATGGCGGGCGAGACCGCGAATATTTAAACATACATTTGACATTTTCTTTATAGAACGTTATAAACTAGACTAAAACTAAATTATGGTTGCCTACAGTCTCCTTAAAGTAAAATGAGCTAGCTTAAGGATTTAAAGTAGTTTCCTTCCAGGGCCTGAGTTTAATTTCCACACTGTATACTATATACTGTCTTCCACCACTTCCGAACCAGCCTCGATCTTACATCTCATCATCACATACCTTCAGATCAGAGAGTGCTCAAATATTTGCCTGACCCAGTTCAATTATAAAAAGAAGAAAAATACCAATGAAAACAATATTACCATTTACTGTGACAAAAAATTAATAAAACTGCAGACGAGCTTAATGAAAACTTCTTTTGACCGTATTATTAAAATTAAACCTTACTGTTAATTACAAAAAAATATGTATCAAAGTTGGCAACTGTGCCAATTCTTAAGTAAAGGTCGAAATAGACTAGAACATTCTAGGAAAATTAGTTTTTCCAAGAACGGCTATTAAAAGCCGAGAGAAACATTTAATGTTATTTAAGTGTTATCTAATCTATACTTTCATTTATGCTTATAGCTTAGCACATTATATTTGGGTGGTGCTAAATGAATGTGAAACCACTGGTGTAAGGATTTGGCCGTGCCTCGAACAACCCACCGAACAAAAACATATATTGTGAAATGGTTTAAACATTTATTTTCTCTAATGAGTACAAATCACTTAACAGAGAAAATACTAGAATTACTTGCAAATTTATTTCAATTTACATACAAACAAATTTTAATTACCTTACAACAATATACTTATAAATAAATATGTAGTACTTAGGTACTTAATGTATGATAAAACAAATACATACAATAAAAAAATATATAAAATAGTTAAATGTACTTAGTTTTAGAATAACCATTGGGAACTCGAACGAATAAGGCCTAGCGCGCACCACGATTTACTGTCGCGCGATATTTTTGTCGCAGAAATACAACGTATGAGTTAGTAAGTATGTGCGCGCATATACGACAAATAAATAGTTGCGATTTTAAAATTGTGATTTGTCACATTTTTCCGCGACAGCATTATTTTTTATATTATTAGTAGGCAGTATTATTTTTGCGATTTTTTATAGCACGATTTTAAATTAGTGTCGCAAAAAATACAATCGTGATGCGCGCTAGGCCTAAGACAATTGTCATAGAAATTGGCGTCCATTACGTATCTCACTGCTATCTGGTTGTGTTTAGTTTCTATTGCCTTTGGCTATTTTATTTTAATAGGATGTTGAATTGAGTTATGTAAATGAATATTAATTAATTATTTATAATCATTTAGTATTATTGTAGAATATTGTATTAATTCATATTGTTGCAGTTTTTGTGATTGAGTTTAATTTATAGTACATGATGCACGATTCTAGACGGCGTCATCGCTTAACATCAGTCAAGGTAGGGGGACAACTGTTTATCTATCAATAAAAGTGAGACTTTTTTAATAATAGTAATAATTAGCATATCGCCATCATCTGCTCTAATATGATTGTTCCCGACAGGGTCTCTAATTTACTGTATTTAGTTATAAGACCTTTTGTAAACATTTAGAGAAAGCAATAAATGAATGAATTATGAATAAATATTTATTTTCAATAACGAATTAACGGGGTGCAATAGTAATATTATAATACACTACAAATTGAAAAATATTAAAAATACTTAAAACTAGAACTATATATATGCAGCTCCACTCCAGGCTTAGTATTTATTCGAACAATTAATATATTTAAACTGCATGGAGATATTATAAAGATAGTTTAAAAACTAACAAAGAACTGAAACTGACTTACAATGCCGCGCGAGTCAGTTTCAGTAGCAATTTTGAGATGTTTATAGTCATATCTGTGGAAATACTTATCAGATATGGATAATATTTAAATGAGTTACCTTGGAGATTAATCCTACCTATAAAAAATAACAATTCAAATCGGTTTACAATTAGCGGAGTGGGTAGCAAAAAAAACATACAGACGAACTGAGAACCTCTCTTTTTTGTAAGTCGGTTGAAAAGAAATGGCATAGGTACTTTTCATACTTCACGCGATGACATCCAAGCCGCTACTTATCAAATCCGGCGACCGTACTGCGAATGTAGATTTTAAAATAACTTCACAGTTGGAAGCCATATCTTTATTTCTATAACGCAGTATTGCAGTAAGGATACGTTATTTTTTTTTTTTTAAATATCTGATAGACTAGCGTTTGACCACTATCTCGGCTGGTGGTAAGCGATGATATGGTCGAAGATTGTTAACACGCTAGGCCTAGAATGGTCTGACTCTTAAGAGCTGTGTGCTGCCGGAACACCGTAAGGTTATGGCGGCAGATTTTCTACTTGATGGTGGTAAGCTACTTTTAGGTAGCAAGTCAGGCGGAATATCATTATAATATGCTCCTACTACGTGTTGATGACCACCCGTGCTAGGGGTTGAACCAAAGACCTCTCGTTAAGAAGTAAAGCCGTCTCTTTTAAGTCAAAGAGGTTCTCTTATAAAAAATAATATTGGCTATAAATGTTATAGCAATTATTTTTAAATACAAGCTAAAATAAATACATTCTATTATTATTTATGCATAGGGAAATATATTTATTTTAATATGTATGTACATAATAAGATCGTTTCAAAAACTAAAAAGAACCGACTTCAAACGCCGCGCTATTAATCTTCAGTACCAAGATTGAGCTGTTTATCTCTATATCTCTGAAAATACTTATCAGATCTCTAAGAAATTACTATGGTACCACTCTTGGGATATCTCCTTTCCAACAAAAAAATAAATATCGGTCGAACGCTATACGGTCGAATTGAGAAACCTCCTCCTACTTTTGAAGTCGGTTAAAAAAAAACAAGAACATAAACTATAACTATTACATAAACTTCTTCTAAATATAAACTTCTTCTAAAACTATAATAATCATCATATCATACATTCATTTCTTACTCATTTATTCATTTATTATTCATTCATTGATACCAGTGCTTTTTAAGATCATATCCATGACTGTATACTCGCTTAGCCTCATTATTGTATTGTATTTATATTTACTCTATATGTATATATATATATATATATATATATATATATATATATATATATAATATATATATATGTCATGTCATGTCATATCGTCATGTTTATAACTAATGTTTGCCTCCGGTTCTGTTGCTGTGTTATTGTTTTTTCAGTACCTAATTAATTCGTGTGGTGTTAGCCGTAAGGTGACGTCACCGACCCTACCGGAAGACCAGCGTTAGTTCTGATACTAACAATATGCTGAGTTGGGGCCGATTGGTAACGTAGGTTATCAATAAACATTTTTCATTTCATTTCATTTCATTTCATTTCATTGTTGATAGATTCCCTACTGCTTTTACAACTCTGTGCCAATCTGACCCCTCGATGCAATAATAATATTACCTCTCCAAATAGTTACTATCATTGGTAAGATGACTTCTGAAGAGCTCCTTCAGATTTACCCGACCGTGTTAAAGAGGGTTGTGTAATGAAGAGGCGCAAGTTTGGTGGTTGATTTTTAATTTGACTCTGATTGAAAAAGGGGCCTTATAGTAGAATTTCAGATGGTGTTTGTTAGTGTTTGTTTTGATTTTTATTTTAGGAGAAGCTAGATCCAAGTATATGATAATAAACATGATGGTAAGTGATGATGTCGCTACTCATATACATCTGGATGCTGGGTTTCAAACGGTTTCTTTAAAGTAAAAACTGATATTCCAAAATTTCATACAAATCCAGCGGTTTAGCTTTGAGAATATAAAAATACAGTCAAACAATGACTGAAGTATTTAGAGCATTATAGTGTAAACTACGTTTTATTGCATTGTTTAAGCATTAACAAAAAATATTTGATTCTTTAAGGTGCTGCGATTTACATACAAATAACAAAATACAATACAAACAAATAACAAAATACAAACAAAGATTCAATACAAACGTATAATATGATGCATAAACCCGAGTAAACTAAACAAAAACTTGCATTGGAATCAAATCTATTGGTCTTATATTATATGTCTGTACATATGACAAAATATTACCTGCGTAATGAAATTTAATATTATGAAATTATTTTGAGTAAAAGTTAAGTCAGGTTCACATAAATACGTGAATATTGAATGAATATTATGTTCATATAATTTTCCCATAATATGTAAGGACTTATATAAGTAAGACCAATTGATGTCGTTTCAGTGCAAGTATTTACTTCATTTGTGCATTATATTTTTTTATGGAAATCACCTTAATAATAGTAGATTAAAAACAAAATTGTCCTCACTCACACGGGAACTAAACGACCGGAAGTGCTGTGACGTCACGAGCGGAGTCATTTCCGGTGCACATTAGCCAATCACAGCGCGGGAAATAGGGCTGTAGTTTTTGACGTTTAATTATTTTTTGAGATGTCATATGAAAATTATCGCTTGATTTGTTGGCGGAAACATTGTAAAGTTTTTTTTACAGTTATTGCGCGCGTTAAATTCTAATAATATTGAATTTCCATTAACCGTTAAGTGTCAATTAAAGCGGCAATAACCCAATGGCTTAGGCTTCGGCCTGGCGATCGAGAGGTTGTAAATTCGATTGGGTGGGGCCAATTACACTATGTACGTGAAATGAACCCACTCCAGACTCAAAGCATATTTATTATTTAGCTTAGTTGGAGGGGTTAACGAGACTACTAGTACAACCCACATTGCTAGAAATATTTTTTTTAAACGTACATGCAGTTCAGACTTAGGATTTATGAAAAAGGTAGTTATAGTTAACAAGCAAACGGCTCACCTGATGGGAAGTGGTCACCGTCGCCTATAACACTTGCAACACTAGAGGTGTCACTCATGCGTAGCCGACCTTTCAAGATTCAATTAACGCCCCATTTTTAGGACTCCAACGTTATAGGGTCTTCGGTAAAACAGCAGACGGGAGCTCGTTCCACATAACAGGGTAACAGGCGCAGTGCAGTGACATACAAAATTCTGGCAATCCAGAATGTTGCATGCCGCTGATCTGTAATAGGTAGACGTCATCGCTTACCATCAGGCGAGCGTTGTGCTTATTTTGTTACCTTTCATAAATAATTTATGATCAATCAAATCGAAAAAAACAATAGTCAAAACAGCCACTAGCCATAATCATGTTATCAGGGTATACAATTTGTTTATATTGTTGATCTCCATATCTCCGGAGATGATTATCAGATCTCGATAAAATTTGAATGGGAACAAACGAGAGGCTGAATCTCTCAAACAAAAACATATTTTTTCAAATCGGTTAACATTTGACGGAGTTCTGAGGTAACAAACATTTGATAAAAAAAAATAGAGTTGAATTGAGAACCTCGGTTTAAAAAAAAAAATAATTTATAAGTGTACGGTAGAAATGACCGGTTGAATCGAGATGTGTGGAGTATGGAAACTTTATAATATATATGTTAATAAAATTTTTCTATTTTTAACCGACTTCAAAAAAAGGAGGAGGTTTCTCAATTCGACCGTATATATATTTTTTTTTTTTTTTTTTTTTTTTTTTATGTTTGTTCGCGGATAACTTCGTCGTTTATGAACCGATTTCGATTATTCTTTTTTTGTTCGAAAGGAGATATCCCAAGTGTGGTACCATGGTAATTTTATCGAGGTATGATAAGTATCTCCAGAGATATTGAGATAAACATCTCAAAATTGGTACTGAAAATGAATATTTTTTTTATGTTTGTTCGCGGATAACTTCGTCGTTTATGAACCGATTTCGATTATTCTTTTTTTGTTCGAAAGGAGATATCCCAAGTGTGGTACCATGGTAATTTTATCGAGGTATGATAAGTATCTCCAGAGATATTGAGATAAACATCTCAAAATTGGTACTGAAAATGAATAGCGCGGCATTGAAGTCGGTTGTTTTTTAGTTTTTAAACGATATTATTACAGGTAAGTCACGACTACACACAAGTAATATTTTAAAGGCTTAAAGGTAAAACGAACCATTTTTAGGGTTCCGTACCTCAAAAGGAAAAAAAAGGAACCCTTATAGGATCACTTTGTTGTCCGTCTATCTGTGTCCGTATGTCAATCTGTCAAGACCCTTTTTCTCACGAACGCGTAGAGATATCAAGTTGAAACTTATATCTAATACTCGGGCATACGGTATCTTTCGGCTGTGAAAAAAATTAACTTGTGTGTCATCTTGCATGGTGGTAGGACACAATCTAGTGTCTGCCTGGCCAGCTACACCCTCAAGTTAGAATATCTGTCGCCAAAACATCTAATGTTGCTGATCTGTCAAACTTATGGGACCTGTACAAACTATTCGTGCTTGTACAGGTCCCATAGCGGTGATGTGGAAACAACGCGGCTTTTTGAGCACACATCCAACGGGATGGATTGTGTTCTTGAACAGTATCCCACCGCAGAAGCGGTAATCCTCGGAGTTTTTAACGGACACCATGCTGAATGGCTTGGCTCTCAATCTACCGATCATGCGGGGAGAGCTGCTCATGAGCTTGCTTTGACCCACGGTCTCTCTCAAATGGTAACCGGTCCAACAAGAGTACCAGATATAGAGAGTCATGTACCATCTTTGCTGGAGTGTTTCATTCCAAACTCTGAGATACGCATCGGTGGCAAAAGTCATCCATGGTTTAATAAATCTTGTTCTGAGGCATCTAATCTTAAATCAGCTGCCTTCAGAGCTTGGGTTAATGCGCGAAACTGTAAGGATCCAAAAACAGCCGACTATAAAAAAACTCTTAACGCTGCCTCAAGGACCGCAAAGAAAGCGATTGCCCAAGCAAAATTTGACCATATAGGCCGTATTGGGGACCGGTTGGCGCAACATCCGACCGGAAGCCGGGCATTTTGGTCGCTGGCAAAAGCTGCCGAAGGCAATTTCTGCCAGTCTACACTGCCATCTCTACGAAAGCCGGACAATTCTTTAGCCCATAGTGCGAAAGAGAAAGCCGATCTCTTAGGTACTCTCTTCGCCTCAAACTCAACTCTTGACGATGGAGACGCAATTCCTCCTGTGTTGCCTTGTTGCTCAAGCTGCCAGAAGTGCGCATTTCTCAAAAGGCAGTACGCAGAGAATTGTGGCTCTTAATGTTCATAAGTCGAGTGGGCCAGATGGTATCCCGGCTATCGTGCTGAAAGTATGTGCTCCGGAGTTAACGCCAGTTTTAACACGCTTGTTCTCGCTTTCCTACAGCACTGGTACAGTACCCTTTTTCTGGATAGTTGCCAATGTCCACCCAATACCCAAAAAGGGTGACCGCACCGATCCGTCAAATTATAGGCCAATAGCGATCACCTCTCTGCTTTCCAAAGTGATGGAGCGAGTTATTAATAGTCAGCTTCTTAGATACCTAGAGGATCAACAGCTGCTAGGCTATTCTGTAAGCTATCTCGACAGCGGAATCCGCGGTGAGTTTCGAATTTCGTACTACGAAATTCAATCGTATCGCGTTCGTAATACGGTTGAATTTCGTAGTACGAAATTCGAATCTCACCGCGGATTCCGCTGTCGAGATAGCTTACAGAATAGCCTAGCTGATCAGCGACCGCCAGTATGGTTTTCGTCATAGACAATCAGCTGGTGACCTTTTAGTTTATCTAACACACCGCTGGGCAGAGGCATTGAAAGTAGAGGAGAGGCCCTTCCTGTGAGCCTTGATATAGCCAAAGCATTTGATCGGGTTTGGCATAAGGCACTCCTGGAAAAACTACCATCATACGGTGTACCAGAGGGGCTATGCAAATGGATTGAAGATTTTCTGCATGGTCGAAAAATAAGAGCTGTTGTTAATGGTGCTTATTCCGAGACCATGTCGATTAATGCTGGAGTTCCACAAGGCTCTGTGCTATCTCCTACGCTGTTCATCCTGCATATTAATGATTTATTGCAAATAAACAATATTCATTGCTATGCGGATGATAGCACGGGAGATGCAAGATATACAGGCCGTGCAAATGTCCCTTTAGCAGAGGTCCTGGAAAGCAGAAACTTACTTGTGTCTGAAGTGGAACGATCTTTGATACAGGTTTCAGCTTGGAGTACACGAAATGTTGTACAGTTCAACCCAACAAAAACACAAACATGCGTGTTTACGGCAAAGAAAACTCCGTTTTTAGTTGTTCCTCAATTTCAGAACATTCCCCTAACCTTATCGGGAAGTATAGGAATCTTAGGTGTGGACATTTCCAGCGAAGTCCAGTTTCTGAGTCATTTGGAATGCAAAGCAAGTATAACTGCTAAAAAGCTTGGTGTCCTCAACAAAGCCAAGCGGTACTTCACGCCAAGCCAACGGCTTCTACTCTATAAAGCCCAAATTCGGCCACATATGGAGTACTGCTCTCATCTCTGGAGTAGGGCTTCAAAGTACCAGCTGCAACCATTTGACTCCCTACAGCGAAGAGCCGTTAGACTTGTTGACAGTCCTGTACTTACTGACAAGTTAGAGCCACTAGCGTTACGCCGAGATATTGGCTCACTTAGCCTCTTCTACCGATATTATAACGGGGAATGTTCTGATGAAATCTTTAACCTCATCCCGCCATCTCGCTTTTATCATCGTTCTTCCCGACACCGCGAGAGAGCTCATCCACATATTGTTGACACGTGGACATCGCATACGGTACGTTTTATGCGGTCGTTTCTTCCGCGGACTTGCAAAATGTGGAACGATCTCCCACCAGAGGTTTTTCCGCTACGGTACAACATGCAGCGATTTAAGAGAGGGGTAAAAAGAGTCCTCTATGCAAAAGATAGGCAAAGCACGTGCAATACTACTTGTGTTGCAGGTGTTTATAAGCGGCGGTGACCACTTTCGATCAGGTGGGCCGCTTGCTTGTTTGTCATCTTCGACATAAAAAAAAAAAAAAGTTTTCCGGCAGTTATCCTTGAGAGCCAGTTCCCATTCTAGGCCTAGCGTGCTACCATCTTCGACCGTATCATCACTTACCAACAAACTAAATAGTGGTCAAACGCTATATATGAAAAAAAAAGATATTACCGTTTATGTCGCATCTTTTCGCATATTTTGCGATTTCACAAGGGAATCAAAACTTATAGGGTTACTGTTCCTGTTGATCTACAATTATGAAATTTGGCATGAAGCAAGGTCTTGAACCACTTACATAGGAATAAAACTGAAAACCGTAAATATGTAGTTAATTAACAAAAAAAAAAGTTAATTTACTGTAACAAACTTATTATTTGCGGTTGGTGCAGAACATATTCTATGGATCGATCGAACTGCAAATTTAAGTTCAGTTAAGTTAAGTCTTTTAACCTAGTTCGACAAGTTTGTGCGGAAGCCTCGGTGCGCGAGTCCAACTCCCACTTGACCGGTTTTTTTACCTACGTCTACAACAGGGTATTATTTGTCCGACACAGGGGGGTTTTGACCGGTATGTATGTATGTATGTATGTATTTTCATGCGTCCCCTCATAAATTCTAATTTCCGTTGGCGTAAAGGTTATATGGTTTGACTTCTAAGCGATAGGTAGCCGGTTCAAATCCTCGCACGGATGTTAGTCCACAGGTGTTAAGAGCACATTATATATATGTTCCGCCTGACTTGCTATCAAAAAGTAGCTTACTACCATCAGGGAGAAATTGGCCGCCATACACTTACGGTGTTCCGGCAGCACACAGCCCTTTAGAGTCAGAGTATTCTGGGCCTAGCGTGTTCACCATTTTCGGCCACATCATCGCTTAACACCAGATAGGGGTAAAACGCTAGCCTATAACATATTTAAAAAAAAATCACCGAAAGACGGACCTAGATTGAAAGACCTAAAATACAAGATTTGCGAAGTCGAGTAATATTAGAATTCAGAAGTCGTTGTTAATTTGTTTCTCGTGTGCGGTCGATAGGTCACAGAGACGTTTCCATTCAACCTTCTCACGGTAAAGCCGTGACGATATTTGTGTAGTCCCCCTAGACAAATTCCAATTTCTGTTTACATTCACGCTAACGCAACTTCAAAATGTATGGGAATGACATCTTTGTTGCGGAAACATAAATGTCATTCCGTATATTTTGAACTTGCGTTAGCGTGGATGAAAACAGAAATTGGATTTTGTCTAGGGGCTTAGCCCAAACATAATAATAAAATACGTGATACGTACTGACATCATTTTACAAAGAAAATAAATACAATTAATTACTACATAAAATAAAGGCTCACAGGTCTTATCGCTAAATGCGATCTCTTTCATACAACCCTTATTTGTCAAGCATGATTTTGATTTTGATTTTGTCAAGCATGGACCGTGGCTTAAAATATCAATAAGAAAGCATTTGAATTAATACAACAAGATGTTTACAATACTGATGTTTCATTGAAGTCAAATAAATAATCTTGGCAGCTAGGTGGAGCGATGATATACGCAAGCTGGCTGGCAGCGGTTGGAAACAAGTAGCTGAAGATCGAGCTCAGTGGCGTGCCATACAAGAGGCCTATGTCCAACAGTAGACGAATACTGGCTGTTAATGATGATGATGATGAATTAATCTTGGCAATAATCTCATGCGTTTCTTGATCTCATCTCATCAAATCAGCCCAAATGTATTAACCGTATCGTGTGAGTTAATGGCAACACACTGTCACATTCCCACGCGCCCTTAACCCTGCGACAGGCATGCTGTGGTTGACCTCGAATCGTATGCGGTTGGCTTAGGGTTAAATGTGACTGGTTTAGTTCAACTATTCGCTTTAATAATGCTACTGCTAACAAATATAGCTAACTTTGTATGTTCGGTTATAAAATTAAATAATTTATGATCGTACAAAACGAAAAAACCGACTTCACATGCCGCGATACAAAGTTACTGGCTAGTTATAATCATGTCAAAATTTGCTTATATTGTTTATCTCCATATATCCGGAGATAATAGGCATAGCTATTAACCGACTTCACAAAAAAGAGGAGGTTCTCAATTTGACTGTTTTTTTTTTTAGTTTGTTACCTCAGAACTGCCGTCAAATCTTAACCGATTTGAAACATTATTTTGTTGTTTGAGAGATTATGCCTCCCGTAAAATTTGAATAGGACCACTATTCAAATTTTATCGAGATCTGATAATAATCATTTAGTTTATCTCCACATCTCCGGAGATGTGGAGATAACATCTTAAACTCGGTATCGATGCATTTGTATACCTTGATGACAATACTGGCTACTGGCTAATTTGTAAACGATCTTAAATTATTGAAATTCTGTTGAAAATTTACCACCGATATTGATTTATTGAAATCACGTGACATTTAAAAAAATACAATATCGGTGCAATCGTTTTTTGCTATAGTCGGTGCGTTATCAACTGAGTCGTGAGGCCATAAACATCAATAGAGATAAGGATGTGCAACGCGCCGTGACCGCTATCGGTAAACGGCTAGCTGTCGATGGTGTGTGTAAGTGCGAGCGAGATAGATAGCGAGAGGAAATGATTTATGACCTCACGACTCAGTTGATAACGCGCCGACTAATAGTGTCAGTGCTCGAGTGCCGAATCGTGGACACTCAACATCGATGAACGATTATCTTCGCAAGGTACCTACTTCTGTTTTGTAGTGATAGTACTTCTGCTAGTCCGCCTGAGGCGGTACCACCACTTATCAATTAATTCAGCCGCGAAAAAGAAATGTTTTTCGGTTGAAATGCCAAAGTATCCTGTGATATTATAGGGCATGTGAGGCATGCAAAATTCTGGCTATCCAGAATCTTGCATGCCGCTGTATCTGTAATAGGAAGACGTCACAGCTTACCATTAGGCGAGCGTCGTGCTTGTCCTGACTTGACCATATATGATAAAAAAGTGGACTGGATGAGAGTAGCCGAGGATCGTGCTCAGCAGTGGCGTACTATTGGAGAGGCCTATGTGTAGCAATAGTCTAGCATAGGCTGATGAGGATGTCATTGACAGACACACAATTATACACACACAAGTTGTTTACTACCTCTTCAATGTCGAAATATTACATTTAAGGACCCAGTGGCGCATTGAGAGAATGGTCGGCTTTGACGCCAGAGGTAGCGGGTCTAAAGGAAAGACGTGAAGAAACCCGCGGCATAGTGGTGGGACACTGTCTAGTGTTGTAAGGGAGCACAAATACCACCTCAGTGCTCCTAGCCAACCTCACCTGCCCGTGGTGCATCTTGCTGACCGAAAAACGAGGCTCTGGCGACCTACAAATGGTGGTATAATAACCATTTCAAATAATGGCGTAGCTAAATACTTCAGGCCGGTGACGGGCAGCAGCGTCATCGGTGCGAGGAGCTACGTCCTGCGATCGCCAACCCGCCTGCCCAGCGTGGCGATTAGGGCATATCCCTCCCAATGAGCCGAAGATCGGGCTCAGTGGCGTATTTTGGGAGAGGCCTACGTCCAGCAGTGGACTGACACATGCTGATTATGATGATGATGATGACTTTTTAGTGTCCGTCTGGCCAGCCACCATTCTCATATTTGAAAATTTCTCGAAAAACATCTAATGTGTTCCGGCCGCTGTCCTTCTGAACCAGTTCACATTCAAGACCTAGCGTGATTCTCGACAATAACAGCACTTAGCTACAGGTGAGATGGTGGTGAAACGCAACGTAGCCTATACGAAATTTAAAAAGTTTGCGAGTTGAGATGTTTGTTAATCAATCACGCAAAAACTAACGGATTGAACACACTTATAAACGCGGGTAAAGCGGCGGGGCACAGCAAGTATAATAAAATAATAATCCCAAAATCCACACCAAAACATGAAATGCAAAATCAGCAACCCGCTAAAACTAAATTTTAAACAATTTGCACCCTAAAATCAATTATTACCGTTATAAAGGCACGTACACACCGCACTGATTAGCCGGCTTGTTAATATTCAGCTCATATACACACGACCTTGTAAAATACGTGTTACTAGTCATTAAGACTTAGTTACAAAAACAAGATCTAAATCTTAGTGGTAGGATTTCGGTTAGTCCGACTAGAGGCGGCAGCATCGACGCCTTGTCTTTTATTCAGCCGTGATTTTTTATGGTATAGGCTAACGATTGACTAATCTCAGACTCACTCACATGTTGGTAAGAAACTATTAGGTTATTACCGCTTTACAAATAAAAAAAATTATTATAGGTAGAAAAATAATATCATAGGTAAATTTTCATAGACCTATACGTGTGGGGTGTGTCTATAGATAGGTATTTAAAAATGACATTGAGGTTTCTATAACAACTTTTTCTAAAGTCGATCGTTTGAAAGATTGACACTTCCAAAGTGTCCAAGTCACGTCATAGTGCAATGGGTGGGGATCCAACTCACGAGCTCTCGATCGCCAGGCCGAGGCCTTAGCCATTGGGCTATTGCCGCTATTGCATTAGATTGATTATTATAATTTTATCCTAGAACGGGAACTTTGCAAAACGATTTCACAAGATGCCCGCTGCTTCGCGTTCCGATACCCCGCTTTAAAGCACGGAACCCTAGGTAGCTAGTATTTCATAATGTAAGCATAGTCGAATAATGTAATGTTCGTTACATAAAAGCAATATACATACAGGTCCGTACATAAAGGTGTGTCTACAGCGTCGACCATCAAGCCTACTAGAGTTCCATTGGTTACAACACGATTCAGAAACTAGTCAGTGATTTTGCACTGTTAAGATGCCCAGGTTGAGCGACTCGGCGTTACAAACGTACTTCCAAAATCATTATTTTCCGCATACATTGCGGTTATTCGGTATATATATATATATTTCCGGTTCCTAGATCTTTTATACTATCCTCGATTTGGGTACTTATCAATAACGAAAATAACAGTTAAATACTAACATTTACTAGTAATTAATACCGCACTAATTTTTGCTGGTGAAAATTATACATTTTGCTTTTGTATGTCACGCTTTTTTCCAATATTTGTGAACCAATGTGAATGGATTTCTTTCATTATTTAGTAAGGGTTTTTTTTAATATTTAGGTTAGATTTTTATCTCACCTGTTGGAAAGTCTTGATTATGGTCGAAGAAGGTAGCACGCTAGGTCTAAAATGAGAATTGCTTCTTAAGCTGTCGGAAAACACCAGTATTTGTCGAAAGATTTTCTAACGGAACGTACCACCATCCTTAAATACATTTTATCAAGATGTGCGGATTATCTTCAGAGATATGGAGATAAACATCTAAAACTTGCTACTGTTTTTTTTTTAATTCTATTTATCGTGTAGTTTGTTAGCGTTAGACCATTATCTCGCCTAATGGTTAGCGATGATGTGGTCGAGGATGATGAACACGCTAGGCCTAGAATACTCTAATTCTCAAGGGCTGTATGCTGCCGGAACACCGTAAGGATATGGCGGCCGATTTTATTCTTGATTGTGATAACCTTCTTTTTGGTAGCAAGTCAGGCAAAACAACTATACTACCACCAGTAGACGAACACCTCTTGAACCGGCGACCTCGCGCTTAGAAACCAAACGGGGCTCTCAAACTGTCTCGCTCGTTTGTAAAAATTATATGCATAAACCCCCAACCACCACATGATGTTAGTCCTACCATACTCTAGGATGGTAGGACATCTAGACCTAGCGTGCTACCATCCTCGACCGCATCAACAATTACCAACAGATCAAAACGTTAGCCTATATGATAAAAAAATGCATTTTATCCCATTATATATCCTGTCTATTATGTCAAATGCTCTATGTATAGTCCACATGTTTTAGACGATGTTTGTCGAACCATGACACACGACGACATTAAGGGCTGCCCACGTTCGTATAACCAGAGAGCTCTATTTGCCATCCGCTGTCGATGTTTGGTTTGCTAAATGTCAACGATAGTGTTTTTTTACTCGACTGCCCAAATATGAGGGGTTGATGTTTTCAGTTAGTGTGAATCTTCCTTTTTAATCGACTTCACAAAAGGACAAAAAACCGGTCAAGTGCGAGTCTGGCTCGCGCACCGAGGCTACCGTACAAACTTGTCAAACTAGGTACAAACTTAACTTTGCAGTTTGATTCCTAGACCGACGCCTACACACTGTTCATGCACTAACCGCAAATAATAAATTAGTAATAGTAAAGCTTTTTGTTTTGTTATTAAACTGACTCATGCATTGTGTTTAATATTTATAAATTTATGTTTCCTTTTTACTAACATTACTTATAAGTTTGAACTTTATCTTACTAACAACAATATGGAATTAAATTTTTCTGAAATAAATGAATTAATAATAATAATTAAACGACAGATTTACGGCTTTCAGATTTACTCCTATATTAGTGCTGCAAGACCTTGTTTCATGCTAAATTTCATGAATTTAGTTTTTCTAGTTCAACGGGAAGTATCATAGGGTACTTTACTTCCCGTAGGTTGTAATTTTATCGAGATCTGATAAGTAACTCCAGACTTCAGATTCTCGCGCATCGCCGCAAAGTCGCTTGTTTATCGGTTTTCTATCGGTTACATTTTGGAGAGTGTGCTATGGAACTGCATAATTTGATTCCACCTTCCCCATTTTATTATCGGACATCCAGAGACACTAAAAGGCGCCACCGATTTATGGTGGATATAAGCGATTTGCATCTTCGCTCATCATGCGAACCGCCAGGGAATGGAATGCTCTGTCTGAGTGTATTTCCGGCTAAATACAATATGGGGGTCTTCAAATCGCGATTGAATAGGTATCTTTTGGGTAAGCGCGCTCCATCATCGACCGCATCATCACTTAACATCAGGTGAGATAGTGGTCAAGTGCTGCCCAGTTCTATATAAAAAAAACATATGGAGCAAAATACGAGTACCTCAAACTTGGTACGTACTGAAAATGACTAGCGCGGCATTTGAAGTCGGTTTTTTCGTTTTGTGAAGTATTAAATCATCTAAATATTAAATTATTGAAGTAAAAACTTTTTTAGCGGCGTTGTGAACATTTTTGGGATGGGTAAAAAATGTAAAACTCGCGTTAGGACACGTGACCTGATCGAAAATTTGTAAGACGCAGGAGAGTAGAAACTTTTTTGGGATGGGTAAAAAATGTTAAACTCGCGTTAGGACACGTGACCTGATCGAAAATTTGTAAGACGCAGGAGAGTAGAAACTTTTTTGCGATGGGTGAAAAATGTTAAACTATCGTCAGGGCACGTGACCTGATCGAAAATTCGTAAGACGGAGGGAGAGTAGACCAATTGCACAACGTTATGTTAATGTTCAAGTTTTGACTTCTGCCGGCACTCCCGAACTGCAACCCGTTGTTTTTCTATGTAATGTAAATAGAGTTTCTATAGCTGTCCGTCCGTCCATCTGACTCTGTCACAAGCTTTAGATTCTTGAAACCGTTATAGTAATAAATACTCTACAAGTTACAGCGCACATTTTTTCTAATCTGTCAGTGCCTTTAGATCCGATCCTATTTTAGAAATCTCTCACATTGACTGTAGATATACTGCAGTCATTTCTCCATCCAATCGTACGAGAAGCGCTTTTACTTACACGTCGGTGCCTATAATCGAATCAAGTCTTCCATTCATGGAGAACCGCTAGAATTAGATCAGTCGATGCACTTATGTTTTGCCGATGGTTCACTTCTCTACACTATCGATTTCTTCGCTGAATTCAGAGATGCTAGGCTGCTCAATAAAACACGAACTGTAGTAAAAAGGGATATAGTTAATTAACCCTAATTGGGTAGCGCTTGACCACTATCTCACGTGATAGGGACCGATTAGGTAGCGCACTTTCCCAAAAAATTCGCGACTTAAAGACCCCTAACTTGTGACTTTTAACTCTTACAGGCTTTAAGCACTTCGTTGTCTAAAGGTGATTTTTTTTAATATTTTACTAGCAGCCCGCCCCGGCTTCGCACGCGTGAAATTGATACATAATATTGGTCTGTTAGCGTAAAGGATAGTTACCTTGACTTCTAATCTAAGCCGACGGTCGCTGGTTATAATCTTAGCTATATATCAACCAATTGATTTTCTCAAGATTCTATGTGCATTCATGAATCATGGGTGTTCGTATACAGGTAGTGTGATAATTAAATCGATGTTCTGCCTGACTTACTTCCAAAAAGTAGCTTACCACCATCAAATAAAAAGTCTGCCGCCATAACCTTACGGTGTTCTGGCAGCACAGCTCTCGGGTATCATTCCATTCTAGGCCTAGCGTGTTCGCCATCCTGGACCACATAATTATCAATACCAATATGATAAATGCTAAAGTCAGTTTGTATATTTGTTTGTTTGGGACTTTTTCACGGTCAAACGGCTGGACCGATTTATTTTGCACAGGGAAAGACAGTACATATTAATGGATAAGACCATAGGATACTTTTTTTAACGCAGGCAAAGCCGCAGGTCTCAGCTAGTTTTATAAGAGAGATCAAACTATATTGACATCAAATTGATTTATATCGGTTGGGATCTATAGAAATAGCTAAGCTAATAACGTTTACGTAGTAACTATTGTCTAATCTGTGGTTTCGCTGCAAATATTTTTTTATTTTTCGTGGCGAATAATTTTGAATCTGCGATATCTCCTGAAGTTGAAGTCCTGTTCATTTAAATTATACACTGTAAAGGATAACTATAATCTATAATATGTGACCAAGGTAAATAACGTCATTATTTGGATAAGGATAAATACTATATATTAGAAAAAAGCCTTGGAATTTACGTAATGTTTTTGATTAAAAAATTAAAGATTAAAATGGTTACTGTGAGTTAACCTTAAGAGATAGACATATGCTGTCGCGGACTTTTTTGTAGGTCTTATTAAGTTGTACAACTCTTCCACAGAAAATATTCTTCCATCTATTTTCAATTGAGCAGCGTTCGTAAGAAACGTGTTTTTTCGACCGTTTTTTAGTCGACTTAGGTTGCAAATTAGGTCTCCACGGATGTATGTACCTTTGATTTAAACAGGATAATATATAGCCTATTTTCATTCCGAAAATCCATTCTATATATTAGTGAAAGAATTTTTTAAATCGGTCCAGTAGTTTTTGAGCCAAATCATTACAAACATACAAAAATACAAATGTTCTCTCTTTATAATATTAGTATAGACTTAGGTTGCAAAATAGGTCTCCACGAATTTACATATGATTTAAACCGGATAATATATAGCCTATTTTCATTCTGAAAGTCCATT
Source organism: Cabera pusaria (assembly GCA_954871355.1). Lineage (NCBI taxonomy): Eukaryota > Metazoa > Arthropoda > Insecta > Lepidoptera > Geometridae > Cabera > Cabera pusaria. Next base: position 5,588,857 of record OX940915.1, read on the forward strand.
CTATATACTAGTGAAAGAATTTTTAAAATCGGCCCAGTAGTTTTTGAGCCAAATCAAACACCCATACATTGCACTATTGACGTGAACCCACTCCAGACACAAGCATATTTAGTTTAGTTAGAGGGGTTAACAAGAATACTAGTAATGTGAAACCCACATTGCGAGTAATCTTTTAAAAAATAAAAGAATAAGAATAGAATAAATAATAAGTCCCCTGTTATATTTATTTATTTAGTCTTATTCAAGGTTATTATTTAGTATTATACTGTTCTAGCTGCATAAGATTAATTTACGATTAATATTTGAGCCACTAGGTATTTATATAAGATGTTAAGTTTATTTATAGGTATATATGTAAGTGATTAGTGTTTAGAGTTGCGAGATACACCCGTCATAAGTCACATGTTCTATCCTCTCCATCCTAAGGTTGTCTGGAAGAGATCGCTATTAGCGATAAGACCGCCCATTGTAACACATTATTCTTAAGTTTACTATGTAAGTTAGTTTTAAGAAGGTGTAACAATAAAGAGTTATCTATCTATCTATCTATCTAATAAGTTATTTTTCAAAAAAAATAAAACCGACTTCATAACCACAAACAGGCACTCAAAAGCGAAAAATAAATTACTTAAAATTATTATAAGCGCTACCCACTTATCTATTTGAAGTCGGTGCCAGCCAAGTCTAATAGGTAGTAGATAGATAAATCCCTACATGTATCTACCTACTTACTAACCTACATGTACCTACTTACTACTACTACATGCATAGTATCTATCTACTATCCAATAGACTAAACTGGCACCGACTTCAAATAGATAAGTGGGTAGCGCTTATAATAATTTTAAGTTATTTATTTTTCGCTTTTGAGTGCCTGTTGGTGGATATGAAGTCGGTTTTATTTTTTTTGAAAAATAACTTATTTTACCCTTTTTAGTGCAAAACAAGTTTTAATTAAACATGCATCTATTAAATTTCGTGTCTGGGCCGTTATACACTGACGGATATATACTTTTTGAGAATTTCAAGTATGTACATATAACGGTTAAGAAGATACAGATCTGTAAAGTGCGCACATATGTATAGACACACGGACGGATGGACGGACGGACGGACGAACGGACAACAAAGTCTCAGAAAGTGTTCATTTGGTACCCTTTGGGTTCGGAACCCTAAAAAAATTGACTTTAAATGCCGCGCTAAAGTGAAAATATTCACTAGTAATAATGATGTCATCAAGGTATCAAAGGACAATGTTCAAAATGGCCCTGTGCAATTAAAGCATCTGACACACACGATAATTGATTGTCTATTTTATTACAATAATTCCAAATACTTTTATAACACGGACTAGTTGTATTCCAAAATAAATATTAAAAAGTATTATTTGCGATTATTAACATTAATTGCCGCCATATGGCCAACAGAGTACTGAATCAGTCTACTACGTTATAAATAAGGGCTTCCCTATATTGTTGAAACCCGAATTATGAAAGCACTGTGTAGCCAACCTAACAACGGAAAGTATTATTTACGTAGTAACTATTACATAATCTGTGGTATTACGCTTATAAATTATTTTTTTGCAGTGTTGGTTGGTACAAAGTACGTTCATAATTCTGAGTTATTTAATAATGTATGCAGTGTCGCGGGACTGAAATGGCCGCCATCTTCGCCAAACGTCATGTCATGTCAAAAATCTTAGGTATGTTCAAAAAAGTTTGCACCCTAACAAGACTTTGCCCGGTAGAACATTCCTGTGAAGACAAATTATTTATATTTATGTAGAATTATTTATTATAATTATTAATATATAATTATTTATTGAGGGCCCGATGGCGTAATTGGGAGAACAGTCGGCTTTGATGCCGTGGTACCGAGTTTAAACCGCCGTGCACCAATTATTTTTTCTATAGAAAAATATATGTGCGCTTCTCACAGTTGCCCTCCGGTGAAGGAAAACATCGTTAAGAAACCAACAACCCCCGCATGGTGGTAGGACATATCTAGTGTCCGCCTGGCTAGCTACCACCCTCAAGTTAGAAAATCTGTCGCCAAACATCTAATGTGCTCAAGCAGCTATCCTTGAGGGCCAGTTCCCATTCTAGTCCATTTCTCTATCTTCGACCGCATCATCACATAGCAACAGGTGAGATAGTGGTCAAACGCTAGCCTATAAGAAATAAAAAAAAATAAAAATGTATTATCCCCACCTTTATTTCTATCTCGTTCACAGTTACCGTAAGAATATCTGTCAAAAACCAAAATCAACGAGAAGAAAGATGTAAAAACATTATTCAAGGTCATATTTTTCAGTCTTCAAAAATATATGCAATAGCAACCTCTATTGTGTATAATCTTCTTGGGACTCTTCTTCTAAAACCAGTACATTCTCCTATGTTTGAGGTATTTATCTCCATATCTCTGGAGATACTTATCAGATCTCGATAAAATTAAAATGGGACCACCTCGGAAACGTATCCTATCTATTAAAAAAATAATCATTTGAATCCGTTCACAATCGTCGGAGAAATCGCGTAACATACACACAAAAAAAAAAAACATACAGACGAATTGAGAACCACCTCCTTTTTGTGAAGTCGGTTAAAAATACAAATGTTCTCTCTTTATAATATTAGTATATATAGACTAGCGTTTCACCACTGTCCGGCCTGGTGGTAAGCGATGATGTAGTGAAAAATGGTAAACACGCTAGGCCTAAAATATTCCGTCTATCAAAGGCTATGTGTTGCCGGAACACCGTAAGGTAATGGCGGCAAATTTTCTCCTTGATGTGGTAAGCTACTTTTTTGTAGTAAGTCAGTGGGAACATCGATATATAGCTCACAAAATTTGCTATAAAGCGGTTCGCTAGTTTACAGAATTGGAGCCAAGTTTTTAACCGACTGCTCATAAAGAATGAGGCTCTCAATTTGTTTGTTTTTTATTGATCAGGTAGGTTAAAATGTATAAGTGTCAGACACCAGTGTATAATCCCTAGTGTAGTGTCAGTAAACGGCGAAAAGAGCGATGTCGTCCCAACCCTTCCATCTTCATCTCATCCCTTATTACGTTCGAGTGTATGGCGCAAGTTGTAAGATATCGTAGATATAAGTAGAGGTTTTCACACGCTTTTATTACTTTTACTTTTAACAAACTAACAAACATACATACATTCATACAATCACGCCTGTTACCCGTTGGAGTAGGCAGAGACTACTTCTTTCCACATGCTACGATCCTGACATACCTCTTTCGCTTCTTCTACTTTCTTCTACTTTCATGAGCGCCTTTGGACAAACTAACAAATAATGTCATAAAATCTTTTTTAAACTAATTTTTATTGTCTTATTGAAATCAAAATTTGTATGTAAGTCAACCTGACCCAATGATCAATATTATATCTTACTTAATAATATTATAAAGGCGAAAGGTGTGTGGTATGTTTGTTACTTCTACAAGTTAAAACTACTAAACCGATTAACCTAAAATTTGTATGTAGATAGCCTAGACCCTGGAACAACACATAGGATACTTTTTATTTCGATATTCCCATGGGAACGATGTCTTTGCAGGTAAAACCGCAAAGCACAGCTAGGATTGTATAAAACACAAACAATGTTTTTACATATGTCCGTAAAACTTTGACACCACTCAACCGATGTGCCCTAAACCGGTTTCATTAGAAAGTCGATATACCGAAGAAGTTTTCAAGTATAAAAGGTAGCAAGCAAGGCGGAACATCGATGTCATATATGGATATCACAATGAATGGTCATCCTATTTATCTGAGGGCATTTTTGTGACTCGCAAATCGCTACCTCTCATGCCTTGTTCCATGTTCATTGTAAATATGTTAGCGGGAAGCATTAGTATTCGTGTCACACGCCGTCTCCGGGACATTAGCGCACCGAGGCCGGAGGGTTCCGTACACCCAATCATTGCTGATTTTAACAATGGCTCTCTTAGCCTGCAATGAAATCAACAAAGATAGCATTAGCCGAAAGGCTTACAACAAAAGTTTTCTTGGCCTGAGTAAAGCCGCGAGTAGACTTGCGGGGAATCGCCTAATGCCAATTAATCGCTTAGTGAGATGTGTGTTCGCTCTCGTACTCGCCAAGTAGTGAGCATGTCTATAATACACACTTGCGGGCTGCTTATTACAAATCATCATAATAAGCCTGTCTCAGTCCACTGCTGGACGTAGGCCTCTCCCAAGATACGCCAAGGAGCCCGATCTTCGGCTCATTGGGAAGGATATGCCCTAATCGCCACGCTGGGCAGGCGGGTTGACAATCGCAGGACGTAGCTCTTCGCACCCGTCACCGGCCTGTAGTATTTAGCTACGCCATAATTTGAAATGGTTATAGCGCCATTTGTCGGTCGCCAGAATCTCGTTTGTTGGTCAGCGGGATGGCTGGGAGCACTGAGTGGTATTTGACTCCCTTACATCCCTTGTGCTTATTACACATACTCATTTGCTATTTTCGTATTAGTTTTTTTATGATATAAGGTAACAGGACAAGCACGACGCTCGCCTGATGGTAAGCGATGACATCTACCTATTACAGATACAGCGGCAAGCAAAATTAGATAGATAGCTAGAATGTTACTGCACTGCGCCTGTTACCTTGAGACATAACGATGTTAAGTGTCACATGCCCTATAATATCACTGGATTTCGTTTACTTTGTAGTGGACAAATTTACCGACAATTAGCCGAGCGAGGCGAGCGCGAACTTTACTCTGATGCAATGAAATCAAAAACCTTGCCTAAGTAGAGAGATTCTATACGTTTCACGAGTTATGATACAGAAGTCTTGTTTTTAACCGACTTCACAAAAAAGGAGGAGGTTCTCAATTCGTCTGTATATATTTTTTTGTGTGTATGTTACGCGATTACTCCGTCAATTGTGAACGGATTCAAATGATTCTTTTTTTAATAGGTAGGGTACGTTTCCGAGGTGGTCCCATTTTAATCTTATCGAGATCTGATAAGTATCTTCAGAGATATGGTGATAAATATCTCAAACATAGGAGAATGTACTGGTTTTAGAAGAAGAGTCCCAAGAAGATTATACACAATGGAGGTTGCTATTGCATATACTTTTGAAGACTAAAAAATATGATCTTGAATAATGTTTTTACATCTTTCTTCACGTTGATTTTGGTTTTTAACCCTCGACGCAAAACGAAGTAGTGTTATAAGTTTGACGTGTGTATCTGTGTATCTGTGTGTCTGTCATCGTGGCATCGTAGCGCCCAAACGGATGAACCGATTTTGATTTAGTTTGTTTTGTTTGATAGATGTCTTCGTCGAGAGTGTTCTTAGCTTTATTTCATGAAAATCTGTTCAGCCGTTTAAATATTATCAGCTCTTTTTTGGTTAAAAAAACTACTATAGCAACTTTCGTAAGCTCGTAGTCCTATGACCGCGGACGTCAAAAAATCAAAATGGCGCTGTCGCAGTATCTTGTTACTTCAATGATATTGCAAAAATATGGTAAGCTTGATCTAATTCTGAGACATCTCCTTGGAATGGTCTCAATGTACAAATGTATACATATGCTTTGATTATAAACTCGGATTACATTTACAAATCAGTCGGGGGTGGTTTTTAATTTTTTTAATTTAAGTATTATTGACAGAAATATTTACGGTAACTGTGAGCGAGATAGAAACAAAGGTGGGGAGAATTTATTTGTCTTCACAGGAATGTTCTACCAGGCAAAGTCTTGTTAATGTGCAAAGTTTTTGAGCACCTAATATTTTTTGACATGACATGACGTTTGGCGAAGATGGCGGCCATATCAGTCCCGCCCGCGACACGGCATACATAAATAACTCAGAATTATGAACGTACTTTGTACCAACAAACACTGCAAAAAAAAATTATAAGCATAACACCACAGATTATATAATAGTTACTACGTAAATAATACTTTCCGTTGTTAGGTTGGCTACACAGTGCTTTCATAATTCAAGTATTAACAATGTAAGGAAGTGCCAACTCTTATAACGTAGTAGAGTTATTCAGACTGTGTGGGCCATATGGCGGCAATTAATGTAAATAATCGCAAAAAATACTTTTTAATATTTATTTTGGAATACAACTGATCCGTGTTATAAAATAATTTGGAATTATTGTAATAAAATAGACAATTAATTATTGTGTGTGTCAGATGCTTTTATTGCACAGGGCCATTTTGGACATTGTCCTTTGATACCTTGATGACATCATTATGACTAGTGAATATTTTCACGGCATTTAAAGTCAATTTTTTAGGGTTCCGAACCCAAAGGGTACCAAATAAACACTTTCTGAGACTTTGTTGTATGTACGTCCGTCCGTCCGTGTGTCTATATGTGCGCAATTTACAGATGTACCTTCTTAACCGTAATAGGTACATACTTGAAATTTTCACAAAGTATATATCCGTCAGTGTATAACGGCCCAGACACGAAATTTTATAGATGCATGTAATTTAATTAAAACTTGTTTTGCACTAAAAAGGGTAAAATAAAATATTTTTCAAAGAAAATAAAACCGACTTCATTACCACAAACAGACACTCAAAAGCGAAAAATAAATTACTTAATATAATTATTATAAGCGCTACCCACTTATCTTTTTGAAGTCGGTGCCAGCCAAGTCTAATAGGTAGTAGATAGATACTATCTACTTACTACTACTACTACATACATAGTATCTATCTACTATCCAATAGACTTGGCTGGCACCGACTTCAAATAGATAAGTGGGTAGCGCTTATAATAATTATATTATGTAATTTATTTTTCGCTTTTGAGTGCCTGTTTGTGGCAATGAAGTCGGTTTTATGTTTTTTGAAAAATATCTTATTGTTAATTTTTACGCCGTTTGTTAATTTAACGCACTAAGGCCGAAGGCCGCAGGGTTCCGTACACCCAATCATTGTTGAGTCAAAAGTTATTTTAAGTTTATTTTTAGTGTTGTAAGTGCTAACTCACGGTGCCGCTTTAGCTTTTGAATGACAAATTCGAAGTAATTCACTTCTATATTCCATATTGTTTTTGTTTTCGTATCTAATAAAGTTATTTGTACCCTCTCTCCCTACCCGTTTCTTATCGTTCTACCCGTAATATTTCGGAAAATCGGCATCATTATTGTAACACCCGGACACGTCAGGTAGTCGATTATTTAAAAGGCTTTTCATGTATTTCCCCATTTAGTGTACCCACTTCGGCGGGAGTTTGAGACGCTGGCAACACCGGTCATGCGGAACTAGGGATATTTTCCCTATTTATTGGTAGGAAATATTATTTCTGACCGATTTTTTAAAAAGAGTAGGTAGATCCGTGTGATTGTTGCTTTTACTTATTAATATTTCTGTGCTTTTACCTGACTGTTGACTTAAACAATGGGATATTTTACTGAGGTTTATTTTTACCTGACTACAAAAAGAAGGGTTATGATTTTAGCAGTCTATGTAAATGTCTATGTCTATGTTTGTATATAACTATGTTCCTTCTTAGCGCCTAAACTATTCATCTGATTTTAATAAGGTGTCAATCAATTTGTTATAATGGCCCGGGTAACAGGCTACGTTTTATATCTTTATCCTTTACGCCAACAGGGCTGGCTCCATAATAGTGCGCACATGTTTTTAGGGTTCCGTACCCAAAGGGTAACGGGACCCTATTACTAAGACTCCGATGTCCGTCTGTCTGTCTGTCTGTCTGTCTGTCTGTCTGTCTGTCTGTCTGTCTGTCTGTCTGTCTGTCTGTCTGTCTGTCTGTCCGTCTGTCACCAGGCTATAGCTCATTAACCGTGATAGTTAGACAGTTGAAATTTTCACAGATGGTGTATTTCTGTTGCCGCTAGAACAACAAATACAAAAAACGTGTTTTTAAACGCCATCTATCGAATTAGTTTCGGCAAAATGACATAGATGGCGCTAGTAAACGAGCCCCGTCTTTCTAGATCGCGACCAAACCAAATATTCTTTGTAATATCAATTAATCAAATATATGAGGTTGAAACTCTGTTATGTTCCGTATTGTACGGTACCCTCCCTAAGTGTGCGATAAGAGACGCGATGCTGACTCGCACTTGGCCAGTTTTATTTTTTTATCCTTTGGTGCACGGCGGGTTCGAACCAACGACCTATAGATAAGAATTTTTAGCGATGTCCTATAAAATCCTTCAAAGCCTATAAACAATAATAGTTAGTTTTTAACATTTTAAGGGTTCCGTATCCAAAGGGTACCTACCAACGGAACCCTATTAGAGATTTCGATGTCCATCCGTCCGTCCGTTTATCCGTCCCTCAAGTTTGACTAGTCCAATATATTGGGCTTTATGACGAGTGACTGATGATAGTGCCTGCCGGAAGGTAAAGTGGGAAGTTTACAGACTTCATATAAAAGGAGAATAAAAGGAGATTCTCAATTCGCTTGTTTTTGTTTTAAAAGCACCGGAACATGTTATTCCGGAGGTTGCGGGTTCATGTCCCGTTGGTACGATGAAATTTTGGATTGTGTTTAACAATTTACAAAAATATTAAGTGTGTAACACTTCAAAGAAACATAATATTTGTTTTAATGTTTGTAACCTCGGAACTCTGTCATTTGTGAACTGATTTGAGAATATGCTTCTCGTTTGGTCCCATTGTATTTTTATCGAGATCTCCAGAAATATGGAGATGAACAAACTGATAATGAGTGACGTGGAACTCGAAGTCGGTTTTTTTTCATTTTGTAAACGATCTTATATTAGGTACTTAGATTATTTACCACACTTTTGTCACAGTATCTTGATTTTTAACCGACTTAAAAAAAGGATGTTTCTCAATTTGACCATATATATAAATACTAGCTGTTACCCGCGGCTTCGCCCGCGTTATTGTGTCTTTATTACCTTTGAGGTCTAGATCAATGATCTCTTAGCCCAAGTCACCATAGATGACCCCAAAGTCGAACTTAATATCCTCTTTTGTTAAAGTCATTAATCATTTTGGTTAGGTATACGAAGTTGTGCTGTTTAATTGTTTGACTCAACACAAAAGTTCCTGAAACATTTCTTACAAAGAAATTAAGGTAAATAGCTGCGCGAGCGAACATTTTTTATGAATTTTTATGACCCTGACAGTTTTATAACCTAACAATCAAGTCACTGTAGATGACTCGTAGGTCGAACTCGATATCGTCTATTGTTAAAGTCATTAATCATTACTTGGTAAACCTAAGCAAGGTTTACCAAGTTTTGCTGTTTAAGTATTTGAGTCAGTCTAATGTATGAGGCTGTTAAAACACGCTATTATATGCTATATAGCGTTACTACTGCGCAAGCGAAGCGAGCGCAAATTTTTTTTATGATCTTTTATGACCCTGACAGTTTTTATGATCTACTATGTCAACCCGATAACCCTAGGGTTTAACTTGATATCCACTTATTTTAAGGTAAATAATGATTATGATTATTGAAGGTTGAACTGTTTAAAATTATAAACTCGTTTTGATTCATGTGGCTATTTAAATACAAAAAATGATGAAATATTCCCTACAAAGAAGATAAAACAAATGCTGGCGCGAGCGTAGCGAGCGCTATCAATGCGCGAGCAAAGCGATGGTGAAAAATGTTTACGACTTTTTATGACCCTGACAGTTTTTATGACCTCCTAAGTCAACATCGATACCACAAAGGTTAAACTTGATACCCACTAATTTTAAGATTAATAATTATTATGATTATTGAAGGTTGTACTGTTTTAATCTTCGAGCATTTACCAATTGAGAAGTTAACGCAAGGCGTTCCCCTCTGCTGGCCATATAGCCATTTTTGGCCAAATGAGCGTGCGTAACTACGCTGTATTTTTAATACTGTGTGCGTGTTTCAAGCTAGTGTGCGGGATCGTTAAAGTGAGTGATTTGTGTGTGTGCAATGCGTGTTTACCTCGTCCCCAGTAAGTATCGGCAGAAAAAAATGTTTGAGGATTACAACGTTAACATCTCCATTGGTAAATGCTCGAAGGTTTTAATTTATTACTCGTTTTGATGCATGTAGTTATTAATATACAAAATTTACTGAAATATTACCAACAAAGAAGATAAAACAAATGCTTGCGCGAGCGTAGCGAGCGCTATTACTGCGCAAGCGAAGCGAGCGCGAAAATTTTTTACGACCTTTTATGACTCTGACAGCTTTTATGACCTACTAAGTCAACACCGATAACCCTAGGGTTTAACTTGATATCCACTTATTTTAAGGTAAATAATGATTATGATTATTGAAGGTTGAACTGTTTAAAATTATAAACTCGTTTTGATTCATGTGGCTATTTAAATACAAAAAATGATGAAATATTCCCTACAAAGAAGATAAAACAAATGCTGGCGCGAGCGTAGCGAGCGCTATCAATGCGCGAGCGAAGCGATGGTGAAAAATGTTTACGACTTTTTATGACCCTGACAGTTTTTATGACCTCCTAAGTCAACACCGGTACCACAAAGGTTAAACTTGATATCCACTAATTTTAAGATTAATAACTATTATGATTATTGAAGGTTGTACTGTTTTAATCTTCGAGCATTTACCAATTGAGAAGTTAACGCAAGGCGTTCCTCTCTGCTGGCCATATAGCCATTTTTGGCCACATGAGCGTGCGTAACTACGCTGTATTTTTAATACTGTGTGCGTGTTTCAAGCTAGTGTGCGGGATCGTTAAAGTGAGTGATTAGTGTGTGTGCAATGCGTGTTTACCTCGTCCCCAGTAAGTATCGGCAGAAAAAAATGTTTGCGGATTGCAACGTTAACATCTCCATTGGTAAATGCTCGAAGATTTTAATTTATTACTCGTTTTGATGCATGTAGTTATTAATATACAAAATTTACTGAAATATTACCAACAAAGAAGATAAAACAAATGCTTGCGCGAGCGCAGCGAGCGCGAAATTTTTTTACGTCCTTTTATGACCCTGACAGCTTTTATGACCTACTAAGTCAACGCCGATAACCCTAACGTTAAACTTGATATCCACTTATTTTAAGGTTAATAATCTTTATCATTATTGAAGGTTGTACTGTTTAAATCTATGACTCGTTTTGATGCATGTGGCTATTAAAATACAAAAGTAGCTGAAATGTTTTCTACAAAGTAGATATAACAAATGCTCGCGCGAGCGGAGCGAGCGCTATAACTGCGCGAGCGAAGCGAGCGCGAAATATGTTTACTACTTTTTATGACCCTGACAGTTTTAATGACCTTCTATGTCAACACCGATAACACAAAGGTTTAACTTCATATCCACTTATTATAAGGTTAACAACAATAACGATTATTGAAGGTTGTACTGTTTTAATTTATGACTCGTTTTGATGCATGTGGTTATTAATATATAAAAGTTACTGAAATATTACCAACAAAGAAGGTTAAACAAATGCTTGCGCGAGCGAAGCGAGCGCGAAAAATTTTTATGGCTTTTTATGACCCTGACAGCTTTTATGACCCTGACAGCTTTTATGACCTACTAAGTCAACACCGATAACCCTAAGGTTAAACTTGATATCCACTTATTTTAAGGTTAATAATCTTTATCATTATTGAAGGTTGTACTGTTTTAATCTATGACTCGTTTTGATGCATGTGGCTATTAAAATACAAAAGTTGCTGTAATGTTTTCTACAAAGTAGATATAACAAATGCTCGCGCGAGCGGAGCGAGCGCTATAACTGCGCGAATTTTTACGGCTTTTTATGACCCTGACTGTTTTAGTTTTGATGACCTACTAAGTCAACACCTATGACCCTAAGGTTAAATGTGGCTGTTAACATGAATGTTTCTGAAATACTTCCCACAAAGCAGATAAAACACGTTGGGCAAGCAAAGCTATCGCGTAAATTTTAAAGGCACTCACATTTAATTGCCGAAAAAAGTATTCCTTGCCCTTTTATGCCCTAATATATACAATACTATTATTCTTTGTACAGAATTTCATCTGAATCGGTCAAGCCATCTGGCCGAAAAGAGGCCACACATTCACAAAATTCCATAATAAAAATCTAGACACCCGAAATTGCCAGCCAAAAAAAAGTATTCGTTGTCCTTCTATGTCTTATTGACTGTCTGTATACGAAATTTCAGCTAAAAAGGTTAAGCCGTTTGACCGAGAGTAGGCCACACATTTGCAAAACTGGGCACCTAGACTCGACAGCCGGAAAAAAAGTATCCGATATCCTATTCTTTCCTATGAACTGTCTTTATACAACATTTCAGGCAAATCGGTCAAGCCGTTTATTCGATAAGAGGTCTTATATTTACAAAATTCAATTTAAAATATCTGGACCCCCTGACTCGACAGCCAGAAAAAAAGTATCCTATATCCTATTCTGCCCTATGACATGTATTCATACAACATTTCAGGCAAATCGGTCAAGCCGTTTATTCGAGAAGAAGTCTTATATTTACAAAATTCAGTTAAAAATATTTGGACCCCCTGACTCGACAGCCAGAAAAAAAGTGTTCTATATCTTATTCTACCCTATGAACTGTCTATATACAACATGTCAGGCAAATCGGTCAAGCCGTTTATTCGAGAAGAGGTTTTATATTCACAAAATTCAATTTAAAATATCTGGACCCCCTGACTCGACAGCCAAAAAAAAAGTATCCTATGTCCTATTCTGCCCTATGACATGTATTCATACAAAATTTCAGGCAAATCGGTCAAGCCATTTATTCGAGAAGAAGTCTCATATTTACAAAATTCAATTCAAAATATCCGGACCCCCTGACTCGACAGCCAGAAAAAAAGTATCCTGTATCCTATTCTGCCCTATGACATGTATTCGTACAACATTTCAGGTAAATCGGTCTAGCCGTTTATTCGAGAAGAAGTCTTATATTTACAAAATTCAGTTAAAAATATTTGGACCCCCTGACTCGACAGCCAGAAAAAAAGTGTCCTATATCTTATTCTACCCTATGAACTGTCTATATACAACATTTCAGGCAAATCGGTCAAGCCGTTTATTCGAGAAGAGGTTTTATATTTACAAAATTCAATTTAAAATATCTGGACCCCCTGACTCGACAGCCAAAAAAAAAGTATCCTATGTCCTATTCTGCCCTATGACATGTATTCATACAAAATTTCAGGCAAATCGGTCAAGCCATTTATTCGAGAAGAAGTCTCATATTTACAAAATTCAATTTAAAATATCCGGACTCCCTGACTCGACAGCCAGAAAAAAAGTATTCTGTATCCTATTCTGCCCTATGACATGTATTCGTACAACATTTCAGGCAAATCGGTCTAGCCGTTTATTTGAGAAGAAGTCTTATATTTACAAAATTCAGGTAAAAATATTTGGACCCCCTGACTCGACAGCCAGAAAAAAAGTGTCCTATATCTTATTCTACCCTATGAACTGTCTATATACAACATTTCAGGCAAATCGGTCAAGCCGTTTATTCGAGAAGAGGTTTTATATTTACAAAATTCAATTTAAAATATCTGGACCCCCTGACTTGACAGCCAGAAAAAAAGTATCCTATATCCTATTCTACTCTATGACATGTATTCATACAAAATTTCAGGCAAATCGGTCAAGCCATTTATTCGAGAAGAAGTCTCATATTTACAAAATTCAATTAAAAATATCTGGACCCCCTGACTCGATAGCCAAAAAAAAAGTATCCTATATCCTATTCTGCCCTATGTACTATCTTTGTACAAAATTTCAGTCAAATCCGTCAAGCCGTTTGACCGTGAAGAAGTCCCAAACAAACAAACAAACAAACAAACAAATAAACAAACTGACTTTCGCATTTATAATATTGGTGTTGATATAATTCTTTTATGTTTGTTCGCGGATAACTTCGTTGTTTATGAACCGATTTTGACTATTCTTATTTTGTTGGAAAGGACATATCCCAAGAGTAGCGCTATAGTAATTTCATTGAGATCTGATAAGTATCTCTAGATATATGGAGATAAACACATCAAACTTGATACTGAAAATTAATAGCGCGGCATTTGAAGTCGGTTATTTAAGTTTTTTAAACGATCTTCTATCTAGAAACACACCAAAATTAAGATCCCGCTCTATTGTGATTATGTAGAAGAAGAGCGAATGTAACATTCCCCCACACTCTATACTTACACTCATCAAGTTCAGACACTCGCCCTACGGAAATAAAAATGCGTGCGAGTAATTGTACGACATCGTAAGGGAACTTGGCGTGCGTCTTATTGCGGCATAGTTCTTGATTGTCTTTGTAATTGTATGTACCGTGCAGCCCTTAGGATCATGTAAGTTCCTATATCTTTAGGAGAACGTGCTGTATTACACAATAGGTTCTTTTTTATATCATATAACTAGCGTTTGACCACTATCTCAACTGTTGGCAAGGATGGAAGCACGATAAGCCTAGAATGGGAACTGGCTCTAGGATAGCTGGCTTAAGGATAGCTGCCGGAACACATAAGATGTATGGTGTCAGATTTCTAACTTCAGGGTGGTAGCTTGCCAGACAGACACTAGATAGTATCCTACCGCCATGGAATTCTGAACAGCAGAAGTAAATAAAAGATTCCGGAACACCGTAGTTTACAACCATCAAGGAGAAAATCTGCCGCCATAACCTTACGGTGTTCCGGCAGCACACAGCCCTTGAGCGTCAGAGTATTCTAGGCCTAGCGTGTTGGCCATCGTCGACCACATAAATAACCCATCAATGAATAAATAATAATTTATTTATATGGGTATAGGGTCTCAGAACACGTAGGGCTCTTGTAATCGACCACTTTAAATAAATAATTGTGATCGTTTAAATGCTAGTGGAAATTTATTTGGCCTACACAAAATGTCTTTAATAATTAAGATAGTTTAAAAACTAAAACAACCGACTTCCATGCCGCGTGAGTCAGTTTCAGTTGCAAGTTTGAGACGTTTCTCGTCATAGCTTAGGAGATACTTGTCAGATCTCGATGAAATTACAAAGGGACCACCTTGGAAATGCACCCTACTAATTAAAAAAATAATCATTAAAATCGGTTATAAACGACGAAGTTATCCGCGAACACATATCGGATTGAGAAACCTCCTCTTGTTTTTGAATTCGGTTAAAAATAATTGCTTATATTTTTCCCACATAAATAACTCATCAATAAATAAATAATAATCGCTATAAATTGGGTGACTGATAACACGTTAGGTATTTGTAATCGACTACCAATAAATAAATAATTGTGATCGTTGGAACGCTCGTGGAATATTTATATGGGTCAGGCCGAGTCAGGCTACCACGTGGTGTGAAACATTCGTCCTTCTAATTTTAACTGACTTAAAAAAAAAGAGGCGGTTTTCAAATCGTTCAAACCTTTTTTATGTACCTATGTTTTTCGATGACTTGAAGACGCCTGAACCGATTTTTAAACTGAAAACTTCTTTAGCGGCGTTGTGAACTTTTTTGGGATGGGTAAAAAATGTTAAACTTGCGTCAGGACACGTGACCTGATCAAAAATTCATAAGACATAGTTACAAACGTTTTTAACGGACTTCACAAAAAATGTGGAGGTTCTCAATTCGCCGGAATCTTTTTAGGGTTCCGTACCTCAAAAGGTAAAAAAGGAACCTTTATAAGATCACTTTCTTGTCCGTCTTTCTGTCTGTCTGTCTGTCCGTCCGTGTGTCACCACTGATTTTTTTTTATGTGTGTGCACCGATTACTCGAAGATGTCTGAACCGATTTGGAAAATTCTTTTATTGTTTCAAAAATTAAATGCGACCACCTGGGAAGGGTACCCAGGTAGTCCCATTTTATTTTTAACGAAGTCAGTCGAGTGGTTTTTAATACATCAACATTTGTATTACGATGCATTTATATACCTCGAGGACATGATACTAGAGCTACTGGCTATTTTGACTAGCGTGACGTTTGAAGTCGGTTCTTTTAGTTTTTTAAACGATCTTAAATTATCATAATATTACTCTGAATTTGTACAAATTCTTAAACTGACCACATTATAGTGGTCATACGAGAACAGTACATCACTGTGCCGTACCTGTATTTTAAGACTAACAGCACATATCCATTTACTTGCCCTTGGGAGTAATGCCTTGCCAGTACAAAGTTATGTGGGCCTCGGTTTATAAAAAGTTGTTTGTGGACTTCTGCTGGGGTCCATTTGGGACAGTACTTTAGGATACACGAATATAGCTATCTAGTAAGCGGCCTGCTTGCGGTCGACCTTAAATTATTAAAAT
Organism: Cabera pusaria; assembly: GCA_954871355.1. Classification (NCBI taxonomy): domain Eukaryota; kingdom Metazoa; phylum Arthropoda; class Insecta; order Lepidoptera; family Geometridae; genus Cabera; species Cabera pusaria. Next base: position 5,605,107 of record OX940915.1, read on the forward strand.
AGCTTATCTAAACCAAGATAAGCTAATTTAATAATTTAAGATTGTTTAAAAAAAAACAAAAGAAGCGACTTCAAACACAGCTTCAAACGTCGCGCTAGTGAAAGTAGCCTGCAGTAAGTAGCATGTCGTCGAGGTATATAAATGCATCGTAATACAAATTTTGATATATAATAAGATCATTTAAAAAAAATAAAAAGAACCGACTTCAATGCCGCGCTATTAATTTTCAGTACCAATTTTGAAGTGTTTATCTCCATATCTCTGGAGATGCTTATCAGACCTCGTTAAATTACTATGGTACCACACTTGGGATATCTCCTTTCCAACAAAAACATAATAATCAAAATCTGTTCATAAACGACGAAGTTATACGCGAATAAAAAAACATATATACGGTCGAATTGAGAAACCTCCTCCTTTTTTTGAAGTCGGTAAAAAAACGACTCGACTGTCTTCGTTAAAATTTAAATGGGAAGGGTACACTTTGAAACGAAAAAAGAATTTTCCAAATGGGTTCAGGCATCTTCGAGTAATCGGTGAACATACATTAAAAAAATAAAATAAAAGAAGATTGCGACGAATTGAGAACCTCCTCCTTCTTTGTGAAGTCGGTTAAAAACTTAAGGAGTAGTCAGTCAAGTGCTTGTCTTTCCGAAAATGTTCTACGGGTTGTTGGAGCGTATTATATCAATGATAACCACCAAAGAACAAAGCTGCCGCCATAACCTTACGGTGTTCCGGTAGCTCGCAGCCCTTTGAGCTTGAGAGTCCAGAGTATTCTAGGCCTAGCGTGTTCACCATCTTCGACCACATCATCGTTTATCACCAGGTGAGATAGTGGTCAAACGCTAACCTACATAAGATGTACAAAAAAGGAAAAAAAAATTTGAGAATATTCACAAAACGAAAAAATAACTAAGTACTTCAAATGCCGCGGTAGTCGTTTTCAGTAACAAGTTAGTAACATATCTCTGGAGATACTCATCAGATCTCAATAAAATTTCAATGGGACTAAGGGTCAGCTCAGACCGCGACGCGACGAGGAACGCACTTATTAAGAGAGTGATACAAAAAATAACTTTATTTAATACACAAAAAGATACACATTTCATTGAGTTAGTTCGGCGGCTGCAGGCTGCGCCACGCGGCGTCTCGCTGCACCGCGCGGCGCAGCCTGCAGCCGCGTGATAAACAATCGAACTTTATTAACTACATAATAAGATACACATTGCATGGAGATAATTTGGTGGCGTCGCGCGTTTAGCTGCGCCGCGCGTAACCAAAAACATCGTCACTACGCGTCGCGTCGCGTTGCGGTGTGAACTGACCCTAAACGGGAAGCACCTATACCCTATCGAACAAAAAAAGGAATTTTCAAATCGGTTAACAAATGATGGAGTTCTGACATCCTTACGAACATTATAAACGCGAATGTTTGTATAGTATGATGTTTGTTACTCTTTTACGCTAAAACTACTGAACCGATTTATCTGAAATTTGGTATGCAGATAGCCTAGATCCTGGAATAACACATATGGTACTTTATATCCCGATATTCCCATGGGAACGATGTCTACGCAGTTAAAACCGCGGGGCACAAATACTAACAAATAAAATAAAAAATCGAATTGTCTAAGTAGAACGTCCTGTTTCTTTGAAGCCTTTCGCATATGCCTTTGACATCAAAGCCGATTGCAATAGTTTCATCTCATGGTGACTTTGAAACTACCCTCCTATAATTTCGCTTGAAGGGTAAAATGACCAGTAAGTACCCTTAGTACGAGTTTTCATACCAAACTCGATATCGTATATCGAACAAATTTTGTATGAAATACAGTACAGTCATCGAAAAGATAATAATACTAAGTATAGAACGAACACTCTGTTCCCCCCACCAATTCCGGGCTTCCTCACCCCGCCACCGCTTTGGAGCTGTCGAGGAGCTGCGCTGAGCAAGGATGCCACACGCGTACGAGTATAGAACAATTACTACTCACGGAGAGAAGAACATCAACTTCATACATTTATGTTGGGACCAGTAGACACTGGAGGTTCAAATTTACGTAGGTTCTTATTACGTAGGTATATAATAAACACTTAATTATATTAGTATACCTACCTAAATATTCGTATTTTAGAATTCATTTTCATAAATGAAACAACGATGTATATACTCTTGCGTAAATAACGCTTCATTTGTAAAATATTTAAAAAAACTTTCACGTTTAAACATTTTTACTCGTATGACACAGCAATTGGGAACTTGATGTAGGTACGTAGTATTTATATTCTCTTTACTTGATGTCGCTCTAACGTGCGAGCAAGACACACGACATTGTTTCGTACAGCTCTGGCTGGCCGCCCAACACAGAATAAAAAATAGTTACTGTGGTGCAGTTTGTTCTATGCAAGTCGACTGGACCTGGAGATGATGGTTTACGAAATAGCGACTAATATTTTTAGTGTTAAAAGCTTTTTGGGTAAGTGTACAAAAAATATTCATACGGTCAGTACGTAGTACGTATGTACGAAGTAACTATTATATAATCTGTGATACGGTGATTACGGGCGACAACCTTAGACATCACGCACAAAAACGCACGTATAGAAAAACGACCCGTGTGTAGTGTCTGTGTCGGTGTCACAGTGTCGGTCATTAAAACGCTAGTTTGTATGGAGATTTAGCGAGCGTCCGGGGTGTGCTGAAGGTATGACTTAGACTAGACTTTTACTCGAAATGTGACCCATCTCTACGACTTAAATTCATAAAAGGATTTCAATACTTGACACTGGCTAAATACACTAATCGTGTGGAGCCATAATAAAACAAAAAAATAATATATATCATAAACATTTTTTAGAGGCAAATATTAGTCAATTTATAATGATTATTGTATATAAGCGCTTTTAATAGCGAGTGTCCGGGGTGTGGTACAGTGCCTCTTTTCACACTTCATTAAATTTAGACCAATCAGGAAGCCAGAATAAGTCGAACACTGTGTGAGATCTATTAAAAGCGTTTACGATGAAAACTCGTACTAAGGGTACAGTAAATGTAATGGCGTGTGAATCAATTGTTTACAATCGTGTTTGGGTAATTGCAGTGAAATGACTCGTATTGTCTGTTTGTAATAGGCCTGACGTTAAACAATTGGGGTTATGTAATGTGTCTACCACAAACTGTGGGCGCGATATAGTGTGCAAGAATATTTAAATGACATTAATTATTAACTATATACATAAAATGACACTGTTTCTATCAATTAATAATATAATTTATTATAATTTTTTTTCAACCGACTTCACAAAAAAAGAGGAGGCTCTAAATTTGACCGTACTTTTTTCTTTTTTTTTTTCTAAGTTTGTTACCTTAGAACTCCGTCAAATCTTAACCGATTTGGAGAATTCATTTTTAGTTTGAGAGAGTATGCTTCCTATGTGGTCTTATTCAAATTTTATCGAGATCTGATAATTATCTCCGGAGCTATGGAGATAAAGATCTCAAACTGTTAGAATAACGTGTGACACGTTATCCTAACAAATTGTTCGCCGGTGGTAAGCGATGGTGTGGTCAAGGTTGGTGAAGATAGTTGGGCCTAGAATAGTCTGACTCTATGCTTAGATCTTCTATACTGCGGAACGGATTTTAAATTTAATTTTTAGCGACTGTTTACTCATAAAGTCAATACAACAATAATAGTTTGAACGTTTTAGTCGCTCCCGTTCTGTACGTTTAGTTCTTTTAAACTGACTACGCAATGGACTTTAGTGCAGTTTCCAGCATCAATTAATTTTCAATTTTAATTTCACTTGAATCACTCTATTGACTAAAACTGCATTAAAATCCGTTTCGTAGTTTAAAAGATTTAAGCGTTCAGACGCAGGAAGCTGCTTTGTTTTATACTATGTGTAAATAAAACTAGCAGAGCCTCGCGGTTTCGCCCTTTAATTCCCGTTACCGTAAGAATATGGGAATAAAATATAGCTTATGTTACTCACTGATAATGTAGCTTTCCATTAGTGAGAGAATTTTTGAAATCAGTTCATTACATTTTGAGTTAAATCGTAACAAACAAACAAACAAACAAAAAATCAATTGTTTCCTCTATAGTATTGGTTTAAATGTAAAGAAAAAGCGACATGGTTCCATCCCAATTTCAAATCGTTTTGCCACAGGCCCTTAGTACTAAGTTAAGGACCGCGATGTTTGGGTCCTCTCTGGAGATTTCAAATGGAAAGGACCTGTAGTGAGCCCAGGCATGAAATGGACATTGACGGATTTTTGTTAGGAACTCTAAAGGGCGCAAATATGAAGGTACGAGTATAAACAAAATAAAGGGAAACCTTTCCTACATTTTTTTAAACCTGAAGAAATCCCATTAACATAATATAGACTGGAAATACCTCTAAAAAAGGTGTTTCCCTTAAACTCATAATGTCACATGAAGTGGCTGCCATTGATTTTCCATTAATGACCTTGATTGCCACAACCCTAGCAATGTCAGCCATTTTATGTGATATTATGAGGTTTAGGTATGCACCTTTATTGAAAGTGTTTCCATAGAGGCAAATGTATAATAATTTCGAACGAACTGTCATCCGAATATGTTTGTTTTTCCAACTGCAATAGTAATATATCTTTATTATAAAACCAACCACACTACAGGTTTCCAGAGGTGGTAGGAGCACATTATATCGATGTTCCGCCTGACTTGCTATCAAGAAGTAGCTTACCATCATCAAGGAGAAAATCTGCCGCCATAACATTACGGTGTTCCGGCAGCACCCAGACCTTGAAAGTCAGAGTATTCTAGGCCTAACGTGTTTAGTTAACCGTCTTCGACCACATCATCGCTTACCACCAGGCGAGATAGTGGTCAAACGCTAGTCTAACAGAAAAAAAAAACTTGAATCCTGATTAAAAACATTTTAATCGTAGATTTGAATGCTTGAATCCATCTGTACTATTCCAGCACCCCTAATAAACTGTCCCGGATAGAAGGGGAAGAGGTCTGAAATGTCCACTATAGCACCATTATGAAAGTTTGACACAAACAAGTACCCGGATGCGCCCGGCATCGCGACCGACCACTCCTCGCTTTAAGCGATTTGTCAATACTAGGTCTATGCGTCCGAAAGGTCTTGATACTTGGATTTTCGAACTTGCATCTTTACATAGTATAAAACAAAGTCGCTACTCGCGTCTGTACGCTAAGATCTTTTAAACTACGCAATGGATTTTAATGTAGTTTCATCAATAGATAGAGTGATTAAAGTGGAAGGTTTATAACCAGGATTAAACGCGGGCAAAGCCGTGGGGTGCTGCTAGTCAAGGATAAAATAGATTAATCGCAAAGCTTTCGATTTACTTCCCAAGTTCAAATGAGTGGTGACTACTCGTTTATTAGTGTTAACTTGCAAATAATGTCTCGTTTATCGTTATGATATCGTGTATAAATAAAATGATTATCTCTTATCAGTTAACGTCGATTTTTTATTTATCGATTAATATTACTCAAAAATTGAGGAATACGTTGATAAAACTCTAATCGCAAAAGAAATTAATTACTAGTTTTATTATATTTTAGATATATTATACATTTTGATTGTAGACTATAGAATTCTTAAATAAATAAAGAAATTTAAATAGTTACGTGCGGTCAAGTACTAACAGGCTGGTCTCAGATTCGAACTTTAGATGCAATTCGAGTGTGTCCTTACTGACGCTTGCGATGACTGCAGGCGTCAGTTATCTATCTATTGATCACTATTTGTCAACTCTACCCACCCTGGGATGGCGCCGCGCGTCTCAATGTAATAAATAATAGTTTAAAAAACTAAAAAAATACGCTTTTATAGAAAATCCAACTAAAAAATAGAAAATAAATTTGAATTAAAAATAGTGTAAGAAAAAATGATTTTATTGTAAAAAAAGCGTGGGGTGCATGGTATCAATAGTTCCAAATATTTTATGAACAGATATGACTAGAAGGGTTATTTTGATAATATCCTGAAAAGCACCCCACGCTTTTTTTACCATAAAATCATTTTTTCTTACACTATTTTTAATTCAAATTTATTAAAATTTATTTTCTATTTTTTAGTTGGATTTTCTATAAAAGCGTATTTTTTTAGTTTTTTTAAACTATTATTTATTTTTCATTTTTTAGTCGAATTTTTTTAAAAATCCTAGTAAGGATAACGGGTCAAAATGTTTAAAATATTGAATTGTCATCGGTCCTTAATAAGTATGCCAAATTTCGAGTTAATCCGACGTTTTGAAGGGGGTTAAAATCATGTTCAAAGATTCCGTTACATACTAACATACAAACATACATACGTCTGAAGCTAATAAAAGCGTATTAAAAACATCAAGTATCAATACGACCACCGTGCGCGCTACATCACGCTTGGTGAATTCAGATCGTCACCATGGGTCGTTAAGTGATTGGCTCTTACGCGCGGACAGATGCAACGATTTTTATCTAGTCATTTGTATATAGATTTGATTATCATTGTTATGATGACGACTTTTTAGGGCGTAGCGATTGTTCCCATTGACACCTGAACCTCGCAATCTAGTTGTTACTGGTAATTTTACATTTAATGACGCTTTTTGTCATCGCGTAATAAATGAGTACAATCTAGGATTCATATCTTTGTTGGATTTTCAAATCGCGAGTGAACTCTCTATGCCTTCTCAATTAGGCGGCAATAGCCCAATGGATAGGGCGTCGGACTGGCGATCGAGAGGTCGTGAGTTCGATCCCCACCACACTCATTGCACTATTAAGAATAAGAATAAGAATAATCTTTATTCAAGAAAAATGCCCATACAAAATCTAAAAGATGGCTAGAATATATGGTACAAAATATTAAAGGTATCTGTCGCCGAACTAAGCTTTCGCTTGTGTTTCAGCTTACAGCGCCCTCCCCCAGAAATCTAGCTATGTACTAGCCTTACTGATGATTGCACATATTTATAGATTAAAATATTTCTTAAACTACTTTACTCACTTACATATAATTATTTCTGTATATATATTGTCGTGAACCCACTCCAGATACAAGGATATTGAGCTTAGTTGGAGGGGTTAACAAGAATACTAGTAATGTGCAACCCCCATTACATTGCGAGTAATCTTAAAAAAAAAAAAAAATTAGATTTGTATATTTGACAGTACAAAACCCAAGAGTAAGACCAACAATATTTAGGATTATACATTAAAATGTCGTACTTTATAGACGGGTACCACCCACTTGTAAAGTGCCACGCAAAACGAACAACCATAGACTATCGATAGTCAGTTTGAAGTTTGAAATTAAGATCGAAAAAACTTAAAAAAAACTACTTTATATGCCGCGCTAGTCATTCTCATTAGCAAGTTTGAGGTGTAAATCTTCATATCTCTGGAGATACTAATCAGATCTCTATGAATTGTACAATAAGACCAAATAAGAAGTATTTATACCCTCTTAGACAAAAATGAAATGTTCTATATCAGTTCGGAGTTATGAGGTACGTAAAAGAAAACTAGACGAATTAAAAACCTCCTCCTTTTTAAAATTGGTTAAAAATATTGAATTACATCACTGCCACTAAAACACTACGCAATTTATAACACTAAAAATAAAAACTGACGAATTTTATTAAACCTCGCCGTGTCCCGTTAAAATTGTTTAGGTTAGGGCAAAATGACATTTACAAATTCCAATACTCGAAACGTATGCATTTTTCAGGTTGAAATGAAAAATATAAATATCATATGTTAGCGGCTCCCAATATGTGACCGACATACAGTTTTTATTGCTTTTGCGACTGGCACTGACGGATTTACGTACCTACCTACCGAATAGGTTAAACTCTAACTGGAACTTGCATGGTAGAACATTGCTGTGAAGGCAAATTTACATCTTTGTCTTTAGGGCGTAGTGCAGTGAAAATGCGAAATTCTTGCTATCCACTATCCAGAATTTTGTATGCCACTGCATTTGTAATGGGTAGACGTTTTATCGTTTACCATCAGGCGAGCAACTTAGCTGTCCTGCCCCCTTATACAAAATCCAATTTCTGTTTTAATTCACGCTAACGCAAGTTCAATGTATGGGAATGACAATTATTGAAATCATTGAAACCATTTGATTGACTGACAATTGTGAGTACATAAGATTCTAATAACTATTCGATAAAGATAAACTCAATGTCCAAGTGCTAAATAAACTATCGCGTAACCTACGACGTCGTTCTCACTCCTGCAACAAAACCGAAGGACACTTTGAAAAGTATCTCAAGGTAACGTAAATTTGTAAATAATAACTGTAAATATCGGAATAAAATGTAGATAAGTTAATAATATATAGAGATTAGTTCGAACTGTTCCATCACAACTTACTCTTACGAGTGTACAGCAAATACAAATACAACTTTTAATAGTCTTCACGAGCTTATTTCTTATATTTCCGCAACAAAGTTGTCATTCCTATACATTTTGAAGTTGCATCAGCATGAATGTAAACAGAAATTAGATTTTGTCTAAGCATTCTGTTACTTTTGCTTAAAGAAAAAAAAATTCACCGCCGCTCTTGTTTCTATCCCACACACACTTACTGTAAGAATATTCTGTAATATTCTTTCAAACGCTTATCTACTTGAAGAAAAAATAAAGAAACACGATTTGACGATTTTTCAAGGTAATATTTAGTCTTCACGAGCTCATTCTAGATGCAACTTCCTTTGAGTATGATCTTCTTGCTCCCTACTCATATTGAATGTAGTAATTAGTATAACTTTCATAATAATAAGGTGGGGATAAGGTATTTGTATGCACATTTGTATGAATTGGTATATAAATAATTTAAGATCGTTTAAAAATCCAAAAGAACCGACTTCAAATGTCGCGCTAGTCATTTTCAGTACCAAGTTTGAGGTGTTTATCTCCATATCTCTGGAGATACTGAACATATCTCGATAAAATTTTAGTGGGATCACCTGGGAAGTATAATAAATACCCTTTCAAACATAAAAGAATTTCCAAAACGGTTCAAACGTCTTCGAGTAATCGGTGAACATACATAAAAAAAATATTACGTCAAATTGAGAACCTCCTCTTTTTTTGACGTCGGTTAAATACGATTTTTTTTTGAAGTTATACTTCTTTTGGCGCGAAAAATGATGAGAGTGAATTTTTACGATGCGCGCGCACACCGACACCTAAGTGAAGTTAGTTCTAGGTGGTACGATGCGCGCGCACACCGACACCTAAGTGAAGTTAGTTCTAGGTGGCATGACTATGTTCCTCGGAACAATGTGCTAGTCATTGTTCCGAGCTATGTTCAAGTTGTATATGTCATATTGAACATCATATTTTTACGTTAATAAAACCTTTGTTATTTAAATAAAATATTTTTGATAATTTTAATATATATCGTTAATCACTACTGCATTTTAGTTGTTTTTTTCCATTCGCCACAGAAGTATAACTTCTAACGCGTGTACATAAGTACACACACTCTTTTTTTTATTGCAAACTGTGCAAGCGTTTGGCCGCTATCTCACCTGATGGTAAGTGACGACGCGGTCGAGGATGGAGCACGCTTGCTCAGTAAAAACCTATTCACTCTAGACTTGAACGCTCCGAGGCTGTATTTAGGTGGAAAAACAGACGCCGGCGAGTCATTCCATTTCTTGGCAGTTTTTACAATAAATGAAGCACCAAGTTCTTAGTGGTGGAATGTCCACCTTAAATGGATGTCGACCTTGCAGTACGTCTGGTTGTGCGGTTAAAGAATGGGGACGGCAGAATGAGATCGTGCTTGGGCACATTCGCCAAAGTGTAACCTGTAAAATATAGACAGGCTTCTTCTTCTTCAGGCAACTTCACACCGATGACCTAGACATTGAAGTTTTTGAGATAGGATTTGAGATACTTTTCCCCGACCTTGTATAATGAAAAGTATACTACTTAGCACTTATTCCATATTACCACATATATTACACGTCACTTACGGCCTTATTCACAGACAACACTGAGGTTTCACAGTACTCGCGGACGCATAGTATTAATACATTGTTGACATTACTTGTGTCAAATCTTCCACTATGCATTCATAGTGTTGTTTCTGAATACGGGATAACCATGGGAAAACACTCGTATTCATGAAGATTTAAATAAACGTATAGTGTTGGGCTTCACCCAAGTATTTGCAAATGACTCTATGCAGTCGTGTGCACTGTGAGACGCTCATAGTAGTCTATGAATACGGATATATAAATTGTTAAACAATCCGAAGTTTCATCGTACCGACGGGCCTTGAACCCGCATATTCAGGAGGTTGCGGGTTCAAGTCCCATCGGTACGATGAAATTTTGGTTTGTGTTTAACAATTTACAAAAATATAAAGTGTGTAACACTTCAAAGAAACATAATACGGATATATAAGTTTGAATTATGAAAGACACACGCTTGGTAGAACTACAGCCATGCCTAAGCACGGGGTCACTGGTCGTACTATAGCCACAGAGTATGTACTAGTTTCTATAGCTGCCAGTGTCGTGTTTATATTTGATCATTTTTGCTTCAATAAATAAATAATGTGAATTCGTGAGGCCCTAACTTCTGTGGGACACGCGAGCTTGCTAAATGTTTGCGCAGATGGGTTTACTCGTATTGTTTATGTATCTTTTATTTGATTGCTACTAAACAGCCAAGGAAAAGGTAGTTTTTTAACCGACTTCAAAAGAGGAGGAGGTTCTATGTTACACCGTGCTATATATATATATATATATTTATTTTATATCACTGATGACTCAAAGACGCCTGGACCGGTTTGGAAAATTCTTATTTTTGAAAGGGTAAACTGCCCAGGTGTTCCTTTTTAAATTTCATCGAGATCTGACGAGTCTCCACAGATATAGAGATTTGAGAACTCTTTAATCTTGGTTCTAAAACTTACTAGCGCGAAGTTTCAAGTCGGTTCTTTTAGTTTTTTAAACATCTTAAATTGTTATTTCAGACTATAGGCATGGTCATCATGACCAGCCGGTATTAGTCCACTGCTGGACATAGGCCTCTTTGAAGACTTGCGACCTTTGCGAATGTCCTGAAACATGCACTGGGTTGCGGGTGCACGTAATGGTACGGTTGGCAACCCTACATTAATAAGGGGAATTAAACATGTGTTTTAAGTGTGACGTTCGACGTCTAGATGAAAGCTGAATGGCTCAATACCTTTGTTTTTTTTTTGTAAATTCAAAGCGTTATGTTTCTGTTATATCTATATTTTTTGTTGAATATGATCTATTTAATGTTATTTGACGTGTGTAAGTGCTAATTTTTAATTTGCCCATATACTGAATAAATGCTTTGACTTTGACTTTGACTTTGTCGTCGCTCCATATAGGTTAGCGTTTGACCACTATCTCACCTGATAGTAAGTGATAATACGGTCGAAGATGGTAGCACGCTAGGTCTAGAATGGGAACTGGTAAAAAAATTAACTGTTTATGTTCCAGTTTGTTGATAAATTGTATTAATTGGTATTTAATGATTTAAGGTTTTAGAGAAAATTCAAATTTCCTCTAAAAGCCCTTTCCGTAGCACGCTGCGGAAACATGAGTTTGTGTCAATCTAGTACAAAATACATAATATTTAATTCATTTCTCTTTTTTTCAGGTAAGTTGGTGCTTTTAAGATATTAAGAATCAACATCGTTCGCGGTAAATCTGAAAAGCATGTAAGTACTATTGTGTATAATGTGAGGGTAATGTACATTACCCTCACATCTTACAGACTTGGACTATTCGCGAGGATTTTACCGCGTTCTCATTTACTCTATTATTAAAACACATTGGTGAAGACACATTGTTATCGTGTTCTTAGTACATACTTAGTACTTAAGGTACGGACACACCGCAGCATCGTGCGGCCCGTACCTTTGCACTGTATTTCACTGAAGTTCACTATACACAATCACTACACTAATTGAAATGGTTTAGTTCTTTTGAGTCTTCTCTCTAAATCTGTGAGGTCGAGGAGTTGTATTGCCTCAACGTTCACGTGATAGTGAAGCTTTCGTTCGTGAGCTTCTGCGCATTTTTTGGTGGTGCTGGCGACAACCTCAATGTGAAGGTCCCGATGGAGATCATCATTGCGTGTATGCCAAGCTGCACCAACGATTACCCTCAGTACTTTGTTTTGGAATCTCTGGATGAACAACACTGATCGTGTTGCTTCATAGGCGAAGGTAACCGTTTACCATACTAGCACATGAGTAAAGAAGGAACAGAGACAAACCTTCTAAGGAACGGACAAAATGTTTACATATTCTTGTAGGGATGGTACAAAAAAACAAGAAAATTCTTCATCGTAATAAAATCCTGCTTTTTTGTTTTTCAAGCTTCATCATTGCTGACAACGGTGTATGTCGATCATGATCATGAGATGTCACGAGATGACATTTCATGACATTTGTGTCATGATATGTCATGAAATGTCACGAAAAGTCATAAATATAATTCCATGTCATGACATGTCACAAAATGTCATGGAATGTCACAAAATGTCATGAAATGTCATGAAAAGTAACTAAATGTCATTAAATGTCACGAAATTTTATAAAATGTCATGAAATGTCACAAAATGTCACGAAATGCCACGAAATGTCATGATATGTCACGAAATTTCATGAAATGTCACGAAATGTCATGAAATGTCAAGGAATTTCTGTGAACCTCCTTAGACAGTGCACTATAAAAGAACATTCAGAAGCCAATAATTAAAAAATCACTTTCCCACCCTAGGGTGGAAAAGACCTACTTTGCGCGCACTTATAGAGGAGCCAACCATCACTTTTCGAATAGATGGGATGAAAAATAATATACAGTAGAATCCGTTTATCTCCGCCTATATTGACCAACCGGTTATTATAACGTAACTATACTACGAAGTTTGGTTTTCATATGAAATTCTTTATATAGTCGGATATAATGACTTCCCACTTCCCTTACAGTGACATGTCGCTTATTATGACCCATTTTTAATACAAAAATGTAAATTATGTCCGGTTATAATGACCGACATGATTCTGTACACCTTCGGTAATGTTCGTTGATTCCCGACGACGTTCGGCACGTGGCTCGTTTTTGTTTTGAACTATGTTTATGTATTAAACTACTTAAGTACATTCATATTTACATAAAAAAGGTTTTTCATTTCACAAAACGCTTTGTATGACGTCCGCTTATTATGACTTGTTTGTCAGTTCCTTTCGATGTCATTATAAACGGACTCTACTGTAATATAACGTGACGCGTCGCGAGCGACAGCCCTGAGTTAAAGCACCAGCCGAGCCACTTTAAACCGGTTTCACTCCGTACGTGACAGGCGGCACACAGGCCGCTGGTGCTCACGCACTCACGTGCGTCTACGTCATCATCACAACGCAGTTGTATGAAGCTTTGTCTCTGTTCCTTCTTTACTCATGTGATACTAGCGAGCTGTCTGCTTGTAAGCCTACCATAACATTAACAAAAGTACAAAGGTATCGCCCTGTTTGGCATCAAACGACTTCTTGGGAATTTTGAATGTATCCCATGTTACGTTGAATGTATCCACAATTAAGACGATCTAATGACGGCTTATTAATAATAAAAGATGCTTCCTTAGCTACAGAGATTTCTCAGAAAATAGGTACACGTTTGTATTGTGAGTTGGTAACAAAGATGTTATGTCAACTAATGTTTATTTTTTACCGAATTCACAAAAAAGGAGAAGGTTTTCAATTAGCCTGTATTTTTTATGGTTTTTACCTTAGAACTCCGTCATTTACTAAACGATTTAGAAAATTCTCTCTTTTTTGAATGGGTATGCGCGGGATTTGAAGTCGGTTTAAATATTAAATCTTATAGTATACCTTTTACGATACGTGTGACTTAAGTAGTCTATTATTGCACGGCGTGAAGTTCACGCCGTGCAATAAAAGACTACTTAATATAATATAATAATATAATTATATATATAATAATAATAATAGGCAACTTAAAACTTAATATAATAATAGGCAACTTAAGTCACGAGTATCGTATATTATTTTATAGCTGTCAGTGTGACATAAACCCGCACCTTTCGCTTGCTACGCTTTTCCGTCAAATAGAATATTACTGCACGGCGGGAAGTTGGCTCCCGAGCGCAGCGAGGGTGCTAAACGTCGTGCAATAATCGACTTTTTAAGTCACGGAAAAGCGTGCGTAAAGTGCGGGTTTAGGTCACACTGTGCTATAAAATTATTTAATCCCCGATACATAGCAATGGGTGTTATAAGTTTGTCGTGTGTATCTGTGTGACTGTCTGTGAGATCGTAGCGCCTAAAGAGCTAACCGATTTTGTTTTTTTGTGTGTTTGTTAGGTGTGCTAACCTAACGAGTGAGTGGTCTTGTCTTGATCGATCTAGACAAGACCACTTACTCGTCAGCCAGGCTAATCTGTAAGCTAGTATACGCATCTCGCAAGCGGAATCAGCGGTGAGTCGTACTACGAAATTCAAATCGAAACACGATTGTAATACGGTTGAAATTCGTAAAACGAAATTCAAATCTCACAGCGAATTTCGCTTCCGAGATTAGCTTACAGAATAGCTCTACAGGTGTCTTGTCTTGATCGATCAAGACAATAAGTTAGTGTAGAATATAAACTACTAATAAGTTAGTGTTCTTAGATTTCATTAAAAATCCGATCAGTGCTTTTAAGACTATGCCGACCATGCGCTATTTTCTAGCCTTCCTCACCACTCCACTTTACTCACCACCGCAGTTAAAAATGGAATATGGCAGTAAAGTGAGGCGATAGACTGAGCTTACTCCAAGCCACACCTCAACTGGTGTTTGATTGGTTTTCGAACTGACAAGCAAAACTGCATCTTAATCGCTTTAGAGATTAAGACAACAACCGACTTCATGCCCAGTCAACATCAGTAGCAGGTTTGAGACGTTTATCATCATACCTCTGGAGATACTTATCAGATCTCGATGAAATTACAATGGGTCCACCTCGTGAAACGTTTATCATCATATCTCTGGAGATACTTATCAGATCTCGATGAAATTACAATGGGTCCACCTCGGGAACGTACCCCGTACCTTACAAAAAGAATCATTCGATTCCGTTCACAATTGACGGAGTAATCGCATAACATACACACAAAAAATATATACAGACGAATTGAGAACCTTCTTTTTGGAAGTCGGTTGATAAATTAGAATACGCTATTTTTATCCGACTTCACAAAAAAGGAGGAGGTTCTCAATTCAATCGTTTTTTTTAAATGTGTAACCGATAACTTCGTCGATTATGTACTGGTTTTCCAAAAACAAGGAGGTTCTCAATTCCGTCTGTATGTTTTTATGTATGTATGTTACGCGATTACTCCATCAATTGTGAACCGATTCGAATGATTATTATTTTAATCGGCAGGGTACATTTCCGAGGTAGTCCCATTGTAATATATTCGAGATCTGATAAGTATCTATAGATACTCGTATATGACGATAAACGTCGCAAACTTGCAACTGAAACTGACTCGCGCGGCATGGAAGTCGGTTGTTTTAGTTTTTAAACTATCTTATGAACAAACAACTTCTCAACCTAAATTCTTATAACTTCTCCGTCCGTTCAGTCGTGCGTTTTAAGTTCAAGAAAACCTCTCACGTGGGTAAAAAGTTCAGGAAAACCTCTAAATATAAGACAGACAGACGCTCATACATTCTACACTGACAGTGGGTACATTATTATAGAAAGAAACTTGGAGTTATTGACGAAACATTGCGGTCTTCCTATAGTTACGTAAACTTGAATTTAGTACGGACGGATCTGGCTTTGTCACAACTTCAGTCATCATGAAGCTTTAAAGTATATAATTAAGATAGTTTAAAAACTAAAACAACCGACTTCAATGCCCCGCGAGTCAATTTCAGTAGCAAGTTTGAGACGTTAATCGTCATATCTCTGGAGATAATTATCAGATCTCGATGCAATTACAATGGGACCACCTCGAAAACATACCCTACCGACTACAAAAAGAATTTTTAATTTTCAACCAACTTCCAAAAAGAAGGAGGTTGTCAATTCGTCTGTATATATTTTTTTGTGTGTATGTTACGCGAATACTCCGACAATGGTGAACCGATTTGAATGATTCTTTTTGTAGTCGGTAGGGTATGTTTTCAAGGTGGTCCCATTGTAATTGCATCGAGATCTGATAAGTATCTCCAGAGATATATACATATATAGTAGTAGTCTACTATAATTTAAGAGCGTTTGCTAAACGAAAAAAACCGACTTCAAATGCCGCGCTAATCATTTAAAATCAATTTTTTTTTCTCTCAGCTCGATTTTATTATAACCAATAATTATGTATGAGTAAAAATGAGTGTAAATGTATGAAGTTAATCTTTAATTAACCAACACGATTCTTAGGTAATGTCTTATATAGATCATTTGAAGTCGCAAAACAGCCTATTGTCACAGCACAGTATATTCAGCCTCTCAACAGATAATCCTTAAACAAATAATCTCATATACTTTTTTCTTTCTACCCACAATCGAAAATAATCCTTACCTTCAAAGAAGACGGTGCATTACATTTTGATACTTGCGAAGGACCGGCTCACCTTTATTCGGCTTATTTTATGAGACAAACAAGTAAAACTACAGTTCAGGTGGGGTGTAAAACGTCTTTATAGATGCGTTTATATTATTGCTAAGCATGAATTATTTCGACGAGTTTTTTGTCCAAGGTCTTCCTTATTACATTCGGTTAAGTAAGGTTAAGTAAGATAAGATGCTCTTCTATTAATGCGCTTGTCAACCGACTTCACAATAATTTAAGATGGTTGTCAAAACCGACTTCACATACCGCGATAGTCAAAGCTACTTATAAAGCATGTCATCATTGTATACAAATTTGCTTATATTATTTATCTCTATATCTCCGGAGATAATTGTCAGACCTCGATAAAATTTGAATGGGACCGAACGGGAGGCATAATCTCTCAAACAAAAAAAAATTGACGGAGTTCTGAGGTAAGAAACATTATAAAAAATACAGTTGAACTCAGAACCTCCTCCTTTTTAGTGAAGTAGGTTAAAAAAGAGAAGGTTGTTAATTCGCCTCATTTTTAAGGTTCCGTACCTCAAAAGGTAAAAAAGGAACCCTTATAAGATCACTTACTAGTCCGTCTGTCTGTCTGTCCGTGTGTCATCACCGATTTTTTTTAACCGACTTCACAAAAAAGGAGGAGGTTCTCAATTCGTCTGTATGTTTTTTTTTTTTTTTTTTTGTGTGTATGTTACGCGATTTCTCCATCAATTGTGAACGGATTCAAATGATTCTTTTTTTAATTGGTAGGATACGTTTCCGAGGTGGTCCCATTTTAATTTTATCGAGATCTGATTAGTATCACCAGAGATATGGAGATAAATACCCCAAACATAGGAGATTGTACTAGTTTTAGTAGAAGAGTCCCAAGAAGATTATACACAATGGAGGTTGCTATTGCATATAAGATATTCTTACGGTAACTGTGAGCGAGATAGAAATAAAGGTGGGGAATTTTTTTTTGTAATATCTTATAGGCAAGCGTTTGACCACTATCTCACCTGTTGCTAAGTGATGATGCGGTCGAAGATAGAGAAGTGGACTAGAATGGGAACTTGCTCTCAAGGATAGCTGCCGGAACACATTAGATGTTTGGCGACAGATTTTCTGACTTGAGGGTGGTAGCTGGCCAGGCGGACACTAGATATGTTCTACCACCATGCGGGGGTTATTGGTTTCTTAACGATGTTTTCCTTCACCGGAGGGCCACTGTGAGAAGCGCACATATATTTTTCGATAGAAAAATTCATTGGTGCACGGCGGTTTGAACTCGGTACCACGGCATCAAAGCCGACTGTTCTCCCAATTACGCCACCGGGCCCTCAATAAATAATTATATATTAATAATTATAATAAATAATTATGTATAAATATAAATAATTTGTCTTCACAGGAATGTTCTACCGGGCAAAGTCTTGTTAGAGTGCAAACTTTTTTAAACATACCTAATATTTTTTGACATGACATGACATTTGGCGAAGATGGCGGCCATTTCAGTCCCGCGACACTGCATACATAATTAAATAACTCAGAATCATGAACGTACTTTGTACCAATCAACACAGCAAAAAAAAATTATAAGCATAAAACCACATATTATATAATAGTTACTACGTAAATAATACTTTCCGTTGTTAGGTTGGCTACACAGTGCTTACATAATTCGGGTATCCACAATATAGGGAAGTGCCTCTTATAACGTAGTAGAGTGATTCAGTACCCTGTTGGCCATATGGCGGCAATTAATGTTAATAATCGCAAATAATACTTTTTATATTCATTTTGGAATACAACTAGTCCGTGTTATAAAAGTATTTGGAATTATTGTAATAAAATAGACAATTAATTATCGTGTGTCAGATGCTTTTATTGCACAGGGCCATTTTGGACATTGTCCTATGAGACCTTGATGACATCATTATTACTAGTGAATATTTTCACTTTAGCGCGGCATTTAAAGTCAATTTTTTTAGGGTTCCGAACCCAAAGGCTACCAAATGAACACTTTCTGAGACTTTGTTGTCTGTTCGTCCGTCCGTCCGTCCGTCCGTCCGTGTGTCTATATGTGCGCACTTTACAGATCTGTATCTTCTTAACCGTTATAGGTACACACTTGAAATTTTCAAAAAGTATATATCCGTCAGTGTATAACGGCCCAGACACGAAATTTAATAGATGCATGTAATTTCATTAAAACTTTTTTTGCACTAAAAAGGGTAAAATAAGTTATTTTTCAAAAAAAATAAAACCGACTTCATAACCACAAACAGGCACTCAAAAGCGAAAAATAATTTACTTAAAATTATTATAAGCGTTACCCACGTCTCTATTTGAAGTCGGTGCCAGCCAAGTCTATTGGATATTAGATAGATGCTATGTATGTAGTAGTAGTAAGTAGGTACATGTAGGTTAGTAAGTAGGTAGATACATGTACTCGTAGGTATTATCTATCTACTACCTATTAGACTTGGCTGGCACCGACTTCAAATAGAGACGTGGGTAACGCTTATAATAATTTTAAGTAAATTATTTTTCGCTTTTCAGTGCCTCTTTGTGGTTATGAAGTCGGTTTTATTTTTTTTGAAAAATAACTTATTTTGTGTCATAAACTAAAAAAACTAGGCCCCATGTCAGCCATTGGCAAATTACAATAATTGGTTTCAAATTTCAAATTACCAATTACATCCAAGCTACGCTGAAGCTGCAATTAAACTAGTTATCTAATACAGTAAATTACACTAATCAATATAATACCATGATGGCGGTTGTAAATAGCTATTATAAAGCTATTTGTGAGTGCCACTTAATGTAATACTAAATCGATCAGGCGAGGGTGATGCGTGTGATATAGGTCGGGTGACACTACGAAAAGCTCTCGCTACAATGGCTACGGGGCTACTCTATATAAGATGTGTCCACGTTTTTAACAGACTTAAAATATAAAAATATACTTTCAACCTACTTCTAAAAAGAAGAAGGTTCGTCTGTATGTTTATGATTTTTTTTTCTTTTTTTTGTGTGTATGTTACGCGATTACTTCGTCAATTGTGAACTGATTTAAATTATTCTTTTTTTAATCGGTAGGGTACGTTGTAGGGTACGTTGTAGGGTACGTCCCATTGTAATTTCATAGAGATCTGATAAGTATCTCCAGAGATATGACGATAAACGTCTTAAACTTGCTACTGAAATTGACTCGCGGGGCATTGAAGTCGGTTTTTTTAGTTTATAAACTAAATCTTAATTATTAACAGACGTAAAATATATATATTTTTTAAATACCTTATAGGCTAGCGTTTGACCACTATCTCACTGTTGGTAAGTGATGATGCGGTCGAAGATGGTAAGCACGCTAGGCCTAGAATGGGAACTGGCTCTCAAGAATAGCTGCTAGAACACATTAGATGTTTGGCGGACAGAGGGTGATTTTTCAGATTTTCTTCTAACTTGAGGGTGGTAGCTGGCCAGGCGGACACTAATGTGTGTTACCGGAGGGCCACTGTGAATAGCGTAACATACATGTTTCGATAGAAAAATCAATTGGTGCACTGTAGGGATTGAACTCTGGCCTCTGGCGTCAAAGCCGACCACTATCCCACTAACACCACCGTTAAGTTATCAATTTGACACGTATGTTTGTTTAATTTAACTTATAGGTTAGCGTTTGACCACTATCTCGCCTAGTGGTAAGCGATGATGCGGTCGAAGATGGTGAACACGCTAGGCCTAGAATACTCTGACTCTCAAGGGCTGTGTCCTGCCGTATCACCGTAAGGTTATGGCGGCATATTTTCTCAAAAAATGTCCACCCTTGAAAATCTGCGCCTGTTAAGGTACGGACACACCGCAGCGTCCTGCGTGCGCGATCTAGGCCGCGATCAGATAGCGCAGTACTATTTGTACCGACTAGTTCGCACCAAACGCGATCAGAAAACACTTGAAAAGTACTGAGATCGCGCCCACAGATCGCAGGACGCCGCGATGTGGCCGTACCTTAAAGCGTTCCCTCAAACAACAAAATCCTGCTCGTCCAATTGATTGTAAAAAACTATTTCGTAGCTAATGATAATAGATATCAGTAATTTAGATCAATGACAAATGTAAAAGTTTTCGACTTTTTGTGGTAATTTAATACGCATTTGGAGAAACGACCTTTTTCCAGCCAGATATTGACATAATTAGTAAATAAAATATACAACCCGGGTATCGTTTATCTTATAGATTACACAGAATTACATTTAATACAATTCTGCAGAAAAAAATTACAAAATAAATGTAAACTAAAACTAACTAAAACTTAAATTTCACTTAACTTCAGTACCCTTAGTAAGAGTTATCATACCAAACTCGATATCGTATATCGAACAAATTTTGTATGAAAAACAGTACAGCGCCTCTAGTGGTTACTACACTTAACTAAATTTAGACCAATCAGGGAGCTAGAATAAGTCGAAAACTATGTGAGATCTGTCAAAAGCGTTTACGATGAAAACTCGTACTAAGGGTCCAGGTGAGATCGTGGTCAATCGTTTGCATAGCATAAAGAAAAGTGTGTGTGGTTGAAAGAACTTCCGCGACCAAAACAAATAGAAATAATGATGCCTCTTTCAGTAATATAGTAACAGTATTGCCAAAATATTATTTTATTTTATTTTATTATTAATTGCTTATTGCTTTTGAGGGCCCGGTGGCGTAATCGGGAGAACGGTTGGCTTTGATAACCGGTACCGAGTTCAAAGCGCCGTGCACCAATGGATTTTTCTATCGAAAAATTCATGTGCGCTTTTCACAGTGGCCATCCGTTGAAGGAAAAATATCGTTAAGAAACCAACAACCCCCGCATGGTGGTAGGACACTATCTGGTATCCGCCTGGCCAGCTACCACCCTCAAGTTAGAAAACCTGTCGCCAAACATCTAATGTGTTCCGGCAGCTATCCTTGAGAGCCAGTTCCCATTCTAGGCCTAGCGTGCTTACCGTCTTCGACCGCATCATCTCATCACTTACCAACAGGTGGTTAAGGATAGCTGATAGGTTGACTTCTAAGCGGGAGGTCGCCGGTTCAAAGAGACGTGGTCCACAGTTGGACGAACACCCGTGCTATCCGTTGTGGTAGGAGCATATTTTATCGATGTTCCGTGTGACTTGCTACCAAAAAGTAGCTAACCACCATCAAAGAGAAAAACCTGTATTCTAGGCTTGGCGTGTTCACCAAATTCGACCACATCATTGCTTACCATAAGGTCGCTCTTTCGCTCGCATTACTCTGTGAGCCCATTTGATAATTATATTTTTCATAGGTAGGATCTATCTGTACGGTGGACATATGAAATAATTCGTAGTCTTTCCAGAGATATGGAAATAAAACTTTTTACTGATAATGAATCTATGAGATATGAAAAAAATAGTTCCTAAATCTCAAACGCCCTCCATTTTAACAGGATTACGTTCGGAGAGAACACAAAATAGCGTGTTGTTTAGCATTAAATCTTTTCCCTTAACTTGTTCAACTTACAAAATGGTTAATAAAAAATCTACATTTATTGCTTGCTAATTAACACGCAGAAGAAAATTAGTTCTAGGAAAAAACAGCTTTAAGTACCTTAGTCACACTTCTGCACCTACCAACATTCCCTCAAAATGCTTAAACCAATGATCAAATCGTCTCGGTCGCGGCATCGTGTAACTGTCAGCTTCAAAATGACAGACGTCAGTTTTCGCGCCATCGCAGCTGTCATTGCGAGTTCTCGCGCAAACTAGTGACGTGATCGGATGTCCTTCCGAATCAATTAGGTCGAGTTTTTATTGAAGCCGAATGGGTTTTAGAAACAATTTTCATTTCTCTGTTATATAAAGTTTAGTTTTCTTACTAAAATACTTATGTTCATATAAATAAACCGATCCTATTAAATAATTTCTCGGAAATATTATAAGTTGTTTGTTGAGAATTTTGGTACGATACAATTTACAAATAGTTTTCATTCCCTGTAATAGGTTTTCACGAGGAAAACCTCTTACATAATAGAAACCTACTTATGTAACAAAACAGTAAGGAATAAAAATGGGTACCTAGTACCTACGCGAAGAAGATGCACAATGGAGGTTGCAATTTAAAATAAACTCTTGAAGATTTAATAAAATATGACTTTGAATCATGTTTTTGCACTTTTCTTCACTTTTCATTATAGTTGTCAGATGTTCTGACGATAAGTTTTTTTTATAAGTGTAAGCGAGATAGAAACAGCCGGGTGAATTAATTGTCTTCACAGGCGTGTGTCTGAGAATTGTATGTTTGTGAAGAGTCTTTACCGGCCAAGTCGAGTTGAACTCGCCCAACGAGGATTCCGTACCAACTTCTCAAACTAGGTTAAAGGACAAACTTAACTTTACAGTTTGAGCCCTAGATCGATCTAGACACTGTTCATGCACCTCCCGCAAATAATAAGTTAGTAATCGTTAATTAGTTTATTTTTTGTTGTCTTAAAACTACATACATATTTACGGTTTTCAGATTTTTTCCTTGTGCTTCAAGACCTTGCTTCCTGCCAAATTTCATGATTCTGGGTCAACTGGAAGTACCCTATAAGTACTGAAACATGCACTGGGTTGCGGGTGCACGTAATAGTACGGTTGGCAACCCTACATTAATCAGGGGAATCAACATGTGTTTTAAGTGTGACGTTCGACGTCTAGATGAAAGCTGAATGGCTCAATACCTTTGTTTTTTTTTGTAAATTCAAAGCAATAAGTAATGTTTCTGTTATATCTACAATTTTTTTTTGTTGAATATGATCTGCTTATTGTAATTTGACGTGTGGAAGTGCAAATTTTAATTTGCCCATATACTGAATAAATGATTTGACTTTTGACTTATAGGTTTTGATTCCCTAGAAAAATCGCAAAATATGCGAAAAAATGCGACTTAAACGGTCATATCTTTTGATCACGTAGACTTACAAGTTTAATTTTTTCACAGCTGAAAGATACCGTAGACCCGGGTATTTGATATAAGTTTTTAACTTGATACCTTCACGCGTTCCTAAAAAAAGGGTTTTGACAGACCGACAGACAGACGGACAGAATTGACAACAAAGTAGGATCAACAAATAGGATCCTATAAGGGTTCCTTGTTAACTTTGAGGTTCTGAACCCTAAACAGAAAAAATACACGTGTTTTATACGTGTGTTCATAAAGTTCCTAACAATGTTTGACCGACTTCACAAAGTAAGAGGTTCTCAATCAGTCGGAAACATTTTTTTTTAATGTGGTCGTGCCGTTCGTAATATATCAACATTTGTATTACGATAAATTTACATACCTGGATGACATACTAACTACTTGCACAGATTACTACGTCTACTGGCTTCTTTAATTAGCGCAAAGTTTGAAGTCGGTTCCTTTATTTTTTTAAACGATCTTAAATTATTAAGTGCCTGATAGCAATTGAAATAGTTGTAAACCTTAAATAAAAACACGAATCAATTTCCATCCAGTTAAATCACCGACAAAATCGGCACCACGTCTTCCTTGGTATTTGTATTATAATTACGAAACAAAAACAATTGGGCTACCGAAGCAATTCAGGCAGGCAATAAGTGTAAATTGTAAGGGATACCTTTAAAGGGCATTAAATAAAGTTGTAAAGTTAAATGAAGCCGTTGTTCAAGAGAACGGTTTCGCAACCACTTCGGTTTCAACTTGTTTATAATTATGTCAAAGTCTACGGTGTCCGTTATACATTATAGATGAGCTGCGTTTTTATTATTATATGTTATATTTTAGAATAGCAATTTTTGTAAGTATATTTTAATAGCTAATGACCTGGTACGACTATATAGCATTGCCACCGAACTCACATTGCAAATTCCCACATGTGGTAGAAGCATATTGTATCCATGTTCCGCCTGACTTGCTACCAAAAAGTAGCTTACCATGGTTCAAGAAAGGAAAAAATCTGCTGCCAGAACCTTTCGGTGTTCCGGCAGCACACAGCCCTTGAAAGTCAGAGTATTCTAGACCTAGCGTGTTCACCATCTTTGACCACATCATAGCTTACCAACAAATGGGATAGTGGTCAAACGCTAGCCTACGCTTAGCCTAACGCTAGGCCCAGAATGGAAACTGGCTCTCAAGGATAGCTGCCGGAACACATTAGATGTTTGGCGACAGATTTTCTAACTTGAGGGTGCTAGCTGGCCAGGCAGACACTAGATAGTGTCCTACCTACCCTGCGGGGGTTGGGGGTTTCTGAACGATATTTTTCCTTCACCGGAGGGCCACTGTGAAAAGCGCACATAACATTTTCGATAGAAAAATTCATTGGAGCTCGGCGGGGTTTGCACTCGGTACCTCTGGCGCCAAAGCCGACTATTCTATCACTACACCACTGGGCCTTCCTGCGTCCGTAGATCGAGACAGAGTGCTACATTAGTGACCACTGGTGGCAGGCTTTGTCGATCAAAACAGTACCTAACGTCTATTTGAGTAGATGCGGGCCCGTTATTTTTTATTGTGAAACTTTTCTAATATCTCAAATGATAAAATATTTCCTATATGCAGCGATTTTGAGTGCATTATCATATTCTCACTGCTTCATTTTGCTTTGTGCCAGCCTGCAATGTCCGGCACAAAGCACTCTTTATCATAAGTTTAAGGCGACTGTCCACTGCTGCACACGCTTTTGCACTTTCTATTTGCATATCTTTAAACGCTTGCGACGTAGAATCATTGGTCCATAACAATCGGATACTTTCGAATTCGGAAGCGTAATTTTGAATTTCGAATATTTATTATTCCATTAGCTATTTAGTCGCGGAAACCTTTCTGATTAGCATCACTGATTTTTTGGAGTTGAAATATCCAAAGTTGCGGATTAGAGCATTGTGCATTCCAGAGATCTGAGTCGGAAGAGAGGAAGTTTTCGAATCCGAATTTGCTTTCGAATTATTGAGAATCAGGATGCTGTTGAGACAGAGTGATCAAACTCTAGCTAGCCTATTATGATAAAACAAAAAATATTTTAAATCGGACCATACTCTAATTTTTTTGTAGGTATGTATGTTCTTACTAGGTTCTTATAAATCTAGGTTTCCACACAATTTCAAAATCATAATACTAACTAACTAAAATATAAAACCAAAGGATAATAAAATGCGTGAATTAAATTTGCCATTTTTTATCCACGAATTTTGTGTTTTGGCTTCATGATGAAAAGTATCGAAATTTTTCTGACACTGTTACCGCATTTTTGATAGAGGCAGACATTTTTAGAGTAAAGTTTTCAATTTCAGCGTTCGGCTTGTGTTTTGCACCGATGCGGCGTTTGAAATCTGAACTATTAGTTAATGTGCATGAGTTTTGTATTGTCAAGTATTTCAATATCATCATCATCATCAGCTTATTCTAGTCCACTGCTGGACAAAGGCCTCTACAATACTGAGCACGATCCTCGGCTCAATCAATATACGTAGCATATATTCTTGTGTATACATTTCCATTTTTTATTATTATTGACGTGACAACGCCTAATAAATCGATGAACGCCGGCTGCATGCACGAAAAATGTCCCGTTACACTCAATGTCCCGTTACGCTCATTACGTATGCATATGCATACGCATGCGCCGATTTCATCGATGTTTTGTTGCATGAATGTGAATATGATTATGCATATGAATATGAACAAAAACATGAACATGAGTACGAGTATAATCGATGAACGTCGGCTGCATGCACGAAAAAGTGACCTGTTACGCTCATTGTCCCGTTACGCTCATTGTACGCATGCCCCGATTTCATCACGGTTTTGTTATGACGTTGTCACGTTAAACTATCGTCCGTAAACCAGCTTTATACGCAACCAATTTTTTTTTTACGTGTATACGTGTTTGTTCTAGGCAATGAAAAAGTTTTTGTGAAGATTGCAGTGGACATCTGCCTGTAAGCTAATGGTTGTGGCCATTGGACCGGCTCAAAAGAGTGCACTGCGGCGTATGCATCGTTTTTAGGAACTCTTGACTTATAATGTAACTTAAGTGAAATTGAAATAAATATTTTAAGTTAAGTAAACTCCTACTGATAAAGATAAGATAAAGATAATTTTATTTGTGAAAACATGAGTATGCATACAAATTAAGAAAATGCATGCAATCTGGTAGTAAATAATTAAATTAATGTAACATACATGTTTGATCCACATAGGCGTACACATTTAAAACATGCAAACAAAAAATAACAAATTTAATAAACAATACAATTTAAAAAAAATACATTCTAGTATCGGTAAATGCAATGTATTCAAATAAAA
The DNA here is from genome assembly GCA_954871355.1 of Cabera pusaria. Lineage (NCBI taxonomy): Eukaryota > Metazoa > Arthropoda > Insecta > Lepidoptera > Geometridae > Cabera > Cabera pusaria. Next base: position 5,632,062 of record OX940915.1, read on the forward strand.
AAGGTCATGTCAAATTAAAATAATACTAATCACAAAAAAATCTCAATGTCATATTGTGTGCATATTAAAGATGAGTCATAACTTATACGTCTGACAAATTTCATTATAATATATATGACTAGCTGACCCTGCAAACGTTGTTTTGCTAAAACCCAAATATCTTACGGAACCCTATTTTTTTCCAAAATAAAATTTAGCCTATGTTACTCGTGGATACTGTGGCTTTCGAATGGTGAAAGAATTTTTAAAAACGGTCCATTAGTTTTTGAGCCTATTCATTACAACCAAACAAACAAAGTTTTCCTCTTTGTAATATTAGTATAGATTACCTACTGTAATCATATATATTATAATAAAATTTGTCAGTCAATATTTATAAAACTGGAATTTATAAATCTTCTGCTATGCTGGGACATGTCCAAATGTCCTAGCAATATCATTAAACTTATTTTTTATCTTATAGGCCAACTATGACCACACGCCCTTGAGAGTCAGAGTATTCTAGGCCTAGCGTAATCACCAGCCTCGATCACATCATCGCTTTCTACCAGGCGAGATAGTAATCAAACGATAAGCTATCAGATGTAAATAAAAGATACAGAAACATTATTCGACTTTCTGTGTATTTCTTAGAGTAGAAATACAAGAATTGCACGTAGTACAATATAGACAAAAGAATTCTCCTCGAGAAAATATTTGCGTAAAAATATGCAGTGTCCTCAGAATTCTATCAGAATATATTTTAAATCCCTCTTGTATGGATAAATCCCTCTCCAGTACATAGCAAAAACAATATTTGTCATACTTTGATAGATGCCTTTGTTTTAGGGATGGGAAAGAATTTTATCGATACTATCACTTAAAAAGTATATAGATAGACATATACACTTTATTGAACACCACTAACAAAACAGAAATTACTATTTATGATAAACTTTATATTAGATTATTAAAAACTAATAGCGTCAATGGGCGGTCTTATCTCTTAGAGCGATCTCTTCCCGACAACCATGCACGGAATGGATTAAAAAATTATGAAAGGCGGTGGTTTATCCAAATTAATGTGAAAGTAATTTACCGATAGAACTGAAAGGGCAATTCGATGATTTAGTAACTGTAAGGTAATCTTAGTGGCTAGTTTTTTTTGTGTGTGGACAGACAAGCAGTAGACCTATATTTCACTAGATGTTAAATTATGATGTAGCCGAATCTTAAGATAGAAGTGAAACATGACTGTGTGACGAGGCTCTGGTCAAATGACAAGTGTGTAGTCTTTTTTCAGAGCTAACAGGCCGCTAGTAAGCTATTGATTTTGGACTAAGATTGTTGTACTAGAACAAAAGAATGGAACCCATGATTTAATGTTATTTTTTACAAATATAGAGCGACAAACAAGCTTACAGTCCACATGGTGGAAAGTGGTTAACGCCGCCTATTGACACCTGCAATACCAGAGCTAATATTAGTTGTTTTGCCTGCTCTTTTTAAAATGGAGAAAGGAAAGGGGAGTAATTGTATTGTAATACGGGGAGTACCTTTTCCCGTATCCAAGAGATCCAGTACTCCCTGGTACTGGACCACCCCCGTACCAAATCACTTTGTGAAACATAATAAATATTGATAGTCAAATCTTTTATAATAACAAATATTAATAACTTCAGTTGATAAATATCAATATTTATCGATTTTTAACTGTCCCATCTCTAACACACAGGCATCGCTGCAGGTCCCATCTCGGGGTATAAGAAAAACGTCTTTATAACACACCTGGGCACCGCCTTGCGGACCCTAGTGTGACTGCGCGGGTTTGATACTTTCAGATAATATTTTATCGAACCATTCTTCTAAAAGGTGCATGTGAACCTTTGTTATCTGTCCAAAAAATGACCTGAAAAATTAGCGATGGTGATATAGATGATGAAACTAGTGCTTACCAGCCCCCTTATCACGAACTTTGACAGTTGCTTATTGAAGTAACTGGAGAGCGACCCAGCTATGAAGGCTGTATAGTTCCATCTCTTTTATTTCGTTAATTTCAATACCTATCAAACTTGGGTGGGGTAAAAAAATAAAATAAAAAAAATTATGGCAAAACTTGGCCATGAATAAATTTGTAAATTTTACGAAAAAATATTAATTTAGTTACTTAATCCCAATTTTTACCGACATCACAAAAAAGGAGGAGTTTTTCAATTCGCCTGTATTTTTTTTATGTTTGTTACCTCAGATCTCCGTCAATTCCTAACCGATTTCAAAAAATATTTTTTTGAGAGAGAGAATTTTCTTCCCGTTTGGTTCCATTGAAATTTTATCGAGATCTGATAAGTATCTTCAGAGACATGGAGATAAACACCTCAAACTTAGTACGGAAGAAGACGAGCGCGGCATGTGCAGTCGGTTTTTTCGTTTTAAACGATCATAAATGATGGCTAAACAAAATAAAATATTGTGTGATCATTTGCATGTCGTTAAATACCCGTACATACGAGTAGCAGCATATTGCAGGCGAATGCATGAAAAAAACTAAATTAAGATAACATTTTATTCATGAAAGTATCAAACCCGTTCCCAGCAGTATCTAAGGCAGGTGTACACCGGTCGCATCTAAAACAATTACTGGGGGCACTAATTTTATAGGTATCTGCGGTTTGTTTTATTTACACGGCGCCATCTGAATTTTAATAAGGCAGGGGTGTGTATTTTAAATTACATTTTAAAACAGCTTACTTGATAATATACAGTAAGGCCCGCTTGCAGATACTAGAGTTATATTTTACCACGTATTTAACCAACTTCTAAATACTACGAGGTTTTTTGTATGAGTATTGCCCGATTACTCCGCTAATTGTGAACCGATTTGAATGATTTATTTTGTCATAGGTAGGGTTCATCTCCGAGGTCATCATCAAGTCATGCCACTGAGCCCGATCTTCGGCTCTTTGTTTCCAGTCACTGCCCACCGATTTGCGAATGTCGTCGCTCCACCTGGTCACAGGGCGTCCTACGCTACGTTTACCGATTCGCGGTCTCCACTCTAGAACCAGTCTACCCCAGCGGTTATCGGTCCTACGGCAGATACGACCAGCCCACTGCCACTCAGTTTGCTAATCCGTTGAGCTATGTCGATCACTTTAGTTCTCTGGCGAATTACTTCGTTTTGGATTCGGTCCCGCAGAGAAACACCGAGCATAGCTCTCTCCATAGCTCGCTGAGCAACTTTAAATTGGTGGACGAGTCGAACCGTGAGTGTCCACGTCTCGGCTCCGTATGTCATGACGGGTAGGACGCACTGATTAAAGACTACTGTTTTTAGGCACTGTGGTATATGCGACGAGAAGACTCGACGGAGTTTTCCAAATGCTGCCCAGCCCAGCTGAATTCTTCTCTGGAATTCCTTTTCGAAATTGTTTGCCTAGTTAGAGCGTCTGCCCTAGGTAAACATACATAGTGACAACTATATCTATACTAATATTATAAAGAGAGAACATTTGAATTTTTGTATTTTTGTATGTTTGTAATGAGTAAGCTCAAAAACTACTGAACCGATTTAAAAAATTCTTTTATTAATACATAGAATGGACTATCGGAATGAAAATAGGCTATATATTATGCCGTTTAAATCAAAGGTACATTCGTGGAGACCTAATTTGCAACCTAAGTCGGCAAATAAACGGTCGAAAAAACACGTTTCTTACGAACGCTGCTTAATTGAAAATAGATAGAAGAATATTTTTTATGCAAGAGTTGTACAACTTAATAAGACTTACAGAAAAGTCCGCGACAGCATATGTCTATCTCTTAAGGTTGACTCACAGTAACCATTTTAATCTTAAAATTTTTGTTAAAAAATATTACATAACTTCCAAGGCTATTTTCAAGTATATAGTATTAATCCTTATCCAAATAATAACGTTAATTAGCTTGGCCACATATTATAGATTAAAATTGTCCTTTACAGTATATAATTCAAATGAAAACTCTAGAAGATATCACGAATTTCACAAACACGCATCGCAAAATTAATAAAATATTTGCAGTGAAACCACAGATTAGGTCATAGTTACTACGAAAATATTATTATAAGCTTAGCTATGCTGTAAAATTGATTGTGATCGGTGGGGATCCCCACCGATCACAATCAATTTGAAGTCAATATAGTATAATAATATGATCTATTGTATAAAATAATATTCATCTATATATATAATAATATAATATAATATTTTAAACCACCCCGACTGATCTATGTATAATAGCTTTTTCCAATGACTCTAAACACGACATTTAAAATCTGAGCTGTAAGTTGGTGAGGATTTGAGTATTCTGTAGAGTCTAGGAGGCTTCCATGTTCTTACAATATCGTTGAAGAAGAAGATTTTCGAATTAATCAGACCTATGAAAGTTGATTTCATAGCGCAATTAACTAGAAAAAAGCTCATAATTTTATAACGATTGAACGAATTTTCATGAATCAAAGCTAAGAAAACTCTCGATGAAGACATCTATGAAACAAAAAAAAACTATCAATAATAAAAACAAAATCGGTTCATCCGGTTAGGTGCTAAGATGCTACAGACAGACACACAGATACACACGTTAAACGTATATTACCCCTAGATTTTGCGTCGGGGAACGCCGTAAGGTTACGGCGGCAGATGTACTCCTTGGTGGTAAGCTACTTTTTGGTAGATTTAATGATTCCACTACCACTGTACGAAAACTCATGATTCATGAATGCACATAAAACTTTCATTGGTAGGTATATAGCTAGGATTAGAACCACCGACTGTCGGGTCAGATCAGGGTAACTATCCTTTACGCCAAAGGGCCGTCCAATATCAATACGTAAGTATTATAAAACAAAGTTCATCACTGCGTCTGTCTGTCTGTTCGCAATAATCTCAATAGCTACTGAACGGATTATCATGCGGTTTTCACCAATAGCCAGAGTGTTTATGAGGAAGGTTTAGGTGCATAATTCGTTAAGGTTTTGTGTAAATTGGATGAAATATGACGATGGTTGTTAAATATGTTCATATTTTATATTCGATGCAACAAACTGATGCAAATTTTGTAGGCATATATGTTCTACCCGTGCGAAGCCGGGGCGGGCTGCTAGTATATATATATATATATATATAAAACTATATACATCTCCGAGATGGTCCCATTTAAATATTATCAAGATCTGATATGAAGATAAACATCTCAAACTTGCTACAGAAAATGACTAGCGCAGCATTTGAAGTCGGTTTTTTTGTTGAAAACTATCTTAAAATCTTAAATTATTATCATGTCACTTTCTTGTTTGTCCGTCTTTCGTGCTGGCTTGTACTATTATTTATTCTGTGGTTCCGGGTGGACTCTATCGGATAGTTATCGTTAACATGAAAAATAACGTAACTGCTAAAATCGTTCAAAGAAATACAATTATTTCCGCTTCTTAAAAAAAAATTATGCAATAATTAATTCCTACTAATTATTATAAATGCGAAAGATTGTGAGTACGCAAAAACGGCTGAACTGATTCGGATGTAGTTTGGCACACAGATTGTACATCATTTGGTTTTGTAAGGAGTTCTCCAGACGGCTAATTGACATCACCCATGACCAAAGAGCTGGCGCTTACCTCTGCCAACGTATTAGCCTAGCTATACAACGAGGTAACGCCGTTAGCTTTTTGGGAACATTACCGGCAGGTAGCGACCTAGGTTCTGTTTTTTTATTTATAGTATAGGTATTGTATATTGTAGTTTATATACTTTTGATATGGTCAATAGTTAATTATTTTTAAGTCATATAAATAAATTATAATCCATTTATAACTTTTGTATAGTGACATCTATCTTAGTTTACTTATTAAAATAAATAATCGATATAAAAAAATAGCTGATTAATCTGGATCTGGAGGGTACTTTTAAACGCGAGCAAAGCTACGGAAAACAGCTAGCAGTAATTATAATAAAAAAATAACGACATTTAAATCATGGAAAAGCTAATTATTTTCATTACAGGGGAGACTCCAGTTATTGATTAAATACCATTGGATCAAATAGAACCAGTTCACAAAGCCATTTCTAAATAACAGTATCAAGTATGAAGCCACGTTCGGTACAAATTACAATACAAATATACTGCAATGACAGTAACACAACTTTATACAAACTATTGAATATGACCATACGATTTATTGTGAAAAAAAATGTATATCTTTCTAGTTCTCTTTTTTTAACCGACTTTACAAAAAAGGAGGAAATTCTTAATTCAAGTGTTTTTTTTTTTAAATGTTTTCTATCTCAGAACTCCGTCAGAGTTCCGTTTTGTCCCATTCAAATTTTATCGAGATCTGACAATTATCTCCGGAGATATGCAGATAAAAATATTAGCAAATTTGTATAGTTTGACGACATGATTATAAATAGCCAGTACTTTGACTATCACGGCATGTGAAGTCGGTTTTTTGTTTTGTACGATCATAAATTATTAAATCACCCAACAGTATGGATCCTTGTGTCGAGGGAGACTTTACGAATTTATATATCACGGATACAATTACACCCAGACTTGAAACAATTGTCGGTGCCTCACACAAAAAGGTCAACTCCGACGCTCGACCGGAGTTCACTCTCTCTCAAAAAATTGTAATTTTTAAACGTAGCACTTTTTTGTTAACTCTTGTATTAACCTCACTCCTCATAAATTGTCATACCGTAGGGCTTATATGAAAATCGATTCTTAAGGAGTAAACTCCAATAATTGTTCCGTGTGGGCATCAAACCCACGATCTTCGGTATGGCAGTCTAGAGTCACTAACCACTAGAGTATCTGGCCAATCATAGGTATAAATAAAAATCCTTTGTTGATAACTCTGCTTTTGTATACTATAACTGTGTTTCAAAGTGGCTTCTCTACTGCGGATCAGTTAGTATTCTTTTGTCAGGGCCGGTAGTGTTTACATGAAAAGCGATGAATTTCGACCGATAATCGTCGATAAGAAAGGAGATGCAGATAACAACTGCCTAGCTGCATCTCCTTCTACTAGACGTTTGCGATGACAGGACGCATCGCTATCAATGTAGAGACTTCCACTCCACCCCTGGGCCGGTAGTCTCTACATGCATAGCGATGAATTTCGAGCGATAATCGTCGATACGAAAAGAGATGCAGATAACAACTGTCTAGCTGCATCTCATTCTAGCAGACGTTTGAAATGACAAGACGCATCGCTATCAATGTAGAGACTTCCACCCCTGGTTGCATTCATCCCAAACGCTACTTCAAAATGTATGGGAATGACATTATTTAATTAATGACTTTTGTAGGAGAAAAGGAAATTTCATTTACAATTGAAAGCCAATTCACGCCAATAACTATATTGGCGTGAATGCTAATAAACATTGTATTTTGTCTAAGGGGCAGGGCGTCCTAAGCTACTTTTGTCGATTCGCAGTCTCCAATGAAAGATTAGTTACTGTTGTTAACTGTATTTTCTATAGGCAGTATACTCGACAATTCTATTTGACAGGCACAATTGTATAATACGATACGAATCCCGTGCGAAGCTTCGAATCACTTGAAATCTTAAACACATGATTGGAAGAAGTACTTGACTCAATTGAACTAGATTACAAGCGAATTTTAACTTTATTACTGGAGCTATTGGGATGGGAGTGGCGTACGAGAGGACTGAGTGTAAATAATGTGAGACCACACCAATGATCGTTTGATGTCAAATGTCAGATGTCTTTTGCGGTAATTTGTTTGGCTCACCGAAATAAGACGTTGAAATGTTCGAGAATGTGACCTTTCTCACAACTCTCTCAATAATATACTAAACATCGGTGAGGACATAATCATAGGTAGGGGAGGGGGGGGGGGGCGTAGTAGGGGTGTACTGTACTACCATTGTAGACCCTGTCGGGCAATGCAATTTACACTATTACACGCACCTCTATATTTCAGTACGTCAGACATTTTTTTTCTATAAAGCAAGGTTTAGACGAAGCCAGTAACGCTGGCGCCAGTCCTCAGACAAGCCTGCGCTAGCTTGGCCTGTGTTGTTTAAATGAAGCCAATGGATTAATTTATTTCCTGGATTATTATTGAGGTGGTGTCGCGCGAACAGTCTACGGATAAGCGCCAGCGACTGGCCCGATACGTCTACACGGGTCCTCACGCTGGCGCGGGGGTTGCGGGGCACGCGGGCGGAGGTCACTGGCTTGAAAAATAGACGTGCGCTCTATTTTAGCCAGCGCTGGCAGACAGCGCTGACTTGGCTTGCAAAACTGTTTATACGAGGCCAATACTAAACCAGCGCTTGCTGCTAGTCTTACTGGCACCCAGCGCTAGCCGTGTAAACCATACTTTAGTGTGAAATAATGAAACACAATTAAAAAAAAAACACATAGGTACCTTCAGACATAGGACAATAAACGTCTCAAACTATCTACTCAAACTGACTTGCGGGGCATGGAAGTCAATTGTTTTAGTTTTTAAACTCTCAATTATTGGAAGTCGGTTTAAAATGCAGGCAAACCTCAAAGAACTTCGGCCAATAAGGGAAAACTAAATAACTGTTAAATCACTGACAAAGCATCAGCACCACCCCAGGCGCATTTGTAGAATTCTTGCAACTACGCCCGACTTAATATTCAACCCTAGTTAGTCTGATTATTGTATTTTTTCTATTTCGTTCTATTTATGTTTTCTAATGTTTTCATGAAAACTACTTAATTTTCTATTTACGACGTAAACAATGAAATAATTATGACGAAAACAACGGGTTGAGGGCTGACGCTATAAACCGCCATTTTGAAAATTGGAGTAAACAACTCGCCGGGTAAAGGCGAGGTTACAATGGGTAATAAAGTTTATACTTCACTTTTTATAATATAATTCAGATAGTTTAAAAATTAAAATGAACTGACTTTCATGCCTCGCGAGTCAATATCAATAGCAAGTTTGAGACGTTTTTCGTCATATATTTGGAGATGCTTATTAGATCTAGATAAAATTTAAATGGGACCACCTTATGACCTATGAAAAAATGTATAATTCAAATCGGTTAGGAATTGGCGAAGTAATCTGCGAATAAACATACAAACAATTATATATAATATAAAAACATAAACATATAAACATACAAAACATAAAAAAGAACATACAGATGAATTGAGACCTGCTCCTTTTCATTCGGAGGTTTTCAATTAGACTGTTTTTATGTTTGTTACCTCAGCACTCCGACAAATCTCAACCAATTTGAAAAAATACTTTTTTGTTTGAGAGATTATGCCCCCCGTTTGGTCCCATTTAAATTTTATCGAGATCTGACAATTATCTCTAGAGATAGGGAGATAAACAATATAAGCAAATTTGTATACTTTGAAGACATGATTATAACTAGCCAGTACTTTGACTATCGCGGCATATGAAGTCGGTTTTTTCGTTTTGTTCGATCATAAATTATCGGAAAGTTTCCGCGACCAAACAGCTCTCGATATTCAAAATTCAAAATGACGCTACCGAATATAAATGTATTCGATTGAATTGCGAAAAGCTGTACTGGACTTTACTGGCTTCATTTTCCAACTTGGTAAAGAAGAAAAATACATTTTTGTGGTGATTTTTCAATTAAATTGATCGTATACAACGTGTAACATAATAAGCGCAAGACCTCGGACACCCCAATTAGAATATCGGATTCTAATATAATAGCAAAAGCGTAAACTCATTTCCAGACATGACATTCCAAACTAAATGATTACATTTAGTTTTTAAGATATTAGATATACCAACTTACCACAAAATGTGTGGACGCACTAGCACGTTACATAATAAATAAAACTTTTCTGACATTCGCGCGCACATAATAAATATAAAAAATATTCTCTTTTCACTGGCACTGATATTGGGGGTTTCAAGATTTTATTCATCAGCTTCTTTGATTATTTAGACAAGTAAATAATCAAAGACCAGCTTATAGTTTCGTAATTTACTGCGATGCTAAATTTAATCGATATTAAAAGATTTTATACATGTCATATAATCGTATGAAAATGTCATAGCGCTCACGACACCCAGAAGATTTGATTTTTGTCATTTCGTGAAAAACCTAATGAAACTTTTTATTTGAACTAACACCACAGTAATTTAATTGTTACTTCGAAACTAATACTACAATTTAGTACAAGTAGAAACGAGTCTTACGTGTTTGAAATAAGGTTCAGTTTTGTAATTCAAACAACCGATGGAATCGTAAGCCTATAAATAACTATAATTTCAGATATACTAATTACTGATTAGGTGAAAATTAAATATTAATAAAAACCACCAAATCGGATTCAGTAGCCGATTCTAAACAAATTACTTTCAGGTTTTGTGTTTTATTTGTTACACGTTGTATATTAGCAGAAAATGCTCCGAAATTGACCACCAGACATATTGTATATGATGATTCAAATGACAGATGACCACAAGGGTCTTTAAATCGCGTGTGAACAGGTATCTTCTAGGCAAGCGTGCTAAATCGTCGATCACATCTTCACTTAACATCAGGTGTTATAGTGGTCAAATGCTATCATATATCAATTCTATATTCGACCATTCTCAATATGGTATGAGATAGATATGAGTCGAGGGCGAGTGCTTGACTGTCAGAAATAAAAAAAATACAAAATCTATGTACTGATTGGTCTGGATGGTTTAATTGAAAAATCACCAATGTGAACTAGTCTTTATTTTGTTTAAAAAATTATAAAAAATACAAAATCCATGTACAATGTGACCATTCTTTATTTTATGTTTCTTGAAGTGAAACACACCTAATTTTTTTTTTTGTAAATTGTTATACACAATCCAAAATTTATCAAGTGTAACATACTTAGGGCCAGTTTCACCGGTTGCTGATATTGTGTCAGATAGTTATCTGACAGATGACGCCATAGAAAAGCTTTAAAAAAGTTAAAAAAGATTAGTTACTGATAAAACTGGCCAATAATATTTTTTTAATAAATTGTTATGCTTACACAACACAAAATTAATCATAGATGGCGCCACCAATGCATAATTAGGTTAAAAATGCAATCCACTAGTTTCGTCATATCGATAGTATCGCACTGTGGCTTAATTGGTCAGAGCATCTGGACATGTTATCCGGGGAGTGCGGGTTCGAGTCCCGTGGGTACGATGACATTGTGTATAACAATTCAGAATTTTGTTTAAAAATATCAAATGTTTGTACAGTGTGATCCAGCCTTTATGTCGCCTAATTGTTTTTCACGTAGATACCTAATTAGGTACTTATTATAGAAATAATCGGCTTTACTCCAAAACCTTATCAATTTTTTTAACTGGCTACTTACGGGGAAAACCCTTCAAAGAAGTAAATGTATTTTTAACCGACTTCACAAAAAAGGAGGAGGTTCTCAATTCGTCTGTAGGTTTTTTTAAAATATATATATAAAATGATACATCTGGTGTAACGGAAGTTGGAAAACGTTCACCTTATGCCGATGACGTCTGTTGATACAATAAGATTTTTTTACTAACTTATTTGATCCCACTGCTAGGCAAAGGTCTCCCACAATTTTTCTCACCTATCCCTGCCGTTTGTGGCTACAAAGTCTTTGTGAAAAATATCAAAGTCACCACCGATCTTTGGGCCTTCCTCTACGTCGACGGCCGTCTTCAGGCACCCACTGCGTGACAATGTTAGCCCACCTGTCGGTATACATCCGACAAGTATGACCTGCCGAGTCACATTTCAGCCTGGCAGTCTTGTCCACCTACGTCATCTATGCCGGTTCTTGAGCGCAGATCGTTGTTGCGTGCTCTGTCTGTTCTTCGCACTCCTAGTATGCTGCGCTCCATTGCTCTTTGGCATACCTCGACTCTGGACTTTTGATACTCAGTTAACAGAAGTCCTCCAAAAGGAAGGAGGTTCTCAATTCGTCTGAATGTAGTTTTTTTTTATGTTACGCGATGTCTCCGTCAATTGTGAACCGATGCGAATGATTCTTTTTTTAATTGGTAGGGTACATTTACAAGGTAGTCTTAGAGAAATTTCATCGAGGTTTGATAAGTATCTCCAGAGTTATGACGATAAACGTCTCAAACTTGCTACTGAAACTGACTCGCGCGTCATGGAAGTCGGTTGTTTTCGTTTTTAAACTTTCTTAATTATTAGTTGAGGTGTTTATCTTTATATCTCTGGAGATACTAATCAGATCTTGATGAATTGTATAATGGAACCAAACGGGAACACTCTCTAACAAAAATAATTTTCTAAACGACGAAGCTCTGCCATGCGTCCTAGCGCGGTCCCTATTAACAATGATAGAATTCGAACTAAAAACTCCTAGGTCGATCCAAAGTGTACTTTCAGAAAAAAAGTTATTTTATAGCATTATTTTGTTAAGAAAAATTGTATCATATAACTTTTTAATTCATAATCGGAACTTTACGCTACGAGTATTGATAAAAGTGTATGTGTAACACTCTATTAATACATTTTAGGTGTCGGCCTGTGTCTGTACTTTTCCATGTTATACACTTTAATTATCTCCTAATCTCACAATACATAGAACTACATGCGCGCGATTTTTTTAAATAAACTGGCCAAGTGGAAGGCGGACTCGCACTAGTAGGGTTCCGTACCACACTACAGTATTTTATAAGATCGAGCAAAAAATACCTAATACTATCATTTTTCGCCAGCAAAAAATAATAATTAATTAACATTTGATTTCTTATAACGCCATCTAACGTCTAACAAAGGAGTTCGACATAGTAGTAGGGATCGACATTTCAATATAACGCCATCTATGGGACGTTTACCTAACTAAGCGTTCATAGATGGCGTGAAATGCCGAAAAAAACACGTTTCTTGTATGGGGACCCTGTATTATTTTTAACTTTATTCTGTTTTTAGTATTTGTTTTTATAGCGGCAACAGAAATACATCATCTGTGAAAATTTCAACTGTCTAACTATCACGGTTCATGAGATACAGCCTGGTGATAGGCGGACGGACAGACAGACAGACAGACAGACAGACAGACAGACGGATAGCGGAGTCTTAGTAATAGGGTCCCGTTTTACCCTTTGGGTACAGAACCCTAAAAAGGAATCCCAAGTTATATTTTTTGTGTACCTATGTTGAATGTGTTACGTTATTAATTATATATTATAAATAGATACATCCAAAGATGTGGAAAGTGGAAACAGACATTCAGTTAACTGTAAGTAATATTCAATGAAATTATTGAAGTCTTTGTCTTCAGCGACATCAATACAAAATTAATTATTGTTGCTAATGTGAACGTACTGGTATCGGCACTCATTCGTGCATAACGCCCTCCCTTCTTACTAGGGTTGTCACACTTCTGAAGCGCAGGCCACATTAGGAGCGAAGCTAAACGTTTATAAGTTTTTTAACCCACTACACAAAAAAGGAGGAAGTTCTCAATTCGACTGTTTTTAACCGACTTCAAAAAAAGGAGGAGGTTTCTCAATTCGACCGTAATTTTTTTTTTTTTATGTTTGTTCGCGGATAACTTTGTCGTTTATGAACCGATTTTGATTATTCTTTTTTGTTCGAAAGGAGATATCCCAAGCGTGGTACCATGGTAATTTTATCGAGGTCTGATAAGTATCTCCAGAGATATTGAGATAAACATCTCAAAATTGGTAGTGAAAATGTATAGCGCGGCATTGAAGTCGGTTCTTTTTTAGTTTTTAAACGATATTATTTTTTTAATTATTTTTTTATGTTTTTTACCTCAGAACTCCGTTAAATCTTAATCGATTGAAAGATTATGCCTCCCGTTTGGTCCTATTCAAATTTTATCGAGATCTGATAATAATCTCCGAAGATATGGAGATAAACAATATAAACTAATTTGATACCTTGATGGCATGATTATGGCTAGTGAATATTTTCACTATCGCGGCATGTGAAGTCGGTTTTTTTACGTTTTCTAAACGATCTTAAATTATGTAGTGGTAGGACTTCTGCTAGTCCGCCTGAGGCGGTACCACCACTTTGCTAATTAATGCAGCCGTGAAATATTATTTTTTTTCGGTTTGAATGGCAAAGTGTCAAGTGAAATTACAGGTTATATGAGAATGTACATCTTTATGTCACGAGGTAACAGGCGCAGTGTAGTAGCGTGCAGGATTCTGTCTGTCCAGAATTTTGAATGTTTCTGTGTTTGTAATAGGTAGACGTCATCGCTTACCATCAGGCGAGCGTCATGCTTGTTCTGTTACCGTTTATCAAAAAAAAAAAAATTGTTTCGTAGTAAGAAACGTGAAAAATTACAATGTCCACTATCTCGCCTGATGGTAAGCTATAATGTGGTCAAAGATTAAACACGCTAGGCCTAGAATACTCTGACTCTATAGGTATGTGCGCTGGCGCAACACCGTAAGTTTTTGGCGGCAGATTTTCTACTTGATTGTAGTAAGCTACTATTTGATAGCAAGTCAGGCGGAACATCTATATAATGTGCTCCTACCACCCGTGGTGTTTGCTATCTTAGGAAGTAAGTAGGAATGCTTTGTTCGGATTGCACTAAAGTCAGTGGTTCCGCTCCCCGTCTTACATTTCTAGAGAATCACTAAGATATTTTATTAAACCGTCATCATTACTTAAGTTTTTCGTCAGTTGACTTTGCTACAGCTTATATACTCGTAGTTCGATAATCGAGATTTTACCTTCTAAGATCTTTACAAATTGTACTCACCTTGTTATATATACCTTAGTTATACCTAATTTTACAACTTTGTGAGAGAAAATAAATGGATTTATTTATTTTATTTATTTATAATATTGTGACTTTTTCTATTTTTTTTTTAACAGACTTCACCAAAAAGGAGGAGGTTCTCCATTCGCCAGAAGCTTTTTGTTTATGTTTGTCACCTCAAAACTCCGTCATTACCTAACCTATTTGTTTTTTTTTTCATAGCGTATGCTTCCCATTTGGTCCCATTGTAATTTTATCGAGATGTCATGAGTATCTCCAGAGATATAAAGATAAACACCTTAAACTTAGTACTGAAAATTACTAGGCATTTGAAGTCGGTTTGTTAGTTTTGTAAACGATTTTAAATTACCATTTGGTTAGAGGATAGACAATACGCTTTGCGCAGTAAACACTCTAGCGAGTTATACAAAATGAAATAGCCAAGCATATTCCGCTCCCATTCAAAACTCTAATAATGTTTATAATAACAACTAGCTCTCGAAAACTAGAACAGCCTCTAACTACATTTGGCAACCCTAGCCAGGTCAAACTCAGTGACCGGGAAATATATAACCGTCCTTGTCTAACGTATGCTGAATAGAAAGAGACAGTGCCAAATGAGCGAAGTTCATTAGGCATTCAGAAAATGAAACTCAATAATATTTCCTGCGTTTAGAATGGACCGCTTTAAGCGAGAATGAATTATGCAATACCTGAAATTCTGATTATTTTGTTTGTGCGAATTACAAGGTTGTTTTCGTTGGAATTGAATTTTCGCTTACTTGTGTTATGTATGAATTATTTAAAGGTAGATTTTGTGTTTGAACAAATACACCAAACAACCAGGCTTCCGAAAAATAAAAAAAGGTAATTTAATATCGTTAGAAAAATTAACTATTTTTGAACTGTTTTTAACATTATTAAGAGATGGTTTAACTATCTTTTCATGAATCAAAGCTAAGAACTCTCTCGATTAAGACACCTATCAAACAAAAAATCTAAATCAAAATCGGTTCATCTGTTTGGCCGATACGATGCCACAGACATACACAGACCAACAGATTCTCAGATCTATATAAAAATATTTCTTGGCTCCACGTTGCATAACTTGTACCACCACTGTTAATGCGATTAGTAAAACCTTTGACGAGTATGATATGATTACGTCCAGAGGTAATGAAATGACACCATTCCGCGCTCATGTAATCAGGGAAATGCATGATTAGCATCTCTACGTATTTCTTACTCTATGGCAAAATATCCGTTTAAACTTTAAAATCACGGAGAAGTGTGAATCGGACTCGCGCGCCAATGGTTCTTATGTAAAAAACTTATTTAGGCCGCTTGGTTTACAAATCAAAAAAATTAAGTGCGCATTACACAATGACCCTCCGGTCATAGAAAAGATAATAATACTACGTATAGAACGGACACTGTTCCCCCCACCAATCCGGGCTACCTCACCTCGCCACCGATTCTGGAGCTGTCGAGGAGCTAGTGTGAGCAAGGACGCCACACGCGCACGACTACAGAACAATACTACCTCACAAGGAGAAGAACATCATCTTCATACATGTATGAATATAAAACAGAAATATTATTAATAAGTATTATGAAATATTTCTGTGGGACTAGGTAGACTCAGGAGGTTCAAATTTACGTAGTTTCTGCATAATATATTATACTGATACACTTATATTTGTATACCTAACTATATATTCGTATTTTAGAATTCATTTTCATAAATTAAAACAAAATAAAATAAATTAAACAACGATATACTCGTGCGTAAATAAACGTTAGTTTTTAAATATTGAATAAAAACTTTCTTAATATTGAATTTATCCTTGTCACTTTTTCAAATCAAGTAACTTAAGTACATGAAATGTCCCTACCTAACTCTACACTATTCAAATAACGTAATCAAATATTTAAAAGATTTTAGTTTGCAAACCTTTCGCAAACTTTTACACTCGGTCTTCGTTCGCAGCGAGACAAGTGTCTTAGTTATGGCGTATCGCGTTGAGTAAATAAGAATAATTTTATTATCTATATACTTTTGAAACCATAGCGAAGTACTGACTAGCAAGTCGACTTCAAAATGAAGTAGGTTCTTACGGTGACATCCTTAGACTTCACGCACATAATTGCGCCTGTAGAAAAACGACATGTGTGTAGTGTCTGTGTAATAGGTCGTTAAAACGCTAGTTTGTATGGAGATTAAATCGAGTGTCCGGGGTGTGCTCCGGTGAAGGAAACATCGTTAAGAAACCCACAGCCCCCGTATGGTGGAAGAACACTGTCTAGTGTCCGCCTGGCCAGCTACCCCTTAAGTTGGAAAGCGGCTTATTTTAAATTAATCGCTATTTACCTTGGTCACGCTCTTTTTTGTTGTGTTTTTGTGAAAGAAAGGTTTTAATGAAAGCAAATGAAAGTAGTTTCTAACGAGGGCAATGCGGCGGGGCAAAGCTAGTCAATGTATAAGACGCCACTTCCGCGGCCCGCTCTTGCCTTTAAGTAACTAGCCAGCGCCATAAGGTAAGGCCATACGCGGCGTCCTGCGATCTGCGGACGCGATCGAAGTACTTTTCAATTGTCTTCTGATCGCGTTTGGTGTGAACCAGTCGGTACAAATACTACTACGCTATCTGATCGCCGCCTAAATCGGGGGCATGGTAGTAGGACACTATCTAGAGTCCGCCTGGTCATCTACCACACCAAGTTAGAAAATCTGTCGCCAAACATCCTAATGTGTTCCGGCAGCTATCCTTGAGAGCCAGTTCCCATTCTAGGCGTGCTTACCATCTTCTACCTTCTACCATCACTTACCAACAGGTGAGATAGTGGTCAATTCTAACTAGCTAGCGCCTTAACCCTCGAATGGCACGCTGTTGAAAATAATTGTCAAAACAAAATGTCCTCTTATTACCTTGTTCTATTATTTCCAAAATAGAATGGCGTATCACCCTAAACGATTTTACAATTAAAATTCAAATCGGCCGTCAGTCATCGTAATTGTTTTCGCTGCAGTGTTAGAATTTAATTGTTCTTCGTTTTCGTGATTTCGTTATGAATTTACATTTTATGACATAGACGAGTGAACTGATAGACCACATATCTGTTCATTGAAATTAAAGGATATGTTAAAAATTTTAATGTCTCATGTGTAGAGTCTGTGTTAAAAGAGAGCCGTCGTAGAAATTGAGGTCGTGTCGGTCGTTTTAATTTACTGTTTTTTTTTGCATTGATAACAATGCTGTCATTACTAGTACGACTAAAAATGTTTGATACTTGGTAGGTACTTACTCTTATCATTGTCGTGTGCTTACTGTTTTTTTTTGCATTGATAACACTGCTGTCATTACTAGTACGACTAAAAATGTTTGATACTTGGTAGGTACTTACTCTTATCATTGTCGTGTGCTTACTGTTTTTTTTTGCATTGATAACACTGCTGTCATTACTAGTACGACTAAAAATGTTTGATACTTGGTAGGTACTTACTCTTATCATTGTCGTGTGCTTACTATTTTTTTTTGCATTGATAACACTGCTGTCATTACTAGTACGACTAAAAATGTTTGATACTTGGTAGGTACTTACTCTTATCATTGTCGTGTGCTACTAGGTAGGTATGTACCTTCCTTCATTACTTTTGAATGTTAGTTCATCGTAACGCCACGACGATTCTTTTTGCACAGACGCTAGTCGCGAAATTTCTGGCTATTTATAGTTGTGCGTAGCAAGTTGGTTCACTATTTTAGGGCTTGACAGTGGAATATATTTAAACTAGAAGTGCCCCGCGGCTTAGCCCGCGTTAAAGACTTCTTTTATTTACTTAAAACTTTTATTTTTATAAACCTTTCTGTCATTAAAGACATCAAAGAAGTAAAAGCCAAATCGGTTCATCCGTTTTTTAGTTATTGCGTGACTTAAATAGGGATTCATATTTATGTATCCCGAAAAGCCATATTGGTTTTCAGACTTTTTTACCAACCCCTTGTAAAAATCATGCGACACGTATTTACTTATTTATTTACAAAAGTACTTAAGTAAATATATAAATAAAAAACAATAAGTAATATCGGGGGGATTTTACAAAATCCTTTCTAGGCGGATACCTGCGTCATAACAACTATCTGCATTCTAAATTTCAGCGCAATCCGAAACAATATTGATTTTCAGACATTGTAACCCCACTTCACCCTCTTAGGGTGGCATTTAAAAAAAGCCTGTAACACGTATTTATTATTTATTTACTGAAGCACTTGTTTGAAGTTTCAAATAGAAAAAATGAAGAAATAGGATTAGGTAGTAACCTAATCCTATTTCTTCATACAAACTTTGAACCCCCATTTCATCTCCCAATGGGGTGAATTTTGGAAAATCCTTTCTTAGTACACCCTTACGTACTAAGACGAATATACCCTCCAAATTTTAAGCCTGTACGACCAGCGGTTTAGGCTGTGCGTTGTCTGTCAGTCAGTCAGTCAGTCAGTCAATCAGTATGTCAGGGCAAAGATTCTTATAGTATTAGATAGATAAATAATGTGTATTCACAACACAAGTGATCGTCCACAGGTCATATTTTATATTAAAGATCCTATTGAATTTATACCAAAAAGTAGCTAACCACCATCCAGGAGAAAAATCAGGGGCCAAAACCTTACGATGTTCCGGTAGCTCAGTCCTTGAGAGTCAGACTATTTTAGGCCAAGCGTGTTTACCATCCTTAACCACATCATCACTTACCACTACTTACTACTGAGGTGACAAGCTACTTTTCAACCGACTTCCAAAAAGAAGGAGGTTCTCAATTCGTTTGTATGCTTTTTTTAATGTATGTTACGCGATTATATTATAGTCAATTGTGAACATATTCGAATGTTTCTTTTTTTAACCGGTAGTGTACAGTTCCGATGTTGTCCCATTGTAATTCCCTCGAGATCTGATAAGTATCTCCTGAGATATTACGACGAACGTCTCAAACTTGCTACTGAAACTGACTCGCGGGGCATGGAAGTCGGTTGTTTTAGTTTTTAAAGTATATTAAATTATTTTCTTCAATATTATACATGTGAGTTTTTGAATGTTTATGACTTACTCAATCACGCAAATATATTAAATTTGGCACACAAGTGATGTATATTGTATAATAATGTATAAGTTGAATTAATATATGATATCACGGGGCTGTTTGGTATCAAATTATACGCTATGCAATATCAGTGTATAATAATGATCATTGGTTGCAGTTGTACACCAAGGGTCCGTCTTTTGAATCAACTTGATTATATTTTTACCTTGCATAAGGGTGACAGTCCACCGCTGCGCCTAGCTAGAGACCCGAACGACATGTCAAATTACCATTGAGCAATACCCGCTACCTACTCAAAAAGTATGGTTCGCCGTGAAACTCTTGTATATACTAGTTATGCCCTGCGGTTTTACTCGCGTAGACATCGTTCCCGTGGGAATATTGCGATAGAGAGTACCCTGTAAATTCCAGGATCTTAGGTTATCTACATACCAAATTTCAGCGCAATCGTTTCAGTAGTTTTAGCGTGAAAGAATAATGAATATCCATACATACAAACTTCCTCGTTTATACTATTAGTAAGGATAGAACGTTGTGCCAAATTAATTGTACTAGTGGTCGCCAAGTGGTCGAAACTAGTACATTCCATCCAGACTAGTACATTCCATCTTCGACTGCATTTACACTCAACATCTGGGGAGACAGTGATCACGTACGTGTCTGTCAGATAAAAAAGACCATCTAAATAGCATTTTGACTGTTATTTTTACTGACCACAAAGCATTTTTGTATTGTAGTGGTAGGTATTCTGCTAGTCCGCCTGGGGCAGAACCACTACTTTGCCAATTAATTCAGCCGTGAAATAGGAAAGTTTTTGTTTTTGAAATGACACAGGTTCCAGTGAAATGACAGTGCATGCGAGACTTAACTTAATCTTTATGTCTCAAGGTAACAGGCGCAGTGCAGTGACATGCAACATTCTGGCAGTCCAGAATTATTGCATGCCACTGTATCTGTAATAGATAAACGTCATCGCTTACCATCAGGCGAGCGTCGTGCTTGTCCTGTTACTTTATATCATAAAAAGTGTCTAAAAAATACTTAATCCTGTTGCGTAGTAATAGCTACGCATCCCAACTTGCAAAGCTACGAGTACGAAGCTGCGTAGCTGCGTAGCAAAGTGCTACGTGTAGCGGCATAGAGCCGTGGACGATTATCCTAACAATTTACCATCTTGTGAGGAGAGTGTTGATTAATTTAAATTATTTTAATAAATTGGGTGTCATTAATTGATGTAAATACGACACTGAAATTGGGGCGGGTAATACCAGGCTTTTACTCAAAGATGTTCCTTTACATTTAGCATCGTTTATCTTTATTGAACACAGTGCCTACGGAGATCAAGGCTACGGAGATCAAGGATAAGGCTACGTTACAACCTAAGTTTTTATTTTTATTTTGTTTTATTTATTTATTTGTTTATGTTTTTAGAATTTTCATTGCTTGGCTTACCTTATCACTAGCGGAAACAGATGCATCAGAGCTATTTACCTGAAGAAGCAAGGGAGGGTAATTTATTATCAGTCTAAGTGTGTATACAATATGTTTGTTCCTTTGTAGCGCTCTAGAGACCAAACGAGTGGGCAGATTTTGATGATTCTTACGTCAATCAATTTGTTTGTCCCCTGAGATATAATTAATATGACTTTCACTAAATATTTAGGTAACTCTTACCATTTTTTAAATGACCATTAACGATCTATGACCATTCAAAGTTGGTTAGCAACCCTTCGTAGCTATATCTTTTTAACTTACGGAAAAAGGAAGGTTCTCAATTCGACGTGTATATTTTTTATGTTACGCGTAACGATTTTTTGGGTTTCCGAATTTGATTAATATTTTTCAGTGTGTTTTTTTTTATATCGTATAGGCTAGATTATAGTATGTATAATCATTATACCATTAGGCTATAAGGTATTATAGGTTAGTACATACATTTACTTTAGGAGCTTAGTTGTTTGAACTAGACGGCTTGTTTTATTTTCAACCGACTCCCAAAAAGGAGGAGGTTCTCAATTCGTCTGTTTGTTTATTTTTTGTGTGTTACGCGATAACTCGGCCAAATGTGAACCGTATTGAATGTTTTTTTTTGTCATGAGTAAGGATCATCCCCGAGGTGCTCCCATTACAATTTAATCAATATCTGACTAATATCTCCAGATATATGGTGATAAACATCTCAAGCTACTGAAACCGATAACTGAATATTGTTACTGAAACTAACTAGTTTATTTAGGTTTTAAGGTATCCTAATTTATCACTTCTTAGTTTCATATGTCATGTCGTTTAGATTTCTTTAGTCAAAAAGTTATATTAGGTGTAAGCGCAGCCTAACAGCGGTGTTATTGTTCTATTCGACTGATGGTTATTAATAATAGGTACCGCAGTGTTGAACAAGATCTATGGTATTCAAACGCTGAAAATGTACCTTGAATCAACGTAATGTTCACTTGACACTTATAGGACCTTAAAGGAGACTTCTGGACTAGAAAGGCAATGGACACAAAAGTGGATGTCTATAGAGGAAGAGAAAGACCGAAAAATGTCTGGATGGACTGTGTGATGGAGGAGTTTGATTGTAAAAGGAGTGAACACAGAAATGACAGCAAAGTGAAAGAGAAGAGTTTTTGATACAAATAAATATCATTCATTCAGAATGATATTTATTTGTATCACAAACTTTTGTTATGTACTGGCTTATATACAAGAAGTATTTATAATCTAGACTAGTTTAAAATTGACACACAAACTAGGATAACCTAAATGACATGTTGCTACTAGTGTTGCAAGATCCTACTTCGGTGGGATAAGAGTACGAAGATGACTCCATCAAATTGATAAAAAAAATCAATACGTATGAGACGAACCCGCAAATGAAGGGTTTCAAACAAACCGTCACCGTTAAGACAAACCGTCATCCCCGTAGCGTTTGTTTGTTCGTCTGTTCGCGATAAACTATAAAAATACTGAACGGATTTTCATGCGGTTGGCACCAATGGACAGAGTGATTCACAATGAAGGTTTAAGTGTAAAATTCGTTAAAGTACCAAACCGCGGCGTCCTGCGCCCGTTTGCGATCTGATTTCAATCGTTTTCTGATCGCCGTAGATCGCGTTTGGTGTAAACCAGTCGGTACAAATACTACTGCGCTATCTGATCGCCGCCTAGATCGCGCACGCACAATGCCGCGATGTGGCCGTACCTTAAGTAAGGGTTTGTGTAAATTGGTTTCTCGACGCAACAAAATGATACAACAAATGTAGGTTGCATCAGTAGCTCTACCCGTGCGAAACCGTTGGGGGTTGTCTATGAGCGGTCGCTAGTACTCGTATCTAATAAGATAAGCTATAAGATAAGATTGAACAATATTTGCCAGAAATTGCCAAAAATCTATAATCTCGCTAAACGTGGTATTTCAGTCATATCCATCGTAGTACGTCAAAGTCGGCTATTACTCTCGGACAATACGTTTATGGTACGTCATAATTTTATAACGACCGGCCCCTGACGTAATAATATGTTTATATCTCTGGCCTGATAAATCTCGGGCTTCATATTAGGTAGCTAGATGGGTGGGTAGGTAGAGAGGAAGGTACATAGATGGGTAGGTTGGTAGGTTGAACTGATCGGATTTTGCAAGAGTTGAAAAGTAAACGGTGTGTTCCTACAGCTATCTTTGAGAGCCAGTTCCAATTCTAGGGTTAGCGTGCTATCATCCGACGATGGTGGTAGGTGTTTGAGCTGGAGACCTCATCATCACTTACCAACATGTGAGATAGTGGTCAAACGCTATTCTATTGTAAGCTGTTAAAGAAAATCAGCTGTAATATAATCAAAATCAAAACGATATTATTTGATGTCGAAACGTGTCGGAGTAATTGTGGGTGTAAAGCCGTTTTTTTTAATGCATTATTCTCATGATAGTTTCCATAAAGAGTTTATTGTTTTTAACCGACTTCACAAAAAAGGAGGAGGTTCTCAATTCAACGGTTTTTTATTTTTTATGTTTGTTACCTCAGAACTCTGTCAAATCTAACGGATTTGAAGAAATATTTTTTTCGTTTGAGAGTTTATGCCTCCCGTTTGATCCCATTTACATTTTATCGAAATTGACAATTATGTCTGGAGATATGGAGATAAACAACATAAGTAAATTTGCATACCGTGATGACATGATTGTAACTAGCCCGTACTTTGACTATCACGGCATGTGAAGTCGGTTTTTTCGTTTTGTACGATCATAAATTAAATAATAATTAAGTCTAAATAAATATCCGTGTATCCAAAGGCGTTAATAAAATACTTACAAGTTATATTATCTTACGAAACTTCATCTAAATCCATTCAGCCATTGGATTTCGAAAATGGAACAACGTAAATAAATAGGTGAAAAGTGTTATCATTTTGCGCTTTTCGGGCTAAAAGTGAAAAATAAAAGGCGTAGATTTACTGCGCTATAGTTATAGGGTTTATGGAGATCAACTTTATAGCCGTTTGCCGTTATCATGTGAGCGCAACGTTGCAGGGACGTAGTTAGGGAGGGGGACTGGGGCGAAATTGAGGTTTGGGTGTTTTATGGGTAACGCACTTTTGCTCTTGTTGCTTTTTATGCTAGTTCAGAGATCTAGGATCAGTGGCGTGTCTTGAAAGAGGCCTATGACCGGCACACCAGCTTATTATGATGATGAGTTTCTGTCATTGAATGTATATGACGTCATCGCTTATGTTCAGGTGAGCTTATAGATTGTCATGTAAACTATAATCAAAAATCGAGTAATTTCATATTCGATTTTATGTTCTCTTGCTATTTTTATCTGACTTTACAAAAAATAATAAGGTCTCAATTTTAATGGTGGTTACCTCAGAACTTCGTTTTTTTTATTTAAAAGGGTATATACGTTACATCTTGTTTGGTTCCATTGTAAATTCATTGATATCTGATGAGTATCTCCAGATATATGGAGATAAAGACCTCAAACTTGCTACTGAAAATAACTAGCGCGGCATTTTAAGTTGGTTTTTTTCATTTTGTAAACGACGTTTTTTTTTTGTAAAGTGTAAAGTTGCGTGTTCCATTCAATTAATTCGTCATAGCCCCGCCCCACAACACGACGTCCTACGTCCTACCCTGCAATATTTTATGATTTGTTGTCGACAATATGAATGGTTTATATGAAAAAACTATCTCCCTTCCTTTCAGCCGAGTTTCAGGTTTCGCTAATGGTTTAAAAATTCCGGATAAAAATATTCATGAAAATTTAACGACTACCCGCGAAAATTATGTTGAAATAAATTGTATTTTATAAATAGTGAATAAAGTTGCTTTTAAGATGTTTTTTCTACTTGTTTTTTTTCTTTTATTTATTCTGGGATTTCATAGTTCGAATGATTCGCTTTGTGGAGTAAGACTCCTTTCATCATTATTGTTTTTTTTTATCTTGATATAACGAATTTGGGATTACATTCTACTACAATACAGATACTTATTATTTTGAACTAGCTACGCCACTCAGCTTTTCCCGCGTTTAATCCTGGTTATAAACCTTCCTCTTGAATCACTATCTATTGATGAAAACTTCATTAAAATCAGTTGCGTAGTTTAAAAGATCTAAGCGTACAGACAGCGGGGGCTACTTTGTTTTTTGCTATGTAAAGATAGAATAAAAGCTCCAGAAGACCACAGACTTTCTATCGGTCGATAGTCAGTTTCTATTCGGACGATATTTTTTTTTATTATCATAAGGCGGTTGACCATGACCTCACCTTATAGAATTAAAAACGGAAATTTAACGTGACTTACGCGATGTCGATATAGCGATCGACATATGAGGCCGAAACATATGTCGATCGCTATATCGACATCGCGTAAGTCACGTTAAGTTCCCGTTTTTAATTCTATAACTTTAAAATGAACGTGAGTTTTTATAATAAAATTGTAAATGACCTCACCTGTTGGTAAGTGATGGTGCGGTCGATGATGGTGAACAAGCTAGAACCTAGAAAGCTGTGTGCTGTCGGAACACCTGGTACTGGGTGGTGGTAGGCTACTTGTAGTTAGCATGTTAGGCGGAACATATATAATAATACGGATATAATATGCTCCTACAACCTGAGGACGAGCACCCGTGCTAGGGTTTGAACTGGCGACCTCTCACTTAGGAGTCAAGCCATTATCATTATTCTTTACGCTAACGGGGCTCTCAATGATGATGATGATGTGAAACTTTATCAAAGGAATCATTGAAATCGATTTTTTTTAAAAGAGGAGGTTTTCACTCAATTTGACTGTATTTTCAACCGATTTCCAAAAAGGAGGAGGTTATCAATTCCTCTGTATGTTTTTGTATGTTACGTGTTACGATTACTCCGATTCGAATCATTATTTTTTTAATTGGTAGGGTACATTTCCAAGGTGGTAATTGTACATTGTAATTTTATCTAAATCTGATGAGTATCTCCTGAGATATGGATAGAAACACTTCAAACTGTAATGTTTCCTGTTAAGTACAATCCGGGGGTCTTTAAATCGCGGGTGAACAGGTATCCTCTAGGCAAACGTGCTACATCGTCGATCATAACTTTATTTTTATTCACTTAACATCAGGTGAGATAGTGGTAAAACGGTAGCTTAACAACTGAATAAAAAGAAAAAAAAGATAAAAAAACATAGTTCTTACTAAAAATGACCAGCGTTTGACCACTATCTCACCTGTTGGAAGGTGATGATGCGGTCAAGGATGGTAGTACGCTAGGCCTAGAATGGACTCTCAAGTATAGCTGCCGGAACAAATCATCTGTTTGAGAGAATTTAAGACGGACACTAGATTGTGTCATGTTTTTCCATCACCCGAAGGCCACTGTGAAAAGCGCACATACATTTTCGATAGAAAAATCCATTGGTGCACTGCGGAGATTGAACTCGGTACCTCTGGTGTCAAAGGCGACTAATCTTCCACTACACCACCGGGCCCTCAAATGAAAGAAAATCACACACATACAAAATCATGCGAGCTAAATAAAGAATTTTCTTTTTCAAAGTCGGTATAAAATCAAGCAATGTTATCAATTATTTGACAGATGTTTCAGACCAATGAACTAGAAATTCAATAGAACTGAAATCGTAAACCCTTCATCTAAGCTTACAGTCTATGTAGTAAAAACAATAGATCAAACACAATGTGCCTAGGTCTAGAAACGTCTAGGTTTTCAATTACTTATTGTTCTTTTATATTTGAAAATAATTTACGCTGTTAAAGTATTCAATAGGGCGTAATGTTTGGTGCAAGTCGTGAGCGGTTTTTAATGATGCCTTTGACTAAAATAAAGTAGTAAAGAATAAAAAAAATAAAGTAGTTTTTTATTAGGCTGCAGTTATTTTGAAATTAGTTTAGTACAAAATTTGATGTTGATAAGTAGTATGTATATTAATATAAAGCAATTCTTGGACTGGCATTTAGTTATTTTAGTAGTTGGTCTTCTACTGGTATGCCTGAGACTGGTCTCTCTCTTTTTCTATGGTTTAAGGTAATAGGACAAGCACGACGCTTGCCTGATGATAAGCGATGATGTCTACCTATTACAGAGACAGCGGCAAGTAAAATTCTGAACATCCAGAATTTCACATGCACTGCATTGCACCTGTTATACATTAAGACATAAATGATGTGTCTCTGTAATTTCACTAGACACCTTGCCATATCAACCGAAAAACATTTCTATTTCACGGCTGAAAATTAATTGGCAAAGTGGTGGTACCGCCGGTGCGTTTTCCAGATCTTGATTGCCATTCCGTTTAAGACTTGCGGTATACGTAAAGGAAACGGAACGTCACCGTAGCGATCTGCGCCGGCAAATCGCCGCAGCTACGGCTATAGTCCAGCAATCTCGTGCGCGACCGTCCCGCGGTGTGTCAGACGGTGGCGGGGACGAGGTACCCAAGATGTCAGCGGGTTGCGGGTGGTGTAGCGGGGAAGGGAAGCGTGTGTAGCCGAGTCACAGATTATAAAATAGTTACTACCGCTACCTCGTCCCCTCTACCGTCTGTCACTCCGCAGGAAGGTCGCGCACGAGATTGCCGGACTGTAGGTGACTCCGCGCTTACGCCAAGGCGTTACCTAGGGAAATGGCGGCGTATTTTCAACTTTTACAATCTTACGTCTTAATAATTTGTGCTATATTAAATCCTAATAATATTCGATTAATTGTGTATATTTAACCTATGTTTTAATGTTGCACACCTGATTTAGCTCATATATGATAAGTTATTATACTGTCACCCATCATCAATCTATCAGTTCGCAATAAAAAAACATCTTTACTTTACATCTGTTAGGAGTCTTTCAATCCCCGCTACTCGCCTATGACTTGACCAATGCACAATAAATTACCCATTCGTCACCAACCATTGTCCGGAACCCTTTGTTTTAGCCCAGGCCAGGTGTGCAGTGGTTCTGTATGGGCGTCGCGATTTTTAGGGTTCCTCAGCCACTCAGTAAAATGCATTCGATGCAGTCCGATACTGAATCCTTCCAGTCCTGGTTTGTTTATTTGTTAAATATTAACCCCCGACACAAAAAGAGGGGTGATATAACTTTGATGTGTGTTTGTCTGTGGCATCGAAAGCTGGTGAAGCACGGATGAACCAATTATGATTTTGTTTTGTTTGGTTGTTTCGGAAGTGTTCTTAACTTTTTCTGTAGTAAGTATATAGTAATATATAATAATTTAATAGGTTTCTTCCAATAAAACGGTCTGGTCACTCATTAAAACATATAATAAAAAATAAACAAACACAGGTAGGTAAAACATATAGGTCGGCTAGCTTATATAGACAAATACACACGGGAAACAAATAAAGTAGAGAAAAATATCACGCTCGCGCGCGATAGCTCTGGGTCGAGTGATCTGAAGGGAGCGGGGCGCGCGGAGAGGGGTACGCGTGCATCGCGCGGTAAACGCTCCTAGCGCTAACACTGCGCCCTCTGTCAGTCGATCGGCGGAGGCGGGTAAGCTCTGGTTCAATCCACGACCGCTAGGTTGCGCTCAAACACACCAATAAACCTATTGCCGCGTTACATCAATATTTAAAAAAAATATTGCTCACATGAGGCTTAGCTAGCACTTTAAATACAAATACCATGCATGCAAACAGCACCGCAACTTACTCTATATGAGAAAAAAACTAAAAATATATTATTTAGATAGTTAGGCAAAAAGCAGTCGGCAAACTTTAGTTTTACTTCATAAAATAGACTAAAATAAACTAAACTAACTAAAAATAAACTAAATTTTTATAATTCAATATAAAGGTTTTTCAATATGTCTAATAACACCATTAAATAGTAGTCGCCATGTTATTACGTCATACGGTTATGGAAACTTAGAAGTGTCAATTGTAAACAATAATATTACTGCGTTACTGCATTTGTTTACTAGAACACTGACACCATGACCACAGAGCAGTAAGGCGTCCACTGCGTCCAGCGTT
Source organism: Cabera pusaria (assembly GCA_954871355.1). Lineage (NCBI taxonomy): Eukaryota > Metazoa > Arthropoda > Insecta > Lepidoptera > Geometridae > Cabera > Cabera pusaria. The sequence continues at coordinate 5,661,391 of OX940915.1, forward strand.
TTCGTGAAATTACGCGCGAAATTTGAAAACGCAAATTTTAAATGCATTTTTATGGCACTTATGATTGAATAAAAATTTGTAATTTTTCATGGTTTATTAGCACTACAGAATCTAATTGAGACACTTTTCAAAAATGAGTGTAATACCCTATTTCCAGTAGATAAGATTTAAAAGCTATGGAACCCACTACATTGTTAGGTCTCATAGGATCTGCTAAAAGCTTTAACCTGAATCAGTAAACTTACATCCTGTAATTGTTTTAGCTCCACATGGGTTAATGAGTGTTTCCAATGGGGTTTCCTGTCATTTTAAAAGTGCTAGTTTTTATATTGTTTAATTACTCCACATTTTATCTTTGATAAAATATTGTCGAAAGTTCTGAAACGTAGAGGTGCGTTTATGGCTGGCAACCCTACGTCAAAAGTTAGTCTGACATCAATGATTTGATGACAGCTGAATGGCTCCTTACTTTTTGTTTGTTGTTATTCAAAACGTTAAATTATGCTTTTACTATGTAAATGTCGCAGCCGACTAGCATAATTAGCCGTTCAATCAACAGCCTAGCCTCTTTACTAAACAGCGCCGTTCAACTAGCGGCTTGAATGAAATTCAGCCATTTGAAGGTCTTCTGTACCTTTATTTAAACGCAATAGCGTCGGTTCTGGTGACGCGCGTTGCTGCCGTGGCTCCCCTGCTAGCTACGCTCGTCGGCGCACGTCACGCGGTGGTCACTGTTCTCTAGTGTGTTGCCTTAGTGTCAGACTAAGCCAGTTTATTAAATGTTGAAATAAACGCTACGGCTGAATATCATTTAGGCCGCTAGTTGAAAGTAAAGAGGCTACGCTGTTGATTGAACAGCTTATTAAGCTAGTTGGTTGCGACATTTACATGATAATTGATTTAGATATTTTAAAGAATAAATTAATATAAAACGAAAATGTTTTACAGTAATAGAACAAAAACCAAACACAAATTGGTATGTTCCTTTTTGTGAGACAGTTAAAAGAGACAAGGTTTTAAAACCGACCGTTTGAAGTCGATCTTTTATAAAATGTATGGAAAAAAATGTATATTGGTTCTAACCCATCCTTTTTTAACCGACTTCACAAAAAACGAGGAGGTTGTCCATTTGTCGGAATCTTTTTTATTATAATTTTTATATGTATGTTCACCGATTACTCGAAGTAGCGTGAACCGATCAGGAAAATTATTTTTTTGTTTGAATTAAATTAAAGTCCCAATTAAATTTCATCGAGATATGTTCAGTATATCCAGAGATATGGAGATAAACAACTCAAACTTGGTACTGAAAATTAATAGCGCGGCATTTGAAGTCGGTTCTTATATTTTTTTAACCAACCTATAATTATACTTTTATCTCTTTTCCAGGTGGTGGCTGCAACTTCCCAGATGGATGGAACGGCTCCTGGTTCCAATCTGGCAATATAGGGCTGATAGCTATCAACAGCACTCGCATGCAGAACAAAGGAGAGTGCGCAGAGACCGACGGGAACGATAAGTTCCTTGTTTACGATAAGTGAGTACAGCGCTATCTATTGAACATCTCTTGTGATTGATTTTTTGGACGGCTCGTTGGCGTAAAGTTAAAACGAAAATAGGAGTTTTGGCGGGAACGTGGAAAAGCGTGTGTGATCTCATTGTATTTTTTTCTACAATTTCTGTTCTTCCGCGAGTTAATGTGTAATAAATGTGGGTTATTAACCATTAAGTGCCGGTGATTGTGTGCGAGTGCACAATGTTGAAAAACATGCTATTTGCGTTCTCACCAAAATTCCACTGAAAATCTTCAGTAAACTCCCCATCTTTACTGAAGGCATAGAAAAGATAATAATACTACGTATAGAACGGACACTCTGTTCCCCCCACCAATTCCGGGTTTCCTCACCCTGCCACCGACTTGGAGCTGTCGAGGAGCTGCGCTGAGCAAGGACGCCACACGCGTACGACTATAGAACACTTACTTCTCACGGAGAGAAGAACATCAACTTCATACATTTATGTTGGGACCAGTAGACACTGGAGGTTCAAATTTACGTAGGTTCTTATTACGTAGGTATATAATAAACACTTAATTATATTAGTATACCTACCTACATATTCGTATTTTAGAATTCATTTTCATAAATGAAACAACGATATATATATATATATATACTCGTGCGTAAATAACGCTTAATTTGTAAAATATTTAAAAAAACTTTCACGTTTAAACATTTTTATAACACAGCAATTGGGAACTTGATGTAGGTACGTAGTATTTATATTCCTTTACTTGATGTCGCTCTAACGTGCGAGCAAGACACACGACATTGTTTCGTACAGCTCTGGCTGGCCGCCAAACATAGAATAAAAAATAGTTACTGTGGTGCAGTTTGTTCTATGCAAGTCGACTGGACCTGGAGATGATGGTTTACGAAATAGCGACTAATATTTTTAGTGTTATAATCTTTTTGGGTAAGTGTACAAAAAATATTCATACGGTCAGTACGTAGTACGTATGTACGAAATAACTATTATATAATCTGTGATACGGTGATTACGGGCGACAACCTTAGACATCACGCACACAAATGCACGTATAGAAAAACGACCCGTGTGTAGTGTCTGTGTCGGTGTCACAGTGTCGGTCGTTAAAACGCTAGTTTGTATGGAGATTTAGCGAGTGTCCGGGGTGTGCTGAAGGTATGACTTAGACTAGACTTTTACTCGAAATGTGACCCATCTCTACGACTTAAATTCATAAAAGGATTTCAATACTTGACACTGGCTAAATACACTAATCGTGTGGAGCCATAATAAAACAAAAAAATAATATATATCATAAACATTTTTTAGAGGCAAATATTAGTCAATTTATAATGATTATTGTATATAAGCGCTTTTAATAATCCATATTATACAAATTAAAAATAAGTACCTGGATGAGCTTTGCTCGGTATATATTTTTTTGTGAATGATGTTATCTAAATATGAAACCTAGCTAGATAGATTTATCGCCCCCGAAACCCCCTGTATACTAAATTTCATGAAAATCGTTGCAGCTATTTCCGTGATTTAGATTATATATATACAAGAATAATATTTTAAAATAAATGAAAAAGATTGCTTTTTATTTATAACATTTTACTTATTTGTATCAGTCAAAATAGTTTTTATCATAATTTAGTTTTAAGTTGTATATATGTACTATTTGTAAATATTGTTTTATATGGAAATAAACTGTTCTACAAGAATTGCTTGTTTAAAGGTATTAGATTACTAATGACAATATCAAAAATATATAGACCAGTAAAGTTATTTATATTGTATTAATGTGTTATTTTTCTGTATTCCAGAGTTGAAGACTGCTACAGATGTCTCGTGATACATCAAAAGCACAAATATGTGTTACAATACAAAGAAAGTAAGTGAAACTTTCTAAACCATTTTATTTATACTGGATTGTCAATTTAAATGCAATTTTTAACAAAAAAAATATATCAAGTACAAAAATGCTACCTCTTTAATCGTTAACAATTTCGTTTAAAATTTAAAAGAACAGACTTCGAATATTCCATATCTATGTTTAAAGATTGAAATTTAATAAATCTTCATGTTATTGTAAAATAAACTGGCCAAGTGCAAGTCGGACTCGCACTCGTAGGGTTCCGTACCACACTACAGTATTTTATAAGATCGAGCAAAAAATACCACTATCATTTTTCGCCAGCAACAAATAATAATTAATAAACATTTTATTTCTTATAACGCCATCTAACGTCTAACAAAGGTGTTAGGGATCGACATTTCAATATAACGCCATCTATGGGACGTTTACCTAACTAAGCGTTCATAGATGGCGTGAAATGCCGAAAAAAACACGTTTCTTGTATGGGGACCCTCTATTATTTTTAACTTTATTCTGTTTTTAGTATTTGTTGTTATAGCGGCAACAGAAATACGTCATCTGTGAAAATTTCAACTGTCTAACTATCACGGTTCATGAGATACAGCCTGGTGACAGACGGACAGACAGACAGACAGACATACAGACAGACAGACAGACAGACGGACAGCGGAGTCTTAGTAATAGGGTCTCGTCTTACCCTTTGGGTACGGAATGTACGGCAATAAATGAATCAGCGGCAATAACCCTAATGCCTAAGGTGTCGGTCGGCCTGGCGATTGAGTTCGTGAGTTCGATCTACACCGATTGCACTATAGGCGCGAACCTAACCAGACACAAGCATATTTAGCTTAGTTTACTAGTAATGTGCAATCCTCAGCTTTTATAAATAAAACTGGCCAAGTGCGAGTCAGCATCGCGTCTCTTATCGCACACTTAGGGAGGGTTCCGTACAATACGAAACATAACATAGTTTCAACCAACAAATATTTGATTAATTGATATTACCAAGAATATTTGGTTTGGTCGCCATCTAGAAAGACGGGGCGTTTACTAGCGCCATCTATGTCATTTTGCCGAAACTAATTAGATAGATGGCGTTTAAAAACACGTTTATTGTTTGGGGACCCCCTTTAATTTTTAACTATATTTTGTTTTTAGTATTTGTTGTTTTAGCGGCAACAGAAATACACCATTGTGAAAATTTCAACTATCTAACTATCACGGTTCACGAGCTATAGCCTGGTGACAGACGGACAGACAGACAGAAGCGTCTACTTTTAACAAAGAGAATAGAACTTTGTGGCTTATCCGCCACCGTTTTTAGGGTTCCGTACCCAAAGGGTAAAACGGGACCCTATTACTAAGACTCCGCTGTCCGTCTGTCTGTCTGTCTGTCTGTCTGTCTGCCCGTCTGTCACCAGGCTGTATCTCATGAACCGTGATAGTTAGACAGTTGAAATTTTCACAGATGTATTTCTGTTGCCGCTATAACAACAAATACTAAAAACAAAATAAAGTTAAAAATAATGGAGGGTTCCCATACAAGAAACGTGTTTTTTTCGGCATTTCACGCCATCTATGAACGTTTAGTTAGGTAAACGTCCCATAGATGGCGTTATATTGAAATGTCGATCCCTAACACCTTTGTTAGACGTTGGATGGCGTTATAAGAAATAAAATGTTTATTCATTATTATTTTTGCTGGCGAAAAATGATAGTGGTATTTTTTGCTCGATCTTATAAAATACTGTAGTGTGGTACGGAACCCTACGAGTGCGAGTCCGACTTGCACTTTGCCAGTTTATTTTAAAGTTGCCGCGCACGATGAAATAAGTATTTAATTAGATTTACAATTTTTAAATTAGATTTATGGTTATAGTGAGTTTGAATCATGATTATAAAACACCGACTATTATACTCACTACTGTTTGTTCTCGACTGTCTCGACCTAGGTTTCATGCATGTCCGATGCACACCCTCGGGAGTTCACGCAGCGAGATCGCGACGAGCACTGAAATTAGTATTACATTAATTATAATAGTATTAGAAATTAGTATGGATAGAGGATACAAAATAATTAAGTAATATGGCACCCTAAATTGTCACGTTGCCAAAATATTGGGCGGTAAAGACCGCCACATGAGAACAACGACAATCATTAATAACCGGCCAAGTGCGTGTCGGGCCACGCGCAGGGTTCCGTAGTAGCCTGTTATTCAATGCAAGTCTTTACCCGTTATAAACAAGCAACTAGGTACTCCGTCTTTGTCACTTTAAACGATTTATTCTAAGGATTTTGTATTTGGTACAAAATTATCCTACACCCAAGTTCAACGACTATTAATGCTAAACTCATAAAGTGATCTTAACCGCTATAATTTTCCTTTAAAGTTCATGAAATGCGCTGTTATCACGAATTTTTCCAGATTTTTCAAGCCAGCAGTTTAGCTTTTAGAGGGGGAGGGGGGGGGGGGGCGCCCTACTGGAACAAAATTTGTACTTTAAAGTTTAATATTTCGTAAATGGAGCATTCAATCGAAAAATGGTATTAGGAACCCTTAAGTCATTTTAAAAGACCTATTCAACGACACCCCAAACGATGGGGTAGACGATGAAAAAAAAATTCATCCCCACTTCACATATAGGGGAGCTACCCTAAAAAAAAATATTTTTCAAAATTTTATTTCAGCACTTTGTCGGCGTCATTTATATACATAACCCCACAAAATAACAGCTTTCTAGTCAGACAGACAGACAGACAGACGGACATGACGAAACTATAAGGGTTCCTTGTCAGGACTACGGAACCCTAAAAATGCAGTAATTACGTGTGTATATGCATTCAATTAATTGTATTCAAATAATAGTTCCCAGGTTGATTTAACTATTTATTAGAAGGCAGCACAACCTGTTAGCACGAAAAAAACACGAAAAAGCACGAAAAACCTTTTAAAAAATCATAATGGCAGTGGATGGATATGCCAGTTTCCATAGAAAAATGTTCGAAATTATTTTAATTGAAATTGTCTTCTTCACTACACGAAAATGTTTATTCCAAAATAAAAAATATCATAAGAGATTGACTATTTTATGAGAATATTTCATCAAAGCAATTTATTATGCGTACAAACTGACAAAGTTGTAAAAAAGGTGTAAAAAGTATCAAACAATGTCCTCAAAAAGTTTTCCAAGGGCCTAAAAGGGTTTTCTTCTTGTGCTAAATAATTCCACCTTATTTGATAGATGAAACAAAAGATCTCAAACTTTTCAACCAACTTCCAAAAAGAAGGAGGTTTTCAATTCGTTTGTATGTTTTTTTTCTTTTTTTTGTGTTTGTGGGGTACGTGATTACTCCGTCAATTGTAAACCGATTTGAATAGTTCTTTTTTTAACCGGTAGGGTACGTTTCTGAGGTGGTCCCATTTTAATTTCATCGAGATCTGATAAGTATCTACAAAGATATGACGATAAACGTCTCAAACTTGCTACTGAAATTGACTTGAAATTGACGCGGGGCATGGAAGTCGGTTGTTTTAGTTTTTAAACTATCTTAATTATTAATTGACTTCTCAAAATGAGTTTCACAATATACCTGCTATCATTACATATTCAAAAACAATGTCCCCCGCTGCGTCTGTCTCTCTGTCTGTGTGTTCGCGATAAACTCAAAAACTACTCCACGTATTTGCATGTGGTTTCTACCAATAGACAGAGTGATTCATAAGGAAGGTTTAAGTGTATAATTCATTAAGGTTTTGTGTAAATTGGTTGAAATATGACGATGATTGTTGAAGATATTAATTAATTGACGCAACAAGCTGGCAGCAAATGTAGGCATTTAAGCTCTACCCGTGCGAAGCCGGGGCGGGTGACTAGTAAAGTATAATCATCATCATCATCAGCCAATTTACGTTCACTGCTGGACATAGGCCTCAGCACTGAGCTCGCTGTTCAGCTATTCCTTTCCAACCGCTGCCAGCCAGCTTGCGTATAGCATCGTTCCATCTAGCTGGAGGGAGTCCTACACTACGATTGCCGAGCGTGGTCTCCACTCTAGAACTCAACTAGTTTCTGCACTCAACTTCTCTGTGCCTTTCGGGTTACCTCGAACATCTAGGTTCATCATACATCAATGTAATTTCAGAGTCTCAAACTAACACAAATCTTGGTAGGAATGCGCCGCTCAACCGAATTATTCGCGAACTTGGAGTAACGACAAAACAATCAAATAATGATCTATTTACAGGAAATATCCGTGAATTCAGGAAAGTGATTGAATTAATATAGTCTATCCCATTTTTTAAAATGTAATTACAACATGAATTTCTCAATTTTTTATTTTAAACAATTCTTTATTTTTTAACGAATTTTGTATTTGTGTCTTTAAATTTTTATTATCGCATAGCTTTTACTTGTTTGTTCGACTACGCATGCAGTCTGCATCTATAATTGCGATGGCATTGACCATTGATGCATATTGCGATTATATTAATTTACTCTTTCTGATATACATCGTGTTGATGTTCAATAAATAAATAAATAAAATAAATAATTTCTATGTAATATTCCAGCATACTGTACACAAAAGGACTCGCTATCGACGATCTGCGACCTGATCACAGGAGACGACGCTCTGTACTCCATGTTTAGAAAAGACCCTGCACCGGTGCCTCAACCGTGTCCTTTCCACCCGGCGCCCTTCACTTTCTCATATAACAGGTCAGTGTCTTTATTAAGTTCAAATTTAAACCCTTAGGCTATAAATAATATAGAGTTGAATGGTAGATCAGTAAGATAGAATAAGTAATCGATATAGAAACGGAGATGCGGTACTCACTCTTATGCCACGTAAACATAATGTAACTAGAAACAGCTACATGAAAACACGAATTTCTAATGTCGAGCTTGATGTGCATGAAGAACAGAGGAAGGCATTGTTGCTAATTATTTAAATGGATCTGTGATAATTACACATAATTCTGTACGTGCTACACAAACGCCAGTTCGATTGTGACTAAGGTGAAATTAAGGAACTAAGGGAACATTACCGGCAGGTAGCGACCTAGGTTCTGTCTTTTATTTATAGTATAGATATTATTATTGTAGTTTATATAATCTTGATATTGTCATTAGGTAATTATTTTTAAGTTGTTAAAATAAAAAAATGGTGAAATTAGGTTTGTGAACCTAATTAATGCGGTCCACGTTGAGGAGCGGGGTCCCTTATCTCTCTTTTTATATCGATGGAATAAGTACAATAAATGTAACAAGATAAATTGTCTCCAGAAGCCAATGCTAGCCAGTGCGAGAATTGCTTTAGCATAAAGTAAATATGTATAAACATTGACATAATATATAAATATAAATAAATAAATATAAATGGTATAAAACTGTGTAAAGCTGAATAATGACACCAATTTGTATCGGTGGATTAAAAGCTATACACACAAAAAAAATACAAATTAAATAAAAGCTTGTAAAAAAAATAGAGTCGTGGTAACATTAATTTTCTGTTGCTAATTGCGGCTAATATCAATATCTGTTAAAGTTTATGATGGCTATTAACAAAAAAATTACTGGAAATTGACTCCGACCATTTTCGGACGTTCTAGAAGTCCTTTGTCTGGGAGTTCTACCTTCAACAGGCCCGTTCGCGACGCGACGCTCAGGCCTCGGCACGTAAATTTTTGCGTGTTAGCCCCTTTGTATCAGGATAATTTTAATAATCAAATATCAATGCCGTTTATGACGATTATAAATTAAAGATTTTCATATTTCAACTGTCTTCATTACTTTCGAAAAGTTAAGTTTCGCCTCAGGGCGTTTTGTTAATAGTAGTTTATGCAACTGTCATATAATACCCGTGTTATATGCAGTTGCATACACTACTTTATCTTCACTAATGCAATTAATCAAACAACAAGAGTAAAAGATACAAAATATCTGGTGAATCTTCCAGGAACATCTTTATTTGACCTGATGTAAACGTCAAGGACTTTTTTTCCTTGTGTCCTTCTGAACTGCGTTTCAGGAACGCTATGACTTTTGAATACTTCGTGATATCAATATTGTTGTAGATACTCAGTGTGGACTTGAGCATAGAATATTTAGCCCACATAGAAGATGGCTTGAATTTGTCGGAGAGGTCTTTGAGATACGCAAGAATGACATTTTCAGATAATGATGTAGTTTTCTTTTCGATCTTCCATGCCAAAAAGTTATTATATTCTTTTTCATATAATTTTCTAGATTTTTCTGGCAAAAGATTGTGAGTTACTTTTGTTGCCAATTCTAGAATATCCGGAGGCGTACAAATATCATCGTCGCTATCCATTTTTAACTTTTAATTTGTATTTTAAAAACAAAACACATTGCGAAACATTAAATTCACGCGTACGTGTATTGTCAGTGAACTTGCCGCCATTAAAATCTAACCAATGAGAGCGCAGCTGCGCGCGCAGGGCCAATCAGGAACGAGCGCGCGCTGTTCTTTTTTTATTTAATTGGCACAAGATCTTACCAAAGAGTTTTGTGTATGTAAGTTTAGTAGTTTCGACGAAGTTTTCACGTATAACCCAACTGTTTTCAAAAGCCAGCCTAATATCAAAATTTTATACAACTTGTATGAGGATTTTGACATAAGGCTCGCCAGGTTAATTGGTCGCGTTTTATTGATATTATAATGAGATTTTACGATATCGATGTGGATATTATACCATCATGTGAAATTGCTTAAATTGAGTGTTTTGTTATCTGCGCTATAACAGTAGTAATTATAAGTCAAGTATTGGAAACATAAGTAGAATGTTATAACATTAGTGTAGATAAAAAAATATTTTAGGCGATTTTAGGAATCCTTCGACCCCAGGATATATAAGATGGCGTACATGTTAAACTTACTAAGTTCTGTCAATGTCACAGTTTTTTTTATGAGTCCGACTGCATGCATTTTCTATTCTAATAAAAGACTAAAGGAGAATATTAAAAGAAAAAAAAAACATACAGGGGATGATCCCCTTTAGGGGATGAAATGGGGGTTCAAAGTTTGTATGGAGACAGAATATTAGATGCTATTTTCAATTCGAAACTTCACACAAGTGTTTCAGTAAAAAAATAAGTAAATACTTGTTTCAGGCTTTTTGAAACTCAACCCCTGAGAGGGTGAAATGGGGTAACAAAGTGTGAAAATCAATATTGTTTTGGATTGCGCTGAAGTTTGGCATGCAGATAGTTATTATGACGTTAGTATCTGTCAAGAAAGGATTTTCCAAAATTCACCCCTGAAGGGGATGAAACGGGGGTTCAAAATTTGTATGGAAAAACAAGATAAGATAGTCTTTTCTATTCGAAACTTCGCACAAGTACTTCAGTAAATAAATAAGTAAATACGTGTTTCAGGCTTTTTCGAAATACCACCCCTAAAAGGGTGAAGTGGAGTAACAAAGTCTGAAATCAATATTGTTTCGGATTGCGCTGTAATTTTGCATGCAGATAGTTATTACGACGTTAGTTCCCTCTGAGAAATGATTTGCTAAGATTCACCCCGTAAGGGGATGAAACGGGGGTTCAAAGTTTGTATGGAGAAATAAGATAAGACAGTCTTTTCTATTCGAAACATCGCACAAGCACTTCTTCTTAAATAAGTTAATACGTGTCTCAGGCTTTTTCGAAAAGCCAATGCCACCCCTAAAAGGGTGAAGTGGGGTAACAAAGTCTGAAGTCAATATTGTTTCGGATTGCGCTGAACTTTGGCATGCAGACATTTATTTTAACGTAGGGATCCGCTAAGAAAGGATTTTTTAAATTTCACTTTTTAAGGGGATGAAGGGGGCTTAAAGTTTGGATAATCATTTTATTCGACATTACACATAAGTACTTCTGTAAATAAATAAGTAAATACGAGTTTCAGGATTTTTCTATATGCCACCCTAAACCCCAAAGAGAGTGAAGTGGGGTAACAAAGTCTGAAATTCAATATAGAATGCAGATAGCTGTTATGACTTGGGTATCCGCTCAGAAAGGATTTTTTTTTAAATTCCCCTGGATATAACTTATTATTTTTAATTATATATAATATAAACTAATAGATCTACTTAAGTACTTCTGTAAATAAATAAGTTAATACGTATTGCAGGAGTTTTGCAAAGGGTTGGTAAAAAAGTCTGAAAATCAATATGATTTTTCGGGTTTTATAAATATGAATCCCTTTTTCCCTTAGTCACGCAATTACTTAAAAACGGGTGAACCGATTGGGCTTTTACTTCTTTGATGTCTTTTATGATACAATTTTAAAAGTTTTAGGTAAATAAAAGAAGCTTTTAACGCGGGCGACGCCGCGGGGTACTTTTAGTACATTATAATATTCGCTTTGTTTTGACAGGTCAATTTAAATAGATTTCACAAGCGATGTTAAGAATTTATTCGAACATTTGAAAAAAAAATGATAACGACGCATTAAATGTGATTGCTTTTTTCTATTTTATTAAAGGTAAATAAAAACAAAAGTCAATATTAATCATTCAATATTGTAATAATTACAGAGGTCACGGGGACTGTTCGAACCCCCCCTCCCGCGCAGAGTCATGCACGGATGACTCTCGACTGCTGCTGCGCTACATGTCCTGTCCCGACGTGTCATCTACCGAGAGTAATGGTAACTCATCATCATCATCAATATGAGCTAATTTCCGTAGAATAAGTTAATAAAGTTATAATAAGATAATTCAGGTAGAATAATATGTATAAGTCACGGGGACTGTTTGAACCCCCCTTCTGCGCAGAGTCATGCACGGATGACTCGACTGCTGTTACGCTGCATGTCCCGTCCCGACGTTGCATCTACCGAGAGTAACAATACCTTATTCATTGTATATATCATAATAATATGTTTAAGCCACGTGTGAATTATCACTATATATATATATACATATTCTATACTATACTTTGAGTATACAGCTGGCTGTAGATATGTTGGATACTCGCGAAGAAAGCCTGATGCTACTGCTTAGAGACGACACGCTACGGATATTTGACTGTGAATGAGGGAATCGCCCCGGCCACCACTAGGATTAGAAACGGGAATATAGATAGGACTCACCAGCACCGCAGGCAGAAATATCCGCCGGAGTCTAAGTCTCCTGCCACCAGGATTTTCGTGTCTTCTATTTTATTATACACATTTTATACACAAAAACACACGCGCGTGTATGCACACGAACGACATCGGCCATATTGAGGCGCGCGCGGCGAGAGGGCGCGCGGCAAGTTTGAATTAGGAGGAGGAACGTGTCATTGGACAGGATTAATGTTACCAGGATTAGTATGTAGCCGTAACATATTCCCCCCACTTGAAATCTACTAAGATTTCACAGTATAAACCTAAAAAATATGTGCTCAAGACTTTACAAAACAGAACTAAACTGTAGCCTTACTACATTAAATTACTTAATTCTAAATTACCTAAAGATACGTTTAGACTATAATAGCTTAGGCATCAATAGGCAAAGGGCAAATCTTGACAACAGGTCGCCGAAAAACATTGCCATTCGCAGAGCGAAGCGTCACTACGCGGACTACGTTATCGCGACCAGGGTGCAATTGTTCTATTTTCGCCAGCCTCCAACACAACGTAGGTAACGTGGGTTCAATAATAATAACCAAATCATTGACCCTGATATTAGGGACACCTTTGAACCATTTGTTCTTTTGTTGAAGAGTATGTAAGTAATCACGCTGCCAGATACGCCAAAACGATTGTGTTATCTTTTGAAGTAACAGCCAACGAGAACGCGGTGTTTTAACATCGATCATTGGTGACTCGGGTATCGACACGAGTGGACCATTGGAAAGAAAATGTCCAGGTGTTAATACATCTGTTTCATTAGGGTCCGGTGATATAGCGCAAAGTGGGCGCGAATTGAGAATGGCTTCGATTATCGTTAAAACCGTGCTCATTTCTTCATACGTCAGAATTTGAGTACCTACAACTCGCTTGAGGTGGTACTTGGTAAATTTGATGCCACTTTCAAAAATTCCTCCGAAGTGAGGCACTCGGTGGATTAAATTCCCACTTGATGCCGCGGGTGGCAAACCCGTCCGCTATATCAGGATAGTGATCCTGCAATTCAGCTAGGATATTTTTCATAAGCCTATTTGCGCCAACAAAATTAGTTCCACAATCGCTGATAATCGTTTTACAAATACCACGACGTGAGACCATTCTATCTAGAGCAGCCAAGAAGGCTTCTGAGCTCAGCTCGGTAACTGCTTCTAGGTGCACCGCCTTCGTGCTAAGACACACAAATAAGCACACGTACGCCTTGAATGTGGGTGCCTTACGTCGACGACTCTCTTTCAAAAGAAAAGCACCGCAAAAGTCTATTCCGGTAGTTTCAAAACAACGACTAGGTTGTAACCTGGCGGCTGGAAGTTTTCCCATCTCAGGTTGACAAGGTACCGGCTTGACCTTGAAGCATTGTACGCATTTGGAGCATACTGTGCGAATGAGTAGACGACAACCTATTATCCAGAATTTCCGTTGGACCAACGACTGCAAAGTTCTGGGTCCACAATGCAGATACTTGATATGAAAATGTTCCACGATCAAGCGTGATAAAGCACAAGCTTTAGGCAACAGAAGAGGATGTAACGCACAAGCAGGCAAGTTGGCGTTATCGATACGTCCCCCCACTCGCAGCAGTCCTGCACTGTCTAAGAATGGAGACAGTTTTTGAATAGGTTTAGAGCAAACCTGATTATGAGCGACCTTTTCGAGCTCGTCTTGCAAGAAATTAGTTTGAGTGTACTTTACAAGCAACATCAAAGAAGAGTCAAGTTCGATGGTTGAAAGAGAAGATAGCGTTCGATTCTCTTTCTTTCGCTTTATATTTGAGGAAAAGCGCATTACCCACGCGAGCACTCTTGTGACTTTAGGTAACGAGGAATATCTATTTAGTAGTTGACTTATTAAGTCATCTTCCGGAACCACCGTGAGAAGAGTTTGAACCACGGAAGGTTTCATTTCCGGTAAGTCAGTGTCCGGAGAAGGTAATTTTGATGGCCATTCCGATGGCGGTTTTGAAAGCCATGGAGGACCTGACCACCAGAGTGGATGCTCGACGAGTTCAGAACAGCTAATACCGCGACTACAGCAGTCCGCCGGGTTATCCTTGGTGGAAACATAACTCCAACAGTGGATGTCGACCACATCGGTTATTTGAACCACCCGGTTTGCAACAAACATTTTTAGTAAATGTGGCGGCGTTTTCAACCAGGCCAATGTGGTGGTGCTGTCTGAGTATGCTCGGATTGAGTCAATACGTAATTTGACGTTGAGCAAATCATACATATGACTCAAAACCCGAGATAGCAACACTGCGGCACACAACTCGAGCCTATTTACTGTCGTAGGTTTCAAGGGTGCTACCTTGGACTTTCCTATCAACAGGCGAGAGACGGTGGCGCTTGGCGTCACTGCACACAAATATACACAACAACCGTAGCCCTTAGAGGAGCCGTCACAAAATCCGACTAAATGAATTTGAATGGGATTTGTTGGAAGCACGCTACGTGGCAATTTGATTCGTTCAATGTCATGCAAATTTGCAGCTATAACATGCCATCGCTTGGCTAAGTCATGAGGAATGGGTTCGTCCCAATCTAAATTCAGTTTCCACATGTCCTGCAATAGTAACTTAGCAGAGAAAATCAACGGGGAAATCCAGCCAAGAGCATCGAAGATTCTCGCAGTGATCGAGAGTATTGACCTTTTGGTAAATTTTATATTAAATGTATCCGAAAAGGAATACGAGAAGTTGTCACTCGAAGGATCCCACTGGATACCTAAAATCTTGATAAATTCCTGACCACCTTCGTCGAAGGTCTTAGGAGTTTGACAATGCTCAGGAGGAATATCAGCTAACAATTCGGAATTGTTTGAACTCCATTTCCGAAGTTCGAATTGACCTTGAGCCAACAAAGAAGTCAAATCCTTTTTTAATTGCATGGCTTCTTCTAAAGAAGCGCAGCCAGTAGTAACGTCATCCATAAATGTATCTTCTCGAAGAACCTCGGCGGCACGAGAAGAATACTCCGACCCGTGATCGTCGGCTAACTGACGCAGAGTGCGGATAGCCAAGTATGGAGAGCTACTGACGCCGTATGTGACAGTGGCCAACTCATATTCGACGAGTGGTGCGTTAGGTTGGTCACGCCACAGAATGTGTTGGTAGGACCTGTCTTCAGGTCGAACGAGAATTTGCCGGTGCATTTTACAAATGTCCGCAGTGAAGACAATAGTATGCAGTCGAAACCTTGTGACTAAATCGATTATGTCGATTTGAAGTTTGGGTCCGACATGAACTATGTCATTTAAAGACTTATTGACGGAAGTCTTGCTACTGGCGTCAAAGACGACGCGCAGATGTGTAGTAGAGCTTTCGGGTCTGACTACACCGTGATGAGGTATAAGATACCTTGCCTCAGTAGACGAAGCGACTGCTGGTTGCATGTGACCAAGGTCTTCGTACTGACGCATGAAGTCCGCGTATTCAGATTTTAAATCACTCATCACATCACTCATCTCATCACGCTCGAGACGTCTTTCTATATTTAGAAAGCGATTTAAACTGCAACGACGAGAATCACCAAGAGAAGGAGCATCATCCTTCAACATGAGAGGAACAACGTAACGACCTTCAGGAGTTCGGTAAGTACTTTCTCTGTATTTCTGTTCGCAGACATCATCTTCGGGAATCGAAATGGCAGGACGTGGCGGTTCTTCAATCTCCCAGAACCGTTTTACAATATCATCGAGAGCACACGTGGCTGTAAGAAGTGACGTCATCGGTTGGGATACCGCCCGCGACAAGGAGTGGTGTAAGAGCTGACCGCTAATAACCCACCCGAACACACTACCAAGCGCGCAAGGTAAGCCCGGACCTGGCGAGTAACGAGCGCCGGTATATATTTGATCGAAACACTCGACTCCTAACAAAAGATCCACAGAACTAGATCGATGAAAATTGTCATCCGCTAAATCGAGATGAGAAAATTGATCGTGTACCACCGCGGGTAACGGAGAGGAAGGCATCGATGTGGTGATTTTAGGTAACACCACAAAGGACAACTCGAATGTGGGAGTATCACTTTGACGCGGCATAATCGAGCAAAAAGTAACACCCTTTATATCGAGTACCGAACTTTGACCTAAACCGGTAACATTCATTTTACATTTCTGGATATGTAACCCAAGTCGACGAGCACACGAAACTGTTATAAAGGAATCCATCGAACAGCTGTCAATAAGGGCGCGCGCACACTGCAGCGAACCATTCGCATGACGTACGCGTACTACCGCGGACCCCAGTATTTTAGTACTCGGAACGTTTGAGTCTCCCACGCATGGCGCGGTTGCAGCGCTTGTGAGCGCCGTGCTTGAATTAGTAATCTTATTTTCCGTTTTATCATTAGAACGAGATGTAGACTGCTTGTCTATATGTAACAACGTGTTGTGTTTAGAAGCACAAAGTAAACAACTATTGTTACTGTTACAACTATTCGCCTCGTGACCCGCTCGCAAACAATTAAAACAAAGTTTTAATTCCATCACTAACTGCCGACGCGGCTGAACATCCAATGATTGGAATTTTGCACATCGATAGATCGAGTGTGAGGATTGGCAACACGGGCAAACTAGTTTACGCTCGTTTTGCGACGAAGACGCGACTAAAGTTGTTTTTGCTTGTTGCGTGAATTTATTGTTAGTATTCTTATTATTGCGAATTTGTCTATTTACCGGAGTAGAAGGAGAAACAGACGCGGTTTGACTCACTTCTAATATTTTAATATAATTTTGCAGGTATTTTATTAAATCGTCAAACGTAGGTATCTCGCTCGCATTCTGCAACTCGAACCGTTGACGAGTCTCGCAGTCCAGTGCACGCGAAGCGATGTAAAACAATAAAAAATCAGTAAGGTTGTGAATCGACAGCGACCGCAATGCGTTTACATTTTCGTATAATATATTTAATAAGCTCGTTAAATTATCGAGTGACGGCTTATTTATTTTACTAGCGTTGACTAGCTTATCAATATACGCGGTAGCCAGAACTCGCTTATTATCGTACCTATCGAGCAAAGCCTGGTAAACTATACTATAATTCGCGGCCGTGACAGGTAAACCTTTCGCTATAGTTGAGGCGAAACCAGACAAGCATGAGTTCAGATAATGGAACTTTTCCGCATCGGATAGCGTAGCGTTGAAGTGGATTAAAGACACATAACTGTCTTTAAAACTTTGCCAGTTTTCGATGTTTCCATCAAACTTCGGAATTTCCAGTTTAGGTAATTGAACGCGAGGACTTGGAGTCTCCTGCACTGGAACACTAGCATTCGAACTGCTACTTGTCACTGATAACATTGAATCCGCGAACTCGACCACGGCATAATACAACTCGTCAAACGCTAATAACGTTGCATTATCAATCATTGATTTCGGTCGCAAAGTTATTTCCAACTTGTTTATACGGTCGTTGACCTCGACAAAATTTTCTTTTGTTTTTTCGACAGATTTATATCTACTACGAAACGACGATAATTTAGATTTATCGGTTGTAGCCACCTTAGACAAATCGAACAATATTTGCATACACGAGAATTCATATTCACGTCTTTTAATGAGAGATTGTAATTCGGCTTCCATCTTGTCTGTCATTATTGAATCTTTTTATAATACAATATATTTCGATAATAAGATCAGTACAAAGACGAAACAAATTAACTAGGTACTTAATACAAACAAAGCTGCGTAAGCTATTATAATTTACTAGGCATTAGTAAAATTATAGAATAGTTAATACGAGAAATATTTGTAGCTGATAGGTAGGTAGGTACCTACCTACAATTTATCTGCAAGATATACGAAATACAGGTTACGTATTTATGTAGTATGTAAATATTACAGTAAATTCAATGGTTTTAAGTTTGAACTAACACTTTACACTCTTAGTGAATCAGACGTACCTAACAATTAAGACCTATTAAATCTTTACCTAGCCTAGACTCGAGCACACATTAATTAAATCTACTGTTTGACAACTAAGTTGCAACATCAGGCTTTCCTCGCAATAGGTGAAGTAGAATGTCTGACAACAATAGGATGGAAACAGATTAGATTATATTTTATACTGGAGTAGGTCTGTCGGTAAGTTTATTAAAATAGATAGTAGGTAGATTATAAAGTAACTCGATGGAACGTTCGCCCGGGTGAACCGCGCCTCGATCGGCCGCTGCCGGTAGGTAGGTATGTTCGAACAGCGAACGACAATACGATGAGATATCAACAAAATTACGAGATTCTATGAGTTTTGTTACAATACAAAGTAAACAATATTGACTATTTGATGTTTTTAGTGTAGCTAAATAACAAAATAGCATTGATTGTTTGAACTAGGGAATATGGCGATTATTATTATTACAAGTAAACACTAGTGATTTAGACTTGTAATCAACAAAGATGAGGACTTAGTCCTCACAGGAGGCACCATGTATGTTGGATACTCGCGAAGAAAGCCTGATGCTACTGCTTAGAGACGACACGCTACGGATATTTGACTGTGAATGAGGGAATCGCCCCGGCCACCACTAGGATTAGAAACGGGAATATAGATAGGACTCACCAGCACCGCAGGCAGAAATATCCGCCGGAGTCTAAGTCTCCTGCCACCAGGATTTTCGTGTCTTCTATTTTATTATACACATTTTATACACAAAAACACACGCGCGTGTATGCACACGAACGACATCGGCCATATTGAGGCGCGCGCGGCGAGAGGGCGCGCGGCAAGTTTGAATTAGGAGGAGGAACGTGTCATTGGACAGGATTAATGTTACCAGGATTAGTATGTAGCCGTAACAAGATATTATATACTATTTTTCTGTTACCAAACTGTGGCACGGAAAACTTTGTATTGGGCGGTTTTTTTGTAAATATTAACGTTAAATATTGTTTCAGTTGAAGAGCTGGTATGTCTGGCTACATGGAAGGAAGGTTCAACGCGCTACATGGTGGGTCAGATAGCACAGGTCACCAGACGGAGCGGCATGACTTCTGATGAAGATTCCTTCAGGTGAGGGCGTATAATGGACGTATGTCTAGCTACTTGAAAGGTTCAACGCGCTACGTGGTTGGTTAGATAGCACAAGTCACTAGGCGAAGCGGCATGACTTCTGATAAAGATTCCTTCAGGTTAGGAGAGCATCTAGTCTTCAAATTAGAGCATCTATTCTTCAAATTAGAGCATCTATTCTTCAAATTAGAGCATCTAGTCTTCAAATTAGAGCATCTAGTCTTCAAATTGCTCAAATCGTGAGTCCAGCATTGGAGGAAAGCAGGCTGAATGACTTATGCAATATGACTATAAAATTATGTAACCTGTTTTTAGCCGACTGCAAAAGGAAGGGTTATGATCTTAGCAGTACTCTACACTTTATGTAGACTAAAATGTGTGAGCGCAAGTTCCAGATACTTAATATTAAGACTCCTGATATTATTATCAACATAAAATATTAACTATTATTTCAATCATTTTTAAATAGTTATAAAGGCGGCGTTAGTCTAAAAAAATAATATTTTTAGAAGACTGTTGTGCATAATATGTAACTGTATTGTGTATTACTTAGTGTTTGTTATATTGAAAATAAAGATATTTTTAAAATTAAAAAAATCATTGCTCTACATACACTGTACACAAACATACGAGTACTCTACTCGTATGTTTGTATTAACGTATGTTTCTCAGTAGCGCCTAAACTATTCATCCAATTTTGAGATGAATAAGGTGATTGACACCTTATTAATCAAACTCGGATGATGATAGATTCCTTATTATAGCCCGAGTAACAACAACAATAGGAAAAGTCGTTTTAGGAGAAGTCGTTTTACAATAGGAGAAGTCGTTTTACCTTGTAAACCCCGATTTTATCCGTTTTGATTCCTTTCTTTTTAATGATGCCGTTTATGGTACACACTTCAAAAATATTGTTAGCTGTTGCTCGCGGCTTTGCTTGCATGCATCCGATAATTGGAAATAATTACTAAAATTATAGCGTGACTTTTAGTTGTCGGGTTTTAGTTTTTAGGGTTACGTACCCCAAAGGGTATCAAAAGAACCCTATTATTGAGTCTTTGATGTCCGTCCGTGTGTTAGTCCGTCCGTCTGTCTGTCCGCATTTCACAGGGCTTTATCTCCTTTTTTGTGTTGGCCGTTGTGTTGTTTTTCAGGCGTTTTAGGCTCAATCATACAAACTCATAATCAACTATGCTCATAATGTGTATTATAATGGTTGGTATAATATTAAATAATAAAATCTAAATTAAATATGCTATCCTTATTGCTATACTAATGCTTGTAATGAATTCAGAAACAGACTGTTAAAGGCTAAAGTCTGTTACTAAATATTTTCCGTAAATGTTATAGATAATTTTTAATAATTGAATCGAAAATAAGGGCTGTATAGGAGATATATAAGGATGTATATAATTATAACATAGGAGAGTCCCTATACAAAAGAAATCGTCGATCACATCTTCACTTAACATCAGGTGAGATAGTGGTCAAACGCTTGCTTCAACAATAAAATCATCATCTACAATAAAAAAAAAATTAAAAAAAATCCGGTAATATTTGTTCAATCGGAACCCAACGTGTGAGAGTCCGACTCGCACTTGGTCAGTTTATTTAAATTACAGCTTGTTTTAAAACTTCTTGTAAATTACAGATGTTTCATCTACAAGGGTCAGCACAACAACGACAAGGTCATGACTTACAATATCGCGATGTCGGGAGACGCTACGTGTAACGGCATTTTCTCTCCGACGGAGGGCAGTCGGACTATGAAACTTACTAATAGTACGTATTATTTATTTTATCTTATACCTTTGACCACTATCTCGTCTGGTGGTAAGCGATGATGTGGGCGAAGATGGTGGACAAGCCAGGCCTAGAATACTCTGACTCTCAAGGGCTGAGTGCCAGAACACCGTAAGGTCATACCTTCATAGGTCATAACCTGGTGGCAGATTGTCTCCTTGATTGTGTTAAGCTACTTTTTGATAGCAAGTCCAGTGGAACATCGATATAATATGCTTCTACCCTACGAATAAATCATAAGTCAGGAACTCTAATTCAGAACAAATTCCACACAAAAAGTGGTCCTCCTTCAAACCAAAACGACGTAGATTCAAAATAAGAATCACTTTCGAAGTTACAAATGATTGGCTTGGAGATTGATTTAAATTCGGAACGAAAGCAGGGATTGGTTCGCGTATGTGCTGCAATGTCTGTTATGACAGTTGAGTCAAACAAGACAAATGTTCGACTAATGACGCTGGACACGACTTTTAACCCCGCCTGCTTGGACACGACTTTTGTTGGGTAATTTTTATAACGCAGTTACTTTTCCTGACTTATGATTTATTCGTAGCTTCTACCACACGTCTCACGTAGAAAAAGTCAGTTATTTTTAGTTATATTATTATGTGTTTTAATTATAAACGTGTGTATTGTCAGGTGACGACGAACACAACCGGTGCCATTTCCCGAGCTGGATTGTGGATCATCACAAATGGTACAGCCTGGATCACGTGCATCAATACCACTTCACCACTAAAAACGCCACTCTTAAGGTAAACCCATTATAAAGATAATTATCACAGATTTTTTTTAAAATAAACCATTATAAAGATAATTATCACAGAAAAATTACAAAAATTATATCTTATAGTCTAGCGTTTGAACACTTACACGCTAGATCTAGAATACTCCCACCATCAAGGGCTGTGTGCTGAAGAAAGGTTATAGGCGGCAGATTTTGTCTTTGATAGTTGTGAGTTTCTTTTAGACCATTCTTTTTAGAATGGTCTAAAAAAAGAATGAGTACCTTATTTCTATCTCTCCTGATGTTAAGCGATGATGCAATCCATTGTTTGAATTATGTTTGTCTATAATATCGTTTAAAAACTAAAAAACAACCGACTTCAATGCCGCGCTATTCATTTTCAGTACCAATTTTGAGATGTTTATCTCAATATCTCTGGAGATACTTATCATACCTCGATAAAATTACCATGGTACCACACTTGGGATATCTCCTTTCGAACAAAAAAAGAATAATCGAAATCGGTTCATAAACGACGAAGTTATCCGCGAACAAACATAAAAAAAAAAAAAAAAAAAAAAAAAAAAATACGATCGAATTGAGAAACCTCCTCCTTTTTTGAAGTCGGTTAAAAAGTGGAAGATGGATGAAATGAGACCCGGCAATCATTTGAAAATATCTTTGCAATTCACAACGCTACGATCGAAAACTTTTGAATGCGCGTTTTCACATTGGACGATATAGCTGTAACTACACGATAACTGCACGATATTGTCGGACTGGTAGTTTGATACAATCACTACTAAATGCTTTCACACTGTGTCGTCCTGTGTCGTCGACAGATTGTATCAAACTACCAAGTCCGACGATATCGTGCCGTTATCGTCCAATGTAATTTTAGCTACAATAACGCCTAATGGCTATCGGATTAATTTAAAATTTGCATTTCGAAGTCGAATATATCCGATTTAAATTAGAATGTTTATGCTAGACAACTTTACTAGACCTTAGTCCATATCAACCGTAGACAGAGAAAAGAATAGACCGCGGGTAGCTCTATCTCTTTTCCACATGAAATAAGATATACTATGGAGTTATTCCATGTAACGGAAAAGCACAAAGCTATAATATTTCCCTCTCTCAGCGCTTGCCGGTTTTTACAGGGTCAGTAACGTAGTTAGCCGTTTTTAGCTTAACGGACTTTGACCTTTATTGCTATGTGTCACTGGGTTCTAAATACATATATGGTTGTCACAGATTATATAATAGTTACTACGTGTTATGTTACTTTCTATAATTCCTTACTTTATGATATCAACTATCCACGTGGATACGAATTACGAACTGGCGTGCACCGGATATAATGCCGGAATTCGGCGAACCGATTCACAGCTGAATCCATCCAACCACATGTGTTCAACCATTTAGAATCACCCAGGGATTGTATGTAGGATTAAAACTTGTGTTAAATTATAACTACATAGTTCTAAATAATCACTTTAATTTTAGGTGATGAATGAGAACGGTTCCTACGAAGAGAAGCGGTTGGTCTGTCACTCGATACTAGAACAAAAGGAGAAGAAACACATTAAACTTGTCGCACACGTTACTAGGGGATGGTGCGTATCTTCTTTATACTTTTACATAGTACTAGCAGCGCCTCGCGGATTCACCCGCGTAGTTCTTGTACCCGTGAAAATACGGGAATAAAATATAGCCTATGCTACTCGCTGATAATGTAGCTTTCCATTAGTGAAACAATTTTAAAAATCGATCCAGTACTTTTTGAGTTAATTCGATACAAACAAAAAATCAAATCCTTTCTCTTTATAATATTAGTTTAGATAAAAACATCAAGATGGCGCTAGAGTAGGTTGAATAGCTCTTCTTGTAAATATTGCCTGAATGTTTGAGATCCTGCATCGCGCAAACGATATTTTCCGCGATGTTGGAATCTGATGCACTTGCTTCGACATTAAACATCTTAAAATTTGAACTCGTTATAACATGTTTCTTCTTTATAATATTAGTATAGTTAGTATAGATAAAACAAAGTCGCTCCCGCTGTTTGTACGCTAAGATTTTTTAAACTACGAAACTGATTTTAATGCAGTTTTCATCAATAGATAGAGTGATTCAAGAGTCAGATTTATAACCAGGATTAAACGTGGGTAAAGCCGCGGAGCGCAGCTAGTTTAATGATAAGCGCCATCGCACACTATGTGTAATGGAAACGTTTTAGAGGTGGTATATAAGGCTCCGGAGTCTACAGATGTCTTCATTAATACATGCTCTCCACCTCATCATCCAAGTGTGTCGAGCTCGTTGCGTAGACCTCCAGGTCTACGCAACGCAGGTTATCCATAACCTTGAGGCTGTACCTCTCGGTTAAGTTAATTATAAGGTACGCTACCCTGGTCGACACACTGGAGATTTCTACAACGTTGTCACTGAGAACCTTGTTGACCAGAAACACGACGCCGCCTTTTTCTTTATCGTAGCTATCATTTGACCACGATGATGCGGTCGAAGATGGTAGCACGCGAGGCCTAGAATGGGAACTGGCTATTAAGGATAGCTGCCGGAACACATTCATGTTTGGTGACAGATTTTCTAACCTGAGGGTGGTAGCTGGCCAGGCGGACACTAGATAGTGTCCTACCACCATGCGGAGGTTGGGGGTTTCTTAGCGATGTTTTTCCTTCACCGGAGGGCCACCGTGAAAAGCGATTGCGCCTTGGAATGGTTGCTCTGGCTGGGCACGATTATTCAACGCAGAAGTATTTAATAAAAGAAAGAAACAGATTTATGAGACGAGTGTGAATGGGCCAGCCGGTAGAGACCGACCTAGATGAACGAATCACGACCAGATCGGAAATGTTTTATAGCAAGGCCAAGTCAAAAGTACCTATAACCGGCGAGCATGTATGAAGGTGCTCATGAAAATGGAAGAAGCGAAGGAGGTATGTCAGGATCGTAGCATGTGGAAAGAAGTCTCTGCCTACCCCAACGTAAAAAAGACGTGATTGTATGTATGTATGTAAGTATTTAATCTAAATGTATTTATTCGGCAGTGAGTCAGGGCACGTTTGCCTGAAGTTCCACCGTCGTGACGGCAACGTGCTGGAGCTACAACAAGGCGCTGAAATGTGGGAATCTGCACAAGATGCGTGCAGCGAGCGTGAACATACGTTCATCACTCTCATACGTAAGCAACATCTCACTATATTAACCATGACTTTGCACTAAGCGCAACATCGGCCCGAAAGAGACCGACACTTGAATGGAGTTTGTACCTTTCTTTTAGTTCTCTAGTAAAAACTACATAGAGTCGCAAAAACCATAGACGTAATATAAGAGGATGGTGCATTGCACATGTTTTGACAAATTCAATTCAATCCGAATACTTTAACAATAACTTAATAACTTTAAGGTTGTAATATTATGTTTCTTTGAAGTGTTACACACTTTATATTTTTGTAAATTGTTAAACACAATCCAAAATTTCATCGTACCGACGGGACTTGAACCCTCAACCTCCTGAATAACATGTTCAGGTGCTTTGCCGATTAAGCCACAGTTCGATGTATCGTTACGACGAAATTAGTGGAGTTTAACCCAATTCGGTACGATAACATTTTGGATTGTGTGTAACAATTTACAATAAGGTTGTAATTGCTTTGTAGAACAAAACGGCCCAATTGAGAGACACCAGGGTGGGAGTGTGTCCTTGTCTAACAACCTGCAAGTCCTATATATGTTCTATACTATATATATATATACTTATATATATATATATATATATATATATATATACGACTTTGGTATATATATATATATATATATATATATATATATATATATATATATATATATACCAAAGTCGTCCATACAAAAGAAAGGGACAAACTCCGTTCTAGGTCGGTCTCATGGGGGCTGGTGTACGCGATCAAGTATAATATGTAGCAAGGCTGTGGCAAAAACAGAACCATCGTGCGTTACGATGAACAACATTCAATACATACCTACCTAGTAGCACCCGATAATGATAAGAGTAGGTATCTACCAAGTATCAAACATGTTTAGTCGTACTAGTAATTACAGCAGTATTGTCAATGCAACAAAAACAGTAAATTAATACTACCGACGACCGACGCGACATCAATTTCTACGACGGTTCTCTTTTTGGACAGATTCTACTATACATATAGTGCATATATTATATAGTACTGGCCGGTTGGTAGACAAGGACAAACTCCCGTATAGGTTTCTTTCCTTATGTTCAGAGCATACAGATTAACTTGACAATTTGTCAAAAATCTCATTGTGCAAAATTCTTATACATATAGTACATATGCACGTACTTATATATATATGAGGATCGTATATAAGATCTGCAGCCTGATTCTCAATCATTCGAAAACCTATCGGATTCGGAAGCGTCATTTTGAATTTCGAATATTTATTATTCCGTGAGCTATTTGCTCGCGGTACCGATTAAAATCACAGATCTTTTTCGAGTTGAAATATCAACATTTGCGGATCAAAACATTGTGAATTGCAAAGATCGGAGTCGAAGGAGAGGCAGTTTCCGAATCCGAATTTGCTTTCGAATGATTGAGAATAAAGGGGCAGATAATATGACATCGTATATAAGATAAGTCCCCATGTACCTGCGTGAATATCCTTCTTCCCTTTCCTTCACCTACAGCATTCGCCGGTAATGTAACGTTAATGTACAGAGGCAAGCGTTACTGTGCGCAACCTGTAATGTTACAGATTCGAGCATTACATAAGTGAGGGAAGAGAACCGAGCATTACGGCGCGATTCAATTACAATTGCATTACAAATCGAATCTGAAATGTTCATTACAGGAAAATGCTCGTCAAGTCAAGGAGGCAGTATTGTAATAATAATAGCCGAATGGCTAAGGCCGGCCTGGCGATCGAGAGGTCGTGAGTTCGATCCCCACCCTTTGCACTATTGACGTGAACCCACTCCAGACATAAACATATTTAGCTAGTCGGAGAGTTTAGACTAAGTAGTAACCCTTTAAAAATTACTATAAAGCTGTAGTGCTTTCCTAGAGAATTGCTTTAAATGTTTGTATGTATTTCCAGCTACAACGTTGCAACCGATGCGTTGTCCGATCTTCGGCCGGTACTCGGTTGTCGCCTCTATTGGTGATAGACGACGCAGGCGACAGCAAGCACCTCTAGGTAAATATATACACTATTTCATATACAAAAAGGTTGATTCCAAACTTCTTGGATATACTTTGTTTCTTATAAAACTTTAGTTATGGCTCCATACGATTAGTGTATTTAGCCAGTACCAAAGTTTAAGAGTTCAAGTTTTCGTAGATTCCACTCGTAAAATCGAGTCAAAGTCACATTTCAGTTAAAGTTGAAGTCATAAGTGCTCCAGCAGCGTTTTGGGGCCATTATTGTTTCTTTTATATATAAACGACTTACCCGATGCCACTAAACACAAATGCTTGTTGTTTGCCGATGATACAACTATAATAGTTTGACTTGACTTGACTTATCCAAGGCATTTGACACTGTCTCCGTCCCACTCCTTCTTGAGAAGATGTATAAAATTGGTGTTAGAGGTCTCCCGCTAAAATTGTTTTCGGAATACTTAACAAATCGCTCACAGGCTGTTAAAATTAGAGATATAATAAGTGATGACGTTGTTTTGGCTGGTTTTGGCGTACCACAGGGCAGTGTTCTGGGTCCAACATTATTTCTAATTTACATTAACAACCTCTGTAATATTAAAATCCCCGAATGTAAAATTGTATCATATGCCGACGACACAGCCCTTTTAGTAAAAGGCAAAACTTGGGCTATTGCCCACTCAAATGCTGAACTTGCACTAAAATTTGTATTGTCTTGGTTTTCCAATAATTTGTTGACACTTAACATAAACAAAACGAAATATCTGACTTTTTCACTCTGTAATTCTTCACAACCACAATTATCATCCCTGAAAACCCACCAATGTTATCCACCTAAAACTGAACTAAGCTGCAACTGTCTGACTCTTGAACGGGTCCAGTATATAAAATATCTTGGCATATACATCGACCAAACTCTAAGCTGGTCGCAGCATATTAAGACTCTCACCGGACGAGTGCGCAAACTTATAGTTATTTTAAAAAAACTCAGGTCATCAGCTGATCTTTCAATTCTAAAGACCGTCTACACAGCTCTAGCTCAGTCCATCTTGAGCTATTGCGTTACAGCGTGGGGCGGCACATACCAGACGAGCATGCTCACTCTGGAACGGGCACAAAGAGCGGTCTTAAAAGTTATGCTCAAAAAGCCATTCTTCTACCCCACCATAGACCTTTACAAGATAGCTGAAGTCCTGACAGTTAGACAGTTTTTTGTGCTCAACATCATACTGAGGCAGCACTCATCCCTCCCATACGATCTTGAAAAACAGAAACTGAAAAGAAGACAGGATAGAATATATCAGTTGGTGTCATGTAGAACTCATGTAGCTGAGCGTCACTTCTTAACACTTGGTCCACGCTTATATAATCACATTAGCAAAACAATTGAAATCTATTCCTTGACACGAAAACAATGCAAACACAAAGTCCAAAGTTGGTTGATGGAGAAATCGTACAGAGAGACTGAAGACCTATTTGTTATTTTAAAGTAGTTTAACAATTTCCCAACCTTTTAAAAATTATGATACGAAAATTCTACCAACACATACAAACATGCGCAGACACACTCACACACATACTCACCAACACACACACTCACCAACACACACACACACACACTCACACACATACTCACCAACACACACACTCACCAACACACACACACACACACCAACACACACACACCTTAATTATATTATAAAATATTAAAATGTACTTGTTCATTTCATTATTTTAATTATAAAATACTAGTTTTTCATAGTTCAATCAATTATTCATAAAATATCAACAATGCAAATTATGTCAACAATACGGGAAGGCTCTGACCCTGTAACACAGTTTTTAACTAGTACGGGGTTCAGATGCTCACACTTTGAGATGTAAAATTCTTGTTAAGTTAATGCTTACATAAGATAATATTAACTTAGTTGTAATCTTGCTGTAAACACTGAGATATGAATAAATAATACTTTAATACTTTAATTTAATAGTAGAAGGCAGAAACAAACTAACCTTTGAGAGGGAAGCAAATGAGGCACTCAGCAGTGTACTTCTCTGGTTGAATAAAAATAACTTAACAGTAAATATAAGTAAAACAAAATTAATTGAATTCCAAACTTATAATGGAAATCCCACAAATATTAAAGTTTCAGATGGATGTGATGACATAAATAGAGTCGATGAAACCTCGGAATAACAATAGACAATTGGAAATCTCATATAAATACATTATGCGCAAAACTAGACCGATTCGTATACGTTCTCTATAGACTTCGGCAAATAGCAACAAGAGAAGCGGCTCTGTCCGCATACCACGGATATGTATCATCGAATTTGAGGTATGGAATCATTCTATGGGGATATTCTGTGGATGCGGAGAGAGCATTTCTTGTTCAAAAAAAATGTATACGTTCAATATGTGGAGCAGACATCCTAGACAGCTGTAGACCTCTTTTTAAAAAGTTAAAAATTTTGCCGTTGCCTTCACTTTATATTTATGAAATTATCATATTCGTATGGCAAAATCCAAATCTATTCAAAAAACACAGTGATGTAATTAAACGAAGCTGCAGATACCCTTTTAAATTGTATATACCCCCACAAAGACTAAAGTTAAATAGCAATAACGTAAATTGTATGGCTGTAAGAATTTATAATAAATTACCCGATGCTTTAAAAGATTTCAGTTACAATGAATTTACATTAAAATTGTTTGATTTTCTTCTGATAAATGTTATTATTCAGTAAAAGACTTTCTTAGTGATAGATTTATTTAACGGATATTTTACTTTTAATAATAATTTGTTCTAATATTGATAATGAAAAATAATTGACTTTTACTTAAATTTATTACGGACATTATTTGGCTACTGACATTTATTTCAATAATTGATAAATACTCTTTTATAACATAAATGTTAAAATAATAATTTAAATTATTAAATTTGTACGCCTTACGAGGCAGGATTTTGATGGATTTTATTAATTATAACACCAACATGTACCAAAATTCTGACAAATAAATCATTTCATTTCATTTCTTTTTCATTTCATTTCATAGTTCATTCTGAGTCATACCCTCAGTAAAGATGAGAAGATGGGGGACTTTACCGAAAATTTCCATTTTCATATACTTTCACAAGATATTGTAATATATATTCTGGGATATTTACCATGTTTTTAATTATTTATGAGCTTCTGATAATTCGGCGCTGTTGCAAGCGCCATGTTCACGGAGAAACTGGATTGCGGGTAAAAGGATTGTTTACGAATAAACAAAAACTGGCCAAGTGCAAGTCGGACTCGCACTCGTAGGGTTCCGTAACACAGTTAAGTATTCCATAACTATGATTTTTCGCAACTTCAAAATTAACTTTGTTTTTATAGTGTTTGTATGAAAAACAAAGTTATCTTTGCGGTCGCCATATCTCAAAAACTGCTGTCTGTATCTCGTTCAAACCAATTTTCGTTGTTAGTTTTTATTGAGATCTACAGAATATATATTTTTTTAGATTTTTTACTCCCATACTTTAAAAGTTAGAGGGGGGGGGGGGGGGTCACACATTTTACCACTTTAGACGCGCCTATCTTTCAAATGATTGACTTTGAGAAAAAATGATTTTAGGAACCTCAATGTCATTTTTGAAGACCTATCCATAGACATGTATAGGTTTGAAGAAAAAAATTTTTTTTTTTTCAGTTCCATGTAGGGGACCCTTAAACTTTTATTTTTTTTACTTTTGTATAAAAATCGGAAAGCGGTTCACAGAATACATCTACCTACTAAGTTTCAATTCTGTAGTCCTAACAGTTTCGGAATAAAATGGCTATGACATACGGACGGACAGACAGACAGACAGACATGACGAATCTATAAGGGTTCCGTTTTTTGCCATTCGACTACGGAACCCTAAAAAGCACGTAGGGGCGCCTAACCTGCAAAAAAATACACATTTCACTTTGGTTAAAGTAAGTACCTATGTCTTTTAGACTGATTTAGTAGAAATGTCGAATAAAGACCGATATATCAGAACTTTATACCATCCCACTGCTTGTCAAAGGCATCTAATATTTTTTTTATTTTTTCATCTAAAGCAACTTTTGTACAATACGCGTCACGTTTTCATTCTTTATCAAAATTAGTATCTGCAAAAGAATTGTCACCAAGATAATAAAATAAAATACCAATCAAGATCAATAATAATGTTACAAAGTAGCATTATCCAATTACAATGCTAGAATTAGACTTAAAAAGAAGTTCTGCGGAGCCGGTCATCTGCTTTCTTTGAGGCTTCGGAGCCTGGGTCAGCAGCGAGATCCCGGACGGTCCGGGTCTCGGGATAGGCGATCTAGCCCTAGTACGCGTCGTCGGGGGCTCAGCGATTGCGAGCGAGCGCGACGTTGTTTTCCCCCCTTCTGCGTGGGGCGCGGGCGGCGAAGGCGGCGGGATGTTCGCGCGCGGTTTCAACAGACGGCCGGCGGCAGAGTAATAACGCGACTTGATCGTCGTTAGACAGTTCGGTTCCCTTGATCTCCGCCTCCGACAGGCGAGGTACAGCGCGATCCAGCGAAGCATCCGAGAGGGCCCCGGCTTGCATAAGCCTGGCGAGTGTGAGCATATATCGCCCGTAAAGCCCCCTCGGTGAGAGTGCCTGGCAGAAGGCAGGCCGGAATTGAGCCCTTCGTGTGGTGGGAGGTCGGTGTCGTTTCGTCAACGACTACCGGCGAAGTTACTCTTTAGCCCTTTACTTCATCGGTTACGCTTACAGTTTCCATATTAGTGGCTTCAGTATCCGTAGTCGAGGCTACAGACCTGGAATGCGTTTGGCCTAGAAAAGGGCCTTTTGAGCGGTTTTTCTTCAACTCTTCGCGTGACGCGTGGAGAGATCAGTAAGAGGTGGTGTGGTTACGACACCGCCAACATACTGCCCTTCCCAGCAACTCGTAGACGCTGATGATGACTGATGTCGGCCTCACAAAATATCGAAGACAGGCAGGATCGTTTGTAAAACACGTCCGTACGCGGCAAGCACTGGCGATCCAGTGAATTGTGGAGCGTCGGGCGGCCGTATTTATACCAACTTCAGCTCGTTGAGTTTACGTTTAAAATGTTCGTACGCTTAAAATGTTTCTATGAGCCTGAAGCTCAATTATACATCATAAAATGAATTTAGAAATAATAATGAAGTGATTTTGGTAATAAATAATGAAGTAAGTAAATTAAATATTTAAACAATCTCAAAAGAATTTAATATTTTGAGATTGTTTTGATTGATAAACTTAAAATTCTCAAATAGACAGTCAACGTTATTAATCTAGCTTTTAATTATGAATTATTATTTATTGGGAGTGTAATAACGCTTTCGCGCCGATATATATAAAGTACCTAACATTCATAAGAGGTATTTACACATATTTTTTATTAGTTCTATTAACTACGTAATACGTAAGTGTTAAAAGTGCATACAATACACTTTTACTACTCATAATACCTATCTATTGTGTCTCTTATCAACCCACGGTGCCCTGGAAGAGATCGCTGCTTAGTATTAAGGCCGCCGATTGTACTCTAGTTAAGTGATCATTTTATCATAAATAATTTATTTAATAAGTGCATCGATGTATATGTACTACCAGATGACGCGTCGCGAACTAGCTCTACGTTCAAATAAAAATCAGTGCTGAATCTACATCTCGCTTAGTTTAGAGCGTAAGTACTCCTCACGCCCAATCGCGCGCCGCTCGGCACGTAAGTCAGTTTAGTTTATGATGGGCGCCTCTGGTTTACATGTACCTCGATGAATAAGTTTAATTAAGCGTATTCTATTTTCAACCGATTTTCTAAAAAGAAGGAGGTTCTCAATTCGTCTGTAAGTTTTCATTTTTTTTTTTGTATTTTACACGATTGCTCTGTCAATTGTGAACCGAATTGAATGATTCTTTTTTTAATCGGTAAGGTTCGTTTCCGAGGTGGTACCACTGTTATATATACTGTTATATGACGATAAACGTCTCAAACTTGCTATTGAAATTGACTTGAAATTGATGCGGGGCATGGAAGTCGGTTGTTTTAGTTTTTAAACAATCTTAATTATGATTATTCTATTCATTTAACGTGACGCGTATTGTACTGAATGTTTGTTTATTTCAGAAGAAGTAGTAGAGGGTCAGCAAGAAGAGTGTACTTCCAATGACGTCCAGAGCGTCAGCATCGGCTGCGGTGCTGCTCAGGACACCTTCGAGCTGAAGTCTGCTTGCACCAGCACTGGTGAGGATCTGATCTTCTAGATCATCATCATTTGTAGCTCATTTCCGCCCACTGCAGGGCATAAGCTTCTTACGCCACTCAGCCCTGTTCTGAGCTACCTTTTTTTACATCTTTATATGCTTGCGTTTGACCACTATCTCGCCGGGTAGTAAGCGATGATGTGGTCGAAGATGGTAAATACGCTAGGCCTTAAATACCCTGTTAAGGGCTGTGTGCTGCCGGAACGTAAAAAAATTATATTAAAAAAAGGAAAGAATCTTCCACCATAGTGGAAGATTATTTCCTTTTTTATTAGCTTTTTATTAGCTTCACTTGTATGTTTGTAACCGACTTCTTTGGGCGCTATTTTGACCCACTTTAAACGGCCAGATTTCGTTCAAACTTTGTAGATTTATCGAGGACCGATGACAATACACTAATTTGATAAAAAATTATTCCATTTTTCAACTAAAAAGTAGAAAATAGTAGTAGTAGGTAGTAGTAATAAATAGTTAAAAAAAACTAAAAAACACGCTTTTTATAGAAAACCGAACTAAAAAATAGAAAATAAATTTTAATAAATTTAAATTAAGAATAGTGTTAAAAATTTCAATAAATATAAATTAATAATAGTGTGAATAAAAAAAATTATCTTATTTAAAAAAAAGCGTGAGGTGCATGGTGTCAATAGTTATAAATATTTTATTGACAGATATGAGTAGAGTGATTATCATTTTGATAATATCTTAATAGCACCCCACGCTTTTTTTTAAATATTTTTTTTTATTCACACTATTATTATTAATTTATATTTATTTAATGTCATATAGGCTAGCGTTTGACAACTATCTCACCTGATAGTGAAACATCATCGCTCGAGGCAGCATCCTTGAGAGCTCCTACCAAGGAGCTCTCAAGGATAGCTGCCTGGACAGATTAGTCTATCTTGAGGGTGGTAACTGGCCAGGCGGACACTAGATAGTGTCCTATCACCATGGGGGTTGCGGATATCTTAACGATGTTTTTCCTTCACGGGGGGCCACTCTCAAAAGCGTACATAAAAAATCCCCCTTCCATTGAAAAAAAGAGGGTGCGTAAAAACCAAGCGTTAGAAGTAAAACTTCCGAGTTCATTCAATTTATTTCGCAACATCTATATTTATTTTTTTGTACAACTCCATCTGTTGAACTCAGCGGGACTAATGCACGAATGATAGCGAATAATACGTCTTCGTAGTTAAGCGCATTTCAGACTACGCTTTAATATGCCGCTATATAGTATAGCTGCTATAGTATATAGCAGATATATAGTATAGCTGCTATATACTATAGCATGATACGTCATCAAGCTATACTATACAGCATGGCGTTCACACTACTCGATATAATCGCAAGCAAGTATGATGTATAGCAAGCTCACTTGACATTTTATTGAGCGCGCCATCTAACTAATTGCACATATTAGTCCCACCATCCCCTTTCTTCTATCGGACAACCGGGCGTATCGAAGTGCACCATCGCTTTATGGTAGACATTCCATCTACCCGCACAAAATGATTCGCTTCATCTTTTATCCCATCTTTTGCATGCCGCTGTATCTGTAATAGGTTGACGTCAACGCTTACCATCAGGCGAGCGTCGTGCTTGTCCTGTTACATTATATCATACAATAAAAGTCAATATCAGATAACTCATTAGCCTAGTTGTTATAAAGCTAGATTTTAATGGTAGTGTCATGTACCTAGATAAATCATTATAAGAAAAATAAAGTTTAAAATCCCCCAAATTTGGGGAGAATTCCCCAATCTGGTAGGTGCGCGATATAGCACAGCATATCGTTCGATTTCATAGCTCATAGCAAGCCAATAATATATATAGTATAGCTAAGTGTGAAAGTGTTCTTACTTCATAGTAAATGTATGGTGAGCGATATTGTTGCGCTATAAACTATGTGCTATGAAGCTATATATTATAGCGTAGTCTGAAATGAGCTTTACGCCGTTCTACAATAGAGGGCGTTTATAAATATAAAATATAACATGACGCTTACGTCACTGCCGCTGCCTCCGGACCGTGACGTTACGTCATATCCGTCAAATTTAACCTGAGTACGCCTAAAGAGGTCTCACCTAAATAGTGTTTGTATGAATGTGGTATATTGTTTCAGTGTACACATGCCACGGAAGCTGGTCGAGCGGCGGTCGCGGGTACCTCATAGCGGGTGCGGTCTCTCGGGGGTCATCGCACGCCCGCGCCATGTGCCTCGTGTACTCCACCTCCGTTGTAAACGGTCAGATATTCTTTACTAACTCGTATTTAAGTCAGGAAGTCTAATTCAGAACAAATTCGACACAAAAATTGGCCCTCCTTCAAACCAAAACGACGTAGATTCAAAATAAGAATCACTTTCGAAGTTGCAAATGATTGGCTTGGAGATTGATTTAAATTCGGAACGAAAGCAGGGATTGGTTCGCGTATGTGCTGCAATGTCCGTTATGACAGTTGAGTCAAACAGACAAATGCCCGACTAATGACGCGCTGGACACGACTTTTAACCCCGCCTGCTTGCTACACGACTTTTGTTGGGTCGTTTTTTTAACGCAGTTACATTTCCTGACTTATTATTTATTCGTAGCTAAATCATCATGTAACCGATTAAAAACTAAAACTAAAAACATATATACGGTCGAATTGAGAAACCTCCTCCTTTTTTTGAAGTCGGTGAAAAAAAACTAAAGTTATACTATACATAGTTCAACGGATTAGCAAGCTGAAGTGGCAGTGGGCTGGTCATATCTGCCGCAGGACTGATAACCGTTGGGGCAGACTAGTCCTAGAGTGGAGACCGCGAATTGGCAAACGTAGCGTAGGACGTCCTGTGACCAGGTGGAGCGACGACATACGCAAAGCGGTGAGCAGTGACTGCAAAAGAAGAGCCGAAGATCGGGCTCAGTGACGCATTTTGGGAGACTCCTATGACCAGCAGTGGACTGATACAGGCTGATGATGATGATGATGATGAGCCGACTTAAAAAAAGGAGAAGTTTCTCAATTCGTGGAATCTTTTTTTTATGCATATATGTTCTCTGATTACTCAAGACGCCTGGACCGATTTGGAAAATTATTTTATTTTTTTAAAGGGTATACTTTCCAGGTGGTCCCATTTGAATTTCATCGAGATATTTTCTTATCTCCAGAGGTAATGGAGATTCAATTAAACTTGTTATTGAAAAACTTGCGTGGTGAAGTCGGTTGAAATCTATAGAACCAACTTCAAAAAGGGAAGTTCTCAATTCGTCTGTATTTTTTTTATGTTTGTTTCCTAAGAACTCCGTCATATGGAAAATTAGTTTTTTGTTTGAGAGGTTGTATTTTATGTTTGGTTCCATGTACAATTCTTTGAAACTTTTTTTAGTATCTTCAGAGATATGAAGATAAACACCTCAAACTTGCTTCTGAAAATGATTATCGCGGCTTTTTAGTTTTAAAATCTAAATAATTTAAAGGATAAATTGTCTCCTTTCAGACACTCTAGGCACAGCTATCAACTACCTGTCTATAACCGGCGTGAACAGATCCTGCGACCGTATGATACAACCAGGCACCGCGGGGGATAAGAGGGATATCGCTATGGCTTACAATCTTACGCTCAACGGTATGTATTTGACTATCAACCTTACGATGACAGTATGTATTTGACTATCTATCTCGATGACAATATGTATTTGACAATCAATCTCTATGACAGTATGTTTTTGACTATCAATCTTACGATGACAGTATGTATTTGACTATCTATCTGAATGACAGTATATATTTGACTATCAATCTTACGATGACAGTATGTATTTGACTATCAATCTTACGATGACAGTATGTATTTGACTATCAATCTTACGATGACAGTATGTATTTGACTATCAATCTTACGATGACAGTATGTATTTGACTATCAATCTTACGATGACAGTATGTATTTGACTAGCAATCTCTATGACAGTATATATTTGACTATCAATCTTACGATGACAGTATGTATTTGACTATCAATCTTACGATGACAGTATGTATTTGACTATCAATCTTACGATGACAGGATGTATTTGACTATCAATCTTACGATGACAGGATGTATTTGACTATCAATCTTACGATGATAGTATGTATTTGACTATCAATCTTACGATGATAGTATGTATTTGACTATCAATCTTACGATGACAGGATGTATTTGACTATCAATCTTACGATGACAGTATGTATTTGACTATCAATCTTACGATGACAGTATGTATTTGACTATCAATCTTACGATGACAGTATGTATTTGACTATCAATCTTACGATGACAGTATGTATTTGACTATCAATCTTACAATGACAGTATGTATTTGACTATCAATCTTACGATGACAGTATGTATTTGACTATCAATCTTACGATGACAGTATGTATTTGACTATCAATCTTACGATGACAGTATGTATTTGACTATCAATCTTACGATGACAGTATGTATTTGACTATCAATCTTACGATGACAGTATGTATTTGACTATCAATCTTACGATGACAGTATGTATTTGACTATCAATCTTACGATGACAGTATGTATTTGACTATCAATCTTACGATGACAGGATGTATTTGACTATCAATCTTACGATGACAGTATGTATTTGACTATCAATCTTACGATGACAGGATGTATTTGACTATCAATCTTACGATGACAGTATGTATTTGACTATCAATCTTACGATGACAGTATGTATTTGACTATCAATCTTACGATGACAGTATGTATTTGACTATCAATCTTACGATGACAGTATGTATTTGACTATCAATCTTACGATGACAGTATGTATTTGACTATCAATCTTACGATGACAGTATGTATTTGACTATCAATCTTACGATGACAGTATGTATTTGACTATCAATCTTACGATGACAGGATGTATTTGACTATCAATCTTACGATGACAGTATGTATTTGACTATCAATCTTACGATGACAGTATGTATTTGACTATCAATCTTACGATGACAGTATGTATTTGACTATCAATCTTACGATGACAGGATGTATTTGACTATCAATCTTACGATGACAGGATGTATTTGACTATCAATCTTACGATGACAGTATGTATTTGACTATCAATCTTACGATGACAGGATGTATTTGACTATCAATCTTACGATAAATATATGTGTTTGACTATGATTATGACGGTAACTTGATGTATTTGACTATCAAACTCGATGACAGTATATATTTGCCTATCAACCTTTCGATGGTGGTATGTATTTGACTATCAACCTCACGGTAACGGTATCTTACTTGTCTATCAATCATAAGGTAAAAGAGTACTATAGTCAACGTTTTATAACGTTTTTAGGGTTCCGTAGTCC
This sequence comes from Cabera pusaria, assembly GCA_954871355.1. Lineage (NCBI taxonomy): Eukaryota > Metazoa > Arthropoda > Insecta > Lepidoptera > Geometridae > Cabera > Cabera pusaria. The sequence continues at coordinate 5,700,307 of OX940915.1, forward strand.
TGACAAGGAACCCTTATAGTTTCGTCATGTCCGTCTGTCTATCTGTCCGAGGTTTTGCTAAGAGACCGTTAATACTAGAAAGCTGTAATTTTGTGGGGGTATGTATATAAATTACGCCGACAAAGTGCTGAAATAAAATTGTGAAAAATATTTTTTTTTAGGGTAGCTCCCCTATATGAGAAGTGGGGATGATTTTTTTTCTCATCGTCTACCCCACCGTGTGGGGTATCGTTGAATAGGTCTTTTAAAGTGACTTAAGGGTTGCTAATACCATTTTTCGATTGAATGCTCCATTTACGAAATTATAAACTTTTAAGTGCAAATTTTTGTTCCAGTTGTGTATAGCGCATTTCAGGAACATAAAAGAAAAGTTATAGCGGTTAAGATAACTTTATAAGTTTAGCAGATTACTGCTAAACTTATTAACTTACTTACTTATTAACGACTATTAAGTCGTTGAACTTGGGTGTTGGATAATTTTGTACCAAATACAAATTCCTTAGAATAAATCCTAAAAGTGACAAAGACTGAGTACCTAGTTGCTTGTGTATAACGGGTAAAGACTTGCATTGAATAACAACCTACTACGGAACCCTACACTGACACGCCCTTGGCCGGTTATTAATTATTAATTAAATAAATGATTAACTGCGGAAAACTTTTATTAAAATTAATTAACATGAAAATAAAAATGGTTTCTTTATATTTTCAGGTACGTGTGAACAAAGCAGTAAATACAACAGCTTTGCCCCGCGTGTCGCGCCGGCCGCCATGTTGGTGACGTCACTAGCGCCGGTGTTGCTATACGTCAGATGATAGAATTATACCAACTGTTGAGGGGTTTGGAGTGACATTGGGAGATTTTTAGTAATCATTTTGGCAACTTATTTTTATTTTTTATGCTTTTTTTTATTTATGTTTATTATTAGTAGTTGTTGAGTATTTTGTCATTTAATATGAGCAGCTTCCTAACTTAATGGTACATCATGATAATTGTTTGGGAATTTTATATGCTGGTATATTAGGTAAAATTAATACATGCCGTAGTATCTAACTATGGGTAGAAGTTTTTGCTTGCCCTGTTACACAATATCAAAAATATTCGTTAAGTGATGAAATTATTCAATCATATTATTTTAAGTTTTATTACGTTTTTACTTTAACGTTGATATTATTTTTATAAATATTTGAGCTCCAAACCCTCTCTTAGGCACAAATAGCGTATTTTTAATTATTTATTTATTAGTGTTTGATGTTTAATTTGTCAATGAGCGTAAATTTACTAAAATATCTGCGAATAATTATGTTTATTTTTATGTATTATTTATGCATATTCATTTGAAATAATCCAAGATAAGAATTATTAAAAAGACAGGCGCTTACTGCTACATTCACGAGTGAAGTACTTACTCCTAGTTATGCTGAATTATACCGTTGTTATAGGGTCATATAAAATCATATCAATGTATACCGAATCTGGCATATCGTTTGGCCGCTATCTCACGTTTTGTTTCTTAGGGTTGATTTCACCATTTACTAATCAAGATTTATTGAACTAAGTTCTACTAAAACGTGTTCAAACGTCGATGTTGATCATGGTTTACGCTTACTTGATTTCACCACCTCCCATCAGGCTCCATTTGATCGTTTTTAACAAAACCAAGATTTTATGCTATTACGCACAATGGGATGTAAATGTCGTCATAGAGTCGTACTAGATTGTTTTGGTATTGTCAAATTGACAAATTCATATTACCAAATTCATTTCCGTGTCCGTGCATGGTATATATTTGTGTGTTCAGAATCGTGAATTTCAAATTTTTTAATGTAGCCCAAGGAATTGAAATATTTAAAATCAAAAGAAATAAAAAGACGTCTGGTCTTGTATACAAAATGCCGGTTTAATCTCAGTTAAACAAGTAAACCAAGTTCAAATCGCGTTTATATTCACTGGTGAAATCGGCCCTTAGTAGTTAGTAAGTGCCCCAAAGACTGTCATTCGCAATTGTCAATTATGGACCAAATGATCGTCTACAGAGGCAATTGAAGCCATTCTCATTGGTAACTACGTGATTGAAGGCGAATGATGGAAATGTTAATTGAAGCCCATTGACAATCGCGAATGACGCAACAATCGAACGTCTGGTTGTGCAATTGCAGAAAAAAAAGCAAACGTGGGCGAGCAATGGACGCGTCGATTGATGCTCTATCATTCGCACCTTCAATTAAAACGATCAATCTCAATCATGTATCGAATGACGAATGACCGTCTCCGGGACACTTTACTTGCAAATTTCTACGTTCTTCTTTGTCGCAGTAATTTTTAAAGACATGACATCTGCTTATTTTTAAAAGGTTCTTTAGTCCATCATAATTTGTTTCAGTTAAATAAATTAATAAGGCTCGTTAAGAAAAGTTAATTGAAAATTAACTTAAACTCAACTCAAAAGGGTCTTGTGACCCTTTTGAGTTTTGAAATTAAGCAGAATAATAATTAAAAAAAATATATAGTTATTTTGCAGATATCTTGGCAAATCTATAAAACACCAGTGTTGGATAAGAATTACAACTGTTACATTTACTTCCTTTTTTTTAGTTTTTGCTTTTTTTTATTTCTTCTAGTAAGTTTTTTTTGTGTTACTGATACAGTCACAAATGCGCATTATTTATTAATTTTGCAAATAAAATAAGGTTAGTCGACACAAATCATTTGTTATTTACGCCGAAAGTGCGCCGCACTGTGAATAAAAAACGCGCGGTTTTTTTTACCGCTATTACGTATCGAAGTAGGTAATTCATTAGATATTTGCGTATATCATAATGTGCTAACGCAAACGTCAAAATATTGCTTAGCTAAAAGCGATCACGTTCAAAATTATAAACAATATGCAAGAAATAATGCGTAGAGGCGAAGATGCATGCAATGCATGTTTTGTATTTTTGTCCTGGGTATTTATATGATCTCGATACTCATACAAAATACTATGTATTGTAAAAATAAACCCGCACAATTTAGTACACAGTGCGGATTACTTATACAGGCTGTAAGTATTTAGGTTAGGAGACAACTAAACAATGTTGAAAAGAAACGAAGAAACGTGATCATAATGTATATAGAAAAGACGGTTTAAATCAATGTAAGGAAACGCGAGGTGTTGGAATTCTTTACAATAATGTTACTTATGTAATTTAATTGTATTATTTTTAATCTAGGTATACAAATTTGTCTCTACCATAGTTTTCATATTATACGGTAAAATTGACGCCATTTTGGAAGCAGTGGTAAAGATTGATTCTGTATTATATTTATAAAAAACATATTATTTATAGAAAAAACGCTTTTGAAGTATACATTTGTACTGTATGCGATATACAGATATAATTAAGAATAAAGTAAGTTAGATAGACATAAATGTAGACAAAATATGCTCAGCAGTGTTCTTTTTTTTTGTTAAGGAAAACGTCCAAACTATTTTAAGATTTTTGTGATTTTCACTGAAACCGTAGTAGCATTAATTTTTATTATTTTATGTTTTTTTTGTTTGTAGCTGGGTATTTACGTGCAATAATATTTATACAAATATGCATACCAACATCGAAACCAACATTTGAAAAAACGCGCGTTTTTTGCCGGCGTGGAATGATATTCTTTGATGTATTTTTGTTACTAACCATTTTTTTTGTATAAATATTATTGAGATATAAATACAATTTCTTATAAAAATTAAATTAAAAAAGCCAATGTTTTTTTGTCATTTTTATATTGACCAAGATCAAGTCATTTAAATCGCTTGTAAAAATAATTGTCATTTTTATATATATCTTGACCAACGGTAGATTAAAATAATTGCTCATAATAAATAGTTTGGAATTTTATTTGTGATAATAAAGTTACTTTTAAGAAAATGATTAGAATCGGTGATGCGGGTTTTAATTCTTGTTCAATGTTATAAAAAACTTTAAAAAGCTGAAAATGACGTATAAAACCACATAATTAGTTATGTTATAGATTTACGACGGCAAAAGTAACTTTATTAATTTTGAACAAGTAATAAAAAAACGAGCATCATCGTTAAGACACAGATGAAATAAATAACAGAAATATTGGTTTCATAGCTATAGTAGGCGGTTTTACATATTGAGCTCATATGGACTATTCCTTAAAGTGGTATGCCATCCAAAGGCAATTTCTGTTTTAAGCTACAATAAAAGCTACAATAACAACAAAATGTCATAAAAATCTAAGATATAATCAGCAGGAAAGATTTTTTATTTTTTATTTATTTACTCAAATCAGACATAACACCATAACAGTAAGTACCAAATCTACGTTACAGAAAATAGAATATTGACAAAAGAAACAATGAAAACGTAATTAATGTTAGAAATAATAAAAATTGAAATAGCAATTTATTAATATAATTTTTATAAATTTTCCACAGATTTTTGAGCCGCCTCTTTGAATTTCGGCAGGCTGCACATACATCTTGTATATAACTAACAAAATTATCTCTAACAAGATATCGTGATAAATAAAAATTACTAGTCTTAGATATCAAGATTAAGCCAAATGGTAAACAAAATCAATCTTAGCCAAAACCGTTTCATATTATCCCTGATTGGTGTGCGTGTACTATTACCGCTCAATCTTAGGAACTGTATTTCTGTCATTTATTTATTTTGTGGCTAAAAATGTAAATATTCGCTAGGATCGAGTTCCTGACATTGAGTTATGAATTATTTGTGATATGGTTTAGTTGCCTAAGCCAGAATTGAATTGCTTGCCTACATATATTATTTAAATTAAAACGTAGCCCAAAAGACTATTGTAAATAACCTAGCTGGATAATTTATATGAAAAACATATTTTGTATGTTAGTGTGGTCGCATTTTAAATAAATACAGGATTAAAGTATTAATTTTTAATTACCAATGATAATAAATAACGATACAGATATATTGAAATATTTAAATGTTTCGCCGTTTTGAAATTTCTTTTTTAAAACTGTTTTAAAGTCTTAAGTGCACTAAAGTTAAAATGTAATTTCACCTTAGTATGTAAGGCAGCTTATGGGTTTTTTTTATTTATTGTCAGTAATTTATAAGAAAAATTTCACAATGTGAATAAAATTGCACGGAACATTTTATGTAAAAAATATAATATTCTAATGAAATAATCGGCTTGTAAATATTGTTTTTTTATTTTATTTTAGTGTCGGATTTTTTGTGATACTTTCAATATTCTTTTATTGTGTTTTATAAGCAGTTATGGTTTTTTTTGGCAGCTTTTTTTTATTTGAAACATTTTGGTCACGCTACGAGATACGATTGTAACTATTAATGTATAAGCCTATTATTATATTTTGATTACTGAAATATATTTGAAAAATTAATATTTTGTTTTATTTCGAATAAAATTGTCATTGTCCCAAATCTAGTACGGGTCCTTAACTTGAAAAAAAAAAACGTCCCATCCGGAAGAAAGCATGAAACTTTGCATGCATGTAGCTTTCATAGATGTGTTTTAATAACGATATGGAAACACTTCGAGAAATGACTGTTTCTGACTGTTGTTGTTTTTTAGTATATGTTTTATTAGTTTTTAGGGTTCCGTAGTCCTGACAAGGAACCCTTATAGTTTCGTCATGTCCGCCTGTCTGTCTGTCTGTCCGAGGTTTTGCTAAGAGACCATTAATACTAGAAAGCTGTAATTTTGTGGGCGTATGTATATAAATTACGCCGACAAAGTGCTGAAATAAAATTGTAAAAAAATTTTTTAGGGTAGCCCCCTTTTATGAGAACTGGGAATGTTTTCGTTTTCATCGTCTACCCCATCGTGTGGGGTATCGTTGAATAGGTCTTTTAAAATGACTTAAGGGTTGCTAATACCATTTTTCGATTGAATGCTCCATTTACGAAATATTAAGCTTCCTCCCCCCGCCTCTAAAAGCTAAACTGCGGGCTTGAAAAATCTGGAAAAATTCGTGATAATAGCGCATTTTATGAAATTTAAAGGAAAACTATAGCGTTTAAGATAACTTTATTAGTTTAGCAGTAATAGTTGTTGAACTTGGGTGTTGGATCATTTTGTACCAAATACAAAATCCTTAGAATAAATCCTTTAAAGTGACAAAGACGGAGTGCCGCTTGTTTATAACGGGTAAAGACTTGCATTGAATAACAGGCTACTACGGAACCCTATACTGCGCGTGGCCCGACACGCACTTGGCCGGTTATTTAATTTTAGATTTAGAATATTGTACAGAATTGGTGCAATGTGATTATAGTGTCTCCATGCCAAGGCACTGTTGCATCGCGGTACAGGACACATGTCTACTCGCTTGTTTGTTTTAGGTAGGACAGGCACCTACTACTTCTTTGTGGTATTTAGATATACACTTTGCGACATAGATCTTTCTAACTGATAGGACTTAACATTTGTCATAGAGAACTTTTGTTGAGTGTCTACCTATATGATAAGGACATCATGACCTTAAGTAGGGCGCTTTGTGCTCGTTCTATTTTAATCATATGCGTTTTGGCTGCACTACCCCATGAGCATATACAGTATCCAATGATACACTCTACAAGAGCTTTGTATAATGTGTAATAGTATAATGTAAAAAGCTAACTTTCACGTTAACTAGTGATGTGCACGGATCGTGCAGTTGGCTCGATCATTGCGTTATTACACAATCAGCTAAGGGGTCAGTGGGTTATTAATATACATATGAATATGACACCGCGTGGTCGGACCACTTTCCTCTTATTATTGAATGCAATTTTAAATTATTGACGAAGGTGTTACCCCATAATATTTTGTCTAATACGAACGTTCAGTGGGGATAAGAAATGACGAAAGCATTGCAATTTACAAAAATGAATGTCATGATAGATTAGAAATGATAAATTTTTCTAATGAGTGTATTAACTGCGCGGATAATTATTGTAATGACGCCGGTCACAGGTGCATTTTAGGTAGGATATATGCTGACATTGTGCTCGCCCTCAGTGAGGCTGCCAGGGTGAGTCGAGGGAGCAGGCGGGTTGGTGGTGGTGGAGCGTGCGTACGGAGGTGGAACGATCATGACAGAGAGGCTCACGGGGAAGCCAGGGCGAGGTTTGTTGAATGGGTGCTTTGTGGTAGGCCACGGTCGGGGAATATGTACAATGAAATGTGTCAAAGCAGGAAGGTGTTCAAGTCGCGACTGAGATGGTGCCAAAATCATCAAGACCAAATGAACATGGATGCCCTCGCTGAGAAACATTCGTATGGTGACTTCCGCAGTTTCTGGCAGGCTACTAATAGAGCGAACGTTAGGCCTGGCTTTCCCGTGAGCGTCGATGTGTGAGGTCCGTCGAAAGTGACGGACCTCAAGGACGTTGCTAACACTTTTAAAGAGCAATTCTCTGTTAAGTCACCTTTGAGTTCCAGAGCTAAGGTGTTCGATGCTGAATTACCGCAGGGTTCAGTGGAGATAACCTTTCTCGCCAAAGATATTGCAAAAGTTATTAATAATATGTCTAAAGGCAAATCTCCCGCACATGACGGGCTCAGCATTGAACATTTACAGAATGCCGGTCCTCACATCTTTGGAGTGTTAGCGATGTTTTACTCGTTATGCGTGAGTCATTCATACCTGCCCGATAACTTTATGCGGACGATTGTCGTTCCTGTAGTTAAAAATAAGACCGGCTATCTCGCCGATAAAAAGAACTACAGGCCTATCTCTCTAGCGACAATAATTGCCAAGATATTTGACGATCTGCTTAATACACAGTTAAACAAAATCATAAACATTGCACGACAATCAATTCGGGTTCAGACCCAGATTATCTACTGAGAGTGCTGTGTCTTAAGCATACCGTCAAATACTACACAGACAGGCAAACGCCAGTATACGCGTGCTTTCACGACTTATCCAAAGCATTTGACCTGGTCTCGTACGACATCCTGTGGAAGAAGCTTGAGGATGTTGATGTACCCCGGGGACTTGTCAGCGTCCTCAAGTTTTGGTACGGTCACCAGGTCAACAGCGTGCGGTGGGCGGGCACAATGTCTGACACATATCGAATGGAGTGCGGTGTGAGGCAGTATTTGACGGAAATGTACCTGTCGAAAAGCTTAAATTGCACAGCTGTGCAACTGGCTCACTTAAAGATGAGCAGCAATACTTCAACATTGATGATGTGATTTGGTCCCAACCTGGGGCACTATTAGTTTTTAGGTTTTGAATGACGCTGGATACCTCTTTTGCATCAGTAAGAAAAAGAGACAGTGAGTTGGTCGGTCCATTGTTCAAACAGTTAGCACTTCATGCTAGGTCTTTGTCTGTTTTACCTAATTTAGTTAAGGTTAATATTAGCCAATTCTTACCCATTATAAGTAAAATAGGTCCTCATTTAGCGACTCAACTGGTGTACTTTTTATTTTGAGTAGTTTTTTTTTTTTTTTTTTTATACGTTATAGGCTAGCGTTTGACCACTATCTCACCTGTTGGTAAGTGATGATGCGGTCGAAGATGGTAAGCACGCTAGGCCTAGAATGGGAACTGGCTCTCAAGGATAACTGCCGGAACACATTAGATGTTTGGTGACAGATTTTCTAACTTGATAAGTTAAAGTTTATTAATACTGGACTTGTTTTTGCTGTAACTACATATTTCTTTGATTATATTCCAGGTGTTTTTGATATTACTTTGGGATTCTTTTAGTTTTAATTTGTAATAATTTTGTTTTAACGATTTATTTAATTTATTACACGTTCCGGTATGAGATGAATTGTTTACGTATTTCCGGTTAATATCACCGGATAATTTATCATATTATAAATTATCCGGTGATATTTTGCAATTCTTTTGCAACTGGTTTCTATATCTAATACATTTAATGACGCTACTAGTAATCCAGGGTTTTATAAGTTTACATTTATTTGAGTATCGTCTTAGTGAAGTATTCTTTTCTATTTTAGCGCGTATAGTTGAAACTAATGTATCTGCTGCAGTATTGACGTTTTCAATTTCATGGTATTCTACCCATGTTTGAAGACCAAGTTCTTCTCTTAATCTATTTATATATGTAAAGGTTTTTGGTTTGACGATTTCTTTAATTTGATGACTTTGATTGGAACATTTTTTGACACATTGTATGGGAGAATGATCACGCCAAAAACTAAACTTTGCCACTGGTATTGCGTTTTAACCATGAAATGATCTAGGCAATTTTTGCCTCTTGTAGGTAGATTTATGCATTGCGTGAGGCCGTGAGTTGCCATAAGATTGAGATAGTCCGAAGAATAGCCAGAAATATTTACATTGGCGTCGGGTATAATATATTAATATATCTGTCCCCAATAAAAATTACATTATTTTTAGTCTTTAGGCTATCTAGAACAGTATCAATAGATGATAGATAGTAGGATTATTACAGGAAGGCGGTCTGTATGAGCAGATAACTGAGTAGATATTATCTATTTTTAAAGTTAAACAATTACAATCTGCCACTACCGGTTCAGACGCCATAACCGAGTGGTAGTTGCGAACATATGCAACTACGCCATCATTTTGGTTTAGTCGCCTTTTGGTATAAAACTGATTGTAATTGTAAATAGGGGCGGATCATATTTACCCATCCAGCACTCGGTTAAAACAATTACATCTATTTGTATTTCGAAGGGACTTAGAAACGCTAAAAACAAATCCTAATTCTTATGGATACTTCTAATGTTTAGTGACAACAGTGTGAGGTAGTCATTTTTTTTTATACTAGGTAGGTAAGCCACTATCTCACCGTTTGACCACTATCTCACCTGATGTTAAGTGACGATGCGATCGACGATGTAGCACGCTTACCTAGAAGATTACTGTTGTTTGTATATTTAAGAACTTTTGCACAGTTTGCCGGGTCATCAACATACGAGCAATGAATAGAATCAGTGCTGTCTGCAATATCTTACTACAAGTTATTATTTACTAAATCATGCATGATGGGTTATTAACTAAATATGGACTATAGCAAATGAACTGTGATGATTACAATATCATCGTGGTGGGTTTGCTGATAATTACAATGGTATATGCAAATTGATGACTATTTGTTTTAGCCAAAAATAGTGTGGACTTAGATATGTGTTCTATTTGGTGTTTTATATGGATACTATTTGTACATTGCATAATATGATTGTAAATAAATAGTAGAGTCGATTCGTTTTCGTATAACAATATATTAGCGAGTGAGATGTGTTTGCGCATCTCACTCGCTCCTCCGGTTACTCGTGGATTACCTTCGTGACCGCCAACAGATTGTCAGGCTTGGTCTATACGAATCCAGTCCCTATCACACGCGTTCCGGAGTAAGTCAAGGGTCCGTACTCGGACCTTTATTATTCCTTCTGATGATTCTTCAGTCCTGAACATTCGCGATGCTTGCTGTATGCTGATGACCTAAAATTGTTTTCTGAGGTGAAGAGTGAGGCGGATTGCGTGTTGCTGCAGCAGGACATTAACAGTATTTATCAATGGAGTCTGAAAAATGGGATAGAATTCAACACCTCGAAGTGCTATGCAATGACTTTTGGTAGGGTAAGTATAACTCGCGCATTCATAGTGAAAGACCCTGGGTGTCTTATTTGATCAAAAATATGCCTTACTAGCTGACCCGGTGAACTTCGGATTGGTTGAAGCATTTTTGGAAGCTCGATGGTACCTATTGCATTACCGAATTTTCATAGATATGCAAAGATATGCAAGATATCAGAAAGTTGGTGAAATATGATTTGCAAAATTCCAGGATCTATATCCTGGAAGGATATAATTAAGGAATAAGGATATAAGTTGAACGAAAACTTTTAAAAAGTTTGGATATTTGAAAAACCATTGTATATGCATGTGCATATTTTGTAAACTATAAGTCCTATCAACATACATCCAAAGACAATATTGTAGAGAATAAAGTGAAAAACATATTGATCTTTGACAGTTTTATCGTAGCTTTAACCGTTTTTGTACAACATTAAGAAAACCAGAGTGAGGGAGGTAAAAGGGGGAAAAGTTGGGGGGGGGGGGGAGAAGCAGTTATTTCTCGAAGTATTGTCATTGAAGCACATACATACATACATGTAACTGAATGCTACATGCATGCAAAGTTTTATGCTTTCCCCCGGATGGGACCATAAAAAAGATTTTTGTTCGGACAAGGAGCCGTACTATAAGTACCTATCTTGATGTCCTTTTAACGAGCAGATTCAGATTATCTGAATCTCGGCAACGGCTCCTACGATTTTCATAATATTTAGTATGCAAGGGGTTTCGAGGGCGATAACTCGATCTAGCTAGGTTTCATTCTTAGAAAACGTCGTTTTATCAGTGTTTTCAGGCAATGAAAACTACTACAATTTCGTTAAGGTATGGCCTCACGGCGGCGTCCTACGTCCGCGCGCGCGTTCGCGATCGATTTTTCAATCGTTTTCTGATCGCCGTAGATTGCGTTTGGTGTGAACCAGTCAGTACAAATACTACTGCGCTATCTGATCGCCGCCTAGATCGCGCACGCAGGACGCCGCGGTGTGGTCGTACCTTTAGAAAACAAAGGTAAATTCCGCCACTATCTAAAACAGCGGTACTAAACCTTTTTTTTATACGGGCTACAAACACGGTTTAGTCATGATGTCGTGGGCCGCAAGCAAAAATAATTTAGGAGTAATTTAGGAATAAGTTTATCAAAATTACTTTAATAGTGGAAAAAGACAAGGTAGTTACAGTATTTTTTTTACTCGGCGCGTGCACTAGTGGGCGCGAAATTCAAAATAGTTTCAATTATCTCTAACTGTACGCGGGTCACTGATAAAGGCCCGGCGGGCCACATGCGGCCCGCGGGCCGTAGGTTGAGTATAGTTGATCTAAAAGGTTATAATAGCTCGGGTAGTCCCGATACTAGAATACCCCGGTTCGAGTACAGATGAGATGATTATTTTTTCCCTTGTTTTTTCAAGTCTTGTGAGAAAAATTATTATTGGAAGCCAAAAAAATCCGAAAAACACGATTTACCAAAAACAAAAAATACCGAGCCCGGTCATCCGGTACTATAGCCCGGTCATCCAGGTACAATATATTCATCCGCAGCTTATCAGCCTTCGTCCGCAGTTGGGTTTATTGTTTGTTCAGAACTGTCTCATAAATTCATAAAATAATGCCGCGGTTACACTTGGTCGATATCCCGTCTACTTCAACGACTACCACTACTCGAATTCGGCACCCGATAAAATTACAATGGTCATTGCGATAGATATGTTTGACGGGAATTAAAAAAAATAGATTGAATGAATTCGATTACCTTTTGCCCACGTTTGGGCAAGTATTATGAAGGCTAGATAGACATAGACGATAGACTGTTAATTTACGCTTCATCATCATCATCATCAGCCGGTGTCAGTCCACTGCTGGACGTAGGCCTCTCCCGAGATGCGCCACCGAGCCCGATCTTCGTCTCTTCTTTTTCAGTCACTGCCCACCACTTTGCGTATGTCGTCGCTCCACCTGGTCACAGGTATTTACGTTTGTTTTCCCGTATTCCATACGCAATCGAATTCAAAATAACGACATTGTTATGGCGGCAAGGCGGTGAAAAATGAAACGAAATATTTTTTTCAATTATTTATTTCTCAATTTTAACCAAGTCCTTAAAGCGGTACAAGTACAGATGAGTAGCATAGCATTACTTAGAACGAGATCTTTACAGCATCGAAACACGGTTGCGAACAAACTACACTAGAAAAATAAATATTAAAAAATAATATCAAGACTCAATGTACTGTTTAATCGTAATATCAAGGACAACAAAATTTCCACCAATAGGATCGCTTTAAATAACAATTAGCGGTCGCATTGGTTAAAATTACAGCGCGCTGATAGGCTATTAAAATTGATACTTTGCTCGCAGTCCGAAATGAAGTATACAAGTATTTATTTTAAAGTTTATATTACAGATGACACGAACACATGATAGGAGATTTAACCATTTTCATTCATATTTTTTTAATATATGAATTAAAAGTAAAACCGAGAAGTTTTTATTTTTAAAAAATATGGGAGTATAAAATTACATTTAATGGTAAAATATAAATTTTATGACGTTCAGGCTTCCTTACAAATTAATTATACGCGATAATTACACTATGATAACAAATAAATGGGTAAATATACAAAATATACACTGAGTACAAAGCATTTTCATACAATCTTTCATCTTATTTTCAGTATTTTGATTTTATCGAGTGTATCAATTTGAAATTCATCAATTTAATTATTTATTTACGTTTCAATCAGACAAGTACTACAATCTCACCTGATGGTAGGCGATGTTAAATGTTGTTAAACGTGCTTGCACGGCAGAGGCATTAAGACAAGACTTTTCTCAGCGCAACTGTCTCTACATTACATACATTTTTACATTACACATTTAATTAAATAATATTAATTTCCGTTCAAATTGATACATTCATTGCTATTCATATAGTGTATTTATCAATTGGTTATCATACGGCATATTCATACAGTTAAATATTTGAACTTAAATATTATATCGACGTATGGGAGATAAAACACTGTAAGCAAAATATATGAAATGTAATGCATGTGTCGTTTTTTTCAAATAGATTTAATTGCATATATTTAAAGCAGAGCTTATTTATTTTTTTATGCTTGCACATTAATGCTATGTTTATAATAATGTATTATTGTAATTATTATTGTTTCATTAAATATGAGTTGTGTACTGATAACCGTAACCGGTTCAGTAAAATTCTCAAATTCTTAAGTAACATTGTTATGAAACGAGGAATGTATATAAAAATTAAATCAAAGAAATTAAACTTTTTTACGTAACATATATTTTTCACAGAACAATGAAACAAAAATATTTTACTTTAAAGATTTTTTTCTTTTTTTTATCAGTGCTAAACGGCGAATATTTATTATCGGAAAATTATGCGGCACATTTATTTCATTGATACTAATGAATGATTCACCTACACTCATTCATTTTTTATATTGTAGTGTATATTATATTAAAAATAACAAAGAAAAACAAAATTCAAAGGAGACCCACTATCTCACCTAATAAGTAAGTGAGGATGACCCGACCTTACATGGATTGGCAATGTCTTGTGACTAGCAGCGTTTTATATTTCAAACGTCGATATATAATGATATGTTGGAACTCAGGTAGACTAGTATATCATTAATTATATATAATAACTTATTTATTATAACAAATTATTCAAATTAAACTGGTACTTAGCAACTCAATTATCACTTATTTCTTTGAGAATATCTTAGTCTATTCAATATATGAATAATTAAGATTAATAAAAATATAAAGTGTGAAACACTTCAAAGAAACATAATAATTAGGATTAAGTTTAAAAACTAAAACAACCGACTTCCATGCCCCGCGAGTCATTGTTTGTCATTATATCTCTGGAGATACTTATCAGATCTCGATGAAATTACAATGGGACTACATCGGAAACGTACCCTACCGATTAAAAAAAGAATCATTCGAATCGGTTCTCAATTGACGGAGTAATCGCGTAACATACATACAAAAAGAAACAACCAGACGAATTGAGAACCTCCTTCTTTTTGGAAGGCGGTTAAAAAGATATTTCTACATTATTAAAATAAAATAATTAATTCGCATCAAACGTCTTTGAATATTATATTTCATTACAAGTGCGGAAAGGCTGTCATTGCAAAGAGTTCCGACAAATGTCTACACACACAAATGTCTAATGGTTGACAGTCGGAACAAGTTGTAATGACGGTTCCGCACGTGTACTGAACGACTATTTTTAATACAGTTGCGAAAAATGAAGCAATTTAATAAAATAATAAAAACACAATAAACTCAACTAACTTAACATTTATTTCTTATAAAAGTTATAATTCGTATATACATTGAAATTGGTACAGTTTTTTTATACTAACTGGCGTTTTCTCTTCTCTCCACGCAATAAATTCGTCGTATGTAGATATGTAGCGACTTTTTGACTTTTCCGGTAAAATGTTCTCCTTTTTGTGCAATAATACTGAGTTCCGGTGGTGTTAATTCAAAAAAACTAGGGTCGAAATTATTCATTTTGTGCAACAAACAACTAAACTCGCAAAGAAAATTTCTGAAAAATGGCGCCAACCGTAGAATATAAGCAGAGATTTTTTTTCGTCACCCATTCTGGTAGGCAAAGGTAACTATGCCCATACAGCCAAGTCTTCAGTAGAATTTTTTATTGATTGAAATGAAAATGAAATGTAATGACATGAAATGATTTGAAACCTAACTTATTCAATCAAATAATTAAATCTAATATTAAAACAAATTAGTAGCTTCTTTTTAGAAATATACGTATTCGCATGAATCATAAAAACTTCTATGAATTTTTTTAGTAAAAACTTCATGGTTGGTTTTAATTTTTAATAGAAATTATTTTGACAGTTGGGAAAGAGAACGCACGAGTTCGGGAAAGGTAAAAAAAAAGCACGAGTATGTAATAGCCCACATCCCGAACGCTATATGTCCCTGCAATACGCCACTTTTTGAGCAACTGTATTAAAAATATATTTTTCAATCCTTATGTTCAAAGAATGTCCTAATAGTTTCGGAATAAAGTGGCTGTGACTGTCTTTAAGATAATTTGATGCCATCTCTCCATTTATGTAAACAAAAAAAATAATTGCACACCACTGTCAGTATTGGTAGAATGTAAGTTTTAATGTAATCTTTTTTATACCTACATTCAGCAATAACAGATTTTGATTTTGATTTTGACATACGGACGGATAGACAGACATGACGAATCTATAAGTGTTCCGTTTTTGCCATTCGGCTACGGAACTCTAAAAAGGCCCGGAAGTTAATACTTTCGCACAGTTAAAAAAAGGCACGCAGATGCAGCCGCATAACTATAATGATGTCAAAAACTAGCTGCTAGCAAGGTATATAAGATGTTTGGAATCAAAAAGCCGTTACGTTCTCTGTTGCATTTGCGGGCCTTAAGGACCGGTATCTACGAGTACGTATCCAGAGACCAGAGATGTGTTTTGAATAACCAACCAGATTTCGTTATTTCCACATCTCCTCTTGGCTTAGCTTCGGTGGAATGAAAATGGATCAAGCGGAGAGGTAAGGAGATGTCTCATTTTCAACCGACATCCAAAAAGGAGGTTCTCAATTCGTCTGTATGTTGTTGTTTTTTTTTGTATGTTACGCGATTACTTCTTCAATTGTGAACCGATTCGATTTGTTTTCAACCGATTTCCAAAAAGAAGGAGGTTCTAAATTCGTCTGTATGTTTTTTTTATCATTATTTTTTGTTTGTATGTTGCGCGATTACTCCGTCAATTATGAACCGATTTGAATGATTCTTCTTTTAATCAATAGGGTATGTTTTTCTGGTGGTCCCATTATAATTTCATTGAGATCTGATAAGTATATTCAGAGATATGACGATAAACGTCTCATACTTGCTACTAAAACTGACTCGCAGGGCATGGAAGTCGATCGTTTTAGTTTTTTAAACTATCTTAATTATTCTGTAGAATGTTGTGCCGTGTGGAGATACACGTACGAGTATCTCCCTCTTAACTGTATAACTTGTATTTTTCTACACAACCAAATCCACGGGCAAAAGCTTGTACCATAATAAGTAATAATTGAGTTACGCCAATTTTAATATAACTTTAAAATTCACATAGTAAATCAACTGACTAGAATTCAACTTTGAACAAAAACTACAAATACAAAACGATACAAACAACTAAATACAAAATGTACAACTATACATATTGACTAAACAATAATATAAATATTAAAAACACTAACATATTAACTAAAGGTGTGTTTACATTGAATCAGATACTCACGAGTCAGTAGTGTAGTCAGTGTAAATAAATCAGTCCGTAAAAATAGGATTCAAAACGATGCCACATTTTAGTAGCCGCTGCAAAAATATGTAATTTATAAATAAACAAAATTAGATAACTAAAATGACTTTATTTATTGTAAAATTTGGTATGGTTTTTGTCTGTGGAAACTATTATTATATGATTAGAACAGAGGTTTTATTTATTTATAATAAATCATTTATCATTTTATTTTTAGTTAGCACTAGCGGATACCCGGCGTGTGCTACTACGCTAAAAAAATGTGACCGAATGTGCCTAATGCACTGTTTTAGTGGCCTAAAGCCATCTTCACATTATTACCCCTCTGATGAAACCGGTTCGGTACATCGGTTGGATGGTTTCAAAGTCTATGAATAAGGAATGGAATTTCCTGCCAGAGTCTGTGTTTTCTGTTAAGTACAATCCGGGGGTCTTCAAATTGCGAGTGAACAGGTATCTTCTAGGCAAGCGTGCTATATCGTCGATCACATCTTCACCTAACATCAGGTGAGATAGTGGTCAAACGCTTGCTTATCTATAATAAAAAAAAACTGATATAGGTAGAAACATTTTTTTGTGTTTTCCACATATAGATAACTAAACAAATTTGTGTTATGTTTAATGTCAATTATATTTATGAGCCATGACGTGTACATGTGTTATAATATAATTTGACCAGTGCTCAATATAGCTATAATGTTTTATAATTTTGAAGAAATACAACTTTATAAATCTAAATCATGCAAAATAAAAGCATGTTGGTGCATAAAGATCATTATTTTGTAAAAGCATATTTGTGATAAACACTGGAATAACTTTATATTGTAAAACTACAAGATAGTAAATTCTAATTGTGTTTTGTTAAGTAACTATCGGGTAGTGTCAGTAAAGTCAGTAGCATGCTCAATGTAAATACACCTTAAATAATTATGATAATGGAACCACTTAACATGTATTACATCTATACAAATTATTTTACTATCTACTCATACATTGCAGTGTTCATAATATCTTAAACAACTTATATAAAAATCGAGCAGGACGTTTACGTGATGGTAAATGACAATTTTCTTCATGCGGTTATTTAAAAATAAATTTAAATATTGTCGGCAGTTGCATATACATATTAAATGACTTTAATTATATAGCCACAGAATTAACATTGCACTCCAATATATGTAATACTTACATATGTAGAATAGCTGTAGAATATATGCATACATTAATTATCATAGAGTTTTTTACACATATGCATTTTTGTGGCGACTATTTCTTAATTTTATAAATACTCGTTATAAATAAAGTCTTCTCAATTAGCAATTACACAGGTATTTAATAATGAATTTACAAATTACAAGCAAAATATATGTAAAAAATGGAAAACACATGTGCGTATGTATCATTCATTCACTCTAGCATATAGAAACTACAAACCAACCCATACATATATTAGAACACTTTATATGGGTTATATATGTAATCAGAACAGGGTTATTTATTTACATATATTCACAAAGTTAACAAAACACAGGTTTTTATTTTATACATTATGTTTATTTTGATTATTTATTTTGACTACAATTAAATAACTATATTTGTTATCTTTTGGTAAAATTATGAATCGTTTTTATGTACGTTTTTTGAATTTTAGACCGCCTTAAAATAAAACGTTTATTAAATGTACTTTTTACGTATTATATATACGTATGTATTTAAATGTACTTTTTTACCCGACTGCCTAAGAAGAAAATAATGTTTTCGAGTGTATATGTATTTTTACCGACTTCAAAAAGGAGGAAGGTTCTCAGTTCGTCTATATGCATTGTTTTTTATGTATGTTTAATAGGGAATATGGGAAGTATAAAACTTGAAATTATGTATTTTCGATGAATTATTGTTCTGGTATTGTATGTTAAACATTTTTTTTTATAAATAAAATACTCTTAAATTAGCTAAAGTTAAGTTTATAGTTTGATATAGTTTTTGATACTTTCAGTATTATTTCATTTTTTACTATGTTAAATGGATGTAATCAGTGAAATAAATATATTTAAAAAAATCATGCATATTCCCTATAGTGGACCGATTTTCAAAATTATTTTTTATTCGATTGAGTATATATAAGATATATTCCTGAGGCACCCATTGAAATTTTGTCAAGTTATGATAAGTATCTCTAGAGATATGTGTGAGTTAGAGAGTGTAAAGTTATGATGCGGTCTAACATCAAATCGTAATAGCTTTTGATACATTATTTTACCAATTGATAGATCTATTTCAAGCGTTCAAACTGATTGGGCCGGAAATGGCTGAGAAAATTGTGTAAATAAGTTAAAAATCAATGCGTTTATAGGATTCAGAATAAAAATCTACAGAAATCTCTTGATTTGTTGCAAAAATAGTTTATTTTAGTTTAAAAAAGGTAACTTTTTTTATCCCCAGATAATACACAACAACAAAACAACATAATGAACATGTGTTATTCGATAATCTTTATGTTGTTTTGTTGTCTTTATTAAAATTGATAAAAAAGTAATAGTATTTGTTTCAGAACATAGATTGTACTATCTAGTACATATAATATTTATTAACAATATATTACAAAGAAATAAAGTTTCCATTCATAATTTCAACCAACTTCCAAAAAGAAAGAGGTTCTCAATTCGTCGGTATGTTTTTTTTTTGTGTATGTTACGCTATTACTCCGTCGATTGTGAACCGATTCGGATGATTATTTTTTTAATCGGTAGGGTACTTTTCGAGGTGATTTCATTGTAATTTTATTGAGATCTGATAAACATCTCCAGAGATATAATGATAAACGTCTCAAACTTGCTACTGAAATTTACTCGCGGCCATGGAAGTCAGTTGTTTTTTTTCGTGTAACGGTTACATGAATTCGCCTCAAATTAAAGCGAACGTCTCCAAAGTATAAAGACATTGTGATGTTGAGTCTCACACGTCCTGTAATTTTACTGGTCTTTTTATTCTTTAAAATAATTATTTCCAACACATACGTTTCATAAACGAAAACATTTTTAGGAGTATTTTTTACCTTATTTCATTTTTCCAAAATCTTTTGAAAAAACTTTCGACACATTTTTGCAACAAATCAAATGTTTATTTCAAGTGCAAACTATCATCGCTAGAGTCTAATTTATCCTCTTTATTTACAAACGCATAATAGCAACGTTTTATCTAAAGTGTACCCGGTTCTTTTCAATATTTTCCAAATAACAAGGAACGAGACAATGCAATTTTAGCTAAAATACGTTTATAATTAAGATCTTAAATATAGGTATGTAAGTTATGGCAGTAGGAAGGACATTTAAATACATAATATTATATGCAAAAATACAGCGTAATTCAGCTTATTCTATAATTAGCGTAAATTCAGTACATAAGAGGGTTTTTTTTTATTACATGGCCGGTTTCATTTATTTTATAATACTTTAAGCTTACTAAATTACAACTATATGTATATTCTTAATTTACATAGGTTATATATATATATATATATAGTCGACATCAATATTTGATGAAAATTACTTTGAACGTAGCTGTGGAGCTACGAAGAGAAAATGCTACGACGTAGGCTAAGCTACGGACTACGAAGTTAGGCTACGCCGTAGATCTGAGAGCGGGTCTACACCGTCCGATCTGATATCAGCATCGGACGTCGATAGCCGATATCATGTGGTATCATCACATTATTTCCGGAAAAATCGTTTCGCCGTTATGGCAGAATATGATGGAAAACTTGCTTACATTTGAGTGAACTTGGACAAATATAACAATCTCAAAATGAACGCCGCGTGCCGGCTCTGCGCTCACAGAGACAATGTAGATACATGTATAGCACACACACAAATATTATTGTCTGACAGCCCACGTGCGTCCGATAGTGCAGTGGACATATCGGTGGCTGCTCCGATATCCGATATCGAAATCGGAATGTGAAAGGCAAGTATATATTTTATACATTTTATACATTTTACTTCCCCTATATCGGATCGGATGATGTAGAAACTAGAAACGCTCTGAAGTCTACGTTGTACAGTAGTCGACATTGAATAATACACATAGAGTTTTCGAATGAGAGGTCCGATTTACTTCGATTTTTTTAGCTCTGTCACCCTTCCTAACTAACGATGGCCATTATCACTTAATATTTATTATGAGACTGATGATTACAGGTGTGATGTTATTTTACGTATTTCAACATGATTCAAATAAATAAATATAAAATACAAATATTAATACGCGGAAATGAGAACCAATAATTAAGAATAAAGAATTTTATTATTAATGATTGGTTACTACTACTCATTTTATGAATAAAAATATATTTAGTAGACGCGCGCCATCTTGCTTCGTATAAATATGAAGTAAAAAAAATTAAATCTAAACTTAAACAGACGCATGAATACTTATAAATATGTTGACGGAGCTGCAGAATGATGCAAACCGAAGGTGGCCGAATATCTCTTTCTTAAACTCGATGTATATTATTTTCTATCAACAACTGTACTATGAAACAAGCTACAGAAATTCGCGCAGGAGCCTACGCCGTAGCTTATAGCTACGTCGTAGCTAAACATCTACGATAGGGTTCCTTTTGATTTTTCCTTGATCGAATACTAAAGTCAATCTTAGCTCATTCTATGCCCATTCGACAGCCATTTTAACTACGAATAGAGAACAATTTGAATTAATAAATTGTGTGTAATATATGTAATAATTATACACATGTCATTTAAAAAAACTCGATTTCATTAACTGAGATTTTAATACAGACTTTTCCTAAGATCGGTATCAACTAAAGCAGAGCACGCTGTCAAACCAAGCGTCGCTCTATATATAACATCTAAGTAGTTGTTGACAAGTCTTCTTTCAACTCTGGTCGAAACCGCGTCTTACGGTACAACTTAAAAAGAGATGGCATTATATCTTTCATTGTTTGAATCATGTTTAAGGAGCAACTACATAGTTGTTAACTGCAATTCCAAGCTCTCAATTTTTTAATTTTCCACAAATCACACGTCTTGTGTTTGATACGCCCCTTAGCGACTGGCAAATTTTGATGATTTCAGGTGTGGTTTAAATCTGTGTATAAGCCACAAATTCAATTCTGTACTCTATTCATAGTTTTAAGTTAGGACCATTGCAATGGATTTTCTTAGGCTAGGTTCGCATTCAACGTACAATTTAGGACTACAGCTCACCGGCATTTCGGACAAAATAGCACGATTATAAAGTGAACTGTGGATCTCATACTGTGATCTAATTGCGACCAAAGCCTTTCTTCGCGATACAAAGTCAAAATTTAGATGCTGCGAACGCCGAATTGCACTTTAAAAACTTTATGCTAAAGCCGATTTTTAAGTGTCAATAGAATGAATAAATTTGTGAATATTATCTCGAATTGACAAATTTAAAGACGGTATTTTTATAGATTGTCTAGTTTTTTAACGTGGCTGAGCTTAAAGAAAAAACCACCAATCTGTGACTACATTTTCCTTAGCCATGCTCAAATAAAGTGATAATATTGGTGGATAATTTGCTCGCTCACCGCCTAACTACCTCACATATCTCTGGAGGGTTACTTGAAACTACCTCACACATCTCTGGAAGGTTACCGAACTACCTCGATCAAACGCTTGTCAAGTCAAATTAGGTTACAAGTAATCTTATTTTAACAAATATTTAATGAGGCGTTGTCAAAAAAAAGTTTAGTCCCTGGAAACTTAACAGATGACTTTCAAAATGAACCCAGTAGTCTGACACTGTCGTACTGAAAAAATACGTCAAACTTGATGTTTTCTTTACATTCTTTTGGATTGATGACTTGACAAGCTCGTCAGCTGATTCAGGATTTGATTGGCGGTTAATAAACTAAGGGCTTATTTTTTAGCCCTATAATTACTGGACTTTTTCGAATTAAGATTTTTGGCCTAAATAACGGTACGTACTGTAATTTCTCACAAAACTGTAATAAAAAAATGTAGATTTAATTATTAATGCAATATACCAAATTTATTGTGTTGATCTTTTAGATTAAAGAGCAATTTTTACAGCAGTTTTCATACATTTTTATATGTCCGGGTAATTCATTGCCGATTAGAACAGTTTGGGACATTAACATCCAAATAAGTAGGTACAACCGGGACGATCTCTACCCCATTTAAATAAAGTATTAACGTTCCTGCTTTTCACAAAAAAATCTTTGTAAAAAAAGTATATATTCACTGCACTATTTATACATTCCAAAAGGCAAATTGGAGTTATTTAACACATAGTTAAGGTCTAGTTCGCTTCATCAAACACTCGGGGTGTGAATCCTACGGGTACATAAATATTCATACATTGTAAGGTAGTTTTAACCCCTTATGTATAGTAAAATAGGTTTTACACATCCAATATACCTTACAAATTGGATTATTTTACATTTAAAAGTAGTTAGTTTAGAAAGTAGGTAGTAGGTAGTTTCACAATTCATTTTGCATATTGGATGTCAAACCTGAAGATGTAGTTTTGTCCACTTATTAAGTGTCACGCCAAATAAGGTAGTTTCGTCCACTTATTGGGTGTCACACTCAAAATAGAGAGTTGCATCTACATATCGGGTGTAACGCGCAAACAGGTATATTAACCCATACAATCTGTACGTAACAACAATATGTATGGATTTATCCAGATGAAAGGCGTGTGACATAGAAAAAGGTAGTTTCACCACTTAAATCGAATGTCTGTGTTTTATGATCATTAACAACAATGAAGTTCTGTAAAATCCTAACCAGAAACGTAACCTTATTTGGCTGTTACACTCTTCTAACAGGTAGTTTGATCATTCATATTACACTGAAATAGGTAGTGCCTTATTGTCAAATGTGTAATGAATATAACTGAACTAACAAAATGAGAGAACGTATTTTCATTGAATTATTAACGATCACGATCGACGGTCAACAATAAGACTTATTAAGGCTGCGTATCCACCATAATTGGACGAGGAAATAATCAACCAATCACTAAACGTGCACTGAGCAAGGCTAACAAAATGAAGTGATACTATTGGTTGATTATATCCTCGCGAGACGCTCCGCTTCTATGCCCAGTAATAGTGGATACGCCTTATTCAAACAAATGAATTCACCTGAAGTCTTCCGAATAAAGCTGAAACAATTGCCGATCACTAAATCGACATCGCGTTTTCCCAATTTCAATCCAAAGGTAATTCACCTTACATTTTGTAAAAAAGCCTCCCTACCCTCTTTCTAATCACCATGATTTACTACCATTCCGAAAGGAGTCTAACTCACTTTTCAAATTCACCTTGGGATAAACAAAGTCGATAGTCGAGAGTCTTTTTATTTTAAACCCCAGGTTTATACAAATCTTTCTCACGCGAGTGACGTAGCCGGCGTGACGTCACGCTCTCTGGAGATCAGGTCACGTCGATTGTCGCGTAGCGAGTTGTTTCGGCGAAGTTCGTCTTTGATCGAGTTTTCTCGGGATTCGAGGCCGCGGCGGGGCGACGATGTGTTGTCCCGGCATTCGGATGATGACCGCTTTGTGTGGGTTCCTAGAATATATTGATGTATTTTAGGCCTACATTAATAACCCTTCAGTTTCATGTGAAGTTCGAAATAAATTCAATGAGGATATCGCGTTTCGGCTAAAGGCGCTAGGATACTACGACGTCCGCAAAATGTCAAATGAAATGTCATTTAATTATACAGTGCTACAAGGATCATTTGGCACGTGGCCAAAATCAGTACTAACACCGTCATCTTGTAAAGTGTCACTTATAATCACTTTTGACAGACAGCTGGAGATGATATTTGTTGTGGATATTTCGTGCTTTTATTGTAATAAAAATATCTCAAAATATGCCAGAAGTGCTAAAAAGTGGTGCTAGAGACTTGCTGCTAAAAGTAGAAGATTTTTATTTTAAAGAAAAGCAGTCTAGCGCTTCGATTATTCCATTTGAAAAAGTAAATGAGCGCGTCGCAGCTTGAACAGGTAAGTGTTACCATACCATCCCTTGTGAGTGTCCCCGTTATTACCAAAAAAATACTAATTCTTATTTTGTTGGCTCAGGTAAATATAGTACTTAGGTATTAAATAATTCAACATTTAAATATTAAATTAACTTTAAGTATGGTTAAGTACCTATCTACTTAAATTTGCTGCCTTTTTTTCTCAGATATTGCGGTTACCACCATATCATTGTGATCGTCATCTTATTGAAATGGTCTGGGCATCAATGCAACGAAAAGTAGCCGAGGTAAATATTTTGAAGTCATCCAATCAAATGCCAGAAATGGTACAGAATGCTTTTGATTCCATTCCTGTCGGTGAATGGCGCAATCATTGCGCCCACGCCAAGAAACTAGAAGAAGAGTATCGAAAAAGAGATGGATATTTGGACGAACCTTTCATCATACAATTATGCTCTGATATTGGAGAAAGCAATTACGATGATTATTTTGAAGATATAGATGGTGAAGAATTTCATATTATGCAATATCTTCTCAATATAGTTAATGCAGAACATAATTACAGCAAAACAAAAACTGTTTTATTATTTAATATAATTTACATTATTTTTATTTTCATGTAATAAATCCTATCATCAAAACAATTCCTAAGTTTAAATTTAATTACGGTCGAGTTAAGGAATTCCCTAAAACAAGGGAGATTTTGTTAGCTGCTAATTCTAATTCCACACCCACGCCCTCATGGCAATGTCATACAAGTGCCAAATGATCCTTGTAGCACTGTAAATGTTACGGCGGGAGTTTTGGCGGGAACGTGGAAAAGTGTGTGTGATTTCATTGTATTTTCTCCTAAAACTTGTGTTTTTCCGCGTGTAAATACGTAATAAATGTGGATTATTAACCATTAAGTGCCGGTGAATGTGTGCGAGTGTAGGGAAACTGCACAATGTTGTAAAACATGCTATTTGCGATCTCACCAAAATTCCACTGAAAATCTTCAGTAAACACCACATCTTTACTGAAGGTATGACTTAGACTAGACTTTTACTTGGAAACTGACCTGAAATGTGACTTTGACCCATCTCTATGACTAAAATTAATAAAAAATAAAAATAAGCTCGGCTAGGCCTGTATCTTGGGAACTCATCATATTGTCTTCCACTTTTGTATATCTTCTTAGCTATCTATCTACACAATATAGGGACCCATCATGTAGTACTGTAATTCAGCCTAGTAAGTTACTCTAATACCTCGCTTCATAAACAGACAGTGGTTTTTGCCTCTGTATATTACCTACATGACATGATGTTGCACTAACCTCACATGTGGGGTAAGGGTAGAAAGATGATGATGATATAAAGACATGACTTTTTTAGACTTTAGAATTTAGACGCATAAAGACGCTAAAAGACATATTACAACTGGCAGCATGGCATAATAGGTAGAGGGGGTCAAATACTTGATAAATCTCCAAAGTAGAACATGATTATTTTGACGCGCAACCAGGTTGGTATGGATATATATCTGCGGGTGCTACAAGATAGAAGTGGGGGCTTAAATACTGGTATATCTAAGGAGCAGGACATGACCTGGCGGTCTAGTGACGCGAAGGCCATTGTCGAATACCTAGGGGCGTTTTAGTTGGATGCGGGGGGTGAAATATCTAGTATATCTCAGATGTGGGGGGTGAAATGCCTGGTTTATTTCTGTAGCAGGACATGATCTCACGGTCTAGTGACGCGGGAGCCGCTGTCGAATACCAGGGGGTGTTATAGATAGATGTGGGGGGTTAAATACCTGGTATATCCCTGGAGCGACGCGGAGGCCGCTGTGGAATACATAGGGGTATTATAGGTAGATATGGGGGGGTTAAATACCTGGTATATCCCTGGAGCACGACATGATCTCGCGGTCTAGTGACGCGGAGGCGGGCTCGGCCGCGCGCCGCCGCCCACTTTGCTGCAATCGGACGACTGATTATATTTACAACACATTGTTATAATTATAACGGGGTACTCAACATCATTTTAATTAAACGCTTTTATAACTCCCGACAGCGATCTAAACGTTTGACTTTTAAATACGCACAAGTCAATTTTAGGTCAATTTGGCGGTACGCGGTCAGAGGGAATGCAATGCTCGCGTTATCAATAAACGGGCCAATCACAACCGCGCGCAGGCATTCCCTCTACCCGCGCGCAGTTGTGATTGGTCCGTAGGTGTTCCCGCGGTGACGGGCCAATCACAGCCTCCCGTGTTGCCCGCGCTGTCATCACGGGGCAGTATTGATACGGAACAATTTTAATCGCGCGAATAGATCCAGCCCGGGATATACACATACTAATTGATATAATGGGCTCACTCCAAAACAAAATATTGGAGAAGCCACTAGCACCTGAATTAATGTGTAAACTAGTTCAAGAGCATGGATACAGCATGGATTTTATTAATTACTTTTTACTCTTACAAGTTAAAGTCACTAATATGTTTGATGAATGAATTAATTAATTTTACAACATATTTGGTAACCAGGCCGTTTTAAGCACTTAATTTGTTATTTAGCACTTAAATTACCACATATAACCGGCGAGCATGTATGAAGGCGCTCATGAAAGTGGAAGAAGCGAAAGAGGTATGTCAGGATCGTAGCATGTGGAAAAAAGTAGTATCTGCCTACCACAACAAGGAAGAAGGCGTGATTTTATATATGTACTAGCAGCCCGCCCCGGCTTCGCACGGGTAGAACATATATGCCTACAAAATTTGCATCAGTTTGTTGCATCGAATATAAAATATTAACATATTTAACAATCATCGTGATATATATATTTTCATATATATTCAACCAATTTACACAAAACCTTAACGAATTATGCACCTAAGACCTAAACCTTCCTTATAAACACTCTGGCTATAGGTGAAAACCGCATGATAATCCGTTCAGACGCTATTGAGATTATTGCGAACAGACAGACAGACGCAGTGATGGACGTTGTTTTATAATACTTCTTACGTAGTGATATTGGACGGCCCTTTGGCGTAAAGGATAGTTACCCTGATTCTGACCCGAGGGTCGTTGGTTCTAATACCCTAGCTATATACCTACCAATGAAAGTTTTATGTGCATTCATGAATCATGGGTTTTCGAGGGATCATTAAATCTACCAATAATTAAGATAGTTTAAAAACTAAAACAACTGACTTCAATGCCCCGCGAGTCAATTTCAGTAGCAAGTTTGAGACGTTTATCATCATATCTCTGAAGATACTTATCACATCTCAAAGAAATTACAATGGGACCACCTCGGAAACGTACCGTACCGATTACAAAAATAATCATTTGAATCGGTTCACAATTGACGGAGTAATCGCCTAACATACACACACAAAAAAGAAAGAAAAAAGAAACATACAGACGAATTGAGAACTTCCTTCTTTTTGGAAGTCGGTTGAAAAGTAGCTTAACACCAAGGAGAACATCTGCCGCCGTAAACTTACGGCGTTTCCCGACGTTTAACGTGTGTATCTGTGTGTTTGTCTGTAGCATCTTAGCACCCAACCGGATGAACCGATTTTGATTTAAAGTAGGGGTATTATACGTTTAACGTGTGTATCTGTGTGTCTGTCTGTAGCATCTTAGCACCCAACCGGATGAACCGATTTTGATTTTATTATTACTTACTTACTTACTGCACTGGCGCGCTGACACCAAAGTGGGTCTTGGCCTCCTACATTAAGAGACGCCATTTCTCCCTGGACTGCGCGACCACTTGCCAATCGGACACCCGAAGCTGGTTCAGATCTTTTTGGACTACATTTATATTTTTACATTCTATTATTGATAGTTTTTTTATAGATCACTTCATCGAGAGTGTTCTTAGCTTTGATTCGTGAAAAATCGTTAAATCGTTATAAAACTATGAGCTTTAATCAACTTTCATAGCTCTAATCAATTCTAAAATCGTCTTCTTCAACGATATTGTAAGAACATGGAAGCATTGACCTGATGCTAGGACATCTCCTGGACTCTACAGAATACTCAAATCCTCACCAACTTACAGCTCAGATTTTAAATGTCGTGTTTAGAGTCATTGGAATGCTTTTAATGAAAAGATTATACATAGATCAGTCGGGTTGGTTTAAAATATTATATTATATATATAGATCATTATTATTTTACACAATAGATCATATTATTATACTATATTGACTTCAAATTGATTGTGATCGGTGGGGATCTACAGAAAAGCTAAGCTATAATAATATGTTTGAAGTAACTATGACCTATTCTGTGGTTTCACTGCAAATATTTTATTAATTTTGCGATGCGTGTATGTGAAATCCGTGATATCTTCTAGAGTTTTCATTTGAATTATATACTGTAAAGGACAATTTTAATCTATAATATGTGGCCAAGCTAATTTACGTAATTGTTTGGATAAGGATTAATACTATATACTTGAAAATAGCCCTGGAAGTTATGTAATATTTTTTTAACAAAAAATTAAAGATTAAAATGATTACTGTGAGTCAACCTTAAGAGATAGACATATGCTATCGCGGACTTTTTTGTAGGTCTTATTAAGTTGTACAACTCTTCTATAGAAACTATTCTTCCATCTGTTTTTAATTGATCAGCGTTCGTAAGAAACTTTTTTTCGACCGTTTTTTTGTCGACTTAGGTTGCAAATTAGGTCTCCACAAATGTACCTTTGATTTAAACGGGATAATATATAGCCTATTTTCATTTCGAAAGTCCATTCTATATATTAGTGAAAGAATTTTTTTAATCGGTCCAGAAGTTTTTGAGCCAAATCATTACAAACATACAAAAATACAAATGTTCTCTCTTTATAATATTAGTATAGATGAATGAACACGCTGGGTATTTGCTAGTGGTATGATATAACTAAATGATTAAAGTAAATATTTACTTTATATCCACTGGATCCACTGGTCACCGAGGAACTTGAGCCAAGGGGATGGGTGCCATTCTGTAAACAAAATATACAGATTATAAAATATTTCTAAAATCACATGACCACTATAGCATGTGATGTTAGATGGTACGATACAGTATTTTTGACTAGTCTAAGAACAGAAGACGGCAGTGAGTTGAGGCGTTGGACAATGGGTACTATCGTGTGTGAATTTGGCGCTAGTTATTTTTAGTTAAAGATTTATCCCATACTGATATTGACATAACATTAGAGATTTATCCTAAACTGAAATTGATATAACATTAGATATTCATGCCAAACTGATATTGACATAACATTAGAAATGAATCCCAAACTGATATTGACATAACGTTAGAAATTAATCCCCTACTGACATTGACATAATATTAGAGATTTATCCCAAACTGAAATTGACATAACATTAGAGATTTATAACAAACTGAAATTGACATAACATTAGATATTCATGCCAAACTGATATTGACATAACATTAGAAATGAGTCCCAAACTGATATTGACATAACGTTAGAAATTAATCCCCTACTGATATTGACATAATATTAGAGATTTATCCCAAACTGAAATTGACATAACATTATAGATTTATTTCAAACTGATATTGACATGGCTACTGCCAGTTTTGATATTGACATAACATTAGAGATTTATCTCAAACGGATTGTTGGAGCCCATACTGAACTCACACTAATGTGCGACGCACCCTATCATTACCTACGTATGTGCGATGTGTGTGGGTGAATAAAAGAGCCGTGCATCTCTGTCGTCGGTGGCTTTATTTGTACTGATTGTATGTTAAGCTAAGAAATAAAATGAAAACGCTTACGCTAGTATAAACAATAAATATGGTGTCCGTATACGGATACTGACATAAGATTATACATATTTATCTCATAGAAATAATCCACGAGTATATATAATATACATACAATCAACGAGTATATATACATCACCTGATCAAGTTGGTCTATGCTGGTGTGACTGGTGGGACTCTTGACAGCGTCGAACACGGAGGAGTCGCTGTCGTGGTCAGATTGTTGCTGAGGCGTCTCTGGACTATCCGGGATCTCTCCGGCCGCTGCAAATTGTACAAGAAAACATCTTGAAATTATTCATTTTTTATTACAACGTGAATAAGATGGCACATACCAAGCCCGAATGAACCGTGAGTACGTATTATTATCTTTTCTATGCCATGAACTAAACACGCTACTGCGTAATTAGACCATTATCAGGCATAGCGCTTGAGATGGGTAGGACACATGGCCATAATAAATGACACTAGGGCTGTTAAAATCCTCTCTAATTGGACTCCACAACAAAAAAGACACTGAAAATGCAGGCAAAAAGGTGTGGAGGTAGATCTGAGAGGAATCGGGAAGCTCTGGGAGAAAAGGACGCGGGAGAAGGCAGCCAGGGATAGGAACAAGTAGTAGAGGAGGCCAAGATCCACGTAGGGTTGTAGCGCCGTAAGAAGTAAGTAAGTAAGATTAATTTTTTATCCTTTGCCAATATATTTGGGGTCGGCCCAATATGTATTGTTCTTTGATATTTGCATGTAATTTACCATTTTAATCTGTTAGTTATTTATTTTTCAATAGCTTCGGCAACGTGATAAACCGTGGTGAAAGTTTTTGCGGACCGTCCCGCACCGGGCGCGCGACACACACAGATCTGTACCACCTCGCAGACAGACAGACAGACAGACAACGTTACCGTGGTGTATGTTTCTGCGGACCGTCCGTGGCGAGGGCGGATGTAGCGCGGACCGTCCCGCGCCCGGCGCGCGACACACAGCTCTGTACCACCTCGCAGACAGACAGACAAACAGACAGACAGACAGACAGACAGACAACGTTACCGTGATGTATGTTTCTGCGGACCGTCCGTGGCGAGGGCGGATGTAGCGCGGACCGTCCCGCGCCGGGCGCGCGACACACACAACTCTGTACCACCTCGCAGACAGACAGACAGACAGACAACGTTACCGTGGTGTATGTTTCTGCGGACCGTCCGTGGCGAGGGCGGATGTAGCGCGGACCGTCCCGCGCCGGGCGCGCGACACACACTGCTCTGTACCACCTCGCAGACAGACAGACAGACAACGTTACCGTGGTGAATGTTTCTGCGGACCGTCCGTGGCGAGGGCGGATGTAGCGCGGACCGTCCCGCGCCGGGCGCGCGACATACACAGCTCTGTACCAACTCGCAGACAGACAGACAGACAACGTTACCGTGGTGAATGTTTCTGCGGACCGTCCGCGGCGAGGGCGGATGTAGCGCGGACCGTCCCGCGCCGGGCGCGCGACACACACAGCTCTATACCACCTCGCAGACAGACAGACAGACAGACAGACAACGTTACCGTGGTGTATGTTTCTGCGGACCGTCCGTGGCGAGGGCGGATGTAGCGCGGACCATCCCGCGCCGGGCGCGCGACACACACAGCTCTGTACCACCTCGCAGACAGACAGACAGACAACGTTACCGTGGTGAATGTTTCTGCGGACCGTCCACGGTGAGGGCGGATGTAGCGCGGATCGTCCCGCGCCGGGCGCGCGACACACACAGATCTGTACCACCTCGCAGAGAGACAGACAGACAGACAACGTTACCGTGGTGTATGTTTCTGCGGACCGTCCGTGGTGAGGGCGGATGTAGCGCGGACCGTCCCGCGCCGGGCGCGCGACACACACAGCTCTGTACCACCTCGCAGACAGACAGACAGACAGACAAAGTTACCGTGGTGTATGTTTCTGCGGACCGTCCGTGGCAAGGGCGGATGTAGCGCGGACCGTCCCGCGCCGGGCGCGCGACACACACAGCTCTGTACCACCTCGTAGACGGACAGACAGACAGACAGACAGACAACGTTACCGTGGTGAATGTTTCTGCGGACCGTCCGTGGCGAGGGCGGATGTAGCGCGGACCGTCCCGCGCCGGGCGCGCGACATACACAGCTCTGTACCACCTCGCAGACAGACAGACAGACAACGTTACCGTGGTGAATGTTTCTGCGGACCGTCCGCGGCGAGGGCGGATGTAGCGCGGACCGTCCCGCGCCGGGCGCGCGACACACACAGCTCTATACCACCTCGCAGACAGACAGACAGACAACGTTACCGTGGTGAATGTTTCTGCGGACCGTCCACGGTGAGGGCGGATGTAGCGCGGATCGTCCCGCGCCGGGCGCGCGACACACACAGATCTGTACCACCTCGCAGAGAGACAGACAGACAGACAACGTTACCGTGGTGTATGTTTCTGCGGACCGTCCGTGGCGAGGGCGGATGTAGCGCGGACCATCCCGCGCCGGGCGCGCGAAACACACAGCTCTGTACCACCTCGCAGACAGACAGACAGACAACGTTACCGTGGTGAATGTTTCTGCGGACCGTCCACGGTGAGGGCAGATGTAGCGCGGATCGTCCCGCGCCGGGCGCGCGACACACACAGATCTGTACCACCTCGCAGAGAGACAGACAGACAGACAACGTTACCGTGGTGTATGTTTCTGCGGACCGTCCGTGGCGAGGGCGGATGTAGCGCGGACCGTCCCGCGCCGGGCGCGCGACACACACAGCTCTGTACCACCTCGCAGACAGACAGACAGACAGACAAAGTTACCGTGGTGTATGTTTCTGCGGACCGTCCGTGGCAAGGGCGGATGTAGCGCGGACCGTCCCGCGCCGGGCGCGCGACACACACAGCTCTGTACCACCTCGCAGACAGACAGACAGACAGACAACGTTACCGTGGTGTATGTTTCTGCGGACCGTCCGTGGCGAGGTCGGATGTAGCGCGGACCGTCCCGCGCCGGGCGCGCGACACACACAGCTCTGTACCACCTCGTAGACGGACAGACAGACAGACAGACAGACAACGTTACCGTGGTGTATGTTTCTGCGAACCGTCCGTGGCGAGGGTGGATGTAGCGCGGACCGTCCCGCGCCGGGCGCGCGACACACACTGCTCTGTACCACCTCGCAGACAGACAGACAGACAGACAGACAGACAGACAACGTTACCGTGGTGTATGTTTCTGCGAACCGTCCGTGGCGAGGGTGGATGTAGCGCGGACCGTCCCGCGCCGGGCGCGCGACACACACTGCTCTGTACCACCTCGCAGACAGACAGACAGGCAACGTTACCGTGGTGAATGTTTCTGCGGACTGTCCGCGGCGAGGGCGGATGTAGCGCGGACCGTCCCGCGCCGGGCGCGCGACACTCACTGCTCTGTACCACCTCGCAGACAGACAGACAGACAACGTTACCGTGGTGAATGTTTCTGCGAACTGTCCGCGGCGAGGGCGGATGTAACGCGGACCGTCCCGCGCCGGGCGCGCGACACACACAGCTCTGTACCACCTCGCACACGCGGCGGAAACGACGGATGTTGCCTGCAAGAAACAACATTCATATTATTTACTAGAGTGTGGCTAGTGAAAGTTGAGACTCGAATTATTTGCATTTTTACATGGCAATAATTATGCTAATGTCATTCATGTCCAAATCATCACAAGATGGCAGTTTTATATTATTGCTGCAAATACTTTGATACTTTTTTTTATGCAATTATCTCTCGAACTCTGCTAGTTTAAAGTATCAAAATGAGTCAGTTGAAGTTTCCTTCGCAGTTGGTGCTGCCATACTGATATTTTTTTACAGTGTCTACTTTTGTTTGCCAAACTCTAGAAATCTTTATTTTGTTTTTTTATTTTTTATGCTCAATTTAGCAACCTATATTGGCCATATCGTACTAGGACACCACGGTTGCGCCATCGGCTGATAATTCGGTAGCCGCCGCCAAAATAGTTGCGCAACCAACCGAACATCAGAGAGACCCTCCATAGGTACAGCTGCATACAATTTGTTGGTGGCGCGACTGACCAAAAGGAACAGTTTTCGGTTAACCCCCTTCCCTTCCCCAAACTATAAGTACACGGTCCGTTATTATCACTGAGTTTAAAAACTATAAGTTATTGACTAGAAACCATTTCCAAGAAAAAGAAGGACACATCAATTTACATGATGACATATTAATAATGGCCTGGTTACCCTAAAATCCCTAGATAGTATTTTACATGATGTAAAATATATGATCTGCTATAGCTGGGGCCTATGTCCAGCATTGGACAGAGAGATGATGATGATGATGATAATGATGACTGATGATGATGTCTGATGATGATGTATAATATGTAACTGTACCTGATAATAACGTAAATGTAATTGCGTACAAATACTCCTTTCCATTTTCTCCTGGCGCCTTCGTTATTGTCGATATATCAACCTGAAATTACGACAAAACAATCATCAACACCACTATAAATGCGAAAGTCAGTTTGTTTGTTTGGAACTACTTCACGGTCAAACGGCTAGACTGATTTAGCTGAAATGTTGTACCGGGATTGACAGTACGTAGTATTATTATCTTTTCTATGACAGTACTATGGATTAGGCCAGAGCTTCCCAAACTGCGCGTCGGGACTGGCCGTCGTGTATCCATGCGACGCACTAGAGTGAGCGCCGAGCGCATTTTTTAGGGTTCCGTAACCGAATGGCAAAAACCAGAACCCTTATAGATTCGTTATGTCTGTCTGTCTGTCCGTACGTATGTCACAGCCATTTTATTCCGATACTATTAGAACTACAGAATTGAAACTTGGTAGGTAGATGTATTCTGTAAACCGCTTTCTGATTTTTATACAATAATAAAATAATATACGTTTAAGGGGGGGCATCCCATACATGGAACTGAATCAAAAACATTTTTTTCTTTAAACCTATACGTGTGGGGTGTTTATAGATAGGTCTTTAAAAATGACGTTGAGGTTTCTAAAATATATTTTTCCTGAAAAATATAGAAAAAATATATTCTGTGGATCTTAATAAAAACTTTCAATGAAAATTGGTTTGAACGAGTTACAAAATTTAAAAATAAATTAAAAAGTAGGTACCTGAAATCTGACATGTCTTTGGAACATGGCGGGCGCGTTGGAGCCTCGCTTGTATTCCACTCGAAACGACATCGGTGAAAGCACGCTGTGGGATAGTTCCGCTATCTGCAAACAAATATATTACATCTTATTACCTGCTATTAGGAATTAAGGTACGGCCAAACCGGGGCGTCCTGCGATCTGCGAACACGATCTCAGTACTTTTTAATCGTTTGGTGTGAACCAGTCGGTAAAAATACTACTGCGCTATCTGATCGCCGCCTAGATCGCGCACGCAGGACGCTGCGGTGTGTCCGTACCTTTAGGAAATTAGGAAGGCTGAAATATTTTTACTTTTGTCCAATAAACTAATATTATAAAGAGGAAAGATTTGATGTTCTATTTGTTTGTTTTTTTATTTTATTTATTTGTTATTATTATGTTTTTATATTGTTTATTGTTACGATTTAACTCAAAAACTACAGAATCGATTTTAAAAATTCTTTCATTAATAGAAAGCTACATTATCAACGAGTAACATCAGCTATATTTTATCCCCGTATTCTCACGGGAACAGAAACTACGCGGGTGAAACCGCGAGGTGCTGCTAGTTATATATACATATACAGGGTATCCCAAAATTAAACGATATTTGGGGGACCATAGTAGACCAATTTACGCCTACAGCGAAAAATAATTATGAATATTATCATAGATATTAAATTTTTCCGAAAAATAAATAAAATAAATAATAATAAAATAAAATAAAAAAAATGTTTATTTTCTCTCACAATATTAGGTTCTTACATAGTATTTTCAGAATAAAAATTAATCATTTGAATATGCAACCTATCTTTGTGAGAGACTGGTGCCTGAAATAGGTTTGAAAAACCTGTAGTACAGGTCACCAGTGCCCCATAAAAATGTTATGTAATGTGATCAATCACCGATTTGAAAATTTTGCTGTACTGTTTTATTGTAACAAATGCATGCTCATTCCTAACGCTTAGTTAATGAATGAAGGTAGTTTTAATTGTTACTAACGCAAGTTAACGTAAGTAACTAACGCACAGAAATAGGGTAGTTTAAAAATTGTACGTTACTCTAGAAAATAAGCTTGTTGGAA
Organism: Cabera pusaria; assembly: GCA_954871355.1. NCBI lineage: Eukaryota > Metazoa > Arthropoda > Insecta > Lepidoptera > Geometridae > Cabera > Cabera pusaria. The sequence continues at coordinate 5,737,292 of OX940915.1, forward strand.
GTGTCTCGCGCAAGTAAATTAGGGTAGTCTGAAGTTCCTTTACGCTAAAAATGAGGGTAGTTTGAAGTGCTCTACCATAAAAAGGAGAAGGAAGGTTAAAGTGCCTTACCATATAATCGGGAGAAATATGAGATTTAACTTTATACCTGCTTAATGTATCTACACATAAAGATGTTTTGATAGATGATCCTTACATAGAAAAGGATGAGCGAATTTGAAAAAATAATGTAAACTAATTTTGACTTCATCGCACCATTATACATAATATGAACGAACCGCATAACTTAGGCAAATAAAATTTGCAGAGGTGGTCGCTAGATAAATATTGAAGTTTTTGAAATAGCTATAAAAACAAATAACATTTGTTTTTTTTTTTGGTATTGGCCTTGAAAACTTTATAAAGTAGCATTGGCTAATGAGATTTTTGTAAGTTTTTTTTTTATTATTATGAAAGTATTTACTTTTCGAGTAAAAAATAATACTAGACCATTCGTTAGGTCTCTTATTTACCTACGTTTACAAAAAAAATATTGCACTCTAACGTAAAGGGTTCAGTAGAAAAAAAATTGTGATCAAAACCGGCAGTAGGCAAAAACATTTATAAAATTGGTTGTCTGTAAAGTTGGTTTACGGACGATAGTTTAACGTGACAACGTCATAACAAAACATTGATTTCCATGTTCGTATTCATATTCATACAACAAAACATTAATGAAATCGGCGCATGCGTACAAAGAGCGTAACGGGACAATGGGCGTAACGGGACAGGGAGTGTTACGGGACACGTTTTCGTGCATGCATGCATGCAGCCGGCATTCATCGATATATTAGACGTTATCACTTCAAAAAATATCATATCTCGACAACTATCCAAAATAGTAGAACATATATGGGGGTTCAATAGATGCGCAGTGAGGTCTTCTACCACCCTGCTTCGTTTGAACCAACGGCGCTGAATCACCCTGTATATTTGTCAATGGTGTGTACTCACGCTAAGAAAAGCATGTATAAGATCCGCCTTAACGGTGGCTAGCGGCTTCCCCTTGACGAGTGCTGTGAAGGTCTCCTCCTTATCAGCTGAGAGCAGCAGCGAGCCGAACCAGGAGCGTTTAGTTAGCTCAGGGGATGATTCAGGGGTTAGATGGACTTCCTCCGAAGATGCTGGAAAGAAATAACAGTCATTATGGGCGTCTTTGTAACCTCCGACGCGAAAAGAAGGAGTGTTATATGTTTCAAGTTTTTATAGCGTTCAAACGGATAAACCGATTTTTGTTTCGTTTTTTTTTGTTTGATTAATCTTTATCGAGAGTGTTCTTAGCTTTGATTAATGATCCATTCAGCCGTTTTAAGAATATGAGCTTTTTTCTAGTTGATGACGCTATTTAATCAAATTACATGGGTCTGCAGGGTTATTTACAATCATTAGAAAGCAAATTCGGATTCGGAAACTGTCTTTACTTCGACTTGGATATTTGCAATTCACAATGCTCCGATCGGTTACAGGGGACGAGGTGCTCCCCAAGTTCTCCGACCTGCTCAGGTTCCTCGAATGGGAGGCCAGGGTCATCGAGACCGCGGTTGCCGAGATCCCCACCTCCGATACGAAGGGACCGTGGGCCAGAGGGCCCGGTGGCGTAATCGGGAGAACGGTTGGCTTTGATGCCAGAGGTACCGAGTTCAAAACCGCCGTGCACAAATGGATTTATCTATCGAAAAATGTATGTGCGCTTTTCACAGTGGCCCTCCGGTGAAGGAAAACATCGTTAAGAAACCAACAACCCCCGCATGGTAGTAGGACACTAGATAGTGGCCGTCTGGCCACCTTCCACCCTCAAATTGGAAAATCTGTCGCCAAACATCTAATGTGTGCCGTCAGCTATCCTTGAGAGCCAGTTCCCATTCTAGGCCTGGCGTGCTACCATCCTCGACCGCATCATCACTTACCAACAGGTAAGACAGTGGTCAAACGCTAGCCTATATGATCTAAAAAAAATCGTAGCGCCGTAGCGCGTAGTGGTGTAAAGGATAAATGGCTTTACTTCTAAGCGAGACGGTTCACTGCCGGTTCAAATTTTGGCACGGGTGTTTATTCATAGTTGGGTAGGATAGGAGCATATTATATCGATGTTCCTGACTCGCTACCAAAAAGTAACTACCACTATGGAGGAGAAAATCTGCCACCATATAACCCTACGGTGTTCCGGCAGCACACAACCCTTGACAGTCAGAGTATTCTAGGTCTAGCGTGTTCACCATCTTCGACGACATCATCGCTTGCCACCAGGGGAGCTAGTAGCTACGTTAACCTATGAGATATAAAAATGAAATATGACTCCCCTTCTGGTGCAGTTGGGTTAAAAGATAAGTGATTATATAAGCTATATACATACCCTGCATTTTCCTCCGGTGGAACCTAGGCGAGCCGAGGAAGGAGTTCTTGATGGTGGCCAGCCGTACACGCCACGGTGCAGCCGCCCCGCTAGCCGTGCTACCCGGGGGGACTCCTGGGGAAATTAAATAAGAGCCTTTAAAAAACTAAAAAATCGTCAAAAAGCTATCCATGAGAGCCAGTTCCCATTATAGGCCTAGCGTGCTTACCATTTTCGACCGCATCATCACTTACCAAGAGGTGAGATAGTGGTCAAACGCTAGCCTATAAGATATAAAAAACAAAAAAAGGAACCGACTTCAAATGCCGCGCTAATAATTCTCAGTACTAAGTTTGAGGTGATTATCTCCATATCTCTAAAGATACTTATCAAACCTCAATGAAATTACCATGGTACACACTTGGTATGTCTCCTTTTCTACAAAAAAATAATATTTAAAATCGGTTCATGAACCACGAAATTATCCGCGAACAAACATAAAAAAATAAAAAATACATACGGTTGAATTGAGAAACCTCCTTCTTTTTTTTTGAAGTCGGTTAAAACATAGAATATTGATATATTATAATTGAATAGATTATTACACCCATTTTTTAAAAGTGTCTCAATTAGAGTGTAGATAGTGCTAATGAACCACAAAAAAATTCACAAAATGTCTATTCAATCGTTAAGTGCCAAGGGTTAGCTTAGCTCAGACTGCGATGCGACGCTCCGCCCATTTATGCAGAGAGTGATACAAAAAAGAACTTTATTTACTACACAAAAAGATACATATTTCATTGAGTTAGTTCGGCGGCTTCTGGCTGCGCCGCGCGGCGTCTCGCTGCGGCGCGCTGCGCAGCGGGAAGCCACGTGATAAAATATTTAACTTTATTAACGACACAATAAGATACACATTGCATTGAGATAATATGGTGGCGTCGCGCGTTTTGCTGCGCCGCGCGGCGTCGGGCTGCACCGTGCGAAACCAAAAGCATCGTTACGTCACGTCGCGTCGCATTGCGGTGTGAACTGTACTGACCCAAAAATGCATTAAAATTTTGCAAGTTTCGCGCGTAATTTTAACGAAAACGCTGGACGCAGTGGACGCCATATTTCTCTGTGGTCATGACGTCAGTTGGCTGTGTAAACAAATGCAGTGATGATAGTTAATAGTCGACACTTCTATCTAAGTATGCATAGCCATACGACGAATACCTAACATCGCGACTACTATTTAATGGTGTTATGAAATTCTGTCCTTCGCTGTCCATCTTACCTGTGATGGTAGCCAGATTGGGGAACAAGGACGGCTGAGCGGTCGGCTGAGATGTGCTTGTCGTGCCGGGAAGAGACGATCTTTCTCGTACTGGAATTATAATAATTTATTAAATCTTCATAAGTTTTGGCGGGAACCTGAAAAAGTCTGTGCTCTCATTGTATTATTTCCTAAAACTTGTGTCCTTCCGCAAGTTAATGTGAAACAAAATGCGGATTATTAACTATTAAGTGCCGGTGAATGCGTGTGTTAAAATATTTTCATAGTACATACAGAGTTGCGACATATTTCCAATGTTTGATGATGATTTAATTTATAAATTATTAATATTGCTTCAAATAAGGGTATTAATACTGTGATCTATACATTTCAGGGTAGTATAAACCTTACAAGATGTGTCAGAGCCACCATCTTGGTTTTCTGTTTGACTGATGCTTTAAAAAGGCGGTAGAAACGTTTATTGAGGACTTTTGCTCGAGCAGCCTTCGGGCTAACATCGTCACCTTTACTCTGTTGGGAATATCGTTCAGACGACAAAGTGCTGTCCAACTCAATGAAGCTAAGTATTTGTATTACAAAATGTATAGAATAATTATGGCTAGAATGTGGTTTTCTAGGATATGTTTATAGTAATGATGGTTTCACCTAGGAATGGTGATGATAGTGTTTTAGCTTCGTTGAGGGTGGTAAGGAAAGGCTATGAGGGGTGGTGGAGGCCTTTTGGGGGAAACCCCATAATATTTTGTATAAATTGTCTAAATCGGTAGTGATTTTCATGTGTTATGTCAAGACATATTGCAACTTGTTATAAAGCCTTGTGACTTAACATTAAATACTTATTGGTATATTGCTGTTCTCTTTGTTCTATTGTCTATTATAATGGTCCTGAGTCTCCTGATGGTACATAAACTGTTGTTATAATGATGAAGGTACAAATAAAATGCTTTCTCGGTGATGTCCTGACTTTTATATTTTATTAATAAGTCCTACCTATTAGCTGAAGTATAGGCAGGTAGTTTTGGAAGTAGTTCCAAGTGAATATTTAGCTCCAGACATATTAAGTTTATGGTAGATTACTAGACTACCGGCTACCACCCATCTTGTTATCGATGAGTAAGCTAACACGTGCGAGTGTTTGGAAACAACACAATGTTGAAAAACATGCTATTTACGTTCTCAACAAAATGCCACTGAAAATGTTCAGTAAGGTCCACATCTTTACTGCGGGTATGACTTGGACTAGACTATGACTTCAACTTGACCTAAAGTGTGACTTGGAGTTGACCCATCTTTATGACTTGAACTCACAAAAAATCTTGAAGAATTTTGATACTTGACACTGGCTAAATACACTCATCGTGTGGAGCCATAATGAAACAAAAAAACCTCAGAAGTGAGTTTGTGGCGAGCCGACGGTGAGTGGCGACACCGCGTATGGATAAAATTCGAAATGAGTATGTAAGGGGAAGCCTCAAAGTGGCACCAGTGACAGAAAAGTTAGAAGCAATAAGTAGCCTGGGCCAGTAGTCTCTACATGCATAGCGATGAATTTCGAGCGATAATCGTAGATACGAAAAGAGATGGAAATAACAACTGTCTAGCTGCATCTCATTCTAGCAGACGTTTGCGATGACAAGACGCATCGCTATCAATGTAGAGACTTCCACCCCAGGGCCCCTAGACAATTTTTTTTTTCATTCACGCTAACGAAAGTTCGAAATGTATGGAATGACATTTATATTTCCGCAACAAAAATATCATTCCCATACATTTTGAAATTGCTTTAGCGTGAACGCAAACAGAAATTGGATTTTGTCTAGGGGGGCTGGGGCCCTAGACAAAACAAAATTTCCTGTTTGCCTTCACGCTAACGCAAGTTCAAAATGTATGGAATGACATTTATATTTCCGCATCAAAGATATCATTCCGATACATTTTGCAATTGCGTCAGCGTGAATGCAAACAGAAATTGGATTTTGTCTAGGGGGGCTGGTATAGACATATTATGAGAAGAAGTGAAATCCACTTGACTAGAAAGGACATGAAAGTGGACGGCTATAGAGGAAGAGGAAGACCGAAGAAAGTGTGGATGGACTGTGTGAAAGAAGATACGGATGTAAAAGGAGTGGATGCGGAAATGAGTGCAGATAGACCCAATGGGAAGAGAATGACATATTGCACCGACACCACTTAAGTGGGATAAGAGTAGGAAGATGACGATAAGCGAGCCTTTGACCACTTTCTCGTCTGGTGGTAAGCGATGATGTGGTCGAAGATGGTAAACACGCTACGCAAGGCCTAGAATACTCTGACTCTTAAGGATTGTGTGCTGCCGGAACACCGTATGGTTATGGCGGCAGATTTTCTTCTTTATACGGGTAAGCTACTTCTTGGTAGCAACTCAGGCAGAACATTGAACTAAAGCTCCTACCACCGTCTTTAAGACGGTAACAATGCCCTTTGTACGTGCGGTACAATGGTGGTAAGCTACTGTTTGGTAGGAAGTCAAGCGGAAGGTACATCGATATAATACTCCTACCACTCGTTTACACAAATATTTTTACAAATATCCTGATGATGGTGATGAGTTAAATTGCATCTATGGTTAATGTTATTATTATATGCTTTATGTTACGTATAATATGTTATGTTTTGTCCTAATGAGACTGTGAAGGGTTATGAAGTCTGACAAATAAACTGATGATGATGATTAATGATGATGATGAATTGATGTTACCTATATAAGACTGCGAAGGGGTACGAGCTCTGACAAATAAACTGATGATAAATGATGATGATGATGAATTAATGTTACCTCTATGAGACTGCGATGGGCTATGAGGTCTGACGGATACCGAAGATCCCACCATTGGAGATTCATTTATGATGATCACAGCCTCGCCGGGTTCACCACCTGAAAATTATCATCATATTTTATCATAATATTCATTCATTGGCCTCACATTACATTTCAATCGTATCTCCACAACAACAATCATAAAATAATTGAGTTCGTTTAAAATAAAACTGGGCAAGTGCAAGTCGGACTTTCACTAGTAGGGTTCCGTAACACAGTACAGTTTTCGCCAACAAAAAATTACTTTGTTTTTCATAGTAGTTGTATGAAAAACATAGTTATATTTGCGGTTGCTGTATCTCAAAAATTGCTATATATATCTTCAAACCAATTTTCGTTGAAAATGTTTATTGAGATCTACAGCATATTTTTATTTTTTTTATTTTCCACTCCCTTACTTTAAAAGTTAGAGGGGGGGAACACACATTTTACCACTTTAGAAGTGTCTATCTTTCAAATGATTGACTTTGAGAAAAAATGGTTTGAGGAACTTTTTTTTCTTTTTAAGGTACGCAACCTTAACACAAAAAAAAACGACATTACATACAGTTTTCAGTAGCAAAATTTAGATGTTTATATCCATATATCAGGAGATAGTAATCAGATTTTGATAACATTTTCTACTTGAACTACTCAAGAATAAATAAAATCGGTTCATTTTTAGTGAAAAGTTTGATGTGTTTATCTCCATATCTCTGGAGATATTAATCAGATCTCGATGAATTAATTTGTAAACTTGTAATTTGTTTAAAATAAATGAGTAGTTTCAACTTACTAATATTTAGACTGATTGTAGGTCCTGTTGAATTCGCCCTTTGATGATGATGTTCGCGAACCGATGGTGATGCTAAAAATTGTAAATTATCGGTAATATACTTAAAGTAGTAATATTCATACTTAAAATAGCCCAATGGCTAAGGCCTGGTGATCTAGAGGCCATGAGTTTGAACCCCACCCATTGCATTGCACTATTGACGTAAACCCACTCCAAACACAAACATATTTAGCTTAATTGGAGGGGTTAACATGACTACTAGTAATGTGCAACTCACATTGCTAGTAGTAAATAAATAATTAAGATAGTTTAAAAACTAAAACAACTTCCATGCCCCGTCATATCGTCATATCTCTGGAGATAATTATCAGATCTCGATAAAATTAAAATAGGACTACCTCGGATATGTAACCTACCGATTAAAAAACTATCATTTGAATCGGTTCGCAATTGACGGAGTAATCGCGTTACATAAATAAAAATAAAATACATACAAACGAATTAAGAACCTCCTTCTTTTTGGGAGTAGGTTGAAAATAACCATGAGTGATGTATACATAATCTGTTAATTGAGACCATTCCAATGAGCCCAAACTCGACATCTCTGCTGTAAGTTGGTGAGGAGATGCATGTTCTGCAAATTCCAGGAGATGTCGCAGCATCAGGTCGAAGCTATTCATGGTCTTCCAATATTCTTGAAGTAACACTATATCCTCGTTTCACTGCCGTTTTCAATTTCCAGATACGCAAGATTCTATCTTCGACCGCATCGTCACTTATCATCAGGATAAGATTATTTAGAGCCCTGATGGCTTCGACCAGTCGAAGATAGTATTCAAACGCTAACTTATCGGATATAAAAATAATTAAAATAGTTTAAAAACTAAAACATCCGACTTCAATGCCCCGCGAGTCAATTTCAGTAGCAAATTTGAGACGTTTATCGTTATATCTCTGGAGATACTTATCAGATCTCGATGAAATTACAATGGGACCACCTCGGAAACGTACCCACCCTACCCATTAAAAAAGATCATTCAAATCGGTGCACAATGGACGGAGTAATCGCGTAACATACACACAAAAAACATACAGACGAATTGAGAAACTCCTTCTTTTTAGAAGTCGGTTGAAAATAAAAATCTGATTGCGATAAAGTATTTTTTAAGGCTGCGCGTTTTTTTATATATTACTAGCTGTGCCCCGCGGCTTCGCCTGCGTTAAAAACAACTTTCATTTATTTAATTATTTTTTTTCATAAGAACCATCTCCTGACTATACAAAACACGACAAAAAAAGAATTAGCGAAATTGGTCCAGCCGTTCACGCGTGATGCCGTGACCAAGGGAAATTTGGGATTAATTTTTATATATAAGAGAAGATATAGACTAGCGTTTGACCACTATATCACCTGTTGGTAAGTGATGATGCGGTCAAGGATGGTAGCACCCTAGGCCTAGAATGGGAACTGGCTCTCTAGCGTCAGAAGGGAAACTTCCAAATTCATTCAATTTATTTCTCAACGTCACTTATTATTTTTAATACGCTTTTATTAGCTTTAGACGTATGTGTGTTTGTATGTTAGTATGTAACGGAATCTTTGAACATGATTTTAACCCCCTTCAAAACGTCGGATTAACTCGAAATTTGGCATACTTATTAAGGACCGATGACAATAAATAAATTTAAAAAAAAAATCGACTAAAAATGAAAAATAAATAATAGTTTAAAAAAACTAAAAAAATACGCTTTTATAGAAAATCCAACTAAAAAATAGAAAATAAATTTGAATTAAAAATAGTGTAAGAAAAAATGATTTTATTGTAAAAACAAGCGTGGGGTGCTTTTCAGGATATTATCAAAATAACCCTTCTAGTCATATCTGTTCATAAAATATTTGGAACTATTGATAACATGCACCCCACGCTTTTTTTTTACAATAAAATCATTTTTTCTTAAACTATTTTTAATTCAAATTTATTAACATTTATTTTCTATTTTTTAGTTGGATTTTCTATAAAAGCGTATTTTTTTAGTTTTTTTAAACTATTATTTATTTTTCTACAACTCCATCTGTCGGTATGATATATAATATAATAAGATATGATATAATATTTAAAAGATATGATAATAATATATGAATGATAGCAAGTCAAGATAGATACGTCTTCGTATTTATGCTTACAATAGAGGGCGTTTATAAATATAAAAACTGGCCAAGTGCAAGACGGACTCGTACTCGTAGGGTTCCGTAACACAGTAGAGTATTCTATAACTATGATTTTTCGCAACCACAAAATTAACTTTGTTTTTCATAGTGTTTGTATGAAAATCAAAGTTATCTTTGCGGTCGCCATATCTCAAAAACTGCTGACTGTATATCGTTCAAACCAATTATCGCTGAAAGTTATTATTGAGATGTACAGAATATATTTTTTCTAGATTTTTCACTCCCTTAGACGCGCCTATCTTTTAAATGATTGACTTTGAGAAAAAATGATTGTAGAAACCTCAATGTCATTTTTAAAGACCTTTCCATAGACAGCCCACACGTATAGGTTTGAAGAAAAAAGTTTTTTTGTTTCAGTTCCATGTATGGGTTGCCCCGCTTTAAACTTTTATATTTTTTATTTTTGTATAAACATCGGAAAGCGGTTCACAGAATACATGTACCTACCAAGTTTCGATTCTGTAGTCCTAATCGTTTCGGAATACAATGGCTGTACACATACGGACGGACAGACAGACAGACATGGCGAATCTATAAGGGTTCCGTTTTTTGCCATTCGGCAACGGAACCCTAAAAATAACATGACACGTACGTCACATCCGCTGCCTTCGGACCGTGACGTTACGTCACAACCGTCAAATTTTACATCAGAGCTCCTAAAGAAATTTCACAGAAAAATCTGTGTGCGATTTAAAACACTTACCTAACGGGGAACCAGGCGTAGCCGGGGTTCCTCCTAGAGACGACACTCGATGCGGAGTATGGCCTGCTGATTGAGATAAACATAATTATTATAAGAGTTTTTGTAGTGGTAGGTCTTCTGCTAGTCCGCCTGGGGCGGTACCATCACTTCGCCAATTATTTTTCAGCCGTAAAATAGGAATGTTTTGCGGTTGAAATGGCAAGGTGTTCAGTGAAATTACAGGGCATGTGAGACTTAACACCTATTTTTTTAATTGCTCCACACGATTAGTGTATTTAGCCAGTGCCAAGTATTAAAATTCTTCACATTTTTGAGAATTCAAGTAAAGATAGTCACATTTCTGGTCAAGTTAAGTCAAAGTCCATTCCAAGTCATACCCTCAGTAAAGATGTGGACATTACTGAAGATTTTTGAGTTTTTCAGTGGATTTTTGGTACGAACGCAAATAGCATGTTTTTCAACATTGTGTTGCTTCCCTACACTCGCACAAATTCACCGGCACTTTAACCCACATGTATTACACATCGCGGAACAACACAAGTTTTAGGAAAAAACACAATGATAGCACACACACTTTTCCACGTTCCCGCCAAACATGTCTCAAGGTAACAGGCGCGGTGCAGTGACGTGCAAAATTACATTGCGTATGATATTGGACTATGGAATCGTCTTTATATTATTTTTCACCACGTTATTTAATATTATTTTTCTGTAATCTGTAGTATGCACCAAATAAATAAAAATATGAAATGTCAGAATTTTGCATGCCGCTGTATCTGTAATAGGTAGACGTCAACGCTTACCATCAGGCGACCGTCGTGCTTGTCCTGTTACCTTTTACAATAAAAAAACGAGTTTTTACGAATAATAATTAATATAATCTGACAAAATATTGCTGGTTGGTTAGGTCGGTTACCACCGATTCAAACTTTAAGTTGTGTTTGATATATTTCAATACTTAGGTATACTGACATGGTGTGGTAAAGCTAAGTGCTTTCGGATGGTTTATTTTGATAAGTGTTGATTTTACCAGAGATTAATTAGTGGTAAATGGTGATAACACCAGAGACACTGAGTGATGATAAATGGTGATCGTGCTAGAGATGACAAACAAAGATTTTTAAAGTGACCAGTGATGATAAATGCTGATAATACTAGCACAGGCCAAGCAGATTTTATGAATATAGTTCAGTATTAAAATAAGGTTGTATATTTTGGGTTTGTTTGGCATGAAAGTTATCCAAATTTATCGGTTTTAGTATCGAAACAAACATTTCCAAGCAATGAGTCAGCGCCATCTACATTTAATAAGTACAAGATTTTGAGCTTAAATATTGCGGCGTACATTTTTTTGTATGGCTATTGCGGATCTTCTTATTATATGCTGATCTGTGATACTAAAGATGATAAATTATGATGATGGCAGAAATACTAAGGCTAAGTTGCACCATCTTACCTTAACTACAACAAACGTCAAAAATATGTCAAACTCCATACAAAAACAACGGTTAATAGTTATAGTTACGGTTAATGTAAGATGGTGCAACTCAGCCTAAGTAATGGTTTTATGATAAATGGTGATGACGATAAAGACAATAGGTGATGATAACTGATGATGGTACATACCCGGCGGGCTCGCGGAGAGCTGTGGACTGCTGCGACCGTCGTGTCTCCGACCCGAAGCGGACCGACTGCGGGCAAACCTGCGCTTAATACCTTGTATTATGCCAGCGACCCGCTCCGGCTTCGCACGGGTAAAGTAACGGCTCCAACGATTTTCATGATATTTAGTATGCAAAGGGTTCCGGAGGCGATAAAACGATCTAGCTAGGTTTCATTTTAAAAAACGTCGTTTTATCCGTGTTTTCAGGCAATGAAAAACTGCTACAATGTCATTAGAATACGAAGCAAAGATTTTTTTTATTTTATTTATTCGTAGATACGAAGGTAATTTTGTAAGTAAGGTTATGATAGCTCAGTAGGAAATCGAACGGTGTCGAAGCTAGAGGACCCCAGTTCGAGTCCGGATGAGATGATTACTTTTTCAATTTTTTTTTCAAGTTCCTTCTTTTGCGAGAAGACTATTATTGGGAGCCAAAAACTTTCCAAAAAACACGATTCGGTCATCCATGTACTTTTAACTAATGCCCACAAAACCTTAAAGGTACGCACACACCGCGGCGTCCTGCGTCCTCCGTGCGCGATCTCAGTACATTTCAATTGTTTTCTGATCGCGAAAACAATTGAACGTACCATTGTGCGTACCACAAAATTACACATTATACACTTGAACCTTCCTCTTAAATCACTCTGACTATTGGCGAAAACCGCATGAAAATCCATTCAGTAGTTTCTGAGTTTATGGCGAACAGACATACAAACAGATAGACGCGACGGGGGACTTACTTTTTACATAGAACTCAGTAGCACTTGACCACTATCTATATAATATATATATATATATATGATGATGCGGTCGATCATGGAGCGCGCTCACCCAAAAGATACCTATTCACTCGCGATTTGAAGACCCCCATATTGTATTTAGCCGGAAACACAGACACAGGCAGAGCATTCCATTCCCTGGCGGTTCGCATGTTGAACGAAGATGCAAATCGCTTCGTTCGGGTAGATGGTATATCCACCATAAATCGGTGGCGCCTTTTAGTGTCTCTGGATGTCCGATAGTAAAAATCGGAAGGAGGAATCAAATTATGCAGTTGCATAGCATACTCTATTTGTTTTATAATATGTACTTAGTGACTATACACCACCTAATATCTAAATTATCATTGTCTGAGGATGTACGATTTCCATACAAATGTATAATGCACAAATTTGAGTAAATGAAACAAATTTTGCAGTATTCATCTATCGGTCTTGTATAAAACTTTATACGAGTAGCACAGTGTGACATAAACCCGCACTTTACGCACGCTTTTCCGTGTAATAGTCGATTTACGGCGTTTAACTTTACGCCGTGCAATAATAGACTATTTAAGTCACGGAAAAGCGTGCGTAAAGTGCGGGTTTAGCGTGACTTAATCGTCGATATGCACGGCGTAAAGTTAGCAATAATCGGCTACTATCGTAATATACTATTAGATATGGGAAATTATATTTACTTACATTATTTAAAATTTCAATTTATATATTTCAAACATAATGAATGATAATTCAACAGCTAGCACAATTTAAACTAATATTATCAAGAGGAAATATTAGATTTGTTGTATGTTTGTTTGTTTGTTGCACAACTGTGCGCTAGACTAAAAGCCTGCATCGCAGAGGGTTGTCTTTATTCTATGGCAGAGGTATGTTAACCCCAATAATAATAAGATCGTTTTAAAAACTAAAAAACCGACTTCAAATGCCGCGCTATTAATTTTCAGTACCAAGTTTGAGGTATTTATCTCCATATCTCTGGAGATACTGATCAGATCTCGATGAAATTACTATGGTACTATCCTTGGGATATCTTCTTTCCAATAAAAAACAATCTACAAAATCGGTTCATAAATGGCGAAGTTATACATATATATATATACATATGTATGGATACGGTCTAATTAAGAAGCCTCCTCCCTTTTTTTGAAGTCAGTTAAAAATGTTCACCTAACTTCATGATTTGATGTTACTCGCTGATAATGAAACTTTCCATTAGTGAAAGAATTCTTGATATCGGTCCAATAGTTTTTGAGTTAAATCGTAGCAAACAAACAAAAAATCCAATCTCAGTTTAAATAAAAATCAAAATTAAGTTCGAATAAGAAAATATTCAAATTTCCAAGACACAAAAACACACTGTACCTGAACTGTGACCGTCTCGGTGTGATTGGTGAACCCTCACTTATTTGACCGAAATGTGCTGATTGACCGTTCACCTGAAAATTATACAATAATGCATTGGTTCATAGACTAAGTATATTAAAATCATAGACGTAATATAAAAGGATGGTGCACTGCAGATGTTTTGACAAATTCAATTTAATCCGTATGCTTTAACAATAAGGTTGGAATTGCTTTGTAGAACAAAACGGCCCAATTGAGAGACACCAGGGTGGGAGTGTGTCCTTGTCTAACAACCTGCTTCTGCCTGCTAGTGCTATATATGTTATCTACTATATGTATAGTATATATATAAGTTGTCCATACAAAAGAAAGGGACAAACTCCGTTCAAGGTCGGTCTCATGGGGGCCGGTGTACGCGATCAAGTTTAATATGTAGCAGTTCTGTGATTAAAAAACACTTGTCCTTAAAATAATAATAATAATATGAGAAGGATAAAACTATACAATCACTAGTATGAGAGAGCGAGTTGAACAACAATTTTTATCCTTCTCTGCGTATGCGATTTTACAAACTGGCTCCAGCACTGGCTCCAAGTTCTAGTGAACCCATTGTCTTTCACCCGCTGTAATATATGACCCGACCAAATTACGTTGTTCATTTTATCTTATAGCCGGCATATAATATATCACGTGTTCACGATTTTAGTCGGGTTATATCTCTATAGCTATTTTAATCGCATACGCTAATGTTCTCTCTATGTATTTTATTTCTCTATGTATTGGTTGGAAGACGATGAAGACATTATTCACAGGTTGTGGAACAATTTATCAGGTGGTAGGAGCTTATTATATAGATGTTCCGCCTGACTTGCTACCAAAAAGTAGCTTCATTCCAACATCAAGGAGAAAATCTGCCGCCATAACCTTACGGTGTTCCGGCAGCACACAGTCCTTGAGAGTCAGAGTATTCTAGGCCTAGCGTGATCACCATCTTCGACTATATCATTGCTTATCACCAGGTGAGATAGTGGTCCAACGTGAAAAATTAAAAAAAAAACTTTCCTTCAAGCCCCATAACCTCCGTTGTTCGAAATCTGAACCCGCTATTAACCGAAATAATTAGTGAGTCCCTATAAGCAAATTCAGTAGGTACTTATTTTCCCTCTATAACTCGAAAAAATAATTAAACCCATGTATCTCGAACAAAGCAATATTAGATTTTACAACCGTTACAACTCGATTATTTGAAAACCGACTTTAACCATATGCCAATAATGGACTTTACTGTTTCTTAGAAATAATTATAAAGTGTATCTATACAATATCGATTTTTAGAAATTATAAAGGAATTTATGACTGACGTTAACACATGGGGTCAGGTGTTTCGTTTTGGATACTTATTATTGTTATAGTTTCATTTGAACGTTAGCGAAGTTTTTTTTAAAATATCTTATAGGCTAACGTTTGACCACTATCTCACCTGTTGGCAAGTGATGATGCTGTCGAAGATGGTAAGCACGCTAGGCCTAGAATGGGAATCGGCTTTCAAGGATAGCTGCCAGAACACATTAGATGCTTGGCGACAGATTTTCTAACTGGGTGGTAGCTGGCCAGGCGGACACTAGATAATGTCCTACCATGCGAGGGTTGGGGGTTTCTTAACGATGTTTTTCCTTCACCGGAGGGCCACTGTGAGAAACGCACATACATTTTTCGATAGAAAAATCCATTGGTGCACGGCGTGGTTTGAACTCTCTGGCATCAAAGCTGACCGTGCTCCCGATTACGCCGCCTGGCCCTCAGTTTCTTTATTATTGGCGGTTGAATAAAAACAAGAAGTAGTTGTGGCCAAAGTGAAATAAGTCAATAACTTTATAACTAACTGAATTTTTTGGCGTTTTCCTTCAAGTTTGACCTAAAGTGGTTCTACTAGTTTTGGCCCTAAGTCGATATCTCTACAACTACCTGGAATTTTAGGCGTCTCCCTTCAAGTTCGACTTAAAGTGGTTCTACTAGTTTTGGCCATAAGTCGATAACTCTTCAACTAATTGGAATCTTTGGCGTCTCCCTTCAAGTTCGACTTAAAGTGGTTCTACTAGTTTTAGCTATAAGTCGATAACTCTACAACTAACTGGAATTTTTGGCGTCTACCTTCAAGTTTGACTTAAAGTGGTTCTACTAGTTTTGGCCATAAGTCGATAACTCTTCAACTAATTGGAATCTTTGGCGTCTCCCTTCAAGTTCGACTTAAAGTGGTTCTGCTAGTTTTGGCTATAAGTCGATAACTCTACAACTAACTGGAATTTTTGGCGTCTCCCTTTAATTTCGACTTAAAGTGGTTCTACTAGTTTTGGCCATAAGTCGATAACTCTACAACTGGAATTTTTGGCGTCTCCCTTCAAGTTTTACTTAAAGGTATTCATGGAATACATACCCGGCAAGTATCAAGACGTTTCCGTGGCGGGTCGGACGGGGCCGGCGGCGCCGGCGGGCGCGGCTCGTCGTCTCTTGCGGGCCGTCGTCGCTTCCTTTCCAGCAGGAGGAAGTATATCACCTTCTCTGTATTGTGGCTGCAAAGAAACAGTGTTATATTATAACCATTGCATTATTATCATCATTATCAGCCAACTTCCATCTATTGTTGGACATAGGCATCTCTTTGAGGGCCCCGTGGTGTCGTGGGGGAATGGTCGGCTTTGACGCCAGAGGTACCGAGTTCAATCCCCGCCGTGCACCAATGGATTTTTCTATCAAAAAATTTATGCGCGCTCTTCACAGTTGCCCTCCCGTGAAGAAAAACATCGTTAAGAAACATCCAACCTCCGTTGGGATACTAGTCTAGTGTCCGTCTGGCCAGCTACCACCCTCAAGTTCGAAAATCTGTCGCCAAACATCTAATGTGTTCCGGCAGCTATCCTTGAGAGACAGTTTCCATTCTAGGCCTAGCGTGCTACCATCCTAGTCAGTAGTCAGTGTCCTACCACCATGCGGGGGTTGTTGGTTTCTTAACGATGTTTTTCCTTCACCGCAGGGCCACTGTGATAAGCGCACATACATTTTTCAATAGAAAAGTGTATTGGTGCACAGCGGGAATTGAACTAGGTACCTCTGGCACAGATTATATAATAGTTACTACGTAACAGATATTTCACTCCCCTACAAAAACACAATACCAAACCAACGTTTATTTCAGACAATACAAGCAAAAATGTGTCTAAGGCGCTCGACCTAGCGTTCTTATTACCTAGTTCAGCGCGCGATGTACCGGCGTGCGCCCGATACAGTAAAGGGTTGACTGAATGAAATAAAAAAAGTTTATGAAATCTTTTTATTTACCTCACAAAATAACATCAAAATTCCTAACTAAGAGTCAAATTTGAAATCGAGAAATTTAATTTTACGACATCTTGTCATTTTAGTATCGTTAGCATAAATCGTTTCTAATATGGAATACGAATGCGCAGTTATCCCGTCATTTGAATAATAATATACGTTGCGCGCGCGTGAGCAGTGACAACCGACTGGCAGATAGTACCGCCGGCGTTGCTCGAAAGTTTAGCTATAAAGCGCAGTGGTATGGGCGAGTGAGGGAGGCCTGCCTCTGGCATTAAAGCCGACCATTCTCCCACTTACACCACCGGGCCCTCAAATCTTTATGTAAATGTAAGTAACATATGTATAACTTACTGTGGACTAAGTAGCTCCTGAATAAGTTTATCCCTCTGTTTGAAGCAGCCCAAACTGCAAATTGCCTGAAAAATAACAACAATTATTTAATTAATTACTTGATTAAACGTATCGTGAGTATAATTCATTTGAACTAAAGACCGGAATGACTCACGTAATTAGGTCGAAAGTCGATGGCGACAAGAATAATTTTTTTTTTTTTTTTTAATTTATTTATTTATCTACATAACGCAATAGTCAAAACAACTTAAAAAACTAATTAAACTAATATATTAACTATGACTAAGAATTATAATAAAAACTACAATTAATAAATGGAATTTAGGTCGCTGTCTGCTGGTAGAGTACCCAAATAGCTGGCGACATTACTTCTTTGAATCGCGAAACTAATGCGTTGCCCGAGGTAAGCGCCAGCTCTTTGGTCGTGAGAGACATCGATTAGGCGTCTAGACAGCTCCCTAACAAAGCCGCGTGCTTGTTGACCCCACGGGCCCATGGTTTCGACCCCAAACGGAAGAAAAGCATAGTTGTCACCGATGCTTGTGTATTTCCTCCGTTAATTAAATAGTTAATTTCCTTTAATAATTAATTCATATCATCATCAAGCCTATATCTGTCCCATGTTGGACATAAGCCTTTCCTATGGCATGTCACTGAGCTCGATCTTCAGCACTTTGTTTCCAACCGCTGCCAGCCAGCTTGCTTATATCATCGCTCCATCTACCTGGAGGGCGTCCTACACTACGTTTACCGCTCAGCGAGCTATGGAGAGGGCTATGCTTGGAGTCTCTCTGAAGTTCGAATTCGAAATGAAGTCATCTGTCAGAGAACTAAAGAAAAAGCTGTCCACATAGCTCAAATGATTAATCAATATACCTACATATAAACAATTCAACTTATACAAATACTGACTGTATTTTTTTCTTTTGTAGTTATTATATTTTAACATTTGACTACGATCTCGACTGTTGGTATGTGATGATGCAGCTAAGGATGATAGCAGCCTAGAATGGGAACTGTCTGTCAAAATCTTATATTTTTAACTGACTTCACATAAAGGAGGAGATTGTAAATTCATCTGTTTTTTTTACCTCAGGACTAGGTACGTTATTTGTAAACCGATTTGGAAAATTATTATTTTTTTGTAGTCTTCCCGTGTGGTGGGATCAAATTGTAATTTTATTGAGATCTGATAAGTATCTCCAGATATATGGAGATAAACACCTCAAACTTAGTAGTTACAGTGCCACAAGTATAACTTGGCGGTGGTGGTTTTTGGAACTAATTATTTTAATTGAAACTGTGAGTTTGACGTTTGAGAGATTACCGCGACATTATTGTTGATAAATCTGCTACATTAAAATAGTTCAATAATGCCAAAAGTAATTAAAAGTGGTTTAAGAGAAACTGTTATCAAAGTACAAAGTAAAAGCATAGTGGCGCACAGGCACGCCAAGTTATATTTGCCGGACTGTAGTACTGTAGGACAACGCCAATACATACTGAAACATTAGTTCCACCGAAAAAATCTAGATGGTGCCACTAGTAACATTAGCACGCGGTGTCGTTTCATTTGTAAAACATTAGTCATCTGTTAAATGTTTTAACAATTTTAATTTTAACCATAGTTGTCAAGTGTTTCTTTAGTCTATAACTAAAACTAAAGTCTGTGAAATAAGAGAACCGTCGTAGAAATTGAGGTCGTGTCGGTCGTCGGTCGTTTTAATTTACTGTTGTTGTTGCATTGATAACACTGCTGTCATTACTAGTACGATTCAAAATGTTTATTACTTGGTATGTACATTCTGTTATCATTAATATCGTGTGCTACTAGGTAGGTAGGTATGTACCTTCCTTCCTTACCTTTGTATTATTAGTTAGGTTCGGTCTTTGCAAGTATTTGAGGGTAGTTAGAAAAAACTCCATCGATACTTTATATTCTACACCGCTTGTATGCGGATGGCATTGGTTCGCGGACCGCGCCGAGAGCACGTTGTTCTCATATCTGCCGGTTCCGCACCCTTCCCTCGTCTCTTGGAACGACTTTGGAATTAAACACCAAAGTGCTGCTTGTGTGTAAGTACATACAAGGAAACCGATTGCAGTCTGGACGTTGCCTGGATTGCTACCTGTGCTGCTGCCATATCGGCGGGCGAGGATAAAAGGTTGTTGGAGTATCTATATTACCTTTCATAGCTTGCAGGGATCGATGATCTGTTTCTTACCTAACGACGCACGTCATATAGTCCATTTACTTATCGAAACAAATTAATAACCTCCCCCGAGACTGTACGTGTACCGTACAGTTAGTTCATCGTAACGCCACGATGGTTCTCTTTTTGCACAGACTCTAGCTGTAATCAATCAAACGTTTGAACACTGATATTTAACTAACTGTAGTACTGAAAATGACCAGCGACGCTTAAGATTACGAAGGTGGTTCTATTCGTTTTGTGAACAATCCTAAATTATACTTTACCTGTAACACATCAGGATCGATGGCTTCTGCTGAAGGTAAGACCCTGGTCTGGACTACTTCCATCATGGGTAACTCTTGTTCTAGCTCCCCTCGGCCGCCCGCAGTCACCCATGGGTGTCTGGTTATTTCTGATAACTGTACATACAGAAAAGGACATTTGTTAGTTGAAAAATTACCAACAGCACCTCGTGACATCATCCCGCCGACACTGGACGACAATGACGACGAGGTTGTAGATGGCAACTCATAGATGAGGCATATAACCACAAAGCCAAGAAGGCCAACGAGGTTTATCTCGACCCCGTCCCAACAATATTGCATTGTGATAAGCCTACTAGTACCTATCTACTAGTACCTATCTACTAGTGCTATAGTAATTCGCCAGAGAACTAAAGTGATCGACATACTCGTAGCTGCTAAACGGCTAAGCAAACTGAAGTGGCAGTGGGCTGGTCATATCTGCCGCAGGACTGATAACCGTTGGGGCAGACTGGTCCTAGAGTGGAGACCGCGAATCGGCAAACGTAGCGTAGGCCGCCCTGTGACCAGGTGGAGCGACGACATTCGCAAAGCGGTGGGCAGTGACTGCAAACAAAGAGCCGAAGATCGGGCTCAGTGGCGTGACTTGGGAGAGGCCTATGTCCAGCAGTTGACTTATACCGGCTGATTATGGTGATAATCATGATGAAGCCTACTAGTTGTAGTTGTTGTTATCTTCTAATAAAGATAACCTAGTATAACCATTTAGTTAAGGTACATGCGTGTACACCTATGTCACTGTTGATGAATAAAAATCTTGAATCTTGACCAAGAGCGAGTTATTTTTCTTTCATGTCAAACATCTATGCGCTTAAGATAGCGTATCCCTACGCGATGAAATAATCTAATGTGTTCCGACAGCTATCCTTGAGAGCCACTCACGAAGCTAATTAGCTTCGTGGTGCTACTTTCCTCAACCGCATGATCACTTACCAACAGATGAGAATGTGGTCAAGCGCTAGCGCTTGACCACATTCTAGCCTATAAGATAGTTAAAAAAATATTAAAAACATTCACAAATTACAGACACAAATTACACCTTCATAATAATACGAATTCATCAATCACAAATTCATATTAATAGGTACAGGTCGCGTCATGTAAAAAGAACGCTGGCGGTACGTAGTATTATTATATTTTCTTTGCTGGCGGTCAAGCTGAGCATTAGGCAATTTATCGGTCTATTTGGTGGTATGAGGAAGGCGCGGGGCGAGCGGAGGGAATATGCATGTGGTATAAATTTACTTGAAATGATTTATTTCCTAATCATTATTGTTCTGGTATTGTTGTTGTGTGTTTAACATATTTTTATAAATAAAATACTCTTAAATGTGTTAAAATACTATATAAAACATGCAAGAAAAGGGTGGGAAATTGTAATTTGCAAAACACATCACCACTTGTCAATTAGAAAGTAACGTCACAACGCACTACACGGTCTCCACGGATTAAATCTTTTTCGTAGAATTAGTATGCACTGTTGTACGCATACGTACTAATTCCATAAAAAATATTTAATTTGTGGAGACCGCGTGGTTCGCTGTGACGTCACAAAGGCGCGCTAAAATTTGGCGGCGTTTTAGATACCTCATATATTTTCAATGCTAAAACTATTTTTGTAGCTTAATTTGAACACCTTCAGTATAATTTCATTTATTTACTGTGTTAACTGGATGCAATCAGTGAAATAAAAATATTTAAAAAAATCATGCATATTCCCTATTGGTTCGTCAGTCAACCTTTGCTTTACCGCGCTGTGTACCCATTCGTACGCGAGTGTACACATGCGCAAACAAAGCCCCTCCAATCTCTTTCAGCGTCCTTTTTAACCGACTTCAAAAAAAGGAGGAGGTTTCTCAATTCGACCGTATATATATATATATATATTTTTTTTTTATGTTTGTTCGCGGATGACTTCGTCGTTTATGGACCGATTTTGATTATTCTTTCTTTGTTCGAAAGGAGAGATCCCAAGTGTGGTACCATGGTAATTTTATCGAGGTCTGATAAGTATCTCCAGAGATTTGAGATAAACATCTCAAAATTGGTACTGAAAATGAATAGCGCAGCATTAAAGTCGGTTCTTTTTTAGTTTTTAACCGACTTCAAAAAAAGGAAGAGGTTTCTCAATTCGACCGTATATATATATATATTTTTTTTTTTTTTTTTATGTTTGTTCGGGGATAACTTCGTCGTTTATGCACCGATTTTGATTATTCTTTTTTTGTTCGAAAGGAGATATCCCAAGTGTGGTACCATGGTAATTTTATCGAGGTCTGATAAGTATCTCCAGAGATATTGAGATAAACATCTCAAAATTGGTACTGAAAATGAACATTGAAGTCGGTTCTTTTTTAGTTTTTAAACGATATTATTACGTGACGCGTACTGTAACAGGACTAACAACATGCTTGCTTGATGTTGCAATAATATCTGATGACATTGCGTGTATGATACTCGTAGCTTTGCATCTTCCAAGATTTAAACTACTAACATCGAAATTAAATAAAAGCTTGTAAAATTTAATTATTTTTAGTACACAATAACAGTGATTCAACCTCTGGTAGACAACCAGAGATGTTTCAAAAGTTTTTTTTTATTATATCTTATGGCTAGTGTTTGACTGCTATCTCGCCTGGTGGTAAGCGATGATGTGATCGACTATGTTGAACACGCTAAACCTAGCTCTAACTGTCATGGGCTGTGTGCTAATACCGCAAGATTCATCATCATCATCATCATCAGCCTGTATCAGTCCATTGCTGGACGTAGGCCTCTCCCAAGATGCGCCACTGAGCCCGATCTTCGGCTCTTCTCTTCCAGTCACTGCCCACCGCTTTGCGTATGTCGTCGCTTCACCTGGTCACAGGACGTCCTACGCTACGTTTGCCAATTCTCAGTCTCCACTCTAGGACAAGTCTACCACAACGGTTATCAGTCATGTGGCAGATATGACCAGCCCACTGCCACTTCAGCTTGCTAATCCGTTGAGCTATGTCGATAACTTTTGTTCTCTGGCGAATTACTTCAGATTCTTCCGGATTCGATCTCGCAGCAAGATTATGGCGGAAGATTTATTCTTTGATGGTGGTATGGTATGCTACTTTTTAGGGTTCCGTAGCCGAATGGCAAAAAACTGAACCCATAAGAGTTGAACCCACAGACAGACAGACAGAATAAAGATTCGTCATGTCTGTCTGTCTGTCTGTCTGTCTGTCCGTCCGTATGTCACAGCCATTTTATTCCGAAACTGTTAGGACTACAGAATTGAAACTTGGTAGGTAGATGTAATCTGTAAACCGCTTTCCGATTTTTATACAAAAATAAAAAATATAAAAGTTTAAGGGACGGGGTTTAAGGGTTTAAGTTAATCCCATACATGGAACTGAAACAAAAAAAAAACTTCAAACCTATACGTGTGGGGAGTCTATGGATAGGTCTTTAAAAATGACATTGAGGTTCCTAAAATCATTTTTTCTCAAAGTGAATCATTTGAAAGATAGGCGCGTCTAAAGTGGTAAAATGTGTGTCCCCCCCCCCCCCCCCCCCTCTAACTTTTAAAGTATGGGTGTGAAAAATCTAAAAAAAATATAAACTGTAGATCTCAATAAAAACTAACAACGAACATTGGTTTGAACGAGATACAGTCAGCAGTTTTTGAGATATGGCGACCGCAAAGATAACTTTGTTTTTCATACAAACACTATGAAAAACAAAGTAAATTTTTTAGTTGCGAAAAATCATAGTTATAGAATACTTTACTGTGTTACGGAGCCCTACAAGTGCGAGTCCAACTTGCACTTGGCCAGTTTTATTGATTACAAGTCAAGCTACTTTGTCCTTTAACCTAGTCTGCGAAGTTCGTAAGGAAGCCTCGGTAGGCGAGTCCATCTCGACTTGGCCGGTTTTTTTTAACCTTAACGAATTTTACACCTAAATCTTCTTCGTGAATCACTGTCTATTGATTTATAGTAACCGCTTAAAATCCGTTCAGTAGTTTTTAAGTTTATTGCGAAAAGACAGAGTGACAGACGCGGCGGGGGTCTTCTCTTTTTAATATGTAGTGATAGTTTCTTCTCCGATTGAATGATAGCTGAAGATATCGGGCTCAGTGTCGTGCCATAGGAGAGGCCTATGTCCAACAGTAGACGAATACTGGCTGTTAATGATAATGATGCTTCAACCAGATAGTCTACATTTTATTTAATGTTTACACCGAACTGGATAGCACTTGACCACTATCTCACCTGATGTTAGGTGATGATGGGATCGATGATGGAGCGTGGTTAACCAGAAGACACCTATTCACTCGCGATTCGAAGTCCCCCATATTGTACTTAACCGGAAAAACAGACTGAGGCAGGGCATTCCATTCCCTGGCGGTTCGTATGATGAACGAAGAAGCAAATCGCTTCGTTCGGGTAGATGGTAATAACATACACGTAATATAAAAGGATGGTGCACTGCAGATGTTTTGACAAATTAAATTTAATCAGTATGCTCTAACAATAAGGTAGTTATTGCTTTGTAGAACAAAACGGCCCAATCGAAAGGCACCAGGGTGGGAGTGTATCCTTGTCTAACAACCTGCTAGTGCTATATTTGTTCTATACTAAATGTATAGTATATATATAAGTCGTCCATACAAAAGAAAGGGACAAACTCCGTTCTAGGTCGGTCTCATCAGGGCCATTTTGTGCAGTCAATTTATATTATGTCTATGAGTAATAAAGCCAAAAGATTTGTAGAGTTCTCACCGTCATTCGTTTCTCAGGGTTAACTTCGATCATGCCTCTCAGCAGCTGCTGGCAGTCGGGAGGGACGAAATGAGGCACATGGAACACTCCTCGCTTCACCTGGAATCATGCATATCTTTAATTGTAAGTCTGTGCAAAGAGAGAACCATCGTAGAAATTGAGGGCGCGCGTGTTGATGGTTTTAATTTACTGGACCAAACGAGAGGCATAATCTCTCAAACAAATAAAAAATTCAAATTGGTTAAGATTTAATGGCGTTCTGAGGTAACAAACATTAAAAAAACAGTCGAATTGAGAACCTCCTCCTTTTTGTGAACTCGGTTAAAAAACTGACTTCACATGCCGCGACGTTAAAAATATCCACTAGCCATAATCATGTCATCGAGGTATCAGATTTGTTTAAATTGTTAATCCTCTGTAGTGAGTATACATAGGTAGGTATAAGGTATATTGTTAATATTGCATTTTACCTACATTTGCCTGCGCTGCATTTAACATAACTATTTCTTATAATATGTATTATTACTTGAGTAGTCAATAAACGGACATCATCATGTAAAGTTGTGTGGTTTGATTGAACTCCCGCTAGCTGATGTCTCCCGTCTTCCCTTGGCCAACCGGCCACCTTACATGGCGACCTTACATGGCGACCTTGCCACTTTTGAACCTATGTTGAAAATTGACGTATAGGCGTGCTACAAATTTGGAATTTTGAAGGTTGTGTAACTATCAAAAATGTGCCGTTCTACTATAGAAAAGGAAGAGGTGATTCTGAACCAGAATGCGGCAGGAAGTAATTCAGCAGCGATGTCTGATATCGGAAACCGCATTGGCCAGCTGAGCATATTTATATACATCATTTTTGGGTTGATATTCCTGGTGATTGCGTATTTCGTATTTCGCGCTTATAGAAACTGTCACCAGAGTTGGATCCATGATGCAATGGGGATGCATACTATCAATAGGATCCGGTCTTCGATCCGCGGACGGCGAAATGAAGAAGAGCATTAGTCAAGAAGATATTTTTTTTATCGTTCCAGTTTTATTTAGTGCGTAAAATAAATAAATAAAATGTAAAGTGAAAGTGAAAATTAATGAAAAGTACAACGGTTTTAAGGGTATGTTATAGAACAATATTAATTAATCAAATGTCCCTCGTCATAACAAAACCTTATTTCTGTAGTAAAAAATAAGTGTTTTAATTTTTTTAATGGACTGTGAAATATAATGTCTATAGAAAATTTGCTAAGAGATATATTAGATAAATTAAAATATGTCAAGGATTATATTGTTAAGCTAGGTCCTAAAAGAAGATTAGGAAGTAATTTTGATGGTAAAATTTTAGAGGCGAAGACTTTGTATAAAAAGTTTAAAGAAGTTTTAAATGAATTGCCAGGTACCGCATCCAACGAAATAATTATATTATGTATAACGATAGAAGAATGCTATTTTAAGATAATATTATTTGAGGAAGATAAGGAATTTATTGATAAGGATTATAGTTCTGGTAGTAAATCAGAGATAGTTACCATGTCTGGAGAAAAGTTTTGTTTAAAAACGGCCGTGAGCCTTTTGCCAAAGATGACAGGTGACGAAAATATTACGCAGGAGCTCATAGATGCAATAGATTTGTACAATTAAATCCTATGTGATGGTGATAAGTCGCTAAAAGTTAATTTTGTACTAAAAAGTCGTTTAAGCAAGAGCGCGAAAATGCGTTTAGCTGATGCTTACAATAGTGTTGATTTGCTTCTGAAGGATATGCGGCAACATTTACTGTCAAAATCTGACACCGCACTGCAATCTCCATTGCAAAAAGTTAGACAGGGAGACAGATCAGTTCAGGAGTTTGGTCAAGAAATAGAACAACTTTTGGTAGACTTGACAATCTCACAGGCTAATGGAAATCAGGCAGCTTATAAAATACTCCAACCTCTCAATGAGAAAAATGCTGTGAAGTGTTTTGCGAATGGTTTTAAAAGCCAAAGGTTGGGAACCATTATTGCGGCTCGTAATATAAATAATTTGAAAGATGCTATCAGAGTAGCAGAGGACGAGTCGGGTTCGGTATCGATCCCACAGGTATTTTCGTACAGGCATAGGGGAATGCGTACTAATAATGTTAGTTACAGTTCTCGTGGATATCTTGGTCGATATTCAGGTAAGGCTGAGCGCAGACTATAGACAAAACAGTCTTAACGGTCTGTCTCAAGACAGTTTTGTCTATCACCCTGCGCACACTGCGAACAAAACTTTTTTGTCTGCGAGGATGCGACACAGAACAAAATATAGGATGGACACTTTGATCACTCCACCAATACATGTATTATGTACCTACCTACAATTTGTCTTCTTAAGTTATACAGTAACTAGATATCTACTTTATCATTTTTAGGGTTCCGTTTCTCAAAAGGTAAAAAAAGGAACGGAGCGCTCATACAATTTAGAGGTCTAGCTTAATTGGAACCAACCATAAAATATGTTAATAAATAAAATAGTGCTATTGAGTGATTTATTTACGTCGCGTCGTTCGCGTGTGGCGCGTCCTTGCTCAAGTTAGTTCCTCGATAGCTCAAAATCGGTAGGGAGGTGAGTAAGCCTCGATTGGTGGGTGGGACAGAGTGTCTATTCTATACGTAGTATCTGTTCTGTGTTGCATCGGTTTTCTTTGTCGGCACCGAGAACAAATAATAATACTACGTATAGAATAGACACTCTGTCCCACCCACCAATCGAGGCTTCCTCACCTCGCCTCTGATTCTGGAGCAGCTGAGGAGCTAGTTTAAGCAAGGCACCACACGCGGACGACAACAGAACAATAATTCTACTCACGTGAAAATTAACGTCAACTTCATACATATATGTTGGGACCAGTACACACAGGAGGTTCAAATTTACGTAGGTACTATATTAATATAAAAACCAGCAAAATCGAGTTGAACTCGCCCACCGAGGCTTCCGTACCAACTTCTCAGACTAGTTTAAGGGACAAATTTATCTTTGAAGTTCGATCCATATAGGAAATGTATTGCAACAACTACAATTAATCATAAGTTAAATATTATGTTTCTTTGAAGTGTTTCACACTTTATATTTTTGTAAATTGTTAAACAATGATTTGTTTAACAATTAATCATAAGTTTGTAAAAGTGAATTAATCGTTTTTAGGGTTCCGTATCTCAAAAGGTAAAAAAGGAATCCTTATAAGATCACTTTCTTATCCGTCTGTCCGTCTGTATGTCCGTGTGTCACCACCGATTTTCTCAGGAACGGGTGGACCTAGCAAGTTAAAATTTATACCAGATACTGATGTTTATAGTCCTAATTAGATATATAAAAATCAAGATCCAGAGTCAACACGATAATAAGATATAAACATATTTAGATTTTCGCCGAAATTTGTAAGTACCTAAATTTACCTTTATTTTCAACTTTTTTATTTTTCGGAATTTTTCCTTTACTTGTGCTGTAATACCTTGATTTTGACCATAGTTGACAATTCTAGGTCAACCGGAAGTACCATATAGGTTTTGGGTCGAAAACCTGTAGGGTACTTCCCGTTGACCTAGAACCATGAAATTCGACAAAGAGCAAGGTCTTACAGCACAAAAAAAGGGGAAATTTCAAAAACGAAAAAAATATTAAAGTAAATGGTGTCCCATACATACATAATTAACGCCAGTTAAGATATGCCTCTGAGTTATATGAGCGCTCATACAATTTAGGGGTCTAGCTCACCAAACTTAAGTTTGGTGCCAAAAGGTATATATGTAACTAAAATTGTGCCTCTGTGTAATTAATTTTATTCATAGCAGACGCTAATTAAGATAGCTTCTGAGTTATATGAGCGCTCATACAATTTAGATGTCTTGCTAACCAACCTTAAAAAATGTAAATAAATAAATTAGTGTTTATTTTCGTCGCGTCGTTCGCGTGTGGCGCGTCCTTGCTCAAGTTTGTTCCTCGACAGCTCAGAATCGGTAAGGAGGTGAGGAAGCCGCGATTGTTGGAGCGAACAGAGTGTCCATTCTATACGTAGTATCTGTTCTGTGTTGCATCGGTTTTCTTTGTCGGCACCGAGAACAGATAATAATACTACGTATAGAATAGACACCCTGTACCACCCACCAATCGGGGCTTTCTCACCTCCCTATCAATTCTGAGCTGTCGAGGAGCTAACTTGAGCAAGAACGTGCAACGCGCGGACGACGCTACGAGACGATTGTTTTTAAAACATAACCCTCCTTCTTCCGCAGTCGGGTGACTGCGAAAGGAGGGTTAATTTTGTTTCGAGTGTATGTATATATATATATATATATATACATACATACATACAATCACGCCTTTTTCCCGTTGGGGTAGGCAGAGACTACTTCTTTCCACATGCTACGATCCTGACATACCTCCTTCGCTTCTTCCACTTATATATATATAATATTGTTACATATATATATATATATATTAACCGTATATATATTATATATACATATGTATATACATGTGGGGTGGGTGGGGTAGAGCTTGCTGTCCAGTAAAAGGCTGTTTTGCAGAAGCTTTTTCACTTTATTTCAGTAATTCTTAATATTTAACGATACAATTCCGAACACACACGTTCTTTCTTCGTCGTGAAAAAATTAGAGAGAAAGCAACTAGATTTTCTTACTCGCTTACACTTTTGATGTTCCACGTACAAATAAAACAGGCTTTGGATGTAAAGCATAAAAACGTTCCAAAGATTACACAGATAATATATCTTCGTCTACAAATTAGTGTTGCTATCTATCGAAATGAAAAATCCTACAACTCGGCCTTCCTGCAATATAGTCTGGCCTCAGACTGCTTCTACGTTAAGTTAAACAAAAACAAATTTAGCTCTCATATGACTCTACGTTACAATATTACAAATTTCTCTTCGCTTTACAATTTAAACAAAACTCTTATACTGATCTTCATAAAATACACAAAACTATTAACTGATGCTTAACTTCGACACAATATTGACTCTTAACATAAACTATTCTGCATTAAAACTTACATCTTAAATAACTTAATAACTGGTGCCAATGTACTTATTATAAATTAATAATCTACTTTCTTACAGCTTATTTTAACTTGAAACCCTTTTTTACACAATACACTATTTGAAACTAATCTCTTATTATTTCTTACCCATAACCATATCCTTAACAATTATTAATTAACAAACGACTTAAACATAACTTCTATTCTTTTAACTAACTTCTCATTAAAACATACATAGGTTATTTTAAAATTATGCAACTAGGTAGTAAGGTTTAGGTTTTAACTATAAGTAGTAAATATACAATCTTATCTTAACATGCATCTTATTTAAATAGATTAGAAAACATACATTATTTTAGGTTTACATACAAATTACATCTTTGAAACATAATTCTTCATTTACATAGAACAAATAAGTACATACTATTTGTTATGAGCTTCTTAACACCAAAGGTTTTGCCCTTATGTGTTGTTACAATCACAACTCTTACTACATACATTGTTTCAATATGTAGTATAATTATACAGAATTCAATAACAATTTTGTTGTTTCTTCATGAATTTAAGTTATAACAATAATGAGATTAGAGATGAGATGAGATGAGATAGAGTGCCATGCCCAATATGCTTTCAAGTATTTTAAAATAAATTTTAATGTAAAGTAGATGACTTTATACAGGTAAGTTTGAACTAAGGCCACCGCTTCATGTAGTCTACTCCGGATGTGGTCTTTGTCGGTCCTTCCTTACCTCGGTCTAGCTTTTCGACCTCATATCTATCCTTTCCTAGCTCCTTTGTGATTTTGTATGGTCCGTAGAATTTTGGTTTTAATTTTAAAGTATTTCCAAATTGCGTCCTTTGTATGGCTACTATATCGCCTATTTTGTACTTTTCTCCGTCTTTCCGGTTTTTATTATAGGTTTTTCTATTTTCCTCTTGAATCTTTAATATTTGAGCTTTTGCTTGCTTTCTTAATTCTTCTCTTCTCTCTGTAAATTCTTTGATATTTTCTTCTTCTAAGTATTCTAAAATTTTGATGTCTTCATTTAGTCTTAACTTGGTTCCCATTAACAGTTCAAATGGTGATGTTTTGATAGATCGCTGGTATGTACTGTTGATAACTCTCTGAAGTTTGCTGACATACTTGTACCAATGTCCTGGTTCTTCTATACACATTTTAGCCAGTACAGATATAATAATTTGGTTCATCCTTTCTACCTGACCGTTACCACGTGGGATTCCTGTTGTTATGGTAAGGTGTTCAATTTCTTCTTCTAAACAATACTGCTGAAATTCATTTCCTGTAAAAGCTGTACCTCGATCAGTTATTATTCGTCTTGGGTTGCCATAATCTTTTTGATGTTGTTTAATTTTGTCTACGGTTTCTTTAGCTGTCACCGTTTTTACTGGATAAATCCAAACAAATTTTGTATATCCGTCAATCACCGTTAGTATATAATTATATAACTTCTTGGTTGCATCTAATGGTCCTAAATGATCACAATGCAAAGTATATAATGGTAAATCTCCTTTTTCTATAGGGTTTAAAAGTCCTTCTTTCTTTCCTGCTTTTCGGCTTGCCAGTAAACATGGTACACATGTTGATATAACTTTTTCAGTTTTACTATCCAACTGGTTTATATAATAATCTCGTTCTATTATATCTTTGATTTTCTTCTTCCCAAAATGTCCTCCTCCGTGCACTCTTCTGATCATTTCTAAGTCCATAATCTCTGGTAACACCAACTTCTTCTGTACTCCTTTATAAATTACATCATTTTCTAAAAAATAATCTTCATATTCACTCTTCTTGAGAACTTCTTTAATTGCTTTTAAGCTGTTGTCTTCATCTTGAGCTTTCTTTATTCTAGCATGTAGTTCTGTATTCACCACACATATATTTCTGCTAAGCGCATCGACATGTTGCATTTTATCACCTTTTCTATGCTCAATAACGTAGTTGAAATCTTGTAGGAACAATATCCATCTAGCTACTTTAGCTGATACATCTTTTTTGTAAAGTGTTTTCTGAAATGCTTCACAATCTGTTACAATCTTAAATGGAATTCCAATTAGATATCTTCGAAATTTCTTCACCGCTTCTATAACAGCCATTGCTTCTAGTTCATAGCTACTATATTTTTGCTGAGACTCTGTCGTCTTTCTGCTCATGTAATGAACTGGATGCATACTACAATCTACCGGATCTTTTTGAATTAAAATGCCTGCATATCCATGCTTAGATGCGTCCGTGTGAAGTTCTGTCTCTAGCTGCACATCAAAAATTTTAAGAACAGGTTCACAACATAATTTACCTTTTAATTTTTCAAATGCACATCTTTGTTCTTGATCAAAATAGAATTCTCCTCGTTTTAGTAAATCACTCAGTGGCTTAGCAATCGTAGCATAATCTTGAATAAATTTTCTGAAATAGGATGTCAATCCGATGAAACTATGTACTTCTTTTAAACTCTTTGGCTCTGGAAATCTCATAACTGCGTTAGTCTTCTCTGATGATGGTTTAACCGTTCCATTTGAAACAATGTGTCCTAGGTATTCGACTGATTGCTGTAGTATTTGTGTCTTCTTCCAGTTGATTTCAAGACCATATTCAGCTGCAACTTTCAAGACATCTTGGAGTCTCTGAACTGCTTGATCTTCGTCTTCTGCTAATATAATTATATCATCGATGAAAATTAAAATAATTCCTTTTCTTATAAAATCTGAGAATATAATGTTTATAAACCGTGTAAAATATTTTGGACATATTGAGAGTCCAAATGGTGCTCTTAGGAACTCATATTGACCTTCAGGGTTGTTGGTCACAAACGCTGTGTATTTTATCGAGTCTTCTTCAATCGGCAAATGAAAAAATCCATTTTTGAGATCTATCGTACTAAATACTCGAGCCTTGCTCAACTTATCTATCTGATCATCAATAATCGGTAAAGGATATTCATCCTTAACCATCTTCTGGTTAATTTTTCTGAAATCAACACAAACTCGGTTGGTTCCATCTTTCTTCTTTACTAATACAAGTGGACTTGCATATTCTGAATAACTGGGGCGTATAATGCCTTTTTCTAACCACTCATCAATCTGATGCTTCACAACTTCTTCTTCAGTCAGAGCGAGTCGTCTTGGTCGCTGTGTGACAGGTATATCGTCTTTTAAAATTATCTTCATCTTTATAGGGGCTTCTTTAGTTTGTATCGGCCTATAATTTTTTATTATATCCTGAACGATAGGTTTTTCGCTGGAAATAGCTATATCTTCTTCTGAAGAAAGCACACACATCAGGTATGAACTATCATAAAACTGTGGCCTTACTTCAATTTCACCTTTATCAATTACTGTAATTGTATTCATCAAAAAAGGTTGACCTAATATCACCGTATACGGAATAACATTAGTTGGAACAATGTAAAACATAACATCATAGCTGTGGCCATCTATCTTCATTTGAATATTGAATTTACCAATCGAATAAACTTTACATGAACCCAGTCCCGTCATTAACATCTCTTCAGCATCATACTTAGTTACATTTAATTTACTAAATAAATCCAACGTTAACAAATTTAACTCGCTACCTGTATCTATTAAACAGTTATCTACAGTTATGTTTTTAATCTGAATACTCTTAACGCTCTGATTTAAATTTGAACACTTTCCGACATTAAGAACATTTATATTTTGACTATGTGAACACTGACCGCATTGACTGACATTTAAATAGTCTGAACGCTCACCTGAAGCAATATCACATATTGATTTCTCAGTGTTTACCGTTCTTTCCGAGGACTCTTGTTGTATGAGCATCGAACGCTGGCCCATGGTTGACTTCTGACTCGTAGACGGTGGAATATCTCTCTGGATAACATTAGTACAATCTTTGCCTATATGACCATAGCCGTTACATCTGAAACATTTAATCTTATGAGAACATGTACTAGAAAGATGCCCTAACTCGCCACACTTGAAGCAGCGTTGTGTTGTTTTTCCATCTGCTTCTTTGACTTTGGTCGGTTTCATAATTGTCCGCTGACTCTTTAATTCTTGTTTTTTACTCTTTTCTTTGAATGTTTCATAAAGAGATAGTTTCTCTTTGAGGAGTGTATACGTCGTCACCCCATAGAACATAATTTTGTTTATCTCAGTATCCATGATGCCATCTATAATGTACTGCACCGCAACATAATCGGGGAATTTTGCTCGTTTACCAAGTTCTTTCATAGTTAATAAATATTGGTAGTAAGTTTCTCCAGCACGCTTTTTTCGGCTGCTCATTATCTCGTGCATACGCTTACTATCGATGACCTCAGGAAATTCACGCAGCAGTGCCGCCTTTAATTCATCGTATGTTTTAAAAGTTCTTTCAGTCTTCAACCATAATTCAGCTGTTCCTTTAAGCGATCTACGAGCTATTATCAGCTTCTGTTGCGCTGACCATCCAAAGATCTCCGCATTATCTTCTAGATCTTGCGTCCATTTTGTGGACGTATAGGTTAAGTCGTCTCCGGTGTATGTTGGAACTGCATCCATCGTCGTAAAACATTTTGCGTCGTTGTGCGTATTTTTGCCGTCTGCCGCTTCCGCCATCGTTGTTTTTCTTCGTCTTATTGTGGTAAAAGAGCCGGCCAGCCACGTCTTACAGCTGCCTTCTTTACCACGTTTTTGTCGTCGTCACACCCAAACTTTTTTCTCGGAATAATCCCGGGCGAGAGTTGTGGGGTGGGTGGGGTAGAGCTTGCTGTCCAGTAAAAGGCTGTTTTGCAGAAGCTTTTTCACTTTATTTCAGTAATTCTTAATATTTAACGATACAATTCCGAACACACACGTTCTTTCTTCGTCGTGAAAAAATTAGAGAGAGAGCAACTAGATTTTCTTACTCGCTTACACTTTTGATGTTCCACGTACAAATAAAACAGGCTTTGGATGTAAAGCATAAAAACGTTCCAAAGATTACACAGATAATATATCTTCGTCTACAAATTAGTGTTGCTATCTATCGAAATGAAAAATCCTACATACATATAAATGTATCAATGTATGTATATTTTTTTGGCACGCCCTAGAGCCTGAATGGCTTATCGTATTTTTATGTTAGTGGTGTCAACAGCAAGTATTAAAAAGATAATTCTTGTTTTCAAAAAGCTTCGTCAAAGGCAGACGAGAATACTATCAGATCTGTATATACAAAGTTTTGAATTCCCACCATATTTGCAGGGTATGTATACTCCATGTAAAGAAATCAGTAAAAAAATATATATAATTAACTAGGTACTTGAAATCAAACCTTCTTAAATCGACTCGCTCTTGGCGAACTACACGCACTGTCATAGCGCCGCCAAAGGCGCCGCATTGCCTTTCGGCAAAAATCAAAGGGGCCGCGTCCGTCGGCGGCGACCGGTGAAACATGTTTGTGTTATTATTTTCGTTTTGTAGCTTCATTTTTAACCGACTTCAATGGTTTCTCAATTCGACCGTATATATGTTTTTTTTTTTATGTTTGTTCGCGGATAACTTTGTCGTTTATGAACTGATTTTGATTATTCTTTTTTGTTGGATAGGAGATATCTCAAGTGTGGTACCATGGTAATTTTATCGAGGTCTGATTAGTATCTCCAGAGATATGGAGATAAACACCTCAAAATTGGTACTGAAAATTAATAGTGCGACATCGAAGTCGGTTCTTTTTAACCGACTTCAAAAAAAGGAGGAGGTTTCTCAATTCGACCGTATATATGTTTTTTTTTTATGTTTGTTCGCGGATAACTTCGTTGTTTATAGAACGATTTTCATTATTGTTTTTTTCTTGGAAAGGAAATATCCCAAGTGTGGTACCATGGTAATTTTATCGAGGTCTGATAAGTATCTCCAGAGATATGGAGATAAACACCTCGCAATTGGTACTGAAAATTAATAGTGCGGCATTGAAGTCGGTTCTTTTTTAATTTTTTAAACGATCTTATTTATTTTTTAAACGATATTATAGCCTAGTGGTGAGTCGTAGTCACTTGTTATTGCCAAGACAAAGTTTGTAGAGAAGACAAAATAAACGAATAACATCGTTTAAAAAACTAAAGCATTCGACTTCAAATGCCGCGCTATATTTTCAGTACAAAGTTTGAGGTGTTTATCTCCATATCTCTGGAGATACATGGAGGGAAGGCGTGGCCCGTGGCGCGGCAGCCGAAGTTACTTACTACCTACAGAGCTATACTATACATAAATACGTACATTTAAGGTTTAAAATTACGTATTACGGCTTAAAAAGGATTTTCCAAATCGAACATACATAGAAAAGATATATATATATATATATATATATTATATATATATATATATATATATATATATATATATATATATATATTCTGACTAATTGAGAACCTCCTCCATTTTTGTGAAGTCAGTTAAAAATAGTATAGTCTTATTTTCGTACAACACTCCTTGCGTTGTTTTTGTAAACTTGTATTTATTTGAGAACCCAACTTCACAAAAAAGGAGAAGGTTCTCAATTCGTTGGATTTTTTGTTTGTTTTATGAATGTTGACCGATTACTCGAAGACGCTTGAACCGATTTGGAAAATCATTTTTTTATTTGAATGAGTATAACAGATGATCCCATTTAAATTTCATCGAGATATGTTTAGTTCTGCAGAGATATGAAGATAAACACCATAAACCTAGTACTGAAAATGACTAGCGCGGCATTTGAAGTCTGTATTATTCCTTTTGTGAACGAATTTATTTGCAACCGACTTCCAAAAAAAAGGAGGTTCTCAAATCGTCTTTTTTAGGGTTCCGTAGCCGAATGGCAAAAAACGGAACCCTTATAGATTCGCCATGTCTGTCTGTCTGTCCGTCCGTATGTCACAGCCATTTTATTCCGAAACTATTAGGACTACAGACTTGAAACTTGGTAGGTAAATGTATTCTTGAACCGCTTTCCGATTTTTATACAATAATAAAAAATATAAAAGTTTAAGGGGGGGTATCCGATACATGAAACTGGAACAAAAATAAAATTTTCTTAAAACCTATACGTGTGGGGTGTCTATGGATAGGTCTTTAAAAATGACATTGAGGTTCCAAAAATCATTTTTAGGGTTCCGTAGCCAAATAGCAAAAAACGGAACCCTTATAGATTCGCCGTGTCTGTCTGTCCGTCCGTATGTCACAGCCATTTTATTCCGAAACTATTAGGACTACAGAATTGAAACTTGGTAGGTAGATGTATAAACCGCTTTCCGATTTTTGTACAAAAATAAAAAATATAAAAGCTTAAGGGGGGCAGACAGACAGACATGGCGAATCTATAATGGTTCCGTTTTATGCCATTTGGCTACGGAACCCTAACAAAGTTATTTTTGTAGTTGCGAAAAATAAAAGTTATAGAATACTCTACTGTGTTACGGAACCCTACGAGTGCGAGTCCGACTTGCACTTGGCCAGTTTATCTCAAAGTAAATCATTTAAAAGATAGGCGCGTCTAAAGTGGTAAAATGTGTCCCCCCTCCCCCTAACTTCTTAAGTAAGGGAGTGAAAAATCTAGAAAAAATATATTATATATATCTGTAGATCTCAACAAAAACTTTCAACGAAAATTGGTTTGAACCAGATACAGTCAGTAGTTGTTGAGATATAGCGACCGCAAGTATAACTTTGTTTTTCATACAAACACTATGAAAAACAAAGTAATTTTTGTAGTTGCAAATAATCATAGTTATAGAATACTCTACTGTGTTACGGACCCCACGAGTGCTAGTCCGACTTGCACTTGGTTAGTTTTTTTTTGTGTGTATCACATTCCATCCCATTTCACCCTCTTAGGGGTAGAATTTCAAAAAAACCTGAAACACGTATTTACTTATTTTTTTACTGAAGCACTTGTGTGAAGTTTCGGATAGAAAAGACGATCTAATCTTGTTTCCCCATACAAACTTTGAGCTCCGTTTCATCCCCTCCGAGAGTTAATTTTGGAAAATCCTTTCTCAGAGGGAACTAACGTCGTAATAACTACTTGCATGCCAAATTTCAGCGCGATCCGAAACAATATTGATTTTCACACTTTATTATCCCATTTCACCCTCTTAGGGGTGAAATTTCAAAAAAACCTGAAACACGTGTTTACTTATTTTTTTACTGAAACACTTGTGTGAAGTTTCGGATAGAAAAGACTATCTAATCTTGTTTCTCCATACAAACTTTGAATCCCGTTTCATCCCTTTCAGGGGTGAATTTTGGAAAATCCTTTTTCAGGGGGCACTAACGTTGTAATAACTATCTGCATGCCAAATTTCAGCGCGATCCGAAACAATATTGATTTTCACACTTTATTACCCCATTTCACCCTCTTAGGAGTGAAATGGGGTTTAAATTTATAAGGGTTCCCTTTTTTGCCATTTGGCGGAACCCTTAAAATAAACTTTTCTTTTTCATAGTATTTGTATGAAAAACAAAGTTATCTTTGCGGTCGCCATATCCCAAAACCTGCTGATTGTAGGTATCTCGTTCAAACTAATTTTCGTTGTTAGTTTTTATCTTACTTATGATAATACTAGACCAAGACCAAGCTATATGCATCACCGAAACATGGGCGACTCAAGAAAAGTTAGATTTGATACTACTAAGTGGATATAAAATCGTTTCATCATACTGCAGAACATCCCGAAGCGGCGGTGGAGTACTGGTGGCGCTTCAAGAACATATCCAATGTTTACCCAGACCTGATATAACGAATATGTCTATTGAATACATACTGGAAATATGCGCGGTTGAATTGCCTAATGAAAAAATATTAATTATAACAATATACTGGAATAGAAGAGAGGAAGAAATTTTCTATAATAGACTTAAACTAATCTTAAATTACATAAATAATAAATACAATAAATATAAAATTATAATCGGAGGCGACTTTAATACTAATATATTACAAAATAATCCTAAAACAAATCGATTGTTAGACTTTATGTTAGAATATAAATTATCCCAACATGTAAAAAAACCGACACGAATAACTTCAAAAACATCAACATGCCTGGACCTAATATTTACCAATTTTAACGAAACTAATTTACGCACCACGGTAGAAGAATTAGGATTTTCTGATCACGCAGGAACGGTTTTTGAAATTATATTACCACAGAAAAAAAACAAAATTTGGAAAATAGAAAAACGAACATACAACAAAATTAATATGGAACTATTTAAATACAACTTAAAGACTATTAACTGGCCAGACATCATCAAAAAAACAAAAAATATTTATGATAATTACCAAGCTTTCCATGAAATATTAATACAGTTATTAAATAAATGCATCCCAAAACGTAAAATAAAATTAACATCTAATAAAAAACATTGGTTGACAGTAGGTATAAAACGCTGCTGCCGAAACAAAAGACTTCTAAAATTATTATGTTTACAAACCCATAACCCTATTCTTACTAAATATTATAAACAATACGAAAAATTACTAAAGAAATCGGTTACTATAGCTAAAAAGATACATTATAAAAATAAAATAAAAACATCTAGTAACAAAATTAAGGCAATGTGGCAAGTTATAAATGAGCGTACGAATAAATACCGCAAAAAAGATAAATCTAACATTCAGCTAGAAATAGATAATACAACGATAACAGACACTAAGAAAGTCGCAAATACCTTTAACAACTTCTTTGCCGCGGTTGGAGAACGTGTACATACTACGCCACAAAACGGAGAGGAGCCCCGCGGCCGCCTCGTAATGCAACCCACCGAAAATTCAATGTACCTAAGCCATGTATCACCAAAAGAAATGTATAAATTAATAAAAAATCTTAAAAACAAAAACAGTCACGGTATCGATGACCTCCCCCCTTCTCTAATTAGATTTTGTGCTGAGGAACTGACCTTGCCATTTTGTTTGCTCATAAATCAATCATTTGAAGAGGGCACATTCCCAAAACAACTAAAGAAAGCAATAATAAAACCTATCCACAAGAAAAATATAAAAACTGACCCTAGTAATTACCGGCCTATCGCCCTCTTACCTACGGCATCAAAATTATTTGAAAAAGCTATGTGCGATCGTGTATATTCCTTTTGTGAAAAGTATTCTATTTTCGATGATAGCCAAAACGGTTTTCGCAAAAACCGGTCGACATCACTAGCTATATTTAAATACATCCAAGCAGCTTTAAGTGAAATAAACAATAAGAAATATGCCATTGGTATCCTACTCGATATGTCTAAGGCATACGACAAAGTACAATACAACATTTTACTAACTAAATTATACGGAATAGGTGTTAGAGGTGTTGCCTATAAATGGTTTAAATCCTACCTAGAGAACAGGCAGCAATACGTAGAACTCGAGCATTTCAATTACCAAACAAATACCATAAAAAACATTCGATCCGATTGCAAAACAATCAACGCCTCAATACCTCAGGGTAGTGTTGTAGGGTGTCTATTATTTTTATTATACATAAACGACTTACCAAAAATTATGAATGAAACATGTATATTATTCGCGGACGATATATCAATAATAACCTCTTGTAATAGTAAAGAATTCCTAAATAATAAACTTACTGACATACTTGATAAAATAGTAGAATGGATGAAGGATCATAATCTTCAGATCAATTACTCTAAAACAAAACTAATTTCCTTCTATCCCCACCAAAAAGCACCACTGAATATTCGATTCACGTATCAAAACACGGAAATAGAAACTGTCAATAATCGCACTTTGCTTGGTCTGATTATAGACAAACATATAAATTGGGAATTACATATTCAAAAAGTTAAAAATAAAATGTCTCAATTTAGTTACGCACTCCGCGAGATTAAGAAGACAACTGACCTCAGCACTGCACTTGCGTTATATCATTCTCAAGCTAGTGCATGGTTGAATTATGGCGTCATATTGTGGGGAGCTTGTTCATCTGCGCCTACCCTTTTTATCCTTCAAAAAAAACTTGTTCGCATTTTAGCCAATATAGACCAAACGGATAGCTGTAAACCGTATTTTCAAACTTACAAAATCCTCACCCTACCGTGCATCTACATTCACGAAGTTTGTAAATTTGTTCGCAACCATCCCAACTTGTACACAACACGATTAGATGCATCTAGGCATAGTAGTGTACGACATGCCAACCGATTAATACTGCCTACATCTCACCTTCAAATGTATTCGAAAGGTCCCCTAGTAATGTCCATAAAAATATATAATCACTTGCCGGTATCTCTAAAAAGTCAATCCCA
This sequence comes from Cabera pusaria, assembly GCA_954871355.1. Classification (NCBI taxonomy): domain Eukaryota; kingdom Metazoa; phylum Arthropoda; class Insecta; order Lepidoptera; family Geometridae; genus Cabera; species Cabera pusaria. The sequence goes on from OX940915.1 coordinate 5,778,549, forward strand.
AAATCGAAACTTTGTGAAACAATTAAAGGAACTTTTAGTCCAAAAAAGCTATTATACAATTGACGAATATTTTAAAGATAAATTTTGACATTGTTTTCTATTTAAAAATATGACATTTCCTTTTTACATTAAATAAAATAAATTATATACCGACATAAATGACATGCATAAATAATAATAATTACGATAATTATGTAGAAGTGTAATATTCCTCCTCTCTCCTAATTGATTAATAATTTAATTTTTTAAAGTAATATTGCTGTGCCCTTCCAGGGTCTATAAAGAACTGTACATTTTATTTAAGACCTTGTAAATACTTTTATAGACGCAATAAAATACTGAATACTGAATACTGAATACTACAATAACGAAGTACTAATAAAATTAAAAACGTCTAAATACCTATAGTGTTTGTGAGAGAACAATTATAATCCAGTTGTAATTATAAAACAATCTTTATGTTGTATTAAATTCAAATAAGAAACTGCCTTACGGTTTCGCATTATATGTATTATATTATATTTCTCAGGATAAAACTCAGTAGTTCAATACCTCATTCATTGAAATCGGTCCAGCCGTTTGGTTCCTACAACCAAAACAATACCCACATATAATCGCGCGAAACATCAACACGATCGGTCATTTAATTATGTTCTAATCTGTGAACTCAGAGGTCGATGCCTTGCTTACTTCATAGTTACTATGGGTAAACATATTTAGGTAAATGACAGGTGCTTGTTTGGCTCCAAAAAAAATTAGTAGGTACATTTTCGAATCTTGAAGGTCCGTTTTGAATCTTATCCTTGTAAGGCCTTAATTACTATTATAAAAAAATCTCGAAAGATCGCAGATACATGCGAAGTCGGCGCGCGCGTCCTCACCTCGGAGAGGCTCGCGGCCGACTGGCTCTAGATTTAATATGTTTCGAGTGCTGCTCACTTGCAAGTATATTTTTATACGTAACGCGCCGGGAATATGGTACAATATCGCAATCAACCTATTGACCGTAGTCTTGCACAGAAGTAAAGGACGTAAGTCGCAAAACTAATTTAATTAATTATGAGAATATGAATTGGTTTTGAAGAAAATTGTACTGGGAGATTCTTATAAACCATGTTTTACATTTGATAGTATTTATTTTGTATATGTAACTAAATCTGTTTGAGAGACAAACAAGAAAAATGAAAAAAAGGCATAACTTTCAAACAAAATAAACTATCGAGCAAATTATTTTCAATTATGTTTCTGTTCTGTGAAACGAAAGAAAAAACATTGAAAAATCTAATATTTAAGTTTGACTTCATTAATATTATTGGTTGATTTACTGTCATTAGGCAAAGTATAGCATTCTGCAGGGAGCGTCCTCTTAAGGTGCGTACAGACTATGTAACATAACGTATTGTATAACATGGTGAGATAACATGTTTCAGATGATGTGGACACTCATAAAACATGTTCAAATTACATCGCCAGTCGTCAAAGCGCCGCTTCGCTTTTCGGCAGAATTCAAAGCGGGCCGCTTCCATCGGCGAATCACGTGTACACGGTAAGGCGCGGTTTATACAGAAGAAACGTGGCGCGGACGGATGTCAGTGTGGACGTTCGTTCCCATTCTGGGTTCGTGTGAGGGTTTCGAGGCGAGCCTCCTTACCCTGGTTGGGCTCTGGGGCAACTACCCTCGGGGTACGCGCGGGCTTTAATCAGCCCTATAGTGGTCCGATATGGTCGTTGGCCAGATCTGGGCGTGGTGGTCATGTTGGCCATCTTGGCATGGTGGTCTTGTGCTGCTGTGGTAACCGTTACTCCTCCTCTTTGCTGCTTTCATCCACCGGGACTAAGTCGCGTGGGAGTGCACGCCAGGTCGATACAGCGCCATCAGGCGGCCGGGCGTGGTGCGGTGCAATGTTCTGGAGGTGAGGGTGTGGTCCGTTGTCTGCACGGTCATATTGACAGCGCGCCAACCGGACCACGAACTCCCTCACCGTCTCGATTTTCACGTCCCGGGCGTTGGCGTCATTGCGGACGTATCGAACGGCTCCCGTGCATATCCGCAGGGTGACGTTCTGAATGATCTGAAGACGCTTGCACTGGGTTTCCGAGCATAGGGCATACCACGCAGGAGCAGCATACGTCATCTTCGTGCGTATATACGTCTTGTATATGCCGATTTTGGTGTAGAGTGGCAGCTTCGATCGGAGGACCGGATGGAGGAGGGCCTTAGCGGCTTTTGCTTGGTGGACTGCGTGATCCACGTGCGGGCGCATCGTCAACGTCCGGTTGATGTAGAAGCCCAGGTACTTTGTACTCGTTTCCCACTTGACGTCTTGTTCTCGGAGCTGCAGTGGAGGTGGCAGGATGGGTTTGGGCTCTGGTCAGCAGCGTGGCCGTCTTCCTCACGTTGACGGCCATGCGCCACTTGTCCAGCCAGACTGGCAGGATGTCCAGAACCTTCTGCATTCTGTTGGCGGCTATAGTAGCTTTGACAGAGGACGTTATATACGCACTGTCGTCGGCAAAAAGTGCTAGTGTTACTCCTCGTTCTCCTGATGCAAGGTGTTCGTCCGCCAGAACCGGTATGTCGTCTGTGTAAACCGCGTACATGTACGGTGAGAGACAACTCCCCTGGGAGACTCCCGCTGCGATCTGCCGGTTGCCGGAAGTGGCGCCCTCGACGGACACGCAGAACTGTCGGTTTCTCAGGAACGATGAGACGATGTGGATTAGCGCCGCTGGAGTCGGTGTCCTGGATAACTTGTAGATTAGGCCTTCGTGCCACACTCTATCGAAGGCCTTCTCGATGTCCAGGAACACGGCGACGCTTCTACTATTTCGGTTCAGCTAGGCTATTCTGTAAGCTATCTCGACAACGGAATTCGCGGTGAGATTTGAATTTTGTACTACGAAATTCAACCGTATTGCGAACGTGATACGATTGAATTTCAAAGTACGAAATTCGAATCTCACCGCGGATTCCGCTGTCGAGTTAGCTTACAGAATAGCCTAGCAGTTCACTGGTGAGCTGGTGGATCACCCTCGTCAGCTGGAGCGTTGTGGAGTGACGCGTGCGGAAACCAAACTGCTCCTCACGTGGGGTGAAGTGAGGGCGCAGTCTCCGCAGCAGTAATCGCTCGAACAGCTTGGCGAGGTGTGACAGCAGGGTAATAGGGCGGTAGCTGGAGGGTAGACGACGGACCTTGCCGGGTTTGGGTAGTACTATGACTTTCCCTGTCTTCCACGTTGCGGGAAAGTATCCTGTTCTTAAGATACCGTTGAAGAGTCTGTCTATACACACCAGACTTCTCCGCGGCAAACTTCTCTGCTTGAGTTCCACGTTCGACACCTCATCTAGACCGGGTGCCTTTTTCGTCTGTAAATAGCGTACAGCTCGTGCCACTTCCATTGGGGAGATGAAATCATCCCCTCCCAGCGGGGGCGCCGAAGTCTGCAGCAGTTGGACTACTTCCGCGGATACTGCGTTGTAGTGGGGCACGACAACAGGGTCAGCATTGAGAGGAACGGGATGCAGCTGAAACTGTGATTCTAAATGATCAAGCAACAGTTCTCTTTCCGCTGGGGCAAATTTCCGGCTTCCTGATGAGTCCGTTAGTGGGTAGACTGGTATCTTAGCCCTTAACAAACTCCTATTCAGGGCATGGAGGTTAGTTTCGTCTTCAGTGGCTTGGGCGATACGAGAATCCCATGCGTCACCTCTCCACTTCTTGACTTCATTGGCGAGCGTTGCAGTTATAGCATTTAGTCGTGCTTTTGTTGTTGGGCAGCGGGTGCGGGCCCATAGTTCACGCATCGCACGTTTCTTTGCCCTTAAACGTGTTAAGCGGCCTGGGAGTTCTTCGCGCCAGCTTGTTCGAGGTTCAGTAGTAGATGCTGCTTCTTTTGCTTCTTTGATGGAGGCAGTTATTTCAGCCGTGCATCTCTCCACGTCCTCCGATGTGGTTAATCGGCCTACTATCATCGTCATCAGTCGTTGTTGGAACTGGTGCCAATTGGTCTTCGTGTAAGTACCCCGACAAAGAGTTGCTTCTGCCGAAGCTCCAACCGTGATGAGCAGTGGTAGGTGCTGCTCATCCAGATCGTAGAGGACCTCCAGATGAATTGGGGCTGGCAGGTTCTTGTGGGCTACTACATCGATGACGTCCGGGTTGTGGCGTGGATTGGATGGTATGTGGGTAGGAGAGTCTAGGCCGATTACTTCGTAACCATTCCTCTCCGTATCCTATTGGAGTTTTCTTCCGATGGGATTAAAGACTCTGGACCCCCACACCAAATGTTTGGCGTTGAGGTCCGCTGCCAGCAGGGTTGAAGTGGCGTCCATAAAGATACGCCTCATATCACCAGGGTCGAAGTTGGAGTTCGGTGGCCGATATCCGCCAAATATCTTCACATCGTGTCCTCCAAGTTGGACCACGACGGCAGTGGTTTTGGTGATTTGATTGGTTAGGTCACCAACTACGTCGTGCACTATGTCCCTCCGCACTAAGGCAGCCGTTCCACGATATGGTCGGCCCTGGGGTGAGACATCGTCATGCCGGTACACGAAGTAGTTGGCGAATTTAAATTGTTCCGTCTTCTTCAGCTTGGTCTCACCCAGGAGGATGATATGAACATCCTGCGAGTGGGTGAGAATGCGTAAGTTGTCGGTCTTGGTCTTGATGCCGCCTGGATACCAGTACAGTATGCGGAGGTCTTATCTATGCATACTGGAACCGGGATAGTGCGGACAGTCCTCGCATAGCTGCCGTCCGAAGATCGTCCGGCTGCTATGGCTGCAAGTAGGCCCACCAGGGCTCCCACCAATGCTGAGATGGGTTCCGGGAAGGTACTCTGCTGTTGACCTGCTTGGTAGCAGGGGTATCCGGCTTGAGTAAAGACGGCTGTCATTTGTGGCTGGTATGGTGGGGCCCATGGGTATGGACCTGTTGGCATGGGTCTTGTAGGAAACCTTGCTGCAGAGCGTGGGCGTGGCTGGGCAAAAGCACTCGCACCTGCTTGCATATAGTATGGTGCTCCTGGTGGTCCCTCTGGCCAGTCTCGGTGTGGGTCTAGTCACTGCCGATCATGTGGTGGTGGTACCCGTGACAACCTGAGTTTCTGGCACGAAGTGGACTCGTGACTCTGGTCTCGGTCTGGTCTCTGTTAGTGCTTGTGCTGGTCTTGGTACTTCTGTTGTATTAGTGGTGGGTTGTTGCGGTTGGTGTTGCAGGGGTGCCCCTTCTGTCGCAGTGTCCGTTTCTCCTGCTGGCGTACTAGCAGGTGCTTGCCGTCTTCTTGGGGCTCTCCACCTTGAGCGAGGTCTGGTTGTTGCTGGCTCGGGTAGTGGAGGGTAGTGCGTCATGGAGGCTCTAGACGGCCCATAGGTTACTGTGGGTGCAAGTAGCCTTGGGTCTTGTGGTGGTTGCATCTTGGGCAGGAATGGTGTGAAGTTGGCCGGTCGCATTGAGGGGGGTACCGAGGTGGATGCTGCCGTGGGCGCGGCGCTTTCTGGTCTACCCTCCCTTCGCGTTCTCTTCCTTCTTCTCCCTCCTATTCCTCCCCTACGGTGCACTGTGGGGGCGCCTCGTGGTATTGGGTCGTTAGCTGGAGGGCGCGGACGGATGACGGAGGTAGATAGTCAAAGTAACGCAATATAAACCTTATAGTGCGTAATATAAAGTAATTTTTGGCTTAAAGAGAATTGCGCCCGGTTCTTTAAAACGTTAGCCGATCGTGTCAGAGGCTAAAATAAGAAGCCAATACTGCCAAAATGGTAGGTAGGAACCTGCCACATATGGTCACACTAGCCGTATTGCGCCAAGTGTCTCCGCCACTTCAGTATAATTTACGAAACTACGTGATAAAAGTTGGCGCCACGCCACAAGCCCTCGCCAAGTCTCTTCTGTATAAACCGCGCCTAATATTCGCGAAACAGTCGTCAAAGCGCCGCTTCGCCTTTTGCGGCAAAGTTCAAAGAGGCCGCGTCCATCGATGGAACACGTGTACACTACTGAATAGGCTTGGGCTAACTATATCCAACAGAGGAGTGAGTACATCGTATATCATTCCATGTAAGGATATATATCTGCTTAGTATGTCCGCTTAATATATTATCCGCTTAGTATAACTGCTTAGTATGTTCGGTATATCCATGTGAAATGTGTTTCAGACTTTGCAGATAAATAGATAAATAATACTTCAATGATTAGTATATCCCATATCCAAAATAAAAAATATCCGCATTTCATAACCGATATTATGTAACATTATAAGACCGTACCTGTTGTGTTTTTGCATTGTTTTTGTACCCGTTGTTAGTGATGATGTGATCCAAAATAATATGGCAAGGTTGCCTAGAAAATACCTATTCACTTACGGCTTTACTTTTTAACCGATTTCACATTTTTTTTTGTGTTTCATAAAGGTATACCGGATATATGGGATATACTAGTATTAAGGTTTCGGGAAGTGGAATGATGGGTATAAATTCGCTTAGGGATATATATCCGAAGATATAGATGTGTCCGGAGTTACCCAAGCCTACTAACCGAGAACGACAAACGATAATTGTTAAATAACATTGTTATTCTAATGTGTTGTACAGTAATGTTTTTGGTTGCAATGTTGAATAACAAGGTTACATGGTGTGGACGTGTTATATAACACATGTTAAATAACATGTTACATAGTCTGTACGCACATTTATCAAATCAGACATTTTTTAGGGTCCCGAAACCAAAGGGACCCTAGGGACTACTGAGACTTCGCTGTCCATCCGTCCGTCTGTCTATCCGCCTTTCTCAAAGCTGTATCTCCTTTACAGTAATAGGTAGATACTTGACATTTTCACTAAGTATGTATTATTATGGGGATTTAAGAACAAATACTAAAAACTAAAATAAAGTTAAAAATAAAACTGGCTAAGTCGAGTTGAACTCGCCCACCGAGGCTTCCGTACGAACCAATTCAGCTAGATCTCTAAATTGTATCAGCGCTCATATAACTCAGAGGTCTAAATAAATTGGCGTAAACTATGTATGTATGTACACCTTTTAATTTTCAACTTTTTTATTTTTTGGAATTTTTCCATAATTTGTGCTGTACCTTGCTGCTTGCCAAATTTCATGATTCTAGGTCAACGGGAAGTACCCTATAGGTTTTCGACCCAAAACCTATAGGGTACTTCCGGTTTACCTAGCATTGTCAATTTTGGTTATAAGCAAAGTCTTAGAGCACAAGTATAGGAAAAATTCCGAAAAATAAAAAATGTTGAAAATTAAGTTACATTTTAGTACTAACAAGTTTTCGCGAAAATCTAAATTTTCCCATATCTTTTTATTGTGTTGATTCAAGACCTTGATTTTTATACACCCAATAGGGACTATAGACTTCAGTATCAGGTATAAATTTCAACTTGCTAGGTCTACCCGTTCCTGAGAAAATCAGTGGTGACACACGGACAGACGGACAGACAGACGGACAGACAAACACACAGACAGAGAGACAGACGGACAAGAATGTGATCTTATAAGGATTCCTTTTCTACCTTTTGAGACACGGAACCCTAAAAACGGTTAATTTACTTTTACAAACTTATGATTTGTAGTTGTTGCTATACATTTCCTATGGATCGAACTACAAAGTTAAGTTTGTCCCTTAAACTAGTCTGAGCAGTTGGTACGGAAGCCTCGGCGGGCGAGTTCAACTCGATTTAGCTGGTTTTTATATATAATATAGAACCTACGTAAATTTGAACCTCCTGTGTGTACTGGTCCCAACATATATGTATGAAGTTGACGTTAATCTTCACGTGAGTAGTATTATTGTTCTGTTTTCGTCCGCGTGTGGTACCTTGCTTTAACTAGCTCCTCAGCAGCTCCAGAATCAGAGGCGAGGTGAGGAAGCCTCGATTGGTGGGTGGGACAGAGTGTCTATTCTATACGTAGTATTATTATTTGTTCTCGGTGCCGACAAAGAAAACCGATGCAACACAGAACAGATACTACGTATAGAATAAACACTCTGTTCGCCCCAACAATCGAGGCTTACTCACCTCCCTACCGATTTTGAGCTGTCGAGGAACTAACTTGAGCAAGGACGCGCCACACGCGAACGACGCGACGAAAATAAATCACTCAATAGCACTATTTTATTTATTAACATTTTTTAAGGTTGGTTCCAATTAAGTTAGACCTCTAAATTGTATGAGCGCTCAGTTCCTTTTTTTACCTTTTGAGAAACGGAACCTTAAAAATGATAAAGTAGATATCTAGTTACTGTATAACTGAAGAAGACAAATTGTAGGTAGGTACATAATACATGTATTGGTGGAGTGATCAAAGTGTCCATTCTATATTTTGTTCTGTGTCGCATCCTCGCAGACAAAAAAGTTTTGTTCGCAGTGTGCGCAGGGTGATAGACAAAACTGTCTTGAGACAGTCTTGAGACAGTCTTAAGACTGTTTTGTCTATAGTCTGCGCTCAGCCTAATAGTTGCTACCAGCCGACGATGTCGCAACAGAGCCGACACGTGACCCGAGGCACGTGGCGCGGTCGAAGCTCGCGCGGCGACCGCGGCGGTACGGCGCACTCACGAGGTGCTGATGCAGCATACCGAGGTACACCTAGCACTAGGTATGTTCGTGGAAATCGTTATTGTTCTAATTATAAAAATTTAAACCATTTCACAGAAAACAAGGACGATAAAAATGATGGTAATGACGACGACACAAGGAATTTGGGAGAATTTTTTCGTCCCTAACCAGATTTTCGCTTGCGATAGTATAAACTGGGTTAATTTTAAGTTAAATAATTTAGATTTAGAATTTTTAATAGACACGAGTGCATCCTTGTCAGCGATTAAGTATGAATTATTAGATTTAACTAGTTTAATTTTAAATGAATGCGACTTGGCGATAAATGGTATCGGTGGAAAGTTAAAAGCGGAAGGCTTTGTTTATTTACCGATTCACCGAGATGGATTTATTTTAATCATAAGTTTTACGTGTTTAAAAATTTACCTTGTAAGGCTATAGGCATCTTAGGTCAAGATTTTATAAGGAAATATAAAGGTGTCATAGATTATGATATAGATACGTTATCTCTGATGACGAGTCAAGGTAAGGTTATAATACCGATGAAGTACGACCACCATGTGTTGACCATTGAACCGCGATGCGAAGTAATAAAATATTTGCCAACACGCGTTAATTATGATTGTGTTATTTACCCGAAAGAATTAAAAGAAGGAGTTTTTGTTGCTAGTGTAATATCTAGACCAAGAAACGGAAAGATTCCGATTCGACTTATGAACACAACAGATAAAGAAGTGTCATTGAGTTGGAAGGATGTTGAATTAGATTCTTTAGAAAATTACGACTTTTGTAGTTTTGCAAAACCGGATGTGAGTGTGGAGAGAGTGCAAAAAATATATATAATATATATATATATAATAATAATATAACTGAATAGGCAGATAGATAATATGTTAGAGAGTGGTATTATAGAAAAATCCAGCAGTGAATGGTCTAGTCCGTTATTATTAGTACCAAAAAAAAGATGATAAAAACGGTAAAAGACAGTGGAGAGTAGTAGTAGACTATAGGCAGTTAAATGAGAAAATTCAGGACGACAAATTTCGACTTCCTAATATAACTGACATCCTAGAATCATTATCTAACGCTATTTATTTTAGTCACTGTGATCTCAGTCAATCGTATTTTCAATGTAGTCTGGATAACAAGTCTCGAAAGTTAACAGCCTTTACTACAAACACGGGACAATATCAGATGTGCAGATTGCCAATGGGTTTGAAGATTAGCCCATCAGCTTTTAGTAGGTTAATGACAATAGCAATGTCAGGCCTTAACTACGAAAAATGCATTATTTACTTAGATGATTTGATCATTTTCGGACGAAATCTGGCAGAACATAATAAAAATTGAATGTCAGTATTTTCAAGATTACGAAAAGTTAATTTAAAATTAAATCCATTAAAATGTGAATTTCTAAAACGACAAATTCTTTATCTAGGACATGTTATTTCAGCAGAAGGTATTTTACCCGACCCGGAAAAAGTTCGTACAATCGAATGCTACCCGACATCGACGTGTGCGGATGACGTCAAGCGTTTTGTTTCATTCATAACTTTGGAGAAATTGTTTTACCGTTAAATCAGTTATGCAGAAAACACGTTAAATTTGAGTGGACTTCTAAATGTCAAAATTCGTTTGAAAATCTCAAGAAATTACTCACTAATCCACCTATATTAGATTATCTAGATTTTTCACCAAAAAATGAGTTTATTTTACAGACAGACAGTTCAGGTTTTGCCATAGGCAGCGTACTATGCAATAATAATGGAAAACCAGTTGCATACGCTAGCCGAAGTTTGAATAAAGCTGAATTAAATTACGCGACAATAGAGAAGGAATTGTTGGCGATAGTGTGGTCAATAAAGTACTTTAGACCATATTTGTATGGAAAAAAAAAAATTATACGAACAGACCACAAACCATTAATTTATTTATTTAATATGACTAATCCTTCGAGTAGGTTGACTAAGTTTAGATTATTACTGGAGGAGTACGACTTTGAAGTAGAATATATCAGAGGAAGAGAGAATGTTGTGGCTGATGCCTTATCTAGAATAGTAATTACATCAGATGACTTGAAAGAAATGCAAAGTAAAGCAATGTGTGTGATGAAGAGAGCACAAGCGAGAAAGAAGTTGGACGAGAAATCGAGTAGTGACAGTAGTGATTCTTCTCGTGATGATAGGACTGATCACCCTAAAATTGCGGAAGTACTCAAGAAATGTGACACGGACGTAGAGTTAGTTATTTTACCGGACAAGGAACTGCGCAGTATAATAAATAGTATTGGACAAGACATAATATTTTTGTCTAAAAATGGAGGTGTGTGTTACTGTAGGCGTAAAATATTTTATTTGCAAGCCAATCTTCTTTATCGGTAAACTCGCGAGACGATTTGCTGAAAGAAATGGCGTCACTGTGCAAAAAATTAAAAATGGAGGAAGTTGTTATTATAAAAACGCGTAATATTAAAACATTTATTGAATGGCTAGCCAAGATTATTGTAAACAATAAAATCATTGATTTACCAAGAATATGTATAGTTAAAGACGTTCAGAGAATATACACAGATGAGGAAAAAAAGGTTATAATGAATGACTTTCATTTGTTGCCTAGTAGTGGGCATGTAGGTAATAGAAGGATGGTAAATAATATCAAAAAATATTATTATTGGCCATCATTACAAAATGACGTTAGAGGCTATGTTTCGAAGTGCAAAATTTGTCAAACTCAAAAATTTACTAATATTCATAAAGAACCACTATCAATTACAACCACAGCATCAAGTTCATTTGAAAAAATATTTTTGGACATAGTTGGGCCAATTGATAGAGATGATTATGGGTATTGTTACATATTGACTTTACAATGTGAACTCAGTAAATATGTCGAAGCATTTCCTTTAAAAACCAAATCTACCACAGAAGTTGCTAAAGCGTTAGCTGAAAATTTTATTTTACGGTATGGAATTCCACTAGAGATAGCTAGTGACAGAGGTACGGAATTTGTTTCCAACGTAATGTCAGAGATGTGCAACATTTTGAATATAAAACAAACGATAGCTACGGCTTACCATCACCAAAGCATTGGAGCATTAGAAAATACTCACAAGACGTTGAACGCTTATTTACGTATACAAAAAGATAACCATTCAGCATCTTGGAGTACATGGTTACCATACTGGTGCTTCTCATGTAACACAACAGTACATACAGAGACTAAATATACTCCGTATGAATTAGTATTTGGACATCCATGCGTATTACCTAATAACTTGTGTAAAACTGTAGAACCTTTGTATAATTTTGATAATTATGTATCTGAATTTAAGTTTAGATTACAAAAAGCGCAACAAGATGCAAAATTAAATTTACAGTCTAGTAAGGAGAAGAGAAAACTAAATTACGATAAGTCTATTAATCCAATTGTTTATCAACCCGGTGATTATCTGTTATTGAAAAATGAAACCGGCAGTAAGCTCGATTCTTTATATTGCGGACCTTACTTAGTAATAAGAGACTTAGCACCTAATGTAGAAATAAATATTAATGGTAAAAATGTTACAGTACATAAAAATAGAACAAAGTTGTATAGAGTATAGATAAGTTTTTTTTTAAGAAGGTTATCTAGTATGTTTCTTTATTATTACGTTTTAAATGTTTTTTTTTTCGTTTAAATACATAAGTATAAGTTTTATTGCCTAGACTAGATAGTATTATGTAAAAAAAAAATGTTTTAGTTTAATTTTTTTTTAATTTTTAGGGTGGTGATGTAGTGTGTATACTTAGGTAGGTATAAGGTATATTGTTAATATTGCATTTTACCTACATTTGCCTGCGCTGCATTTAACATAACTATTTCTTATAATATGTATTATTACTTGAGTAGTCAATAAACGGACATCATCATGTAAAGTTGTGTGGTTTGATTGAACTCCCGCTAGCTGATGTCTCCCGTCTTCCCTTGGCCAACCGGCCACCTTACATGGCGACCTTACACCTCATATCTCCGGAGATGATTATCAGATTTCGATAAAATTTGAATGCGACCAAACGGGAGGCATAATCTCGCAAACAAAAAAGATTTCTCCAAATCAGATAAGATTTGACAGAGTTCTCAGGTAAAAAATATTTTAAAAAACAGTGGAATTGAACACATCCTCCTTTTTTGGGAGTCAATTTAAAAAAAAAAGTTACCATCTACTCTCATTCAGAGCGTGCAACATGTCTGCAGCTATTAGCTATTGCTCAGTTATTTTGTATTTTAAATAAAATGAAAAATATACCTACGAAATTTAAATTATATAACAAAACATATTAAGATAGATAGATAGATAGATGAACTCTTTATTGCGACACCAAAGATACATACACATATAACTTTTATAGCTTAAAATTATTATCTTTTCTATGGCTTAAATTTAACGTGTAACAATGGGCGGTCTTATCGCTAACAGCGATCTCTTCCAGACAAACCTTTGTATGGATAGGATCGAAATAGAAGCTTAATGCAGGGTGCGCCTAATTTAAATTAAAATGAAAAGAATAACAATAACATATTATACCTAAACTAACATAATCATACCTACTTACCTATAACAATAAACACAGATTACTTACATACATTTCTAAACACGCATTCTTTAAATTTTAAACAGATTGACAGAACAGACAGAAGCAGCTTAGCACTATTTATAATGAATGATAAGCTAAGATTAAGATTCACTTCCATTGACTTCCTAAGGCAAACTAGACACATACCTAGGGGCGCGAGGTTACAAAAAGGAGCGCGTGGACATTTTAAAACGAAGAAAGAATAATAGGTACCTAACATAAAGTAAGGAAATATAGAGATTTTAGGTAGCGTGGCCACATGAGATAAATGAAATGAAATGAAAAAAATGAAATGAAATGAAATGAAAAAAATTTGTGAAAATGAATGAAATTTGTCCTTTTCTGTTACATGGAATAACTCCATAGTATATCCTATTTCATGTAGGAAAGAGACAGAACTACCCGCGGTCTATTCTTTTCTCTGTCTACGGTACCTAAAGTCTCCGGTTAGTTGTTTTTGCATGAAAGAGAAACAAAAATGCATCTCTTCCACAGATATATATATATACAATAAATCCCGACCAAACGTCCAGGTTGGCCACTTCTTCTTAAAGTCCACGCGTATCTGTTTTTGCAGCCGGAGCCGCAAAAACTATAAAAATGCCTCGCTGCATGATAATTCACTGCAATAGCCCAAACATTTCGAGCCCCCCAAAGGCAAGGACATATTTCCTATAACTTTTTACGTTACTACATTTCGGCTGGGTTGTCTTGCGTTATCTATTGTATATATATATATCTGTGATCTCTTCACACTCAACTTTTTTTTTTGAAGATGGCAACTAGTGGCGTACAGATGAGGTGCTAGCCCCCTAGGGAGCTGGGCGCTATAGACATTTAATCAGCGTCAGCCTCGGAACTTACGAACTTACCTTTTCGAGTAACTGCCGCAGATTGTCGTCGTCGAACGGCAGAGCGCCGACAAGCAGCGCATACAGGATAACTCCGCATGACCACACATCTGCTCGCCGTCCATCGTATTTTTCACCCTGAGATAACACATCTTCATAAAATATTAACAATAACAAGCAAGCGGCTGATGAGATGAATAAAACTGAAAATCTTATTTACATTCTACTTTGCCGCACAGATTTTTTTTAGTTTCTTTATGGCTCCACACGATTAGAGTATTTAGCCAGTGCCAACTATTAAAATTCTTCAAGTTTTTGTGAATTCAAGTCATAAAGATGGGTCAGAGTCACATTTCAGGGGGCTGATCACGAAAATCATTGAATGAACGAAATGACGGGGACGCAGCTATGTAGGCTGTATAGCTCCGTCCCCGTCATTTAGTTCATTTCGTTCATTCAATGGTTTTCGTGATACGGGTGCAGGTCCAGTTTAAAGTCAAATTTTAGTCCAAGTCATCCTCAGTAAAGACGTGGACTTCACTGAAGGTTTTCAGTGGAATTTTGGTCAGAACGCAATGTTTTTTTTTCTTATTTAAAAAAAAACGTACAATTCGCGTTGTCACCGTAGACAGAGTATATTAAAATAGCAATAATAATATGAGAAGGATAAAACTATACAAGCACTAGTATAAGAGAGCAAAATGGACAACCATTTTTATCGTTCTCTGCATATGCGATTTTATTGTTTGGAGCCAGCTCTGGCTCCCAGCTCTAGAGCGCCCATTGGCTTTCACCCGCTTTCTTGTATGACCCGACCATATTACGTTGTTCATTTTATCTTTTAGGTGGCATATGTATCACGTGTTCATAATTTTAGGCGGGTTAATCTTTAGAGCTATTTCATTCGCCTACGCTACTGTCTTTTCTGTTTAATATTCCGTCGACAGTTCTCACTTCTCAGTGTTCTCACCAAATTGATTAGCGCTTGACCACTATTTCAGCTGCTGGTATTTAAAACTAAAGCACTTTAGTCAATAATCTAAGGTAAGCCACAGAATAATGAATAGTACAAGGGTAAGCGATGATGCATTTTCAACATTGTGCCGTTTCCCTACACTTGCACACATTCCCCGGCACTTAATGGCTAATAATCCATATTCATTAACATTAACTCGCGGAAGAACACAAGTTTTAAGAAAAAATACAATGATAGCACGTACACACACTTTTTCACGCCAAAACACCGGTCAATGCAGTCTAAAATATCCAAATTGATTTTACGTTTCTATCTGCAGAAAGTTTTTCTTTTCTTCGAGGGTATATGATTTGGACTAGACTTTGATTTGAAACTTGACCAGAAATGTGACTTAGAACCATCTTTACGACGAGTTCTCCGAAACTTGAAGAATTTAAATACTTGTCACTGGCTAAATACACTAGTCGTGTGGAGCCACAGTAAAATTAAAAAGCAAAAAAAAAGCTGCCAACTTGTGATATCAATGTGATATAAGAAGCAATTATCCCAGTATTCAGGGTAAAATTAAAGTAACGTCTCCGTTACATATTTCTTTATAATGTACTGATATAGACACCAATTATTGCATCAGGATTCAGGGTTTCATTAACGTTTTCTAGGTGCTGGTTTTCGGTTGTTTTGCAATTCTCTCGAAGGTAAGACGGGTATTTTTCACTGGAGTTGTGACTTTAACGAAACATTGCTGGCACGAATTTCAAAGTTAGGATGGGTTTTTATTTTTTGTACGTTTTGTATGGTCTGTTTTGCGTGCGTACGCATGAAGAATAGTTACCAGACTTCTAACACAGAGTACGGAATCACTACGTTATAACTTCTAATCTAACCCGTCCGTATGTCACTGGTTCAAATCCTAGCCCTGCATGAATAGGTAGGTGTTCGTGGTAGGAGCATTATATCGATGTTCCGCCTTATTAGCTACCAAAAAGTAGCTTACCACCTACTATCAAGAAGAAACTCTGCTGCCATAAAATAAGCCCTTGATTGAAAGTCAGACTATAATTTATGGTAATTTTAAATGTTTTACTAGCAACATTGACCTTGACGCCAAAGTCAACTGGACGTCAATTTCCTGACTATAAGTGCTACAGAGCTATAGCTCTACTAATTTCAAAAGTCACTAAATGTCAATCGTTTTATGAGACAAAATACAAAAACAGTGTTGGTAGAAAGGAACACCAGTTAGATTCGTTGTATTTCGCAATTTCATCACTTAATAATATTGACAATTCATCAACGACCGTTGCGTTTATTTGATTTCGATCGAACGTTGAGTTTTAATTATTTTGCGAAATCGAGTGTTATTATATGTGATTGAAACTAAAATAGTGAAAATGAAGTCTGCTAAATCGAAACAAAGACTAAATGAAATGCGTACACCGTCGAGGAGCAAGCAAAACCTTGCACAGGGTGAACGAGATCCGGTGCAAGTTTTCTGCCGGTTGCGACCCATGCAAAGGGATTCTGATGTGCCATGTATGAAGGTTCTTTCACCCACAACTGTGATACTGACTCCCCCGGCTACAGCAATCAGTTACCGCAACGAAAATACTAAATCTATGAAGTACACTTTTAAAGAGATTTTCCCGCCCGAAACTTCGCAACAAGATGTATTCGATAAAGTCGCTATGCCCCTCGTCGAAGGTCTGATTAGAGGTAAAAACGGATTGTTATTCACATACGGAGTCACCGGTAGCGGCAAAACATTCACGATGACCGGAGATAACCAAAATTGTGGCGTATTACCTCGAGCTTTGAATATAATTTTCAAAACAATTGGAGAGCTTCAGGCTCACAAATACGTGTTCAAGCCTGATAGAATGAACATGTTCGACGTCCAATCGGAAGCGGAAGCGATGCTGGAAAGGCAGCAAGAACTCCATAAATTCAAATCTGGTAAGAAAAATAACTCCAATCCTGATATTGCTATGACTTCTACTGAGGTAACTAAAATCGATGGCATCAATGAGGATAATCAGTACGGTGTATTTATCAGTTATGTTGAAATCTACAACAACAGTGTATTTGATTTACTCGAAGATGGGCCACCCAGCAGGACTTTACCAGTCAAAATTATCAGAGAAGATGCCGCACATAACATGTATGTTCATGGAGTGACAGAGATAGAGATAAAGTCTGCAGAAGAGGCATTTAATACCTTCTACTTGGGATTGAAACGGAAACGAATGGCTCACACAACTCTGAATGCAGAATCGAGTAGAAGCCACTCCGTATTCACGATTCGCTTAGTACAAGCACCAGTGGACGAAATGGGAGAGGCTGTGATACAGAACAAAAAGTTCCTATCTATCAGCCAATTGAGTCTCGTAGACTTAGCAGGCAGTGAGAGAACGAATCGAACGAAAAACACAGGCATGAGGCTGAAAGAAGCCAGTAACATCAACAAATCTTTGATGACGTTGAGAACATGCTTGGAAATGTTACGAGAGAATCAAATCAATGGTACCAACAATATGGTACCTTACAGAGAGTCTAAGATTACACATCTGTTCAAAAACTTCTTTGAAGGAGAGGGACAAGTTCGCATGATTGTCTGTGCAAACCCGAGAGCTGAAGATTATGATGAGACTCTACAAGTCATGCGATTTGCTGAAATGGCTGCTGAAGTAGAAGTGATTAAACCGCAGATTCACGATGTCGGTGCAGCTATGGGCCTGATGTCAGGCAGACGTAAAGCAAACAAATTATTCAATGCAGCTAGAGATAACATCATCAGACCGGAAGCAAAGGATCTTGAACTAGATTTAGGTCTGGTCTACAGCTTAGGACCAGACTTCCCCAGCTTAGAGCTAAACAGTTCTCAGGCAGCTCATATTATAAAAGAAATAATGGCTCATTTAGAAATGAGGATTGGACGTCGTGAAACTCTGAAACGAAGCAAACAGATCAAGGATGAGAGACTCCGTTCAGCTATACTTGAACTAGAGAAAGAATCGATGGAAGTACGCTCCGAAAATCAATCTTTGAAAGCACAATTAGCAGCCTCTGCACGAAGAGTCAAAGCCTTAGAGGAGCACTTAACTTCAACAGAAAACACAGCACTTATGCACCAAAGGAAATTGAACGAAATGACCGAATACACATCATCCCTAAAGCGAGAATTGCAAGAAAAAGATCTCTTGCTTAATCAAAATAAACTAGAAAAAGAAAAGCAGAAGAAGATACTTGAACGAAAATACAATCACAAAATTGCCGCTGAACATGAGAAGGCAAAAGAAATAAACAGTGAAAAAGAGCATTATCGCAATGCCTATGAAGAAAAAGAAAATCGTCTGCGTATAATAGCTGAAGCATTGAACATTAATAACAGAGGCGATGGTAATGATTACGTCAAGACTGACACTGCAGCTCAAACAAGTCGAGACTTCACTCCAGGATCAACGCCCCGAGCTTTGCCTGCTCACTTGCTAACTCCATTCACAAGTTCCGTCCCGAATAGAGAATCTAAAGACACTCCTACATCATCCCGCCGAGGGGTTGCCATAGCAAACCCGAGACACCGACGTTCACTCTCTGCAGATGGTCGAGGATGGGTGGAACATGCTCCAAACAACAGAGTTCCAATGGGAACGGTAATGAAACCGAGCATCGTCAACAGCAAAGTGGTCAGCAAACTTACGAGCGTCAAAGACATTGCAAACTCAAAAACATCGAAATACTGCCTTATATCGCAGGAACAAGATACAGACGGAGAGTTGGAAACTAAATTGTACAAAGGTGATGTCGTACCAACTTGCGGTGGTGGAGCTCAAGTCATATTCAATGATGTGGAAATGCTGAAACAGTTTTCTCCATCAAGGGAGAGAGATAGTCAGCCAAACTCTCAGCGAATCTCCGGGTCTTGTGCTAGACATTCTGGTAAGAGACGTGATACAGCTTATTCGCCACCTCAGACTCCGTCGAATACCAGTAAAAAGCAGAGAGTTGATGATGATTGAGATGATTTTCTTGGATTTTCAAGCTAATTTCAATTATTTTCTATACATAGCTAGAAAATTCTATACCAAGGCATGGTATTGAATTTTCCTGACATTCAAAGAAAGAAATACTGTTTGAGATTGCTCCTTCTGCTTTCTATTGTCTTATTTTTAAATCTCAGAGTATTTTATTTTTCCTAGAGTCCATGATTATAAATAATGTGTAATTAGTTCACAACGCTTAAAATTATTTATTATTGTATTACTTGTTGCAGCAATAAAAAATACTTATAAATAAAAATTCATTTACAAAAAAAAAGATTGTGAAGCGATTAAAATGTGCTAGATGCGAAAGCCTGTTTCTAGGGTGGATGGAAAAGTAGACATTGACCTTTATGCCAGTCTGTGGACCGGCATAAGGCAGCATTCCAACCAAAAACATTATTTGCTGTAATGTCTTTGTAACCAACCTATTTTTTATGTGGTTTTATGTAATTCAAAGTCTCAATCGTTTATTTTTATATTGTTCATATTTCATACTAGCTGATGCCCACGACTTCGTTTACGTACACCAAGAATTTAGTAGCCTATGTTCACCCTCATACTATAAAGTATCTCCTTGTTAAACTTCAGTTAGATTTGCTTGTCTGTTAGGTCTTTTAGTCTTTTGTTATCTGATTAGGTAATAAACAGACTAGAGTGACAGAGATATAAGTAAACGTTTCTATAATATTAGTATGGTTTGTTGATTGGACTCACTTATGAAAGATTGGACTACAATAAGCCCAAAATTGCGAGACGTGGAAGAATGTGGAGTCCTTTGCCCTGCAGTCGCACAGTACATGGTCATAATAATAATAATATTGTTGTTTTTTTTTGTGTGTATAGGCAGGATAAATTAATTTTCTTTATTTCTTTCTCAATCATGCTGGGCAGGCAGGTTGTCTTCTCACACGAAATAATGAAACTTTAAATCAATTTGTAATTATTGATTCAATCAATAAATAAGTCGACCAACCAACCAACCAATAAACGCGTTGAAATGTATGAAGAGCAATAGGTATATTTTCTATCAATAAATATAATAATAAATATTTAAAACTCTTATGTCTTCCCGAGAAGATTAAACCCCTTCTAAATGAAGCTTTCAACATTGCTCGGAAAATCAGTTCCTTCCCCTAATATTGTTTCTATTCTACTTACACTTAACGTAAAAAACTGGCCAAGTGCGAGTCAGCATCGCGTCTCTTATCGCACACTTAGGGAGGGTTCCGTACAATACGAAACATAACAGAGTTTCAACCTCATATATTTGATTAATTGATATTACCAAGAATATTTGGTTTGGTCGCGATCTAGAAAGACGGGGCTCGTTTACTAGCGCCATCTATGTCATTTTGCCGAAACTAATTAGATAGATGGCGTTTTAAAACACGTTTTTTGTATGGGGACTCCCTTTAATTTTTAACTTTATTTTGTTTTTAGTATTTGTTGTTCTAGCGGCAACAGAAATACACCATCTGTGAAAATTTCAACTGTCTAACTATCACGGTTAATGAGCTATAGCCTGGTGACAGACGGACAGACAGACAGACAGACAGACAGACAGACAGACGGACAGCGGATTCTTATTAATAGGGTCCCGTTTTACCCTTTGGGTACGGAACCCTAAAAACAGTCTGTAATCTTCTGTCAAACACTAATGCCCGGTTCCTATAACATACAAACGATCGTTTTGCTTACGATCAGTTAAATTTGACATGAGACATATACATTCTTGTGTCAAATTTTACTGATTATAAGCATAACAATCCGTTTGTATGTTATAGGAACTGGGCATTAATCAACATTTAAGACTTTCTTCTAGATAAGCTTGCTACACAGTTGATCACATAGTCACATAACATCGTCAAACGCTTGCCTATCTGGAATAAAAGACCATATTTCTATTCTTCAAGAGGTACATACAATCTCCATTGAGTTTAATCTTCTCGGGTGCCCTTAAACAGACTAGCAAAACATATCATCCACTCAATTTACTAAATTGTATGTCTCACCAACATCAGTGATCTAAGACCCTAAGGAAGTCCCAGAGCCGTTAATAAAGTCAAGTGGCGACACTACTTACTGAGTTTAATGCATCTGTTAGCTTAGATATAGTTGCATTCTAATTTCGATATTGACTTCAGAATAAAATCAAAATAAAATGTAAACAATGTTTTTATTAGGGTTGCACACTCTAAGGGTACCAACGGAATGTTATTACTGAGACCTGGCTGTCCGTCACCTGTATCTCCTCAATCATAATAGATAGAGATTTCAATGATCACAAACTGTATATTATTATGGCTACTATTACATAATTAAAACTAAAACAACCGACTTCCATGCCCCGCGAGTCAATTTCAGTAGGAAGTTTAAGACGTTTATTGCCATATCTCTGAAGATGCTTATCAGACTCTCTGAACTCTATGAAATTACAATGGGACCACCTAGAAAAAGAACCGTAACGATTAAAAAAAGAATCTTTCGAATTGGTTCGCAATTGAAGGAGTAATCGCGTAACATATATACAAAAAAAACACACACACAGACGATTTGAGAACCTCCTTCTTTTTGGAAGTCGGTTGAAAAAGTCCAAAGGTGGGCTTTTAAGCTTTCATAAACAATAAAAAAGTAAATTTCAACCCTTATTGCTGCTGGCAAACACTTTTAGACAACTTTTGATAGGATAACTAAGCCTTTCATTAAACTGAGCTGTGAATGTATTGATTCTAAATTTTGGATTGTGTGTAACAATGTACAAAAAATATAAAGTGTGTAACACTTCAAGAAACATAATATTTGTATTGATTCTGTTTAGTAAAATTCTAATTATTTGATTGTCAATAAGAAATTGAATATAATTTTATTTTAAGTCTGATGTAACCTTTGCATAAGTTTTTTCGCCAGCTGTTTTACTTTCTTTAGGCTAGTTTATAGCTTACAGTACAATTGTTCTTCTCTTTTTCACTATCGTAGCCACAGAAAACTCAACCCATAGAGACGCCAAATATAGGCGTACATTTATTGTCGTCAGTTTTATGCACTCACATTGCCTAATATGTACCACTTGAATTAACATAAGATGTGATTACATTTGGTTTTTAGCTGTGATTAAACCTTGCTCATTGTACCTACCGTTTTACTAACAATAATTTAGTATTTTTGTGTAGTTTATAAATTAATTACTTTAACATTAACTAACATAAAAGTTATTAATCTTATATTGATTGTATTAGTTATTATTACTATGCTTACTTATTAACAAATTACAATATAAGGTGTACGTTGAAAATATTTATATAATCTATAAATATTTCAAGAAAATAAACATTTCACATAGGATATTTGGAGTATTCGGGTAATTAAAGTAATTTATTTCTCTTTATTATTTAATATATATATTATAATAAACTTTAAACTCGTAATTCATATTTATTTTTGTAATTAAATACATAGGGCACTCCGAAATAGCTTTAGATCTGACATGTAATTTTATTAACTTTTAATTTTATTAATGTACATAATCTCTACTTGATTAGGCTACCTTTTTTGTCGGAAAATATTTAGACATATTTCCCATCACAAAGATAATTTTTAGTAGTATTTTAGAGTAATGTAATTTCTTAAAAACTTCATGTGTTTACATAAGTGTTTATTATTTCTTTTTTCTATAGCAGAGGCAAGGCTCTCGGCTTTCCTCATTTACTTGCAAGTTTGCAGAGTAAGGAATATACCCGCATCTCATTTACTCTGCAAACATTAAAGGCATTGTCAAAAAAACCTTTAAGCCGCGTCCAGATATGCGGGACTCGCCGAGTGCCGAGCCGATTATTCGCCGATTAGCGAGTAGTGAGGATGGGTGCTCGCAAATCGCAATCGCTCGCAAAAAGCAACGATTTGGTATTCTTGCTCGCTTCGCTCGGCTAATTGTCGGTAAATTTGTCCACATCAAAGTAAACAAATACGAAGGCGAATAACAAGGCCCGCATGTGTAGACATACTCGCTACTTACTAAATACAACGGCAAGAAACTGCCACTCGGTGATTAATCAGCATTCGGCGAGTCCCTGCATTTATATCTGGTCGCGGCTTTATATGAGGTCTTACAACAAAAGTTGTCCACGACAAAGTTGTGTTAACAAAATTTAATTGATGTTTGAAAGTTTACATCGTGTACTTAATTATGATTAAGTAGTTGATTCAATTATGTTGTATTATCTTGATTAGTGTATTACATATATTCTGATCGCAGCTATAGCTTTTCTTCCCTTGGTAGTATTATTATGTTAGCATGAAAATAATTAAGAAAGTTTAAAAACTAAAACAACCGACTTCCATGCCGCGCGAGTAAGTTTCAGTAGCAAGTTTGATATGTTTATCGTCATGTCTCTGGAGGTACTTATCAGATATCTATGAAATTACAATGGGATCACCTTGAATATGTACAATATCAATTAAAAAAGAATCATTCGAATCGGTTCACAATTTCCGGAGTAATCGCGTAACATACATACAAAAAAAACATACAGACGAACCTCCTCCTTTTTTGTAGTCGGCTGAGAACGTAGTGTAGTGCGCCCTCCAACTAGATAGAGCGATGATATACGCAAGCTGGCTTGCCGCGGTTAGAAAAAAAGAGCTGAAGATCGAGCTCTGTAGCGTGCCATAGGCACAGAATACCTAATAGTACTACGTACCATAGGTGAGGAATATGTCGAGCTGTGGACGGAGATAGGCTGATGACAATGATGATGAAGAAATAGACAGTTTTGTTGCAAAGTTAAAGCGTCTCTATAACCTTTTAGATTTTATGATATTGGAAAAGGTACATAAATAAGGGGTGTTTTAGACCTATTAAGTATATCAATGTAGATATAGATAAATACTTTATTGATTTACAAAAGAAATAAATTTCTTATAATAGTGTCAATGGGAGGTTTTATTGCTCATAGGGATCTCTTCCAGTACATAACCACACTTTTTAAAAACTATTATATACTTACTACCAAGGGCATGACATAACTGCTGCTTTGAGCATTTACCAATGGAGATGTTAACGTTGTAATCCGCAAACATTTTTTTCTGCCGATACTTACGGGGGATGAGGTAAACACGCATTGCATACACACAAATCACTCACTTTAACGATCCCGCACACTATCTTGAAACACGCACGCAGTATTAAAAATACAGCGTAGTTACGCACGCTCATATGGCCAAAAATGGTTATATGGCCAGCAGAGGGGTACGCCTTGCGTTAACATCTCCTTTGGTAAATGCTCGAAGAACTGCTGCGGTCTCAACTCTAATTTTGTTAAGGTTTTTCTAAGTTTTAAAATAAAATAAGAATGTAAATTTGTATTCTACCATTCTGTGCTAGAATGTATTAAATGTCTTTCTCTTAAATACATATTTTAATTTCAACCAATCTGTGATAAAAATACTACCTCCTCCTCCTCGGGTAAGGTACCTCCTGCCCCCTGATTCTGAATCATTCGAAAACCTATTCGGATTCGGAAGCTTTTTAGGGTTCCGTAGCCGAATGGCAAAAAACGGAACCCTTATAAATTCGACATGTCTGTCTGTCATGTCTGTCTGTCCGTCCGTATGTCACAGCCATTTTATTCCGTAACTGTTAGGACTACAGAATTGAAACTTGGTAGGTAAATGTATTCTGTAAACCGCTTTTCGTTTTTATGCAAGGGGCAATATATTAGGGGGGCAACCCATACTTGGAAATGAAACAAAAAAAAATTTTTTCTTCAAACCTATACGTGTGGGGTGTCTATGCATAGGTCTTCAAAAATGACATTGAGGTTCCTAAAATCATTTTTTCTCAATGTCAATGATTTGAAAGATAGGCGCGTCTAAAGTGGTAAAATGTGTGTGTCCCCCCCCCCCCCTCTAACTTTTAAAGTATGGGAGTGAAAAATCTAAAAAAAATATATGCTGTAGATCTCAATAAAAACTAACAACGAAAATTGGTTTGAAAGAGATACAGTCAGCAGTTTTAGAGATAATGGCGACCGCAAAGATAACTTTGTTTTTCATACAAACACTATGAAAAACAAAGTTAATTTTGTAGTTGCGAAAAATCATACTTATTGAATACTTAACTATGTTACGGAACCCTACGAGTGCGAGTCCGACTTGCACTTGGCCAGTTTATTTGAATATTGATAGATCCTGACTGGAAACAAAAAGCCGGATATCGGGCTCAGTGGCATGACATGGGAGAGGCCTATGACCAGCAGTGGACTGATACTGGCTGATTATGATGATGATTGATAGATCCGTGAGCTATTCTGTCGCGGAAACCTTTCTAATTAGAATCACAGATTTTTTCGAATTGGCGTATCAAAAGTAACCGATCAGATAGAGATATAGATATATAGATATCAGATCAAATATTCATTGTGAATTGCAAAGATCCAAGTGGAAGTTAAGGCAGTTTCCGAATCCGAATTTGCTTTCGAATGATTGAGAATAACCACGCTGATATTGAAGTTGGTAGACATCGTTCCCGTGGGAATATCGGGATAAAGTTTTACAGTAGGCAGTCTTATCGCTTATAGCGATCACATCCAGACAACCTTTATATGAAGGTCATAATAATATTAGCAGCATCCTATTGGGTTGCAGATGCATAAGGTATGTTTCAAACGCATTTGGGAGAAAGCACTAAGACAATTAAATTGACCTAGTGTTCTCGCAGGAAACTCTCGTTTTGTGTTAATAAGGATTTCCTTAAGAGGCAAGGTCACTGTCAGTATATTAATCAAGCATTGTGCTATTAAGTATAATTAAGGGAAGTCTTCTGCTAGTCCGCTTACGGTACATGTCATATAGGCTAGCGTTTGACCACTATTTCGCCTGATGGTAAGCGATGATGTGGTCGAAGATGGTGAAGCCAGGCCTAGAATACTCTGACGCCCAAGGGCTGTTTGCTGCCGGAACACCGTAAGATTATGGCGGCAGATTTTCTTATTGATGGTGGTAAGCTAGTTTTTGGTAGCAAGTCAGGCGAAACATCGACACAATACGCAACAACACTAATATATATTTTTTTAAACTCCATCTGTTCGACTTTAGCGAATACGTCTTCGTAGTTACGCCGTTCTGCAATAGAGGGCGTTTACAAATATAAAATATAACATGATGCTTACGTGACTTCCGCTGCCTTTGAACCGTGACGCTACGTTACTTCCGTCAATTTTTACCCTTTGCGGCTAAAGAAGCTTCACTTTAAAAAGTTTTTGTTGGTGGTACTCGAATTTCAAGCGGCAAAAGTGGCCTGCCAGGAGCGCCATTTTGCTTATTTCACTGCTGCCCATTGGGGTTAAACTTGTGTGACGTCCACTATGCGTTTGTCAAAATCTTCTTGAATACTGGTGTATCAAGTACTGAATCAGGGTCCCTAACTCCTCACCTTCTAATCAGGGAGGTGTAATAATAGTAAGGCTGAGTTGCACCATCTTACTTTAACTACAACAAACGTCAAAAATCTGTCAAACTCTATACAAAAACACCGGTAATAGTTAGAAAGATGGTGCAACTCAGCCTAAGTGTCGGGGTCCCTAATTAGGGAGCACGAGTATCCGGTCCGCCTTTATATATGCAGTGTGAACACATAGGGAGTTAGGACGCCTAGTTAGGGGCCCTTAATTACCGTGATTCAGTGTGTTGTAATACCCCTTCAAGTTAGTGTCACTTACCCGTATAACCTCGGGGCAGGCATAATGTGGACTCCCGCAGGAGGTTTCCAGTAAACTGCCCGCTGGTTGCAAGGACGCCATTCCGAAGTCGGCTATTTTGATGTTGTTCCTCTCGTCTAGGAGGAGATTCTCGGGCTTTAGGTCGCGGTGACTGGAAGAAAAGATTTAATAGTAGATATTAGGTATATAAAGAATATTTGTTTTATAGTGTGTTTGGACGGATGATGGATTGGAGAGTGGATTCCGTTATACCTCAAAAGGAAAAAGGATCCCTTATAGGATCACTTAGTTGTCCGTCTGCCTGTCTGTCTGTCCGTCTGTCAAGACCCATTTTTCGCAGGAACGCGTAGAGTTATCAAGTTGAAACTTGTATCAAATACTCGGATCTATAGTCTCTTGTAACCTATAGGTTAGGTCATCGATATGAACGTACTACGTAGGTACTGCTCGTTGCCCTTGAATCATGAAATTTGGCATGAAGCAAGGTCTTAAAGCACTTATATTGGAATAAATCTGAAAATCGTACCTAAATATGTGGTGTAATAACCATAGATAAAACCACTTGATTTAATCTATGGTAATAAATAAAAAAAAGTTAATTTACTAAAACAAACTTAGTAGCTATGTGTAGTTGGTGCAATAAATTTTCTATGGATAGAACTACAAAGTAAGTTTGTCCTTTAACCTAGTCTGCGAAGTTCTCGGTGGCGAGTCCAACTCGACTTGGACGGTTCTTTTTTTAAATAAAATCGGCTCAATAACATAATGCAATCAGTACCTAAAGCATATTAGATACAACGATTTGGACCTTTTGTAGGTCTGTTAGTTAAATTACGTTTTATTTCAA
Source organism: Cabera pusaria (assembly GCA_954871355.1). Classification (NCBI taxonomy): domain Eukaryota; kingdom Metazoa; phylum Arthropoda; class Insecta; order Lepidoptera; family Geometridae; genus Cabera; species Cabera pusaria. The sequence continues at coordinate 5,806,175 of OX940915.1, forward strand.
TAAAGAGTTGAATGAACTTGACGAATGTTACTCACCATATCGAATGACTATGACAGAAATCGAGTGCCGATATAATCTGCCGGAAGAACCTTCGAGCCTCCTTGGGCGTGAGACGTCCTTTTTTCACGAGGTAGTCGAACAATTCACCGCCGCTCACGTGTTCTAACACTAAATATCTGGAATTAAAAAAATATGAAATATGAATGCCAAGTTTACGAAGTAACTATTATATAATCTGTGGCCATATAGTACGGATGATAGACTGAGCTATCCATCCTCCGTGGTAACTAGCGTAACTTAAATGTGTCATAATTATGAATCATTTATAAAAAAAAACTTTAGCTAATTATCTCAATTAGTAAGATCAGTATGACCAAAAATGTCTCAGTAGTCGTACCTACCTAATTTAGAAGAAATTATGAAAAAAGGCCATAACTAGGAAAAATCGCAGAACATACATTGGGGTGAAATATTGTTTCTTTAAGTGTAACACACTTTATAGTTTTGTACATTATTATTATACACAATCCCAAATTTCATCGTACCGACGCCGCGACGGGATTTGAACCTGCGCCTCCTTACTATAATTACCGGGAAATATGCCCTGGGGCTCTAACCAAACCAATACGACGACTGTACGATCCTATCAATACGACGTGCGACATCTTTCGTTGGATCTGAAAACTTTAATGATTTCATCCCAATGATCAACCTCGAAATAGTTGACATAGATGGCGCCACCGATGCATTATTGATTAAAATACGATCCGCCAAAGAATGGAACTCCTTGCCGGTGTCTGTGTTTCCCGATAGCTACAATCCGGGGGTCTTCAAATCGCGAGTGAACAGGTATTTACTAGGTAAGCGTGCTACGAGTACATCGTCGACCGCATTGTCACTTAACATCAGGTGAGATAGTGGTCAAACGCTTGCCTAAACAGCATAAAAAAAATTAAAAAAAATACAATTCATTAGTTTCATCGTATTGACACAAGTATAGATAGGATCGTACTGTGGCTTAATTGGTTAGAGCGCCTGGGCATGTTTCTCAGGAGGTGTGGGTTCGAATTCCGTCGGTAAGATGACATTTTGAATTGTTACTCTGAGTGGGTAACAATATACGTGGGGGTGATTTGGATATCCCTTGAGAGGTTCTACCTCTAGACTTCCGCTTAAACGAATGCCTGCTAGAACACTGAATGCATATATGTATCGTAATACTTAGAAATGCAAAAATCATGCTCAATAAAAATATCTCAGTTTTAATTTAAAACTCAAGTAATAACTGGACTGGATCAGTGCCGAAATTGGTCTCGTAAGGTAGGTATATCATATATGCCTTATAGTGAGTGCTTGTGTCAAAGCCAAAAACGTTACATCCTAAAAGCATCCGAACTAGATCTTGCAAGTAGAATTTGCTGTGAAGACAAATTAATTCACACCGGCTTTGTTTCTATCTAGCTCACACTTACCACGGAGCTCAAAAAATAAATTAAAAATACAGGCGCATTGCATCATTGTGAAATCGGTCTAAGGCTAAGCGCACACTGCGAATTATCGACAATCTGTCAGTTCGCTTGCACAATTTGTTTTCAGTGCGACATCGCAACGATGAAGATACTTAGATACCTCATGTTTTCTGGCACCTACCAGGCTACCACAGACCTAGGAATACGTACGACGTGGTGTATCCTAATTCTGTGGTGCCTACTTCCTACTTAATTATGATAAGTAAGTATAAGTAGGTACTCACAAATATTTCTTGTTTTCGTAAACGTCGGACAGTCCTAAAACGTGCGGGTGTTCTATCAATTTCATAATCGCTATTTCTCGTTCCACCTGAAACACATAGATAAATGATTAGTTTTGTAAATTGTTTAGTTAGTTTCATTATTTATGGCTAATATTTTAATTGTTTAGTTTATAATGTCTAAAGAGTATAGTTATAATAAGGAGTATTTTTTACTTAGGTAACAGGACAAGCACGACGTTCGCCTGATGGTAAGCGATGACGTCTACCTATTACAGTTACAGCAGCATTGCAGTGACATGCAAAATTCTGGACTGCCAGAATTTTGAATGTCACTGCACCAGGCCTCCCTCCTCGCCTCCCTCACTCGCACACAGTTACTGCGATTTATACCTAAACCTCAGACTACCATAAAAAAGGCAGACGGATTCGTGCCGAACACACGAGTGAACGCAAGTTCAGTAATACTAAATGCTTGAGTAATAAGTTTCCGCGCTCAGTCCGGCATAGTCAATACGGCATGATTACTACGTAAGCAACGCTGCGAAGTAATACCGCACGATCGCGTCCGTCCCTGCTGCCGCTTGGTAGCAAACTGAGCGCGGAAGCGTATTACTCAACCATTTAGTATTACTGAACTTGCGTTCGCTCGGGTGTTAGGCACAGCTCCGTCTGCCTTTTTATGGTAGTTTGAGACCTAAACTTTCCTCAACGCCGGCGGTGCTATCTGCCAGTTGGTTGTCACTGCTCACGCGCGCGCAACGTATATTATTATTCAAACGACGGGATAAATGCGCATTCGTATTCCATATTATAAGTTTTTCATAGCCATTTTGCGGGTTTGACAAAACACAAGCATAATACTCGTATGTTTCATTTTTTTATGCTAACGATACTAAAATGACAAAACGGCGTAAAATTCACTTTCTCGACTTCAAATTCGACTCTTAGTTAAGAACTTTGATGTTATTTTGTGAGGTAAATAAAAATAATTCGTAAACTTTTTTTTTTATTCCCTTTACTGTATCAGGCGCGCGCCGTTACATCGCGCGCTGAACGAAGTAATAACAACGCTAGCGCCTTAGACACATTTTTGCTTGTATTGTCTGAAATAAACGTTGATATTGTGTTTTTGTAGGGGAGTGAAGTATCTGTTACGTAGTAACTATTATATAATCTGTGACTGCACTGCGCCTGTTACTGTACTGTGATTTCACTAGACACCTTGCCATTTCAACCGAAAAACAATACTATTTCACGGCTGAATATTAATTGGCAAAGTGGTGGTACCGCCCCAGGTGGACTAGCAGAAGTCCTACGACTACAAAAGCATTACATTGATTTTAAAATTATCGTGAATTTGTAACATTATTATTATTATATACCGGCTGTAATTCACGTACCTTTAGTCGAATTCTCTCGTACTAGGTTTCGAGCGAGTCAGTCGCTCTTCCTCGACTCGCTCGAAACCTAGGTCGAGAAAATTCGACTAAAGGTACGTGAATTACAGCCGGTATATAACAATAATAAAAGCATCTTTTCTATGACAAAAGTATCTGTTTGCAGTTAGATAGAATTATTGAGTTTAGCGCCATCTATATTTTAAATACGAAATCAATAAATAGAAAGTTCTACTGCTTGACGCGTAAGAGTTGTTTAACATGAATCAGCTAATTGAGCTAATTAATTTTATCTTACCAGAATTTTACACGATGATTGAGCCATCTTTCTCTTTAATTTATCTGTAATTTAGCTTATGCTAAATGAAAGGTAGCGCTGCGTTACTTATTTTGTTAGTTTCACTATTTAAAGCTAGATGTCACATTTTCAAATTTACAAGAACATACGCCTATATTATAATAAAATATTCAAACCTATAATATTAATGTTTATATTTAAACCTTAAATTACACGAAGCTTATGAAATATGGCTTAAACTTTCAGTTAACTAATAAATATTACCTTCATCAACACGGATTCGCTTAGTTTTTCTCGGTTTATGATCTTGACAGCCACTTTCTTCCCAGTTACACAGTGGACTCCTAATTTCACTAAACCTGAAATGAAAAATGCATCTAGATTAATAAATAACTCATACCCAGTCAATTTAATTATCTTTCTAACTACTTACATGTCGAACAAGAAGTGACTACAAAAATATCGTTTAAAAACTAAAAAAGAACCGACTTCAATGCCGCGCTATTCATTTTCAGTACCAATTTTGAGATGTTTATCTCAATATCTCTGGAGATACTTATCAGATCTCGATAAAATTACCATGGTACCACACTTGGGATATCTCCTTTCGAACAAAAAAAGAATAATCGAAATCGGTTCATAAACGACGAAGTTATCCGCGAACAAACATTAAAAAATATATATATATATATATATATATATATACGGTCGAATTGAGAAACCTCCTCCTTTTTTTGAAGTCGGTTAAAAAATCCGATGGACAATTTGTTCGGTGGTGATTGGTGAAAGCCAAGACTTAACTCAAGGTTTAGATATATAGAGATTTAAATATTATGTTTATTTATAGAACTCGCAACATAACTACATAACAGTATTTATTCAATAGAGTCGGGCAAAAAGAAGTAGCATTCATTCCAATCCAAATAACTTCGGAGAAAGATTCTGTGACCTCTTTTGTTTGAAACCTAAACTTTTCTATCAGAGGTAAATCTTCGATACTACTTATTTATTCATGTGCTACCCAACCACACTTTATCAGCGCTTGAACTCATAAAAAAACTTTGATACTGTGAGAATGCCTTTTGTTTTTGGGGGTTACCGTAATAAAAAATATTGGATGAAAATTTTCACGGTAAAGATTTCTCAAAATGGTACATAAATAGAGGTTTTCCCCATAGACTGTTTTGATCAGTGACGTAATAGGTAATAACCCCTAGGTACGTAGTGCTATTAAGTATTCTGTGCCCTAGGTCGCTGGTTTTGATCCTTTGAGAATCAATTGACATTAAAATAATATTACTAACCGACTTCACAAAAAAAGGAGGAGGTTCTCAATTTGACTTGGCTGGCACCGACTTCAAATAGAGAAATGGGTAGCGCTTATAATAATGTTAAGTAAATTATTTTTCGCTTTTGAGTGCCTTTTTGTGGTTATGAAGTCGGTTTTATTTTTTTTTTAAAATAACTTATTTTGATAATAAGCTTTGTGATTTTTTGATTCTTGATCGAAGTTTTATTCTCATATATCTGATAGGTTAACATCGATATAATTAAATTAAATAATATATTGATATGAATAAATAAATAAATAAATTATATGCCCTCATATAGTAATAGGTACGTGCGATGGTAAAAGATGACGACTTTCTATAACACAAACTGCATATTTCACAATGTAGGTGTTTTAAAATACAGATAAACAACAATTTAATTATTCATTTAAGTAAACCTTAATTACAATAAAAGCTTTGAATATTTAGCTGCCTATAGGTGGAATAAAACGTCGAATGCTTTCAGAATAAATAAAGTATTTCAACGACAAACACTGTTTCCGGTGTCAGTTGTGCTCAACCTTTTACGGTTGACAGTTAAAATGAGGTCAAACAACTGATTGTACTTTTTGTACTTGCTTATTGCTAAACTAGCAACCCTTCCCAGCTTCTCATGGGTAGAGCTTATTATTATGCCTATATTTTTTGCATAGAAGCTTGTTGCGTCGAGTTATATGTAGGTACTATTCATTATTCTGCGGTCGAGTATGAATTAGTATTATCTTTAACAATAATCGCCGTATTTAAACCAATTTACACAAAACCTTAACAAATTATACACCTAAACATTTCTCATGAATCACTCTGTCTATCTCTATCGGTGAAAACCGCATGCAAAACCGTTCAGTAGTTTTTGAATTTATTGCGAACAGACAGAGTAGGTACGCGGCGTGGGACTTTGTTTTATTATATGTTCTAGAATAAAAGGGTCTGGAAAGTTTTTATAAAATACCTTTTTGTATAAATTCATTGTTTTTCGATAAATATGCAGAGTATTAATTAAAAGCTGTTTATTTAGTAATACCTACCTACATCTATATACCTAGAGGGTAGATTTTTAAGTCAGGACTGTAAAAGTAGGTTCATAATAATATGTACCTATCTCTAGATAGTGCTTAAAGCTTCAGGGGGTCTTGTCAATGAACAAAAACGTGTCATTCAGGAGCGTCATTATCATAGAGAAAGTATATATATGGTCATTATATTATGCTTATTCTTCTTCTTCCTAAGATTTTTTTATATATTTGTTAGGCTTGCGTTTGACCACTATCTCGCCTGGTGGTAAGCGATGATGTGGACGACGATGGTATACACCCTAGGCCTAGAATGGTCTGACTCTCAAGGGCTATACTTTATGCCGGAAGTGGCAGATATTTTCCTTGATAGTTTGACTTGATAGCTACTTTTTTTGTAGTAAAATTGTGTTTGTAGAAAACTGAACTGAATAACTTTGTAGTCAAATTAATGCTGTAGAAATGAGAAGTTTGAGAAGTATGATTGGAGTGACTCTGATGGATAAGGTGGAGAACAGCGTGATAAGGGAATGTTGTGGTGTGGTAGAAGATGTAGTGACAAAGATAGAGAAAGGGATGCTTAGATGGTTTGGACATCTAGAGCGGATGGATGAAGAAACAGATTTATAAGACGAGTGTGAATGGGCGAGCTAGTAGAGGCCGACCTAGGCAAACTTATCACGACCAGATCGGAGACGTTTTAAAGAAAGGCCAAGTCAAAAGTACCTATAACCGGCGAGCATGTATGAAGGCGCTCATGAATGTGGAAGAAGCGAAAAACGTGTGTGTGTCAGGATCGTAGCATGTGGAAAGAAGTAGTCTCTGTCTACCCCAACGGGAAAAAGGCGTGATTGTATGTATGTATTTACTTAATTATAAGGAGTAGAAATACGACCTTACGTATTTCTACTATTCAAAACTTTGTTTTACATTCAATCTCCATTGAGTTTATCCTTCTTGAATTCCAAGCAGTGTTTCGCTCTGAATGTACTTCATTCTATTTCTAGAATAAAAACCGAACTTTTTTACCTGTTTGTCCTTTTCCAAGAGTTTTCTCCAATCTGAAAGGCCCTACGTATTGATAGGCCTCCGTGGCCGTTGCTCCTCCACTTTCCATCTTCAGTCTTCTTCCAACTCCGGGTATAAAACATTAAAACACCGGCACATCACTAGTCCGCGATTGGAGCGACATCTGTCGCGTGCCCCAACACTACTGGCACGGAACACGGTGCTTGGACGGCCATGTTTTTTTTATAGAGTTTTTGTTTTCTGTACGTAATTATTTTTTGTAGTTAATAATTATCAATGCCTTTGCTGAATATTTTAACTATGTAGTGTCTTACGACCTAACTTGTGTTTTGATAATGATTGATGATAGACGAGCTGCTTAAAAGCAACCTTGAATAATAAGTATATAATAATAAATTAAACTAAGAAACCAATCTTTATTTTGCGTATTCAGTTGAGACATTTGTGATTTAATTTAAAAAAATGTAATACCACAAGCACAGAATACTTAATAGTAAAACGCTACAAGCGGCAATAGCCTAATGGCTAAGGTATCGGCCTGGCCATTGAGTGGTCGTTAGTTCGATCCCCACCCCACACATTGCACTATTGACGTGAACCCACTTCAGACACAAGCATATTTAGCTTAGCTGGAGGATTAACAAGAATTCTAGTAATATGCAACCCAACCCACATTGCTAGTAAGCTTTTTTCTTAAAAATAATAAGATTGTTTAATAAACTAATATAATATAAGATTAAATATTAGGTTTACTTTTGTACATATATATACAACTTAAAACTAAATTAAGACAGAAACTATTTAAACTGATACAAATACGTAAAATGTTATAAATAAAAAACAGAACCTAGGTCGCAGCTGTCTGCCGGTAACGTTCCCAAAAAGCTGGCGACGTTACCTCGTTGAATTGCTAGGCTAATCCGTTGGCCGAGGTAAGCGCCAGCTCTTTGGTCACGAGTGACGTCTATTAATCGTCTGGACAGCTCCTTTACAAAACCTCGCGCATCTCGACCCCACGGACCCATTGTTTCGACCCCAAACGGAAGAAAAATGTAGCTATCACCAATAGCAGCATATTTCCTCCGTTTGAGGGTTTCTGCCGCACCCACTGCTCGTGAGGTCCCGCATTTTGTACATTGTTATATTATTCGATACAAAATGTAATCGTTGTACCAACGGAACTTGAACCTGTGCCTCCTGGGATTTCCCAGTTATTATCGTCAGTATCGTCGTATCGGTAAGATTGAACTGTAGGCACGTAGTACTATTAGTATTACACGTTAACACTATTAAGTATTCTGTGCTGTAGGCCGGTTAGTAGATGATATGATTAATTGTATTTAAATAAGTATAAAGCTGATCTATCTGATTTTTTTTTAAATTTTATATAGGCAAGCCGCTGGCCTATATGATAACAACCATCCTCGACCGCATCATCACTTACCAACAGGTGAAATAGTGGCCAAACGCTAGCGGCCAGCGGCTTGCTTATATGAAATTTAAATAATCTAAGATCGTTTAAAAAACTAAAAGAACCGACTTCAAACGTCGCGCTAGTCAAAGTAGCCAGTAGACGTAGTAACTGTTATATAATCTGTGCCAGTAGTAAGTATATCGTCGAGATAAGTAAACGCATCGTAATACAAATGTTGATATATTAAAAACGGCTCGGCCGATTTCGTTAAAATTACAATGGGACCATCTCGGAAACGTACCCTACCCATTAAAAAAGAATCATTCGATTCATTCACAATTGACGGAGTAATCGCGTTACATACACACAAAAAAAAAAACATACAGACGAATTGAGAACCTCCTCCATTTTTGTGAAGTCTGTTAAAAAAAAATCGGATACATCAGCTTTATACTTAAATAAATACAATTAATCGTATCATCTACCAACTCGCCTACAGCACAGAATACTTAATAGTACTACGTGTAATACTAATAGTACTACGTGCCTAAATAAGTGCCCTGTAAAATTATTCAATTTTAATCGTAGTAAATGAAGTTATCACGACTTTTTATCAGCGTGGTTTTATTGCTACCCTCATCCAATTTACTTTTAATTTGGACAAGCGGCGGACGTAAATATTGAAGGTAGGTTGGTCCGTTTGTTTTAAGTTAATTTGATTGCCTTTTTACTCAGAGAGATTTTAATTTTTTAATAAATTGAAGTTCTTTAATGTAGATTTAAAAAACTTTCTATAATTATACTTGCGACCCGCCCGGGTTCTCTACCCGTGCGCTTCGCACGGGTAGAGAAAATATGCCTGCATCTGTTTGCATCAGTTTGTTGCATCGAGTATGAATTAACGTCTTCAACAATCATCATCATAATTTCAACCAGTTTACACAAAACCTGAACGAGTTATACAAATAAACCTTCCTCGTGAATCGCTCTATCTATTGGTGAAGACCGATCAAAATACTCACTTTACCAAAAATAATATTGTATTGATTGAATTTCACGGCTTTTTCTGCATATTTTAATACATTTTTATTATTGATTTTTGTGTATTACGTTAAAACGTCAATACAATAGCGATAATGTTTTGACTTCATAATACAAAAATTCGCTATATTTACTGTTTGTTATATAATATTCAATCCAAAATTTCATCGTATCGGGATTCGAAACCGCACCCTCCTGGGATGCCCAGCGCTGTACCAACACAGCTACAATACGAATCTATCGATACGACATAACTAATGGATTGCATTTCAATCGAATCACATCGAAACGATACGATGCAAATTTGGATTGTATATAAATTTGTAGAATTATATAAACTGTTGCTAAGAAAATAAACTTATTAATCAAGAATCAAATTTGCTAATCAAGAGATCGACCACAGACGTGAGACAGAAAGGCCAAGTCATAATATCGTTTAAAAACTAAAAAAGAACCGACTTCAATGCCGCGCTATTCATTTTCAGTACCAATTTTGAGATGTTTATCTTAATATCTCTGGAGATACTTATCAAATTTCGATAAAATTATCATGGTACCACACCTGGGATATCTCCTTTCAAACAAAAAAATCGGTTCATACACGACGAACTTATCCGCGAACAAACATTTAAAAAAACGGTCGAATTGAGAAACCTCCTTCTTTTTTTGAAGTCGGTTAAAAAGTACCTATAACCAGTAAACTATTACTATATAATCTGTGCTATAACCGGCGACCATGTATGAAGGGCGCTCATGGATCATGAAAGTGGAAGAAGCGACAGAGTTATGTCAGGATCGTAGCATGTGGAAAAAGTTGTCTGCCTACCCCAACGCGCAAAGAGAAAAAGGCGTGATTATAAGTTTTTTATCTAGCCTTTCTACTCAATCAGGGGCAATAATTCTCATTATTGTTGCCATTAGAAGGTAGTGCTGCAACATTTTCAAATGGCCAGTATTTTTCCAACACGAAGTAAACGTTTGGCATAATGCCAAGGATGTAGCGAGCCGTAACACTTTGATGACAAGTAAGACCTATATTTTCTGAGTCTCAGGTAATTTCTTTTTGTCTTGTGATAGCTTTTCTAAATATGAAATTTGATACCAAATCTTATATCAATCTCAATATTAGTTGTTAACGGCTACCGGAAGTACCGGAAGTACCGGAAGTACCCTACTTATAGGTTAGGTTAGGTTAGCCTAGGTTTTTGATTCCCCTGTAAAATCGCAAATAAAAATAATGCGAAAATATGCGACATAAACGGTCATATCTTTTGATCACGTCGACTTTTTAATTTTTTCACAGCTAAAAGAGACCATAGACCCAAGTATTTGATGTAAACTTTAACTTGATACCTCTACGCTCTTGAGGCTATTTTCTATTTAGAGTCTGGTTTTACTCTGGATTTACTTAATAAATATTTAAAGGCATTTTTTAAATTTCTCCCCATACATTTTTATTTCGTCTTTGCGAATTGAAAGACAAAACCTCAACTTTACAATTTTATTCTTTATCTATATATAGATAATGGTCAAGCGCATACCCGTATAGTCATACTATTAAGTATTCTGTGGTATACTTAGTATAAAAAAACTATACAGTCTATCCTACCAAACGTTCAAAATCTGCCAAAGCTATGAAGGCCTTAAGCTGAGATATAAAATAAAATGAAGTCACAAGGGAGGCAAGTTGAGGGTAGTTGGAAAAGTTATTACAAATTGAAGGTTTGATTGGAACAGTGCCAGTGCCGGGGCTGTGTTGACCTCGTCTGCCTGTCGAGACATCAGGACCTACATTTTTAACCAACTTCGAAAAGAAAGACTTGAGAACTATATACGTAGTATTATTTAGTATATTATCTTTTCTATGACTATACTTCGGGGTGTTTCTTCAAAATAGGAGGTTTTCAATTTGTCAGAATCTTTTTATAACCGACTTCCAAAAAGGAGGAGGTTCTATGTTCGTCTGTGTGTATTTTTTTGTGTATGTTCATCGATATTTTCGCCAATTGTGAACCGATTTAAAAAAATATTTTTTAGTTCGAAAGGGTTGGTTGGTTTAATTTCATTTAGATATGATAAGTATCTCCAGAGATATGAAGTTAGACACCTCAAACTTGGTACTGAAAATAATTTAGGATCGTTTAAAAAACTAAAAGAACCGACTTCAAACGTCGCGCTAGTCAAAGTAGCCAGTAGACGTTGTAACTATTATATAATCTGTGCCAGTAGTTAGTAATAGTATGTCGTCCAGGTATGTAAATGTATCGTAATACAAATGTTGATACATCATAAGATAGTTTAAAAAACTAAAAATAACCGACTTCAATGCCGCGCTATTAATTTTCAGTACCAATTTTGAGGTGTTCATCTCCATATCTCTGGAGATACTTATCAGACCTCGATAAAATTACCATGGTACCACACTTGGGATATCTCCTTTCCAACAAAAAGAGAATAATCAAAATCGGTTCATAAACGACGCAGTTATCCGCGAACAAAAAATATATATATATATATACGGTCGAATTGAGAAACCTCCTCCTCTCTTTGAAGTCGGTTAAAAAACATAATAAAGTTAAAAATTAAAAGGGGGTCACCATATAAGAAACGTGTTTTTTCAGGCGCTATATGCTCCATATTACTAATCGTAATAGATAGAGGATTGAAATTTGCTTATAGTGTGTAATAGGTACAATGGTTGCTATAACATCAAATAATTAAAAAAAACATATATACGGTCGAATTGAGAAACCTCCTCATTTTTTTGAAGTCGGTTAAAAACTAATTAAAATTAAAAAAATTAAAGGAACCTTTAATATATCATTTTATTTAGTTTTTATTATTTGTTCCACACAAAATACTTATTTTTCCGGGAAATTTTGTTCAATCGGAACTCTACATGTGCTAGTCCGACTCGTACTTGGCCAGTTTTTTTTCTAGTTGATGATGATATGAAAGCAAGTTTCATAGTTCTAATCAATTCGAAATTCGGTATGCTCTTACTTCAATGATATTGTTAGAATATACTAGCATTGACCTGATGCTGGGACATCTCCTGGAATCTGCAGAATACTCAACCCTTCATCAACTTACAGCAGAGATGTCGAGTTTGGACTCATTAGAATAGTCTCAATAAACAGATTATACATAAATCAGTCGGGGGTGGTTTTACATTTTGAATTAAAGAATTATCACACCTAGCAACTAAAGAATATCGAAGAGCTCTTAAATTAAATTAACAGCAGAAATGGCGTCTTAGAATATAAGAAAAGAAGAAAATCTATTCAAGGTTTAAAATTAGAATTTAGGTAGTTTAAAGTTTTAAAATAGGAATCAATTTGGCGTCGAACATTGATTAGATATTGACACGGATTTTCTATGTCACTGTAAATAATCAGCAAAGGCATTGGAGGCTGTGAAATCAAATGCTCAAAATATTTAAGGCAAGATCAGCACTTACTAAATTATTAAAACACAACACCGTGTTATTAAAACCATATACTCCGCATAGACAGCACGTCACCAAAAAATCAATACTGCCACCACGCTTGTAACACATTGTTTTCACGCGCGCTTACAAAATACGAAACACATTTGAATTTCGAACACATATTTCAATTCTTTTTGAATTATTTTATAAAAACTCGCTTGTTACATAATAATTTAGGAAACGTTTTGAAATGTTTTTCGCGATGTTACGCGCGACCCTCGGGGTTGGTCGGCAAACGTCGGGGGTTTTCGTGAGGGGAGGGACGTGACTCACTTAGGGGTGAGTTGCGTTTCGTTTCACGGAGGGTTGGGTTTTTAGTTTTCTATTCTTGTAACTATTTTGTTACATTGCTTTTATTTGTATTTATTAATGTTGATACTTCTTTGTAATTTTTTTACGTTATCAATATATTACATTTACTTAAATATTTTATTAGTAATAAATATTGATTTTCCAACTATTTTTACAATGTTCTAATATTTTTATTGATGACCCAAAAGGCAAGTTAATGTACATATTTATTTATTTTATGTTACTTCTTCATTTGTGAAGGTGCATTTTTCAATAAATTTTAATATTAATTTAACTACATTTTAAATAAAAGTAAACATCAAGAATAAAATAAATTATTTACCTTCGCTTCTTACGCATGCGTAACTTTTGTGTCAATTTTTTTTACCTTATTGTAACTAATAAGTAATAAGTTTTAAGAGCTAACGCTGGGTGCACTTTTCCATACAAATGTATTCCCCCGTTTCCTTCCTGGAAAATGCTTAGGCCTGAATTCCTCTGTCGCTGACGTCGGTCGCGTACGTCGGTCGCGCGTACGAATAAACGTTGTGTTCTATATAGCACCACACTGTGACGCTGACATCAGCGGCGCGCGAGTTGCTACGCGCCGCGTATGTACGCGACCGACGTCAGCGACAGAGGAATAAAAGAAAGAAAAAAAGCCTTATAGAGAAAAAATTGTTTCTACAAAAAATCAAGGTCTGCTGTAGCACTATTAAGTATTCCGTGGCTGTAGCTACCTATCATTTTCTTTTCAACCGAATTCCAAAAAGGAGGTTCTCAATTCGACTGTATGTTTTTTTGTGTGTATGTTACGCGATTACTCCGTCAATTGTAAACCGATTCGAATGATTCTTTTTTTAATCGGCAGGGTACATTTCCGAAATTCGCTGTCCGTCCGTCCGTGTGTCTGTCACAATTTGGTGGAGTAATCGGGTAACAAACATACAAAAAAAAACATGAAAACGAATTGAGAACAATTTCTTTTTGGAGTCTGGTTGATAATAATACCTACATACTCTGTTCGCCGAGAATGTTTACAATTTTACAGTTTTTAACCGACTTCACAAAAAAGGAGGAGGTTCTCAATTCGTCTGTATGTTTTTTTTTTTTTTTTTTTTGTGTGTATGTTACGCGATTTCTCCGTCAATGGTGAACGGATCCAAATGATTCTTTTTTTAATAGGTAGGATACGTTTCCGAGGTGGTCCCATTTTAATTTTATCGAGATCTGATAAGTATCTCCAGAGATATGGAGATAAATACCTCAAACATAGGAGAATGTACTGGTTTTAGTAGAAGAGTCCCAAGAAGATTATACACAATGGAGGTTGCTATTGGATATACTTTTGAAGACTAAAAAATATGACCTTGAATAATGTTTTTACATCTTTCTTCTCGTTGATTTTGGTTTTTGACAGATATTCTTACGGTAACTGTGAGCGAGATAGAAATAAAGATGGGGATAATAATTTTTTTTTTTAAATATCTTATAGGCTAGCGTTTGACCACTATCTCACCTGTTGCTAAGTGATGATGCGGTCGAAGATAGAGAAGTGGACTAGAATGGGAACTGGCTCTCAAGGATAGCTGCCTGTACACATAAGATGTTTGGCGACAGATTTTCTAACTTGACGGTGGTAGCTGGCCAGGCGGACACTAGATATGTCCTACCACCATGCGGGGGTTATTGGTTTCTTAACGATGTTTTCCTTCACCGGAGGGCAACTGTGAGAAGCGCACATATATTTTTCGATCGAAAAATTCATTGGTGCACGGCGGTTTGAACTCGGTACCACGGCATCAAAGCCGACTGTTCTCCCAATTACGCCACCGGGCCCTCAATAAATAATTATATATTAATAATTATAATAAATAATTATATATAAATATAAATAATTTGTCTTCACAGGAATGATCGCCGCCAGAGGGCATCGCACGTTAATTATCAGCTCTGTTGTTAAAAATATTTTAAAAGTGTAAATACCACATTAGAACATACTGGTATGTTAAAACGTAATCAAAAACAGTGATAAGCAAGTGCAATTGTTATCTAGAAGTTCCTGCAAGTGTAAATGCTTTAAAATTATGTGCAAAAACTGACAAACCATATATAATTTGAGTGACTAAAAACAGTGTACAGCGCCAATCTGTGAGTTACTATAAACTTTCCTTGTATTTACAAACTTAACTATCAACATTCTCAAAACTTTCAGTGATTAATTATGTAAAATATTGTGTTTTGTTTTATTTTCGTAACGGTACATAAACATTACGATACATTACCCTCAATTAATATATTCAACAATAACGTTTTTTTCTACTGATAAACTGGCAGCGTAAGCTTATATCTGCTAATTTCGACATAACAGTTATAACTATGGTAGCCTAGCGGTGCCAGCGGTTGGATTTAAAGAAGTCGCATCGAAGGTAGCAAGTTCAAGTCCAGCGAACGAGTTATGATTTTTGCATTGTTATTTTTGTTGAGGAGTTAAAATCTGCAATTGCACATGTTATAGTTGCATTTATAACATTATATAAATAATACATTATTGAATAAAGATAATATTGAATTGAAGAAACAATGGACTATGAAGGGAATAACTACATCTCAATCCGTAAGCCTCGACGAGCAAACTCACTCGACGATATTTCAAGAATTGACTCATCTCTTTTTGATACAACTATGATGAGCCTACCAAATACGTCAATAAATGAAAGCCAGGCTATAACAGAATTGAATGCCAAAGTAAATAATCTTTCAGTTCAGCTGGAAAGCGCAAATGAAGAAATTGAACATTTAAACAGCGAGAATTATCGTTTAAAAACGGATTTGGCAAAAAGCTACAAAATAATAGAAACCTACAAGAAAGTAAGTAATTCTGACAGTGTGTGTAGAACGCCTCTGTCAAGCCGGAAACGTAAAAAGTTACAAAGTAATATAATAATCTGTCCACCGTCACCAGTTAGCACTTTTTCTACATCGGATAGCGCAAAACATGAAAGCCCTATTCAAGAGAAGCCTCAGGAAGTTACCAACACCGCCAGCTTGGAATTACATGCATCTCCAATAGAGAAGAATATTGTATCATACAGTTGCCAGGATAATTTGCATTCATGCACAGTTGAAGAATCATCATTCGTAGGTGCTCAAGTTATTGAGGACGGACATTTAGAAATGACCTCAAACATTAACGAGTCATCAAGCACAAATACACTGACCAACAACAAAAATGATACAACAGAAAATGTATACATACAAACTACACAGGACCCTAACATTATGGTTCAAAATGCTACAGAGGAAGTGCGGAATAAAATAGTTGTGATAGCGGATGACCAGGGTCAAGGCTTGCAACGCTCTTTACAGCATGTGATTGGAGATCGATACGAAGTGACTTCGTTTTGGAAGCCAGGTGCCACTCTGCAAGATGTTCTAATCGCTGAGAGCACAGTAATAAAGTCACTCACTAAAAATGACTACCTCATCGTTTTAGGAGGAATCAACGATAGGTCTCCGTGTATTTTCAAAATAAGTGTCAGCCATTTGCTATGCTCAACTCGAAATACAAATGTTCTCTTTTGCGAAATACCATACAATAAATACTTAAATGAGACTAAACTTAACTATGAATTGAAAATAATCTGTACTAAATTCAATAACGTTAGGTACGTAGATCTGGGTTTCTCCTCCCATTTGCCTCATCGCAAATCAATAAATAGATACATATGCCGTTTGATACTCAGAGAAATTGTAACAATTGAATATAAAATTAAGATTGTAAATTATAAAAAAGCGTCTCTAAATGTACCGACACAGAAGGTTGATAAAACGACACAAACTGACAATGAAGATGAAACAATTAGGTTATTAAATACAAGCACGTCCTCCTGCCCGCAACTTGGCAACTCGAAAACACAAAATAATGATTTATTTTTTCGTTAACAATGAAATAAAAATTTTTCATCAAAATATTAATGGTGTTTTAAGTAAAGCAGACCTTCTAACAGTACATTTAGAATCGCTTGTGGAACAGAGTAAATCAGTCGATGTCATATGCTTAACAGAACATAATATGCTTAATGATGACGTTAAATTACTTAATATTGAGAATTACTCGTTGGCGTCTTTTTTCAGTAGAAATAACCGTCACGGCGGGTCATGTATACTAGTCCACAATAAACATGAATTTAAAAACATTGTAACTGTCAAGAAATGTGGTGTCTCCGGTATTTTAGAGTGCTGCGCTATAGAGCTTGTAGTTCATAAACTAGTAATAATCTGCATTTACAGACCTCCACGAAACAGACAACAACAACTTGAACTTTTCTTTACTATTCTGGATTCAATTCTTCATGAATTCTGCTATAAAAAAAAGAAAGTGATAGTGTGTGGAGATTTCAACATAAATACTCTACACAAGAGCAAAGAGGTAGATAATTTCATACAATTAGTCAAAAGCTACAATATGAAGATGGCTTTGAATGAACCTACTCGTCTTAAAAGTGGTACTTGTATAGATAACTTTATACATAATGTAAAAGGCTCTAAACATGAAATTTTTGAATTTGCTCTTTCAGACCATACAGCGCAGATGCTATCATGTCCAGTTAAATTTAGCACATCACTTACACATTGGTTTATTGAAAAAAGAAACTACAGTCAAGAGAATGTTCAAAAATTTAAAGAGTGTCTAAAATCACTTAGTTTTAATGATGTATACAGTACGGATGACGCCAACAAAGCATTTGATTTATTTCATGAAACGTTTACTCTATTTTACTACCTATGTTTCCCAGTGAATGTGATTAGAGTAAAAGTACGTAAACGACCAAGATGGTTGTCAAGTGGTATAAGGAGATGTGCAAATCGTAAGCGAGTCTTACTATGGCAATATAGGAAGCAACCGAATGTCATTAATAAAAACACATTCAAAACTTATACAAAGAGACTTAATAAGATTATTAAATTGACCCAAAAATCACAAAACAGTCATTTCATTCAAAATGCAGCTAATAAATCAAAAGCAACATGGTCTATTATTAACCACAGTAAAAACAATATTCCAAAAGATGAAATTAAGCAGATAAATGTTAATGGAAATGTCATTGTTGATCCAAAAAATATTGCCAATGCATTTAACAACTTTTTTGCTAACTCTTCTGTAAATGATATTGATTTCAGAAATGAAATTAAAGACTCATTGACATATTGCAATTCTAATCTATCTCAATCTATATTTATGACTCCTATTACTCCTTATGACATTGATAAATTAATACATTCTTTAAAAAACACCAACAGCACGGGTTATGATGAGGTAAGCACGAACATTTTGAAACAGGTATCAATATTCATTTCGCCAGTACTGAGTCACATTTTTAATCTTTGTATTGAATCTGGCACATTCCCAAATACACTAAAGACCACAATAATTAAACCATTATTTAAAAAAAATTATAAATTAAGCATGACTTGTTACAGACCGATTGCGCTAATACCCATTTTTTCTAAGCTACTAGAAAAGTTCATATATAATAATTTATACAAGTTTTTTGACATCAACAATATTTTCGCTGATGAACAAGTCGGATTTAGGAAAAATAAATCTGTAAACCTGGCTATCTACAAACTGCTCAATACAATCATGACAGATTTAGATAAGAAACAGTTAACTACTGCGATATATATGGATTTAACTAAAGCCTTTGATTATGTTGATCATGGTATACTGTTGAGTAAGTTAGAAATTTATGGAGTTAGAGGTAATGCCCTAAACATGCTAAAATCGTACCTAAGTGATCGAAGGCACTGTACAAAAATAACCCGTATATGTCCAAAAAATAAGAAAGAAATAACATACTCATCTGAATTTTGTAATGTTACACAAGGTGTACCCCAAGGAAGCGTCCTTGGTCCACTATTATTTATTATCTACATAAATGATCTCCCAAAAGTCACTAATAACAATATGGTCTTATTTGCGGATGACAGCACAATAATGTTTTCCAGTAAATCTAAGTTTGACATGGAATCTAATATGAAAAACACACTAGATAAAATAATTAGTTGGTTGACATGTAATAAATTAATCATAAATATAGATAAAACTAAGTTCATGACATTTAAAAATAGAAAGAATTATTTAGGTGACATTGACATTCATTTGAAGGGACAAAAAATTCATGAAGTTGATAGTTCAAAATTTTTAGGGTTGCATCTGGACTCCAATATAAATTGGAAATGTCATGTCGAGAGTGTATGCAGCAAATTAAGCCAATTTTCGTATGCATTATACATGCTCGGCAAAATTGTGGACCGGACTACTGTCATCACTGCTTATCGTGGCCATGTAGAGTCAATTCTGAGATATGGTGTAATTTTTTGGGGGAATTGCGTTGAAAAAGAAACTGTGTTCAAAGCTCAAAAGAGATGTGTTAGAGCCATCTGCAACTTAAAGCAAAGTGAGAGTTGTCAGCCTTACTTCGTTTCTTTCAAACTTTTGACATTACCATGCTTCTATATATATGAAACAATAGTATTTGTGAAATGCAATCAAAACTTGTTTGACCATTTAAATAGTAAGCGTCATCAATACAAAATTTGTTGCCCGCGTAATAGAACAATGCAGTTTAATAAAAGTGTATTCTGCATGGCATCAAAAATCTACAATCATTTACCCAAAGCTTTAATTAACTGTTCCAATATAAATATATTTAAAAATAAATTGAAAAAGTTATTGTTAAATAAGGCATACTACTGTATAAATGAATATTTAAATGATAAATTCCATTGTGACGTATTATAATCAAATGACACTGCGTGAAATTTTCTTGGACATAGTATACAATTAATTATGTTAATTTCAATTATTATTTTGACATTATTTAATTGCTAGGCTAGGTATTTGTATTTTTGACATTTAACTGGTTTTGACATTTGATGACTGAATTTTATTTGGCACTATAGTATTATTAATGAAAATAATTATTATGAGTGTAAAGTTGTCAATTTAGGAAATTGGTTACTAATTTATCAATTATAAAATTTGTTTTTGAATGTTTAGTAATTTATATGAAAGTAATGATGAACTCACTATTTTTAATTATATTTAAAAAAAAAAATTGCATGCCATGTGGTAGGATACAGCAGTACTACTTTATTTATTTTAAGACCACTTTGACCTGTATTCGCAATGAATAAATGAATATGAATATGAATATGAAGGAATGTTCTACCGGGCAAAGTCTTGTTAGGGTGCAAACTTTTTTAAACATACCTATGATTTTTTGACATGACATGACGTTTGCCGAAGATGGCGGCCATTTCAGTCCCGCGACACTGCATACATTATTAAATAACTCAGAATTATGAACGTACTTTGTACCAACCAACACTGCAAAAAAATAATTTATAAGCATAATACCACAGATTATATAATAGTTACTACGTAAATAATACTCTCCGTTGTTAGGTTGGCTACACAGTGCTTTCATAATTCGGGTTTCAACAATATAGGGAAGTGCCTCTTATAACGTAGTAGAGTGATTCAGTACTCTGTTGGCCATATGGCGGCAAGTAATGTTAATAATCGCAAATAATACTTTTTTATATTCATTTTGGAATACAACTAGTCCGTGTTATAAAAGTATTTGGAATGATTGTAATAAAATAGACAATTAATTATCGTGTGTGTCAGATGCTCCATTTTGGACATTGTCCTTTGATACCTTGATGACATAATTATTACTAGTGAATATTATCACTTTAGCAAGGCATTTAAAGTCAATTTTTTTTAGGGTTCCGAACCTAAAGGGTACCAAATGAGCACTTTCTGAGACTTTGTTGTCCGTTCGTCCGTCCGTCCGTCCGTCCGTCCGTGTGTCTATACATATGTGTGCACTTTACAGATCTGTATCTTCTTAACCGTTATAGGTACATACTTGAAATTTTCAAAAAGTATATATCCGTCAGTGTATAACGGCCCAGACACCAAATGTAATAGATGCATGTATTTTAAATAAAACTTGTTATGCACTAAAAAGGGTAAAATAAGTTATTTTTCAAAAAAAATAAAACCGACTTCATAATCACAAACAGGCACTCAAAAGCGAAAAATACTTAAAATTATTATAAGCGCTACCCACTTATCTATTTGAAGTCGGTGCCAGCCAAGTCTAATAGGTAGTAGATATATAATACCTACATGTATCTACTTACTTACTAACCTACATGTACCTACTTACTACTACTACATACATAGTATCTATCTAGTACATGTAGGTTAGCAAGTAGGTAGATCTATCTACTACCTATTAGACTTGGCTGGCACCGACTTCAAATAGATAAGTGGGTAGCGCTTATAATAATTTTAAGTAATTTATTTTTCGCTTTTGAGTGCCTGTTTGTGATTATGAAGTCGGTTTTATTTTTTTTGAAAAATAACTTATTAGTTTTACATGTTTACAAGAATATTTAGCTTAGTTGGAGGGGTTAACAAGAATACTAGTAATGTGCAACCCACATTGCGAGTAATATTTTTATTAAAAAAATGTCTAATATAGGGCGCTCTCTCTTGCACAATTGTATGAAGATAGAAAGAAAGAAAGAAGAAAGAAAATACATTTATTCAGCTAAACTAACTACACAGTCAAAAACAATATAAAACAAAAATAGATAGCGTTACATAAACAAAAAAAGAAAAATTAAAATAGAAACTAAAAAATAGATTTTTAACACAAGGTAGTTGTTGCTGAAAAGGCCTATCTCAGCACAAATGTTCAAGCAGCTAACCTAAAGATATGATATTATTTACTGCAGCCAAGTGCCAGGTTAAAATCGACTGTCCTGCTCCTGCCATTTCCCATCGCTTAGTTCCAGTACCTCGATCCCGGCTCTATCATCAGAATATCATCATGGTACCTACACTATTACATTTTCACCGAAGTCAATCCGATGAAATAGAAAAATGTTTGCAAATTTTCATAGACACAATAATTATATACTTACGAACATTGCATTGCATCCTTAATAAAAGTTTCATTAAAAGACTGAAACAAAGTAGGTACTTATCTACGTTTTTGAAAAAACTGCATAAACAAGTGAATTATTTTAGGAACATAAAACCCGATGCGTGATAAAAATTAAAACTTCAAAATGTATTATTAAAACATTAAATGTAATTGTATTTTTAAAACATTAATTTGTTGTTATAATAATTTAAGATCGTTTAAAAAACTAAAAGAACGACTTCAAACGTCGCGCTAGTCAAAGTACTGCCACTTAGAGTAAGTGCGCCAATTATGGACTAGTTCCGTAATATGGACTACTTACATTTCTCAAAAACCATCGGTCTTATTTAGCTATCGGTCTCCGCACACTAAGTTCCACCCCTCCCGCGGCTCGTTAGTCGCTTACCGGTTGGCAGAGAGCGTTAACGTATATACGGCAGCCATTTTTCGTTTTTGTCATCGTGCGATGTAATTTTTTACTTAACTTCGTAAGGTCATAATTTCAGCAAATATTACTATTTGGGAAAGTGGATTAAACTAGGGGAAAGGTGAGTTATTTTACAATTATTCATAATAAGATGATATATCCAATAGTTTTAATAATTTTCTTAGAAATAATATTAACCTAGAAATCTATGTGTATTATAATATGGACCACCGGCATGTTTTGAACATGGACTAGTGGTCCATATTACAGACTATTCCATATTATTGTTTTAGGATGGCATCTACAAATTCTACAACCAAAGAAAAGACCAGACAAATATGGGATAAAGATGCAATGGCTAATGCAATTAAAGCAATACGAGATAAGCAATTTCGGAAGACGTTCATGGAGAGCAATGGGTCCAATGTCCATCATGTAGGAAGTGAGCTCATGAAGAATGTGCTGGCATAGAAGATATGGTTGATTTTTTTGTATGTGGATTGTGTACCAGCAATTAGTTTAAGGTTAATAATTGACTGATTTAATTTTAGGCAACACGTCTTTTTTTCTCAATAATTTTGAACCAAATTGACTCTGGCCCATATTTTGTACACTTTTTGCTAATGCACAATAATTACATATTTTAGAAAATGTTGATTATTTCTATGATGTTCATGTTCCTTAAGAATCCTAAGAACCGTTTTTGATTACAAATAATTGTCGAACCGTTCAAAATATATAAGGCTGATTAATCTTTATAATTCTGAGTTTTATTGCACAAAATCCTTATGGTGGTCCATAATTGGCGCACTTACTCTAGTAGTAGACGTAGTAACTATTACATAATCTGTGCCAGTAGTTAGTAGCACAGTTTTACAATCATAAGAAAATGCATCGTAATACAAATGTTGATATATTAAAAACGGCTGGGCCGATTTCGTTAAAATTTAAATGGGACCACCTGGAAAGGGTAACCTAGTAATATTATCTGGTATTTCAACGGTGCATAGACGAGCAAAACTTATAATAATCTAATGGTACCTACTTCGTGTCATATATTTATTCTGTTATATGCAGACATCATCTCTTCATCATCATCATCAGCAGCCAGTATTAGTCCACCGCTGGACATAGGCCTCTCCTTTAGCACGCCACTGAGCTTGATCTTCAGCTCCTTGTTTCCAACCGCTGCCAGCCAGCTTGCGAATATCATCGCTCCACCTAGCCTAGGGCATCCTACACTACGTTTACTGAGCCGTGGTCTCCACTCTAGAACACGTCTACCCCAACGGTTATCAGTTCTACGACAAATGTGACCAGCCCACATTATCGCCACAGTTTTACAAAAACTGTGTTATCGCTTATCCACATTACCATCACAGAACTGAAAAGTTTCTTATGCCAAATTACCATCAATGGTTGCCATTGCCACGCTTACCTGCACCTATTAAAAATTATTTTTCCTCTGAAAATTTCCATGAGGACGGTTTGACCAAAATGGCCGAGACAATGTAGGGTATTGTTTTAAATAAAGCCACATAATACAATACTATTGAATATAATTTATAATTAATGTTTTATTAATTAGATCGACACATGACATTACCTGGTAACATTGAATATTCATATTATTTTTTGTAGCTGGGATACAAAGGTTTGGCGTGTTATTTTTAAACGACTTAAATTAGAGGGGCTCGCATTTGACGCATTCTTTTATTTTTTTGGACCGATTCTTCTTTATTCATATTCATTAGTGGTCCAATTTCTTGGTTAAGTTCTAGTCCCACCATTAAAAATTAATCAAATTTAAATGACAAAAATCGAACTCTGGCATAGATAGGTTCTCTATGGGAATGACAAAAATAATAATCGAATATAATCCTAAAACTTCCAAACAGATTTCGATGATTCCCTTTTTTTCTGTTCCTTTTTCTTTTTTCCTGATTTTTCGATGATGACATTTAATATCGTGTATCTTCTTCTTAGCTATAATAATAATATTATTTAATTACCGCTAGTCTCCGAAACCATCCGTCTGATTTCAAAATTATTTAATACTATACAATTATATACTTTATGATTCTTTGTCCTGACATACTGACTGACTGACTGACAGACAACGCACAGCCTAAACCGCTGGTCGTAGAGACTTGAAATTTGGAGGGTATATCTGTCGAGTACGTAAGGGTGTACTAGTAGGATTTTCCAAAATTCGTCTCTTAAGAGGGTGAAATGGGCCCCATTTCACCCTCTTAAGGGACGAATTTTGGATGGGGGTTCAAAGTTTGTATGGAGAAACAGAATTAGATAGTATTTTCTATTCGAAACTTCACACAAGTGCTTCAGTAAAAAAAATAGTAAATACGTGTTTTAGGATTTTTTGAAATTCCACCCCTAAGAGGGTGAAATGGGTTAATAAAGTTTAAAATAAATATTGTTTCGGATTGCGCTAAAATTTGTCTTTTCTATTCGAGACTTCGCATAAGTACTTCAGTAAATAAATAAGTAAATACGTGTTTCGGCTTTTTCAAAATGCCACCACTAAAAGGGTGACGTGGGGTAACAAAGTCTGAAATCCGAAAGAGACCGTTAATACTAGAAAGCTGTAATTTTGTAGGGGTATGTATATAAATTACGCCGACAAAGTGGTGAAATAAAATTGTGAAATATATTTTTTTTAGGGTAGCTCCCCTACATGAGAAGTTATTTTTTTTTTGTAGTGATTTATCTACGTAGAGTAGATATCTCACTATTACAATCTAGCCTTATAACTAGGCTAATAAGTAATTTGATTTTAACTTAATTTACTATTAAAATATTACTAAGAATGTGTCCATTAACACTTTTCCTAATGTCTCTATTAAGGGGAAGACACTTTGTTATTGTGTTCTTTTAAATAGTGTTCACTATCACTACACTTATGCTCACTTTGTAAAATATCACTGAAGTAACTCGAAAGGTTTTACCCTTTTTATTCTTCTCACTATGTCTGTGTTGTCGAGGAGCTGGATAGCCTCGACGTTCACATGATGGTGAAGTCTACGATCGTGAGCTTCAGCATACTGTTTTATTGTTTTAGCGACGTGTTCCACTTTTAGGTCCCGATGGAGGTCGTCATTTCTAATGTACCAGGGTGCCTTTACAATGCTCCTGAGCACTTTATTTTGAAATCTTTGTATAATCTGTACGTTGCTCTGTTTGGTGCATCCCCATAGCTGGATACCATAAGTCCATATTGGCTTAAGGACTTGTTTATATAATAGCATTTTGTTATGCACTGACAGAGATGAATATTTTCCAAACAGCCAGTGCATATTCTTGTAGCGAAGCTCTAATTCTTCACGTTTCTTTTTGACATGCAGCTTCCAGCTTAGCTTTGCGTCTAATGTCATCCCTAGATATTTTGCTTTGCTATCGTAAGGTATTGGTTGATTATTTATGAACACTGGATGGTAGTTTGGTCTCTTATTTGTGAAATCTACGTGTACAGATTTACTTTCGTTGAGCTTTATTCGCCGTTGCTTTGTCCATGCAACTATGGAGTTGACTGCTGTCTGAACTTTTTCTACTGCTTCCTCTTGGGTGACACCTGTAGCCATAATGGCTGTGTCATCCGCGAAGGTTGCGATAGTGTTATTTTCTAAATGAGGAATATCACAGTTGTATAATACTGTTACATCGCGTCGTCGAGTCGCGATGTTTCGCCAAGCTTCTCGAACAAAAATACCGTGGGAAAGAATAGACTAATTAGGGGCTATAAACACCCTACCCGACCGTCATAAAAGTTAACCTTCCGGGAATTCAGACCCTAGTCAATGTACCTAGTTTTGTAGTTAAGATTGAACCTTATTCATAAGTAGTTAGAGATCAAATTAGCATGTATGGTAAAGTTGTTTACGTCAGATGCTCAAAGGAAAGCCGCCCCTTTTGTTTGTGATTGTTATTGCTTTGTTTTGAACGTCTTTTGTCTATTGTTTCGAGTCAATACTGGAAAGTTCTGTAGAAATATTCTCGTCCTATATAAGACGTTGAAACCGCGGCTTGAGTCAGTCATTTCTTTGGAAGCGACAGTGTAACTATCTAAGCGCGGATAGCGACCAAGTGATCGTTTAAGTGTTATCAGTGAACTCGTGTTGTGAACTGTGAACAGTGAAATCAGTGATTGTGAACTAACGACCTCAGTGTGTGTTAACGGACTTTTGATAATTGTGCAAGACGATTTGGATAACTACTGTGGAACATTGTGCTAACCTAGTGATCAGTGGAAATAAACGTTCATCTCATCGGATTGGCATTTTAATACCACCCCGCACGTAACAATACGTACAGGACCGGACCTAAAACACTGCCCTGTGGTACTCCAGCCTTTATCTGCTTTAGTTCTGAGTATGAGTCATCTTGTCTTATCCTGAACATCCTTTGTGTTAAGTAAGATTCAAGAATATCTGCAAACTGTTTTGGAAGCATATTTGTCAGTTTGTGTATGAGGCCCTTATGCCAAACTTTGTCGAACGCTTGAGCTACATCCAAGAAGACGGTAGTGCAAACTTTCTTTTCTTCCAGAGCATTTTCTATGATGTTGGTGATTCTATGAACCTGGTCTATGGTGGAGTGATTTTCCCTAAATCCGAACTGGTAGTCAGGAATAAGGTTTCTTTCTTCTATAATGGGTTTCAGCCTTTTCAAGAGCAGTTTCTCGAATAACTTCGATATTATTGGTAGCAGAGATATTGGTCTGTATGATGTTGCAGCTTGTGGTGGTTTACCAGGCTTCTGGATCATTATAACCTCAGCTATTTTCCACAAGTCGGGCACGTATTGAAGTCTGAATGACGCATTTATGAGTGTTGTTAATTTGATTACCGCTTTTCGGGGAAGATTTTGGAGTACTTCACCTGAAATCAAATCATATCCCGGCGTCTTTTTCTTTTTTAGCTTTTTGATTTCATTGTAAACTTCTCTTTGTGTTGTAAGTTTAATTTCAATATCATCTTGGAATGTTTCAGTTAGCACGAAGGCATGGTTCATATCCTCGTTAGGCTGAAATATCAACTCTAAGTGTTGTGCAAATCTAGAAGCTTTCTGTTCATTGCTGACGGCCCAACTTCCGTTATTTTCTTTTATAGGTGGGACCTGCAGAGTAGGTTTTTTAAGGTTTTTAGTGGTTTTCCACAATGAGTAGTTAGTTGAACGATCACTTGTCAGCTGACTCAAGTAAGTGTTCATGGATTCGTCATTGAAAGCTTGTATTGTCTTTCGAAGTTTTTTTGTTAAGTTGTTCAGAAGCATTTTGTCTTTTGGACATCTTGTCATGTGCCATTGCTGTCGCTGTCTTCTTTTATTAGCTATCATATCTCTTATTTCTATGGGATAATAATTACATCTATTTTTCTTTTTGTATTCTGGTGTATTTTTCCAGGCACATTGTTGAATGTCAGTTATGATTTTTTTAAAATCTATATCTACTTCATTTGGGCATTTTAATGAAGTTTTTAGGTCAGTTATACTGTCTAAATCTAGCATGAAGCTTTCCCAATCTGTGTTTTTATTTGCCAAAGAAGGGCTGGTTTCTTTCTCAATGATGTTCTCACTTACCGTTAGAATTATCGGTGAGTGGTCAGAGTTCATATCATAACCTTCCTGAATATGCAAATAGCTTGGTGATATATTTTTATAAATAAAAAAATCTATGAGGTCAGGAATCTTCAAAGGATCAGTGGGCCAGTAAGTTGGCTTGCCTGTTGATATGACATCACATTTGCAGTCTCTAATGGCTGTTAATAGTTCTTTTCCTTTAGTGGTAGTAAGTCTCGATCCCCAGTAGGTATTCTTAGCATTAAAATCACCTCCCAGTATAAATCTGTTACCTAGTTCTTTTAGAAAACTTATGTACTGTTCCACTTTTAGTGCGTGCTTAGGCGGACAGTATATCGATGATAATGTGATGGGATACCTTTTAGTTTCAAGCTGAATAGCAACTGCTTGTATATGTTGTTCTTCAAACTTATGTTTTTCAAAGTGATTGATATTATCTCTTATGATGATGGCGCTGCCTCCTCTTGCGGTATTATCCGGGTGCAGAGCGTGGTATGTTTTATATCCTTGTAGTCTGATGTAGGATTCACGTGTAAAATGTGATTCGCAAACAAGACAAATATCGATATTTTCTGTATTGAGGACCACCTGTAGTTCATCTCGATGATGAAGCAGTCCATTTGCATTCCACGCCATTATATTTAGTGATCTATGCATGATGTATGTTTGAAGTAGCCATTTTAGTGCTATTTTCTATTTTTTTCAACCTACTGTCGAATGAGGTCATAAGTGACAAATTTGATTAACTTTTTCGTCGATAGTGGAATTTTTCTGTTGAATTTGAGGCTGTGGTAATCGCTGTTGCTGAGTGCCTTTAGTCATTTGAGCGTACGTGATGTTTTTAGTTACGCTTTATGCCTTTTTGGTATTATTTGCACTTGGCGCCTGGGTAGTGGTAGTTGTGACATTTTTCTTTGTATGCTTATTTTTTAAGCTTTGTAATTCCTTCGCTACTATAAATCCCCTGTAGTTAGCGGGGTGCGGTTGACCACAGTGTACACATTTCGGTTTAGCATCAGCTGGCTTCTGACAGTCTCGAGTCAAATGCTTGCCTGTACATTTAACGCATCGTGGTTCCTTGGAACAGTACTTTTGCGTGTGCCCATATGATTGGCACCTTTTACATTGGGGGAGAAGTCTGGAGGTTTTCACAGGTTCAATCTCCACTTTGCATCCTAATATTATCCTTATATTGTACATTTTATTTATGTCTTCATCTTTTTCGAATGAAAGCAGAAACATATTAAGTGGTTCCTTCTTCCTCCAGCTGAGTTTGTTGACCGCACTTAGAATTTTAAATCCATTGAGGGTCAGGTCGCTCACTATTCTATCAGGCATACACGAAGAATGAAGATTTTTAGCCATGACTCTTATAGGTCTATCCTGCTTATTTTCGTAAGAATGCCAACGTAAGCTCTGTTGTGACAGCAATTTCGTAATACTTCTATACGAATCTTCATCGCGCGCATTTATCTTCGCACATTCACTGTTTATTACTTTTATGATGAACGTGTCCTTAGGAACGCTTGTCAATAAAAAGTCGTAAAACGCCTGATAGTTTCGGACGTCTTCAACAACAATTGGTGGAGGTTGGGGAGGTTTCTTTAACTTTTCTTTGGCGATCGGACTAGGGGGATCATCTTACGTGGGGGAGGGAGACTTTAATAACTTCCTTTTCTTCCTACCTTTTTCTCGCACCCACCCGGTTTCTTTAGCGAGTTCCTCCTCGTCCGTCTCGTACTGGACTGCGGCTGAAGGTTCTTCATTATTGAGCTGTTTAGTTGGAACAGTGTCATTCTGCTCCCGAACATGTTTAAGATGGCACTGAAGCTCGTGGATTTGGTTTTGTAGTTCACCAACAAGATCCTGCAATTTAATACGTTGTCTTCTTTCTTCTTCGAAACGATCATATAGCAATCGTTCCGTTTCCGTTGATAAAGTTATTTTTGTAGGTGAAGCCATCGTTATTAGTTGCTTCGCCTTAACATTTGTTTACACAAAATTAGCTTGTTTCACTCACTACGCGTATCTGGGTCATCGCGACGCCGTATAAACAATGCACTCGCGACGGCTAAGTAGGCTGCTGCGTCAGCGCCTTACCCGAGTGGACTAGAGCAGGCGCAACGCGAACGCAACCTTTCTCTACGGAAGTAGCAAACATGAGAAGTGGGGATGATTTTTTTTTCATCGTCTACCACATCGTGTGGGGTATCGTTGAATAGGTCTGAAGGGTGGTTAACACCATTTTTTTATTGAATGCTTCATTTACGAAATATTAAACTTTTAAGTGCAATTGTTTGTTCCAGTAGGGCGTCCCCCCCCCCCCCCCCTCTAAAAGCTAAACTGCTGGCTTGAAAAATCTAGAAAAATTCGTGATAATAGTGCATTTTTTTAACTTTAAAAGAAAACTATAGCGGTTAAGATAACTTTATTACTTTAGCGGTAAATAGTTGTTGAACTTGGGTGTAGGATAATTTTCTACCAAATACAAAATCCTTAGAATAAATCCGAATAGATGAATAGATCCATAAAGTGACAAAGACGAAGTACCTAGTTGCTTGTAATGAATAACGGGCTACTACGGAACCCTACACTGCGCGTGGCCTGACACGCGCAGTGTATCATATAGGCCAGCGTTTGACCGCTATTTCACCTTTTGGAGAGTGATGATGCGGTCGAGGATGGTAGCATCGTAGGCCTAGAATAGGAACTTGCTCTCTAGGATAGCTGCGAGAACACATTAGATGTTTGGCGACAGATTTGAATCAGAAATTGAGGGTGGTAACTGGCCAGGCAGACACTAGATAGTGTCCTACCACCGTGTGGGGGTTGGGGGTTTCATAACGATGTTTTTCCTTCACTGGAGAAGAGACCTATAAAAGTTCGCGATATGTTTTTATTAATGAAAATGTCTAGGGTTTGATTCCCGTGTCACATTGAGCGTCTTGCACATCATTGTGGTTCTTAAAATTAAAATTGAAAACCTTTAGTCATGGTTACAAACTTCCCAAATCTACCTAATGTATTCATCATTCTGTATATTTTTGTAACAAAGTAATGAGATTCTTACATTGTAAAGGACACTATAGCGATTGCACTTCTGCTATAGCCTCTGCTATAGCATAAGTCAAGAGGTTATGATATCCGGATGACAAATCCGGCCAAGCCAAAAATATACCACAAATATATATAAAACAAAAGCATTAAAATTTTGGTTAAGTAATTATAAATGGACTTCATTTTACGGTTTCACAAAGCTTTATATTCTGACTAAGGTATTGTATAGTTTTTAGGGTTCCGAACCCAAAGGGTACCTACGGAACCCTATTACTGAGACTTCGCTGTCCGTCTGTCCGTCTGTCTGTCTGTCTGTCTGTCCGTCTGTCAATTATATTAATTACCTATGTGTTTAGTTAGACAGTTGACATTTTCACAGGTGATGTATTTCTGTTGCCGCTATAACAACAAATACTAAAAACAGAATAAATTTAAAAATTAAAGGGGGTCTCCGTACATGAAACGTGTTTTTTCGGCATTTTACTACAACGCCATCTATGAAAACGTTTGACTGTATTAATTATATTAATAACCTGTGTGTTAACTTTCA
The DNA here is from genome assembly GCA_954871355.1 of Cabera pusaria. Lineage (NCBI taxonomy): Eukaryota > Metazoa > Arthropoda > Insecta > Lepidoptera > Geometridae > Cabera > Cabera pusaria. Next base: position 5,837,872 of record OX940915.1, read on the forward strand.
CTTAGTTGGCGTTAGATGTTCGTAAGATGGCGTTGTACTAAATAATCACGCGGCTCCTGTTTTAATAAATGTTTGGAATTGACATGTTAATATAATATAATACGTATAATAATATCTGGATGACCGAGCTATGCTCGCAATTTTTTTTTTTTTGGTAAATCGTGTTTTATGTAAAGTTTTGGCTCCCAATAATTCTCTCACAAAAGAACTAACTTGGAAAAATTAACCATCTCGTCTGGACTCGAACCGTGTCCTTCTGATCGCCATCCGATCGATCTTCCACTGAGCTATCATAACAATGTAACTATGGCGAAATTTACCTTCATGTTCTAATTATATTGTTAGAGTTTTTCATTACCTGAAACCAGGGATAAAACAACATTTTCTGAAAATGAACACCTAGCTAGATCGGTTCATCAATTTATTACGTTATTTCTTTCAGCATTTTTTGCTCGATTTTACAAAATATTGTAGTGTGGTAAGGAATCGGAACCCTACGAGTGCAAGTCCGACTTGCACTTAGCCAGTTTATTTTTTTCAAGCTGACAAGCACTTAATATGTGGAAACAAAAACTAGATGATTGATAATATCCTTTCTATTGATCTAATTCCTCTATTGATATAATTCCTATTCTAGGCCTAGCGTTCTTAACACCATCGACCGCATCATCACTTACCAACAGGTGAGATAGTGGTCAAACGCTAGCCTATAAGATATTTTAAAAAATTGAGTAAGTAATATCAGTAATTCTAAATTCGAATGGGTAAGTAAAATGTTGAGAACCCCTGCTAAATAACCACTCAAGCGATTATGTTAATTTGACATTAGCGTATTTGTTGTTCTGTATTTCAGGGCCAAATTGTTAACGCATTCGATATTTGAACTTACTCCGAGTACAACGTTAAAGGTAAGTTTTTTTTAAATGTTTACGAGCTTTACTTTTGGATTGACCACTATCACACCTGTTGACAATTAGTGATGATGCGTCCGGAGTGTGGACTGGATACTTAAATTTTTAGGGTTCCGAACCCAAAGGGTAAAGATAAAGATAAATATATTTATTTCAAACATTTTTTACATTACATTGTACATTTTACTTAAATGATTTCATTTCAATTCAATTCATGTTACATTACATACAATACTAAATTATAAATTACCAACGGAACCCTATTACTGAGACTCCGCTGTCCGTCTGTGTGTCTATCTGTCCGTCTGTCACTAGGCTGTATTTCATGAACCGTGATAGTTAGACGGTTGAAATTTTCACAGATGATGTATTTCTGTTGCCGCTATAACAACAAATACTAAAAACAGAACAAAGTTAATAATCAAAGGGGGTCGTATTTTGTAAAACGCGTTTTTTACTATAGCGCAATCTATGAACGATTGTTTACCTTATTAATAAATAATTTTAATTACCTACCTTAGCACCTTTGTGTTAACGTTCACTTAGTTAGTGTTAGAAGTTCGTTAGATATACGTTAGATGGCGTTGTAATTAATAAGTATATTTGGTATTGACACCGTAATATATTATAATATTATACTTATATATTATTATATTGCGGATCGGAACCCTCCGTGTGCGAGACAAAGGTCTGACTCGCACTTGACCAGTTTTCTTCAATAGAAATATGGTTGAGTATTATTTATATATTTGGTATGACCACCATCAAGGAGAAAATCTGCCGCCATAACCTTACCACAGAAATGATAATACTTAGTCCTACTTACAGAGTTCTGGCTGCACACAGCTCTTGAGAGTCAGAGTATTCTAGACCTAGCGTCTTCACCATCTTCGACCATCATTGTTTACCACCAGGCGAGATAGTCATCAAACGCTAGCCTATATGATATAAAAAAAATTACATTGGTATCTTGGACCGTATATATATTTTTTTTATGTTTGTTCGCGGATAACTTCGTCGTTTACGAACCGATTTAGATTTTTATTTTTTTGTTGGAAATGGGATATTCCAAGGGTAGTATCATAGTAATTTCATCGAGATCTGATAATTATCTCCAGATATATGGAGATAAACACCTCAAACTTGGTACTGAAAATTAATATCGCGGCATTTGAAGTCGGTTCTTTTAGTTTTTTAAACGATCTTATTTTTTTTATTATTCAATAATCAACCGTCAAACTCAAGCATATGCCCCCTAATCTGATGATGGATACAGAAGGTAGATAGTGGAACTCTTCAGTAGCTACTATGGTACTTATACCCCTCGTTTTAAAAAGTTTGAGCTCATTTGTCTAGTGACTAGACAAATGTAGTAACTAGACTAATCCCAACCTAACTACGCTGTATTTTTAATACTGTGTGCGTGTTCAAGCTAGTGTGCGAGATCGTTAAAGTGAGTGATTTGTGTGTGTGCAATGCGTGTTTACCTCGTTTACCTCGTCCCCCGTAAGTATCGGCAGAAAAAAATGTTTTCGGATTACAACGTTAACATCTCCATTGGTAAATGCTCGAAGGTACCTTCGTCCTAGGTCAGTACCTAGGTATTCAAAATTAAAAATGAAGCTTCCGAATCCGAATAGGCTGAAATTCAACTCAAATGATTCGAGAATCAGAAGTCTGAAGTTAGTGTTTAGTTCAAGCTTGTTTTATGTTAACTATTGTTTTTAAATCTTGTTAACCGACTTCACAAAAAAGGATGAGGTTCTCGATCGTCAAATTTATTATTTATTTTTATGTATGTTCACCGATTACTCGAAGATGCCTGAACCGATCTGAAAAATTATTTTTTTGTTTAAAAGAAAAAAAATTGGTAATAAACTTATTATTTACTTACTTAAAAGGGTACCCTTCCCAGGTGAAGTCATTTAATTTTTAACGAAATCGGTTGAGCACTTTTCAATATATAAACATTTGTATTACGATGCATTTATATACCTCGATGACATATGCTACTTACTGCTGGCTACTTTGACTAGCGCGACGTTTGAAGTCGGTTCTTTTAGTTTTTTAAACGACATTTAATTATTTTATAGGTAAAACATGCAGAACCAATACAAGCAAGTGTCCGACGAACGTTTCAAGATTATAATGACACGGTGTGACAAATTTGCAAAATCATTGACCGCAGATACGGAGCCCGTAAAGGTAAAAAACAGTTATATTTTTAACCGTCTTGAAAAAAAGAAGGAGGTTTCTCATTTCGACCGTATATATATATATATATATATATATATATATATATATATAGATACATATATAGATTCCAAAACCTCAATTTATAAGATCGTTTAAAAAACTAAAAATAACCGACTTCAATGCCGCGCTATTAATTTTTAGTACCAATTTTGAGGTGTTTATCTCCATATCTCTGAAGATACTTATCAAACCTCGATAAAATTACCATGGCACCACACTTGGGATATCTCCTTTCCAACAAAAAAAGAATAATCAAAATCGGTTCAAAAACGACGAAGTTATCCGCGAACAAACATAATATATATGTATTGTACTCGTATATAGTATATTTTATGTTTGTTCGCGGATAATTTCGTCGTTTATGAACCGATTTTGATTATTCTCCATTCCATTGTAATTTCATCGAGATCTGAAAAGTATCTCCAGAGATATGACGATAAACGTCTCAAACTTGCTACTGAGATTGACGCGCGGGGCATTGAAGTATGTTGTTTTAGTTTTTAAACTATCTTAATTATAAAAACTACAAGTTAAATGTTGTTTTACAGGTCTTCGATTCTCTATCAGATAATTTGAACAAGGAATTAGAAATGATTAGAGAAGTCAGCAAAAATTTGCAGATGAAAAAGGTGGAAGATCTGAATAAAGCAGAGGTGAGATTTCTTCCTTGTTACAAAATTAATTTACCTACTTCACAAAAAAGGAGGAGGTTCTCAATTCGTCAGAACCTTTTTTAGGGTTCCGTAGTCCTGACAAGGAACCCTTATAGTTTCGTCATGTCCGTCTGTCTGTCTGTCCGAGGTTTTGCTAAGAGACCGTTAATACTAGAAAGCTGTAATTTTGTTGAGGTATGTATATAAATTACGCCAACAAAGTGCTGAAATAAAATTTTGAAAAATATTTTTTTTTTGGGTAGCTCCCCTATATGAGAAGTGAGGATCAATTCTTTTTTCAACGTCTACCCCATCGTGTGGGGTATCGTTGAATAGGTCTTTTAAATTATTTTTTTACTGAAGCACTTGCGTGAAGTTTTCGATTGAAAAGACTATCTAATCTTGTTTCTCCATACAAACTTTGAACCCCCATTTCATCCCCTTAAGGGGTGGATTTTGGAAAATCCTTTCTTAGTACACGGCTGGTTATTTTTACTGCTGAAGAACTCGTGGGGACGCTCGTACCGTGGGTACCTGGGTGGGGCTACATCATAGATGAGAGTAGGTATATACTTGGGGCTATATCAAGATTGCGCGTAATAAGGTCATAAATTTATCTGTTTTTTACGATGCGATTATATATACATACACACCGACAGCCAATGATGAAGTACGACTTATTACGTGCGTAAATAAGTACTTACACGGTGTACACACACACACACGTTTTTTATATGAATAGTCAATATCCAAGAAAACATGGACATCCACCTAATCTAATACACATTTTAATCGTGTCACACTTATAAAAAATCTAACAGCGCCATCTCCCAGGAACATGTAGAACTACATGATACATGATGAGATGAGATGTTTTTATGAGGCCGTTTCCGAGCAGTATTTTTTTAATATATACTTAAGAAATATTTCAATGTTTTTATTTTATTTTAGAAAGCCGCCAAAGAAGCAGAGGAAGCTGCCCAGAAAGCAGCATTGGAAGCTTCGAAAGAAGTTGAAAAAGAAGATGCATAACTTAAGCTTTTTATTTATACTATTTAAGGTTTTTTTTTAAATAAATTTGTAGCATAGATTCTCTACTTTATTATACCTACTCATACCTTTTTTATGCCAGGTAGACATGCACAGCGGGCCTAAAAAGGCCACATTAGCTGAATCATAATATGATCCTAATATGAATTATATTCGAAATCAGGACTATGTACCTACTACCTATCTCAGTGAAGATGTGTGGTCTCTTTCCAGACAAGCAATAACTACCTAGTTTGTCTTAACCCTTACCGAACTTTAGGTACAGATCGCGCGGCGAGAGTTTGGCTTTGACCGTTATTGCGCAGAAATCAGAAATTGGGTATCAACGGGCAATTAGCGGGGTTCGGGGCGGGTGTGTAGGCGCACGCGGTGCTCTGATTGGCGCTCCAATCGTTCCCATGCGCAGTAATCCCCTCCACCCGAAGGTCAAAGCCAAACTCTCGCCGCGCGAGCTGTACCTACCTACTTACCATGTTTTTCATTATTTATGAGCTTCTGCTATTTCGGCGCTGTTGCAATCGAGTTCCAGCAGAAGCAAGTAGTAGGGGTGCAGAAGCAGCAATAATATCGTTTAAAAACTAAAAAACAACCGACTTCAATGCCGCGCTATTCATTTTCAGTACCAATTTTGAGATGTTTATCTCAATATCTCTGGAGATACTTATCATACCTCGATAAAATTACCATGGTACCACACTTGGGATATCTCCTTTCGAACAAAAAAAGAATAATCGAAATCGGTTCATAAACGACGAAGTTATCCGCGAACAAACATTAAAAAAAAAAAAAAAAAAAAATATACGGTCGAATTGAGAAACCTCCTCCTTTTTTTAAAGTCGGTTAAAAAGATTATGAAAGCGAGGCACAAGGTTTTGTCTACTTGAATACCCGTTTGAGCGAGTATCAGACTAAAGAGGGCTATTATCTTTTCTGTGCTAAGGACCACTCATCATCATCATATCAACCGGTATCAGTCCTGCTAGACATAGGCCTCTCTCAAGTCACGCCACTGAGCCCGATCTTCGGCTCTTTGTTTCCAGTCACTGCCCACTGCCTTGCGAATGTCGTCGCTCCACCTGGTCACAGTCCACATTCTCAGCGAGCTATGCTCGGTGTTTCTCTGCGGGATCGAATCCGGAACGAAGGACCACTCAATCCGGTTCAACTCAACCCTACAAGTTTGTGCACTTACTACACAAAAAAAACCTTTCGTTGTACTTATCTCTCTCTCCCTCCACAAATTCAAGACACTCTCCTTACAATTCTGAAGTCACCTTAGAAATAGGTATAGCTGGTCTCGCTTCCAAGAAACTTAATGTATAGAAATAAGCGGTACCTAATTTTTAGGGTTCCGAACCCAAATGGTACCAACGGAACCCTATTTTTTATATATCTTATAGGCAAGCGTTTGACTACTATCTCACCTGTTGGCAAGTGATGATGCGGTCGAGAATGGTAGCACGCTAGGCCTAGAATAGTTAATGGCTCTTAAGGATAGCTGCCGGAGCACATTAGATGTTTGGCGACAGATTTTCTAACTTAAGGGTGGTTGCTGGCCAGGCGGATACTAGATAGTGTCGTGTCCTACCACCATGCGGGGGTTTCTTGACGATGTTTACCTTCACCGGAGGGCCACTGTGAAAAGCACACATACACTTACCGATAAAAAAATCCATTGGTGCATGGCAGGGATTGAACTCTGTACTTTTGGCGTCAAAGCCGACCATTCGCCTACTACACCACTAGGCCCCACTTTACATCTGGTCAACGTCTAACGCTCTACAAAGCACAAGTTTAGCCTCATGTAGAGCACTGCTTCCATCTGCTATATACACGTTGGTACTACCTTTTCTTTACTCATGTGTTGGTACGTAGTATCACAGTTTTACATTGTAAAACTGTGGTAGTATTATTTTTTCTATGACGTTGGTGCTTGCCTTCGCTCAGCCAACTAGGCAATCCACACTGAGCTATATAGCAAGTTAAGACAAATATGCTGTCTACACGTGGACGGAATTTTCTCTCTACGTGTCTATACGTTGGTAGATAGATAGATAGATAAAATTCTTTATTGTACCATCTCTTAATATATCATAACAAACAGTAGTATTCAAGTTAATAACAGTGTTACAATGGGCGGCCTTATCGCTAATAGCGATAATAGCTAATATTTCTTCCAGGCAACCTTTGGATGGAGAGGACTGTAAAACATTTGTCGGAGGTGTTTGATAAAAAACATACCAAAATAACAAATTTAATATACTTACTTACTATCCAAATATAGTAACCTAGTCTACATAAACAATTTTCAAATGCCTACCCACTTAAACACACATGTTATTAGTATCATTACCAATTTGTATAAATTACATTTGATTTTGTAATTGCTGGCTGACGCAGAAAATGATCTTTTACCTGCGCTTTAAATGCGTTGGTATTGTTGGCATTTACTTTTCCTTGGCAACGTTCGGGCCTTCGGCCAACATATTGTATTGCCGGCTTTAGGGTCCGTCGCGTTCACACCGCGACGCGAGGCAACGATGCATTTGGAGTCGCGCGGCGCAACAAAACGCGCGACGCCACCAAATTATCTCAGTGCAATTTGTATCTTATTGTGTAGTTAATAAAGTTCAATTGATTCTTCCCGCTGCACCGCGACGCCGCGCGGCGCAGCTTGAAGCCGCCGAACTAACTCAATTTAAATGTGTATCTTTTTGTATAGTAAAAAGTTTTTTGTAATATTCTCTGAATAAGTGCACGCCGCGTCGCGTCGCGGTGTGAGCCTACCGTTAGGGTTTAGGCACAGATTATATAATAGTTACTACGCGTTTAGGTGTTGGGTTCGCCAATTAAACAAACATAATTGTGTTTTATTATTATTTTATTAAAATAATATAATATTATAATATGCATATCTACCGATATTGTGGGCTAAATAAAAACAGCAAAACGTACTAAAATATGCTTACAAAGTATATACCATTACAAATTACAACTTAATGATTTATTACAACCAACTTATATCTAGTTATGTAGTTTACATACTGTTATTGTTCATACACAGTTATGAGAGTCGCATATTGCAAGAACTTGACTTTAAGTTGACTCAAAAGTAAAAAATCTTAAATAAGTCATAGAAGTTAAATGACGATTGCGTACTGTGGGCTTCGTCGACGGAGCAACTTAGATCTTAGGCTCAATTTACACCGCCGCGGAATGGAATGGAACGAAATTGTACAAACATTGGTAATTAACTTTATGTCAATTGAAAATTGTTAAACACAATCCAAAATCTCATCGTACCGACGGGACTTGAACCCGCAACCTCCTGGATAACATGTCCAGGTGCTTTGCCAATTAAGCCACGGTGCACAGTGCCAACATAATATTTGATTTACGCAGTGCAACATCTCTCGTCGGATTTGAAAACTGTTATAATTTCTTCCGAATGATTAACTTACGTAATAAGTAGTCATAAATGGCGCCACCAATGCATAATTGGGTTAACAAAATGCAATCCACTAATTTCGTCGTATCGATAGATCTAACCGTGGCTTAATTGGCAAAGCACCTGGACATGTTATTCAGGAGGTTGCAGGTTCAAGTCCCGTCGGTACGATGAAATTTTGGATTGTGTCTAACAATTTTCAAGAATATAAAGTGTGAAACACTTCAAGGAAACATAATATTTATGTCAATTGTATAACATACAAACTAAATAGGAGCCAAAAAAAGGTCGCGTGTCTTTCGGGAAACCCTCGCGCATTCTCGCGAATTCCCCTAGCTTGTAGTTTGTATGTTATACAATTGACATAAAGTTCATTACGCTATGTACAATTTCGTTGCAAAAAGTAGCGTCCATTCCATTCCGTGGCGGTGTGAATTAAGCCTTAGAGTTGCGTCAACAGGCAAACTTCAACTAGTAGCAAATTTGAGCTGCAAACTGCTCTCACATAAGTTCCAATTTGCCACAACTAGCAACTGATAAGTTAATAATGAATTTGAATACCACGACAGAAGTGCTCCAAACAGACTAAAATTACAGATTTTGCATGCATACAGAAAAATTATAACGTTCTTTCATATTATAAGTTTTATGTGAAACAAACAAATTGAAGTTTAAATTCATACATTAATATATATTTTCTATTAATACCTATGCAGTTATATGTACCTACACATTCAATAATATGAATTCATAAAAAAATACTTTGTACCTCAAAAACATTTCCGGTTGTTGCGACTATCAGTTTTCACAACTAATTATGAGTAGTCCCTTCAATGTCATTATAACAGATATTTACTGTAGGTACTTGAATTTTAATAAGTTGTATAAATCACCGTGACGTTTTAGCTCGCACAAAAAAATTCTCTCAAAACTTTTAAACAAACTTATTTGTTTACAACCAATTTAGGACACTAGTAACATAATCTTAAGATTTGAACTTTTAAGCTTCACAACTCAAAATGTATGATCGTATCATCACTTACCAGCAGGTGAGATAGTGCTCAAACATAAAAAAAAAACACCACCTAGAGCAGCTATCCCAACCCATTTTTCAAAGTACACATATTAAAAAAATAAATTATTGTTTTCAAAAATTTAGCCTGTGTAAACAGTTCATAATATAGATAGTTTAGTAGTGGTGAAACTAGGTCAGATATAAAATGTCATACAACTCATACGTGCCAAGTAGGGAAATAATACTAAAATGTTATACTTTAATGCCTCTAGGCTCAATACGGAGAACATTATTTAATGTCATGTCATCTTTTCATGCTACCTGTATTTTCAATAAATTATTTGAATTGAAAATAATACAAACAGACAATGTAATAGTGAGCGATTTAAGTATTTTTGTAATCATCGATTTAGAGCTCTAATTCTATAACAGCATGTTTTTACCAACCACGCAAAAGAAGAATGTTCTCAATTTGTTTAATTTTTTTTATATGTATGTTACTCGATTTATCTACCAATCGCATCCAATTTTCAAATTATTTTAATGATTCTTTATTTCATGAGGATATAATTATCTCATCATTCAGTAAAGTTTAACAAGATCTGGCGTGGAAGTCTCAATCAATCAATCAAATCAATCAAAATTATTTATTTGCGAACATAGGTATATAGTGTTAGTACAATTTTAAGTAACCGCTACATTCTGCCATTTGGTGTGCAAATATAAAAAGTATTACAATAATAATAATTTACAATAATTAATACATTCAAAACTTGACAACTCAAAATTGATATGGATGCGTCCTGTCACCACAAATTTTTAATAGGAGATAGATGTATACTTGCATCTCTTTTCTTAGAGACTATCATCCCATTAAATTCATCGCTATGCATGTAGAGACTACTGGCCCTATTGTGTATATCCAAAGATATGGAGATTAAAATCTCAAACATAACTTTTAAAAGCTCTAACTTAACATGTGAAAAAGATATAAATGATTCACATGTAGATAAACATATCTATCAGTAAATTATAAAATAAAAAATTTACATGTTCGAGGCTTTAACCACTCCATCCAGCCCCAACCATCCCTCTGGGTCAGCCTACCGGAAATTATCTTCCCAAAATCAAAATATTCCCAAATGTCTTGGCTTGAGGGGTTCATAGAGATCTGAAAGGATTTCATCCGATTATATCAGTATAATATCAGTTTTGAGCCCCCTATGCACTAAAATTAGCTCAGATTGCTTTCTTCCTTCCCTTTTAAGAAATGAGGCTCAAAATCCAAAATGTCATGATTGCGGCATATGGCTCACTTTAAAGCTAACGTATTTTCTGCCTTGCGTTGTATGTCTTACTTCAATATAAAAAAATATTAAACATTTTAATTGAACAATTTCAACATTGAGTTTTAGAATTAGAGCTGTATTAAGTCATTGTACTCAAATAGTATCATATTCCATTTATGATTGTATGCTACGTTGCTATTACTAAGTTTTACATTTACGAGTTGTCTGTCATTACTTCTTCTTCATCTTCTTCTGGCTCCGCTAAGTCAGGATGACAAACACGGATGTGGAGGTTTAAGTTGATCTTAACAATGAAACTTTTTCCACACGTTGTACACTTGTGAGGTCGTTTAACATCATCGTCAATATGAGGAGGATGAGCTCTCGCCATGTGCGTTCTTAATAATGATGAGTGTAGCGTACGATCACACTGCGTACACTTCACGAGGCAGTCTATCGGCTGCCCCTCATGCGTCTGACGATGCTTTTCCATCGTTATCTTGGACACAAACAACTTCTGACAGAGATCACATTTGAAATTCTTAACTTTAGTATGCTTTTTCATGTGAATTTTAAGGCAATTCTTCGTAGGAAACATGTCATCGCATTTCGAGCATTTGAACTTCTTTATATCGTTATGTAGCTGCATGTGGAGCTTTAGATAGGCTTGACCAGTGAAACTTTTGTTGCAAATTTCGCAGTTGATTGTGCTTACGGCTGAGTGAGTCTGCATGTGGCTTTTTAAGAATTGAGCGGCGACAAAACTACGGTCACATATCTCGCATATAAACTTCTTCGATGCTGCACCTTCGTGCTTACTCTTATGTATATCCAGATGATACTGAGAGTTGACTTTGACCTCACATTTGTCACACTTAAACTTACGCCGCTTCTTCGGGCCTACTTTCATCACCGGCGCAGGCTCAGGCTCCATTGGTGGCTCATCCTTGTCATTGCCGTGAAACTTTTTATGTAATAATAAATACTCCATACCTTCGAATGTCATCTCGCAAACATTACACTGGTAGCGCTTAATTATGATCCTATCGTCTCCTCCATTGTATTGCTCTGCCATTTTCTCGTGTTTAACTGAACTTTTGTCGCTAGTCGCCGGTTCCATCATACTTTTCATCCAGTGATCCTGTATTCCGACGCCAGTCTTGGTGTCCATTAGTGACGCTATGTTACGGCCGCATTGTCTCGTATTGATCTGCCTCAATCGCAACACAAATTTTACGTAGAATCTTTAGTTTGATCGTAAATGATTTAGAAAACACTAATCTCACATTGTTTACGCGTTTTGTCGGCGTATTTCACGCAATAATTATACGGTTAACACAAAGCGAGCCTTGTTACAGTACCATAAATTCCAAAAGAGAAGCGATGCGCGTTGCTTTTTTTCGGTCGGTTCAATGACAGCGTTTTTTTTTTCTTTGACATATGAATAGTTGCCATACTAAATATACTCCTATATATTTCTACCATAATCTCGTCAGTTGAAAAGGTCCTTTGCAATTTTACTACCAATACAGAATATTTAAATAAGATTAAATAAGATAATAATTAAACAAGAAGAAGAGAGGAAGAATTTAATACAGAATATATAAATAAGATTAAAGAAAAACTAAAACAACCGACTTCCATGCCTCGCGAGTCAATTTCAGTAGCAAGTTTTCAGACGTTTATTGTCATATTTCTAGAGATACTTATCAGATCTCGATAAAATTACAATGGGACCACCTCGAAAACGTACCCTACCGATTAAAAAATAATCATTCAAATCGGTTCACAATTGACGGAGTAATGGCGTAACATACACACAAAAAAAAACATACAGACGAATTGAGAACCTCCTTCTTTTTGGAAGTCGATTATCAAAAGGAGCGTTTAAACTAAACTACCAAACCGATAAAAATTTAGGGACTAGGGTGGATGTTCCAATCTGAAAAAAGAAACGTAATCTTATCTGTCATCATAAAATTATATTCAATTCAGCCTAGTTTACTAATAACATTAGTTCACTGCTAGGCATGGTCCTTTCTTAATATGCGCCACTGAGTCCGATCTCCCCACCGCTTTCAAAGAGAATATAATATATTACTACGTCACACCCCGGACACTCGACATAATCTCCATACAAACTCGCGTTTTAAGGACCTTATTACACAGACACTACACACATGTCGTTTTTGTATCGGCGCAATTGTGTGCGTAAAGTCTAGGGATGTCACCGATGGATGTCACCGTAAAAACCTACTTCATTTTGAAGAGTATCTCCTTAGTAGTCTGTGTTTTGAAGTCGGTTTAGACTTGCTAGCCAGTACTTCGCTATGGTTTCAATAGTATATAGATAATAAAATTATTCTCATTTACTCAACGCGATACGCCATAGCTAAGACACTTGTCTCGCTGCGAACGAAGACCGATACGCGTGCGAGTGAAACAGTTGCGAAAGTTTTTTACGTTATTTGAATAGTATAGAGTTTAGGTAGGGACAATTCTTATACTTAAGTTACTTGATTTGAAAGAGTGACAAAGATAAATAAATTATTAAGAAAATTTTTATTCAATAGTTAAAAACTAAGGTTTATTTACGCACGAGTATATCGTTGTTTCATTTATGAAAATGAATTCTCAAATACGAATATATAGTTGGTATACAAATATGAGTGTATTAGTATATATATTATATAGAAACTACGTATTTTTTACGAACTTCCTGTGTCTACCTAGTCCCACAGAAATATTCCATAATACTTATTATTAATATTTCTGTGTTTTATATTCAAACATGTATGAAGTTGATGTTCTTCTCCTTGTCGTGCGCGTATGCCGTCCTTGCTCACACTAGCTCCTCGACAGCCCCAGAATCGGTGGCGAGGTGAGGTATAGTATAGATATTCTTCGATAACATGACCCGCCCCTCCAAAATTCAAAAACGTTTGAAAGTATTTACAACGCACCACCACGTATGTGTGCGTACTGGTACTGCCAATTCCGCGACATTGCATACATAATTAAATAACTCCTAATTATGAACGTACTTTGTACCAACCAACACTGCAAAAAAAGTTTCTATGAAATTTATAAGCTATACTTTCCGTTAAGTTGGTTGGCTACAAAGTACGATCATAATTCGGGTATCAACAATGTAGGGAAGTGCCTACTCTTATATAGCACAACATAATTACAACTACATACAAACTCTTTCGAAAGGATGTGACTACACACATTAAAACAGTAATTTGGAGGGACGGGCCATGTTATCGTAGAAGATCTCTAGTAAATGTATTCTCTTTGACACAATGCACAGTTTTCCCCAAGTGTTATCCTAATTAAAGGTGGGAGTGACCCCTAATTAGGCGCCCGAACTGACAATCACTAAGTGTTATTAAACCATAGAAAAGATAATAATACTACGTATAATATGATTAAACTGCACATATACATATAGGCAGACCGGCCCCGGATCACGAAAACCATTGAATGAACGAAATGAACTAAATGACGGGGACGGAGCTATACAGCCTACATAGCTGCGTCCCCGTCATTTCGTTCATTCAATGGTTTTCGTGATCAGCCCCCGGGTCCTCTATTGCTCCTTGATTAGGGACCCTTACTCTTATTACACCTCCCTGATTAAGGAATCGGTGACACTGATTAAGTGGTTGCATGGTGTAATACCCCACAAGCAAGCTATTAATTTTTTTTCCAGGTTATTTAGGTAGGTAGTAGGGCAAAAGGTGTTTGTTAAGATCTACCTAAAGAAGTTACTCCTTTGAAGGTAGGTGATATTTCATACAGAACAAGTAAATGCTTCGGCAATTCTCATAATTTATTAAAAACAACGGACTATTTATTTACAGCCTATAAGAACTAATATTACAATAATTAACAGAAATAACTTACGGATTTTACGTGACATATTGATATGTATAAGATGACTTAGGGCACAGAATAAATAATACAAGGTCAGGTTATAGGCCGATTTATTATGCCAGTGATATTTCCGACGCAGAATATAAAGAGCAATATAATCTAGTATCACCAAAAAGACGAATGTATTCTATCTGCAGAAACAAACCAGTAGGTTAAAGTCAGCATTTATTACTCACATTATTACTGCTAGACATACACAGGTGGTGTGTGAGTCGCACTGTATAAGTAGCGCCGTATCACACACACCGTCTGTGGCACCATCCATATAGCTGTAACGTATATTTCGCTCTCACACCGGGTGTGAGGGCGCGCACTCGCCGAACGTTACTAAAAACACACGGTGTGCGTTTTCAGCAGGCAACATGTTGACTTAGCTAGCAGGTGTGCTGAGCAAGCTTGTATTATATAATCACGCCAAGGCCACAGAATAATGAATAGTACCATGGTACAGAATATTCTCTCTTTGATAGCAAATATGTGAGATTAAACCTAGAGACAACGTCAGAAACGTTCAAAATACGCTAAGCCGCTAAGGGCCGCCGGCGGCCCTAGCATTGTGACGTATTTTGAACATTACTGAATACTGATGTTGTATCTAGGTTTGATCTAACGCGGCAAGTACATGGAGTGAGACAGGCCTGCCAAGGCATTATAGCATCCAACTTTAGTAAGTAAACATAATGATTATAAAGCATCGACTATTACGCTCACTATGAATTTTGTCCGCTGTCAGCATGGTATTTTCTCTATGGCTGTCAGTCTGTTAGTGTTTAGGGTTCCGTACCCAAAGGGTAAATCGGGACCCTATTACTAAGACTCCGCTGTCCGTCTGTCCGTCTGTCACCAGGCTGTATCTCATGAACCGTGATAGTTAGATAGTTGAAATTTTCACAGATGATATATTTCTGTTGCCGCTATAACAACAAATACTAAAAACAGAATAAAGTAATAGAGGGTCCCCATACAAGAAACGTGTTTTTTTCGGCATTTCAAGCCATCTATGAACGCTTAGTTAGGAAACGTCCCATAGATGGCGTTATATTGAAATGTCGATCCCTTTGTTAAACTTTAGATGGCGTTATAAGAAATAAAATGTTTATTAATATTATTTTTTTGCTGTCGAAAAATGATAATGGTATTTTTTGCTCAATCTTATAAAATACTGTAGTGTGGTACGGAACCCTACGAGTGCGAGTCCGACTTGCACTTGGCCAGTTTATTTATTCATATTTGACTAGCAGCGCCTCGCGGTTTCACCCGCGCAGTTCCCGTTCCCGTATTCTCATACGGGGATAATATATAGCTTGTTACTAGCTGATAATGTAGCTTTCCATTAGTGAAAGAATTTTTGAAATTAGCCTAGTAGTTTTTCAGTTAAATCGTAACAACAAACGAAAATAAAAATCAAATCTTTCCCGTTTATAATATTAGTTTAGACAGGCTGGCGTTTAACCACAGTTTCGCCTGGTGATAAGCGATGTGGTTGAGGATGCTGAATATCGTAGATCTAGAATAGTTTGACAGTGCAGGGCTGTGCTATTTATACTTATTATCCTTGATAATAGTAAGCTAGTAATGTCGCGATCTTGCTCTCTGAGAAAGTGCATCGGACATGCACGAAACCTAGGTAGAGACACTCGACAATGTTTGTAGTGAGTATAATAGTCAGTATTTTATAATATAAATACAAACATACTAAAACTACAAATCAAATAAGTAAAAATACCACTAGTAGCTGTAAAAATAATTAACTACAGATTTTAGAAAAATTTAACATGTCACCATAAGGCATTTCTGTTAGATACTGTATACAAAATAGGCAACAATAATTTTTTTATTTCACTAATTAGTTTAGTCTTTCTGTAGTGACGGCGACACATTTCTTCCGAGGACATTTTCTTTGTATTTTAATTTTTGTACATTTGTGGGGTCGTTGAGCGCGTCGTCTGTTTGTCTTTCTAATCTTTGATCTTGTACCGATTCTGAAATAAAATAAATGTTATTTATTGATTAATAATATTAGATTTATTCAATTCTGGGCCCAGTATGCTACGATTCTCGATCACATCATCATGCATATCATAATTTTTTTTTTATGAGCGCGCTTTGCGCCTGTGTAATGCCTGCCTCTCTGCCTTTAAAAATAAGGAAGGCACAGTCTCATTTGAAGCGCAGGTAAAAGATCATTTTTTGTGTCAGCAGTTTCAAAATCGAACATAATTTATACAAATTGGTAATGATACTAATAATAGGTGTATATAATGTGTGTGTTTAAGTAGGTAGGTATTTGAAAATCGTTTATGTAGACTAGGTTACTATATTATAATATATAATGGATAGTAAGTAAGTAAATTAGGTTAGTTATTTTGGTTTGTTTTTTATCAAACATCTCCGACAAATGTTTTTCAGTCCTCTCCATCCAAAGGTTGCCGGGAAGAAATCGCTTCTAGCGATAAGGCCGCTCATTGTTACACTGGAATTAACTTGTATATTACTGTTTCTTATGATATATTAAGAAGTGGTACAATAAAGAATTTTATCTATTTATCTATCTATCTGGTGAGATATAGTTATTGTATTTTCTGTTTGTTGATTGTTTAACTAATGTCCTAAAATTTTAATTAATGTTTTTATTCCATTTTTAAACTACCCTAATTGGTGATGGGGGCGATAAGACCTGCACTGATGTCTCGCTTGGGGTGTCATCATCATCATCATAATCAGCCAGTGTCAGTCCACTGCTGGACGCAGGCCTCTCCCAAGACATAACACTGAGCCCAATCTTCGGCTAGCGATGCGCCGATCCGATCGGATATTTTCGAATTTCGATTCGATTTCGATCAGATCGAAGGCATACGATCCAATCAACTTTCGGATCGGATCGAAACCATGCGATCCGATTGCGGATCGATTCATAGCTATCAAATATCAGTTCGCATTCCAAACTTTGTGGTTTGCACACTATGTAATGTATTTTAATTTGCACACAAAGTATATTATCAATAACTACGAATATTATTACATAATTCATTGTTTCGTTGTGTGGTTTTTATACTTCATAGACATACAAATGTACTCGTCTGTCCTTAAATTATTGAAAGTTAATTTTAATAAGATTAAATTTAACATTAGTCTTTTCGGGTTAATGTAATTTATGTTGCTTAATGCCTTGTTAAACCAACCAACCCTTTTTGGTTTGTATATAATAAATGTTCTATTTGCATGATCAAATGCATGCGATCTGATCCGCGGATCGGATCAAGACGTAGTGATCCATTACGATTCATAATATTGGAACGAGCTTAAAAAAATCGTATCCCTATCTTCAACTCATTTGGAGAGACATGCCCTAATCACCATGCTGGGCAGGCGGGTTGGCGATCGCAGGACATAGTTTCTCACACCAGTGATGCTGCTGCCCGTCACCAGCTTGTAGTATTTAGCTACGCCATAATTTCGAAATGGTTATACCACTATTTGTCAGTCACCAGAGCCTCGTTTGTTGGTCAGCAGGATGCACCACAGGCAGCTTAGGTTGGCTGGGAGCACTGAGGTGGTATTGACTTTTGAGAATATATTTAAGAAAGATTTATGCTTTCGACAGATTGCCTTATCGAATTGCTAAATGCAGATCCTAAGCAATCATTACATTAGTGAAGGTGATCAATAATTTATATTTTATAGGTAATCGTTTTGTGCAAAAATTAGGGCGATATAAAAGATATCATACTTACTGCTGTAAGGGGTGTATTTATCAGATATGATACTTTCCAAGTTGTAACCAATAACTCCGACAACAGCCGCTACGGGTAAAGTAATATAGGCTGCGTTACTTCTCAAAAATTGGAATAATATCGGCCACATCTGAAAGAGGTTATGTTTACATTAAACAATAATTTTATATGAAAATCTGTACAATAATTTAGTAATATGAAGGAGGTAACGTTGTAAATACGATTCTTCGACTTACTGTAGAGTTTTATAAGGATTTTTGTCTTTTTATTGCTTTAAAAAGGCAAATATTTATAAAAATAAATATCGCCGAACAGCTGAGCTGATGCCCGATTTTGACTTGCTTGACAGTTGACATTGACAACAATGACATGTGTTGATGTGCTGCCAGCTCATTTTTTTAAAGTGAGCTATATTACCTTCGAAAATAAAGCGAAAACAGAGCTAAATTAAAAAATGAGCTAAAATAAAAGTTTCATCAATATATATACAAATCAATGCCACTTAACGTTGTAATTTTATAACTCAAGAACGGGCTCACCTATCCAAACAAAATGTTTAGGCTTTGTTCGGACTATTTAATAGATGGTTTATGTGAAGTTTGCACAAAATCGGTCGAGTGGTTCTTCATTTATCACATTTCACGAGGACTCAACGCGGGCAAAGCCGCGGGGTGCAGCTAGTTATTTATAAAGAAAAACGTAACATGATATATCTTGTCTAAGGACCCCGTATTCTCCAAGGGAGATCCCACGTTCCCGTTGCTGCTTGCTGGCTACCAGTATGCAACCGTTCTCACCGGTATCAGGCCTGTCGCACTCCGCGCTGTAGCTATGAAACTACAAGTATCTCCGCGCCACCCGCTTGGTTACACAGACGAAGAAGAGATGCTACGCATCTTGGTTACAAGTTCAGTCAGTAAATTGTCACGCGCGCGTTCGATCGGCCGCGCGCCTTACTTGTACCTACCTCAATATTATATTCCTTGATCACTATAAACACATATAGTAACTGTGAAGAGTAACTATCGAACATATTATTCAGTATGTCCAAACGAAAGGAAGAGACAAACGAGTTATATAGTCCGAGAGCTGATGCAAGATTTGTACTCAGAATAATAAGTACAGTTACCAAATTACCAATGTTTACTTAGGGTTTTATTTTATTCTTTTTAACAGTATATAGATTAGTTCTAAGATAAATAAATAGGGTAGGTACCTACTAACGTTTACTTCAATTTTCCTTTTTTTCTTTCTTAATGATTTTGTCGTGTCATATGATAGTCAGATTTTTATAATCCGAGAGTTGATGTAATTAAATTACTTATAGATTTCAGATCACTGAGATTCACTGAGATCTGATAAGTATCTCCAGAGATATGACGATAAACGTCTCAAACTTGCTACTGAAATTGACTAACGGGGCATGGAAGTCGGTGTTTTAGTTTTTAATCGACTGCACAAAAACTGAGGAGGTTCTCAATTCGACGGTTTTTTAAATTTTTGTGACCTCAGAAACTCAGAACTCTGTCAGATCTTAACCAATTTTTAACCATTTACTAATAATTATAAATAATTACTAATAATTATTCTTAACCAATTTGAAATTGAAAATTATTTTTTAGGGTTTCGTAGTCCTGATAAGGGATCGTTATAGTTTCGTCATGTCCGTCTGTTCATAGCATCACTTTGTTGTCTGTCTGTCTGTCTGTCCGTCTGTCAATATCCTTTTTCGTAGGAATGCGTGGATGTATCAAGTTTAAACTTATATCAAATAGGTTTACGATATCTTATTTAGAGATTCAATTATTTAAAAATAAAGTTTTCCTACAATGAATAAAATACATAATTATTTTTGGTCAAAAAAGTGAGTCAGCTCCTAGACTAGTATAATGTTACAAGTCAAACAACCTACAATTCTAGGCAAGTGAGTACTATTTTTTCGCGTTATTTAACTTACGCAATTTAAAACTTTACTCAATTTTAATTGAACGTAATGTATTTTAGTATAACTGTAGTGCTTTTATCCTACCTCGACATTAAACATTAATGTAGCACTTACTATCCGTAATGTACTCATTACATTGTTCTACCTTAGAGTATTCTTTTACCAATTAAAGGCATCAATAAGTTTTCTCATATCACTCAACTCTGTAAGAGAGGCCGCGAGTTGACCGAGTTATTCAGACTCTCGCTGTGCGGACTTACGTTGCATTTTACTGTGCGCAACACGCGGTTCATTGTTACTATTAGTTGATACTGTGACGCAAATTCAAGGTCGCACCCGAGGCGTAAAACGCATTTTGAACGTTACCAGTGTTGTAACTAGGTTTAATCTCTCATTTTTGCTCTCAGGGAGTGCAATTTCTGTATTTGTACTATTCATTATTCTGTGCCGGTAATAACATAGAAGGTACTAGATGAAATCGAATGTAGGTGCTCGTTGGCTCGGGAGTTATAAAAGTTCTCCCAGTAAAATATGTGAGGAACGATGCACTCGCACTACGTACGTCTAGTGTAGCTCTAACTTAGGATAATAATAGAAGTGGTACTTATCTGCATTAACACGTAGGCCTGAGTACGCCGGAACAATTAATATTACTTTATTTTGTGAAAATTATTTTATTATTTATATAATTTACATGTGGTCTGGGCTTTCATTTAGTAAGAACAACTAATCCAATAATTTACGACCATCTTGGTAACAATATTTTATAAACTCTTTGCAGCTCAGGCACAGGAAGGTTAATACCCTTCAACCGTGGTGTGCCCTGATTTGACATAAAAAATTACTTCAAAGCTTCTTATCTTTAATTCACTGTATTTAACAAGAATAAATAAATACGACTGACAAGGAATTTTCACCATTGACAACATCTGCCAATGGCTACTAAGTGCAACATTTCAATATTGCTAGTCATGTTTAAAAAGTCTGTATAGCCTGAAACATGGCTAAATACAGAATCGCTACACTTATTAGATTAATAAGCAAACTATTTTAATATACGATTACTCGTCGCCATTACTATTGAAATTGTGTGTCAAATTCACTAATTTTAAACCACTTGTGCTTGCTTGTGTTTTTGTAAGTTGCCATGGTACCTATTTTTGTAGGACTTCATAGTTGAGGCAGCATTTTATAAAGAGCTAACATTTTTTTTTAAATCTGATTTGTTGAAATAAAAGCTAAATTTAGCCCTAATAGATCTAAATTGGCAACACTCAACATTGACACGATAGACAATAGTAACTTCGTTCCGAAACCTAAGCTTATTCAATTTGTATACAATGAATTTGCAAGAAGGGTAAAGCTACCAATTTTCAACACTGCGCTAGTTGTTAGTGCCTAAGAAGTTATTAGTGTACACATATTTTTCTCAATTTGGAATTTGTAGTTTCTGAGCCCTTAGAAAAAATTCAATTTCCTGTTTCCATTCACACTAACGCAAGTTCAAAATGTATGGAATGACATTTATGTTTCCGCAACAAAAATGTCATTCCCATACATTTTGAACTTGAGTTAGCGTGAATAGAAACAGGATTTTGTCTAGGGGCTCTGAACAGAATTACCAGATAGAGTTTTCTCAAATATATTGAATCTGGTAGGATTTATGATAAATTTACTGGCAACATTAAAAGTTTATTTTTAACGTTGTCAGTGTCAAGTTTGTTTGTTGGCTACTGTCAATATTTGATAACATAACCTCTGCTCTCTGACTGAGGATTTAGAAAACAATAACATTTTATTATCGCAAAAGCCAAAAACAAAGAAATAATAATAATAACAATAACATTGGAAATAATGTGTTTTTCTTGCATTTAACTACGAAATAAAGCCAGGAATATTTATAAAATGACACAAGTGATAATACTCAGCCATTTATCGGGGTTAACTTGGGCTAATAAAACAGTCAGTCAGTTCAGTCTAAAACTTTTACGTAACAATGTCCAAAATGTTGTGCAAATTAAAAGGTCTGCATCTACGAAACAAAAGACTGCAAGCTCTGTTTATCGGACTATGAATATATTTGATCGAAAGGCAAAGGCTTTGCAAAGAGAACGGGCTGCGTCAAGAGACGATTACCACCTAGCCGAATATATTAAAGAAGAGGTTGGATGGAGGACTGCCGATCGTGTTTTTGATATTAAAAGAACCTTTAAGAACGCCGTGGAGCTCGGTAAGGGCTCACTCTTAGGCATCCATTACACGGTAGGTAATCCGTCATTCAAAACCATCGGTCATGACTTTTGATTGCTAATGCAGCAAATCAGAGTATGTAAATATCGGTCAATCGCCGTCAGTCACCCCATTATACGATCAGTTATCCATCAGTCACAGCCGTGACTGTGAGCAAACATGACAGCAAAACCTGTCGTGTAATGGACGCCTTAAAAGATTTCACTTACATCAGTGCGTTTTAACTGAAACTATTCATATTTCATAGTTCCACAGGTGTAGTGTTGGGTAGGACACATAAAAAAGAGTTTGTAAGAGTAGCCTCTTTTTTACCAGTACAATAGCTGAGAGTAGACAACAAGACGTACTGAAGCTCGGCGATACGTTTGGAGTTAACAGTACAAATATGACATTTGGTATTATTGCAGTACAATTACACTCTCATGGTGTCATCTAATGTTCATTGTAGAATGATGTATTATTCTTATTTGTAGCAGTGTCTCGCTCCCTCTGTCTGCATCCTATAGTTTTATAGAGACAGAGAGTGAGTAATGCAACTTCACGACTGCCGCACCGCGACAGTCGTGAAGTTCGTCGTAAGTCGACATAAAATTTGAAGTAGTACAATTAAAAATGCCGAGCTGCTCTTACGTTATGACGTCATGTACAGGACAAATGTACCACCTCTTGTAAGTCCTACTCAACACTACACAGCTGGTAGGAGCAATATCGATGTTCCGCTTGACTTGCTGAGTTGCTACCAAAAAGTAGCTTTCAAATTCGGGAGAACCTTCTCTCCTGTTTTGGGAAGTCAGTTAAAAACAACTCCAAAAATGAAATCCTACGTTCAAATATATACTATGCATTTGTTGTAACAACAATACAATAAAGATAATAAATACAATGTAGAAATAATGTTTTGTTTTTAATATATTATTTAAAAATTTTATACCATGAACTTAGCTGATAAATCTCTCTTCAGCTCGATTTATTGGCTAACTTCATGGTGTTTCAGATTCTGTGACTACCTACCGACTTGATCAATGTGTTACAAAATACCCCGTAAAAAAGTGGGGTGGTGGTAGGGGGGTGGTGTCGAAGAAAAATGCCCAATGACTTCAACAATCTGTTTTATTTCAGCTTCCAGTTCTACAGAGGTTTTCTTCTTAGGTTTTAACTTTTAAAAAACTTCTATGTTCCCTAGCAAGTATCGGAGTGGACTGCAGAGGCTATCGCACTCCTAACTTATGGGTGACGAGCTAAATTAGGTACCTAGTCTAAGGTGCCAGAGTGGACTGCAGGTGGCTATCGCATCTCTTTTGCCTACTCGACTGTTGCTAGAGGACTGCAGGTGGCTATCTCTCTAGCTCGGTCGCTAGCTAACTGATTACTGACTGAACACGGCCGGTGGACCGTTTATATAGCAGTCGCATCGGTGAGGGAGGGGGTGCCGCGTCGCGGGAAGGCTTGTAGTGGGGAAGACGGCGCTTGATAAGACAGATAGTGTGTGTGCGAGGGAGAAAGTATTCGAATCCATACGGTAGTACAGCAGGGCTAGCATGGCGAGGGGACTATTTATCCCTGGGAATAGATAAAAATCTTTTCCCCATCTATTATTTTGTCCACATTCAGAGCATGGGCGCACAGGTGGATTTATTTGTCACGGTGGATATGGAGGGAATAGCCTTGTCCCCTTCATTGTTGCCATACATAGAAAATAAATTAAAATTGTATTATCAGTCATCATTATTTGATTCAAGTCGTCAGTTTTGATGTTTTGTTTTTCTTTTTAGTTTCATTATGACTCTACACAGTTAGTGTATTTAGCCAGTGTTAAGTACATTATCATCTCTTCTCTATCTTTATGTATATATGTAATTCTACTGTACGTGTGTATGTCACTGAACTCCTCCTAAACGGCTGGACCGATTTAGATGAATTTTGGTATGTGTGTTTGAGTTAGTCCATAGATGGTTTAGATACACAATTGGACCCGATAGGTGGCGCTGCGAGACAAAGTCTGCTGGATCCGCTAGTATATATATAAAATTCTTAAGTCACAATTTTAGTGTTTATACTCCTCCTAAACGGCTTGACCGATTGATAGTATATATATAATTTTTTTTCTGTTTTCGAAAATGCTCTTAATGTATTTTTCCCTCAAACTTGTGTTCTACCGCGAGTGATAAGTGTAATACATGAGAAAAAATCTACTAAATTGCAATATATTTTTCAGTTACGAAAACATTTACAAGGTCGATAAGTTAGTTCGAGAATCGTGAGTATTCGTGAGATTAAGATTGTTTCGATTTATTTGTAAATTTTTAGGCACTGTTCTAACTTACTCTTTGGCACTGCTTTTAAGTCAAGTTCCGTGTCTGGCACGTCCGTATTCGGCATACCTCGCGATTAAAAGAAAAAAGTATTTAAAAGAAATGCATAGATCGAGTGGGAAAAAGTAAGTAAGTATTGTGTATATCTTTTACATGTCCATGTAACGGTAATATCCGAAAATATGTAATTTACGTTCCATTTTGTGCGTTTCTAATAACGAGAAAATGTAGATTTAATACGCAGGCGACATTTTTAGGCAAATTGCGGTGATAGATAAACATAAACCCACCTCTTATGATAGTAGATAAATTTGTCCTCTTTAAATGTCAAATATCGCAGTTATTCCCTTTCCCTCTGTCGTCCATGCTTTACAAGGTGGAAATACTTAAACGTCAAATGATATACGGGGATAAATATTGTCTTTCCACTTAGCCATGCTCTGAAAGGTAGAGAAAACAATTTTATCTCTTTTCAGAGGAGAAAAACAGGGGACAAAAATTTTATCCCCTCGCCATGCTAGCCCTGCTGTAGTGCCTGTTACATAATTAATTATCAAAGCAAAAAAATTTGTTGACAGTTAGGTCTTTTAATATTTTATTCGTTCCGCGAATTAGTAACACTTTAAGAAACCTTCTACTCGTGTTTTAAACAGTTTTTACTGTGATGTAATTAAACTTAAAAATCGAAACAAATTTTAATTGTAACAAAATCTTTATTTATAGGTGCAAGTCGAGGCTACGTTTCCCGCCACTTCATCCCGGAGAGTGTGGAGAAAGTGACCCTGTGTGATACCTCACAGACACATCTCGACAAGGCACTGGTCGGGGATGGAGTACAGGTGGAGAAGAGGGTCATGGATGAGGAGGATATTGATGTGAGTCTCATTTTTAACTGAATTCATGTAACAAGATAATTTAAAAAAAAAAACAGACGAATTGAGAACCTCCTCCTTTTTTGAGAAGTCGGTTAAAAACTAAAACAACTGACTTCCACGCCGTGCGAGTTAGTTTCAGTACTAATAACAGAGAGCGTTCTAGAATTACGTAACGCAACTTGGAAATTTTTGAAACCCCCTCCACCCATGTAACGCGCCGTAACGTTTTCTGTACCCCCCCCCTCCCTCCTAGTGAAACGTTACGTAACCACCAGGTGACCAATTTTACCTAAAACTCACAATCATGTGGCGTGAGTTCAATTCCCGCCCCTGTAATGCATCGTAACGTTTAACAGGACTCCCTAAGTTTGGGGTGTTTATCGTCATATTTCTCAAGATACTTATCAGATCTCGATAAAGTTTAAATGGCGTCACCTTGGAGATAAACCCTACCTGTAAAAAAAAGAATCATTCAAATCGGTTTACAATTGGCGGAGTAATTGGATAACATAACGGGTAATATAACAGATAAACTTAAAAACCAAACATCCATAAAAAAATACAGAAAAATTGAGAAATAACAACCTCTTCCTTTTTGGAAGTCTTTTGAAAAAGGAGGAGGTTCACAATTCGACTGTTTGATTCGATTTTATTTTTTATGTTTGTTACAATCTTTCCTATTGAATTGAATTAAATTCTCCCAACATGTCGTCTAAGTTATATATCTTATCAGTTTCCAGACAACAGTGTAGACCTCATGGTGTCGTCGTTGGTGCTGCACTGGGCGAATGACCTCCCCGGCGTGTTTGACAAGGTCATGAGGTGTTTGAAACCAGATGGAGTGAGTACCTATTACTGTCAAATCATTGGCAACTGCTGGATTTGTTTTTATGATATGAGGGCCCGATGGTGTAGAGGGAGAATGGTCGGCTTTGATGCCAGAGGTACTGAGTTCAATACCCGCCGTGCACCAATGGAGATTCTATCTAAAAAATGAATGGGTGCTTTTCACATTGGCCCTCCAGTGAAGAAAAAACATCCTTTAGAAACCCCCAATCCCTGCATGGTGGGAGGACACTATACCACCCTCAAGTAAGAAAATCTGTCGCCAAACATAATGTGTTCCGGCAGCTATCCTTGAGAATCAGTTCCATTTTTGGCCTAGCGTGCTCACCATCTTCAACCGCATACTTACCAACAGGTGAGATAGTGGTCAAACGCTAGCCTATACGGCCCACCTGATGGGACGTGGTCACCGTCGCCTATGAATACTTGCAATACGTGTCACTCATGCGTTGCCGACATGGCAACATTATTTTAAAGGACTCCATGTTGTAGCTCTCTGCGGTATAACAGCAGACGATATAGAATATTGTAATTTAATTCCTCATTCATCATCATCAGCCTATCTCTGTCCACTGCTGGACATAGGCCTTACCTATACCCCACTACTGAGCTCGACCTTCAGCTCTTTGTTTCAACCGCTGCCAGCCAGCTTGCGTATATCATCGCTCCACCTAGCTGGAGGGCGTCCTACACTACGTTTACTGTGCCATAGTCCATTCTTAAACTAAATTGAATTGCTTTGATCGGAAATTTTGATATTTTAATTAAAAAAAACAGGTGATTCTTATCGAAATGGATAATGCAACCAAATAGCTCATAAATTAATCAATCAAAATCTAAATGGCGCTTTCGAATTCGAATGTACCCGATATTGTAATAAGAATATCTATGCATAAACTATTATTCTTAAATTTTGTAGACTTGTCCTAGAGTGGAGACCGCGAATCGGCAAACGTAGCGTAGGACGTCCTGTGACCAGGTGGAGCGACGACATACGCAAAGCGGTGGGCAGTGACTGGAAGAGAAGAGCCGAAGACCGGGCTCAGTGACGTGTCTTGGGAGAGGCCTATGTCCAGCAGTGGACTGACACCGGCTGATGATGATGATGATGATGTCGTCAACGACAATTATTTATATTATCTTCAACAGGTATTCATGTCGTGTGTATACGGTGGTGATACACTGATGGAGCTCCGACAAGCAGTCCAACTGGCTGAGAGTGAGCGCAGCGGCGGCGTGTCACCGCATATATCTCCCTTTACCAGGATTAGAGATATAGGCGGGTTGCTAAACGCGTATGTTAATTTTCTTTATCTTACTGTTATTAGATTTAACACCTTAAATGTAATAAGGATAGTTTAAAAACCAAAACAACCGACTTCCATGCCCCGCGAGTCTGTTTCAGTAGCAAGTTTGAGACGTTTATCGTCATATCTCTGAAGATACTTATCAGATGTCAATGAAATTACAATGGGACCACTTTGGAAACGTACCCTATAGATTAAAAAAGAATCGATTCACAATTGACAGAGTGATCGCGTAATATACATACAAAAAAAAACATACATACGAATTGAAAACCTCCTCCTTTTTGGAAGTCGGTTGAAAAGAAACAAAATAAAAAAAATAAAATAAAAAATTAAATTAAAATTAAAATAAAAAAATATTTTTTTTGTATTCACTAACTGTGCGCGTAAACATCGTTCCCGTGGGAATATCGGGATAAAAAATATCCTATGTTATATTCTATGGTCTAGGCTATCTATATACTAAATCTCAGCTCAATCGGTTCAGTAGTTTTAGCGTGAAGAAGTAACAAACATTACACACTCACAAACTTTCTTCTTTATAATATTAGTAGGATTTAAGCTGCTAAGGTCTGTGCAAAAAGAGAACCATCGTGGCGTTACGATGAACTAACATTCAAAGGTAAGGAATGTACATACCTACCTAGTAGCACACGATAACGATAAGAGTATAGGTACCTACCAAGTATCAAAGGCGGCAATAGCCCAATGGATAGGGTGTCGGACTGGCGATCGAGAGGTCGTGAGTTCGATCCCCACCCCACCCATTGCACTATTGACGTGAACCCACTCCAGACACAAGCATATTTAGCTTAGTTGGAGGTTAACAAAAATACTAGTAATGTGCAACCTACATTGCGAGTAATCTTTTATTTTTAACCGACTTCAAAAAAAGGAGGAGGTTTCTCAATTCGACCGTATATATATATATTTTTTTTTTTTTTTTTTTTTTTATGTTTGTTCGCGGATAACTTCGTCGTTTATGAACCGATTTCGATTATTCTTTTTTTGTTCGAAAGGAGATATCCCAAGTGTGGTACCATGGTAATTTTATCGAGGTATAATAAGTATCTCCAGAGATATTGAGATAAACATCTCAAAATTGGTACTGAAAATGAATATTTTTTTTATGTTTGTTCGCGGATAACTTCGTCGTTTATGAACCGATTTCGATTATTCTTTTTTTGTTCGAAAGGAGATATCCCAAGTGTGGTACCATGGTAATTTTATCGAGGTATGATAAGTATCTCCAGAGATATTGAGATAAACAGCTCAAAATTGGTACTGAAAATGAATAGCGCGGCATTGAAGTCGGTTGTTTTTTAGTTTTTAAACGATATTATGTTAATATTTTTTTTTTTAATTTTAAAATAAAATTAAAAAAAAAATATTTTTAGTCGTAGGTACTAGTAATGACAGCTGTGTTGTCAATGCAACAAAAAAAACACTAAATTAAAACGACCGACGACCGACGCGACCTCAATTTCTACGACTGTTCTCTTTTTACCCACGACGGAACGGAGACTGTATATGCGTTTGGGGTGAGAGGATGTTTGTTTGTTTGTTTGTGTGTGCAAATCAATGTTACCATTATTCTCCAAAACCACTGGTCCGATTTTGATGCAGTTTTCAGTTATGGGTTCGGGTATAATCGGTGCATGTTTTTAGATAGGTGTTACAGTGACAACTCACCACGGGGCGCTACAGTAATCATTTGTTGGTGCAAATCAATGTTGGTATTTTCTTCAAATCGACTAGTCCGGTTTTGATGCAGTTTTCAGTTATGGGTTTGTGTTTGATTGGTGCATGGTATCAAGTCACCAGGGGTCGCTGCAGTAAAAATTTGTTTGTGAAAATCCATGTTGCCATTTTTCTCCAAAATTTGTTCGATTTTGTCTGTAAACGGTTCGTAATTAATGAGTGGTGGTTCTTAGATAGATGTTATGACGATATTGTCTTTGGTGTTTATTCAAAATTTTTCATTTTGTTACTTGTTGCACAGACCTTATGAGTCAAACAATTGTTTTTTGTACTTCCAGTGCCGGCTTCACACTACAAACAGTAGACGTGGACTCAGTGACAGTGTGGTATCCCTCCGCGTGGCACGTGATGCGGGACGTGCGAGCGCTCGGCGACTCTAACGCGGCTTACAACAGACCTCTACGGCTCAGTAAGGAGGTTCAGTTCGCTGCGAACGCTATATACGACCTCATGTACGGAAAAGTTAGTATACTGTCTTACTTATACATTATATACCTACTCGGTGTAATATTTAGTCTTGTGTGATTGAATGTAAAGGGATGAAATAGAGTGTTTTATGTATTAATATACATATATAGAAATTATGAATGTATAGATAACATATACTCGGTTTATTATTAGTTTTGTTTGATTAAATGTAAAGGGATGAAATAGGTTGTGATTTAATGAAACGCGAAGGGATGAAATATGATACATTTTAATGCAATGAACGGGGATGACATAGGATGTGATTTAATGAAATAAGAATGAAATTTAATGAAATGCAAAGTGACAATAAAGAATGTCGGCGACTTTTATGCGGCTTACAACAGACCTCTACGCCTCAGTAAGGAGCTTCAGTTCGCTGCGAAGTGCGAACGCTGTATATGACCTCATGTACGGAAAAGTTAGTATACTATCATTTTATTTATACATACATACTAGTGGTCGTACAGTATCGAGAATCGACCAATATTAAAAAAAAAGCTATGTACTCCTTCTCCATATACACTTCAACTGTGTCAAATTTCGCGTTCATCCGTTCGCGCAATTTTCTTAAAATAGGGTACAAAGGTTTCGTTTCACGTATTAATATATAGAAAGTATGAATGTATAGATAACATAAACTCGGTTTAATGTTTAGTCTTGTTTGATTAAATGTAAAGGGATGAAATAGAATGTGTTTGAATGAAATATATGGGGATGAAATAGCTTATGATTTATTGAAATGTGAAGGTTTGAAATATGATATATTGTAATGAAATTCATGGGGATGAAATAGGATGTGATTTAATGAAATAAGAATGAAATTTAATGAAATGCAAAGCGACAATAAAGAATGTCGGCGACTTTAACGCAGCTTACAACAGACCTCTACGGCTCAGTAAGGAGGTTCAGTTCGCTGCGAACGCTATATACGACCTCATGTACGGAAAAGTTAGTATACCTACTATGCTATTTATAAATTATAACATATATCTACTCGGCTTATTATTGTCTTGTTTGATTAAATGTAGAGGGATGAAATTGGTTGTGATTTAATGAAATGAGTGGGGATGAAACAGAATGTGATTTAATGAAATGTGATGAGATAAAAGAGAAATGTCATGTCATGTCATGAACTCAGTTTATTATTAGTCTATCCCGTTTTATTTCCACAGGTGGTATGAGTATATTATATCGGTGTTCCGCCTGACTTACTACCAAAAAGTTGCAAGTATCAAGGAGAAAATCTGCCATCATAACCTTACGGAGTTCCGGCAGCACACGGCCCTTGAGAGTATTCTAGGCCTAGCGTGTTCACCATCTTCGACCACATCATCGCTTACCACCAGGCGAGATAGTGGTCAAACGTTAGCCTATAAGACATTAAAAAATCCGCATCATCGCTTACCATCAGGTAAGATAATTGTCAAATAGCTGTAATAAAAAAAACATCGGAGAAGGCTAATTTAATATGATTATGTGTTTATTCCAGGATATGCCAGAACGTGAGTCTCGGGGCGTTCCAGCAACTTACCAGATAATAAACTTTCTTGGCTGGAAACCTGATCCGTCTCAACCGACTCCAAGAGAAAGAGGTACCGGAGAAGTGTCATTGAAGGACCTACACAAGATTGATGAAATTATCACTGAAAAGAAAAAAGTTAAACTAGACGATGAAGATCTTAAAGGATAAATAATTTTTTAAAGTGAACACTTCTTTAGTGTCGTTTTGACCTTTTTGGGATGGGTAAAAAATGTTAAACTCGCGTCAGGACTTCGCGTCAGGACACGTGACCTGATCGAATATTCGTAAGACGGAGGGAGAGTAGACCAAATGCACAACGTTAATGTTCAAGTTTAATTTCTGCCGGCACTCCCGGAGTGCATTGTTTTTTTTTATATTTTATAGGCTAGCGTTTGACCACTATCTCACCTGTTGGTAAGTGATGATGTGGTCGAAGATGGTAAGCACGAGCCTAGAATGGGAACTGGCTCTCAAGGATAGCTGCCGGAACACATTAGATGTTTGGCGACACATTTTCTAACTTGAGGGTGGTAGCTGGCCAGGCGGACACTACATAGTGTCCTACCACCATGCTGATGCAATTTCATTGTGTAATTTAAATTTGTACAAAGAGAGCATGTCGTTAATTTCTGCAACTTTTGTGGCTATTGGACTCTTTATTATTATTAACTGACTTCACAAAAAAGGATGAGGTTTTCAATTCGTCAGAACCTCTTTTTTTTATGTATGTTCACTGGTTACTCGCAGATGCCTGAACTGATTTGGAAAATTCTTTTTTGTTTCAAAGGGTACCCTTCCCAGATGGTCCCATTTAAACCAACGAAATCGGCCGAGCCGTTTTTAATAT
The DNA here is from genome assembly GCA_954871355.1 of Cabera pusaria. Taxonomy (NCBI): domain Eukaryota; kingdom Metazoa; phylum Arthropoda; class Insecta; order Lepidoptera; family Geometridae; genus Cabera; species Cabera pusaria. The sequence continues at coordinate 5,870,300 of OX940915.1, forward strand.
ATCAACATTTGTATTACGACGCATTTACTTATCTCGACGACTTACTACTAACTACTGGCACAGATTATGTAATAGTTACTACGTCTACTGGCTACTTTGACTAGCGCGACGTTTGAAGTCGGTTCTTTTAGTTTCTAAACGATCTTAAATTATTTTTATTTATTATTAGAAATACCCGAAGATCTTGGGTGCGACTTGGTCTTGACAATCATCACATATCTGGTCGCATAAAACTAAAAAAGATGGCGCGTAGAAAGCTACTCGTTAGAAGTGAAACGTCCAAGTTCATTCAATTTATTTCGTAACATCACTAACTATTTTTTTGTACAACTCCATCTGTTGAAATTAGCGGTACAAATGCCCGAATGATAGCGAAAACGTCTTCGTAGTTACGCCGTTCTACAATAGAGGGCGTTTACAAATATAAAGTATAACATGACGCTTACGTCACTTCCGCTGCCTTCGGACCGTGACGTTACGTTTAACTTGTAGATTGTTTCGGGTCGACATAGTCTCTCAATAAGATCAAGTCCTAGGATCGGTATACTTACCTTACCTAGTATGTATGTTTATGAGCTTAGCGAGTTTGTAAAAAAATATCCGCAATTCTTTACAAAATTAAGGGAGGTTACGAATTTTAATCGTAGATTTCCGGACAAACTAGTGTACCCAAATGTCAAAAACCACTCAACTTCTATAAATACGTATGCAATGGCCATTAAAGTTTTCAATAAACTGCCTCAGAACATAAAAATGTTGCCGTTGCAAACTCTTAAGAAAAAACTCTTTGAGTGGTTGATTTCGAAAACTTTTTATTCGATTAACGATTATTTAGACACGAATAAAAAATGGTAACTAATGATATTTTAAAATGTAATATTTCTAGATAATATTTGTATAGATAATTGAATGTATTAGTAATTAAATTATTTTGACAACATAATGTTAAACATGTATATTAAATTTGTGAACTTACTGACTTAAAGTAAATATTTGCACGCCAGTAATGGCAAAATACGGATATGGACATAATTCAGTACTTAATGTAAATTCCATCTTTGTGACCTGTATTTTATGCAAATAAATGAATTTATTATTACAAATATTAAGAACCAAATATGGCCGACTCGCTTCTATAGCTCGAATGAACTATATCGGTACTAACCGAATAAAGTTGGCCGACCTTGTCGTTCAATAAAGTTGGCCGACCTTGTCGTTCAATAATTTAATACTGTTTAAAAAACTAAAAGAACCGACTTCAAACGTCGCGCTAGTCAAAGTAGCCAGTAGCAAAGTAACTATTACATAATTAAGTAAGTAAAGTACCAGCCAAGTAGTAAGTCGTCGAGATAAGTAAATGCGTCGTAATACAAATGTTGATATATTAAAAACGGCCCGACAGATTTCGTTGAAATTTAAATGGACCACCTGGGAAGGGGGTACCCTTGAAACAAAAAAAGAATTTTCCAAATCGGTTCAGGCATCTTCGAGTAATCTGTGAACATACATTAAATAATATCGTTTAAAAAAACTAAAAAAGAACCGACTTCAATGCCGCGCTATTCATTTTCAGTACCAATTTTGAGATGTTTATCTCAATATCTCTGGAGATACTTATCAGACCTCGATAAAATTATCATGGTACCACACTTGCGATATCTCCTTTCGAACAAAAAAAGAATAATCAAAATCGGTTCATAAACGACGAAGTTATTCGCGAACGGTCGAATTGAGAAACCTCCTCCTTTTTTTGAAGTCGGTTAAAAAGACTTCAATGCCGCGCTAATAATTTTCAGTACCAATTTTGAGGTGTTTATCTCCATATCTCTGGAGATACTTATCAGACCTCGATATAATTACCATGGTACCACACTTGGGATATCACCTTTCCAGCAAAAAAAGAATAACCAAAATCGGTCCACAAACAACGAATTTATCCGCGAACAAATATAAAAAAAAAAAAAACTCGAATTGAGAAACCTCCTCCTTTTTTTGAAGTCGGTTAAAAAAGATTCCGACGAATCAATTCGTCGGAATCTTTTTTAACCGACTAACACAAAAAAGGAGGACGTTCTCAAGAACGTCCTCCTTTTTTGTGAAGTCGGTTAAAAAGTACTGCCAGGTCGAATGGGACGCCGGCCGAATATGCGTGTAGAACCCCTTCTCGACACGTGTTATTTTTTTTCTCTTTAACCAACTTCACGAAAAAGGAGGAGGTTCTCAATTCGCCGGTATCTTATTTTATGTATGTTCACCGATTACTCGAAGATGCCTGAACCGATTTAGAAAATTCTTTTTTTGTTTCAATGGATACCCTTCCCAGGTGGTCCCATTTAAATTTTTACGATATCAGTCGAGCTGTTTTTCATATATCAACATTTGTATTACGATGCATTTATATACCTCGATGACATGATACTGGCTACTTTGACTAGCGCGACGTTTGAAGTCGGTTCTTTTAGTTTCTTAAACGATCTTTAATTATTTTGTTACCATTAATCATAATAAAGCGATAAACATTTAAAAATAAAATATTATTTATTATAATTGAAATAGAATGAGACGTTTAAAATGCAGTTAAATTTTTTTAAGCTCTCATTGTATTTTTCCTACAAATTGTGTGCTTCCGCAAGTTAATGTGTAATAAATGTTTATTATTAACGTTTAAGTGCCGGTGAATGTGTGTGAGAAACAGAATACAGCATAATTCACACAGACCTGCTACATATTAAACTAGATCGCATACACCGGCCCCCATGAGACCGACCTTGAACGGAGTTTGTCCCTTTCTTTTGTATGGACAACTTATATATATATATACTATACATATAGTAGAGAACATATATAGCACTAGCAGGCAGTAGCAGGTTGTTAGACAAGGACACACTCCCACCCTGGTGTCTCTCAGTTGGGCCGTTTTGTTCTACAAAGCAATTACAACCTTATTGCTAAAATATACGGATTAAATTGAATTTGTCAAAACATCTGCAGTGCACCATCCTTTTATATTACGTCTATGGCATAATATATTTACATTCTCACTGAAATCCTACTGAAAATCCTTCAGTAAAGTCCACATCTTTACTGAGGGTATAACTTGGAGACTAGACTGTGACTTTAAGTTGACGTGAAACGTGACTGACTCAACTTCATGACTTGAATTTACAAACACTTGAACAATTGCAATACTTGATACTGACTACAGTCCGGCAAGTATAACTTGGCGTGCCTGTGCGCCACTGTGCTTTTACTTTGTACTTTGATAATAGTTTCTCTTAAACCACTTTTAATTACTTTTGGCATTATTGTACTATTTTAATGTAGCAGATTTATCAACAATAATGTCGCGGTAATCTCTCAAACGTCAAACTCACAGTTTCAATTAAAATAATTAGTTCCAAAAACCACCACCGCCAAGTTATACTTGTGGCACTGTAAATACACTTATCGTGTGGAGCCTTAACAAAAACAAAAAAAAAACGGGTTTATTTATATTTATGCGCTCCATAAAAAAACGTACATATTGTATTTTTTGTTATTTAATATTATATAAATGTGTACATTAAGATTTTAACTTAATTGTAAATATATTGTTGTTTATATAAAATGTCTATTATTAACTAACCTTAAAACTACCCTCAATTATAAATGCAAAAAGTATCATAGAGTCTGTGCAAACAGAGAACCGTCTTGGCGTTACGATGAACTAACATTCAAAGGTAAGGAAGGAAGGTACATACCTACCTAGTAGCACCCGATAATGATAAGAGTAGGTACAATCGCCTTCATTTGTGCGTATCCACCTTAAGGAGTAATTTCCTGTGCACTCTTATTGAATTGACATCTCGCTTCTGTCTATGTTGACATTGTTGACCAATGATAAGAAGGGACAAAGCCAAAAATTATGTTTTGTTTTTGGTTTTGGCTCTTCTGATTGGTAAGAAAATTTTTTTTTGGTTTTGGCTCTTCTGATTGGTTAGAAAAATAATCGACACTTGCAACCGAAAATGTTTTGAAACTGGATACGCACAACTGTACGCGATGGTACCTACCAAGTATCAAACATGTTTAGTCGTATTGGCAATGACAGAGCTATGTCGCAATACAACACAAACAGTAAATTAGAACCATCAACACGCGCGCCCTCTATTTCTACGACGGTTTTCTTTTTGCACAGACTCTATCATGTCTTCAACGATGCCTAAGCTATGACTACATACCATTAGCACAAAATAAACAATAGTACAAGGAACTCAACAGCCAGCTTATTTAACAATATATTGGGTAACTAGCGACCCGCTCCGGCTTCGCATGGGTAGAGCCTGGGTATGCCTATAATTCGTTAAGGTTTTGTGTAAATTAGTTGAAATATGATGATGATTGTTAAATATGTTAATTCATACTCGACGCAACAAACTGAAAATAAACTAGCCAAGTGTAAGTCGGACTGGCACTCGTAGGGTTCCGTACACAGTAGAGTATATTATAACTATAATTTTTCTTCACCAAAAAATAACTTACTAAAATAACGTTTTTCATAGTTTGTATGAAAAACAAAGTTATCGCGGTCGCCATATCTCGAAAACTGCTGACTGTATCTCGTTCAAACCAATTTTTGATGAAAGTTTAATTGAGATCTACAGCATATATTTTTTTAAGATTTTTCACTCCCTTACTATAAAAGTTAGAGGACACACATTTTACCACTTTAGACGTGCCGCCTATCGTGCCTATCTTTCAAATAATTGACTTAACGAAAAAATGATTTTAGAAACCTCCATGTCATTTTAAAGACCTATCTATAGACACACGTATGTTTGATGATTTTTTTTCTTTAGTTTCAGTTCCATGTATGGGGGGCCCCCTTTTGTACAAAAATCGTAAAGCTGTTCACTAAATACCTAAACCTACCAAGTTTCAACTGTGTAGTCTTAATAGTTACGGAATAAAGTGGCTGTGAGATACGGACGGACAGACAGATAGACATGACAAATCTATAAAGGTTCCGTTTTTTGCCATTCGGCTACGGAACCCTAAAAATGTCTACCCGTGCGAAGCCGGGGTGGTTCGCTTGTATATTTGTATAAAATACAAAAATGTTTCTACCTACCTAACCTATGTCCATTATAGACTTTGAAAGCATCCAACCAACCCATGTGCCCCAAACAGGTTTCATTAGAAAGACAAAATAATGTGAAGATAGTTTTAGACAACACTAAAACAATGCAATAAGCACATTAGGTGACATTTCTTCTTTTAGCGTAGTAACACCCGGTATCCGGTAGTCACAACATATAAATACGTATTATAAAACAAAGTCCCCCGCCGCGTCTGTCTGTCTGTCTGTTCTTCGATAAACTCAAAAACTACCAAACGGATTTTCTTGGGTTTTTACCTTCGAGCATTTACCAATGGAGATGTTAACGTTGTAATCCGCAAAAAATCGTTAAGTGCCATAAAAATGCATTTAAATTTTGTATTTTCATATTTCGCGCGTAATTGGCGTAAACGCTGGACGCAGTGGACGCTATATTGCTCTGTGGTCATGACGTCAGTTAGCTGTGTAAACAAATGCAGTGATATGATAATTGACAGTTGACACTTCTAAGTTTACATAGCCGTATGACGTAAAAACATGGCGACACAATGGCGACTACTATTTAATGGTATTATGAAACAGATTAAAAAAGCTAAAACATTTGAATTGTATTTTAAAATTTAGTTTGATACTTTATGAACTAAAAGTAACGTTTCCCGGCTGCTTTTTGCCTAAGCTATCTCAATAGTATATATTTAGATTTTTCTCATGTAGAGTAAAATACCCTATTCTTATTTAAGGTTTTGTGTAAATTGCTTGAAATATGACTATGATCGTTGGAAATAATCATACTCGACGCAACATACTGAATGCAACAAAGCCGTACCCGTGCGAAGTCGGGAAGGGTTGCCAGTGAATTATAAAGGATTAATACTCCGTATTATTTATCAATGTAAACCTGGTTTTCATTACACGCTGTAGATATTATATTGAGGCAGAGGTTCGTAGGTCCAATCTTCTTCGTCGTCGGAGTCTTCGCCGCCAGGACCAACTGCGTTAGTTACGTGAATAGGTTCTGTAACAGTCAAGAAATAAGGTTGAATATTGCAGTTGCCTTTTTACATTTTTTATGAGCTAATGAGAAGTTTTCTTCAAAATAAACTGGCCGATTGAAAGTCAGACTCGCACTTGTAGGGTTTCTATAGTACCGCACTACAATATTTTATTTTTAGTTCCATGTATAGAGGGAGCATTAAACTTTTATTTTTCTATTTTTGTATAAGAAATCGTAAAGCGGTTCACAAAATACATCTACTTATCAAGTTTCAACTGTATAGTTCAAATAGTTTCGGAATAAAGCGGCTGTGACGCACGGACGGACAGACAGAAAAACATCATGACGAATCTATAAGGGTTTCATTTTTGCCATTCGGCTACGGAACCCTTTTTACGGAACCCCGAAAAAAGGTATGACAGATTTATTCAGTATGACAGTGACAGATCACTGTGTTCATCTTGCAAGCCAGCCATCTGTTGATTCTCCAGGAACTAACATGTTTTTTATTGATATAAGAAAACGGCTTTATTAAATTTAGGAATATTTTTACCTGCATGACTTGGAGGAGGCGGTTGTGGACGATGTGGCGGCTTTGCAGCTGTCGCTGATGAAAAAAAGGTTTTTAATCGATTGCCCAAAACGATGGTAATGTTGTTCGCACAGTAATAAACACTTTGTAAAAAAAAAGTGTCTTCTTCTTACGGTTCAGAAGATATTGGAGTACTCTTTAAGAATTATTATTATTATGGTCACGGGCAAGGTTAAGGTCAATGTCAAGATCAATGTCAAGGTCAAGGTAAAGTACTGAACTGAACATAACGTAACGTAACGTTACATAACGTTTTCATACGCCGGGCTTATTTATAAAAAATAATTATTAAGGAGTATCTAAACTCTAAAAAGAAAATATAGAAGATATAAAACTTTGTGACAGACGGACGGACAGACAGACAGACAGCGGAATCTCAGTAATAGGGTACCGTTAGCTCCCTTTGGGTACAGAACTTTAAAAACGTGTGAAAGTACGTGTGCTTCCGTCAAACCACGTCAAACGTTGTGACGTTACATTCGTACCTGATGTCTATGGTATTGACATTCAGCCGACTGCCAAAAGGGAGGTTTTTTGTGTATGTATGTATGTTTATGTATGTTACGATTACTGCGTCAGTTGTAAACCGATTCAAATTATTGTTTTTTTAATTGGTAGGGTACATATTCAAGGAGATCCCATTGTAATTTTATCGAGATCTGATAAGTACCTCCAGAAGTATAACGATAAAAGTCTTATACTTGCTACTGAAATTGACTCGCGCGGCATGGAAGTCGGAAGTTTTTAAACGAAGTATGAAAATTATGCTTAAGATGTTCTTCTAAATAAATGTAGATCTACAATACATACGTGGCTTCCATCTGGCGGGTGCTGACTGTCCAGTGGGAGCCTCCCTCCAGTCGTTGGCAGGTTGTACCGCCATGCCGGGCATGGGGAACCTTGGCACAATTCTTACACCAGGGTTCGGGGCTATGCCTGGAAAACGTGGTCCTGGAAAAACCGACGTGTTCTTAAAATCAAATATTTTACAATCGAGTGGTAGATATTCTAGCAATCCGCACTTATAGGTTTGGTTCGACGTTCATTATTCAAACCCGCAAAGAATGGAACAATACATTGGCGGCAGATTTCTTTCCGAGTATAACTTGGATCTCTTCCAGTCAAGAGTGAACAGGTATTTTCTAGGTAAGCATGTTATACACCCTCGATCACATCGTCACTTTCCACCAGGTGAGATAGTGGTTAAATCGGATTTTTTTTTTATGTTTAAAGGTAACAGGACAAGCACGACGCTCGCCTGATGGTAAGCGAATGATGTCTACCTATTACAGATACAGCGGCATGCTAAATTCTGAACTGCCAGAATTTTGCATGTCACTGCACTGCGCCTGTTACCTTGAGACATAAAGATGTTGAGTCTCACATGCCCTGTAATTTCACTGGACACCTTGCCATTTAACCAAAAACATTCCTATTTCACGGCTGAAAATTAATTGGCAAAGTGGTGGTACCGCCCCAAGCGGACTAGCAGAAGTCCTACCACTACAAAAAATATTAATAATAAGGTTTTTTTTTTAAATATTTCTGTGTGTGTCAAATGCATGCTTATCTGCAATAAAACAAAAATAATCTTAAGCTCGCTTCGCACGGTGCGTGATTCCACAGATTATCACATGCACGGAGACGCGGACGATCACGTACAGCCACGCACCTCTGTACCTTGCTATAACTGCTATAGTATAAGAATTTGCCCGTACTTTCAAGAACGTTTTTTTTATATCATATAGTTTGACCACTATTTCACCTGTTGGTAATGGATGATGCGGTCGGGGCAAAGACATCGGGGATGGTAGCACGCTAGGGCCTAGAAGGCCGGAACACATTAGATGTTTGGCGACAGATTTTCGAACTTGAGGGTGGTAGCTAGACGGGTATAATTATATACTCGTCTGTGCTAGAGCATATATGTATAAAGATATAGGGTTCCAAAACGGGACCCTATTACTAAGACTCCGCTGTCTGTCTGTCTGTCTGTCTGTCTGTCTGTCCGTCTGTCACCAGGCTATAGCTCATTAACCGTGATAGTTAGACAGTTGAAATTTTCACAGATGGTGTATTTCTATTGCCGCTAGAACAACAAATACTAAAAACAAAATAAAGCTAAAAATTAAAGGGGATCCCCAAACAAAAAACGTGTTTTTAAACGCCATCTAATTAGTTTAGGCAAAATGACATAGATGGCGCTAGTAAACGAGCCTCGTCTTTCTAGATCGCGACCAAACCAAATATTCTTGTTAATAGCAATTAATAAAATATACGAGTTTGAAACTCTGTTATGTTTCGTATTGTACGGAACCCTTCCTAAGTGTGCGATAAGAGACGCGATGCTGACTCGCACTTGGCCAGTTTTATTTTTTATTAGTATATCTTATAGGCTAGTGTTCGACCACTATCTCACATGTTGGCAAGTGATGATGCGGTCGAAGATGGTAAGCACGCTAGGCCTAGAATGGGAACTGGCTCTCAAGGATAGCTGCCGGAACACATTAGATGTTTGGTTACAGATTTTCTAATTTGAATTTTTTGAATTCTAGTGGTGAAAACCGCAATAAAATCCACGCAGTAGTTTTTCGCAAACAGACAAACAGACTGACAGATACATCGGGGGACTTTGTTAAAATATGTAGATCTTACCTGATGGTGGACCTTGAGGGGGAGGTACCCGTCCAGGTGTATGGAACGGCTTTTTGGTGCTGGTGACATCAGTATTAGCTCGCTTAATCGGGTCAAATGCTGAAAATGCCATAGAGAAGCTCAATTAGCTTTATATTATCATAATCATCGTCATCTTTATCAACTGGTATCAGTCCACTGCCAGATATAGGTATCTTTAATTCAAGACACGTCAATGAGCTCGATCTTTGGCATCTTTTCCAGTCACTACCCACCGTTTTGCGAATGTCAATACCAGACGTACCGATACCTCTACGTACGTAGACGTACGCCATCGCTTTTTGTTGGACATTCCATCTACCCGCACAAAACGTTTCGCTTCATCATTTATCATACGTAGTGCCAAGGAATGGAATTCCTAGCCGGTGTCAGTGAGTCAGTGTTTTTTTTCCAGGAACTATAACCCGGGGGTCTTCAAATCGCGATTGAACAGGTATCTTCTAGTTAAGCGTGCTACATCGTCGATCGCAACGTCACTTAACATCAGGTGAGATAGTGGTCGAACGCATACCTATATACCTAGTATTAAAAAAATATCATCCGCTCCACCTAGTCACAGGGCGTCCACGTTTGCCGATCCGCGGTCTTCACTCTACAACCAGTCCGATATTAACATCGAACTTCTAAGTATGCGTAGAGATATCGGGTCTCTCTGTATCTTCTAGCGCATTCATAACGGAGAGTTCTGAAGAACTATTTAATTTAATCCCGGCGTCCCGATTTTACCATCGCACCTTTCGCCATAGACAACATGCTCATCCACTCATATTCCCATTTAAGTAAGCGGTCATTTCTCCCGTACACCTGTTAAATGAGGAACGAGCTGCCGTCTGCTGTTTTCCGCAGAGCTTCAACATGGAGTCCTTCAAAGGGGATGTTAAAGGAATCTTGACAGGCTTGTAACGAATGAGTGAAACCGTATTGCAACTCTATCTGACAGACCAATCAAAGCGGTGCGAAGGCGACCCTCGACGCCGCCAAACAGATCTAAAATTGACTTCTACGGATTCAAGGTTAAACGTTTATATCGATGCCGGGAGTTATACTTCTGATTTCTGTGTATATTGTTACCTGATGGTGGTCCTTGCGGAGGAGGCAGACGCCCAGGTGGATGGAATGGCTTTATCACAGAAGTTGAGTCATCAGTATGAGCTCGCTTCATATGGTCAAACGCTGGAAATTAAAACATACAATAATCATCATCATTGGCCTTCATATTTTTTAATATCTGATAAGCTAGTGACCTCTATCTAGCCCGGTGGTAAGCGATGATGTGGTCGAAGATAGTGAACACGCTAGACCTAGAATGGTGTGACTGTCAAGGGCTGTATGCTGCCGGAACTAACTAGCTAACTTGGGGGTAGCTGGCCAGACGGACACTACATAGTGTTCTTTCACCATGTGGGGGCTTGGAGTGTCTTAACGATGTTTTTCCTTCACCGGCTACTGTGAACGTGCAACGTGCACGACGGGGATTGAACTCAGTACCTCTGGCGTCAAATCCGACCATTCTCCCACGACACCATCGGGACTCTTCAACGATCATCGTCATATTTCAACCAATTCACACAAAACCTTAACGAATTATATACTTCAACCTTTCTCATGAATCACTATTAGTAAGACCGCATGAAAATCCGTTTAGTAGGGCTATTCTGTAAGCTATCTCGGAAGCGGAATCCGCGGTGAGATTTGAATTTCGTATTACGAAATTCAACCGTATTACAATCGTGATACGATTGAATTTCGTAGTACGAAATTCGAATCTCACCGCGGATTCCGCTGTCGAGATAGCTTACAGAATAGCCCTACAGTAGTCGTTGAGTTTATCGCGAACAGAGAGACAGCCGTGGCGGGGGACTTTGTTGTATGATATGTAATGATATGAGTGCATGGAGTGATGTACGAGAGTAGTTTACAATAATAAGTTACCATGTTTTATCTGTGAAGGCAGAACATGAGGCGGTGGACGATTGAGGTTGACAGCGGCTGGCGGTGGTGCAAGAGTTGGAAGATTTCTGGGTTGGGTGCTAAAGCCTGAAAAGAAGATCATAGGTACATAATTTTCCTGTTTCATTCATATCCTATTTACGAAACGTTCCACCCATTGAGAACTATCCAGGCACAGAATAAATAGTAGTACAAACCCAGGGACCACTTTTAGGATTGAGGGCTTCGAGCATTTACCAATGGAGATGTTAACGTTGTAATCCGCACACATTTTTTCTGCCGATACTTACGGGGGACGAGGTAAACACGCATTGCACACACACAAATCACTCACTTTAACGATCTCGCACACTAGCTTGAAACACGCACACAGTATTAAAAATACAGCGTAGTTACGCACGCTCATATGGCCAAAAATGGCTATATAGCCAGCAGAGGGGTACGCCTTGCGTTAACATCTCCTTTGGTAAATGCTCGAAGATTGAGGGTGAAGCCTACGGAGGCAAGTGTCACGGTAATATTATAATATTACCGTGCAAGTGTAGTGGATAACTATGACCGAGCGGGTCATTGTTATAGTGACGCAAAAAAAGGGATGTTATAAATTTCACGTGGGTATCTGTGTATGTGTGTGTCTGTCTGTGAACCGATTTTGATTTAGTTTTTTTCTTTTTGATAGGTGTCTGAATCTTGAGTGTTCTTAGTTTTGATTCATGAAAATCCGTTCAGCCGTTTTGAAACTTTGAGCTTTTTTTGAAAGTGAAAGTGAAAAGTGAAGGTGAAAAGATTATTAGTGCATACTTAGCATAAGACAGTACTAAATTATAATACTAAAAAAAACAAAAAACTAATGATCTATATAAGTATACTAGCTGTGCCCCGCGGCTTCACCTGCGGTAAATACAACTTTCATTTTTTTATTTTTTTTTCTTAACATCCATCTGACGATAAAAAACACGACAAAAAAAGCGAAATCGGTCCAGCCGTTCACGCGTGATGCCGTGACCAAGGGAAATTGGGATTAATTTTTACATATAAGATAAGTCATAAGTCTCATCGTAGATAATAAGTGATATATGTACATATATTAGGAGTTTCGAATAATTTTTTTTTACTTAATTTATATAATAGTATACATTAATATATTTTTAAAACTACCTAATTATAAACAAACAAATAAACCTAATCAAAAATAATAAAAACTAAAATTAATCTACCAAACCACTACCAGTAGGTAAAGTTCCCAAAATGCTGGCTGTATTCCCCCGCTGAATAGCGATGCTTACTTAGTCTTTGAGAATACATGCCAGCATTTTGGTCCCGTGTCGATTCAACTAGACGTGCGGAGAGATATTTAAAAATGCTGTGTACAACTGGTCCCACGGTCCTAGCGTCTCTACCCCAAAAGGCACAAATAGGTAGCAGCTGTCTAAACTACTATATTTGCGCCTTTTTAACCGACTTCAAAAAACAAGGAGGTTTCTCAATTCGACCGTATATATGTTTTGTTTTATTTTATGTTTGTTCGCGGATAACTTCGTCGTTTATGAACCGATTTTGATTATTCTTTTTTTGTTGGAAAGCAGATATCCCATGTGTGGTACCATGGTAATTTTATCGAGGTATAAGTATCTCCAGAGATATGGAGATAAACACGTCAAAATTGGTACAAAAAATTAATAGCGCGGCATTGAAGTCGGTTCTTTTTAGTTTTTAAACGATCTTATTAGGTTCTCAGCTACTTCTGTGGCCACACCAGCCTTTTTCTGTGTTCCAGAGATAAACAATATAAACAAATTTGATACCTTGATGACATGATAAGATAAGATAAGATTTATTGCATAAACTGTGTATAAAGATGGTCTTAAACTTAATTTGTAGTAACAATAGTTTTCCCTTTTCGGGCGTGCAACATAAAAGTTAAAGTATACTTAAACTAACAACTTAACAATATGTAATATTAAGTCATACTAGATAAGTTCTACAATGTATGATTCTTCATGGTTCTACATCATTATGACTAGTGGATATTTTCACTATCGCGGCATGTGAAGTCGGTTTTTTTTCGTTTTGTAAATGATCTTAAATTATTACCTCGATGATCATTGCGTGGTATAGTTCTAGGAGGTTCTACATGCATTTCTCGTTCTGGAGGTCCTTCGTAGTCCATCACTGTAAGGAAATAAAATAGGTAAAAAAAAAGGTTATAAATGATAGGTATTCTATAATTTTTAACCGACTTCAAAAAAAGGCGGAGGTTCTCAATTCGACTGTATTTTTAACAGACTTCACAAAAAAGGAGGAGGTTCTCAATTTGACTGTTTTTTTTTAAATGTTTGTTACTTCAGAACTCCGTCAAATCTGGACCGATTTGAAAAATTATTTTTTGTTTGAGAGATTATGTCTTCCGTTTGGTTCCATTTAAATTTTATCGATGTATGATAATTATCTCCGGAGATATGGAGATAAACATCTCAAACTCATTGCATACCTTGATGAAATATGCAATTGTATACCATGACGACATGATACTACTGGCTATTTTGACTATTGCGGCATGTGAAGTCGGTGTTTTTCGTTCTGTAGGATCTTAAATTATAATTTTTTTTTTTTTTCATTTTTACGTTTGTTACCTCAGAACTCCGTCAAATCTTAACCGATTTGAAAAACTCTTTTTTTGTTCTCAAACTAAAAGTTTTGGAGGCATAATCTCTCAAGAACATGCCTCCCGTTTGATTCCATTCAAATTTTATCGAGATCTGACAATTATATCCGGAGATATGGAGATTAACAATATAAGCAAATTTGAATACTTTGACGACATTATTATTACTTTGACTATCGCGGCTTGTGAAGTCGGTTTTTTCGTTTTGTACGATCATAAATTATTATATCTTAAACTACTGAATCCAACGGCTTTGCCTGCGTTTAATCCTGGTTATAAACCTTCCTCTTGAATAACTCTTATCTATTGTTGAAAACTGCATTAAAATCCGCTGCGTAGTTTAAAAAATCTAAGCGGGAACGACTTTGTTTTATACTATGTAAAGATTATTCAACTATTTTTTTTTAATTATCTTATAGGCTAGCGTTTGACTACTATCTCACCTATTTTATTATTAGTATGTGATGATGCGGTCGAATATGGTAAGCACGCTAGGCCTAGAATGGGAACTGGCTCTCAAGGACGGCTGCCGGAACACATTAGATGTTTGGCGACAGATTTTCTAACTTGAGGGTGGTAGCTGGGCAGGTGGACACTAGATAGTGTTCCACCACCATGCAGAGGTTGTTGGTTTCTTAACGATGTTTTTCCTTCACCGGAGGGAGGTCCACTGTGAAAATCGCACATACATTTTTCGATAGGAAAATAAACTACTTTTTACTTGCACAAAGTTATGTATTTCTGGGGCCTCTTTTAAAAATTGTACACTTTTCTTACCTTCATACACTTCTTCAGTAGGCAACGGGTGTTGCGGCCTTTCTTTGATGCGCTCTAAAGTTGACCTCTTGCTCTCTGATCCTAGAAATAAATAATTTATACCTTTCACTAATTAAGAAAGGTAAAACTAAATAAATTGGCCAAGTGCGAGCAATAGATTCAATCGTCTTAGTCAGTCAGTATATATTTTGTTACTCTTTGGTCTTAGCCGTGAGTGACACTGGGTACCTACATCTAAATAATAAAAAAACATTATTAAAGATTTTTGACGTCAAAAAGTCATCTCAAATAATTAAGATAGTTTAAAAAATAAAACAACCGACTTCCATGCCTCGCAAGTCAATTTCAGTAGCAAGTTTGAGACGTTTATCGTCATATCCCTGGAGATACTTATCAGATCTCGATACAATTACAATGGGACCACCTCGGAAACGTACCCTACCGAATAAAAAAAGAATCTTTCAAATCGGTTCAGAATTGACGGAGTAATCGCGTAACATACACACAAAAAAAATGTTAAAAAAACATACAGACGAATTGAGAACCCCCTTCTTTTTGGATGTCGGTTGAAAAAATCTCAAAAATACAAGATGAACATTGCGGTTCGACTATTTGGAATGAAAAACAAGTCACGCGTTGAAGTCCTTTTTATCGCAACTTGCAAATTGGAATTAGCAAAACAAATGTGATTACGAATATATATATGTACTAGAAGTGCCCCGCGGCTTTGCCCGCGGTAAAGACTTCTTTTATTTACTTAAAACTTTTATTTTGTAAAAACCTTTCTATCATAAAATACATCAAAGAAGTAAACGCCAAATCGGTTCACCCATTTTCAAATTATTGCGTGACTAAGGAAAATAGGGATTAGATAATATTTATAAAATCTGAAAAACCATATTGATTTTCAGACTTTTTACCAACCCCTTGCCAAAATCCTGCTACACGTATTTACTCATTTATTTACAGAAGTACTTAAGAAAGTCTATAAGTTTATATATATAATTAAAAATAATAAGTAATATCCGGGCGGAATTTTTAGAAAATTCTTTCTTAGCGGATACCTACGTCAAAACAACTATCTGCATTTTAAATTTCAGCGCAATCCGAAACAATACTGATTTTCAGACTTTGTTACCCCATTTTACCACCCTCTTAGGGTGGCATTTTGAAAAAGCCTGAAACTCGTATTTACTTATTTTTTTACAGAAGAACTTGTGTAAAACGTCGAAAAAAATCACTATCCAAACTTTGAACCCCCGCTTCATCCCCTTAAAGAGTGAATTTTGAAAAATCCTTTCTTACCGGATACCTACGTCAAAATAACTATCTGCATGCCAAATTTCAGCGCAATCCGAAACAATATTAATTTCAGACTTTGTACCCTACTTCACCCCAACCCTTTAGGGGTGGCATTTCGAAAAATCCTGAAACATGTATTAATTTATGTATTTACTGAAGTAATTTTGCGAGGTTTCAAATAGAATATCTTATCTTGTTTCTCCATACAAACTTTGGAAAATCCTTTCTTAACAGATACTAACGTCATAATAAGTATCTGTATGCCGAATTTCAGCGCAATCCAAAACAATATTGATTTTCACACTTTGTTACCCCATTTCACCCTCTCAGGGGTTGAATTTCGAAAAAGCCTGAAACACGTATTTACTCATTTTTTTACTGAAGCACTTGTGTGAAGTTTCGGATTGAAAAGACTATTTCCGCTAGAATTAGTATTTCATAATATTAATGCATTTCATCGTTCTTTAGCTGTCACTTTCTTTCACATGGTAAAACAGGCTAATTGAGCGATTTCCTATCTCATTTACCCCCGCCATATATCCATGTCCATCCACGTCGCACCGCACGTATTGGAAGCAACGACGTCCTTCAAGAAACCAGTCTCAAGGACAAACCGCCGCAGAACGCACTTCGGTGTGATCTATTTTATTGCATTACCTCGTACGTGATAACAGTGTTTTTATACAAAGTTTGGACCCCTTTAATGCTAATGTGGATGAGGACATTTTTGAGGATTTTGTGCTGCGCAGCCTGAACAATCCAGGACGAGAAGGAGCTCCCGGAAAGTTAGAAGGTGCGTGGATATTCCATTTTCCTTACCTAAATCGCTCTAGTTGTCCTGATATATCATGTAATGATTATTTAGATTTGTAATCGGTTATCCTAGCGAATAAAAGAAAAATACAGTCCACTTAAATTAATGACGCTATAAGACCTTCGGGTACATAACGCCTCCCGCCAAAAAGCGGTTGAATATAAATTTTTGGCCGCTTCATTTTTTGGTCCTTCGAGCCGGATTACATCTTAATTTCATTGTAGTTGTATCATTTCTCGACTCAATTCTAGAACATTCCTTACTATCTATATACATTCCGCCTCGCAACTTGTTGCGAAGTCTACCCTCATTTCACTTGCATAAAAGTGTTCAATACTCGACTATAATTAATTATTTACTAAAACCGCTTCGCTCTTATAAGTGTTTGCCTTTAGAGATTGTATTATTTTATTTCCGCCCTTTAGGCACATACATTAATAAGGTGTTATATATTATATACGTATACAATACACAATTCACGTACTAATTTATTAATAAACATATTATAACATAACTACTATACCGCATCCATAAAATACTTATGTAAGTACTTTTATATACTTATATATTTACCTATACGCGACTATTATTATTTGTCCCGCATAACATATAGTTTTTCGATAACTGTAATAGTTACCAGAGCTATTACACAATATCATTCATAATTTATATGTTTAAATAATATCGATAATGACTCGCGAAGCGAAGGTAGCTTCTCCGTGTAGTCCGCGTTTGACTATCCTAGAAGCCAAGCGGAATGCTCTTTTTGAACGAATTAACATTGTTTATAACCAAGCTAAAAATGCTCATATTTCGGAAGAAACTCGAGAGTTGTTTCTGGTTTCTTGCGTAACGATTGATAATATACGCACGAGTTTTCACAAGGTACTCGATAGTAACAATGAGACACTTCTCGAGCTCAACCCCGAAGCTACGCCTGATTATCAAGGTTACTCCTCCTTCGAAGATCTATATTGTTATATCAAGCAGATCATGTCGAAGTTCACCGCGTCCGCGTCAGAGCATTCCACTTTGCCCGCCAAAGCTAAGCCTAGACTTCCAAATATTGAACTGGTGTTTTTTGACGGTGATATAAAAAACTGGCCATTGTTTTACGCTAGTTTTCATGCCACAGTGCACGAAAACTCATCGTTAACAAACGCAGACAAACTATACTATTTAATAGGTAAATTGTCACCAACCGCCCAGTCTTCATTTGCTGGTATAATTCCGAGTGCCGAAAATTATGAAGCGATTTATCAATCTCTTCTCGATAAATATCAAGATGTACGGCTATTAGGTTTTAACTATTTAAATGAAGCACTTAGTCTAAAATTCAATGGTTCTCCGTCTACATCTAACTTCCAGATGTTTATCGATAAGTTTGTCGTCGCTATCAGCTCACTCAAAGCGTTAAAAATTGACGATCTGTTGGATTTTGTTCTGCTACACATAGCTACGCAGAAATTTGATGCAGAAACTATACGTGCGTTTGAAATGTATTCTCGTCATAACAAATTGCCTACCCTCAATGAGTTTATCGAATTCATAAAAAAACAGTGTCGTATTTTTGAGAGCACGCAACCTGCCGCAGCTAATAATAGCACAAGGTCTAGTGCTAATAAACCTCCTGCCAGGACCATAGATGAAGGAATAAAATGTTATTCTATGCCAGGACTAATCGCCCGCCAAATCCACAGTCATACGTCACATGTTCGGCTTTTGATAAATGTTCCCTGTGTAATTACGCATCTCATGATCACTACTTTAAATGTACCGCGTTCGAAAAGCTTTCACCTACTGAACGGTTTAAGTTTATTAAAAATAACAACGCGTGTGTAAACTGTACCAGTCGCACACATAAAACCGTTATTTGTTCATCTAAATTGAAATGTCGTGTGTGTTCTCAGCGACATCATTCTATGTTACATTTTAATAATAACAAACCGCGTTCGGAACCTGCGATGCCGACCTCGGCAACCGCCCATACAACCACTACGCCACGGGCGCCCGTCCCTACTACGATGGATAGCGAGCCACGTCACTCGGTACAACGCAGCGATCTATCGCTATGCACGACATCCATTGCCGCCTCGCTGCCCGCGCGCACCGAGTCATCGGCTGATAAGCGGCAACGCGTAGGGTCCAGTGCAACCGTACTGCTAGCCACCGCTCAAGCGATTGTATTCGATGCTAGAAATAGACCGCAAGTTATTCGTTGTTTACTTGATAGTGCATCTCAAAGTAATTTCATAACTTATGAATGTTGTGAACGCCTTGGATTATTAAATCGTATGATGCCTTCACATACGGTTGTTAGGGGAATCGGGGGTTCAGAAAAGCAAGTTAAAGGTTTGGTTAACTTTAAAATAAACTCGCGATTTAATTCGAACATTAATTTTGATCTTGACTCGCTCGTTATTGACCGCATAAGCGACAATCTGCCGTCAGTGGATAAGGCTGCGTTTACACATTTTGTATCACTCCCGCTCGCCAACAAGGATTTCGCGACTCCTGGACCAGTCGACTGCTTGGTTGGAGCATCGACTTTCTCGCATCTGTTGCTACCCGGAGTTGTGAATAGCAGTTATAGTAATGTACCGCCCGCGATTCAGACTGTGTTAGGTTTTGTGATTATGGGCTCCGCGCCTACGTCGCAGATCGTTCACAATAGTTTATCAACAGTATGTTGTTCCGTTGTCCACGAATCAATGGATACTCTCTTCAAGCGTTTTTGGGAACTTGAAGAGGTAACCGCGCCGCCCGCTCAAAGTCCTGAGGAATTTGAGTGCGAACAGTTCTTCCGTGCTACCACCGTTCGTGACGATAGTGGTAGATATGTCGTTGCCTTACCATTTCGTGATGACGTAAATTTATTAGGCGATTCATACGCTGCCGCGCTTAGGCGACTTAAATGCTTAGAACGAAAGCTCGATGCATCGCTCAAAACCCGCGCCGCTTATAATGATGTAATACGCGATTATATAAATAAGGGCTACCTAAGTCCTGTTGACATCCTTGACATGATGTCACGCGACCTTCATATACGATTCCACATCACGGTGTGTTTCGAGAAGACAAAACGTCGACCAAGCTTCGCTGCGTTTTAGACGCCAGCTGCAAGTCTTCATCTGGTCACTCACTTAACGATCTTCTCCACCCAGGTGCTAATTTACAGGGAGACTTGTTTAGCATCCTTATACATTTCCGCCTGTTTGCAATAACGCTGTTCGCTGATTGTCGTCAGATGTTTCTCCAAATCGGAGTACGCGAACTTGATCGTAGGTATCAAAGAATTTTATATCGGTTTAGTACGGAGGATCCAGTTATTATATACGAATTTAACCGTGTTTGTTTCGGATTAAAATCAAGTCCATTTCACGCATTGCGCGTCGTGCGCCAGCTGATCGCCGATGAAGGTGATAAGTTTCCCGCCGCAGCCGCTGCTGCTTCTTCATGCCTTTACATGGACGATATTGCCGTTTCTGTCATGAATAGTACGCAAGCCATCACTCTTAGTAATGAGCTCGTCAAACTTTTCAAACTGGGTCAATTTGAACTCGTCAAGTGGACAAGCAATTCTGATGCTGTACTTGCTCACATACCAGATACACATAAAGAATCTCACGATAAAATGTTTGACGACTCTATTCAACATAAAATTCTGGGATTACGTTGGGATAAGTCATGCGATTGTTTCCGCTTCGAAGTCGACGCTCCAGATGATAAGTGCACTAAGCGCACGATATTGTCTGCGATTGCTAGGCTGTGGGACGTTATGGGCTTTGTGGCTCCGGCCATTTTGTACGCCAAGCTTCTTATTAAAGAGCTTTGGTTGTCGAAGTGTGACTGGGATGCCGAGCCTCCCCCTTACATCGTTAATGATTGGATGCAGTTTTGTAAGGAGCTTCCCTCGCTCAACAAACTGTGCATTCCCCGACATCTGGGTATTGTCGAGAGTTGCGAGGTCAACGTCATAGGTTTCGCTGACGCGAGCGAACGAGCATACGGTGGTATGATTTATCTACAAATCCGCGTAGGCTCAAAGTACACTGTACAACTGGTGTGTGCAAAGTCCAAAGTGTCACCTGTCAAGGTCGTTTCTATTGCACGATTGGAACTTTGTGCAGCGGTTCTGTTGTCACAGCTGCTTCGCAAGGTCTTGGATATTATAACCCCGCGTTATACCGTCAGCAATGTCTTTGCCTTCAGTGATTCTAAAGTTGCACTTTGTTGGATTAACGCTTCTCCGCATCGATGGCAGACTTTTGTCGCAAATCGAGTAGTAAAAGTGACGGAAAATATACCCGCGAGTAGATTCTTTCATGTTTCTGGCTCCGATAACCCCGCAGACTGCTTATCACGTGGTCTTACCCCGGATAAGTTAGCCGACCATCCCTTATGGTTTACTGGACCTTCTTGGATCACGCGCGATCCAAGCGAATGGCCCTTAAATAAATTAGATACTAATGATAACGCAGACGCCCCTGAGCAACGGACTCAGGTGCACGTCACGACTAGTCCGGAGGATTCTCCGCTATACGCGCTTGCGCAGCGATTTTCGTCGTATTCTAAATTATTACGCGCTATCGTTTACATTTACCGCTTCATGAAAATATTACCCCGTGGTAATTCTATAACCGCCGCAGATTTAGAGTTTGCAGAAAATAAATTAATACTCGCCGTACAAGATTTTCACTTCCAGAACGATAAATCTAACTTAATTAAAAATGAGACTTGCTCGCCCGCTCTAAAGAAGCTTAGGCCTTTTTTAGACAGTAACGGTCTTATCCGTGTTGGAGGTCGCTTGTCAAACTCCGCTGAGGAATACACGGTTAAGCATCCTTGCATTCTACCGCGCCGCGATCATGTCATTGACTTGATAGTCGATCATTATCACCGCAAGCACTTGCATGCTGGACAAGAGCTCCTGATGTCTTTATTAAGACACAGATTCTGGATCTTGGCTGCAAGACGCATCTTACGATATCGTATTCATAAATGCAACGTGTGCTTTAAATCGAAGCCGCGTCCGTTATACCCGCTCATGGCTGATTTGCCCAGTCACCGCGTCAACCAAGTCGATAAGTGCTTCACAAATGTCGGATGCGACTACCTAGGCCCGATGCAGTACACACCGGTACGTGGTCGGGGAGTCAAGAGCCGTAAAGCTTGGATATGTGTCTTTACGTGTCTTACGACGCGTGCGACCCATATAGAAATCGCCACAGACTTGAGTACATGCAGTTTCCTCAATGCGTTCAAACGTTTCCTTTCCAGACGCGGACCAATAAAGTGCTTATATTCCGATAATGGGACGTGTTTTGTGGGGGCGCGTTCGTATCTCCGCGACCTTTATAAATTCATAGACGAACTCCGCCCGAACCTGGAATTGGAGTTAGCTGAAAACCGCATTGAGTGGAAGTTTATTCCCCCTGCTTCTCCACACTGGGGAGGTTGTTGGGAAAGTATGGTGAAGATAATTAAAACGCATTTATTTGAGGTCATAGGACAACAAATCGTATCGTACGAAGAGCTTCTCACTATCCTGACGCAGATAGAAGCACTCATTAATTCGCGCCCGCTGATAACTATGAGTAGTGATCCCGCAGAGCCTTCAGCTCTTACGCCGGCACACTTTTTACAAACCGTGCCCCTTTCATCGATTCCCGCGGCTGAAGTTAGTTCCACAGATTTACTTCAGAGACATAACTTAATAGATAGTATTGTACAGTCTTTTTGGAAGCGCTGGCGTGCTGAATATTTGCATCAGCTGCAGGCGCGAGCCAAGTGGAATGTTCCTTCAGCTCCTATACAGGAAGGGACGGTAGTCATTATCAAGACTGACAATTCTCCGCCCTTTGCTTGGCCTTTGGGAGTCGTGGAAAAGATATACCCCTCTAAGGATGGCGCTACTCGAGTTGTCACTGTAAGAACTCGAAAGGGGAGCTACCTTCGTCCGGTAGTTAAATTATGTCCCCTTCCTAATCAATAATTTATTAAATATATACATTTCGTTTAAATATTTAACCGCATATTATATTAACCTCATATAATATTACCGCATATTCACCCGCATACTATAATATTGATAAATATTACAGAATCAGAAACTATAATTGAAGAAGTTAATGAGATTAACTTTCTTGGTGTAACAATTGACACCCACCTAAATTGGAAGTCTCATATAAACAAAACTAATTCCAAAATATCTTCGTATTGTTATATGTTATCTATATTGGTAGAATCAACCTCGGAAGATGTAGCCCGTAAAGCCTACTTCGGATATGTCTATCCATTATTAAATTATGGTGTGATATATTGGGGAAATTCGGTCAATGTTGAGTCAACTTTTATTCTTCAAAAGAAATGTTTGCGTATAATCTACAGAATGTACAACGATGATTCACTAAGACAAGTTTTTAAAGAGAAGGGTTTGTTGACTCTGGCAGGAATTTTCATTCTAGAGCTTTGTTTGTTTGTCAAAAATAATATGCATTACTATGAACTAAAGGCTGATACTCGCCCAAATTTGCGTAGTCAATATTCAAAAAATCTGCGATTCCCAAAAGTAAATAATAGTATTTATAAAAAAAGTTCTTATATAACAGGAATAATTCTGTATAATCACCTGCCTCTGTGTATCAAACAACTAAATGGAAATGTATTTAAAAAACGACTGAAGGCATGGCTGATCGAAAATGTGTTTTATTATGTACGAGAATTTCTTAGTTTTAAAATTAAATGAATTAATAATAAATTGTAATGCATGCAAATTATTATATTTTTAACCGACTTCACAAAAAAGGAGGAGGTTCTCAATTCGTCTGTATGTTTTTTTTTTTTTTTTTTTTTTTTTTTTTTTTTTTTTTTTGTGTGTATGTTACGCGATTTCTCCATCAATTGTGAACGAATTCAAATGATTCTTTTTTTAATAGGTAGGATAAGTTTCCGAGGTGGTCCCATTTTAATTTTATCGAGATCTGATTAGTATCACCAGAGATATGGAGATAAATACCTCAAACATAGGAGAATGTACTAGTTTTAGTAGAAGAGTCCCAAGAAGATTATACACAATGGAGGTTGCTATTGCATTGCATATAAGATATTCTTACGGTAACTGTGAGCGAGATAGAAATAAAGGTGGGGATAATTTTTTTTAATATCTTATAGGCAAGCGTTTGACCACTATCTCACCTGATGCTAAGTAATGATGCGGTCGAAGATAGAGAAGTGGACTAGAATGGGAACTGGCTCTCAAGGATAGCTGCCGGAACACATTAGATGTTTGGCGACAGATTTTCTGACTTGAGGGTGGTAGCTGGCCAGGCGGACACTAGATATGTTCTACCACCATGCGGGGGTTATTGGTTTCTTAACGATGTTTTCCTTCACCGGAGGGCCACTGTGAGAAGCACACATATATTTTTCGATAGAAAAATTCATTGGTGCACGGCGGTTTGAACTCGGTACCACGGCATCAAAGCCGACCGTTCTCCCAATTACGCCACCGGGCCCTCAATAAATGATTATATATTAATAATTATAATAAATAATTATATATAAATATAAATAATTTGTCTTCACAGGAATGTTCTACCGGGAAAAGTCTTGTTAGGGTGCAAACTTTTTTAAACATACCTAATATTTTTTGACATGACATGACATTTGGCGAAGATGGCGGCCATTTCAGTCCCGCGACACTGCACACATAATTAAATAACTCAGAATTATGAACGTACTTTGTACCAATCAACACAGCAAAAAAAAATTATAAGCATAAAACCACACATTATATAATAGTTACTACGTAAATAATACTTTCCGTTGTTAGGTTGGCTACACAGTGCTTTCATAATTCGGGTATCCACAATATAGGGAAGTGCCTCTTATAACGTAGTAGTGATTCAGTACTCTGTTGGCCATATGGCGGCAATTAATGTTAATAATCGCAAATAATACTTTTTTATATTCATTTTGAAATACAACTAGTTCGTTTTATAAAAGTATTTGGAATTATTGTAATAAAATAGACAATTAATTATCGTGTGTGTCAGATGCTTTAATTGTACAGGGCCATTTTGGACATTGTCCTTTGATACCTTGATGACATAATTATTACTAGTGAATATTTTTACTTTAGCGCGGCATTTAATGTAATTTTTTTTAGGGTTCCGAACCCAAAGGGTACCAAATGAACACTATCTGAGACTTTGTTGTCCGTTCGTCCGTCCGTCCGTCCGTCAGTGTGTCTATATGTGCGCACTTTACAGATCTGTATCTTCTTAACCGTTATAGGTACATACTTGAAATTTTCAAAAAGTATATATCCGTCAGTGTATAACGGCCCAGACACGAAATTTAATAGATGCATGTAATTTAATTAAAACTTTTTTTGCACTAAAAAGGGTAAAATAAGTTATTTTTCAAAAAAATAAAACCGACTTCATAACCACAAAAAGGCACTCAAAAGCGAAAAATAATTTACTTAAAATTATTATAAGCGTTACCCACTTCTCTATTTGAAGTCGGTGCCAGCCAAGTCTAATAGGTAGTAGATAGATAATACCTACATGTATCTACCTACTTACTAACCTACTTACTACTACTACATACATAGTGTCTATCTAATATCCAATAGGCTTGGCTGGCACCGACTTCAAATAGAGAAGTGGGTAACGCTTATAATAATTTTAAGTAAATTATTTTTCGCTTTTGAGTGCCTTTTTGTGGTTATGAAGTCGGTTTTATTTTTTTTGAAAAATAACTTATTAAATTATTTAATCAAATGTATTGTTATCAATTTTCGTTATTATGTTTCAATTAATTATTATTTTACCAATGTTTCAATGTTGCACACCCGACACGGGTAAACTGTTATTAGCTCATAAGTTGTTATTATACTGTCACCTATAATCATGTACTAACAGTTATGCAATAAAAATTACTTTACTTTACTTTACTTTACTTTACTTTACTTTACTTTACTTTACTTTACATATCCCGCATTTTTATACATATTATTTTGGTTTCTTAAAGGCAACCCTTTAAGGCCGGGGGAGATGTTACCGCTAGAATTAGTATTTCATAATATTAATGCATTTCATCGTTCTTTAGCTGTCACTTTCTTTCACATGGTAAAACAGGCTAATTGAGCGATTTCCTATCTCATTTACCCCCGCCATATATCCATGTCCATCCACGTCGCACCGCACGTATTGGAAGCAACGACGTCCTTCAAGAAACCAGTCTCAAGGACAAACCGCCGCAGAACGCACTTCGGTGTGATCTATTTTATTGCATTACCTCGTACGTGATAACAGTGTTTTTATACAAAGTTTGGACCCCTTTAATGCTAATGTGGATGAGGACATTTTTGAGGATTTTGTGCTGCGCAGCCTGAACAATCCAGGACGAGAAGGAGCTCCCGGAAAGTTAGAAGGTGCGTGGATATTCCATTTTCCTTACCTAAATCGCTCTAGTTGTCCTGATATATCATGTAATGATTATTTAGATTTGTAATCGGTTATCCTAGCGAATAAAAGAAAAATACAGTCCACTTAAATTAATGACGCTATAAGACCTTCGGGTACATAACGCCTCCCGCCAAAAAGTGGTTGAATATAAATTTTTGGCCGCTTCAAATCATGTTTCTCCATACAAACGCTAGGTGTACCTCAAGGTAGTATATTGGCTCCTCTCCTATTCCTGATATATATCAATGAGATGCCGAGTCTTATCAATCATCTGTGCGTTCTCTTTGCCGATGACGCAACAATACTGTTCGTCAATAACGGTTTGACTAACGAGGATTATTCAGACCAAATAAACAGCACCATCCATATCGTGACAACATGGCTGGAGTCCCTTAATCTAACAACGAACCTAAGTAAGACAAAATGTATACAATTTAGAAATTACAAAACGGCTCCTACCGATATTAAAATAACCTCTATTGACAAGGTCTCGGTTATAGATTTTTTAGGCCTTATTATTGACGAACATTTAAACTGGAAGTCCCACATCGAACGAATCAACGGTAGAATAGCGCGCTACTGTTACGCTCTGTCAGTACTGGTCGATACATGTTCAATCGATGTGGCCCGCAACGCCTACTACGGAAATGTATATCCATTACTCACATACGGTATCATGTTCTGGGGTAACTCGGTAGAAGTCAACAGCACCTTTATTCTTCAAAAACGTTGCCTCAGAATAATGTACTGTATGAAAAGCGATGAATCTCTTAGAGAACTATTTAAAAATAAAAAGTACTTAACGTTGACGGCCATATATATACTTGAACTGTGCTTGTTTGTAAAAAATAATTTAAATCTTTTTAAAACGAAATATGACATGCGTGTACGGAAAGCTCATATGAGACAGTATAATGATTTATATTTACCAGCTGCAAAAACAATGATAGTTCGCAAAAGCGCTTATATAAATGGAATAAAAGTCTTCAACCATCTCCCGAGAACAATTAAAGAGCTTCCGGTAAATAGATTTAAAAAGTGCTTAAAAATTTGGTTGACTGACAACATTTTTATAATCTAAATGAATATTTTGGAACCAAATTTTGACATGTAATACAATTGACATTGACGCTATGAATTAAATTTGACATTGATTATCACTATTCCTATTCGGCTATAATGAATATTGACATTTTATTGCTTGCATACTATTGGTTGTTGTATTGTTTGTATTCCTAATGCTATATTTTGAAAGAATATGTTTAAATTCTTAATGTTGCAACTATTATTGTAATCCATTATAATTAGGTACTTAGTTTCTTATTATTGGATGCCCGCGAGGGTGAACTAATTTTTACTTTATTGCAATAAGACCTGGCATATTATTAATGTATTAGTTACCAATAAAATTATTCTGATTCTGATTCTGACAAACTTTGAACCCCCGTTACAACCCCATTCAAGGGTGAATTTTGGAAAATCTATTCTTAACAGACATTAACGCCATAATAACTATCTGCATGCCAAATTTCAGCGCAATCTGAAACAATATTGATTTTCAGACTTTGTTACCCCATTTCACACTCTTAGGGTTGGAATTTCAAAAAAGCCTGAGACACGTGTTTTACTGAAGCACTTGTGTGAAGTTTCGAATTGAAAAGACTATCTAATCTTGTTTCTCCATACAAACTTTGAACCCCTGTTTCATCCCCTAAAGGGGTGAATTTTGGAAAATCTTTTCTTAGTACATAGGTACACCCTTACGTACTAAGACAAATATACCCTCCAAATTTCAAGTCTCTACAACCAGCGGTTTAGGCTGTGCGTTGTCTGTCAGTCAGGCAGTCAGTCAGTCAGTCAGTCAGTCAGTCACAAAGATTCTTATAGTATTAGATAACTTATATGTTTTATTGGAGTTTGGAATAGCTTAATTTTTATCACGTTGTCGGGTTTTTGTTCCTAAAATAATTCACTTCTTATGTTCTCGTTGACACTCGCGTTAGCTTGGTGAATCTAACGACTATCTTACGTCACTTATCGAAATCGGCCCACGCGTTTGGGTTTGGTCTCTAGAATAGAATAGAGTAGAATGTTCTTTATTGCAGGAACTGTGTAAAGTAAGTACATGGGTACAGACAAGGTCTTATGTTAGATGCGTGTTTCAACAGTTTTCCCATTTCGGGCGTGCAATGTTTATGGTAAGTACCTATAAGAGTGCCATAAAGAAACAAAGAAACATACATATACTGAACATAAACACATTACCTCTCCTTTGCGTCGCGCAATCGGGTAAAAACATATTCGTGTTTTATTACCCCTCTTTAAGCAACATTTTTATTGATTACTATTCTATTCAATACTGTTCATAAGATTTAACCTGTTTCCTTTTGTGCTGTCTTCTTCTTTGTAAGAGAGTTGGTCAAGAACTGCATAGCTGTATTGGTGAGTGTCCGAGGAATGGTACTGGTATTAGAGGAAGTCGATGGAGCTCGTATCTTCACCGCATCTGAAATTATAAATAGTTTTTATCAACCGACTTACAAAATGAAGTAGGTTCTCAATTCATCTGTATGTTTTTTTTTGTGTATGTTACGTGATTACTCCGTCAATTGTGAACCGATTCGAATCATTCTTTTTGTAATCGGTAGGGTACGTTTCCGAGGTGGTCCAATTGTAATTTCATCGAGATCTGATAAGTATCTCCAGAGATATGACGATAAATGTCTCAAACTTGCTACTGAAATTCACTCGCGGGGCATTAAAGTCGGTTGTTTTAGTTTTTAATCTATCTTAATTATTAAAGTAAAAACTTCTTTAGGCGCGTTGATCACTTTAGGCGGGTGAACAATAGGCGTGAAACTCGCTTCATCGCTACGACACGCTTCCCATGAGCTATATGTATACGATACAATCTCGACGATACAATTCACAAGTTATTAAAGCTTTCACTTCTATCGGAAGTCCCCAAGGACTGCCCTGCATGTTTTTTTTAACTTAAAAAAGCTCACTAGCAATGTGGTTTGCACATTACTTACTAATAGTACTTTTGTTAACCCCTCCAACTAAGCTAAATATGCTTGTGTCTGGAGTAGGTTCACGTCAATAGTGCAACGGGTGGGGATCGAACTGACGACCTCTTGATCGCCAGGCCGACGCCTTAGCCATTGGGCTATTGCCTTTTAGCTGTTAAATAGGTGACCACAAGTACGATCAGACTGTTTCTCGAACCAACCACTGAACAAAGCATGTTGGCTATCGTTTTTCTCAAATTCCTGCACGATTATCGGTGCTACTGTCAGCCAGTTTAGAAGTTGGAATAGTTGCACTTTAGGACAAAGTATCTCAACACTGCTTTCTTCCATTTTCAGATACGCACGACTTCATCTTAGACCGCATCTTCACTTAACATCAGGTGAAATAGTGGTCAAGAGCTTGCCTGCCGTCAATAGAAAACTAACATAAACGGCAAACTGACTTAATCCACTTGTATGTCCAATCGGTCGTACAAACTTCTAAGAGTGGTTACCTATAAACACCACCTAGGGTTTATATACTGACCATTGTGTGGTAAAGTGTCCAATGGAGGTGGTTCCGGAGCGGGCATGCGTTCTGAAAAATTAAAAATATTTATTACAACAGGGAAGTTAAAGCACATTTTTTTTTAACCGACTTCAAAAATAGGAGGAGGTTTATCAATTCGACCGTATATATATTTTTTTACGTTTGTCCGCGGATAACTTCGTCGTTTATGAACCGATTTTGATGATTATTTTTTTGTTGGAAAGAAAATATCCTAAGGCTAGTACCATAGTAATTTCATTGAGATCTGATAAGTATCTCCAAAGATATGGAGATAAACACCTCAAACTTGGTACTGAAAATTAATAGCGTGGCATATGAAGTCGGTTCTTTTAGTTTTTTAAACGATCTCATCTTACGATATACTAGCAGCGCCTCGCGGTTTCACCCACGTAGTTCCCGTTCCCGTGAGAATACGGGGATAAAATATAGCCTATATTACTCGCTGATAATGTAGCTTTCCATTAGTAAAAGAATTTTTGAAATCCGTTCAGTATTTTTTGAGTGAAATCGTAACGAACAACCAAACAAAAAAATCAAATCTTTTTTCTTTATTATATTAGTTTAGAAAAGGTAACAGGACAAGGACGACTCTCGCCAGTCAACATTTCGCACGTCACTGCACTGCGCCTGTTATCCGGAGACATAAAGATGTAAAGTCTCACACGCCCTGTAATTTCACTGGACACCTCGCCATTCAAACCGATAAACATTCCTATTTCACGGCTAAATTAATTGGTAAAGCGGTGGTACCGTCCCAGGCGGACTAGCAGAAGTCCTACCACTACAAACATGTAATAGGATCGTTTAAAAAACTAAAAAGAGCCGACTTCAAATGCCACGCTATTAATTTTCAGTGCCAAGTTTGAGGTGTTTATCTCCATATCTCTGGAGATACTTATCAGATCTCGATGAAATTACTATGGTACCACCATTGGATGGGATATCTCCTTTGAAACAAAAAAAATAATAATCAAAATCGGTTCATAAACGACGAAGTTAAACGCGAACACCCATAAATATATAGGTATATATATATATATATATATATATACGGTCGAATATGAGAAACCTCCTTTTTTGAAGTCGGTTAGTAAAGGAAGTCACTATGGTGTTAAGTGTTAGTAGGTACCTACTGTTAAAACAGCTGATATACGGTTTGGCATGCATTCTACCACATATACAAATTTTAGAAATGGTCTTTATTTTCAATCGTTTTCTAAAATAGAGAAGGTTCTCAATTGAAACAAAAAAAAATCCAAATCGGTTTAGGCATCTTCGAGTAATCGGTGAACATACACAAAAAAAAAGATTCCGACGAATTGAGAACCTTCTCCTTTTTTGTGAAGTCGGTTAATGAAATATTATTTCATTCACTAGGCACGGAACATAATATGTATATTAACAGGATAAAATAATAAATAATGATATATTGTATTGTCTCATGAACACAATCATTTTCCCTGATACTATAAATAGGTTAGGTACAAAGCTAGATTATAAATGAATTTGATACTCATGTGCAACTATCTTTGACACGCGGTTTTACCCGCGTAGTCATCGTTCCCGTGGGAATATCGGGATAAAAAGTATCCTATGTGTTATTCCAGGGTCTGGGCTATCTACATACTACATTACAGCTCAATCAGTTGGGTAGTTTTAGCGTGATGAAGACAAACATACTTCACACTCCCAAACTTTTGCCTTTATAATATTATAGCATAGTAGGGTAGGAAGGAAGTAGGATAATATCTAGACTTATAGGCAAAATGAGCCAGCAGAGTTTTAATAAAATTAAAATACCTATATCTGTCTGTCTGTCTGTAATTCTGTATGTCTGTCCGTCCGTATGTCACAGCCACTTTATTCAGAAACTGTTAGGACTACACAGTTAAAACTTGGTTGGTAGGTGTCTTAGGTGAATGTGTCATCAAATGATTATTATTCACAAACAGACAAGCAAATATAAATAATCCGCATTAAATTTTATAAATTAAATTTGTAAGGAATTCTGTCCCTTTGTGCCTCTCCCGTTTGGTAAGTTTTTCACAACTTAACAGCTAGAGCGATTTGGATGAATTGTTGCTTAGAGATAGTCAGTACAGAATAGGACATAGTAGTACTTTTTAATTTGTCACACATCTAAGTCCCGCGGCGTCACCTGCGTTAAAATTACTAGTAAAAATCTATACAATCTCTACATCAATCATTGAGGTTAAAAAGTATTTGTGTTCCAAATTTCACCCAAATCCGTTCAGTCGTTTTAGCGTGTAAGTATCGTGCTATCGTTCGTCAATAAAAATCAGAAAAATTGAACTCAATAGAAACATTTCGCATTTTAAATAATAGTAGTATTACCAGGGACCTCAGATATAGATTAGCGTAGACACCGCAAGTCTGTTAATTTGTAGGACGATTATGAGTGACGCATTTTTAATACCTATGTCATGTTACAATATTATCACTTTATTTTATTACTATGCATACCCTGTTTAATTCCACTGCTGGGTATATAACTCTCTCAAATGAGGCCTTTTGTCTCAGTCTTAAGCCTTTTTTTTCTTAATAGTGAATTTATTTAGTATAGAGCTTGAGAGTTTGGATGTCAGGTTGAGACGATTGCACTAGGTCCAGCGCTTTGTCTTATATTCAATTAATCCACACAAGCACGATACAATCAGGTGAGATTAGTAGTCAAATCTTGTATGTTTGCAAAAAAGAGTAAAAAAAAACGCAATGCAAAGGCGTATTATATCGCTACTAAGAGTAGTGTTAGTGATGTTCGAGTTTCATCTGTCAAGCTGGCCGAGCTGGGAGGAAGATATAGGTTGGCTAATATGGAGTTGCGACATTTGGAGCCGAGACCTTGACACTCATAGTTCGACCAGTCAATCACCCAATTTAAAGCCACTCAGCGAGCTAAGGAGAGAATTGCTCTTGTGCTTCTTAAGGGATCGAATCCGGAACGAAGTAATTCATCAAAGAAATAAAATTATCGATATAGTTCAATGAATTGGCAAGCTGGCGTTAGGTTGACTGGTCATGTCTACCGTAGGACTGATAACCGTTGGGGTAGATTGGTCTTGGAGTGGAGACCGCTAACCGGCAAACGTAGTGTAGGACTCCCTGTGACCAGGTGGAATGAAAACTGTGCGCAGTGACTGGAAAAGAAGAGAGTCTAAAGATCGGGCTCAGTGTCATAATAGATGCCTATGTCCAGCAGAAGTCTGATACAGACTGATTATGTAGCATTGGAGCATTGCTCTTAAAACTAGAAAATGTACATGCACTTGCGGCGTCTATTTTAATCTATATCTGTGGTATTATCAATACCTCGAACGTTGTCCAAAGCTTCGTAAATGCCGCTCTCTCTGGCTTCAGCACATATCTCCATTTTGCGTCGCTGGCCTGGAGTGTGACTGTACCTCGCTGGATAGAACATTAGAACGGAGCTTAGAGTGCTGTGACGAACGACGTGAACATACAAGAGACAAGAAAACCCTTCGATATTAGTGTCATTATCGAAGGTCCATCATCTTCATCAGCCTATCTCTGTCTACTGCTGGATATAGGCCTCAGCTATGGCACGCCCCTGAGCTCGATCTTCAGCTCTTTGTTTCCAACCGCTGCCAGCCAGCTTGCGTACATCATCGCTCCATATAGCTGGAGGGCACCCTACGCTTCGTATACCTATCGAGCTGTGGTCTCCACTCTAGAACATGTCTACCTTCAGAGTAACAATTTACTTAGTAATTAAGTTTATTAAGTAGTTTTAGTAATTGTTACTCTGAGTGTCTACCCCAACGGTTGTCGGTTCGAAGGTTATAAGTTAAGTCTCTAGTAACTCAGCATAGATTGGCAGTTACCGGCCGGGTGCATTAAGGCTTGTTATGAGAAGAGATATTTGTAACCGACTTCCAAAAAGGAGGAGGTTCTCAATTCGTTAGTTTATTTTTAGGGTTCCGTAGCCGAATGACAAAAAACGGAACCCTTATAGATTCTTCATGTCTGTCTGTCTGTCTATTAAGACTACACAGTTAAAACTTGGTACTTTACGATTTTCAAACAAAAATAAAAAAATATATATTAAGGGAGGAACAACATACAAGGAACATAAACTCAAAAAATTTTTTTCATCAAATCTATACGTGTATGTCTATAGATAGGTATTTAAAAATGACATTGGTGTTTCTAAAACAATTTTTTTCAAAGTCAATAGTAAAAAGAAAAATAGGCACGTCTAAAGTGGTAAAATGTGTGTCCTCCCCTCTCCCCCTTCCCTCTAACATTTAAAGTAAGGGAGTAAAAATCTAAAAAACATATATGCCGTAGATCTTAATAAAAACTTAACGAAAATTAGCATGAACGAGATACAGTCAGCACTTTTTGAGATATAGCGACCGCAAACATAACTTTGTTTTTCACACAAACACTATGAAAAACAAAGTTTTTTTGGTGGCTCAAAATTAGAGTTATAAAAATACTCTACTGTGTTACGGAACCCTACGAGTGCGAGTCCGACTTGCACTTGGCCAGTTTTTTTTGTATATATGTAACGCGCTATCTCCGTCAATTGTAAACCTATTTCAATGATTCTTTTTTTAATCGGTAGGGTACATTTCCGAGATGGTCCCATTACAAATTCATCGAGGCCTAATACGTATCTCCAGAGATATGACGATAATTGACATAAACTTCTCAAACTTGCTACTGAAAGTGACTCGCGGGGCGTGGAAGTCGGTTGTTTTAGTTTTTAAAATATCTTGATTATAGCACAGGCCTGATATGAGAACTACATATCTTGATTATAGACAGATAAAGGCTCCATCTCTGAGCATCTGACACATTGTACAGTAGGATCTATGATTAAAAAAAAATTAATACTTATGTTCATTTTAAGCTTATAGATTTAAAATCGTGATTGTAACGTGACTTACGCGATGTCGCTATATCGACATCACGTAAGTCACGTTAAATTCCTGGGCTCCGTTCACGACCTACGCTCGGAGTGCAACCTGTGCAACCAAACGCTGTAACCTCTCTCTAACTCGTTTAGCGAATGTGACGCTCTGAGGTCGTGAACGGAGTTAGAGCGTTTGGGTGCACTACGAGCGTAGGTCGTGAACGGAGCCCAGATCTTAAATCTAAATGGATCTATGATTATTTTGTCTGTGGTGGCATTTTAATTTTTTTATCTGAGTAACTTGTTTCTTTCTTTGTTTCTTTTTACTTACCAGTGTCGTCTTCAGCCGCTGAAGAACCGAAGTTAGACAAGTGTGTATGCCGCTTTACCGCTTCCGCTGTAAAAAATAAACAGCAACAGCTCGTTCAAGTGTCACTTGTCAATTATAAAGTGACGTCACAACCTATCACAGCTGTCACCACAGACTAAAGCTGTTGTACGAATGCGTACTATTTCTATGACAAAGATTTAATCTGTGGTGACAGCTGTGGTATGTAGTGACATCACAAAGGCGCGCGAAAATTTGGCGGCGTTTTAAACACCTCATATTTTTTCAATGCTAAAACTGTATTTTGTTTGTAGCTTAATACTTTCAGTATTATTTCATTTTTTTACTATGTTAAATGGATGTAATCATTAAAATAAAAATATTTAACAAAATCATGCATATTATTCCCTACTAGCAGCCCGCCCCGGCTTCGCACGGGTAGAACATATATGCCTACAATATTTGCATCAGTTTGTTGCATCGAATATAAAATATGAACATATTTAACAACCATCGTCACATTTCATCCAATTTACACAAAACCTTAACGAATTATGCACCTAAACCTTCCTCATAAACACTCTGGCTATTGGTGAAAACCGCATGATAATCCGTTCAGTAGCTATTGAGATTATTGCGAACAGACAGACAGACGCAGTGATGAACTTTGTTTTATAATACTTACGTATTGATATTAGACGGCCCTTTGGCGTAAAGAATAGTTACCCTGATTCTGACCCGACGGTCGTTGGTTCTAATCCTAGCTATATACCTACCAATGAAAGTTTTATGTGCATTCATGAATCATGAGTTTTCGTACAGTGGTAGTGGAATCATTAAATCTCCCAAAAAGTAGTTTACCACCAAGGAGTACATCTGCCGCCGTAACCTTACGGCGTTCCCCGACGCAAAATCTAGGGGTAATATACGTTTAACGTGTGTATCTGTGTGTCTGTCTGTAGCATCTTAGCACCTAACCGGATGAACCGATTTTGTTTTTATTATTGATAGTTTTTTTTTGTTTGAAAGATGTCTTCATCGAGAGTTTTCTTAGCTTTGATTCATGAAAATTCGTTCAACCGTTATAAAATTATGAGCTTTTTTCTAGTTAATTGCGCTATGAAATCAACTTTCATAGGTCTGATCAATTCGAAAATCTTCTTCTTCAACGATATTGTAAGAACATGGAAGCCTCCTGGACTCTACAGAATACTCAAATCCTCACCAACTTACAGCTCAGATTTTAAATGTCGTGTTTAGAGTCATTGGAAAAAGCTATTATACATAGATCAGTCGGGGTGGTTTAAAATATTATATTATATTATTATATATATATAGATGAATATTATTTTATACAATAGATCATATTATTATACTATATTGACTTCAAATTGATTGTGATCGGTGGGGATCTACAGCATAGCTAAGCTTATAATAATATTTTCGTAGTAACTATGACCTAATCTGTGGTATCACTGCAAATATTTTATTAATTTTGCGATGCGTGTTTGTGAAATTCGTGATATCTTCTAGAGTTTTCATTTGAATTATATACTGTAAAGGACAATTTTAATCTATAATATGTGGCCAAGCTAAATAACGTAATTATTTGGATAAGGATTAATACTATATACTTGAAAATAGCCTTCGAAGTTATGTAATATTTTTTAACTAAAATTTTAAGATTAAAATGGTTACTGTGAGTCAACTTTAAGAGATAGACATATGCTGTCACGGACTTTTTTGTAGGTCTTATTAAGTTGTACAACTCTTGCAAAGAAAATATTCTACTATCTATTTTAAATTAAGCAGCGTTCGTAAGAAACGTGTTTTTTCGACCGTTTATTTGCCGACTTAGGTTGCAAATTAGGTCTCCACGAATGTACCTTTGATTTAAACGGGATAATATATAGCCTATTTTCATTCCGAAAGTCCATTCTATGTATTAGTGAAAGAATTTTTTAAATCGGTTCAGTAGTTTTTGAGCTTACTCATTAAAACATACAAAAATACAAAAATACAAATGTTCTCTCATTATAACATTAGTATAGATTGCCATAGAATAAAGACAAAATATTGCACAAGGAGACGTTCAATGGTTGCGTCATTCGCGATTGTCAATGGACTTCAATCAAAATTTCCATCATTTGCCTTCAGTTACGTAGTTGCGAACTCGCGAATAACAATAGCTTCAATTGCCTCTGTAGACGATCATTTGGTCCATCATTGACAATTGCGAATGACCTTCTCCAGGGAACTTAAATGCAGATTTTAATCTGCCCATATGCCGAATAACCACCTACTGAATAAATACTTTTACTTTTGACTTTTATTTGACTAACTCCGAAAATCGGGTATTCCAATAATTCCAATTTTTCGCCCTACGCGAGAATATTTCAGGCTCTGGCAACGTTCACCTCGCAGCCATCTTAATACGCTCTTCCTCTTCTGTTGCCTCGTGGTGCTATTTACGCGACTGCACGTCGGCACGAGATATTTTTGTAAATAACTGCGATTTTGGTTTCTTTTAGTTTTTAAACTATCTTAACACGGTCACTGCGGCATCATTTTCAAAGAACGTTCAGCTGGTTCGTTGCAGACCTAAAAGATCTCGAAACTAACCCTATGGTGCGTATGAGATCATTAGGTCTCATACTTAACCGTCTCCTAAATAACCGTATTGAAAATAATTTATATCTTCCTCAAAACCAATGATAAAATATGTTTATTTGTCTTACTCATACATAAAGAACTTTAGACGTTAGGGCCTCCCACACAAAGTTAAACAACACTATTTTCGTCGCTGCACAATACAAAAGTCTTACGAGAGATCGAATAAGCCTCCTAAGGCAACGAACGTGTTAATTTGTACTTGCCTTTTCGTTTGTAGCGTACGATAAAACCAGCTTGGATGAATATAATCAGAATTAACCCCGCTGCTACAGCTGCAATAATGTAAGGCCAGTTTTGATCTGACACAGGTGTTGTACCTAAACAAATATAAAAATTAATATGAATACTTACATTAATTAATACAGTTATTCGAGTAAGTAAGCATAACAGACGTAGTGCCCAGACGTAGCGCGGAAGTAGTGACTTTTATTTAACTTTACCTAACAAGAAAGTAGGTAGTAATTTAAAAAAATTGGCTAAGTTCAAGTCGGACTCGCACTCTAAGGTTCCGTAACACTGAGGAGTATTTCATTTTATTTTATAACTATAATTTTTCGCTAGTAAAAAAAAATTGTTTTTCATAGTGTTTGTATAAAAAACATAATTATATTTGCGGTTTTGATAATGTGCTGTATCTCAAAAATTTTGACTATATCTCGTTCAAACCAATTTTCGTTGAAAGTGTTTATTGAGATCTGCTGCATATATATTTTTTAGATATTTTACTCCCTTATTTTAAAAGTTACAGGGGGGGGGGGGGGGGGCAGAACTAACTTTAGAAGTGTCTTTATTTCAAACAATTGACTTTGAGAAAAATAGTCTTAGGAACTACTTTTGTATAAAAATCGTAAAGCGGTTCACAGAATACCTACCTAGTTTCAACTGTATAAGTAGTCCTAATAGTTTCAAAATAAAGTGAGATGAGAGTGAGAGATACAGACAGACACAACGAATCTATAAGGGTTCGGTTTTTTGCCATTCGGCTACGGAACCCTAAAAACTAAACCTCAACTATTAAAAAGAATGCACTAATTTTAGAAATTATTTAACTATCAAATAATAAATATATATCCAATTATCGAATGCAAACAAAACCACGAGCTACAGCTATATTTTAAGTGTGTATTTGATACCTAAAACAGCATCATTAAAAAGAAAGGAATTAAATCTGTTAAAATTGGGGTTTCCAAGGTAAAATTGACACCACCTATTGTTGAAGAAGTCGGTAATGTAACCTATGTTATCCGGGCCATAATATCAAATCGATTGACACCACTGACTAGCAAACCAAAGTCAGTGATTGACATCAAAATCGGATGAACAGTTTAGGCGCTACGGAAAACGTAGAGCCTACGAATAAATCATTTTTCATTTCATTTTCATTTATTCAAATTATCATACATTGGGTGGGCTTGACAGTGTTACAACCAATTCGCCCAACCAAGTTCTTACAAACTACCATCGTTAAAATTAAAAACTACAATCTTTAATAAATACGTTGGACTAAAATTAAACACGTTTTACAACTACTATAATACACTACACAATTATTATATTTTATTTAAATTTACGGATGCAAATGCTTCCATACAATTTAATGCAATTCTACGAAATTCTGGCTCTTTGCGGCATAAAAGGTCCTTGTCCATGGTCGACTTGTTGGCGTTGGCGAACCACGGCATTAAGTAGGCGTAGCGCGCGCGGTAGAGGAGCGAGGCGACCCAACTCAGTCCGACACAACGGGACCGAAAACAGATCATGGCGACGAGCTCTGTTATAGTTGTATGGAACCGCTATTTTAATCCTCTCCAACAACGCAGGATTCTACTTTCTGCTTACCATCACACCAAGTACATATTCGGCTAATGAAATTAAACGCCTTAATTCTAGGGTGTTATATCCCACCATTCCTAACAGGAAAGCCGTAGGATATACAAATGGATATCCAACAAAAAATCCATATTGCTTATGGTAGAGCCATCTGATAAATTTCTTCAGAATTTTTTCTACCGACTGCACATATTTTGCTTCAAACGGACACCAGACGATAGCGTTAGTTTCTAACCTGCTTCTTACGAAAGCATTGTACAATGCTTTAAGAGCAGGTATGCTATCTAGGTGCCTCGCTTGTCTCATAACAAACCCCAGAGTACGAAATGCCTGTGCACAAAGTTTGTTGATGTGCAGCCGGAAAGATAATTCTTGACTCATTATGAGGCCTAAATCTCTAACGCTATCTACTCTCTGTAAGCTATCAGCACCCAGAATATATTGAAAGTATTGTGGCATCTGTGATCGAGAAAAAGATATTATAGAACATTTACTGCAATTGAAATAGAGCTTATTTCTCTCACTCCATTGCCACACACTGTCAATATCATCATGCAAGTGTGAAAAATCTATGGAGTGCCTGATGTTAATGAAAAGTTTTAAATCATCCGCATACATCAAGCAGCGAGCTGAAGTTACGACATCTGGCAAGTCACTCACCATAAAACTGGCAAAAAAAACAAAATAAAACTGGCAAAGTGCGAGTCAGCATCGCATCTCTTATCGCACACTTAGGGAGGGTTCCGTACATTACGAAACATAACAGAGTTTCAACCTCATATATTTGATTAATTGATATTACCAAGAATATTTGGTTTGGTCGCGATCTAGAAAGGGCTCGTTTACTAGCGCCATCTATGTCATTTTGCCGAAACTAATTAGATAGATGGCGTTTAAAAACACGTTTTATGTATGGGGACCCCCTTTAATTTTTAACTTTATTTTGTTTTTAGTATTTGTTGTTCTAGCGGCAACAGAAATACATCATCTGTGAAAATTTCAACTGTCTAACTATCACGGTTAATGAGCTATAGTACAGACATACAGACAGACGGACAGCGGAGTCTTAGTAATAGGGTCCCGTTTTACCCTTTGGGTACGGAACCCTAAAAAGGGTCTACCCCAACGGTTATCGGTGTTACGGCAGATGTGACCAGCCCACTGCCACTTCAGATTGCTTATCTTTTGAGCTATGTCGATAACTTGGGTTCTCTGATTGATGACATCATTTTGAATTCGATACTTCGGAGAAACTCCGAGCGTTAGTATTATTAATTTCTCATGCATTATATTAATTTCTCATGCATTATATTAATTTCTCATGCATTATATTAATTTCTCATGCATTATATTAATGATTATGTACTTACAATCTTGTTCTACGGCGACGTAAAATGTCGATACTATTGATATAGGTTGACCCTGATTATCAGTATGATTGTTGTTTGATTGTGATTCTGGTTTAATTTTAAACGAACATCTCCATAATCCCACATATTCATGGGTCACAGCTTCGTTGGTGAAAGCCTGAAATAGTAATTAATAATAATACATCCAAAATACATTCGACTACATTCTTCTGGTGTAAGCGACATGATAGTAATTCAATTATGACTGTGAAAGACTTCGAGCATTTACCAAAGGAGATCTTAACGCAAGGCGTACCCCTCTGCTGGCCATATAGCCATTTTTGGCCATATGAGCGTGCGTAACTATGCTGTATTTTTAACACTGTGTGCGTGTTTCAAGCTAGTTTGCAGGATCGTTAAAGTGAGTGATTTGTGTGTGTGCAATGCGTGTTTACCTCGTCCCCCGTAAGTATCGGCAGAAAAAAATGTTTGCGGATTACAACGTTAACATCTCCATTGGTAAATGCTCGAAGGTGAAAGACGATGATTACTGTCTTTTATCATTTTGATTTGACAGATTGAATACAAAAGTGAGAAAACAAGCAAAAGTAAAACATGCATGATTTGAATTTATTACCAAGTTCGAAGTTTTGGGTATTTCTTTGGTTATTGCTACGTTAAAGCATCCACATGCTAAGTAGTCTCTGCCTACCCCAACGGGAAAAAGGCGTGGTTTTATGTATACATAAAATATTTATGTAATATAATAACACTAGAAATATACAGGTGATTCAATATCTCTGGATCAAACGTAGCGTACGTTTCTTCTGCACGTACGCGCAACACAGAAACTGCAATGAGTCAGTTTCATGTATAATGCCACGCTAGTTATTTTCAGTACCAAGTTTAAGGTGTTATCTCCATATCTCTGGAGATACTGAACATATCTCGATGGAATTTAAATGATACCACCTGAGATGTATATACTTTCAAACAAAAGAAGAATTGTCTAAATCGGTTCAGGCGTCATTGGGTAATCATTGAATATACATAAAAAAAAT
Source organism: Cabera pusaria (assembly GCA_954871355.1). Classification (NCBI taxonomy): domain Eukaryota; kingdom Metazoa; phylum Arthropoda; class Insecta; order Lepidoptera; family Geometridae; genus Cabera; species Cabera pusaria. Next base: position 5,912,385 of record OX940915.1, read on the forward strand.
ACAGTGGAACATAGATCCTCCTACTTTTTTGTCGGATAATAAATAAAATACATACATACAATCACGTCTTTTTCCCGTTGGGGTTGGCAGATACTACTTCTTTCCACATGCTACGATCCTGACATACCTCTTTCGCTTCTACCACTTTCATGAGCACGTTCATACAGTGCCACAAGTATAACTTGGCGGTGGTAGTTTTTGGAACTAATTCTTTTAATTGAAACTGTGAGTTTGACGTTTGAGAGATTACCGCGACATTATTGTTGATAAATCTGCTACATTAAAATAGCTCAATAATGCCAAAAGTAATTAAAAATGGTTTAAGAGAAACTGTTATCAAAGTACAAAGTAAAAGCACAGTGGCGCACAGGCACGCCAAATTATACTTGCCGGACTGTACATGCTCGCCGGTTATAGGTACTTTTGACTTGGCCTTTGTTTAAAACGTCTCCGATCTGGTCGTAATACGTTCGCCTAGGTCGGCCTCTACCGGCTGCCCCATTCACACTCGTCTCATAAATCTGTTTCGTCAGTCTTTCTTCATCCATCCTCTCTAAATGTCCAAACCATCTAAGCATCCCTTTCTCTATCTTTGTCACCATATCTTCTACCACACCACAACATTCCCTTATAATGCTGTTCTCCACCTTATCCATCAGAGTCACTCCAATCATACTTTTCAAACTTCTCATTTTTACAGCATTCATTTTACTTTCATGCTTCTTCTAACATACCCATAAAATAAATAAATAAAATAAACTTACATTAATGTAGTTATCCACGGTCTGACATGTTAATGCAACATTTTTCGATTTATTAGAATTATTTACGTCAGCAAAAGTATGCAAACATCTGCAAAAGTAATTATAAAAAAATATTGTTCAGTTAGAAATGCAGGGTACACACGGGGCCGAACGAACGCGAACGAACGCTGGATAGAGGGAGATGGAGCTATATGCCTGTATAGATGCGTCTTCTTCCAATCATTCGTTCGCTTCCGTTCTCTAAGTGTGTACCCGGCATAAAAATCTTAGATCTTTTCACACAATCATATCGTGTTTGGGGAAGTTAAGATTGTTTTCTAAGGTTTGAACTAAAGCTGGTTGTCTATACTTGGTAGACTAAAAAAATGAAACTCGCCAAAATAAAACCATTATTAAATGAAGGTATCAGAAAAACAAATGGCAAAAATCTGGCAGGGAATTCCATTCCTTCACTGTGTGTATGAAATGTGGATGCAAAGTAGCTTTGGAGTAGTGGTAAATCGACGGTCACGATCAACGACGGTATTCACATACCAAGCAAGACTGCAAGACCCAACCGTCAGCCAACGATCAAGTTATCTGTTCAGTCTGACCTAATGTAAACTGTAGGCGGCCTACATACTTCGGATTACCACTTCGGAGTAGGCCTACAGAAGGCCTACTCCGAAGTGGTAATCCGAAGTATCGGCTGAAATGATCGGGCATTTCCCTACTACGAACCACATTCGGTTCGGTCGGTCGGTTTAACTTATAATTCAGTACGACCGAAATTCATTTCACATGTATTGTATCGTAATCCCTCTAAACGAAAAATACCTGACCGATAATTTGACAAAAGTTTTATGGTTTTTTTATGTCAAAAAAATCCGAACTTATTTCGTAGTAGGTCATTGTCATCACATTCGGTCGAAATTCGGTCGGGCTCGAACTTTTGGAATATCATTTCGGAGTTGGCCTCCTGGCCCTAATATACTTACTCTCCCGAACAATTTCCTTTGATTTGATTATTATTCTTTTTAAGAATTACACGCAAATGTAATCTATCATTTGTATGAATTTTTATGGCTGTTTCTTCTGTATCACTTACATTGAATTCAACAACTGAAACAAAATCAAAATAATTTATGATCGTACAAAACGAAAAAACCGACTTCACATGCCGCGATAGTCAAATAACTGGCTAGTTATAATCATGTCATCAAAGTATACAAATTTGCTTATAATGTTTATCTCCATATCTCCGGAGATAGTTGACAGATCTCGTAAAACGATTCAAAATAGAATTATTAAACTGGATAAGAACAAAAAAAAAATTATAGTGTAATCGAATTATTTTAGTAATTATCATTAACGATGTAATAATCACTGCCGAAGACATTTAATAGACGTACTGACATATAATTTAATTATGTAATTATTATTTAAGTACCACTGAATATATGTTTGAGTACATAAATTACTAATTTGTATTTGTTTAATTTAATTTAAATAATGATTTTGTGCATTTCATATGTCATATCATTATTATGATATAAATTAAGTCATTAAATTATTATAATATAGACGAATTTATAAAAATCACCAACATCTTTGTACCTACTCTATTTATTATGAAATAAATGTATTTGTATCTCTGTCCATTGCTGACCATAGGCCTTAACTATGGCACGCTACTGAGCTCAATCTTCAGCTTTTTGTTTCCAACCGCGGCCAGCCAGCTTGCGTATATCATCGCTCCACCTAGGTGGAGGGCGTCCTACGCTTCGTTTACCGAGCCGTGGTCTCCACTCTAGAACACGTCTACCTCAACGGTTATAGTGGATGGTGGTGGTGGATATAGTTCTACGACAGATGTGACCAGCTCACTGCAACATCAGCTTGCTACTCCTTTAAGCTATGTCGATAACTTTGGTTCTCTGACGGATGACTTCATTTCGAATTCGATCTTTCAGAGAGACTCCGAGCGTAGCCCCTCTCCGTAGCTCACTGAGCGACTTTGAATTGGTGAAACAGTCGCACTGTCAGTGTCCACGTCTCGGCTCCGTAAGTAATAACAGTTAGGACGCACTATGTAAGACTTTCGTCTTCAGGCTTTGGGGCGCAGACGTAGCGGGGTTCGTTCATTTGGGTTCGGTTGGGGGAATTCGGTGGGGGGAAGGGGTAGAAACCCCCCCCCTTGAAGGAAAAGTTGCGGAGACCCTTTCGGAGATATGTTTTTTTTTGTTTTCTAACCTAACTGCCAGGATTTAAAGATACTTATCGTATATACTAAACCTTATCACCTAGTACGTGCTACATTACAATGTCATATTCTTTCGTATACATGTATATCACCTAAACATGCACACACACCCTACACTAAATCAAGTTATTCAAACTATTTCATGTTATGAATAAATAAGCAACGAGTTTAGAAGACACAAGGATAAACAAATACAATAACGTATTTCTATTTTGTTTGATATCTGTGCGTCACAGGAGGATGTCGATGGTCACAGTAACAATGATCCAAAGAAAACTACCTACTACCTACAACATCAATATAAATTATTATCATCACTACATATAATAAAACTACCTACTACCTACAACATCAATATAAATTATTATCATCATCATTATTATTATTATCATCATTAAAATTTGAATGGGACCTAACGGGAGGCATAATCTCTCAAACAAAAAATAATTTTTCAAATCGGTTAAGATTTGACAGAGTCATGATGTAACAAACATAAGAAGAAGAAAAAACAGTCAAATTGAGAACCTCCTCCTTTTTTGTGAAGTCGGTTAAAAACAAAGTACCTCTCCACGTCTGTCTGTCAGCACAGAATAAATAATTTACTTTACTCGTAATAGTTTAATTTACATTAACAGATTTGAAGACCCCGGATTGTACTAAACAGGAAACAGACTCTGGGCAGGGAATCCCATCAAAAAAAAAAATATCTTATAGGCTAACGTTTGACCAATATTTCACCTGTTGGTAAGTGATGATGCGGTCGAAGACGGTAAGCACGCTAGGCCTAGAATGGGAACTGACTCTCAAGGATAGCTGCCGGAACACATTAGACATTTTGGCGACAGATTTTCTAACTTGAGGGTGGTAGCTGGCCAGGCGGACACTAGATAGTGTCCTACCACCATGCAGGGGTTGTTGGTTTCATAACGATGTTTTTCCTTCACCGGAGGGCTACTGTGAAAGCGCACATAAATTCTTCGACAGAAAAATCCATTGGTGCACGGCGGGGTTTGACCTCGGTACCTCTGGCATCAAAGCCGACTGTTCTACCGCTTACACCAACGGGCTCCATTCCTTTGCTGTGCGTATGATAAATGGGGATACAAATCGCTTCGTGCGACAGGATGAAATATTCACCATGTATCGATGGCGCATGTCAGTATGTCTGGTCACAGTTTTACAATTGTAAAACGGCGGTCTGGTAGTACGATGGCAGAAGGGACGGTGGACATAATTCGTGTACAAGGAAGAACGTAGTCACAGAACATACAGGCATCCTCCGGCTAGATGGAGCGATGATTAATACGCAAGCTGACTAGCAGCAGTTGGAAACAAGGAGCTGAATATCGAGCTTAGTGGCGTGCCATAGGTGAGGCCTATGTCCAGCAGTGAACAGAGATAGGCTGATGATGATGATAATGACAAGGAATAAAGGAAGGAAGACGAGTGCCTTCCTTCCTTCGCAGGATATTCATTGATACATTTTATCCAGTATGTTTTCTCTTTATAATATTAGTCTGGATACAGTGCTCGAGAGTCTAGCGCTCAGTTTTACAATCCATACGTAGCTTGTTCTCCATCTTCGACAATCGATATTTACATATACAGAATGAATTTTCAAGTGGGCCTGGATGGCCAAATCCTAAAAGTATGAGGAATAGCGTAAAATACTCAAATAAGACTCGTAGCCTTTTTTTGATAAATCTAAAACTGCATCATTGGATTTTTTTAAACTCAATCGAATCGAACCCGTTGATTTTGAAAAAAAGAAACAAACCCTGTATTATTACACTTTTTTTTAGCTTTTTATTAGCTTCACCTGTATGTTTGTATGTTTGTAACCGACTTCTTTGGGCGCGATTATGACCCACTTTAAACGGCCAGATTTCGTTCAAACTTTGTAGATATATCGAGGACCGATGACAATACACTAATTTGATAAAAAATTATTCCATTTTTCAACTAAAAAGTAGAAAATAAATAATAGTTTAAAAAAACTAAAAAACACGCTTTTTATAGAAAACCGAACTAATAAATAGAAAATATTTTTTTATAAATTTAAATTAAGAATAGTGTTAAAAATTTCAATAAATATAAATTAATACTAGTGTGAATAAAAAAATATATATTTTATTTTTTAAAAAGCGTGGGGTGCTTTTAAGATATTATCAAAATTATAATCACTCTACTCATATCAATAAAATACTTATAACTATTAACACCATGCACCTCACGCTTTTTTTTAAATAAAATATTTTTTTTATGCACATTATTATTAATTTATATTTATTGAAATTTTTAACACTATTCTTAATTTAAATTTATTACAATTTATTTTCTATTTTTTAGTTCGGTTTTCTATAAAAAGCGTGTTTTTTAGTTTTTTTAAACTATTATTTATTTTTCGTATATTACCTACCTACAAAGTACCTAACTATATTCAAAATGATGGTTATAATTGTATTGTCCGCAATACATAGCTTAATTTGTCGTCTCAAGGATTGTACTGCATTCAGCATTACAATATCATTGATTCCATTTAGAATATTTTCCAAAGGTCGTTTCTTCAAGTCATCAATTGCATTAGACAATTGTCTTTATAGATTTCGTTTATTACATATACCCCCCAGATAAAATAATCTAAGGGTGCATAAGATCCAATTGACGTGATAATTACAATGTTGTAAAGATGACTGCGCTGCAGGCGTGAGTTAAAATAAGCGAGTCGGAATCGCACACGCAGGGCTCCAATAGAACAAAATTTGCCGAATAAATTAAGTACATAGTTTTAACATCGATATATATAAACAAATACCTTGTCAATACTAAACATGCTTATTTACTACAACGCCATCTAACGAATATATAACGAACTTCTAACACCAACTAAGTGAACGTTAACACAAAGGTGTTAGGGTAGGTAATAATAAGGTAAACCAGTGTTTTTCAAGGTGTGGGTCGCGACTCCCTGGGTGTCGCAAAGCCTCTGTAAGAGGGTTGCGGGGGGTCGCGAAGCCTCAGTAAAAGAAAAAAACAAAGTTTGAAAATATATGTACTTTTAAAGAAAATATTAATTAAAGAGCATTTGCAGGTGTTGTGATTGAGACTGCTTATAATATTTGTTTCAAAAAAAAAATTAATTTGTTTCCTGTAGGCCACACGAACGAAGCCGCGGGCAGAAGCTAGTAAGTGCAAGTGGCTTATTTATAAAACTAGAAGTTTTATCTTCTAATACTATAAGAATCTTTGTCCTGACATACTGACTGACTGATTGACTGACTGACTGACTGACTGACTGACTGACAGACAACGCACAGCCTAAACCGCTGGTCGTAGAGACTTGAAATTTGGTGGGTATATTTTTCTTAGTACGTAAGGGTGTACTAAGAAAGGATTGTATGGAGAAACAAGATTAGATAGTCTTTTCTATTCGAAACTTCTCACAAGTGCTTCAGTAAAAAAATAAGTCAATACGTGTTTCAATATTGTTTCGGATTGTGCTGAAATTTAGCATGCAGATAATTATTACGACGTTAGTTCCCTCAGAGAAATTTTCACTCAGATTTTCTAACATTCACCTCTTAAAGGGATGAAACGGGGGTTCGACGTTTGTATGTTGAAACAATATTAGATAGTTTTTTCTATTCTAAACTTCACACAAATGCTTCAGTAAATAAGTAAGTAAATATGTTTTTCAGGCTTTTTCGAAATTCAACCATTGAGAGGGTGAAATGGGGTAAAAAGGTGTGAAAATCAATATTGTTTTGCATTGCACTGAAATTTGGCATACAGATTGTTATTATGACGTTAGTATCTATTAAGAAAGGATTTTCCAAAATTCACCCCTGAAGGGGATGGAATGGGGGTTCAAAGTTTGTATGGAGAAACAAAATTAGATAGTCTTTTCTATCCGAAACTTCACACAAGTAATTCAGTAAATAAATGAGTAAATCCGTGTTTCAGGCTTTTATGAAATTCCAACCCTAAAAGGGTGTAACAAGTGTAAGTGGGGTAACAAAGTCTGAAATCAATATTTTTTCGGATTGCGCTGAAATTTTGCATGCAGATAGTTATTTTGACGTAGGTATCCGGTAAGAAAGGATGTTTCAAAATTCACTCTTAAAGGGGATGAAGTGGGGTTCAAAGTTTGGATAGTCATTTTTATTTGAATTTTCACACCAGTACTTCTGTAAATAAATAAGTAAATACAAAATTCAGGCATTTTCAAAATGCCACCCTAACAAAGTCTGAAAATCAATATTGTTTCGGATTTCAAAACATTGACAAAGGTATACGTTAAGAAAGGATTTTCTTTAAATTTCCCCCCGGATACGGAACGGGGATTCAAAGTTTGTATGGCGAAATAAAACTGGCCAAGTGCGAGTTAGACTTTTGTCCCGCACACGGAGGGTTTCGAACGCCATCTTAAGAATATCTAACGAACTTCTAACACCAACTAAGTAAACGTTAACACAAAGGTAAAATAGTATTATATAGTAGTAATAGTAATAGTAGTAATAGAAATTGTAGTAATTAATATTATTAAATATCTGGTTGACCGAGCTTTGCTCGGTATTTTTTACCACTTAAACAGACAAATATGATTCTTCTCGACATCTATTGACGAATAATAATACTATTTTTTTTAATTGAGAGCAACTAACTGCTTTACCGACACAGTAACACTATAGCTACTTCTACTCGCCAATAGATGTCGGGAAGAGTCATATTTTAAATTGATTATCAATAAAGTTGATTATTGAAAACACGAATAAAACAACATATTCTGAAAATTACTCCTAGCTAGATCGATTTATCGCCCCCGAAATCCTCTGTATACTAAATTTTATTTAATCGTTGGAGCCGCTTCCGAGATTCAGATTAAGGTAGACGATAGCGTCTGAGGCATGGATGGTAACCTGGCTCTCAAGGATAGCTGCCGGAACACATTAGATGTTTGGCAACAGATTTTCTAACGTGAGGGTGTTAGCTGGCCAGGTGGACACTAGATGGTGTCCTACAACCATGCGGGGGTTGTTGGTTTCTTAACGATGTTTTCCTTCACCGGAGAGCCACTGTGAAAAGCGCACATACATTTCTCGATAGAAAAATCCATTGGTGCACGGCGGAGATTTAACTGCTTTCGGCTTTGACGCCAGAGGCCGTTCTCCCACTACATCGCTGGGCACTCAAAATATAGGGCACTTTTAAAGTTAGGTAACGTAAATCTGTACTAAACGATGCCAAAGATTTGTGGTGGATATACCATCTACCCGAACGAAGCGATTTGCTTCTTCGTTCGTCATACGAACCGCCAGGGAATGGAATACCCTGCCTGAGTCTGTGTTTCCGGTTAGGTACAATATGGGGGTCTTCAAATTACGAGTGAATAGGTATCTTCTGGGTAAGCGCGCTCTATCATCGATCGTAGGTGAGAATTGAGATAGTGTCAAAAGCTACTCGGTTCGGTAAAAAAAAAAACTTACAATTGCAATGTGCCTCTCTAATGAAATAAAACCAATGAAATCCCACTAAAACGAACACTCTTATTGTATCCATGGTCAATATTCAACTGGGATGACTAAATAGCTATACATCACGGGCGTTGACGTCGGGTGACCATGTTACTAATAATAAATCAGGAAAAAAAAACAATAAATTTAAATATTCACATTAAGGAAAATAAAACTGGCCAAGTTCGAGTCAGACTCGTGTTTCACACACTTAGAGAGGGTCCCGTACCAGTACCGCAGTACAATAACAAACATAACAGAGGTCGCTATTAATAAAACAAAACACGCTCGCTCAGCTTTAAGCGTGGTAATTTAACTACCACCTAGATCTACCTAGAAGTTGTGAGTGCGGGAATTATAACTAAAACAGATGATGTTCAACCTCATATACCTGATATATTGCCTTTACCAAGAACATTTTGTTTGGTATACGAGTTCACGGAGAATCTCGTCATCGCGATCTAGAAATAAACTCGTTTACTAGCGCCATCAATGTCATTTTGCCGAAACTAATTAGAAAGGTTGTTAGCTTAACAAACACGAAGGTGTTGTTAACACCCAGATGACACCTAGACCTAACCTTCATAGATGGCGTTATACTGAAAAACACGTTTCTTGTACGGGGACCCCCTTTAACTTTTAACTTTATTTTGTTTTTAGTATTTGTTGTTTTGACGGCAACAGAAATACACCATCTGTAAACATTACAACTGTCTAACTATTACGGTTAATGAGATACAGCCTGGAGAGAGACGGACAGACTGACAGACAGACAGACAGACAGACGGATGGACAGCGGAGTCTTTGTAATAGGGTCCCGTTTTACCGTTTGGGCATGGAACCCTAAAAAACGAACTTCAAATGCCACGCTAGTCATTTTCAGTACCAAGTGTTTATCTCGATATCTCCGGAGATACTAATCAGATTTCTATTAAATAACAATGAACATTAAAGATGTAGGTACTCTACAAATTAAATTAATTATATTAATAAAATAATTTAAAATTATTAAAATCGATTCACGATTGGTGGAGTACTTTGCAGTGGTAAGAGTTCTGCTAGTCCGCCTGGGGCTGTACCACCACTTTACCAATTAATTTTTAGCCGTGAAATAGGAATGATTTTCGGTTGCAATTGCAAGGTGTCCAGTGAAATTACACGGCATGTGAGACTCAACAGCTTTATGTCTCGAGGTAACAGGCGCAGTGCAGTGACATGCAACATTCTGGCAGTCCAGAATTTTGCTTGTCGCTGTATCTATAATAGGTACTTAGATGTCATCGCTTACCATCAGCCACCTTAAAGCAGTCACCTTATATAATAAAAAAAGAGTATTCGCGTAACAATCGAAACGAGTGAACCTCTTACTTTTTGGAAAATATGTATTATATATATGCCGGTTAAAAATATGTATTACGATAGGTGCCCCACAGCTTAGTAAAATTATATATTCAACACCAATATCACAGACTATATATCAGTTACTACGTAAAATATTATAAATGCGAAAGTCAGCTTGTACATAAGTATGTGTGTTTGGGACTTCTTCGTGGTCAAACGGCTGGACCTATTTAGCTAAAATTTTGCACAGAACTTGCTAGTACGAAGGAAATTTTTAGCGGGGTTCAAATATAAATTATATACATACGAAAATGTGTTAATGTGTTTTTACTCGTCCACGGCTCCACGCTAAAACGAATCTCTGCCGTCTACCAATTCCGAACACAATTGGCACAATTCCAACTTAAACTGTTTCGTCACTTAACAGCAACAGCTGTAAAAGTGATCAAGTGCTAGTCTGCCCCATGCAAAATATATATATATATATATTAATATATATATATATTAGTTTCATGGTCACCCTAGTCTATAACAGGAAAACAAAGGAAACAGCAATGATTATCCTGAACCACATTATTTATTATTATGTATAGCAGAGTCACTGTTACTTTAAACTAAATAATTAAATTGCAATAATGATTATGCAACGGAATATCCATTTATTGTTTAACCTTAGGATTTAGGAATTATTCATATTGCATTATTGTGTTTCATTATTTCACAATTTTTTGGATAAAAATTGTCTAAAGTGCCTACTGAAACATGCACTGCGTTGCGGGTGCACGTAATAGTACGGTTGGCATCCCTACATTAATCAGGGGAATTAAACAATTGTTTTGAGTGTGACGTTCGACGTCTAGATGAAAGCTGAATGGCGCAATAGCTTTGTTTTTTTTTTGTAAATTCAAAGCAATAAGTTATGTTTCTGTTATTTCTATAATAGTTATTATTGAATAAGATCTATTTAATGTTATTTGACGAGTGTAAGTGCAAATTTTTAATTTGCCCATATACTGAATAAATGCTTTGACTTTTGACTTTAATATTGCTATAATACCTACTGGGTCACAGAATCTAGATGGTTTAAATATTGTTCTCCGTAACAGGTATCTATATTCAGTATAGTGACTTGCTCGAACTTATTTAGTTACTCGATACGATACCGAGGCAATAAGGAGTACAGACGCCCAAGATACAGGCCGAGGTGGAAGTCTCTACATTGATAGCAATGCGTCCTGTCATCGCAAACGTCTTATAGAAAGAGATGCAGCTAGACAGTTGTATATTTGCATCTCTTTTCTTATCGAAGATTATCGGTCGAAATTCATCGCTACGCCACAGAATAATGAATAGTACAAGTCGCTACGCATGTAGAGACTACCGGCCCTGGGCCGAGCCTAGTTAAGGGGTTCGTGGAACTAATTATTATACACACTGTTCAGATAAAGATAAAGATACATTTATTGCAAGAACTGTGTATATAAAAGGTCTTAAACTTAAATTAGAGTAACAACCGTTCTCCCATTTCGGGCGTGCAATATAAAGATATAGTAGCTAAGTAGTAAAAGGATTTGACAATGTACATAAATATAGAATTATTTAATTTACTACTTATACATTTTATGAAACTAATAATTACTTACTTATATACCTACTTATTTATAACTATGTTATTTATCTACTTTCCATAATATTCATTTACATTATAAAATACTTTAGTTATTATCCAGTCTTTTACATGTGTTTTAAATGTTTTTCCTTCCAATAGCTTAAACTCTAAGGGGAGATGGTTATATATGTTAATGGCATTAATGTATGGACTAATGTGATACATGGTATTGTTGCTTTGAGGGTATTGTGTTGTTTGGCATGGTATTGTTGATCAGATACTTCCATAATAGGGTATTACACCCATTTTTTGAAGTGTCTCAATTAGATTAGATAGTGCTAATGATCTACTGAAAAAATCACAAAATTTTTATTCAATCGTTAAGTGCCATAAAAATGCATTTAAATTTCGCGCGTAATAGGGAATATGCATGTTTTTAGGGTTCCGTAGCCGAATGGCAAAAAACGGAACCCTTATAGATTCGTCATGTCTGTCTGTCTGTCTGTCTGTCCGTCCGTATGTCACAGCCATGACAGGACTACAGAATTGGAACTTGGAAAGTAGATGTATTCTGTGAACCGCTTTCCGATTTTTATACAAACGTAAAAAAAATAAAAGTTTAAGCGGGGGCATCCCATACATGGAACTGAAACAAAAAAAAAAAAATTCTTCAAACCTATACGTGTTGGATAGGTCTTCAAAAATGACATTGAGGTTTCTAAAATCATTTTTTCTCAAAGTCAATCAAATCAGTCAAAGTCAAAGTCAATTTGAAAGATAGGCGCGTCTAAAGTGGTAAAATGTGTGTCCCCCCTCTAACTTTTAAAGTATGGGAGTGAAAAATCTAAAAAAAATATATGCTGTAGATCTCAATAAAAACTAACAACGAAAATTGGTTTGAACGAGATACAGCCAGCAGTTTTTGAGATATGGCGACCGCAAAGATAAAGTCATACAAACACTATGAAAAACAAAGTTAATTTTGTAGTTGCGAAAAATCATAGTTATGGAATACTTAACTGTGTTACGGAACCCTACGAGTGCGAGTCTGACTTGCACTTGGCCAGTTTATTTTTAAATATTTTTATTTCACTCATTACATCCATATAACATAATAAAAAAATAAAATACTGCTGGAATTGGTCTAATTATTTTTTAACTAAATATTTAAATATACAGATACATTTGAACAGTTTAAACGCCATCATTTCCCGGGCTCTTTGGTAGTGAGTTGTGACGTCACGCACTTACGTCAGATACACGCCACTTGAAGCAAAATAGCTTTTTTTTTTCTTAAGCTAAGACTCCGCGCGATTATTGTATTTAGCCATTGCCATGTTTTTATAAAATTATGCAGTTTCTCTAATCTTGTACTCATATTTACCTATATTAAATGGTTACTAATTTTCATTTTTGCATAATAATACGCGGCAAACACAACATTGGGAAATAAATACAATAAGACCACACCATACATTCATTTTTATGTTCCCGCTAAAATTCCGTGATTTACGTGACATGGTGAATTGTGACGTCAACTTTCTATTCGACCAATGGTGATCTGTTTTACAAACTCTTATATACTCTTATTTCCCTCGCTTAAATTGCATTTTTAATTTAATATTGTAAGCAAATAAAATGGATTTAAATAAAAAAAAAGGTTTTACAAATATTTTAGATTTACAGTTATCGTGAGTTTGAATCATGATTATAAAACACCGACTATTATACTCACTACTGTTTGTTGTCGACTGTCTCGACCTAGGTTTCATGCATGTCCGATGCACATCTTCGGGAGTTCACGCAGCGAGATCGCGACGAGCACTGATCACAGTGGTCGTCGCATGAAACCTAGGTCGAGACAGTCGACAACAATTATAAATTAGTATAATAGTCGGTAATTTATAATCACGTTTTACAAATAACTCAAAGGACAACAAAGATTCGAAAAAAAAATTCAAATAAATCTGAGCTACATGCATATTCCCTATTTGACGAAAACGCTGGACGCAGTGGACGCCATATTGATGTGTGGTCATGACGTCAGTTAGCTAAGTAAACAAATGCAGTGATAAATAATAGTTGATTTAATAGACAGTTGACACTTCTAAGTTTACATAGCCGTATAACGTAACAACATGGCGACTACTATTTAATGGTGTATTAAACAGATAAAAAAAGCTGAAACCTATGAATATAATATTAATATTTAGTTTTTTTATATTTAGTCGAAAACCAAAACTAACGTTTTCCGACTGCTTTTTGCCTAAGCTATCTCAATAATATATTATTAGATTTGTTCTCGTATAGAGTATCAAAATACCCTATTGTAGATACTCTGCAAATATTTTACTTCATTATCATCATCAGCTTGTGTCAGTCCACAGCTGAACCTACGTCCAGCTGTGGATTCTCCCAAGATGCGCCACTGAGCCCGATCTTCGGCTCTTCTTTTCCAGTCACTGCCCACCGCTTTGCGTATGTCGTCGCTCCACCTAGTTTTACAATTATATGTGTTACAATGTTTATTGTAAAACTGTGACCAGTGGTCACAGGACGTCCTAGGTTACGTTTGGGCTACAATGTTCCAGTAACTTAAAAATACTGTTTCGAATGATCAAATCATCATCATCAAATAAGCTCCATTAATCTGTCTGTCTGTCCGTGTGTCACCACCGATTTTCTCAGGAACGGGTGGACTAAGTTGAATTATATACCAGATTCTGAAGTCTATAATTCCTATTAGGTATATAAAAATCAAGGTCCTGAGTCCACACGATAAAAAGATATAGGCAAATTTAGATTTTCGCGTGAACTTGTAAGTAACAAAATTGACCTTATTTTTTTTATTTTTCGGAATTTTCTTTTCTTCTGCTGTGAGACTTTGCTTTTAACCAAAGTTGACAATTCTAGGTCAACCGGAAGTACCCTAGATAGGTTTTGGGATCTTAAAACCTATAAGGTACTTCCCGTTGACCTAGAATCATGAAATTTGGCATGAAGCAAGGTCTTACAGCACAAATAAAGGAAAAATTCCAAAAAATATTAAAGGGTGTCCCCATACATACATATTTAATGCCAATTTAGATAGGCCTCTGAGTTATATGAGCGCTTATACAATTTAGAGGTCTAGCTTAATTGTTATAAAACCAACGTTGGTACGGAAGCCTCGGTGGGCGAGTCCAACTCGACTTGGCCGGTTTTATTACATAAGATAACGATATTTATTTCACAAAATTATGCATTACACGAAATGATGAAGCAACTAAACTTAAGATACAATGTAGGCACTCTGCAAGACAAATTATTAAACATCGAAATAAAATTTCGTTATTCAGTAATTCGCCAGAGAACTAAAGTTATCGAGGTGGTTGATTTCAAATTTCTCGAAAATATCGTTTCTTAGGTTTTGGGTACATGAGCATTCCATCAAGAAATGAAAGATATCATCAACTTTGCCGCATAGATTGCAATCCGGACTGCTCAGCTTTCTCATAAGATGTTTGAATTTGTTTAAAGGTACATGTCCGGATCGCAACCTGTGGGCGATAACAATAAATTTTCGATGAAGTCTAATATTTGTCCATGGAACACGAGGAGGCTCACACTGTACGGTACGATACCATATGCCTTTGCTGAGAGATGCCATATCAAAATACTCCTTCCAAGCCGAAGTAATCGTCCACTTGTGCTTAATGAAGACTTCGGAATATTCCGGTGTTAAAAAGACCTAATATATATTGTGAGTTTTTTTTGCAAAATAAAAAATAGCCGACTTTAAATACCGGGCGTCATTTTCAGTAGAAAGTTCGAAGAGCTTCACGCTTATCTTCATATCTATAAGGATACTCATCAGATCAGCCCCCTGATCCTCAATCATTCGAAAACCTTTTCGGATTCGGAAGCTTCAATATATATGTTTTTTACTGATAGATCCACGGAACACAGGTATAGTTCTGTGTTCTGTTCTGTTCTGTGGATAAATCCGTGAGCCACAAAAAAGATAATAGCGAAAAAAATAAATAGAAATAGCTATTTTGTCGCGGTTACCTTTCCATTTAGAATCACTGATTTTACTAAATGAAATATTAAATAAATAATAGTTTAAAAAAACTAAAAAAATACGCTTTTATAGAAAATCCAACTAAAAAATAGAAAATAAATTTTAATAAATTTGAATTAAAAATAGTGTAAGAAAAAATGATTTTATTGTAAAAAAAAAAAGCGTGGGGTGCATGGTATCAATAGTTCCAAATATTTTATGAACAGATATGACTAGAAGGGTTATTTTGATAATATCCTGAAAAGCACCCCACGCTTTTTTTACAATAAAATCATTTTTTCTTACACTATTTTTAATTAAAATTTATTAAAATTTATTTTCTATTTTTTGTTGGATTTTCTATAAAAGCGTATTTTTTTAGTTTTTTTAAACTATTATTTATTTTTCATTTTTTAGTCGAATTTTTTTTTTAAATTATTTTTTTAAATTATTTTTTTTATTTATTTATTGTCATCGGTCCTTAATAAGTATGCCAAATTTCGAGTTAATCCGACGTTTTGAAGGGGGTTAAAATCATGTTCAAAGATTCCGTTACATACTAACATACAAACATACATACGTCTGAAGCTAATAAAAGCGTATTAAAAATACTTGGAGCTACAAGTTCATGTTCCCATAATGTAATATTTACATTAACTATCCACGGATATTGCTATGTACAGTATTAGTAATATCTATGATCAATTATGTAATGTTATCGACAAAGCTGAAAAGGATTAGCAAGCTGAAGTGGCAGTGGACTGGTCACATCCGTCATAGAACCGTTAATATTAACCGTTGGGGTAGACGTGGTCTAGAGTGGAGACCACGGCTCGGTAAAAGTAGTGTAGGACGCCCTCCAGCTAGGTGGAGCGATGATATACGCAAGCTGGCTGGCAGCGGTTGGAAACAGAGAGCTGAAGATCGAGCTCAGTGGCGTGCCATAGGTGAGGCATATGTCCAGCAGTGCACGAATACTGGCGGTTAATGATACAGCACAGGTGCTAGGAGTATATTATATCGATGTTCAGTCTCACTTGCTACAAAAAATCTTACCACTATCAAGGAGAAAATCTGCCGCCATAGCCTTATGGTGTTCCAGCAGCACACAACCCTTGAGAGTCAGAGTATTCTAGGCCTAGCGTATACATCTTCTACCACATCATCGCTTACCACCAGGCGAGATAGAGGTCAAACGCTAGCCTATCAGATATAAAAAAAATCAACTTGCTCTAGATCTCCTCCGGTTTAGACTGACTTAACTCGTTAATTATAGGTACTGGCACAGAATACTTAGAAGTAATACGTAAGTAGTACAGGGCAGGTCCGTACCTACCATTCAAGGGAATAATAATAATTCCAGGGAATAAAATCCGACTACAGTAAGCGGTACTAATGAGTACTGGCTAAATCCGCAAAATACGTACAGTCCGGCAAGTATAACTTGGCGTGCCTGTGCGCCACTGTGCTTTTACTTTGTACTTTGATAACAGTTTCTCTTAAACCACTTTTAATTACTTTTGGCATTATTGAACTATTTTAATGTAGCAGATTTATCAAAAATAATGTCGCGGTAATCTCTCAAACGTCAAACTCACAGTTTCAATTAAAAGAATTAGTTCCAAAAACCACCACCGCCAAGTTATACTTGTGGCACTGTAAATACAGAATGCTTTAATTTAAGTGGTCTTGGACCACTTACCATCCATTGTGTTCTAAAAATGTCGTATATACTAAAATAATAGACATCATCTTATTTTTCAACCGACCTCCAGACAGAAAGAGGTTCTCAATTCGTCTGTATGTATTTTCTTTTATATACAACATTAATAGTACTGATTTGAAATAAAGAAACTGAAGGTAGGTATCCTAACTAAAAACAAGGCGTATACGCTAACTAATGATAGTTAATAATTATAATACCCAACATAATAACAATTATAACAAATGTAAACGCATCTACAAATATGAGTTTTCTGGATTTTTTGAAGCATTTGTCAAACTCTTTTTGAATACGGATGTGAGACCTTATAGTCTATAAATACGAGTATACATTGCATTAAAATTTCATCAGGCGTTATCATTAAAAAACAAAAGACAATAGTGACGATACTTCGACCTTGCAAATGTACTGTTGTCTAATCTATTAACATTTTTGAACGCAGAATTTCGTTCTTAAACCCCAATTTACTTGACATGTCATAGTCCCGGCCAGACGGACGGGCGACGTCCTCACGCATGCGCCGTCCAAACCACCCAGCCACTGCCAGACACAAGATGGCCACCTACTGAAGCGTCTCTCAATTGATTTTTTTACCACCAAACCAGTTTTTACAACAGTAATACTTAAAAAAAACAGCATAAAATACAAAGCAAACGTAACTACAGATCTGGCGCGCGCCGTTTATAATTAGTTCCAAATATAACCCCTGAGTGAAGTGTGCCGATGCCGTGAAGAAAAAAAGTTAACATTCTAAATTTCAAATATTTTAAATGTGTAATAGACTGTGCTATAGTTTTTATTCAGTGTCAATGCACGGGGCAAGTGTCGGTGAGTACATTACACCAATTTAGCTTATCTAGTTCGAAACGGTTCGTGACCTAAAAATCTAAACCTTAATGCAGTTAGTAACAATGTCATACTAATAGAACGTAACAGGATGTTAGAATATTTTCTGACCGCATAACACACGTTTGCTACGCCTACATTCATAAAAAAAACTTAAATACAGAAAAAAAAGAAAAGCGAAATAAACGCCGCATTCGAAGTCGAATAGGACCATAGGTTTCTACGAACATTCCAAATTTGAAAATAAAAATCGTTGTAGTGTAAAGTAGGTAATGTGGAAGTGGTTTAGATATGACATAACGCATGTAATACATAGGTATTATCTTCAATGATCACCAAGTGGCTTTCCCAGAATTTTGGGAATCTTTTCTCCGTCTCTTTTGTGTCCGTATAATGCATCCTTTTCTAATATGGTTCCTGAATGGACGGTAAGCATGCGCGTAGCGTTCACGGTCGCAAGAAAATTTGCTGATAATTTTCATGAAAAATCTCCGAGCCTAACCCCGAAACCGAGAAAATTACATGTAGAATTCGTCTCTATTGCTTACAAAATACAGTTCGTATTAACTTGCATTGGGGTTCTTACGTAAAATGACACATATTCTGGATAAGTGCAGATTTTCATCGTTTCTTACATCCTTAGGTCAAGCTAATTTAAGACGTATATGTGATAGTTTAAGTTTAACATTGTATGGTACGAGCAAACATCAAAGATCAATAGCTCGAATTTACCCATTACAATGTTAGGTAATACCCTATTATTTACTTGGTAGTTTTGTTGCAATATCCGTTTGTTGTAGCTCAGTAAAATTCTTCTATTTGCATTTGCTACTTATAATATCAGTCCCCTGAATGATTCGAAAACCTACTCGGATTCGGAAGCTTCATTTTTAATTTTAACCGACTTCCAAAAAGGAGGAGGTTCGTCTATATGTATTTTTTTTTAATATTGATAAATCCGTGAGCTAGGTACGTACTTGTCGCAGAAATCTTTCAAATTAAATTCACTGATTTTTTCTAATTGAAATCGAAGCAACCGATCGGAGCATTATGAATTGCAAAGATCCAAGTCGAAGTAAAGGCAGTTTCCGAATCCGAATTTACTTTCGAATGATTGAGAATAATCCTGCAGAAGCGAATATATTTTCGATGATTGATTTCGTATTATATTAGTGATTGCTTGCCTTAGTTGCCTTAACTAAAATGTTATAAAATGTAAGTAAGTAATTCATTAATGGCGCGTACCTCTTTTTGGGTACCCTACCAGTGGACAAGTTTTAGATTTTGTATAGTCTGTATTATAGTTTTAGGAGTAGTTTATATTGTATGTATAGTTTTAAATTAATTTTAATTGTGTACATTAAAAATAAATTTCAGTAATTCATGCTGAAAGTTGATAGATGCTGGAAGTTGATAGGATTAGGAGATTTTTTGGCAGATTAGTATTACTTCGATTTTGTGGACTTTCTGTAAGGAATAAAGATGGATGCTTTTCCAGCACCTTTCCATTATTCCTGTTAGCTAAGTACAAATAACAACATGTATTTAGGTAATTTAGGTTTCTCTAGTTTTGGTATATAGATAGATAGATAGATAATCTCTTTATTGTATACCAGAAAGAACTTTAATATCTAGACATAACAACCTAATTCGGTGATACAATCGGCGGTCTTATCGCATAGAGCGATCTCTTCCAGACAACCAAGTGTGGAGTAGTAACAAAAATATATTATGTTTTTAGAATTTATACGTTATTTTAAATAAGTACTACACAGGTAGGTACACCTTTTTTTTTATGTGAAAATGTGTATCGCTTGACCACTATCTCATCTGATGTTAAGTGACGATGCGGTCGATGATGTAGCGCGCTTACCCAAAAGATACCTATTCACTCGCGACTTGAAGACCCCTATGTTGTATCTGATCGGAAACACAGACTCGGGCAGGGAATTCCATTCCTTGGCAGTACGTATGATGAAAGAAGAAGCAAATCGCTTTGTATGCGTAAATGTACAACCTTGCCTCTGTATTTAATGTTCAATCTTCTACATCCAAACGTTGTCTGAAAGAGATCGCTATTAGCGATAATACCGCCTATTTTAACACATTTCAATGTTGTATGTAACTTAGCTTATAATTATAGTGTAACAATATAAAGTACATCTATCTATCTATCTAATCTATTCTATCTATATCTATCTATCTAAGTCAGCCTAATTCAAAGAAATAACTTAGTTTCTCAGATTTACTGTTTAAACGTTCACATTTACCGCCATGGTTTAAACACATTGTCATTTACCATGTAAGGGGTAGCGCATAACCTATAAACGCATTTTACTTTTAACCACTGAAGATCGCGATTTCTTTATTATTATTTTTAACCGACTTCAAAATAAGGAGGAGGTTTCTCAATTCGACCGTATATATATATATATATATATTTATGTTTGTTCGCGGATAACTTCGTCTGGTTGGTCTGGTAAGTATCTCCAGAGACATGGAGATAAATGAAAGAGATATAAACACCTCAAAATTGGTACTTAAATAATATCGTTTACAAACTAAAAAAGAACCGACTTCAATGCCGCGCTATTCATTTTCAGTACCAATTTTGAGATGTTTATTTCAATATCTCTGGAGATACTTATCAGACCTCGATAAAATTACCATGGTACCACACTTGGGATATCTCCATTCGAACAAAAAAATAATAATCAAATCGGTTCATAAACGACGAAGTTATCCGCGAACAAACATAAAAATATATATATACGGTCGAATTGAGAAACCTCCTCCGTTTTTTGAAGTCGGTTACTTAATAGCGCGGCATTGAAGTCGGTTCTTTTTAGTTTTTTAAACGATTTTATATGACTATGAGTTTTTCTCTAATTGATAGCACTAAGAAATCAACTTTTATAGGTCTGATCAATTGAAATTCGGTATCCTCTTGCTTCAACGATATTGTAAGAACATGGTAGCATTGACTTGACGCTGTGACATCTCCTGGAATCTGCAGAATACTGAACTCCTCACCAACTTACAGCAGAGATATCGAGTTTGGGCTCATTGGAAATTGGCATGGTCTCAATTAACAGATTATACATATACGAGTATCAGTCGGGGGTTACTTAGTTTTAAATTATGTATTATTTTGTTTGAAAGATTACTTGATCGGGAGATTTTAAAACATAACTCCTAGTCTTCTTACCACTGCGAATATAATATCGTTTAAAAACTAATAAAAAAGAACCGACTTCAATGCCGCGCTATTCATTTTCAGTACCAATTTTGAGATGTTTATCTCAATATCTCTGGAGATACTTATCATACCTCGATAAAATTACCATGGTACCACACTTGGGATATCTCCATTCGAACAAAAAAATAATAATCAAATCGGTTCATAAACGACGAAGTTATCCGCGAACAAACATAAAAAAAAATATATATATATATATACGGTCGAATTGAGAAACCTCCTCCTTTTTTTGAAGTCGGTTAAAAAAAAGGCTAGTGACCTGCTTTTCGCGTTTAAAATAAAAAAAACAAAGCAGCTACTAAACTATTACATAAACTGCGACAGCATAGTTAGACATCGCGTGAACATGGAACCTATTAATGGATTACAGTTGCTATGCCCGCGAGCCGACGTAATAATTGGATGGACGGATGTACAACATATAATATATACTAGCTGTGTCTTACGGCTTTGCCCGCGTTTAAAAGTACCCTACAACCTAATTTATAGTACTGGCTTTGTCCGTGCAAAATTTTAGCTAAATCGGTCCAGCCGTTGGACCGTGAAGAAGTCCCAAACAAACAAATGGGGGTCATAGGTTATCTTCTGGGTAAGCACGTTCCATCATCGATCGCATCATCACTTAACATCAGGTGAGATAGTGGGCCAGTGCTACATAGTTCGGTGTAAAAAAAATATATTCGGAAGCTTTATTTAAAATTTTGAATATTGATAAATCAGTGAACTATTCCGTAAGTTTCGGCAACAAAATTGCCGCGGAAATTTTCCCAATTAGAATCACACATTTTTGGAATTAAAATATCAAAAGTTACCTATCGAAGCATTGTGAATTGCAAAGTTCCTAGTCGAAGTTTTTAAAGGCAGTTTCCGAATCTGAATTTGCTTTCGAATGATTGAGAATAAACCCTGCGCAGTACAGGTCTTAAAGAATTCTCGTGAAATTTTGGGAGCAGAGTCGATAATTACTGGACTGGACTGACATGGAAATTATTGATCGATTTGGTTCTTAGACATTTTTCAAAATGGCGGAGGTATGGTATGGTGGTTTATTTTTTATTTTTAATCAACTTCTATTTAGGGGCTGGTATGGTGGTTGCAAACGAAACAAAGTATATTTCAGCCATTTATAAAATGTTCAAAATTGTCACAAATTGGTTTTCGTTACCCTTATTAAGAAGCAACTTTTTGTCCAAACATCTTTTTTATCCGATAAACATTAAGGTATCTTTTTGTTTTTAACCGACTTCAAAAAAAGGTGTCCATGAGGTTCTCACTTTGTCGGTATTTGTTTTTTAATGTATGTTCACCGATTACTCAAAGACGTCTTGACCGATTTGGAAAATTATTTTTTTGTTTGATTTATTTTTGTATGTATGTCACCCGATTACTCCGCCAATTGTGAACCGATTTGAACTTCAAGGTGGTCCTATTCAAATTTTATCGAGATCTGATAAGTATCTTCAGAGATATGACGATAAACGTCTCAAACTTACTACTAAAACTGACTGACGGCATGGAAGTAGGTTGTTTTAGTTTTTTAACCGACTTCAAAAAAAGGAGGAGGTTTCTCAATTCGACCGTATATATATATATATATTAATGTTTGTTCGCGTATAACTTCGTCGTTTATGAACCGATTTTGATTATTATTTTTTGTTCGAAAGGAGATATCCTAAGTGTGGTACCATGGTAATTTTATCGAGGTCTGATAAGTATCTCCAGAGATATTGAGATAAACATCTCAAAATTGGTACTGAAAATGAATAGCGCGGCATTGAAGTCGATTCTTTTTTAGTTTTTAAACGATATTATAAACTATCTTAACTAATCAATACTAATATTATAAAGAGAGAACATTTGTATTTTTGTATTTTTGTATTTGTGTATTTTTGTATTTTTGTATGTTTGTAATGAGTAAGCTCAAAAACTACTGAACCGATTTAAAAAATTCTTTCACTAATACATAGAATGAACTTTCGGAATGAAAATAGGCTATATATTATCCCGTTTAAATCAAAGGTACATTCGTGGAGACCTAATTTGCAACCTAAGTCGGCAAATAAACGGTCGAAAAAACACGTTTCTT
Source organism: Cabera pusaria (assembly GCA_954871355.1). NCBI lineage: Eukaryota > Metazoa > Arthropoda > Insecta > Lepidoptera > Geometridae > Cabera > Cabera pusaria. Next base: position 5,935,810 of record OX940915.1, read on the forward strand.
ACGAACGCTGCTTAATTGAAAATAGATAGAAGAATATTTTTTATACAAGAGTTGTACAACTTAATAAGACCTACAAAAAAGTCCGCGACAGCATATGTCTATCTCTAAAGCCCTGTGCCCACTATCCCGTAGCATACCATGAGCGTGCTAGGAACGTTTCCGGCACGGAAAGGCCGGCCAAAGAAAAAACCGGCCGGTGACGGAACGGTCTAGTGGGCATAGTCTCATACTTCTCAATACAAAGAATAGTTTTTTGTCCGAAACGGTCCTAGTACGGTCATGGTATGCTACGGGATAGTGGGCACAGGGCTTTAAGGTTGACTCACAGTAACCATTTTAATCTTAAAATTTTTGTTAAAAAATATTACATAACTTCCAAGGCTATTTTTAAGTATATAGTATTAATCCTTATCCAAATAATTACGTTTATTAGCTTGGCCACATATTATAGATTAAAATTGTCCTTTACAGTATATAATTCAAATGAAAACTCTAGAAGATATCACGAATTTCACAAACACGCATCGCAAAATTAATAAAATATTTGCGAAACCACAGATTAGGTCATAGTTACAGCGAAAATATTATTATAAGCTTAGCTATGCTGTAGATCCCCACCGATCACAATCAATTTGAAGTCAATATAGTATAATAATATGATCTATTGTATAAAATAATATTCATCTATATATATAATAATATAATATAATATTTTAAACCACCCCGACTGATCTATGCATAATAGCTTTTTCCAATGACTCTAAACACGACATTTAAAATATGAGCTGTAAGTTGGTGAGGATTTGAGTATTCTGTAGAGTCCAGGAGGCTTCCATGTTCTTACAATATCGTTGAAGAAGAAGATTTTCGAATTGATCAGACCTATGAAAGTTGATTTCATAGCGCAATTAACTAGAAAAAAGCTCATAATTTTATAACGATTGAACGAATTTTCATGAATCAAAGCTAAGAAAACTCTCAATGAAGACATCTATCAAACAAAAAAAAACTATCAATAATAAAAACAAAATCGGTTCATCCGGTTAGGTGCTAAGATGCTACAGACAGACACACAGATACACACGTTAAACGTATATTACCCCTACATTTTGCGTCGGGGAACGCCGTAAGGTTACGGCGGCAGATGTACTCCTTGGTGGTAAGCTACTTTTTGGTAGATTTAATGATTCCACTACCACTGTACGAAAACTCATGATTCATGAATGCACATAAAACTTTCATTGGTAGGTATATAGCTAGGATTAGAACCAACGACTGTCGGGTCAGAATCAGGCTAACTATCCTTTACGCCAAAGGACCGTCCAATATCAATACGTAAGTATTATAAAACAAAGTTCATCACTGCGTCTGTCTGTCTGTTCGCAATAATCTCAATAGCTACTGAACGGATTATCATGCGGTTTTAACCAATAGCCAGAGTGTTTATGAGGAAGGTTTAGGTGCATAATTCGTTAAGGTTTTGTGTAAATTGGATGAAATATGACGATAGTTGTTAAATATGTTCATATTTTATATTCGATGCAACAAACTGATGCAAATTTTGTAGGCATATATGTTCTACCCGTGCGAAGCCGGGGAGGGCTGCTAGTTATAAATAAAGAAAAGCAAACAAGCATGCGGCCCACCTAATGGTAAGTGGTTGCAGCAGCCTATTGACACCTGCAATATCAGAGGCAATACTGATGCGTTGCCTGCTCTTTTGAAATAGGAGGTCTAGATAGGAGTAGGAGTTAACTCTCCTTTTGAAGCAACTCAGATCGACTTCTGTGGGTAAATATCGGGAGGAACATAATATCTGTGCAGTGTTCTGTGGGCAGGAAGGTTATTCCACATCTCGCACGTACGCGGAAAGAACAAACGCTTAAAACCGGTTGTTGTGTGGGAGGACCACGTGTCTACGAGTATAATATGAGGGTGAGCACTCTCACGAATACGCGAGTTCCTGTGGTATAATCGAGACGGTATGATCACTTCACGTTTATGTCCAAATCTTAAATATTTTAGTAATTTATATGTATTACTCTAGCACAAGTCGAATTCCAGTGTTAAACCTGTGATGAACAAATCAGATCTGTAATTGAGAGGAGAGCTAAGAAACTTATCAATTACTTATCTTGAATGAAAAACTTGTTAATACAGGGCTCTTAGAGCATCGCCGCAAAGTCGCAAGTTTATCGGTTTTCTATCGGAGATTGTGCCATGCAATTGCACGAATTAGTCCCACCATCCCGAATTTCTTGCTGGTGTCAGTGTTTCCTAATAACTACAACCCGGGGGTCCTTAAATCGCGAGTGAACAGGTATCTCCTTTTATCTCATTTTAAATTTATTGATAATTACTTTTTACTATTTAGTTTTCTATTTAAATTTAAATTTATTTTATTTTAAATTTTTAAAATATTTTCTTTGTAAATAAAGCTTACTAGCAACGTGGGTTGCACATCACTAGTAGTCTTGTTAACCCCTCCAACTAAGCTAAACATGCTTGTGTGGCTGGAGTGGGTTCACGTCAATAGTGCAATGGTGGGGATCGAACTCACGACCTCTCGATCGTCAGGCCGACGCCTTAGACATTAGTCAATAATAAAACGCGTCTACCGAAATTCGACTTCTAATTTTTATTAAAATCTATCGCATTATTTTACTCACAGAACAGAAAGCACACATTTTACCCGACTATGTAAAGAGAGAGTGTTATGACTTATACACGTATTTCTTTGACAAAAAGAGGTCATTGGTTCCGGCACAGAATAATGAATAGTGTTCCGGTACGGTCTAAGTACTTATAATCCAATTGTTATATTAGATTCTATTTCCATCAATGGGGTGCCCAATTTGAGAACCTTTATCAAGTCATAGGAGGCAGCGGTTATACTTTAATAAATGTGTTTTAATACTATAGACCGATACTAGACCGGCAAAAATCCCTGAAACTCGTAGTGCTCCTATAGTAAAATAGTTATATTTATGTGTATGTTAATCTGTAAGGTATTTATAATATGGGTCTTAGAATAACATGTACTGTTTTCTTAAGTTACCTGAATTAAAGATTTATTTATTTATTTAATACTCAAAATTAAGTCTCGTAGCTTCTGAACAAAGATCTATCTGTACATCTTGTTTCAGCATATTTTTTTACATCTTATAGGCTAGGGTTTGACTACTTTCTCGCCTGGGGGTTAGCGATGATGTGGTCGGAAAAGGTGACCACGCTAGGCCTAGAATTCTACATGACTCCCAAGTGCTGTGTGGTGCTCTAAACATCGTAAGGTTATGGCGGCAGATTTTCTCCTTGATGGTGATAATTTATTAAATGTGACCAAATGTGCCTAATGCATCGTTTTAGTGTTTTAGTGGTCTAAAACCATCTTCGTATTCTTGCTTTTCTAATGAAACCTGTTTGGGGCTCATCGGTTGAATGGTTTCAAAATCTCTAACGGACATAGGTAAAAATAATTTTTGTGTTAGATATGTATAGAAGATAGGTAACCTTTTTCATTGATCACCCATTTATCATCTCTCTAGGATCGCAAACGAGCAGGATTGAGGTCTGTATTTACGGATGCAGGAACCCACTTTACGATAACGACCTACTCTCTAGAGGACATAATTAAGCACTTTTGCATCTCAAATCTAAACCTAGAATTTTAAAGACTTTAGTTAGACTGCATGCATGGTGGTAGGACACTATCTAGTGTCCGCCTGGACAGCTACCACACTCAAGTTAAAAAATCTGTCGCCAAATATCTTATGTGTTCCGGCAGCTATCCTTGAGAGCCAGTTCCCATTCTAGGCCTAGCGTGCTTACCATCTTCGACCGCATCATCACTTACCAACAGGTGAGATAGTGGTCAAACGCTAGCCAATAACATAATTAAAAAAAAGACTAACAAACAAATCAACATGACAAACTGGTAACAGTACTTGCTAGTACTGTTACCAGTTTGTAATATATTATACGGTAATTATATTACCATTATGCTAGGTAATTATAAAGCAACAGTATCTAACTTGTAAATTGTTAAATACAATCCAAAATTTCATCGTACCGACGGGACTTGAACCCGCAACCTCCGGAATAACATGTTCCGGTGCTTTGCCAATTAAGCAAATTAAGCTTCAAGTCCCGTCGGTACGATGAAATTTTGGATTGTATTTAACAATTTACAAAAATATAAAGTGTGTAACACTTCAAAGAAACATAGTATCTAACTTGTAAAATCCAGAGCGTTTTATCCCCCCTGTGCTCAAAGCTACAATGACGTCATCCGAGTCATCTGGTGGTGGATTTACATAGAGTACTAATCGGCGAGCATTCGCGCGGTAAATTAACATAATTGTGTATCATTGTTGGAGGATTACGTGATAATGTTTGGGAAATGATTTTGATGGAGAGAAAATAACGTATTGTGTTAAGGTAGGAATGTAGCGAAATAAAGTTTTTTTATTCAAGGCAGATATGCACTTGATTACTATCTCATCTGATGTTAAGTGGTGTCTAAGCTGGAACTGTGATTGCCTCTGGAAATAGAAGACGGCAATAAAACGAGAATTAGGATAACTAACTTTAGGTCAATCCACATTGCATAACTATACCAACCCGTCATTCAGATGAATGAGAGCTCCGCTCCAGAGCCAGCAGCATTGCTACAAAGTCGCTTGTTCATCGGTTTTCTATTGGATATATTTCGGAGAGGGTGCCATCCAATTGCACGAATTAGTACCGCCGTCTCTTTTATTCTATCAGACAACCAGACGTTTCGATGTGCGCCATCGCTTCATGGAGGGCGCTCCAACTCGTGCTGGTGCACGAAACGTTTTGCTTGAACTTTTATCATACGTTCTGTCAAGGAACGAAATTCCTGGTCGATGTCTGGGTTTCCCAATAGCTACAACCCGGAGGTCTTTAAATGAGTCCACCCGATGTGGTTAAACCGCCATAACCTTAATATCTGTCAGTTACATTATTAAATACATTCTGAATCTAAAGAAAAGTAACGAACAAATCGACTTCAGTAGCATTTACTTAGCGAAGTAAGATAAGATAATATAGTATATAATTATAGTATAGAAATATTCCATCATCATCATAATCAGTGGCCGGTGTCAGTCCACTGCTGGACGTAGGCCTCTCCCAATATTTAATAAATATTCCATAAAAAATAATAAATATCTAATCGCCATCGCTTATAGCATAGACCAATGACATCTCTTAAAAGAGTAGTAGAGCGTAGCTGTCGGTCAGTTAACCAACCTTCGCCGAGGATAGCGGTACCGCAACGACATAGCACGCTATTTAACGATACCACTCGATAATATGGTGAAATTGTTACGTGATCAGTGATAGTGATTGTAACGAAATATTACATAATATTTTTTTAACGTTATTTAATAAATTTATTTAAACAGTTATTTATCTTGTACCTTATTTGTATTGTGAGTGAGTTTTAGAAAGTGTTTTAAGTGGCACGAAGGTGTACCATATTTTTGGGTGCGTATTTTTTTATATAACGACAATCATTTTAATAGTTATAAGATTGAAAATATACTTATTAAAAACGTGTAGGTAACATAAATATTAAATATAAAAACAAAACTTTTATTTTAAACTTTATGAAATCAAGAAACAGTGAAAAGCTGTTAAGTATTATATAAACTGTGATAAGTTTTCAGTGCAAATTTTTTTTTTATTTGTTGTTGTTTTTATCCCTATTTTTAGAGCGTAAATAAAATTTCTAAAATTACACCCAACAGTTTTTGTACAAAATTCCGAGTGTAAATTTTTATTGCATTAAAAGAAAATACCTTGGAGATTGGTTTGGGAGAGACCTACGTCCAGCAGTGGACTGACACTGGCTGATGATGATGACCTTGGACACATTCATAGCTAATTTTTACGGTATTCATTTAAATAGTAAAACTATTCTCAATAGATATGTTTGTTATGTATAAAATGTTTATTATTTAGTTTTGACGAACATATTTATAAAGTGAAAGATGTGGTGAAAAGCTTTTTGAAAGTTGCAAAGGAACAAAAATCTCTATTAACCGACTTTCAAAAATGATAAGGTTATCAATTCTTCTGTATATTTTGTTTTTGTGCATATTACACGATTTAACCACCATTAAGCTGTTTCATAAAAATATAGTTCCACTATACTCGCTAGGTGGCTTTTGATGCAAACCTACTTTGATGTCTATGTTTGTCTATTATTTTTTAAAGAAAATAGGTCGTTGAAAATTACAATTGTCAGAAATTAATGAAATGAAAGCGGTCTTAAAGCAATCGAAATATATTAAAAACAAAACATAAGGTTTTTTAACAGATTTACAATGTCAGATATTTGCGTTCACTTTGAAAGCAATTTGTGGCGGGTCCAGGAACTGACATGTTTTTTTTTCATAGGTAGGGTTTATTTCCAAGCGGTCCCATTTAAATTTTATCAATATCTGGTAAGTATCTCCAGAGATATGACAGTAAACGTCTCAAACTTGCTACTGAAAATGACTCGCGACATGGAAGTCGCTATCTTAATAATTATATTTGACTAGAAGTGCCCCGTGGCTTCGCTTGCGTTAAAAACTTCTTTCATTTACTTAAAAATTTTCTTTCGTAAAAAGCTTTCTATCATACAAACACATCAAAAAAGATTTATCCAAATCGGTCCACCCGATTTCAAGTTATCGCGTAACTAAGAGAAATAGAGATTCATTTTTATAAACGCCGAAAAACCATATTGATTTTCAGACTTTGTTACACTTATTTACTTATTTATATTACTTATGGTTTACACAAGTACTTATGCAAATTTTCGAATAAAAATACAATTTAATCTTGTTTCTCCATACAAACTTTGAACCTTCGTATCAACCCTTTAAGGGGTGAATTTTAGAAAATCCTTTTTTAACGAATACCTACGTCATAGAAACTATCTGCATGCCAAATTTTAGCGCAATTCGAAATCATATTGATTTTTTGACTTTGTTACCCCACTTAGGGGTGGAATTTCGAAAAAGCCTGAAACACGTATCTACTTAATTATTTACAGAAGTACTTATGTCAAGTTTCGAATAAAAAATACTTTCTAATCTTGTTTCTCCATACAAACTTTGAACCTCCGTTTCATCCCCTTAAGGGGAAAATTTTGGAAAATCCTTTCTTAGTAGGTACGTACGTACGTACGTACGTACTAAGATAAATATACCCTCCAAATTTAAAGTCTGTACGACCAGCGGTTTAGGCTGTGCGTTGTCTCTAAGTCAGTCAGTCATGCAGTATGTCAGCACAAATATTCTTATAGTATTAGATTTTTATACTTGAGACTGGCCAAATACACTAATCTTGTGAAACTACAATAAACCTATATAAAAATATTATTATGTCTTTTGCTTTATAGTATTAATGCTGGCGTTGGACCACTATCTCACCTGTTGGTAAATGAAGATGCGTAGAGTTTTGGCGGGAACATGGAACAGCGTCTGTGCTCGCATTGTGTTTTTTCATGTGGAATATTAACCATTAAGTACCGGTGAATGTGTGCGACTGTAGGGAAACAACACAATGCTGAAAAACGTGCTATTTGCGTTCTCACCAAAATTCCACTGAAAATGTTCAGTACCTAAAGTCCATATCTTTACTAAGAGTATGACTTGGACTAGACTTTGACTTTAACTTGATCTTTATGATTTGAATTCTCAAAAATGTGAAAAAAATTCACTGGCTAAATACACTAATCGTGTGGAACCATAGAGAAACTAAAAAAAATGCAGATGCGGCCGAGGATGGTTGCATGCTAGGCCTAGAATGGGAACTAGGTTTTAAGGACACCTGTCGGAACATATTAGGTGTAGCCGACTGATTTACAAGTAGATACATAATTTGAAATTAATGATAAACCTATAAACAATTTTGCATTTATTTTATACAATTTTACAAGGTTTGATGCCAAGACAATTATGCCATAGCATTGTAAATTAGTTCATAAATAAAATAAAAATAATCGCAATTATCACATATTTTTTTTTATCAATGCCATAAAAACAAGCAATAAAAGATAAAATGTATACAAAATAAGTTTTAGATACAGGGACAATTATTAACTATGTATTTTTCATTGAAAATCAAGTCATCATTTTGATTTTAGCACATTTTTGTAATAGATATGTACCTAATCGGTTTGCAATAAAGAGTTTTTGTATTGTACTTATTGTAGGTTGATTTGAATAGAGTCATTTAGTTGTGGCGGAAACCTTATCGAGTAGAAAATCACTAAATATTAGACTTGAAATGTAATTTGCGTATTAGATTGATTGTTTTTGAATGGGAGTGATTTTTTTCTTTTTTTTTATAATAGTAGATTATCGAGCGTTTGATCCCTATCTCACCTGATGTCAAGTGAAGACGTGATTGATGATGTAGTACGCTTGCCTAATACAGGGTACCTGTTTACTCGTGATTTTAAATACCACCGGATTGTACTTAACAAGAAACACAGACTCTGCCAAGGAATTCCATTCCTTTGCTGTGCGTATTGTAAATGTTGATGCAAAACCTTTTAAACCGACTTCACAAAAAATGAGGAGGTTCTCAATCCGACTGTATTTTTTTAAATGTTTGTTACCTGAGAACTCCGTCAAATCTTAACCGATTTGTAAAATCCTTTTCTGTTTCAGAGATTATGGCTCCCGTTTGGTCTCATTCAAATTTTATCGATATCTGATAATCTTTTCATCCATATCTCCGGAGATATGGATATATAAACAAATTTGATACATTGATGGCATGATTATGACAAGTGGATATTTTCACTATCGCGGCATGTGAAGTCGGTTTTTCACTATCTTGAATTATGTGCGGCAGAATGGAATATCAACCATGTATCGATGGCGTGTGTCTGTGCGTCTGGTAATACGGTGGAAAAAGGGGGATGGTGGGATTAATTATTTTTTTTAAAGTTTTTTATTCGTCACACTCAGTCACAGTCTTCCAGACGAGCAAAATTCCATCATACACCGTATCGTCACTTAACATCAGTTGAGATAGTTGTCAAGTGCTTGTATGTCAGCACGAAAAAAATAAAATACATATTGTACTAAATTTTATATTTTTTCAATTCCAATGAAATTCAACATTGAGATTTATTTGTAACGTGAATTTAGTTAAATATATTTAAATACATAATTTAGTTAGCTTAGCTTGACCTAATCTACAATGTATTATAAATACTTAACATTTTTGCATTTTTTAAAAATTTAAGTACTTATATTATTTTCATTATGATGCGTACATCCATATGCCATCATATAGAGATTCAAAAATAAAGTACTGAGGGCAGTCGTTGGAGTAAAAAAAAAGTCAAAAGTCAAAGCATTATTCAGTATTAATATACAATATACACACATTACAGTATTAATATACGCACATTATAGGTACATTTCTAAATTCATTCAATAAATCATAATCGATTATAAAGTTATTGACATCTTTTGTGTTCCGGCAGTTATAATCCTTGAGAGCCAGTTCCTATTCTAGGCCTAGCGAGCTACCTGCATCCTCGGCCGCATCATCACTTACCAACAGGTGAGATAGTGGCCAAACGCTAGCCTATATAAATATGATATTAAAAAAAAAACAACGGGGTGCACTCCGAGAGTGCCGGCAGATGTAAAAACTTCAACACGTCGTTTATGAATATTTTGAAATGACACTTCGCGCAAGCGCCCTACGCTCCGTTGGAATGACACCTCGCGCAAGCGCCCTGCGCTTCGTCTTACGAATTTTCGTCTTACGATTAGGACACGTGACCCTGACGCGAGTTTAACATTTTTTGCCCATCCCAAGAAAAGTGCACAACGCCGCTAACGAAGTTTTTACTTCAAAAAATATTACTGAAAAGACAAAAATTATCTACTTTACATACCAAGAGCGATAAAAGTATTTATTTGTATAAGGAGTAGCGTTTAATACCACAAATTTGACATAGTAAATAAAGTACTCAATTTTAATGTTTTATATTTATAAGTAACAATTTTGATTATACTAACTGGCTTCCACAAAAAAGATAGATATATGCTATCTGGACAATTTTTTGAATATTGTAAGACAAGCGATGTTTCCATACATTATTCTCGTATAAGGTAAATAATGACGTATAAAAAAATTATGTTGCCAAGACGAAACCATGCAGCACACTGTCAAAATGTTGACAAGACGATACCATGTAGCACACTGTCAAAATGTTGACAAGACGATACCATGCAGCACACTGTCAAAAAGTTATTATAATTTTTTTTATATCTTATAGGCTAGCGTTTGACCACTATCTAACCTGGTAAGTGATGATGCGGTCGAAGATTGAAAGCACGCTAGGCCTAGACTGAGAACTGGCTCTGAAGGATAGCTACCGGAACACATGATGTTTGGCGACAGACTTTACTAACTTGTAGCTAGTAGCTGGCCAGGCGGACACTAGATAGTGACCTACCACCATGTAGGGGTTGTTGGTCATATTTATTAATTATTTTTATTTATTATATTGTTATCAATTTCATGTAGAGCCAAGCTTCTAACTCTACACGCTTTAACTGTACAAGTTTTATCTTCACAAGCTCTACAAGTACACCTTAGTACGGTAATATTATTATATTGGTGACCTTGTCAAAATATTTGGCTTGGCCATTTCGCTACATTTACATGGCTGTAAGGTAAGAAATGTATGCACTGTTCATTACTTTTCTGTTATGCAATAGTTCTTGTAGTAACAAAATGACCAAGCCACATATTTCGACTAAGGTGTAAGACTTGTGAGCTGTCAAGTTAGAGCTTGTACAGTTAGGGCGTGTAGAGTTAGCTTGGCTCTAAATGAGATCTGATAACTTTTTGAGAGTGTGCTGCATGGTATCGTCTTGTCAACATTTTGACAGTGTGCTGCATGGTATCGTCTTGTCAACATTTTGACAGTGTGCTGCATGGTATCGTCTTGTCAACATTTTACACGAACATGTTTTTGGTGGGATATATTATAGACCATGTGATATTATGATGTATAAGCTATAACATTGTAAAGTTTCTTAAGTATTGATGATCGTACAAAACTAAGAAACCGACCGCGATAGTCAAAGTTATAATTGGTTTAGGTTCAAGGTATACAAATTTGCTTATATTGATTATCTCCATATCTCCGAAGATAATTGTCATATAGCGATAAAATTTGAATGGGGCTAAACGCGAGGCATAATCTCTCCAAAAAAAAATTAATCGGTTAAGATTTTACGGAGTTTTGAGGTCATCATCATCATAATCAGCCGGTATCAGTCCACTGCTGGACATAGGCCTCTCCCAAAGGTTTGAGGTAACAAACATATTTTTTTTTTCACGTATTTACTTATTATTTACTGAAGTACTATATATTATTACAAGTACCTACAATTTAATAAACTAATAAAAAACTAAAATATTAACTGACTGAAAAAAAAATTTTTTTTTAAACACATTTGAATTGAGAACCTCCCCTTTTTTGTTGAGTCGGTTAAAAATCCGACTATTGGGTTTTTCCTGAAAGAGTAACAAATTTACATCTATCTATCTATCCATCCATCCTCTCAAACTGTCGCGATGATTATGGTGATGATATAGATATACTAGCTGTGCTCTGCGGTTTTACCCGCGTAGACATCGTTCCCGTGGAAATATCGGGATAAAATGTATCCTATGTATTATTCCAGGGCCTAGGCTATCTACATACTAAATGTCACCTGAATCAGTTGAGTAGTTTTAGCGTGAAGAAGTAACAAATATAGACACAAACTCTCGCCTTTATTATATATAGGATAACGAATATGATGATATAGGAAATACGTTATTTTAATTACATATGTTATACCTAGCTAGTACATAGTATGTAAAGTACTATGTACTAGCTAGGTATAACATACATAAAATCACGCCTTTTTAGGGTTCCGTAGTCCTGACAAGGAACCCTCATAGTTTCGTCATGTCCGTCTGTCTGTCTGTCTGTCCGAGGTTTTGCTAAGAGACCGTTAATGCTAGAAAGCTGTAATTTTGTAGGGGTATGTATATAAATTACACCGATAAAGTGGTGAAATAACTCCTGAAATAGCTCCCCTATATGAGAAGTAGGGATTATTTTTTTTTTCATCGTCTACCCCACCGTGTGGGTTATCGTTGAATAGGTCTTTTAAAATGACCTTAGGGTTGCTAAAACTATTTTTCGATTGAATGCTCCATTTACGAAATATTAAACTTTAAAGTGCAAATTTTTGTTCCAGTAAGGCGTCCCCCCCCCCCCTCTAAAAGCTAAACTGCTGGCTTGAAAAAACTGGAAAAATTCGTGATAATAGCGCATTTCATGAACTTGAAAGGAAAACTATAGCGGTTGAGATAACTTTATTAGTTTAGCAGTAATAGTCGTTGAACTTGGGTGTTGGATATTTTTGTACCAAATACAAAATCCTTAGAATAAATGCTTTAAAGTGACAAAGACGGAGTACCTAGTTGCTTATTTATAACGGGTAAAGACTTGGAATGAATAACGGGCTACTACGGAACCCTACACTGCGGGTGGCCCGACACGCACTTGGGCGGTTATTTCCCTTTGGGGTAGGCAGAGACTACTTTTTTGGGTTCCGTAGCCAATGGCAAAAAACGGAACCCTTATAGATTCGTCATGTTTGTCTGTCTGTCCGTCCGTATGTCACAGCCATTTTATTCCGAAACTGTTAGGACTACAGAATTGAAACTTGGTAGGTAGATGTATTCTGTGAACCGCTTTCCAATTTTTATACAAAAATAAAAAATATAAAAGTTTAAGGGGGGGGGGGGGGGCATCCCATACATAGAACTGAAACAAAAAGTGTCCCCCCCTCTAACTTTTAAAGTATGGGAGTGAAAAATCTAAAAAAAATATATGCTGTAGATCTCAATAAAAACTAACAACGAAAATTGGTTTGAAAGAGATACAGTCAGTAGTTTTAGAGATATGGCGACCGCAAAGATAACTTTGTTTTTCATACAAATACTATGAAAAACAAAGTTAATTTTGTAGTTGCGAAAAATCATAGTTATGGAATACTTAACTGTGTTACGGAACCCTACGAGTGCGAGTCCGACTTGCACTTGGCCAGTTTATTTCCACATGCTACGATCCTGACATACCTCTTTCGCTTTTTCCACTTTCATGAGCGCCTTCATACATGCTCGCCGGTTAGTGCTTTAATTCCATACAAATCCGTGATCGAGAAAGTGAACCAGTCTAATGAAACTCGCACTAGGCATGTGAATAGGTACTAAAATTATAAATACCTTTCCTGCGTAGTCGGGTAAAGCGGTGGCCCTTACAACACAGTTTGTCAAGTGCAAGGCCGTACAAAACGGTCCGACTGAGTCAAACTTTCGTTTCACTTTCTATTGTCGTTTTTTTATCGCTTAGTCATACTTACTCGAACGGTTTCGATTGCGAGACAATCTTTTACCACTACTTAGGTAGGTAGTACGTTTTCCGAATCGCAATTTATGACGAATGTGTGTAATTTTTTTTGATAGACTTTATAAAATAAGGCTTACTATTTCTCAACTCTGAATTGATTGGAATCGCTTACGACAATTCTTATTTTAAGGCAAAACTAATTTTTAAATTATTTTTTTTTATTTTTTGTAATCACAGAAATATGAATAATAAGGTATTTATTTATATTTCTGTGGTGATTATAAATAGTAGCCATGATAATAGAAATAGAAAAATAATTAAGTCTCTAACTATTATGAGGGTTCACTAAATGCAAAAAACGCGTTTGGTATGGTATGTTTGGTATTTCCCCGTACCCTTGGGAAACTTTAAATGTTTTATAATATTGTGTTTTCTGTACTGTTGACACTGTTGTGTTATATTCTGTCAACTCGCCACGACGCCTTGTACTTGCGAATTGTTGTCCACACGCTTACGCTCTTCCCCAGTAGAGCTATTTTACAGGCTTATTCTTTAAAATCATTATCTATATTACGACATTGGCAGTTGTTAAGGTTGAACACACGTTGTCAATTCCCCAGGCTTGCCGTAATCGTTAATCCGCTATCATTACATGCTGGGGTGGAAGTCCTACATTGATAGCGAGGCGTCTTGTCATCGGAAACGTCTGCTAGAATGAGATGCAGCTAGACAGTTGTTATCTGCATCTCTTTTCGTATCGACGATTATCGGTCGAAATTCATCGCTATGCATGTAGAGAGTACCGGCCCTGGTACCCTTACGCTCAGTGAGCGATAAGTGTAATTAGCCTTGCCTTATAACATTACGTCAATTGTTGACTATCTCGTTTTGTCTTTACTATCTATCATAAGTAATGATTATTTTTCGCAAATATATTATGTCATCTGACATACTGACACATTAAGATACATTTGACATTTTTGTATATATTTTAAATTATTGGGAGTCGTTATGTCGCGAGTGAATGTGTAGGCTCTCTTAGCTAATCGTGCTTCATCGTCGACCACATAAAGTTACGTAACATCAGTTGAGATGGTGGTCAAACGCTTGACTATAATTAATAAAAAAAAAAAGATTCCTTAAAATTGAGAACCTCCTCCTTTTTTGTGAAGTCGGTTAAAAATAATTAAGATGGTTTAAAAACCAAAACAATCAACAGTAGCAAGTTTGAGACGTTTATCGTAATATCTCTGGAGACACTTAATAATGTACCCTACCAAATAAAATAAAAAATAACCGGCTAAGTGCGTGTCGGGCCACGCGCAGTGTAGGGTTCCGTAGTAGCCCGTTATCGAATGCAAGTCTTTACCCGTTATAAACAAGCAACTAGGTAATACGTCGTTGTCACTTTAAAGGATTTATTCTAAGGATTTTATACTTGGTACAAAATTATCCAATACCCCAGTTCAACGATTATTGCTGCTAAACTCATAAAGTTATCTTAACCGCTATAGTTTTCCTTTAAAGTTCATGAAATGCGCTATTGTCACGAATTTTTCCAGATTTTGCAAGCGAGCAGTTTAGCTTTTAGAGGGGGGGGGGGGACGCCCTACTGAAACAAAAATTTGCACTTTATAGTTTAATATTTCGTAAATGGAGCATTCAATCGAAAAATGACATTTGCAACCCTTAAGTCATTTTAAAAGACCTATTCAACGATAGCACACAGGATGGGGTAGACGATGAAAAAAAAATTATCGTCACTTCTCATATAGGGGAGCTACCCTGAAAAAATATTTTTCAGAATTTTATTTCAGCACTTTGTCGACGAAATTTATATACATACCCCCACAAAATTACAGCTTTCTAGTATTAACGGTCTCTTAGCAAAACCTCGGACAGGCAGACAGACAGACAGGGACATGACGAAACTATAAGGGTTCTTTGGCAGGACTACGGAACCCTAAAAAGAGTCGTTCGATTCGGCTCATAGATTGATATATAGCTAAACACTTTATTTGCACACCAATAATTACAGAAAAAACTTAAGGAAAATACTTATTCTAAGTAATGCAAAGGGCGGTCTTATCGCTTAAAGCGATTTCTTCCAGACAACCAGACAATGGACGGAGTAATCGCGTAAGATAAATACAAAAAAAAAACATACAGACGAATTGAGAACCTCCTCCTTTTTGGAAGTCGGGGTTCAACATAGAAGTTGTCATTTCCCCAGGCTTGCCGATCTTCGATTACGGTTACGGTTACGGTTACGTGCCGTTTCCTATAAGTACGCACGCATAGTGTCCGATATAGAGAGTAAGTTAAGTACCTAAGCCTTATATTATTAACCGACTTCACAAAAAAGGAGGAGTTTGTCAATTCGTCGGACTTTCTCAGTTCGTTTTTTTAGGGTTCCGTAGTCCGTAGACAAGGAACCCTTATAGTTTCGTCATGTCCGTCTGTCTGTCTGTCCGAGGTTTTGCTAAGAGACCGTTAATACTAGAAAGCTGTATTTTTGTAAAGGTATGTATATAAATTACACCGATAAAGTGGTGAAATAAAATTTTTAAAAATATTTTTTTTTAGGGTAGCTCCTCTACATGACAAGTGGGGATGATTTTTTTTTTCATCGTCAACCCCATCGTGTCGGGTATCGTTGGATAGGTCTTTTAAAATGACTTAAGGGTTTACGAAATATCAAACTGTAAAGTGCAAATTTTTGCTCCAGTCCATTTTTGTCCCCCTCCCCCTCTACAAGCCAAACTGCTGGTTTGAAAAATCTGGAAAAATGTGTGATCATAGTGGATTTCATGAACTTTAAAGGAAAACTATAGCGGTTAAGATAACTTTATTAGTTTAGCAATAATAGTCGTTGAACTTGGGTGTTGGATAATTTTGTACCAAATACAAAATTCTTAGAATAAATCTTTTAAAGTGACAAAGACAAAGTACCTAGTTGCTTGTTAATAACGGGTAAAGACTTGCATTGAATAACGGGCTACTACGGAACCCTACACTGCGCGTGGCCTGACACGCCCTTGGCGGGTTATTTATTTTTACGTATGTACACCGATTACTCGAAGATGCCTGAATCGATTTGGAAATTCTTTTTTTGTTTTAAGGGGTACCCCTTCCGGTGGTCCCATTTAAATTTTAACGAAATCGGTCGAGCCGTTTTTTGTTAACATTTATATTACGATGCATTTAATTAGCTCGTTGCTACTGGCTACTTTGACTGGCGTGACGTTTGAAGTCGATTCTTTTTACCCACGACGCACGACGGAACGGAGACTGTATATGCGTTTGGGGTGAGAGGATGTTTGTTTGTTTGTTTATGTGTGCAAATCCATGTTGCCATTTTTCTCCAAAACTACTAGTCCGATTTTAATGCAGTTTTCAGTTATGGGTTCGGGTGTAATTGGTGCATGTTTTTAGATAGGTGTTACGGGGACAACTCATCAGGGGGCGTTGCAGTAATTATTTATTGGTGCAAATCGATGTTGCCATTTTTCTTCAAAACTACTAGTTCGATTTTGATGCATTTTTCAGTTATAGATTTGTATTTGATTGGTGCATGTTCTTAAATAAGTGTTACGGTGTCAACTCACCAGGGGGCGCTGCAGTAAACATTTGTTTGTGCAAATCCATGTTGCCATTTTTCTCCAAAACTAGTCCGATTTTAAAATTATCGTGAATCTGTAACATTATTATTTTTATATACCGGCTGTAATTCACGTACCTTTAGTCGATTTTGTCTGTAAACGGTTCGTAATTAATCAGTGGTAGTTCTTAGATAGATGTTATGACGTTAATTTTAAAGGACATTGTCGTGGGTGTATATTCAAAATTTTAATTTTGTTACTTGTAGTTTTTAAACGATCAATTATAAAGTTACGTCTATTGGTGACTATCTCGTTTTATGTTTACATATCTTATCTATCTTATAAGCAATGATAAAGAAAAAAAATGATGTCATCAGGTCACCAGACATAATTGATTAATACAGTATATATTTGACAAACTAGATGTGCCCCGCGGCTTCGCCAGCTTTAAAAACAACTTTTATTTATTTTAATATTTTTTTCATAAGTACCATCTCCTGACGATAAAAAACACAACAAAAAAAGAATTAGCGAAATCGGTCCAGCCGTTCACGCGTGATGCCGTGACCAAGCGCAATTGGGATTCATTTTTATATATATAAAAAAAAGAAGAAGATATGTAAAAGAAGATTACTTTGTGAAAATTGTATTTTATTATACATATACATTTATAAATACGTAACACAAAACATGATTGATTTAAATATCTTATAAGGGTAGGACCACTATATTGCCTGGTGGTAAGCGATTGATATTCGAAGATGGTGAACATGGCCTCGGCCTAGAATACTTTGACCACAGATAACTATATGGGTATACTAACTCTGAATCTCAAGGGCTGTGTGCTGTCGGAACACCGTAAGGTTATGGCGGCAGATTTTCTCATGATGGTGGTGAACTGGTGAGCTACTTTGTGGTAGTAAGTCAGGCGGATCTTTGTTATAATATACTCTTACCACCTGTGGGAAGTCAGTTAAAAAATAATCTAACAATTTGGTAACCGCGTAGTATCTTTATCTGTTCTGTGGTAATAGGCGACTGTCATATTTTTCACTACATTTTTAACACTTTAATTTTTTTTGCACTAAATTTAACACTATTAATTTTAACCGACTTCACAAAAAAAGGAGGAGGTTCTCAATTCCATTGTTTATTTTTTGTTTGTTACCTCAGAACTTCGTCAAATCATATGACCAACCAATGAAAACATTTTTTGTTTGTTTGAGAGATTATGCTTCCCGTTTAAAATTTTATCGAGATCTGATTATTATGTCCGGAGATATGGAGATAATCAATATAAACAAATGTATACCTTGATGACATGATACAGGCTACTGAATACTTTGACTTTCGCGACATGTGAAGTCGTTTTTTTTTCTTTTTGTGAACGATCTTAAATTATGTTTTTACTTTTTACAGTCGGTTTTTTTATCGATTTTTTTCGTTAAATTAACATGTCTACCGAATGACCTATGAGTAATGCAGACAGTATTTAGGTTTATAAGAGAAAGTATGAGTCAGTTACTTACTTTGCCAGAAGAAAATTGGTCATCTGAAGAAATCTTTGTTTAACCAATTAGCGTCTTTATTGTCCTACTTCGCTGTTCCGGCACCACACAGCCCTTGAGAGTCAGACTATTCTAAGCCTAGGGTGTTCACATCTTCGACCACATCATCACTTACCACCAGGCGAGATAGTGGACCAACGCTAGCCTATATAATTAAAAATAA
Source organism: Cabera pusaria (assembly GCA_954871355.1). Classification (NCBI taxonomy): domain Eukaryota; kingdom Metazoa; phylum Arthropoda; class Insecta; order Lepidoptera; family Geometridae; genus Cabera; species Cabera pusaria. The sequence goes on from OX940915.1 coordinate 5,954,608, forward strand.
AACTTCAATTTTAAAAACTAAAACTACCGACTTCCATGCCCCGCGAGGCAATTTCAGTAGCAAGTTTGAGACGTTCATCGTCATATCTCTGGAGATGCTTATCAGATCTCAATTAAATTACATTGGAATTACCTCGAAAAGGTACCTTACCGATTAAACAAAGAATCTTTAAAATCGTTTCACAATTGACGAAGTAATCGTGTAACATACATTAAAAAAAATACAGATGAATTGAGAACCTCCTTCTTTTTGGGAAGTCGGTTGAAAAAGAAGGAGATTCTCAATTAGTTTGCATTTATTTGTTTTGTAACCACAGAACTCCGTAATGTATTAACTGATTTGAAATATTTTTTTTTATATAGGTACCTATAATTTTCGTTTCGTCCCATCACCCAAGATCTGAAGAGTATCTCCTGAGATATAGAAATAAATAGCAGTATCTCCTGAGATGTAGCAATAAATACCTCAAACTTGTTACTGAAAATAAGCTTATAGCTATCGTGGGATGTGAAGTCAGACAAGCACTTTACTACTATATCACCTGATGCTAAATGAAGATGCGGTCTAAGATGGACGAGGTGGTGAAAAATTCTAGCTGGCACCGATCATCGCACCGGAACTCGACGAAATGATAACCTCTTCTTTCATAGAGGTCCATTAAATTAGTAACATTCACACGCATTGACTAGGTCAACCGAACTCCTTTTGTGATGTCGGTCAAATAATAACCGGCTATCTGATAGTGAGTGCATAATCGTCACTGGAACATCGTAAGTGCGTCTGTTCGTAGCAATGCGTACACGCTTTCTCCGCAAGGTCAATGACTAACACTAGTTACATACTAACTGGTAGTCAATCTGTGGAACTACATAGTAACTGGCGAGTAAGCTGTGACACCAGTTATTATAGTAGCTAGTAAGCAATCTGTGGCACTGTTTTATATAATGTTTCCGATAGTCGATGTCGGCGTGTTTAGTGTAGTTTTTGAAAAGATATTATCATTTGTACTTAATGATAATTTAAAATCGTTAACAATAATATCGTAAAAACTAAAAAACAACCGACTTCAATGCCGCGCTATTCATTTTCAGTACCAATTTTGAGATGTTTATCTCAATATCTCTGGAGATACTTATCATACCTCGATAAAATTACCATGGTACCACACTTGGGATATCTCCTTTCCAACAAAAAAAGAATAATCGAAATCGGTTCATAAACGACGAAGTTATCCGCGAACAAACATAAAATAAAAAAATAAAAAAAATATATACGGTCGAATTGAGAAACTTCCTCCTTTTTATGAAGTCGGTTAAAAAGAAAAACGAAATCGACTTAAAATTAAAAGCTACTACTACTAGCGCGGCATTTTAACTTAAAATGCCGCGCTAGTCAGGTTTTGCAGGTTTGAGGTGTTTATCTCCATATCTCTGGAGAAACTCACCAGGTCTCGACGAAATAACAATAGGATCACCTCAGAGATGTACACTACCAATAAAAAATATACAGTCGAATTGAGAGACCTCCTCCTTTTTTTGAAGTCGGTTAAAAAAATAAACAATGGGTTGGACTACGAGAGTGCCGGCAGAAGCGAAAACTTGAACACTACGTCAATTTTGAATATTTTGGCATGACACCTCGCGCAAGCGTCCTGCGCTCCGTCTTACGAATTTTCGTCTTAAGATCAGGACACGTGACCCTGACGCGAGTTTAACATTTTTAACCCATCCCAAGAAAAGTGCACAACGCCGCTAAAGAAGTTTTCACTATAAAAAATCATTTGAATCGGTTCACAATTGGCGAAGTAATCGATTAATTCAAACATAAAAATGACCAAGTGCGAGTTGGACTCGCGCACCGAAGCTTCCGTACAAACTTGTCAAAATAAACTTAACTTTGCAGTTCGATCCGACCGATGTCTAGACACTGTATCAACGATGTCTAGACACTGTATCAACCATGTCTAGACACTGTATCAACGATGTCTAGACACTGTATCCACGATGTCTAGACACTGTATCCACGATGTCTAGACACTGTATCAACGATGTCTAGACACTGTATCAACGATGTCTAGACACTGTATCCACGATGTCTAGACACTGTATCAACGATGTCTAGACACTGTATCAACGATGTCTAGACACTGTATCCACGATGTCTAGACACTGTATCAACGATGTCTAGACACTGTATCAACGATGTCTAGACACTGTATCCACGATGTCTAGACCCTGTATCCACGATGTCTAGACACTGTATCAACGATGTCTAGACACTGTATCAACGCAAATAATAAGTTTGTAATAGTAAATTCGCCTTTTTGTTATTAAACTACATATTTACGGTTTTTAGATTGTTTCCTATATAAGTGCTGCAAGACCTTGCTTCTTGCCAAATTTCATGACTCTAGGTCAACGGGAAGTACCCTATAGGTTTTGATTCCCGTGTAAATCGCAAAATATGCGAAAATATGCGACATAAACGGCCATATCTTTTCATCGCGTTAACTTACAAGTTTGATTTTTTTCACAGCTGAAAATAGTCTGTGCCTAAAGGGACGATTCCGATCTTACTGAAATTTAACAAGAATATACTTTAAAGCATGAGGATCAAAATAGGCATTATAAAATAGATTAGTTAGTATATTATAACATAGATACTACACGAACACAGAACCGCTCAATGAAGTCGGTAAATTTCAAAACGTAAAAAAAATTGGCATTTCAACTTAACAAAAGCAACTAGTTTTAACCTTTGGAACACGAAATTCTTTTAAATTTTACATTACAGATTTCTACAGGGTAATGACTTTATTTGTAAAAAAGTAAGTACCTGCCTACAATGTGTATTTAACCATTGAAAGTTAATGTAGCCATATGTAGGTCAACTGGACGATCTGACGTCTCCTTTTCGCAAATAGAAAGTCGGTAAAGCGAGAGCAGGACAAACATATTTGCAGTTAATATTAACTTTCTATGGTAACTTTTACTCGGTTAGTTTATGGTATTATTTAACATTTGACTTCTGATCTTTCCCCCCCTTAAATGTTGTATTGTGCGTAAGATCCAACGAGGCAAAGACAACTATGAAAAATTCGGAAAACTCCGTTGAGTCTTCGCGTCGCCTATACTCGTACCACAGTGCAGTGTCTTTATAAAGACAAAAGTCTTTACCCGTACGGGTAAATACTTTTCGTGCGTCCTACCTGTGATGATATACGGAGCCGAGATGTGGACACTCACAGTTCGACTGGTCCACCAATTTAAAGTCGCTTAGTGAGCTATGGAGAGAGCTATGCTCGGTGTTTCTCTGCGGGATAAAATCCGGAACGAAGTAATTCGCCAAAGAACTAAAGTGATCGACATAGCTCAAAGAATTAGCAAACTGAAGTGGCAGAGGGCTGGTCATATCTGCCGTAGGACTGATAACCGTTCCGGCTTGCACGACCACACACGTCTGAGGGGTGGCCTTCGTGAGCGATGTCACCCCTACTTGTGCCGGGGCCTGGATATTTGATGCGGGCCTACCGCCGGGGCAAGATGGTGAATGCCAGAGTGACCCCATCTTGCCCCATCTTGGCGGAGGACTGCTTCCACGTGGGGTTTTTAGCCGGTAAGAGTCCGGCATAATCACTCCGGCACCCCCGTGCTGGAGTGGTATCCATGAGGATTTTCCCCACGTAAAAAAAAAAGGACTGATAACCGTTGGGGTAGACTTGTCCTAGAGTGGAGACCGCGAATCGGCAAACGTAGCGTAGGACGTCCTGTGACCAGGTGGATAGACGATATACGCAAAGCGGTGGGCAGTGACTGGAAAAGAAGAGCCGAAGATCGGGCTATGTAGAGTATCTTGGTAGAGGCCTACGTCCAGCTGTGGACTGACACCGGCTGATTATGATGATAATGTGTGTAGGATGAGTTTAATCTAATCATTTTTTTTTCAATAATACAATTACTTTTTACCCGACTGCCAAAAGGAGGGTAATATGTTTCGCGCCTTAGTATGATTGTGGGTATTTTTCTTTGTTGCCACTTAGGAGCCAAAAGGTTGGACCGATTTCAATGAATGAGGTTTTGAATGACAGGTTTTGATCTTCTGAGTATAATAGGGTATATAAATGTAAATTTAAAACAAAATGGCGGCTATTTTGTAATACACTTTTAAAATATGCTAAAAAACCGACTTGAAACCTATGCTTGACACATGCCGCGCATGTTTAGTTTCAGTGCATAGCAAGTTTGAAATATTTATCTGCATATCTCTAGAGATACTGTACTCATTCAGATCTTGGTAAAATTGTATCAAAAGATTACACTACAACAGAATAATAACTAAATCGGTTAATTTACAACATGTTTGAGTGATTATCTCCAAATATCTGGAGATACTGATGATACCGTTTTTTATATGGAGTTTTTTTCCTTGTGACAGAACAACATTTGTCTGATCAACTATTTAATTATACTAAGGGCCAGTTTCACTGGGTCCTGATAATGCCTGTGAAATTGGTCCTTAGTTTAAAAACTACAAAAACCCACTTGACACCTGCGCTTGACACATGCCGCGCGAGTTCAGTTTCAGTAGCAAGTTTGAATAATTAATGTTTATCTCCATATCTCTAGAGATACTGTACTCATCAGATCTCGGTAAAATTGTATTAAAACACCACACCTACTACAGAATAATAATTTAAATCGGTTAATTTACAACATATTTAATGTGATTATTTCCAAATATCTGGAGATACCAACTGATCAGATCTCAATTACCAACAGATTTTTCGGCTAACATGGCCGGTTTATTTCTAACATAAGAAACTAACTAAATCACAGACATCCGAATACGTGAAATCTTAAGGGTAAATAAAGTTCACAGAAACATTTAAACGCCAGGTGAATATTAACCAACACTTTCGACGTTTCTTTTTAGAAAAAAATATGTCGAAAAGCGTTGTTTAAACGTCACTGGGTATTTAAATGTACAACGGTGATACTCACCCTAATCTATGAACTCAACAAACTTTTTCGAAGCCTTCCAAAAAGATTGCAACGCCCAAAGACATTTAACAACTGGCTTCAATAAAAAATTGCACATTTGCATTGACCGTCAGGTGATCCGTCAAAGTCAAATCTTAACTGATATCTAGAAATATACGAAATAAATCAGAAATTGATAAAAAAAGGACTCAAATTCACACTATTCTGGTTTCTTATACATCATAATACATATAGGCTATTCTATAGGGAAGTGTTATCAACGTTATCACAAACAATTTTATCAATATGGATTTACGTGTGAAATTGAAGAGCGACGCGATAAACTGAAAGGAAGAACTGACGTTTTATTCCTTGGAGAAAAGTAGTACCCTTCTTCAAAGAAAGGAGGTGGTTTATTCGACTCGTATGTATATTTTTATTTGTTGTGTAGGTTGAGTAGCCAGTGCAAAGCGCTTAAAAAACTCAATATTTAGAGACGGTGATTATATAGATTACTATACCGTGGTTTAGATGTCTATTTGGCAGCCCATAGTTTAGCACATCACCTGTTTGAGACAGACGTCATTGTTTACCAACAGGCAAACGTCTCTTATACTCTTACTTGCCCTGTTATTTAATACTTTATGTAATAATATCAAAGAAAGTTGCATACTTTTAGATAAGTACCAATCGACAAATATGAACAGACTAGCTGTGTCCCGCGGCTTCGCCCGGGTTAAAAAGTATCCTATAGATAGCTTAATCCATAGTACTGGCTAACCCTGTACAAAATTTCAGCTAAATCGGTTCAGCCGTTTGACCGTGAAGAAGTCCCAAACAAACAAACTGACTTTCGCATTTATTATATTTATTTTAATATAATTTAAGCTAGCGTTTGAACTTTGACTACTATCTCATCTGTTGGTAAGTGATGATGCGGTCGAGGTTGGTAGCACGCTAGGCCTAGGATGGAAACTAGCTCTCAAGGATAGCTGCCGGAACACAGATGTTTGGCGACAGATTTTCTAACTTGAGGGTAGTAGCTGACCAGGCGGACACTAGATAGTGTCCCACTACTACAGTTTTATTATTGTAAAACTGTGCTACTACCATGCAAAAACATATTAGTGTTGATTGGTGTTGATTTGGTTGATTATTATCTATTACAAGCTTTTATTGTTAATATGTGTGTATGTGTATTTATGAATGAATGTTTGTGAAGCTCAAAAACTAAAAGAACCGACTCTAAACGTTACGCTAGTCAATTCAATGCTAAGTTTGAGGTGTTTGTCTTCATATCTCTGGAGATACTGAATATATCTCGATGAAATTTAAATGGTACCACCTGTGATATAATATCATCATCATCTTAATCATAATCAGCCGGTATCAGTCCACTGCTGGACATAGGCCTCTCCCAAGACGTGCCACTGAGTCCGATCGTCGTGATCGTCGGTTCTTTTTAACCGACTTCCAAAAAGGAGGAGGTTCTATGTTCATATGTATTTTTTTTAAGTATGGTCATCGATATTTTCGCCAAATATGAACCGATTCAAAAAAATATTTTGTATTCGAAAGGGAAATACTCCAAAGGTGGTCCCATTATCATCAAGTCAGGATCTGATGATGGAATCTCAAGAAAATCGAGGAAAAACGTAACTATAGTAGAGTCCATTTAATAGATCACATTTGACACTTCATCAAAATTCAACAGCGTAACCTTGTAATGAAGTGTACATAGAATTATTAATTATTTCAAAGTCAGAACTGCATAAAATAATTATTTTTTCAGTTACAAATAGATATTTATTCTAATAATTACAAAAGAAAGCGTTTTTACGATTTACTTTGACTAATAATTCATTTTAAACATAATAAACAATTTTTATTCTAAAAAACTAAACGTCAGTACAAGGTTACGTCAGTGAACACTTTCACTTTATAAACACTAGGGATGCTACCCAAAATACCAAAAGATTGATCAGTCAATAGGTTGAATCTAATGCAATGATTACTTGTGAAGGATGTTTAACTATAAAAATAACTACACTGTGTTTGTAATTAACACATAATATTATTCTTTGACAAAAAAATATAAAATTAATTGAATAGGAACTAAAATCAATAATAATTTGGGTTAAAAACTAACGTTAAACTACTAAACGTTAGATCCATAGGTACATTTGAGTATGTTTTTTATTTTATTGGGCCATTTTCTATTTTCTATGGAGCTAAACTCTAATTCATAAACACATATAAAATCGTTTAAATATGTACAATTTCCGTTTTGTATAATTTGTATGAACGTGTCTTATCAAATTCATATTAACGCAAAACAAACAAGTAAATAACACTGAATAATGTAAATACTTATTGTATTTCTCATTGAGAGCTGCCGGAAAATTGGTTATTTCGAATATCATCAAACTAACATCATTCTTGTTTGTGTTGATGCGTATCGATTCATCAATTGAATCGATGTTTTTAAGCTAGTCACCTTACTATGAAGCTAAGACTGACAGATGTCAAATGTGATCTATTAAATTGACCCTACTCGTGGAGGGAAAATTCAATGGAGATGAATTTGGCGTATACGATGAAAAAGCTATAGAGATATAACCCGTCTAAAACGATGAACACGTGATACATATGCCAGCTATGAGATATAATTAACAACGTAATTTGGTCGGGTTATATATGACACCGGGTGAAAGCCAATAGGCGCCGCTAGAGCTGGGGGCAGAGCTGGTGGAAACAATAAAATCGCATACGCGAGAAGGATAAAAAAATGGTGTCTGTCTCGCTCACTCATACTAGTGATTGTATAGTTTTATCCTTCTCATATTATTATTGTTATTTTAATGTCAGATCTTTTTAATTATCCATCTGCGACTCTACTATAACGATGTAATAATATCTTCGAAGTCAATTTCGAACACATTTTCCGGTTTCCGATAGTGCTGAAATTTTGCATACTTTTGTAAGTTTAGTAACTTTGCAATAATCTGGTATTGGCGAGCTGATCTGATGATGGAGTTAGGAGGTAGATAGTAGAACTCCTCAACGACGAAAAGCAAAGACACGAAATTTTGTAAATGGATTTAACTGTAATGTAGCCTGTTCTAAATTCCATCATAACATGGCTGCTGCTCCCAGGGTTGACTTCCAGCAAGGGGACTCCTCAAGGGTTAATAGTACTGACACAAAATTTTGTAAATGGATTAACCATAATAGCATGTTCTAAACTCCTCAATGCTGAACAGCCTAGACAAGAAATTTTATTTTAATTAAAACTTGTTTTGCACTAAAAAAAGTTTAAGAAAATTATTAAAAAAAAATTAAAACGCCTTCAAAACCACAAATAGGCACTCAAAAGTGATTTTGAGCGATTTTATTATTTCCAGTATCATGTCATCGAAGTATTTTCACAAATTCATCGATGATTTATGTTGATATATTAAAAACCGTTCGACCGATTTCGTTAAAATTTGATTGGGACCAACTGGGAATGGTGCCCTTTGGAACAAAAAATGAATTATTCAAATCGGTTCATGCATCTTCGAGTAATCGGTGAACATAAAAAAAAAAGATTCCAACGAATTGAGTACCTCCTCCTTTTTTTATGAAGTCAGTTAATTAGAACAACTCCCTGACGTCACAGAATACTTAATAGTCGTTAAAAAGTACACACATTTGGTATACCTACTTGCGTATCTTCCGCGTAGGACTATTATCTTTTCTGTGTCTTCAACGACAATGCGATGGTTATTTTAAAATGTTATCCTTCTCTGCGTATGCGATTTACAAACTGGCTCCAGCACTGGAACGAAGTTCTAGTGCCCCCATTGGCTCTTACCCGCTGTCATGTATGACCCGACCAAATTACGTTGTTTATTTTATCTTATAGCTGGCAAATGTAACACGTGTTAATCATTTTAGTCGGGTTATATCTCTATAGCTATTTCATTCGCATACGCTAATGTTCTCTTTATATATATACATTCTCTATGGCTCCATAATGAGGTCAACTTGATAGTACCCTATCAAGTTGACCTCATGATGGAGCCAAGCTGTAGGCACTAGAACCCCATTACGTCAAATGGCAAGACAATCGAATTTAGTCTAGTATGTATTCATTAGGTTTTGTGGGTTCAGTGGTATAGTTGGAGAATGGTCGGCTTTGAAGCCAGAGATACCGAGTTCAATCCCCGCCGTGCTCCAATGGATTTTTCTATCAGAAAATGTATGTGCGCTTTTCACAGCTGCCCTCCGGTGAAGGAAACACATAATTAAGAAACCCCCAAACCCCGCATGGTGGTAGGACACTGTCTAGTGTCCGCCTGGCCAGCTACCACCCTCAAGTTGGAAAATCAGTCGCCAAACATCTAATGTGTTCCAACAGCTATCCTTGAGAGCCAGTTCTCATTCTAGGCCTAGCGTGCTACCGTCCTCGACCGCATCATCACTTACCAACTAAGGTGAGATAGTGGTCAAAGTGTTTTAATTTTTTTCTAATTGGTTAATTAGTTAAAGAGCTACGATGTCACAAACAGTTCTTTACACAGATTCAGACGTCAAACTTATAACACCCATCTTTTTAAATCCCGGAAGCAAAAATCTGGTTTCAACCAATCAATTACTTTGTATGGAGTGAACCTTTTTACTTTGTTCGCAGTTGACCTTTTTACTTTATTTGCTAATTTAATTACTTTGAATAATTTTCAAATATTTTAAATTTTAATTAACAATTACACATCTATTTAATTGATTGAGTCAACATTGTTGTTATATATTTGCATATTGATTTTTAATTGACATGTCACGTGTTTATGACGTGTTTTTGTGCTCCGGTCAATTTAAGTAACTTTCCGGAAGAAGGAATGTAAGAGAAAATCACACAAATTGAGAGAGGTTACTCAATTCGTCTCCACTCTAGCACACATCTACCCCAACGGCTATCGGTTCTACGACAGATATAACCAGTCCACTGCCATATTAGCTTGCTAATCCGGTATATAGTAGGTAAACGAAGCGTAGGGCGCCCTCCAGCTAGGTGGAGCGATGATATACGCAAGCTGGCTGGCAGCGGTTGGAAACAAGTAGCTGAAAATCGAGCTCAGTGCTGTGCCATAGGAGAGGCCTATGTCCAGCAGTGGACGAATACTGGCTGTTGATGATGATGATGACTAAATTCTTGAATGTTCCTTTATAACCCTTAGTGTAAGGCTAACGAGTAACACTATGAAAGTATTTTTGTATATTTGAGGGCCCAGTGATGTAGTGGCAAAATGATGGGCTTTGACGTCAGAGGTACCGAGTTCAATCCTCGCCGTGCACCAATGGATTTTTCTATCGAAAAACGTATGTGCACATTTCACAGTGGCCCTCTGGCAAACATCATTAGGAACCCCCAACCTCCGCATGGTGGTAGGACGCTATCTAGTGTCCGCCTGGCCAGCTACCCTCAAGTTGGAAAATCTGTCGCCAAACATCTAATGTAAACACATGTCAGGCAGCAGTTCTTGAGAGCCAGTTCCCATTATAGACCTAGCGTGCTACCATCTTCGACCGCATCATCACTTTCCAACCAATGTGTGATAGCGGTCAAACGCTAGCCTATAGGCTATATTGTATACAATATATATATATATATATATATAACTTAGGTTAACCATACGCAGCCGCGTCATTTTGTGAATCAAAGATATCAATAATACGTAAATTCGTAATTAAAAACTACCCCTGACAGATCTATTTACAATCTGTTAATAAAGACCATTCCAATAAGCCCAAACACAACATCTCTGCTGTAAGTTGTTGAGGAGTGGAGTATTCTCCAGATTCCAAGAGATGCTCCAGCATCAGGTCAGGCCTTAATTCCTGCGATACAGGATCACTTCTAGTGCAGGATTTATGGCTCCTTAAATGTACTTATCATTAGAGTTACTAAATTGTATTAGAATTTAGATTAATATTACCACATACCTATAATTATAAGTTCTTGACTTGTAAAACTTTGTACCTTCTTCTTACATAAATAAAAAAAAATAAACCTGGCCGTAGAGTCCCGTAACACAGTAGAGTATTTTATAACTATAATATTTCGCCACCAAAAAATAACTTTATTTTTTATAGTGATTGTATGAAAAACGAAGTTATATTTGTGGTTGCTTTATCTCAATAACTGCGCACTGTATCTCGTTCAAACCAATTTTCGTTGAGAGTGTTTTTATTTTTGTTTCAGTGCCATGTATGATGAGCCCAGAATCCCCCCCCCACCCCTTAATCTTTTATTTTTTTTGTTTTTGTCTAAAAGTCGTAAAGCGGTTTAGTGAATACACCTACCTCAAACAACTATAAAAAAGGCAGACGGAGCCGTGCCGAACACACGAGTGAACGCAAGTTCAGTAATACTAAATACTTGTATTACCTACCTACCAAGTTGCAACTGTGTAGTTTTAACAATTTCGTAATAAAGTGGCTGTAACATACGGACAGACAGACAGACAGACAGAAATGGCACCGAATGGCAAAAAACGGAATTTGAAAACGGTGTCTGTCATGACGAATTCCGTTTTTTGCCGTTTCCGTTTTTGTAGTCGGTAATAAATATCCCACTTTACGCGTATGAATGCCACTTCACTTTATTTTGTGGGTATTTAATTAGACTGAGCCGTAACGCTCGGTTATGTAACGCTCGTTCGGGTCACGCTTGGGTAAAATCGGCTCGAGTAAGTTCCTAACAAATTCGTTAGTTGACATATAACAGCGTACTTTTGTTTGTTTCATTATGGCTCCACACGACCCGTGCATTTAGCCAGTGTCAAGTATAAAAACTATTCAAGTTTTTGTGAATTCAAGTTACAAAGTAGTGTCAGAGTCATATTTCAGGTCCAATAGAGGTCATAGTCTTGTATAGTGATACCTTCAGTATATATGTGGACCCTACGGTAGATTTTCAGTTGAATTTGAGGTGAGGTGTAAACGCAAACAGCATGCTTTTCAACATTGTGCTGTTTCCCTACACTTGCACACATTCACCGGCATTCAATGGTTAATAATCCACATTTATTACACATTAACTCGCGGAAGAACACAAGTTTTAGGAAATAAATACAATGAGCGCAGACACACTTATTCACGTTCCCGCCAAAACTCTATATAAAACCGTTAAAACGCGCGTTTAAGTTTTATGTTTTCACTTCTCACTTCTGACGTGCAGTCCAACGACTGTTTTTTTTTTAAATATCTGATAGGCTAACGTTTGACCACTATCTTACCTGGTGGTAAGCGATGATGTGGTCGGCGACGGTGAAAACACCAAGCCTAGATTTTTTGTAGTTAATTATTTGTCGAGAATGTAAAATACTATTAAAATTCTTATTGAACTTCATGGACTAAAATGGAATAGTAATAGAAGTGAAAATGACATTGTATTTATACTTTCGCTTATCGCCGTAATAGTCTGCGTGCACGCAGACTATTTACCATAAGTAAAAGTTAGAAGAACTCTGAAGCATTTTATTTATTTTATTGACTGACTTGACAATACGAAGTAGGTACTCATGTACACGTAGTTTTTAAGGGGTTCCGGTTGGATTTTGTCTAGGAGGGCTGGTCTGCTACGGTGACGTTCCCTTTCCTTTACGAATGTATGCGATTCTGCTAAGTTTGAACATGCCATTTCCCCAGGTAACGCCTTGTCGTATGCGCGGCGACGCCTTACCGTAAGCGCGGTATCACCTAGCCGAAGCCACGGTGATTTGCCGACGCTGATCCGCTACGGTGACGTGCCGTTCCCTTTACGTATAGTGTGCGATACCGTTTGGGTATAAGCCAGACAGAAAGGCATCGATGCGGACGCGGTTCGGACGTGTGGTCTTTTTAATGGACTTTCAATACATAATGTAAGAAAGTCTCGTGACATTTAACATTTTGATTAGAGAGATAGATACGCGTTTTTATCCCATGTTTTGACGTCTAATGGGTTCTACACATTTAAGCGTGCCGGTAATAATCGGCACAACCGGGCAACTAAATTCAATATTACGTGCAGTGGAGTAAGCTCAACCAGGCATCAGTTGCTTGGTTTTAGTCGACACAGCCGGGTGGTAACATCGAATATGCCGCCCGGCTTATGGCGGTTGGGGATTAGTGATTATTGTAATCAGCACTAGCCGTATAAAACCAAATCATTGCTTCGAGTCAGCGTTGTCGTTAAAACAATTTCCATCGAATCGAATATGCTGACTCGCTTATATAGTCCAAATGAACTACCTAACCCGATGAGCACTAGCTAAATAAAGTCGAATATTATGTATGTAGTAATAGCTTCGGGTCAACCTTGTCGTTCAACAAATACTTATCGAACATAATAATTGTGTTCTGGCAGGCGTGACTCTGATGGATAAGGTGGAGAACAGCGTGATAAAGGAATGTTGTGGTGTGGTAGAAGATGTAATGACAATGATAGAGAAACTGATGCTTAGATGGTTTGGAAATCTAGGGTGGATGAAGATAGATTGACGAAACAGTTTTATGAGACGAGTGTGTATGGGCCAACCGCTAGAGGCCGACCTAGGCGAACGTATCGCGACCAGATCGGAGATGTTTTAAGGGAGGCCAAGTCAAAAGTGCCCATAACCGGCGAGCATGTATGAAAACGCTCATAAAAGTAGAAGAAGCGAAAGAGGTATGTCAGGATCGTAGCATGTGGAAAGAAGTAGTCTCTGCCTACCCCAACGGGAAAAAGGCGTGATTGTATATACATCTGGCGTGCGTCTAAAAGTTGATAGTCTTATCACCAAGAATAACGTTCAATTTTTTTTTTTTCCAGGTGGTATCTTACAGCCATGTTAGCAAACAACCACTGACATAAATAGAACTAGACTCGTTGCCGCACCTCGCTCTACCCTCGGATGCGCTAGAGTCACGAAAACAAGATGGCGTCTGTATTCAGTGGCAGCCATTTTGGGACTGGTGGTGGACAAGACTATGTGCCGGTGGCGGAGTTTTACGCGGACAAGACCGTTTTTGTTACTGGGGGTACTGGATTTATGGGGAAGGCAAGTATAAATCTGAAATCTGCGATTTTGTTGGTCAGGCATCTTGATTATTAGCTTACTTGTTGTTGGAATTGGTAGACGGCAATGTGACAAGGCGCTGGACAACTAACTTTATCCATCCAATCCATATTACGCAAAGATCACAACCTGTCTTCCATGCCGGCTGGCACCTAACATCATGCCGGGACTTGGCGATCCGACGTCTTGTCTTATTCTGTAGTCAGGTTTTAGTTGAACTTATTCTTTTACCGGATGGGCACCGTCATTACGTTGATGCGAGATATTTAAGAAGACTTTTGAATACCTTATAATCAAGCGTTTGACCACTACCTGATGTTAGGTAGCGATGTGATCCACGATATAGCACGCTTGTCCAGAAGATACCACACTCACTCATGACTTAAAGATACCTGGATGATTTTCGGGTAACACAGATTCAGGTTGTGGCAGTGCGTATAATGAATGTGGAACGAAATAGCTACGTGCGAATTGAAGGAATGCTCACGACGTATCATGACGTCTGATTGTCCAATGGAATAAATGGGAAGGTGGTATAAGTTTGTACAGAGACGGATTTAGATACGCTTTGTAGATTAGACAGGTGAGATTGAGGGCCCGGTGGCTTAGTGGAGGAATGGTTCGCTTTGACGCAAGATATTGTACATACTCTGGCCAGATCTATCAGGCTCAAGTCTCCGCCGTGCACCTATGGATTTTTGCTACGTGTTACGATGCCATCGACAAACTCACAGATACACACATTCCACTTATAAGTGTTATATCATAACACCACCCGTTTTACTTCGGGGGATAAAATTTTGTAGTAACAGGACTTCTGCTAGTCTGCCTGGAGCGGTACCTCTACTTTACCAATTAATATTCAACCGTGAAATAGAAATGTTTTTCGTTTGAAATGGCAAGGTGTTCAGTGAAATTACAGGGCATGTGAGACTCCAACATCTTTATGTCTCAAGGTAACAAACAGGCGCAGTGCCTATTCATGCAAAATTCTGGCAGTCCAGAATTTACCGCTGTATCTGTAATAGGTGGACGTCATCGCTTACCATCAGACGAGCGTCGTGATTGTCCTGTTACCTTATATCATAAAAAGGCGAATAAATGCCCCACTTAAATGTGAATGTTTCTAACATTTCTTCTTTTTGTTTGCAGGTGTTAGTAGAAAAGCTATTGAGAAGTTGTCCTAAAATCAAGAAGATCTACCTGTTGATGAGACCGAAAAGAGGACAAGACGTTGCATCCAGACTTACTGAACTTACACAGTCTCCGGTGAGATACATACATTAACGGACTATGCCGCCTGATTCTCAATTATTCCACCGACTTCCAAAAAGAAGGAGGTTCTCAATTCGTCTGTATGTTTTTTTTTCTTTTTTTTTGTGTTTATGTTACGCGATTACTCCGTTAATTGTGAACCGATTCGAATGATTCTTTTTGTTATCGGTAGGGTACGTTTCCGATGTGGTCCCATTGTAATTTCATCGAGATCTGATAAATATCTTCAGAGATATGACGATGAACGTCACGAACTTGCTACTGAAATTGACTCACGCGGCATTGAAGGAGGTTGCTTAAGTTTTTAAACTATCTTAATTATTCAAAAACCTATTCAGATTCGGAAGCGTTATTTTGAATTTCGAATATGTATTATTCCGTGAGCTATTTGGTCGCGGAAATCTTTTCGATTAGAATCCCTGATTTTTACGAGTTGAAATATCAAAAGTTGCCGATTAGAGCGATGTGAATTGCTAAGAGTCGAAGGAGGGGCAGTTTCCGAATCAGAATTTGCTTTCGAATGATTGAGAATGGGGTTGGTCTGCTTAAATCAAATAATATGTTTCTTTTAAGTGCTATCTACAATTATTGAAGTTTGTAACGGCTATTATCACGTAAAAAAAATATTTTCCGGAAAATTTACTCTGACCCATTTCGCACATTTTTTGAAGTTCTACATCGGGCCTAACGTTATCTACTCGTACACTGAGTGTTTTTTGTAAATTGTTATATAACTACAATCCAAAATGTTATCGTATTGATGGGGTTCGAACCTGCGCCTCCTGGGAATGCCTGGAGCTGTCCCTTTTTTCATTTATATACTTTTTAACCAACTTCACAAAAAAGGAGTAGGTTCCAATTCGGCTGTTTTGTTTTTATGTTTGTTACCTCAGAACTCCGTCAAATCTTAACCGATTTGAAAATTTTGTTTAAGAGATAATGCGTCCCGTTTGGTCCCATTCAAATTTTATCGAGATCTAATAATCATCTCCGGAGATATGGAGATATAGATATATAGATATAAACAATATAAACTTTGTGTACCTTGATGACATGATTATGGATGGCTACTGGATACTTTCACTATCGCGGCATGTGAAGTCTGTTTTTTCGTTTTGTACCATCGTACATTATTTTCATTTATATTTACCAGATTATTCATCATTTATGATTATTCATTATTCATTTCAGATTATTTATTTATATTTGAGATTTATTTATTTAACTTGACATGCTAGTATGTAAGTTAACCGACTTCACAAAAAAGGAGGAGGTTCTCAATTCGTCGGAATCTTTTTTATGTATGTTCGCTGATTACTCGAAGATGGCTGAACCGATTTAGAAAATTCTTTTTTTGTTTCAAAGGGTGGGTACCCTTTAAACCCTTTTTTTCCCAGGTGGTCCCATTTTAATTTTAACGAAAGCGGCCCAGCTGTTTTTAATATATCAACATTTGTATTACGACGCATTCACTTATCTCGACTACTTACTCGTACTACTAACGACTGGCACAGATTATGTAATAGTTACTACATCTACTGGCTACTTTGACTAGAAAGTCGTTTGAAGTCAGTTCTTTTAGTTTTTTAAACGATCTTAAATGATATCCATAAAGGACATTGACAGGGTTTGAAACAAATGCTGTCCAGACATAAGAGTATTTTTAAAGGATTTCCTAGATCAATTTACTTAAGAAAAAAATATAAATAAAACTGGCCAAGTGCGAGTCAGCATCGCGTCTCTTATCGCACACTTAGGGAGGGTTCCGTACTATACGAACAGAGTTTCAACCTCATATATTTGATTAATTGATATTACCAAGAATATTTGGTTTCGTCGCGATCTAGAAAGACGGGGCTCGTTTACTAGCGCCATCTATGTCATTTTGCCGAAACTAATTAGATAGATGGCGTTTAAAAACACGTTTTTTGTATGGGGCCCCCTTTAATTTTTAACTTTATTTTGTTTTTAGTATTTGTTGTTCTAGCGGCAACTGAAAAACACCATCTGTGAAAATTTCAATTGTCTAACTATCACGGTTAATGAGCTATAGCCTGGTGACAGGCGGACAAACAGACAGACAGACAGACAGACAGACAGACGGACAGCGGAGTCTTAGTAATAGGGTCCCGTTTTACCCTTTGGGTACGGAACCCTAAAAAACAAATATATCCCAGGATTTTTTTGTTTTACCATAAATACAATGGGTTTTATGTACTCTTTTTGTCAATATTTTTTCAGTATCTATTGTAATTAGTATGTATTGCAAAATGGGTAGAGGGGCTGTGTGTATATGGAATATCATGTGGAGCCATAATAAAAAAAATAATATGAAAATATTATATTACATAATGCTAGTAACAATTAAAAATAGTCCATAATATATATTTGTTTTAAAGTTCATTTTTGGTCAGTAAAAAATCACAATGAAAAACATATTTTTCTCTGGACTCCCAGAACAGAATTTGAAGCGCTTCGGTTTATAGGTTTGTATTGACGTACGGAACAAAATGCACTTTGTGTTCATTCAGGGCATTACTTGGTCCAACATCCATACATAGATTGTCAATGTCCTTTGAATTTAAAGTTTTTGGAGCACTTGTAATCTGTAGCATCGATTTGGCTATGCGCTGATAAGGTATTAATGTAGTTTACTATTACTAATATTATACATTGTTAAACACAATCCAAAATTTCATCGTACCGACGGGACTCGAACCCGCACCCCCCGGATTACACGTCCAGGCGTTCTGCCAAATAAGCCACGGTTCGATACATCGATACGACAAAATTAGTGGATTGCATTTGTTAACCCAATTATGGATTGGTGGCGCCATCTATGACTACTTATTACGTAAGTTAATCATTCGGAGGAAATCATTACAGTTTTCAAATCCGACGAGACATGTCTCGTCGGATTCAGAGCGCCTGGACGTGTAATCCAGGGGGTGCGGGTTCGAGTCCCGTCGGTACGATGAAATTTTGGATTGTGTTTAACAATTTACAAAAATATAAAGTGTGAGACACTTCAAAGAAACATAATAATATCATACATGTGAAATGTTATGTAAAAAGTTCTACGATGTTTAATTAAGAAACAAGTGAATCTATCTGATTCTAACATCGCGGAAAATATCTTTTGCACGATGCCGGATCTTATACATACAGTGTTACTTATAAACGTGTCTGAAATTTTGAGCAATTGCTAAACTATTGATCATGGAAAATCTCACTCATAAACAGTTATCAAAGTTGAGAGGTCGTTGAGCATTGCATTGACAGCTCTCAAAGTTAACCACCGCCGGGACATTGTTAAGCACTTGCTGAGAGGCAAGATGGCGTTGACAGAACCAATCAGCTGATATATGGGTAGTTTATCGATTTTCGGATCTCGCAGTATTTTTTTGTCACTTGATCTGTCAAATCTACAGCTCGTTACAGATAAAAAATGAATATCTGAGGGCTGCAATCGTTCTTTAGTCGACTAATTTGGTTATAGTCTATGCCAACAGCCCATGGAGCATATCTATTTCGTGTCTCAACCAAGCAACGACTGACTAACGTTTATAAGTGAAAAAAAAGTTGACCAATGATCGTCCTTGAGAGCTTCTCAGCTGAGAGGCAGTTCAGCAATTTATCTATAGATTTTAATAAGTAACACTGTTAGGCACCATAACATACGTTTTGTTATAGTCTGGCCATAACTGCTGTACACTCCCTGAGGTATGCGCGCGGCGAGACGGGGGGGGGACGCGGGTATGCGCGCGGCGAGACGGGGGGACGCGCTCCGTCAGTCTGCCTCTGTTTCCCCGGCTCCCACCTCGCCGCGCATACCTCAGGGAGTGTAAAACAGTTATGGCCAGACTATATTACATGTACTTTCCGTTACACATCATGACGATTATGTTGTTTGTAAATATTTACTTTTATTATTGGAAATAAAATAGCATTCCAATAATTATAAACACGATACTTTTGCTGTGAGTTGGCAACGAGTGGAAATGCAAATTCCTTTAATAATAATATCGTATTATAATAATATCTATTTAGTTATAACGTACAGTATGCGCCCATTATATGTTATAATGTTTGTGTAAGTATGAATTTTAGGTATATTTCATATACAGGGTGTCCCATGCAACCTGTACCGGCGAAGGTCTGTGGTCTAGGGACTCCAATACCTATCGATTGGAGCCCATGTATGTTCCGCGTTTTTTTGTAGTTTTCGAGATATGAATTGTTTTTTTTTTTTAATTTTCAGTTTTTTTATAATTTTGCACGGCTTTAGCTATAACTTTTTCTGTTGAGCGATTCTTTGAGATTTCTTCATTAATATAATAGCTAAGATGTGTGTTCGTCTGTAAAAACAATAAAAACCAAAATTTTATCTACTAATAGCTCAGAATTAAAACATCAAACTAAAATTTCTAATTAAGAGAAATATTTACTTGATTTCAACTCGAAATAAAAATTACTTAGCCCTGACTGAATAATTTTCTGTTAATTTTAAAAATTGTATGAGTTTCCTTAGCTCTTAAAATAACACTACATACAATATAATAACAAAGTAGGTACTTGATGTGGAACTTTTAGGAGAAAACGGTGTTTGAAGTTGATACAGCCGAAAATAGTGAAATTTATTTCATGCTTTTGAAATGACTTTTCCGATTAATATGGTGAATAATGTTAAAAGATAGATAAAAAGACTTAAGACAGCGCAAATTAATTCTAATTGTAATACTTTTTTCACATTATGCTAAATAAAACAACAGAAATAATCATAGGAAATGATTTATTTATTACTGTTTTCACAATAAATGTTCAAAGTGCCTACCACCTGCCTCAATGCGTTATTTTAAGAGCTAAGGAACTTATACAATTTTTAAAATTAACAGAAAATTATTCAGTCAGGGCTAAGTAATTTGTATTTCGAGTTGTAATCAAGTAAATATTTCTCTTAATCAGAAATTTTATTTTGATGTTTTAATTCTGAGCTACTAGTAGATAGAATTTTGGTTTTTATTATTATTACAGAC
Organism: Cabera pusaria; assembly: GCA_954871355.1. NCBI lineage: Eukaryota > Metazoa > Arthropoda > Insecta > Lepidoptera > Geometridae > Cabera > Cabera pusaria. Next base: position 5,974,981 of record OX940915.1, read on the forward strand.
GAACACACATCTTAGCTATAATACTAATAAAGAAAATCTCAAAGAATCCGTCAACAGAAAAAGTTATAGCTAAAGACGTGCAAAGTTATAAAAAAACTGAAAATAAGACAAAACAATTCATATCTCGAAAACTACGAAAAATCGCAGAACATAGGACCCCATGTCCAATCGATAGGTATTGGTGTCCTCAGACCACAGACCTTCGCAGGTACAGGTTGCATGGGACATCCTGTATATGTTAACTTATAGCAGCACACCTCCGCAATATTATAATTTGTAAATCCTGTGCATCCAAAGGTTGTCTGGTAGAGATCGATCTAAGCGATAAGACCGCCCATTGTATTACTGATATGTTATGTTTTTCTTTTTTTTATTCAACCGACTTTCAAAAAGGAGGTTCTCAATTCGTCTGTAAGTTTTTTTTGTATGTATGTTACGCGATTATTCCGTCAATTGTGAACGATTTGAATGATTATTTTTTAAATCGGTAGGCTACGTTTCCGAGGTGGTGGTCCCATTGTAATTTCATTGAGATCTCATGAGTGTCTCCAGAGATATGACAATAAACGTATCAAACTTGCTGCTGAAATTGACTTGAAATTGACGCGGGGCATGGAAGTCGGTTGTTTTAGTTTTTAAACAATCTTAGTTATGTTTGTTTTTTTTCTTCGTGCAATAAAGTATTATTCACTCATTAATTCCTTGAGACACCTCAGCATCAGGTCAAGGTAACCATGTTATTTCAAAATCATTGACATAATTGCTCTCACACCCTTATCAACTAGAAAAGAAAGAGCTGATGATTTTCAAACGGCTGAACAGGTCTTGAACGCAAGCTGGGCTGGCAGCGGCTGGAAACCAATAGCTGAAGATCGAGCTTAGTGGCGTGCTATAGGAGAGGCCTATGTCCAGCAGTAGACGGAAATTGGCTGAAAATGATTATGATGAACAGGTCTTTGCGAATTATAGTTAAGAAAACTTCTGATTCAGTCCTCATCCAAACAAAAAAATAATTAAGGAGTGTCCAATGCATAATCGGGTTAAAAATGCAATAGATTGATTTCGTCGTATCGATAGTATCGCACCGTGGCTTAATTGGTCAGAGCACCTGGACATGTTTCCCGAGGGGGTGCAGGTACGAGTCCAGTCGGTACGATGAAATTTTAGATTGTGTGTAACTTATGTACAAACATATAAAGTGCGTAACACTTCAAAAAAACATAGATAGAATAGATAGATAGAAAATTCTTTATTGTCGCACCTCATATCTAAAAAAATAACATACAAAGCATACATTTTATTTGTGTTACAATGGGTGGCCTTATCGCTGTAAGCGATTTCTTCCAGGCAACCTCTGGATGGAGAGGACTTACAGAAAAAAGACAATTAACGGAGGTGTTTTTAATATAAGTTAATAGTAAAAAACGAATATAACTACTAACTTTACTTCCTAAAGATACTAACCTACCTTACTACTTAAAGACTTACTAATAACTAAGAGTAATTTACAAACCAATTTATGAGAAAATTTACAACATTTGATAAATAAATAGCAATTTCAACTTTATATAATAATATCTGCAGTAACAAATGTCTATGTTTGTGGAAGGAGAAAGTGATCTTTGACCTGCGTCCTGAATGTATTTGGAGACTGCGCTTTTCTAATGTTTACAGGCAGTGCGTTCCACAGACATGAAGCACGCACAGCAAACGATCCGTCATAAAAACCAGTACTGTGACTGGGAATCTCAAGGACAAGATTCTCTGATGACCTCAGCTCAAAACTATTACGGTTGCAGAGAAAGTTAATTTTTTCTCGAAGATAATGGGAAGCGGAAGGCAGAAACAGTGTAATTAGAGAAGAGAAAGGATATGCGCATCCCGACGAAGTCGTATAGGCAGCTGCTTGAGTTTAGCACGAAACTGAGAGACGTGGTCATATTTACGTAAACCAAATATGAACCTAATGCAAAAGTTTTGGAGGCGCTCAAGTTTATTCAGCTGGTCCTAAGTTAAATCGAGATAGCAGACATCAGCGTAATCTAAAATGGGAAGGAGTAAAGATTGAGCAAGAGTTATATATATTATATATTATATAGATTATAAGGCAGGGTGTACAATATTTTTTTAAACCCCCCATCGCGTTCGCGGCCACGCAAAAACTTAGGCATCAAAAGTTTCAACGTGTGTATTTGTTTGTCTGTCTGTACCCGTGGAGTCGTACAAGCAAACAGATAAACCAATTTTCACATATTTTTTAAATATTATGTAAAATTAAAATAAATATTATATAAAAAATTAATCCTACCAACACTCAAGTTATCTTAATAAGCAAGCTCACGGCTGATGACAAAGATTGAGTGGCAAAATCTTTCCCCTGTGACGTTTGATAACGTCATAATTCCTTACAGCAAGGAAGTTAAAAACCTAGGCATCATGTTCGATCGCAATCTATCGTGGGGTGCACAAATTAATGCATTGAGTCGTAAAATGTTTGCTTCAGGTGGTTTAGTAAAAAGATTGCGATATTTTCTTCCGACAGCCACTAAAGTTACTCTTCCTCAATCTTTACTCCTTCCCATTTTAGATTACGCTGATGTCTGCTATCTCGATTTAACTTAGGACCAGCTGAATAAACTTGAGCGCCTCCAAAACTTTTGCATTAGGTTCATATTTGGTTTACGTAAATATGACCACGTCTCTCAGTTTCGTGCTAAACTCAAGCAGCTGCCTATACGACTTCGTCGGGATGCGCATATCCTTTCTCTTCTCTAATTACACTGTTTCTGCCTTCCGCTTCCCATTATCTTCGAGAAAAAAATTAACTTTCTCTGCAACTGTAACAGTTTTGAGCTGAGGTCATCAGAGAATCTTGTCCTTGAGATTCCCAGTCACAGTACTGGTTTTTATGACGGATCGTTTGCTGTGCGTGCTTCATGTCTGTGGAACGCACTGCCTGTAAACATTAGAAAAGCGCAGTCTCCAAATACATTCAGGACGCAGGTCAAAGATCACTTTCTCCTTCCACAATCATAGACATTTGTTACTGCAGATATTATTATATAAAGTTGAAATTGCTATTTATTTATCAAATGTTGTAAATTTTCTCATAAATTGGTTTGTAAATTACTCTTAGTTATTAGTAAGTCTTTAAGTAGTAAGGTAGGTTAGTATCTTTAGGAAGTAAAGTTAGTAGTTATATTCGTTTTTTACTATTAACTTATATTAAAAACACCTCCGTTAATTGTCTTTTTTCTGTAAGTCCTCTCCATCCAAAGGTTGCCTGGAAGAAATCGCTTACAGCGATAAGGCCGCCCATTGTAACACAAATAAAATGTATGCTTTGTATGTTATTTTTTTAGATATGAGGTGCGACAATAAAGATTTTTCTATCTATCTATTCTATCTATGTTTTTTTGAAGTGTTACGCACTTTATATGTTTGTACATAAGTTACACACAATCTAAAATTTCATCGTACCGACTGGACTCGTACCTGCACCCCCTCGGGAAACATGTCCAGGTGCTCTGACCAATTCAGCCATGGTGCGATACTATCGATACGACGAAATCAATGTATTGCATTTTTAACCCAATTATGCATTGGACACTCCTTAATTATTTTTTTGTTTGGATGAGGACTGAATCAGAAGTTTTCTTAACTATAATTCGCAAAAACCTGTTCATCATAATCATTTTCAGTCAATTTCCGTCCACTGCTGGACATAGGCCTCTCCTATAGCACGCCACTAAGCTCGATCTTCAGCTATTGGTTTCCAGCCGCTGTCAGCCCAGCTTGCGTTCAAGGCCTGTTCAGCCGTTTGAAAATCATCAGCTCTTTCTTTTCTAGTTGATAAGGGTGTGAGAGCAATTATGTCAATGATTTTGAAATAACATGGTTACCTTGACCTGATGCTGAGGTGTCTCAAGGAATGAATGAGTGAATAAAACTTTATTGCACGAAGAAAAAAAACAAACATAACTAAGATTGTTTAAAAACTAAAACAACCGACTTCCATGCCCCGCGTCAATTTCAAGTCAATTTCAGCAGCATGTTTGAGACGTTTATTGTCATATCTCTGGAGACACTCATGAGATCTCAATGAAATTACAATGGGACTACACCTCGGAAACGTAGCCTACCGATTTAAAAAATAATCATTCAAATCGTTCACAATTGACGGAATAATCGCGTAACATACATACAAAAAAAAACTTACAGACGAATTGAGAACCTCCTTTTTGAAAGTCGGTTGAAAAGTAACAGAAAAACATAACATATCGGTAATACAATGGGCGGTCTTATCGCTTAGATCGATCTCTACCAGACAACCTTTGGATGCACAGGATTTACAAATTATAATATTGCGGAGGTGTGCTGCTATAAGTTAACATATACAGGATGTCCCATGCAACCTGTACCAGCGAAGGTCTGTGGTCTGAGGACACCAATACCTATCGATTGGACATGGGGTCCTATGTTCTGCGATTTTTCTTAGTTTTCGAGATATGAATTGTTTTGTCTTATTTTCAGTTTTTTTATAATTTTGCACGGCTTTAGCTATAACTTTTTCTGTTGACTGATTCTTTGAGATTTTCTTTATTAGTATTATAGCTAAGATGTGTGTTCGTCTGTAATAATAATAAAAACCAAAATTCTATCTACTAGTAGCTCAGAAATAAAACATCAAAATAAAATTTCTGATTAAGAGAAATATTTACTTGATTTCAACTCGAAATACAAATAACTTTTAATTTCAAAAATTGTATAAGTTCCTTAGCTATCCTTAGCTAATCCAAATCTATAAGACAGGGTGTACTATTTTTTTTTTTCATCAGTCCACTCCATTTATTGGCGCGATGCCCATACAACTACTATATTATTCTGTGACGAGGCAAGACGCCTTACTCTGCTATATATATTATATACTTATCTCTTTGATAATATAAAGACTTATCTATTAGATTACTTATCGGCAAAACCTATCTTTTGCACTTTGGCACGTTTGATAAATTCTTAAAAGTAATTGTGACTTTAACTTTTTTGGGTCAAAATTCATTTTTGCAGAAGGGGGTGACTGTGGGGGACATAGTGGTAACTACACTTCACTAAATTTAAACCAATCAGAGAGCCAGAATATGTCGAAAACTATGTGAGATCTGTCAAAAGAGTTTACGATGAAAACTCGTACTAGGGGTACTGGACGCAATGTAAGGCAGACGTCAAAGTTATAATCGGAGTGGTTTTAAGTAACGTAATTATTTCTTGTTACCTTTTCAACGGACTTCTAAAAAGAATGAGGTTCTCAATTCGTCTGTATGTTTTATTTTACGTTAGATTTTTTTTAATCGGTAGGCTTTTACGTTTCCATGGTGGTCGCATTGTAATTTCATCGAGATCTGATAAGTATCTCCAGAGATATGACGATGAACGTCTCAAACTTGCTACTGACTCGGAATGGAAGTCGGTTGTTTTAGTTTTTAAACTAATATCTTTAAACTGACAAATTTAATGTAGCTGTAGGTTTGCACCAAGGGTCGGCTTTAAGCCCATATTTGTTTCTCCTAGTAATGGATGCGCTGACATCAGACATACAGGATGAAGCACCTTGTTGCATGCTGTTTGCCACGCATTATACTTGTTGGAGAGGACGCAAACGAGGTTCAGAACAGGCAAGAAAAATGGCAAAATAAACTGGAAAACGTGGGGCTTCAAATCAGTCGGACCAAAACGGAACATTTGTTCTGTGATTTTGGTGGTCCCTGCAGTTTCAGACCGATTGCCTTAAATGGAGTTACCCTACCAGCCTGTTCCAACTTCCGTTACCTTGGAACCCTCATACAGAATGATGGCGATATCGACCGAGATGTCAATAGGCGCATAAATGCGGGATGGACGAAATGGCGACAGGTTACAGGTACAACTTGCGACCCGAGAATGCCCCTTAAACTGAAGGGACAAATTTACAAGACGGTTATTAGACCTGTCATTATATATGGATCTGAGTGTTGGCCACGAAGAAGCGGGATGAAAAGAGATTGCATGTGGCGGAGATGCGAATGTTGAGATGGATGTGTGGAGTCACAAGAATGGATAAAATTCGGAATGAGTATGTGAGGGGAAGCTTGAAAGTGGCACCTGTGACAGAAAAGTTAAGAAGCAACAGGCTAGCCTGGTATGGACATATTATGAGAAGAAGTGAAGCCCACGTGACTAAAAAGGCGATGGACATGAAAGTGGACGGCTATAGAGGAAGAGGAAGACCGAAAAAAGTGTGGTTGGACTGTGTGAAAGAAGATATGAATGTGAAAGGAGTGGATGCGGAAATGACTGCGGATAGACACAAATGGAAGAGAATGACATGTTGCACCGACCCCACTTGAGTGGGATAAGAGTAGGAAAATGATGATCTTCAAAATTATTATTTCCATCGGTAGGGTTCATATCCTAGGTGGTCTTATTATTTCGTTTGGTCCCACTGTAATTTGATCCAGATCTGATAAGTATCTTCAGAGATATGGAGATGTGAAGTCGGATTTTTTAATTTTTTTTAAACGATCTTACTTATTAGTTGTATAGATATGAAAATGGATGTAAAAGGAGTGGATGCAGAAATGACTGTGAATAGATCCAAATGGAAGAGAATGACATGTTGCACCGACTCCACTTAAGTGGGATAAGGTAGGTAGGATGATGATGATGATACATTTAGACGTATAGGTATAACTAAATTAAAATGGCAGGAGGCTGGACACATTGCGAGATGTGGTGATGGTAGGAGGAGGAAGTCATTCGGAGAATTATGGCCTCGAGCAGGAAGACAAAGCCGCGGCAGAACAATAAAGAAGTGGGTCGACGACATCGAAAAGTACGCAGAAAGGTTATGGCCAAAAGTTCAGAACAGGGATGAGCGGCGTAAGAGGGAAGAGGCTTATGCCCTGCTGTGGGTGGAAATGAGCTGCAAATGTTTTTTTTATAAAGCTTACTAGCAATGTGGCTTGCACATTGCTAGTAGTCTTGTTAACCCCTCCAACTAAGCTAAATATGCTTGTTAACGTCATGGGTTAAATATTAAGCGGATGTGGCATTTAAATAATAATAATAATATGAGAAGGATAAAACTATACAATCATTAGTATGAGAGAGCGAGATGAACAACAATTTTTTATCCGTTACCTGCGTATGCGATTAAACTGTATCCAGCAATGTTTGGATACAAGTTCTAGTGCATCCATTGGCTCTCACCTGCTGTCATGTATAGCCCGACGAAATTACATTGTTCATGTTATCTTAGTTTGATACGAGCACTGAAATCACTCTATGAGGGTTCCAGTGCTTGTGTCAGAATAAACGGAGCGTACACAGACTGGTTTAACATCGAAAAAGGTGTGAGACAGGGATGTGTAGCATCGCCAGTGCTGTTCAACCTATTCATAGACAATTGCTTGACAGATCTGAAAGAAAGTGCGTACGGATTAAGAATGAATGATTTAACCATCAAATGCCTCCTATACGCTGATGATCAGGTGATATTAGCATCATCGGAGGAGGAGTTGCAAAGAATGGTTAATATTATGCATGACGCCTTAAAAAGCAAAGGGATGAAAGTGAACGTAAGCAAGACCAAAGTAATGGTTTTTGAAAGAGAAGAAAGAATGACTGATTGTTATGTGACGATTGAAGGAGAAAGAGTGGAACAAGTGAAAGAGTTTGTGTACCTGGGTTCTAAGTTTACGAGAGATGGTAAGTATGAAAGTGATATTGAGCGAAGAGTTTTGGCTGGAAACCAAGTGAGTGGGGCACTACATAACTTTATGAGAAGTCAGAACGTGTCTAAAAAAGCACGACTGGCTGTACATAGGGGAGTGTTGGTTCCCACACTCATGTATGGTAGTGAATGCTGGGTATGGCAGAAGAAACATGAAAGTAAAATTAATGCTGTAGAAATGAGAAGTTTGAGAAGTATGATCGGAGTGACTCTGATGGATACGTTGGAGAACAGCGTGATAAGAGAAAGTTGTGGTGTGGTAGAAGATGTAGTGACAAAGATAGAGAAAGGGATGCTTAGATGGTTTGGACATCTAGTGAGGATGGATGAAGAAAGATTGACGAAACAGATTTATGAGACGTGTGTGAATGGGCCAGTTGGTAGAGGCCGACCTAGGCGAACGTATCACGACCAGATCGGAGATGTTTTAAAAAAAGGCCAAGTCAAAAGTACCTATAACCGGCGAGCATGTATGAAGACGCTCATGAAAGTGGAAGAAGCGAAGGAGGTATGTCAGGATCGTAGCATGTGGAAAGAAGTAGTCTCTGCCTACCCCAACGGGAAAAAGGCGTGATTGTATGTATGTATGTATGTATTTTATCTTATAGCTGGCATATGTATTACGTGTTCATCGTTTTAGTCGGGTTATATCTCTATAGCTATTTCATTCGCATACGGTAATGTTCTCTCTACATATTATATACTTTCTCTATGCTTAACCTCCTAAAAGTAAAAAAAAAACCTTACCATACCTACTTTTTGTTGACAGCTTTTCGAGACGTTGAGGAAAGAAAGACCCCAAGAGTTGAACAAGATCGTGCCCATAGTTGGTGACATTACGGAACCGGAGCTTGGCATCAGCACCAAAGATCAGGCCATGCTATGTCAAACGGTACAGTACTTCAATTTTTTATTATCAATTGACTTTTAAAAAGGATTCCAAGTTCTTCATTCGTCTGTATGTTTATTTTTTATGTATGTATGTTACGCGATCACTCTAATTCTCTAGTCTATTATGAACCGATTTGAATGATTCTTGTTTTAATTGGTAGGGTACATCTCCAAGGTATCTCCATTGTATTTTCATCGAGATCGGATTAGTATCTCTAGAGATACGACAATAAACGTCTCAGGCATCGTCCTAATAGAACGTAATTGTGCGATAATCGCACGAGTACGCAATTTTTTGTGAATTTGTCGAGATCTGTTGAGTGTCTTCAGAGATATGGAGGTATAATTCAAACTTGGTACTGAAAATGACTAACGCGGCATGTGAAGTCGGTATTTTTCGTTTTGTTAACGATCTTAAATTTTTTAAAGATTTTTTTTGTATAAAAAATGTTTGATTTTTTTAATGTAGTTTAGATGATAAATGTAACAATCACTTTCTTATGGCCGGTTTCTGTGTATATTTATTGAGAGTTTATCTATTCAATACCGACCGTTAGAGTAATATACTATAGGATTCCTAAATTAAGTGCAGATAAGCTGTTCCGTTTAAAAACGACAGTTAGGTTTTATGTTTTTGCATTTCTTTCTCCCTAATAATCCTTATAATTTACATTAAAAAACTCAAAGAATAACTTTACTGCTCCTTTATTTAACCTTAATTTTATTATTATTATTTTTTTTACCTACCTACAAACAGATATTACTGATGATTTTAATATTTTTTCCAAATCAATTCTACTATGATTCCACTTAGCAGCTTATAATATACATGGTAGAATGTAAGGGTCTGTAAACAAACATCCCACCTAAAACATTTTCATGTAAAATGTGGCCAAGACGAGACCATGCCGCTCGCACTGTCAAAAGTTATCAGATCTCATTTAGAGCCAAGCTAGTATAGAGTTAGAAAGTGTAGAGTTAGACTCTACACGTCCTAACTGTACAAGCTCTAACTTCACAAGCTATCTTACACCTTAGATATGTGGCTAGATTATTTCGTTACTACAAGAACTATTGTAATAACAGAAAATATTTTTTTTTTTATGAACAGTTAATACATTTTTACCTTACACCCATATTATGAATGTAGCGAAATGGCCAAGCCACATATTTTGAGTGAGGTGTAAAACTTTTGATGCTAGAACTTTTTTTACAGTCGGAGCGTGTTGAGTTAGAAGCTTGGTTCTACATGAGATCTGTTAACTTTTTGACAGTGCGAGTAGCATGGTGGTTTCATTAAGGCAACATTTTAGATGAAAACATTTTTGGTGGGATTTCACTCTTTTTAGTAAGTTGCTAATGGCAATATTTTTAACATTTTGTTTTCTTTTTGGGGTGTATTTCTTGCACATCAGAGGTGCCTTTTTTCATAGCCTGGCTATCAATAACAAGGAGTCCCTGTATATCAATTTACAGACCTCTAGCATTAAAATTTTGCGAAAGTCTCATACAAGCTTCCAACCCCCAAGTTTATGGCAATATTAGACTGCTTATTTCCACATGCTACGATCCTGAAATACCTCTTTCGCTTCCATTTCCATGAGCGCCTTCATACATGCTCGCTGGTAATAGGTACTTTTGAATTGGCCTTTCTTTAAATTGTCTCCGATCTGGTTGTCATACGTTCGCCTAGGTCGGCCTTTACCGGCTAGCCCATTCACACTCGTCTCATAAATCTGTTTCCTCAATCTTCCTTCATCCGTCCTCTCTAGATGTCCAAACCGTCTAAGCATCCCTTTCTCTATCTTTGTCACTAAATCTTCTACCACACCACAACATTCCCTTGTCACGCTGTTCTCCACCTTATCCAGTTACATGTATGGTTGGTTTTAACGTACTTAATATTTTTTTTAATATTTTGACATAAACGATTGGATGACAGCTGAATGGTTCATTACTTTTTTTTTTCTAATTCAAAGCGTTAAATTCTGCTTTTGCTATGTTTACTTGATAATTGGTTATGATTTATGATTTTGACGTGTATATGTGCGTATATTAATACTGCCTACATACTGAATAAATGATTTGATTCTTTGATCCATCCATATTTAAATAATATAATGGTTATAATTGCAGGTATCGATAGTATTCCACTCGGCTGCCACAGTGAAGTTCGACGAGAAGCTGAAGCTATCAGTTACCATCAACATGTTGGGTACTCAACAGCTGGTGCAACTCTGCCATCGTATGATGAAACTTGAGGTAAGTGGAATAAGGACTAGTTTTCATTGTCATCTTCTGACATCTTCATTGTTTTCTCCCCACCTTTTCAAACGACTTCACAATAAAAGGAGGAGGTTCTCACTCGTCGGAATCTTTTTTTATGTGTGTATATTATTTTATGTATTCACCGATTACTTAAAGACACGTGCACCGATATAGGAAATTATTTTTTTGTTTGAAAAATATTATACTTTCCAAGTACCTAGTCCTATTTACATTTCATCGAGATGTTTAGTATCTCCATAGATATGGAGAATAACACCTCTAACTTTGAAAATGACTAGCGCGGCAATAGTAGTCGGTTCTTATAGTTTTTTAAACGATTTTAAATAATTACAACATTAATTTAACTTGTATGAATGTACTTAATAGTAATTAAATTAAATGTTTATTTAAATTTCAAAGAAAAATCCTTCCAGGCGCTAGTTCACGTGTCTACAGCGTACTGCAACTGTGAGAGAGAACGCGTAGAAGAGACTGTGTACGCGCCGCCGGCTTTACCCGAACACGTGGTCACCCTAGTGCAGACACTGCCTGATGAACTGGTTGATAGAATCACGCCCGACCTCGTCGGTAAGTTGGTTGCCATTATATCTATAGACCGTAGACGGAGTATATTAAAATAGACCTGGCTTAAAATAACAGTGAGGGCCCGGTGGCGTAACCGGGAGAACGGTTGGCTTTGATGCCAGAGCTCGTGGACCAATGGATTTTTCTATAGAAAAAATTATGTGCGCTTTTCATAGTGGCCCTCCGGTGAAGGAAAAACATCGTTAAGAAACCAACAACCCCCGCATCGTGGAAGGACACTATTTAGTGTCCGCCTGGCCAGCTACCACCCTCAAGTTAGAAAATCTGTCGCCAAAACATCATGTGTTCCGGCAGCTATCCTTAAGGATGGCTCTTAAGAGCCAGTTCCCATTCTAGGCCTAGCGTGCTTACCATCTTCGAGCGCATCATCACTTACCAACAGGTGAGATAGTGGTCAAACGCTAGCCTTTAAGATAAAAAAAAAAACAATGATAACGGGAAGGATAAAACTATACAATCATTAGTATCAGAGAGAGAGGCGGACAACAATTTTTTATCCTTTTCTGCATAAGTATGCGATTTAAGTATTTGGCTCTAGTTCTGGCGGCGCCCATTGGCTTTCACCCGCTGTCATGTATGACCCGACCAAATTACGTTGTTCATTTTATCTTATAGCTGGTATATGTATCACGTGTTCATCATTTTAGTCGGGTTATAGCGCTATAGCTATTTCATTGCATACACTAATGTATTTGTTGTCTATTTTATATTCCGTCTACGCTACAGACATACGATTCACTACGTTAATAGACCTACAAATCTACTATAGACAATTATCAAATCATATGAAAACTATTTGAGAGAAAACCTATTTTTTTGACTGGCAGACCCACTTACATCGTTCAAGGATATTCTTACGAGTAATAATATCATACTGTGATTTTATTTGATAATCTCCACGCTCATTAGGGTTTCCCGTTGATTGTTCGTTAAATGAGGTTTTACGTTGCTTTATTTGAGTTAAGTCACTATGGAGCTGATGTCGTTTTTTTTTCGCATCTCGAACCACAACTTATTACAAGCTATTTTTATCGATCTTCATCAAAAGTGTTGGTAACAAAAGCATTTTTATTAACCGACTCCAAAAAAAGGAGGAGTTTCTGAATACGTCAGAATCATTATTTCATGCATGTTCACCAATTACTTAAAGCCGCCTGGACCGATTTAGATATTTTTTTTAAAGAGTATACTTCCCAACTGGTTCCATTTAAATTTAATCAAGATATGTTCAGTATCTCCAGAGATAAACATCTCAAACTTGCGACTGAAATTGACTCGCGTGGCATGTGAAGTTGGTTTTTAATTTGATCTTGGGTATTTAGTTTTTTTTTTTATATCATAGAGGCTAGCGTTTGACCACTATCTCACCTGTTGGTATGCCATGATGTTGTTGATCATGGTAGCACGCTAGACCTAGAATGGGAACTGGCTCTCAAAGATTTAGTTTACACATTTGTGCCTATTGAGGTTGAGACTCTAGGACCGTGGGGACCAAGTCCACACAGCATTTTTAAAAATCTCTCCGCACGTCTGGTTGAAACGACACGGGACCAAACTGCTGGCATGTATTTAGCTCAGAGACTAAATCTAATCTAAAACTAATCGCCATTCAACGGGGGAATACAGCCAGCATTTTGGGGACTTTACCTACGGGTAGTGGTTTGGTAGACTAAATTTTAGCTTTTTTTATTTTGATTAGGTTTATTTGTTTGTTTATAGTTAGGTAGTTTTAAAAATATTTTAATGTATACTTAATACTATTATGTAAATAACTTCTGTAAATAAAATGAAATTGAAAAAGGATAACACAGTTTACACACGATCTTAATTTTTTTATTTCCAGGAGACAGACCTAACACGTATACCTTCACGAAGGCGCTGGCAGAAGACATGCTGATCAAGGAGAGTGGCAATCTGCCTGTTGCCATCGTCAGACCATCCATCGGTGAGTATGTCACAGATTATACCTTAATCTATACTTCTATACACAGACCTGCTACTTAATATTAAACTTGACTGCGTACACCGGCCCCAATGAGACCGACCTTGAACGGAGTTTGTCCCTTTCTTTTGTATGGACAACTTAAATATATACTATACATATAGTATAGAACATATATAGCACTAGCAGGATGTTAGACAAGGACACACTCCCACCTGGGTGCCTTTCAATTGGGCCGTTTTGTTCTACAAAGTAATTATAACCTTATTGTTAAAGCATACGGATTAAATTGGACTTGTCAAAACATATGCAGTGCACCATCCATTTTTATTACGTCTATGCTTCTATACTAATATTATAAAAGGAAAACATTTTATAAAGAGTTCAAATTTTAAGATGTTTGATGACGAAGCATCAAGTGCATCAGGTTCCAACATCGCGGTAAATATCGTTTGCGCGATGCAGGATATCATACATTTAGGGTCCCCGCACACGGGCCACCGGCCACAACCATAAAACGCCGCCACCGGCATATTTCCTATAGTTTTCATACATTTTATATGGACTCGCCGCACACGGTTACCGCTTGTGGTCGCCACTCGCTTACTCACTTTAGCCGCTTCTAGCTTCAGGTGGCGGTGTTTGTGGTTGACGCGTGTGGCCCGTGTGCGGCGACACTTAGGCAATATTTAGAAGGAGAGCTATTCAACCTACTCTAGCGCCATCTAGATGCTTTTATCTAAACTAATATTATAAAAAGAAAAGATTTGATTTTGTGTTTGTTTCAATTTACTCCAAAAACGACTGGACCGATTTTACCGATTAACGATGCGGGTGAAACCGCGAAGTGCTGCTAGTACTTCATACTTATATATAAAACTAGCAGTGCCTGGCGGTTTCACCCCCGTAGTTCCCGGTCCGGTGAGAACATGGGGATAAATTTAAAGCCTATGTTACTCGCGAATAATGTAGCTTTCCATTGTGAAAGAATTTTAGAAATCGGTCTAGTAGTTTATGAGTTAAATCGTAACAAACAAACGAACAAACAATCAAATCTTTCCTCGTTATAATATTGGTTTAGATTTAAACATTTAAAACCAAACCCGACTTATCTATGCGTAAATAATCTGTGTCTGGAGTGGGTTCACGTTAATAGTGCAATAGATGGGATCGAACTCACGACCTCTTGATCGCCAGCTGCCAGGCCGGCGCCTTAAGGTTGTCGCCGTCTATTCCCACACCGCTACCACCCGGCAAAAAAAGGTTCATTAAAATGTAAGGCTTATGACGTTCACTGTAGACAGACTTTACATTGACAACACAAAGAAGAAACAGTGCTTACATTTTAATGATTTTTTTTGCTGGGTGTGTACTATTAAGTACCTATTCTATAGCGGTGTGGGAAAGTCGGCAATAACCTTTATCCAATGGGCTATTGCCGCTTTTTCATTTTTCATCGTTCATTGACACCATCCCAATGAGTATAAACAAGACATATCTTCTGTTAGTTGGTGATGAGATGAGGATTCTGCAGATTCCAGGAGATGCCCCAGCATTCGAGGTGACCATGTTCTTGCAGTATCGTTGAAGTTACAGGATACTGAATTTAGAAACGATCGGACCTTGAAAGTTTCTCTCATAGTTTCATCAGCTAGAAAAGTTAAGATCATTCTCGATTAAGTCAGCTATGAAACAAAAAAACTAAACAAAATCGGTTCATCCGTTTGGGAGCTACATAGCTGCACGAGCTATGACAATTATTATCCGTTCTGTCGCTACAATGGCTAGGATGCCAATACTAAAGATAGACAAACACATACACACATATATACACATACACAGACACAGATCCACACGCTCAGTTTTACAAATTGTACAACTGTGCACATAAACTATCACACAGCTATCCTTGAGAGCCAGTTCCCAATATTAATGTAATATGGTTCTACCACCAATGGAGATACGGTGTTCCAACAGTTGTCCTTGAGAGCCAGTTCCCAATATTAATGTAATATGGTTCTACCACCAATGGAGATACGGTGTTCCAACAGTTGTCCTTGAGAGCCAATTCCCAATATTAATGTAATATGGTTCTACCACCAATGGAGATACGGTGTTCCAACAGTTGTCCTTGAGAGCCAGTTCCCAATATTAATGTAATATGGTTCTACCACCAATGGAGATACGGTGTTCCAACAGTTGTCCTTGAGAGCCAATTCCCAATATTAATATAATATGGTTCTACCACCAATGGAGATACGGTGTTCCAACAGTTGTCCTTGAGAGCCAATTCCCAATATTAATATAATATGGTTCTACCACCAATGGAGATACGGTGTTCCAACAGTGGTCCTTGAGAGCCAATTCCCAATATTAATGTAATATGGTTCTACCACCAATGGAGATACGGTGTTCCAACAGTTGTCCTTGAGAGCCAGTTCCCAATATTAATATAATATGGTTCTACCACCAATGGAGATGCGGTATTCCAACAGTTGTCCTTGAGAGCCAATTCCCAATATTAATGTAATATGGTTCTACCACCAATGGAGATGCGGTATTCCAACAGTTGTCCTTGAGAGCCAGTTCCCAATATTAATGTAATATGGTTCTACCACCAATGGAGATACGGTATTCCAACAGTTGTCCTTGAGAGCCAATTCCCAATATTAATATAATATGGTTCTACCACCAATGGAGATACGGTGTTCCAACAGTTGTCCTTGAGAGCCAGTTCCCAATATTAATGTAATATGGTTCTACCACCAATGGAGATACGGTATTCCAACAGTTGTCCTTGAGAGCCAGTTCCCAATATTAATGTAATATGGTTCTACCACCAATGGAGATACGGTGTTCCAACAGTTGTCCTTGAGAGCCAGTTCCCAATATTAATGTAATATGGTTCTACCACCAATGGAGATACGGTGTTCTAACAGTTGTCCTTGAGAGCCAATTCCCATTCTCGACATAGCATGCCATCATCTTCGACCTCGTCGTCACTTACCAACAGGTGAGATAGTGGTCAAACGCTAGCTAACTATCTGATCTATGTAGATTAAAATGTAATAATTCTAATGATGATTTTAATCAAATTTATTAGGCAATCCCGACCGTATTTTTTTATTTTTTATAATGTTGTGTTCGTAATTGCCAGGAAAAGGTTTGTATGAAAAAAATAAATAGTACGTTTTAACGCGGGTAATCCGCTGGGCACTAGAATGCTATAATAATATCGTTTAAAAAACTAAAAAACAACCGACTTCAATGCCGCGTTATTAGTTTTCAGTACCAATTTTGAGATGTTTATCTCCATATCTCTGGAGATACTAATCAGACCTCGATAAAATTAACATGGTACCACACTTGAGATATCTCCTTTCCAACAAAAAAAGAATAATCAAAATTAGTTCATAAACGACGAAGTTATCCGCGAACAAACATAAAAAATAAAAATAAACATATATACGGTCGAATTGAGAAACATTCTCCTTTTTTTGAAGGCGGTTAAAAAAGCGCACATGGTTAATTTTGTGAATATAGTGGTGACAAAATTGTACATAAATACGTAGGTATCTTCTGCCCGCAATATCACGTCATGTTCCATATCACGATTGGAATTTCGTACATCGATAAATAAGGACTTTAGTGCTCAGCCGTTTATCGTTTTCTTTACCTAGGTACTACTATTTGCACTTGATAAGAACTCCCCAAAATTCGACAATCAAATAAGTATATTTTTACCGACTTCAAAAAAGGAGGAGGTTTCTCAATTCGACCGTATATATATATATATATTTTATTATTATTTTTTTGTTCGAAAGGAGATATCCCAAGTGTGGTACCATGGTAATTTTATCGAGGTCAGTATCTCCAGAGATATTGAGATTACGGTTAAGGAGAAACAGCCCTGTAAAGTGCGGACAGACGGACGGAGAGCGAAATCCCAGTAATAGGATTCCTTTGGTACCCTCTGGGTACGTAAAAACGTACTACGACTATGTAAAACTCGTACTAGTTGTACTATGATTTATTCTGTGGCACTAGCCAATCTGATTTGGAAACTGTCTTTTTCGACTCCGATCTTTGCATTTTCACGATGCTCCAATTGAAAGATTTTGATTCTACAATTCCAACAAATGAGTGTTTCTAATCAATTTTTAGAACTAAAATCGCCGCTTCACACTTAGAATGTACCTATATACGATTAAAATTAGAATAGCTTTGCTGATTGTAAGGACTGAGATCACAAATATATAATAATATATATACATACAATATATCTGTGACTGAGATCTATAAAAATACTCGGATCAATACAATCTAAAAATTAATAAAACGTTAAGGCAGACTACCCATCAAAACCTCATGAGCGAGGAAAACAAGTGACTTGTTAGAAAACAATCAACCAATGGCATCACTTAATTTTTTTAGGGTTCAGAACCCAAAGGGTACCAACGGAACCCTGTTACTGACACGTCACTGTCCGTCTGTCTGTCTGTCTTTCACAGGGTTGTATCTCCTTAACCATAATAGGTAGATCTTGAATTTTCTTTTTTTTTTTAAATATTTTTTAGGCTAGTATTTGACCACTATCTCACCTGTTGGTAAGTGATGATGCGGTCGAAGATGGTAAGCACGCTAGGCCTAGAATGGGAACTGGCTCTCAAGGATAGCTGCCGGAACACATAAGATGTTATAGCGACAGATTTTCTAAATTGAGGGTGGTAGCTGGCCAGGCGGACACTAGATAGTGTCCTACCACCATGCGGGGGTTGTTGGTTTCTTAACGATGTTTTTCCTTCACCGGAGGGCCACTGTGAGAAGCGCACATACATTTTTCGATAGAAAAATTCATTGGTGCACGGCGGTTTGAACTCGGTACCACAGCATCAAAGCCGATGAGACTACCTCGGAAACATACCCTATCGATTAAAAAAGAATCATTGGCATCGGTTTACAATTGACGGAGTAATCGCGTCACATACATACAAAAAAAACATACAGGCGAATTGGGAACCTCATTATTTTTGGAAGTCGGTTGAAAAATTCTAAAAGTAAATAAAAAAAAACTAGTTAAAAATTAAAAGAGGGGTCCTTAATTTTTTTTAATATCATTTAGTTAGGGGGCATGGCCCGGCCCGTTTACTGTTTGAAGTTGTCAATGGTTCCCCAACCGGATAGGCTAGCATTTGACCACTATCTCACCTGTTGGTAAGTAATGATGCGGTGGAGATGGTAAGGACGCTAGGCCTAGAATGGGAAGTGGCTCTCAAGGATAGCTGCCGGAATACATTAGATCTTTAAGGGTGGTAGCTGACCTGGCGGACACTAGATAGTGCAAAAAGAAACGTGGTTTTTCCTGGCGCTTTTCAGTCGACTTTATAAACTATAACTGGATACTTGACTTTTTTACAGAGTAACATACACTTGACAATTTTACACAGTATAATTATTAATTTATATTACCAAATATTATATTACGGTTAATTGGACAACAAAACAATAACATTGAAATGTTATTAAAAGTTAACAAGGAATGAGATTGTTAGAATTTTTTGCTCGATCTTCTAAAATATTGTACTGTCTGCGGTACGGAACCCTACGAGTGCGAGTCCGACTTGCACTAGGCTAGTTTATTTTTTGAAAACTTTAAAATTTTTGACGTGAATCTATTAGTTTATATACTTATATTCTCTTTTACGTGTAGTGAATGTAATGATTCTTTGAAATGCATCGTCTGTGATATTCCCTATTGAATCGGCACACTGTAGGTATCTGGATAGGTATTTTAATTCCATTTCACACAATTTAGCTTGCTTAACTTTATTTTTTTCCTTATACAAATAAAAGTAATTTGATATGGGTTAATGTATTGATATTTATCGAGTTTTGAAGGCCGTTTCCTCAAAGCTGACAAAACATACATATATTATATATGCACATATATTATTATCACATCTGCTTGTACCGATTTTAAGTTAAACTTAATGGTTGAACCGTCGAGGTACATGTAAACCAGAGGCGCCCATCATAAGCTGACTTACGTGCCGAGCGGCGCGCGATCGGGCGTGAGGAATACTTACGCTAAACTAAGCGAGATGTAGATCACTGCTTTTTAGGGTTCCGAACCCCAACGGAACCCTATTACTGAGACTCCGCTGTCCGTCTGTCTGTCTGTCTGTCTGTCTGTCTGTCTGTCTGTCACCAGGCTGTATCTCATGAACAGTGATAGTTAGACGGTTGAAATTTTCACAGATGATGTATTCCTGTTGCCACTATAACAACAAATACTAAGAACAGAACAAAGTTAAAAATTAAAGGATTTAAAACAAAAAACGTGGTTTTTACGATCTATGAATCTTCATAGATAGGCGCTATCGTGTTTATGAAACGGAATCTTGAATCTCGGAAACGGCTCCAACGATTAAAATAAAATTTAGTATACAGGGGATTTTGGGAGTGATAAATCAATCTAGCTAGGATTCATTTTCAGAAAATGTTGTGTTTATTCGTGTTTTCAATAATCAACTTTATCGATAATCAACTTAAAATATGACTCTTCCCGATATATATTGGCGAGTAGAAGTAGCTTTAGTGTTACTGAGTAGTTAAAGCAGTTAGTTGCTCTCAATTAAAAAAATAGTATTATTATTCGCCAAAAAATGTCGGAAAGAGTCATATTTTTCTGTTTAAGTGGCAAAAAATACCAAGCAAAGCTCGGTCTTCCAGATATTTAATAATATTAATTAACACTTTTGTGTAAACGTTTACTTAATTGGTGTTAGAAGTTCGTTAGATATTCGTTAGATGGCATTCGGAACCCTCGGTGTGCGGAACAAAAGTCTGACTCGCACTTGGCCAGTTTTTTATTAGAACGTAGAGCTAGTTCACGAAGTTACATCTGGTACGTAGTACATATACATCGATGGGTTGAACCGATTTCGAAATGACTTGAATGTGCTATGATAATAAAATCACATTCTTTTTAGGGTTCCGTATCTCAAAGGGAAAAGGGAACCCTTAAAGGATCACTTTGTTGTCCGTCTGGCACGAACCTTTTTCTCAAGAGCGTGTAAAGGTTTTAAGTTGAAATTCAAACGCGATCAGGCCTGTCGCACTCCGAGCTGTAGCTATGAAACTACAAGTACCTCCGCGCACCCGCTAGGGTCCAAGTTCAGTCAGTTAAGTGTCACGCGCGCTCACGATCGGCCGCACGCCTTACTTGTACCTACCTCAATATTATATTCCTTGCTTCATATAGTAACTGTAAAGAATAACTATGTAAAAAGCAAAGAATGTCACACATAAAATGGTAGGTAGGTATAAATCAGCTGAGTTTCATGTTACAAGGGAATTCACGTAAGTAAGAAATTCCCTAAAGATCATCTTTAGGGAATTTCTATCGACATTACATCTTGCTTTATTTAGTTAGTTCTAAGATAAATAAATAGGGTAGGTACTCGTACCTACTAACGTTTACTTCAATTTTCCTTTTTTTCTTTCTTAATGATTTTGTCGTGTCATACGATAGTCAGATTTTTATAATCGGCGAGTTAATGCAATTAAAGTACTTATAGATCTCAGATCACTGAGATTCACTGAGATCTGATAAGTATCTCCAGAGATATGACGATAAACGTCTCAAACTTGCTACTGAAATTGACTCGCGGGGCATGGAAGTCGGTGTTTTAGTATTTAATCTACTTCACAAAAACGGAGGAGGTTCTCAATTCGACGGTTTTTAGGTTTCCGTACCCAGAGGGTACCAACGGAACCCTATTACTGAGACTCCGCTGTCCGTCTGTCTGTCTGTCTGTCTGTCCGTCTGTCACCAAGCTGTATCTCATGAACCGTGATAGTTAGACAGTTCAAATTTTCACAGATGATGTATTTCTGTTGCCGCTATAACAACAAATACTAAAAACAGAATGAAGTTAAAGATAATAGAGGGTCCCCATACAAGAAACGTGTTTTTTTCGGCATTTCACGCCATCTTTGAACGCTTAGTTAGGTAAACGTCCCATAGATGGCGTTATATTGAAATGTCGATCCCTAACACCTTTGTTAGACGTTAGAAGGCGTTATAAGAAACGAAATGTTTATTAATTATTATTTTTTGCTGGCGAATAATGATAGTGGTATTTTTGCTCGATCTTATAAAATACTGTAGTGTGGTACGGAACTCTACGAGTGCGAGTCTGACTTGCACTTGGCCAGTTTATTTAAATATTTGTGACCTCAGAACTCTGTCAGATCTTAACCGATTTGAAATTGAAAATTCCTTTTTAGGGCTCCGTAGTCCTGATAAGAAACCCTTATATTTTCGTCATGTCCGTCTGTCTGTCTGTGTGTCTGTCTGTCTGTCCAAGGTTTTGCTAGGAGACCGTTAGTACTAGAAAGCTGAAATTGTGTAGCTATGTGTGTATATCAATAACGCTGACAAAATGGTGAAATAAAATATTGGATTTTTTTTTAAATATATTTTTTTTATTTTGATATTTAACTATTACAAAATAAAGTTTTCCTAGAATGAATAAAATACATAATTATTTTTGGTCGAAAAAGTGAGTCGGCTCCTACACTATTATAATGTTACAAGTCAACACAACCTACGATCCTAGGCAAGTGATACTATTGTCGCGTTATTTAACTTACGCAATCTAAAACTTTACTCAATTTTAATTGAACGTCACGTATTTTAGTTTAACTGTAGTACTTTTATCCTACCTCGACATTAAACATTAATGTAGTACTTATTATCAGTAATGTACTCATTACATTGTTCTACGAGTATTCTTCTACCAATTAAAGGCTTACAAGTTTTCTCATAACATTCAACCCTATAGTAAAGGCCGCGAGTTGACCGAGTTATTCAGACTCTCGCTGTGCGGACTTACGGTGCATTTTACTGTGCGCAACACGCGGTTCATAGTTACTATTAGTTGATACTGTGGCGCAAATTCAAGGTCGCACCCGAGGCGTGAAGCGCATTTTGAACGTTACTAGCGTTGTAACTAGGTTTAATCTCGCATTTTTGCTCTCAGGGAGTGCAACTTCTGTACTTGTACTATTCATTATTCTGTGACGCGATCAAAGGATATGACAGTTTTTATCGCATATTGAGGGCCCGGTGGCGTAATCGCGAGAACGGTTGGCTGTGATGCCAGAGGTACCGAGTTCAAACCGTCGTGCACTAATAGATTTTTCTATCGAAAAAAATTATGTCCTTTTCACAGTGGCCCTCCGGTGAAGGAAAAACATCGTTAAGAATCCAACAACCCCCGCATGGTGGTAGGGCACTATCTAGTGTCCGCCTAGCCAGCTACCACCCTCAAGTTAGAGAATCTGTCGCCAAACATCTAATGTGTTCCGGCAGCTATCCTTGAGAGCCAGTTCCCATTCTAGGCCTAGAGTGCTTACCATCTTCGACCGCATCATCACTTACCAATAGGTGAGATAGTGGTCAAACGCAAGCCTATAACATATTTAAAAAAAAAAAAAAAATGCGATTTCACACGGGAATCAAAACCTATAGGGTACTTCCCGTCGACCTAGAATCATGAAATTTGGCAAAATGTAAGGTTTTATAGCAAGCGTCGTGCTTGTCCTGTTACCTTTTATCATAAAAACTAGAAGTGCCCCGCGGCTTCGCCCGTGTTAAGAACTATGCTATGTCCTAATACACTATACTGGCTATCCCTGAGCAAATTTCAGCCAAATCGATCGATCTGTTTGACCGTGAAGAGGTCCTAAACAAGCTCATAAACAAACTGACTCTTGCATTTAAAATATTGGTGTTGATGTATTAATATTCTTTATAAAACTTTAAACTTTCAAAAACTTCTAAAACTTCTAAACTTCTTAAACTTTTATTTTCTTTATGAAATATAATAATAATGATATAATAATGAAACCTGCGCTTATTAGGTATGCTGTCGGAGCAAGATCCGTCGATCAGACAAAAAACTGGCAACCCAAGATCAGAGCCCTCCCGGGAGGTCGAAGCATCCAAGCGTCGAGAGGAGAGCCATGTTCCAGACCCGATCAAAGGCGTTACCGATATCTCATCATCATCATCACCTATGCCACGCCACTGAGCTCGATTTTCAGCTCTTTGTTTCCAACCGCTGCCAGCCAGCTTGCGTATATCATCGCTCTTTCTACCTGGAGGGCGCCCTACACTACGTTTACCGAGCCGCGGTCTCCACTCTAAAACACGTCTTCCCTAACGGTTATCGGTTCTACAACATATGTGACCAGCCCAAAGTGGCAGTCACTTTAGCTAGCTAATTCTTTGGTTCTCTGATAGATGACTTCATTTCGAATTCGATTCTTTCAGAGAGATTCCGAGCATAGCCCTCTCCATAGCTCGCTAGTGATATCTAGACTAGCGACTATTGCTTGCCCTCTACTTTCTGTGGCTTCTGCCCAGCGATGAGAGAGGTAAATTAGAAGATCACCAGCTGATCTACAATGGCGGAAGTCATACTGGCGATCACTGATGAGCTCGTGATCCTCTAGATACCGAAGGAGCTGCGTGTTTATTACGCGCTCCATCACCTTACAGAGTAGAGAGGTTATCGCTATCGGCCTGTAGTTGGACGGATCCGTTCAGTCTTCCTTTTTGGGAATAGGGTGGGTAAGGGCTAATTTCTACGAAGGCGGCACTAGAATAAGAAAGTAGGAAGTGGCGCGTTAGCACGGGAGTCAACCCAGGGGCACAAAGTTTTAAATCTAAGGCCGGGATGCCGTCTGGTCCACTCGATTTTCGCACATCAAGGGGCTGAGTCTGCAGAATATTCAACTCCTCACCAACTAACAGCAGATATGTCGTGTTTAGGGTCATTGGAATGTGCTCAGAACAGATTATACATAGATCCAAGGGAGGTAGTTTAGCAATCTAACTATTATTTTGAAGCTATTTTGGTATCAAATTAACTGCAGAAAAGTTCCACTACGAGGTCTAAAAGGCATTGTCTAAACGTACTTAGAAAATAGTACGCAGCCAAGGTGAGGCAGGCGAAACCGTGCCTATCTTGTTTATTTATCAATCAATCATTGATTTATTTATAGGTTACAGAGTTTGTAGGTAAAAGATAACGTTACATTAGTGCCTTTAAAATTAACCAACTTAACAACAAAGGAAGAGTTTTTCAATTCGCCTGTATTTTTGTTTCTTACCTCAGAACTCCGCCATTTCTTACTGATTTGGATGATTATTTTTTTTGTTAGAGAGAGTTTTTTTTGTTTGGTCCCATTGTAATTTTGTCGAGATCTCATCATCAAGCATCTCAAGAGATAAACACCTCAGTGTTAAATTTAGTACCTACTGCAATATAAATGACTAGTGCGGTATTTGAAATTGAAGTCGGTTTTTTTCGTTTTGAGAACGATAATAAATTATTTGTGTTCGCACTTCGTTTCGATTTCGATATTTTTTACTATTTAACCAGTGTTGGGCAAAGGTCTTTCTCAACTGGTTTCATGCTTCCCTGCCCCCAAAAGTTGACGCCAATCACCGTCGAAAGCATCTAGGTCATCCCGCTATCGTTTTCATAAGCGGCCTCGATGCCATGGTCGGTTTTTGAGTGCCTACCGTACTACTCAGTTGACTTCTAACTTAAACCTTATATATATTAAATTATTAATTTTTACAACTGACGGATCTCTGTCCAGTCATGTTTTAAGGTGGCATTTAGATTAAATTATGTTTCACTAGCAGCCCGCCCCGGCTTCGCACGGGTAGAACATATATGCCTACAAAATTTGCATCAGTTTGTTGCATCGAATATAAAATATGAACATACTTAACAATCATCGTCATATTTCATCCAATTTACACAAAACCTAAACGAATTATGCACCTAAACCTTCCTCATAAACACTCTGGCTATTAGTGAAAACCGCATGATAATCCGTTCAGTAGCTATTGAGATTATTGCGAACAGACAGACAGACGCAGTGATGAACTTTGTTTTATAATACTTACGTAGTGATATTGGACGGCCCTTTGGCGTAAAGGATAGTTACCCTGATTCTGACCCGACGGTCGTTGGTTCTAATCCTAGCTATATACCTACCAATGAAAGTTTTATGTGCATTCATGAATCATGAGTTTTCGTACAGTGGTAGTGGGATCATTAAATCTACTAAAAAGTAGCTTACCACCAAGGAGAACATCTGCCGCCGTAACCTTACGGCGTTCCCCGACGCAAAATGTAGGGGTAATATACGTTTAACGTGTGTATCTGTGTGTCTGTCTGTAGCATCTTAGCACCTAACCGGATGAACCGATTTTGTTTTTATTATTGATAGTTTTTTTTTGTTTGATGTCTTCATCGAGAGTTTTCTTAGCTTTGATTCATGAAAATTCGTTCAATCGTTATAAAACTATGAGCTTTTTTCTAGTTAATTGCGCTATGAAATCAACTTTCATAGATCTGATCAATTCGAAAATCTTCTTCTTCAACGATATTGTAAGAACATGGAAGCATTGACCTGATGCTGGGACATCTCCTGGACTCTACAGAATACTCAAATCCTCACCAACTTACAGCTCAGATTTTAAATGTCGTGTTTAGAGTCATTGGAATGCTTTTAATGAAAAGATTATACATAGATCAGTCGGGGTGGTTTAAAATATTATATTATTATATATATAGATGAATATTATTTTATACAATAGATCATATCATTATACTATATTGACTTCAAATTTATTGTGATCGGTGGGGATCTACAGCATAGCTAAGCTTATAATAATATTTTCGTAGCAACTATGACCTAATCTGTGGTTTCACCGCAAATATTTTATTAATTTTGCGATGCGTGTTTCTGAAATTCGTGATATCTTCTAGAGTTTTCATTTGAATTATATACTGTAAAGGACAATTTTAATCTATAATATGCGGCCAAGCTAATTAACGTAATTATTTGAATAAGAATTAATACTATAAACTTGAAAATAGCCTTGGAAGTTACGTAATATTTTTTAACAAAAATTTTTAGATTAAAATGGTTACTGTGAGCCAACCTTAAGATATAGACATATGCTGTCGCGGACTTTTTTGTAGGTCTTATTAAGTTGTACAACTCTTCCATAGAAAATATTCTTCTATCTATTTTCAATTAAGCAGCGTTCGTAAGAAACGTGTTTTTTCGACAGTTTCTTTGCCGACTTAGGTTGTAAATTAGGTCGCCACGAATGTACCTTTGATTTAAACGGGATAATATATATCCTATTTTCATTCCGAAAGTCGATTCTATGTATTAGTTAAAGATTTTTTTAAATCGGTTCAGTAGTTTTTGAGCCAAATCATTACAAACATACAAAAATACAAAAATACAAATGTTCTCTCTTTATAATATTGGTATAGATTAGACAGCATTTATGTAAATTATACCAGTTGTATGGTGTTGGTTTTATGTTGTATGGTGTTGATTAAACTTGAGAAATATAATTATATTTGAGAAATTCAGTTTGTTTATTTGTTTGGGACTTTTCACGGTCATACGGCTGGACCGATTTAGCCGAAGTTTTGCACAGGTATAGCCAGTATTATGGGTTAGGCTATAGGACACTTTTTAACGCGGGCGAAGCCGCGGGGCACAGCTAGTGACAAGAAAAAGCGAATTTACTATGTATTACAAACTTATGTTTGCGGTTGGTGCATTTACCGTGTCTAGGCCTCGGTGTTTGTTCTCCCCTCCTCCGGCTCGTTACCTGATTCAGGTCTATGCACTTACCCGCGCAACTGGCACGTCACCTAAATAAGGTGATTTCATTTTGGCGTCTTTGGGCGGGAATATTTACGACCATAGACGTTTTTATATGGCTGTGCTGCTCTAAAATGTAGGGAAAATGACAAGGATGGCATATAATATCAGAACTCCTTTAGTCTGGAGCCAAATCTTTGTGTTCCAAGAATTTTATGTATGGCACTCGATGCGTCTCAGTGAGGCAGTTATTGTTTTTTGATTGTGGTGTAAAAAAAAATTATACGGAGGTGCTGTTTTCGAATGTTATAATGTCAATAGAGTATCTATATAGTGGATAAAACGAATACATATTGAAACAATGTTTTAATTTCTTAATTATCACAACTTTAGTTAATAATTTCGGAAAAAATAAAAAAATCGCTAACCTTTATTTTCAACTTGAATTTGACTATACATTTAATTTTATTTCATGTAATTCATTATACATTAAATTTTAGCTTCTTTCAAAACAATCCTAACGATAGTAAATAATACGTAGGTTTAAAGCAAACATTTAGAGTTATCAGCATTTTAAGTGGCCTCGCCCAAAAACTGAACGTTTCGAACGAAACTGCGCGGAAAGGCCGCGCCAAATTGGAAATTAGGCGCGAGCCGGAGGAGGGGTTAACCGAGTATGACAAGGGGCCTTATTCAGTATGACCATTTTAAATTCCTTACCGTGCCGTGTTACGTTATCTCCGCGTTATGGTATTCTCTATGCCAATTAAAACGCGGTAGGGTAAGGTTATGAGCGCGTTTTGAGCTGTAAAAATATCGTGACGTATGAGGACGTGTAACGCGCGCGTTTTGTATAATTTACCTATAGTGTGGCATACAGAATACAACTTTTCAATAACGTAACGTGGCGCGTTAAGGAACGCGTTATCTCATTGGTCATACTGAATAAGGCCCAAGTTTGACGTGCGTTTGAAGTGCGAGTTAGCTCGCGCACCGAGGGTTTCCGAGGGTGCGCGAGTCCAACTCGCACCTAACCTGACCGTTCTTAGGGTTCCGTAGCCGAATGGCAAAAAACGGAACCCTTATAGATTCGTCATGTCTATCTGTCTGTCTGTTTGTCTGTCTGTCCGTCCGTATGTCACAGCCATTTTATTCCGAAACTGTTAGGACTACAGAATTGAAACTTGGTAGATAGATGTATTCTGTGAACCGCTTTTTGATTTTTATACAAATATAAAAAATATAAATGTTTAAGGAGGGGGCATCCCGTACATGGAACTAAAACAAAAAAAAATTCTTCAAACCTATACGTGTGGGATGTTTATGGATAGGTCTTTGAAAATGACTTTGAGGTTCCTAAAATCATTTTTTCTCAAAGTCAGTCATTTGAAAGATAGGCGCGTCTAAAATGGTAAGATGTGTGTCCCCCCCCCCTCTAACTTTTAAAGTATGGGAGTGAAAAATATAAAAAAAATATATGCTGTAGATCTCAATAAAAACTAACAACGAAAATTAGTTTAAACAAGATACAGTTAGCAGATTTTGAGATATAGCGACCGCAAAGATAACTTTGTTTTTCATACAAACCCTATGAAAAACAAAGTTAATTTTGTAGTTGCGAAATATCATAGTTATAGAATACTTTACTGTGTTACGGAACCCTACGTGCGAGTTCGACTTGAACTTGGCCAGTTTATTTTTAAATGTAATTAAATTGACAGTAGGTTAACAGGAGGTTGATAATTGGCCTGGCGGACAGAAGACAATGCCCTACCACCATTCATAGCCGTTATTAATAAAATATACTGATATAACTATTACTTTTTTCATAGTGCTCTCATCGGTGCGAGAGCCGGTGAAGGGATGGGTGGACAACTGGAACGGCCCCAACGGCATCATCGCTGCTGTAGGCAAGGGAATATTCAGGACTATGCTGGGCACCGGATCCAGGGTCGCTGACCTCGTGCCTGTGGACACGGTCATTAACCTGATGATCGTGTGTGCGTGGCGGACGCATCTTAGACGGTGAGTTCATTGACCTATTGAACGCCTCGTTAGTTAGGTAATGGAACGGCTTATCAAATAATGGAACAGCTTGAAAAGTAATGGAACGGAAAATTAAGTAATGGAACGGCTCGTCGAATAATGGAACGGTTTGACAAGCAATTGAACGGAAAGTTAAGTAATGGAATGGAAAGTTAACGGATGATGTTACGATGTGTAACGGTTCGTCGATTTGTGAGGACGACAAATGAAAGGCTTGAATGAGGTGACAAGACTGATTTATTAATCAAAAGACATCCTACCTTATACTACTAAATGAATACAGATTAGGTCATAGTAAGTCCGACACTACACCTCCCTTCCAAAAAAAAAAAAAATGCTTATATTAAAATAGCTTATTTTTTTTTGTTACAAACATTATTACAATTATTTTATTAGAATATAACATATTTTGTTTACCTAAATATAGAGAATTTTCTTTTCTTTTTTAACACAATAATAGTATTAAAAGAACTCGTAAGAATAATAATATTGTTTAGTAATTAAAATTAATCGTAGACTTACATAATATTATCACTAGTTTTATAACTTTGAATTATAACTATTAATTAAAAAAATATTAACTTATATTAAGTAGTTAAAATTAAGGGTAATACAATTTTGTTCTGTTTTTGTGAACAATGTCGGTTTTACCGTCTTTAAGTATTTCTACATTTGGTGATAAATCTCTTATAACCAAATATGGACCTGAGTAGACCTCTGTGAGTTTATTACCAGTTTCATTTTTTACCAAAACTAAGTCGTTAATTTTGTAAGTTTTCGGGTTAATTTTAACATCGTGTTTAGATTTTCTTACGCATTTATTTTTGATCAAATTTTCTCTAGCTTCTTTTTGAGAAACTTGCAAACGATATTTTAATTCTAGAGGATAGTTTTCGTGATTATAAAGTGGTTCTACCGATTTATTTAAGTTACTAGGTAAATTACATATTTTACCATACATCAATTCAAAAGGTGTATATTGAGTTTCTGTGTACAGAAGTATTAAAGGAAAAACACCAAAAAGGTATCCACGTACTCCATGATTCTGGGTGGTTATCAGTTTGAATGCGCAAAAATGCTCCTAAACTCTTATGAGAGTTTTCAAGAGCTCCAATACTCTCGTGGTGGTAAGCTGTGGAATTCAATTTCTTAATTTTTAATAATGTACATACCTCTTTCATCGTTGTTGACAGGAACTCTTGTCCTCGGTCTGTGCAGATTTCAGCTGGAATTCCGTGACGAAGAATGAAATTGTTCACAAAAGCTTTAGCTATTTCTATCGAACTCTTAGATACTAATGGATAAGCTTCTACATACTTAGTTAGTTCGCATTGCAGCGTTAATATATAGGAATAATTATCGTTATCTCTATCTAAGGGCCCTACTACGTCTAAAAAAATTTTTTCGAACGCTGTATGACTTGTAGTAGTTACAGTCATTGGTTCTCTATTAGTAACAGAATGTTTCTGTTTTTGGCATTTTTCACACCGTCTAACAAATGTTGTTATATCGCGTTCAAGTCCTGGCCAAAAGTAATAGCGCTTAATGTTGTTTAACATCCTCTTGATTCCCGCGTGGCCACTTGTCGGGAGAAGATGAAAGTCATTCAGTATGACTCTTTGGTCATCTTTATCGTCAATTCTATCTATATTTCTTAAAACACATATTCTTGGTCCGGACCAATCTGTAGTTTTCTTTATCTCACTTATAACTTGCTCTATGAATATATTATTTTCTTTTGATTTTACAAAATATATTTCATTTATATTTATTTTCTTACAATAATCCGACAGCTCCCTCACAAATTTGGCTCGCGATAGTTGTGATCGGACAGCTGGGTTTATATAAATACTCATTTTCTTCGGTACGTAATTAAAACTACGACTCTCGCATGCGATTTCATCATTTTGTCGTAATATATTTAATTCATTTTCTTGTATAAATCTTAACTCTACTGATATCTTCGGTTTGGTATGAGCTTCTACGACTCTTGGTTGATCAGGCCAATTATCAGTATCCACCATATCAAACGAAGTATCCTTGTCTTCACTTTGTTTTTCTTCTAACTTTCTCTTCATAGCTCTTGTCATTACATTCAAACTACATTCACTCATCTCTTTCAATTCATCTGATGTAATACGTATTCTAGAAAGGGCATCTGCACTATTTTCTGATCCTTTCACGTACTCTACAACATAATTATACTCTTCCAATGCTAGTCTAAATTTTAGTAACCTACTAGACGGGTCCTTCATATTAAACAAATAAATAAGTGGCTTATGATCCGTACAAATTTTAAAAGGTCTTCCATACAGGTAAGGTCTAAAATATTTTACTGCCCATACAATGGCAAGCATTTCCTTTTGTATGGTCGGGTAAAGTTTTTCGGCTTGATTTAAAGCTCTACTGGCGTATGCCACTGGTCTGCCATCACTATTTGATAAGATTGATCCGATTGCGAATCCAGACGCATCCGTTTTTAGTATAAACTGATTATTTTCTGAAAAATCTGGATATTGCAGTACAGGAGGAGAAGTCATACTGTTCTTCAGTGAATCAAATGAACGTTGGCAATTGTCATTCCACTCAAATTGTACATGTTTTCGACATAATTGATTTAAATAAAAAGCTTTTTCTGCAAAGTTGGGTATGAATTTGCGATAGTAGTTTGCGAAAGCTACGAATCGTTTTACCTCATCTGTTGTCGTAGGGGTGGGGTAATTTTTCAGAACTCTTATCTTTTCAGGATCTGGTAGAACGCCATCTCCTGAGACAACATGGCCTAAGTAAAGTAATTCCTTTTTTAAAAAGTTACATTTATTCGGATTTAACTTTAAATTTACGCGTTTTAAGCGTTCGAATACGTCAACAAGGTTTTTGTTATGTTCACTTAAATTACGTCCAAATATTACAAGGTCATCAAGGTAAATGAAGCATTTTTCGTAGGTTAAGCCTGCCATAGCCATGTTCATCATTCTAGAAAACGAATTAGGACTAGTTCGAAGGCCCATAGGCATTCTGGTCATACAATACTGTCCAGAACAAAAAGCGGTATATTTTCGGCTACCGGGTTCAAGGTCAACGTTAAAAAATCCTTGATTTAGATCTAAATGAGTGTAGTAAACACATCCAGATAGCGAATCCAATATTTCGGTGATGTTCGGGAGTGGAAATTTATCATCTTCAATGCAGTTATTTAATTTTCTATAGTCAACGACTAACCTCCATTTTTTATTATTAGTGTCTGATTTTTTGGGAACTAAAAGAATAGGGCTAGACCATTCACTTCTACAAGGTTCAATAAGACCTTGTTGTAACATGTTATTTAATTGATTTTTTATTTCTTCTTTTTGTGAGTGAGGTAATCTGTATGGTTTCACGTAAATCGGTTTTACATTTGGTTTCAAAGTAATTGAATGTTGATATATGTCAGTTGTAGTTAGTTTGTCGCCTGGCAAATGAAAGATATCGCAGTATTTTGCACAAATATTTTCAATTGAAGTTTGCTCTTCATTGTTTAAATATTCATTTAGTTTTAAAATATCAAACAACTTTTT
This sequence comes from Cabera pusaria, assembly GCA_954871355.1. Lineage (NCBI taxonomy): Eukaryota > Metazoa > Arthropoda > Insecta > Lepidoptera > Geometridae > Cabera > Cabera pusaria. The sequence goes on from OX940915.1 coordinate 6,007,778, forward strand.
CACACGATCCGCATTTTTATTCGACTTATCAAACATACATAACTCATAGTCACTCGCTCTATGTATGACAGGGCTGACGTCACTGAAACTAAAGTCTCTATCTGTAGTATTCAATATACGAATAGGTAGCTTGCCGTTAGTCGGGCATACTAAAGCACTCGCCAAGTAAACACCTTCCGAAATTTCTTTTGAACATACCACACAATCCTCTTTCACACTTGTGTTTATAAAATGTATCGACTCAGATCGAGACGGAATATGCAAGAAGTCATTATTTGTGTGTTCTAATGTCGGTAAATAAATTCGTTCATTTTCTGTGTTAACCAATGATAAGTAATTGTTCTCGTAGTTTATGATTGCAGAATACTTCTTACAAAAATCATCGCCTATAATTGCAGTTGCTTTAAAAGGTAACGACTCAAATACGAAGAATTTATGATTAAATGTACCTCCGGGTGCATTTAAGCTTAAATAAACATATCCGATTGCATTTATGTTCCCACCAATTCCGTTGAATTGGCTTATCTCTGTATGGAATGGAATATTATACCTAACGACATGTTTATATTCCAACGCTGAAATTGATGCTCCCGTATCAACTAACCAATGTAAGGTGCAACAATTGTTTAATGTTAATTCAACTAAACGTGAATTATTTGTACAAGTGAAAATACATCCTTTAGGCACGAAAAAAACTATTGCTACCCGATGGGGTGGGGTTAACCTTTTCGGAGTCGGGTTGCCCCATGGCGTTTATTTGACGCTGGTTTTGTGCGTTATTGACGTTGCGATTCGAAAAATAATAAGGCCTACTCGTACCTCGATAGCTTTGAAACGGTCGAAAACCGCCTCGCTGGTAGGGCTGACGGCTACCTCGATAGTTGCCGCGCCACTGCTGCTGTATCGCTGCGTTTGCTCGAGGTTGACCTCCGAACGACCTACCTCGCTGACCTCGGAAGTTTGAGCGCCCCCTGGAATTTCGGAAATAGGAAGTTCTGTTAGTCACAGCTAAAACATCTCCAGAGAAGGAAGGGTTGGAAAGCTCTTCGTCCAACGCAGCTTGAATAGAATCCTTCAACGACTCATAATTACGTGCTGAAATAATAGTACTGGTCCGTCGATTTCGAAGTCCGTCGGCGAACCGTCTTATGGCCTGCTTTTCATTCAAAGGTTTCAACACCTTATAATTTTCATCCTTTCCGTCTGCCTGTGAAATTGTCAGGTCATCAAACATATCTGTAATATGCTTACCGTATTGCTCGATAGTCAGCTCGTTCTGTTTAAAACTCAGCAGTCGTGATTGAATGGCATTGGCCGATTTTTTAGCCAAAAGCTCCTTCTTCATATCTTTCACCAGGTCGCTCACGCTGGAATAGCTGGGAAGTAATTGTAATTTAGCTGACTGTGACAAGCGATTTTTTAAAACAAAAGTAATTAACTGACTTTTTGATTCAGCCTTGAGAGTGGTTTCGTAATATTCAATCGAGTCTATTAATTGTTTTGTCACAGATTCTTCACCATTCATAACCGGTAATAGACTCAGAGCAGTCTTTAATACAAATTTATCTAAGTTGTCCATTTTTGGTTCAGTTGGTTCCTCTGACTAAGAACAAAGTATTGTAATCCTATTAAAATACAATTTAATGTTTTCACACAATAACTCTATCTCCTTAATATCCGAAGACTTAAATGCCTCGCGAATTATTTTTTCATTTATTATTTCATACGTACTTAAAAATGTAGTATACAGACTCGTTGCTTCATTCAATTTTTCTTGTTTTACTTTTATACTTCTACGAATTGGCCCGAGTTTTACAAGATATTCTTTTACATGTTTTAGTTGCTCACTTATTTCTTTTAATTCGAGGGCCATAACAAAACATTATTATAATAATAATACAAATGACTCACCTAGAAAGAAGTATTTATATAACGTCGAAGTAATTAACTTCGTTACTTACTTAATCATTATTCACTAAAATGTCTCTAATTTAGTCCATACACTAATTTAAAAAAACTATTGTCCATCTTAATAAAATGATAAAACACTTCACTACGTATACCGACCGCAATTGTACCGCGCTGACTCTATAAAATCACAGCATGATTAGACGGAACCCTCGGTTTCTTCAGCATGACGAAGACGACGGATCGATGTTCGCAGTTTAGACAGCGATATATGGTTTATTTCTCGTTGAATCCACTGTTTGTGGCATCTTTTATACAAGCGGGCTAGCAAGAATAGACCCCCAATCAGCAGGAACAATACGATGAACCCAAGCATGAAATTAGTGATACTGGTATGACTTAATAACTGGTCCACCGTGGCAGAATTACTTCCACCGGCCGCATTTTAGGCAATTATAATTTCTTCTTTTTCGGTCGAATATGTTTTACCCATCTTGATTATATGTGCTCCTTGTTATAACAAAAAAAATGGATTGAATATTTTTTTATTCTGTACGTAGAAGAACAATATCAACTTATTATTCAAATAATAATATTGCACTGGTACAATCCATCATAATTTAGCTTCTCGGACACTGCACACTGTCTACATAGTTCTCAGAAATCACTTGTATCAGGTTACACTTCGCGCAGGGTCGCCATGTGAGGACGACAAATGAAAGGCTTGAATGAGGTGACAAGACTGATTTATTAATCAAAAGACATCCTACCTTATACTACTAAATGAATACAGATTAGGTCATAGTAAGTCCGACACTACAGATTAATGGAATGGAATTTTGGATTAAATGGCCGTTTAAGTAAACGAAAAGTCCATAATAATAATGACATTCGTTGTCTAAATCCGTTACTTGCTTATTTTACCAAAGATCATATTTTACCTATGATTTTAAAGTGAAGATAATGTTTGTCGACAAGGGAATATTCAGGAATATATTCGGCACGGGATCCAGGGTCTGACCTCGTGCCTGTGGACACGGTCATTAATCTGATGATCATGTGCGCGTGGCGTATGAATGTTAGACGGTGAGTTCATTGACCTATTGGACGCCTCGTTAGGTAATAGAACGGCGCTAAAATAAATGGAAGTAATGGAATGAATTGTCAAGCAATGAAATGGCTTGTTTCGAGGATTCTGGCTCATCCCGCCACCTCCACCTGGGCCTGCCATGAATTTGCAATTTTAGGGGGACTAATTAAAGCGTTTGACTACTGTCTCGCCTATTGGTAAGTGATGATGTTGTCGTGGATGGTAGCACGCTTTGCCTGGAATGGGAGCTGGATCTCAAAGCTATTGGAGCACACCTTTTGTTATTTTTTTATGTCATAAGTGACAAATAAGAAAATAAATAAATAAGATTGCTTACTTAGGCGGTGGCGACCACTTTTTATCACCTGATAAAACGTGGTCACCACCGCCTATATAATGTACACCTGCAATACTAGAGGCATTGCCAGGTGTTGCTACGATTTGTTGTAACTCTTAAAACATCTCTCTTAAATCGCTGTATCGCAGAATCGTTCAAAATTTCCGTATTATCAAATAGTATTTTTTTTGTTATTAACCGACTTCCAAAAAGAAGGAGGTTCTCAATTCGTCTGTATGTCTTGCTTTTTGTGTGTATGTTACGCGATAACTCCGTCAATTGTGAACCGATTTGAATGATTATTTTTTGTAATTTTAAACTGTAATTTTATCGAGATCTGATAAGTATTTCTAGAGATATGACAATAAACGTCTCAAACTTGCTACTGAAATTGACTCGCGGGGCATGGAGTCGGTTGTTTTAGTTTTAAAACTATCTTTATTATTATTCCAGGGGTGAAGGTGTGATCGTGTACAACTGCTGCACTGGTCAGCAGAACCCGATCACGTGGCAGCGCTTCGTCAGAACCAGCTTCAAGTACATGCGGAAACATCCTTTCAGTAAGTTGCTACTTAAAACTTAATAATATACAAAAGTCAAAAGTCAAGTATTTATTCAGCATTTGGAAAAATAAAAACCTGCACTTACACACGTCAATTAAAATTAAAATAATTATTATTCCAAATAAAACAAAAACAAAACTTTATTGCTTTGATTTTTATTTTTGTAAAAAGTCGTAAAGCGGTTACTAGAATACACTTCCCAACCAAGTTTCAACTGGGTAGTCCTAAAAGTTTCGGAATAAAGTGGCTGTGACATACATTACATACGGATGGACGGACAGACAGACAGACAGACACGACGATTGGCTACGGAGCCCTAAAAATGTTTAATTCCCCTGATTAATGTAGGATTGCCAGCCGTACACGTGCATACGTGCACCCTCAATGCATGTACCTATACAGTTAATATAATATACAGTTTAAATAAAGCACATGTCCGACCATAGAGTACTGCTTTTAGAATAGAGCACCTAAGTATCAAGTTCAGCCACTTGATGCAATTCAGCGTAGAGCTGTCAGAATTGTTGACATTTTACAACCCCGACCTTACCTCCAACATCGAACCTCTGAGCATACGTAGAGATACTGGTATCTGTATTTTATACTTCATTAAAATGTATAACGGGGAGTGTTGTGAAGAACTATTCAGTATTCGTACTAACATTTGTATTTACATTTTAATCACACCTCTCGCCATAGACAACACGCTCATCCATATACTATCGAGACTTGCACTTCGCAAGTTCGCACACGTTTCGACTCAAGGGGTCATTTATCATTAAAAAAAACAAAACATTTAACTAGTCCTGGCAGATGTTGTTGCTGCCTGATCGCTCTATATGAGAAAAAACAAAAAATATATTATTAAGATAATATTATATAATACTAGCTGTGCCCGCGACTTCATTTGCGTGGAATAGTGTCTTTGGGTAGCATTAACTAATAAGACACATACGTATCCCAGCTACACCGCACCCTACCACGCTACGCTAATCCCCCCTTCCCCCTCTTCTCACTTACCCTCCCCCTTCCCCTCACTACCCCTTCCCCTCTCTCCCCTTGAGGGTAAAACTTTGAAAAACTTTGAATGTCGTATATATACGAGATGTATCTAATCAACAGCCTAAAAAATAAGTTTCAAGCTTCTAGCTCTAAAAATGACGATACTTCCATACAACTTTTCATCCCGCCTTTCAACCTATTACAACCCTATTTTCGCATTAAAAAATAGCCTATGTCCTTTCTCAGGCTCTAGACTATCTGTGTACCAAATTTCATTTAAATCGGTTCAGTAGTTTTGGTGTGAAAGTGAGACAGACAGAGTTACTTTCGCATTTATAATATTAGTTAGGATACTATATGTATAGTAAGGATTGTATTATTTATATAATAGTCCGGTAAATTTAGACGTTTGAAGGTGCATAAAGTCCCAACAAGCTGAAAATCAGTAAAATTGTTCAAAACATAATTATAAATTACCGGCAGGTAGCGACCTAGGTTCTGTCTTTTATTTATAGTATAGATATTATTATTGTAGTTTATATAATCTTGATATTGTCAGTAGGTAATTATTTTTAAGTTGTTAAAATAAAGTGTAGTGTTCCGACGAAAAAAAAAAAAAAAAAAAAAAAAAAAAAAAAAAAAAAAATTATAAATAATATTTAAAATTCACTCTCACCTTCACTCTCATTTTTTGGTCTAGATTGACCGGACTATAATATTAATTAGGCAAAAAGCAGTCGAAAAACGTTATTTTTAGTATATAAAATAGCAAACTACATTTTAAAATTCTATTCAATGGTTTCAGCTTTTTTAATCTGTTTCATAACACTATTAAATGGTAGTCGGTATGTTATTACGTCATACGGCTATGTAAACTTAGAAGTGTCAATTGTCAATTATCATATTACTGCTTTTTTTTACAAAGCCAACTGACGTCATGACCACAGAGCAAAAAAAAAAAACGCTGGACGCAGTGGACGTCATAACGTCCAGCCGTCCTGCGTCCAGCGTTTTTTTTCAAATTACGCGCGAGATTTGAAAATTCAACATGTAAATGCATTTTTTATGGCACTTAGCAAATCAATATTCATTTTGTGATTATTTTAGTGGTTCATTGGCACTATAAAATCTAATGGAGATATATTTTAATAATGGGTAATACCTTATTCTAAAGGGGGCTGCCGTTTACTCGCTCACCAGATAGCGCCAGTAGAATAGCCCTGATGACATGCCCTGCAATTTATCATGAAATGCCAAATATAATGATGTGTCAATGTCAGTGTGGGATGAATTCCAAACTAGTAAGATCGTGTAAAAAACTAAAAGATTAAAGAACCGACTTCTAATACCGCGCTATTAATTTCCAGTACTAAATTTGAGGTGTTTATCGCCATATCTCTGGAGATACTTATCAGATCTCGATGAAATTTCTATGGTACTACCCTTGGTCCACCCACCTTATCTCCTTTACAACAAAAAAATAATCATCAATATCGGTTCATAAACGACGAAGTTATCCACGAACACCCATAAAATAAAACCGGCCAAGTCGAGTTGGACTCGCCCACCGAGGCTTCCGTACCATCGTTGGTTGGTACAAATTAAGCTAGACCTCTAAATTGTATGAATGCTAATATAACTCAGAGGCCTATCTTAATTGGCGTATACAATTGTATGGGACACCCTTTAATTTTCAACTTTTTATCTGTTTTTTTATTTTAGATTTTTTTAGAGAGAAGAGATAGAACTTTTTTTATTTCTTCTTTATTTGTGCTGTATGACCTTGCTTCTTGCCAAATTTCATTGTTCTAGGTCAACGGGAAGTACGCTATAGGTTTCGACCCAAAACCTATAGGGTACTTTAGGTTGACCTAGAATTGTCAATTTTAGTTAAAAGCAAGGTCTTACAGCACCAGTAAAGGAGCCATTCGAAAAATAAAATAGTTGAAATTTAAGGTAAATTTTGGTACTTACAAGTGCCCATATCTTTTTGTCGTGTTGACTCAGGACCTTGATTTTTATACACCTAATAGGGACTATAGACTTCAGTATCTGGTATAAATTATATTTAAATACATAGCGGAACTATCGCAACCCGTTTGCCCATAGATATCTTAACCCTGTCGATGCGTTTGCCTGACTTTAACCAAATTGATTATCAAATCAACATCGTTGCATGTCACTTTGTTGGGTGACATTAAACGGTTAAAATGTTTATCACACACTTTATAGCCAAGCTGCGGCTCGGTTTTTATGTGGCTTCAGTTCGTAGGCAAGGTTTTTATAGTGTCATACGAGTGTTATACACTTCCTCATTATCCTCTCATTATAAAACAGTTTCAAAAACTACTATTACCAAACTGCCTCAGAACTAATATTAAAATATTTGTGTTTTTTAAATTAAAATATTTGTACAGATGTTTGAATTTCTTTGTGCAAATGAATAAAATGTCTTCCCGAATTTTGAAGAATTAGTATTGGCGTGAAATACAAAGAACCGGCGTAATGTGTTACTCTAAATTTGCATTCTAAAATTATAGGAATGCGGCGAGTCGTGAAAATAAACACAAAATAAAAGTGGCTCAGACATTCCACTTATCTACTACTCTCAGCCAAAGCAAAGCAAGCGTATTTTGGTCTTCTGCAGAGAAGAACATACCGTAACAAAATCGGTAACATGTATAATAATACGCCTTGACATGTATCTTCACTATCTTCGACTTTTGTCTTGTATAGTTTGATATTTTCCCCGTGACTTATCCGTTTTACGCCTCTGTGCGTTCACCTTACCACAGAAAAATAAGAGTACAAACCTTACGCTACTTTTTTGTAATTTTCGCCTAAGCTATCATTTATTTAGTAATCATAGCTGTGTCAGAAGTTAAAGGGCGGTGTTTGTCCACAGGCGAGGTGGTATGGTACCCGGGTGGAGACATCACCCACAACCGTGTGAAGCACGGCGCACTCTCGCTACTGCAACACCGCGCGCCCGCCGTCCTAATGGACCTAGCTGCACGCGTACATGGAAGGAAACCTGTGTATGTATCTACATCTACCTTAAAATACCTTCACACGGGGTCTAATGGTACAATATAAGTAGGGTGGAGACATCACCCACAACCGCGTGAAGTACGGTGCACTCTCGCTACTGCAACACCGCGCGCCCGCCGTCCTAATGGACCTAGCTGCACGCGTACATGGACGGAAACCTGTGTATGTATCTACATCTACCTTAAAATACCTTCACACGGGGTCTAATGGTACAATATAAGTGGAGTGGAGTCATCACCCACAACCGCGTGAAGTACGGTGCACTCTCGCTACTGCAACTCCGCGCGCCCGCCGTTCTAATGGACCTAGCTGCACGCGTACATGGACGGAAACCTGTGTATGTATCTACATCTACCTTAAAATACCTTCACACGGGGTCTAATGGTACAATATAAGTGGGGTGGAGACATCACCCACAACCGCGTGAAGTACGGTGCACTCTCGCTACTACAACTCCGCGCGCCCGCCGTTCTGATGGACCTAGCTGCACGCGTACATGGACGGAAACCTGTGTCTGTATCTACATCTACCTTAAAATACCTTCACATGGGGTCTAATGGTACAATATAAGTAGGGTGGAGACATCACCCACAACCGCGTGAAGTACGGTGCACTCTCGCTACTGCAACACCGCGCGCCCGCCGTCCTAATGGACCTAGCTGCACGCACCCATAGACGGACACCTGTGTATTTATCTACATCTACCTTTCAATAGCTTCACACGGATACTAATCCTATTCTACAAATATTATAAAGGCGAAAGTTTGTGAGTGTGTAAGTATGTTTGTTACTTCTTCACGCTAAAACTACTTAACCGATTGAGCTGATATTTGATATGTAGATAGCCTTAGACCCTGGAATAACACAAAGAGTATTTTTTATCCCGATATTCCAATGGGAACTATTTCTACGTGGGTAGAACCGCGGGGCATGGCTAGTGGTACAATATAAGATATCACCCACATCCGCGTGAAGCACGGTACACTCTCGTTGCTGCAACACCGTGCGCTCGCCGTCCTTATGAACCTAAATGCAAGCGCGTATGCACGGGGAAACCTGTGTAATTACAAATTATTGCTAACTACAAGATAAAATAGACATAAACCCTTTCTTAATAACCACACTTTCCAGTTCAGTTCATCCAGTTCACATTTTAGGCCTAGCGTGTTACTTTCCTCGACCGCTGCGTTACTTACCAATAGGTGAGATAGTGGTCAAACGCTAGCCTATCACATATAAATAAAAAAACTGATTGTTAAAAATGTAATAATATATTATTTTCTCTAGGCCGACGTACTTTGAATTCCTCGCTACGCCCAGGATTCAAAATAGCGGCCTCGCAGAAACGTACTATTTTGCGGCCTTGATATACAATGTACTATTTTCTTTCCAGGATGGTCCGAGTTCAAAACAAGCTGGAGAAAGCAGCCGCTTGCCTGGAATATTTCACGACTCGACAGTGGTCTTTTGCGGACGATAACGTTCAGGCTCTTTGTTCTTCGCTGTCTATCGAAGATCGACTCGTTTTTGATTTCAACGTCAGGAATATCGACTGGGACGCTTATATCGAGTCGTATGTGTTGGGAATTCGAAGGTTCCTCTTCAAGGAAAGTCCGGATACGCTGCCACACTCCAGATCTGTGCTCAGAAGGTAAGAATTCCTTTTATGTGGCAGACTTGCCATGGCTACGCACGGGTGACATTTTGTATCACTCGCATTCGCTCCACCGTTTCGTCGAATTATGTTGCGAAATCGGTCTTCACGAAAGGTTTTATTATTTAAAATATGATGCATAATTATGTCCACCCGGTATAGGCCAAATCTAAATAACAGTGAAAGATATATATTTTTTTCAATCGGTTGGATATTTCTCCTCAATAATTATTATTGAACATTTCTTAACTCACTTTTAAATATTTTAAACAATCTTCTATGAATCAGTTAACGCCCTAATTTATATTTTTAATGACGATATTTTAAATTTCAGATTACACATAGTCCACATCCTGACTCAAGTCGCAGGCGTATTCTTTCTCTGGAGATTTCTGTTTTCTCGCTCGGACACGCTGCGCAATCTGTGGCGACGCATCCTCGACTTGTTAACAAGAGCCGCGAGGCTCCTCGCCGTGGCCTGATGCCACTTTACAACTAACACATCCTCGTTGATGTAGCCCCGTACCGCTTCCGGTTTAGATAATGGCGGCATTTCAGGTTCTTGAGATGTGGTTTTTGAATTGGATGTTGTTGGAAAGATGTTACAGTTTGTGTCAGCAGAGAAAAGGGCGCAGTTTAAGTGGTTGCGGGTTTTTAAGTCGCGCATATTCTTCCTTATGAAATTGACTAAAGAAAAGTTGTCAAAGCATGCCTTAAAATAATGTAATAGATTTCAGTTTTGATATTCAGTATAATCAAACTAACTGCTTTTGACGTTGTAGGCATTGGACAGAGCAAAGACAGAAAATATATGTTCAAACGTTTAATTAGTAAAGGGGTACGAGGAAATGCCGCCATTTTGAAGTTTCACACTCAATATGACGTTTAAAAGACGGGAGTTTTCATAAACACCAATAGAGGTTATAAGGCAGATTATATTAGAAATATTTCCTTCAGGCTTCCACGGGGCTATAGCCGCTTCCCATTGCAACTATGCGATTTTTTTTACAAGAGGTTGTTTTTATATCGTGTGGTATAATCCCCGAATGCTAGTTAACTAAGATAGTTCTGTTACTAATTGTTATTAAGTAATAGTGATTCCACATAATTTTGTACCTATATTACAGCTCAATGATTATCTAAAATATTATTAACTAATAAAATATGGTAAAAAGTTCAAAACTCTGTTAACGTCGCATAGTAATAAATTGTACCATAGTGTAATGCTGTAAACACTTAGACTAGCTAAGTTTGTGCTATACTTCTTTGATGATGGGGGTTGTCTTAGCGGCCTGATTCGACTCGTTCAAGTTAAGTTGAAGCTAATTGAGAGACGGCCATTTTAAAATTAAGTCAGTTTTTATTTTAAATTAAATATTAATTCTTTGAACCGGGCCGTTGAAGCAAGAGAAGTCTTATCATATAGATGAAATGGCAACTTATAATGCAAAAGTTAAATTTTTCGTACTAACGGGCTACTTATTCAGATATTGATAGAATAATGTAGGTAAAAATATTTATTTTTCAATATTAACATGTACGTCTGATTTCGTCCATATATTGTTTTTGAATTTATAAAATTTTCAAGAGCTCAAAATAAATAAAAATAGACGATTGAAAACTAGTCAACAATATTGATATAATATCGTATTTATAAAACACGTGTAATATACAAAAATAAATCAAATTGTTATTGAAATTTTTTTAGCGAAATTCGTATATGAATGTTACACCATTTTTAACTGCAACATTTTTATTTCTAATATAAACACTGCAAGATTATGCCAATAAATGAAAATATTTGTAATTTATGATGATGTTAGTAACTAACGAACAAAATCATGTACATTTTCGAAGTACTCGGAGGTATAGCAAATAGATTACGTAGATATGTGAAGTTATTGTAAATTGAAGTTTGTAATAATAAAGACGCTCATGCGCAAGAAAATGCCACTACTTCAGATAACTTAAAACATAATTGAATTAATTAGGTGAGGGCTACTAACTTTTTGTTGACAAACTCACCACTATTTAAAGCATTATTGCCAAATCAAAACACGCTTACTTTTGATATATATAAGAAATGAATACAGTCGTTTTTAATAAAGGTTTGATATTGGTAGTGATGATAAACACACTAGATTGGGCCGCAACCCTTGGTATGTTATCGACAAAATCACCACTTTGAGATTTGCTATAAAATGCTTTGATTAGTAATAAATGAGCATCAAATCACAAACAACTTGAATCACGCAATCTTCCTAATTTTACTCAAACGTCGATTGTATTATCTTCTAGACTTCCAATTATGACATTTGTTTAACTTTAAAATTATTTTTATAGATAAATTGCAAGAATTATCATGAGTTGATGTATGTTAGGGTTTCCTCCAGATCGAGGTGCTAAGGACATGCCATGCAAATAAGTGTCAAAATGTGACTAAGTTAAATTAAAAATTAACTAAATTCGATTCAGTTCTGTTCCTATGATTCAGTGATATACTGAAAAATTTAATTACAATACCAATACATACAATTACAATATATTATAACACCATGCTATTTGATATCCAAAATAGTTTAATTATTTAGATGACACGGTAATTTACTGCAACTACGCGTAACAGCAAATACATTATGAGAATATCAGAAACACACCTATTGTTGTCAAGCTGATTGTAAGGATAGAAAATTGACTCATAGTTGAAATAAATTGTAATTTTTTGTTTAGTTACAAATATCGTCTTCGCGTGGATGGTATTATATATTAATCATGAGATAATTACACTTGGAAATAAATCTCAGCGCGCGATAATAATTTACAACAAATTCAAATTTGTTAAAGTTATAACAAAAATTTAACGAATGATGTGTAACATTGTTTATCTGAATACGCTTTTCTAATTCTAGCGTATCAACATTTCCTGTATCGTCGCTTCCTTAGTCAAGTAGGTATTTATTGTTTTTTATAAAAATCTTTTGGACTGTAGAAATTTACGCTAGGTACCTTTATTACCGATTTTTTTAAATGCTAGCCTTGACTATTAATTGATTAATACTTTAGCTATTTTCTAAAATGCTAGATGCGTTCTTGTGACCGAATAGGTTGTTATAGAGTGCGTACTATGTAACGTTTTGAGGTATCGATACTACGTAACTACGTTCCTTTGACTTCTTCCATTGAAATGCGCCCTTAGTCTACCAATAAAGCTTATCAGATTTGTCCCTACACAAGTTTTGGTGTAAGTTTTACTTCTTAAGTAATGCCTAAGTTTTTACGAAGTGTTAATTAAGTGTTAGCATTTTTCTTAATATTTAAGTCTAAAGCAGGATGCTTTCGCTCTTGATTCGTGTGAAATTTCCATATCGTGTCATTCTTATTTGCAAATCTTTGGGCGTCTTACTTAGGCTTCGTATACAGGCCAAGACTTGCTGATCATTTTGAGTCACGTGATTATTTGAACACAATGATTTGCTAATTTGAATAACGCAATTGCGGAATGGATTGTTACATTAGATGATACTCATGATACATAGTTATCACCATTAAAGTTATCATTCTCGATCATCGTATTGTTGTCATCGATCGATATTATCGATTGCGGCGTGACACCAAATCAAAACAATATCAGCAAAAATCATGCGTTTTCACTATATTAACATCGACTTTATGGGAACGTCATTCGATTACTTAAGCGGTTTCGCGGTGTGTGCTAAAATCGTGAAAATAATTGAATTCTAATTTCGGTCCATATATAGCTCTCTCTTTGATATAATTTTAATTACAATTTTAACTCTATTAACAGTTCAAAGGCATTTCCGATTGACAATTGTTAATCGTTATCTATCGATTGTGTTAAGCAGCAACGTTTCATCGAGAAGATAATGATGATACAATTTTGTTAGGAAGTAAATAAAGTCCTTTGTGATTATTTTAGTGTCATGACAAATCCATTCCTTACTACCTGTGTATATTTTGTTTGTTTTGTTAGTTGTTGTAAAGAGTTTTATTGATTGAATGTCAGTCTTGTATGAGTCAATAAACTATACTGAATATTTTATTTCCTGTCTCTGTCTTCCCAAGTACACTTAAAGAATTTGATGAGGTTATGTATACAATAAAGCATTTTTGTCAGTAAAAATGCGTTAATGGAGTCGTGTATTATAATACCACTGAGAAACTGAAAGGTCATATCATACCGTAGTTACTCAACGTCAAGTTGACTAAAATTATTGTGTTGAAAAGTGAGCTTTATTTTGTATTATAAATAGTTTTTTTTGCAATAGGTATAGATAATTATAAAGTGAAAAGTGAATGCCGCGTTGTTGTGGTCAGCGTTGCTTTTTTCACTAGAACATTATGCTGTGACGAATAAAGCTTATATTTCAATGATTTGGGTTTCTTGGCGTCGAGTCAATGTGGTATGCTTTGGTAATTCGTTCTGCAAATATTATATTGACAGTTCCCATTATTGTACTAGACAGTGGATAAATAAAGATACTATGTTATTTTATCGACTCATTCAAAATGAACGCGATATCATTCGCATGTAAGTATTTATTATATGTACATTTTGAAAAAAAAAGAAACTTCACAAAATGTTTTATTTTAGCAAGCTTGTAAAGATTTTTGCGTTGGTGAATGCTTTTGTATTTTTAATTAAGATAATAAAATTATTGTTTAATTTTCTTGGGAAATAATGCGGAGAAAAATTATGTCTGTGCTAATATTGTATTTATTATTATTGTATATAGAGTTTAGTTGCCCAAAGTTAAATCCAAATACATTGATGCGAAAGTATTTATTATTTATTTCAATGTATTTATGTATAGTGGTAGGAACGTTTCGAGGTTTATGAACATCAATTGCTTTTTCAACGAACATCTTTGATTGCGTTTTAATTTGCCAAGTAACTTTAAAGTTTCTTCTATTTCTTCTAAGTTCTATAGAAATATTGCTAGAAGAACTACTACCGTATCTATTGCGTTAGGTACCATAGCAACTTAACAGGAAATAATAAAATGTAAAGGATTATTGCCTATTACTGATAGGTATTAGTGATAATATTAATTGCATTAAAAAAATGAACAGTTATGCGGCCTGCATCACTTATCATTTCAATCACGATCTTTTCGGCCATATAGGACTGGTAGTCTCATCAAATTATATCTACTTAATGGAGGTTGCATACACTATCAATGTTACTATGAAGCATATGTTTGCTATTTTCTTGACGTTGATTTTAGTGTTTAACAGAATATTACAGACTGTTCTTACAGTAAATGTGAGCGAAATAAAACAAAGTGGAGTGAATTAGTCTTCACAGCAATGTTCCTACCTTGGCATATCCGGTTAGGGTGTGAGGTTTTGGGCAGTCTCTACATTGATATCGATACGTCCTATCATCGCAAGTATGTAATAGAGTGATATGCAGCTCGACATTTGCATAAATCTCTTTTCTTAATGCTGATCACATCGATCGAAATTCTTCGCTATTCATGTAGAAACTTCCACGCCAGGGGAAGTATCTACGTTGATAGCGACACGTCCTGTCATTGC
This sequence comes from Cabera pusaria, assembly GCA_954871355.1. Lineage (NCBI taxonomy): Eukaryota > Metazoa > Arthropoda > Insecta > Lepidoptera > Geometridae > Cabera > Cabera pusaria. Next base: position 6,022,942 of record OX940915.1, read on the forward strand.
AGACGTTTTGTAGAAGTAGATGAAACAAGAAACAATATAAAGGATGGTCCTGCATGATGATTATGCAACAGTATGATGGTGATTTCCATCAGACAAGACATCAACGTACAAAATAAAAAATTATATTATTCAATTTTAATTTTTTCTTGGGCTTCCAACTTCTAATTTAATCGGAATTTCAATTCAACGGTTCCAAGATGGCGGCCAAAGATGTTCGTTCGAAAATCAAATAAATAAGCTTTGAAATACACTTTGTTTTGCTTAGACGCCAAACGGTAAATAGACGGTAAATACCGTACATTCATGGTGGAGTGTATAAATTAGTGCCGATCGGTTACATGCTCAATGTTTGATTGTCTATGTCTCTTTTTAGCTAAAGATTTTAATAGAAAATACTTTGTTGAACATCTTAAATAAAGAAACAATGCTTACATTACAATAGTGCAACAATATGCGATCTTATCGCTAAAAACGATCACTTACTTCGACGATTTTCTGACAGTGAAACGTTTTGCATGATAAAATCAGTATTTTAGCGACAAAATAATATGATGACAAAGGTATAAAATTTAAATAGAAAACAAAACGAAAAAAAAGATTTTTATATAAAATAGGAACAATACGTGAATAATAATTTGGAGTTACAAAAATTGTTTAGCATGAAAATAAAATCTGAACGCATTCCTTAAAATCATGAAGAAATATTATTTATATTATACCTACCTATACGTACCTAGTACCACCCGATAATGATAAGAGTAGGTACCTAGGTAGTAGAGTAGGCTACCAAGGAATCAAACATTTCTAGACGTATTGGACATGACAGGGCTATGTTGTCGTCGCAAAAAAAACAATAAATTAGAACCATCAACACGCGCGCACTCAAAATCTACGACGTTTCTCTTTTTGGACAGACTCTATGTAACGCTCGTTCGGGTGACGTTCGAGTAAAGTCAGGGTCGAGTAAAATCCTTTAAATGGAATCCTATAAAACAAATCCGTTAAATGGCGTACACAGTATATCAATTTTTAAGTTTTTCACTTCCGTTGTGCAGTCCTGTGACTGACAGTTTGATATAAATTAAAAAGTAGCTGTCCCTCTCCCTTATTTGTTTGGTTTTATGACTTTGACTAGACTTTGACTTCAACTTAACTTGAAATGTGAATTATGACATGAATTCTCAAAAACTTGAAGCATTTAATTACTTGATACTAATCGTGTGGAACCATAATAAACATTTAAAAAAAACCTGGACCGATTCCGCTCTTTAGCATGGAATCTGTCAGTTTACAAAGCTGCCTAAAATTAATATTATAATAGAGAATGTATTGAATTTTCTAGCGGAAATAAAGTAGTTTATTCTCGTTCTGTATTATAATCTATGCAAATCTTTAATCGTTTTCATTCAAAAATATAGACTATACTGTCTTGCAATAAATTATTAACAATTTTTTGTAAAAAGCAATGTTTCCATAATAATATTTATGGTTCCTATTACAGTGCCCTACAATAAAATTGAAGGTGCGGATGTCGTGGACTACGAGTTGACTTGAGCCAATCACGACATCTATGAGAGAAGATATGTGTCATTTTCAAACATGACTAGTGAATACAAAATGTATGACAGGGCTGCGTTCACGACCTACGCCTGGAGTACAACTAAACGCTCTAAACGCGTTCACGAACTCGGAGCGTTGCATTCGGTTAGCGCAAATCTGTCGTTCACGACCTCGGTTGTTTCACTCCAGTTGCAACTTTTTAACCATCAAATTCGATGGTTGAAAACGCTCTGACGTTTGTGACACTAAATTTAGCAGGAAAAGCTGTAATTTTTGTTACAGATTAAAAGGAATCTGAAGAAATTTGCATTGTCGTCATGACGAGACATTAATCGTAAAAACAAACGGTAAATATTCAGAAAAAGAAAAATAAATGACCTCGAATGAAACCTCGAAATTTGAGTCTGCAAAATATGTCAAAGTCACAATTTGAGTAAAAAATACCCGTGGTCGTTCTGGACCTTTGAGCGAGTTGCAAAACGACCAAAAAACCTTCTCCGGAGGACGTGAACGCAGTATAATAAGAAATCCACCACTCCATACAAAGTGAATTAAATATGTACTTTTCGCTATTTACATATGGGGCATGGATTGTATCTTTTCTTCATTTATATTAGATGGCAATTTTACATTTACTTTTGTCTGTGCTTTTTACATACACTTTGTCACAGTTCAAAATGAAACTAATGTTTTAATCGGAAATAATGTACTTTGCATGTAACTTAAGTAACCAACTGAAAACTACTTAGAGTGGCATCCCAAAGTACAAAAAAATCAACAACGCACTTTATATATTACAGTAAATTAATAATTTGTTAAAGTTAAAAAAAATATGTCTAGAGGGTAAGTCGAAAAACATGTGACAAGGACAGCGCTAAGCAATAAATCTTTGGCTAAAAAGAGACAGCGATAGAGTGCGGACAACGTGTTTCGGTGATAGGACGGTATAAACATGTGGGGGGTTTATTTATTATTCCATATATTAAAATAAAAACAATGTAAAGTTTTTAATGTTTCATTAATCCTGAAATGTTCCTACTTTCCTAAAACTACCTGAATATATCAATTATTTATTTATTAAGCGCAGGCGACATTGGGAGCGAAGCAAAACAAAGATATGCTCGTTTCCGCTTCTATCATATCGCTAACGGGTCTTTTCATGATGATATAATTATGATGTATGTATTTAAATTATACACCGCGAACTACAGAAATATTCTTGGACGTTATGGTTCGTCGATGGAGCTCAACGAAATATATTACTGCAAAGTGAAACAGAACAGAATCAGTTTTGTTTCGCTTCGCTTTTTTTGCTTCGCTCCTAACGTAGCCTGAACTTCAGGCTGAATTCACATTGAGATGGCAGCATTCTGCAGCGTCTAGCTCGGTAAATACCTAGTGTCTCCAAGAGAAGGTGATTGCTGGCTTTCAAGAATCTTTTAAGGGATACTTTCACCCGTAATCAAGAAGTATACTTACTTAAGTAATTAATGAACCAACATTATGCAAATAACGCTGTTACTCTATGGATACAAAGTAAAGCTGTTTCTATGTACGCTTCTTATGTCAAGCCATCAAATACCTTCGATTTTGATAAACGCACAATAAGTAACAATATTATACTGTTAAACGCATATTGGTGGACTATGTTAGAAGGCCCGGTGGTGTAAGTGGGGTCGGCTTTGATGACAGAAGTACAAAGTTCAATCCCCGCCGTGCACGAATGGATTTTTGTATAGAAAAATGTATGTGCGCTTTTTACAGTGGCCCTCCGGTGAAGAAAAAACATCGTTAAGAAACCAACAAGCCCCACATGGTGGTAGGACACTATCTAGTGTCCGCTTGGCCAGCTACTACCCTTAAGTTAGAGTATCTGTCGCCAAACATCTAATGTGTTCCGGCAGCTATCCTTGAGAGCCAGTTCCCGTTCTAGGCCTAGCGTGCTTACCATCTTTGACCGCATCAACACTTACCAACAGGTGAGATAGTGGTCAAACGCTAGCCTATAAGATATTTTTAAAAATGAACATCCAAATCAATTGAATATGATTAAAATTTGAGTGGTACTTTCTCTTCACCCGTCTGCCATTGGTAGAATCAGCACCATCTAATTTTAATTGGTAATGAGAGCCATAAGACCTGCATTGATGCCCCGCTCAGGGTGTATTGTGCATTTCCCCCTGCCAGCGTCTACCCTAGCCATCCCAGCTCCTTGACGAAGCGGAGTATGACTTTAGGTTGCTGGCATAACGCTTCCAATGATGAAGGTGGTGGTGGTGACTCTGTTAGTGAAGATAATGATCAGTCCCGCGACATTGCATACATCATTAAATAACTCATAATTATGAACGTACTTTGTACGAACCAACACTGCAATAAAAGTTTCTATTAAATTTATAAGCCTAATACTTTCCGTTGTTAGGTTGGCTACAAAGTACGTTCATAATTCGGGTATCAACAATGTAGGGAAGTGCCTACTCTTATAACGTAGTAGAGTGATTCAGTACTCTGTGATGATGATGGTAGATGTGTGTGTATATGCTTCGTATTTGTAAGCTTGTATGTCATGATAATGCCAAAGCAGATGGTCATCACCACCAAGCTATCTCTGTCCACTGCTGGACATAAACCTCTCCTATGGCACGCCACTGAGTTCGATTTTCAGCTCTTTGTTTCAAACCACTACCAGCCAGCTTATATCAGCGCTCTGCCACGTCAGCTTATACCGAGTTCAGACCAGGGGATTCTAGTCGTTCAACTTCCTAGGTATGTACGATACGAGTTACAAAAAATACCCAATCAATATTTTTTATCGATTAAATCGCGCTTGATTAGCAAATCAAATAGTTTCATTCGAAACACTATTATCGCTGTATAATGCCAGCCTTAATGTTCTTCCAAAACAAATAATTGACTAACGAAACGAGTACTTATAACCGGTATTTACTAAGTATCGATTCTAAAGTATCGATACTAAAAGTACTTGGAATCGAAAGACAAGTACATCCCTAGCTAGTTGAACGACTAGAATCGCCTGGTGTGAACTGGGTATTACTAATTAATCGTTTGAGCTATGCCGATAAATTTGGTTTTCTGGCGGACTTCATATTGAATTTTGATCTTTCAGGATTACTTCACGCATATCTCCATAGCTATCGAACTTAAACATTTTTGAAGGTCAGAATTGGTGGACCAGTCGCACCGTCGTGAGTGTCTACGTTCGTGGAGTATATTCTAAAACAATTTGCTTCGTTGTTTAATCACAGAATACTGAATAGTACTACGTAGTATCATCTGGAGTCAACTTGTTAGGTTTAGACCACACATATCTTTTCCAATTCCAGAGTTCCAATTCCTGGTGGTACGTATCTATGGGTAAGACCATCTATCATATACAGGATGATTCAGTACCAATGGATCAAACGGAGTAGGGTGGTAGGGGACCTCACTGCGCATCTATTGAACCCTCATGTATGTTCAACCATTTTGGATAGTTTATGAGATATGACATTTTTTAAAATGTTTTTGCCGCTTTGGTTCACAAAATATTTTTTTTCTGCTCAACTCTTTACGCTAGGGCGATAATTTTTTTTTGTAATCATAGGTAAATAATAGACCTAACAAATGGTATTATTATTATTTTACTCGAAAAGTAAATACTTTCATAATAATAGACAAAGTTACAAAAATCTTATTGACTAATGCCACTGCATAAAGTGTGCGAGGTCAATAAAAAAAATATTACATATTATTTTTTTTCGTACCTATTTTAAATATCAGTATCTATCTAGCTAAAACCTTTGCAAATGTTATATACCTAAACTATGCGGTTCATATTAAAAAGATGTGATGAAGTCAAAATTAGTTCACATAATTTTTTCAAATTTGCACATTTTTAACCGACTTCAAAAAAATTTTTTTTTTTATGTTTGTTCGCGGATAACTTCGTCGTTTATGAACCGATTTTGATTATTATTTTTTTGTTCGAAAGGAGATATCTCAAGTGTGGTACCATGGTAATTTTATCGAGAGCTGATAAGTATCTCCAGAGATATTGAGATAAACATCTCAAAATTGGTACTGAAAATGAATAGCGCGGCATTGAAATCGGTTCTTTTTTAGTTTTTAAACGATATTATGTCATAGATGATTAGATCCAATAAGTAGGTATAAGTTGCATCGCTATATGCATCAGGCAAAAAAATAGATTTGATATAAAATGAGACTAAATATTGCTACCATTAATTAACTTTTTACGTGTCTATTACATGTATTAGTTTTGAAAATATGTAGATTTCGCTGATTTTTGTTACATACGGGAAGGTTATTGTTGCCTTCCTGTGTCCGTAAGCTTAGCTTAGACCTTAAATTACCCTTCACGTGATCTCTGGGTAGCGGGTGGTGCTAAATAGGTGACCATAAGTGGTAGGGTTAGGTTTTGGCTCGAACCGGTAAAAATAAATGTTGCTAATTTGTTCGCCAAGTTCCGGCATGATATAAGGCAGTATTGATGACGGGGTGGTATATTTGCGCTCTGTAAATTGGCCGACAGTCAGTTGACTCCATTATGTAGTTTAACAACTTTTTTAATGTTTGACAGAAAAGCATTTGACTGCTGCCTCATCTTATGCTAAGTGAAGATGCGGTCAAAATATGGATTCGTGTTTGTCTGGGATTGAATAACGTACTGAAACTAGGCGCTGGGCGACTGACTTCATACTGTTCAACATTCTTCATACTGGCTATTAACATCATGCCGGAACATAGTGAACGAATTAGCAACATGTCTTTTACCAGTGAGTGGTTCGAGCCATGGTCGAACCCTACCACTTATGGTCACCTATTAAGCACCACCCAGGGATCACGTGAAGGGTAGTTTAAGGTCTAAGCTAAGCTTACGAACGCAGGAAGGCAACAATAACCTTCCCGTAGGTAACAATAAACTGGCCAAGTGCAAGTCAGACTTGCACTCGTAGGGTTCCGATTCCGTACCACAATACAATATTTTATAAAATCGAGCAAAAAATGCTGAAAGAAATCACGTCTCTTGTAATAAATTAACAAATCGATCTAGCTAGGTTTTCATTTTCAGAAAAAGTTGATGTATCCCTGTTTTCAGGTAATGAAAAACTCCTACAATATAATTAGAATATGAAAGTAAATTTCGCCATTGCTACATTGTTACGATAGCTCGGTGGGAGATCGTTCGGATGGCGATCAAAAGGATCCCGGTTCGAGTCCAGACGTGATGATTATTTTTTCCAAGTTTGTTCTTTTGTAAGAAGACTATTATTGGGAGCCAAAAAAATACATAAAACACGATTTACAAAAAAAAAAAATTGCTAGCATAGCTCGGCCATCCAGATATTATTATATTATATTACCGTGTCAAATCCAAACAATTGTTAAAACAGGAGCCGCGTCCTTATTCAGTACAACGCCATCTTACGAACACTTACGCCAACTAAGACCTGATTTCACCAAAGTAGAATAACTCTTCTCGTCTCGAAGATACGATTATCGAAGGAATATAAAGAAGATTATATGTCTAAACATTCACACCTCTCGCTCTTCCACTCTGGCGACAATTGACTCGCAATAGAATATTGATAGTGTCGGTCTAAACAGAATTTTCTCGTATTTCGATTCTCGCACTCAAAACCGTTCAATCCGATTTGTACGATACTCGTATGAACTTGAAAAATGTCATACGAGATCGTGTTTATACAAGTCGAGACTCTCATAAGCAAGAATTTGCTTACTATACTTTTGTTGTGTAAACAAACTTAGGCAATTATCGCCTAGCGATAAGTCATATGCGAATCTCGTATGACATAATCGCAGGCGAGATTTTAGTTCTTGCCTGTATGTAAACATTTTGATACGATTGTGTTATAGCGATTAGTGCTTGTGATAGTAGCGTATGGTTTCTCGTAAGGAAACGTACGAGAAACTCTCCCCGTCTAAATGGGCCTTAATTGCTTTACTGACACAGTACTTCTACTCGCCAATAGATGTCGGTAAGAGTCATATTTTAAATTGATTATCAATAAAGTTGATTATTGAAAACACGAATAAAACAAAATTTTCTGAAAAGACTCCTAGCTAGATCGATTTATCGCCCCCGAAATCCCCTGTAGGTGTACTAAATTTTATTTAATCGTTAGAGCCGCTTCCGAGATTCAGATTAAGGTAACGACGATAGCGCCATCCTTGATGCTAGGTAGATAGCGCTGCGCTATCGTAAAAAACTTTTTTAAACTTTTGTTTAATTTTTAACTTTGTTCTGTTCTTAGTATTTGTTGTTATAGCGGCAACAGAAATACATCATCTGTGAAAATTTCAACCGTCTAACTATCACGGTTCATGAGATACAGCCTGGTGACAGACGGACAGACAGACAGACAGACAGACAGACGGACAGCGGAGTCTCAGTAATAGGGTTCCGTTGGTACCCTTTGGGTTCGGAACCCTCAAAATCAGCGAAATCTACATATTATCAAAACTAATACATGTAAAAGACACGTAAAAAGTTAATTAATAGTAGCGATATTCAGTCTCGTTTTATATCAAATCTATTTTTTTCCTACTGCATATAGCGATGTAACTTATACCTACTTATTGTATCTAAACATCTATGAAAGAATGGGCCAATTTGAAAAAAATCATGTGAAATAATTTGATTTCATCGCACCTTTTTAATATGAACCGCATAGTTTAGGTAAATAAAATTTGCAGAGGTTGTAGCTAGATAAATACTGAAGTTTTTAAAATAGGTACGAAAAAAATCTTGTTTTTTTTTTTTGGCCTCGCAAACTTTATGCAGTGGCATTAGTCAATGAGATTTTTGTAACTTTTCCTATTATTATGAAAAAATTTACTTTTCGAGTAAAATAATAATAATACCATTTGTTAGGTTTATTACTTACCTATGATAACAAAAAAAAATATTGCCCTAAAGCGTAAAGGGTTGAGCAGAAAAAATTTTTTTTGTGATCAAAAGCGGCGAATTGCAAAAACATTAAAAAAATTTCATATCTCATAAACTATCCAAAATGGTAGAACATACATGGGGATTCAATAGATGCGCAGTGAGGTCCTCTACCACCCTGCTTCGTTTGATCAATCGGTACTGAATCACCCTGTATAAGCTGTCAATTCATTACTGAATTAATAGTATGATTCATTTTTAACCGACTTCCAAAAAGGAGGAGGTTCTCAATTCTTGTGTTTTTTTTTTAATAATTGTTACGGTTAAACACGTGTAACGGTTGACTGGCTGTTAAACGTCAGACTGGTTTCGAGGCAATCGGTGACTCATCTTCATGGGTGAGTACGCCCGCTCTCGGCGAGCGCTGCACCCGCACACTAACCGTCACAATAACTAAAAGTAAGCTGTCATCACCGCAAAAGAGTGTATCGCGGCGCTATTGTCGCCATGCTACTAAATTTAAAAGAAACTTATGAATCATTCTTTACACGATATCGCGGCATTGATATTCACCAATACCTATTGCAAATCTATCTAAATTGGCTTTATTGAACATCATATTGTTCGCTATGTTCAGCATGCTAGATCAATGGACACTGCTAAATGAAACAAGAGTATGTAAGGAAATGTAATACATTTATTAAAAAGTTCAAAAGCCTTCAACACAGAGTAATTACATCGAAGTACATAATGAAAGTCAAATTACGAGTGACCTAGCTGTGCCTTGCGGTTTCGCTCGCATTATAAGCAAAATAAGTAAAACCTGAAAAATCACGCACTAATTTTAAACATTATTCCCAATTATCGGGTGCATGCAAGGAAATCCGCAAGCAACAGCTTATATAATATAATATAAGTTTTTGAAAAGTGCTAATTAAGCCCTTTTATTTGATACCCAACACGGTATCATTAATTATATTTTTAGTTCATGACTATGTCCACTAGTTGGCGCCATATTCAATTTAATGCATAGACGTAATATAAAAGGATGGTGCACTGCAGATGTTTTGACAAATTCAATTTGATCCGTATGCTTTAACAGTAAGGTTGTAATTGCTTTGTAGAACATAACGGCCCAAACGAATGGCACCCGGGTAGGAGTGTGTCCTTGTCTAACAACCTGCTAGTGCTATAAATGGTCTGTACTATATGTATAGTATATATAGCAGCAGGTGCGGTAGTGGATGCGGCAGAAACCCTCAAACGGAGGAAATATGCTGCCATTGGTGATGGCTATATTTTTCTTCCGTTTGGGGTCGAAACAATGGATCCGTGGGGTCGAGATGCGCGAGGTTTTGTAAAGGAGCTGTCCAGACGATTAATAGACGTCACTCGTGACCAAAGAGCTGGCGCTTACCTCGGCCAACGGATTAGCCTAGCAATTCAACCGACGAGATATATATATATATATATATAGATATATATAATATATATATATATAAATATATATAATATATATATATATATATAAGTTGTCTATACAAAAGAAAGGGACAAACTCCGTTCAAAGTCGGTCGCATTAGGGCCGGTTTACGCAGTCAAGTTTAATATTAAGTGGAAGGTCTTTGATTCAATGTGACATACCTCATTTGTCAAATTATGATATGGAGTATCGAAATAATAAGGGAACAGATGAACATATTTACATACATATATCGGTCAAAATCATTACTCTCCTTTTTGCTTCGCCGTCTTGTAAAATATAATCCTAAATGAGCTACACAGATAGGTACAATACACATTATGTCGCAAGGTTTTTTTAATGAAATATACGCTGCAAATTGGGCCCTGCCCGACGGCAAGTTAGGTTTTATTTTAATTTTTTTTATTAATAATAATTTTATTTAGGTATTATTAAACCGCCTAATATTAAGTACAATTAATAAATACAGTACACTTTATTACAATTCCGTGCAATAACGTCAAGACAATAGGAACTAGAAACAGTACGATTATTTATTTTTTTATTATTAATTAATATTAATATAATAATTGTTGATAATTAAGCGGCAATAGCCTAATGGTTAAGGCGTCGGTCTGGCGATCGAGTGGTCGTTAGTTCGATCCTTACCCATTGCACTATTGACGTGAAACCCCTCTAGACACAAGCATTAGTTAGCTTAGTTTGAGGCTACGAGTAAATCATAAGTCAGGAAAAGTAACTGCGTTTTAAAAATAACCCAACGATAGTCGTGTCCAAGCAGGCGGGGTTAAAAGTCGTGTCCAGCGCGTCATTAGTCGGACATTTGTCTTGTTCGACTCAACTGTCATACTATACATTGCAGCACATGTGCTAACCATGTGGTGTAGTAAGCATTTTAGTAGTAAGGTATATTATCAATGTTTAATTCCAAATATATTCAGTCTTAAACCAGCATCTGATTGTTTCACTACTCCCTTATCTCCCTACTACTTTAAAATTAAATCCCTGCTTTCGATCCGATGTTAAATCAATCTCCAAGCCAATCATAACTTCGAAAGTGATTCTTATTTTGAATCTACGTCGTTTTGGTTTTAAGAGGGCGGCCACTATTTGAGTGGAATTTGTTCTGAATTATGATTTCCTGACTTATGATTTATTCATAGGTGGAGGGGTTAACAAGACTACTAGTAATGTGCAACCCACATTGCTAGTAGGATTTTTTAATAAGTAAATAAATTATATAATGTTATAAATAGAGAAGAACACTAAAATTCACAACAGTCACATTACAACAAGGGGGCCACAAATTCACATTTTAAAATTTAAGATATTATTAAATATTAATATTATAACATACGAATGCAAGAAAAAGACGATTAGATTTTTTTTAGTAGGTATAATAGACCACTATCTCACCTGTTGGTAAGTGCTGATGCGGTCGAGAATAGTAGCACGCTGGGCCAAGAATGGAAGCTGGCTCTCAAGAATAGCAGCTGGAACATATTTGAACGCTTGTGTCAGTTGACAGGCTTGTCAACTGATTCAAGAATTGAATGGTGATCTACAAATCTGTCGCAAGAATAACGAAGCAGCAGTTTAGACTTATGAAGGCTGTTGATGATGATGGTGATTAATCAGTGATAGCGCCTACAGTGGGCACTGTCTCTTCAAGCCTCTTCTTTCCATTATGGCCGCCTTGTTCGTAGAAGTTTTCTTCGTATCTGAAGAAAAAAGACATGACTCACAGATAGGAACAATACATACAGTTCCGATTGCCCTGTAAATATATCTACTATTACCCATAACATGATTATGATTATTATGATTATGATTGAAAAAAATTTGCCGGAAAAATAAGTTTCTTGTATGAAGACTCCCTATATTTTATGTAAGAGCAGCTATTATAACACATACTATAAGCAAATTTCAAGTTTCTATCTATTACGATTTTTTTTTCTATTAAGAAATTTTTTTGTAACTAGTGTCTGATAACTATCTCACCTGCTGGTAACTGATGATGCGCTCGAAGTTGGTAAGAACGCTAGGCCTACAATGGGAACTGGCTCTCAAGGATAGCTGCCGGAACCCATTAGATGTTTGGCGACAGATTTTCTAACTTGAGGGTAGTAGATGACCAGGCGGACACTAAATAGTGTCCTACCACCATGCGGGGGTTATTGGTTTCTTAAAGATGTTTTTCTTTCACCGGAGGGCCACTGTGAAAAGCGCACATAAATTTTGCGATAGAAAAATCCATTGGTGTACGGCGGGAATTGAACTCTGTACCCCTGGCATCAAAGCTGACCGTTCTCCCGATTACGCCACCGGGCGAAAAAAAGACACCTGAAAAAACGAGTTTCTTTTATGGGCACCTTATAATTGGTAACTTCATTTTGTTTCTAGTATTTGTTTTTAAATTGCCCAAAGTAGTACGTACATACTTTGTGAAAATTTCAAATTACTACCTATTTTAGTTATGGAGATACAGCCCTGTAAAAGTCGGAAGGACAGACGGACGGAGACCGACGGACAGCGAAGTCACAGTAATAGTGTTCCGTTGGTACCCTTTGGGTTCGGAACCCTAAAAACGAACCCTGCAATTTCGTGCCGTTTGCATTTTCTCCTTTACCTTAACACAAATGGAGATTTTTTTGTCCACAGACCACATTTTTTAGGATTTCGTAGTCCTGACAAGGTACCCTTATAGTCTCGTCATGTCCGTCTGTCTGTCTGTCTGTCTGTCTGTCTGTCTGTCCGAGGTTTTGCTAAGAGACCGTTAATAACTAGAAAGCTGTAATTTTGTAGGGGTCTGTACATAAATTACGCCGACAAAGTAGTGAAATAAAATTTTGAATAACATTTTTTTTTAGGGTAGCTCCCCTACATGAGAAGTGGGGATGAATTTTTTTTCGTCGTCTACCCCATCGTGTGCGGTATCGTTGAATAGGTCTTTTAAAATTACTTCAGAGTTGCTAATACCGTTTTTTGATTGAATGCTCCATTTACGAAATATTAAACTGTAAATTGCCAATTTTTGTACCGGTAGGGCGTCCCCCCCCCCCCCTCTCTAAAAACTAAACTGCTGGCTTGAAAAATCTGGAAAAAGTCGTGATAATAGTGCATTTCATGAACTTTAAAGGAAAACTATAGCGGTTAAGATAAGTTTATTAGTTAAGCAGTAATAGTCGTTGAACTTGGATGTTGGTCAAAATCCTTAGAATAAATCATTTAAAGTGACAAAGACGAAGTACCTATTTGCATGTTTATAACGGGTAAAGACTTGCATTGAATAACGGGCTACTACGGAACCCTACACTGCGCGTGGCCCGACACGCACTTGGTCGGTTGTTATTTTTATGATATAAGGTAACAGGCCAAGCACGATACTCGCCTGATGGCACAGAATAATTAATAGTACAAGAACTTATAGGTAAGCGATGACGTCTACTAATTACAGATTGCGTCATACAAAATTCAGGATAGTCAGAATTTTGCCATGTCTAATGTTAAAACTTACTTTTCCAATGGTGGACATAGGAAGTGTCGTATATTCCTCGGCATGAAGAGATCTGCCTGTACCTGGAATGGGAATATTAAATACTGTATCATAATTTCTATAATTAAGATAAGTTTTAAAACTAAAACAACCGACTTCCATGCCGCGTGAGTCAGCTTCAGTAGCAAGTTTGAGACGTTTATCGTCATATCTCTAGAGATACTCATCAGATCTCGATGAATTTACAATGGGACCACCGCGGTAACGAACCCTACCGATTTAAAAAAGAATCATTCACATCGGTTCACAATTGACGAAGTAATTGCGTAAAATACAAACAAAAAATAAAACATAAAAAACATACGACGAATTGAGAACCTCCTTTTTTAACCGACTTCAAAAAAAGGAGGAGGTTTCTCAATTCGACCGTATATATATATATATATATATATTTTTTTTTATGTTTGTTCGCGGATAACTTCGTCGTTTATGAACCGATTTTGATTATTATTTTTTTGTTCGAAAGGAGATATCCCAAGTGTGGTACCATGGTAATTTTATCGAGGTTTGATAAGTATCTCCAGAGATATTGAGATAAACATCTCAAAATTGGTACTGAAAATGAATAGCGCGGCATTGAAGTCGGTTCTTTTTTAGTTTTTAAACGATATTATGTAGGTTGAAAATAAAAGATTCCGGCGAATTGAGGAACTTCTTCCTTTTTGAAGTCGGTTAAAAATGAAAAAAGTGTGGTACCTTAACGGCTTCAAGAACATAGTCTTCAAAATCCGATACGATGTCAGCATCAACCGGTGGACCGATGCCGGGTACCGCAAATACTTTCACTATCTGAAAAAGTAGAAGACTTTTGAGACTAGATTTGAGGCTCAGGCTATGATATACTATTTAGAAATGAAGTAGGACTTTAGCAAACACATTTTAACCTTGAAGGTTTGGTGCAAATTCACAGACCTGCTACATATTAAACATGATCGCGTACACCGGCCCCCATGAGACCGACCTAGAACGGAGTTTGTCCCTTTCTTTTGTATGGACAACTTATCTATATATATATATACATATATATATATATATATATATAAAACATATATAGCACTAGCAAGTTGTTATCAAGGACACACTCCCACCATGGTGTCTCTCAATTGGGCCGTTTTGTTCTACAAAGCAATGACAACCTTATTGTTAAAGCATACGGATTAAATTGAATTTGTCAAAACATCTGCAGTGCACCATCCTTTCATATTAGGTCTATGTGCAAATTAAATCGTAACATATTCGCCTGGCCGCGGGACAAGCTCACGAACCTGAAGCGGCGTGCGGTCAATTCGCCGAAGCTGCGCTTACGGCCGACAGGCCGTAAGCGCAGCTACGGCGAATTTATCGACGTGCTTACGTCTCTCTCCAGCGCCGCCAAGCGTATATAAGTACAAACTTATTTTGCGGATTATACATTACAATCATTCTTACAACATCGGAATAACGTTGTTGTTACGGTTGAACATACGCTGCCGTTTCTCCAGGTAACGCCTTTTTATTTTTTTTATTCAGGAAATGAGTAGCGTAGTAGTAGTAGAGTGAGTAGATAGAGGTCAAACGACCACCATCTTGTTGTTTGATGGAAACTTCTTGATGTTAAGTGGTAATGCGGTCGGTGATGTAGCGCGCTTGCACAAAAGATAGTACCTATTTACTCATGACTTGAAGACAGGGGTCTTCAAGCCTTCAAGTCTTCAGTGCGACGACGCCTTGTCGTAAGCGTGGCGTCACCTAGCCGTAGCTGCGGCGACGTACCAGCGCTGGTGATTCGCTACGGTGACGTTCTGTTTCCCTTACATATAGTGTGCGATGGCGCTTATAGGGCACTCATTTTACCTTAATGCTTTAGTTTTTAAGTGCAACAGAAATGTAACCCTATGTTAATATATATAATATATTTTTTTACTTCTAGACGGAAAAACACTTGAACACCATCTCAGGTGACTCTAAGAGATGATACGGTCGAAGATGATATTGTACTTCTCTAGAAATGAAAGATGGCAAGGAAACGTGACACAGAATAAACGCCTTTAGTCCACATAGCGCCTCAAACCCAACCTGTCTTCTGAACTGGAATTCTTTATTTTAAGCTAATTGCAACTCGTCTTTTACTTTCATCTTAAACCTCATCGTCAATCAACCTTATCAATTTTTGGAATTGATGATTATAAAGTGCCTACCAATTTTTAAGCAGTCTTCCACATTCGTCTTAGACCTCATCATCAATCATCGTAATTTACCATCATCAATTTCTATAATGATTATAAAGTAGATCTAGAGAGGATGGATGAAGAAAGATTGACGAAACAGATTTATGAGACGAGTGTGAATGGGCTAATTGGTAGAGACCGACCTAGGCGAACGTATCACGACCAGATCGGAGACGTTTTAAAGAAAGGCCAAGTCAAAGTACCTATAACCGGCGAGCATGTATGAAAGCGCTCATTAAAGTGGAAGAAGCGAAGGAGGTATGTCAGGATCGTAGCATGTGGAAAGAAGTAGTATCTGCCTACCCCAACGGGAAAAAGGCGTGATTGTATGTATGTATATATTATACAGTACCTACCAATTTTTAAGCAGTCTTCCACTTCCAGCCTCATCGTCGCTTAGCACCATAATTATGATTACAGCAAAAAAAAAACAGTTTGAAATAAATTTAAGTTTGTAAAATACATGTTTGTTCTGAAAAATGTTCCATGCTTTTGTACCTCAGGAATAGGAGTTTCTTCTTCCTCGACTTCTTCGACTTCAGGACATATCAGCTCAATGTTATCTTCTATGAAGTTCTCTAGAAGTTCACGAATCATCTGCACTTCTTCTGGTTTAGCCTGTAAAGGGGAAAATTTAGAAGAAGGAAAAGCTAGATAAGATCGAGCCCCCTTCCCCTCGACGAGCCGCGCGCTGCGAGCGGCGGCCCGCAGTGCTCGTCGCGATCTCGCTGCGTGAACTCCCGAGGATGTGCATCGGACATGCATGAAACCTAGGTCGAGACCGTCGACAACAAACAGTAGTGAGTATAATAGTCAGTGTTTTATAATCATAGATAAGATCGTTTCAAAAACTAAAATAACCGATTTCAAATGCCGCGCTATGAAATGTCAGTACCAAGTTTGAGATGTTTATCTTCATATCTCTGGAGATACTAATCATATCTCGATGAAATTACTATAGTACCACCCTTGGGATATCTCATTTTCAACATAAAAAAAGAATTATCAAAATCCAGGTCCAGGTCCAGGTCCATAAACGACGAAGTTATCAGCGAATAAACATAAATATATATAAAATTACTATATTATATATATGTATGTACATATATATTTACACAAAACCTTAACGAATTATGCACCTAAAACTTCCTCATAAACACTCTAGCAATTGGTGAAAACCGCAGGATAATCCGTTCAGTAGCTATTGAGATTATTGCGAACAGACAGACAGACGCAGTGATGGACTTTGTTTTATAATACTTACGTAGTGATATTGGACGGCCCTTTGGCGTTAAGGATAGTTACACTGATTCTGACCCGACGGTCGTTGGTTCTAATCCTAGCTATATACCTACCAATGAAAGTTTTATGTGCATTCATGAATCATGGGTTTTCGTACAGAGGTAGTGGGATCATTGAATCAAAATCAATCAAATCATGGGATCAAAGAAGGGGTATTATACGTTTAACGTGTGTATCTGTGTCTGTCTGTATCTTAGCACCCAATCGGATGAACCGATTTTGATTTTATTATTGATATTTTTTTTTGTTTGATAGATTTCGATATTCGATAGTCTTCATCGAGAGTGTTCTTAGCTTTGATTCATGAAAATTCGTTCAATCGTTATAAAACTGAGCTTTTTTCTAGTTAATTGCGCAATAAAATCAACTTTCATACGTCTGATCAATTCGAAAATCTTCTTCTTCGACGATATTGTAAGAACATGGAAGCATTAACCTGATGCTGGGACATCTCCTGTACTCTACAGAATACTCAAATCCACACCAACTTACAGCTCAGATTTTAAATGTCGTGTTTAGAGTCATTGGAATGCTTTTATTGAAAAGATTATACATAGATCAGTCGGGGTGATTTATACATAGATCATACATAACTATATTATACAATAGAATTTTATACAGTAAAAATATATTATTATACTATATTGACTTCAAATTGATTGTGATCGGTGGGGATCTACAGCATCGCTAAGCTTATAATAATATTTTCGTAGTAACTATCTCCTAATCTGTGATTTCACTGCAAATATTTTATTAATTTTGCGTTGCGTGTATGTGAAATTCGTGATATCTTCTAGAGTTTTCATTTGAATTTTATACTGTAAAGGCAATTTTAATCTGTAATATGTAGCCAAGCTAATTAACGTAATTATTTGGATAAGGATTAATACTATATACTTGAAAATAGCTTTGGAAGTTATGTAATATTTTTTAACAAAAATTTTAAGATTAAAATGGTTACTGTGAGTCAACCTTAAGAGATAGATATATGCTGTCGCGGACTTTTTTGTAGATCTTATTAAGTTGTACAATTCTTGTATAGAAAATATTCTTCTATCTATTTTCAATTAAGCAGCGTTCATAAGAAACGTGTTTTTTCGACCGTTTTTTTGCCGACTTAGGTTGCAAATTAGGTCTCCACGAATGTTACTTTGATTTAAACGGGATAATATATAGCCTATTTTCATTCCGAAAGTCCATTCTATGTATTAGTGAAAGAATTTTTTAAATCGGTTCAGTCGTTTTTGAGCCAAATCATTACAAACATACAAAAATACAAAAATACAAATGTTCTCTCTTTATAATATTAGTATAGATATATACTAGCAGATCCGGCAAACGTTGTCCTGCCCGATCGCAGCGCCACTTATCGGGTCTAATTGTGAATCTAAACCATCTATGGACTTATTAAAACACACACACTAAAATTCATCTAAATCGGTCCAGCCGTTTAGGAGGAGTTCAGAGACATACACACGTACGGAATTGAGTAACGATCTTTTTTGGAAGTCTGTTAAAAAAGGAACTTTGTAGAGTTTTATATGTTTAGATTAGTCCCCAGATATTACGCGGCTACGCTTCGATAAATGCGGAATAAGACACCATTCCTAGTATTAAATCCTACCTTTCTTGGTACACAAAATTTTTCCCAAAATCCGCACTAAAAACGGAAATAGTCTAGACTTAAGAAATTTCAAATGTAAAATGACTTCGTCTTTTATATTTACTGTGTAACTGAAGAGGCAAAAATTCGCTCATTTTACTCTAAGCTTAAGGTGACAATAAATAAGGCAACAAAATCGCGATATGTCTGTAGATAACATCAAATCTCAATAAATTCTACAAAACAGAATAATAGGCTAGAATACTAAAAAATAATTTTTAGTCCGTCATTTACATTATCAAAAAATATTGGATACATATTTTTTTATTTTTCCAATGAAACAAAAAAATGACGAAGATATAGAGCGTTGAAATTCCGCGTGACGTCACAAACCGTACTACTTTCTAGCGGTTAGTGACGTCACGAGCCCCCACTCCCGATCTTTGACGTTCTTTATCTTTGATTTTTTGATTTGTAAAATAAAAATACGCGTCAAATATTTTATGATAATCCAACTGACGGACAGATTACAATTACTATTTTTCGACCCAGGCAACATCCCTGTTGTAATAAAAGAATCATTCGAATCAGTTTAGGCGGAGTAATTGCGTAATAAACATACAGAAGAATTGAGTGACACCTCCTTCTTATTGTAAGTCGGTTGAAGATTGGTTTTGTAGTGGTAGGACTTCTGCTAGTCCACATGGGGCGGTACCACCACTTTGCCAATTAATTTTCAGCCGTGAAATAGGAATGTGTTTCAGTTGAAATGGCAAGGTGTCCAGTGAAATTACAGGGCATGTGAGACTCAACATCTTTATGTGTCAAGGTAACTGGCGCAGTGCAGTGACATGCAAACTTCTGGCAGTCCAGAATTTTGCATACCGCTGTAGGTATCTGTTATAGGTAGACGTCATCGCTTACCATCAGGCGAGCGTCGTGCTTGTCCTGTTACCTTATTTATATCATAAAAAAATAAACTGGCCAAGTGCAAGTCGGACTCGCATTCCTAGGGCTCCGTACCACACTACAGTATTTTATAAGATCGAGCAAAAAATACCAGTATCATATTTCGCCAGCCAAAAATAATAATTAATAAGCATTTTATCAAAACAGAGTTGTGAGCCGCGTGCTTATTTCTTACTAGCAGCCCGCCCCGGCTTCGCACGGGTAGCACATATATGCCTACATAGTTTGCGTCCGTTTGTTGCGTCGAGTATGCATTAACATTTTCCACAATCATCGTCATATTTCAAGTTTTCAACCAATTTACACAAAACCTTAACGAATTATACACCTAAACCTTTCTCATAACCGCATGGAAATCCGTTTAGTAGCTTGTGAGTTTATTACGAATAGACTGACAGACAGACAGAGCGGTGAGGGACTATGTTTATACTCGTAATATTTATTGATATTTGACGGCCCTTTGGCGTAAAGGATAATTACCTTGATTCTGACCCGAAGGTCGTTGGTTCTACTGAACTAATTGTAACCTTACGGTGTTCCGATAGCACAGCTCTCTAGAGTCGGACCATTCTAGGCCTTGCATGTTCACCCCCTCGACGCAAAAAGAAGGGGTGTTATAAGTTTAACGTGTGTATCTACTCGTATGTGTCTGTCTGTCTGTCTATGGCATCGTAGCAATCAAACGGATAAACCGATTATGATTTTTTTATTGGCAGATTTTTTTGTTTGATAGATGTCTTCGAGTGTTTTTAGATTTAAATCATGAAAATCCGTTTAGATATTTTAAAACTATGAGGTTTTTAGGGTTCCGTACCCAAAAGGTAAAAAATGGGACCTTATTACTGAGACTCCGCTGTCCGTCTGTCTATCACCAGGTTGTATCTCATGAACTGTGATAGTTAGACAGTTGACATTTTCACAGATGATGTATTTCTGTTGCCGCTATAACAACAAACACTAAAAATAGAATAAAATAAATATTTAAAAGGGTCACATACAACAGGCATCATATTTTTGCCATTTTTATAAATAAGAGTACGGAACCCTTCGTGCACGAGTCCGACTCGCACTTGGCCGGTTTTTGAAGTGAAAACTTCTTATTGTTAGCGGGGTTGTGAACTTTTTTAAGATGGATAAAAAATGGTCAATTCGAGTCAGGACATCACGTCAGGATACGTGACCTGATCGAAAATTCGTAAGACGGAAGGAGAGTAGACCAAATGCACAAGGTTAATGTTCAAGTTTTCACTTCTGCCGGAGTGCAACGCGTTGCTTTTTTTTTTAGGTGATGGCGCTATAAAATCAACTATAATAGGTCTGATCAGTTCAAAATTCAATATCCTCTTTTCAAAGATGTTGTCATTTGAGTTTTTTTTTTTTTATTCGTTATAGTCAAGCGTTTGAACACTATCTCACCTGATGTTACGTGACAATGTGGTCGACGATGTAGCACGCTTGGCTAGAAGATACCTATTCACTCGCGACTTGAAGACCCCTAGATGGCACCTTTCCGGAAACACAGACTCAGGCAAGGAGTTCCAATCCCTGGCAGTACGTATGATAAATGTGGAAGCAAATCGCTTCGTTCGGATTGATGGAATATCCACCATGTAGCGGTGGCGTGTATCAGTACGTCTGGTTGTCCGATTGAAAAAAGGTGATGGGGGAATAAGTTCGTGCAGTGGAAGTTACATACTGTAAAGGACAATTTTTATCTATAATATGTGGCCAAGGTAAAGAACGTAATTATTTGAATAAGGATTAATACTATATACTAGTAAATAACCTTGGAAGTTACGTAATGTTTTTATTAAAAAATTAAAGATTAAAATGGTGCTATCGCGGACTTTTTTGTAGGTCTTATTAAGTTGTACAACTCTTCCATAGATGCTATTCTTCCATCTATTTTAGATTGAGCAGCGTTCGTAAAAAACGTGATTTCTCGACCGTTTTATTGTCGACTAAGGTTGCAAAATATGTCTCCACGAATGTACCTATCATTAAAACTGAATAATATATACCCTTTTTTTCATTCCGAAAGTCCATTCTATATATTAGTGAAAGAATTTTTAAAATCGGTCCAGTAGTTTTTGAGCCAAATCATTACAAAAATACAAATGTTCTCTCTTTATTATATGAGTATAGATAACGCAATCTAACGTCCACGCTATCTTAGTGAAAGTTAACACAAAGGTGTTAGGGATCGGCATTTCAATATATGGGGGATGTAAGGGAGCACAAATAACACCTCAGTGCTCCCAGCCAACCTCACCTGCTCGTGGTGCATCCTGCTGACTAACAAACGAGGCTCTGGCGACCAACAAATGGCGGTATAACCATTTCTAAATTATGGCGTAGCTAAATACTACAGGCCGGTGACGGGCAGCAGCGTCACCGGTGCGAGAAGCTACGTCCTGCGATCGCCAACCCGCCTGCCCAGCGTGGCGATAAGGGCATATCTCTCCCAAGGGATGCAAAGTATAAGAAAGGACACCTAAAGCCAAGGCTCCCAGTTCCCGGCCGCCCTGCTATTCCTGACCACGGTGGCGGTCACGGTAACGGCAGGGCAGGAGATGCTAAGAATCCCCGGGCTACGGTAGGCCGCTAAAACGAACTGACCCTCGCAACCTACAATGGACGCACGATTCGGCTGGATGATCAGCTGGAGGAGGAGCTGAAACACATAAGATAGCACATCCTGGGTTTATGTGAAGTCTGAAGACAGGGAGAGGACACCATAACCTTAGAATCGGGCCATCTTAAGTACTACAGAGAAGGAGATCAGCCATCCCAAGGCGGCGTCGGGTTTCTGATCAACAAGGTTCTCAGTGACAACGTTGTAGAAATCTCTAGTGTGTCGACCAGGGTAGCGTACCTCATAATTAAGTTAACCGAGAGGTACTGCCTCAAGGTTAATCAGGTCTACGCATCGACCTCAGCACACTTAGATGATGAGGTGGAGAGCATGTATGAAGATATCTCCAAAACTTTACATACCACCTCCAAAGCTCACTACAAGGTTGTCATGGGAGATTTTAACGCCAAAGTGGGAGTACAGACTTGCAGTGAATCGACAATAGAACCACACGGATTTGGGAGTAGGAATCACAGGGGGCAAACGCTTGTCAATTCAAGTCAAGGGACAGCCCTAATGGAAGTGGACGTGGCAAAGCCCCGACACTGACTAAAAACGAGATTGACTTCATCATTACGGACAAACGGCGTGGCACATATTCAGAGACGTCTTAGTGTCACTAGGTTTAATACTGGAAGTGATCACCGATTTGTAAGAAAGCTCTCTGGATATCGACTTTAAAGCTGAGAGATACCGATTGATGAAATCTACGCTCCGTCCGAACTTACTCCAAACAGTTGTTGGGTCCGAAACATTCCAATTAAAATTGGAAAATCGATTCGCTGCCTTGGAAACACCACACACAGATGACGTAGACCAGAAACTCGAAGAAGTGGTGGAAATCCTCAGGGATGAAGTGACGAAGATTTGCGAGAGCAAGCGTACGAGCAAAAAGTCCAAACTTTCGGCAGAAACACTTCGGCTAATTGAAGAGAGACGAACAGACCCTTTGTCAGCTTTGTCAAATAATCTGGTGCGCAACAAATCCATAAAGAAGTTGGTACGACGCGACCTCCGATCCTCTAACACGCTCTTGATCAATCAATTGAGCAGAAACGGGGGTCGAAAGTGTCCGTGCAGCCTCTGGGTAGAAGCCACCTCACAAAGCTGAAAACGTCAACGGGGAATCGTCGCATACAAGTCGGAGATTCTGTCGGAAGTTGAAGACTTCTACGGCAAGCTCTACGCATCGCATGCTTCAAAGCCCATACCCGATACTGAAGATTCTAGAGCCACCTTAACCCGTCACTTCACTGAAGATCTGCCCGAAATCAGCCGAGACGAGATCGTGATTAAACAGCTCAAAAATGGAAAAGCCCCAGGAGAAAACGGAATCACAACAGAGCTTCTTAAAGCCGGAGAAGCACCAGCAGTTCAACAGCTTCAACAGCTCTTTAATTCCGTTCATTTCACTGGGAGAACTCCACAGGCATGGAACAGAAGCATGGTGGTTTTGTTTCAAAAAAGGAGACAAAGTTTAGCGCAGAGACTCAATAAGTTCCAACCTCCGAAACAGGTCGGGTTTCGAAGCGGTTACGGTACCATAAACCACATCCACACAGTGCGGCAGATTGTACAGAAGACCGAAGAGTACAATCGGCCCCTGTGCTTAGCATTCGTAGACTATGTGAAGGCCTTCGACTCAATCGAAACGTGGTCAGTTCCGGAGTCCTTGCAGCGTTGCCAAGTCGACTGACGATATATCAAAGTGATGAGATATCTGTATAATGCCGCGACGATGACTGTACAAGCCCAGAACCAACGAACAAAACATGTCCACCTGCGTCGAGGAGTGAGACAGGGGGATGTCATATCCCCGAAATTGTTCACTAACGCTTTGGAGGATATGTTTAAGACGCTGGACTGGAAAGATTCTGGCATTAACATCAACGCCAAGTACATCTCTCACTTACGATTCGCCGATGACATCGTCATTATGGCAGAGACGCTGCAGGATCTACAAAGGATGTTGAATGCCCTAGCTGATTCTTCTCGTTGCATTGGTCTCCGGATGAATTTGGATAAAACCAAAGTCATGTACAACGAGCATGTTGTTTCGGAACCGATCGCCGTAGATGGAATCCCACTGGAAGTTGTAACGCAGTATGTTTACCTAGGGCAAACGCTCCAACTAGGCAAACACAACTTCGAGCATGACATCCAGAGGAGAATTCAGCTGGGCTGGGCAGCATTCGGAAAACTCCGTCGAGTCTTCTCGTCGCCTATACCGCAGTGTCTAAAGACAAAAGTGCGTCCTACCTGTGATGACATACTAAGCCGAGACGTGGACACTCACAGTTCCACTGGTCCACCAATTTAAAGTCGCTCAGCGAGCTATGGAGAGAGCTATGCTCGGTATTTCTCTGCGGGATCGAAACCGGAACGAAGTAATTCGCCAGAGAACTAAAGTTATCGACATAGCTCAACGGATTAGTAAGCTGAAGTGGCAGTGGGCTGGTCATATCTGCCGCAGGACTGATAACCGTTGGGGTAGACTTGTCCTTGAGTGGAGACCGCGAATCGACAAACGTAGCGTAGGACGTCCTGTGACCAGGTGGAGCGACGACATACGCAAAGCGGTGGGCAGTGACTGGAAAAGAAGAGCCGAAGATCGGGCTCAGTGGCGCACCTTGGGAGAGGCCTACATCCAGCAGTGGACGGACACCGGCTGGTAATGATGATGATGATTTCAATATAACGCCATCTATGGACGTTTACCTAAGCGTTTATAGATGACGTTATTATACGTTATTGAAATGCCGAAACACATTTCTTTTATGGGGACCCCCTATAAGTTTTAACTTTATTCTGTTTTTAGTATTTGTTGTTATAGCGGTAACAGAAATACATCATCTGTGCAAATTTCAACCGTCTAACTATCACGGTTCATGTGATACAGCCTGGAGACAGACGGACAAACAGACAGACAGACAGACGGCAAGCGGAGTCTTAGTAATAGGGTCCCGTTTTACCCTTTGGGTATGGAACCCTTAAAATAGAAGACCGGAAAGTAAAACAAACTATATGTTTCTTTAGGTGTTATCTGCACTTTATAGTTTTGTACAATATTTATGTACAATCGTACCGTACCGTAGCAGAGTTGGTACAGCGCCTGGCTGTTACCCAGGAGGCGTGAGTTCTAATCCCGTTGGTGCGGTGAAAATTTGGAATGTATATAACAATGCATTTAAGATCCTCGAAGAAACTAAATAAAAGTTCCGACTTCTAATGCCGCACTAGCCATTTTCAGCACCAAGTTTGTGGTGTTTATCTCCATATCTCTGGAGATACTCGTCAGATCAATATGAAATTTTAGTGGAACCACCTAGGACGGACCTAGGACCCTTTATAAAAAGAAGAGTCCAGACGTCTTTGAGTAATCGGTGAACATACATTAAAATAAAATCGGCCAAGTCGAGTTGGACTCAGCCACCGAGGCTTCCGTACCAACGTTGGTTAGTACCAATTAAGCTAGACCTCTAAATTGTATGAGCGCTTATATACCTCAGATGCCAATCTTAATTGGCGTTTATTATGTATGTATTGGGACGCCCTTTAATTTTCAACTTTTTCAGTTTTTGGAATTTTTCCTTTATTTGTGCTGCATTTGTACCTTAAGCAGGCCTGTCGCACTCCGCGCTGTAGCTATGAAACTACAAGTACCTCCGCGCACCCGCTAGTGTCCAAGTTCAGTCAGTTAAGTGTCACGCGCGCTCTCGATCGGCCGCGCGCCTTACTTGTACCTACCTCAATATTATATTCCTTACTTCATATAGTAACTGTAAAGAATAACTATGTAAAAAGCAAAGAATGTCACACATAAAATGGTAGGTAGGTATAAATCAGCTGAGTTTCATGTTACAAGGGAATTCACGTAATGATCTTCAGGGAATTTCTATCGACATTACATCTTGCTTTATTTAGTTAGTTCTAAGATAAATAAATAGGGTAGGTACCTACTATCGTTTACTTCAATTTTCCTTTTTTTCTTTCTTAATGTCGTTAATTTTGTCGTGTTATACGATAGTCAGATTTTTATAATCGGAGAGTTAATGTAATTAAACTACTTATAGATCTCAGATCACTGAGATTCACTGAGATCTGATAAGTATCTCCAGAGATATGACGATAAGCGTCTCAAACTTGCTACTGAAATTGACTCGCGGGGCATGGAAGTTGGTGTTTTAGTTTTTAATCTACTTCACAAAAACGGAGGAGGTTCTCAATTCGACGGTTTTTAGGGTTCCGTACCCAAAGGGTATCAACGGAACCCTATTACTGAGACTCCGCTGTCCGTCTGTCTGTCTGTCTGTCTATCTGTCTGTCTGTCTGTCTGTCCGTCTGTCACCAAGCTGTATCTCATGAACCTTGATAGTTAGACAGTTGAAATTTTCACACATGATGTATTTCTGTTGCCGCTATAACAACAAATACTAAAAACAGAATAAAGTTAAAGATAATAGAGGGTCCCCATACAAGAAACGTGTTTTTTCGGTTTTTCACGCCATCTATGAACGCTTAGTTAGGTAAACGTCCCATAGATGGCGTTATATTGAAATGTCGATCCCTAACACCTTTGTTAGACGTTAGAAGGCGTTATAAGAAACGAAATGTTTATTAATTATTATTTTTTGCTGGCGAATAATGATAGTGGTATTTTTTGCTCGATCTTATAAAATACTGTAGTGTGGTACGGAACCCTACGAGTGCGAGTCCGACTTGCACTTGGCCAGTTTATTTAAATGTTTGTGACCTCAGAACTCTGTCAGATCTTAGCCGATTTGAAATTGAAAATTCTTTTTAGGGTTCCGTAGTCCTGATAAGGAACCCTTATATTTTCGTCATGTCCGTCTGTCTGTCTGTGTGTCTGTCTGTCCAAGGTTTTGCTAGGAGACCGTTAGTACTAGAAAGCTGAAATTGTGTAGGTATGTGTGTATATCAATAACGCCTACAAAATGGTGAAATAAAATATTGGATTTTTTTTTTAAATATATTTTTTTTATTTTGATATTCAACTATTACAAAATAAAGTTTTCCTAGAATGAATAAAATACATAATTATTTTTGGTCGAAAAAGTGAGTCGGCTTCTACACTATTATAATGTTACAAGTCAAACAACCTACGATTCTAGGCAAGTGATACTATTGTCGCGTTATTTAACTTACGCAATCTAAAACTTTACTCAATTTTAATTGAACGTCACGTATTTTAGTTTAACTGTAGCACTTTTATCCTACCTCGACATTAAACATTAATGTAGTACTTATTTTCAGTAATGTACTCATTACATTGTTCTACGAGTATTCTTCTACCAATTAAAGGCTTACAAGTTTTCTCATAACATTCAACCCTATAGTAAAGGCCGCGAGTTGACCGAGTTATTCAGACTCTCGCTGTGCGGACTTACGGTGCATTTTACTGTGCGCAACACGCGGTTCATAGTTACTATTAGTTGATACTGTGGCGCAAATTCAAGGTCGCACCCGAGGCGTGAAGCGCATTTTGAACGTTACCAGCGTTGTAACTAGGTTTAATCTCGCATTTTTGCTCTCAGGGAGTGCAATTTCTGTACTTGTACTATTCATTATTCTGTGCCTTAAGACAATTAAGGTAAATTTTGGTACTTACAAGTTTTCGTGAAAATTTAAATTTGCCCATATCTTTCTATGGTGTTGACTCAGGGCCTTGATTTTTATACACCTAATAGGGACTATAGACCTCAGTATTTGGTATAAATTTCAACTTGCTAGGTCCACCCGTTCCTGAGAAAATCGGTGGTGACACACGGACAGACAGTCAGACAAATGGACGGACAGACGGACAAGAAAGTGAAGGGGTAAAAAAAGAGTTCCTTTTTTTACCTGTTGAGATACAGAAACCTAAAAACAGTGGAACATAGAACTTTCTGCTTTTTTGAAGTCGGTTAAAAATGTACTTCTTACCTTTTTCTTCTTGAGATCAGGATCAGGCAGGATGGCGATTTGTTCATCGATGTAATCCATGATCTCCTTCTCGATGTGATGGACTATGAACTCTCCGCTTGTGGTGGACATCTGACGCCCCGCCACCATTCCTGAAATGATCATCATCATCATCATCATTATCAGCTAATTTCCGTCTACTGCTGGACATAGTTTCTGAAATAAATTTATAATAATGAATATAGTTTTAAAACTAAAAGCCGGCCAAGTGCGTGTCGGGCCACGCGCAGTGTAGGGTTCCGTAGTAGCTTGTTATTCAATGCAAGTCTTTACCCGTTATAAGCAAGCAACTAGGTACTCCGTCTTTGTCACTTTAAAGGATTTATTCTAAGGATTTTGTATTTGGTACAAAATTATCCAACACCCAAGTTCAACGACTATTACTGCTAAAGTAATAAAGTTATCTTAACCGGTATAGTTTTCCTTTAAAGTTCATGAAATGCGCTATTATCACGATTTTTTTCAGATTTTTCAAGCCAGCAGTTTAGCTTTTAGAGGGGGGTAGGGGACGCCCTACTGGAACAAACTGTACTGTGCACTTTAAATTTTAATTTTTCGTAAATGGAGCATTCAATCGAAAAATGGTATTAGCAACCCTTAAGTTATTTTAAAATACCTATTCAACGATATACCACACGGGGGAGACGACAAAAAAAAATTCATCCCCACTACCTACATGTAGGGGAGCTATCCTATAAAAAATATTTTTCAAAATTTTATTTCCCTCTTAGTCGGCGTAATTTTTATACATACCCCACAACATTACAGCTTTCTAGTATTAACGGTCTCTTAGCAAAACCTCGGACTGACAGACAGACAAACGGACATGACGAAACTATAAGGGTTCCTTGTCAGGACTAAGGAACTCTAAAAACCGTCTTTACATGCCACTCGAGTCAGTTTCAGTAGCAAGTTTGGGCTTTTTATCGCCATGAATATGGCAAAAAAATATCATGATGATTATCACACATCTACCATCTGTATGATATTAATGTGTCTCGGAACAGCCCACGGTTGCCTGGAAGAGATCGCTTATTAGGTATAAGGCCGCAGATTGTACCTTAAAAACGTATTTACTGTTGTACTTTATTCTACGTTTTTAAGAGCAATAAGCGTATTCTATCTATTCTGTTATGATTTTCTAACCCAGATCATAATTAGCAGACTTGAATCTATTCACTAGTGCGGCGATCTCCTCGAATGTGGTGTCCAAATTTTCTCGTCGATGTTCCCGAGCGTTAAATAACTAGAGAGGAGAGGAAGAAGGAAAAAGGTTAAGTTGGAAGTTTATATTACAGCAACATATCTTTTTCGTCAACTTCATGCTGAATACGGCAAACTTCACCAAGATTAAGCATGAATTTCAGCTAAGCCAGCTTGAAACTTGTTTAGGGATAATTGAAGAGGTTTAGTTGAAAGCTATTAAGACTATAACGGCAACATGTCTTTTATTCGTTAACTTCTTTGAAAATACAGCAAACTTCGCCTAGATCCATTATGAAGTTGAGTTTAGCCAGTTTGGAACTTGAGAAGAGACAGCTAGAAAAGATTTAGTTGAAAGCAGAATTTAATATCGGTCAAGCCAGAGCTTACAGACAAATATAGGAACTGGTTTTTGCATTAATGATATAGTATATCAGTTGCGCCAGGAAGCGCGGGCAATGCGACGTGCGTTGCCGCCATCCTAGCCGCTCCCAGACGATAAGCTACGTAATAGGTTGAAACCTGGTCGGAGCATATCCGAAGCAAATACACGCGAACAAAAGCCGGTACGTTCACATTAAAATTAATGATATAGTTTTGATAAGTTTAATTACATCAGCGATCATAATAGATAATTTATCTGCTTCCGTCCTCACAGCTTCTTCTATTTTTGTCTCTTCTTCTCTCATATATTCATCTCTTACTTCTGTGAAATCATCTTTGTTTTCGTCTTCATCATCATCAATGAATTCGGGTTCGCCTAAATTTTATGGATATATTACTTTTTTAATCTTTCTTAATTAAGTGTGATAATTTTAGAATAATTAATATAGTTTAAAACAAATAATTTAAGATTGTTTACAAAACGAAAAATACCATATAGTTATTTACAACGGTTTTATACTCACGGGTTAAAAATGGAAATTACTCCGATACGGTCCGGACATTATTGTCCTTTTTCTACGTAGTAGTTTTTCACAGGAGTCAGGCCTACTGCGCGTCCCTCGCGCGTGTGTGGCGACCCTCAACCCGTGAGTGTAAAGCCGTTTTAAATAATTATATGTGTTATTCTCACGATAATGTAGAATCAAGAAAAACCGTCTTCAAATGCCGCGCTAGTTATATTCCAAGTACCAAGTTAAGGGTGCATTTACCAATGGAGATGTTAACGTTGTATTCCGCAAACATTTTTTTCTGCCGATACTTACGGGGGACGAGGTAAACACGCATTGCACACACACAAATCACTCACATTAACGATCTCGCACACTAGCTTGAAACACGCACATCTTATCTTCTTATATATAAAAATTAATCCCTATTTCCCTTGGTCACGGCATCACGCGTGAACGGCTGGACCGATTTCGTTAATTCTTTTTTTGTTGTGTTTTTTATCGTCAGGAGATGGTTCTTATAAAAAAAAGTAAAAGTTGTGTTTAACGCAGGCGAAGCCGCGGAGCACAGCTAGTAGTATTATAAATACAGCGTAGTTACGCACGCTCATATGGCCAGCAGAGGGGTACGCCTTGCGTTAACATCTCCATTGGTAAATGCTCGAAGACCCAGCGCGACTGGTCGCGCTCCCGGATGAAGACTCTCAAATCGAGTTGAAACCGGTCGGAGCATAATCCGAAAAATAAACGCGATTGAATGCCGGTTAGTAAAAAACAAAATACTTTTCAGATCTCGATGTAATTATAATGGGACCAAACAGATAGTATATACTCTCACAAACAATATAATAATTTACTACATCAGTTGATAAACGACGGAGTTGTGAGGTAACAAACTTATAAAAACCACAGTGGAATTGTGAATCTCTTCTTTGTGTAGTCGGTTGAAAAGGAATAACTTCAGGTGACGTGCTAAATCGCCATATCTCAGAATATAATATCCATTAAGATTTTGATAAATTGTATTTTAGTAACAAAGTAATGAAAAAAAATCATTAAAATCGCAATTGGTTGGTCAAATAAGGAAATGATAGGGGCGTATAGATTTTCTACGATAACATGGCCCGCCCCTCCAAATTACTGTTTTAATTTGTGTAGTCACATCCTTACGAAAGAGTTTGTATGTAGTTGTAATGATTCGTCTTCACTCTTCAGTAGCAGACCGGCAGCGGTCTGAGACAGTCAAGTTGTTGAATCTACGTCGCTCAGTGACACGAAAGTACTGATCGCAAGACAACTTACCAGGTCATGGAAAAGTTACGAAAAAAATATATGCGGAGTCATATGGTAATTTTGTAAAACAAATGGAATTAGTTTCATTTTGTAAAATATTTTCTATTATATTTTAGGCAAGAGAAGTGATAGCTACAGTATACCAATACATAAAGCATGAGGCTGAAAATAGAGTGGAGCGCTTGACAGACGCCAGATAGCGAACTTCAAGAGCTGTGGGAGTTAGCGAAAAGACTATAACAAGAATTCTCAAAGAAAAAGCTATATGTTATGCAACTGGTACACAAATGAGCTCACCACATAAAAACAAAAATCCTTGCAAACGTTTAAATTTATATGTCGAATTAAATGTGTTATAAAAACATTAAAAATGTTTTATTTTACTGAAATCGTAAAACTTGCAAAATATTTCAATATTTGTACACAATAAAATTTATTCATAGTTTTTGTGCAATCAGTACTCATAATATCTCAATTGTTATCAGATTTGTTGGTCAACTTACCATAATTGGCACTGCCCTACATTGTTGATGAATTATGAACGTACTTTGTAGCCAACCTAACAAAACGGAAAGTATTGCTTATAAATTTCATAGAAACTTTTTTTAGCAGTGTTGGTTGGTACAAAGAACGTTCATAATTATGAGTTATTTAATTATGTATGCAATGTCGCGGAACTGGCAGTACCAGTACGCACACATGCGTGGTGGTGCGTTGTAAATACTTTCACAAATAATCTCAATCGTTTTTAAATTGTGGAGGGGCGGGTCATGTTATCGTAGAAGATCTATAGCTACAGCAGACCTTGATTTTTTGTAGAAACAAATTTTGCTCTAGAAGCATTTTCCAGGGAGGAAACCGGGGAATACATTTGTATAGAAAGGTGCACCCCACGTTCCCTCTTAAGGGCTGTGCTGTCGGAACACAGTAAGGTTGTGGCTGCAGATTTTCTCCTCGATGGTGGTAAGCTAGTCTTTTTGGTAGCAAGTCAGGCGTAACATCGATATATTGAACCTAGTGGTTCCTAATCTTTAGAAAACGTCGTCTTCATCGTCGACCACATCGTTACTTAACATCAGGAGAGATAGTGGTCAAACGCTTGACTAAGTATAATCAATAAAAAAACAGTACAACTAGTCCTTAAAGAAATATAGTATATCATCGTAACCATAAAAAGTGTAAGGTATTTCCTCGTTGTCTTCGTTGAATACGATTATTTTACACTCCTCTTTCTTCTTCTCAGCTGGTTTATCTTTTTTCTCTTGCTTTGCTGCTTGCTCTTTAAACACATCAATATAAAATAATTAGGATAGTTTCAAACTTAAGAGAACCTTCCATTCAGCGCCATTTCACAGCTAGTCAGTTTCAGTAGCAACTTTGAAACGTTTATCATCATATCTCTGGAGATACTAATTAGATCTCAATGAAATTTAAATAGAATTAATTTGGAGATAAACCCTACCTATGAAAAAAAAGAGTGTGTGTACTTATGTACACGCGTTAGAAGTTATACTTCTGTGGCGTATGGAAAAAAAATAACTAAAATGCAGTAGTGATTAACGATAAATGTTAAAATTAATCAAAAAGATTTTATTTAAATAAAAAAGGTTTTATTAACGTAAAAATATGACCTTAAATATGACATATACAACTTGAACATAGTCATGCCACACAACTTCACAGTGTAGAATTTAGGTGACGGTGTGCGCGCGCATCGTACCACCTAGAATTAACTTCACGATGTTAAATTTAGGTGTCGGTGTGCGCGCGCATCGTAAAAATTCACTCTCGTCATTTTTCTCTATCGCGCCATAAGAAGTATAACTTCTAAAAAAATCATTCAAATCAGTTCACAATTGGCGGAGTAATCGGGTAACATACAAAAAAATAAGAAATAAAAAACATACAAACGAATTGAGAATTTAACGGATTAATAAAAACTGGAGTGACTTTTAAAGGCACGTTAGGGAAAATTATTAGAAATATGTTAGGATCATAGAGAAAGTAAATGTATAATATGTAGAGAGAACATTACCGTATGCGAATGAAATAGCTATAGAGATATAACCCGGCTAAAACGATGAACACGTGATACATATGCCAGCTATAAGATAAAATGAACAACGTAATTTGGTCGAGTTATACATGACAGCGGGTGAGAGCCAATGGGTGCACTAGAACTTGTATCCAAACATTGCTGGATACAGTTCGCATACGCAGGTAAAGGATAAAAAATTGTTGTTCATCTCGCTCTCTCATACTAGTGATTGTATAGTTTTATCCTTCTCATATTATTATTATTATTTAAATGTCACATCCGCTTAAAATTTAATCTATGGTTACGATAGAATATTTATTAACCATGAAGGTGACTTTTAAATGGAAATTAATCGACTTACTTCATAGTAAACATAGTAACTTCATAGTAATAGAGAGCGTCGGTTTTTGTCACAGACTACAAGACAGGGCTTCTGTTTTTTTTGTTTCGTAGTTTTGAGTTTTGTTATTAGCGTGGTAATTAGTAATTGTGATTTAGTCCTCCTCAGAGGCCCTTCTTATTGTGCTCCTGTATAACCTAATTTACTGTCTTATTCTCAAATGTATTGTTTGTTGGTGTTTTGTCCATTGTGATGTTTAAGTGTTAAGTGTAATGTGATTATACCATTAAATTAATTAATAATTTGATATCAATATTTGCGGCAGATTTTAAAATAAGTAATAAGTACCTTTTTGGATGGAGTATTAAATGGATCTGGCATTTAAATAACAATAATAATATGAAAAGGATAAAACTATACCATCAATAGTATGAGAAAGCGAGATGGACCACCATTTCGTTATCCTTTTTGGCATATGCGATTTTATTGTTTGGAGCCAGTCATTGGCTCCCAGTTCTAGTGCGCCCATTGGCTTTCACCCGCTGTCATGTATGACCCGACCAAATTACGTTGTTCATTTTATCTTATAGCTGGCATATTTATCACGTGTTCATTATTTCAGACGGGTTATATCACTATAGCTATTTCATTCGCATACACTAATGTTCTCTCTGTTTAATTTTCCCTCTACGACCCTTTTTTATTATGGCTCCACACTACGAATAAATTATAAGTCGCTCCACACGATTAGTGTTTAGCCAGTGTCAGTATTGAAATTGTTCAAGTTTTTGAGTGAAATCAAGTCACATAGATGGGACAAAGTCTCATTTCAGGTCAAGTTGAAGTCATAGTCTAGTCCAAGTTATACCCTCAGTAAAGATGTGGACCTTACTGAACATTTTTTAACCTTAACCTTACTGAATTTTAGCGAGAGCGCAAATAGCATTGTGCTGTTTCCCTACACTCGCACATATTTATCGGCACTTAATGGTTAATAATCCACATTATTACACATTAACTCGCGGAAGAACACGGATAAAATCGCTCCAATAATACAATCACTAGTAAGAGAGAGCGAGACGGACAACATTTTTTTATCCTTCTCTGCATATGCGATTTTATTGTTTGGCGCCCATTGGCTTACACCCATCTTTCACCCGCTGTCATGTATGACCCCACCAAATTACGTTGTTCATTTTATCTTATAGCCGGCATATTTATTACGTGTTCATCATTTTAGTCGAGTTATATCTCTATAGCTATTTCATCGCATACGGTAATGTCTTGTCTATATTATATTCCGTCTACGCTCCAATATAAGTAATTTAGGGTACTTAATGACATTTCGATTTTTCACAACAGATGTCATTGTGAAAGTCATTATCTTACATTTTGAGGATGCAGTTGGCGTGCTAAGTTAACAGAAATGTATTTCGTCTAGGGTTGCAGCTACGAATAAATGATAAGTCCGGAAGTCTAATTCAGAACAAATTCCACACAAAAAGTGGGGCCCTCCTTCAAACCAAAACGACGTAGATTCAAAATAAGAATCACTTTCGAAGTTACAAATGATTGGCTTGGAGATTGATTAAAATTCGGATCGAACGCTGGAATTGGTTCGCGCATGTGCTGCAATGTCTGTTATGACAGTTGAGTCAAGACAGACAAATGTCCGACTAATAACGCGCTCGACACGACTTTTAACCCCGCCTGCTTGGACACGACTTTTGTTAGGTCATTTTTATAAAGCAGTTACTTTTCATGACTTATGATTTATTCGAAGGGTTGCAGCTGTGCGAGCCTAATTATGAATAAGTAGTTAAGGCTTAGGTAATTACCTTTGGACATATCAACGGTTGAAAGAAACTTTGCGGAGCTCATTTCTCGTAGTTTTTGCTGAAATCAATAAATATCGTATGATTATCTTTATAAACTTCAATTTAAAATTTGAAACCACCCCCGACTGATCTTTGTATAAACTTTTCATTGAGACCATTCCAATGAGACTTAACACAACATCTCTGCTGTAAGTTGGTGAGGAGTTGAGTATTCTGCAGACCAGTCCAGTACCCTAAGTACGAGTTTTCATACCAAACTCGATATCGTATATCGAGCAAATTTTGTATGAAAAACAGTACAGCGCCTTAAGTGGTTAGTACACTGAACTAAATTTAGACCAATCAGGGAGCCAGAATAAGTCGAAAACTATGTGAGATCTGTCAAAAGCGTTTACGATAAAAATTCGTACTAAGGGTACAGGAAATGCTAACCATCAGGGTCAAGGTTACAATGTTCTTGCAATATCATTGAAGTAATAGGATACCGAATTTCGAATGAGCCGTTTTCATAAAAAAACATGTACATAGTTCATAAATTAATCAAAACGATGTATTTTAGCGAAAACCAATGAACGTTGAAAAATAATTAAAATGACATTAATCAGTACAGTACCCTTAGTACGAGTTTTTATCGTAAACGCTTTTGACAGATCTCACATAGTGTTCGACATATTCTGGCTCCCTGATTGGTCTAAATTTAGTTAAGTGTAGTAACCACTAGAGGCGCTGTACTGTCTTTCATACAAAATTTGCTCGATATACGATATCGAGTTTGGTATGAAAACTCGATATCGTTTATTCATTCTGAAAGCTTCATTTTGAAAGCTATTAGTTCTCTTTCACGAAAAGCGTAAAAGAGTTACAAACATCCATTCATCCATACTTAAAGTAAATTTAATATTAACATTTATAGATGGCGCTGTAGCATTTTCCACCGTTCTCCTTGTAAATATTGCCTAAATGTATGAGATCCTGCATCGCGCAAAGTATATTTTCCGTGATGTTAGAACCAGATGCACTGCCGCACTTGCAACGTCAATAAATATCTGAAATTTTGCACTCTTTAGAAACATTTCGCATTTACAATATAAGTAGGTAATAATATACTTAAGTAAAAATGTATCTACTAACATCTATATCTAAGTCTCTCGACGGGGCTCTCGCTGCAAAAATAAATTATTTTGTTTTGAAAATATTTTTAATTATTTATGATCGTTTACAAAACGAGAAAAACCGACTTTAAAGGCTAAAAAGGTTGCTGAAGGGAAGGGAACAAAAAACCTAATCGGCACCCATATAATTATGTAACACTAGCTGTGCCCCGCGGTTTTACCCGCGTAGACATCGTTCTCGAGGGAATATCGGGATAAAAAGTATCCTATGTATTATTCCAGAGTCTGGGTTATCTACATACCAAATTTCAGTTCAATCGGTTCAGTAGTTTTTGTGTGAAAGAGTAACAAACATAGATCTACACATCCATACATTCTTACAAACTTTCGCGCATATAATATCAGTAGGATGTATTTGTTAATTGAGAATCTCCGTCTTTTTTGAAGTTGGTTAAAATCAAGCTTTTTCTTAAAAAAAGCTTGATTTTAACTTACTTCAGTGAGATAGATTAGGCTCAGTGGCGTGCATTACGAGAGGCCCATGTTCAGCTGTGGATTAACAAGGCTGCGATGGAAAGTTATTTTTTTTTTACTTCCTATAGGCTAGCATTTGAACACTATCTCGTCTGGTGGTAAGCGATGATTGTAGACGAAGTTGGGAACACGCTAGGCCTAGAAATCCTAGATAGGTACTCTGGACTCTCAAGGGCTGTATGTTTTTAATTATTATATCAATACTTAGCTGTGTCCCGAGGTTTAACCTGCGTAGACATTGGGATGTGGGATATACACACAAACTTTCGCCTTTATAATATTATAAGGATTAGTAGGATAAGGGTTAGTAGGATATATAGTGGGATAGTAGGATAATTATTAATCAACCTTTCCTCTCTCTCATAAAGTTCTCCCTGTCGATCTTTGCCGCTCTCTCAACGGAGGGCGACCTTTCAATCTTCATCATAATTGGTGCAGTCAATTTCCTGCTTATCTCCACGTTTTTTGCTACATGGTCGTCTATGAGGTCTAACTTCTGAAGAAGTAGAGGACCCTGCTGGTTTGGGGCTATCCAGAACCCGTCTGTACTTGGCTGGAAGAGGAGATAAGGGAAGTGGAGTTTGGAGTGGAGTTTGTTTTTACAGCTCACTAGCAATGTGGGTTACACATGACTAGTAGTCTTTTGTTAACCCCTCCAACTAAGCTAAATATGCTTGTGTCTGGAGTAGGTTCACGTCACTAGTGCAATGGGTGGGCATCGAACTCAAGACCGCCAAGATTCGCCAGGCCGATGCCGTAGCCATTGGGCTATTGCCGCTTAAAAAGTTGGACTGGATTTGTGTAGAGTGGAGTGATTTGATCGGAATTGTATTGAGTGGAGTTTTTTTCAAATTCTGAATAGACAAGTCTTCTAAAGACTTGTCTATTCAGAATTTGAAAAAAACTTTGCTAACTCTGCTATCTCTGATGATGGTAAATTACGATATGGTCTAAGATGAAATCCTGTTTATCTGATTTGGTTTTTTATAATTGGGTCAAGCAGGCCTATCACGAAATTTGACAGTTGATAATTGAATGAATGAAATTTACTAAATGGGACGCAGCTATGTAGGCTGTATAGCTCCATTTCTGTCATGTCTGGTAGAGATCGCTAATAGCGATAAGACCGCCCATTGTAATACCGCATAGACATACTTTTTGATTTTTGTAATAGATATGTATCTAATTGGTTTGCAATAAAGAGTTTTTGTATTCTATTGTATTGTATTGTATTGTTCATTCATTTCAATCCCTATCAAAATTCGTGATAGGCCCCAAGCTTCGCTATGGTTAAAGTTAGTTTCAGATCCGTTATTTTGAGATAAGCTACGAATAAATAGTCAGGAAGTGTAATTCAGAACAAATTCCACACAAAAAGTGGCCCTCCTTCGAACTAAAACGACGTAGATTCAAAATAAAAATCACTTTACTTAAACTTTACTTAAGTTACAAATTATTAGTTTGGAGAATAATTTAAATTTGGAACGAAAGCAGGGATTGGTTCGCGCATGTGCTGCAATGTCTATTATGACAGTTGAGTCAAACAAGACAAATATCCGACTAATGACGCCCATTCTTTGACACGACTTTTGTTGGATCATTTTTTTAACGCAGTTACATTTCCTGACTTATTTATTCGTAGAAGATAAGTCTAATCCAGATTATTCTAGTTGTAAATACCGAAGAAGGACATATCCATCTTACCTCTTCAAGCGCAAGTGATTCAGGTTCTGCTTCCTCTTCTTCTTCAACAACTTCTGGTTCTGGTGCTTCACCTGTAAATTACATAACTTCTTTTATAAAATGTGTAGGTATATCCAGTCTAATATTATAAAAACCGGCCAAGTCGAGTTGGACTCGCCCACCGAGGCTTTCGTACCAACGTTGGTAGGTACCAATTAAGCTACACCTCTAAATTGTATGAGCGCTATTATACCTCAGAGGCCTATCTTAATTGGCGTATACTATATATGTATGCGGCACCCTTTAATTTTCAACTTTTTTATTTTTTGGACGTTTTCCTTTATTTGTGCTGTAAAACCTTGCTTCTTACCAAATTTCATGATTCTAGGTCAACGGGAAGTACCCTATAATAGGTTTTCGATCCAAAACCTATAGGGTACTTCCGGTTGACCTAGAATTGACAATTTTGGTCAAAAGCAAAGTCTTACAGCACAAGAAAAGAAATAAAATCCAAAAAATAAAAAAGTAGAAAATTGAGGTAAATTTTGGTACCTAAAAGTTTTCGCGAAAATCTAAATTTTCCTATATCTTTTTGTCGTGTTGACTCAGGACCATGATTTTTATACACCTAATAGGGACTATAGACCTCAGTATCTGGTATAAATCGAACTCGTAAGGTTCACCCGTTCCTGAGAAAATCGGTGGTGACATACGAACAGACACACAGACGGACAGACGGACAGACGGACAGACGGACAGACGGACAGACGGACAGACGGACAGACGGACAGACGGACGACGGACAGACGGACAGACGGACAGACGGACAGACCAACAGACGGACAGACGGACTGACGGACAGACGGACAGACGGACAGACGGACAGACGGACAGACGGACAGACGGACAGACGGACAGACGGACAGACAGACAAGAAAGTGATCTTATAAGGGTTCCTTTTTTTTACCTTTTGAGGTACGGAACCCTAAAAAGTTTGTAACTTTGTTACACACAATCCAAAATGTCATCGCACAGACGGGATTCGAACCCGCCACGGGATTTTCGGGATCGTTAGAGCGCCGGGGCATGTTTCCCGGCAGGCGTAGGTTCGCATCCCGTCGGTACGATGAATTATGGATTGTGTGTAACAATTTACAAAAATATAAAGTGTGTAACACATAGTTTATAGCATGAGGATGAACATAGGCTACTTTTTGTGAAAATAAAATCATGATTTTGACACATAGCTTAAATAACTCAGATCATACAAATGGTGATTGACAGAGCTTAACAGTGACGAGAAGACCAAGTACACCTTGTACTTGGTCTTCTATACATGCCATCTGTGTTCTTGGTGTACGTGAACGAAGACGCGGGTATGAACTAGTAAAATATAAATTAATATTATATATAATAATATTTTTAATAGTTGTTGAATTACAAAATTACAAAATTTAGATAAGACATCTCTGTCCACAGCTGGACATAGGCCTCACCTATGGCCTGCTACTGAGCTCGATCTTCAGCTCTGTTTCCAACCGCAGCCAGCCAGCTTGCGTAAATTATCGCTCCACCTAGATGGAGGACGCCCTAAACTAGGTTTACCGGTTTACCGTGGTCTCAACACCCCAACGGTTATCGGTTCTTCGACAGATGTGACCAGCCCACTGCCACTTCAGCTTGCTAATCCTTTGAGCTATTTAGATAACTTTGGTTCTCTGACGGATGACTTCATTTCGAATTCGATCCTTCAGAGAGACTCCGAGCATAGCTCTCTCCATAGCTCGCTAAGCGACATTGAATTGGTGAACCAGTCGCACTGTCACTGACGGTGCGACTGGTCCACGTCTCGGCTAGTAATAACATGTAGGACGCACTCGTATAGGTACAGTATATCGTAACATAAAACCATACCTTCTCGATATCCATTGTGATAGCAGACATCAGCTGCGGCGTCCACCTTTGCTAGGAAGTTATACATGACGAGGAAATCCTCGACAGGGATTGCTGCCGACCCGCCGTCAGGCTCTGCTGTCAGAGCCTCGCAGAGTAGTATCATTGTGTGGGTCAGACTCTGTTGATATGGTATGTTCGTTATACTATGTTATAGAAACAACAAGATGATTGCCTAAAATGTTCAGCAATAGCGTCTGCCTATGACATATTAACAGTTATTTAGAGGAATGATACTCTCATGGAAAACCCATTTTCATTGATTCATAATAATATATTACCTAGTGCCGACTATGGAGTGATATTATAACTAATTTTTTCTTGACCTATTGTGCCCCACTGCCGCGTAAAGGTCTCCCCCATAGTCTTTCACGAATATCTCTCCAGGGCAATGTCTCTCCAGCCAGGCTGGTGGGCTACTATAATTATCCTTACGCCAACTCTTTCGTGATTGACCACGTCGTCGCCGACCATCTATGGGGACCCAATCTGTAACGATTTTGGCCCACCTTGCTGGATGCTTACGGACCACATGCCCTGAACAGTCCCAGTTTAGCTTCGCACTTTTGAAACCTGCGTCTGTGATGCCAGTTTTGGAACGGAGCGTAGTGTTTCGAACTCGGTCTGTTCGTTTTAACTCCTAGAATGCTCCGTTCTATAGCTCTCTGACAAACCTTGAGCTTGGACTTCTGTGCCTCTGTCAATGACCAGGTTTGAGCTCCGTCGGTTAAGACAGGCAGTATGTACACATGTCGACTGGGCTTTAGAGACAGAGGAATGCCTATATATTATTAATAAGGGTTTTTATATATTTGCGGGACAAACAAACTGCTCATGACAGTGAGTGGAAGAAATGGAGGAAAATCTTTCTTTTTTCTTTTAAATAACTGATAGGCTACGTACCACCAGGCGAGATCGTGGTATAGCAAACTAAACCACTATCTCGCCTGGTGGTAAGCGA
Organism: Cabera pusaria; assembly: GCA_954871355.1. Taxonomy (NCBI): domain Eukaryota; kingdom Metazoa; phylum Arthropoda; class Insecta; order Lepidoptera; family Geometridae; genus Cabera; species Cabera pusaria. The sequence continues at coordinate 6,065,018 of OX940915.1, forward strand.
TCATGTGGTCGGAGATGGTGAATTCGCTAGGCCTAGTACTATTCATTATTCTGTGGCTAGGCCTAGAATGCAATTGACCCTCAAGCAATGTGTGCTTGCGTAACAACGTAACGTTATGTCGGCAGATTTTCTCCTTGACGATGATAAGCTATTTTTTGGTAGCATATACCAGGCAGCACATCGATATACCACCTGTGGACAAACACCAGTGCTGGGATTCGAAACTGCGACCTCTCGCGTATACTACGCGGCATATTATCTTTTCAATGCTCTCGCTTAGAATTCAAGTCATCCATCGTTTACGTAACGACAACGAAGCTCGCATATAATGCTCTTACCACCAATGTCAATAATTTTCAACCGAATTTCCAAAAAAAGGAAGTTCTCAATTCGTCTTAATTTTTTTTTTGTATGTATGTTACGCGATTACTCCGTCAATTGTGAACCGATTTGAATGATTCTTTTTTTAATCGGTAGGGTACGTTTCCAAGATGGTCCCATTGCAATTTCATCGAGATCTGATAGGTATCTCCAGAGATATGATGATAAACGTCTCAAACTTGTTACTGAAATTAACACGCGGGGCATGGAAGTCGGTTGTTTTAGTTTTTAAACTATATTAATTATGTCCCTCACCTTTGTAAGCAACCCTCCAGCAACTGCAATGAAGTGGAGGAAGGGAACAGTCTCCGACCTCATATAGACCTCACAGAGGCACAGAATTCTGCGTAGTTCCATGAGGTCTAGACAGAATCCTCGCCACGTCGCCTTCACTGCTGGAAGGGGGACGTCTTTCATACCGGACAACTGAAAAACACTCATCTTCATAAGTCTGTAATGCATTTAACACTACAAACAATTTTATTTAATAATACATTTTATAGGCTATCGTTTTGACTACTATTTTGTCTGGTGGTAAGCAATGACTTGTCAAAGATGGCGAACACTCTAGGCTTAGAATATTCTCAAGGGCTGTGTGCTACCAGAACACGTTAGGTTATGGCGGCAGATTTTCTCCCTGACGATGAAGCTACATTTTAGTTGTAAATCAGGTTAAACATCGGTATGGTATGCTCCTCTACCACCTGTGGACATCCTTCTTGTAGACGGAGTACTGGAGACGCAGCTATAGAAAAAATAATAAGACTACGTAACGCAGCTTCACTGGCGCAGATCTGTGCTTGGTCAGGACTTAAAAGTTCTCAAACGACTAACGCAGAAGTATATTATTTAACTTGCCTGATTAACTAACACCTTTAGGGTTCCCTATTGTTTCGCATAACTTTTTTTGTCATAATATAGTTTAGAATAATGTTGTTTCTCCTAATTATATTGAAGCATACATTAACTTGGCATAAAGCTGTTAGGCATATTTTACTTGCCATAATGAATGTTAGCATAAACATTTCTAGCATAATATTCTAAAGAATAATGTTATACGCATAACTATAATTGGGCATAACTTTTTTTGTCATAATTTTATAGCATAATTGTTTAATAGTACTTATTTTTTAATTTTAACCTCTTCACGATCAATCAAGTCAGTAGACTGATTTTGTTTAAATATACTCTAGTATACCTAATATTATGGAATAGGACATAGAATACTTTTTAACGCAGACGAAGCTGCGAGGCTCAGTTATGGTTTCGTATACGAAAAAAATAATGAAATTAATAAAATATTTGTTATATCTGTGAATAAGGTCAAGATGCGCATAATAAATGTAAAAATTGACTTATTGACTACCTAAGCAAATTACGTGGTAACTACCAAAAAAAATCATTAATCAAATGCAGAACCAAAGTCGTGAGATAGATGCACATCTTCTTTTAATTTAATGTTTTCATTGGGTCAAATAACCCAAGGGCCAAGGGCCACCCCCGCCGAACTTGAAGTTACTGTCACAGTCTAGTACAAACTTTTTTATTGGTATGAATAACTTAATATCATTTTATTTAATAACCTTAATTTGGCTTGACTCAATGTTCATATATCAATAAATATGAATGTATTAACTTGAAACCGCGAACTTTTTATTTTCTTGAGCCAAACATCTCTCAACTCAATATGACGCAGTCCTACCTTAATTCTGACTTTGGAAATCTTAAATTATTTTTTTATATAATTTTATAATACAATCGTCGTTTCCATAGAAATTGATAATTGTGTAATTAACTAAACTTTTTTATTTTAATTAGAATTATTTAGCATAACATACATTCAATTATGACTTTATTCATTATGTCTAATAACTATTAGGCTAATAGAAAATATGCCTTATAACTTTTTGTGAATCTAAATTAGGCCGAAACAATATAGTCCAAATGAAAATTATGTCTATTTATACAATATGCCAAAAAAATTAGGAAAGAAAATTAGGAATAAAAAATTATGCGAATGAAAGGGATCCCCACCTTCAGACATGCCCTGAGAGTTCTCCTTCAGTAGAGTAGAGGGGGTACCCTAGACGCAGCTTCACTGGCGGTATTCTGTCTTTGGCGAGGGCTTCTTTAAGTCAATACTAAAGTTCTCAAACGACTAACGCAGAAGTACATTATTTAAATTACCTGATGAACTAACACCTTCAAACATCCCCTTGTGAGGCCTCCTTCTGTCGAGTAGACGGGGTACTCTAGACGCAGCTTCACTGGTGGCGGTCTGTGCTTGGCCAGGGCTTTGAAGTATTCAAACGACCAACGTAGGAGGTCGTAGGGTTGAGTTTTGATTGCAGCTGGATGGAAGAAGGTTTTGGATTAGCAGGTTATATTCATAGAACAGTTGCATATGCATGGATTCTATGGTTTGATTGACATTTTGACAACATTTATTTTTTGACCAAGCAGCGTGAATCAGTCTACTGAAAGTCCAGTACAAGAAAAAAGATGTATGAAAAGGGGGGCGCGTCCGATGGAGTATATTCGTCTCATTCACTATTTCTTACCATCTCTTTTGTTAGGTTGCCATAATAAATGCCATCAAGTAGCATGATGTGAAGAAGAAGAAGTATCATCTCTACTTAGTCTGTGGATAGCATGTATTTCTACTTAGCCTGTGGTAGCGTGTTAACCGGCTTTTCAAAATAATTATTTTAGTGTTTTATTTTGTGTTTTACAACAAATTACCTGGTTTATTACATGGTATATTTAAATTATTACGTTAGATACCATTGAATTTATGGTGTGTGATTATTAACACCTTGCTTGTGAGTGATAATGAAACATAAATAGTGAAATATGCGTGTTAAGGACTGCAAAGACTGACTCTACTGAAAGTTTATTTTATGGCAAGATTTCCACTTGATGAAGCTCAGTAAATAGATCAACTTAAAATAATAGCCGTTTACTGCTTCTTTAGGTCAAGTATTTCCATATTTCATCAGTTAACAATCTTTATAAATTCTTTGTGAAAAATAGTGTGGGGCGCATTGCGGTGCTTGTTGATATCGATAGTGTATGTTATAGTGTATTTTATAGTAATGATATGATCAGTGATCGGAATAGAAGTGCAATTTCGCGAGATGTCATGACGATATTTTAATAGGGACAAACCACCAAAGTGATATTGAGTCATTTTAATTAATTTTAACCAAAAAAATCCGCAAGCTCATACTCATCATCGGGAAATGATTTCGTCCTCCTGAATGATGAATACATCAAGACGAACTTCAAACTACCGCAACTGGCACTATACCTAGACCCTTTCAGGCGTCCACTCATAACAATTTTCCTTCTGCACAGACAATACTTATTATTCTGTTTTCATTAGGTCAATGACGCTGAATAGCTGATTTATGGTTGAATCTGCCTAAGTTTACGTAAAAGTTTACCATGTGATATGATAACTCGCGATCCCAGCTAGGTACTGAGGAAAGGGAGACTGCAGGTAGACTATACATCAGGCCAGATATGGTTTGCGCAGTTTAAATATTACTACACCCTTTTGTTACACCTTGTATAATTTACAGCCAGTGCTGGATTTAGAGGTCTGGAGGCCTCGGGGCAACATAGGAGTGGAGGCTTCCTGGCCCCAAATTATTTTAATAGTAAAATGAAGATTATTTTTGAGTCGAGTTTTCCAATAAATAATTTATTGTGAAACCAAGTAGTATAGATTCTTTTATTTTTACCCAACATAATATAAATATAATCGTTTTTTTTTTATCTGAAATGAATTTTCAGCGTTAACGAGCGAAACCTTCCAAGCTTTTTAGGGTTCCGTACCTCAAAAGGTAAAAAAAGGATCCCTTATAAGATCAATTTCTTGTCCATCTGTCCGTCTGTCTGTCTGTCTGTCCGTGTGTCACCACCAATTTTCTCAAAAACGGGTGGACCTAGCAAGTTGAAATTTATAACAGATACTAATGTCTATAGTTCCTATTAGGTGTATAGAAATCCAGGTCCTGAGGCAACACGATAAAAAGATATGGGCAAATTTAGATTTTCGCAAAAACTTGTAAGTACCAACATTTACCTTAATTTTCAACTTTTTTTAATTTTTGGGAATTTTTCCTTTACTTCTGCTGTAAGAACTTGCTTATGACTAAAATTTACAATTCTAGGTAAACTGGAAGTACCCTATAGGTTTTGGGTCGAAAACCTATAGGGTACTTCCCGTTGACCTAGAATCATGATATTTGGCAAGAAACAAGGTCTAATAGCACAAATAAAGGAAAAGTTCCAAAATATTAAAAAAAAATATTAAAGGGTGTCCCACATACATAGTTTCGCTAATTAAGATAGGCCTCTGAATTATATGAGCGCTCATACAATTTAGAGGTCTAGCTTAATTAGTACCAAACAACGTTGGTACGGAAGCCTCGGTGGGCGAGTCCAACTCGATATGGCCGGTTTTTTTAACCGAAATATCGTTGATAATTTAGAAGTTTGACATTTTTTTTTCTATTGTGGAGGCCCCAGGGGCTACTGCCCCGGTTGCTCTCCCATAAATCTGGCCCTGTATACAGCATGTCCCAGAAATTCGTGTTAAGCGATAAACTGATAAGTCAATATTACATTACAGGTATATCGTTATCTTAAGCTGCTGATGCCGATGCCGAGTGAGCGAACCCTGCAGAGCATCATACTTCATAAATAAAAAGCTTGACAAAATTAAATATTTTGTTTTACTGCCAATCATTTTTTCAAACTGGTTTTGTCTTAGTGGTGGATTTGTTAAACCAAAATAAGAAAATTATAAACCTTCACAATCTAACCACTAAAACAAAGTTAGTTAAATACAAAATATAACCTTCTAAAGTATTGTGACCAAGCAACGGTAGTTCCATCGTTATCGATGTTTTTGCCGACACGGTACATCACTAGGATTTTTTTGTTATGTTGGTCAATTAGAAGAAGAAGAAGCAGAATATTATTTCGCTGGTATTTTGGCTACTATGAAAGCCCCGTGTTTTGACATTTCGCTTTTTGGTAAGTTTGCTCTATGGGAGTCCCGACTCTTCTTAACGTAGTGGTTATATTCTCTTTGGCGTGAATTGCGAGCGAAGGATCTCAGTTACAGCTTGGGCAAGATTGCTTTCGAATTTCCAGCAGACGTCGGAATGTCTGGCTGTTCTCTTCTATTTAAATCGCGTATTTCAACCGATTCTAGTTAAATTTTGTGAATCTTCGATAATTATATGGATTTACGCTGTATGGATTGGACAAAAGTCACACGTGATAACAATACATACTACTCCAAATTCATCTGTCCTAACATTGCCATTTTGGAGATCCAGTGCTAGGCTCCATCATCATCATGTCAGCTCGATGGAAATTGGAAATTGTCATGTCACTGAAGATAGGCAAGTACACATACCGAACATGCTTATACTTGTTATGCCTTCATGTTTATGGCAAATACATTTATCTTTATCTTTAATGCACCATGTGACTAACACGGCAAAATAATAGCTTGTGAAAACAGATGTTTGCTTACCTTTGCAGTACCTCTTCAATATGTATGGAAACTTTGGAGGCACGACGATCTGCTGCGAGCAGAACATCTGCTCGACTAGCTCTGGCATTCTGATTGGATCACTTCACCTGGGAACATTACAAATACATATAAAGACTAGTAGTTCTGTGAGAACAGTAGGTAGACCTCGCGTGCCCTTATCAAAATTGAAATCCAGCCATATCCGCTACAGCAAACTTCACCCCCTTTCTCCCTAAAAGTCAAAAGTCAAAGTCAAAGCATCTATTCAGTATATGGGCAAATTAAAAATTAGCACTTACACACGTCAAATAACATTAAATAGATCATATTCAATAAAAAATATTATAGATATAACAGAAACATAACTTATTGCTTTGAATTTACAAAAAAAAACAAAGGTATTGAACCATTCAGCTTTCATCTAGACTAAGTCCCCACCACTCCTCCTTTTGTAATTGTTTTCGCCACATCTTATCACAGAACAGATAATAAATCTTATGTAGAATGAAGTCCTGCACAGTAAGGACTTCATTCTCAAATTTGATTAAAATTTGAAATCTGTCGATAAATAACGCTACAGCAAGCTTCCCCCCTGTAGCCCCTGTCACTCCCCCTTTCGAAAATTTTTCGCAACATTTTGTGTGGAATGAAGTCCTTAGTTTGTTTATTCCAATTTGACTGAAATCCGTTGCGAAATAACGCTACAGCAAACTTCTCAATAAAATAAATGCGATCGATAAAAAATCTTTAAAAAATGAAGAAACTCGTGTGTGTGCCAATTTTCGTAAAAATCGGTTGACAAATGCGACTTGTAGGCGACGACAAACATACGGACAAAAGCAGTTTTTGGCCAATTTCTTGGACGCTTCGCTCACTCGGTAAGTTACAAAACTTCTTATCCTACTGATATTAAAAATGGCGTGAGGAGTAAAAGTTGGTTAGGATGCGAAGATGGTTAGAAGTTTGTTACTCCTTCACACAAAGCTACTGAACCCACTATCTTACCCGTAGTGATAAGCGATTATGTGGTAGAAGATGGTAAACACAGAGAATTTAGAATATTAGAATGCTCTGACTCTCAAAGAGCTGTGTGCCGGAACACGGTAAGGTTATAGTGGTAGATGTTCCCCTTGATTGTGGTAAGCTACTTTGTGATAGCAACTTGGACGGAACATCGATGTAGGCAATATGCTCCAACCACCCGTGCTAGGATTAGAACCGGCAGCTATCTCTTAGAAGTCAAGCCATTTATCCTTTAAGCCAAAGGGGCTTATAAAATGACTAAGGTCCTGCGCCTGCCTTCTATTTTCAGACAAGAACATCTCCATCTTAGACCGCATCATCACTCAACATCAGGGAAGATATTGGTCAAATGCTCGTCTGTCAGACGTTAAAAAAAACTACCTCACGAATTAAATGGGTGGTATCCCTATTTTTTGTTTTTTAAGTTATGAGGTGTGACAATGAACAATTTTCATCTATCCCCACATGTTTTGTAAAGCCGATCAAAATCGATCAATAAGACGGCACTGACCTAACTAAAACTATTTAGTTACACCAAGGTTCAAGGTAATTTGACCAGTTCATTGCCTTTCTTATAAGAATGTTATATTATGCCTATAATTTACTACCCTGAGTTCCATAGGTGCTTCGCCATTGTAACAAGACCTTTCCTTATATTCAACTGCTGCTGAAATGGGGTTCAAGACTTATTGGCATTTCAAAGCTAATAAGCATCAAAAAAAAATTTTTTTTTCATATAAAGTTTGACCATTATCTCGCCTGGACACTGACAGTGCGACTGGTTCACCAATTTAAAGTCACTCAGCGAGCTATGGAAAGGGCTATGCTCGGAGTATCTTTGAGGGATCGAATTCGAAACGAGGTCATCCGTCAGAGAACCAAAGTTATCGACGTAGCTCAAAGGATTAGCAAGCTGAAGTGGCAGTGGGCTGGTCACATCTGTCGTAGAACCGATAACCGTTGGGGTAGACGTGTTCTAGAGTGGAGCCCACGGCTCGGTAAACGGAGTGTAGGGCGCCCTCCAGCTAGGTGGAGTGATGATATACGCAAGCTGGCTGGCAGCGGTTGGACATAAGAGCTGAAGATCGAGCTCAGTGGCATGGCCATAGGTGAAGAGAGGTTTCCATTGCTGGTATTCCACTGCTGGACATAGGTCCAGCAGTGGAATAGACTGATGATGTTGATGATTATCTCGCCTAGTGGTAAGCGAAAATGTGTTCGAAAATGGTGAACACGCTAAGCCTAGAATGTTCTGACTCTCAAGTGCTGTGTGCTGGAACACTGCGAGGTTATGGCGGCAGATTTTTCCTTGATGGTGGTAAGCTAAAAATCAGGCGGAACATAGTTATATAATGCTCCTACCACCACCTGCACCTGCACAAGATAACGTGTAAATCATCAAAATATAAAACAAGACTCTAACTAATGCACCGAATGTGTGGCGTTAAAATTCGATGATTGGGAAAGAAAAATACAATATCGTGCTTGTCAATGGAAGACAGCACTGATACGAGGCGCTGGACAACTTACTTTAGTAATTAGTTCCACAGAACACTTATATATATATATATATATAATCCTTGCGGAAATTAGTTCAATCCAACTATTCCAAATAATGCTGAAACTCTAAAGTACTTTATGTACCTAAAGTATTATAACTTACCACTACGTATTATAAAACAATGTCCCCCGCCGCGTCTGTCTGTTTGCGATAAACTCCAAAACTAGGTACTGAATGGATTTTCACCAATAGACATAGTGATTCACGAGAAAGGTTTAGGTGCAGTTTTTGTGTAAAATGGTTGAAATATTTCTGACTATAATTATTAAAGATCACATACTCGACACAACAGACTGATGCAAAAAATTTAGGCCTCAATGCATAATTATAATTATGTTTTATCCGTGCGAAGTCGGGGCGGATTACTAGTAAGTTATAAGATTAGAAAGAAACTTACGTTTTGCCTTGATATAAATTATGCGGGTATACCTGCCAATTCAATGACTTTTTTCTTTCAAACAATCACTGTATTTAAAATAATATTAAAGCCAATAAATTAATATTCGGCGTTTTTTATAAATCAATCACCACTTTTTCACATTATTTCTGCAACGAAAATCTCGTACACTGACAATGAATATTTGGCTTTTTGTTTACAATTTCGTTGCTATGGACTACGCTTTAAATGTCAAAGTGATTGGGGAAATTGGGGAGATATGACGCGATATTCTATAAAAAAAATTGTAGTCATTTAGCCAGGTACATTTTACAATCAGATTTTATTTTAAAATTATTATATACGGTAATGCCACGGATCCTCTATAAAAGGGGTAATACGAAGCAATACGCTCGCGTGATGGTAAGCGATGACGTCGGCCTGAAGCAGTAATGTCACAGAAAAGATAATAGTCCTGACAGACAGAACATGCACTCTCTGACAGCAAACTTGCAAGATTAACATGCAAGGTTCATTTCGCATGTCACCGCATTGAGTCACTACGCCCTGTAATTTGTCTGGACACGTTATTCTTTACAATTTTACTTTTCTGGTGGTAAGTTTTCTAAACGGTGATAAACGTTTCTGGTAGTCAAAGTTGGTGAACACGCTAGGCCTAGAATGGTCTAAATCTCATGGGCTGTGTCAGTGTCACGCAGTGTGCTGCCGGAATACCGTAATATTAATTAATTATGGCAGCAGGTTTTTTTCTCTCTGATAGTTTTAGATCTGCTACTTTTTGGTAGCATGTCAGGCGGAATAATTATATAATACTCCTATCATTCATAATAATTAATAACCATTAAATTCAAGGTGCACAATATCCCTTTCAAAGCCAAAAATATGTTTTTTAAATAAAGATTCGATTTCGTTAACGTCGGTTTGAGTCGTATTATTTTAGAATTATTTTTCTGTTACTTACAAACTTAGAATGTGTGATTATGTATAATGGTGCTAGGCTCATTGGCACATTTCTAGTATTCTTGTTAATCCCTCCAGCTAAGCTAAATGTGCTTGAGCCTGGAGTGGGTTTACGTCAATAATGCAATGTGTGGGAATCAAACTGACAACCACTCGATCGCCAGGCCGACACCTTAACCATTGGGCTATTGCCGCTCGTTGCCGCAGTATGTTATTGTCATAATATATTTGCTTAAAATATTGTGGAAGTATACCTAAATGTTTTAGAGCTAAAAAGTTGCCTGGTAGAGATTGCTAGTAACAATTAGGCCATCCATTTAACACCTTAATTTAAACGTATAATTAATTTACTTTTAGGTATATTTTAAATAATATTTAATGGGTGTTAAGTATAAGTATTTAAAACAATCTATTCTCTAACAGAGAGAGTCAAAAAAGTCAAAGAAAGTCCTGTCACAGAATAACAACTAGAGAAAACACCAACCTACTTTTCGTGGGAAGCATATACCATATAGCTATCAGCGGCTTGCACTGTAATCAACATAAAATTCAATCTAGACAAAAATGTGCAGTGCCAATAAAACTTTTCACGGTTAGTTTCATCTGAAAAATAATCGGCACGGATTTTAATTACATTTTACCAAAAATCTTTTATTGCAACGCCATCTAGCGGCAAACGCTCGTATCAAGTCATCGGAATCGATAGAACGACCTGTCGCGAGAGAAAAAAAAACAAAAACCTGTTTAGTTCAGTGACGTCTCTCGGTGTTTTTGTGTCGCGTTTCGTACGGAGCAAGTGGTGCTTTTTATTTTCGTGTTTTTATACGAAAAATCTGCTCAAAACACGTCTCAAATACAATTTAATCGCGTTATAATCGGAGAATAGATACGGCAAACATCCATTGGAACGTAAAACCAGTGTTTAGTGTAGTGATATTCGAGACATCGGGTGAACGAAACAAAACTCTGATAATAGTGCTTATAAATACGGAAAAATATGTGCAATCGGTGACACTGGTTGGTGATCAAGTTTTATAATGTATCTGAACGTTCGCTGTACATTGACACATAGAAATAAGTGAGAAATGGTTGATAAATGGACATATCCCTTTAGAGTAAAGAATAGGACATATTGTGAAGTGATATTGGAATAACAATGGATGTGATCACGGATTTGTCCCCTCTGAGTAAGTGTCTAAGTGACTTTCTATCTTTATCTTAGTATCATAGGGCTAGAGAAGGGGCCGCAAGGCCCTTTAGTGACAAAAGTAGTTCTTATGAAAGTAGGTGCAATGTCGCCTACTATATGCAAAAGTTGCTATTAAAATAATGCTAATTTCATTAGCAATACAAATCGAACATAATACATGGTAGGTACCTACTTTTAACAGACGATACATTTTAATAATTTATCTTTAGAATAGTCTGTGGGAAAAACTTTGTACCTACCTGCCTACTTCACATTGCATTGTTGAAGAGTGAAATGTTTATAAATGTGTTACGAAAAATTAATGATTTTATTTTAAAGTCGGATTTCAACCTCTCAACTTACCTAGGTACATTATCTAATATTTTCTAAAATAGTTTGAATTTAATATAAATCAAAATTACCCCAACGTCCTCTACATAGACTAATTAAAAATAGACACACTTATAATTTAGATTGATAATTTCGGCTTTTACAGGCTAGTAACCAACCACAGAAAACTTAATAGTACCCATAACTTACGTTTTTTTTAAATATAGTAGGTACCTATGTCACTATGTACGTATACCTACCTATGTAGGTACTCACATACATTTATCGGACAACCAGACGTAGGTTAGGTACCGATTTGCGACAACGCTTTACGGTGGACGTTCCATCTACTTACCGGATTTACCTGACCGAAACGTTTTGATCATTCATCATAGGTAGGTACAACCAAGGAATTGAACTCCTTGCCGGTGTCTGTGTTTTCAAGTAACTACAAGCAGGGGTCTCAAATCGCGAGAGAACAGTTATCTTCTAGGTAAGCGCTACATCACCAATTGCACCATCACTCAACATCAGGTGTGATAGTGGATAAACACCTACCTATCTGGCAATACTAAAAAACATTATTAAATTAGGTATTACGTAATTATTATCACTATTTCACTTTTTTTATTTTTTTCATATAAAAATTGTCTGAAGTACTGAAACACACAGTTATATACCATATACCATACATGTATGGTTGGTTTTAACGTACTTACATTTTTTTTTAATATTTTGAAGTAAACGATTGGATGACAGCTGAATGGTTCATTACTTTTTTTTTCTAATTCAAAGCGTTAAAATTCTGCCTTTTAACCGACTTCAAAAAAAGGAGGAGGTTTCTCAATTCGACCGTATATTTTTTTTTTATGTTTGTTCGCGGATAACTTCGTCGTTTATGAACCGATTTCGATTATTCTTTTTTTGTTCGAAAGGAGATATCCCAAGTGTGGTACCATGGTAATTTTATCGAGGTATGATAAGTATCTCCAGAGATATTGAGATAAACATCTCAAAATTGGTACTGAAAATGAATAGCGCGGCATTGAAGTCGGTTGTTTTTTAGTTTTTAAACGATATTATGCTATGTTTACTTGATAATTGGTTATGATTTATGATTTTGACGTGTATATGTGCGTATATTAATACTGCCTACATACTGAATAAATTCTTTGATTCTTGATTAAATTCATTTTTTTTTAATTTGAATCTCTGTCTCGCACGCAGATAGGTAGGTAGGTAGTAGGTAGGTAGGTAGGTAGGTACCTACGACCGGTCGTATCTGCGTGCGATTTGAAGACTGGTATAGGTAGGTAGGTATAGATAGGCACCTATACCGATACCTATTGATGATATTTTTATGATAGAAGGTTTCAGGACAAGCAAAACGCTTCCTGATGGTAAGCGATGACATCTGTCTATAACACATGCTACGGCACGCTTAACTCGGAATTGCCATAATTTAGCGCCTTATCATACTGCGCCTGTTACCACGATCTATTGATAGGTACTTTGCCCTATAGACCGAAAAACATTTCTGTTTGACAGATAATTATAACAGAATAATTAATTAATATAGGTACATACAATCACGCCTTTTCCCGTTGGGGTAGGCAGAGACTACTTCTTTCCACATGCTACGATCCTGACATACCTCTTTCGCTTGTTCCACTTTCATGAGCGCCTTCATACATGCTCGCCGGTTATAAGTACTTTTGACTTGGCCTTTCTTTAAAACGTCTCCGATCTGGTCGTGATACATTCGCCTAGGTCGGCCTCTACCGGCTGCCCCATTCACACTCGTCTCATAAATCTGTTTCGTCAATCTTTCTTCTTCCATCCTCTCTAGATATCCTACCGTCTAAGCATCCCTTTAAACGATCCCTTTAATTACCTTTTACTATGGGCCGCTATAACAACAAATATTAATAATTAAGGTAGTTTAAAAACTAAAACAAGCGACTTCCATGGCCCATGAGTCAATTTCATTAACAAGTTTGAGACGTATATCGTCATATCATTGGAGATACTAATCAGATCTCGATGAAATTGCAATGGGACCACCACCGAAACGAAACCTACCGATTAAAAAAGTATCATTCAAATCTGTTCACAATTGACGGAGAAATCGCGTTACATACACACAAAAAAAACAGATAGACGAATTGAGAACCTCCGTAGTTTTGGGAAGTCAGTTGAAAATAGAACAAAGTTAAAAATTAAAAAGGGTATATAAGAATCGTGTATCTTGTAGACTAGCGTTTGACCACTATTTCGCCTGGTGGTTAAGCCACAGAATAATGAATAGATTAAGCGAAGATGTGGTCGAGGATGGTGACCACTCTTGGCCTCGAATACTCTGAAGGGTTGTGTGCTGCCGGAACACTGTAAGGTTACAGCGGCAGATTTTCTCCTCGATCTTGATCCCTCAGACAACCATAGATGGAAAGGATCTTTTTAACCCTCGACGCAAAATGAAGGGGTGTTGTTATATTGACGTGTGTATCTGTGTATTTCTGTCTCAGTCTGTGGCGTCGTAGCGCCCAAGTTCTTTTTTCGTCGTCTTCCCCATCGTGTGGTGTATCGTTGAATAGGTCTTTTAATGATTCAAGGGTTGCTAATACCATTTTTCGATTGAATGCTCCATTTAAATATTAAACTTTAATGTGCAAATTTTTGTTCGTGCATTTCATGAACTTTAAAGGAAAACTATAGCGGTTAAGATAGGTAACTTTATTAGTTTAGCAGTAATAGTCGTTGAACTTGGGTGTTGGATAATTTTGTACCAAATACAAAATCCTTAGAATAAATCCTATAAAGTCACAAAGACGAAGTACCTAGTTGCTTGTTTATAACGGGTAAAGACTTGCATTGAATAACGGGCTACTGCGGAACCCTACACTGCGCGTGGCCCGACACGCACTTGGCCGGTTATTTTCTCTAGTTGATGACGCTATGAAACCAACTTTCAATTCGAAATTCGGTATCCTCTTACTTCAATGATATCGTAAGAACATGGTAGCATTGACTTGATGCTGGGGCATCTCCTGGAATCTGCGGAATACTTAACTCCTCATCAACTTATGCAGATATGTCGTTTTGGGGCTTATTTGAATAGTCTCAATGAACAGATTGTACATAGATCAGTCGGGGGTGGTTGTAAATTTGAATTAAAGTTTTATGTTTTACCCTAGGTAGGTATCTATAAATGGAATCGGATCATTATCATCATAATCAGCCGGTATCAGTCCACTGCTGGACATAGGCCTCTCCCAAGTCACGCCACTGAGCCCGATCTTCGGCTCTTTGTTTCCAGTCACTGCCCACCGCCAACGCCACCGCTTTGCGAATGTCGTCGCTCCACCGATTCGCGGTCTCCACTCTACAACCAGTCTACCCCAACGGTTATCGGTCCTACGGCAGATATGACCAGCCCACTGCCACTTCGGTTTGCTAATCCCTTGAGCTATGTCGATTACTTTAGTTATCTGACGAATTACTTCGTTCCGGATTCGATCCCGCAGAGAAACACCGAGCATAGCTCTCTCCATAGCTCGCTGAGCGACTTTAAATCGGTGGACCAGTCTAACTGTGAGTGTCCACGTCTCGGCTCCGTATGTCATCACAGGTAGGACGCACTGGTTAAAGACTTTTGTCTTTATACACTGCGGTATAGGCGACGAGAAGACTCGACGGAGTTTTCCGAATGCTGTCCAGCCCAGCTGAATTCTTCTCTGAATTTCCTCTTCGAAGTTGTGTTTTCCTAGTTGCAATCGGATCATGGAAGTCTAAATATTTTTTTTATATATTATTGACTAAATAATTTAGTTTAAATAATTTATTATATTTATAATTTAGAAGCAGCGCCTCGCGGTTTCACCCGCGTAGTGCCCGTACCCGTGAGAATATTGGATAAAATGTAGCCTTTGTTACTCGCTGATTTGACTTTGAGGGCCCGGTGGCGTAATCGGGAGAACGATTGGCTTTGATGCCAGAGGTACCGAGTTCAAACCGCAGTGCAATAGATTTTTTTACCGAAACAATTATGTGCGCTTTTCACAGTGGCCCTCCGGTGAAGGAAAAACATCGTTAATAAACCAACAACCCCCGCATGGTGGTAGGACACTGTCTAGTGTCCGCCTGGCCAGCTACCACCCTCAAGTTAGAAAATCTGTCGCCAAACATCTAATGTGTTCCGGCAGCTATCCTTGAGAGCCAGTTCCCATTCTAGGCCTAGCGTGCTTACCATCTTCGACCGCATCATCACGTACCAACAGGTGAGATAGTGGTCAAACGCTAGGCTATAAGATATATAAAAAAAATATTGTAGCTTTCGATTAGTGAAAGAATTTTTGAAATTGGTCCAGTAGTTTTTGATTTAAATCGTAACAAACAAAAAATTAAATCTTTCCTCATTATAAGATTAGTTTAGATTATTAAAACTTCTGTAAATCGGATAGTTATAGTATAGGAAACGGCCGTGATCTTTACCGATCCAAATTACTCAAAATGGTTGAAACAACCTTTTAAATAAAAATTTGACAATTCTATTCAATGTGTGACTAACTATGTATGACGAATTACTTAACGCTTTGTCTCTAAATGACGTATTTACATACGACAAAATATAAATGTAGGTATTTATGTAATATTTTGTTGTATTTATATTCTATTCATTGCCAGCTCTATCGGTGATCAGACATCTGCAAAACGTATATAAATAAATTCGACGCAAAACTACGGGTGCTATTTACCCGACTGCGCGAGGCAAAGGAGGTATATTATATATATATGTATATATATGTATTTTTTCGAAATTTGTGATTGACTGTTTTGTTTGTATTTTTAACCGACTTCAAAAAAAGGAGGTTTCTCAATTCGACCGTATAAATGTTTTTTTTTTTAATGTTTGTTCGCGGATAACTTCGTCGTTTATGAACCGATTTTGATTATTAAATTGTTAAACACAATCCAAATTTTTTTTATTTTTTCTTATTCCGGAGGTTGCGGGTTCAAGTCCCGTTGGTACGATGAAATTTTGGATTGTGTTTAACAATTTACAAAGATATTAAGTGTGTAACACTTTAAAGAAACATAATATTCGATTTTGATTATTCTTTTTAGTTAGAAAGGAGATATCCCAAGTGTGGTTACATGGTAATTTTATCGAGGTCTGATGAGTATCTCCAGAGATATAGAGATAAACACCTCAAAATTGATACTGAAAATTAATAGCGCGGCAATGAAGTCGGTTGTTTTTAGTTTTTTAACCGACTTCAAAAAAAGGAGGAGGTTTCTCAATTCGACCGTATATTTTTTTTTTATTTTTTTTTTTATGTTTGTTCGGGGATAACTTCGTCATTTATGCACCGATTTTGATTATTCTTTTTTTGTTCGAAAGGAGATATCCCAAGTGTGGTACCATGGTAATTTTATCGAGGTCTGATAAGTATCTCCAGAGATATTGAGATAAACACCTCAAAATTGATACTGAAAATTAATAGCGCGGCAATGAAGTCGGTTGTTTTTAGTTTTTTAAACGATCTTATTTACCCGGCAGGTTGTCTTGACTGACTGATGACTTTCGACTTTCGAGCGATAATCGTCGATAAGAAAACAAAATGCAAAGAATAAATGTAATACTAGTAATAATTTATTTGTTTGCTTATAATTATAAAAACTTTATCTAATACACAGGCCATAAACATTTTAAAATAAAATGACTATGGTTTCTTTACAATAATAAAAGTTGAAATGCTATTTTTAGGAAGCTTGAACCTTGGCTTAAATAGGTCGAAAGTAATAAGTAATTAGTGTAGGTTTATGGCTGCGGCCCTAACTCTTAACTAGGTTTCCCTGTATTTAGGACATAAAAATATTATACAAATGTCTAGCAGCTAGACAGTTGTACCTATATTTTAAAGTCAGCTAGACTCTAGTTGTATTGCCTTCTAGACGTTTACGAGGACAGGACGCATCGCTATCAATCTAGAGACTTCTTCCTCTGGTAGGCTAGCGTTTGACCACTATCTCGCTTGGTGGTAAGCGATGATGTGGTCGAGGTTGGTGAACATGCTAGGCCTGGAAAGGTGCCTCTCAAGCTCTGTGCTGCCGGAACACCGTATGTTGTTGGTGGTAAATGTTCTCCTTGATGGTGGTAAACTTCTTTCTGGTAGAGCTAGGCAGGCGGAACATTGACAAAAAACTTTATCCAAATCGGGCGAGCATTTTGACACATTTCTTTTGTCTAATGTGTATGTAAGTACTCTTGAATGGCTGAAGCAATTTTGATTTGAGATTGTCTTTGGATGATTTAGATTCAAAATTCGACCCGAATTACTTCTACAGGTGGCAGGAGCATGTTACATCGATGTTCCGCCAGACTTACTGCCAAACAGTAGCTTACCATTACCACCATCAAGTAAAAAATCTGCCGCCATAACATAATAATAAATCAGAGCATTCTAGGTCTAGCGTGTTCACCATGTTTGACCACATCATCGCTTACCACCAGGCGAGATAGTGTTACCAATTAGTTGGTCAAAAAAAGCAAATGATAGGGGCGTAGCTACAGCAGACCATGACTTTTTGTAGAGACAATTTTTTCTCTAGAACCATTTTCCAGGGAGAAAACGGGGGAATACATTTGTATGGAAAAGTGCAACCCGCGTTCCTTCTTAAGGACAGCTGCCGGAAAACATTCGATGTTTTTGCGTCTGATTTTCCAATTTGAGGGTGGTAACTGACCAGTTGGACACTAGACAGTGTCCTACCACCATGAATTGTCACCTAACTTACAAAATAATGCCTTTCTCCATCGGATACCACTATGGTTGAAAATGGTTGCAATTTTGAATGACATTCTACACAGGAACATTTCAATTGAAATAAAATCTCGTTAAATAATGTAACGCTTGTACAAATTCAATATGATAATAATGTGCAATTTGATCCCATCAAGTTGTCGACATCAGAATACTAATAGACGTCTACACTCTATTGTATGTAGGGTTGCCAACCCGAAATATTATTAAATGATTCAGTACTTATAGAATTAAAAACGGGAATTTAACGTGACTTACGCGATGTCGATATAGCGATCGACATATGTTTCGGCTTCATGCGGAGGCTTCATCTTCTTCAGGACCTTGAGTGCGGGGCGCTCGCCGATTCAGTACTAATGTAAGGGAAAATAAATACCATCTCAGTGCTCCTAGCTAACCTCACCTGCCCGTGGTGCATCCTGCTGACCAACAAACGAGGCTCTGGCGACCGACAAATGGCGGTATTACCATTTTAAATTATGGCGTAGCTAAATACTACAGGCCGGTGACGGGCAGCAGCGTCACCGGTGCGAGGAGCTACGTCCTGCGATCTCCAACCCGCCTGCCCAGCGCGGCGATTAGGGCATAATATCCCTCCCAATGAGCTGAAGATCGGGCTCAGTGGCGTATCTTGGGAGAAGCCTACATCCAGCAGTGGACTGACACTTGATGGTCATGTGATGATAATGATCCAGTACTATAAACAATATATTTACAATCTTTTTATTAACTTACAACATTCTGTAAGTCTTCTATCAACATTTTAACCACATGCTTGTTTTTACCCGACTAAGGCGAAGCAATAAGGAGTGTTATTAATTAGACCGGTATATATGTGTTCATCTGTTTTTTATTTTTTTTATTTTTTATTTAAAATTAATCCGACAGCTCTTAGAAAAATACTATATAATATGAAAATGAAAATGATTTATTTACATACAACCTTAAGTATAAGTTTTACATAATATGAGGATTATATTTATAAGCTTATAACTAACTAACTTATAACTCCTTATTAATAATATGACAAATAAGGCATCGTTGGAAGCGTCTTGATTGTCCGCTGGTTATAGGCTTGTGATGATTGTATATGGCGCCCTCTAGAGGACATAGTCAACATCCAAAAAAATACACGCGGGGCAGTCTTGGAACTGCCGATAGAAGTGAAAACTAAGTAACTTGTGAATTGTATCGTCGATATACACAGTATACATATAGCTCATGGGAAGCGTGCGGTGACGATGACGCGAGTTCCATGATTTTTGTTCACCCAAAAAGTGCTCAACTTAGGTAGGTATCAAATGGAAGAGCTTAATTGCGGTTTTACCCGGCATGCGGCATGCACCCGATACTTATTATACTAGCAGCTAGCTGATCCCCGAAGCTTCGTTCACATACACTAAGAATATTAGGTATTACCAACAAGCTCTATCAATCAACATTTGTGTGATCAGAGTGAATCTTTTGTAGTGGTAGTACTTCTGCTAGTCCGCCTGGGGCGGTACCACCACTTTGCCTATAAATTTTCAGCCGTGAAATAGGAATGTTTTTCGGTTGAAATGGCAAGGTTTCCAGTGAAAGTACAGAGCATGTGAGACTCAACATCTTTATGTCTCAAGGTAATAGGCGCAGTGCAGTGACATGCAAAATTGTCCAGTATTTGGAATGTCACTGTATCTGTAATACAGTAACAAGTAAGACGTCATCGCTTACCATCAGGCGAGCGTCGTGCTTGTCCTGTTACCTTATATTATTTTAAAAAAAGTGAAGAGAAGCCTATGTTCTCTAAAGTATCTCCTTGTTAAATTTCAGTAAGATGGGATCGTCCGTTTAGGCGTGATTATAGGTAACAAACAGACAGAGAGACAGAGTTACATTTTTATAATATTAATAGTATTAGTGTGGATGGAATTTGGATCAATTATAATAAAAGAAGGCGCATGAAATATATACAGGCGAATAGCTCCATCTCCCTCTATTCAGTGGTCGATCGCATTGCCCGGTGTGTAGTGTACCCCCCATTACGGTGTATTCCCAATTCCTTCGGGTCAACTAAAACGCCCTGTAATGTCAGTGGTCACTTCGTTTCAAGCAATTTGAAGACAACATCCTTATTTACGTAATTGACATAATGGCGCCGTTCTCAGAACTCTAATAAAAATGTAGGCACGATGGAGATGAAGACATTTAGGAGGAAAAACATAACTGAGACATACTTATTTAACTAGCACCTTGCGGAATGTTCTAAACTTCTAATACGCTGTACTGGCTATTTCTGTGGAAAATGTTAGCCAAATCAGCCGCTTGGCCGCTTTTATTTTTAACCGACTTCAAAAAAAGGAGGAGGTTTCTCAATTCGACCGTATATTTTATTTTTTATTTTATTTTTTATGTTTGTTCGCGGATAACTTCGTCGTTTATGAACCGATTTTGATTATTCTTTTTTTGTTCGAAAGGAGAGATCCCAAGTGTGGTACCATGGTAATTTTATCGAGGTCTGATAAGTATCTCCAGAGATATTGAGATAAACATCTCAAAATTGGTACTGAAAATGATTAGCGCGGCATTGAAGTCGGTTCTTTTTTAGTTTTTAAACGATATTATTATAGATTATATTGGATTTAAGGTACTCATCTCCATAACTCTGGAGACACTTATCAGATCTCGATAAAATTACAATGGGTCCATACCTTGTACTATTCATTATTCTGTGACCATACGGGAAGCATACTCTTACAAATAAAAAAATAATTTTCTCAATCGGTTTCTAAATGACGGAGTTTTGAGGCAATAAACAATAAGATAGATAAGTTAGATATTTATGTTGAATGTTTTAGTTGAATATTTCAGTTGAATGTTTCGGTTAAATATTACAGTTAAATATTTCAGTTAGATATTTTATTTATAACTAAATAAACAATAACACAAAAAAAATAGTATATACGGTCGAATTGAGAAATCTCATCCGTTTTTGAAGTCGGTTAAAAATGCCGCGCGATTCAGTTTGAGTAGCCATATCTCTGGAGATGCTTTTTAGATCTTGATAACATTTAATTGGGACCACCTTGATTGAAGATAAAACCTACCTATGAAAAAAGAATCATTCAAATCGGTAAAAAAAATACGGAATAATCGGCGAACAAACATACGAAAAAAAAAAATAAAAAAAGCAACATATATACAGATGAATTGAGAACCTCCTCCTTTTTTTAGGGTTCCGTAGCCGAATGGCAAAAAACGGAACCCTTATAGATTCGTCATGTCTGTCTGTCTGTCTGTCTGTCTGTCCGTCCGTATGTCACAGCCATTTTATTCCGAAACTGTTAGGACTACATAATTGAAACTTGGTAGGTAGATGTATTCTGTAAACCGCTTTCCGATTTTAATACAAAAATAAAAAATATAAAAGTTTAAGGGGGGCATCCCATACATGGAACTGAAACAAAAAAAATTTTTTTTCTTCAAACCTATACGTGTGGGGTGTCTATGGATAGGTCTTCAAAAATGACATTGAGGTTCTTAAAATCATTTTTTCTCAAAGTCAATCATTTGAAAGATAGGCGCGTCTAAAGTGGTAAAATGTGTGTCCCCCCCCCCCCCCCCCTCTAACTTTTAAAGTATTGGAGTGAAAAATCTAAAAAAAATATATGCTGTAGATCTCAATAAAAACTAACAACGAAATACACTTAGCAGTTTTAGAGATATGGCGACCGCAAAGATTACTTTGTTTTTCATACAAGCACTATGAAAAACAAAGTTAATTTTGTAGTTGCGAAAAATCATAGTTATGGAATACTTAACTGTGTTACGGAACCCTACGAGTGCGAGTCCGACTTGCACTTGGCCAGTTTATTGGAAGTCATTTCAAAAATACAGTCGAATTGCGAACCTCCTTTTAAGTGAAGTCGGTTAAAAACATTATTAAGTATTTGAAACCAGCCGTATATAATCTATCCATGATGGGTGATGGTATATGATATGAAGCCTCGATCTTCACACGTTACCAATTGGTTAACGAGATGTGAACGATGTCAAGGAGATATAAGGTACGGGCCCTAGATGAAGGCACAATGGACCGATTCTGGGAGAACTCCTATTATCTACTTGCTGTCACCATTGTGCTGTTGCTGCGGCTTATGTCATAAGCGGAAGCGGATTTGTTGTCGATGAAATTACGTTTTCACGCAGTCAATTTTTTATAGCATACTAGTTGCGCCCGGCGGCTTTGCCCGCGTCTAATCTTGGTTATGATTGTTATCAACGCTCCTCTTGAATCAATCTGTTGCTGAAAACTGCATGAAAATCCATTGCGTAGTTTAGAAGATCTAAGCGCACAGACAGCGGGAGCGACTTGTTTCATACTAATGTGTAAAGAAGATACAAAATGTAAATAATGTATCACTGCATTTTAATTTAGGTCATCATTATTCAAATATCGTCATTATAAGTATGTTAGTTTATGGGCGGCTAAACAATTACAATAATAAATAAATTTCAATAAAGTGTTTCTATCTATCTATAAATAGATAGAAACACTTTGTTGAACACCTTAGAGTATTACATTACGATTAACAATGATAGTGTAATAATAGGCGGTCTTATCGCTAAAAGCGATCTCTTCCAGACAACCTTTAGATGGAGAAATATGTAAAATGATACGGATCATTGTAATTGAAAAATATTGTAATTGCCTGAAATAAATTGTTAAGTTACACAATCCAAACTTCATCATTTTATTTTTTAACAATTTTAACAATTCGTTCAATAACATTAATTATATGTTCGGTATTAAAGCGGCAAAATCGGCATCAATATCAAACGCTTATCGCCTATTCCCTATCCCACATCATATTGGTTGTCCAGCTATCAGACCCGCGTTAGTACCTACGGGCGAAGGTCGATTGGACGTAGTAACTATTTTAAAGTCTGTGGTATTAGTTGAATTTAATATATTTATGAGAGCCTAGTGACGCGTGGGAGAATTGTCGGCTTTGACGCTAGAGGTAGCGAGTTCAATCCCCGCTGCGCTCTAATGAATTTTGCTATTATATAGAGACATAAATATGTGCGCATTTCAAATTGGCACTTCGTTGAAGGAAAAAGTCGCGCAACACTTTTTTAACCGACTTTAGAAAAGAGGAAGAGGTTCTCAATTCGTCGGTATCTTTTTTTTTATGTATCTATGTTCACCGATTACTCGAAGATGGCTGAACCGATTTGGAAAATTCTTTGTTTCAAAAGGGAAGGTGACCCTTCGCAGGTGGTCCCAATTAAATTTCAACGAAATCGGTCGAGCCGTTTTTAACTGACTTCACAAAAAAGGAGGAGGTTCTCAATTCGACTGTTTTTTTTAAATGTTTGTTACCTCAGAACTTTGTCTAATCTAAACCGATTTGAAAAATTATTTTTTTGTTTGAGAGATTATGCCTTCCGTTTGGTCCCACTCGAAATCGATGCATTTGTATACCTTGATGACATGATACTGTTCTGGATAATTTGACTATAGCGGAATGTGAAGTCGGTTTTTTCGTTTTGTACGATCATAAATTCAATCATCAACATTTGTATTACGATGTATTTGTATACTTCGATGTCATGATACTGGCTGCTGGCTACTTTGATGATGTCATGATACTGGCTGCTGGCTACTTTGATGATGTCATGATACTGGCTGCTGGCTACTTTGATGATGTCATGATACTGGCTGCTGGCTACTTTGACGATGTCATGATACTGGCTGCTGGCTACTTTGACGATGTCATGATACTGGCTGCTGGCTACTGACGATGTCATGATACTGGCTGCTGGCTACTTTGACGATGTCATGATACTGGCTGCTGGCTACTGACGATGTCATGATACTGGCTGCTGGCTACTTTGACGGTGCGATAATGCGGCGTTTGAAGTCGGTTCTTTTAGTTTTTTGAACGATCTTAAATAATTATAAGTCATATTATTATTGGAAGTCAGTTATGCGTAAATGTCGCAGATATTCAATACAATACTAAAATAACATGATAACTTTTGTGTTATCTTAATAAGATGCATTAAAACTTGACCCATTAAATGAAGTTAAAGCGTAAATATTAAATTGTTATCACTATAGCTGGTAGTTACATTTAGTCGAGTGATGGATAGTCCAATCAGTCAGTGATAGAAATACCAATGCATAATTACATACATGCATACATACATACTATCACGCCTTTTTCTTGTTGGGGTAGGCAGAATCTACTTCTACTCGTTTATAAAACTAAAAGAACTTCAAATGACGCGCTATTAATTTTCAGTGCTAAGTTTGAGATGTTTATCTCCATATCTCTAGATATACTTATCAGATCTCAATAAAAAGGTCTTCCGTTCCGTTCCGTAAAAAGGTCCCCCCCCCCCTCTAAAAGCTAAACAGCTGGCTTGAAAACTCTGAAAAAATTCGTGATATTAGTGCATTTCATGAACTTTAAAGGAAAACTATAGCGGTTAAGATAACTTAATTATTTTAGCAGTAATAGTCGTTGAATTTGGGTGATGGATAATTTTCCACGTTGCCTGCTGAAAACACATACCGTGTGTTTTTATTAGCGTTACGCGAGTGCGGGCGTACACACATGATGTGGGAGCGAAATTTACGTTACGCCAATGCGGCGCCACACAGTGTGTGTGGCGCGCCGCTACTACAGTGCGGCTCACGCACCACCTGTGTAGATTAGCATCGCCGGAAATTTGCGAAAATGGCGCCGCAGTCAAAGTATTAAAGGAAAACTATAGCGGTTAAGATAACTTAATTATTTTAGCAGTAATAGTCGTTGAACTTGGGTGATGGATAATTTTGCACGTTGCCTGCTGAAAACACATACCGTGTGTTTTTATTAGCGTTACGCGAGTACACACATGATGTGGGAGCGAAATTTACGTTACGCCAATGCGGCGCCACACAGTGTGTGTGGCGCGCCGCTACTACAGTGCGGCTCACGCACCACCTGTGTAGATTAGCATCGCCGGAAAGTTGCGAAAATGGCGCCGCAGTCAAAGTATTAAAGGAAAACTATAGCGGTTAAGATAACTTAATTATTTTAGCAGTAATAGTCGTTGAACTTGGGTGTTGGATAATTTTGTACCAAATACAAAATCCTTAGAATAAATCCTTTAAAGTGACAAAGACGAAGTACCTAGTTGCTTGTTTTTAACGAGTAAAGACGCATTGAATAACGGGCTACTACGGAACCCTACACTGCGCGTGGCCCGATACGCACTTGGCCAATTTTTTTTTAAAATTTTATTCTTTGGTCGTACGCTAACTAAATATCTTCCAATCAATCTTTGGATAGAGAAAAAGAGATAGCGAGTTAAACAGGGTCGTTGGTGTGACAATAATGAGGCAAAAAAAAATTAAGTGTTGTTACACTATTAATTATTACATTTGTATGATAACGTAAGATGATAACGCCTTCGTATAACCGACTTCCAAAAAGGAGAAGGTTCTCAATTCGACCCCTTGTTTTTTTTTGTATGTCTGTTCGCCGATTACTCAGCCAATAGGGAATATGCATGATTTTTTTTTTATATGTTTATTTCACTGAATACATCCATTTAACACAGTAAAAAAAATGAATAGTACTGAAAGTGTTCAAATTAAGCTACAAAATATAGTTTTAGCATTGAAAAAATATGAGGTATCTAAAACGCTGCCAAATTTTCGCGCGCCTTTGTGACGTCACAGTGCACAACACAGTCTCCACAGATTAAATATTTTTAATAGAAATACTACGTATTCGTACTATAGTGCATACTATTTTTATGAAAAAAATTTAACAAGCTTATTTTTTTTTTCTAATTGACAAGTGGTAATGTGTTTAGCAAATTTAAATGTCCCACGCTTTTTTTGCATTTTTCATAGAATATTTTAACACATGTAAGACTATTTTATTTATAAAATAACTGGCCAAGTGCAAGTCGGACTCACACTCGTAAGGTTCCGTAACACAGTTAAGTATTCCATAACTATGATTTTTCGCAACTACAAAATTAACTTTTTTTTTTTATGCTTTATAGGCTAGCGTTTGACCACTATATCTCACCTGTTGGTAAGTGATGATGCGGTCGAAGATGGTAAGCACGCTAGGCCTAGAATGGGAACTGGCTCTCAAGGATGGCTGCCGGAACACATTAGATGTTTGGTGACAGATTTTCTAACTTGAGGGTGGTATCTGGCCAGGCGGACACTAGATAGTGTCCTACCACCATGCGGGGGTTGTTGGTTTCTTAACGATGTTTTCCTTCACCGGAGGGCCACTGTGAAAAGCGCACATACATTTTTGGATAGAAAAATTCATTGGTGCACGGCGGTTTGAACTCGGTACCACGGCATCAAAGGCGACCGTTCTCCCGATTACGCCACCGGGCCCTCAACTTTGTTTTTCATAGTGTTTGTATGAAAAACAAAGTTATCTTTGCGGTCGCCATATCTCTAAAACTGCTGGCTGTATCTCGTTCAAACCAATTTTCGTTGTTAGTTTTTATTGAGATCTACAGCATATATTTTTTTTAGATTTTTCACTCCCATACTTTAAAAGTTAGAGGGGACACACATTTTACCACTTTAGACGCGCTTATCTTTCAAATGATTGACTTTGAGAAAAAATGATTTTAGGAACCTCAATGTCATTTTTGAAAACCTATCCATAGACAACCCCACAAGTATAGGTTTGAAGAAAACATTAAACATTAACCTTAAACTTTTATATTTTTAATTTTGTATAAAAATCGGAAAGTGGTTCACAGAATACCTACCAAGTTTCAATTCTGTAGTCCTAACAGTTTCGGAATAAAATTGCTGTAACATACGGACGGACAGACAGACAGACAGACAGACATGAAGAATCTATAAGGGTTCCGTTTTTTGCCATTCGGCTACGGAACCCTAAAAATGTCTAACATACAACACCAGAACAATAATGATGCGAAAATAAATGATTTCAAGTGAATTTATACCACATGCATATTCCCTATTGTTAACCGATTTCAATATTTTGTTTTCACATAGGCGGGGTTCATCTTCAAGCTGATCACGTTTAAATTTTATCATTATTGCAAGATTTGATAAGTATCTCCAGAGATAAAACGAGAAACGTCTTAAAGTTACTACTGAAACTGACTAGCGCGGTATGAAAATCTTGTTTTTTTTTTTAGTTTTTAAACTATCGTATTATTTTTATGCGCTGACGAGACGACACGTAAGTATACAACGCAATCGGGACTTTAGCAAACAAAAACTCACGTTGCCAGTGCAGTTGCAGTTAAGATCGTTTAAAAAACTAAAAGAACTGACTTCAAACGTCGCGCTAGTCAAAGTAGCCAGTAGACGAATTAACTATTACATAATCTGTGTTAGTAGTTAGTAGTAAGTCGTCGAGATAAGTAAATGCGTCGTAATACAAATGTTGGCATATTAAAAACGGCTCGGCCGATTTCGTTAAAATTTAAATGGGACCACCAGGAAAGTGTACCCTTTGAAACAAAAAAAGAATTTTCCAAATCGGTTCAGGGATTTTCGAGTTATCGGTGAACATACATAAAAAATAATAAAAATAAAGAAAGTTCCGACGAATTAAGAACCTCCTCCTTTTTTGTGAATTCGGTTAAAAAGAGGGTGCGTAGAAAGCTACGCGTTAGAACTGACACTTCCAAGTTCAGAGAATTTATTTCTCAACATCTGTAATTATTTTTTGTACACCTCCATCTGTTGAACTTTAGCGAATACGTCTTCGTAATTACGCTGTTCTACAATAGAGGGCGTTTATAAATATAAAATATAACATGACGCTTACGTCACTTCCGCTGCCTTAGGACCGTAACGTTACGTCACTACGTCGCTACCGTAATCCGTCAAATTTTACCCCAATGCCAATACTCAATACGTTTATTTGCCATCAATAAGTTACAATTTTGTGGGTAATTAATAGTCTGGGTTTAACTATGCGGGGCCCCCTTTCGAGCGGGGTTCGTAGCAATTGCTATTCTTTGCCCAATGCACTTAAAGAAGTATCACTTCAAAACGTGGTGTGCAACTGCCCTTATTCAGTCCCAGAATACTAATACTTAATAGTACTAATTCAGTCCATCCTATCACTATAACTATTCTAGTATTCTGTGATCCTATCCTACCACAATGCTTTACGCCATTGAATCCCTGGTCACGTTTCAGAGTACTGTTACTACTGTTAGAATACAATGTCATTGAATGGGTTGCTATCAATACGTGAACGTTTATATCGGTTCTGGTCTTTTCAACCGACTACCAAAAAGAAGGAGGTTCTCAATTCATTTGTATTTTTTTGTTGGTTTGTTATACGATTACTCCGCCGATTGCGAACGGATTCAAATTATTAATTTTTCATGGTTTTGGTAAGTACATCTTCAATGTGGTTCCATTGTAATTATATCGAGATCTATTAAGTATATCACAGAGAGACTTAAAACACTTTAAACTTTGTAAGTACTGAAAGTAATCTAGCTAGTAGCGCGGCATTTGAAGGCGCTTGTTTCGTTTTGTAGATGCGTTCCCTCTTGCGATCGGTTGCGAGGAAATTGAAAAATAGGTATTTTAAAGAAACTATTGCCGTCGCGCAGTACCTGAATAATTAACAAGAGTGCGATAGGGACAACAGCAACTCAGACCCATTTTACCTACAACATGTTGACTAAAATAATATCGTTTAAAAACTAAAAAAGAACCGACTTCAATGCCGCATTTTCAGTACCAATTTTGAGATGTTTATCTCAATATCTCTGGAGATACTTATCAGACCTTGATAAAACTACCATGGTACCACACTTGGAATATCTCCTTTCGAACAAAAAAAGAATAATCAAAATCGGTTCATAAACGACGACGTTATATATATATATATATATATACGGTCGAATTGAGAAACCTCCTCCTTTTTTTGAAGTCGGTTAATAAGGTTTTATCAAAAAATAATTTTGATCGGATCAGTTTTGGAGGATAAAACGAAAACTGATTCGATCAAATTATTTTTTCTACAACATTTTTGCAGACGAGTGCATCCGTGCTCCTATTTCCTATTTCCATTTTTGTTTTATTGTCTTAAAACCCTTTCAAGTTAGCGGTAGTCGTTTGGATCAGGGCGGTAAAATAGGCCATTTTCAGGTTTTTGAAGGGTCATATTTCTTTTTGCAATTGGTTGTCAAAAAAGCAAATGACAGGGGCATAGCTGTGGCAGACCTTAATTTTATCTAGAAAAAAATTTGTTCTAGAAGCATTTTCCATAGAGGAAACAGGGGAATACATTTGTATAGAAAAATGTAACCCGCGTTCCTTCTTAAATTATCATTACACATTATAACTTCGTAAAGAGCTTACGTTTAAAACAAATTTTGACTTATAATTTATTTTTAAAGTCTTCTAGCTTCATCACTTCATCAGTTATTAACATAAGATCATGAAATTTCGCACAAAGAGGTCGTTCACCTCTCTAAGCTGAATAAATGATTTTTTTTTAATATCTTACAGGCTAGCGTTCGACCACTATCTCACCTGTTAGTAAGTGATGATGCGGTCGAAGATGTTAAGCACGCTAGGCCTAGAATGGGAACTGGCTCTCAAGCATAGCTACCGGAACACATTAGATGTTTGGCGACAGATTTTCTGACTTGAGGGTGGTAGCTGGCCAGGCGGACACTAGATAGTGTCCTAACTCCATGCGGGGGTTGTTGGTTTCTCAACGATGTTTTCCTTCACCGGAGGGCCACTGTGAGAAGCGCACATAAATTTTTCGATAGAAAAATCCATTGGTGCACGGCGGTGTTTGAACTCGGTACCACGGCGTCAAAGCCGACCGTTCTCCCGATTACGCCACCGGGCCCTCACTTCACAAATTAAATTAATGAAACAAAGGATTATCAAACTGAAGTGGCAGTGGGCTTGTCATATCTGCCGTAGGCTTTCGCAGGACTGATAACCGTTGTGGTAGACTTGTCCTAGAGTGGAGACCGCGAATTGGCAACGTAGCGTAGGACGTCCTGTGACCAGGTGGAATGACGATATACGCAAAGCTGTGGGCAGTGTCTGGAAAAGTGTAGCTGAAGATCTGGCTCAGTGGCGTATCTTGGGAAATCCCTACGATCAGCAGTGGACTGGCTCCGGCTGTGACGAGTAGTGGTGACGAACTTAAATGTTCTTTATTCATGTATGAGGCAGTGGACCACATTCCTTCGTCAACCGGACGGTGGAGACAGCTCCACTGGTTTGCAGGACTTTATAAGGATTGAGCGAGGCATCTTCCAGGGTGACAGTTTGAGTCTGTTGTGGCAATGGATATTGTAGATACTGCTTTATATCTATTCTTACATTAGCATTACATCACAATCCTGGAGCTCCAATCGATAATTCTTCCTTTTCGAAAGCGTTAAAAATGAAGCTACTTTTGTGAAGTCGGTGTAAAAGATTAAAAATGCGTGTCGACCTCGCCGGAACAATTGTTACCTCCTAGTATTTATTCGCTGCAGGTGTACGCAAGTTTATTTTTATTTTGCGCCATTGTCTTAGAATTTCTTGGCGCGTGGGAAAGGTTTAATTGCTAGGTTAAGCAAGAGCTCGGTCTCTTTCGTTTGTTTAAAGAAGAGAGGGACAGGCGTATTGAAGTTAAGTTGATTTTGATTGTGTTTCAGATATTTATAGCTATCATTTATGACTTACTAGCTGCGCCACGCGGCTCTGCCCGGGTTTAATCCTGTTATAAACTTTCCTCTTGATTCACACTTTCGCTAAAATCCGCTGCGTAGAACGTCTGCGAGAAGATCTCTAAGCGTATAACAGACAGCGGGTGTGATTTTGTTTTGTACTATGTGAAGTATTCAAAGATTTAATATAGGCTAGCGCTCAAACTACCATAAAAAAGGCAGACGGAGCCGTGCCTAACACCCGAGTGAACCCAAGTTCAGTAATACTAACTTTTTTTTACTTTTGGAATTTTACCTTTATTTGGGCTGTAAGACCTTGCTTCTTGCCAAATTTCATGATTCTAGGTCAACTGTAAGGTACTTCCTGTTGACCTAGAATTGTCAATTTTGGTCAAAAGCAAGGTCTTACAGCACAAGTAAAGGAAAAATTCCGAAAAATAAAAAAGTTGAAAATTAAGGTAAATTTTGGTACTTCCAAGTTGTCGCGAAAATCAAAATTTGCCCGTCATTCGTGTCATCAGGACCTTGGACCATTTCTATACACGTAATATGGACTGTAGACCAGTAGTAGTATCTAGTATAAATTGCAACTTGCTAGGTCCACCCGTTCCTGAGAAAAATCGGTGGTGACATAAACAAAAAAAAAACAACGGGTTGCACTCCGAGAGTACCGGCAGAAGTGAAAACTTGAACACACACTTAAACACATCATTTTTGATTATACTGGAATGACACCTCGCGCAAGCACCTCTGCGCTCCGTCTTACGAAATTTCGCTCAGGACACATGACCTGACGCGAGTTTAACATTTTTTTACCCATCCCAAGAAAAGTGCATAGCGCCGCTAAAGAAGTTATCACTTCAAAAATTGATCGATATCGGTTTATCCGTTTTGGAGCTAAGATGCCACGAGCAAACATGTAGATTTAGGTACAAATACAACAAGTGAATTATTGAAAAGTACAAAAACCCGAGTGCGTGAAAAAAAGATTTATTAGCATTTCCTATTCCAAACTTCAATAAAACATATAAGTTATATATTCGTAATCACCGTTAAAAAAATCATTATTTTGATACCACACTCGATGTATTTTGAAAACATTATTTCTTTTAGATTACTTTTTGGCGCCAAAAATCCAATTTTTATTTTATTTTGATGTTCCCAGTGTCACTCTCACGACTAAGACGAATCTATTGACACCACTCACATAAAAATACGACAAGACGTTTAGGCTCTAGGACGTGCCAAAGAAATATACATACATACTTATATACAAACTTACCTACATACTTACATATATACTTACATACATACACACACACATACTTACATACATACACACATAAATACACACGTTAAACTAATAACAACATCAAGGAGAAAATCTGCCACCAAAACCTTTACGGTGTTCAGCAGCACTGTAGCCTTTGAGAGTCAGACCATTCTAGGCTTAGCGTGTACACCCACCTCGACCACATATGGCTAGACGAGATAGTGGTCAAACTATGAGAAATAAGATGCGGTCGAAGATAGTAAGCACGCTAGGACTAGAATGGAAACTGGCTCTCAAGGATAGTTGCCGGAACACATTAAATGTTTTGGCGACAGATTTTCTAACTTGAGACTTGAGGGTGGTAGCTGGCCAGGCGGACACAATATAGTGTCCTATCACCATGCGGGGGTTGTTGGTTTCTTAACGATGTTTTTCCTTCACCGGAGGGCCACCGTGGAAAGCGCACATAATTTTTTTCGATAGAAAAATCCATTGGTGCACGGCGGTTTGAACTCGGTACCTCTGGCATCAAAGCCAACCGTTCTCCCGATAACGCCACCGGGCTCTCAAGTCAAGTTAAAAAATAACCGGCCAAGTGCGTGTCAGGCCACGCGCAGTGTAGGGTTCCGTAGTAGCCCGTTATTAATAACGGGCTACTACTTGTTTATTACGGGTAAAGACTTGCATTTAAATGCAAGTCTTTACCCGTAATAAACAAGCAATTAGGTACTTCGTCTTTGTCACTTTAAAGGATTTATTCTAAGGTTTTTGTATTTGGTACAAAATTATCCAACACCCAAGTTCAACGACTATTACTGTTAAACTAATAAAGTTATCTTAACCGCTATAGTTTTCCTTTAAAGTTCATGAAATGCACTATTATCGCGAATTTTGCCAGATTTTTCAAGCCAGCAGTTTGGCTTTTCGAGGGGGAGAGGGGGGGGGGGGGACACCCTACTGGAACAAAAATTTGCACTTTAAAGTTTAATATTTCGTAAATGGAGCATTCAATCTAAAAATGGTATTAGCAACCCTGAAGTCATTTTAAAAGACCTATTCAACGATACTCCACACGATGAGGTATATGATGAATGAAAAATTAATCCCAACTTCTCATGTAGGGGAGCTACCCTAAAAAAAATATTATTCACCACCATTTTATTTCACCACTTTGTTGGCGTGATTTATATATATACGCCTATAAAATTACGGCTTTCTAGTATTAACGGTCTCTTAGCAAAACCTCGGACAGACAGACAGACAGACGGACATGACGAAACTATAAGGGTTCCTTGTCAGGACTACGGAACTTTAACAAAGCTTGTTTGTATAAAAAAAAATACATATCGTCTTCTGGCGGATATAATAGGATTATCTAGATTATTGATTAAAAAAACCCCAATTCTGTTGTATGGGAAAATCCAAGACGAAATTTTTAACTGCAAGTTATTTGTAAGCTATGAATATATTGCAAGGATGAATAACAAAATTATTTTAAGACAAGGACAAACACAGAATTCTGCGCCAAAATCGATGAAATAAACCTACGATGACAGCATTCGATTTTCTTTATTTTTTTAGGGTTCTGAACTACAATTGTATTTATGTATGTTTGTAATGATTTGGCTCAAAAACTACTGAACCGATTTAAAAACTTCTTTCACTAATACATAGAATGGACTTTCGGAATGAAAATAGGCTATATATTATCCCGTTTAAATCAAAGGTACATTCGTGGAGACCTAATTTGCAACCTAAGTCGGCAAATAAACGGTCGAAAAAACACGTTTCTTACGAACGCTGCTTAATTGAAAATAGATAGAAGAATATTTTCTATGCAAGAGTTGTACAACTTAATAAGACCTACAAAAAAGTCCGCGACAGCATATGTCTATCTCTTAAGGTTGACTCACAGTAACCATTTTAATCTTAAAATGTTTGTTAAAAAATATTACATAACTTCCAAGGCTATTTTCAAGTATATAGTATTAATCCTTATCCAAATAATTACGTTAATTAGCTTGGCCACATATTATAGCTTAAAATTGTCCGTTACAGTATATAATTCAAATAAAAACTCTAGAAGATATCACGAATTTCACATACACGCACCGCAAAATTAATAAAATATTTGCAGTGAAACCACAGATTAGGTCATAGTTACTACGAAAATATAATTATAGGCTTAGCTATGCTGTAGATCCCCACCGATCACAATCAATTTGAATTCAATATAGTATAATAATATGATCTATTGTATAAAATAATATTAATCTATTTATATTTTTAAACCACCCCGACTGATCTATGTATAATCTTTTCATTAAAAGCATCCCAATGACTCTAAACACGAAATTTAAAATCTGAGCTGTAAGTTGGTGAGAATTTGAGTATTCTGTAGAGTCCAGGTGGTGTCCTACCATCAGGTCAATGCTTCCATGTTCTTACAATATCGTTGAAGAAGAAGATTTTCGAATAGATCACATCTATGAAAGTTGATTTCATAGCGCAATTAACTAGAAAAAAGCTCATAGTTTTATAACGATTGAACGAATTTTCATGAATCAAAGCTAAGAAAACTCTCGATGAAGACATCTATCAAACAAAAAAACTATCAATAATAAAAACAAAATCGGCTAATCCGGTTAGGTGCTAACATGCTACAGACAGACACACAGATACACACGTTAAACGTAATATTACCACTACATTTTGCGTCGGGGAACGCGTAAGGTTACGGCGGCAGATGTTTACCTTTTTTTTTCTTCTTTTTTTATATCTAATAGGCTAGCGTTTGACCACTATCTCACCTGTTGGTAAGTGATGATGCGGTCGAAGATGGTAAGCACGCTAGGCCTAGACTGGGGAACTGGCTCTCAAGGATAGCTGCCGGAACACATTAGGTGTTTTTGGCGACAGATTTTCTATCTTGAGGGTGGTAGCTGGCCAGGCGGACACTAGATAGTGTCCTACCACCATGCGGGGGTTGTTGGTTTCTTAACGATGTTTTCCTTAACCGGAGGGCCACTGTGAGAAGCGCACATACATTTTTCGATGGAAAAATCCATTGGTGCACGGTAAGGTTTGAACTCGGTACCACGGCATCAAAGCCGACCGTTCTCCCGATTACGCCACCGGGCCCGGGCTCCTTGGTGGTAAGCTACTTTTTGGTAGATTAAATGATCCCACTACCACTGTACGAAAACTCATGATTCATGAATGCACATAAAACTTTCATTGGTAGGTATATAGCTAGGATTAGAACCAACGACCGTCGGGTCAGAATCAGGGTAACTATCCTTTACGCCAAAGGGCCGTCCAATATCAATACGTAAGTATTATAAAACAAAGTTCATCACTGCGTCTGTCTGTCTGTTCGCAATAATCTCAATAGCTACTGAACGGATTATCATGCGGTTTTCACCAATAGCCAGAGTGTTTATGAGGAAGGTTTAGGTGCATAATTCGTTAAGGTTTTGTGTAAATTGGATGAAATATGACGATTATTGTTAAATATGTTCATATTTTATATTCGATGCAACAAACTGATGCAAATTTTGTAGGCATATATGTTCTACCCGTGCAAAGCCGGGGCGGGCTGCTAGTGTTGCATATTTTCGCATATTGTGTGATTTCACAAGGGTATCAAAACCTATAGGTTACTTGCCGTTGACTAAGAATAATGAAAATCTTAAATTAAAATCTGAAATCATAAAAACCTTAAATTAAAATGATGAAAATTTTAAAAACGTAAATCTAATACTATAAGAATCTTTGTCCTGACATACTGAATGACTCACTGACAGATAACGCACAGCCTAAACCGCTGGTCGTAGAGACTTGAAATTTGGAGGGTATATTTGTCTTAGTACGTAGGGGTGTACTAAGAAAGGATTTTTCAAAATTCACCCCTTATGAGGATGAAATTGGGGTTCAAAGTTTGTGTGGAGAAACAAGATTAGATAGTCTTTTCTATCCGAAACTTCACACAAGTGCTTCAATAAAATAATAAATAAATACATGTTTCAGGTTTTTTTGAAAATCCTCTCCTAAGAGGGTGAAATGGGGTAACAAAGTGTGAAAATCAATATTGTTTCGGATTGCGCTGAAATTTGGCATGCAGATAGTTATTACGACGTTAGTTCCCTCTGAGAAAGGATTTTCCAAAATTTTCCCCTGAAGGGGATGAAATGGGGGTTCAAAGTTTGTATGGAGAAACAAGATTAGATAGTATTTTCTATTCGAAACTTCATACAAGTGCTCCAGTAAAAAATAAGTGAATACGTGTTTTATATTTTTTTTTAATTACACTCCTAAGAGGGTGAAATGGGGTAACAAAAGTGTGAAAATCAATATTGTTTCGGATTACACTTAAAATTTGGCATGCAGATAGTTATTACGCCGTAAGTGCCCTCTGAGAAAGGATTTTTCACAATTTACCCCTGAAGGGGATGAAACGGGGGTTCAAAGTTTGTATGGAGAAACAAGATTAGATAGTATTTTCTATTTGAAACTACATACAAGTGCTCCAGTTAAAAAATAAGTAAATATGTGTTTAAGGTTTTTTTAATTACAACCCTAAGAGGGTGAAATGGGGTAACAAAGTGTGAAAATCAATATTGTTTCGGATTGCGCTGAAATTTGGCATGCAGATAGTTATTATGACGCAGTTATCCGCTCAGAAAGGATTTTCAAAAAAATCCTCCCGGATACGGAACGGGGATTCAAAGTTTGTATGGCGAATTAAGATGAGATAAAGTACGTGTTGTAGGATTTTTTGAAATGGGTTTGAAATGGGAATGAAAGGTAACGAAGTCTGAGAATTTGGGTTTTTCGGTTTTTATAAATATGAATTCCGAATTGTCTTAGCTACGCGATGATACATGAATACGGGTGAACCGATTTGGCTACATCTTATTTGATGAATGATAGAATAGTTTTTTACAAAAAAATAGTTTTAAGTAAATAAAAGAAGTTTTTAACGCGGGCGAAGCCGCGGGGCACTTCTAGTATGATATTAAAATGATTAATATGACGATATTAAAATAACAAAAAAAAGCGAATATATTGTTACAAACTTACTATTTGCACTTAGCGCATTTACCGTGTCTAGGCATCGAACTGCAAACTTAAGTTTGTCTTTTAACTTAGTTTGACAAGTTTGTACGGAAGCCTCGGTTTCAAAATGGTTGATAAATAACGGAGTTATGAGGTAACAATCATAAAAAACATAAATAAGATCGCTTAAAAACTAAAAGAACCGACTTCAAATGCCGTGCTATCTATTTTCAGTACCAAGTTTGAGGTGTTTATCTCCATATCTCTGGAGGTACTAATTACTATGGTACCACCCTTAGGATATCTCCTTTCAAGAATCATCAAAATCAGTTCATAAACGGCGGAGTTATCCGCGAACACACATAATATACATATATATATATATATATATATATATAATTGCGAAACCTAAATTTTTTGTCGTCGGTTAAAAATACAACTTAATTGAGAACCACCTACTTTTTTGAAGTCAGTTAAAAAACTACGGACTACTAACTACGTGCTACGGATCACTGTATTGTCAGAACTTTGCGAGACATTGTTATGCGCAGTGCAATGCAGTGACATATCCCTTCACCGATTCCAGATAAAGTATTAGATAACTATCTGACACATGACATCATATAAAAGCTGTCAAGTCTGTAAGATTAGTTCCTACTAGAGTTTTCAGGAAGTGATGAAACTTGCCCTAAGCCTCACATGCACCGTTATTTCAATGGATATTTTGGCATTGACACCGAAAACATTTTCTTTATTAGCTGCCTTGAGATCCAGATCCCGTTCTCGACCTAGCGTGCTATTATCCTGAACCACATCTTCATTTACCAACATGTGGGATACTGGTGAAAAGCTAGCCCATAATACGCTATAAAATGGTTTATTTCCACCACCGAAACTGCCCCCGGTTGGTGGTAGATGGGCATACTTGTGCCTATTTACCACCACTTTCAGGTTTTGGTGACAGACGGTGATACACTATCTGCCACTTTTTAGATGATATCAACACGTGGTAAGTTTATTGTATCGATGTACCACCTGAGTTGTTACAAAAAAAGCAGCGTACCAATATCAAGGAGAAAATCTGCCGCCATAACCTTGACGTGTTCCGGTAGTCAGATCATTGTCGGTCTAGCGGTTTCACCATCTTCAACCGCATCATTGTTTACCATTAAACGATCTAGTGGTTAAACGTTGGCCTATCATTTATAAAAAAAACCTTACATATATTATATCACAACTGAATAACGAAGTAGTGATACTCTCCCAGGTAGTCTTACTAATATATAATTAATATACTTAGTTTAAAAACGAAAACAACCGACTTCCATGCCCCGCGAGTCAGTTTCAGTAGCAAGTTGGAGACGTTTATCGTCATATCTCTGGAGATACTTATCAAATCTCGATGAAATTACAATGGGTGGTCCCATTCGGAAACGAACCCTACCGATTAAAAAAAGAATCATTCAAATCAGTTCACAATTGACAGAGTAATCGCGTAACACAGACACAAAAAACACATACAGACGAATTGAGAATCTCCTTCTTTTTGGGAAGTCGGTTGAAAATAGGTTATCAATTAAAAATTCCATACATAAATGACACTTATATTCTTATACATTGAATACGGAAGGAAACGCCCCGTGAATACTGTTGTGTAAAACTCAACGTGAATTCAGCAATAAAGAGTTAGACCACATAAACTTACGACTTATGGCCTTACTTCGTTTTGTTTTGTGCAGTACAAGGCAACAAGGCTGTGAAAACTACGCAAGGCTGTTAGTATTTAAGAAAAACTAAAGTTTTTTTTAAAATATTAATAATGGAGTTTACGCTTCAGTTAGCACGAAAAAACTGAGGACGGTAATAATTTTATAATATTTTTTTCCCTAAAATATCTCCAATGACCTTACTACGTCTGCGAGTTCTACTTCTACGCTAAAGGCTGAATAAAATTAAAAGATTAATAAACACATTACCTCTCCTTTGCGTCGCGCAGTCGGGTAAAAAGCTCCCTAATGCACGGAATGTTTGTAAATTAGCTTTAATAATTCTTTAAAAATGGATTTTTATAATTATTATAAAAATAATATTACTATAATTATAAATTGTTAAACACAATCCAAAATTTCATCGTGCCAACGGGACTTAAACCCGCAACCTCCGGAATAACATGTTACACACTTAATATTTTTGTAAATTGTTAAACACAATCCAAAATTTCATCGTGCCAACGGGACTTGAACCCGCAACCTCCGGAATAACATGTTCCGGAGGTTGCGGGTTCAAGTCCCGTTGGCACGATCAAATTTTGGATTGTGTTTAACAATTTACAAAAATATTAAGTGTGTAACACTTCAAAGAAACATAATACTATAATTATGTTTCTATAAATTACAGTGTTATTGGTTTAATAAAATGAGATTTTTTTTCTTATTTGTAGATAAATGTCATGTATGTACTTTTAAAGACAAATACTGACTCAACTAAATAAACCAGATTAAACAACCTTAAACTGATTTAACTGGCACAATCAAATAGATTTACAACAATCACTTTAAAAAAAATCTTTGAAAATCACCCTTGAATTATATTCTAAATCTAGTACAAAACTGTTATTACTATAGCTAATCAAGTAATTGCAAAGCACGACTAGAACGGTACATCAAGCGAAAAACAAAAAATAAATCAAGGTCAATAAAAAAATCTATTTACTGCATCGTTGCATTTAAAGTTTGATATAATTGTGTAAGTCCGCAGTTATCGTGGCTTGGCAGGTTAGTTAATTGAAGGGCAATGTCAAGGTTTTGTGAATAAACTCTGAATACAGATAAGGTGGTGTTTACATGACATGACACTGTCCTATTTCTGATGATTCTGTGAGTCTCTTTATCACTACATATTATAAAATAAAGTCCACGCCGCGTCTGTCTGTCTGTTAGCGATAAACTCATATACTACAGTACCCTTAGTACGAGTTTTCATACCAAACTCGATATCGTATATCGAACAAATTGTGTATGAAAGACAGTACAGTGCCTCTAGTGGCTTACAAACTTCACTTTTAAACCAATCAGGAGCCAGAACAAGTCGAAAAAACTATGTGAGATCTGTCAAAAGTGTTTGTTTACGATGAATTGAGGGTACTAAACGGATTTTCATTCAGTTTCTACCAATAGACAGAGTGATTTACGAGAAAGGTTTCGTTAAGATTTTGTGATAATTGGTTGAAATGTGACGATGATCGCTGAAGGCATACTCGACGCAACAAACTGATGCAATAAATGAAGGCATATTTGGATTTCCCGTGCGAAGCCGGGGCGGGTCGCTAGTAGGTATAATATAATTTTAATATCGTGCTTTGTGTATTTGAAAGAAAGAACATCCTACGAAAAATAAAATCTTATAAATTTGTTCAGCTTAATATAATCTCAGCATAATAATATTTAGTCTAAAACAGCGGTTCTCAAACTTGTATGGAGACGGAACCCTTTTGGAAAAACAAATATCTAACGGAGCCCTTAAATAAAACAGAACCTAGTTTTTAATTAGGTGATTTACTTTTTATTTGTGACACTCGTAGAATTAGTATTAAAGATACTGCTCCTGCTGTTTTACATGTCATTGCTGTACACATTTTAATTTAGATGATTTTCTTCAAGAATAAGTCGATTTGTTAAAAATGTCTTCTCCGGTAGTGTTATTCAAGTTCTGAAAAAACAAACATAAAAAAATACAAGCGAATTAAAAACCTCTTCCTTTATTTAAGTCGGTTAAAAATACGGTTCAAATTACCTAATTAAATACCTACCTCCTTTTTAAGTCAGTCAAATAGCATTGCATTGATAAAATCAACGATCAAACTTGTATACATAATTTAACAAAACGATAACTCTAGAATTAGTCGTTAAACTACCAATTAAAAATTATTACAATAATAAATGATAAAACGAGTTCTAACTTGTTAATTTATGCTGCCGTGACCATTTCGTGTCGTGATAGGGGTGGAATAAATGTCACGATTTTTGTATACAGGATGCCCCTCGCGATTTACCACAGAACACACATTTTCTCTGGTTTTACTCCCAATTTTTTTTGTGATTTATGTTATTTCTTGACCACTCTGTAAGTAAGTGATGATGTGGTCGAGAATGGTAGCACGCCAGGTCCAGAATGGAACCCAGTGCCTAGAGCTAGGTTTTCCGATTTTTTTAACCGACTTCACAAAAAAGGAGGAGGTTCTCAATTCGACAGTTTTTTTTTAAAATTTTTGTTACCTCAGATCTCCGTCAAATCTCAACCGATTTAAAAAATCTTTATCGAAAATTTTTATCGAGCTATGACAATTATCTCTGGAGATATGGAGATAAACAATATAAGCAAATTTGTATGCATAGATGACATGATTATAACTAGCCAGTACTTTGATATGCGGCTATCGCGGCATGTGAAGTCGGTTATTTTGTTTTGAACGATCATACATTATTTATTATCTTACTAGCTAGTAGCTATCTTGCTAGCGTTTGACCACTATCTCGCCTGGTAAGCGATGATGCGGTCGAAGATGGTAAACACGCTAGGCCTAGAATACTCTGACTCTCAAGCATTGAATTGATGGTGGGGCATCTCCTGGAATTTGCAGAATATTCTACTCATCACCAACTTAGAGCAGAGATGTTATTTGGGCTCATTGAAATGGTCCCAATATACAGATTATACATACAGATCAGTCGGGGGTGGTTTTAAATGTTGAATTTGAGTAGCCATGCCGCGCGAGTCAGTTTCAGTAGCAAGTTTGATACGTTTATCGTCATATCTCAGGAGATACTTACCAAATCTCAATGAAATTACAATGGGACAACCTCGGGACTATACCCCTTCGAACTAAAAAAGTTTTTATTAATCGGCTTTCAATTTGGGAAAATATTGATGTAAATACACAAAAAATAAACATACGGACGAACATAGAACAACCTCCTTTTTGGAAGTCGTGTAAAAAGTCAGACAGGATATTTAGTATTATTATTAACTATTGAAATATTTATATAATGCTCCAACCTATGTAAGCGACTCTACTTCGAAACTTCAACGCAAAACATTAGCGCGTCATATCTCGTGATATTTTTTGTTTTTTTAACCAAAATTAAGTCTAAAAATACCCGACATGAGATAAAATACCTATTACATATCTACGAATCGTATTTTAGAGTGGTTACAGTAAAAAGTCAAGGTGAACCAGTGTCGTCTGCAAGTTCACAGAAACGATTAGTATGATACATAGAATTTTCATTGCATTAGTTCCCTTAGTATTAAATATTTTATGTTAAGAGGTAGCTATAAGGGCGAGTAGCTGGTCTAATGGTAAGCCATGACAATTTTTTTTCGACCGACTTCCAAAAAAGGAGTTGGTTCTTAATACGTCTGTATGTTGTTTTTTGTGTGTGTATGTTACGCGTTTACTCCGTCAATTGTAAACCGATTCGAATGCTTCATTTTTTATCAGTAGGGTACATTTCTGAGATGGTTCCATTGTAATTTCATCGAGATCTGATGAGTATATCTAGAGATATGACGATAAATGTCTCAGACTTGCTACTGAAACTGACTCGGGCAGCATGGAAGTCGGTAGTTTTAGTTTTTAGGGTTCCGAATCCAAAGGGTAGCAACGGAACCCTATTACTGAGACTCCGCTGTCCGTCTGTCTGTCTGTCTGTCTGTTTGTCCGTCTGTCACCAGGCTGTATCTCATGAACCGTGATAGTTAGACAGTTGAAATTTTCACAGATGAAGTATTTCTGTTGCCGCTATAACAACAAATACTAAAAACAGAATAAAGTTAAAAAGTAAAGGGGGTCCCGATACAAGAAACGTGTTTTTTCGGCATTTTACTACAACGCCATCTATGAACGTTTGACTGTATTAATTATATTAATTACCAATGTGTTAACTTTCACTTAGTTGGTGTTAAAAGTTCGTTAGATATTCGTTAGATGGAAGTCTGACTCGCACTTGGCCAGTTTTATTAAACTATCTTAATAATGATTGAATTAGTTCCACTAGTATTAAATACTTTATGTTAAGATGTATAAGGGCAAGTAGCTGGTCTGGTGGTAAGCTATCACATCTTTTTTAACCGTTATTTTTTAATCGGTAGGGTACATTTCCGAGGTAAACCCATTTTCTCCAGAGTATCCAGTCCAGAGTCCAGTATCTCCAGAGATATGACGATAAACGTCTCAAACTACTGAAACTGACTCGTGCGGAATGGATATCGGTTGTTTTAGTTTTTAAATCTTAATTATGTTATTGTTTATCATATGTTCTAGCGTTTGACTATTATCGGACCTGCTGGTAAGTTACAATTCGCTCGAGGATGGTAGCACGCTAGTCCTAGAATAGGAACTGCATATTAAGGACAGCTGCCGGAACACATCAGATGTTTGGCTACAGATTTTCTAGCTTGAGGGTGGTACCTGGCCAGCCGGACTCTATATATTGTCCTACTACCATGCGGGGGTCGGGTTGGGGGGCTTAGGGGGCCACTGTGAAAAGCGCACGTAAATTTTTCAACAGATATTCTTAATTTAAATATTTAAATTTATTTTCACTCTTCTCCTACCAGCTCTGGAAAATTTAGTCTTTTCTTTCAACCGACTCCCAAAACGAAGGAGGTTCTCAATTCGTCTGTATGTTTTATTTTTCTTTTTTTTTGGTATGTATGTTACGCGATTACTCCGTTCATTGTGAACCGATTCGAATGATTCATATTTTTAACCGACTTCAAAAAAAGGAGGATGTTTCTCAATTCGACCGTATATATATATATATTTTTTTTTTTTTTGTTTGTTCGCGGATAACTTCGTCGTTTATGAACCGATTTCGATTATTCTTTTTTTGTTCGAAAGGAGATATCCCAAGTGTGGTACCATGGTAATTTTATCGAGGTATGATAAGTATCTCCAGAGATATTGAGATAAACATCTTAAAATTGGTACTGAAAATGAATAGCGCGGCATTGAAGTCATATATATATAAATATAATAATTACATACATATTATTTTTAATTAAAGGTACATTTTGGACATGGTTCCGTTGCAATTTCATCAAGATCTGATAAGTATCTCCAGAGATATGACGATAAACGTCTCAAACTTGCTACTGAAACTGACCTGACCAAGGAGAACTGACAAAGGAGAGGTAATGTGTTTATCAGTCTATATATGTATGTATGTATGTATGTTTGTTTGTTCCTTTGTGGCACACTAGAGACCTAACGCGTGGGCCGATTTTGATAATTGGCACGTCAATAGATTCGCCATGCTAGCGCGAGTGTCAACGAAAACATAAAAAATTGAAAAATTCAAAATGGCGGATTTCAGACGCCCAAATTTGGGGTCCAAAAAATTTTTTTTTTTTCAAAACCTATCGAGTGGGGTATCGAATTAAAGGTATTAAAATGGAGATTCAAAATATATTTATAACAAATAATTTATGATCCTACAAATCGA
This sequence comes from Cabera pusaria, assembly GCA_954871355.1. Lineage (NCBI taxonomy): Eukaryota > Metazoa > Arthropoda > Insecta > Lepidoptera > Geometridae > Cabera > Cabera pusaria. Next base: position 6,109,772 of record OX940915.1, read on the forward strand.
AAAAAAAAACGATTTTACATGCCGCGTTAGTTACTTTCAGTAACAAGTTTGCGGTGCTTATCTCTGAAGTTACTTATCAGATCTCAATAAAATTACAATGAGACCAAACGAAAATCATATTAACTCAAACAAAAAAAGAATTTTCCAAATCGGTTAAGAATTGATGGAGTTCTGAGGTAACAAACAACCTCTTCCTTTTGTTATAGTCGTTTAATAGTACAACTGTAAATACTAATGTAAATACTCAATAATCCACATGACATCAACTCTCTAAATGAAATGAGAAGATTACGGAATTTGCCGTCCTTTACTTAACTAAAAAGTGTAAAATAAAACATTAAATTAAAAAATCAAAACCCCGACCGCGCAAAAAGTGAAGTGTTAAAAAACGAACTGAAAAGAAAAAAACAAGTGAGTCTAGTAGTTTAGACTTCTGTTTAGGGATATCAAAAAACTATACCATTTAAATTCTTTCTCGGTCGATACACTCATAAAATAAATTATACATTGTTATATGGAATATAGAGACTTTAACAGTCGGGACACATTAATGGCTTAACGAATGAGGATTAATGTGTCCCGACTGTTAAAGTCTCTATATTGCATATAACAATGTATAATTTATTTTATGAGTGTATCGACCGAGAAAGAATTTAAATGGTATAGTTTTTTGATATCCCTAAACAGAAGTCTAAACTACTAGACTTCTTGTTTTTTTCTTTTCAGTTCGTTTTTTAACACTTCACTTTTTGCGCGGTCGGGGTTTTGATTTTTTAATTTAATGTTTTATTATCTTTGATCTATCTTAATTATTGCACATTGTATTGCGCGCCCACTGGCCGAGACGTCCTGTTGTTATTTCTATGAAATCTTCTACTTACATCGCCCATTACTAATTAAATTAGTCTATATTGTTCCTATTAATGTTAAATAAGACATGTCTGTCGTATGATTCTGCATCACAGTCAAAACGATCAATGTAGACTGAAGGCAGGGTAAAAATAATTTGTTACAATAAACTTACTTCTGAAATACAGCAATTTTGTGTTTGTATTTTGTATACCTACTAAATTAATATCAGGTGAAATAATGCTGATATTTTTGCCCTAAAAAAGCAGTTTTATTATAATAACAATATACCCACGAATGATATTGTAGTACCTACTATGTCGATACAATTTTATCGACATACATAATATAATTATATCGTAATAAAAACTAATAAATGAATTCAAGTGCGAACAGCCCGTATATTAATGTTTGGCTTTGACAATACGTCAAAATTTGACATTACAACGAAGCGACGCGTCAGCACGCGTTCCTAATTTAAATCCCTGCTCTCTGATTGGTCAACATAGTCTAGAGAGGGGGTAACATTGACTCCTCCCAATTCTTTAACACACAACACAAGTCATATTTGATTTAGATTCCATTATAGAATTTTGTCGTAATGTATATTTTGATTAAATACATTGAAAGGTCGTAGAGGAAATAGAGATTTTTTGCTGTGACAAAGTCCGATTGTAAATAGAGTGTTGATAAATTGTACCGTCTCTAAGGTAGTTGTTGAATCGATGCTGCTAACCTCGAAAAGTGAAACTTATTCCTATATTTTTATAACAGTGGATGAATTTAAAAGATTACACTATGGTTCCTAGGTGCTTCTGTAGACATTGTGCTAGACAGACTAGCACTTGATCGCGTTTTATATTATTTTGACGATTTACGACCATAATAAAGCTTCCATGCCAAGCGATTTATTTTCTGGAGCAATTTTGAGAAGTTTATCGTCATATCTCTAGAGATACTTATCAGATCTCAATAAAATTACAATGAGACCACGTCAGAAACGTACCCTACCGATTAAAAAAAAATCATTCAAATCTGTTCACTATTGGTGGATTAATCAGGTAGTACCGCCACCATAGCGTTGCTCGATAGCCTCATCTACTAGAAAGGATCATAGATAATCTTCAAACGGCTGAACGGATTTTGATAAACAAGGCTAAGTTCACTCTTATATGAATCACCTACCAAACAAAAAAAAACATAATCTGTTCATCCGCTTGGAAGCTAGGATGCCACAGACAGACACAATGATACACAGATAGGCACGTAAACATACAACTCTCCTCTTTTTGTGCCGAAGGTTAAAAAAAAAACATACTAGATAACTTACAAATAAAACGGCACCGTAATGATAAAAATCTCATCTTACAATGTCCAGGGATTCATTCTTTATAACTTCCTCAAATTTTGAAGTAGGTTAAAAGCTCGCGTGTCTTTCCCACGGTAGCAATTACATTACACCATTATTTGCGAGGGTGGGCAGCGATCGGCGACGACCTTTGACTGTTTAACTGAACAAAGCGCTTACCGTGATTATTTGTTTATTAAAACGGATTGGTTCTGTAAATTGCTGTGTCAATTTGCATTGGGTTTTAGTGTAAGCAAAGGGTTGTTTTATAAGCGCTAAAATTGAAAGGAAGGGCCTAAAATTACAACAGCGAAAACCTTTCACACCTTAGACTTGCGGAAGATTTTGTTTTATGCTATAAGGTAACAGGACAAGCACGACGCTCGCCTGATGGTAAGCGATGACGTCTACCCATTACAGATACTATTACAGCCACTGCACTGCACCTGTTACCTTGAGACATAGGAATGTTGAGTCTGACATGCCCTTTAATTTCACTGGACACCTTGCCATTTCAACCGAAAAACATTCCTATTTCACGGCTGAAAATTAATATGCAAAGTGGTGGTACCGCCCCAGACGCCAGACGGACTAGCAGAAGTCCTACCACTACAAGGGATATCGTTATCATGGCTGAAACCGTGCAGGACTTGCATTACATGCTGACCTCCCTCGCTGATTCTTCTGCACGCATCGGTCTCCGGATGAACTTGGATAAGACCAAGATCATGTTCAACGAACATGTTATTCCGGAACCAACTGAAACGGAGTATACCAATCCAAGTTGTTAAATGAAACAATACAAGAATATGTCTTGAGCAAGCCTTGCAATTTTTATATTTTAGTTCAAATTTAAAATTATTTTCTTAAGAAAGTCTTAAGACTACATTGTAATTTTAATTATAAGATATTGTTACTGAAAAACAAAAAAAATCTTATTTCTAAAAGTAAAGAGCGAGCGCAGTTGTTACGTGCAAAATTCTGACAATCCAAAGTTTTGCGTGCTATCGTTTTTTCGTTTACCATCGGCGAGAGCATCACTAGTACAGTTAGACGTACTTACTTACTAATTGGGTAGAAATAATTTTAGAGAAGAGAAGCCCGCAGAAGAATACAGCTAGGATGGGCAGCATTTAGAAAACTTAGTTGAGTCTTTTCATTGCCGATCGAATTAGTACGTAAATCGAATGAGTGCGTAATTCCTTATACCTCTAACGATGCCTCTAACAATTGTGATTGTCGACGACCTTTTAAATAAAAAATAAATAAAAAAGTGTGGTGTGGTTTTATGAAACAACGATGCAAGTGAAACTTTTTATTCATGTGTAGCTTTGGTAGCTAGCACGGAGGATAGATAGCTTTTTACAACTACTATGACAGCAGTTGACATGACACTTTAGCTAGTATCGTAGAGAGAGAAGGCAATACTCCCATCTACGGTATTTTTCATTTTTTTAATGATAAAAGGTAACAGGACAAGCACGACGCTCGCCTGATGATAAGCGATGACGTCTACCTATTACGGATACAGCGGCATGCAAAATTATGGCAGTCCAGAATTTTGCATATCACTGCACTGCGCCTGTTACCTTGAGACATAGATTTTGCGTGTCACATGCCCTGTAATGTCACTGGACACCTTGCCATTTCAACCGAAAAACATTTCTATTTCACGGCTGAAAATTAATTGGCAAAGTGGTGGTACCCCAGGCGGACTAGCAGAAGTCCTAGCACTACAAATGTATATAAATTGCTTTTAATCTAAGCTAAGATACAAATATAGCTGCGGAAGCGTCCGCCAATCACAACTAAATATCATACATCATATCCACCAATCGAGCTAAAGCACCGGCTGTAATGCGACATGCGATAGAAGTACGAAAAACTGTAAGGCGATGTAATAAAAGTTTATATCATAATCATCATTAAATGGCGAGAAATTGCGAGGATAGATGTATTAAGTGATAAGATGTTCACCGGGTCGGCCTAGAATACTCTGACTCTCAAGGGCTGTGTGCTGCCAGAACACCGTAAGGTTATGGCGGCAGATTTTCTCCTTGATTGTGTTAAGCTACTTTTTGGTAGCGAGTCAGGTAGATCATCGATATAATATATACAACCACCCGTGGTAATAAATAATATTAAAAGTTTGGTGTTGTACCTATCATACATTTAATTAATAAAATGAAAAGCATTGTTGGTCATTCTCATGCCCCTTTAAAACGCGTGTATCCGTGGATTCATTTACGTAATCGTAGCTTTGCTTTTTATAACCCTCGACACAAACTAATAGGTGTATGTATATGTGTGCCTATTTGGGACATCGTAGCTTGTTTGTCGTAGCTAGTACGGCCCCTGCAGGGTGGTAGGACATTGTTAAATGTCAAGTTTGAAAAATATGTCGACAAACACCCATCTTTGTTCCCATTTTAGGTCTAGCGTGCTACCATCCTCGACCGCATCATAATGTTATTTATATTTTTATCCATGAAATAGTTTTGAAACAAAATATTTGTATGTTCTATAGTTGCATTTGTAATCAGTCAGTATTATTTTCTTTAATACTTTTTAATCATTCATTGTTTTGGCACATAATAATAATTGAAGAGCGTAGTTCTGAGTAGGATTCCGTGATATCACTCAGGGTTCCAACGGAAGACCAGCGTTGGTCATGCCCAGCATGAGCAACATAATGCTGTGTCATTTTCTCACTATTTTACATTTAAATTTTATGTTTCATATTTAAATAAGTGAAATGTTAAGTACTGTTGTTGACTTGTTGCAAAATAAATGATTTTTCTTTCTTTCTTTCTTTCATCATTACCTACCAACATGTGAGATAGTGGCCAAAAGTGGTTCAGTCGTTTTTGCATGAAAGAATTAATAAAGCATCTAGAATCTAGATGGCGCTGAAGCTTGTTGCATCGTTCTTATTGTAAATGTTATACCTCAATGTATGAGACCCTAAATCGCGCAAACTATATTTGCCGCGATATTAGTGCCAGATGCTCTGCTTCTATATTAAGGGCCATTTTCACAGGTTCCTGATAGCCCTACTATTAGGAAGTTATCTGACAGATTTTTGACAGCTTTTATACGGCGACATCTCTCAGATAACTATCTGAAACATTACCAGGAACCGGTGAAACTGGCCCTAAATATTTTAATATTGGAACTATTTAAAGAAACATTTCGCAATTATAATATTAGTTGGAAAAGATGTAAATAAACACTTTTCAATACCCTACTACTACCACAGAACAGTAGAAAGAAATTGTTCTGTATGTCCCAAATACGCTATATAAACTCACGCAGCACTAAACATTATAAAAAAACAAAGCTCCCCGCCGCGTCTGTCTGTCTGTCTGATCGCGATAAACTCAAAAACTACTGACCGAATTTTCATGCGGTTTTCACCAATAGACAGAGTGATTCATGAGGAAGGTTTAAGTGTATAATTTGTTAAGGTTTTGTGTAAATTGGTTGAAATATGAAGATTATTGTTAAAGATGTTAATTCATACTCGACGCAACAAACTGGTGTAAAAATGTAGGCATATACGAGTATGCTCTACCCGTGGCAAGCCGGGGCGGGTCACTAGTATTAAATAAAATAAACATTGAGTAGATAAGTAATATAAACATCTACCAAGAATCCACCCCTCAAAGTTACCACCACGTCACCCCCAAGATTGGTCGCCAAGTTACCAAATTATTAAGTCGATTCGACTTTTACATTGCCTCAAATTCTTAAAGCATACAAACATAACTTTGTGTGTATATGTACCAATGATGTTTTCTTTTAAAACAAGGTTGGAAACAAAGAGCTGAAGATCGAGCTCAGTGGCGTGCCATAGGAGAGGCCTATGTCCTGCGGTGGACGAATATTGACTGTTAATGATGATGATGTTTGTACACACTAGAGAAGTGCCCCGCGGCTTCGCCTGCGGTAAAGTCATCATCATCAGTCTATACTAGTCCAACGACATAGGCCTTTCCAATTGCATCCTTTAAGCTCGATCCTCGGCAACTCTCATCCATCTCTTTCCAGCCACCTTGCAAAGATCATCGTAGATTTTCCTAAGGAATAAGATCGTTTAAAAAACCAAAATAACCGACTTCAAATGCCGCGCTATTGATTTTCAGTACCAAGTTTGAGGTGTTTATCTCCATATATCTGGAGATACCAATCAGATCTTGATAAAATTACTATGGTACTACCCTTGGGATATCTCCTTTCCAACAAAAACAGAATTATTAAAATGACGAAGTTATTTGCGAACAAACATAAATATTTATATGTTATTATATATTTATATATCTATATATATAGATCGAATTGAGTAACATACTCTTTTGGAAGTCGGTTAAAAAGAAATGTGCGCTTTTCACAGTTGCCCTCCGGTGAAGGAAAAACATCGTCAAGAAATCCCCAACCCCCGTATAGTGGTGGGACACTAATTTAGTGTCCGCCTGGCCAGCTACCACCATAGAGTTAGAAAATCAGCCAAACATCTAATGTTTTTCGGCAGCTGTCCTTGAGAGCTAGTTTCCATTCTAGGCCTAGCGTGCGACCATCTTCGACCGCATCATCACTTACCAATAGGTGAGGTCAAACGCCAGCCTATATGATAAAAATAAATAATTGCTCTAGCTAGTCTGAGAGCGTACCACTCTCGAGGGGTCTCGAACTCGTTTACCACACATTACCCTAACGGTTGCCAGTTCTTCGGCTGATATGGCAGGCTCACTAGCTACCACTTCAGTTTGATAATCTTGTTAAAATAGGTACTCTATATGTTAATCTACATACATACATACAATCACGCCTTTTCCCGTTGAGGTAGGCAGAGACTACTTCTTTCCACATGCTACGATCCTGACATACCTCTTTCGCTTCTTCCACTTTCATATTAATCTAGCTAGGGTATAAACTACTTATCGGCCATTTAAATCCGTTACTTCGACCCATTACTCACATTATCTGATACCTACTTTTTGTAAAATCGGTCAAAAACAACTAAAATGTTCCGATGTGTTTCCATACACCTGGCCTGGCATCGCTCACACGTTTATGCTAATCAAGTCAATGTGTACTGAATGGTGCAATGATGCATGTCGAGGGTTGATCATGATCAGTGGTCTATGACCAGCAGCTGGGCTTCGTCATCGATGTCTGACGGTTAATTTTACTATGAGAATAAGTTAGGTAAATTTATAATTAACATATATCATTATTATGTGTTCTTAATAATGTCTGATGAATAAGGTGGAGAACAGCGTGATAAAGGATTGTTGTGGTGTGGTAGAAGATGTAGTGACAAAGATAGAGAAAGGGATGCTTAGATGGTTTGGAAATCTAGAGAGGATGGATGAAGTCATACAGTAAAACTTTGCACAAATGTATAAAAAAGTCAAATCAAATACAAAATAATAAATATATTAATAAAAGTAAGAATAAAGGTAAAGCTACCTGGGACATTATACGTAATAACATAGGACATAATTCTGACATAAACAGTAATTCAATAAATAATATTAAAATAAATAATGTGACGATTGATAATCCAAATATAATGTGTAATATTTTTAATAATTATTTCATAAATGTTTCTCAAATTGATAATTTAAAGAACTTAAATTGTAAAGATATATATAAATCATTAAAAAATAAAACAAGAAATTCCATATTTCTTAAACCAACTGACGAAAAGGAGATATTAAATGTAATATATTCATTAAATAATACAAATTCTGTTGGGTATGACAATCTAAATACTAATATAATAAAAAAATGCGCACGGGACTTATCTAGACCGCTATCTTATTTAATTAATTTATCTTTCGTTGAAGGATCATTCCCCGAAGCCCTAAAAGTGTCTATTGTTAAGCCGCTATACAAGAAGGGTATGAGAAACGATATAAATAATTATAGACCTGTGACTCTCATTCCCGTTTTATCAAAAATCTTTGAAAAGGTTATGCTTTCGAGACTTACTGACTTTATGTATAAAAATAATATTCTTTGTTCTGAACAATATGGCTTTACGAAAAATAGTTCTACAGCTCTGGCTTGCTTTAATTTAGTGAAGTCAACAACAGACGGCCTTAATAATAGATGTAAAGTAGCCGCAATACTCTTAGATATGACAAAAGCTTTTGACCTCGTGGATCATAATATAGCTTTGAGTAAACTAGAGTTTTATGGAATCAGAGGAAATGCTTTTAAATGGTTGAAAAGCTATCTGGAAAATAGAAAACAATGTACGGAATTGTCAAAAATAACATGTGGACAAAAAAAAACCTACAAATCTGAGCTTCAAAAGATAAAATCAGGTGTTCCCCAAGGAAGCATATTAGGACCATTTATCTTTTTAACTTATATAAACGATATCCCTAACGTGACAAAGCATCAATGCATTTTATATGCTGACGATACCACAATAATTATAAAATCAAAGAATAATAACGAATTGACCAAAGATATAAATAATACACTGAATGACATAATAAATTGGCTGAATATAAATAAATTAAAAGTAAATGTCAACAAAACTCATATAATACAGTTTCAGACTTATCAATCCAAACAACAGAGATTAAATATTGTTTACCAAAATACACAAATAGAGGACGTGGACACGTGTACATTTTTAGGTATTACCATTGACAAAAACTACAATTGGAAGAGCCACACACAAAACCTATGTGATAAGCTTGATCGTTTCGTATACGCAATACGGCAATTGCGCATGTTAGTATCGAGAAATTCAGCATTAACGGCTTATCACGGTTACGTATCGTCGATTCTAACGTACGGACTTATTTTGTGGGGCAACTCTGTGGATATTAATAGAGTATTCATAATACAAAAGAAGTGTGTCCGGGCAATATGCGGAGCCTGGTTTACCGATAGTTGTCGACCAATTTTTAAAGAGTTTTTTATATTACCCTTACCGTGTATGTACATCATGGAACTATGTATCTTTGTAAAACGGTACCCAGATATCTTTGAAAAGGAATCGCGTACTGAGGGTAGAAAATGCAGACAATATAATAGATTGTACTTACCTGATTGCCATTTGGATATTGTTAAAAAAAATGTGTTTGCAATGTCTATTAAAATTTTCAATCATTTACCGAGATCTATACAAATGTTACCTAGTAATCTATTTAAAAAACAATTAAAATCATTACTATTGTCGAAATGCTTTTATAGTGTCAATGAATATTTTGAACATAAATTTGACAAATAATCTTATTAATAATTACTCACAAGCGATAATCCTAATTTATTTTTTGTTATATAATTTGAATTTAGCGCTTTGACATTTGTTTATTTTATTTTACTATTTAAAATTCAAAGAAACTGAGCAATAGTTGCAGACATGTTGCACACTCTGAAAGAGAGTAGATTGTAAGGATCTTTTTTTTAATATGACCAACTATGTATCTACCTACATTCTAAGCAATAAATAAATTGAAATTGAAATTGAAGGAAGATTGACGAAACAGATTTATGAGACGAGTGTGAATGGACCAGCCGGTAGAGGCCGACCTAGGCGAACGTATCACGACCGGATCGGAGACGTTTTAAAGAAAGGTCAAGTCAAAAGTACCTATAACCGGCGAGCATGTATGAAGGCACTCATTTATTCAAATTAAACATTGGGTGGGCTTGACAGTGTTATCATGAAAGTGGAACAAGCGAAAGAGGTATGTCAGGATCGTAGCATGTAGAAAGAAGTAGTATCTGCCTACTCCAAAGGAAAAAGGTGATTTTTAATCAACTTCACTAAAAAGGGGAAGGTTCTCAATTCGCCTGTATTTTTTTAAGAACTCCGTCTTTTTTCAAGTTTTTGAAGGGTCATATTTCTTTTATTTATACATTTCTTGTTGCAATTGGTTGGTCTATAAATCTAATGACAGGGGCGCGTAGCTACAGCAGACTTTGATTTTTTGAAGAAAAAATTTTGCTCTAGGAGCATTTTCCAGGTAGGAAACAACCCAACCAGCAAAAACTACACTTAAAATAATCTCTAGACCACTGTTTTCTTGCTCTTATATCATTCTTATATCGTCGTATAAGCCTGGATTTGGGCACCATTTATAAGCGTAATTTGTTTATATCTTTCTAATATCAGTCTTTTTAAATGTTGTTTTCACTTAAATTATTATTACCAAAACTAATTTAAGCGTACATAGGCTTACATTGTTTTAATGTTAAGAGTCCTGTGAGCGTAAGAAAGTTTATTTTGATTTTACATAAGATCAAACACAATCGTAAAAAAACTTGGTGTAGTTTTTGTTTGAAAGTTACAACTAATAAAAAAGAAATAAAAACAGTAAGGATAAAGGTATTTAATAATTATATTGTAATAACCATACCATTATTAACAAGTGTCTCGTTTTATGCTTTTTGATAAGTATTGGTATTGGAAAATATTATTTACTGTAAAGTAGACCCTAGTTTATGCTTCACAACTCGTGCGCTTCATCAATATATAGTATTTAGAATTCTTGTTTAATTATTTTATTTGTTAATTTGTATTAAAAGCGACGCCATTAGTATTGCATTTATTAGAATCACTATAAGACTATTTTAAGCTCATTTAGATCATTCCAACATGACTCCATGTTGGAATAACTTAGAGATCATTGAATTGACATAAAACATTTATTTTCATTTAAGAGTGAACGTTTGGGATGTGAAATGGTATTTTATGTGACCGCACTAAAATACTTTTGGTGAAATATAATAGTCAACATCAAATGTTACTCTCACAATTTTAGTCACAAATTCGATTTAAGATCAAACTTTTTTAAATTAGACTCGTTTTCTCCATTGTAAGTAGGATATGATTCAATATCACTCTAATACTGTGCTTATCCACTGCTGATGATTTTATAATAGTTTTGAATAAGATCAATATTTACAAGTTTTAAGTACTCTAATTAAATGCTGATATTAGTCTAACATTCTTACAATAGCATTTAGAAAATATGTAATAAAATTAAATGAGCTTAGAAAATGTGGATATGAGAGCTAACTTATCTCAAGTGTGATAAGTCTTAATCAATGCTTTTTTAGGAGAGTGTGGCTTACAACGGCACTGTAAATTTAAACTTATATGCATAATTAAGGCAAGGTGTTAAGATCAAGCGCATTAGAGCCTGTAACGGCTTGTCAGAGACTAATATAGGAGCGATAGCAATGACGAAAACAGATAAGAGACCACTATAAGCTCAGAACTCTTGTAAAGTGAGAAACGTAAGACGATTTTGCTAGTTGGGAAGGGAATATGTATGGAAAAATGAACCCCGAGTTCCCTATAAAGTTTTGTAAGCGTTCAAGCTTCTTGGTTACATTATTAAATTCATAGCTGAACATAACTCTTGTATAACACTCCACTGAGCTCGATCTTCAGCTCTGTTTCCAACCGCTGCCAGCCAGCTTGCGTATATCATCGCTCCACCTAGCTGGATGGCGTCCCACACTACGTTTACCGAGCCGTGGTCTACACAGTTCATCATCATCATCATCATCATCATCAATTCCTCATGATGATCAATCAGAGGTCTCCACTTTTAAAACACGTCTATTATATAGAAATCGATTAGTACTTATAAAATACGGGACTTGTCGCGTTAAAATATTAATTTTTATTTAACTCGACGTTTTGACCAAGTTGCATTGATCGTGGTCACAAGACGACTATATTATAAGTATAGCAATGGTTGTCAGTTTTTAACCGACTTCAAATAGGAGGAGGTTCTCAATTCGACGGAATCTTTTTTATGTATGTTCACCGATTAATCGAAAACGCCTGAATCGATTTGGAATAATAGAAATATGTTCAGTATCTCGAGAGATATGGAGATAAACACATCAAAAATGGTACTGCATGGAAATTACTAGCGTGACATTTGAAGTTGGTTCATTTAGTTTTTAAAATGATCTTAAATTATATTCTCCTATTTTCATGGTTTTCGAAGGCTTCACTGACCTCAAACCCACATAAATCTTTTACATATCTTGCAAAATTTGAACCAAGTATTTGTAAAAACGTATTACTTGAGTATGTGTTATTTATAACCCAAGGAAAAAAGGTTTATAACCATGTTATCGCAGTATAATAAATCAATATCTATGTAGATATATATTTCATGAGATATTTCCATTGCTTATAAATTACTACCTGCCCTGAACCTTTGGACACTGCCCTTACAGGAAAATCCTCCACCCTGATTGGTCAACATTTTCGTTTTCCTAACCACCACATTTCAATAAAATTGAAAACGGGGATGTATAGCTATCACGCTCTATCGCGTGACTTTAGTTATTTACTTTCTCTCTCGCTCGCAGGGTTGAACCACCACGATGTTTCGACGCCAGTGTCATCCAAGTTTAAAATAGTGACGGACGTTTATTGAACAAATAAACCATTTTTTTATTTTAAATAAAGAACGCGCTGTCCCCCATTGTTTGCGGCCAGTGTTTTCTAAACAATTTTATAATCGATTTCAAAACATCGATTAAGTGATTCTACTATTTGTGCGTCGATAAAACCGATCGAAAAGCGATTAATAAATTTGCAATTACAATTAATGCATTGCCGGACATACTGATTCAGTGAAATGTGATTTTTAAAAGTGAAAACTTGTGAAAACGCCTGTTGTAAGGAAATAAAAAAGATACAATTGCCTTTATGCAGCTTGCGTGCTAGATCTTAAATTTAAAAATAGAATGTGTGTTTGACATGTTGATTTTCTTTTAATGACTCGAGGCGATTAGTGTTATAAGCCAGTGTCAAAACAAAACTTTTCCCGCGAAATGTGTCATTTAGGATTGGACGTGACGTAATTGGATACAGATTAAAAATGTCAAGTGTTTGAGTGAAGATGGAATACTCATGGTCTATGGAGGACGGACAAGATTCTAACGTCAGAACAACCAGGGCCCAAGGGAGAAATCAAGGTAAATCAACTGTTGTAAACCAAAATCATACAAACATAAACTATTTAACAAAACAAATTGAAAATATACAACACAAATTATACGGTAAAACAATCGGCGGTCTTATCGCTTAAAGGCATCCAAGGTTGACTAGCATCCATCTTCTCTTTTAAATTGCCTGACGCCTGTTTTTAACCCTCGAAGCAAAAAGAAGGGATGTTATAAGTTTGACGTGTGTATCTGTGTATATATGCGTCTGTCTATGGCATCGTAGCACCTAAACGGCTGAACCGATTTTGATCTAGTTTTTTTTTTGTTTGATAGGTGTTTTAATCGAGAGTGTTCTTAGATTTAATTCATGAAACTCCGTTCAGCCATTTTAAGACTGCGCTTTTTAACTGACTTCAAAAAAAGGAGGATGTTTCTCAATTCGACCGTATATATATATATTTTTTTATGTTTGTTCGCGGATAACTTCGTCTTTTATGAACCGATTTTGATTATTCTTTTTTTAACCGACTTCAAAAAAAGGAGGACGTTTCTCAATTCGACCGTTTTTTTTTTTAATGTTTGTTCGCGGATAACTTCGTCGTTTATGAACTGATTTTGATTATTCTTTTTTTGTTCGAAAGGAGATATCGCAAGTGTGGTACCATGGTAATTTTATCGAGGTCTGATTAGTATCTCCAGAGATATTGAGATAAACATCTCAAAATTGGTACTGAAAATGAATAGCGCGGCATTGAAGTCGGTTCTTTTTTAGTTTTTAAACGATATTATTTTGTTGGAAAGGAGATATCCCAAGTGTGGTACCATGGTAATTTTATCGAGGTCTGGTTAGTATCCCCAGAGATACGGCGATAAACACCTCAAAATTGGTACCGAAAATTAATAGCGCGGCATTGAAGTCGGTTCTTTTTTTAGTTTTTTAACCGACTTCAAAAAAAGGAGGATGTTTCTCAATTCGACCGTATATATATATATATTTTTTAAATGTTTGTTCGGGGATAACTTCGTCATTTATGCACCGATTTTGATTATTCTTTTTTTGTTCGAAAGGAGATATCCTAAGTGTGGTACCATGGTAATTTTATCGAGGTCTGATAAGTATCTCCAGAGATATTGAGATAAACATCTCAAAATTGGTACTGAAAATGAACATTGAAGTCGGTTCTTATTTAGTTTTTAACCGACTTCAAAAAAAGGAGGTTTTTCAATTCGACCGTATATATATATATATATATTTTTATTTTTTATTTTTTATGTTTGTTTGCGGATAACTTCGTCGTTTATGAACCGATTTCGATTATTCTTTTTTTGTTCGAAAGGAGATATCCCAAGTGTGGTACCATGGTAATTTTATCGAGGTATGATAAGTATCTTCAGAGATATTGAGATAAACATCTCAAAATTGGTACTGAAAATGAATAGCGCGGCATTGAAGTCGGTTGTTTTTTAGTTTTTAAACGATATTATTAAACGATCTTATTATTTCGAGGTTATGACGCTATGTGATCAACTTTTATAGGTCTGATGAATTCGAAATTTGGTATTTTATTAATTCGATGATATTGTAAGAATATGGTAGCATTGTCATCATACTGTGACATCTCCTGGAATCTGCAGAACACTCAACTCCTCACCAAATTACAGCAGAGATGTCGTGTTTGGGCTCATTGGAATTGTCTCAATGAACCGATTATAAATGGATCAATCGGGGGTTGTTTTAAACTTTGAATTTAAGTATTATGTAGCAAGATTACAGGCGGTAATAGGTACCGCTTTGACAGATGATTTAATACGTGAAAAATAAATGATTTTCGGTTTAAAGAACAAAGTATCCAGTGAAATGACCTGGTTAATACCACTGGTTCCTGATTGAGTCCCTGATAGCCTATTTGGAACTTATCTGCCAGAATAACTACAACTTTGACATGGGGTAACCAGTTAAAATGTCCTTAACAACTTAACGTCAGTTAATGTCACAACGGGAGCAGTGTAGTGATGCGTATAATTAAGATTTAAAAACTTAAACAACCAACTTCCTTGCCGCGTGAGTCAGTTTCAGAAGTTACTTTTTGAGATATGTATCGTTAGATCTCTGGAGATACAGTTTATCAGACCTAGATAAATTTAAATGAGACTACCTTGGAAATGAACCCTACCTATACATTACATAAAATCACGCCTTTTTAGGGTTCCGTACCCAAAGGGTAAAACGGGACCCTATTACTAAGACTCCGCTGTCCGTCTGTCTGTCTGTCTGTCTGTCTGTCTGCCTGTCTGTCTGTCTGTCTGTCTGTCTGTCTGTCTGTCACCAGGCTATAGCTCATTAACCGTGATAGTTAGACAGTTGAAATTTTCACAGATAGTGTATTTCTGTTGCCGCTAGAACAACAAATACTAAAAACAAAATAAAGTTAAAAATTAAAGGGGGTCCCCATACAAAAAACGTGTTTTTAAACGCCATCTATCTAATTAGTTTCGGCAAAATGACATAGATGGCGCTAGTAAACGAGCCCCCGTCTTTCTAGATCGCGACCAAACCAAATATTCTTGGTGATATCAATTAATCAAATATATGAGGTTGAAACTCTGTTATGTTTCGTATTGTACGGAACCCTCCCTAAGTGTGCGATAAGAGACGCGTTGCTGACTCGCACTTGGCCAGTTTTATTCCCGTTGGGGTACAAATAAATACAAATACAAATTGTTTATTCATAACACCATCGTTACATGTCATTGCTGATCTGCAAACTATTACAATATTAATAGTCATACAGCAAATATATAATAGCAAGTATATCAAACTTAATAAAAATGTATCACAATTATTGTAATATAATAATAATACTGAATATGAAAATATAAGCGTCAATATAATTAAATAAATTCCGGCAATATGTAAAATTCATTCAGATTGTAGAAACAGTGGCTCAACAGCCATTTTTTCAAACGTATTTTAAAGCACACAGTGGAGGGCGCATCACGCACGGTCTCAGGTAGTCTGTTATATAGAAGAAGAAGAAGAAGAAAATCGTTTATTTGGCAAAAACTCACATGATAACAAATTCAAAAACACTAAATATTATAATAATGTAAACATACAAAAAACAAGAACATAAAACAGATAAAAATGAGGTGAGGTGCCAAAAAGGCTTAACTCAGCACATATGTCTGAGGTTGCACACCTAGACGCTGGTTTTCAGCTAAGTATACTGTTAATATACTGACGGACCCATTATATACACAGACCTTTCAGATTTTGCGAGCCTATGCGAGGGTGTTCTAAGGCGGTCCTTGTATTTGTCGCTGCGCAGTGCTCGTGTTTTGTTTATCCCTCTTTTTGCAAACACATCGAGATGTGTGAACGTGAACAAGGCAATCACAAAAATGAGTTCACAAGGCAAAGGTAGTATCTTTAGTTCTTTGAAAAGATCTTTGCAGGAGATGTCGTCTGTGACTCCCATGATGGCGCGCACGGCTCGCTTCTGCATCACGAACGCTCTCTGCCTGTCCGC
Organism: Cabera pusaria; assembly: GCA_954871355.1. NCBI lineage: Eukaryota > Metazoa > Arthropoda > Insecta > Lepidoptera > Geometridae > Cabera > Cabera pusaria. Next base: position 6,126,446 of record OX940915.1, read on the forward strand.
GGCGCGACCCCATAGCTCGACGCCGTAGGTGAGAGCGCTGTGTACGGTTGCAAAATAGCACGAGCGCAACACTGCGCGGGAGGCTGTCATCGCGAGCCGCCCCAGAGCGAAACACGAACGACCGAGTTTACCGCACAACTCGTCTAAATGGTGGTCCCACACGAGTGCGTTATCAATAATAAAACCCAGTAATTTAGTATATTGAACCTGTTCTATTTTAGAGTCGCCGGCGACTACATTATACGGTCGGGAAGTCTTACCGTTGAGGTTGAAGATCAAAAATGATGTTTTATCCCTATTCAGCGCTAAGCCGTTCGACCTGAACCACCTCTCCAGTCGATTTACGACTGAATTTAGCTTATATTCTAGTTTACTAGCCGAAGGCGCGGTGACAACAGCTGCCACGTCATCGGCGTACATATATATCTCCGCGTCCTCAATGGCACCCGGGAGGTCGTTCAGCAGCAGGCTGAATAGGGTATTGGAGAGACAGGAACCCTGCGGAACTCCCATCACATTTACCAACTCGGATGATAATGCCCGACCTTTATCACCTACCACCACTTGTGTCCTGTTTGACATAAATGACGTCAGGAGGGACAAGACCGGTCCACGGAGACCATAGAAGCGTAGCTTGTCCGCTATTAGTGCATGGTCGGCTGTGTCAAACGCGCGCGACAGGTCGCAGCACAACAAGGCGACTTGTAGTCCCGCCTCGCGCGCGCTCAGCACGCGCCACACCACCTCCCGCACCAGGTCGGTAGTGGAGCGCCCTGCTCGGTATGCGAACTGTCTGTCTGTGTAGATTTCGCGACTCGATAGAAACGAGATAATTCTCATATTGAGTCCGACCTCGAACAGCTTGCTCACGGCGGGCACCAATGAAATGGGTCGGTAGGATTTAACCTCAGGTAACCTCAGGGGTAGGCAGAGACTACATCTTTCCATATGCTACGATCCTGACACACGTCTTTCGCTTCTTCCACTTTCATGAGCGCCTTCATACATGCTCGCCGGTTATAGGTACATATAATATTATAGGTATTATAGGTTACCCTACCTATGAAAAAAATAATTAATATTTTGGAGCTGTAATGGTAACCCTGCCAATTAAAAGAAGATTAATTCTAATCGGTTCACAATATTGGCGGAGAAATAGCGGAACAAACATATAAAAAAAACATACAGACGAATTGAGAACCTCCAGCCAGAGGAAAAAAGTTACCACACCCACCAAAAGATAGGAGTAGTTTTATTCTTATACTGACACCTCAATCATAATGTTTCATAACTAAAACAACAGACTTCCATGCCGCGCAAGTCAGTTTCAGTAGCAAGTTTAAGACATTTATCGTCATATCTCTGGAGATACTTATCAGATCTCAATGATACAATGGGACTATTTTGGAAATGTACTGTATGTACCGATTAAAAAAATAATCACTTGAATCGGTTCACAATTGACGGAGTAATCACGTAACACACATAAAAAAAACATACAGACGAATTGAGAGCCTCCTCCTTTTGGAATTCGATTGATAAAATAACGGCCTCATATTTTTTATAAATGTACAGACTGACCATAAAATGGTCAGTGGCAAGTGGTCGTATTTACCATCGCAATTCAGCCAGTTGTTTGACAAATGGAGCGTGTACACAACGCACTTTCGTTCCAAATAATAATTCTAAGACACAGTCATGTTCATCTACCAGTGATTGTGGGAGGGTTCCATTAATTATTTTTATTTTTGACCGACTTCAAAAAAAGGAGGTTTCTCAATTCGACCGTATATATGTTTATATTTTTATTTTTTATGCTTGTTCGCGGATAACTTCGTCGTTTATGAACCGATTTTGATTATTCTTTTTTTATTGAAAAGGAGATATTCCAAGTGTGGTACCATGGTAATTTTATTGAGGTCTGATAAGTATCTCCACAGATATGGAGATAAACACCTCAAAATTGGTACTGAAAATTAATAGCGCGGCATTGAAGTTGGTTCTTTTTAGTTTTTTAAACGATCTATTTTATTTTACACTAAACTAGCTGCATCCCGCGGCTCTGTGCGCATTTAATCCAGGTTATAAACCTTTCTCCTGAATCACTATCTACTGCTGAAAACTGCATTAAAAACCATTGCGTGGTTTAAAAGATTCAATCGTCACTCAATTCGTCGGATGTATTTACTCGAAGATGCCTGAACCGATTTGAAACATTCTTTTTTTGTTTCAAAGCGTACCCTACCCAGGTGGTTCATTTAAATTTTAACGAAATCGGTCGAGCCGCTTTTAATTATATTATTATTTGTATTATTGCCGCTTTTATTTTATTTGTATTACAATGCATTTGTATAGGTAGTACTTCGATGACATGATACTGGATGCTGGCTACTTCGACTAACGCGACGTTTGAAGTCGGTTCTTTTAGTTTTTTAACCGACTTTAATCAACCGACTTCCAAAAAGAAGGAGGTTCTCAATTCGTTTTTTTTTTGTGTATGTTGCGCGAATACTCCGTCTATTGTAAACAGATTGGAATGATTTTTTTTTGTAATCGGTAGGGCACGTTTCCGATGTGGTCTCATTGTAATTTCATTGAGATCTGATAAGTATCTCCAGAGATATGACGTCTAGATAAACGTCTCAAACTTGCTACTGAAATTGACTCACGGGGAATTGAAGTCGGTTGTTTTCGTTTTTAAACTATCTTAATTATGTTCTACACTACTGTATCAGAATAAATGCATTGTGTTTTGACTTTTATAAAAATGTATGGGTCCAAGTTATGTATGATTGCCACGCGGAACCCTGGTTAATAAGTTAATAACTGGTTTCTTCAGACGGTATACATGACTAATGTAGCGTGTTTCATGTCAACTGCCACGTTTAGGAAATACTAACTTTTATATATATAGTTTCCTTGAATTATAATCAACTAGATATGCCCCGCGGCTGCACCTGCGTTGCAATAAAATCATAAGTACAGCAAGCCTATCATGAAGTTTGATAGATATTCAAAAAAATGGACGAAATTACAGAGATGGAGCTATACACGCGTCCCTTTCATTTAGTTTATTTTGTTCATTTAATATTCAACTTTCAACGTACATAATAACTACATAATTCTACGCTCGACAAACATCTGAGTTCGAGCAACGGAGTGCACTGAAAACCAGCCCTGCGGAGATTCGTATCTCCGCAGAATTGTGCTAAGTGTACTCCGATTGTCAAAACTATATCTTGTGATTGGAAATGAAATATGTATGATGTGCTCTATTTTTTCTGACAATAAACCAATATTTTATTTTATTTTATTTTAAAGTTTGTGATACAGGGGCAGCATCGGGTGGCAGGTTTGGACGGGATCGTGAATTCTCCGATTTCCCTGTCAGTTTTCAACCGATTTTCAAAATTATTATTTTATTCAAAGGGGTATATGTCTGAGATGGTCCCATTGTAATTTCATCAAGATCTATATCTCCAGAGATATGGGGAAAAACACCTCAAACTTGCTGCTGAAAATGACTGCATTTGAAGTTGATTTTTTTTAATTTATTAACGATCTTTAATTATTAAATGTCCAAGTATTGTCGACAAGAACAATAGTATAAAATCACACAGATAAACTCCTAGAGCATCAAAGCAACTACGGGAGAAATTGATTTTCAATTTTATTTCAAAGTAGACAATGTCGATATTAGTTTGACAGCGAAAAATGCTTTTCACTGCGATTCGCCAGATGTGTGCTCTGGTCAAAGTTATTCAGGGTCAAAGGTCATGAAAATAGGTTTTTGTGTACATCTCACTTTCTATGTGTTCAGTGATAATTTATCAACCGACTTCAAAAAAGGAGGAGGTTCTCAATTCGTCTGTATGTTGATATTTTTTTATGTGTGTTTGTTTGTTATTGTGAACCGATTTGAATGATTATTTTTTCTATTGGTAGGGTTCATCTTCAAGGTGAATATCTCATTTAATTTTTTAATATCTGATAATTATCTCCAGAGTTATAGCGATAAAAATCTCAAACTTGCCACTGAAACGTACTCGGGCGGCATGTGAAGTCGTTTTTTTTAGATTATCTTAATTATTTATTTACAAAAGTTATTGAACAAGAAATTCTCAATAAATGTTGATGTACATGTGTTTATAGGTATCGTTATTGAGATAGAGCGTGAAGAGCGATCAAATAAAATATAATTGTTAACAATTTTTTTGTGAATAACGAATTGTATAAACTGTTTTCAGTCATTTGAATTGATAGCTAATCGTACTTTATATGACGTTATGGCTTAGCGCTCAACACACTTCGACCTATCTGTAGGCATCCCTAAAACAATTAATCCGTTTTTTGTAACTGTTTATTTATAACAACATGAATTTAAGTGGTTTGGGTATTTCCCGAATTCGTGCTGTCTCTATAATATACATTACATAAAATTAGGCATTAGGCTTTAGACTCGATCAGCCATCTGTTGATCAGTCTACGCCCTCCGTGCCTGTTCTATGTCTTATCTCAGAGATAACTGAAAACAACTGGCCCTACTCGAAAACAAGACGTAAAATGCTTTTCCCCATTACTCACAAAATCTACGGTATATTCCATATGTAACAAAACTGCTCTTTATGATAAAAAGCAGTATTGTTACAAGTATTAGGTTACAAATGACGTGTTGTGTTGTGACGTAGTGACGCGTCGTACAACGCAATTGATAGTGCTTTGGACTTTACGATGGATAACAGCTTGTGATAAACCATGATTATTCATACATTCAGACATTCACAGATTATTCAGACATTTGTTTTACGCTAGTTTAATATAGCTTATATATCAGACCGAAGCTCGGCAAACGTAGTTTAGGATGCCCTCCAACTAGTTGGAGCGATGATATACGCCAGCTGGCTGGCAGCGGTTGGAAAAGAATAGCTGAAGATCGAGCTTAGTGGCGTGCCATGGGGGAGGCCTATGTCCAGCAGTGGACGGAAATTGGCTGATAATGATGATATGTAAATAGTGTTGAAAATATATGTAACTAAAAATATTAAAATTTTCTTCTAAAATAAAGACATAAATATATCCTAATAAACAAAGTTCGATAAATAATGGAATTAATAAGATTTGTTTTAGGTTTATAAACAACAAAGTTATGGCTGAAAGTAAATTTTAAATTTAAAACCACACCTTACTGATACATGATCTGTACATTGAGTAGGTATATAATCTGTTCATTGAGCCTATTCCAATGGGCCTAAACACGACATATCTGCTGAAAGTTGGTGAGGAGTTGAGTACCTTGCAGACCGAGTTCAAACCGCCGTGCACCAATGGATTTTTGAAGTTATACTTCTTTTGGCGCGATAGAGAAAAATGATGAGAGTGAATTTTTACTATGCGCGCGCACACCGACACCTAAATTCTACACCGTGAAGTTAGTTCTAGGTGGCATGACTATGTTCAAGTTGTATATTCTAGTATTTTTATATTTAGAACACGTGTTTCGTAAGATTTTTTTTCGTGTTCGTCATATTTTTACGTTAATTAACCTTTTTTATTTAAATAAAATCTTTTTGATTAATTTTAATATTTATCGTTAATCACTACTGCATTTTAGTTTTTTTTTTCCATACGCCACAGAAGTATAACTTCTAACGCGTGTACATAAATACACACACTCTTTTTTTTTCTATAGAAAAATTTATGTGCGCTTTTCTCAGTGGCCCTCCGGTGAAGGAAAGACATCGTTAAGAAACCAACAACCCCCGCATGGAGGTAGGACATTATCTGGTGTCCGCCTGGCCAGCTACCACTCTCAAGTTAGAAAATCTGTCGCCAAAACATCTAATGTGTTCCGGCAGCTATCCTTGAGAGCCAGTTCCCATTCTAGGCCTAGAGTGCTTACCATCTTCGACCGCGTCATCACTTACCAACAGGTGAGATAGTGGTCAAACGCTAGCCTATAAGATACACAACAAAAACCGCTGATGCTCCAGCATTAGATCACGGTTACCATGTTCTTAAAATATCATTGAAGTAACAGACAGACACCGAATTTCGAATTGATCCAAAATTGATTCATCCGTTTGGGAGCTGCGATGCCACAGTCAACCACATACACACGTCAAACTTACAACACTTTTTTGTCAGAGGTCAAAAATAGATGCATAACATGAACATTACAACATGTACTAAAATATAATATAAAATGTTTAAAAGTAAAATGTTTAAAATACAGACCACCGTCTTTGTTCTATCTACACTATAATGTTATGTCACAGATTATATAATAGTTACTGCGTAAGTTATGGCCATCCAAAGGTTGTCTGGAAGAAATCGCTTTTAACGATAAGACCGCCCTTTGTACCTATTATTAGTTAGGTAAGTCCTATTCATTATGTATTGTCTATATTGGTGTCAATAAAGAGTATTTGTATTGTATTGTATAGTATAGAACCTCCTTCTAAGTCGGTTAAAAAAGTAATGCACAGAAATCGTTTAGCGAGCATATCCCTAATTTGTTTACAGCCCCTTTTGATAGTTGTTCACCTGCTACCCTCATATTTACGCTTATTGATGACAAATCTAACGGTTCACTGAGTTCTACCCTCTATTTGAAATTATGGTAATCTATGCAATTTTTAACCCCCGACGCCAAAAGAAGGGGTGTTAAAGTTTGACGTGTGTATCGGTGTATCTGTGTGTGTCTGTCTTTGGTATAGTAGCGCCTAAACGGATGAACCAATTTTGATTTAGATTTTTTTGTATGATCCGTTCAGCCGTTTAAAGACTATGATTTTTTTTCTAGATTCGACGTTTTAATTAGGTACTTTTTTTTCGGTATCCTCTTACTTCTATGATATTGTAAGAACATAGTAGCATTGACCTGATGCGGGCATCTTCTGGAATCCGCAAAACACTACTCATCACCAATTCACAGCAGAAATGTTGTGTTTGGGCTCATTCGAATGGTCTCAATGTACAGATTATATTTTGATCAGTCTTGGCTTGTTAATACATTTGATTTTTAGTATTACCTTTAATGCTTATATCTCGCGTCAATATAGATTTTTACAATTGTCTTTGACCGAGCGAAGCGAACAGAAATATTATAGCAAATGCTTGCTGGAATATAATGTTTTTGGAAGGATGTTTTCTGTTTCAGCTTGGACAAAAATGCTTTCACATGTCCGGATAACTGTTCTCCTCTATAGGTCACAATTTCTCAAACGATTCTCGTGAAATTTTGTGAGCAGGTTCAATAATTTCACGGAATTTTTTGGCGATTAAATTTTATACGCTGAACAGATTTTGAGGGCCCGGTGGCGTAATCGGGAGAACGGTCGGCTTTGATGCCAGAGGTACCGAGTTCAAACCCCGCCGTGCAGCAATGGATTTTTCTATCGGAAAATGTATGAAGGAAGAACATCGTTAAGAAACCAACAACCCCCGCATGGAGGTAGGACACTATCTTGTGTCCGCCTGGCCAGCTCCCACCCTCAAGTTAGAAAACCTGTCGCCAAACATCTAATGTGTTCCGGTAGCTATCCTTGCGAGCCAGTTCCCATTCTAGGCCTAGCATGCTTACCATCTTCGACCGCATCATCACTTACCAACAGGTGAAATAGTGGTCATCCGCTAGCCTGTAAGATATAAAAAAAAGTTGGACAATTTTTCAAAATGGCGAAGATATAAAATACGTAAAATAATCATATTCAGATATTTTGTCTTTGTCTCCTGTGTTATTTAGTTTATTAATGAATCACATTAATTGAGTAAATATGGTTCTCAATTTGGTATAGTCGGTTAAAATGTAAGAATATCTTTTAAATATTAATTGACCGAGCGAAGCGAAGGTCTTCGTTTCAGCTTGGGAAAAACGCTTTCGTATTTCCGGATGTATGTCTCCTCTAAGAGATTGCATTACTCAACCGAAGACATAGAACAGTTACTGCGTGCCACTCCAACATTCATCATCATTATCAGCCAATTTCCGTCCACTGCTGAACATAGGCCTCTCCAACATTATCCCCCTATAAATAATCAAATCTTTACCCTCACAGCTTGTCACCATTATACATTGTGAATCCATCACCCATTAAACATATCTGAAAGTGAAGACCGTGTGATTGTGTAATACCTACTTATATCTGTGTTCTGTGGTAATACCCGATCACACTGTCTCGCACTTTCAGAGAAGCACGAGTGCACCTTAAACCGTATCGTCAATTAACATCAACTTAGAGGTCAAGTGCTTGTCCGCAAATCTATAAACTAGCGACCTTGCAGCGATGTTGTAACGTATCTTGTACAAAGTAAGACAAAACACAAACACTTAACACTTTGACTGCGGCACTTTTTCGCATATTTTTTTAATTATTATTATTTTTTTTTTTTTTTCGTAGGTTTGGCATCAAATAAAAACTAAAATCCAACAGCAGAAGGTCACACGCACCCCTTGTGAAAATAATAATTTAAAATAAACATGTATTATTTTTTTTTTTTATTTTACTTCCGATACCAAAAATCGAAAAAACGCACGGTGTGTGTTTTCAGCAGCGAACGAGTTAACAAAGTGAGTTTTTGGAGTGGTAGGACTTTTGTAGTCAGCCTGGGGAACAACCACTTTGCCAATTGATTCATTTTAGCCGTGAAATAGGAATGTATTTCGGTTGAAATGGCAAAGCGTCCTATGAAATTACAGGGCATGTGAGACTTAACATCTTCATGTCTCAAGGTAACAGGCGAAGGTATTTCGAAAGTATTGATATTCCGTTCAGTACATCTGTAAAGAATCTGGGACTCGTAATGGACCAATGTCTTAGTTGGGATTTACAAGTTCAAACCACTAGTCGAAAGCTGTATGCAGCAGGGGCTTCACTTAGAAGACTACGTAATTTTCTCCCCATTACCACTAAAATTGCCCTCGCTCAATCTCTCTTACTTCCCATTCTTGTTTATGCTGAGGTCTGCTATTTAGACCTTTGAGAGGACCAGCTAAATAAGCTTGAGCGTCTCCAAAACTTTTGTATAAGATTCATTTTTGGCCTACGTAAATATGACCACGAATCTCAGTTTCGCTCTCAGCTCAAGTGGCTTCCTATTCGTTTTCGCCGGAATACTCACATCCTTCCTCTTCTTTAAAATATTCTTTTTAATCCATGTACTCCACGTTATCTTAAAGAACGTTTTAACTTCCTTCATAGCGCAAATACTCTTTCTCTTAGGTCATCAGAAAACTATACCCTCAGTTTTCCACCTCACAGTTCTGTGTTTTTTGACAAATCCTTTACAGTACAGGCTATTCGCCTGTGGAACTCTCTACCTGAGGATATTAAAGCTTCTCAATCCATTCATATATTTAAGGACAATTTTAAACATTTTTATCTGTCATTGTAACAGGAGTCCCTTTATATTTATTTATTTACTCTTTTTCAAGTGTATTATTTAGTGTTGTACTGTTTTAGCTGCTGCATAAGATTCGTTTTCACTTAATTATTTGAGTCACTAGGTATTTATATAAGATAGTTAGTTTATTTATAGGTATATATATATTAGTGTTTAGAGTTGTTAGATACACCCGTCATTAGTCACATGTTCTATCCTCTCCATCCTAAGGTTGTCTGGAAGAGATCGCTATTAGCGATAAGACCGCCCATTTTAACACATTCTTAATTTTACTATGTAAGTTAGTTTTATGAAGGTGTAACAATAAAGAGTTTATCTATCTATCTAACTGACTGACGGCTGTCCAGAATTTTGCATGCTGCTGTATCTGTAATAGGTAGACGTCATCGCTTATTATCAGACGAGCATCGTGCTTGTCTTATACCTTATATCATAATAATATCGTTTAAAAACTAAAAAACAACCGACTTCAATGCCGCGCTATTCATTTTCAGTACCAATTTTGAGATGTTTATCTCAATATCTCTGGAGATACTTATCATACCTCGATAAAATTACCATGGTACCACACTTGGAATATCTCCTTTCGAACAAAAAAAAAATCGGTTCATAAACGACGAAGTTATGCACGAACAAACATAAAAAAAAAAAAAATAAATAAAAAAAAAAATATATATACGGTCGAATTGAGAAACCTCCTCCTTTTTTTGAAGTCGGTTAAAAAAAGGAAAGGTGCTGCGTGCGCCAATGTTTACCCCCTATAAATAATCAAATGTTTACCCCCCAAGTTTATCCCCATTACCCAATCACACGGTTGACTGAGCGGTGGGATATAATAGTAGTAATTGTGTGAACTGGCCGGTGTGTTCAGTGATCCGTTAATATGTACTTTTAGGGGTCCTTTGTAGCTGTAAATAAACCAAATTTGGCAGCACTAAAAATAGTGCTATCCTCTTAATTCTCTGTCCATCCGTCTCATATTTGAAGTAAAATAGAGTCGACATCTATGGACCAATGGACAATCGATGGCAGCCATTTTAGGTTGCATTATGACGTTTATGTATAATGCACCTTATTTTGAAGTTATTTCCATACAGGCAATTTTATTGCGGCGCCTCCGTGTTTATATGTATGTATGTATGTATTTCCTACCTTCATGGTACATGTGAAATTCAAAATTCTTTTTTTGATTGAGATATTATGCTTGCCGTTTGGTCCCATTTAAATTTTATTGAGATATGACAATTATACCCGGAGATATGGAGATACACAATATAAGCAAATTTGTGTACCTTGATGACATGATTATAACTAGCCAGTACTTTGACTATCGTGACATGTGAAATGTCGGTTTTTTCGTACGATCATAAATAATTTATTACAGATTACTAGGTTTATTTGATATACAGATTAAATATGTCGGATAGTGACGAAACCACCCGAAGAACAGAAGACAGAACTGTCAACTTATATAACCCGTTTTCTCTAAAATTGTTATATTTAACATTTCTTGTTCTTCTTGCAAGGTCTTCAATACGGCAACGAGCAAGGTAATAACACCAATTAATTTAAAAGAAGTATAATAGATTTGGCCTAAGATTTGGATGAGTTGAGTTTTTTTCAGGGTTTAGAACGACGAACATCGCAATAAAACGTTACCTTTATAAAAAGCGTTCAGATTTCAGCAATTTTAAAGGCTAAGGGCCAGTTTCATCGGTTCCTGATAATGCGTTAGTTATCTGACACATGACGCCATATAAAAGCTGTCAAAAATTGACTTTGACTATCAGAAACCGGTGAAACTGGCCCTAATTGTATAAAACAAATGGTATCCTGAATGGTGATATCTGAAAGTACAAACACGAAACATTTATTTAATTATGAAAAAAATATTTGAACGCAAGAAATATTTACCATGTTTTTTAAATTATTAATGAGTTTCCGATATTTCGGCGCTGTTGCAAGCGCCGTATTCACGGAGTAAAGCCGAATTTTCACTAGGGGACATGTCGCGGGAACAAATCGCCCGACATTCAGTTTTTTAGTTTTCAGTTTTCAGTTTAACATTCAGTTATTTTAGCCAGTCGTGATCAGTATGTCGCCAGATGAGGTAGTGTTGTTCAGTGCAGCAGGAACACAAAGCGACACAAGTTCTCACTAGTCAAAGCCTCTCCGGTGACTATCGAGTGACGAGGGACACGAAGATCGCGCGCGTCGACGCTCGCAGAGCATCGACTAGCGACAAGCTGCGCGACACGTAAATGTCCCAAGCACGCCGGCGACATCGCGCGGAACACGTGAATTTCGTGTCGAGCGACAGTCGCAGAACAAATGTCCCCTAGTGAAAATGCGGCTTAACTTCGTAAACATGGCGCTTGCAACAGCGCCGAAATATAGACCTGTGAAAATGGCGCTAGTAACATCGCCGAAGTAATCGGAAGCGTATATATAGTGCTAAACTTGGTAAATATCCCATTAAAAATCTTGTTAAAGTATTAGTGCCCATTTAACTTGCGTAAATGTACGGTCTAACAATCCTTTTATAGTTTTATTTTTTTATCGTACCTATAGGCTAGCGTTTGACTACTACCTTTTGGTATATGATTGTCCAACTTGAGAGTATAAGCTGGCCAGGCAGACACCTTTAGAGTGTTCTACCAGTTCCCACCATCAAAATATAATCCTTGATTTGTTCTATGTGGCACTGATGATGATGATAATCATGGTAGGTATTTACTTAAAAACATGAATTAAATTTTATTAACTGCTTACAAAAATCACGTTGTTTTTAATTTGATTAAGGTCACAATTTTAACATTTAATTTTTTTTCTCTGTGATTTTATCTCAAACTCTAATTTTCACACCTATCTATTTTGTACGGAACCACTTTTACCAACAGTCGGACTCTCCCAATTATTTTGTCTCACGCACGCGTCACCAGCGTAATTTTGTCTGCCAGGTGTTTTGGCGATGTTTTCTACCATTTTGAACCCCGGACGCAAAAAGAAGGGGTGTTATAAGTTTGACGTGTGTATCTGTGTGTCTGTCTGTGGCATCGTAGCACCCAAACGGATGAACAAAATTTGATTTTTTTTTGTTTGATAGGTGTTTTGATCGAGAGTGTTCTTAGCTTTGATTCAGGAAAATTGGTTCAGCCGATTTCAGAATATTAGCTTTTTTCTAGTTGATGGCGTTATGAATTCAACTTTAATAGGTAGGTATGATTAATTCGAAACTCGATGTCCTCTTACTTCAAGGATATTGTAAAAAGATGGTAGCATTGACCTGATGCTGGGACATCTCTTGGAATACTTAACTCCTCACCAACTTACAGCAGAGATGTCGAGTTTAGGCTCATTGGAATAGTCTGTTACATAGATCAGTCGGGGGTGGTTTTAAATTTTGAATTCAAGTTTTATGGTCATCACCTAAAGGTGATGGCTTTTTTTCTAACAGACTTCACAAATAAACTGGCCAATTGCAAGTCGGACTCGCACTCCGTCAAATCTTGACCGATTTAAGGTGGTTCGATTTCCATACAAAAGTATATGTACAAATACGAGTAAATGGAACAAAAAATTGCAATGAAATAACATCTATTGGTCTTTATACAACTCTTTACATAAGCGAAATCATATCTTACTACATAATTTGATAAAATAATATGAAAACTAGGATTGAGACTTTAATTCATTTTGTCAATGTGTGAGTGAAGTTTTTACAGTTTCATACGCTAAACTCATTAGTGTGTATTGCCGCGATTGTCAGACGTTGCCAAACCGTGCGCTCGCTCAAAAGGCGACGTTGCCAGACCGCTGACATGCGAGTAGTAGTAGTAGTAGCGCCGCCTTGTAGTTTGTGGTCTTCAAATATTACGTCGGTTAATCGGTTAGGTTAGGTTAGGTTTATCTCTAGATATATGGAGATAAACACCTCAAACTTGGTACTGAACATTAATAGCGCGGCATTTGAAGTCGGTTCTTTTAGTTGGGACCACCTGGGAAGGGCTTTTGAAACAAAAAAAATAGAATTTTCCAAATCGATTTAGGTATCTTCGAGTAATCGATTTATCGGTGAATATCTTTGAGTATTCTGGCTGAATACTCAAAGGAAAAAAGAAAAGGGCAGCTTTCATTTTTTGCCATTCGGCTACGGAACCGTAAAAATGAGATTGATTTTATTATGACGGACAAGAAGCGTATATTTAGAGATGTCACGGTGATCAGGATCACTAGGCTCAACACCATAGTATTCACCGACTGGTCTTTTCATCGCTCTTATACGAATACGAAATAGCCTCCATACGAAAGTCTTTAACGTGTGCGTCCTGCCTGTTATTACTTACGGAGCCAAGACGTGGACATTAATAGTGCGACTGGTTCACCAATTTAAAATCGCTCAGCGAGCTATGATGAGGGCTATGCTTGGAGTCTGTCTGAAGAATTAAATTCGAAATGAAGTCATCCGTCAGAGCACCAAAGTTATCGACATATCTCAAATGATTAGCTAGCTGAAATGGCAGTAGGCTGTTCACAACTGTCGTAGAACCGATAACAGTTGAGGTAGACGTGTTTTAGAGTGGAGACCACGGCTCGATAAACGTACTAAAAGTATATTTTTGTAATAGTGTAGGGCGCCCTCCAGCTATATGGAGCGAAGACATATGCAAGCTGGCTGGCAGCGGTTGAAAACAAAGAGCTGAAGATCGAGCTCAGTGGCGTGCTGTAGGTGAGATAGGCTGATGATGGTGAGATTTTAGAGGCCGCTCACCATAAAACACCGACTCGTGTTGGCTACAAAACAGACTCGTCATTCTCAAATATGTCTTTGTATATCAACCAATAAACGAACTATAATAACTCTTTAACCAACTTCACAAAAAAGGAGGAGGATCTCAATTCGACGGTATTTTTTCATTATGTTAGTTATTTCAGAACTCCGTCAAATCTTAACCGATTTCAAAATTATTTTAATTTTTTTTGTTTGAGAGATTATGCCTCCCGTTTGGTCCCATTAAAATTTTATTGAGATCTGATAATCATCTCCGGAGATATGGAGATAAACAATGTAAACAAATTTGTATACCTTGATGACATGTTTATGGCAACTGGCTATTTTGACTATCGCGGCATGTGAAGTCGGATTTTTAGTTTTGTACGATTATAAATTATATTGGCTATATTACCGAAACACACATGACATCACCATTCTCAAAATTTTACGTGACGAAGATTTTATAACAAACATGTTACCAAAATTGGTGAAATTTATAAAAAATGTGTTTTACCAGAGATTGTACTTAGGAGAGTACGACTAATTGACTAAATTGTTTAGATATTTTATTTGTGGTAGGAGCAAAGAAGTAGTATCAGGCATATAGTTTCCTGAGGTCGGGATTAGCAAACTAAACTGCCGTATGGCAGATATGACCAGGACTGATAACCATTGGGGCAGACTGGTTCTAGAGTGGAGACCGCGAATCGGCAAACGTAGCGTAGGACTTCCTGTGACCAGCCCCCCTAGACAAAATCCAATTTCTGTTATCATTCACGCTAACGCAAGTTCAAAATGTATGGAATGACATATATGTTTACGCAACAAAGTTGTCATTCCCATACACTTTAAAATCGCGTTAGCGTGAATGAAAACAGAAATTGGATTTTGTCTAGGGGCCCAGGTAGAGCGACGATATTCGCAAAGCGGTGGGCAGTGACATGGGAAAGGCCTATGTGTACCAGTGAACTGATACCGGCAGATTGTGATGATGATGAAGATGATACCAGCGCCAGATCTCGAAAATGGTCGCATTGCTCTATTAAGACCATTCCATTATCATTTACGAACAGGACTATTAGCGAATAGCCTCGATCAACATCTCAATAGGCTCTCGCTAGACGTTTGGTCAAGGTTTAGACACAGCAGGCAGTCATCCTGGACACGGCACATATAATCAGGCAGAACTCCTCACTCTGCAGCTCTAACTATTGGTAACGTGTTGCCTGCGCAGCTGTTTAGGTTTTTAATTATATCTATTTATTATTTTTATAAAAATATTGTAAATGAAAATAAAATATTGTACACGAATAAAAGGAAAGTATACCTAGCTACCTAGGTAAATTAATATACATATGACTTACTGTTTTTATTTAGTTTGTAATTTATAATCAGCAAATGCCTTCTACTCGCTGTCGTAGTCACATGACAAGAGTAGTCTGATTTATTATCCGACTCACATAGGCTACATTTTATCGCAAATAGCAGTTTCTATTAGATTGTGGGTAAAACCGCAAAGCACAACTGGTACGCCAAATGCTTCACTTTGTGTCCTTATTACTCTGTGTTTTGGGATCTACAGAACATACTCCAGCAACGAAATGTCCGATGAACCTCGTGTACTCAAAGCCACCCAATAGCGTTAGTAAGAGTACTGCAGTTCACATCAAAAAGTGGTACAAATCTATACGATATTTGGTATTTTGTTATTAGCGAGAGATAATGTAGACAGTAAATTAATTACAATAAATAAAAAGATAATGTAGAATGGAAAACGAAAAAAATGTGTTAAGAAGGAAGGGGTTCGAACCCGATCCCTGTTGCGCTAAATCTAATAGTTCTCACCAATCGGCTATATTACTCATTTTCAAAGTGACAAAATTAGCAAATGCTTTCGTAAACGTCAAATACACTATTAAATAATCTGTGATACAAAAATACTTTCGCGAGTGTGCATGATCAGTCCTGACGCCACGCTTGTGCATAAATAAAAGTATATAGAGAGTGTATATATACTTCAGATGTAGCTGGATAAATTAAAAATTATACGCTTTACTCGAGAATTCCATTTTTTTATTTACCAAACACTATTTCAGTCATAAAAAAATAAAATACGTCAAATTAATGTATCAGCGCCATCTATTGGCACATATATGACAAGTATCTCCGGAGATGTAGAGATAAACATCTCAAACACATTACATACCTTGACGACATATGCATTTGTATACCTTGACGAAATGATACTACTGGCTATTTTGACTATCGTGGCATGTGAAGTCGGTATTTTTTAAATTTTGTAAACGATAATGCAACCCATAAAAAAACATGTTTCTATTTGCAGTTCGTTATAATTTAATTGCAGTGTTTTATTGTCAATACTCTGCAATTAAATTGCATAAATAATGGTGTGAAAGGAAAAGTGAACGTCTAAACACGTTACATGTAGTTTTACAGTGCATTTACCTATTCAACCAAGAAGATGAATATATTAATCTAATTACTTACTACATAAAGAGCATTATTACTCTATGTAGTATAGTGAATACTACATAGAGTAACTATGTAGTATTTAGGTTTATAATGTTTAAATTAGTTGAAATTACAGGTGTGCCCCGATCCGCGGTTTTACCCGCGTTTATGGGAATATCGAGATAAAAAGTGCCCTAAGCCTATGCGTTATTCCGAGGTCTAGGATATCTACATACCAAATTTCAGCTCAATCCGTTTGAAATATTAAAAAAAAAAAAAAAACAAAAAAAAAAATAGAAAGAAAGTAAACTCTTTATTGTTACCCGTGGTCGTATGCTACTTTTCGAATGTATTGTTTTGTTACGGTAGGTGACGTACGACCACGGCTATCCTCTGAGCACTACTAAGAATATGTATAAAATACGATAAAATATTTATCAAAAGTAATTTTTTTATATAATAAACGTTACATATTGAATAGTTTGTACATACCGATCTCAGATGAGAATATTTTCTTGTTTCATACTTTTTAGAGCGTGATATTTCAGTAGTCGGGTTTTAGTTTTTGAACTTATTTTTTATTTTAAGTATTTTGGGGTTTTTGCATAAATGTATACATGCATACATGTCAACATACTTACATTAATACATAACGATCAACAAACACATAACCCTCTCTATTGCGTTTTGCGACGCCGCGTGGGGTAAAAATTAGTTTCCTTGACTTCAACGGGATATATCTCGCAAACGCTACGCTTGACAAAAATATGATGTATCAAACCCCACCTTCATTTTAAAATCTATATTTAATGATACCCCACACGATAGGGTGGGGTGAATTTTTTTTTTTAGTTCTTGACTTCGTGCCCTCTAGAGGGCGCCACATTCAATTTGTTGTGACGTCACATAGCCTATAACCAGCAGACAAATAAGACGCGTCCAACGAAACCTCATTTGTTAAATTATGATAAGAAGTTGAGAAGTTATGTGGGAACAGATGAACATACATACAAACATACATACATACATACGTATATACATACATACATACATACCCACATACCGGTCAAAAACATAACCCTCCTTTTTGCTTCGCCGTAGTCGTGTAAAAAAAAAATGGTATCTAAGTATTACAATGGGCGTTCTTATCGCTAATAGCAACCTTAGGATAGAGAGGATAGAACATAATGACTAAAGACGGTGCGGGTTGCTAGTTATCAATAAAAGTAATATTTTGAACGCGCGAAGAGGATATATTGCTTAACTTCTAAGTTAAAGATTTAATGAGGTCGTTCAAATCCTAGCACGGGTGTTTGTCCGCAGGTGGTAGAAGTTTATTTTTTAGGGTTCCGTAGCCGAATGGCAAAAAACGGAACCCTTATAGATTCGTCATGTCTGTCTGTCTGTCTGTCCGTCCGTATGTCACAGCCATTTTATTCCGAAACTGTTAGGACTACAGAATTGAAACTTGGTAGATAGATGCATTCTGTGAACCGCTTTCCGATTTTTATACAAAAACTAGAAGTGCCCCGCGGCTTCGCCCGCGATAAAAACTTCTTTTGTTTACTTAAAACTTTTCTTTTGTAAAAACGATTCTATCATTAAATACATGAAATAAGAATTAGCCAAATCGGTTCACCCATTTTCATGTTATCGCGTGACTAAGGCAATTCGGGATTCATATTTATAAAAACCGAAAACCCAAATTTTCAGACTATGTTACCTACCCTACCCTATCTAATCTTGTTTCTCCATACAAACTTAGGACCCCCGTTTCATCCCCTTCAGGGGGTGAATTTTGGAAAATACTTTCTCAGAGGGAACTAACTATCTGCATGGCAAATTTCAGCGCAATTCGAAACAATATTGATTTTCACACTTTGTTACCCCATTCTTAGGGGTGTAATTTAAAAAAAAACCTGAAACACGTATTTTCCTAATTTTTTTACTGGAGCACTTGTATGAAGTTTCGCATAGAAAATACTATCTTATCTTGTTTCTCCATACAAACTTTGAACCCCCGTTTCATCCCCTTCAGGGGTGAATTATGGAAAATCCTTTCTCAGATGGAACTAACGTCGTAATTACTATCTGCATGCCAAGTTTTAGCGCAATCCGAAAAAATATTGATTTTCACACTTTGTTACCCCATTTCACCCTCTTAGGGGTGGAATTTCAAAAAAACCTGAAAAACGTATTTACTTATTTTTGTACTGAAGCACTGGTGTGAAGTTTCGGATAGAAAAGACTATCTAATCTTGTTTCTCCATACAAACTTTGAACCCCCATTTCATCCCCTTAAGGGGTGAATTATGAAAAATCCTTTCTTAGTACACCCCTACGTACTAAGACAAATATACCCTCCAAATTTCAAGTCTCTACGACCAGTGGTTTAGGCTGTGCGTTGTCTGTCAGTGAGTCAGTCAGTCAGTATGTCAGGACAAAGATTCTTATAGTATTAGATAAAAAATATAAAAGTTTACCAACCCATACATGGAACTGAAACAAACCAAAAAAAAAATTCTTCTATCCTATACGTGTGGGTTGTCTATGGATAGGTCTTTAAAAATGACATTGAGGTTCCTAAAATCATTTTTTCTCAAAGTAAATCATTTGAAAGATAGGCGCGTCTAAAGTGGTAAAATGTGTCCCCCCCCCCCCCCCCTCCCCCCTCAAACTTCTACAGTAAGAGAGTGAAAAATCTAGAAAAAATATATGCTGTAGATCTCAATGAAAACTAACAATGAAAATTGGTTTGAACGAGATACAGTCAGCAGTTTTTGAGATATGGCGACCGCAAAAATAACTGTGTTTTTCATACAAACACTATGAAAAACAGTTGATTTGTTAGTTGCGAAAAATCATAGTTATAGAATACATTGCTGTGTTTCGGAACCCTAAGAGTGCGAGTCCGACTTGCACTTGGCCAGTTTATTTAAAATGTATTATGTCAATGTTCCGCCTGACTTGCCACAAAGTAGCTTACAGCCTATATTCAGAGCCTAGCGTGTTCACCATCTTCGCTTCGACCATCGCTTAAAGACGAGATAGTGGTCAAACGCTAGCCTATAAGATATAAAGATCTTTTTAGGGTTCCGTACCGCAAAAGGTAAAAAAAGGAACCCTTATAAGATCACTTTCTTGTCCGTCTGTCTGTCTGTCTGTCTGTCTGTCCGTCTGTCTGTCCGTCTGTCTGTCCGTCTGTCTGTCCGAGTGTCACCACTGATTTTCTCAGAAACGGGTGGACCTAGCAAGTTGAAATTTATACCTGATACTGAGGTCTACAGTCCCTATTGGGTGTATAAAAATCAAGGTCTTGAGTCAACATTATAAAAAGATATGGGCAAATTTAGATTTTCGCGAAACCTTGTAGGTACCAAAATGTACCTTAATTTTCAACTTTTTTATTTTTCGGAATTTTTCCTTTACTTGTGCTCTAAGACCTTGCTTATAACCAAAATTTACAATTCTAGGTAAACCGGATGTACCCTATAGGTTTTGGGTCGAAAACCTATAGTGTACTTCCCGTTGATCTAGAATCATGAAAATATCAAAAAATAAAAAAAGTTGAAAATTAAAGGGTGTCCCCATAAATACATAGTTTGCGCCAATTAAGGTAGACCTCTGAGTTATATGAGCGCTGATACGATTTAGAGGTCTAGCTTAATTGTTTGGTACGGAAGCCTCGGTGGGCGAGTTCAACTCGACTTAGCCGGTTTTATTTTCTGTTAATTAGCATGATTGAATAACTGACTATTACGGAACCGCCCCAGGGGACAGGCGTTAGTCTTTTATGATAGACTATAACTGAACAAGCAAATCACTCGCCTGATGATAAGCGCTTGACTTGCTATCAAAAAGTAGTTTACCACCATCAAAGAATAAATCCGCCGCCATAACTTTACGGTGTTCCGGCAGCACACGAGGGGAATACGAAGAATTTGCAAAATAGGTATTTTAAAGAAACTATTGCCGTCGCGCAGTGCCCGAATAACCAACAAGAGTGCGATAGAGACAACACCAACTCAGACGCATTTTACCTACATATTTTTTACTAAAATAAAGTTTCGTATTCCCGTGTTTTCTCTTTGAAAACTGATCCGATCAAATTATTTTTTGCATAAGTTTTTTGCAGATGAGTGCATTCGTGCTCGTATCATTTTTTTTTGTCTTAAAACCCTTTCAAATTTGTCTGGTAGCTGTTTAGATCAGGGCAGTAAAATAGGTAATTTTTAGGGTTCCGTACCCAAAGGGTACGGGACCCCATTACTAAGACTCCGCTGTCTGTCTGTCTGTCTGTCTGTCTGTCTGTCCCTCTGTCACCAGGCTGTATCTCATGAACCGTGATAGTTAGACAGTTGAAATTTTCACAGATGATGTATTTCTGTTGCTGCTATAACAACAAATACTAAAAACAGAATAAAGTTAAAAATAATAGAGGGACCCATCAGTCCACAAGAAACGTGTTTTTTTCGGCATTTCATGCCATCTATGAACGCTTAGTTAGGTAAACGTCCCATAGATGGCGTTATATTGAAATGTCGATCCCTAACACCTTTGTTAGACGTTAGATGGCGTTATAAGAAATAAAATGTTTATTAATTATTATTTTTTGCTGGTGAAAAATGATAGTGGTATATTTTGCTCGATCTTATAAAATACTGTAGTGTGGTATACGGAACCCTACTAGTGCAAGTCCGACTTGGACTTGGCCAATTTATTCAGGTTTTTGAAGAGTCATATTATTTTTTGCAATTGGTTGGTCGAAAAAAAACAAATGACAAGGGCGTAGCTCCAGCAGACCTTAATTTTTCAACCGACTTCCAAAAAGAAGGAGGTTCTCAATTCGCCTGTATGTTTTTTTTCTTCTTTTTTTTGTGTATGTTACGCTATTACTCCTTCAATTGTGAACCGATTCGAATGCTTATTTTTTTAATCAGTAGGCTACGTTTTCGAAGTGGTCCCATTGTAATTTCATTGAGATCTGATAATTATCTCCAGAGATATGACGATAAACGTTTCAAGCTTGCTACTGAAATTACTCGCGGGGCATGGAAGTCGGTTGTTTTAGTTTTTAAACTATCTGAATTATGTTGAAAACATTTAGCTCTAGAAGCATTTTCCAGGGAGAAAACAGGGGAATATATTTGTATGTAAAATGCACCCCGCGTTCCGCCAAGATTCAGACCATTCTAGGCCTTTCGTGTTCACTGTCCTCGTCCACATCATCGCTTACTAATAGGTGAGATAGTGGGGTAATTCCATGTAACGGGTGTTACAGTTCGTACGCCTTTATTTGACACTAGCTGACCCGGCAAACGTTGTTTTGCTAAAACCCAAATATCTTACGGAACCCTATTTGTTTCCAAATAGCCTATGTTACTCGTGGATAATGTGGCTTTCGAATGGTGAAAGAATTTTTAAAAACGGTCCAGTAGTTTTTGAGCCTATTCATTACAACCAAACAAACAAAGTTTTCCTCTTTATAATATAACTAGCAGCCCGCCCCGGCTTCGCACGGGTAGAACATATATGCCTACAAAATTTGCATCAGTTTGTTGCATCGAATATAAAATATGAACATATTTAACAACCATCGTCATATTTCATCCAATTTACACAAAACCTTAACGAATTATGCACCTAAACCTTCCTCATAAACACTCTGGCTATTGGTGAAAACCGCATGATAATCCGTTCAGTAGCTATTGAGATTATTGCGAACAGACAGACAGACGCAGTGATGAACTTTGTTTTATAATACTTACGTATTGATATTGGACGGCCCTTTGGCGTAAAGGATAGTTACCCTGATTCTGACCCGACGGTCGTTGGTTCTAATCCTAGCTATATACCTACCAATGAAAGTTTTATGTGCATTCATGAATCATGAGTTTTGGTACAGTGGTAGTGGAATCATTAAATCTACCAAAAAGTAGCTTACCACCAAGGAGTACATCTGCCGCCGTAACCTTACGGCGTTCCCCGACGCAAAATGTAGGGGTAATATACGTTTAACGTGTGTATCTGTGTGTCTGTCTGTAGCATCTTAGCACCTAACCGGATGAACCGATTTTGTTTTTATTATTGATAGTTGTTTTTTTTGTTTGATAGATGTCTTCATCGAGAGTTTTCTTAGCTTTGATTCATGAAAATTCGTTCAATCGTTATAAAATTATGAGCTTTTTTCTAGTTAATTGCGCTATGAAATCAACTTTCATAGGTCTGATCAATTCGAAAATCTTCTTCTTCAACGATATTGTAAGAACATGGAAGCCTCCTGGACTCTACAGAATACTCAAATCCTCACCAACTTACAGCTCAGATTTTAAATGTCGTGTTTAGAGTCATTGGAAAAAGCTATTATACATAGATCAGTCGGGGTGGTTTAAAAGATTATATTATTTTATTATATATATAGATGAATATTATTTTATACATTAGATCATATTATTATACTATATTGACTTCAAATTGATTGTGATCGGTGGGGATCTACAGCATAGCTAAGCTTATAATAATATTTTCGTAGTAACTATGACCTAATCTGTGGTTTCACTGCAAATATTTTATTAATTTTGCGATGCGTGTTTGTGAAATTCGTGATATCTTCTAGAGTTTTCATTTGAATTATATACTGTAACGGACAATTTTAAGCTATAATATGTGGCCAAGCTAATTAACGTAATTATTTGGATAAGGATTAATATACTTGAAAATAGCCTTGGAAGTTATGTAATATTTTTTAACAAACATTTTAAGATTAAAATGGTTACTGTGAGTCAACCTTAAGAGATAGACATATGCTGTCGCGGACTTTTTTGTAGGTCTTATTAAGTTGTACAACTCTTGCATAGAAAATATTCTTCTATCTATTTTCAATTAAGCAGCGTTCGTAAGAAACGTGTTTTTTCGACCGTTTATTTGCCGACTTAGGTTGCAAATTAGGTCTCCACGAATGTACCTTTGATTTAAACGGGATAATATATAGCCTATTTTCATTCCGAAAGTCCATTCTATGTATTAGTGAAAGAATTTTTTAAATCGGTTCAGTAGTTTTTGAGCTTACTCATTACAAACATACAAAAATACAAAAATACAAATGTTCTCTCTTTATAATATTAGTATAGATAGTATAGATATATTATATATATAGTGTAGAAAAAAACATTAAAGTATAAAAATGGTAATGTTATTATTTCAATAGACTCCACCTATCCTCAATTTTCGTAAAATGTATTGAAATTAATATATCTATTAACGGTAAAACAAATAGAGCGCCATTTATGTGCGTAACGGGCGTTACACGATTTGGCCTCGTAGTACCACCTTGCCCGTAATAAATACGAAACTGCGAATTTTGGTAGTTTACATTTAAAAAACATATGTTAACTAAACATTAATTTACCACTTAATACTATAAGACTAACTGTAGTACTAAATTACTTAAAGATTTTTTTTTAAATAGAAATTCGTAATTGTAACGGGTGTTACAGTAGGGTGTAACGGGTGTTACGCGTACGAATCCTGAACATAGTTTGCAGTGATAAACCTATGGTCGAACGTTAGCCTACGATAAAGGTATAAATAAAGTAGGTATAAATAGCGAAACCAGGGTCAAACAACCCGTGTTTATTCATCAGTAAATTACAGCATCTCGGTAAGTTAATCGTCAGTTATTAGCAAATTGCGTGACGTTGATGATACTAGCTTGTGAAGAGGGCATTGTAATTTTTATCTATAACTGACTGTACAAAAAGGAGGAGGTTCTCAATTTGCCTGTATTTTTGACCAAGCGAGCGAAGTGAGCGAAGCGTTTCAGTTTTGCGATTGGCCAAAAAATGCTCTTGTCTGTCTGTTCATTTGTTACCGGTCGTATTTTTCTACTGATATTGATGATTTTGGCACACAAACTCTTTTATTTATTTCATTAAAATTTTTGACGACTTTTGATTGGGGAAAAATAGGGGGTAAATTTGCTGTAGTACTTATCGACAGATTTCAATCAAATTTGTGAGGCACACTAAGGACTTCATTCTGCACAAGATGTTAAGAAAAAAATCCTGATGGAGGAGTATTAGAGGGTAGAAGGGAGAAAGGGGGGAACTGGAACTTCATATTTTTGTATACTGTTAGATCTTCGAGCATTTACCAAAGGAGATGTTAACGCAAGGCGTGCCCTTCTGCTGGCAATATAGCCATTTTTGGCCATATGAGCGTGCGTAACTACGCTGTATTTTTAATACTGTGTGCGTGTTTCAAGCTAGTGTGCGGGATCGTTAAAGTGAGTAATTTGTGTGTATGCAATGCGTGTTTACCTCGTCCCCCGTAAGTATCGGCAGAAAAAAATGTATGCGGATTACAACGTTAACATCTCCATTGGTAAATGCTCGAAGTGTTAGATACAATGCAAAATTTCACCGTACCGACGGGATTTGAACCCGCGGCTGCTGGTAAACATGCCCGGCGCTGTACCAACTCAGCTACGGTACGATCCTACCAATGCGATGAAACTAATGGATTGTATTGTATATAACAACTAGCTGTGCCTCTCGGCTTTGCCCGTGTTGATTCAACTTGAATTACTCTATTATGATTGATGAAAACCGCATTAGAATCCGTTGCGTAGTTAAATAAGAAGATCTTAACGTACAGGCGAAAGAAGCGACATTGTTTTATACTATGTAAAGATATACACAAAAGAAGATGCGTAGAAAGCTACGCGTTAGAAGTTAAACTTTTATTTCTCAACATCACTAATTATTTTTTGTACAGCTCCATCTGTTGAACTTTAGAGAATACATCTTCGTAGTTACGCTGTTCTACAATAGAGGGCGGTTATAAATATAACATAACGCTTACGTCCCTTCCATTAAATTTTAGTGCGGCTAAAGAAGTTTCATTTCAAAATATAAATTTCTCGGGTTATTTTTCCAGCTTTTTGCAGTTACGAGTATTTTGTTTCTGTAAAATCTCTCCTTAACATAGAATCGTGTTGTTTCAGGTCCAGGGTTCATTGAGGAGCTAGACTTCGATGCATACATGGCCCCCGTTGGGGAGGGGTGCTACGCGCCGCAATCTGTCGATACCAGGAGAACTGGGTTAGTATACCTGCATCAATTCCAAACTTTAACCATTGGTCAAAAGTAGGTGCCTATAACCGGTGAGCATGTATTCAAGCGCTCATGAAAGTGGAACAAGCGAGAGGTATGTCAGGATCGTAGCATGTGGAAAGAAGTAGTCTCTGCCTACCTCTACAGAAAAAAGGCGTGATTTTATGTATGTACGAGTATGTATATAACATACTTAGATAGGTTTTCTAAAATGGAAACTGCGAATCGGCAAACCTAGCGCAGGATGTTCTGTGACCAGGTGGAGCGACGACATACGCAATGGGCAGTGACTGAAAAAGAAGTGCCAAAGATCAGGCTCAGAGACGTGGGAGAGGTCTATGCCCAGCAGTGGACCGATATCAGCTGATTATGATGATGATGATTATTATTATTGTTATTGCTTTTCTTTAACATTAGCATAATCATAATCAAACACAAGTTGTTCATGCTTTACCGCTCTCACGTATGGTATGGTCTGGTTTTTATGTTTATTAATTTTTGGGTTGTTATGGTTGTGTTTTATGTTTTATAGCCAAGTTTTTGACCACTAAGTATGTCACTAGATGTTAAGTGACGATGTAGTACCCGTGCCTAGAATAAGAAAACGGCAAGGAATTCATTGGAAAAATGAACAATATGGAAGCAAAACGATTCTTGCGGCTAAATTAAACTGTTATACCCTATCCCTGCAAGCTAAACTGTATACAGTAATAAAAGCAGTAAGGGTATCAACATTTCTAGACATTATTTTTTATCGAACCGGGATCCAGTGTCCTTATAACTTTCACGGCGTACGGCCCAAGGGCCATTAACATATTCCTTTAAAATTATATCGTTTGCAAAACTATTAAATTTTACTGTCAAAAGTTAAATACCTACATAGTATTACTATTATACCTACCGACCACATCATTACTTACCAACTGGGGAGACAGTGGTCAAACGCTAGCCTGTACGATATAAAAAGTTTTTTTTTTTTTTTCAGATCATCGATCATATAGTGATGAATAAATGTAAGAAGTATTTAACTTTAAACGTATTTTCCAGGGGTCACCAACTGCCCGAAAGTCCTCCAGACTCCGGTTCCGAGAACCCTTATAGTCCGTCAGAAGGGCAAATGTCACAGACGCTATCAGTCCCGCAGACAGTCCTCAGTTCAGACTACATGCTGGTGCACGAGCACATCCCTGGTGACATCCTCACTCAGTCCGGAGACTATATCTACGGGGACCTCAAGTCTGACGATGTGCTGAGGACCAACCTTAATGATGTCGTTGTCTTACCTCAGGTAAGCTTATCAGCTTATATTCAAAGCCAAAGAACTTTTATGGAAGACCTTTATGCAATTCATTAGTTCCGTCGTAACGATAGGATCGTATCGTAGTTGAGTTGGTACAGCGCTGGGCAGGTTTTCCGGCAGGCGTGGGTTCGAGTCCCGTCTATATGATGAAATTTTGGATACAATCCAAAATTGTAAGCCTTCAAAAGTCTTATAGAGGAGATTAGAAAGCTTATATTTCTTTTTCTGTCATTGGTTGGTCAAAAAAAGCAAATGATAGGGGCATAGCTACAGCAGACCTTGATTTTTCATTTCAATTTTTCATTTTCAAAAAAAGTTCAAAATAAAACCAGATATTCTAGCCATTTTAACATATTTCAGCTTACATTCAGACTTATTGATGTCAAACTAAACTATTGAAGAGTTTATTGACTTGGTTGCACCATCTTACTTTAACCGTAACTAAAACTATAACCGGTGTTTTTGTATTTACTTTGACTGATTTTTGACGTTTGCTATAGTTGATGAATAGATGGTGCAACTCAGCCTATACGTGTCCCGACTATTAAGCCCCATCCACACGCTGGCTGTTTGTCACAAACACTGCAAACAGCAAACAAAATCCCAAACACCAACCACAATCACCCAACACAAACAGCCATCCACATGCTTTGCGAACGTTCATAACATTCCGATCATTCCTTTGATCTGGCAAGAAAAACCGACACCTATGCCGAACACTGCCCCACACAAACACAAACAGGCAAACAACGACAAACACCCATCCACACGTCCGTGTTTGCATTTGGCTGTTTGCCATTGTTTGCCAAGCATGTGGATGGGGCTTTATACTCGACTCGACTGTCTCGATCAAGGTTTCGTGCATGCCCAATGCATGAAGATCGCGACGACCACTGTAGTAAACTCACGATAACTATAAATCTAAAGTATTTAAGAGTTGTTTTATTGGCTTCACTTTTAGGTGAGTGGACGCCTTCTGGTTTATTCTGTATTCTGAGGCGGGAACCAACAGAAACTATAAACGACGTTCAAAAATTAAAACATTAAACAAGTGTAATTGCTAATTAATAAAAGAATAATACTAATAAGCCACGAAATCTTTATCAATTCATAACGTCCTTCATTATAATTGTCAGCTGAGTCAATAAAACTATTTCAATATTCTGGTTTAGTGTTTTTATTAAGTTGTAACTTAATGTTATTGTGTATTAGCTGAAGAAAATAAAAGTAAGAGGTTTTTTTTGAAGTTGAATTATTAAGATAGTTTAAACTAACTAACTAAAACAACTGACTTCCATGCCCTGCAAGTCAAATTCAAGCTTGAGACGTTTATCGTCATATCTCTGGAGATACTTATCAGATCTCAATAAAATTACTATGGGACCACCTCGTAAATGTACCCTACCGATTAAAAAAAGAATCATTCGAATCGGTTCACAATTGACGGAGTAATCGCGTAACATACATACAAAAATGAACATACAGACGAATTGAGAACCTCCTTCTTTTTGGAAGTCGGTTGAAAATGACTAGCGTGGCATTTGAAGTCGTGTTTTTTCTGTTAGTACACAATCTTCAATCAGATTTTACTAGTAGGTAAATACATGTGGTTTTTTTTTTGTTTCCAGGATCCGAATATAGTGGAGTTGGGCATCAGATCAGTCCGCCATGACTTGGATCTGGACGGGATCTACCCGAACAGATACCCTCAACTGGGACTGGAGCAAGGAATGATCAGGTATGCTCTAGTTTCTATTGAATTAGGTAATGATGTTAATAGGACACAAAAATATTTAAAATAATAAATTAACTAAAATTAAGGGATGTCCGTGTGATAAAGTGCTAAGAACGCTGGCTGCATTCCCGCGTTGAATCGCAAAAGAAATTCTTTGTGCAAGGAATGAGCCGCCAGCCCTTTTGTCACTATTGGCGTCGACAAGGCGTGAAACAATATATTAGTGCTCAGACCAAATTTTTGATAGGCATTCATTACAGTAGCACAGTAGCTGTATATGTGTACCAATATATTTTTTTTTTCTATTTGTTTTATATCCTATAGGCTAGCGTTTGACCACTAGCTCACCTGTTGGTAAGTGATGATGCGGTCAAAGATGGTAAGCACGCTAGGCCTAGAATGGGAACTGGCTCGCAAGGATAGCTGCCGGAACACATTAGATGTTTGGCGACAGATTTTCTAACTTGAGGGTGGTAGCTGGCCAGGCGGACACTAGATACGAGTAGTGCCCTACCACCATGCGGGGGTTGTTGGTTTCTTAACGACGTGTTTCCATCACCGGAGGGCCACTGTGAAAAGCGCACATACATTTTTTGATAGAAAAATATGTTAGTGCACGGCGGGGATTCAACTCGGTACCTCTGGCATCAAAGCCGACCGTTCCCCCTGTTACGCCACCGGGCCCTCACTTTTTTCAATGACACATTTCTCTAGTGTATATGATTTTGTCTTTCTAGCCCACAGCTAGTCTCGCTGAGTCACGAAACTCTCACTCCAGTCTACACCAGCTTACAGGAACCAGTTCCGAAGAGAAGAAAGCATGAAGACTCACACAACGTCAAGTGTGAGCCAGGTAATGAAACTATCACGTTCTGATTAGCTTTTGTATCCATAATTGAATGTTACCCATTGAAAAGTTGTGTGTAGTATAATGTTTAAGATAAGAGCAAAATACTAACTTTGCCTTTTAAATTCCAGCGGCGTTATCCCCCTCCTCAGCACCCCCTCGCGCGCCTCCCTCTGCGGACGGTTCGGAGGCGGGGGACGATGTACCCCTGCAGTGCATCAGATTCGCCGCCTTCCAACAACCTGCCTGGATGCCACTCTTCGATGCACACTTGAAGCCACTGTATGTATTCCCAATCACACTCACTTGCAGACACTCTCACGCGCTCTCATACACACTCACAAACTCAAACATCAACAACCCATAACCTACACCACACAACCCTTTCTTAGCAGCCCATGTGGGTTAATTATCACACATGACATATAAATAAACATTTAAAGACATATTCACACACAACATACCTCACACCACACACTCACAAAACACACACACTCACACAAAAACATACACGTACTAACACACTTGAACATTATTTGCCATTGCATTGCTATAGCAATATAGGCTTTCCCAATCAGGGAATAGAGTTGAAACTAGATTATAATGTAATCAATTCTGATATTTCTTTCAGTCAAACTCCCTCGTACGTAGTGGGCGCAGACAAAGGATTCAACTATTCACAGATAGACGAAGCTTTCGTGTGCCAGAAGAAAAACCACTTCCAGGTTAGTTCTGAAAACATCTAATTTAATTTAACGCGGAACGCGGGGTGCACTTTTCCATAGAAATGTATTCCCCCGTTTTCTCCCTGGCAAATGCTTCAAGGGAAAAAAAATGTTTCTAAAAACAATAAGGACTGCTGTAGCTACGCCCCTATCATTTTCTTTTTTTGAACAACCAATTGCAAATAAAAATATGACCCTTCAAAAATCTTAATGAGGAGATTAGAATGCTTATATTTCTTTTTGAAATTGGTTGGTCAAAAAAAGCAAATGATAGGGGCGGGTAGCTATAGCAGACCTTGATTTTTTGTAGAAACAAATTTTGCTCTAGAAGCATTTTCCAGGGAGGAATACATTTGTACGGAAAAGTGCACTCCGCGTTCTCTCTTAAGAGAACTTCGCTCACAAGCTTGTTGTGGAATCACCTTTAGACCAATAGCACACTAGCGGCCAGGTCGCAGCGGCCAGCGAGATACACACATTAGTATGAAATAGCCACGAAGCACGCGCGGCCGTCGCCACCGCGGCGGTACGTAGTATAATTATCTATAATACTACGTACCGCCGCGGTTAGCTGCTGGCCGCGTGCGCCCGCTAGTTTGCTATTGGTCTTAAGGCCATAATAATAAGGTTATAATACGAGCCTAAGGCTTTAATTATACGATAGGTTTTGCTGTCATTTTGCTGGCAGTCACGACTGTGGCTGATAGTTAACCTATCGTCTAATGGTGTGACTGACGGTGACTGACCGATATTTCGATACTTTGATTGCGTGTAAACTTTAAACTTTCGCGATTTGAACACATAGTTATAAATAAAATATCCAACTGAAATATTTAACTGTAATATTTAACCGAAACACTCAACCGAAATATTCAACCAAATTTGGTTGAATATTTCGGTTGAGTGTTTCGGTTAAATATTACAGTTAAATATTTCAGTTGGATATTTTATTTATAACTATTTGATTGCGTGCATCGGCAACCATCAATCATGAATGATGATTTTGAATGACAGATAACCTATAGTGTAATGGATGCCTAAACAACTGATCAAATTCAGGGTTTAAATTTTTTTATAACTTGACGCATATTTCCATATCCAGGTGACATGTCAGATACAAATGACAGGAGATCCTCAGTACGTGAAGACATCAGATGGATTCAAGAAGATTAACAGTTTCTGTCTACATTTCTACGGAGTTAAGGTAAAAAAACTACAATATATGTCTTCTACTCGAACTATCATCATATACCACATCGTCACTTACCAACTGGCGAGATAGTGGTGAAACGATAATCTATATGATAATTAAAAAAAATAGAAATATAAATATAAGAACTTTTCATAAAAAATAGTTCGAAAAATCTTTCGGACTGGCTAGTACCTAATATTATGCGGAAACTCGGCGAAGCAGAGCTATCACGTGTGAATTTAAGTGCTAGAGACGCTAGTTGCTATAAGGTCCGCGAAATGTCATTATTAGTTAAGAATTTATCCCAAAATGACATTGACATAACATGAATTTTGACATTCAACAATAAAAATATATGACTTGACAGTTGTCATCAGGACCATTTTTCTGAGTGGCGCTACCTGGTGAGTGAGAAAACGGTAGCCCCCATTGGTGGCATGGTTTTGTTCGGTGGGTGGTTCGAACCATGGTCTAAGCTTACCACTAGTGGTCACCGTTTAGAACCATCTAAAGATCACGTGAAGGATTAAGGACCAATTGTAAAGATGCAGGTGTCTAACAGTGTCGTTTCTGTGAGAAACAGTGACTACAAAAAACTCGTGGTTCTGCCCCAGACGGTTTAGCTGAATTCCTACCACTAAGTTCTTTTTATTTTTAGGCAGAGGATCCAACACAAGAAGTAAGAGTAGAACAAAGTCAGTCCGATAGAACAAAGAAACCTTTTCATCCTGTACCGTGAGTATTTCGTTTTCAATAACATAATTATGGTTCCACACGATGAGTGTATTTAGTCAGTGTTCTAATTTCTTACACTGACATTTCTAGATATAAAGTCGTTAAGGCAAGTCAAAGTCAGCATTAGGCATGGTTATACTTATTCCAAAGACTTTCTCCTTAACTATGTTAAACTTGACTGCGAACTGAACCGCAAAACCGGCCCACGTGAGACCGACCTTGAACGGAATTTGTCCCTTTCTATTGTATGGGCCACATATATATACTATACATATAGTTATAGTAAATTTGTAGCACTGGCAGGTTGTTAAACAAGGACACACTCAGACTTAGGTGCCTTTCGTTTGGGCCGTTATGATGTAGATAGCAATTACAACCTTATAGTTAGTATAGAGCAAACGGATTAAATTGAATTTGTAAAAACATCTGCAGGGCATCATCTTATTATAATATTAAGTCTATGAATTATTCAACTTGATTTTTTTTATATGTCACAGCTAGAAGTTGCCATTAGCTATATAATTAATAGCCTAACCTTTTTACTAAACGGTGCCGTTTACCTATCTGCGTGACATTCGACCAATTTTATACAGGGCCATTTTAAATGTTGTATAGGCCAATCACCAGGGGCCTTATTCAGTATAACAAATGAGATAGCGTTCCTTAACGCGCCACGTCACGTTATTGAAAAATTGTATTCCTGTATGCCACAAGATAGGTAAATTATACAAAACGCGCGCGTTACACGTCCTCATATGTCACGATATTTTGACAGCTCAAAACGCGCTCATAACCTTACCCTACCGCGTTTTAATTGGCATAGAGAATACCATAACGCGGAGATAACATAACACTGCACGGTAAGACTTTAAAATGGTCATACTGAATAAGGCCCCTGCTTCCGTACCGTTTCAAACTACTTACCTAGCTCAGACAGTATGGCTTTTCTTATTTGCGGCTTAGGGGTGGCCCAAGAGCCACCCTCGCCTGGCAGGCCCACTTACCGTCACAGTGAAAATTATAATAAGGTTGTTAAAAAAATTAAAATAAACGACTTCAAATGCCACGCTATTAATTTTTAGTGCCTACCTATCAGATCTCGATTAAATTGCCATGGTACCATCCTTGGGATATCTTCTCTCCAACAAAAAAATAAGATCAAAATCAGTTCATAAACGTCGAAGCTATCCGCGAACAAACATTATATATATATATATATATATAACGGAGGTTCGTTCGGAAGACTCGTTATCAGAGTGGTCGGTCATTGTAAAAACCTCAAATAACACTCGCAACACTTGACACAATCGTTGGTTTAACCAATGCGTAAAAAGATTGAAAATCAGTTTAAGGATTAACCGGATGGATTAGGATTAGAAACGCGGTGAGTTCGATGCCACGTGGCGTTCGTGCGACCGCTCGCCCTTCCCTTTCAAAACAGAATGACGTTGTTCACTTTACTCCCGTCAAGTCCCATCTCGACCGTCAAACCACAGAAAAGATAATACAGTCAAACGTCCAACAGTCAAAATATCAAACATGAAACGTCAAACGTCACCACTGGCATCGACCACACCCAAGCAGCTGTCTGTGAGCTGCTTGGCGTTTCCAATAGATGTCGCCGTAATGCTGATGCTGCGACACGGCCATCTTGACAACTCACACGTCCTCGTGTGTAATGTCTGAAACCAGGATAACTTTGCACAGTAAATCTTCTCACACTCGGCCTTCCTGACCCACAAATAAAACCAACGTGTTAATAAGAGATCAAAACATTTCATTAACCGATTTCAAAAAGAAGGAGGTTTTCAGTTTGTCTGTATGTACGTCTCACATTCACCACAATATAATAACAATAATGTACAACAAAGATCTAGTCAACATTTTATTTCACTACGTCAAATACTCTCAAATCCTTAATAATTAGTTTTCGTCAAAATGTCGGTTTCATCCATCGGGGTTGTATGTCAGTATACAATACTCTAAAACAATTCGACGCAACACATTGGGTGACCTCCATCCGGTACCCAGTTCCACACAACAACAACAAGTCATCGCCTCCCTCCGGCGGCAATTCCAACAGCGACTGCTTACATCTCCAAGCCATTCGCACGCCACTCACGGTCGTGGCCGCACTGCGACGGGAAATCAAGCCCGATTTTACGCCTACGTCTACGAATAGCTGAAGGTGCAGGCTATCTGAGCGACTTGCATACTACACTACGTAACCAATGGCATGAAGGTCCAACCTCATCGTCATCGTCTGGTGTCTACTAAGTTAAGGTCAATTTTATCGTCATTAAAAACATCACATACTTCAACCTTCAACTCTAACTTTCTCAAATCGCTAACCCAAGCGTCAGTACTTCTCGTCCAATCATAATATCGTGTCGCAAACAATAGTCGGGTAAAACATGTAAAAGAACTTTGAAAATTTCATAATCAGAGAAGTCGAGCTTTCACTAGTCTGTTCAATACTAATCCTTATTACATTGTCACAAAGTCTGTTACCACGAAATTTCTTCTAAACAGATTCTTTGATTAATGAACATTCAGCCACAGTAAATACATAATTACTGTGATTCAGGCTAAAATCATAATTAAAACCATACAGCTCACCAAAATGACGCTATGATCCAGCTGGTGTCTTCACAGTGCAGGCGTCCACACGCTTCTGACAGGACCAGTGCAGAACTGCGGCTCGCCTCCTGGTTGCTCCGCTCCGAACAGTTTGACGCATAGTGCCCTAGACGATGGCACCGGAAACAAGCAATCCAATCGGCTTTTCCAGTTGACTGGCCACCCGTACAGCTGCTGTTGTTGTTAACTGTCTTCGGCTACATGTCCCTTACTTACTATTCCCAGCTTCTTGAAATTTCCCCACGTCATGCCGGGATATGCAGCCGATGAAAGCCAAGAAGATGCTGGCCCCTTCAGTGCACGGCTTAATGCGATCGGGCCCCTTCAGTGCACGGCTTAATGCGATCATTAGCGACGCACCATGTAGATAGATATTCGTCACTGACACACATGTCAGCGGTTACCAGCCACGCACGCGCGGCCACATCTTGTTTGTCTGGGTCGAAATCTGGAAAACGTTCGCTGCTGCTGGTAGATAGCATCGGCGTTTGCATGGCTTGCATAAGCGCTAGAAAATTATGATTCTGTAAGTCTAATAATTGACGCCATTTTCCTTCATTTTTGTCAAAAACACGCGCTTCATTGTTATTCTTGCCCTTCGTCGCCTCACTTCTTGCTTCACGTGGGTCGTTTGGTTCACATCCCACTTCTGATAACGGAGGTTCGTTCGGAAGACTCGTTATCAGAGTGGTCGGTCATTGTAAAAACCTCAAATAACACTCGCAACACTTGACACAATCGTTGGTTTAACCAATGCGTAAAAAGATTGAAAATCAGTTTAAGGATTAACCGGATGGATTAGGATTAGAAACGCGGTGAGTTCGATGTTCACTTTACTCCCGTCAAGTCCCATCTCGACCGTCAAACCACAGAAAAGATAATACAGTCAAACGTCCAACAGTCAAAATATCAAACATGAAACGTCAAACGTCACCACTGGCATCGACCACACCCAAGCAGCTGTCTGTGAGCTGCTTGGCGTTTCCAATAGATGTCGCCGTAATGCTGATGCTGCGACATATATATATACATATATACATATAGGTCGAATCGAGTAACCTCCTTTTTTTTAATTTCGGTTAAAAATAGCTGACGTTTAGCTGTTTTTCATATTATACAATTACAAGAACTTACTTTCTATTTACATTACAGAGTGGAACTCCGTCGAGAAGGCACGAAGATAACAATCGGTCGTCTACACTTTGCCGAAACGACGAACAACAATATGAGGAAGAAAGGACGTCCTAACCCAGACCAGAGACACTTCCAGTTGGCTGTAGCTCTTCGTGCTCATTGCGCGCACGCGGATTATATCGTAGCTGCACAAGCTAGCGACAGGATTATTGTCAGGGTAAGATAAATATACCTACTACGAAAGAGGTCAATGCTCTTTGAGGTCAAGGTCAATTAAATTAGATATTAGGTCATTAATATCTAAGGTCGAGGGCATCGATTTATAAGATCAAGGTCAATGAATTTCAAGGTCAAGGTCAATGACTTTTAAG
The DNA here is from genome assembly GCA_954871355.1 of Cabera pusaria. Taxonomy (NCBI): domain Eukaryota; kingdom Metazoa; phylum Arthropoda; class Insecta; order Lepidoptera; family Geometridae; genus Cabera; species Cabera pusaria. The sequence continues at coordinate 6,162,886 of OX940915.1, forward strand.
GTAAAGGACAATGGTCTCTAATAAGATTATCCAAGTCCACCAGGGTCTAGTAACAAATGCATTGGCCAGTAAAGTTTTAATGACAAAATAACTTTTATGTTTTTGATATGGATTGAGAATGCCTTTGGTAAACTAATTAAAAATAGAACATCAAATAAATACCTTTAGATATGTGGCATAACTTCAATGACCTTCAAAAAATCTAGTTCACAGTGAAATTAATTTATTTTAAAGCTTTAAACAAAATCAAGAATAGAATGTTTTTTTCGCAGGCTTCAAATCCCGGTCAATTTGAGTCTGACTGTCCAGAAAACTGGTGGCAACGAGGAGTGTCTGAAAACAGCGTTCACTTCAACGGACGAGTTGGTATCAATACTGATCGACCGGATGAGTCTTGCGTTGTCAATGGTTAGTTCTGTCTCCTTCTTACACTCGAATTAATTGTTATATTTGGCATAAGGGTTAGCTAATGCAAATCAGAGATGTGCGAAGAATATGAGTGGAGCAAGGATGTGTAGCGAGGCTGTGAAATTGTGTAGCGTTTCCGCCAGAGATGTGCGAGGAAAATGAGCGGAGCGGGGATGTTTTTTTAGTTGTAAAAGGTAACAGAACAAGCACGACGCTCGCCTGATGATAAGCGATGACGTCTACCTATAACAGATACAGCGGCATGCAAAATTCTGGCCTGCCAGAATTTTGCATGTCACTGCACTGCGCCTGTTACCATGAGACATAAAGATGTTGAGTCTCACATGCCCTGTAATTTCACTGGACACCTTGCCATTTCAACTGAAAAACATTTCATGGCTGACAATTATTTGGCAAAGTGGTGGTACCGCCCCGGCGGACTAGCAGAAGTCTTACCACTAACGGATGTGTAGCGTTACTGTCAAATTATGTGCAGATGAGCGGAGCGAGAATGTGTAACGGACTTTTTCTGATATTCATTCATAAAGTAGTAATACTAATGTTTACTAATGTAATGTTGGTGAAAGAAATGTCACTCAAGGAGGTTTTTTGTTCGACTGTCTATTTTGTTCTGCGTGCTTTGTGTTCATTATCAACTTCATATGAATGCTTTTAAATTATAGCTGCCAAATTAAGTTGAAACAGTGTTCATCTATCTAATTCATGTTATATATATTTTTTATGCAACACATACAGCCTCGCTCGCGTCCGCCGTACACATCCCTCGCAACACATTTCTCGCTTGTTTTGTATGTACAGAGAGCTCGCTCCGCAGAACCCTTTCCCACTAAAGCTGCTCTGAGCGAAGCTAAGAAAATGAAGTGATACTATTAGTTGATTATTACTTAGAGCGCCGCCGCTTAGCTTCTTACAGCTCTAGTACTTACGCTCCTTATTTTTTTTTTCGAGTGCGGGGCGCTCGCTTACGCGTTTAGGGGTGTAAGTCTATATGTACATTGATAGCGATGCGTCTTGTCATCGCAAACGTCTAATAGAAGGAGATGCAGCTAGACCGTTACATAACTGTACCTCACAGACCTGCTACATATTAAACGCGATTGCGTACACCGGCCCCCATGAGAACGACCTTGAACGGAGTTTGTCCCTTTCTTTTGTATGGACAACTTATATATATACCATACGTATACCATACATACAGTATAGAACATATATAGGACTATCAGGTTGTTAGATAAGGACACACTCCCACCCTGGTGTCTCTCAATTGGGCCGTTTTGTTCTACAAAGCAATTACAACCTTATTGTTAAAGCATACGGATTAAATTGAATTTTCAAAACATCTGCAGTGCACCATCCTTTTTATTACGTCTATACTGTATCTCTATACATAAATGATGATCATTACTCAAAATTCATCGCTATCGATGTAGAAATTTTCACCCCAGCCTCGCACTGTGTAACTAATTTTAAACAATAGATTTCCATCCATTCAGGTAATCTAAAAGTGATGGGACAAATCTTGCATCCATCGGACGCTCGAGCCAAACATAATATAGAGGAGTTGGATTCAGCTCAGCAGTTGAAGAATGTTCAGAGCATTCGAGTTGTCAAGTAAGTTTTTTTATAATACAAAACCATTTACTCTTACTGATTACTAAAACAAATTTTATTTATTTATTTTATGCACAAAACATATAATCAAAATAATATAAAATATAGGTTCAATAAGTGAAACTTCTTTAGCCGCACTGTGGTAAAATTTGACTGAAGTGACGTAAACGTCATGTTATATTTTATATTTATAAACGCTCTCTATTGTAGAACAGTGTTACTACGAAGACGTATTCGCTAAAGTTCAACAGATGGAGTTGTACAAAAAAATAATTTGTGATGTTGAGAAATAAATTTAATGAAATTGGAAGTCTCACTTCTAACGCGTAGCTTTCTTTATACGCACCCTCTTTTTAGGGTTCCGTACCTCATAAGGTAAAAAAGGAACCCTTATAAGATCACTTTCTTGTCCGTCTGTCTGTCCGTCTGTCTATCCGTGTGTCACCGCCAATTTTCTCAGGAACGGGTGGACCTAGCAAGTTGAAATTTATACCAGATACTGAAGTCTATAGTCCTTATTAGATGTATAAAAATCAAGGCCCTGAGTCAATACGATAAAAAGATATGGGCAAACTTAGATTTTTGCGAAAACTTGTAAGTACCAAAATTTACCTACATTTTAATTTTTTTTTATTTTTCGGAATCTTTCCTTTGCTTGTGTTGTAAGACCTTGCTTGTGACCAAAATTGACAATTCTAGGTCGACCGGAAGTACCCTATAGGTTTTCGACCCAAAACCTACTTCCCATTGACCTAGAATCATTAAATTTGGCAAGAAGCAAGGTCTTATAGCACAAATTAAGGAAAAATTCCAAAAAATAAAAAAGTTGAAAATTAAAGGGTGTCCCCATACATACATAGTTTCAGCCAATTAAGATAGGCCTCCGAGTTATATGAGCGCTCATATAATTTAGAGGTCTAGCTTAATTGGTACCTACTAACGTTGGTACGGAAGCCTCGGTGGGCGAGTCCAACTCGATTTTGCCGGTTTCATTTTTTCGTTTTGTAAACTTCTCTGTAATCTTAAATCACGGATTTTATACAAATAACCATTACATTCCCCATCAATGGGGATTTGTTTAAATTATATACTCCAACATAATGTTACATACCTGTATTTTATTTCCCCAGGTTTAACTACGACCCATCATTCGCGGAACACTCTGGCCTAGTGGGCTACGACCCACTTGGGCCCCGACCAGCTTTAGACACGGGTGTCATAGCGCAGGAAGTTCGCAGAGTGTTACCTGAAGCGGTCAGAGAAGCTGGAGATGTGGCACTGCCTAATGGAGATACTATACATAAGTTTCTTGTTGTTAACAAGGTAAGTTCTATCTTTTAGTAAAACTTTCAATACATCGCCACAAATTTTTTCGTCCATCTATCGCATGTCAGTGGGCTCGCTACTTCCGTAGAGAAAGGTCGCGTTCGCATTGCGCTTGCTCTAGTCCACTCGGGTAAGGCGCTGACGCAGCAGCCTACTTAGCCGTCGCGAGTGCACTGCTTATACGGTCATCGCGATGACCCAGATACGCGTAGTGAGTGAAACAAGCTAATTTTGTGTAAACAAATGTTAAGGCGAAGCAACTAATAACTATGGCTTCACCTACAAAGATAACTTTATCAACGAAAACGGAGCGATTGCTATATGATCGTTTCGAAGAAGAAAGAAGACAGCGTATTAAATTACAGGATCTTGTTGGTGAACTACAAAACCAGATCCACGAGCTTCAGTGCCATCTTAAACATGTTCGGGAGCAGAATGAAACTGTTCCAACTAAACAGTCTAGTAATGAGGAACCTACAGCCGCAGTCCAGTACGAGGCCGACGAAGAGGAGCTCGCTAAAGAAACCGAGTGGGTGCGAGAAAAAGGTAGGAAGAAAAGGAAGTTGCTAAAGTGTCCCTCCCCCACGAAAGATGATCCCCCTAGTCAGATCACCAAAGAAAAAATAAAGAAACCTCCTCAACCTCCACCAATTGTTGTTATAGACGTCCGAAATTATCAGGCGTTCTACGACTTTCTACTGACAAGCGTTCCTAAGGACACGTTTACCATAAAAGTAATGAACAGCGAATGTGCGAAGTTAAATGCGCACGATGAAGATTCGTACAGAAGTATTACGAAATTGCTGTCACAAAATAGCTTACGTTGGCATTCTTACGAAAACAAGCAGGATAGACCTATAAGAGTGATGGCTAAAAATCTTCATTCTTCGTGTATGCCTGATAGAATAGTGAGTGACCTGGCACTCAATGGATTTAAAATTCTTAGTGCGGTCAACAAACTCAGCTGGAGGAAGAAGGAACCACTTAATATGTTTCTGCTTTCTTTCGAAAAAAATGAAGATATAAATAAAATTTACAATATAAGGATTATATTAGGATGCAAAGTGGAGATCGAACCTGTGAAAACCTCCAGACTTCTCCCCCAATGTCATCATCATCATAATCAGCCGGTATCAGTCCACTGCTGGACATAGGCCTCCCCCAATGTAAGAGGTGCCAATCATATGGGCACACACAAAAGTACTGTTCCAAGGAACCACGATGCGTTAAATGTACAGGCAAGCATTTGACTCGAGACTGTCAGAAGCCAGCTGATACTAAAACGAAATGTGTTCACTGTGGTTAACCGCACCCCGCTAACTACAGAGGATGCATAGTAGCCAAGGAATTACAAAGCTTAAAAAATAAGCAAACTAAGAAAAATGTCACAACTACCACTACCCAGGCGCCAAGTGCAAATAATACCAAAAAGGCACAAAGCGTAACTAAAAACATCACGTACGCTCAAATGACTAAAGGGATTCAGCAACAGAGATTACCACAGCCTCATAAAACTCAGAAGGAAAGTTCCAATATTGACGAAAAAATTAATCAAATTTTGTCACTTATGACCTCATTTGACAGTAGATTGAAAAAACTAGAAAACAACACTAAAATAGCTACTTCAAAACATGCATCATGAATAAATCACTAAATATAATGGCGTGGAATACTAATGGACTGCTTCATCATCGAAACGAACTACAGGTAGTCCTCAATACAGAAAATGTTGATATTTGTCTTGTTTCCGAATCACATTTTACACGTGAATCCTACATCAGACTACAAGGATATAAAACTTACCATGCTCTGCACCCGGATAATACCGCAAGAGGAGGCAGCGCTATTATCATAAGAGATAATATCAATCACTTCGAAAAACATAAGTTTGAAGAACAACATATACAAGCAGTTGCTATTCAACTTGAAACTAAAAGGTATCCCATTACAATATCATCGATATACTGTCCGCCTAAGCACGCACTAAAGGTGGAACAGTACAAAAGTTTTCTGAAAGAACTAGGTAACAGATTTATACTAAGAGGTGATTTTAATGCTAAAAATACCTACTGGGGATCGAGACTGACTACCACCAAAGGAAAAGAACTATTAACAGCTATTAGAGAATGCAACTGCGATGTCATATCAACAGGCAAGCCAACTTACTGGCCCACTGATCCTTTGAAGATTCCTGACCTCATAGATTTTTGTATTTATAAAAATGTATCACCAAGCTTTTTGTATATTCAGGAAGGTTATGATATGAACTCTGACCACTCACCGATAATTCTATCGATAAGTGAGAACATAATTGAGAAAGAAACAAGCCCATCTTTGGCAAATAAAAACACAGATTGGGAAAGCTTCAAGTAGACAATGTAATTGACCTAAAAACTTCATTAAAATGTCCAAATGAAGTAGATATAGATTTAAAAAAATTCATAACTGACATTCAACAATGTGCCTGGAAAAATACACCAGAATACAAAAAGAAAATTAGAGGTAATTATTATCCCATAGAAATAAGAGATATGATAGCTAATAAGAGAAGACAGCGACAGCAATGGCATATGACAAGATGTCCAAAAGACAAAATGCTTCTGAACAACTTAACAAAAAAACTTCGCAAGACAATACAAGTTTTCAATGACGAATCTATGAACACTTACTTGAGTCATCTGACAAGTGATCGTTCAACCAACTATTCATTGTGGAAAACCACTAAAAACCTTAAAAAACCTACTCTGCAGGTCCCACCTATAAAAGAAATTAACGGGAGTTGGGCCGTCAGCAATGAACAGAAAGCTTCTAGATTTGCACAACACTTAGAGTTGATATTTCAGCCTAATGAGGATATGGACCATGACTTTACGCTAACTGAAACATCCCAAGATGATATTGAAATTAAACTTCCAACACCAAGAGAAGTTTACAATGAAATCAAAAAGCTTAAAAAGAAAAAGACGCCGGGATATGATTTGATTACAGGTGAATTACTCCAAAATCTTCCTCGAAAAGCGCTAGTTAAACTAACAACACTCATCAATGCGTCATTCAGACTTCAATACGTGCCCGACTTGTGGAAAATAGCTGAAGTTATTATGATCCAGAAGCCTGGTAAACCTCCCCAAGATGCAACATCATATAGACCAATCTCTCTGTTACCAATAATATAGAAGTTATTCGAGAAACTGCTCTTGAAAAGGCTGAAACCCATTATAAAAGAAAGAAAACTTATTCCTGACTACCAGTTTGGATTTAGGGAAAATCACTCCACCATAGACCAGGTTCATCGAATCACTAACATCATAGAAAATGCTCTGGAAGAAAAGAAAGTTTGCACTACCGTCTTCTTGGATGTAGCTCAAGCGTTCGACAAAGTTTGGCATAAGGGTCTTATACACAAACTGACAAATATGCTTCCTAAACAGTTTGCAGATATTCTTGAGTCTTACTTAACACAAAGAATGTTTAGGATAAGACAAGATGACTCATACTCTGAACTAAAGCAGATAAAGGCTGGAGTACCACAGGGCAGTGTTTTAGGTCCGGTCCTGTACGTATTATACACCTGTGATATTCCTCATTTAGAAAATAACACTATCGCAACCTTCGCGGATGACACAGCCATTATGGCTACAGGTCTCACCCAAGAGGAAGCAGTGGAAAAGGTTTAGACAGCAATTAACTCCATAGTTGCATGGACAAAGCAATGGCGAATAAAGCTCAACGAAAGTAAATCTGTACACGTAGATTTCACAAATAAGAGACCAAACTACCATCCGGTGTTCATAAATAATCAACCAATACCTTACGATAGCAAAGCAAAATATCTAGGGATGACATTAGACGCAAAGCTAAGCTGGAAGCTGCATGTCAAAAAGAAACGTGAAGAATTAGAGCTTCGCTACAAGAATATGCACTGGCTGTTTGGAAAACATTCATCTCTGTCAGTGCATAACAAAATGCTATTATATAAGGTCCTTAAGCCAATTTGGACTTATGGTGTCCAGCTATGGGGATGCACCAAACAGAGCAACGTACAGATTATACAAAGATTTCAAAACAAAGTACTCAGGAGCATTGTAAAGGCACCCTGGTACATAAGAAATGATGATCTCCATCGGGACCTTAAAGTGGAACACGTCGCTAAAACGATAAAACAATATGCTGAAGCTCACGATCGCAGACTTCACCATCATGTGAACGTCGAGGCTATCCAGCTCCTCGACAACACGGACATAGTTAGAAGACTAAAAAGGGTAAAACCGTTCGAATTACTTTAGTGATATTTTACTAAGTGAGCATAATTGTAGTGATAGTGAACGCTATATAAAAGAACACAATAAAAAAGTGTCTACCCCTTAATAGAGACATTAGGAAAAGTGTTAATGGACACATTCTTAGTAATATTTTAATAGTAAATTAAGTTAAAATCAAATTACTTATTAGCCTAATTATAAGGCTAGATTGTAATAGCAGTGAGACATTAGATGAATCACTACAAAAAAAAATAAAAATAATAATCTATCGCATGTCGCACGTCGCCGGTGCAGCTGCTTTAGCTTGATTGGTGGATATGATGTATGACATTTAGGTTTAGCTGTGATTGGCGGACGCGCAGCCATATTTGCAAACATGCTGATGTGTCATGTCAATTGCTGTAATATGTAGTTTTGCCAAAGCTACAAAAAAACAAAATAGTTTCACTTGCATCGTGGTTTCATAAAACCACACCACACTTTTTAACCGTCTTCAAAAAATAGAGGAGGTTTCTCAATTCGACCTTACGTATATATTTTTTTATGTGTGTTCGCGGATAACTTCGTCGTTTATGAACCGATTTTGAATATTCTTTTTTTGTTGGAAAGGAGATATCTCAAGTGTGGAACCATGGTAATTTCATTGAGGTTTGATAAATATCTTCAGAGTTATGGAGATAAACACCTCAAACTTGGTGCTGAAAATGAGTAGCGCGGCATTTGAAGTCGGTTCTTTTAGTTTATTTAACGATTTTATTTTACTGACTTGCCAGTTTCAACATTCGTGGGAACGTCGGAGCGTTATAGTGAAATGTCGTTGCATTGTGATGTTGTCTTCGGCTCCATCAATGCCTTATAAAGGACCGGGTCTTTATGACCCGAGAATGTTATTGAATAAATGATAATAAAAATTCGAGTCCCGTCGGTACGATGACATTTTGGATTGTGTTTAACAATTAACAAAAATATAATAAAGTGTGAAACACTTCAAGAAACATAATATTTGATAATAATATTGTTTCAGGACCGCATCTTCATGGAGAACCTTGGAGCAGTGAAGGAGCTGTGCAAAGTGACCGGAAACTTGGAGTCCAGAATAGACCAGCTCGAGAGGATCAACAAGAAGCTGTGCAGCATTGGTCTACAGAGACGGGACAGTTCTCGGTCTAGTATTAGCAACGGTGAGATACTATATTGACATTTGTTTGTTTTGATTCCAATCAAACTAAAAAACTAAAAAAAGATACCTTTTTTACTCATTCTCAATTAGTTTGATTTGTATTTGTGTCTCTATCATTTTATTATCATCCATAAAAGTGTACTAGACATCCACGTGCATGTTGTGTTCACTCTTAGTAGGTTATACGCAAGACAATGATAATGTTGGATATTCTGTTTGTAATTTTATGTGTTGTTTTTTACCAGTTTGTGAACCTTTAAATAAAATAATAATAATTAACACAGACATAATCTCGTAGCCAGGATCATCCACCAGCAACTTGCTCTTCAATACGGCCTTGTGGAGTCCGAGGTGCCGTACTATAAGTACGCACCTGCGCCAGTTCTTGAAAATGGACGTGCTTTGCTCTATTGGGACCGATCGGTTATCACGGACAGGACTATTGTCGCCAATAAGCCTGATATCGTGATAGTCGACCGGTTCCAGCGGCGGGCAGTGTTAGTCGACATCACCATCCCGCATGACGAGAACCTCGTAAAGGCCGAAAAGGACAAGCTTAGCAAGTACCTTGACTTGTCTTACGAGATTACCGCCATGTGGGATGTTGACTTGACTATCATTGTCCCGATAGTTGTCTCGGCAAACGGCCTAATAGCTAAGAGTCTCGACCAACATCTGAAGAGACTCTCGCTAGACGGCTGGATCAAGGGCCAGATACAGAAGGCGGTACTTCTTGACACGGCACGCATCGTCAGGAGGTTCCTCTCTCTGCAGCTCTAACCACCGGTAGCTTGGGCCCTGCCTCGCTGCTGGCGGCACTCTAGGTTTAGGTTTTTTATAGTATTTTATGTTTTTATAATAATTTATTTATTATTTTTGATATACATTATTGTAAAAAACCTAATCCTAAGATAAGAGAATAAATATGTGAATAATAATTAAAAAACTGTGCCCCGAGGTTTTACCCGCGTAGACATCGTTCCCGTGTGAGTATTGGGATAGAATGTACCCTATGTGTTATTCCAGAGTCTAGGCTATCTACATACCAAATTTCAGTTCAATCGGTTGAGTAGTTTTAGCGTGAAGAGGTAACAAACATGCACTCAAACTTTCGCCTTTATAATATTAGGAGTAGAATAGAAGAGCATTTGACCAGGTATCAGAGAGAGGGGGACGAAAGGTCGTGAGTTCGATCTCTACCCATTGCACTATTAGCGCGAACCCACTCCAGACATATTTAGCTTAATTGGAGGGTTAACAACACTAATTAATAATGTCACAGAAGAGATGCTAGTTGTTGTGCAACGCACATTGCTAGTAAGCTTTTAAAAATATAAAAACATAAACAACGGGTTGCACTCCGGGAGTGCCGGCAGAAGTGAAAACTTGAACATTAACGTTGTGCATTTTGTCTACTCTCCCTCCGTCTTACGAATTTTCGATTAGGTCACGTGTCCTGACGCGTGACCTGACCTGACGCGAGTTTAACATTTTTTGCCCATCCCAAAAAAACGTGCACAACGCCGCTAAAGACGTTATCACTTCAAAAAACGCTTTCCTATTCTTTTCCTATTTTTACGCCATATTTTATATCACAGATATCGGATTATTCTACGCTTAAATTATTTATATTGTACCTACTAATATCTTTTTTTTTTCAGATTCCCGATACTCAGCAAACTCAAACTCCTCAAAATCCCCCTCAATCCCGAGCGATGGCAACATTTCCATAGACCAAATCCGTGACATCGCGCGCAACATCCGCAAGCACGAGTGTTGCCATAAACTAAGCCATCACTCCCCAAAATACACTCGAAAACAGTGTAAAAATTGCCATAGCTATTCCAAATATGGCAAATATTATAACTACAACAAAACCTGCGTCAGGTATAATAAAGATAAAAAGGGGGAGAGTGACAATCCAACCTATATAGATACTGAAACTCCTTCGCTGAAAACTGAAGATACAATAAAGAAAAAGGATACTTGTCTATGGATGCGGAATGATGATAATTTTTCATATGGCAATAATAAGCTGGGATTCTGCTGTAGACGGAAGGAATATTCGGATGCAAGCAGTGAATTGATCTCGAATAAGTTTCTACAAGTCGTTATAACTATTTTGATTTTTATTATGGCGGTATGGTAAGTTGTGCTTTTTTTATTAACTGTCTGCACATGAGTAAAGAAACGGAATCTTTACTCATGTGCTGTCTGTCTGCTTCATTTTTATTTTTGTTTTGTTTTCCGATTTTCTGCAGTTGCATTATTTTTAACCGATTTCAAAAAAGGAGGTTTCTCAATTCGATCGTACATATGTTTATATATATATATATATATATATATTGAATTGAGAAACGTCCTCCTTTTATGAAGTCGGTAAAAAAAATGCAACTGCAGAATCGAAAAAAAAATCATCAAAATCGGTTCATAAACGACGAAGTTATCCGCGAACACACATATATCATAACTTCGTCGTTTATGAACCGATTTTGATGATTATTTTTTTTGAAAGGAGATATCCCAAGGGTAGTACCATAGTAATTTCACCGAGATCTGATAAGTATCTCCAGTGATATGGAGATAAACACCTCAAACTTTATACTGAAAATTATTTATCATATACTTAATTTTGATATGCCTCTTATATTCATAAATGTGTTTATTGATAAATATTCTTTCTTCTTTACTCAACAAAATTGTGGATCGATTTTAATTAAAGTATACTCCTGAGGTCCTATTGTAAATTTATCGAGATCTGATGAATATCTCCAGAGATATGGAATTAAATACCTCAAACTTGGTACTAAGAATGACTAGCGCGGTTTCTTTCGTTTTGTAAACGTATCCTCAATATAAAAAAAAAATAAAACCGGCTAAGTCGAGTTGAACTCGCCCACCGAGGCTTCCGTACCAACCAATTAAGCTAGACCTCTAAATTGTATCAGCGCTGATATAACTCAGAGGTCTACCTTAATTGGCGCAAACTATGTATGTATGGGGACACCCTTTAATTTTCATATTTTTTTTATTTTTTGGATGTTTGCCTTTATTTGTGCTACTTTTTTACCTTGCTTCTTGCCAAATTTCATGATTCTAGGTCAACGGGAAGTACCCTATAGGTTTTCGACCCAAAACCTATAGGGTACTTCTGGTTGGCCTAGAATTGTCAATTTTGGTTATAAGCAAGGTCTTAAAGCACAAGTAAAAGAAAAATTCCGAAAAATAAAAAAAGTTGAAAATTAAGGTACATTTTGGTATTAACAAGTTTTCGCGAAAATCTAAATTTGCCCATATCTTTTTATTGTGTTGACTCAAGACCTTGATTTTTATACACCCAATAGGGACTATAGACCACAGTATCAGGTATAAATTTCAACTTGCTAGGTCCACCCGTTACTGAGAAAATCAGTGGTGACACACGGACAGACAGACGGACAGACAGACAAGAAAGTGATCTTATACGGGTTCCTTTTTTGTACCTTTTGAGGTATGGAACCCTAAAAAATATAAAAAAACCACTCAATATATTTTTTCTTTTACAGCCTAGTAGTAATGTCAGCGTTATACTTTAGAGAACACCAGGAGCTAATAACTATGAAGGAGATTCACTTAAATGAGAAAATATCTAACTTACCACACTATGGGAAGAACGGAGCCGCCATGCATCGGACGCCGCCTGATCAAAATCAAATACAGGTAATTTTTTACGTTTTATTCAAAACTAGCTGCACGCCGCGGCTTTGCCCGCGCTTAATCCAGGTTATAAACCTTCCTCTTGAATCACTGTATCTATTGCTGAAAACTGCATTAAAATCAGTTGCGTAGTTTAAAAGATATTAAAAATAAACTGGCCAAGTGCAAATCGGAGAAGCACACCTAGGGTTCCGATTGAACAAAATTTGCCGGACAAATTAAGTACATGTAGTTTTAACATCGATGTATATAAATACCATGTCAATACTAAACATGCGTATTTACTACAACGCCATCAACCGAATATATAATGAACTTCTAACACCAACTAAGTGAAAGGTAATAATCAGGTAAACAAATGTTTTTCAACGTGTGGGTCGCGAGGTCTCGAAGCCTCAGTTAAAGAAAAAAACTTTTAAAGAAAATATTATTCAAAGAGCATTTGTAGGTGTTGTGACTGAGAGTGCTTATAATATTTGTTTCAAAAAAAAACTATGTAATTTGTTTCCTGTAGGCCACACGAACAAAGCCGCGGGTAGAAGCTAGCAATATAACAAAATATAGATTATAAACAGTGCAAGTAGTTCGATTTTTTTTTCATACTAAGGGGGTCGCGTCGCGTCATGAAAAAGGTTGAAAAACACTGGTAAACAATCGTTCATAGATGGCGCTATAGTAAAAACACGTTGTTCGTATTGGGGCCCCTTTAGTTTTTAACATTGTTCTGTTTTTAGTATTTGTTGTTATAGCGGCAACAGAAATACATCATGTGTGAAAATTTCAACTGTCTAACTATCACGGTTCACGAGATACGGCTTGGTGACAGACGGACAAACAGACAGACAGACGGACAGCGGAGTCTCAGTAATAGGGTTCCGTTCGTACCCTTTGGGTTCGGAACCCTAAAAAGTGTAACAATATATATGTATGATTTTTTTAATATCTAATAGGCTAGCGTTTGACCACTATCTCACCTGTTGGTAAGTGACGATGCGGTAGTAAACACGCTAGGCACTAATGGGAACTGGCTCTCATGGCATATATCTTTTATGTCAATGTTAAAACATATTGTTTGTTTGTTTGTAAATTATTTATCGCACAAAATATAGCATTTCTTACAATACATCCAGCACCGGTGGAGAAAACTTTAGAAAGCATAAGTACAGTAAAGCTCTAAAGATCGTGCTAGTCCGAATCACTCGTGTAATTCAAACGGAATGTTAAGCTAGGATTTTTTTTGTACTGTAACATTAAATATATAGATTATATATATTTATTATGTTTGCAGAACTCAAAATCGTCACAACATGCCACTGCAAAGAAAACAGCTAAAGGTAAATTACTATAATTATTTTACATCTATCCATCTTCTTAATTTAATTTGGCTCCAGACTAAAGGATTTTTGATATTATATGCCATTCTTGTCATTTCCCCTACATTTTAGAGCAGCACAGCCATATAAAAACGTCTATGGTCGTAATTATTCCCGCCCAAACCCGCCAAAACGAAATCAACTAATTTAGGAGACGCGCCAGATGCGCGCATTGACCTGCATCAGGTGACGCGCCGGTTGTACGGATATATGTTATGCTTCGTTTTTTAACCGACTTCACAAAAAAGGAGAAGGTTCTCAATTCGTCGGAATCTTTTTTTTCTTCTTTTTTTATGTATGTTCACCGGTTACTCAAAGATGCCTGAACCGAATTTAAAAATTCTTTTTTTGTTTTAAAGGGTACCCTTCCTAGGTGTTCCCATTTAAATGTTAACGAAATCGGCCGAGCCGTTTTTAATTTATCAACATTTGTATTACGACGCATTTACTTATCTCGACGAATTACTCGTACTACTAACTACTGGCACAGATTATATAATAGTTACTACTTCTACTGGCTACTTTAACTAGCGCGACGTTTGAAGTCGGTTCTTTTAGTTTTTAAACGATCTTAAATTATATATGTATGTTAATAACGTAAATAATTCTATGTTCTTCCCAATTTGCTTATTTAACGCGAACTAACAGACATCTCACTTGATGTTGAGGTATGAGTGATGATGCGACATTTGTCCAATCGATGATCGAGATGTGCGAAAAAATGAGCGTAGCGAGGATGTGTAGCGGAGTTGTAAAGCGTTGTGCAGATGAGAGGTGAAAGAATGCGTAGTGGATTTTTTTCCGATGTGAGGGCGGGGTGCAATGCAGTGCAATTGATACATCCTTCGCTCACGTCCTTCGCACACATTCGTCGTTAACGTTTCTCGCACACATTCGTCGCTCACGTTTCTCGCACACATTCCACGTTCACATCCCTCGCACAAATTCCCCGTATGTTTTGTATATACAAAGACTTCGCTTTGCTAAGCCCTTTAGTTAATTAAAACTTTTCCTTACAGAGAAAGGAACGCACAAAACAACTCAAGAATACACCACAACGATGCCAACGGAGATACCACATGTATCCACGACGCTGCTCCATACTAACAGGAATTACGTCAGCAATTACGTCATCAGTAAGTTTACTCTACTGTATATTTAAATTCCCTCTGAAAATCCTAGTATAATTTTATTACAAAAAGCAAAAAGATGTACAAGGCATAGAAAGGTGTGGTATTTATACTACTTAATATCGAATAGATATCTTATGTCTAACCTTATCTATTAATGAGATCCCTAGATCCTGCACTAGGATATCCTGTGTCGCAGAATCTAGTGTCTTCCTTTACATGTATAATTTATAAGTAGATAACAATGCAGAGGTTGGTTGATTGCTTAGAACATTATGTTTTCTAACTATGTTAGTGAAATATGTGTGTATGTGTGTGTGTGTGTGTGTATGTGTGTGTGTGTGTGTGTGTGTATGTGTGTATGTATGTGTGTGTGTGTGTGTGTATGAGATAATATGATGAAATTATGTCATGTCTATTGTATGAATCGTTTCAAGTATTGTATTAGTAGAGTTAGTAGAGTATTAGTTTATAAATGCAAAATGTTATAATAGTGTTAGTAATAATTTGAAGCCGCTCAGCGAGCTATGAAAAGGGCTATGCTCGGAGTTTCTCTGGAGGATCGAATCCGAAACGAGGTGATCCGACAGAGAACAAAAGTCATTGATATAACCCATCGAATTAGTATGTTGAAGTGGCTGTGGGCCGCCCACATTAGCCGAAGAACCGACAACTGCTGGGGTAAACGAGTTTTTGAGTGGAGACTGTAAGTCGGTAAACGTAGTGTAGGACGTCCTCAGACTAGGAGGAGCGAAGATGTTCGCAAGGTGGCTGGCATGAGCTGGATGAGAGTAGCCGAGGATCGTGGCGTGTGTGTGATGTGGCGTTCTGTTTGAGAGTCCTATGTGATGATGAAATATTTTGTTCAATTTTTAAGATGTTTGATTACAAAACAAGTGCATCTGGTTCTGAAATAGCGAAAAATAAAACATCGTTCGCGCGAGTCGGCTCTTATATATTGAGGCAATATTTACAAATTGTGCAACTGTGCTAAACTGTGCATCCGACTCCAGCGCCATCTTAATGCTTTATTGCTAAGTAAAGTAGTTGATATTAGATGGATGGATGTATGTTTGTTACTCTTTCACGCTAAAACGTCAGAACGGATTTGGATCAACGGGTGGCGATCGAACTCACGACCGCTCGATCGCCAAGCCAAGGCCTTAGCCATTTGGTTATTCATCATCATCATCATAATCAGCCTGTGTTAGTCCACTGCTGGACGTAGGCCTATCCCAAGATACGCTACTGAGCCCGATATTTGGCTCATTGGGAGGGGTATGCCCTAATCGCCACGCTGAGCAGGCGGGTTGGCGATCGCAGGAAGTAGCTCGTCGCACCGGTGACGCTGCTCCCCATCACCAGCCTGTAATATTTAGCTACGCCATAATTTGAAATGGTTCTACCGCCATTTGTCGGTCGCCAGAGCCTCGTCTGTTGGTCAGCACGATGCACCACGGGCAGGTTAGGTTAGCTAGGAGCACTGAGGTGGTATTTATGCACCCTTACATACCATTGAGCTATTGCCGCTTATTATTAAAAACTGATTAATTGCGGTTGGTTTATTAACAATATCTAGACATCGGTCTAGGGATCTAACTTCAAAGTTAAGTTTGTCCTTTAACCTAGTTTGACAAGTTTGTACGGAAGCCTCGGTGCGCGAGTACAACTCGCATTTGGCCGGTTTCTTTTTAAGCTTATTGAACTTTATTTTCTTTTGTTATAGATACAGTACAAACATCACCACCCCCTCAAACTGAAAGACCCATAACGCTGACGAGAATTGCTGAGGTTATAGGCAACGGATGCAACTACGCACTCAATACTAACAATGAATTGGATCCTGAATGTCAAGTGAGTTTTTGACCATCATCATCATCATTAACATCTTCATCAACATCTTTAATTCCCAAATTATGTTGGGTCAAGCCAGTATGTATTGCATACGTATATCATGAATGGATTTAGTATAGCGGCAGGTAAAATTTGGTCAGTTAGTTACATTAGATATGTCGACAAAATTCACCAATAAATAGTTATTATACATTTTTCTAAGTAAATGCGACTTTAAAATTACATGTGTTTAGATTTGTATTAAGTTCACAGTGAACCATGAAGATGTTTATTTACGTATATAAAAGCTTAAATGATATTACAATATTTAGAAATTTTATTTAAAGTAATGTACCTGGGAGGCTACCTTGTGGTACACCTCACCAGAAAAGCATAGTCAAATGCGCTTTCTAAAAAAATTTTGCGCGATGCAGGATCTCATACATTTAGGCAATATTTAAAGGAGAGCTATTAAAATCTACGCTAGCGCCATCTCTGGGTTTTATTTTTAATATTATAAATGCGAAAGTAACTCTGTCTATCTGTCTGTCTGTTTGTTTCGCTTTCACGCCAAAACTAATTAACCGATTTAAATGAAATTTGGTAAACAGATAGTCTAGAGCCTGAGAAAGGACATAGGCATATTTTTAATGCGAAAAGAGGGTTGTGAGGGGTTTAAAGGGGGGATGAAATGTTTTATGGAAGTGTCGTCATTTTTAAAGTTAGAAGCTTGAAATTTATTTTTTAGGCTGTTGTTTTGATATAAATAAATATGACATTCAAAGTTTGTGAGGGGGAAGGGGGAGGGGATGTGGAAGCGAGGGGAAGGGGGAGGGGAGGGGAGGGGAGCAAAGGTGGAGGGAAGGTAAGTGAGGAGAAGGGGAGGGGAGGGGGAGTGACTGATGAGGGGGAATGGGGAGGGGAGGGTATGTGAGGGGCGGAGGAAAGAGGGGATTAGCGTGGCGTGGTACGGCGCGGTGTAGTTGGGATACATATGTGTCTTATTTGTTAATGCTACTCAAAGACACTATTCCACGCGGACGAAGGCGCGGGCACAGCTAGTATTTCTATAATTATACGTTTTAATGTCCATTGGAAAAAATGTAATTCCCTAGTCATGCCGTCCCGGTCTGCGTAGGTCTTTTATTTCAGTCTAAAATCCGTCACTTTAGGTTGTACTATTCATTATTTTTGTCACATTAGTCAATTATAATTTAATAGATCACATTTGACATCTGTCAGTCTTAGCTTCATAGTAAGGTGACTTGCTTAAAAACATCGATTCAATTGATGAATCGATACGCATCAACACAAACAGGAATGATGTTAGTTTGATGTTATTCGAAATAACCAATTTTCCGGCAGCTCTAAATGAAAAATACAATTAGTATTTACATAATTCAGTGTTAATTACTTGTTTGTTTTGCGTTAATATGAAATTGATAAGACACGTTAATACAAATTATACAAATCGGCAATTGTACATATTTAAACGATTTTATATGTCTTTATGGATTAAAATTTAGCCCAATAAAATTAAAAAACATACTCAAATGTACCTATGGATCTAACGTTTAGTACATACATCGACGTCATAAGTCGATGATTTAGTAGTTTATCGTTAGTTTTTTAACCCAAATTATTATTGATTTTAGTTCAACTTCAATTATTTTTGTATTTTTTTAGTCAAAGATTAATATTATATCCTAATTACAATGTCAGTGTAGTTATTTTTATAGTTCAACATCCTTCACAAGTAATCATTGCATTCGATTTAACCTATCGACTGATCAATCTTTTGATTTTTTGGGCAGCATCCCTAGTGTTTATAAAGAAAAAGTGTTCACTGACGTAACCTTGTACTGACGTTTAGTTTTTTAGAACAACAATTGTTTATTATGTTTAAAAATGAATTATTAGTCAAAGTAAATCGTAAAAACGCTTTCTTTTGTAATTATTAGGATAAATATGTATTTGTAACTGAAAAATGTTAAGTAATTGTGCAGTTCTGACTTTGAATTAATTCATAATTTTATGTGTCCTTCATTACAAGGTCACGTTGTTGAATTTTGATGAAGTGTCAGATGTGATCTATTAAATTGACTCTACTATAGTATGGACAATATGGCACTGAGATATCTTAATACCTTTACATTTTCATTCAACGATAGTAATTATTATTTTCAAATACCGAACTAAATCTATAATATTGAACTCACCTATTTCTTGTTATCCATGCTGCTTTACTAAGGATTTTAAACGTATATCTGTTTGGATTCACGCTCTATTGGTAAGACATATACTTTTCTTTATTATTATCACGAAAATTAACTGCATTATGCTTACGTCTTAGCTTATAAGTACGCAATAGTTGCTTATATTTTAGCCTTTAGATTCAATTTTGACTTACATTATAATTAGGACTGGATTACCAACTTAATTGAGTCATAAGCCATAAATAACGTATAATTTGCTAATAAACCTAAAATTTAATTTTATGTCTCAATTTTCTTTGATATTCCCGTGTTTTATCTCGCACTTTCCAGATTTTATCATCGAGATTACTCAAAAATCTAATCCAATTCTCTTACACCTAAAGTTTTATCAAAACGTATTCTGCAAATGCGTTTCATATTTCTATTCCTTTACAGTCATCTTGCGGTCTGGACCCACCACAAACTTACGAGAACCAAGAACCTTTAGAAAGATCTAACTCGGACAAAGAACTGAACGATACCTTCATACGTCCTTTAGAACCTGTCACAAAAGACAAACTACCAAACATTCCCGTCATCCCAGAGAAAAATAACTCAGAATCTTTGCAAAAAGAAAACGATTCCTACAAAGAAGAAGATACGGGTGAGAGTAACTTTTTGGAATCGAAACTGAATGGAACGGACAATGTCAGTGGGAGGATGAAAAGAGAGGTGAGATTGAGGAGGGAGACAGATGCAATTAGTTCGGAGGATATGGTGCTGAAAGAGAAGGACTTGTCGAAGGAATCGGCTGGGGGTTATGGTGAGTTAATTTGATTAGTTATTTAGTTTCTTCGTATCTAAGGGTAATTTAATCTTATATGTTAAATATGACCTACTTTCCGGTGTTCGATTGAGCAAACATTTTGCATGCGTATGTAAATCGGATGACAATGCTATGGTAATATCGAGCTGGTGTGATGAAGATGGAAGGTGGCCATAGAAACTCCTGAACTACACATGATGAGCCCGACGTATTATATTTACTCCAAAAGCTTATTTTTTTAATGTTTTTAGGGTTCTGTACCTCAAAAGGTAAAATGGAACCCTTATAAGAACACTTTCTTAGCCGTCTGTCCGCGTGTCACCACCGACTTTTTCAGGAACGGGTGGACCTCGCAAGTTTAAATTTATACCAGATACTGAAGTCTATAGTCTTCATTAGGTGTATAAAAATCAAGGTCCTGAATGAACACGATAAAAAGATATGGGCACAGAATAATGAATAGTACAAATATGGGCAAATTTAGATTTTCGCGAAAATTTATAAGTACTAAAATTTACCTTAATTTTCAACTTATTTATTTTTCGGAATTATCACTTTCTTGTGCTATAAAACCTTTCTTTTAACCAAAATTGACAAGGTCAACCTTCCGGTTGACCTAGAATTGTCAATTTTGGAACTACCCGTTGACATAGAATCATTACATTTGGAAACTGAAACTGAAAAGCGTAATAGAATATAGGTACGTTGTTTAATAACAAAACAAAGGTAAACAAACTTAATATTTGTAGTTGGTGCAATACATTTTCTATGGATTGAACTACAAAGTTACGAAACCAGCACTTACGAAATAAGATTTCTAGCTTCTCGTATGCCTTCAGCGAAGTAAAAAAAACAACAAATTTTGAAACAGCTTTGGCGACCTATTACGCTTTTGCATATGCTTGGTTTAATTATGGAATAATCCTCTGGGGAAACAGTGTCGAAGCGCCAGGTCTTTTTACATTACAGAAAAAACTAATACGAATTCTAACAAACATAGACCAGACAGAAAGCTGCAAACCATTTTTTAAAAAATACCAACTTCTCACCCTGCCTTGCATATACATTCTAGAACTTTGTAAACTCGTCCGCAAACATCCCCATAGTTATGTCAACCGGAATGATATTCTAACTAAACATAACTTAAGACAAAGAAACAAGAAAGCACTTCCAAATTCAGTGTTAGCTCTTCACTCAAATAGTCCTTATGTAATGTCCATAAAAATATTCAATAAATTATCTTACTCAATAAAAAACATAACAAACAACAAACAATTTATTAAACAACTAAAACAACTACTATCATTAAAATCATATTACTCGGTTAAAGAATATTTAGACGACACAAACGTTCATTTCTAAACGCTCCTCTTTTTGCATGAAAGCACTTCCAAATCCAGTAAATATATAAAACTAGAAGTGTCCCGCGGCTTCGCCCGCGTTAAAAACTTCTTTTATTTATTTGAAGCTTTTCTTTTGTAAAAACGATCGACGAAACGAACTATCATTTAATATATAAAATAAGAATAAGCCAAATCGGTTCAACCGTTTTCAGGTTATCGCGTGACTAAGGCAATTCGGAATTCATATTTATAAAAACCGAAATACCCAAATTTTCAGACTTTGTTACCTACCCCATTTCAAAAAATCCTACAACACGTACTTTATCTCATCTTATTTTGCCATACAAACTTTGAATCCCCGTTCAGTATCCGGAAGGAATTTTTAGAAAATCCCTTCTGAGCGGATACCTACGTCATAATAACTATCTGCATTCTAAATTTCAGCGCAATCCGAAACAATATTGATTTTTGGACTTTTTTACCCCAGTTTATCCTCTTAGGGTGGCATTTTGAAAAAGTCTGAAACTCGTATTTACTTATTTATTTACTTAGAAGAACTTGTGTGAAATGTCAATTAAATTACTATCCAAATTTTGAACCCCGCTTCATCCCCTTGAAGAGTTAATTTTGAAAAATTCTTTCTTAGCGGATACCTAAGTCAAAATAACTAACTGCATGCCAAATTTCAGCGCAATCCGAAACAATATTGATTTCAGACTTTGTTACCCCACTTCACCTTTTTAGGGGTAGAATTTCGAAAGAGCCTGAAACACGTATTTACTTTCTTAAAAACTTGTGTTAAGTTTCAAATATAAAAGACTATCTAATCTTTTTTCTCCATACAAACTTTGAACCCCCGTTTCATCCCCTTCAGGGGTGAATTTTGGAAAATACTTTCTCAGAGGGAACTAACTTCATAATAACTATCTGCATGCCAAATTTCAGCACAATCCGAAACAATATTGATTTTCACACTTTGTTACCCCATTTCACCCTCTTAGGGGTGTAATTTAAAAAAACCTGAAACACGTATTTACTTATTTTTTTACTGGAGCACTTCTATGAAGTTTCGAATAGAAAATACTATCTGATCTAATTTCTCCATACAAACTTTGAACCCCCGTTTCATCCCCTTCAGGGTGAATTTTGGAGAATCCTTTCTCAGAAGGCACTTACGTCGTAATAACTATCTATATGCCAAATTTTAGCGCAATCCGAAACAATATTGATTTTACCACTTTGTTACCCCATTTCACCCTCTTAGGGGTGTAATTAATAAAAAACCTGAAACACGTATTTACTTATTTTTTTTACTGGAGCACTTGTATGAAGTTTCTAATATACTATCTGATCTTGTTTCTCCATACAAACTTTGAACTCCCGTTTCATCCCTTTCAAGGGTGAATTTTGGAGAATCCTTTCTCAGAAGGCACTTACGTCGTAATAACTATCTGCATGCCAAATTTTAGCGCAATCCGAAACAACATTGATTTTCACACTTTTTTTACCCCATTTCACCGTCTTAGGGGTGTAATTAAAAAAAAACCTGAAACACGTATGTACTTATTTTTTTTACTGGAGCACTCGTATGAAGTTTCGAATAGAAAATACTATCTAATCTTGTTTCTCCATACAAACTTTGAACCCCCGATTCATCCCCTTCAGGGGTGAATTTTGAAAAATCCTTTTTCAGAGGTAACTAATGTTGTTATGACTATCTGCATGCCAAATATCAGAGCAATCCAAAACAATATTGATTTTCACACTTTGTTACCCCATTTCACCCTCTTAGGGGTGGGTTTTCAAAAAACCTGAAACACGTAATTACTAATTTTTTTACTGGAGCACTTGTGTGAAGTTTCGGATAGAAAATACTATCTATAGTTTCTCCATACAAACTTTGAACCCCCGTTTCATCCCCTTTAGGGGTCAATTTTGGAAAATCCTTTCTCAGAGGGCACTTACGTCGTAATAACTATCTGTATGTCAAATTTTAGTGCAATCCTAAACAATATTGATTTTCACACTTTATTACCCAATTTCACCCTCTTAGGGGTGGAATTAAAAAAAACCTGAAACACGTGTTTACTTATATTTTTACTGAAGCACTTGTGTGGAGTTTCAGATAGAAAAGACTATCTAATCTTGTTTCTCCATACAAACTTTGAACCCCCGTTTCATCCCCTTCGAGGGTCAATTTTGGAAAATCCTTTCTCAGAGGGAACTAACGTCGTAATAACTATCTGCATGCCAAATTTCAGCTCAATCTGAAACAATATTGATTTTACACTTTATTACCCCATTTCACCCTCTTAGGGGTGGAATTACAAAAAAACCTGAAACACGTGTTTACTTATTTTTTTACTGAAGCACTTGTGTGAAGTTTCGGATAGAAAAGACTATCTAATCTTATTTCTCCATATAAACTTTGAACCCCCGTTTCATCCCCTTAGAGGGTTAATTTTGGAAAATCCTTTCTCAGAGGGAATTAACGTCGTAATAACTATCTGCATGCCAAATTTCAGCGCAATCCGAAACAATATTGATTTTTACACTTTATTACCCCATTTCACCCTCTTAAGGGTGGAATTTCAAAATAAACCTGATACACGTGTTTACTTATATTTTTACTGAAGCACTTGTGTGGAGTTTCAGATAGAAAAGACTATCTAATCTTGTTTCTCCATACAAACTTTGAACCCCCGTTTCATCCCCTTCGAGGGTCAATTTTGGAAAATCCTTTCTCAGAGGGAACTAACGTCGTAATAAATATCTGCATGCCAAATTTCAGCGCAATCTGAAACAATATTGATTTTACACTTTATTACCCCATTTCACCCTCTTAGGGGTGGAATTACAGAAAAACCTGAAACACGTGTTTACTTATTTTTTTACTGAAGCACTTGTGTGAAGTTTCGGATAGAAAAGACTATCCAATCTGATTTCTCCATATAAACTTTGAACCCCCGTTTCATCCCCTTAGAGGGTTAATTTTGAAAAATCCTTTTTCAGAGGTAACTAATGTTGTTATGACTATCTGCATGCCAAATATCAGAGCTACACAAGTACTAAAGTTCAATTCGAGAGCGAAACAGAGTCTACCCTACCGTACCGTACCGAGAGACGATCGTCAAATGTTTGACAGGAAAGTAGGTAGAACAGTTTATATGGGAAAAATGAAATTGTTGTTTTTACTATCTTTCTCGCAATTTTTCCAAATTTTCTCACCGTTTAAACCTTCCTTGAACTACTACGACCAACATTTCAAAACTAAAATCATCTAAATTGGCTCAGCCGTTCTCTAGTTTTAGCGAGACTAACGAACAGCAATTGATTTTTATATATAAGATTAAATATGAGACTATAAGAAACTCTTATTGTACTGTACTGTAGTG
Organism: Cabera pusaria; assembly: GCA_954871355.1. Taxonomy (NCBI): domain Eukaryota; kingdom Metazoa; phylum Arthropoda; class Insecta; order Lepidoptera; family Geometridae; genus Cabera; species Cabera pusaria. The sequence goes on from OX940915.1 coordinate 6,187,485, forward strand.
CGGCACCCTCCCTTAGTGTGCGATGCGAGACGCGACTCTGACTCACACTTGGCTAGTTCTAATAACTGATTTCTCAATTCGTCAGTAAGTATGTGTTGTTTGTATGTCTGTTACCTGATTACTCAGCCAATTGTGAACCGTTTTGAATGATTCTTTTCTCTACAGGTAGGGCTTATCTCCAAGGTAGTTCCATTTAAATTTAATCGAGATCTGATTAGTATAATATCTTCAGAGATATGACGAAAAACGTCTCGAACTTGCTACTGAAACTGACTCGCGTGACCTGAAAGTCGGTTTTAGTTTTTCACCGTTTTTATCGTCTAAACTATCTAAATTATATTAAATAGATTTTTCTTTCACAGAGTGCGATTCAGTCCGTTTCGGCATAATAAGCAATTACGCAACCAACTTGTCTCTATTCACTGAGACAGTCTGTGCGAACACCGTGCATAACTTCACGTACACCGTGCCACTGTCTCACTGTTTGAACCATAAGAATATTGATATTACGTTCAAGTAAGTTTATTAGTACTTTATTTTACTCTTCGTTTACTCTCTTTTTAGGTGACTTCAAGAAAGGAGGAGGTTATATTATTATGCTCGTGTGTATTTATTTTTAGAGTTCCATACCTAAAGGGTACCAATGGAACCCTATTACATGAGACTTCGTTGTCCGTCCGACCGTCCGTCCGGGTCCCTATAGAAGAAACGTATTTTTTTGGAAAAATTTGTTTAATATGACTGTGGTACGGAACTCTGTGCAAGTCTGACTCGCATTTGGCCAGTTTATTTTATGTAGGTATGAACAGCTATGACTCCACTATTTATGGATTTGAATTCATAATTTCTCTTTTACGGTGGTAAGCTACTTTTTAGTACCAAGTCAGGCAGAACATCGATATTATATGCTGTTATCAACACCAATATTATAAATGCAAAAGTTTGTTTGGGATCTCTTCACGGTTAAACGGCACGACCGATTTCGTTGAAATTTTGCACAGGGATATTCGGTATAGTAGATTAGTAGGATATTATATAGATAGTATATAGGATTCTTTTTAACACGGGCGAAGCCGCGAGGCTCACCTATATAAGCCCTAAAAACTATGAAACGTCAAATTTTAAAATGCATCTACCCCATAGAGAAATAATATACATAGAGAGAACATTAGCGTATGCGAATGAAATAGCTATAGAGATATAACCCGACTAAAATGATGAACACGTAATACATATGCCAGCTATAAGATAAAATTAACAACTTAATTTGGTCGGATTATACATGACAGCGGGTGAAAGCCAATGGGTGCACTGGAACTTGGAGCCAGTGCTGGAGCCAGTTTGTAATATCGCATACGCAGAGAAGGATAAAAAATGTTGTTCATCTCGCTCTCTCATACTAGTGATTGTATAGTATTATCCTTCTCATAGTATTTTAAGGACAAGTCTATTTTAATATACTTAGTCTATGATCTACCCTCTTTCAGAACATTAAAACTGAAAGACTTCCGCCTCTGCGACTTGCACTGCAACCACGACGATCCGTCAAAGACCTGTCAACGGACGGAAATGTCAAAACCATTCTCCACAATTGACACTTACACATTCAAGATGGCGCTGGACTGCAACATCGATAGAATTATGAAGATTCGAGCTGTCTTTTCTACCGGGAAAGCTTATTTACTGACTAAAGTAAGTATCTACACTAGTACTCTTTTTATTTCAAATAAACAAGCACTTGTCCACTATCACACATGTTAAGTAACGATGTGGTCTAAAGAAGTGGCCCAAAACAGACCGACCTTGAACGGAGTTTGTCCCTTTCTTTTGTATGGACCAAATATATACTATAGTACATATATAACACTGGCAGGTTGTTAGACAAGGACACACTCCCATCTAGGTTCCTTTCGTTTTGGTTGTTTGGATGTACATGCAATTACAACTTTATATTTAGAGCATACGATTGATACATTACAACAAGTGAATTATTTTAGGAACAAAAAACTCTACTGCGTGTTAAAAATTAAGTGTTTAAACTATTCCAAACTTCAATAAAGCATATAAGTTATATATGTATATTCGTAATCACCGTTCAAAATTCTTTATTTTGATACCACTAATCACACTCGATGTATTTTTAACCGACTTCAAAAAAAGGAGGAGGTTTCTCAATTCGACCGTATATATATATATATATATATTATGTTTGTTCGCGGATAACTTCGTCGTTTATGAACCGATTTTGATTATTCTTTTTTTGTTCGAAAGCAAATATCCCAAGTGTGGTACCATGGTAATTTTATCGAGGTATGATGAGTATCTCCAGAGATATTGAGATAAACATCTCAAAATTGGTACTGAAAATGAATAGCGCGGCATTGAAGTCGGTTCTTTTTTAGTTTTTAAACGATATTATGAAAACATATTTTTATTGTTTTGCTTATTTCAATTTGCAAGTTTGCGATACAAAAGACTTCAACGAGTGACTCGTTTTTCTTTTCGAATAGTCGAACCGCAATGTTCATCTCGTTAATTGAGATTACTTTTTGGCGCCAAAAATCCTTAATTTTGTTTTTTTTTACTTTGATGTACACAGTGTCACTCTCACGACTAAGACGAATCTATTGACACCACTCACATTAAAATACGACAAGCCGTTTAGGCTCTAGGCCTGCCAAAGAAATATACATACATACACTCGAAAAACATAACCCTCCTTCTTTCGCAGTCAGGTAAAAATACGTTGTAAGTCAGTCCCCGCAGTAATAGTATACTAATTTTCAATATAAGACACTACAGCGATTTCCCCGATTATTTAAATTATTTATCTTTTTTTTGCAGGACATTTGCCACAACATCCCAGAGCCGAAAATCCCATTTGTGGAGTACAACATACGTATCTATAGACGTTGTCAGAACTAAAATACACCTACATATACCAATATTAACGAATATGGGTAGACTGTCTTGATATTATGTGCATCCCATTCGGTATGAAACACGTACTATATATCTACTTGTAAAGGTTTTGGCAATTCTCTAGTCACATACAACGAATAAAATGCATACTGCGTTAAAAAAATTACCCAACAAAAGTCGTGTCCAAGAAGGCGGGGTTAAAAGTCGTGTCCAGCGCGTCATTAGTCGAACATTTGTCTTGTTGGACTCAACTGTCATGACATACATTGCAGCACATGCGCGAACCAATCCCTGCTTTCGTTCCGAATTTATACGAGTATCAATCTCCAAGCCAATCATTTGTAACTTCGAAAGTTATTCTTAGTTTGAATCTACGTCGTTTTGGTTTGAAGGAGGACCATTTTTCGTGTGGAATTTGTTCCGAATTAGACTTCCTGACTATTTATTCGTAGGTCACATACCATAGTCAGATATACTCAGAAACTACTGAACGGATATTTATGCGGTTTTCATCTATCAACAGAGTGATTCCTAAAAACGGTATGGGTGTATAATTCGTTGAGGTTTCGTATAAATTGGTTGACATAATGACGATGATTGTTGAAGGTGTCGGAAAAAGTCTAACCGTCTGGGAGCTTTCGTCGAAAATGCAGTCTAATTCGATTGAGATAAAAACAAAACAAAACAATATAATATAAGTTGCACCCGTGTGGTGACAAGGCGGGTTGCTTGTAAGTACTATATAATATACTTACGCACGTAATAGTATGCGTACGTCTCAGTAGGTAATGAAGCAAATACTGCGCAAAGAACGCTATTTCCCTGTGCGCTCCTCATATTAGGCCATTCAATCCAATCGATTTTGACATACGCATAGTTATGGCATTTTACTATAGTAATGTCTATTTGAACGATCTTATGAGTTCGCGACCACTGAGAAATTTCAGGCCTTTTGCACACTATAAGATATTTTCTTGTCAATGACAGACAAGAAATGTCTTATAGTGTGCACGAGACAAACACGGACGATGGACGACTAGCATGCGCGTGTCTTATCAGACATATAAAAAAATATCTTGTTATATGTATATAACAATCAATGCCACTGAATTTATCATGTCAAGACACAAGACACAAGAAAATATCTTATAATGTGCAAAAGGCCTCAGAGTATTTTTTTCTGTTTAGTCGGTAAATAATAATATATTCATGTGGGTATAACTTCACAGTCCTTTTGTACTATTGTTAAAATATAAAAGATTTTAGTCAACAATTTTCTATTTTATTTACACGAAACAATAACAAAACTTGATGCACAAAAGGTCAAACTTACGATTATAAATCAATGGATTTGTGTGAAGAATTGTCAAAACCTTATAAAAAATCAAATCATAAGAAAACTAGCTGAGTAGCTTATAAACGTTTCCATACGTCGAACTATAATAATTTTAGTAAAAATGTAATAATTGTAGTAGTTAACTTTATTATTATTAAAAATCGTAATATCACAACTTTGAGATCACAATAAGTAGAAATCGCATTTGAAAGTGCTGCTTTATTTGTCAAGTAGATTTAAATGTAGTCATAATTTTATAGATATGATATTAATAATAGGTACGGTTTTTTGAAGCAATGCCTACTTACAAATTATTGTATTGAATATACATTCCAAGTGCAATTATATTAAGCGTCCGTCCTCCTTTATAATGTCAAGTCTTCGCACTATTAAAGTTCGCCTCGCGGCATAAACGTTACGACTATACCCAAGTGCTCTCTCGTGATGGGTAAAAAAATCAAAACATAATAATCATGTTCATTTATGAATACCTAATTATTGCATGGTTTAAAATTCTTGATTAAAAAATATAGTCTTTAAAACGTAAGTATTTAATAATACATGACAACTGAATCTCAGTGAGAAATGACCAGAACTAGTACTATTATTTGTTGACTTCTTTAATAGTCATTCGATACATCAAATACAATAATTATTATGATAATCAATATTTAAAAAAAAAGTATGCGGAAATATTAAGTCAAGTAATATCGCTAAAAATAATTTGTTCTAGACTACTTTTAGGAAAATAAATTAAAAAAAAGTAAATTTTCATTAGTACCTCAGTAATAGTTTACCAGTGTATTCTTATTATTTAAATTCATGATTATATTATCAAAATAATAATTATTTAATCTCAAAATATTTATATAATTAACTATAAATAATATATAACTAACTATAAGTTTAATTTTGTAAATAGATTTTGTTTTTTTAATTATTTAATATTTTAATGGAATTGGTATTTTTTACATTTTATTTTTATTTACAATGTAGTCATAAAAGACGGTGGTAGCTATTTTTTTATTTTTAGTAAGTACATGTTTTGGAAATTATTTAAAGTATTTCGCAGCTTTATTTAAGTATAATAACTTTTTAAGTTATATTAAGCAATACTCAGTGTAAGAAATTAGATTTATTTTTATTTTATGATTGTAATTGAGCCATACAACTTTTACAGCGTTATTTTTTTACAATATTGTGTAGCATCGTAATTATTATTATTCAATATATTATAGTTTTAGTTAATTTAAGATTATTTTTTTATATTATCTAATAATTCCTACGGCAATATATTAATTTAATAAGTTTTTAAAATATATCGTAATTTATAGTTTTTTAGTTCTTTTTTGTAACATTCCATGCCAGTACTTAATTAGAAATAGGAAAATATATCCCATTTATCATATTTTTTGTTAAATAAAATAACTATATACGTATAAACGGCACAAACATTTTTTCGTCAATGTAATAAAAAAAAATTATAACTAGGTATATATTTTTAAACAATTAGGCGCCTATTGTTTTAAGATAATAAATTATGTTGTTTAATGTGTCGCCTCGTTTATAACCACTATCACCCTAAACATTATTAAAACTTGCTGTATCCATGATATATACATTTTTGTTTTTTCTTAATATATTTATCAATGTCTCTTAAAATCTTACGTCACATTTTTTCTCTAAGTAGTACCTATGTTTTTCCAAGTTGCTTGATAATAGTTATCTAAAACTATTTACAATTATGAATAAAATAGTTAGATTAAGTTTTTTTTAAACATAGGCCCATCTCAATTGTTTAGATTAAGTTATAGAATATCTTTAGAGTAGATTTTGAAAATATATTAAATTGGTTCTGCCTACGTATTTGTGAAATCAACCCTTTTTACGGAAATGCTGTTATATATTCATTTGTTTATTTTTATGTATTTGATCGTTTTACATGCTTGTACTAAAACTATTTTTGACTACAACTTTAAAAGTATGCATGTTTTTTACGAAACTATTTGATTTAAAAATATATTACATAAACAATGAAAACTACTCCTTAAACTATAATGCAGACTATATAAAATTTACAAATAAAAAACTGAATTGAGATTGCTGTCCGCTGGTAGGGACCCAAAAAGCTGGCGGGCGACATTACCTCTTTGAATGGCGAAACTATTTTGCATGCAATAATCTTTTTTAGTTATTTCGTAACATTTATCATGCATTATTGCATGCAAAATAGTTTCGTAAATATCACACTAGCATACTTTTAAAGTTGCAGTTAAAAAAAATTTAGTGCATATTATATATTGTAAATGACACAAGCATTCTAAGTATTTGTTAACCGACTTCACAAAAAAGGAGGAGGTTTTCAATTCGTTGGAATCTTCTTTTTTTTATCATATACACATATAATTTACATAACTAATCGTTTTTGTTAATAAGTGACATCTTGTGGTTTCAGCAATCAAAATGGTTTTATTTTTATTTATTTGATTATTTTTTATTAGGCGTTTGACAACTATCTCGCCTGGTGGTAAGCGATGATGTCGTCTAAGATGATGAACGCGCCAGTCCTATTGTGTGATTTTTTCAATTTTTAACCGACTTCACAAAAAAGAGGTTCTCAATTTGACTGTATTTTTTTTATGTTTCTTACCTCAGAACTCCGTCAAATCTAAACCGATTTGAAAAATTCTTTTTTTATTGTTTGAGAGATTATGCCCCCCTTTTTGTCCCTCTCACTCGATTGGTCCGTTTGGTCGCCGAAGATATGGAGATAAACAATATAAGGAAATTTGTATACTTTGATGACATGCTTATAACTACTGGCTACTTTGACTATAGCGGCATGTGCAGTCGGTTTTTTCGTTTTGTACGATCATAAATTATTTACATTATGTGACCTCAGAGCTCTTATTTGTTTGAAAGAGCGTAGCTGCAGGTTAGTTCTTTTTGATCTATCTATCTATCAAGATCTTGAAGATATCTTCGGAGATATGCAGACTAAAACCTGCAAACTGAAAACGAAAATTGACTCGCGCGTCATGTTAAGTCGGCTCCTTTTAATTATTTTAATTAATGTTGTATTACGATATGAAATTCAGAATACAAAATAAACCAGAAGGCGTCATCTGACCTATAATGAAGCTACTAAAACAACTCTTAAATAGTGTGGTTTTACGCTGGCGATTGGATAAGTCTTTGGATAAGCGTAGATAACGTGTTTTATAAATGACTTAACCGATTTGAAAAATTATTTTTTGTTTGAGAGATTATTCCTCCCATTTGGTCCCTCTCATTCGATTAGTCCGTTTGTTCTCCGGAGATATGGAGATAAACAATATAAGCAAATTAACTATAAAATAGTTTAATGTAATAATCAAATATGATTTTAAGCCATCTTATGCCGTTCATACTTGTAAAATGCTAGCTAACAACTTTACGCGTAGAAACGAGCCGCGCGCGGATTTTCAGATCGGTTTTTTGGACACAGAGAGTTGCTTGAATTACGGTTTGAAGCGGTTTCTATTTTGAAGTAAAACTCTAACATTTAACGGAAATGACGTAACGTCACGCTCCGAATGCAACGGAAGCGACGTGCGCGTAAATCTAAATTGTCAATATTTCAATGTGAAGAAAGTTTCACTTCTAACGCGTAGCTTTCTTCGCACTTCAATTTTTAGGATTCCGTACCCAAAGGGTAAAACGGGACCCTATTACTAAGACGCCGCTGTCCGTCTGTCTGTCTGTCCGTCTGTCACCAGGCTGTATCTCATGAAACGTGATAGTTAGACCGTTGAAATTTTCACAGATGATGTATTTCTGTTGACGCTATAACAACAAATACTAAAAACAGAATAAAGTTTAAAATTATAGGGGCTCCCCATACAAGAAACGTGTTTTTTTCGGCATTTCAATATAACGCCATCTGTGAACGGTTAGGTAAAGGTCCATAGATGGCGTTATATTGAAATGTCGAACCCTAACACCTTTGTGTTAGCTTTCACTTAGATACCGTTAGACGTTAGGTGGCGTTATAAGAAATAAGCACGCGGCTTACGACTCTGTTTTGATAAAATGTTTTTTAATTATTATTTTTGCTGGCGAAAAATGATAGTGGTATTTTTTGCTCGATCTTATAAAATACTGTAGTGTGGTACGGAACCCTTCGAGTGCGAGTCCGACTTGCACTTGGCCAGTTTTTTTCTGTATGCTGAGATATAAAATGAAGTATTAATGTCATACTACATTTGATTTAAACTGTTACGTATGAATAAAATTTCAATATTTAGGTTTTTTATGTCATATAGGCTAGCGTTTGACCACTATCTCACCTGTTGGTAAGTGAAGGTAGTAAGTAGTTGTAGGTTATTGTAATATTACTTTTTGGCGTTTGTGTTGAATTGTGTAATGATTGTGGAGGCGGGTGGGAGGTTGGAATATTTTAGTTTCTAAGGTAACTACACTATTTCTGTGCTAAATTGTTTTTTTTGTATACACAAATACGCTGGTAGACCGATAGACCATATTTTAATTAATAAATAGAATAGATTATTATTGTAAGGATCCACAAATTTGTAATGTGTAAGAATACGAAATAAAAAATTGTAGCTGTTATATTTGAGTATTTATTTTCACTTCCTTTTTAACCAATTTCTTTTCCTTCCATTGAAACCATTTTTAACCTGTTAGAGACTTAAAATAATAATTTAAAATGCGTACCATGTATAAAATCAAGACGTAAATGCTGATTCATGATTATAATTTTTCGACTATAGGTAATTAGTCAACATCCAAAAACAGGCAGTTATCAGTTCATCTGATTTTTAGGGTTCCGTAACCAATGCAGCTACAGTATGACCCTGCCTGTTGCAGACAAGGGAATATGCATGTGGTATAAATTTACTTGAAATCATTTATTTTCGACTCATTATTGTTCTGGTATTATATGTTAAACATTTTTTTATAAATAAAATACTCTTAAATTGGTAAAAATATTATATGAAAAATGGAAAACAAGCGTGGGACATTTTTATTTGCAAAACACATCACCCCTTGTCAATTAGAAAGTGACGTCACAACATACACTGCTGTCACCGCAGACTTAATCTTTAATCTTTGTTATAGAAATAGTATGCACTGTTGTACGAATGTGTACTATTTCTATTAAAAAGATTTAATCTGTGGGGACAGTGTTGTGAGCTATGACGTCACAAAGGCGCGCGAAAATTTTTCGGCGCTTTAGACACCTCATATATCTTCAATAAACCGCACTAAAAATATTTTTTGAATTGAATTAATTATAATTATATTCAAATTGAACACTTTCAGTATAATTTAACTTTTTAATTTGTTAAATGGATGTAATCAGTGAAATAAAAATATTTTAAGAAATCATGCATATTTAGGGCCTGAGCATGTTCCCCTGTAGTATATTATCATAGTTTTACAATGATCGTTTACAAAACGAAAATAATAAAAACCGTTCAAGTCGAGTTGGACTCGCCCACCGAGGCTTCCGTACCAACGTTGGTAGGTACCAATTAAGCTAGACCTCTAAATCGTATGAGCGCTCATATAACTCAGAGGACTATCTTAATTGGCGTAAACTATGTATGTAAGGGGCCACCCTTTAATTTTCAACTTTTTTATTTTTTATATATACTATATATACTATAGACATCTGTGTCTGGTATAAATTTCAACTTGCTTGTGTGTCACCACCGATTTTCTCAGAAACGGGTGGAAGTTTCTGAGAAAATCGGTGGTGACACACGGACAGACGGACAGACAGACAGACGGACAAGAAAGTGATCTTATAAGGGTTCCTTTTTTTTACCTTTTGAGGAACGGAACCCTAAAAACCGACTTCACATGCCGCGATACTCGAAATAGCCAGTAGTATCATGTCGTCAAGGCATCGACGCATGACGTCGATGGCTAGGTGGTATGAAGTTTGCCGGGCCAGACTAGTAGTATATTAACTCTAGGCACAAAATAAATAAAAGTACAACCTTAGGTGGCATTTACAGGTTACCACTTTTAGAAGGTTTGTACAAGATAATGGACAATCAAGTGGTATGACAGTTTGCCGTTAATATTGGTTTTGTATTGATGGCAGGCAAGCTGTTGACCGTTATTTCACCTGATGTTTAGCGATGATGCGGTCTAAGATGGAATCGTGCTTGTCTGAAAATGGAAGACAGCAGTGTGGAGATAGGTACTTTGTCCTAAAGTGTAACTGTTCCATTTTTTAAACTAGCTGACAGTAGCACCGATAATCGTGCAGGAATTGAGAAAAACGATTGCCAACATGTCTTTATTCGGTGGTTGGTTCGAGGAACAGCCTGATCCGACTTGTGGTCACCTATTTAAAAGCGGCAATAGCCCAATAGCTAAGACGTCGGCCTGGCGATCGAGAGGTCGTGAGTTCGATCCCCACCATTGCACTATTGACGTGAACCTACTCCAGACACAAGCATATTTAGCTTAGTTGGAGCGGTTAACAAAACTACTAGTAAAGTGCAAAATATCAAATTGCTAGTAAGCATTTTAGGGTTCCGTACTGTAACCTAGGTAGCTAGGCACAACTAGGGGTAGTGGGTGAATTAAAATCCATAGTAGGTTTATTGCTAGATTTGTCAGTCTTATTTCCGCCGAGTATATGGAGTGTAGGGCACTAGAATAGACGGAGTAATGACTGGCCTGAACGGTGGGAGTAGTGCTGTAGGGCCCGTCCGAGGTGTCTCCAGGCCAGAGGCTGCGCGTCAGGGTCGGATCGTAGGATCCTGCAGCAGATCTGCGCTGGTACGGTGATCCTGGAATTGCCGAAGTTACGGGTCAGTGAGGCCTGTGCGCAGACGGCGCCCGTATCGCTAGGTACTTTTTTTTTTCTCTTAATTTAATAAATAATTTACTCTTAATTGCGATAGGTGCCACTACATAGTAATTAAGCTCAAACAGTAGTTTTAAAAGAACAATCATATTAGGAACTCACCCCAGCGGGAATATATAAACACACGACACAGTGTATTTAGGCTAGACAGCCTTTCTGGTGTAGTTTAATAAAAGTTTCTACAATTAATATTTTTAGGTAAAAGTTTGAGTAGGCCGACACGCGTTCGCGCCGTACAGTCCAGCAAGTATAACTTGGCGTGCCTGTGCGCCACTGTGCTTTTACTTTGTACTTTGATAGCAGTTTCTCTTAAACCACTTTTAATTACTTTTGGCATTATTGAACTATTTTAATGTAGCAGATTTATCAACAATAATGTCGCGGTAATCTCTCAAACGCCAAACTCACAGTTTCAATTAAAAGAAGTAGTTCCAAAAACCACCACCGCCAAGTTATACTTGTGGCACTGTACGCAGTTGCCGAATAACGGTCTCTCAACCGCCCGTAATGTCACTTATCCTGACAGCCGCTTATCTGTCAGTAAGTAAATGACAGATGACAGTAATACGCGACAACGTCGAGTCGATGTCACTGTCATTTAAATAATTAGATTAATAATTGTATTTCGATAATTGTACATTTAACTTAATATTATTTAGATCTATTTGATTTATTATTATGTGCCATTGCAACTAGTTGCAATGTTACAGTACCTCAAAAGGTAATAAAGGAACCCTTATAAGATCACTTTCTTGTCCGTTTGTCTGTCTGTCCATCTGTCTGTCCGTCTGTCTGTCTGTCTGTCTGTCCGTGTGTCACCACCGATTTTCTCAGGAACGGGTGGATCTAGCAAGTTGAAATTTATACCAGATACTGAAGTCTATAGTCCCTATTATCATCATCATCATTATCAGCCAATTTCCGTCCACTGCTGGACAGAGGCCTCTCCCATGGCACGCCACTGAACGGAATCTTCAGCTATTATTTTCCAACCGCTGCCAGCCAGCTTGCGTATATCATGGCTCCACCTAGCTGGAGGGCGTCCTACACTACGTTTGCCGAGCCGTGATCTCCACTCTAGAACTCGTCTACCCCAGCGGTTATCGTATCGATAATTTCTACGACAGATGTGACCAGCCCACTGCCATTACAGCTTGCTAATCCTTTGAGCTATGTCGATAACTTAATGGGTTCTCTAACGGATGACTTCGTTTCGAATTCGATCCTTCAGAGATACTCCGAGCATAGCCCTCTCCATAGCTCGCTGAGCGACTTTGAATTGGTGGACTAGTCGCACCGTCAGTGTCCTCGTCTCGGCTCCGTAAGTAATAACAGGTAGGACGCACTCGTTTAATTCTTCTGCGAGCTTCCTTCTCGAAGTTGTTTCGACCTAATTGCAAGATTTGCCCAAGGTAGACGTATTCGTGAACGACTTCGAGAGGAACTCTGTTTAGGGCAATCGGTTCCGGAATAACATGTTCGTTGAACATGATCTTGGTCTTCTTGACCAAGTTCATCCGGAGACCGATGCGTGCAGAAGAATCAGCAAGGGTGGTCAGCATGTGTTGCAAGTCCTGCACGGTTTCAGCCATGATGACGATATCATCTGCAAATCTCAAGTGTTGGTAATTGCCATTGACATTATTTTATGCCCCGTCCTTTCCAGTTCAGTGTTTTGAACATATCCTCTAGAGCGTTTGTGAACAATTTGGGGGAAATAACGTTCCCTTCATACCTCGATGTAAGTGGATATGTTCAGTCTGCTGATTTTGTACTTGGACGGTCATAGTCGCGGCGTCATACAGACCTCTCAACACTTGCACGTATCGCCAATCAACTTGGCACCGTTGCAGAGACTCCAGAACAGACTAGGTTTCAATGGAGTCAAAGGCTTTCTCATACATGTCCACAAACGCTGAACACAGGGGCTGGTTATACTCTTCGGTCTTCTGTATAAGCTGCCACACTGTGTGAATGTGGTCTATGGTGCCGTATCCTCCTCGAAACCCAGCCTGCTCGGGAGGCTGAAATTCGTCGAGCCTGCGCGCGAGACGATTTGTGATTACTCTCGAAAAAAGCTTATAGACATGGCTTAAGAGGGAGATAGCCCAACCAGCAAAAACTACACTTAAAATAATCTCTAACCACTGTTTTCTTGCTCTTATACCATTCTTATATCGTCGTATAAGCCTGGATTTGGGCACCATTTATAAGCGTAATTTGTTTATATCTTTCTAATATCAGTCTTATTGAATGTTGTTTTCACTTAAATTATTCTTACCAAAACGAATTTAAGCGTACATAGGCTTACATTCTGTGAGCGTAAGAAAGTTTATTTTGATTTTACATAAGATCAAACACAATCGTAAAAAAACTTGGTGCAGTGTTTGTTTGAAAGTTACAACAAATAAAAAAGAAATCGAAAACAGTAAGGATAAAGGTATTTAATAATTATATCGTAATAACCGTACCATTATTAACAAGTGTTTCGTATTATGCTTTTCGATAAGTATTCGTATTGGAAAATATTATTTACTGTAAAGTAGACCCTAGTTTATGCTTCACAACTCGTGCGCTTCATCAATATATAGTATTTAGTATTCTTGTTTAATTATTTTATTTGTTAATTTGTATTAAAAGCGACGTCATTAGTATTGCATTATAAGAATCAGAAATTATTAGAATCACTATAAGACTATTTTAAGCCCATTTAGATCATTCCAACATGACTCCATATTGGAATAACTTAGAGATCCTTGAATTGACATAAAACATTTATTTTCATTTAAGAGTGAACGTTTGGGATGTGAAATGGTTTTTATGTGACCGCACTAAAATACTTTTGGTGAAATATAATAGTCAACATCAAATGTTACTCTCACAATTTTAGTCACAAATTCGATTTAAGATCAAACTTTCTTAAATTAGACTCGTTTTCTCTATTGTAAGTATGATGATTCAATATCACTATAATACTGTGCCTATCCACTGCTTTTGATCTTATAATAGTTTTGAATAAGATCAATATTTACATGTTTTAAGGACTCTAATTAAATGCTGATATTAGTCTAACATTCTTACAATAGCATTTAGAAAATATGTAATAAAATTAAATGAGCTTAGAAAATGTGGATATGAGAGCTAATTTATCTCAAGTGTGATAAGTCTTAATAAATGCTTTTTTAGGAGAGTGTGGCTCACAACGGCACTGTACATTTAAACTTATATGCATAATTAAGACAAGGTATTAAGATCAAGCGTATTAGAGCATGTAACGGCTTGTCAGAGACTAATATAGGAGCGATAGCAATGACGAAAACAGATAAGAGACCACTATAAGCTCAGAACTCTTATAAAGTTAGAAACGTAAGACGATTTTGCTAGTTGGGAGGTCGATGGTTCTTCAAAAGGGTTTTGTCTCCCTTTTTGAAGAACATAACAACCACACTTTTACTCCATGTCTTCGGAGTTCTCCCCGAAAAGAGGACGGAATTAAAAATGCATTGAAGCTGTAGTAGCGTAGGAGTTCCACCGGCTTTTAAGAGCTCCGTTGTAATTCCATCATCTCCGGGGGCTTATCCGATTTTAAGCTGCTTGAGAGCCATCACAATTTTATATAGGCTGATTTCTGGCAGATCTTCGGTATAGTGGCGGGTTTGAGTGGCTCTAGGATCCTCAATACCGGGTTGGGGAAGGGGCGCTTGTGAGGTGTATTGGCTGTAGAAGTCTATTACTTCCTTGAGAATCTCCGGCTTAGAAGCGACGACACTCCCGCTAGAAGTGGTCAACTTCGTCAGATGGCTTCGGCCCAGCTGTTGGACAAATACTTTTGACCCCCGGTTTTGCTCGATCGCTTCTTTAATTGTGCGTGTGTTGGAGTTCCGGAGGTCACGTCGTACTAATTTAAAAATCTTTTTGTTGAGAGTCCGTTGATCTGACGAAGTGACTACGGGGTTTTCACGTCGCTTCTGCATTAGCTGTAGAGATTCCTCTGAAAGCTTAGACTTCCTGCCAGCAACTCGCGTCTCACAGAATTTATCCCCTTCTCCCTGAGGATACCCACCACATGGTCGAGATCCTGGTCAACGTCAACGTCAATTGTGGTTTCCAGTGCAGCAAATCGGTTCTCCAGTTTCAGCTGGAACCCAACTGGTCCCTATATGTGTATAAAAATCAAGGTTCTGAGTCAACACCATAAAAAGATATGGGCAAATTTAGATTTTCGCAAAAACTTGTGAGTACCAAAATTTTCCTTAATTTTCAACTTTTTTTATATTTCGGAATTTTTCCTTTACTTGTGCTGTAACTTTTGACCAAAATTGACAATTATTTTATTTTATTGGTCAACCGGTAGTACCCTATAGGTTTTGGGTCGAAAACCTATAGGGTACGTCCCGTTGACCTAGAATCATGAATTTTGGCAAGAAGCAAGGTCTTACAGCACAAATAAAGGAAAAATTCCAAAAAATAAAAAGTTGAAAATTAAAGGTCCGCATACATACATGGTATACCCCAAATAAGATAGACATCTGAGTTATATGAGCGCTCATACAATTTAGAGGTCTAGTTTAATTGGTACGATCATTGATACGGAAGGTAGTATTATAAACTTTTCTATGACTGAAGTTGCGGTGGGCGAGCCCGACTCGACTTGGCCGGTTTTTATTTTTTAATTGGTAGGGTACATTTCCAAGGTACATCGTAATTTATTTTTATATTAGCTTTTAAACTATCTCCTAATCATGTGGTGACATCTTTTTGGGGTTCCGTAGTCCTGACAAGGAACCCTTATAGTTTCGTCATGTCCGTCTGTCTGTCTGTCCGAGGTTTTGCTAAGAGACCGTTAATACTAGAAAGCTGTAATTTTGTGGGGGTATGTAAATAAATGACGCCGACAAAGTGCTTAAAATAAAATTTTAAGATTTTTTTTTTTTAGCGAAACTCCGCTATATGAGAAGTGGGGATGATTTTTTTTTTCATCGTCTATCCCATCGTGTGGGGTATCGTTGAATAGGTCTTTTAAAATGATTTCAGGGTTGTTAATATTATTTTTCGATTGAATGCTCCATTTACGAAATATTAAACTTTAAAGTGCAAATTTTTGTTCCAGTAGGGTGTCCCCCACCCCCCCCCCTCTAAAAGCTAAACTGCTGGCTTAAAAATCTGGAAAAATTCGTGATAATAGCGTATTTCATGAACTTTAAAGGAAAATTATAGCGGTTATGATAACTTTATTAGTTTAGCAGTAATAGTCGTTGAACTTGGGTGTTGAATAATTTTGTACCAAATACAAAATCCTTAGAATAAATCCTTTAAAGTGACGAAGACGGAGTACCTAGTTGCTTGTTTATAACGGGTAAAGATTTGCGTTGAATAACAGGCTACTACGGAACCCTACACTGCGCGTGGCCCGACACGCACTTGGCCGGTTATTTACAAATAGCTTTATGGTCAAAAAATAATAGTCTTTTAATTTATCAACACGGATGAAGACGCGGGCCACAGCTAGTTGTGTAGTGTTTAGTGGCATGCAATCTTTACGGCAGTTATCTTTATGGCGTAACTTTACTGCGCAATAAACGTTGCAGAAATATTTTATGGAAACTACCATAATGGGGTAGATGAACTCTCAACAAATTCTAATAACTGTCACCTGTAGATGAAGGGTAAATATTTTTTTTATGATATAGGTAAGTTAAGAGGGAAGCCGGGGTGCACTTTTCCATACAAATGTATTCCCCCGTTTCCTCCCTGGAAAATGCTTCTAGAGCAAAGTTTGTTTCTACAAAATATCAAGGTCTTCTGTAGCTACCCCCTATCATTTGCTATTTTTGACCAACCAATAGCAAAAAGCTCTTTAAGATTTTTGAATGGTCATATTTCTATTTGCAATTAGTTGGTCAATAAATTATTTTTCAAAAAAAAATTTAACTGACTTTATAACTACAAACAGGCACTCAAAAGCGAAAAATAAATTACTTAATATAATTATTATAAGCGCTACCACTTATCTATTTGAAGTCGGTGTCGGTACCCAGTAACTATTATATTATGCTTATAATTTTTTTTTTCAGTGTTGGTTGGTACAAAGTACGTTCATAATTCTGAGTTATGTATGCAGTGTCGCGGGACTGATATGACCGCCATCTTCGCCAAACGTCATGTCATGTCAAAAAATATTAACTAACTTTGCACCCTAACTAGACTTTGCCCGGTAGAACATTCCTGTGAGGACAAATTAATTCTCCCCACCTTTGTTTCTATCTCGCTCACAGTTACCGTAAGAATATCTGTCAAAAACCAAAATCAACGTGAAGAAAGATGTAAAAACATTATTCAAGGTCATATTTTTAGGGTTCTGTACCTCAAAAGGTAAAAAAAAGGTAAAAAAAAGGAACCCTTATAAGATCACTTTCTTGTCCGTCCGTCTGTCTGTCTGTCTGTCTGTCTGTCTGTCCATCTGTCTGTCCGTGTGTCACACCGATTTTCTCAGAAACGGGTGGACTTAGCAAATTGAAATTTATACCAGATACAGAAGTCTATAGTCCCTATTAGGTGTATAAAAATCAAGGACTTGAGTCAACACGATAAAAAGATATGGGCAAATTTGACAATTCTAGGTCAACCGGAGTACCCTATAGGTTTCGGGTCGAAAACCTATTAGTTACTTCCCGTTGACCGATTGACGTAAATGATTTATATCATTTTAAATGCATATCATCATAATTAATTTATAGACTGTAGGTATTCAATAAATCAATATCTATTAAATCTCATTCTTTAAAAACAAACTCAATCGTTTTACGACGTGATATAATAATAACCATAAACAAGATCCTGAATGAGACACTACGGGTCAACAAACTTATAATTATAACGAAATCACGCTCTAAGCACAATAAAAGCAACATGGGAAAAATATGTCTTTTGAAATAAAACTTCAAACGTTTTTTCCGCAAATTTTGTTTAATCTTATTAAACATTTTACTGTGCTACGGAACCCTACGTGTGCGAGTCCAATGCGCACTTGGCCAACTTATTTTCTGAACGTGAACTGAACCCACTCTAGACACAAGCATATTTAGCTTAGTTGGAGGGTTTAACAAGACTGTTAGTAATGTGCAAGCTACATTGCTAGTAACCTTTTAAAAAAAATTAAAGTATCGATGTCAATATATATTTAGATACAATTAGGTAGATACTGTTTTCGTTTCTTTTTTTTATGATATTGAGTAACAGTGAAAGCAAGACAGTTGCCCTCGATCGTAAGCAATTACGTCTGTTTTAAAAAAAAGCGTTTATGTAAACTCAGCTCGGAATATGGTACAATATCAAACAGTCTCAAAACATTCTACCACAAAACGAGTACAGAAAGAAAGCTTCAATCGGCTTCATAGAATACTCGCGCTTGAGACACGCACACATAGACAATGCTCACGGACACAAAATCTCGAAACATGTTGGAACCAGGAAAAATAAGTTTCAGTACAATCCGAGCGCGAGTGCCATCTGCTGCAAACACGTGTTTACAGTCTGTGCAAAAAGAGAACCGTCGTGGCTTTACGACGAACTAAACATTCAAAGGTAAGGAAGGAAGGTATATACCTACCTAGCACCACTCGATAATGATAAGAGTAGGTACCTACCAAGGTATCAAAAATTTTTAGTCGTATTAGCAATGACAGAGTAATGTTTTTAACGCAACAAAAACAGTAACACGCGCGCCCTCAATTTCTACGACGGGTCTCATTTTGCACAGACTTTTGGTATTTGACTTTTTTCGTGCATGAAATGGATATACAAATAAACTGGCCAAGTGCAAATCATACTCGCACTAGAGATTTATGTATATATGTTAGAGACATTTCAATATAACGCCATCTATGGGACGTTTACTTAACTAAGCGTTCATAGATGGCGTGAAATGCCGAAAAAAACACGTTTCTTGTATGGGGACCCTCTATTATTTTTAACTTTATTATGATTTTAGTATTTGTTGTTATAGCGGCAACAGAAATACATAATCTGTGAAAATTTCAACTGTCTAACTATCACGGTTCACGAGATACAGCCTGGTGACAGACGGACAGACAGACAGACAGACAGACAGACAGACAGACAGACAAACAGACAGACAGACAGACAGACAGATAGACATACAGACAGACAGACAGACAGACAGACAGACAAACGGACAGCGGAGTCTTAGTAATAGGGTCCCGTTTTACCCTTTGGGTACCCTAAAAATAAAAGGTTGTCTGTAAAGTTGGTTTACGGATGATAGTTTAACGTGACAACGTCATAACAAAACATTGATGTTCATGTTCATATTCATATTCTCATTCATACAACAAAACATTGATGAAATCGGCGCATTACAATGAGCGTAACGGGACATTTTTCGCGCACGCAGCCGGCGTTCGAACCGGCGTTCATCGATTTATTAGACGTTGTCACGTCAAAAATATTGAAGAATATAAACAAAATAAACTGGCCAAGTGCAAGTCGGACTCGCACTCGTAGGGTTCCGTACCACAATACAGTATTTTATAAGATCGAGCAAAAAATACCACTATCATTTTTCGCAAGCAAAAAATAATAATTAATAAACATTTTATTTCTTATAACGCCATCTAACGTCTAACAAAGGTGTTAGGGATCGACATTTTAATAAAACGCCATCTATGGGACGTTTACCTAACTAAGCGTACATAGATGGCGTGAAATGCCGAAAAAAACACGTTTCTTGTATAGGGACCCTCTATTATTTTTAACTTTATTCTGTTTTTAGTATGTATTTGTTGTTATAGCGGCAACAGAAACACATCATCTGTGAAAATTTCAACTGTCTAACTATCACGGTTCATGAGATACAGCCTGGTGACAGACGGACAGACAGACAGACAGACAGACGGACAGCGGAGTCTTAGTAATAGGGTCCCGTTTTACCCTTTGGGTACGGAACCCTAAAAATGAAAACTATAAAAATATGGTACATTAATTTAGTATGGCTATGAATGTGTGCTGCTTGATGTCTGTTTTCTGGTCTATGGGATAAGGTACGGCACCCGCCAATTATGCCTTATTTTAAAATATTAAGGCGGGTGGTGACTCGCTATACACTGAATGGGCCCCCCATAAAGGCGGACCGTTATGTCGGCGCCGAGGGGCAACATTGGCGTGGATAGCTAAGGGTGTTGAGAGGTGTGCTGCACTTTCACTAAACGCTACTAGCGGCTTTATGCCTTTAACACTTCCACCCTAGAGCTTAGGTCTTAGCTCTTGCGATTCCCACCACCGGCCGGCCGGTCAAGGCAAGCCGGGGGTCAGAGGGTCTCATTTAGCCCTCACGGGATAGGGGTACGCGGTGTCGCCACTCACCGTCGGCTCGCCACAAAGCCGCTCCTGCGGGATTTATTATTATTATTATTTTAAACCAAATTTTGTTTAAGTTATAAGACAAGTTTTGTAGTGTAGCCTGGTCAGCCCAATTGAGGAAACAGTCATTAGTGTAATTAATATCAGTTCATATATATATATTTATTTTAAAGCTTAATTAATTTAAACAATCGCAAGTATTTTTTTAAATAAACTTTAATACTTATACTTATTAATTAATGTAATTAAAGACTTAAATTCAAAATTTAAAACCACCCCCGACTGATCTATGTATTTATATTCGTCATGAACAACTGGACACCTTTGCTGTAAGTTGGTGAGGAGTACAGTATTCTGCAGATTCCAGGTGATGTCAGGTCAACGATACCATGTTCTTACAATATTGTGGGAGTAAGAGGATATCGAATTTCGAATTGAACAGACCCTTAAAAGTTAATCTAATAGCGTCATCAAGTAGAAAAGAACTCATAGTCTTAAAACTGCTGAACTGATTATCATGACGTTTATCATAATTTCTCTGGAGGTACTTATCAGATCTCAATGAAATTACAATGGGACCACCTCGAAAACGTACCCTACCGATTACAAAAAGAATCATTCAAATCGGCTCACAATTGACGGAGTAATCACGTAACATACACTAAAAAAACATACAGACGAATTGAGAACTCCTTCTTTTTGGAAGTCAGTTGAAAACTAAAAACACTCTCGATTAAGTCACCTATCAAACAAATAAAACTAAATCAAAATTGGTTCAACTATTTGGGTGATACAATGCCACAGACAGACACACAGATAGATACACAGATACATAGAATGGAATATAAATGCTCTTTATTGAATACCAGCTAAGTAAACTAATCATATGAACTACTTAAAGTATTACAATGGCCGGTCTCATCGCTAATAGCGATCTCTGCCAGACAATATTTTTACTTCAAACTTATAACAACACTTCTTTTTGCGCCGGGGGTTAAAATGAAGTAATATGTATGTTCGTCTATATATGTGTGTACCTATGTATGTTGATGTCAGTTTCATTTTCTGTGGTTCTAGTTGCTAAGTACCTTTCATTAAATTTGGTACAATTGATTCTATTAAAAAAAAAAAAAAAACCTACAGACGAATTGAGAACCTCCTCCTTTTTTGTGAAGTCGGTTAAAAAAACCGACCTGTCTTAACTGTTATAGTTACTATGTATAATAAAGTGCATAAGTGCATGTGTGTGTTGTAAAGATCATTTCCAGTACAGTTGTTCTCATTTAAATCGGAAAGGTATGTACTTACTAGTTACTACATTCGAATTCGAAAGCGTAATTAAAGATCATCGGAAAGATTTCCGCGGCGCGGAAGCCAAATCAGAGATTCTTAACTGACTTTTTCGAATTTAAAATTGAATATTCACATAAATATACAGACGAGTTTTAGCGCAGTAGTATTTGTACCGACTGGTTCACTTCACACCAAACGCGATCAGAAAACAATTGAAAAGTACTGAGATCGCGCCCGCAGATCGCAGGACGCCGCGGTGTTACCGTACCTTTAGTTGGTCGTTAATTTTTTTGCGCAGTCTTTTTTCCAGTCAATGACTACAGCTGCTCTAAAAGATGTGAAAAATAATCGAAAACCTTACCCGCTTATAGAAATATTGTGTACTAGCTGACCCGGCGAACTTCGTACCACGAATATAAATAAACTGTCCATGTGTGAGTTGGACCCGCACACGCAGGGTTCCGATTGAACAATATTTGCCGGAAATATACGTTTCTCGTATGGGGTCCCCTTTAATTTTATTTAATTTAGTTTTTATTATTTGATCTTATAACAGCCATTGCAATACACACCATGAGTAAATTTCAAGTCCTTAGCTTAGGGTTTGTAAGATCAAGCATAAAAAAGCCTCAAAAACACTTGTATGGGTCGATAAAGGGGGTCCCCTTTATTATTTAATTTTATTTTGTTTTTATCGGTTTTATACACAAATAGCGAATACCCATGTATGGAAACGCCATAATGACAACCATCAAAATAAGTCAATACAATGACGAAAATGTCTGAATGAACCAACAGTGATAACTTGGGACAACCATCTGAGTTCTAAATATTAAAATTTAAATACCTACGCGATAATTCGAGTAATGTGGATATATTATGTTGTCGATTCAAAACCCTTAATCTTATTAAGATTATATTTAAGATCTTATTAAGATCATTAAGATAAATTAATATATTTATCTTGAAAAAGATATTTACCAGTTTCTTTAAATTTTTTATTATTTTATATAGGATTAAATTTTTTTTTAATTTTTTAAAAAAAAATTAAATTATTTTTAGTATAAATTAATAGAATAATAATTCTTTCTTAAGTTTTCAAAACAAATGCTTATAACAAGCTCATTTAGAAAAATTTATTATAATTCTTCTAATACGTGCTTCAAATTTTAATTCGGGAGTGGAACAGAGTCTACCCTACCGTACCGAACGTCAAATGTTTGACAGGAAATTAGGTAGAACAGTTTATATGGGGAAAATGAAATTTGTATTTTTTACTATCTTCCTCGTAACTTTTCCAAATTTTCTCACCGTTTAAACCTTACCTGGATTACGACAAACATTTCAAAACCAAAATCAGCTAAATCGGCCCAGCCGTTCTCGAGTTTTAGCGAGACTAACGAACAGCAATTGATTTTTATATATAAGAAGAAGACATGCCTCACCACCCTATATTTAGGACTATATAGCTAGTTCAAAATAACATAAAATAATTAAGATAGTTAAAAAACTAAAACAACCAACTTCCATGCCCCGCGCCGCGAGTCAATTTCAGTAGCAAGTTTGAGACGTTAATCGTCATATCTTTGGAGATAATTATCTGATCTCGATTAAATTACAATGGGACCACATCGGAAACGTACCTTTCTGATTAAAAAAATAATCATTCGAATTGGTTCACAATAGATGGAGTAATCGCGTAATATACCTACATAAGATCGTTTAATAAACTAAAAATAACCGACTTCAGTACTGCGCTACTAATTTTCAGTACCAATTTTGAGGTGTTTATCTCCATATCTCATGGAGATACTTATCAGACCTCGATAAAATTACCATGGTACTACACTTATGATATCTCCTTTCAACATAAAAATCTCAAACTTGCTACTGAAACTGATCGGGGGGCATGGAAGTCGGTTGTTTTAGTTCCTAAACTATCCTAATTATTTTAACGAAGTATAATTAATTATTAAGTAATGATTTCATAATTACTGACAGCATGTGGACATCTTAAGTACAATAGTGTCAACAAAACTAAGTAAGCATTATGAGTATGATCTTACGTAATGTTGTATTACCAAGTATGCTGTGCGCTGACAATATAAGTTAATTCAAAACATAAAACCGGTTCGTTGGCACAGGGACGGTGGTAGGGCAAGTTAGGGGCAAGTATGCCCTTCATAACGATGTTAAAAAAAATATTAAGGTTAAAAACTACGAATAAATCATAAGTCAGGAACTCTGATTCAGAACAAATTTCACACAAAAAGTGGCCCTCCTTCAAACCAAAACGACTTAGATTCAAAATAAGAATCACTTTCGAAGTTACAAATGACTGGCTTGGAGATTTATTTAAATTCGGAACGAAAGCAGGGATTGGTTCGCGCATGTGCTGCAATGTCTGTTATGACAGTTGAGTCAAACAAGACAAATGTCCGACTAATAATGCGCCAGACACGACTTTTAACCCCGCCTGCTTGGACACGACTTTTGCTGGGTCATTTTTATAACGCAGTTAGGTACTTTTCCTGACTTATAATTTATTCGTAATTTTAAAAGGACGGTCATTAATTGTATAAACGTACCTTAGGTATAGATATATCAGCAAATACTGAAATTTTGTGAAGCAAACGTGATACTTAATGATACAAGAAATAATTAAGTACTGTATTTTCCTTGTATTTGAGAAAAAAACGTAATTAAACGAATAGATTTACATAATACGTTTGCCAAATGCTATAAAGTAAAATAATCACAATCATTTGTTTATCTCAAACATAATATTATCAGTAACAATTGCTCATTTAATTAAATGACGAGACTGGTGCCTGTGATAGGTTTAAGAAAAACCTGAATTATTGAAATATTAATTTAAAAATAAATACAAGGGCATATCATAAAACATTTTTTGATTTAGCATAAATAAATCGAATAAACTGGTCAAGTGCAAGTCGGACTCGCACTCGTAGGGTTCCGTAACACAGTTAAGTATTCCATGACTATGATTTTTCGCAACTACAAAATTAACTTTGTTTTTGTATGAAAAACAAAGTTATCTTTGCGGTCGCCATATCTCTAAAACTGCTGACTGTATCTCGTTCAAACCAATTTTCGTTGTTAGTTTTTATTGAGATCTACAGCATATATTTTTTTAGATCTTTCACTCCCATACTTTAAAAGTTAGAGGGGGAGGGGACACACATTTTACCACTTTAGACGCGCCTATCTTTCAAATGATTGACTTTGAGAAAAATGATTTTAGAAACCTCAATGTCATTTTGACAAAGAAGCCTATCCATAGACAACCCACACGTATAGGTTTGAAGTAAAAAAAAAATTTTGTTTCAGTTCCATGTATGGGATGCCCCCCCTTAAACTTTTATATTTCTTATTTTTATATAAAAATCGGAAAGCGGTTCACAGAATACATCTACCTACCAAGTTTCAATTCTGTAGTCCTAACAGTTTCGGAATAAAATGGCTGTGACATACGGACGGACAGACAGACAGACATGACGAATCTATAAGGGTTCCGTTTTCTGCCATTCGGCTATGGAACCCTAAAAACTAGATTTTTGATATGGAGCCGTAAAGGCAAGAAGATCCTTTCTCTTCAGAAGGTCTACAGAATATATCCGCATATCAATCCGTCTAATCTTCCAAGACATTCTCTGCTGTGCCCTATACAGTACATAAAAATACGATTAAATATGAAACACGTCTGTTTAATACCAGGTCTTACAAAGGAAAAGGACTATCTTTTCTTGAATTATGTACTAAATTTTAACGTTGGAGGTACAATACTAGCTAGTCGAAGGTACCTAATGGGGCAACTGCCCCTACCCTTTTCCTTAATCCGTCCATAAACACCGGCATCTCGCTAGCGGTGAATGGACATTGAACACTGGCCCGTGGACTAAAAACAGTGGAAATTTACCTCTCAGTCGTTTTTCCGGCCCTCCGACGGCTAGCTGTATTGTGCTGTGAAGTGATTGTGATTTTTATTTCTTTACCGGTAAGTATAATTTTCCTGTATATTATTGAGGGCGTTTTTAATTTATCACAGAAAAATGTAGCGTTATGGTGTTGAGAATTTTTGTAGATGCTATTTTATATTATAATCATCTAAAAATATCTACTAAGTACTATATCTGTGATAGGATGTTTGTATAAGAAACCAGCGACCCGTTTCGACTTCGTACGGGTAGAGCATATATACATTATGCCTACTTTTTTACATCAATTTGTTGCATCGAATATGCATAACATCTTCAACAATCATCATCATATTTCAACCAATTCTGAGGAAACCTTAACGAATTATACAGCTAAACCTTCCTCATGAATTACTCTGTCTATTGGTGAAAACCGCATGAAAATCCGTTTAGTAGTTTTTGAGTTTATCGCGAACAGACAGACAGACAGACGCGGTGGAGGACTTTGTTTTCAACCAACTTTCAAAAAGAAGGATGTTCTCATTTCGCCTGTATGTTTTGTTAACCGACTTCAAAAAAAGGAGGAGGTTTCTCAATTCGACCGTATATATATATATATATATTTTTATGTTTGTTCGCGGATAACTTCTTCGTTTATGAACCGATTTTGATTATTATTTTTTTGTTCGAAAGGAGAGATCTCAAGTGTGGTACCATGGTAATTTTATCGAGGTCTGATAAGTATCTCCAGAGATATTGAGATAAACATCTCAAAATTGGTACTGAAAATGAATAGCGCGGCATTGGAGTCGGTTCTTTTTTAGTTTTTAAACGATATTATTTGTATGTATGATACGCTATACTCCGACAATTGTGAACCAATTCGAATCATTCTTTTTTCAATCGGTAGGGTATATTTCCGAGGTGGTTCCATTGTTTTCAATTGGTTCCAGTAGATGGTTTTAGTTTTTAAACTAAGTAGGTTACATCTTAATTATACAATAAATATGTAGTCATTATTTGAGTCAACTTAGAATCATGTAAAAACAAATCAAACTTTTGAGCAAATTAACTGTTTTGATTGAAAAGCAATTTTTTTGGAATTTCGTACCAATAACAATCGAATTCGAAAGTTAATTTGTTTGTATAACCTACTTTTTCTTGTAGCTCTTCGCGTGGCTTAGTGAATCATCCAATTTTGATGATTCTTTTCAACCGACTTCCAAAAAGGAGGAAGTTCTCAACTTCTCAATTCTCAACATTCAACTATGTTTTTTTTTTGTATATTTGTTACACGATTACTCCGTCACTTATAAACCGATTTGAATGATTCTATTGTTCGCAAGTAAGGTTTGTCTCCAAGGTAGTCTCATTTAAATGTTATCAAGATCTGACTAGTATATCCAGAGATATGACGATATACATCTCAAACATGCTACTGAAACTAACTCGCGCGGTGGCAAGTCGGTTTTCTTATTTTTAACCAACTTCCAAAAAGAAGGAGGATCTCAATTCGTCTGTTTTTTTTGTATATTTGTTACTTGATTACTCCGCCATTTATGAACCGATTTGAATGATTCTTTTTTTCATAGGTAGGGTTCATCTGCAAGGTGGTCGCATGTAAATTTTATCAAGATCTGACAAGTATCTCTAGAGATATGACGATAAATGGATCAAACTTGGTACTGAAACTGACTCGTGCGGCGTGCAAGTCTGTTACCCGACTGCACAAAAAAAAGCGGCGGTTCTCAATTCGACTGTATTTTTTTTATGTGTGTTACCTCAGAACTCCGTTAAATCTTAACCGATTTGAAAATGTCTTTTCTTGTTTAAGAGATTATGCCTCCCGTTTGGCCCCATTCAAATTATCGAGATCTGACAATTATCTCCGGAGATATAGCAAATTTATATACATTGATGACATGATTATAACTAGCCAGTACTTTAACTATCGCGGCATGTGAAGTCAGTTTTTTCGTTTTGTACGATAATATTTTTTTTTAGTTTTTAAACTATCATGAATTTTTTAATTACTATTATCTGCAAAATAAACCACGTATTGATAAAGATTATTTATTGATAACAAGTAGGCAGTTAAACACTACAATATTCAATTTCAATTCACGCCAAGTTGCTATTCGTCGCCAACATAACGGTCCGCCTTTAGGAAGCCCATTTATATGCCAATTGGGTAGGCACTTGACGAATATCTCATTCACGGTAATATTATCTATATCTTATTTTTATTATTATCATATTCGACCGCATCATCACTTACCAACAGGTCAGTAAGGCTATTCTGTAACTTAGTTTACACATCAAGGAAGCGGAATCCGCGGTGAGACTTGAATGCTTACAGAATAGCCCTACACATAGAGGTCAAACGCTAATCTATATGATATAAAATAAATAATAATAATAATAGAACCGTACCGTTACCGTATCTCATCTGATGCTAAGTGATGAGAAGGTCGATATTGTAACGCGCTTATCCAGAAGTCTCTCCTAGCAGTTACTCTATCCTATTCTAATTATTTTTAATATCTGATAGGCTAGCGTTTTACCGCTTTCTCGCTTGGTGGTAAGCAATGATGTGGTCGAAGATGGTGAACATGCCAGGCCTAGAATGCTCTGACTCTCAATAAAACAGATTCATACAAGAAATGCCATGCCTTGTGAAAATGAGTTTGTATCTACTGTTTGTGCCTCTTCTCGACTGATTTAGCTGAAAAGTTGCACATGAATAGTAGCCACGTAGCCAGTAGCCAGCCGGTCATCATCATCATAATCAGCCGGTATCAGTCCACTACTGGACATAGACCTCTCCCAAGTCACGCCACTGCGCCCGATCTACGGCTCTTGTTTCCTCACTGCCCACCGCTTTGCGAATGTCGTCGCTCCACCTGGTCACAAGGCGTCTTACGCTACGTTTTCCGATTCGCGGTCTCCACTCTATAACCAGTCTACCCCAACGGTTATCGGTTATCCATGATCTATCGGTGTAGCTATTATATAATCTGTGGTGGTATGGTCATTTTTCTCAGAGCCAACCCTGGATGAAATTCAATATCTTATCATAATTGGCAAGGTGGTACGACATTAGGATCTAGCATCCGCCTGCCTGGCCAGCTACCACCCTCAAGAAAATCAGTCGCCAAACATCTAATATGTTCCGGCAGCTATCCTTGAGAGGCAGTTCCCATTCTAGGCCTAGCGTGCTCACCATCTGACCGCATCATAACTTACCAACAGGTGAGATAGTGGTCAAACGCTAGCCTATAAGATATAAAAAAATATATATATTAAAGGTCGATTAAAAAACTAAAAGAACCGACATCAAATGCCGCGCAATTAATTTTCAGTACCAAGGTTGAGGTGTTTATATCCATATCTCTAGAGATACTGTACATATCTCAATGAAATTTAAATAAGACCACCTGTTAAGTATACCCTATATATAGTATTCAAAACAAAATCAAACAACAAAAAACCTTTTCAACAAAATAATTTTGCAAATCGGTACAGGCGTCTTCGAGTAATCGGTGAACATTTACACTAAAAAAAAAGATTCCGACAAAATGAGAATATCCTCCTTTTCTGCAGTCGGTTATATACTTACTTACTCTGTACTTAACTGTTACTTACTCATAGTCTTCGGAACTGAACTGAACGGAAATGTTGAAGATGTTATAGTCATGTAACGTCAGGAAATGAAATGACGCATGGTTTTTCTTAAGTAAAAGTTGGCAAACAAGCAGTCAGCCCACTTTTACCTGAAATAAAACCGGCGAAGAGCGAGTTGAACTCAAGCACTAAGGGTTCCGTACAAACATGTCAAACTAGTGACCTCACTCTCGAGGAAGAGCGATGGACTCGCTGGAAACATAGGTCGAGGAAATTCGACAAATGTACATGAATTACAGCCAGTAGTATAACATTAATAACGTGCTTACCACCTTCGACCGCATCATCACTTATAGAATCATCATCATCATCACTATAAGATATAAAAAACAATAATAATAATAATGTTACAAATTCACGATAATTTTAAAATAAAAATGTCAAACAAGGTTAACTAGGTTAAAAAGGACAAACTTAACTTTGCAGTTCGATCCTATACCCAGTGGCGTAGCGTGGGGGGTGCCGGGGGGCCATGGCCCAGGCGGCGCACGATAAGGGGCGGCAGCAAGCCGCGATTTATGAAATAAAGAATTAAAAAAACATTTTTCAAACTTCAAATCGCTTTGGGGCTACGTTGTCACTGTTGTCAGTGTTCAGTTTCAGTTGTCTTCTAACCCTCAAGCAAACGCAAAAAAGCTTTTCGCGTGACTTTCGTTTCAGCTTAATTATGAAAAATGTCGCACTCGCTTTGCTCGTACACTACTATTTTCAGTCATTTTACTGCATAACGTACTTAAAAATGTTTTTTTTAAATCATTCCGTGAACATTATGTGCTCGCTACGCTCGCGTACTGAATTCACCTTACCTTATCATCTGATGCTGACTAAGTTCGTTTACGGGAAATTGTTGCCATACATTACATACCGATGTTTATATAGCATGATTTTTATTTATTGCTTGTAACTGTAACACATTCAATTTAGTTAAAAAGTTTATTTTAAATTGTTATACCTAAATAAGGGGGGCGACAATATTTGCCTCAGCTCCAGGCGGCACAACCCCACGCTACGCCACTGCCTATACCGATGAAAAAAAAGAAATGTCCACTTTCTAAGTTTTTAACCGACTTCAAAAAAAGGAGGACGTTTCTCAATTCGACCATATATATATATTTTTATTTTTTTTAATGTTTGTTCGCATATAACTTCATCGTTAATGAACCGATTTTGATTATTCTTTTTTTTTTGTTGGAAAGGAAATATCCCAAGTGTGGTACCATGTTAATTTTATCGAGGTCTGATTAGTATCTCCAGAGATATGGAGATAAACATCTTAAAATTGGTACTGAAAACTAATAACGCGGCATTTAAGTCGGTTATTTTTTAGTTTTTTAAACGATATCATTGAAGTGAAAACTTCTTTAAGAGCGTTGAGCACTTTTTGAGTGGACAAAAGTCATGGAACTCGCGTCATCGTCACCGAACGCTTTTCATGAGCTATGTGTATACTGTGTGTACGAGTATATGTGTACTTTTTGGGTGAACAAAAAGCGTGAAATTCGCGTAGTCTCTTATTCTCTGTAATTTCACTGGACACTGCCATTTTAGACCAAAAACATTCCTATTTCACGGTAAAGTGGTGGTACCGCCCAAGGCGGACTAGCAGAAATCCTACCACTACAAAATATAACTGTCTAATCTTAATTACTTCTAATAATATCGTTTAAAAACTAAAAAAGAACCGACTTCAATGTTCATTTTCAGTACCAATTTTGAGATGTTTATCTCAATACCTCTGGAGATACTTATCAAACCTCGATAAAATTACCATGGTACCACACTTGGGATATCTCCTTTCGAACAAAAAAAGAATAATCAAAATCGGTGCATAAATGACGAAGTTATCCCCGAACAAACATAAAAAAAAAAATAAAAAAAAATAAAAAATATATATACGGTCGAATTGAGAAACCTCCTCCTTTTTTTGAAGTCGGTTAAAAAGAAATTTCATTTTAATAATTAAATTAAAAGCATTTAATTTAAAGCAAGCAATCCGATATAGATGCTATGTATATGTCGCAGGCAGATAGCTGAATTAGCCGTTATAGCTGATTAGCATGTGCATATGCATATACATATATTTCTGGTGTCGCGCGGCCGCTGCCGCGGCTCCCCTCCTCGTCGGCGCACGTCACGCAGTGGTCACTTTCCTAGCGTGTTGCCTCAGTGTCAGACTTACACCCATATGCATAGTCGGTTCCTCAAGGTTTCCTCCACTCGAATGTGTTTTACTCAACCTCAAGGATAAAATCGGTATGCAGAAAGAAAAAAAAATTCCTCGACTTGAGCAAATTCCTCAGTCGAGTCGAGTAATGAACTGTCAAACTCAAGGTACGTCACGATCTACCTTAAGGTCTCCTCAAAGCTTGTTATCAGCGCTTTCAAAGTTATTTCTTAGGTTATTTCAAGTTTTAATATATATAATAATAATATAATGAATAAATTAATTACGTCATTCCTTCACTCAACCTCGACTCGCCCTTACTGGAGGTTCCTCACTGGAGGGTGAAGACGTAACTAAACATACTGATTTCAAGGGTGTTTTCAAGAATTCCTTGAGGTGACCTCGACTAAGGTCGAGTGGAGGAAATATTGAGGAACCGACTATGCATATGGGTGTAAGACATTATATGACTGGCCTAAGCAATCACCCGCCAGTTTATTACATGATTTTGTAAAAAACCATACGGCTGGATATCATTCAAGAATTTAGTTGCACAGCGCCTAGACGTTCAATTGAACGGCTAATTAAGCTATCTGCCTGCGACATATATATAGTAGATGTAGATGTCTTCTGGTCAACCTTACCTAACTTATTACCGATGTTAATTAACAAAAAAATGTGGAAATGGGTCCTGAGAATTGCTGTTTGGATTAATTTACATATTTTTGTATGACAAGATTATATCATTGTTACACACAATCCAAAGGTTATATCAATATTCTACCTAAGCTACACCTATATATATTTACTAAGATAAATAAAAAGAATGAACTTACCTATACGTTATTCATCAAGACATTTGTATGATTTGTGATATGTAAAGATAGTGAGTAAATAATATTAAACGTTTTTATTCTTATTAAAATCTATCCGCGAGGTCACGGTAATTATTATAATAGGTATATTAGGCTGAGCGCAGACTATAGACAAAACAGTCTTGAGACAGTTTTGTCTGGGACAGACAAGTCTGTCTCAAGACTGTCTCAAGACAGTTTTTATGTCTATAATGGTTAATAATACACAGACAGACAGACAGAGTTACTTTCGCATTTATAATATTAGTACGGATTAAAGGAACGACCACACCACACCGCGGCGTCTCGCGTCCGCGTTCGCGATCTGAATTTCTATTGTTTTCTGATCGCCGTAGATTGCATTTGGTGTGTACCAGTCGGTACAAATACTACTGCCAAAGTTTTAAAATCATGTACTTACAATACAATACAATACAATACAAATACTCTTTATTGATTACCATGTAAAAGATTACAAAAAAATACATTTTTCAAACACTGTAAAACAATCGGCGGTCTTATCGCTTATAGCAATTTCTTCCAGACAACCTTTGTACGGACTGGAAAAAAATGCTTACATACTAGCGGTGATCAGATAAAACATATTTGACTTATTAAAAAAAAACAATTTACCTAATATTACTTACATAAATCTATTGCACTAAATATATGTATATATATATATATATAAATACAAACTATTAATAATATACACATAAATAAAAATTAATAAATAAATAAAGCAGTGTGAAAGATAATTTTAACTGGGCATAGATAGATAATGACGCTTAACCATAGACTTGAAAATTGAAAGAGATTTCGCATGTCTGATGTCTACAGGCAGCTCATTCCATAACCGGACGGCTAGCACAGTAAACGAGATTTATTTATAGTTCGTGATGTACTTACTGCGCTATCTGATCCCCGAGAGTCAGATTGCGCACACAGGACGCTGCGGTGTGGTCGTACCTCAACTTGCGGAAGAACATAACATAAGTTCTATGGAAAAAAAATGAGAGTACGCACTTTTTCACGTTCTCGCCAAAAACTTGTTGCACAGTAGGGTAATAATACTAGCTCACAGAATACTGTAAGCTAGTTTAAGCATCTCGCAAGCGGAATCCGCGGTGAGTTTCTACGAAATTCAAATCGTAGTGCGATTGTAATACGGTTGAATTTCGTAATACGAAATTCAAATCTCACCGCTTGCGAGATGCGTAAACTAGCTTACAGAATAGCTCTACAGATTACAGATATGGGTATACTAACTTGTTGTGCATTCGCCAACGCCACGCCTATGCGGCTTAATTTTATTCGGATTGGTACGAATTACTACGAATAAATTATCTTCTTACGTCGAAAAACTAATGATACATACTTTTTGTCTACCTACCTACCCACAAGCTATAAAAACTTTTATCTGCACTCTAGACTGTGTATTATTACCTATCTTCCGGGTACGTAGACCAATAAAAACATGATGTTCATATTAGCGTAGCGTCTATGTGTTTATCAGTCTTTGTATGTATGTTTGTTTGTTCCTTTGTGGCACTTTACAAAATGCGCCGATTTTGATGAATGATACGTTGTTAGATTTGCCATGACAGCGCGAGTGTCAACTTAACATAAAAATTAGAAAAATTCAAAATGGCTGATTTTGGATGCCTAACGTGGGGTTTAATATATTTTTTGCTCAAACCATACAGTGTTTGGTATCAAATTAAAGAGCTTTAAAAGGCCATTCCGAATATATAGATAACAGTTATGGTTTAAAATATCCTATTGTTTTATATTCTTTGTAATTTTGATACGTACGTATATACCTAAAAAATATTTTTCACGCAGTCGTATTCTTCTACTGGCCTCTTTCTCGAGGTTGTTTTTACCCTGCGAACAAACTGGCCTCCTCAGCGCGCAATTTGTCACAACAACTCAAAAAGAATCTACGGGTTAAATACGAAATTGCATCGTGAGTAGCCACTTTAAGATCGGATCGTCCGTTTAGGCGTGATTAGGTAACAAACAGACAGAGTGACAGAGCTACAAACATTTTTATAATATTATATGGATTAGGTACTTAGGATTAGTATGGATTGACTAGCGTTTGACCACTATCTCACCTGTTACTTTATTACCACCATTTATTACTAGATGACATTGCCATTGACAATCAAAAACTAGAGCAGGTACTCTTTTAATTTTTTAGGAATGCATTTAGATGAACACCAGACACGGTTTGTCAAAAGCTTAGTCGCTTTGTTTTTGCACTAAAAAGAGTAAGCAACTATCATGTCATAGAGAGATTTATAAAAAAATGCGTATAATATGTGTATAATTATTTATAATAAGTTACCTGACAGCATTACATTGTTACAGAATAATACATTTAAAATTCATTTGCATCAATGGTTGTTGGAAAATTGTTTTTATCTTATTAAAGACTATCTGAGTTTTTGATAACTAAGATAATTAACAGTAAATGCTTTAATTAATGTAAATTTAATTTTAAAAATTTAATTTAATTCATATTTATTTTATTATTATTTGACATCTTACCATAAATATTTGCACACCTGCCTGCAGGCTGGATACACTGACCTAGATGTTAATAAATAAGATCATTTTGTACTGTATTCTAGCAAATAAAATATTTGATTGATTGATTGATTGATTGATTGATTGATACCATGTTCTTGCAATAACTACCACAGAAAGAAAACATGTGGTATGAGCTTGACTTGCTACCAAAAACTAGCTTACCACTATCAAGGACAAAATCTGCCGCCATAACCTTACGGTGTTCCGGCAGCATTCAGCCCTTGATGACAGCCCCAAATTATTTATTTCGGTTGCGATAATATATACTTCCCGTTTGGTCCCATCATAATTAATATCGAGATCTGACAAGTATCTCCAGAGATATAGAGATAAACCCCTCAAACTTTAGTAGGTACTGAAAACTTACCTACATATTTCAATTCAATCAAAAAGGTCTAAAAGGTTTCTAAAAGGTCTGAAAATGACTAAAAATTACTAACTGGTGCGGCATTTAAAGAGGGTTTATTTGTAAGCGATCTTAAATTACATATTTTACGCACAGCATTGTAACTTATATTCGAAAACAAAAGTTTGTATTTAAGATTTTTACTGAAGCTTCAAGAATACTTAACTCTATAATTAATTATTTAAGCGTGAGTCACGGTTTGTGGTTAAAATTCCGTGGCGTCGACAAATTATTTAAATTCCATTATTTACATAATAAATGTGTTTGCCAAGTTTAAGAATAGTAGGTACCTACTAAATGATTTAAATTGAGAGTGAGACTTTCTTTGAATTGAGAGTGAGACTTGCACATCTAATATTTACAGCCAGCTCCAGAGCCATCAGGCAACAAAATGTAAGATTTTATATTAACCATTAAAAAACATTAAACATAAATCGTTCGCTCTTAACAATGTTAAAAGTTAAAACCATTCTTTCCTATACTTGAACATGAATTCCATTTCCATTCCCCTAATAACAAACAAAGTTTGCAATTACATACACCAAATACTTCGAATAAATTCTGTTCACTGAAGAAATGAACCGACTTTTAAAAATAATATCGTTTAAAAACTAAAAAACAACCGACTTCAATGCCGCGCTATTCATTTTCAGTACCAATTTTGAGATGTTTATCTCAATATCTCTGGAGATACTTATCATACCTCGATAAAATTACCATGGTACCACACTTGGGAAAGAATAATCGAAACGGTTCATAAACGACGAAGTTATCCGCGAACAAACATAAAAAAAAAAAAAAAAAAAAAAATACGGTCGAATTGAGAAACCTCCTCCTTTTTTGAAGTCGGTTAATAAACAATATTTCTTACAGTTACAGACTTTCTAACACTGACTTGACATTTTACGTGGACCGTAGACAGAGTATGTGGACAGTGTCCATTCGACACGCTCATACAACATGCAATGCAACCAGTCATTATGTTTTAAGGACCATTAAAGTTTTACGACAGTCACAAAGTTGCTTAGGTATGACGAAATATCCTACATCCTACCGAGGAAAATAGTACGTCTAGACGCTGAAAAAATGTTTACAAAATAGAAATTGTTTAGTATAATCCATACTATCTATAATTCATGCATAGTTTAAAAAAAGAACCGACTACAAATGCCGCACTATCAATTTTTAGTGCCAAGTTTGAGTTGTTTATCTCCATATCTCTGGATGTACTTATCAGATCTCGATGAAATTACAATGGTACTTACGTACCCTTGGGATATCTCCTTTCTCACAAAAAATAATCATCAAAATCGGTTCATAAACGACGAAGTTATCCGCGAACAGATAAAAATAATATATATATATATATATTATTTTTATGTGTTCGCGGATAACTTCGTCGTATATATATATATACATAATATATATATACAAGCGGATCCGGCATACGTTGTCTCGCAGCGCCACCTATCGTGTCTAATTGTGAATCTAAACCATCTACGGACTAACTCAAACACTCAAACCAAAATTCATCTAAATCGGTCCAGCCGTTTAGGAGGAGGTCAGTGACATACACACGTACAGAAGAATTATATATATAAAGAAGATATACGAGTTCATATATATACCACACAGACCACAATATTATATATACTAGCTTTTGCCTGCAACTTTGCGTAGAATTAGGTGATAAATTAATTAAGAAAAGGGAATTAATGAATCACCTAATTCTTAGTCTAATAGTTATTATTAACTATTAGATAAAAGAAACGGAAATTCATTTATATGAATTCCCTTTTCTTTATAAATAGTGATAAATTAATGTATCATCTAATTCTACGCAAAGTTGCGGGCAAAAGCTAGTAGTATTTAAGAGCGTACGCGGGGTGCAGTTTTCCATACAAACGTATTTCCCTGTTTCCTCCCTGGAAAATGCATCTAGAGCAAAATTTGTTTCTATAAAAAATCAAGGTCTGCTGTAGCTATGCTATGCCCCATATCATTTGCTTTTTTGACCAACCAATTGCAAATAGAAATAATGACCCTTCAAAAATCTTAAAGAAGAGATAAAAATGCTTATATTTCTTTATTTATTATTTATATTTTATATATTTCTTTTTGCATTTTGCTCTAGAAGCATTTTTCAGGAA
This sequence comes from Cabera pusaria, assembly GCA_954871355.1. NCBI lineage: Eukaryota > Metazoa > Arthropoda > Insecta > Lepidoptera > Geometridae > Cabera > Cabera pusaria. The sequence goes on from OX940915.1 coordinate 6,225,097, forward strand.
GGAAACGGGGGAATACGTTTGTATAGAAAACTGGACTTTTTTTGCTTTTAATATTGTGGTCTGCAAATTAAACAACAAACTAATTCAATAGATTGAAGGCTAATCAGTACCAACATCATTTACTTGGTCAAAGCTTGCTCACCTTGGATGCAGCGGATGTCAATAATTGTATGTCTCTAGATTGCTAAGTAGGTAAGATAAGATGGCACAATCACGATACGTGGAGATGAGCGCAACTGGATCGATTTTATTGATATTTTATTAAGAATTCAATTTATTTGCTATCCACGCTCCAGTGATAGTAGTCCCAGTAGATTTTAAGTTTGAATCTACGGTTTGAATTGTACTATTATTTAATCTGTGGTATGGTATATTTCATATTATTTTTTCATATTTCATATTTATTTCGCATCAGATATGGTATATTGACATTATTGTGTAATGAGTGAATTAATTTGCAAAGTCAAACACGTATAGGCTTCCGTACCCAGGGTACCAACGGAGCCCTAGGGCTCCGTTGGTACCCTGGGTACGGAAGCCTATTACTGAGACTGTCCGTATATCCCTCTGACTACGCGACTACTAGTTATACATAGTTTCCTAGAATGCTCTATCTATGTGTACACAGGGTGGTTGAAGAGCGTTCGTCTCAAAGAATCAAAAGAATCAAAGCATTTATTCAATATGTAGGCAGTATTAATATACGCACATATACACGTCAAAATCATAAATCATAACCAATTATCAAGTAAACATAGCAAAAGCAGAATTTTAAAACAAAAGTAATGAACCATTCAGCTGTCATCCAATCGTTTACGACAGAATATTTTAAAAAAATATTAACGTATGTACCAACCATACATGTAACTGTGTGTTTCAGTGCTTCAGACAATTTTTATATAAAAAAAAATAAAAAAAGTGAAATAGTGAAACACATAGTTATAAATAAAATATCTAACTGAAATATTTAACTGTAATATTTAACCGAAACACTTAACTGAAATATTCAACTAAAACATTCAACATAAATATCTAACTGAAATATTAAACTGAAACGAGTTGGGAGCGACGGAGTCGGCAGTCGCAGCGTCGTCGAGTGAAGGCAGCGACGCAGCAAGTCGGCGCGTGCACCAGGGACAACGACCTGCGATGCTCTGCCACCCACTGCACCCGCACGCACTACGAGCTCCACTCCCAGCCACCTGAAACATGAAATAGTTGGTAGTCCGCTATGGATGTGTTGTTGAGTTGGGAGCGACGGAGCCGGCAGTCGCAGCGTCGTCGAGCGAAGGCAGCGACGCAGCAAGTCGGCGCGTGCACCAGGGACAACGACCTGCGATCGTCTCGTGACCACGATCAATGCAACTTGGTCGAAACGTCGAGTAGATAAGATTTATGTTTTAGGCGCGATAAGTCCCGTATTTAAATATTTATAACTGGATATTTCGGTTTAATATTTCGGTTAAATATTCAGTTGGATATTTCAGTTAAAACATTTCAGTTAAACATTTCGGTTAAACATTTCAGTTAAACATTTCAGTTAAATATTCGGTTAAAGTATTTTAGTTAAATGTTTCAATTAAATATTTCAGTTAAATATTTCTGTTAAATATTTCAGTTAAATATTTCGGTTAAATATTTCAGTTAAATATTTCAGTTAAATGTTTCGGTTAAATATTTCAGTTAAAAAGTTTCAATTAAAAAGTTTCAGATCAGTTGAAAGTTTCAGTTAAAAATTTCAGTTTAACATTTCAGTTAAACATTTCGGTTAAATGTTCGGTTAAGTGTTTCAGGTGGCTGGGAGTGGAGCTCGTGGTGCGTGCGGGTGCAGTGGGTGGCAGAGCATCGCAGGTCGTTGTCCCGGGTGCACGCGCCGACTTGCTGCGTCGCTGCCTTCGCTCGACGACGCTGCGACTGCCGGCTCCGTCGCTCCCAACTCAACAACACATCCATAGCGGACTACCAACTATTTCATGTTTCAGGTGGCTGGGAGTGGAGCTCGTAGTGCGTGCGGGTGCAGTGGGTGGCAGAGCATCGCAGGTCGTTGTCCCTGGTGCACGCGCCGACTTGCTGCGTCGCTGCCTTCACTCGACGACGCTGCGACTGCCGACTCCGTCGCTCCCAACTCGTTTCAGTTTAATATTTCAGTTAGATATTTATGTTGAATGTTTTAGTTGAATATTTCAGTTGAGTGTTTCGGTTAAATATTACAGTTAAATATTACAGTTAAATATTTCAGTTAGATATTTTATTTATAACTATGTGTTCAAATCGCGAAAGTTTAAAGTTTACAATAGTGAAACACAACTTAAAGAAACGCATACCGATCATAGCAAGCATAGTCTGTTAGGTAACAATTATTTACTTTGTACGCTAACACGGGTCTGCCGTAGCTATATTTAGCCAAAAGCCCCTAAATAAAAAATAAAAATGATTGCGCTTAAGCAGTTTTAAAAACGCTTATTTTAGCAACTGGTTATTTCTACACAGCACACACATAGAGCTACTTCGGAAACACTTTTAAAAGAGCTATTTGATCTATATATACCAAAAAAAAGAGCTATTCTATCTATATATATATACCATGAAGTCGCGAGACTCACTTCGTGAAAAATTTAAGGAGATTAAAATTCTTACAGTGGCATGTCAATATATATATGAAAATATTATGTATGTACGCAAAAATTTTAATGATTATGATAAGAGTTCCGATGTACATAATTTCAATACAAGACACAAAAATAGATTAATTTTACCTCAATTCAGGTTGTGGAAAGTTAGTGGTTCGTTTTTGGGGAACTGTATACCATTTTATAATAAACTTCCTAAAGATATTGATCAACTGTCTATGAGCAGATTTAAAACCTTTGTAAAATCCAATTTAAATAAGAAATCGATGACTATATGAATGACAAAAATGCTTGGCCTGTATGCCCTAAGTTCCAAGATATAATATAAATTGTACTATAACATAATTATTTGTTGTAAATTAAAAAAAATATTTAATATGAATTAAAAAAAAATGAATTAAAATAAGTGACAAGCCCCATAGAGTTTCTTGGTGTTTCTTCTCTGATGGGAGTACTTCCGAAACACCAGTAGATTCAACAGTCAATCAGTTTACATCTTTTGTTTGCAGATCTAGGGTTGCCTCTTAAGACGGTATTATGCAGCTGATGGACGGACAATCAGTTCCATTCGGAATATGATTTGTACTGCAATTAGTCTGCGTTTTATTTATTTATTATGTTTCATTATTTCACAGTTTTTTGGATAAAAATTGTCTGAAGTACTGAAACATGCACTGGGTTGCAGGTGCACGTAATAGTACGGTTGGCAACCCTACAGTAATCAGGGGAATTAAACATGTGTTTTAAGTGTGACGTTCGACGTCTAGATGAAAGCTGAATGGCTCAATACCTTTGTTTTTTTTTGTAAATTCAAAGCAATAAGTTATGTTTCTGTTATATCTATAATATTTTTTATTGAATATGATCTGTTTAATGTAATTTGACGCGTGTAAGTGCAATTTTTTAATTTGCCAAATACTGAATATATGCTTTGACTTTTGACTTTTGTAAACGTACTGAAATTAATGCTGGTAAATATCACGTTACAAAGATAAGAAAGCATCGTATTATTTCGGTAATAGGTACATTATTTTGATTTTATTCACATTTCGTGAATAATGTTATTAGCTTGCACACAGTTAGTCACAGCACATCACCGCCTAAAACTGTGTAACTACGCGTAATCTAATAACCATTTTGCATCACATTTTTGAGAAAAGGAACGTTTCTTTTCACAAAACTGCTTACGAAAAATAAGTAAAATAACTGCTTACATTTGATCCGCGAAACTACGTATACAGTTATTAGCCTCGTAAGCAGTTTTTAGAACCTCTTACGTTAAATAATGCCCACCACTACCTCTGACCGTCTACCAGAGAGCTGCATGTCCTAAACCGTGATCTACCTAGCCAATTGAAATTCACAAAGTAGGTATTAGTATGCCCGCTATACATAGAACAAATACTGAAAAAAGAATAAGGCCCGACGGCCCGGTGGCGTAATCGGGAGAAAGATCGGCTTTGACGCCAGACGTTCAAATCCCGCCATGCACCAATGAATTTTTCTATCGAAAAATGTATGTGCGCTTTTCACAGTGGCCCTCCGGTGGAGGAAAAATATCGTTAAGAAACCAACAACCCCCGCATGGTGGTCTATCTAGTGTGCGCCTGGCCAGCTGGGTGGTAGCAGGTCAAGTTAGAAAATCTGTCGCCAAACATCTAATGTGTTCCGACAGCTATCCTTGACAGCTAGTTACCATTCTAGGCGTAGCATGCTTACCATCTTCGACCGCATCATCACTTACCAACAGGTGAGATAGTGGTTAAACGCTAGCCTATAAGATAAGATAAAAAAAATAAGCTTAAAATTTAAAGGGGGCGTATATCCCCATACAAGAACCGTGTTTTTTTCGGCGTTTTTTTGCTCGATCTTATGAACCGTAGGTAATAGATAGAAACTTGAAATGTTAAAAAAGTAGTATTACTGTGGCTGGTATAACAACAAACAGAATTCGGTGGTCCCGGGTTCCCATACCGATTTATGAACCGCAAATTTTGTTTGTGATTCGGTAGTCGGTACCCTACATGTACGAGTCCGACTTGCACTTGGCACTGGCAATTTATATTTAAGTTCATCCGCATTTCATCCGGATCCGAAGTAGAGTTACAAAAACTGGCCAAGTGCAAGTCGCACTCGCAGTCGTAGGGTTCCGTAACACAGTAAAGTATTCTATAATTATGATTTTTCGCAACTACAAAATTAAATTTGTTTTTCATAGAGTTTGTATGAAAAACAAAGTTATATTTGCGATCGCTATATCTCAAAACTGCTGACTGTATAGTTTTTATTGAGATCTACAGAATAAATTTTTTCTAGATTTTTCACTTCCTTACTTTGAAAGTTAGAGGGGGGGGGGGGGGGGTACACACATTTTACCACTTTAAACGCACCTATCTTTCAAATGATTGACTTGGAGAAAAAATGATTTTAGGAACCTCAATGTCATTTTTAAAGACCTAACCATAGACATCCGACACGTATAGGTTTGAAGATTTTTTTTATTTATTTCCGTTCCATGTATGGGGTGCCCCTTTAAACCCTCCTTAAACATTTATATTTTTAATTATTGTATTAAAATCGGAAAGCGGTTCACAGAACACATCTACCTACCTAGTTTCAATTCTGTAGTAAATAGTAATGTAAATATTAATTCTGTAGTAAATAGTTTCGGAATAAAATGGCTGTGACATACGGACGGACAGACAGACAGACAGACATGACGAATCTATAAGGGTTCCGTTTTTTGCCATTCGGCTACGGAACCCTAAAAATGCATAAGTAGGCTTTACCAGTTGGTCTGAGCCATGTAGTAATCTGTGGTCTGAGCCCTAGAGTTGACATTGACAATTTTGACTTTGACATTGACATTGGGCTGGGCACGACACAAACAAATTGGATGATAAGGATGATGTCGATGACGTCAATTTTCGTCTGTTTTTCGACTTTCGTTCGTTTTGTAATGTAAACAAGGTTAGGGACTCTCTGAAACATAAAGTAATCTGTGATAAGGACTTTTTGGTGTGACTTTGATTCCATTTTCTTATACATAGTCTTGTTTCTGTAAGTACAATATAATCAAATAACCGTGACAAACATTTTCTTAAACCGATACAAAATTGAGGCAGACCGGCTACTGTACAATACAAACCGATAACCAAAATGTTTTCTTACAAATACCTACTCCTTCTTTTCAGAATTTGCAAGAAAAGTGGCCAGTGACAACAAAAATGACGGAAGACTCGCAAGTTCGCGCGTTTTACACCGGCAAAAACTTCTTTATTACTGGAGGTACAGGATTTGTGGGACTATGCCTGATTGAGAAAATTCTACGTTCAATACCCGATGTGGGCAAAGTTTACCTACTTATGCGACCTAAGAAAGGCAAGGAGATAGCCGAAAGACTCGAGGAGTTTCCGAAAAATCTGGTAAGTTGACAAAACTTGTTCAAGTGCTTGTTAATATACAAGGGTCACATGAGTAAAGAAAAGAACCTCATGTGCTAGGGTTGATCGGAAAGTTCATAGGCTGTAACAAAAAAAGGTATTGAGGAAAATATGTTAAGTATGAATTTATTGTTTGAACCCTGTTATGTTTAACCCTACTATAAAACTGACACCATGATGACCACAAGAACTTGACCACTATCTCACCTCATTATGAGTGATGAGAAATGAAGATGCAGTCTAAGACAGCATCATGTCTAGTCTGATCTCATGCTTTAATGTCGAGGCGATAGAAAACTAACTTTAGGCCATTGTAAACTTCAAACTTTCGCAAGTAGAACACATAGTTATTAATAGTAAAATATGGGACTTATCGCCTTGAAACATGAATTATATTTACATCGATGTTTAGACCAAGTTGCTTTAATCGTGATCATGAGACCTATTCGATCTTATATTACTTTAGTCCAATACATAGGTCAAACATCTTCTATCTTATTGCAGGTTTTCGAGAAACTTCTAGAGACAGCAAGTCCAGATATCTTCAAAAAGCTGGTGCCAATAGCGGGGGATGTCGGTGAAGACAATCTCGGCCTCAGCCCAGCGGACAGACAGATTTTAGTTGACAATGTTAATGTTGTTATACATTCTGCAGCTACACTGGACTTTCAAGTAAAATTGAGACTATTTTTATAAACTTTTATTTGACTTGTAGTGTTTGTATGTAAGTTTTTTATACATCCAGACTTATATTATAAAAATATTCATAACTCTCTCACTGTCTGTTTGTTACCTAATCACAAGTAAATGGACCATCTGAAATTTAACAAAGAGATACTTTATAGCACAAGGATGAACAAAACAAATCAGATCACACAAATGTTTATTGACAAAGCTGCAGTTTATTGCAATAATAAAACTTTTGGTGTGTATGTGAAAGTACAGTAAAGTTGCGGGTATCAGATTGTTGTTTTATGTTTTCCAAAATTTCACTGTACCGATGGGATTTGAACCGGCACCTGCCAGAGAATATTGCCGAGGTAGTGTACCAATTCAGCTACCGTATAACCCTATCGATACAATGTACAATGGGCTACAAAGGAAAGTATACTCTCTAAAACAAAAAGTAAAATTTTAAATTGGCTAATTAATAATAACAAAGTTTGAGGGCAACAAACGTTAAAACAGATTGAGAACATCCTCCTTCTTTGAAGTCGGTTAAAATGGAAATAAATACAAGTGTAATAATTTCAAGATACCTAATAATGAACTAATCATTATAAATAATGAACTTTGTTTTATGGCAATTTTTATTGTTTTACGCAGCTAAATAGGTGTTACTGACTGACCTAGGTGTGCCGTTAGCTTGGTTTACTAGTGTTTAACTGCTACTATAACTACGGAGGATGTGAAGCAATGTGCCAATTTATAGCTATATTTTAAGACTGAACGACTTTTTATATATTTTATAGGCTAGTGTTTGACCACTATCTCGCCTGGTGGTAAGTGATGATGTGGTTGAAGATGGTGAACATGGTAGGCCTAGTATACTCAGACTCTCAAAGGCTGTGTGCTGCTGCATTGCCATAAGTAAGGTTATGGCGGCAGATTTTCTCCTTGATGGTGGTTGTAAGCTACTTTTTGCTAGCAAGTCAGGCGGAACATAAATATAATATGCTCCTTTTATTCAGCCGTCTTCAAGTTACAGATGAAATTATCAATATACTGAAACAGAAAATATTTAAATCTTGACAGAAAAATAATAAATAATAATATCTAAGTACTAACTAAGGTATTTAAAAAATGCTTTTTTTCAGGATAACCTAAGACCTACCGTTAATATAAACTTATTGGGGACAAGAAGAATTATGGAATTATGCAAGCAGATAAAGAACCTGAAGGTAAATATTTATTGGTAGATATCTTCTTTCAGACTTTGGCTGTGGCTTAAATACAGACCTCGGATTATACTATAACATAATAAGGCCGCCCACATCCATTCGGAATTCGGATAACTACGGTATGTATGTGATATGTGATGGTTTTACTACTTGTACTGCAATTTGTTTGCGTTTCATTTATTTATTGTCTTTCATTATTTCACAATTTTTTGGATAAAAATTGTCTGAAGTACTGAAACATGCATTGGGGATGCACATGATAGTACGGTTGGCAACCCTTACATTAATCAGGGGAATTAAACATTTGTTTTAAGTGTGACATTCGAGATTTAGATGAAAGCTGAATGACTCGTTACTTTTGTTTTTTTTTTTAATTCAATGTTGTGTTTTTAGAATAGAATAGAATAACTCTTTATTGAACACCATAAAGAACTTATTATCTAAAATAACAACAACATAACTCGGTGATACAATCGGTGGTCTTATCGCATAAAGCGATCTCTTCCAGACAACCTATTTGTGGACTGGTTAAAATACACAGGATGTTTGGCGATGGCGTATAATTTATTTTTATTGTCTAGTATACAGCATATACAACCGTAAAATATATACTACTTAAAATATACATAAATATAATATAATTATATAAACATATTCTATACACAAAAACAAAAGCAAAACAGTATTTAGCAGGTTAAAGACAAGTAGTGATTATTGATTTTGAATTGCGAAAGAGACTTAGCACGTCGAATCTCTACAGGCAGCTCGTTCCACAACCGAGCGGCATGCACTGTGAAAGATTTGTCGTAATACCGTGAAGAATGTAAAGGAATGAGTACAGTGCCACAAGTATAACTTGGCGGTGGTGGTTTTTGGAACTAATTCCGAGAGATTAATTAATTATATTATTAATTGAGAGATTACCGCGACATTATTGTTGATAAATCTGCTACATTAAAATAGTTAAATAATGCCAAAAGTAATTAAAAGTGGTTTAAGAGAAACTGTTATCAAAGTACAAAGTAAAAGCACAGTGGCGCACAGCCGCGCCAAGTTATACTTGCCGGACTGTAACTGTAGGTTTTCCGAGGAACGAAGAGGAAGAGGATTAGAGAGATGTAGGAACTGGAAGCGCTCTTTGAGGTAGGAAGGAGTAGATGGGACAAATAGGACAGAGTATAAAAGGGAAAGGATATGACTATTTCTTCGGAGCCGGATAGGTAGCCAATTTAACACTTTGCGATATTCCGAAATGTGGTCGAACTTGCGTAATCTGAAAATAAGGCGAATACTCATGTTTTGGAGACGCTCCAGCTTGTCCAGTTGTTCCTCAGTCACATCAAGATAGCAGGTGTCAGCATAGTCTAGAATAGGAAGAAGGATAGAGTTTGCGAGAGCAGTTTTGGTAGAAATTGGAAGAAAGTTTCGTAAACTACGTAGGGATCCGGCAGAAGCAAAAAGTTTTCGGCTGACTTCCGCCAACTGAGGTACCCAAGATAGTTTCCTATCAAAAAGTACACCCAGATTTTTCACAGTATCACTTATAGGGATTTGCGTTCCGTCGAATATAACCTGGGGAAGGCGGAACCAGTCGATTTTGGAAACCATTCGTGAACTGCCAATTACAATTATTTGAGTTTTTAAGGGGTTAACGTTTATGCCGAAGGATTTACTCCACGTGATTATGTGTTGCAAGTCTGAGTTAGTAAGTGCTATTGCATCAGGTAAATCATGTTTTTGTTATATTTAGAATAATAATTATTGATATGATCTATTTAATGTTATTTGACGTGTGTAAGTGCAGATTTTTGGTTTGCCCATATACTGAAATGCTTTGACTTTTGACTTTTGCGTTCGAAATTCCGAAACGGAATTCCGATAAATCCAAATCCGTTCAAATCTATGGACTCATCACATACGTACGGTAGTTTTCCCTTCAAGTTTTTTTTAATGCCTTATAGGCTAGTGTTTGACTATCTCACCTGTTGGTATGTGATGATGCAGCCGAAGATGGTAAGCACGCTAGGCCTAGAATGGGAACTGGCTCTCAAGGATAGCTGCCGGAACACATTAGATGTTTGACCGACAGATTTTCTAACTTGAGGGTGATCGTTGGCCAGGCGGACACAAAATAGTGTCCTACCACCATGCGGGGGTTGTTGGTTTCTTAATGATTTTTTTCCTTCACCGGAGGGCCACTGTGAGAAGCGTACATACATTTTTCGATAGAAAAATCCAAGAAGTTTTCTCTTCGTAACGGAATTCTGAATGTATCTGGCCGGTAACGGAATCCAGATTCGATATTTCGATTTGGAATTCCTAATGTATCCTGTTACCTGAAATGAGAAGAAAGTTGTCACATAATGTTTGATATGAACCGTAGACAGTATTACACATTGTTTTTGCAAATGGCCGATGTTGTGAAGTGAAATTAATGTCAATTTAAATTGTAATATCTGATAGGGAAAAATATTATATATTATTAGAGTCTCTGATATATATTATTAGAGATAATATATCACTTATTATATATACTGACTGATATGTTATTAATTTTTAATATAAGTATCAATTTGCAGGTTATGGTACACGTATCTTCGGCGTATGTAAACTCTTACCTAACGGAAGTTCACGAGAAGTTGTATGACGCGCCGGAAGATGCGGAGAAAGTCATTTCGCTTGTCGGCACGCTCTCAGACGACGGACTTAATGAGATGGAACCTAAGTGAGTATTAGCAGGCCTCCCTCATTCGCCCATAGCTACTGCGCTTTATACCTAAACTTTCGAGGAACGCCGGCGGTACTATCTGCCAGTCGGTTGTCACTGCTCACGCGCGCGCAACGTATATTATTATTCAAATGACGGGATAACTGTCATTGTATAAGTTTTTCATAGTCATTTTGCGGGTTTGACAAAAAACAAGCATAATATTTACCATTTTTTTAATGCTAACAATACTAAAATGACAGGATGGCTTAAAATTCACTTTTTTTACTTAAAATTCGACTCTTAGGTAGGGACTTGAATGAATGAATGACAACTCTTTATTGTACAAAATATAAAGATAAAAATATGAAAGTTCTAAAACTAGTACAATGGGCGGTCTTATTGCTTAAAACGATCTCTACTAGACAACCTACGATTGATACGATTTTGATGTTATTTTGTGAGGTCAATAATAAGAATTCGTACATTTTTTTTTATTTCATTGAGCCAACCCTTTACCGTATCGGGCGCGCGCTGAACGAAGTAATAACAACGCTAGGTCGAGCGCCTTAGACACAATTTTGCTTGCATTGTCGGACAGTATTTGGTATTTTATTTTTGTAGAGGAGTGAAATATCTGTTACGCAGTAATTATTATATAATCTGTGGTATAAGCATAGTAGGCAAAAGAAACAGATGTAGACAAACTTAGAGATGGTATGATGACATCAGGAAAATAGCGGATCCAATATGGACTCGTATAGCAAAGGACAGATCGAATGGAAATCTTTAAGAGGAGACCTTTGTCGGAAGACATGCTGCACCAGGTTAACGACCGTTTGCTGATATCTCATTTCTTTTACATTTTAAATTAATGATTGAAATAGTATATTTCATTACAAGTGCGGAAAGGCTGTCATTGCAAAGAGTTTCGACAAATGTCTACCCGAGCCGAGGCGCAGCCGAAGGCGAGGGTTGACAGTTGGAACAAGTTGCAACTTTACTGAGTTCCGGTGGTGTTAATTAAAAAAAACTAGGGTCGAAATTACTCATTTTGTGCAACAAACAACTAAACTCGCAAAGAACATTTCTGAAAAATGGCGCCAACCGTAGATCATAAGCAGAGTTTTTTTTTCTTCACCCATTCTGGTAGGCAAAGGGAACAACTATGCCCATACAGCCAAGTCTTCAGTAGAATTTTTTATTGATATGAAATGAAAATGAAATTTAATGAAATGAAACCTAACCTAACTCATTCAATCAAATCATTAAATCTGATATTGAAACATATTAGAAGCTTCTTTTTAGAAATATACGTATTTGCATGAATCATAAAAACTTCTATGAATTTTTTTAGTAAAAACTTCATGGTTGGTTTTTCTTTTTAATAGACATTATTTTGACAGTTGGGAAAGAGAACGCACGATTTCGGGAAAGGTAAAAAAAAGCACGAGTGTGTAATAGCCCACATCCCGAACGCTATACGTCCCTGCAATACGCCACTTTTTGAGCAACTCTATTAAAAAAATATATACATACATAGGTAGGCAATTTTGTAAAAAAAATAAGCAGCAATAAAAGTATTCTAGTTTTTTTAATTTTATTTTATTTTTACATTACTTTATTTTTTCTTTATTTATACTAATGAGTATAATTTCATATTACAATTTGTTGCAGTTATCACAAGTATCACAATACATTTATGTAGTTAACTAGTATTTTAGTTATAGTTTGGAAGCCGGTTGCTGTTATTTACGCTCAGTAACCATAGTAACATATTCTACATTCTATGGTTACGAAGCCATTGTTGTTTAGTTTTTGCTAACTTTGGTTTTTTATTTGAATAGGTACTACCTACGAATAAATAGTAAGGAAATATAATTCAAAACGAATTCCACACAAAAACTGGCCTCCCTCCTTCAAACCAAAACGACGTAGATTCAAAATAAGAATAACTTTCGAAGTTACAAATGACTGGCTAGGAGATTTAAATTCGGATCGAACGCGGGGATTGGTTTTTATTTATATATTTATTTATTTATTCCATCAAAAATCACAATATCAAAAATACAGCACCTTATAGCTAACTGTAATATAAATAAAATTAAATAAAATGTACAACGTTCAGCTAGGTAGGTACAAGTTGATCATTGGCAGCCGTGCTAGGTCGCACCTGTGTTACAGCTGCCAACGTCTTCCTTCCGTGTGGTAACGTACAATATGTAAAAAAAATATAAAGTGTATAATGTTATGCAATTAACATAAGCGGTAAATAATTATAATATTTTATTAGCAGTCCAATATATTGTCAAAATTGGAGGTAGAAATGAGAAATAAAAAGTAACAAGTTCAGGTAGTTAGCTCCTACAACGTAGTAAACAAGTTAGCAAGTTAGGGATGGGCCCTCTTTGAGGCTATGTAACGTGAGGTTGTCGATATTATCAGATTTCAACTTAGGTAACTAACTTAAACTTATGCATTAGGTATGTACATGTGTAAGTATTAAGCTCTAAAGTTTTACGCATTACCAAAAAGTAAAATTTTTACAACATATACGTACATACAACTAGTTAAAGGTAAAATATCAGAATAATTTAATTCAAAAGTTATAGGTATATTATTAGTACACAATAGAAAAGTATTATTATTTTTTTTTTATTAAATAGGATAGGTTCATTTTGTTTACTATCAGTATTACATACTTACAAAAGCAAGCAGATAATTCAATTTAAAAATATTAGTATTTAATAACTTGAAGTGTAAGAATAGATATAAGTCTGTCTTGCTAAGATTAGGTTAACCATTTAGCTATTGTATTGTATACGTTACAAACCGTTACATAGTTTATCGATATTGTAACATAACTCATTTTACCTCGCCCTAGCTTTATGACGCTTCTATTGTATTCAAAGATTGTAGGCGATAAGAACTTTGCGGTAAGTCACAGGACAGCGGTGGTGGAGTCGCTATTGCAAATAATTATTTTTTAAAGTTATATTATTGCGTTAGTAGGTAAATGATTTCTTATTTGGGTAGGTGATTATGTAAATATTATTAGTTAGTTATATTATAGTATAGTTATATTATTAGTATAGGTATATTCGTTGTGCGTTTTCGGTAAATAGCATAGGAACATGGTTCGCGCATGTGCTGCAATGTCTGTTATGACAGTTGAGTCAAACAAGACAAAAGTCTGACTAATTAAGCGCTGGAAACGACTTTTAACCCCGCCTGCTTGGACACGACTTTTGTTGAGTCATGATTTTTTAAGTTTTTTTATATTATTTAGTTCCTGACTTATAATTTTTTTTTTATATATCTTATAGGCTAGCGTTTCATCACACTATCTCACCTGTTGGTAAGTGATGATGCGGTCGAAGATGGTAAGCACGCTAGGCCTAGAATGGGAACTGGCTCTCAAGGATAGCTGCCGGAACACATTAGAAGTTTTGGCGACAGATTTTCTAACTTGAGGGTGGTAGCTGGCCAGGCGGACACTAGATAGTGTCCTACCAGCATGCGGGGGTTGTTGGTTTCTTAACGATGTTTTCCTTCACCGGAGGGCCACTGTGAGAAGCGCACATAAATTTTCGATAGAAAAATCCATTGGTGCACGGCGGGGTTTGAAATCGGTACCACGGCATCAAAACCGACCGTTCTTCCGATTACGCCACCGGGCCCTCAAAAATATTATTTTTAAGCTATTGCAGTATTGAGTGTACATAAAGTAGTGTTTGAAACTGCACATAACTAGGTACAGACACACACCCGTGTTATAATACCGCCCATTATGCAACAGTTACATAAACTACTATGATGTACTTAGTTCCTTAATATTTTCAACATTGTAATGAAATGTTGCAGACTGCTAAAAGATCATCCAAATACATACACATTTACAAAACATTTGGCTGAACACGAAGTGGCGAAATGTGCTGATTTGTTCCCTTGCACCATTGTTCGACCTACCATGAGTGAGTATTTTATATAAATAATTTTTTAAACATTTTTGTAGCGTAACCTGGCCATTTCTTAGCACCCAGGCTATAATTACCACCCATTTGTATCATATTTCAATTAGCTTTTAGGGTTCCGTACCTTAAAAGGAAAAAAGGAACCGTTATAGAATCACTTTGTTGTCCGTCTGTCTGCTCGTCTGTCAAGAATCTTTATGTCAGGAACCCGTAGAGGTATCAAGTTGAAACTTATATCAAACTAGCTGTGCCCGCGACTTCGTCCGCGTGGATAGTGTCTTTGGGTAGAATTAACAAATATGACACATACGTATCCCAACTACACCGCGCCGTACCACGCCACGCTAATCCCCCCTTCCCTCCTGCCCTCACATACCCTCCCCTCCCCCTTCCCCTCATTTCCACCTCCTCTCCCCTCCCCACCCCTTCCACTTCTCCTTCTACTCACTTCCACATCCTCTACCTGCCAGCTTTCCTCCCCTCCCCTACCCCGCCTCAACTCCCCCTCCCCTCCCCCTCAACTCCCCCTACCCTACCCATCCCCCCCTTCCACTCCCCCTCCCCCCTCACAAACCTTGAATGTCATATTTATTGATATCGAAACCACAGCCAAAAAAATAAGTTTCAAGCTTCCAGCTTTAAAAATGACGATACTTCCATACTTTTCATCCCCCCATTCAACCCCTTACAACCCACTTTTCGCATTAAAAAGTAGCCTATGTCCTTTCTGAGGCTCTAGACTATCTGTGTACCAAATTTCATTTAAATCGGTTCAGTAGTTTTGGCGTGAAAGCGAAACAAACAGACAGACAGATAGACTCAGTTACTTTCGCATTTATAATATTGTAATAAAACCCAGAGATGGCGCTAGCGTAGATTTTAATAGCTCTCCTTTAAATAGTGCCTAAATGTATGAGATCCTGCATCGCGCAAACTATATTTTCCGTGATATTGACAGTGATGCACTTGCTTCGCGATGAAACATCTCAGAAGTTGAACTCGTTTAAAAACGTTTCCTCTTTATAATATTAGTCTGGATACTCAGGTTTACGGTATCTTTCGGCTGTGAAAAAAATCAAACTTGGAAGTCAATGCGATCAAAAGATATGACCGTTTAAGTAGCATTTTTCGCATATTTTGCGATTTCAAAAGGGAATCAAAACCTATAGGGTACTTCCCGTTGCCCTAGAATCATGAAGCGAGGTCTTGAAGCACTTATATAGGAATAAATCTGAAAACCGTAAATATGTAGTATTAAGTCAGTTATTAAACTAAATAAAAGTTAATTTACTAAAACATACTTATTATGTGTAGTTGTTGTAATACATTTTCTATGGATCGAACTACAAAGTTAAGTTTGTCCTTTAGAGCGGGTACACATTAGGCGCTTTCAAAAGCGCGCTTCTGATCAAGCGCTGTCAGATTTTCGTTAGGACGCGCGTTGCGCGGGCGTCAGCTGCGCGCTTGTAGATACTTGCGCCGCCATTTTGCCGTACATTTGATCGCGCGCTTTCGTCTAGGGTGGACGCGTAATTGGAGATATGGGACATGGAAAGTCCTGATTATAAAAATAAAATCTTAAAAAAGTGTTCTATTGGGTGCACCCAATATTCTCTTTGCCTCTGCCGTCGTCTTTTATAGCGACGGTATAGGAGCCACACACGCAATCACCTCGACGTCCATTTCCGAACTGAGCCAGTAGTATGGACATCTTGTTACACGCTCGTAAAACGCCGTGCTAAGGGCTGTGTATTTACGCTATCCACGCGCGCCGAAAGCAACGCCGAGCGCCCAATGTGTACCCGCTCAACCTAGTCTACGAAGTTGGTGCGGAAGCCTCGGTGGGTCAGTCCAACTCGACTTGGTCGGTTTATTTTTAACCGACTTCAAAATAAGGAGGAGGTTTCTCAATTCGATCGTATATATATATTATGTTTGTTCGCGGATAACTTCGTCGTTTATGAACCGATTTTGATTATTCTTTTTTTGTTGGAACGGGATATCCTAAGTATAGTACCATGGTAATTTTATCGAGGTCTGATAAGTATCTCCAGAGATATAGAGATAAACACCTCAAAATTGGTACTGAAAATTAATAGCGCGCATTGAAGTCGGTTATTTTTAGTTTTTCAAACGATCTTATTTGATAACGTGATTGATTTCAATTAATTGTTAATGTAATTTCAGTTGTGGCTTCTTGGAAAGAACCGGTGCCAGGGTGGACTTGTTCTAAGGTTGGACCTCAAGGATTCTTGATGGGAGCTGCTAAAGGTAATCAATACTTCCATACTAATATTATAAAAAACATTTGTAACTCTGTCACTCTGTCTGTTTGTTACCTAATCACGCCTAAACGAATATTCCGATCTTGCTGAAAACCGACTTTGTATAGTCGGGTCGGGAAAAAAAATGATTGTCTGTAGACAATCATTTTTTTTCTCATACATGGCTAGCGCCAAAGAGTAACATCAGAGACTGCTAGCGCACTACAAAATCAGATATCACTGATACCAACACCAAGGTCCCATGACTATCAACAGGTTAGGGCTGTAGCTAGAGTCTAATTTGAGGTAGGGCATGTGATGGCGCTTCAAATGCCATCTATATACAGAACAAAGAATTATTATAATACTAGCTGACCCGGCTAAACTTCTTCGTACTTCTTCGTAACGCAAATATAAATAAACTGTCCAAGTGCGAGTTGGACCCGCACACGCAGGGATTTGACAATATTTGCCGGAAAAAAACGTTTCTCGAATGGGTAATTTTTAATTAAATTTAGTTTTTATTATTAGATCTTATAGCAGCCATTGCAATGCGCACCATGAGTAAATTTCAAGTCTTTATCTATTAAGGTTTGTAAGATCGAGCATAAAAAGCCCCAAAAACACGTTTCTTGTACGGATATGTATACCCCCTTTATTATTTAATTTTATTTTGTTGTTATCGGTTTTATACACACATTACAAATACCCATGTATAGAAGCGGCATAATGACAACCATCAAAATATGTCAATACAATGACAAACATTTCTGAACGAACCAATAATCGACAACCTGGGACAATCATCAAAATTCAAAATATTAAAATTAAAATACCTACGTGATAATCCGAGTAATGTGGATATATTGTCGATTCAAAACCCTTAATTTAATACGTGCTACAAATTTCATTCAAGAGTGGAACAGACCCTACCGTATCGAAGGACGAACGTCAAATGTTTGACAGAAAAGTATAGAACAGTTTATATGGGAAAAATGAAATTGTTGATTTTCCTCGCAATTTTTCCAAATTTTCTCACCGTTTAAACCTTCCCTGGATTACGACAAACATTTTAAAACCAAAATCAGCTAAATCGGCCCAGCCGTTCTCGAGTTTTAGTGAGACTAACGAACAGCCATTGATTTTTATATATAAGAAGAAGATGAAATGAATGTCACAAACTGTGGTATGTTCGGAAAAGTTTTAAATACCAATCGCTAATTTTTTTTGTTGTGACAACGCCTAATAAATCGATGAACGCCGGCTGCATGCACGAAAAAGTGTCCCGTTACGCTCATTGTACGCTTGCGCCGATTTCATCACTGTTTTGTTATGACGTTGTCACGTTAAACTATCGTCCGTAAACCAATTTTACAGACAACCATTTTTTTTTATCTCAAACTATGAACAGACAATTTAATTGTAATAATTTATCTCAGTTTTTGGTATTTTGAAGGTAGGGCATTGTGATTTCAAGGTAGGGCATTGCCCCACAATAGAATGCCATTGTCTTTCCGTTTTAAAAAATATTGTTGTAAAACCAGGCGTGGATTTAATAAAATACTCCAGCTTTTACAGAGAACGTATATTATCAATATTGTTACAATGACATAGGAACGGAGCGGAGAAAGCAAGAGATGTCATAGACTGACAGTGATGACAGATACGTATACAAAAAATATTTAATGTCTGTAAAGTCAGTTTACGGTAAAGATGGGATATACTAGGAAAATTTGGGACTAGGTGCACCTATTCCTAGTCCTTAGAAATACGTGATCCAAATATCTGTTCCACCTAGTATTGATCGCGTATAGATTATAGTAGTCAACACTCAACAGTATTACATCATTTCGCTCTTACATACTAGAGTGCGAGTGAGAGGGTTGTATAGTATTATACTACCCTCTCACTCGCACTCTCATTGCACCGCGGCTACGGCGTACGGCGGCACTACGCCAGTGAAAATACGGCATAGATTTGCGTGAAACATCGCATCTAGTCTCGAGGTAAAATACTAGGTAGAATAAGTAGTGCATCCTAGTGTGCGAGTGAGAGGTTAGTATAGTATCATGCAACCCTCTCACTCGCACTGTTATTGCACCGCGTCTACGGCTTACATTAGTGAAAATACGGCATAGATTCGAATGAAACATCGCGTCGCGTCTTAGTTAGTAGTCCCAGGTCAAATACTAGGTGGAATAGGTGTTTGTCAAAAGTAGGAATAGGTGCCACCTAGTCTCGTAAAATATCTATTCTTCGGATCTGTTCTAGTAAATACGCCTCACCTCTAGTTTACGGACGATAATTTTACGTGATAACGTCATACGATCGTGCCACTCTATCGCTTGTTCCGCGCTCTCGCTTGCACGCGGAACGTGACACTTTTTCGTGCGTGCAGCCGGTGTTCATCGATTTGTAAGACGTGATTACGTCAATAAGTTGACAGTTACATGGTTTATATGGCTGCGGTCATAAATAAATTACATTCTAACAAATATATGTATGGTGGTAGGAAATTTACACTATCTAGTATCCGCCTGGCCAGCTACCACCCTCAAGTTAGAAAATCTGTCGCCAAAATATCTAATGTGTTTCGGCAGCTATCCTTGAGAGCTAGTTCCCATTCTAGGCCTAGCGTGCTACTATCCTCGACCGCATCATCACTTACAACAGGTGAGATAGTGGAAAACGCTAGCGTATATGATATAAAAAAATATATATATACATATATATGTTTATTTTTTATATAAATATTTTTTCAAAAATAATATAAAATTTTATTTTTTTTAATTTTTTTTAAATAATTTTTTTTTTTAATTTAAATTATATAATAAAATATATATATATATATGTTTATTTTTTCATTTATTTTCCAGGCGTGGTGCGTAGACTACCTCTGGCTAAAGATAACATAGCTGACTATATACCTGTGGACGTAGTGGTGAACGAACTGTTGGTAGCTGGGTGGAACGCGGCTCAAACCAAGTTAGTATATTTATTTATAATACACAGGGATGTAAGGGAACACAAATACCATCTCAGTGCTGCCAGCCAACCTCACCTGCCCGTGGTGCATCCTGCTGACCAACGAAGGCGGTTCTGGCGACCGACAAATGGCGGTATAATCATTTCAAAATGATGGCGCAGCTAAATACTACAGGCCGGTGACGGGCAGCAGAGTCACCGGTGCGAGAAGCTACGCCCTGCGATCGCCAACCCGCCTGCCCAGCGTGGCGATTAGGGCATATCCCTCCCAATGAGCCGAAGATCGGGCTCAGTGGCGTATCTTGAGAGAGGCCTACGTCCAGCAGTGGACTGACACTGGCTGATGATGATGGTGATGATGACATGTACTACATACAACAATGTACAGTAAAAAAGAGGGTGCGTAGAAAACTATGCGTTGGAAGTGAATCTTCCAAGTTTATTCAATTTATTTCTCAACATCAATAATATTTTTTTTACAATTACCTCTGTTAAACTTAACGGGATGAATGATAGCGAATATGTCTTCATTGTTACGCCGTTCTACAATAGAGGGCGTTTATAAATATACCATGTCGCTTACTTCACTTCAGTTGACGCTACGTGACTTCTGTCAAATTTTACCCCAGTGCGTCTAAAGAAGCATGTCTTCAAAAATACAAAGTTTAGTAAACACTTAAACATACATATCTTATGTTCAATGTATCAACCGAATATCTAAGGCGCGAATTATACAGAAACGGCGTAAGGTGAAGGCGCGGCGCAGGCATCTTGCCGCTTCTAAAAGGTTTCAATACAAAATGTAGGCAGGCGACGACGAAACGACTCGCCTACGCCATGCCGAGTGTGTCTTAAATTTGTTTCATTATATTTAAATGTTGTCTGGAAGAGATCGTTCGTTTTTAGGGTTCCGTACCTCAAAAGGTAAAAAAAGGAACCCTTATAAGATCACGTTCTTGTCCGTCTGTCTGTCTGTATCTCCGTCTGTCCGTGTGTCACCACTGATTTTCTCAGAAACAGGTGGACGTAGCAAGTTGAAATTTATACCTGATACTGAAGTCTATAGTCCCTATATAAAAATCAAGGTCTTGAGTCAACACACTAATAAGATATGGGCAAATTTAGATTTTCGTGAAAACTTATGGTAGTACCAAAATGTACCTTATATTTCAACTTTTTTTATTTTTCGGAATTTTTCCTTTAGGTACTTGTGCTGTAACACGTTGCTTTTGACCAAAATTAATACAATTTAGAGGTCTAGATTAATTGGTACATATCAACGTTGGTATGGAAGCCTCGGTGGGCGAGTTCAACTCGACTTGGCCGGTTTTATTTATATTAAATCTCACTCTCTTATATATCTTATTTCAGAGGTGGTCTGACTATCTACCACTGTTCGTCGTCGACTCAGAAGCCGTTCATGTGGTCGATTCTAGAACCCACCGTCAACGGGATGCTGCACAAATATCCACTCAAAAGCGCCGTGTGGTGAGTTAACTTACTTAATGTAGGATGTTCTATGTTCGTCTGTGGCAAAAAAATATCAAAAAGTAATAAATGTTCACATATTTAAGTTATCCATGTAAATAACATAAGATTTGGTTACCTAATAAAATTAATTCATTCATTCAATAAAATATGCAAAAATATATAAATACATATAGGTAATATGTATTTATATATTTTTGCATATTTTATTGAATGAATGAATTAATTTTATTAGGTAACCAAATCTTATGCTATTTACATGGATAACTTAAATATGTGAACATCCTATATGAATTATTGGAGTGAAGCCCTGAAATTCCACACTAGGATACCCTGTGTCGTGGAATTTAGTCTCGTCCTGTTATTTATATATAAATAAATATGTGCTTATTGTACAAGTGTAACAGGTAACGGCAAGTATGCTCGATATAGACAGGTAATATTAAAAATAAATTGGAGCCAGAGTAATAATAACAATGTATACATACACTTACACGTTAGTATTACTATGGACTATACATTATTCTGTGCTATGGTAGTGTTACTGAAAATATAATTATATTATATTGAATGTGGAAAGAAGTTGTCTCTGCCTAGCCCAACTGGAAAAAGGCGTGATTGTATGTATGTATGTTTATTGTATCATCATCATCAATCAATATATATAAAATGCCACTTTTTGTTGTAATTTTATAACTCAAGAACGAGCTCACCTATCCAAACCAAATGTTCAGGCTTTGTCACACCCCGGACACTCGTTAAATCTCCGTACAAACTAGCGTTTAACGACCGACACTGTGACACCGACACCGACACAGACACTACACACGGGTCGTTTTTCTATACGCGCATTTGTGTGCGTGATGTCTAAGGTTGTCGCCCGTAATCACCGTATCACAGATTATATAATAGTTACTTCGTACATACGTACTACGTACTGACCGTATGAATATTTTTTGTACACTTACCCAAAAAGCTTTTAACACTAAAAATATTAGTCGCTATTTCGTAAACCATCGTCTACAGAAACATTAAATCACAACACTTCAACAAGCAAAGAGAATATAAATACTACGCAGGTACTTACATCTAGTTCCTAATTGCTGTGTTATAAAAAAATTTTAACGTGAAAGTTTTTTTTAAATATTTTACAAACTAAATGTTATTTACGCACGAGTATATATCGTTGTTTCATTTATGAAAATGAATTCTAAAATACGAATATGTAGGTAGGTATTACTAATATAATTAAGTGTTTATTATATACCTACGTAATAAGAACCTACGTAAATTTGAACCTCCAGTGTCTACTGGTCCCAACATAAATGTATGAAGTTGATGTTCTTCTCTCCGTGAGTAGTAATTGTTCTATAGTCGTACGCGTGTGACGTCCTTGCTCAGCGCAGCTCCTCGACAGCTCCAAGTCGGTGGCGGGGTGAGGAAGCCCGGAATTGGTGGGGGGAACAGAGTGTCCGTTCTATACGTAGTATTATTATCTTTTCTATGTTTTTGTTCGGACTATTTAGTAGATGGTTTATGTGAAGTTTGCACAAAATCGGTCGAGCGGTTCTTCATTTAGCACACTTCACGAGGACTCAACGCGGGCAAAGCCGCGGGCCGCAGCTCGTATATTATATAAACAAAAATATTTTATGTTTATTTATATATTATATATATATATATTTTTTTTAATGTCAACCCTATGGGGTCCCTAAATACCTTAACACTCTCAAGGGTAAAATAAATGTATAATATACTAAAGTGTAAATTCACATTATTTTGAGTATTACCATCCAATTGATAAGACATAACAATTATGTATTTTTACATATTGTTAAATTATAAATAAAATATCATAATTTCAGCTATTTACACAGCTTGATCCGAGTATTCGTTGAAGTAAGATTTTCAAAATAACGCCTTCCAATATTACGAGTTGAGGAATATTAAATGTTGATATTGTAGGAGAAACCCCTAAGTGGTAGAGCATTAAACCAATGTTCCGCCTTACTTGCTACTAAAAAGTACCTTACCACCATCAAGGAGAAAATCTACCGCCATAACTTTACAGTGTTCAGGCAGCACACAGAGTCAGAGGATTCTAGGCCTAGCGTGTTCACCATCTTCGACCACATCAGCGCTTACCACCAGAGTGCGAGATAGTGGTCAAACGCTAGCAAAACTCAAAACTCAGAGTTCAGAGCATTTATTCAGCATATGGGCAAATTAAAAATCTTCACGCATAACTTATTGTAACTTATAACTTATTATACATAACGCATATCTTTATGCATAAATTATTGCTTTAAATTAAAAAATAATAATAATAAAAGTAATGAGTAATTATATTAAAAAAATATGAGTCTAAGACTGTATTTTGTCTAAAGTGGGTAGAAAATAATTTCAATTTCAATTTTCAGGTACCCTCATCTAAAGTTCATGCCGTCGCTTCTAATGTTCCGTATATCTGCTGTTTTCGTACATTTCTTCCCTGGTTTCCTGTTAGACTTGATGTTACGCGTTACTGGAGGAAAACCAATGTAAGTTGTACTATTATTAAAGTAAAAACTTTTATTACATCGCCTCAATTTTTTTCGTTCATGTATCGCATGACGCATTACAGCCGACGCTGATTGGTGGATCTGATGTATGACATTTTTTCTTAGTTTCATTGTGGCTCCACACGATTAGTGTATTTAGCCAGTGTCAAGTATTAACATTCTTTGCGAATACAAGTCATAAGTCAAGTTTTAAGTCACAGTCTAGTCCAAGATCAAAAATATATATAGTCAAAAATCTATTCTAAAATTCACCTGTTTTACTTTTACACCTTTTATCACTATATGAATATATATATTTTTTAAATATGTTTCTTGAACACACACTTTATATTTTTGTACGTTATTACACACAATCCAAAATATCATCGTACCGACGGGATTCGAACCTACGCCCTAG
This sequence comes from Cabera pusaria, assembly GCA_954871355.1. Lineage (NCBI taxonomy): Eukaryota > Metazoa > Arthropoda > Insecta > Lepidoptera > Geometridae > Cabera > Cabera pusaria. Next base: position 6,249,447 of record OX940915.1, read on the forward strand.
GGAAACATGTCTAGGTGCTCTAAACAATTGAGCCACGGTGCTATCCTATCGATACGACGAAATTAATTTTTAACCAAGCACCTGGGCATGTTCCCCAAGGGGTGCAGGTTCGAATCCCGTCGGTATGATAAAATTTTGGATTGTGTGTGACAATGTAGGTTTTTATAGTGTGTAAGATTGTAATTTGATGCGTTTATTCTTATTACAAGCTTTATCTCTACTTCACGGCGAATTTGTCCGTCACAAATCTTGCGATTGATTTTAGAGCGACTTCCAGGGGTTCGATTGAGCTGAAATGTTGCATACATGTGTAAATCGCTTGACAATGCAATATTATGATGACATGGTGCTGATCTGATGATGGAGCTGGAAGGTGGGCAAAGGAACTTCTAAACTACACATGTTATACCCGTCGTGTTTGGGCTCGTTGGATTTGTCTTGACTTACTCTGGTCCTAGGTTATGTTAAAGCTTGTGTTAAAAAAGGTTTTTTAAAATATTACTTGTTTAATTTTCAGATTAATTCGTCTCCACAAAAACGTATGGAATTCCCTCAACTTGCTGGAAAGGTTCATATTCACAGAATGGTTGTTCCACAACCCCAAAACTATAGAGCTGGGAAAGTCGCTCAACAAAGTGGATAAAGAATTGTTTTTCATCGATATAACTTCCATATATGTAAGTTTTATTTTATATTATGTATGTATTTTTATTTCTAGTAAGGATGGATGTAGATAGATTGACGAAACAGATTTATGAGACGAGTGTGAATGGGGCAGCCGGTAGAGGCCGACCTAGGCGAACGTATCACGACCAGATCGGAGATGTTTTGAAGAAAGGTCAAGTTAAAAGTACCTATAACCGGCGAGCATGTATGAAGGCGCTCATGGAAGTGGAAGAAGCGAAAGAGGTATGTCAGGATCGTAGCATGTGGAAAGAAGTAGTTTTTTGCTTACTCCAACGGGAAAAAGGCGTAATATTTTAATTGAAACATCTTTACGCACTCTTGACTTGGGGAGTAACTGACTGGTGAATGCGTGACGAGAGCGTTACGAAAAGTGTGATCGGGCGAGGCGAACGGAAGTTGAGAGAGAGATATAAGTTATTGGAGATAGAAAGAGAGTAAGTTATGTTTCGTATATTACTGAAGGGGCATGAGAGAGGTGCGAGCACACATTTTCTTTCTCTCTTTCTTTCATAGCCAGTTAGTTACGTTTCGTATATCTAAGATACAGTGCAGGCCTATTATCTGTATCACACTGTAGGAGCAAAAGAGAGCAGTGCGCGCGCACATTTTCTTTCCCTCTTCCTCTCATAGCCAGTGCATGAAATATATATTTATCTCAGTCAGTAGTTCGTTTGCGAGTTTGCTTGCGTTGATTTCGCGAACAGTGATTTCTTGATTATTTCGTAATTTAATTTCGTTCTTGAACAATTTTGTTATTTTTTTTTATAAGCGGTGCCCCAAGACCATCAACTAAGAAGACATATACATCAGTCGTGTGGTCTAAAGCACACTCGTTTTTAGGGTATTTGTTTGTATGTATGTATATGCAATATATAAAACTAGCCCTCCGCTTCTGTGTTTAAGAATACACAAAGTTAAGTGGTATTTTTTACCATCGTTGCCCTACGATTTTAAATAATATTTAAGTGTACAAAATGATTATATTCCAGTGGGAGGAATACTTCCGTAAGCTACATCTCGGCGTGAGAAGATATCTGAACAGAGAGACTGAGAAAACTCTACCCGCCGCCAGAAACAAGGACTCTATGTAAGTACCTATAACATATACAAGGTGTGGTTTTGCATTTCCGCCATATTTGCAGAGATAGGTATACTCCATGTATAGAACACGAATTAGTAAAAAAAAATATTTAAAAAAATGATAATTACTTGAAAATAAAACCTTCCTAAAAACGACTCGCTCTTGGCCGAAGTACACGCACACTCGCAAAGCGGCGCGCAAAGATCAAACAGGCCGGCCGTCCATCGGCTACGACCACCTGGTCACAGGGCATCCTACCCTACGTTTGCCGATTCGCGGTCTCCACTCTAGAACCAGTCTGCCCCAACGGTTATCATTCCTGCGGCAGATATGACCAGCCCACTGCCACTTCAGTTTGCTAATCCGCTGAGCTATGTCGATCACTTTAGTTCTCTGGCGAATTACTTCGTTCCGGATTTGATCCCGCAGAGAAACACCGAGCATAGCTCTCTCCATAGCTCCCTGAGCGAAATTAAATTGGTGGACCAGTCTAACTGTGAGTGTCCACGTCTCGGCTCCGTATGTCATTACAGGTAGGACGCACTGATTTGAAGACTTTTGTCTTTAGGCACTGTGGTATAGGCGACGAGAAGACTCGACGGAGTTTCCCAAATGCTGCCCAGCCCAGCTGAATTCTTCTCTGGATTTCCTTCGAAGTTGTGTATGCCTAATTGGAGCGTTTGCCCTAGGTAAACATACTGCGTGACAACTTCGAGTGGGATTCCTTCTACGGCAATCGGTTCGGAACAACGTGCTCGTTGTACGTGACTTTGGTTTTATCCAAATTCATCCGGAAACCGATGCGACGAGAAGCTAGATCATTCAACATCCTTTGTAGGTCCTGCAGTGTCTCTGCCATAATGACGATGTCATCTGCGAATCGTAAGTGAGAGATGTACTTGCCGTTAATGTTGATGCCGTAATCTTTCCAGTCCAGCGTCTTAAACATATCCTCTAAGGCGTTAGTGAACAGTTTCGGGGATATGACGTCCCCCTGTCTCACTCCTCGACGCAGGTGGACATGTTCAGTTCGCTGGTTCTGTACTTGTACAGTCATCGTTGCGGCATTATACAGACATCTCATCACTTCGATATATCGCCAGTCGACTTGGCAACGCTGCAAGGATTCCAGAACAGACCAGGTTTCGATTGAGTCCAAGGCCTTCTGATAGTCCACAAATGCTAAGCACAGGGGGCGATTGTACTCTTCGGTATTCTGTATAATCTGCCGCACCGTGTGGATGTGGTCTATGGTGCCGTAACCGCTTCGAAACCCGGCCTGTTCCGGAGGTTGGAACTCATCAAGTCTTCGCGCAAGACGGTTCGTGATGACCCTTGAAAACAGCTTGTAGAAATGGCTCAGAAGCGAAATCGGGCGGTAGTTTTTCAAAAGGGCTTTATCTCCTTTTTTGAAAAACAAAACCACCATGCTTCTGTTTCATGCCTGTGGAGTTCTACCAGTGAAGAGAACAGAATTGAAGAGCCGTTGCAGCTGGCTTACAGCTGGGGCTCATCCAGCTTTTAGAAGCTCCGTTGTGATTCCGTCCTCACCTGGGGCTTTTCAATTTTTGAGCTGTCTAAGGGCCATCACGATCTCATCTCTGCTGACTTCGGGCAGGTCTTCTGTGAAGTGGCGGGTTAAGTTGGATCTGCAATGCGACGAAGTTCCCCGTTGATGTTGTCAGCTTTGTGAGGTGGCTTCTACCCAGAGCCTGACGAACACTTTCGACCCCCGATTCTGCTCAATTGGTTCTTTAATCAAGAGCGTGTAAGAGGATCGGAGGTCGCGTCGTACCAGCTTCTTAATGGTTTTGTTGCGCACCTGGTTAATTGACAAAGCTGACAATGGGTATGTTTGTCTCTCTTCCATTATGCGAAGTGTTTCTGCCGAAAGTTTGGACTTTTTGCCCGTACCCTCGCAAAATTTCGTCCCTTTTTCCCTGAGGATTTCCACCACTTCTTCGAGTTACTGGTCTACGTCATCTGTAGTTTCCTAGGCAGCGAATCAATTTTCCAATTTTGATTGGAATGTTTCAGACTCAACAACGGTTTGGAGTAGGTTCGGTTGGAGCGTGGACTTCATCAATCGGAATCTCTCGGCTTTGAAGTCAATATCCAGAGAGCCTCGTACAAGTCGGTGATCACTCCAAGTTCCAGTATTAAACCAAGTGATCACTGATACGTCTCTGAATATGCGCCGTTTGTCCGTAATGATGAAGTCAATCTCGTTTTTAGTCACAGTGTCGGGGCTTTGCCACGTCCACTTCCTTTGGGGCTGTTTCTTGAAGAACGAGTTCATCAAGAAAAGCCCCTCTTTCTCGAGGAAATTGACGAGCATTTGCCCCCTGTGATTCCTACTCCCAAATCCGTGTGGTCCTATAGTCGATTCACTGTAGGTCTGTACTCCAACTTTGGCGTTAAAGTCTCCCATGACAACGTTGTAGTGAGCCTTAGCGGTGGTATGTAAAGCGCTGGAGATGTCTTCGAACATACTTTCCACCTCTTCATCCAAGTGTGCCGAGGTCGGTGCGTAAACCTGGAGGCACCTGGAATAGCAGGGCGGCCGGGAACTGGGGGCCGCGGCTTATAGTGACTTTCCATCATGGGGGGGGGGGGGGGGAATGCCCTAATCGCCACGCTGGGCAGGCGGGTTAGCGATCACAGAAGTAGCTTCTCGCACCGGTGACGCTGCTGCGCGACGCTGACGCGGCCTGCAGTATTTAACTACGCAGTAATTTGGTTATACCGCCATTTGTCGGTCGCCAGAGCCTGGTTGGTCGTCAGCAGGATGCACCACGGGAAGGTGAGGTTGGCTGGGAGCACTGAGGTGGTATTTGTTCTCCCTTACATCCCCGTCGTGCACTTATTGATTTTTCTATAGAAAAATTTAGCGCTTCTCACACAGGCCCTCCGTTGAAGGAAAAACATCGTTAAGAAAACCCCAACCCCCGCATGGTGGTAGGACACTATCTAGTGTCCCCCTGGCCAGCTACCTCCCTCAAGTTAGAAAATCTGTCGCCAAACATCTAATGTGTTCCGGCAGCTATTCTTGAGGGCCAGTCCCATTCTAGGCCTAGCGTGCTTCCATCCTCGACCGCATCATCACTTACCAACAGGTGAGATAGTGGTCAATCGCTAGCCTATATGATAAAAAAGGCTTAGTCTTGTTGCTCAACAAAAGTAAATGTATTTTTCTCTCTATTTCAGATTGTTGGCGCTTCACGTAATCTGGCAGTTGTTGATAATCTGGCTGGTTTGGTTCCTATCGGCCTGTCTACTCGGCCTCTCTATGACTCACAGCGCTTGGGTTGCCCCCATCGTTTATATTCTTTATACGTTCTTATAAATCATATGCATTACTAGATATACCCTACAATTTCGCGTTGAAAATATCACCCGTATCACGCTAGTAAAAAGCACAGACCTGCTACATATTAAACTTGATCGCGTACACCGACCCCCCATGAGACTGACCTTGAACGGAGTTTGTCTCTTTCTTTTATATGGACAACATATATACCATACATATAGTACAGAACATATATAGCACTAGCAGGTTCTTAGACAAGGACACACTCCCACCCTGGTGTCTCTCAATTGGGCCGTTTTGTTCTACAAAGCAATTACAACCTTATTGTTAAAGCATACGGATTAAATTGAATTGGTCAAAACATCTGCAGTGCACCATCCTTTTATATTACGTGTATGGTAAGTAAAACTGCACACTGAAACAGTGAAATTTTCGCCATCTAACGGTCGCTATGTGCAATATAGTAACAGTGACATTCAGACCAGCCGACCGTTGCAAGATTTGCTATTCCATGCTAAAAAGATGTTATATAACATACCTAAAACTAAAAAAGAAAGTGTGGTGTGTTTTTTTTTTAATGATATAAGTTAACAGGACAAGCACGACGCTCGCCTGATGGTAAGCGATGACGTCTACCTTGTACAGAAGGTTTTATCAAACCACGATGCAAGTGACATTTTTGTTTATGTGTAGCTGTGGTAGCTAGCTACTATAACAGCAGTCGACATGACACATTAGCATGTATACAAACATGGCTGCTGAAGCGTCCGCCAATCACAGCTCTAGCTGTGATTGGCGGACGCTTGTGATCGCGGAATGACATTTAGGTCTACCTACCATCTTCGACCGCATCATCACTTACCAACAGGTGAGATAGTGGTCAAACGCTAGCCTATAACGTATAAAAAAAAAAAAAAAAAACCTAAATGTCATTCCCATTCCAAGCCTAGCGTGCTTACCATCTTCGACCGCATCATCACTTACCAACAGGTGAAGTAATGGTCAAACGCCTAGCCTGTAGGATATAATTTTTAAAATATATATTTAAGCTAATATATTTGTCATCTTTTCTTTTTTAATAATTGCTCAGTTACTGAGTGTATTTTTAAAATCGACAATACTTACGGTAATGTTCTAAATTTACTTTTTGAACGCAAAAATAAATTAGTTAAATACTGTAAAGTTGTTACAATATTTTTAATAGTTTTAAGGTATTTTTAACGATGTTTTTTATAACGGTTTTTTATTTTATCTTCATATCTCTGGAGATACTCATTAGATCTCGATACATTATACATGCAGCGTACTAGCGTATTCACCTTCTTCGACCACATCATCGTTTACCACCAGGCAAGGTAGTGGTCAAACACTAAAAAAAAAAATACCTCAAACAAAAAAACCTATTCATATACCTACAGATGTTTTTTTGGTTTCCTAATTTGGTCCTACCGGAGACGGTTGTAGGAGTTTTGAATGAATGTAAATAATCACTAGATCATCATTAAAATAACAACATGGCAATTGGGCATACAATTTTGTAAGTACTTACCCCGTTTTGTGAAGTCGAAAAAAAACTAGGACTTGAAAACTCCGATTCTTAAATCGGAATTTATTATTTATAAATTTATATTAATCGGAAATTTAAGAATCTCTGTAGAGCTACTTATTTTACGTTATATAAATCTAAGCGTTTTTATATACATAAATTAGTTGTAAGTTGTAGTAATTTGTACAATTTTGCATTCCATTGGTGGATGAATATATAATTATTTTAACAAAAAATTGGTTTTATTGTTAAAAATTCTGTAGATGTATTTAGTACTTCTGTGCCCCGCGGCTTCGCCCGCGTAAAAAAGTGTCCCATAGTCCCCTACCTATCCCTGTGCAAAATTTCAGCGAATTCGGTCCAGCCGTTCGATAGTGAAGAAATCCCAAACTAACAAACTGACTTTCGCGTTTATAATATTATTTAGTATGTACTCTTATATGTTTACCCGACTGCGCGATTCAAGAGAAAGTACTGTGTTTATCAGCCTGTGTGTTTGTTCCTTAGTGGCGCTCTAGAGACCGAGCGATAGGGCCGGTTTTGATGATTCTTACGTTAGTGACCACGCTATGCCTAGAATACTCTGCTGATCCTCAAGGGCTGTGTGCTGCCGGAACACCGTAAGGTTATGGCGGCAGATTTTCTCCTTGATGGTGGTAAGCTACTTTTTGGCGGTAGATTTTCTCTTTGGGTTGTAAGCTACTTTTTGGCGGCAGATTTTCTCCTTGATGGTGGTAAGCTACTTTTTGGCGGCAGATTTTCTCTTTGGGTGGTAAGCTACTTTTTGGCGGCAGATTTTCTCCTTGATGGTGGTAAGCTACTTTTTGGCGGCAGATTTTCTCTTTGGGTGGTAAGCTACTTTTTGGCGGCAGATTTTCTCCTTGATGGTGGTAAGCTACTTTTTGGCGGCAGATTTTCTCTTTGGGTGGTAAGCTACTTTTTGGCGGCAGATTTTCTCCTTGATGGTGGTAAGCTACTTTTTGGCGGCAGATTTTCTCTTTGGGTGGTAAGCTACTTTTTGGCGGCATATTTTCTCCTTGATGGTGGTAAGCTACTTTTTGGTAGCAAGCAGGCGGAACATCAATATAACATGCTCCTACCACCCGTGGAGGAACACCCGTGCTAAGCTTAAAGTCCAGCCATGTATCCTTAACGCCAAGGAGCTCAAATTAAGCATTTATTGTAAAACTGTGTTTATACATTACAGTACGTATTATTTCTATTATAGTTAATAATAAATTAGAAGAATATTTATTGTTCTTTAGGATTATAAGGGTGTTAGGTTGCATAGAAAAAAATGCATATTTGTGTATTTTAAATATATTTATTATAAATAGCTTGGTATTTTCTAATGTATATAATTATTTCTATAACAAAGCAACGTATATTATTATTCAAATGACGGGATAACTGACTGCGCATTCGTATTCTATATTAGAAACGGTTTAAGTTTTTCATAGTCATTTTGCGGGTTTGACAAAAAACAAGCATAATATTTGACATATGACATATATTTTGTGAGGTAAATAAAAAGAATTCGTAAACTTTTTTTTATTTCATTGAGTCAACCCTTTACTGTACCCGTGCGGGCGGGCGCCGGCACATCGCGCGCTGAACGAAGTAATAACAACGTTAGGTCGAGCGCCTTAGATACAGTTTTGCTTGTATTGTCTAAAATAAACGATGGTATTGTGTTTTTGTAGGGGAGTGATATATAACTATTATATAATCTGTGCCTACGTGTTTTTGTTTGTATTTTGTTCGCGTTTTTGCGGAAAATCTGCATGATGATGCAGGTCTGCACTCCCGCACGGAGACGCGTGGCTCCATCGCTACGCACCACGCAGCGTAGCGCGGGGCAGTGTGTGTTTCACCTAAACGTGTCGAAAAATAGACTAACATCTACTATTTAATACAAATATTAACTACGCATTGACAATATATTACAATCATTATTAGGTACAGTGTAAACTCTACATAGCGACACTGAGGGGACTGCGCATTTTATGGCGTTATTGGAGTGACACTTCTTTAGGCGTACTCGGGTAAAATTTAACAGAAGTGACGTAGCGTCACGGTCCGAAAGCAACGGAAGTGACGTAAGCGTCCTGTTATAATTTTATATTAATAAACGCACTCTATTGTAGAACGGCGTAACTACGAAGACACATTCGCTATCATTGGGGCATTCGTCCCGCTAAATTCAATAGATGGAGTTGTACAAAACACCTTGTAAAGGAAGTTTAACTTCTAGCGCGTTGCTTTCTACGCAAACTGCTTTTTATAATTATTGTCAAAAGATAGGAAAATATAGTATAATAAGTAAAATTATGTTGATTTTTCATCAATATTATTTTACTTGCAGCAGGCAATAGACCGTGATGTATGCAAGGAGGGAAGGGAGGCCTTTGCCCAGCAATGGGACAAACAGGCTGAAAAAACAAACTAGTATCAATATTTTTAGTTAAAGTTTTTACCATCATAGTATGAAATATACTCGTGCGAGCAAGGTAATCACAACAAAAGAACGACTTTCTTAGTAGAGGTAAAAATATGCAACACTTAGATTAAGAGTAACGTGGGGTGCACTTTTCCATACAAATGTATTCCCCCGTTTTCTCCCTGGAAAATGCTTCTAGAGAAAAAATTGTTTCTACAAAAAAACAAGGTCTGCTGGACAGTAGCCCCTATCATTTTTAACCGACTTCAAAAGAAGGAGGCGGTTTCTCAATTCGACCGTATATTTTTTTTTTAATGTTTGTCGCGAATAACTTCGTCGTTTATGAACCGATTTTGATTATTTTTTTTTGTTGGAAAGGAGATATCTCAAGTATGGTACCAAGGTAATTTTATCGAGGTCTAATAAGTATCTCCAGAGATATGGAGATAAACACCTCAAAATTGGAACTGAAAATTAATAGCGCGGCATTGAAGTCGGTTATTTTTTTTTTTTTACTAACCAATTGCAAATATAAATATGACCCTTGAAAAATCTTAAACAAGAGATTAGAAGCCTTATATTTCTTTTTGCAATTGATTGGTCAAAACAAGCAAATGATAGTGGCGTAGCTACAGCTGACCTTGACATTTTTGTAGAAACAAATTTTGCTCTAGAAACCTTTTCCAGGGAGGAAACGGGGGAAAACATTTGTATGGAAAAGTGCAGCCCACGTTCCCTCTTAAGCGTGGGTGTAATGGTATACAGAGTACTAACTGTGCCCGCGGCTTCACTCGCGTTAAAAAGTATCCTATAGCCTAATCCATGATACTGGCTATCCCTGTACCGTGAAGAAGTCCCAAACAAACAAATATACAAACTGCCTTTACATTTATAATATTGGTGTCGAGGTGTTGTTGATTTATTGCATGGACAAGGTAAACCAACCAAAGTTTAGTAGTTTCGATTCGACGTATAATGGAGATAGATCGGGCGCCATTTAATAGAATTTACACTGTATTACTAAAGCAAAGACCTGCTACTTAATATGAAACTTGACTGCGTACACCGGCCCCAATGACCATGAACGGAGTTTGTCCCTTTCCTTTGTATGGACAACTTACATAGATACCATACATATTGTATATAACATATATAGCACTGACAGGTTGTTAGACAAGGACAAACTCCCACCCTGGTGTCTCTCAATTGGGCCGTTTTGTTCTACAAAGCAATTACAACCATATTGTTAAAGCACACGGATTAAATTGAATTTGTCAAAACATCTGCAGTGCACCGTCCTTTTATATTACGTCTATGTACTAAAGTTACGTTATTTCTTTTCCCTAATTTAAAGAGATTAAAGTTTAAAGACAATGCTAAGTTGTGAATAGAAATTTACAGGGTGATTCATTACAGGAGGATATTTTCAAATATCTTGTAGTTATAATATAAAATATTTTTATTTATTATTATACATTAAAGAGTGTGATGATGGAGCCAGGAGTGTAGGTACTCTTTATTTCAAATTTGGTCTTATTTATTTTTTCAAGCTATAACTTTTTTTTAACTTAGCAAGCATTTACGATGAAATAGTTTTCTTTAACATATGTTTCTTCACCTCCTATGTTTGCAACAAAACATAAGAATCGTTTTGATGAAGAGAGAAAGATTCAGAGATAATATTCTAAAATAAACTGGCCAAGTGCAAGTCGGACTCGCACTAGTAGGGTTCCGTACCACACTACAGTATTTTATAAGATCGAGCAAAAAATACCACTATCATTTTTCGCCAGCAAAAAATAATAATTAATAAACATGTTATTTCTTATAACGCCATCTAACGTCTAACAAAGGTGTTAGGGATCGACATTTTAATATAACGCCATCTATGGGACGTTTACCTAACTAAGCGTACATCATCTATGTACGCTTAGTAGCGTGAAATGCCGAAAAAACACGTTTCTTGTATGGGGACCCTCTATTATTTGTAACTTTATTCTGTTTTTAGTATTTGTTGTAATAGCGGCAACAGAAATACATCATCTGTGAACATTTTGACTATCTAACTATCACGGTTCATGAGATACAGCCTGGTGACAGACGGACAGCGGAGTCTTAGTAATAGGGTCCCGTTTTACCCTTTGGGTACGGAACCCTAAAAACCGTGCTATTTTTGCTCTTGCTCGATTTTGCTTTGTTTACGAAATTTAGCGGCTTTTATGGTTTTTTTTGAGGTTAGGTCGCCATTGCATGCTAGAAAATGTATTTAAAATGCATTGTCATCAAATTGCGAGCTACCCTCAAAGTTTCAGCCGGATGGCTAATCAGGAAGTGCTCGAAATTTGAGTTGCAAGATTCCACCCGGAACGACTGACAAACAAGAAAGTGTCTTTATAAAAACGTGGTACAAACACAAAATGAATTTTGCAGATAGGCCACGCAGCCTAATAATCTAAGTAATCATCTTTGTAAAAATACCTAATGATTTTGACAAAAATGATTTTTTATGACTGTTTTTGTTTATTTCGAGATATTTTAAGTTTTTTTTTATTTTACTTAGGCTAGCGTTTGACCATTATCTCGCCTGGTGATAAGCTATGATGGTGAACATGCTAGGCCTAGAATACTCCGACTCTCTCCGGTCATTTAATCTAAGGTATTTTTTTATTTTGAGGTATGGCTCCCCCCCCCCCCCCCCCCCCTAAATGTCTCACGTAATTTAGGGACGACCCCATGTTTCTTTAAGCGTTTTCTACACTTAATATTTTTGTACATTATTATAAACAATCCATAAAGTTTACTCGTATCAGTAAGATCGTAACTGTGGCTAAATTTGTACAGCGCCAGGCAAGTTCCCGGGAGACATGGGTTCGAGTCCTGTCGGTACGGTGAAATTTTGGATTTTATATAAGAATGTACAAACAAATTTTAATTATACATTAATGAAATATATTAATGAAAAAATGTAAGTATTTAATGATACTGCATTAAATACTTACATTCCATTGAGCAAATACAAATACTATTGTTCACTCTATACTTTCGTTTTAAAAAGCATAATTACCTATGTGAAGTATTTAATTAGTCAATAAAAACACATTACTTAATAATGCATGTAAAGAATTAGATACAACACGGTATTTTACTAACTCCCATTAATTATCTAAAAAAAAAAAAACCTCCCCCTCCTCACCATTTTCAACAAACTTCCAAAAAAGAGCAGGTTCTCAATTCGTTTTTTTTTTGTATGTATGGTACAAGATTACTCCGTCAATTGTGTACCGATTTGAATGATTCTTTTTTTATCGGTCGGGTACATTTCCGAGGTGGCCCCATTGTTATTTCATCAAGATCTGATAAGTATCTCCAGAGATATGACGATAAACGTCTTAAACTTCCTACTGAGATTGACTCGCAGGGCATGGAAGTCGGTTGTTTTCGTTTTTATTACTAAGTCGCTCCCGCTGTCTGTACGCTAAGATCTTATAAACTACGCAACGGATTTAAATGTAGTTTTCAGCAATAAATAGAGTGATTCAAGAGGAAAGTTTATAACCAGGATTAAACGCGGGCAAAGCCACGGGGCACAGCTAGTTTAGTATAAATATAATACAGATGAAAAAGATCAGAATTCAGACCGTTTGTATAAATATATATAATATTAGATATTATAAATATTAGTATTTTTTAGATTATTATTAGATATTATATATATTATAAGTGTTTTTGTGAAATTATATGGGCAAATAAAAAAAAATATACATGCTGTATACTTAAATGTTTTATTCAATACTTTTTATGTCTCAAAATCAAATTATTTCAACCAAACTGTAATCATAGCTTTTTAAAGAAGGTACCTAATTTAGCCATGCAATATTTACAAGATTTAGTAATTCTAAGAAAATAACATTTGTATAATAAAGCTACCAAAATGGTAGAAGTTAATACAATACCTACCATTACTAAAATGTGAGCCTTATACTTAATATAGGTTTTTTTAACAACCTTTTACACTTATTATTAAAAAAAATGCCCGAAGACTTAGATTTAGATTCAAAACTAAATTATATATTTAATTAGTACTATATGTTAGTTTTCAATATAACTTGAACTAGACAATCGATCATTTCGTATAATCGATTTATCTATATATACTATCAATTTTACTCCCTCGAATTAATTTTTGTGATCCACTTGAAAAATAAACAGACAATGGTACATTTTCGTTTTGAATGTAAAAAATATGATTTAAAGTATTATGTTTCTTTGAAGTGTCACACACTTTATATATATTTATTTTAAATTCAATCCACTAATTACGTCGTATCGATGGATCGAACCGTGGCTTAATTGGCAGAGCACCTGGACGTGTAATCCGGGGGGGTGCGGGTTCGAGTCCCGTCGGTACGATGAAATTTTGGATTGTGTTTCACAATTTACATGATTTAAAGTGTTTAATTTTCTACATAATTAGCTATATTAATATGAAGATTAGATATATTGTTTAAAAATATATGTTTTGTACGGGGGAATACCCGTTAAAAAGGTTTCTATTTTAATAAACCTAAACGAAGAAAATATCAAAGCGCAGTTCAAGTTATATTTCATAAGTACATGATTTTTCTAATTTAAGAAAGAAAATTAGTATCGCAAATTGTTAATGTATATATATATTTTTTTATATATTATATATTCCATCGAGAATTAAACAATATTAGTGGCATTTGATATCATAACGACAGATTTATTTAATTAGACAGTGATGTATCACTACAGTTTGTAAGTCATTGCTGCGTCTCTATGGAGTTAGTTATTCTAATAAACGCCTTTATGAACGTTATGGAAGAATGAACGAATTTGGTGATATGAAATTATATGTTTGAAGAAGCAAGTATGTTTACATATTTATAGATTTATTTAAAGCTTATACATTAAGTAGATGTTTCTAAACACAGTTAAGACGAAAAATATAACTACGATTTTCTAAAAGAAAATAATATTTTAAATTAACATTTAATTTGTGATGCGACATGTACTAGAGTTTTTTTATTGTACATAATTTATGTGAAATTGTACATAATATGTATTATATTGTAAATAATTTGCTATTTTATATTCATGCCCCTACTTTGTTGCGTCGTTTGTTCAGGAGTGAATTGTTGCTCTGCTCCAAAGCCTTGATTTGTACCTGTAAAAAAAATATAAGTTAATCTTTAAATCGTCATCGTCGACCACATCGTCACTTAACATCAGGTGAGATAGTGGTCAAACGCTTGACTATATCGAATAAAAAAATATATATATCACTATATATTATAAAACAAAGTCCCCCGCCGCGTCTGTCTGTACGCGATATAATAAAAAACTACTGAACGGATTTTCATGCGGTTTCCGCGAGTGAACAAGAGAAACAGAGTGATCCATGAGGAAGGTTTCGGTGTATAATTCGTGAAGATTTTGTGTAAATTAAATTGATTGAAATATGATGAACGGATCCAAATGTAGGCACATATGTTCTACCCGTGCGAAGCCGGGCGGCTCGCTAGTATATTGAATAAGAACGTTTAAAAAACTAAAAGAACCGACTTCAAACGCTGCGCTATTAATTTTCAGTACCAAGTTTGAGGTTATTATCTGCGTATCTCTGGAGATACTTATCAGATCTAGATGAAATTATTTATATAGCTATTTTGTCGCGAAAACCTTTCCAGTTAGAATCACTGATTTTTAACTTCGAAAGTGATTCTTATTTTGGATCTACGTCGTTTTGGTTTGAAGAAGGGCCACTTTTTGTGTGGAATTTGTTCTGAATTAGAGTTTCTGACTTATGATTTATTCGTAGATAGCAAGTCATATTTTAAAACACAAATTCTCATTAGTTTTATTTTTAACTAAGTAACGACGACATTACCCACACCTTAAAAAATCACCCCCTAAAATATACTTTTTGGTGAGCGGTTGATTTTTTCCATAATTAGTTAGATTAAAATCGCCCCCCATATATTCCTTTGTGAGGGGGTGATTTCTCCGGTTCATAAACAAAGTTGTATACACACGCATGTCACCTGATCGTAGTCGACTCTCATTGTGGCAAGTGAGCGCGTCATCTCCTCTTGTACGTCAGCCCAAGTTTCACCCCCTTCTCGTAATAGTGTGTTGGTGTAGAGGGGCGTTTGGGGTACGCGGGTGAATTGCCGGACCCATGGGGATGACATTACCTGTGGATGAAATTATACATATGACATAATATAATACTTATTGTGCTCCGCGGCTTACCTGCATCAGAGAATAATGAATAGTACAAGAAAGAAAGAAAGAAAGAAAAATCATTTATTCAGCAGTCCTCAAGTTACAGTACAGATGAAAAATATATTTGACATTTTGAGCAAAAAACTTACTTAACTAAATAAAACAACAGTGTACAAGTATAGAAGATGCACTCCCTGCGAGCAAAAATGCGAGATTAAACCTAGTCACAACGTCGGTATCGTTCAAAATACGCTACACACCTCGGATGCGACCTTGAATTTCCATCACAGAATAAAGTAATAGTAACTAGGAACCGCGTTGTTGAACCGTAAAATGCACCGTAATTCCGCGCGGCGAGAGTCTGTATCACTCGGTCAGCTCGCGGGCTGTCAGCTGTCTCTTACTGTAAGGTTGAGAATAGAATACAATAGAATAACTCTTTATTGAACACCATTCAGAAAACATTAAAAACCTTAAGTAAACATTCACAAATAAGTGTTACAAAAGGCGGTCTTATCGCTGAGAGCGATCTCTTCCAGACAACCTTTGGGTAATGAGGATTTGTTTAATAAACATGGCGGGGTAAATATGGTGTTAAATGCCTAAACTAAAATAAATAAGTAAATACATAAACACTACACTGCAGATACATATAATACATAAATAATATATTTATCAATAAACAATACATATACTATATAAATAAATATAACAAGGAGAGAAAACAAAAAATCAGTAGTTGAGTGTTGTGAGAAAACACATTGAATGGTAAAGTAAAGCCGCGCGTCCGATCGAGAGCGCGCGTGACACTACTCACTGAACTTGTAGGCGGCCGGCTGCCGCGTATGTACTAATATTGTCATAGCTACAGCGCGGAGTGCGACAGACCTGCCTGCATTAATAATTACTTATTTAAAAGTATCCCGTGTTATTCCTGGTTTTATACAATCTCAAAGGAAAATTTGAAAAATACTATTCTAATGCGTTCGGCCGATGTGCATGGTTGAGGAACCCCCTCGATTCATTCTGTAGTTTTTTGCGCTTGACTACTATGTCGCCTGGTGGTAAGCGATGATGGTCGAACTCTCAAGGGCTGTGCTGCACAGGAAAACCGCAAGTGGTCAATACGAAATACGTTGCAGTGGTAGGACTTCTGCTAGTCCGCCTGGGGCGGTACCACCACTTTGCCAATTGAATTTCAGCCGTGAAAAAGGAATGTTTTTAGGTTGAAATGGCAAGGTGTTCAGTGAAATTACAGGGCATGTGAGATTCAACAGCTTTATGTCTCAAGGTAACAGGCGCAGTGCAGTGACATGCAAAATTGTGGCAGTTAAGAATTTGGCATGCCGCTGTATTAGTAATAGGTACACGTCATCGCTTACCATCAGGCGAGCGTCGTGCTTGTCCTGTTGCCTTTTACCATACCTCCTTGATAGTAGTAAGCTACTTTTGGCAGCAAGACAGGCGTAACATTGATACAATGTATTAACCTCTCCATTCCCTTAATAAAATGTAACAAATGACTAGTACAATAATACATGTAAAAGCAGCTCACTTGTTGGATGGTAAGTCGTTTAGCTGGGTCCACCGAGAGCATCCCGCGGATCAAGTTCTTGGCGTCCGAGGATACGTTCGACCACTCTGGCTCAGGGAAGTCGTATTGACCCAATCTGATTCTCTGTAATTAAATTAAATACTGGTTAAGAGGGAAAACCGGGTGCATTTCGCCATACAAATGTATTCCCCCGTTTCATCCCTGGAAAACGCTTCTAGAGCAAAATTTTTTCTACAAAAAATCAAGGTCTGCTGTAGCTTCTACGCCCTTAACATTTGCTTTTTTTGACCAACCAATTGCAAATAGAAATATGACCCTTCAAAAACCTGAATAAACTGGCCAAGTGCAAGTCGGACTCGCACTAGTAGGGTTCCGTACCACACTACAGTATTTTATAAGATCGAGCAAAAAATACCACTTACATTTTTCGCCAGCATAAAATAATAATTAATAAACATTTTATTTCTTATAACGCCATCTAACGTCTAGCAAAGGAGTTAGGGATCGACATTTCAATATAACGCCATCTATGGGACGTTTACCTAACTAAGCGTTCATAGATGACGTGAAATGCCGAAGAAAACACGTTTCTTGTATGGGGACCTTCTATTATTTTACCTTTATTCTGTTTTTAGTATTTGTTGTTATAGCGGCAACAGAAATACATCATCTGTGAAAATTTCAACTGTCTAACTATCACGGTTAATGAGCTAGCCTGGAGACAGACGGACATACAGACAGACAGACAGACAGACGGACAGCGGAGTCTTAGTAATAGGGTCCCGTTTTACCCTTTGGGTATGGAACCCTAAAAACTACGTTTTCCGACGGCTTTTTTTTTTATTTTTTTCTTATAAAGAATATTATTATATTACATAAAATACCCTAGGACCTAGGTATTAAATAAAGCATTATACCTTTTTCATCCCCGGTGATATGGCCAGACCATGGTTGGAGTAGAACGGGGGGAATCCACATAGCAAGATGTACATCACGACGCCAAGGGACCAAATGTCGCACGATTTGTCGTATTTTTCTGGACCGAGTACCTGAAATTGAAAAAAAAAAAAGATATGATATAAGGTGATATAAGGTAAATACATTTTTTCAGACAGGATAAGTAGGAAGCTCGCCTGATGGTAAGCGATGATGTCTGTCTAAAACAGAAACTGTGGGACGGAAAACTAAGGAGTGCTGCATTTACGTAACAAAGAAATATTTCTTAACCAAATTGGATAAGGAATTCCGGAATATTGAGGTACCTAGTATATTTTTTTTATTATTTCGTATAGCGTTTGACCACTATCTCAACTGTTGGTAAATGATGATGCGGTCGAGGATGATAGCACGATCAGCCTAGAATGGGAATTGGCTCTCAAGAACAACTAAAAAAAAGCTTTTTTTAAATGTTTGATGAGCTAGCGTTTGACCATTATCTCGCCTGATGGAAAGTTACGATGTGATCGAGGGTGTAGCATGCTTACTTGCCTAGAAGATACCATTTTACTCTGGAATTGAAGAGACCCATGTTATCGGAAACTACTAGTCGGAAACCTGCTAGAAGGTTCCATTCTTTTAGGTTTCAAATTATGAACGTCAAACAAAAAGTATTTTAATATCTTGTCAAGCTCGTGTACCGCAACGCTTACCAACCGCGCTGGTGAAATCGTCATTGTAAAACCACACTAAAATATCCACCACGTATGTACGCGATTGAATGTTAATTCTCACCTCGGGGGGTTTTAGCGGGAGCGTGGAAAAGTGTGTGTGCTCTCATTGTATTTTTTTCCTTAAACTTGTGTTCTTCCGCGAGTTAATGTGTAATAAATGTGGATTATTAACCACTAAGTGCCGGTGAATGTGTGCGAGTGTAGGGAAACAGCTCAATGTTGAAAAACATGCTATTTGCATGCTGTTCTCTCCAAAATTCCACTGAAAATCTTCAGTGCATTCCACATTTTTACTGAGAGTATGACTGCGACTAGACTTTGTCTTTAACTTGAATTGAAATGTGACTTTGACCCATCTTTATGACTCGAATTATCAAAAACTTGAAGAATTTTAATACTTGACACTATCTAAACATATAAATCGTGTGGAACCATAATAAAACTAAAATAATTTAAGATCGTTTAAAAAACTAAAATAACCGACTTCAAACGTCGCGCTAGTCAAAGTAGCCTTTAGACGTAGTAACTATTATCTAATCTGTGCCAGTAATACTCGTAAGTAGTAAATCGTCGAGTAAAGTAAATGCATCGTTATAAAAATGTTGATATATTAAAAACGGCTCGGCCGATTACGTTAAAATTAAAATGGGACCACCTCGGAAACGCACTCTACCCATTGAAAAAAGAATCATTCGAATCCGTTCACAATTGACGGAGTAATCGCGTTACAAACACAAAAAAAAACATACAGACGAATTGAGAACCTCCTCCTTTTTGGGAAGTCGGTTTAAAAAAACTCACCTCAGGAGCAACATAGTAAGGCGTATAGCACGGCGTTTGCAAAGTATCCGCCGGTGACAGAGTTTCCTTGGCGAAGCCGAAATCTGTCAGTTTAAGGACGGCGTTCGGTTCTGCAGTTGTGTAGAGTAGGTTTTCTGGCTTTATGTCCCGGTGAGCTATGTTAGAGTCGTGGAGATGGCGGACTGCTACGCAGATTGAATGCATTATCTGTGGATGGTAAATGAAGGGCATTTCAGATTATGCTATAATCACATAATCACAGACCTGCTACATATTAACTCGATCGCGTACACCGGCCCCCATGAGAACGACCTTGAACGGAGTTTGTCCCTTTCTTTTGTATGGACAACTTATATATATATACAATACGTACGAGTATACCATACATATAGTGTAGAACATGATTAGGACTATCAGGTTGTTAGACAAGGACACAATCCCACCCTGGTGTCTCTCAATTGGGCCGTTTTGTTCTACAAAGCAATGACAACCTTATTGTTATAGCATACGGATTAAATTGAATTTGTCAAAACATCTGCAGTGCACCATCCTTTTATATTACGTCTATGGCTATAATATAATAAGCATATAGTTTACAGCACAACAGTTCGTTTTTATTTTGAGTTACGGAACCCTAATAATTTATGATCGAACAAAACGAAAAAACCGACTTC
The DNA here is from genome assembly GCA_954871355.1 of Cabera pusaria. Taxonomy (NCBI): domain Eukaryota; kingdom Metazoa; phylum Arthropoda; class Insecta; order Lepidoptera; family Geometridae; genus Cabera; species Cabera pusaria. Next base: position 6,269,460 of record OX940915.1, read on the forward strand.
ACATTCATTCATCATCACCGCGATAGTCAAAGTAGCCAGTAACCATAATCATGTCATCAAGGTATACAAATTTGTTTGTATTGTTTATCTCCATATCTCCGGAGATGATAATCAGATCTCGATCAAAATATGAATGGGACCAAACGGAAGGTATAATCTCTCAAACTAAAAAATATTTTTTCGAATCGGTTAAAATTTGACGGAATTCTGAGGTAACAAACATAAAAAAAAACACAAAAAAAAATAATAATAATAAAACGTCGAATTGAGCACCTTCTCCTTTTTTGTGAAGTCGGTTAAAAACAGTCGAATGAGAACCTCGCAACTTTATTGGAGTCGGATAATATACAAAATAAATAGAACCCAACTAACTAGCATCGATGTTCAGGGAAAACCAGGCTCGCATATCTAAACAAAACTATGATGTATTATCAAATCTGGCATAATTAACAATAGGCAATCAGCGAGTAAATTGTGGGATTTCCTAAATTACCCATTGTTTTATTAACCGACTTCAAAAAAAGGAGGACGTGTCTCAATTCGACCGTATATATGTTTTTTTTATGTTTGTTCGCGGATAACTTCGTCGTTTATGAACCGATTTTGATTATTCTTTTTTTTTCGAAAGGAGATATCTCAAGTGTGGTACCATGGTAATTTTATCGAGGTCTGATAAGTATCTCCAGGGATATTGAGATAAACATCTTAAAATCGGTACTGAAAATGAATAGCGCGGCATTGAAGTCGGTTCTTTTTTAGTTTTTAAACGATATTATTGATATTGTAACCAAAGGGCTACTGGCCGGAATATTACTTGACGTCACGTGATTTCTTTTATATCTCATGATCTAGCGTATTTGACCAATTCTCGCCTGGTGGTAAGCGATCATGTGGTCAAAGTTGGTAAACAAGTTAGGCCTAGAATACTCTGACTCTCAAGGGCTGTGTGCTGCCGGAACACCGTAAGTTAATGGCGTAGAATTTCTCCTTTTTTTTTTAAAATACTTTATAGGCTAGCGTTTGATCACTATCTCACCTCTTGGTAAGTGATGATGCGGTCGAAGATGGTAAGAACGCTAGGCCTAGAATGGGAACTGGCTCTCAAGGATAGCTGCCGGAACACATAAGATGTTTGGTGACAGATTTTCTAACTTGAGGATGGTAGCTGGCCAGGCGGACACTAGATAGTGTCCTACCACCATGCGGGGGTTGTTGGTTTCTTAACGATGTTTTCCTTCACCGGAGGGCCACTGTGAGAAGCTCACATAAATTTTTCTATAGAAAAATACATTGGTGCCCATTGGAGGTTTGAACTCTCCTTGATGGTGGCAAGCTACTTTTTGGTAGCAAGTCAGACAAACATCGATATTATATGCTCCAACCACCTGTTTGTTTGACACTTTGAGAAAAGTTCCTGCAAATTCCTATAGTAAATTTAAAAAAAGTTTAAGCCACACAGACATTCCCTCTACTCGACTCGACAGCTGAATTTCCCAATAACAAATAAATATTTTAATGTCTTAACCATAAACTATTTTTATCACATTTGGTTTCATTTCGCTTTTTTTTTATTATAAGAAATTCGTTACGGTATAATTTTTTCAAGGGTACTTAAAGTGATGTGAACGTTTTTTTTTCAACCGACTTCCAAAAAGGTGGAGGTTCTCAATTCGGTCTTCTTTAGTTTTGTATGTATGTTACGCGATTACTCCGTCAATTCGAATCAACCGATTCGAATAATTCCTTTTTTTTAATTGGTAAGAGTACATTTCCATGGTAGTCCCATTAAAATTTCATCGAGATCTGATAAGTATCTTCAGAGATATCGCTATCTCATCTGATGGTAAGTGACGACGCGGTCGAGGATGGAGCACGCATGCTCAGTAAAAACCTATTCACTCTAGAGTTGAACGCTCCGAGGTTGTATTTAGGTGGGAAAACAGACACCGGCAATTCATTCCATTTCTTAGAATAAATGAGGCATCGAAGCAAGTTTGCTACACGGCTCAAGCTTGCTACTGAAACTGACTCGCGGGGCATGGACATCGGTGGTTTTTTTATTTTAAACTATCTTAAATATTACATTGAGATAAGTTATTGCAGGAGCAGAATTGTTTGTTTTTATTTAATTACCTCAGCGGCCTGTCGTTCAGTAAAAGCTCCCTCCCTGTTATCCTGTATCCTCTGGAACAGCTCCCCACCATCCATGCACTCCATCACCACCAGAAGACAGCCTCGACCTCCATATGTGTTCTCGTACACGTCTATGACCTGGAAAATATATAAACACCAATATTATACACACGAACGTCAGTTTGTTGAGACATCTTCTACTATTTATGGCTAAATGACTTGAACGAATTATCTGAAATATTGTACGGGGATAGCCAGTAAATAGAATATGACAAATAATGCTTTGATTCGCGGTCGAAGCCGCGGGGTGCATCTACTAGATTTGAATAAAGTACCAAAAGCTCGTGAGCAGCGAGTAAACATACGGGTAACGCTCTCCGCTCCCGTCCAATATCAATGTGTGACATTTTTGGTCTACTGTACTAAGCCGTTTGGTATCTAATAAAACTTAAGTTACATGAATACATTTTCAGTGATGATAATTATTTATTTAATATTATTCTGAGAGCCCGGTGGCATAATCGGGAGAACGGTTGGCTTTGATGCCGGAAGTACCGAGTTCAAACCGCCGTACACCAATGGATTTTTCTATTGAAAAAATTATGTGCACTTTTCACAGTGACCCTCCGGTGAAGGAAAAACCTCGTTAAGAAACCAACAACCTTCGCATGGCGGTAGGACATTCACTAGGATTCTATAGATTTCTATAGGTCTCTGAATACAGATACGGAATGAAACTGACAAACTCTTATTCTCTCTATTATAGAATTTCTCTGTCAATACAGTTTTTGGAAAAATCAAACTCCGTAATTTATTAACTGATATGAAAAAATATTTTTTTGTTACACAACAACAACTTACTTCCCGTTTGATCTCATAACAAAATTTATCGAGATCCGAAAGTATGTATCTCCAGAGATATGGAAATAAACACCTCAAAACTTGCTACTGATAATTAAGGTTACTTTTAAAAAACTAAAAGAACCGACTCTAGTGCAAATCCGATGCACATCCTCGGAGGTTCACGCAGCGAGATGATGTTCACGTCGCGATCTCGCTGCGACAACTCCCGAGAATGTGTATCGGACATGCACGAAACCTAGGTCGGGACAGTCGACAACAAACAGTAGTGAGTATAATAGTCGGTGTTTTATAATCATATCATAATGATTATATCATTAAACTTGTAGACACTTAACAGTTTACTATTCACATATTCGCAGGTAGAATGTCATCTGAATCCAACAATAACACGTGATTCAGCAACTGTTGAGCGTGTTCAATGTCTGACACAGTTTGACAATGTTAATGTGCTATTGTTCTTTCTCCACAGTTCTATATTGACTTATTACCATTTGCAACGGTCGGTGCACCCAGCGGAATATACGAATTGGTAGTTAATCTACACCAGCAGAGCTAGCATGGCAAGGGGACTATTTTGTCTTTCCACCTATCCATGTTTTGTTTGGTGGAGAAGGCAAATTGTAAGTAAAGTTTTTCGACATTTATAATCGCCCGATGACTTTTAATCAATTCTATTTTTAAAGTTTTTAATACGAAACAAAATCAAAACTCGAGGTTAAACTTCACCTAGCGTTTCAATTGTTGTGTTGATCTCCTCAGTCAGTGGCGAAAAACAGGGAAATATTTTTGTCTTTTCCCCGGGGATAAGGCCATGCTAGCCCTGCATTAATGTGTTAGTTTGATGCCTTGTTTCAGGGCTTTCTGACGTTAATGGGTTAAGGTTCGGTGCACAATGTGCACATAAATGTTTGTTTGTGCACGTCGGATATTCGAACTGAATTACATATAATATACTTCATTTTGTTTATATTCGTCATCTCTGAAGGGCAATGTTGTACCAAAGTTATTTGTGAATGAATTATCTTACAAGACTTCAAATAGATAAGCGCTTATAATAATTATATGAAGTAATTTATTTTTCGCTTTTGAGTGCCTGTTTGTGGTAATGAAGTCGGTTTTATTTTTTTTGAAAAATAATTTATTTTACCCTTTTTATTGCAAAACAAGTTTTAATTAAACATGCATCTATAAAATTTCGTGTCTGGGCCGTTATACAGTGACGGGTATATAGTTTGTGAAAATTTTAAGTATGTACCTATTACGGTTAAGAAGGTACAGATCTGTTACGTGCGCACATATACACACGGACGGACAGACGGACGGACGAACGGACAACAAAGTCTCAGAAAGTGTTCATTTGGTATCCTTTAGGTTCGGAAGCCTACAAAATTGACTTTAAATGCCGCGCTAGTGAAAATATTCACTAGTCATAATGATGTCATCAAGGTATCAAAGGACAGTGTCCAAAATGGCCCTGTGCAATAAAAGCATCTGACACACACAATTAATTGTCTATTTTATTACAATAATTCCAAATACTTTTATAACACGGACTAGTTGTATTCCAAAATATATATTAAAAAGTATTATTTGCGATTATTAACATTAATTGCCGCCATATGGCTCACACAGTCTGAATCACTTACTACGTTATAAGAGTTGGCACTTCCCTACATTGAATTATGAAAGCACTGTGTAGCCAACCTAACAACGAAAAGTATTATTTACGTAGTAACTTTTAAAAAATCTGTGGTATTATGCTTATAATTTTTTTTTGCAGTGTTGGTTGGTACAAAGTACGTTCATAATTCTGAGTTATTTAATTATGTATGCAGTGTCGCGGGACTGATATGGCCGCCATCTCCGCCAAACGTCATGTTATGTCAAAAAATATTAGGTATGCTTGCACTTTGCACATTAACAAGACTTTGCCAGGTAGGATATTCCTGTGAAGACAAATTATTTCTCCCCGCCTTTGTTTCTATTTCGCTCACAGTTACCGTAAGAAGATCTGTCAATAATACTTAAATTCAAAAATTTAAAACCACCCCCGACTGATTTGTATCTGTAATTCGAGTTTATTATCAATGGATATGTATAACTTTTTACATTGAGGCCATTCCAAGGAGATGTCTCAGAATTAGATCAAGCTTACCATATTTTTGCAATATCATTGAAGTAACAAGATACTGCGACAGCGCCATTTTGATTTTGACGTACGCGGTCGAAGGACTACGAGCATACGAAAGTTGCTATCGTAGTTTTTTTAAACAAAAAAGAGCTGATAATATTTAAACGGCTGAACAGCACACTCTCGACGAAGACATCTATCAAACAAAACAAACTAAATCAAAATCGGTTCATCCGTTTGGGCGCTACGATGTCACAGACAGACACACAGATACACACGTCAAACTTATAACACGCCTTCGTTTTGCGTCGAGGGTTAAAAACCAAAATCAAGGTGAAGAAAGATGTAATATAAGTATAGTAAGATAAGTATATGCAATAGCAACCTCTATTGTGTATAATCTTTTGGTACTCTTTTTCTAAAACCAGTACATTCTCCTATGTTTGAGGTATTTATCTCCATATCTCTGAAGATACTAATCAGATCTCGATAAAATTAAAATGGGACCACCTCGGAAACTTACCCAACCATAAACAAAAACCAAAAAAATAATCATTTGAATCCGTTCACAATTGACGGAGTAATCGCGTAACATAATACATACACACAAAAAAAACATACAGACGAATTGAGCACCTCCTCCTTTTTTGTGAAGTCGGTTAAAAACAAAAATAGCTAAAGATTCCATCCCGCTTGACACAACTCTTTGTTTGTAAAAGTAATGACAATTCCAGAGACAGTTAACAGCTAACTTCATGTCGGTGTGCGCGCGCAACTTAAATAAACTGGCCAAGTGCAAGTCGGACTCGCACTCGTAGGGTTCCGTACCACACTACAGTATTTTATAAGATCGAGCAAAAAATACCACTATCATTTTTCGCCAGCAAAAATAATAAGTATTAAACATTTTATTTCTTATAACGCCATCTAACGTCTAACAAAGGTGTTAGGAATCGACATTTCAATATAACGCCATCTATGGGACGTTTACCTAACTAAGCGTACATAGATGGCGTGAAATGCCGAAAAAAACACGTTTCTTGTATGGGAACCCTCTATTATTTTTTACTTTATTCTGTTTTTAGTATTTGTTGTTATAGCGGCAACAGAAATACATCATCTGTGAAAATTTCAACTGTCTAACTATCACGGTTCATGAGATACAGCCTGGTGACAGACGGACAGACAGACAGACAGACGGACAGCGGAGTCTTAGTAATACTACCCGTTTTACCCTTTGGGTACGGAACCCTAAAAACAGCTAACTTCATCATGTCGCTTTTTCGCCGTCAGTGTGCGCGAATTCGCATCGTAAATATGTTACTCATATAATTTTTCCAAACACGCCAAAAGAAGTATAACTTCAAAAGCTTACTTCAACAATATGCAAGCAGCCGCGGGCCCTCCAATGCAATTCCACTTCTCTCCTCGCTTTGATACTGTCTTGAAGCACTTTCAACGCTCGCTTGGCTCCCGTTTTCTTATCTTTGCATTCCACCACCTGCAAAAGAAGATAATTTCATGAGAATTGAAGTCTCTCCTCATCTCAAGTCAAAGAGATATAGCCCTGTGAAAGTCGTACAGACGGACGGACGGACAGCGCAGTCTCATTAATAGAGTTCCGTTGGTACTTGGTACCCTTTGGGTATGGAACCCTAAAAAACGGTCTATGCAACTTGACAGACACGTAGAGGTAAATGAAAGGGAGGTGGGGACCTGGAAACCCTTCGACGTTCGACAGCACAGACAATACGATATTCAGTATATGGTAGTGTCCGACCGAAAGTTCGGTTTCGGCCAAAAATCAAGATACAGCGGCAGTTTCGGTTTCGGCCAAAATTGGCCGAAACTTTAGCCGAAACCGAAACTGATTTCGGAAGTTGTCGTACACGCTCGCCTAACTTCGTCTCTCGCAGCAACGCTTTGGCGGACGCTGGCGGCCCTGTTCGGGAATTGTCGTGCGCCGTTCGGATAGCTCTGTAGCAACCGTAGCACAGAATAATTAATAGTATCCGTAGATGGGACTATTAGTGTAGATATGGTGCTAAAATAATCGTATGTCGCAATTTATCCAGAATAATGGGTAAAATCACCAAATTTCAGTATTTTATGGAATTTTATACTTGATCACGTGAGTTTCGGTTTCGGTTTCGGCCGAAACTGAAGCCACGGCCGAATATTCCGTTTCGGTTTCGACCGGAAAACCAGTTTCGGTCGGACTCTAGTATATGGTTTCTTCTTTTATAGTAGCCCATTCTATAGTCAACCATGCCTTAACTGATGCACCCAGGGTTGGCTTCAGAGAAGGGCACTCCTCAACAGTCGACAGCTATATAACCTTTTTTTACCAGCTTCACAAAAAAGGAGGAGGTTCTCAATTCGTCTGTATGTTTTTTTGTAGTATGTGTATGTTACGCGATTACTCCGAAATTGAGAACCGATTCGAATGATGTTTTTTTTAATTGGTAGGGTACGACATACATATCGTACATTTCCAAGGTGGTCCAATTGTAATTTCATCGAGATTTGATAAGTATCTCCAGAGATTTGACGATAAACGTCTCAAACTTGCTTCTGAAACTGATTCGCGCGGCATGGAAGTAGCTTGTTTTTGTTTTTAAACTATATTAATTATTTACAGTTATTTTTTACGCAACCACGACGGAACGGAGACGGTATATGTGTTTGGGGTGAGAGAAGTTATATGTGTGCAAATCCATGTCGCCATTTTTCTCCAAAACTACTTGTTCGATTTTGATGCAATTTTCAGTTATGGGTTTGGGTTTCATTGGTGCATGTTCTTAGAAAGGTGTTGCGGTGACAACTCACCAGGGGGCGCTGCAGTAAACATTTGATTGTGCAAATCAATGTTGCCATTCTTCTCCAAAATGACTAGTCCGATTTTGATGCAATTTTCAGTGATGGGTTCAGGTTTGATTGGTGCATGTTCTTAGATAGGTGTTACGGTGACAATTCACCAGGAGCGCTGCAGCAAACATTGTTTGTGCAAATTCACGTTTCCATGTTTCTCCAAAACCAATAGCTCGATTTTGACTTTAAACGGTTCGTAATTAATCAGTTGTGGTTCTTAGATAGATGTTATGGCGTTAACTTTCTAAAGGACGCTGTCGTGGGTGTTTATTCAAAATCTAATTTTGTACTTGTAAAATAATTCTTGTTTTGCAGTAACAAACATACCAATACTTTATCACCAGTAGTACTAGGGTTTGTTCCCGGGAATTCTCGTCCCGGGAATTCCCGGGAAATCGGTCGGTCTCGTACCCGGGAAATTCAGCTCGAGAAAAGTCGAGACATCGAGAAGTTTAAATAAACATTTTTACGCTTAGCTTTCTTTGTAAATGCGAGGCGGCAGCGGCATCCTTTGACAGCACGGCTCGTGTCTGTCGGTATCCTTTGTTTGTAGAAGTTGTCGAAGCAGGCGTAAGCGAATCAGAAACTGAACAAGACAGCTTTGCAGCTCAATTAGAGAGAGCAATAAAAGGTGTTTCGAGAAATGGTGAATCAACTAATGCTGTGGTGCTTTCCAAATCAATTATAAAAAAAGAGTTTTTGCTATTTGAAAAAACAGGCAAGAGGACCCCTAATCTGGAAACACTATACAAAGCATTAATTTCAGTCAAGCCGACTTCAACAGAAAATGAAAGGGTATTTTCCATATCGGGAAATGTGGTCAGTAAGATTAGGAGCCGGCTGTCTGATAAATCTATTAATGCTTTGGTTTATCTTAAGGCATATTTCATAAGAATTAATAAGCAGGCTTAAAGACAGTTATATTTTTCGTATTAATAGTAGATAGATATCTCTTATTTAATTACATTAAAACTGCCAAAAATTGTGATACCATACCACCCACATAGTGAGATTAGTGAGTGATCTTTAGTTATGATGAGAAAAATTATGATTGTTTTTAGTTAAGATGTTTGTTTTAAGCTGATTGTTAACAGAGATTTTGTTTTTTATTAAAGATTAGTGAGATTAGTTATAATAAGAAGAAGTATGATTGTTTTTAGTTAAGATGTTTGTTTTAAGCTGATTGTTAACAGAGATTTTGTTTTTTATTACAGATTAGTGAGATGAGATTAGTTATTTTAAGGAGAAGAAGTATGATTGTTTTTAGTTAGCAATTTTGTTTTGAGCTGATTTTTTATTGAGAACTTGTTTTTTTGTTAAAAATTATGTTGATTTTTTTCATGTAAAATAAACACAGTTAAATTAAAGACTCTTTTTATTAATTAAACAAAAATTTAGACGTATTTTATTTTTTCTCGACAACCCGAGAAGACCCGAGAAATCAGGCTCGAGAAGTCTCGACACCCGAGAACTAAAAAACCTCGAGAAATCGGAAACCCTAAGTAGTACGAATCCCAGTTTAATATCGTCAATGAATCACACTCTGTACGTTTTGTAAATAACAATGACCTTCGTACCCAGCTTCACATAGTAACTCTTACATAATACTTGGCTGTTACTTTGAACCAAAATGTAAATACAAGACCATTCCTCGAATTAACGATGATACGCGTTTTCCTTATAGTAGTTTATAGTTCTTTGGATTGTTTCGTCGTAATTACCTTAATATCACCTCAATACTAGTCTATTGATCGACATATGCTTCTCCTATTGCACTGTGCACAGAGTGCCTAGTGAGAGTTTTATAAATCGGTTAAAGCTGTATAATACTGTATTTACCCCTAGTACGACTTTTCATCGTAAACACTTTTGACAGATCTCACATAGTTTTCGACTTATTCTGGCTCCCTGATTGGTCTAAATTTAGTAAAGTGTGAAAACCACTATAGGCGCTGTACTGTTTTTCATAAAAAAAATTTCGATATACTATATCGAGTTTAGTATGAAAAGTCGTACTAAAAGTAAAGGGTACTGAGGTCGATCTTCAGCATCGAAAGACTTCAAAAAACCCAAGTACCCGGTTTTTTTAGGTTCCTTACCCAAAAGGGTACAACAGGACCTAGTACTGAGACTTCGCTGTCCATCCGTCCGTCCGTCTGTCTGTCCGCACTTTACAGGGCTGTATCTTCTTAACCGTAATAGGTAGATACTTGAAATGTTCACGAAGTACCTACGTATTACTATGGGGGATTTAGCAACAAATACTATAATAAACATAATAAAGTTAACATAAAAAAGGGGGTACATACATGAAACGTGTTTTTTAGGCGTTTTATGCTTGATCGTACAAAGCGTAATAATAGAAACTTAAAATTAGCTCATAGTGTGTATTATAATGGTTGCTGTAACATCAAATGCTAAAAACTAAATTAAATTAAAAATTTAAGGATATACCCCCATACAAAAAACATATTTTCCGGTAAATGTTGTTCAATCGGAACCCTACCTACGTGTGCGAGTCCGACTCGCACTTGGCCAGTTTATTTAAAGAAGTCTGAGTCCTCAGTTATAAACTCTTTTTTTTACCCAGGAAAATCCTTTATGGATACCTCTCGCCCGGGGGAGCGAGATGATTATGTGGGACTCGCTGCCTATAAGGTAGGATACCGCACTAAAAACCGTCATCCACCGTGGTGGGGCAAGATCAAGGGCCGTCGTAACATTCGCCGACTTGCCCCGGTGGCAGACCCAAATGGGCCTCTGCCGCTACGGAGGGCTGATCTTGCTCACCAAGGTCAACCCTCAACCGTCTTGTGGGGAGTGCAAGCCTTTAGAGAGTCCCCCGACTCTCCAATAGTTACCCCACAATGACAGAGGAGTGTGGCTCGTCTTCTCCTCAAACTCACCCTCTGTCCCTCTGATGACAGGTGTGCGAAGGGCAACTACCCATACTCGCACACCGTCCACCGTCCGACTCGCATAACAAAAGCATGCGAGTAGCCCTCTTGCAGCCGTTACCGGCCCCGCCACTAAGTCCGAGCATTATGCTCAGACCCACCACCGAGCCCGCCCTGCCCCGTCACACTGTGCCCTCTGCTAAATATCAGAGGGACACGCGGAGGAGCCCTTCACATCGGAACTTCGCTATCGGTCGACAACTTAACCCAGTTGACTGGGAAAAGTTGTCGGCCGATACCCAGGGTACACCGCGAGGAGGTGTTCCGACCCGCACCCCCAGTTATAAACTCTAGTCTAGCTCTTACCAGCCTCCTTACAAAGATCATCGCTCCGACTAGTCTAGAGGAAATTATTTTATATCTTTACTTATCGTCGATCTTTACTTCTTATCTTTACTTGTCGAACGCTAGCTTACTAGCGTTCGACCACTATCTCGCCTGGTGGTTAGCGATGATGTGAACGACGATAGTGAACACGCTAGGCCTAGAATAATTGACTGACTTTCAAGGGATGTTTGCTGCCGGAACACCGTAAGGTTATGGCGGCAGATTTTCTCATTGATGATTGTTATTATTATTATGAGCCTGAACTGTCCCACTGCAGGGCAAAGGCCTCACTCTCTTGCTTCCACGTCTCGCGATTTTGGGCTATTGCGGTCCAATCTTTCATGTATGCGTCCAGATCGTCTCGCCATTGATGGATATAAGCTACTTCTTCAACCGACTTCCCAAAAAGAAGGAGGTTCTCAATTCGTCTGTATGTTTTTTTTTGTATGTTACGCGATTACTCCGTCAATTGTGAACCGATTTGAATTATTCTTTTTTTAATCGGTAGCGTTCGTTTCCGAGGTCCTATTATGTAATTTTATCTAGATCTGATAAGTATCTCCAGAGATATGACGATATGTCTCAAACTTGCTACTGAAACTGACTCGCGGGGCATGGAAGTCAGTTGTTTTAGTTTTTAAACTTAATCTTAATTATTAAATGGGACCACATGGGAAGTATTATACCGTTTCAAACAAAAGAAGAATTTTTTAAATCGGTCCAGGCGTATTTGAGTAATCGGGAAACATACATAAAAAATAAAATATTCCGACGAATTAAGAACCCTCCTCCTTTATTTTAAGTCGGTTAAAAACGAGCGTAAAACGTGCATATATAAGATCCTTTAAAAACTAAAAGAACCGACTTTAAATGCCGCGCTATTAATTTTAAGTATTTTAAGTACCAAGTTTGAGGTGTTTATCTCCATATCTCTGGAGATACTTATCAGCTCATGATGAAATTACTATGGTATCACCCTTGGGATATCTCCTTTCCTACAAAAAAAGAATCATCAAAATCGGGTCATAAACGACGAAGTTATCCGTGAACACCCTAATATAAAAAAAATATATATAATATATACGGTCGAATTGAGAAAACATCCCTTTTTTGAAATCGGTAAAAAATCGATAGTCTACCTATCTATATAGTCTATATCCACAGTCACACACCCACGCTACAAGCCGTGAACAGATAACATAAATGATATCTTCACGTTTTAGTTATCTTATCTACCGAGATTAATTAATGGAATACCTGCTCACACACTTTATGAAATAGATGTTATGTAATTAAAGAGTTACAATTTTAATATGTGTGATTACAAAACAACTGCATCTGAGGGCCTGGTAATGTAAGTGACAGAACGGTCGGCTTTGATGCCAGAGGAAACGAGTTCAATCGCCGCCGTGCACCAATGGATTTTTCCATCGAAAAACTTCTGTGCGCTTTTCACAGTGGCCCTACGGTAAAGGAAAAACATTGTTAAGAAACCAACTACCCTCGCATGGTGGTAGAACACTATCTAATGTCCGCCTAGCCATTCTCAAGTTAGAAAATCAGTCGCCAAGCATCCAATATGTTCGGGCAGCTATCCTTAAGAGCCAATTCCCATTCTAGGCCCAGCGTGCTTACCATCTTCGACCGAATCATCACTTACCAACAGGTGAGATAGTGGTCAAACGCTAGCCTAAAAGATATTAGAAAAAATCTGATCTATCGAAATATCGATTGCGCGATGTAGAATCTCATACATTTAGGCAATATTTACAAGGAGACCTGTAACATTTACTTTAGCGCCATCTAGATGCTTTTATATTATGTCGGTAATTGTAGATCACCTAGGATTCACTACGTTAAGTGAGTCCTACGTTATAGATGGATGGAAGGCAAATGCAAATGATAGGGGCGTAGCTACAGCAGACCATGATTTTTGTCGAAACAAATTTTGCTCTAGAAGCATTTTCCAGGGAGGAAACGGGGGAATACATATTTATGGAAAAGTGCGCGTTCCCTCTTACAGTGCCACAAGTATAACTTGGCGGTGGTGGTTTTTGGAACTAATTCTTTAATTGAAACTGTGAGTTTGACGTTTGAGAGATTACCGCGACATTATTGTTGATAAATCTGCTACATTAAAATAGTTTAATAATTCCAAAAGTAATTAAAAGTGGTTTAAGAGTAACTGATATCAAAGTACAATGTAAAAGCACAGTGGCGCACAGGCACGCCAAGTTATACTTGCCGGACTGTAACACAGGTTACTTTTAAACAAGGGCGAAGTCGCGGGGCAGAGCTCGTATAGAATACATAGATTACAAATAGAATCCATCCACACTCTAATTTCCTTTAACGTCATAGCATGGCGTCACGGTAATGTAAGTATAGATAACATTGCCGTGATGGCGTGTTCCCCCAATATTTACATTCAGATAATGAATGGTATCAGTAAACAAGATGATATTTATTGCGCATATTACACTATATATTAACAATACTATACTATACTAATTGTGTTAGCATTCCCTTCGCCACGGTGCATAGGTACAATAATGTTTACGAGGCATGCCTTTTAAGTTTTGTCGTTTGAAGAAAATAAACTGGCCATGTGCAACTCGGACTAGCACTCGCAGGGTTCCGTACCACACTATAGTATTTTATAAGATCGAGCAAAAAATACCACTATAATTTTTCGCCAGCAAAATATAATAAATAATAAACATTTCGTTTCTTATTACGCCATCTAACGTCTAACAAAGGTGTTAGGGATCGACATTTCAATATAACGCCATCTATGGGACGGTTACCTAACTAAGCGTTCATAGATGGCGTGAAATGCCGAAAAAAACACGTTTTTTGTATGGGGACCCTTTATTATCTAAAGATAATACTAAACAAATACTAAAAACAGAATAAAGTTTTAAAACTTTATTCTGTTTTTAGTATTTGTTGTTATAGCGGCAACAGAAATACATCATCTGTGGAAATTTCTAACTGTCTAACTATCACGGTTCATGAGATACAGCTTGGTGACAGACGGACAGACAGACAGACAGACGGACAGCGGAGTCTCAGTAATAGGGTTCCGTTGGTACCCTTTGGGTACGGAACCCTAAAAACACAACTAGAACTTTATAGTACTTTTTATTGTTTTTCAAAGTATTTACCACGTAGCTTAATACACTTTTCCATTCGCTCAAACCAGTTATTATAACATTTATTCCACTCTAAAGTGGGGGTGTTCAAAATGGCTGACTTGAAAGCGTCGACTGCTTCTTCACCGGACTGGAACCTTTGACCACGAAGACTTTTCTTAATTTTAGGAAATGTAAAGAAATCGTTAGGGCTTTAGTCAGGACTGTATGGAGGATGGTCAAGAATTTCTACTTTTTCCTGCTTCAAATACTCAATCGTTCGACGAGCGCAGTGTGAGCTTGCGTTGTCGTGGTGCAGGATGATGCGTCGCTTTGAGTTAGATTTTCGAAGTTCGGCGATGACTTGTGGTAAACTAACTGTGGTATACCACTCTGTGTTAACCGTTCTACGATCTTCAAGTGCAATAGTCGCAACGTGACCGGTTTTTCCAACGAACGTGGCCACCATCTTCTTTGAAGTGCTTCGAGAACGGACTACTTTTTTTCTCACGGCTTTGGCTCATCTTGAAAGACCCAGATTGTAGATTGCTGTTTGGAATCAGGATCGTAGGCATAGATCCAAGAGTCTTCAGCACTGATGATTTCGTACACGTGATTTGACTCTCCTCGGTTGAACCTTTGCAGAGTTTTCTTACACCATCTGACGTGGGCCGCCTTGTGATCGTCGGAAAGCAGATGCGGTATCCAACGGCAAACTAGCTTTCTCACACCATGCGCTTCATGCAAGATCTTCTAAATGGTTGTCCCTGAGATGCCTAATAGAGCCTCTATCTCTCGATACGTCACATGACGATTTTCGAGAATTAGTTGTCTTACAGCAATGATGTTATCTTCAGTGAAGGCGGATTTTGGGCGTCCTTCGTGAGATTTGTCACTAACACTAGTATGTCCAAGCTGGAATTCTAAATACCAGCGTTCGACAGTCCGCAGACATGGAGTTTCATCACTGAACACAGATGTTAACTCTTCAAAACACTGAAGCCGTATCAGGCCTCTTCTAAAGTTGTAGAAAATTATGGCACGAACATTTTACTTAGAAAGATTCATTTTCGTACGTGACCTGACAGATTCCAATCGACGCTGTGACCACATGAGTAAAGAAAAGGAATCTTTACTCATGTACTGTGACTAAACAATAGCAATAATCCTAATACTCAACTGTTTTGAGATTCAAAATTTAAACATATTCGAATATAGAACAGTTCCAAATTCAAAATTGCCGGGAAAAATGGAAACGACAGAACTTAAAAGGCATGCCTCGTAGTATTTCTTTGAAATACTTTCATTCATGTTCATAATTCATACTTCTTTATATTGATTGTTAATGTAACTTTTATTTGAGATCGATTTTAAAATTTGAAATATTTAAAGAATGATAACGAAAAATATCGGGGACGTGAGTCTGTATCCTGATGTCTTAGAGAAGATAGATATGTGAAGGGGAATTTTTAAAGGAAACTATGAAGAAATAGGCTGTCACGGCTGATAATAGAGCAAATGAATATCTACGGACCGTACTAATGGTACCGTATCGAGCATCGCCGTTGTAGGTGATGTACTAGTCGTTTACTATATGCAGCGACTAAATGCTGCAAAGTGAGCAGCTAGAACCCATTCTATTATATATATATTTTATCTGATGTCAATACGAAGATGAGAAGCATATAAGCTCGTCGTGGCTATCCATTCAGAGGATAATAAGGAACACGAAGAGCTAGAGTAGTGCCGTATGATTCCTCAACTTTGAAGTCCCAATTAATTATTACAGTCGAACATTTAATCTATACTAGTTTACTAGCTGTGCCCCCCGGGTTTACCCGCGTAAACATCGTTTCCGTGGGAATATCGGAATAAAAACTATCCTATGTGTTATTTCAGGGACTGGGCTATCTGCATACCAAATTTCAGCTCAATCGGTTCAGTAGTTTTTGCGTCAAAGAGTAACAAACATACATCCATAAATTCTTATATATGAATAATATGAATGATATGAAGCTCAGTAAGTAGAATAACTTAAACTAATAGCGGTTTACTGCTTCTTTAGGCCAAATATCTCAATATTTCATCAATTAACAATCTTTATAAGCTCTTTGTGAAAAATAGTGCCGGGCGCATTGCGGTGCTTGTCGATATCGATAGTGTATATTATTATATAGTTATGATCAGTGATCGGAATAGAAGTGCAATTTCGCGAGATGTCATGACGAAATTTTAATAGGGATAAAGCATCAAAGTGATATTGAGTAACTTTATTTAATTTTAACCAAAAATATCCGCAAGCTCATACTCATCATCGGCAATGATTTCGTCCTCCTGGTGATGTATACATCAAGACGAACTTCAAGCTACCGCAAATGGCACTATACCTAGACCCTAGCAATTTTCCTTCTGCACAGATCCCAGTTAGATACTGAGGAAAAGAAGACTGTGCAGGTAGACTATACATCAGGCTAGGTATGGCATGCACAGTTTAAGTTTTACTACACCCTTTTGTTACACCTTGCATAATTTACAGCCAGTGCTGGTTTTAGAGGTCTGGAGGCCTTGGGGCAACATAGGAGTGGAGACTTCCTAGCCCCAAATTATTTTCATAATAAAATGAATATTATTTTTCAGTGGAGTTTTCCAATAAATAATTTATTGTGAAACCAAGTAGTATAGATTCTTTTAATTTTAACCAAACATAATATAAAAAAAAAAACGAACCAAACCTTCCGAGCTTTTTAGGGTTTGGTACCTCAAAAGGTAAAAAAAGGAACCCTTATAAGATCAATTTTTTGTCCGTCTGTCTGTCTGTCTGTCGTAGGTCGTCTGTGTGTAGGATTCGGCAGGTATGTACTACGTTCGGATCGGTCTAGTAGGCTAGCCGGAGGCGGTCGATCCGTTTCGTTACATCTGTTATCCTAACAGGTAGACGTCATCGCTTACCATCAGGCGAGCTTGTCCTATTCTGTTACCTTATATCATGAAAAAAATATAATTCCAGGCCTAATACATTGCGTCACAAAGCTCATGAATATCATGATCAAAGACAGGACTATAAAGTGTTTTGATCAATTCCAGAAACGAGATAATTCATTTGTCTATTGAACTGAAATATCTTCAAAGGACTGTATTAATTATAGGTACCTAATATCTTGTCAATGGAAATATTATTTCTTTGAACAAGTAATTTGGGAAGGATAGATTTTTGTTGTGTACAAAATTAGTGACATTTTCAACCAACTTGCAAAAAGAAGGAGGTTTTTTTCGTTATGCGATTACTCCGTCAATTGTGAACCGTGTTTCCGAGGTGGTCCCATCGTAATTTCATCGAGATCTGATAAGTATCTCCAGAGATATGACGATAAACGTCTCGAACTTGATACTGAAATTGACTCGCGAGGCATTGAACTCGGTTGTTTTCGTTTTTAAACTATCTTAATTATTACGGAGTTATAAAAGGAGGATGTTCTCAGTTCTTCAGTATGAGTTTTTAATTTTTATTATGTATGTTCACCGATTTCTATAATGTCAATTGAGGACCTGTTTCCCAGAATTAAATTAAATTTAGTTTTTAAAAAAAGCTTGTAAAAAAGAGAATTTATTCTCGTGTGGTGGTCGCATTGACTATTTGAGAACCTCCTCCTTTTTAACCTTAAAACGGTAGAAAATTGGATTTGAACTCTCGACCAGCAGATATATATATCTTCCGTCCAGGCCTTATCCAATGCGTCACAGGGTTCATATATATTACCATGATCAAAGACAGAACTAATATTTATTTGATCGTTTTCAGAAACGTGTTAAATAATTTATATTCATTGAATTGGAATATCTTCAAAGGACTGTATTTAATATCTTGTCCATTAAAATGGTATATAATTACCGTAGCATTTTGGGGAGGGTAGAATTTCGTTGTATAAGAAATAAATTTCATTTTAGTTTTTATACAACAAATCTATTTCTTATTTATACATTTGTTTTATTATCTTATAGGCTAGCGTTTAACCACTATCTCGCCAGGTGGTAGGCGATGATGTGGTCGAAAATGGTGAACATGCTAGGCCTAGAATACTCTCAGGGGCTTTGTACTGCCGTAACACCGTAAGGTTATGGCGGCAGATTTTCTCCTTGATGATGATAAGCTACTTTTTGGTAGCAAGTCAGGCGGAAAATAGATATAAAATGCTCCTCCCACCTGTAGAAGGTGTAGATTCTATCTAAGACCGCATAGTTACATAGCATTTTTCTTTATATTATGTAGGCTAGCGTTTGACCACTATCTCACCTGTTGGTAAGTGATGATGCGGTCGAAGACGGTAAGCACGCTTGGCCTAGAATGAGAACTGGCACTCAATGATAGCTGCCGGAACACATTAGATGTTTTGGCGACAGATTTTCTAACTTGAGGGTGGTAGCTGGCCAGTAGGCACACTAGATAGTGTCCTACCACCATGCATCAGGTAAGATAAAGATACTGGTACATATTATCTGCACAGGATAAAATAAAGATCTTCTATCCGCCAATGAATCTATCAATCAAAAAGATCCACCTCAAACAACAAAGTAAAACAGAAAACCACATCCTACCAATAACGTCAAGCCATGAAACCAGTCACATTTAAATGGACTGCGAGTATTACTTCGTAGTTACCTACAGCATAATATTATATATAACCTTTATAAAAAGGTCGTCTATTTTCGTCCATTTCTGGGCAGTATGGCCTAGAGAATCTTTTGGTCCGTTTTGGGCGGTGAAAGGACGCGCAATGACCTAATAAACTGGCCAAGTGCAAGTCAGGCTCGCACTAGTGGGGTTCCGTACCACACTACAGTATTTTATAAGATCGAGAAAAAAATACCACTATCATTTTTCGCCAGCAAAAAATAATAATTAATAAACATTTAATTTCTTATAACGCCATCTAACGTCTAACAAAGATGTTAGGGATCGACATTTCAATATAACGCCATCTATGGGACGTTTACCTAACTAAGCGTTCATAGATGGCGTGAAATGCCGAAAAAAACACGTTTCTTGTATGGTGACCCTCTATTATTTTTACCTTAATTCTGTTTTAGTATTTGTTGTTATTATAGATCTGTGAAAATTTCAACTATCTAACTATCACGGTTCATGAGATACAGCCCGGTGACAGACGGACAGACAGACAGACAGACAGACAGACAGACAGACAGACGGACAGCGGAGTCTTAGTAATAGGGTCCCGTTTTACCCTTTGGGTACGGAACCCTAAAAAGTGCACTGCGGTATACATTTTGTTTCTATCAGTTTTACCTTTGTTGGATAGACAAGGACTTGACTGTTATGTGTAATGCTTTCTAAGCTAGAATACCTATTCTATATATTTTATTCTATGAGAAAAAATCTAAAAATATATTATTAAGCTAGCTTAGGCAAAAAGTAGTTGAAAAACGTTAGTTTTAGTTCATAAAATAGCAAACTAAATTATTCATATTCAATTCAAAGGTTTGAGCATTTTAAGGTTCCGTAGTCCTGACAAGGAACCCTTATAGTTTCGTCATGTCCGTCTGTTTGTCTGTCTGTTTGTCCGAGGTTTTGCTAAGAGACAGCTAATAGTATAAAGCTGTAATTTTGTAGGGGTGTGTATATCAATTATACCGACAAAGTGGTAACATAAAATTTAGGAAAATATTTTTTTTAGGGTAGGGCCTCTACATGTGAAGTGGGGATGAATTTTTTTTCGACGTCTACCCCATCGTGCGAGGTGTCGTAGAATAGCTCTTTTAAAATGACTAAAATGACTATTTTTCGATGTAATGCTCCATTTACGAAATATCAAACTTTAAAGTGCAAATGTTTGTTCCGGTAGGTCAAATTAGCTATTTCGCTATTCATGTAGAGACTTCCACCCCAGGGCCGGTAGTCTCTACATGCATTAGCGATGAATTTCGAGCGATAATCGTCGACGAAAAAAGAGATGCAGATAACAACTGTCTAGCTGCATCTCATTCTAGCAGACGTTTGCGATGACAAGACGCATCGCTATCAATGTAGAGACTTCCACCCCAGGGCCGGTAGTCTCTACATGCATAGCGATGAATTTCGAGCAATAATCGTCGACGAAAAAAGAGATGCAGATAACAACTGTCTAGCTGCATCTCATTCTAGCAGACGTTTGCGATGACAAGACGCATCGCTATCAATGTAGAGACTTCCACCCCAGGGCCGGTAGTCTCTACATGCATAGCGATGAATTTCGAGCGATAATCGTCGACGAAAAAAGAGATGCAGATAACAACTGTCTAGCTGCATCTCATTCTAGCAGACGTTTGCGATGACAAGACGCATCGCTATCAATGTAGAGACTTCCACCCCAGGGCCGGTAGTCTCTACATGCATAGCGATGAATTTCGAGCGATAATCGTCGACGAAAAAAGAGATGCAGATAACAACTGTCTAGCTGCATCTCATTCTAGCAGACGTTTGCGATGACAAGACGCATCGCTATCAATGTAGAGACTTCCACCCCAGGGCCGGTAGTCTCTACATGCATAGCGATGAATTTCGAGCGATAATCGTCGACGAAAAAAGAGATGCAGATAACAACTGTCTAGCTGCATCTCATTCTAGCAGACGTTTGCGATGACAAGACGCATCGCTATCAATGTAGAGACTTCCACCCCAGGGCCGGTAGTCTCTACATGCATAGCGATGAATTTCGAGCGATAATCGTCGACGAAAAAAGAGATGCAGATAACAACTGTCTAGCTGCATCTCATTCTAGCAGACGTTTGCGATGACAAGACGTATCGCTATCAATGTAGAGACTTCCACCCCTGTAAATAATTTTTAACCAACTATAGAATGTATCCTTTTTATCTATTATTCAAAGAGCGTAACTATACCAACCTTTCGTCAGCAAAACGTCATGCGGGAACTCGGCCAACACCCATTAACGACAAGTCTTTTCCACCGACTACACAAAAAGGAGGAGGTTCTATATTCACCTGTGTATTTTTTGTAATGTTTGTTGCCTCAAACCGCTGTCATTCATTAATCGATTTGGAAAAATCACTCTTTTTTAACCGACTTCAAAAAAAGGAGGACGTTTCTCAATTCGACCGTATATTTTGTTCGGGGATAACTTCGTCGTTTATGCACCGATTTCGATTATTCTTTTTTTGTTCGAAAGGAGATATCCCAAGTGTGGTACCATGGTAATTTTATCGAGGTCTGATAAGTATCTCCAGAGATATTGAGATAAACATCTCAAAATTGGTACTGAAAATGAACATTGAAGTCGGTTCTTTTTTAGTTTTTAAACGATATTATTTAAATAAAGCTCACTAGCAATGTTGGTTGCACATTACTAGTAGTCTTGTACTACCCCTTCCACTAAGCTAAATATTATATGTCTGGAGTGGGTTTACGTCAATAGTGCAATGGGTGAGGATCGAACTCACGACCTCTCGATCGCCAGGCTGACGCCTTAGCCATTGGGCTATTGCCGCTTGTAAATTGCTTGTCTTTAAAAGATAACAAAAAAACTTCCGGTACCTAATTAGGAAATGGGAGTATTTATGAGTAAGCGTTGCAAACGATCGGATTTTACTATTAATGACGTCACACGAATGCGTCAAAGCGATAACTGAATGAACTCATTGATGATAGCAGTAAACTCAAAATAGCGTTTTTGAACAACAGTACTAAACTAACGAGTATTAAATTTAATGTACTGTCGTTGAAGTATTCTCCAGAGGTGGTAGGAGCATATTATATCGATTTTTCGCCTGACTTGCTACCACAATATAGCGTACCATCATCAAGGAGAAAAACTGCCGCCATAACCTTACGGTGTTCCAGCACATAACCCTTAAGAGTGAGAGAATTCTAGGTCTAGGCTCACCATCATGTGTTCACTACCAAGGAATTTAATTCCTTGGTAGTGCGTATGATGAACCTTGAAGCAATACCAGTATTATTATCTTTTCTATGACAATACGCTTCGTGCGTATATATACAGAATGTCCACCATTTAGCGGTGTCGCCATTGTACACGTCTGGTTGTCCGACCGAAAAGTGGGGATTTTTGTAAAGTGAAACTATTTAATATAATTTTTTTAAGTTTAGTTTAATTTATAGGCTAGCGTTTGAACACTATCTCAACTGGTGTTAAGCGATGATGTGGTCGAAGATGGTGAACACGTTAGGGTCAAGGGCTGTGCGCTGCCGGAACACCGTAAGGTTATGGTGGTAACCTACTTTTTTGTAGCAAGTCAGGCGGACCATCGTATAATTAAGATAGTTTAAAAACGAAAACAACCGACGTCCATGCCTCGCGAGTCAGTTTCATTAGCAAGTTTGAGACGTTTATCGTCATATCTCTGGAGATACTTATCAGATCTCGATGAAATTACAATAGGGTTACGGGACCACCTTCACGGGAAGTCAGTTAAAAATAGATATAATCGAGCTCGAAAAGCCGTTTACACGGTGCCAGTCGCTGGCGCTTGTCAAGTTGGCATGCCAGCAATGGCATCTTATAAATCATACATAAGGTCACGCGGTGAGATCGCGACGATCGCAAGACAGTCACATTATGAAATCGATACCCAATTGAATATATTAAATAATTTCAGTGATAAGTGGTCAGACAGTATCAGGTGTGTCCATGTGTATAAAGGTAGATGTGACTCACAAAATTGTATTGAGATTGACGACTCATCATCAGTCATCATTTTATCATTCTAGGATATAGATAAATAAATAAGAAATAAAAATCATGCTTGTGTGTAATACGTCATTTGGAAAGTGCGATATATAATGTGGAAAGTAGTACGGGCAATTCAAGCAGAAAATCTGCCGCCAATACCTTATGGTGTTCTCGCACCACACAGCCCTGGAGAGTCAGAGTAGGCCTAGCTTGTTCACTTACGTCTTCATTAAACTAAACTACTGAAGCATGCGTTTTTAGGGGAAGAGAAAAAAAATTATGACGTGATTACGAATTTTGCCCATATTTTCTTTGGACAATTTTTATAAATTCATTCATTTTAATTTTTTATTTTTCACACTTAATAAGGACAAGTCGTATAAGTTTATGGCTATTAAAGACATTGAACCGCTGGAGGCACAATTAATTATTTTGTTATTAATAATAATAAAATAAAAAAAAAACCGCTGAGACGTCAAGTCGAATTTTTGACGATTTATTTTTTATATTTTCTTTTTAACAATATTTTCCAGTTATAATCGTTTATACTGTGTAAACAGTGTTAATAGAGTATAATACAACAAAATAAATACAGAAACAATGGTCAATATCAATAAGTCAAGTATAAGTCAATATACACAAATTAGAAATCATTTTATGGAAAAATATACAGCTGACATATTATGACATATCACATCACATCTGCCATAGTAAGAAAATATTGTAAGTAAAAGAAAATAAGGAAAATGATCACAAGATCGAAAAGGAGACTGAGAGAAGCGGAACATAACGCGCAACAAACACCCTCGCCCGTCCCTTCGTCTCCGAGCTCGTCATCGGGAGACAACTTCGCTACTCCTCCCGAGGGATCCAGCTTGTCGAGCGACGAGGACGGACCTTCGTCGCCACGACCTCCGCTACCACCTGCGCGACGTGGACGACCACCGCTGCCGGCACGCTTGGGGCCTGCGGGGCATCCTGCTCCGCGCCCGGCCCCCGCTACCGGTGGTGTAGCGCGTCGCATGCGATGGACTCAATCTATAAACGAGAATTGCATGCGCGCCTACTACAGGGCTACAGAGGGAGGAACTAACCTGTCCGCGTACCGTGATAGGATGCTGCCTCTGTTTCAGACCCTTGAACCAGCTGTTGCCGTTACCGCACAACGACTGTCAGATCAGGTGCGGGCCATCCAGCGGCTCAAACTGTTGGACGACTCAGCGCTTGATCGGCTGCGTCTGGAGGCGTTACCTATTATTCGTGCTACTTTTGCTTTAGCGCGGGACCCGCCCGGTGTGTCGTCGACGCAGGGGCCGACAGGCTCGGTTTCGACGTCTGCCCCGGCAAATGCCGCGCTAGACGTAGACGATTGTACGAATACTAATGTAAGTACCCAGACAAATGAGCAATTGAGGAGGGCTTTGGAGGACGCGATTTCTGAATATCGCACCGCCGACTCTAGACCGCGACTACCACGCTTGCCAACGAACAAACGCAATCTAGCGTTAATGGGAGCCCTAAACGTTTTGCTAGTCCCATATATGCGGACTAGCGAAACATTAATTGATACACACTCGATACTGTACTGCGCTGCCGCGGCGGCGTGTCGCGTCGTTCGCGTTAAGTTTCCGGATACTGACCGAGCGCCGCGACACCCCGCTACCCCCGCGTGGCAAGAAAGAATCGAGTGTCGTATCAATTCGTTTAGGACTCTCATTGCGAAGTTAATAACCTTCAAAGGGGGCAACCATCGCCCCCGAGTCATGCGTTTCGTGAACCAGGCATTTGCTGGGACCGGGATTAGACCCCGGGACTACATGGCCTGTGTCACGGAACGCATTGACTTTCTAAAACAGAAAGTTTGTGCGTTGGCAAGGCGAATCCGTCGCTTTAGAGCTCGTGTGGATCGATATTGTCAGAATCACCTCTTCCAAAGCGACCAAAGGAAGGTGTATCGAAGTTGGGAAGGCAACAACCAACGTGTGAGCGACGGGCAGTGTCCGGATGCTACTACCATGAATAACTTCGGCGTAGTATCTGGTCGGAGCCCGTCGAACACATGGAGGGTGATTGGATGAGCGTCGTTGAGCGCGCGTGTGAGCCTATCGAATCCATGGAGGCTGTTACTATCAGCCCCGAAGACGTTAGTTGTGCGATCCGAACGGCCCAGAACTGGAAAAGTCCTGGACCGGACAGATTACACAACTTCTGCATAAAATGGATTCGGTGCTCTCACGACTGCTTAGCGACGCAATTCCAAAATGCCCTCGAGGTCGGTGCCTTGCCAACATTTATGACAACCGGTGTCACCTTCCTGCTCCACAAGTCCGGTAGTACCACGGACCCGAAGAACTATAGACCCATCACGTGCTTGCCGACGCTTTACAAGCTACTTACATCTATTCTGAGATTTAAAATTAACTCGCACATTATTGCGCACAACATTTTGGCCTCGTCTCAGAATGGATGTAAGGTTGGGTCCCGTGGTACTAAGGAGCTCCTCCTCATTGACACGGCCATTTGCCAACAAGTCCGGCGGAACAAAGGGGCTCTCTCCACCGCCTGGATTGACTACAAGAAGGCCTACGATTCAGTGCCTCATACCTGGCTGGAGAGGATCTTAGAGTTGTATAAAATTGATATAACTCTTAGATCTTTTCTAGGTTCTTGTATGAGGCAGTGGACCACAGTCCTTCGTCAACCGGGTGGTGGAGACAGCCTCTCTGGTCCGCAGGATTTCATAAGGATTGAGCGAGGCATTTTCCAGGGTGATAGTCTGAGCCCGTTGTGGTTTTGCCTAGCCCTGAATCCTCTTAGCACATTGCTAGAGGATTCAGGGCTGGGTTATCGGCTTAGGAGAGGGGGTGAAGTCATTTCGCACTTGCTGTACATGTATGACCTCAAACTTTTTGCACCGAAGCATAATGAATTGATGGAGCTACTGAAAGTCACTGAGACTTTCAGCAGCGCCATTAGCATGGACTTCGGTGTGGACAAGTGCGCGGTCATGCACGTACAGCGGGGAAAAGTTGTAAATTCAACGAATTTACAACTTTCAGAGACAATGACTTTCAGATCTCTCTCAGAAGCTGACACCTATAAATACCTTGGTATGTCAGAGGCATTGGGTATCGAGAGTGGGGGGATAAAACAGTCAGTGAAGGAACGCTTCTTCGGTCGCCTGACAAAGGTACTTAATAGTCTTTTGTCAGGAGGCAACAAGGTGCGCGCCTTCAACGGCTGGGTTATGCCCCTACTTATATACACCTTTGGCATACTAAGGTGGACTCAGACCGAACTAGACGCCCTGGACAGAAAAGTTCGACAGCAATTGACATCACATCGCATGCTTCACCCACGCTCGTCTGTTATGAGACTGTATATCCCACGGAAATGGGGTGGTCGAGGCCTTTTAAATGCCAAGACACTCCACAACCGTGAGGTGTGCAGTCTCCGGGAATATTTCCTAAGCAACGAGTGAAATGAAATGAAATGAAATGAAATGAAATGAAATGAAATGAAATGAAATGCATTTGAAATGAAATGAAATGCATTTATTCAGCTACACACTAAAAAACGTAGGTATTTAAATAAAAACAAAAACTTAAACCTAGTAGTACATAAAACAAAAAATCATAAATAATAAAACTAAGCTATTTGTGTGTGTGTGCTGAACAGGACCATCTCAGCACATATGTTCAGGTTTTAACCGGAACGCTGATTTTCAGATGGACCTAAGCGGATTGGACACGAAAAAAAATTACAAAAATAAATAATATTACAGAAACATACATTCAATCAAAACACATTTAAATAAATTTATAAATAATTAAAATACATACAATTTTATACAAAAATATACTTTTTCTTAAAAATTGGCGCACAGGTTATGAACGCAGCTTATTATTATGCTGTCATTGTCACATTATATTATATGCCTGTCACTGTCAGATCAGATCTTAGACATGACGGTGAGTGTGGGATGCATCGCGATGTGGTGACAGTTGATAAGACTTTCACGCCTCTCTCCTTAGGCAAAGAGAACTGGCGCAAGCCTCAGGTGCTGAGCACCGAAGACCGCAAGGACGTATGGAAGTACAAGGAGCTGCACGGCAGGTTCTATCGTGCCTTAACAGGGCCCGACGTGGATCTGCTCGCGTCGGTAAACTGGTTACGATTCGGGGACCTCTTTGGGGAAACCGAGGGTTTTGTTTGTGCAATTGCGGACGAAGTTATCAAGACGAACAACTACCGGAAATATATTATGAAGGACGGTACGGTCGACATATGTCGGGCATGCTGCCGTCCCGGAGAGTCACTCAGACATATTATTTCCGGTTGTTCTCATCTTGCTAACGGCGAGTACTTGCACAGACACAATCGCGTAGCCAGGATCATCCACCAGCAACTTGCTCTTCAATACGGCCTTGTGGAGTCCGAGGTACCGTACTATAAGTACACACCTGCGCCAGTTCTTGAAAATGGTCGTGCTTTGCTCTATTGGGACCGATCTATTATCACGGACAGGACTATTGTCGCCAATAAGCCTGATATCGTGATAGTCGATCGGTCCCAGCGGCGGGCAGTGTTAGTCGACATCACCATCCCGCATGACGAGAACCTCGTAAAGGCCGAAAAGGACAAACTTAGCAAGTACCTTGACTTGTCTTACGAGGTTACCGCCATGTGGGATGTTGACTCGACTATCATTGTCCCGATAGTCGTGTCTGCAAACGGCCTAATAGCTAAGAGTCTCGACCAACATCTGAAGAGACTCTCGCTAGACGGCTGGATCAAGGGCCAGGTACAGAAGGCGGTACTTCTTGACACGGCACGCATCGTCAGGAGGTTCCTCTCTCTGCAGCCCTAACCATCGGTAGCTTGGGCCCTGCCCCGCTGCCGGCGGCACCCTAGGTTTAGGTTTTTTATAGTATTTTATGTTTTTATAATAACTTGTTTATTATTTTTGATATACATTATTGTAAAAAACCTAATCCTAAGATAAGATAATAAATATGTGCATAATAATAATAGCCTTTATTAACAATCTTACCAGTTACATTGTATCTTAATTCTATTTATTAGTAAATAACTACTTATTTCAGACACCAGTTTCTTGATTGTCTTGCTTTTCAGCATAGGCTTCCCCAAGTGTTCTCCACAAGCATCTATCTCTTGCTTTCCTCATCCAATTTGTCCCTGCAACCTTCTTTATGTCATCTTCCCATCTACAAAACTGTGTACCCTTTCTTCTTGTTTTATATTTCGGACACCACTCTGTCACGTCTTTGGCCCATTTCTCTTTCTTATCTCTTACTAAATGGCCTGCCCATTTACATTTTAGTTGTCTAATTTTGTATTTTATGTCCATAATTTTGGTTTGTTTCCTTATAGTTGTTAATCGTACTTTGTCTTTTAATTTTATGTTAAGTATACTTCTTTCCATACTATGTTGGCATGTTTCTAACGCTTTTTTTTTTTTATAATAAATATAATATTAAAAAAAAATATTTTGTTATTAGTTATTTCAAAGCCAACAGTATCGCAGATTATTTACCATAATAATAATTAGAGTGGTGTCATATCGGCAAAATTGATGTATCGTTACACCAGTATTATCAGCCTTTGAAATCACAAGTGGTGCACTACAACAATAAACAAAATGTATTTTTTATTATGTTGATTATGTAAGTAAGTAATCATTTAACTTGAAAATCATTTTACTTAGATAACTTAGCATGGCTTAGCTCTGCAGTAGTGTCAGGTACCACAAGTTTGCAACTAGGTATAAGTGATTGCAGGTCATTTGCCTTTTATTGTCTGTAAATATTATGCAGGGAATAAGTAGAAATATTTGTTATGATGATACTTAGGTATTTTAAAATAATTAGCTCGGGGAATTATATACAAGTAAAGGCAGTATTATTGCAGGTATTTTTTATTTGTTATGGTTCCACAAGATTATTTTATTGAGCCAGTGTCAAGTACCTATTGAAATTGTTTATTTTGTAAATTGTAGTAACAAAGTTGAGTCAGTCACGTTTCAGGTCAAGTTGAAGTCATAGTCTAGTCCAAGACATACCCTCAGTAATTGTACTATTATTTATTCTGTGCCCTCAGTAAGGATGTGGACTTTACAGGCTCTCAGTGAAATTTAGGTGTGAACGGAAAATGGCATGTTTTTTTTAACATTGTGCTGCTTCCCTACACTCCGCACACATACACCGGCACTGAATGGTTAATAAACCACATTTATTTTACATTAAGTCGCACACAAGAGCACACACATTTCTTTGCGTTCCCGCCAAAACTCTTGCATGTATTTATTGTTGCACTAGGCACATCATTTTTTGTCATTTAGTATGGCTCCACACATTTAGTGTATTAAGAAAAGTTCATGTTTTTGTGGACACAAATTGTACAGTCAGTCACATTTAAGTTTATGGCATAGTCTAGTCATACCCTCATGCCTCATTAAGAATGTGGACTATCTACACAGATGACTTTCAGTGGACTTTTTTATTCTTATAGGCTAGCGTTTGACCCCTGGTGGTAGGTGATGATGAGGTCAAAGATGGTGAACACCCTAGGCCTAGAATGAAGAGCTGTGCTCTGCTGGAACATTGTTAAGTTGTGGCAGCAGATTTATTTTCTTGATAATGCTAATAAACTTTTTTTTTAACCACCAACTGCTTGCCATTGAGCATGATCCTTGACTAATCTCATCTTATCTTGCCGCCCACATTGCAAATATCATTACTCCACCTAATCTGAGGATTTTCTACTCTATATTTGTTAATTTGCAGTTTTTCACTCTAGAAATTGTTTAGCCCAGTCATTTTTGGTTCATCGGCTAATATGGCTAGCCTATGGAGATTAAATACCTCTCAAACTTGCGTCTGAAAATTACTAGCGTAGCATGAGAAGTAGGTTTTACGACTGTTAAATGATCTTCAATATCTAAACAGATAAATAAAATTAAAGTATATGTTGGTAATTCCCAATAAACAGCTTTTCACTAAATCCATATGAAAGTATAAACGAAAATTTTAAAAATTGATATTTTTATGTAAGTACTTACATAAAAATATCAATTTTTAAAATTTTCGTCTGCCTGTTTGCCTAATAATTTTTGTTGAATATGATCTATTTAATGTTATTTGACATGTGTAAGTGCAAATTTTTAATTTGCCCATATACTGAATGAATGCTTTGAAATTTTGACTTTTTTTTTTGTTCTAGTTAATCTCTGAAACGGCTGGATCGATCTCAAATGGACTTTCACTGGCAGATCGCTGATTTTATAAGTAGTAACTTAGGCTACTTTTATTTAAGAAAACAAAAATAATAGAGCTCCGAGAAAACAAAATTGAAACCAGTGTTTACTACTACGTGGGCCCACGGCCCATGCTCATATCTTTAAATTCAATGCCAAAGCCCCTCGGCACAGCTAGTCAATATAATATTATATTACGACTACCTCAAAAATTACTTGTATTATTACGGAAGACCAAAGAAAGTATGGATGGACTGTGTGGTGTAAGATACATACATAAAATCATGTCTTTTTCCCATTTGGGTAGACAGACACTACTTCCTACATGCTATAATCCCAATATACCTCTATCGCTTCTTCCACATTTCGGTGGAAGATATGGATAAAAGGAATAGATACGGAAATGACTACAGACAGACCAAGTGGAAGAGGATGTCATTTTTCACCGATACCATGGTTGCTTCGAGCATTTACCAATGGAGATGTCAATGCAAGGCTGGCTGCTGGCCACATAGCCATTATTGGCCATATGTGCGTGCGTAACTATGCTGTATTTTTAATACTGTGTGCGTGTTTCAAGCTAGTGTGCGGGATCGTTAAAGTGAGTGATTTGTATGTGTACAATGCGTGTTTACGTCGTCCTTCGTATGCATCGGCAGAAAAAAATATGTGCGGATTACAACGTTAACATCTCCATTGGTAAATGCTCGAAGCATGGTTGGGATAAAGGTATGAAGATGATGATAATTAGCAGATTATAAATATTTTTGATACTGGTTACTAATGCAGTTCCAATATGAATATTATTGGATTTGTGACTAACTGGGTAGTAGATGTTACGAATTACCTACCACAATACTGTGGATCAATTTGTATGATTAGGTACTTTATTTTTGTTCAATTTCTGCAGCGTGGAATTTTATCAACAAGATCCTACGGGAATCTCCATAATTTTTTAATAAACAATGCACTTTATGAGTCTATTCTTGTTTGACACATTAATGTTGAAATGCGATCGCAAAATGTAAATTCTGGCATTTCCCAACTTTCTCATTGAACTTTAAAAGAGCATGACTAATACAAAATCCCCGCGATATTTTGTGTCGTCTAAACCTTGATAATGATAAAACGGTGTGCGCTACATATCTAAATTTACTTGTTTACGTCATAGGTAAACAAAAGTCGAAGTGATACAAAATCACATTTCTCGTAAATTACACACATATTAGCAAAATAACTTACCTTCCCATTGATCCCGAGACCGAGAACCGTATTCAAGATGTCATAATCTTCAGTAATCGGTGTAGTTTTGATAAATTTTGCGAAATTACTCATTTTGGTAACACTTCACTTTTCTAACAGAAACATTCAAAGTTTATGACACAAATTCACTTTTAAAAACTGCACTGCACTTGTCTCTCACTACAGTTGACTCACTTTATTTTATGTTTTTATTTTAATAAAATTGAGACGGTCAAAGTAAGTTGTTTGTAGCAATATTCTAAATCTAAACTGATGCATGAAAAAAATGTTGAACGAAACGAATTACGCGAACACGAGCCCGCCCTGTGATGTGACAGCCAGCAAGGCTATAGTGCTGCCAGCAGCTAAACGTGATATTACCCGCCCGACACTGACAACAAATACTACAATTTCTATTGTACTGAATTACTGATTGATGATTTAATGAATTTTGGGTTGTGTGTGTATAACAATTGTACAAAAATATAAAGTGTGTAACACTTCAAGATATTGAGGATTATGGGTCAGATGAAGACGAAGACTTGAGGGAGAATATTAATTTATTTTATTCTCTTCAACTACATTGCTACTTGTCAATCTAGCTGCTTCCACAGAGTATTATATTAGTGAAGTAATACACACAGCTAACTTACATTGATGTGACACTGCTTTCACAACACCCTTCCTCAATGTTACATCACTAACAACAAAAAAACTATTACTTATTCTGAATAAAATAAACAACTTATAACACTTCCTATCTTTATCTCAAATTATTAATAAACTACCAACTCTTAAAGACTTCCTTAACTCTCATCTGGTACATGAATACAAAATTAAAGTTTATTTTTGCAATCCTCGAACTTCAACTTACATAATGGTTTAGTACAAATATCTGCGACTTGCTCCTTACTCTCAATATACTTAAGAATTACAATTTTCTTTTCAACCACGTCTCTAACAAAGTGGTACTTTATATCTATATGTTTTAATCTCTTATGGTTCTCTGGATTCTTAGCTGTATGAATGGCAGATTGATTGTCTTCGAACATAACCATCTTATCACATTTTAAATTAATTTCTATAAGTAAATATTTTATCCAACACCCCTCAGATATTCCTTTAGCTAGAGCTACATACTCAGCTTCAGTCGAAGACAACGCCACACATTGCTGCTTATTTGATGACCAAGATACTGTGCAACCATATACCTGCATAATATATCCTGAAGTAGATTTCCGGTCACCTGCCTGGTCTCCTCCCCAGTCTGCATCAGAATATCCAATCAACGGCTCATCTTTACCCTGCTTATAAATTAATTTAAAGTCAATTGTTCCTTTTATGTACCTTAAAATCCTTTTCAAACCCTTCCATACGTCCTCATTCGCACATGCCTGAAAACGGCTCAAATAACTCAAAGCATAACATATGTCAGGCCGAGTCCCCAACATAGCATACATTAAACTACCTATTAGCGTTCTACATTTTCTCGTTAACTCTCCATCATTCTGATCACTTTTCTCTATTCTCAGTCCGGGCTCCATAGGAGTGGACATCGACTTACATTCTTCCATCTTATACTTCTTTAAAATATCTTTTAAGTAGTCTTTCTGGTCAATTTTTAACGAATTATCATTCTTCTTTATGTTTATACCTAAGTACTTCGAAACTCCACCCATATCTTTCATATTAAAATTTTTCTTCAGTGCTTCTTTTAACTTCTCAATTTCTTGACTGTCTTTGGAAATTAGAAGTATGTCATCAACATATAACAGTACATAGAACTTGATATCTTTCTTAAAATATAAACAGTAATCACACTTGCTTCGAAGAAACCCTTCCTGCATCATTACCTCATGAAACCTCTCATTCCAATATCTTGGCGATTTCTTCAATCCATATAAAGATTTTTCCAGTCTAAGTACTAAATTATCCTTTTTCATTCCTTTTGGCTTCTCTAAATAAACTTCTTCATCAATTCTTCCATACAAGAATGCACTCTTCACGTCCATTTGTTGAATATCTAAGCAATATTGAGTTGCAATAGCTAACAGTATACGTAATGTAGGTAACTTCGCTACTGGAGCATAAATTTCTGAATGATCAAACTTATCTTCTTGCTTGAAGCCTCTCGCTACGAGTCTTGCTTTGTAAACCTTCGTGTCTCTATCCTCTTTTATCTTAAAACCCATTTACTGTCAATTGCCTTCTTTCCTGTAGGTAATTTTGTCTCTTTCCATGTATTATTTTGTTTCAGTGCTGCTAACTCTTTACTTATTGCTTCTAACCATTTATCTCTGTCTTTTCCATTTACGGCCTCTTCATAACTCAATTCTTCTTCTCCTTGTACCATCAACCCTACTTCATAATCATTCACCCACATAGGTTTCTTTACTCTTCCCCCGCTTTTAGTCTTATCTTCTTCTAACCCTTCTTCTTCTTCTTCTTCTGGACTGAACCAATCTTCTTCTAGATGTTCTTCTTCCATTACTATGTCGTCTTCAGATCTTACCGTTTCTAATGTTATGATCGGTGCTTGTTCTCTTATCTCTTCTACTATTACGGTTTCCTCCTCATCTTCTGTAGTTTTCTCTTCATCATCAACAGTTTCTATCGCTTCCACTGTTTCTAAAATCTTCTCTTCTTTATTCTTTGCTTGAACAAATGTCACATCTCTATGTGTTTCTACACACCCTGTATTTGCAAACCATATCCTATATCCCTTTGTTGTTATACCATAACCAACAAATAATCCTAATTTTCCTTTTGGATCCCACTTGCGTCTCTTTTCTTTAGGAATGTGAGCATACACTTCCGTTCCAAATGTTCTAAGAATACTTATATCAAATCGCTTTTTACAAAACAGTTCATATGGTGTTTTTCCAATTTGACTACTGGTACCTGTCCTATTTATTGTAAAAACTGCATTACTAACTGCTTCTGCCCAAAATTCTTTACTCACTCCAGCACTTATAATCATTGACCTTGCAGATTCTACAACTGTTCTCATCTCTCTTTCTATTCTTCCGTTTTGTTCAGGAGTATAAGCAATAGTGGTCTCGTGTACAATTCCCTTTCGCTTAAACAATGATTCAACATCTCTATTCATAAATTCACCTCCTCCATCTGATCTAAAGCTTTTAACTTTATATCCGTGATGATTTTCAATAAGCTCCAAAAACTCTGCAATCCTATCCTTAGTCTCATACTTATTTTTAAGAAAATATACGAACCTGTAGTTACTATAATCATCCTTCAGCAGTAAGAAATAAGAAGACTTACCCAACGAACATATTTCCATAGGACCACATAAGTCTGCATGAATCAACTCTCCTGGACTCTCTGCTCGACTGTTGCTGCTAGAAAAGGGTAACCTGTGCTGCTTTCCTTGAATACAAGATATACACTGATCAATCTGCCCTTCATACTTAACATTATTTTTCTGTAAGATTTCTTTTACATGTTTAAAGTTTTGATGGGCTAACCTTTCGTGCCATGTACACAAACTTATTAAAGCAATTTTATTATTATTATCAGTACTACTTTCAATAATAAACTCCATTATAAATAAGTTGCCTACGCGAGTAGCTAATGCTACTACAGAACTATTACGTAAGAATTTACATTGCTTTTCTCCTGACACAACTGTATAGCCACGATCTACTGCACTACATAATGAAAAAAGGTTTGCATGTAAAGTTGGAACATACAATACATTGCACATTACTGATGGTACATAACTTGATCCATCAAATACTAAAATGTGAATGTCTCCTATTCCTTCAACGTTTAATCTGTTACCGTCTCCTACAATTACCTGTTTCTCAATTTTCCTGTAATTACATAACAATTCTCTATTGTAAGTCATATGTTCGCTAGCTCCTGAATCCATAATAAAATTTAATGTATGTTTACCAATACACAATGGCTCCTGTACTAAAAAAAACATTTTTACCCTTTGCTTTATTATTATCTATGGACTCACTACAGTCCTTCGCCTGATGTCCTATTTTGTTACAACGATAACATTTAATGAAATTACATTCTGCTGCTAAGTGTCCAGTCTTATTACAACGAAAGCACTTTCTTAGGTAGCAGTCACGCTTGTAGTGTCCAGTTTTACCACATGTAAAACACTTACGCTCACTTGAACGGTCTACTGACGATTTTGTGAATTTGGTTCCTGTCACAAAAGCCGATGTACTTGATCTGGTCTCCTGACAACTACGTTCTTCCTCTATGAGTAACCTAGATGTCAGTTCTTTCATATTTTGCCGACTCTCTGGAACTGACTCCCATGCACTTACAAAGTGCCGATATTTTTCGGGCAACGACATTAATACCTTAGTTATCAGCATCTTGTCTGATGGCGCTTCACCCATAGTTCGCAACTGATTTGTGATTTCGTCTAATTTTGATATAAACGTCATCATGGGCTCTTCAAACGGCAGATTAAAAAAACGTTGTTGGATAAGATGAACGCTAACATGAGATGATGGTTCATAAAGAGTACTTAACCTTTCCCACATCTGCCTGCTCGTTGTACACGATGACAAATATGTCATGACTTTTTCTTCCACCCTTGTCACCAAAATTTCTTGGGCTTTAAGGTCCCTATCCTGCCATACTTCTATATCTTTCTCCTTGGATTGATCAGCCACTCTTTCGCTTCCGGATACCACTCCAAATAATTTTTTCGACTTCAATATTATGGACATCTGAAATTTCCACGCCATCCAATTTTTCCCGTTCAACACAACATTCTTATGATCCGTCTGTCCTGCCATGTTGAACAACACGTCGCATTTCGCCGCCGCCGACCTATGAAAATCTTTTCTTAGATTTTTCTCGAAAAATCAATGACACAACCGCTACCGCCTTTTGTTTTTTTTCATGTACTGCAACAAAAAAACATTAATCCTCAGCTATTTCTTTACCGCCACGTCTCTCGCGTATCCTGGGCCCATAACCTATTGAGGATTATGGGTCAGATGAAGACGAAGACTTGAGGGAGAATATTAATTTATTTTATTCTCTTCAACTACATTGCTACTTGTCAATCTAGCTGCTTCCACAGAGTATTATATTAGTGAAGTAATACACACAGCTAACTTACATTGATGTGACATTGCTTTCACAACACAAGAAACATAATATTTTAATCGATGATTGTTTTTTGTATATTTATAATGACGTGATGTGTAATAAAAATATTGTAAACGATGGGTATTGACTGTGATATTAATAGAAGTAGTTTTACTGATTACTTAGTTTGGATCCGGAAACTTAATGTCAGAATCTTCAATTGACAGATGTCAAATGACAACCATACGTAGACACGGTAGGTACCGAAGGATGATGTTGTTAAACAATTGTCACTGTCGCGAAGAGGGCTTCACAATCTTCGAATATGAGTCGATAAGCAGCCAAATTTGCAGCCAAACTTCGCTCAGTTTCTCAGTTCTTGATATTGTCATGGCGTCGCTATGCGGTGATTTACAGAGAGCCGCTGTAGCCGCTGTAGCCACTGTAGGATAAAATTAAGAGTGCTATCCTTAAACTTTGTGCACTTATGTTGTTGTGTGTTCATTCTTGGGACGAAGTTCCGTATCGCCAGTTAGACTTCAGACGGGGTTGTATATAGAATCGCTTGGTACGAAAAAGGGGGTGAAGGGGGAGAGGAGCATCCCTCCTTCCCTTCCTCACCAGTTTCATTACAAGGCAATGCATAGTTTTTGAGTTATGCCTATTTTTGTTTGGTTGGATTTTAGATTTTTGGTTGGATTTTGAATCGTTTGGCACTAGTTTAATAATAAATGTTGTGGGGATGGGTACAAGCTAGTTCTTTGATTTTAACAATGCATAATTCTAAAAACAAGGTAATGCATCTTTTACAATAAAACGATATAAATGAAATCTAACCCAAAAATTTACTAAACCTAGGTTAAGTTTGTTTCTATAAACAAAGCGCAAATAATAGTTACAAGGGCTAGATAACTGGTAGAAAATTTTAGTAATATGATTTACCACTACTAAATTAATAAGAACACCCCACCAGAAACAAAACTAGGTTAGGTTAGGTTGAAACTGCGACAACACACCGCGTGAGCCGAGCGAGCGAAGCGAGCGTGCCACGGCAGTGGCTGGCGAAGCACTAAAAATTCTGCTACACATCCAACAAAACAATAATAATAATATTGAATAGCGAATTGTCACAAAAAACAGAAGTTATGATTTTACAAAAATAGGCATCACTCTAAAACTATGCATTACCTTGTAATGAAAGTGGTGGGAATAGGAAGGGGGACGCTCCCTTCCCCAATTCTCACCTCAATTCTCACCTCCTCAATTCTCCCTTTGTCGTGCTAAACGATTCTAATTTTTTACCAATTTATAATTGTTATAAGGTCATGATTTTACAAAAATAAGCATAAATAAAAAAAACTATGCATTACCTTGTAATAAGTGATGGGGATTGGAATGAGGGACCCTCCCCTCCCCCATCCGCCCCTCCATCCCCCAATTTTCATGCCAAACGATTCTAAATTTCAACCTTCAGACGCTCGGGGAATGGGTGCTGGAGGATAAAAGTGTAACCGCAACAAAAATGCTGATCGCTGGTATAGTGTATGCCTTTCAATCTCTGTTTCTCAGGTCTCTCTCTCTCTCTCTCTATTTTTCTCAATAACCCACTTCTCCTACCTAACCTACACAGCAATTACCCGCTTAAGCCTAAAATTGCCTAAAATTAGGTAGATTAACAGTCGTGGCAGCCCTGTAGGGCCATTAGTTAGTGGCTTTCATTTGATTGAGCAATCGCGCACATAGTGACAACTTTACCAACATAAAAACAACGTCAACATGACGCAATCTTTCCGTTCGAAATTCTCGAGTATAATTTACTATATTGAAATGTTACATTGATTATAAAATTTATTTGTTGTAAAACTTACATTTAGTTTGCGTTATTATCTAATCATGGCAAGCTATGCAGCAATTTGGATAAAAAATGAAATAATAAAAAAATGACATATTAAAATATAGTTGTTTTTGAACGAATTATTTACTAGGGTTCCTTAAAAAGTGTAACCAAAACCCTATAAATTGAGTTTTGGCGGGAACTTGCAATAGTGTGCCTTGCTCTCATTGTATTTTTACCCGACTGCGAAAGAAGGTGGGTTATGTTTTTCGAGTGTATGTATGTACCTAGGTATATTTCTTTGGCACGCCCTAGAGCCTAAACGGCTTGTCGTATTTTTATGTGAGTGGTGTCAATAGATTCGTTTTAGTCGTGAGAGTGACACAGGTTAAAAAACAAAGTTAAGGATTTTTGGCGCCAAAAAGTAATCTAAAAATAAATAATGTTTTTTAAATAATAATATAATCGACTATGTGAAAAAAATAAAATTAACGGCGATGACGAATATTTATGTAACTTACATGTTTTACATATTTGAGTTTGGAATAGGAAATGCTAATAAATCTTTTTTTCACACAGTTGGGTTTTTTGTACTTTTCAATAATTCACTATTCATTTCAATAATGAAGATTTGTGTTTTTCCGCGAGTTAATGTGTAATAAATGTGGATTATTAACAATTGAGTACCTAACGGTGAATGTCTGCGAGTGTAGGGAAAC
The DNA here is from genome assembly GCA_954871355.1 of Cabera pusaria. Lineage (NCBI taxonomy): Eukaryota > Metazoa > Arthropoda > Insecta > Lepidoptera > Geometridae > Cabera > Cabera pusaria. Next base: position 6,308,735 of record OX940915.1, read on the forward strand.
AGCACAACGTTGAAAAACATGCTATTTGCGTTCTCATCCAAAATTCCACTAAAAATCTTCAGTAAAGTCCATACTAATCGTGTGGAGTCATGATGAAATTGAAAAAACAAAACCTATTAATTATCTGCAAGGGCATGAATGAATGTCAAATGATGCTAACTAATGATACATAATATTTATGGTGTACCTTATTATTGCTTAATTTTTACAAGGTGAGTATATAATTAATTACTGCTAACTTATTTTTATTTCGTTCTTATTTATATCTATTGTTCATCGCATCCTCCGACTACAATCTTCGTGACTCTAGATAAGCATAAATACACCGTAGAAGACTGTACAATTACTTATCAGGAGGCGAGATTAATATGTAGTAATGAGTTAAGGTACTAGTCAATTGCATAAAAAATAAACAAAACAAATATATGCAGAACCAAACATATTTCAAATTTTCTTGCTTGCCAATTTATTTTATCAGGTTGTCATTAGTTTTGAACATACTTGTAACGTGTAAATAGATGGCACTTTTACAAAACAAGATGCTAAAATCGTTGAGCTTGGCTTTCAACTACATAAACTAGATGTCACTGGCTCCCCCGGTTCACGGTTGATTTTTCATTACTCGTTTGCTCTTTTAAAAAAATTATCTCGTAACAAAGGTGAACTTTATTGTTTTATTTTATTTTAAATGCACATCTAAAACAATAATAATATGACGCATTTGAAACAATGCAATTGAAATAAAAGTACAGATTTTTTTATGTAGGCAGGTAAATAAGTCTTGTACACGAAAATATTAGTAAAATGCCCTAAATCAAATTTTACACTTATTAATAACATCTATAGGTATACAAGTATATTATATAGAAGTATATAAAACTAAATCTGCAGGTTTATTCTGATTTTTTAGAAAGCAAATTCGGATTCGGAAACTGCCTCTCCTTCGACTTGGATCTTTGCAGTTCACAATGCTCAAAACGGTTACTTTTGATATTTCAATTCGAAAAAATCAGTGTCAATTTTAAATGGAAAGGTTTCCGCGACAAAATAGCTCACGGATTTATGAATATTAAAAATTATGCTTCCGAATCCGAATAGGTTTTCGAATGATTGGTACAGGGGACTGTATAAAAGTTTTTGGTAGGGACCATCTTTAATTTTTAATTTAATTTAGTTTTTAATATTTAATGTTATAGCAACCATTGTTATACACACTGTGAGCAAATTTCAACACTATCTATTACGGCTCAGAAAATATACTAGTCCTAGATTACGGTTTGTAAGATCGAGCATAAAACGCCTGAAAAAAATACGTTTCTTGTATGGGGAGATCCCCTTTTCTTTTTAACTTTATTCTGTTTTTAGTGTTTGTTGTTATAGCCACATATCTAGTATTTCACTATCTAATGAAATCCTAGATATGTGGTTATAGCGGTCATAGTAATACATACTTTGTGAAGATTTCAAGTCTATCTACTATGGTTCATAAGTTCAAGCCAAAAAACTGAAAATATACGTTTCTTGTATGGGGATCATTTTATTTTGTTTTTAACCGACTTCAAAAAAAGGAGGAGGTTTCTCAATTCGACCGTATACATTTTTTTTTTTTTTTTTTTTTTTATGTTTGTTCGCGGATAACTTTGTCGTTTATGAACCGATTTCGATTATTCTTTTTTTGTTCGAAAGGAGATATCCCAAGTGTGGTACCATGGTAATTTTATCGAGGTATGATAAGTATCTCCAGAGATATTGAGATAAACATCTCAAAATTGGTACTGAAAATGAATAGCGCGGCATTGAAGTCGGTTGTTTTTTAGTTTTTAAACGATATTATTAGTATTTTTTATTAAAGGAGGAATTGCAAAGGATGGTTAATATTATGCATGATGCCTTAAAAAGGAAAGGGATGAAAATGAATGTAAGTAAGACCAAAGTAATGGTTTTTGAAAGAGAAGAAAGAATGACAGATTGTAAGGTTACGATTGAAGCAGAGGGAGTGGAACAAGTGAAAGAGTTTGTGTACCTGGGTTCTAAGTTTACGAGGGATGGTAAGTATGAAAGTGATATTAAGCGAAGAGTTTTGGCAGGAAACCAAGTGAGTGGGGCACTGCATAACTTTATGAGAAGTCAGAACGTGTCTAAAAGCACGACTGGCTGTACATAAGGGAGTGTTGGTTCCCACACTCATGTATGGTAGTGAATGCTGGGTATGGCAGAAGAAGCATGAAAGTAAAATGAATGCTGCATTAATGAGAAGTTTGAGAAGTATGATTGGAGTGACTCTGATGGATAAGGTGGAGAACAGCATGACCCTTATCATGCTGTTCTCCACCTTATCCATCAGAGTCACTCCAATCATACTGATATACTGACATAATGTTGTGGTGTGGTAGAAGATGTGGTGACAAAGATAGAGAAAGGGATGCTTAGATGGTTTGGACATCTAGAGAGGATGGATGAAGAAAGACTGAGGAAACAGATTTATGAGACGAGTGTGAATGGGGCAGCCGGTAAAGTCCGACCTAGGCGAACGTACCACGACCAGATCGGAGACGTTTTAAAGAAAGGCCAAGTCAAAAGTACTTATAACCGGCGAGCATGTATGAAGGCGCTCATGAAAGTGGAAGAAGCGAAAGAGGTATGTCAGGATCGAAGCATGTGGAAAGAAGTAGTCTCTGCCTACCCCAACGGGAAAAGGCGTGATTGTATGTATGTGTGTATACAATACAATACAATACAATAACTCTTTATTGACACCAATTTGCACAAAAAAGAAGATACAAACATTTGCACTAAGTAAATTACTGGTACAATGGGCGGTCTTATCGCTAAAAGCGATGTCTTCCAGACAACCTTAGGATGGAAATTATATTTAATTATGTTGAGCATGGACGGTGGCATGATAGGTATGACGAGGAAAGGGTTTAAATTAATATAAAATACATAGACTTACCAATAATCTACATGTATAAACATATACATACATAATACAAATATATATATATTATATATAATTTACTATATATATATATATATATATATATATATATATATATATAGATGCACAATAAATAATCAAATTATAATATTTCTAATGCTGAAACGAATGACTTAATACTAACATAATATTATTTAAGTGACAAGTAATAATTTTTGACATGAGCTTTAAAAGTACACAGCGACTGAGCACGTCTGATATCAACTGGTAGATCATTCCAGAGGCGCACAGCTTGCACAGAGAATGACGCATCATAAAAGTTAGTATTATGTGCTGGAATGTTGAGAACCAAGTTTTCCGATGACCTAAGAGAAAGGGTATTGGTGGAAGAGAGAAACTGGAAACGTTCTTTTAAATAAATGGGAGTTGAGGGATTGAACAATATGGTATATAGAAGGGAAAGGATATGAGTATTCCGGCGAAGACGGATAGGGAGCCAATTAAGTTTTGAGCGGAACTCTGAAACATGGTCAAATTTCCGGAGACTGAAAATAAACCGTATGCAAAAGTTTTGCAACCGCTCAAGCTTGTTCAATTGGTCTTGCCTAAGGTCCAAGTAACTGACATCATGTGTGTGACATGTGTATGTATGTATGTATGTATTTGTTGTTAAATCCTCCATAGTAACACATCGTCCAATATTACGGTTAAGGATATACAGCTCTGTAAAGTGCGGACGGACGGACAGCGAAGTCTCATTAATAGGGTTCCGTTGGTACCCTTTGGGTTCGGCACCTTAATAATATCGTTTAAAAACTAAAAAACAACCGACTTCAATGCCGCGCTATTCATTTTCAGTACCAATTTTGAGATGTTTATCTCAATATCTCTGGAGATACTTATCAGACCTCGATAAAATTACCATGGTACTACACTTGGGATATCTCCTTTCGAACAAAAAAAGAATAATCAAAATCGGTGCATAAACGACGAAGTTATCCCCGAACAAACATAAAAAAAAAAAAAAAAAAAAAAAATATATATATATACGGTCGAATTGAGAAACCTCCTCCTTTTTTTGAAGTCGGTTAAAAATGAGCCGGGCAAATAAAAGCTCATTCACGATATTTTATTATGTATAGCAAAACTATTCTACTACTACTGTTCATTGTTTTGTGGTTATGCTAATTTTAAAATAATTTTCGTGTCACAGTTTTCGTTGCCATACTCCTCCGAAACGGCTTGACCGATTTTGGTGAAATTTTTTGTGCTTATCCGGTATCTATGAGAATCGGCCAACATCTATTTTTCATCCCCCTAAATGTTAAGGGTAGTCCACACCAACATTTTTAATTTTATTTTTTAGACAAAATTTTTAATTTCTATTTTTTTATGATACAACATACAACAATACATACAATCCTCAATTTTCACCCTTCTACGATCAACCCTTATTTTTGAATAGCCATTTTAGTAATTATTACTAGGAAATTATTTATATGGCAAAACAAAGTTTGCCGGGTTAGCTAGTTTTAAAATAAAAATTATGCTAATGACGTTTGACATTTTTTCTTTCGAAAAATGTATGTGCGCTTTTCACAGTGGCCCTCCGGTGAAGGTAAAACATCGCTAATAAACCCTCAACCCCCGCATGGTGTGGTAGAACACTATCTAATGTCCGCCTGACCAGCTACCACCCTCAGGTTAGAAAATCTGTTGCCAAACATCTAATGTATTCCGGCAGCTATCCTTGAGATAATTCCCATACTAGGCCTAACGTTCTATCATCCTCGACCGCATCATCAATTACCAACAGGTGAGATAGTATATAGGTCAAACGCTAGCCTATATGATATAAGAAAAAACCCTTGAGACAGAAGATGTTTTCTTTAACCGACTTAAAAAAGGAAAAGGTTCTCAATTCGCATGTTTTTTTGTGTGTGTGAGATCTTTGTCAATTAACAACCGATTTGGAAAAGTCCTGTTTTGTTTGTGAGGGTACATACTTCCCGTTCGTTTCGATCGGGCTCAGTGGCGTGACTTGGGAGAGGCCTATGTCCATCTGTGGACTGATACCGGCTGATTATGATGATGATGATGATACTCGGTAGCCTGGAAGAGATCGCTGCTTAGCGATAAGGCCGCCGATTGTACTTATTTGATCTAGTTAATTGTTTGTAAATAATAGGGAATATGCATGTTTTTTAAAATATTTTTATTTCACTCATTACATCCATATAACATAATAAAAAAATAAAATACTGCTGGAATTAGTCTAATTATTTTTCAAATAAACATTTAAATATACAAATAAATTTGAGCAGTTTAAACGCCACCATTTCCCGGGCTCTTTGGTAATACATTGTGACGTCACGCACTTACGTCAGACACACGCCGCTTGAAGCAAACTAGCATTTTTTTCTTTAACTAAGACTCCGCGCGATTATTGTATTTAGCCAATGGCATGTTTTTATTAAATTATACAGTTTCTCTAATCTCGTACTCATTTTTATCTATATTAAATGGTTAGTAATATACATTTCTGCACAATAATTCGCGGCAAACACAATATTTCGAAATAAATACAATAAGACCACACAATACATTTATTTTTATGTTCCCGCGCTCAATGTTTCTATCACGTGGAGTTGTGCATAATGACGTCAACTTTCGATTCGACCAATGGTGATCTGTTTTACAAACTTAAATTTCCCTCGCTTAAATTGCATTTTTAATTTATTATTTTAAGCAATTAAAATGGAATTAAAGAAAAAAAAGGTTGTACATGTAACTCCAGGAAAACAAAGAATCGAAAAAAAAAAAATTTCCAATAAATCTGAGCTTCATGCATATTCCTTATTATGTATATTTCAAGTGTTGATCTATCTATCTATCTATACTTCCCGTTTGCTCCCATTGTACAAATTATGGAGACCTAATGCGAATCTCATGAGATATGGAGATTCGCTACTGAAAATTACTAATAGTCGGTTTCTGAAGTACATTTATTGAGAGTTTATCCACTCAATTGTACCGTTATTAAAATAGATAAACTCAATAAATGTACTCAGAAATCGGCCATAAGTAGCGCAGCATGTAAAGTTGGTTTTTGTTAGCTGATATTTTGGGATAGCCTATGCTACATATATATATATATATATATATATATATATATACTATAATAGAAATACAATAATTTATCTAGAATTGGTACCTAACACAGTAGAAGCCGTGTGGGGGCAACAAATACCTGTATCAATATTTCATGTAATTTTGCCAGTAGGTGGCTGATAATTTGACCCACGGAAGCCATATTGCAAGCAAAAAGTAGGTAAATTGTCTGAAACGAATTGCCACGGCATTAGTAAAAGTTTGAGTTTTTTTTGTAGGCTAAAACAGACCCGAGATTACAGATTTTTAGGATTCCATACACAGAGGGTGCCAAAGGGTCACTATTATTGAGACTTCGCTGTCCGCCCATCCGTTCGTTTGTCACAGGGCTATATTTCCTGAACCTTATTAGGTAGACACTGTAAATAATGTTCACGAAGTGTACATTACTTGTGCTTCTACTAATAATAAAAACTTGTAATAAAATAATTTAAGATCGTTTAAAAAACTAAATGAACTGACTTCAAACGTCGCGCTAGTCAAAGTAGCCAGTAGACCTAGTAACTATTATATAATCTGTGCCAGTAAGTAAAGTACCAGCCAAGTAGTAAGTCGTCGAGATAAGTAAATGCGTCGTAATACAAATGTTGATATATTAAAAACGGCTCGGCCGATTTCGTTAAAATTTAAATGGGACTGGACCACCTGGGAAAGAAAAAAGATTTTTCCAAATTGGTTCAGGCATCTTCTAATAATCGGTGAACTATCATTAAAAAAAATAGTTCCGACGATTTGATAACCTCCTCCTTTTTTGTGAAGTCGGTTAAAAAAACCGGCCAAATGTGAGTTGGACTCGCGCACCGAGGGCTCCGCACAAAGTCAAACTAGGCTAAAGCACAGAATAATAATAGCGGCTAATGGACATATACGTAACTTTGCAGTTTGAGCCCTAGACTGATGCCTAGACACGGTAAATATAGATAGATAGATAGATAAATTCTTTATTGCGACACCAAAGATACAGACACATATAACTTTTAGTGTTACAATGGACGGTGTTATCGCTAACAGCGATCTCTTCCAGACAAACCTTTGTTTGGTGCGCCTAATTAAAATTAAAAGAAAATAAATAACAATAAACTGTAGACCTAAACTAATATAATCATACCTACTTAATAATAAACACAGATTACTTACATACATTTCTAAACACGCATCCTTTAAATTTCACGTAGTAACTACGTACGTAGTAGGTTACGAAGTACTTGTACTTTTCAATTGTATTCTGATCGCGTTTTTTTGTCAATCGCGTTTGGTGTGAACCAGTCGGTACAAATACTACTGCGCTATCAGACTATATAGAGACTTGAAATTTGGAGGGTATATTTGTTTTATTACGTAAGGGTGTACTTAGAAAGTATTTTCCAAAATTCACCCCTTAAGGGGATGAAATGGGGGTTTAAAGTTTGTATGGAGAAACAAGATTAGATAGTATTTTCTATCCGAAACTTCACACAAGTGCTTCAGTAAAAAAATAAGTAAATACGTGTTTCAGGTTTTTTCGAAATTCCACCCCTAAGAGGGTGATGAAATGGGGTAACAAAGTGTGAAAATCAATATTGTTTCGGTTTGCGCTGAAATTTGGCATGCAGATAGTTATTATAAAGTTAGTTATCTCTGAAAAAAGGATTTTCCAAAATACAGCCCTGAAGGGGATGAAACGGGGATTCAAAGTTTGTATGGAGAAACAAGATTAGATAGTATTTAATATTCGAAACTTCATACAAGTGCTCCAGTAAAATAATAAGTAAATACGTGTTTCTGTTTTTTTTTCCACCCCTAAGAGGGTGAAATGGGGTAACAAAGTGTGAAAATCAATATTGTTTCGGATTGCGCTGAAATTTGGCATGCAGATAGTTATTACGACGTTAGTTCCCTCTGAAAAAGGATTTTCCAAAATTCACCCCTGAAGGGGATGAAACAGGGGTTCAAAGTTTGTATGTAGAAACAAGATTAGATAGTCTTTTAATGATAATAATAAATAATAATATAGATAAAAAAATAAATAAATTTAAAATTCAGATACTTATAAGATAAGGTAAAGAATTATTATTATGAAATTATTACTTAAAATAGTTATAAGATAAAATATAAGATAAAGTACGTGTTGTAGGATTTTTCGAAATGGGGTAGGTAACAAAGTCTGAAAATTTAGGTTCTTAGGGTTTTATAAATTTGAATCTCGTATTGCCTCGCGATAACATGAAAACGGGTGAACCGATTCGGCTAATTCTTATTTGATGTCTTTAATGATAGAATCGTTTTTACAAAAGAAAAGTTTTAAGTAAATGAAAGAAGTTTTTAACGCGGGCGAAGTAGCGGGGCACTTCTAGTTACTATAGTAAAGGTCTGGAGTCAATCTGACGATGTAGCCGAAAGATAGTCGAGAGAACACCTCAACGACTTACAGCAGTTACCTGGTGTTTGGGCTTGATTAATTTGTATTGATGAGAACTTTACACCTAGATGGGTTGTGACTGTCATTAGATTTTTACTTTTTTAGTTTCCTGTTTATAGTCGTTTTTTCAACCAATTTCAAAAAACAAAGGAGGTTCTCAATTCGTCTGTATGTTTTTTTGTGTGTATGTATATTTTCAAATGATTCTTTTAATTATCGGTAGGGTACGTTTCCGAGGTGGTCCCTGATAAGTATCTCCAGAGATATGACGATAAACGTCTCAAACTTGCTACTGAAATTGACCCGCGGGGCATTGAAGTCGGTTGATTTAGTTTTTAAACTATCTTAATTATTTTTGTTTAAAATTATCTCTTTGCAAATTAATGATAAGGCCACTGGCTAAATACACTGACCGTGTGAAACCACCATAATTCTGAAAACAAAGTATTGGCAATAAATAAGAAGTAAGTATATGTGTACAATACATTCTCACAAGTATATGCACAATTGGTGTTTCTTTTCCTCAAAGGCGTGTTAAAATTAAGAGAATTGAATAAAAGTGAATGTTTCTGGTTAACATCGAGCAGAAAAGTGTTAACTACATTTTATTAGCATTTCAGATTTCTTCAATGACCACGGTAATAACATAGGACACACTCCCACCCGGGTGACTATCAATTGGGCAGTTTTGTTCTACAAAGTAATTACAACCTTATTGTTAAAGCATAAGGATTAAATTGAACTTCTCAAAACATTTGCAGTGCACCATCCTGTTATATTACGTCTATGCATGCCGAACGAAAAAAATTAAGCGATGTAATAAAATTCACTTTATTATTATTTGTATATTATTTTTTCTTTGCATATTATTATGACATAAGAAAATGGATATTTTTGTCATTGACAGCACTTAGGTGGTGGCTTTTAAGTTAAGTTCTCCCGTTAAGTTAAGGCCCTCCGGAGGGCCGAGAATAGAACTTAACCTAAAAGCCGCCACCTGAGTAGAACCATATTAAACGTAACGCGCTATTAATTTCTCATCTAATTTTTTATTAGAACTTGAATTTAAATTTACTATACATACCTTCCTAAAGGTACGACCACACCGCGGCGTCCTACGTCCGCATGCGCATTCACGATCTGATATGATTTTCAATCGTTTTCTGATTGCCGTAAATCGCGTTAGGTGTGAACCAGTCGGTACAAACACTATTGCGCTATCTGATCGCCGCCTAGATCGCGCACGCAGGACGCCGCGGTGTGGTCGTACCTTTAGATAAAAATCGATTATTGTTCTCCATTAAAAAAATCTTTGGAACTTTTTCTCGTGACTGCACATCCATTGCATGCAACAATATTTTGAGGTTATTAAAAACTAGAATGGACATTTCGCAATAAGTAATACCTACTTCCTAGGTTCAAGTGTTAATCTGTGTTAATACGTCTATCATGCAATTACTTTCAATTTCTATGTATCTATTTTTTTATATCTTATAGGCTAGCGTTTGACCACTATCTCGCCTGGTGGTAAGCGATGATGTGGTCGGAAGAGCTAGGCCTAGAATTCTCTGACTCTCAAGGGCTGTGTGCTGCCGGAATACCGTGAGGCTATGGCGTCAGATTTGCGGCTTGGTGGTGGTAAGCTACTACTTGGTAAATTTACTTTTTTTTATTATTAAACTACATATTTACGGTTTTCATATTGAATCCTATTTAAGTTCTTCAAGAACTTGCTTCTTGCTAAATTTCATGATTCTAGGTCAACGGGAAGTACCCTATACGTTTTCAACCCAAAACCTATAGGGTACTTCCGGTTGACCTAGAATTGTCAATGGTCTTACAGCACAAGTAAAGGGGAAAAAAAATTAAAATAAGTTAAAAATTAAGGTAAATTTTGGTACTTACAAGTTTTCGCGAGAACCTAAATTTGCCTATATCTTTTTATCGTGTTGACTCAGAACGTTGGATTTTATACACCTAATAAAGACTATAGACCTCAGTATTTGGTATAAATTTCAAATTGTTAGGTCCACGCGTTCCTGAGATAATTAGTGGTGACATCGGACAGATGGACAGAGGGACAAGAAAGTGATCTTATATAGGTTCCTTTATTTACCTTTTGAGGTGCGGAACCCTAAAAATGATACCAATTGTACTATGGCGCTATAATGGGTAGGTACGGAACCCTCAGCGTACAAGTTCGACCCGTACCTACTTGACCGATTATTTGATTTTTTGGGAAACGGAACCCTAATAAAACGATATAGTTGTGATGTTGAAGTCCTATTGACCCTTAATATTGTTACATCGCGTCGTCGAGTCGCGATGTTTCGCCAAGCTTCTCGAACAAAAATACCGTGGGAAAGAATAGACTAATTAGGGGCTATAAACACCCGACCCGACCGTCATAAAAGTTAACCTTCCGGGAATTCAGACCCTAGTCAATGTACCTAGTTTTGTAGTTAAGATTGAACCTTATTCATAAGTAGTTAGAGATCAAATTAGCATGTATGGTAAAGTTGTTTACGTCAGATGCTCAAAGGAAAGCCGCCCCTTTTGTTTGTGATTGTTATTGCTTTGTTTTGAACGTCTTTTGTCTATTGTTTCGAGTCAATACTGGAAATTTCTGTAGAAATATTCTCGTCCTATATAAGACGTTGAAACCGCGGCTTGAGGCAGTCTTTCTCTGGAAGCGACAGTGTAACTATCTAAGCGCGGATAGCGACCAAGTGATCGTTAAGTGTTATCAGTGAACTAGTGTTGTGAACTGTGAACAGTGAAATCAGTGATTGTGATTACCAACGACCTCAGTGTGTGTTAACGGACTTTTGATAATTGTGCAAGACGATTTGGACAACTACTGTGGAACATTGTGCTAACCTAGTGATCAGTGGAAATAAACGTTCATCTCATCGGATTGGCATTTTAATACCACCCCGCACGTAACAATTGGTGTCAGAAGCGGAATGCCAATCACTCCGAGGGAAGATACGCGTACTCCACGCACCAGGCGCCAGGCGGAGATGGATGCAACCCGGCAGAAGGAGCTCGAAGCATCGGGAGCAGGAACATCCACATTGGAAGAGCCAGCAGCAACACCGATGGCACCCACTATGGCAGCGCCACCTACAGCACCGCCGGTGAGCCGAACTACGGATGGAGGCCTGGAGGCCATGCTAGCCGCTCTCCTAGCTGGACAAGAAGCTGCACGCCAGGAACAAAAGGCTGCACTACAAGCTGTACGTGAGGAACAACAGGCCGCACTACAGGCTGTACAGGCGGCACAGGAAGAAGCTAGCCGTAAACAGGAAGAAGCTAGCCGCAAACAGGAGGAAGCTCGCCAGGAACAACAGGCTGCACTACAGGCTGTACAGATGGCCCAACAAGAAGCACGCAAGGAACGGGAAGAAGCTAGCCGCAAACTGGAAGAGACAATTGGACGTCAGTTGCAGAGCGGGCTTGCCGGTATGGGCGAGAAGATCAAAATGGTGGAAACCAGTATCAAGGAAGTAGAAGGGCGGCTTGACATACATGAGCAGACCGTGAATGACTTGGCCAACGAATTTCAGAAACTGAAGTTACGAGGAATTGGACCTAGCAGCCAGGGTCCCACTATGAACTCGCCCTTCAAGCTAGATTTGCCGCACTTCGACGGAACATCTTCGTGGGCAGCCTACAAATCTCAGTTCACGACGCTTTCTAAAAGCTGTGGCTGGACAGATGAGCACGCAAATACAGCGCTCACATTAGCGCTGAAAGGAGACGCTCAGCTTATCCTGGAACGCATACCTGAAGAGGAAAGGACGTTGAAGACCCTGCTGGAAGCCCTCGAAACGCGCTATGGAGACAAGCACATGGAGCATGCGTACAGGGCACAACTACGTGAGCGCACCCAGAAGCCCACAGAGACATTGCAACAGTGGGCAGATGAAATTGAGAGGTTGGTCCGACGAGCCTACGTGTCGACACCATCAGTCATCGAGGTTACATCGCTGCGGCACTTTGTGGATGGAATCAGGGATGGCGAGGTACGCGCTGCGGTACGATTGGGACATCATCAGACACTGAAGAACGCCCTGGTTCATGCTTTAGAAATGGAAGCAGTGCGCCGGGACACCAAACCATACAGACTTCGGGAGCTGGTGACTGAACCCAGGAAGCCCCGTTATGGACCGACATGTTACGGGTGTGGAGAAAAAGGGCATATTCGGGATGATTGCCCGAAAACGAAGAAACTGGTCACAGATATCCAGAACCAAGTGGAAATGGAAGCAGTGCGAAGATACATTAGACCGCATATGGCTCGAGAGTTGGTGACTGAATCCAGGAAGCTCCGGTATGCACCGACATGTTACAGGTGTGGTGAGAAAGGGCATATTCAGATTGATTGTCTGAAAACAAAGAAACGAAGAGTCAGAGATGCCGAAACCCAAGTGGAAGAGTTCTACTTTGTGACAGAACATCGCAGTGGAAAGGGCCATAGCAACGCCGATGCCCTGTCAAGAAGACCTTGTGCAGATGACTGTAAACACTGCGAAAAGCACGAGTCTCGAGAAGAAGTCAGAGTCATCAGGATGGACAGAACAGATGACGAATGGAACGGCGAAAATATGAGACAAGCACAATTGGAGGACAGAGATTTACGACCTGTACTGGATTGGATAAAGTCTGGAAACAAGCCCCAGTGGAGCGACGTGTCAGCCTGCAGCCCAATCACAAAAAGTTACTGGGCTCAGTGGGACAGCCTGACTCTGGAACCGTGAAATCTGGTACCGAAAATGGGAAAGCAGCAATGGAAAAGAAACTACGATGCAGGTCGTTGTTCCCCGGAGCAAAGTGGCATCTCTACTACGACACATTCATGATGGAGTTTCTGGTGGACATCTAGGAGTCAAGAAAACTCTTGTGAAGGTTCGTCAACGATTTTACTGGGTACACAGCCGCGAGGATGTGGAAGATTGGTGCAGGAAGTGCACCGCGTGCGCATCAGTAAAAGGACCGAAGACAAGAAGTAAAGGACAACTAAAATTGTACAAAGTTGGGGCACCATGGGAGCGCATTGCCGTGGATGTTGCCGGGCCATTTCCCGAGACTGAAGAAGGCAACAAGTACATCATCGTAGTGCAAGATTACTTCAGCAAATGGCCCGAAGTTTTCGCGACACCAAACCAGGAAGCAAAGACAGTTGCAAAGAAGTTGGTGCAAGAAGTGATCTGTCGATTTGGTGTACCGATGGAACTGCATTCCGATCAAGGAAGGAACTTCGAGTCTGCCCTATTCCAGGAAATGTGCACCCTCCTCGGGATCCAAAAGACGCGGACAACGGCAGCTCATCCACAGTCAGACGGAATGGTTGAGAGGTTTAACCAGACGTTGGAGAATCACCTGGCTAAAGTCGTGGACGCACATCAACGAGACTGGGACCAGTACATACCTCTGTTCTTGTTGTCATACCGTTCCGCTACCCATGACAGCACTGGTATGACTCCTGCAAATGTGAATTTTGGACACGAACTAAGACTTCCTATCGACGCCATCACTGGTTCCCCGCCAGATGCTCCGAAGCCTGTAACCGACTATGTCAGTGATCTTCGTAGTCAGCTGGACGAAGTGCACAGGATAGTTCGAGAGAATAGTTTAAAAACTGGTGAAAAAATGAAGACCCGGTACGATCGTAGAGCGAATACGATGGGTTTCGAAGAAGGAACTCTCGTCTGGTTGCACAACCCACTACGAAGGAAAGGAAAAAGTCCGAAGCTGCAGGCTCATTGGGAAGGACCATACCAGATTATCACGAAGATAAACGACGTTACCTACCGCATTAAACGAGGCCAGAGAGGAAAGCCGAGGGTAGTACACATCGATCGACTTACACGATACCATGGAACAAATGATGATCGGGACGATCATAACTAAGAAGGGAATAATGTTACATCGCGTCGTCGAGTCGCGATGTTTCGCCAAGCTTCTCGAACAAAAATACCGTGGGAAAGAATAGACTAATTAGGGGCTATAAACACCCGACCCGACCGTCATAAAAGTTAACCTTCCGGGAATTCAGACCCTAGTCAATGTACCTAGTTTTGTAGTTAAGATTGAACCTTATTCATAAGTAGTTAGAGATCAAATTAGCATGTATGGTAAAGTTGTTTACGTCAGATGCTCAAAGGAAAGCCGCCCCTTTTGTTTGTGATTGTTATTGCTTTGTTTTGAACGTCTTTTGTCTATTGTTTCGAGTCAATACTGGAAATTTCTGTAGAAATATTCTCGTCCTATATAAGACGTTGAAACCGCGGCTTGAGGCAGTCTTTCTCTGGAAGCGACAGTGTAACTATCTAAGCGCGGATAGCGACCAAGTGATCGTTAAGTGTTATCAGTGAACTAGTGTTGTGAACTGTGAACAGTGAAATCAGTGATTGTGATTACCAACGACCTCAGTGTGTGTTAACGGACTTTTGATAATTGTGCAAGACGATTTGGACAACTACTGTGGAACATTGTGCTAACCTAGTGATCAGTGGAAATAAACGTTCATCTCATCGGATTGGCATTTTAATACCACCCCGCACGTAACAATATTATAAGCTTTCGTATAATTATCTAACAACTAACTACCTTAATTATCTAATTAGGTAGATATAAATCAGAATATACTTTTAATCACAAATGTATATTTCAATTACCTTACAAATCATTGTTATTATGTTGTAAACAAAGAGCATGTGTAATAATGGGTTTTCTAGTTTTTTAAGGCGGCAGGCAAAAAAATGCCTGCCATCAGCCCGTGTCAGTCCACTGCTGGACGTAGGCTTCTCCCAAGATGCGCCACTGAGCCCCATCTTTGGCTCTTCTTTTCTAGTCACTGCCCAAGTGCCCACCGCTTTGCGTATGTCATCGCTCTTTTTTTTTTTTTTTTTTTTTTTACCCAGGAAAATCCTTTATGGATACCACTCGCCCGGGGGAGCGAGATGGTTATGTGGGACTCACTGCCTGAAGGGCAGTATACCCACTAAAAACCTGGGGTGCGCAAACTTCCACCGAGATGGGGCAAGATGGGGTCGCGTTAGCATTCAACCATCTTGCCCCGGTGGCAGGCACTAGGGCCTCTTCGTCTACGGAGGGATGACTTGGCTCACCAGAGCCATCCCTTAGTCATGTAGGGTCGGTGCCAACCGTCGGAAAGTCCCCCGACTCTCCAACAGAAACCCCACTACTGAGGAGGGAGGAGGTGGGCAAAACGCCTCCTCCTTCCACCTGTTCTTCTCCTTCGAAGCGAGTCCGCACGGGCGTCGTCCTCCCTTACCCGCTCTGCTGCCTCCTTTTGCGATATAACTGCTTCGCAGAAAGAGACCACCGCCTGCCACAATCTCTCGCTACTAAGCATAGCGTCCACCACACTCGGCAGAGAGAGATCACGGTCTATTAATGCCGAAAGTGCGTGCCGCTGCGGGCCCCATGCTGCACATTCTGCCAGCGTGTGGAGCGCCGTATCTTCCGACACACCACACGCATGGCAGCCCGCAGTCGCCTCCCGTCTTGCGATCTGGTGCAGGTACTTTCCAAAACATCCGTGTCCAGAGAGCACCTGCACCAACCGGAAGGTCAGTGACCCGAATCGCCGCTTCACCCACCTCTGAAGGACCGGGCGAATAGTCCACCGACCAGGGACCGGTGGAGCCAGGTCCTCCGTCCATCGGCTAAAAAGGGCAGCCAGTGCTTGTCTACGTATGCACGTAACCTCTTCCCACCCTGGGGGCTCTCCTTGGGATTTTCTCACCGCCACGAAATGGTACACTTCAGCAAGGATCTCCGCTTGGAGCTCCCAGGGAGGATCACCCGCTAACACGCATCCTGCTGTCCAGGACACAGTCCGATAACCGCGTATCGCCCTCGTCGCAATGACCCGCTGCGGATGTCGCAGTAGAGTCTTGTTACTACGATTGAGGGCGTCCACCCAGACTGGTGCCCCGTAAAGAGCCATACTTCGGATTACTCCAGAGTATAGCCGTCGGCAGTTGGCGTTCGGGCCACCCACATTAGGTAACAGTCGACCCTTGGCTGCCGCAGATCCCACTACTTTTGGAGCCAGCTTAGAAAAGTGGGCCCCAAATGCCCAGCGCCCGTCCAATATGAGACCCAGATACCTCATGTGGGCCCCAATCGTGACGGGGACCCCATCCAGGACAACGTGTGTTCCCGGAGAAGATCCACCCCGAGGCCCATGGAATAATAGGGCCTCAGTCTTAGACAGGGTAACCTCCAGGCCCAGGGCACGAATGCGTTCAACCACGAGGGTTGTGCCCACCGTGGCCAAACGCACCGTCTCTCTGAGTTCCCTGCCTTTGACAACGACTAGTGTCACCCGTGTAACACGCGACCCGTATAGTGGCGGGGAGCGTGCCGCGGAGCACCCAATCGTAGCCTATGTTCCATAGGAGCGGCCCCAACACCGACCCCTGTGGAACCCCGCAGGAGACGCGATGTCGCCTCAGACCATCACTTCCTTCTACCAGTACCTCGCGGTCCTGGAGGTAATCAGACAACAGCCTCCGCAGATACAGGGGCACTCCATGGTACCGGAGCGCTTCTCTTATGGTTCCATGTGGGAGGCTGTTGAAGGCGTTGGCTATGTCAAGCGAGACTGCCAACGCTTTTTCGCCTTCACTGACTGCATCCTGCGTCCACCGTTTAAGCCAGAGCAGAGCGTCTATTGTAGACCGCCCCGCTCTGAACCCATATTGGGCCTGCGAGAGCCCAGGCCCAGTCCCTTCAAGGTGCTGGATGACACGGCAAGCCACAACTCTCTCGCGCAACTTACCCGTGTCATCCAGCAGTACGATTGGCATAAGGTTCATTTTTGGTTTGCGCAAATATGACCACGTCTCCTATTTCAGGCACAAGCTCAAGTGGCTTCCTATACGTCTCCGCCGGAATACACACATCCTCTCTCTTCTTTATAGCATTCTTTTTAATCCTGCTTCCCCACCCTATCTCAAAGTTAACTTTGAGTATCTTCACTCTCAACACTCCCTGACGTTGAGGTCAGCCGAAAATCTTACTTTGCAAATCCCCACACACTCGACTACCTTCTTCGACAAATCCTTCACGGTACAGGCTGCACGCCTGTGGAACAGTATCCCTGTCGAAATAAGACAATCTCCATCTCCCCATACTTTCAAAGAAAGATTAAGGAAATGGTACTTATCTAATGATGACTGCTGATCCTGTTACTGTTAATTAATTTGGAAATTACTATTCAGATAATTATTTTCTATATCGTATTAATGTATTAAATTATGCAAGTGTATGTATTATGTGATATAGATATAGGTATATACGTGTGTATATATGTAAGTATTTGTGTAAATGTATATGTATATTTGCATGTATGTTTGTGTATACACGTGTATTTATGTATATGTATAACTATATAAATAGCTATGATTTAAAATAGATACGCCACCGTCCGTCACAGTCTCTCAATATCACTATCAGTTTGGTTGTCTGGAAGAAATCACTTTAAGCGATAAGACCGCCCTTTGCATTACTTAGAATAAGTCTGTTACCTTAAGTATTTTCTGTATTATTGGTGTGCAAATAAAGTATTTATCTATCTATCTATCTATATCCGGAAGGAGAATCAACGGCTCGACCCTCCTTCCTTAGAAGGCACAACCGGCCGTCTTTCCACAGCTTTGGGAATCTTCCTGATTTCAGGCACGTATCAAAAAGTTCCCGAAGCTGGTCACCCATCTGCTCCAGGGTGATCCCAAGAACCCGCCTCGGGATTCCATCTGGACCCGGTGCTGTCCTTTTGCCTCGAAGGCGACCTACTGCTACTGCCATCTCCACCTCTGACACGAGTGGGATGGCGGCTAGGTCCCACGCCTCCTCGGGGAGGGATGGTGCCATTGTTGGAGGGGTGTGGTGCGGATTAATTGCAGGGAAAAGCCCCACCATCACCCTGTCCAGAAGCCCAGGATCCATTGACTCCGCAATCGGCGGTGTCCGTCCTTTGCACTTTTGCCTGGCAGCTCTGTATTGACGCCCCCAGGGATCCCTATCAAGGCCTTCAAGGACCTCGCCCCATGCCCGAGACTTGACCCGGCTAATAGCTTGCTGCAGATCGCGCTTAGCGTCACGGTACACGCCATACAGCTGTTGCTCAACCGCCAGTTCCTCGGGTGACAGCTGGTCGTCGGTACGGCCGTTCCGACGCCTTCTGCAGCGAGCGTAGGGCCGCCGCACTTCCGAACAGGTGGTGCGAAGATCAGCTATCTCCGAGCACCACCAATAGACCTGGCGGCGGTCGGAGAGACGATGAGACCTTGGCATAGCCGTATCACACACTGCCGTTACTGCCTTGCGAAAGTGGCACGCTGCGACGTCCACTTCCGGGTGCGGGGGCGCAGCAATCCATGATTGGATGATCGCTGCCTCCTTCGCCAGCTCGGCGTCGAGACGACTTATCGTCCAGCGCGGGAAATCAGCTCGCAACTCGCGCCGCGACCCTAATTGACTGTCAGAGGTGGAAATCTCGAACCTAATATATTTATGGTCTGAGAGACTTTCCACCTCCGACATCACCATCCAAGCCAGCACACGTGCTCCGACAGCCGGGGTGGCGAACGTACGCACGTGTGGGCCGACCCTGTATTGAGCAGGGTCAGCCCTGAGGCGACCGCCCACTCCCTAACAATCTCTCCACGAGTGTCAGTAGAGGGGTTACCCCAATCACGGGCCTTAGCGTTTAGGTCTCCCATTACAAAGACCTGACGTGGCGTCTGTCTTCTGATTGCCGCGGCTAGGAGATCCACAAACACCTCCAGTTCTGCAGCGGTTCTATTGGGGGAGAAGTATGTACCGATGATGGCATACTCGCCCCACTTTACTACAACGTACCCTGAACCCCTCTCCTCCACTGAGAAGGGTAGAGCACAGCCTGATCACCAGCCCACCAGGGATTGGGCGGGACAAAATACAGCTCTGCAGCAACCGCCAAATCAATTTGCCACTGCGCCAGGGTCTGCATGAACAGATCCTGAGCCCCGGCGCAGTGGTTTAGGTTCGACTGTAAGAAGTTGTGATGTCCGACCCGATCCATTTCTTATTCGGACATCACAACCTCTAAGTCAGCCTCTCGGCGAACGATCTCTGGAGTGGCTGGACTTGTAGCCGTAGGAGCAGCTTGGGTCTTGGCGGCCTTGCCCTTCATCTTAGGGGGGACACAGTTACGGGCCCCCATTACGTGCCCAGAAGGCCTTCCAGATTCTGCACATATCGCGCAGTATGTATTAGCCCTCGTGCAGCTGGCCACCCGATGACCTGAATCTCCACACCGGAAACACAGGTCACCTCTATCGGCTGACGCAGGACACTGCGCTCGCGTGTGCCCAAGACCCATGCGCTGCTTCAAGTGCATGGCCGTACCTCCAACGCTACTACTCGCACAGAGCTCCATCCCACAAGAATCCTGCCTTTCTCCAACAGCACTCTGGCCGCTGAAACTGGGCAAGACACAAGTACGGAGCCAGTGCCATTAGAACCGGGATGGATTTCCCGGGTCCGAACTTGTTGCACATCGCATCCTCCTGCCTTAGCAACCGCAATAACCACTTTGTCCGCGGTGGCCGCATCATCCAGGCCCGTGATCTTTAGATCAGCGGTCTTAATCGGCCTGGAGATGTTAACCACTTCAGAGAGGACGCCGCGGAGCCTCTCTGCGAGTCGGTCTGCCTTTTCTGTGTTTTGGGAGCCAGGAATTCCTAACATCCTAGCCCCCGTGGCCGTCTGACGAAAACGAAGATCATTTATATCCAGCTCCTCGAGATTGACTTTCTCCTGCGCTAATTTCAGGACGGCACTATACGTCACCCCTTTCTCCACGGCTTCGGGCTGCAGCGTCAGTACAACCGCCGCTGACTTAGGGGGTTTCAACGCCGTCTTGATCTTGCCGGCCGTGAAACTGCCGGCCTAGTCTTGGCAGGAGCACGGACCGCAGGAACGAAAGTAGGCGCAGAAGAAAGAGGGGAAGGCTTTCCCTTTCCCTTGTCTTTCCTTTTAGCCTTTCTCACCACGGTCACCCAGGTGTGTCCTTGAGTTGTAGACTGGCTGGCGTCTTGGGTCCCTTTCGAATTGGAAGGAATTACAGCCGCTGCTAGTGAGGCGGTAACACTATTTGGCAATACTTCACTAGTCTTCATTGGCTTACCGTCTTTAGGAGTCAGCTTACGAGCCGGCCTGGCGACCAGCTTTGGTGACGCGGCAGTAGCAGCCGCTGCATTCCTTGCATCGGCTCTCAAAGGCGGTCGAATCGTCGGAGCCGGCACAAGGCGGTCCTCGATCCCCGCGAGTCGGGCGTTAAGCATCTCCCCAAACTTGATGCTCAGAGACTGCTTCAACTCCTCAAGGACGTCTGCCCCTATAGAAGTAGCAGGGGGAACCTGCGACTCCACAACGATGGCTTTGGCAGCTGCGGTGGCAGCGGCCGTTTTGGCTTCAGTAAAGCCACGACGCAGTGCTTTTACTTCTGCCTTCATCGCTGCCACCTCCAGTTTCAGACGGCTATTATTTGCCCTAAGGCGACGCGTCTCTTCAGCCTCGCTTCTGCTAGCCAAAGCATCCACTACTTTCCTGAGGATCAAAGCGGACCTTTTGAGGCGGCCAACAAACTGGCCCTTGAGGTGGCCCGACTTTTTAGCGACCTCCAAAATGCAGGCGAGCTTTTCGCCCGCCTGCGCCCTCAACTCTTGAGCGTTCATTATGGTAAAGTCGCCTATTGCGGCGGTATCAGACTCACTTCCTACGTCATCCAAACAGTTCACCACAGATGCTGGCTTCTTTTGAAACTGTCTGTTTCGCAGGACCTCTTCGAGTTCTCCATCATTCGACAACGGACGCTGCCTCAAAAATTCCTCCTTTCTGGAGGTACCCGCCTTCGGGGTCCTCCCTCTTCCTCTTCTGGACGTATTCACTTTAGGGGCTACCACCCCCTCGACCTCCGTATCCGAGCCAGGACCTGGCATGACAATCGAAGAAGACGGCCTCTTTCTGCTACCTACCTCGACTTGGACACTGACACATAACTCCATTTCTGGATCAGAAACAGTGTCCCTTTGGACGCCTTTGTCCATCACATCACTCTCGATTGTGTCCGAGAGGTGGCCCTGAGAAGGGCCTTTTATAAACCTCCCAGACGAATTTCGAAACGGCTTAGGCATTCTAAGCTCTCTCGACTCGCTACCAAGTATAGTCTATAGGATTTGGTCACCCGCCTGCCACCTGCGTTACCGGGGTCAGGACGGGGTCCAGGGGAGACGACGAGGACGTACCTATAAACACTTGGGGGCTCCCCCAACGGTTATCAGTCCTGCGGCAGATATGACCAGCCCACTGCCACTTCAGTTTGCTAATCCGTTGAGCTATGTCGAGCACTTTAGTTCTCTGGTGAATTACTTCGTTCCGGATTCGATCCCGCAGAGAAATACCGAGCATAGCTCTCTCCATAGCTCGCTGAGCGACTTTAAATTGGTTGACCAGTCAAACTGTGAGTGTCCACGTCTCGGCTCCGTATGTCATCACAGGACATCGTAGGATGCACTGGTTAAAGACTTTTGTCTTTAGACACTGCGGTAAAGGCGACGTGAAAACTCGACGGAGTTTTCCGAATGCTGCCCAGCCCAGCTGAATTCATCTCTGGATTTCCTTCTCGAAGTTGTGTTTGCCTAGTTGGAGTGTCTGCCCTAGGTAAACATACTTAGTGACAACTTCGAGTGGGATTCCATCTACGGCAATCGGTTCCGGAACAGCGTGCTCGTTGTACATGAAACAACAATACACTCTGCAAAGTAGCATACGACCAGGGGTATCCACTGAGCACCACTAAGAATACTTATGAAATTCAATAAAATATTTATTAAAAGTAAGTTGTTTATATAATACACGATACATACTGAATTTTTTTGTACATAGCGATCTCAGGTGAGAATATTTTCTTGTTTCATACTTTTTAGAGTGTGATCTTTCAGTAGTCGGGTTTTAGTTTTTGAACTTATTTTTTAATAATCGGTAGGGTACGTTTTCGAGGTGGTCCCATTGTAATTTAATCGAGATCTGATAAGTATCTCTAGACGATAAACGTGGAAGTCGGTTGTGTTAGTTTTTAAACTATCATAATTTCGTAGCAAGTAGGCGGAACATAGATATAATATGCTCCTACCACCTGTTTAATGGTTTTGCTATTTTATTTTCCACGGGTGGGGGAAATCATCATGGATACCGCATAGCTAGGACCTTGCAGTTATGTCAGACTCCGTTAAATGAACCTACAACGACCTACTGACTACCCCCTCGCCCTGCATATTTTTCGCTAATATTGATCTTGCAGTGCTTAATTATTATTTTTTATATATATATTTATACTATTAGTGTTTACTTTGTTTTTTTTTAGATTCATGTGATGTTGAAGTAAAGCCGTATTGACCCTAAATGATAAGCTTCCGTATAATTATCTAACAACTGACTATCTTAATTATCTAATTAGGTAGATATAAATCAGAATATACTTTTAATTACAAATTAATGTTTCAATTCCCTTATAAATCATTGTTATTATGTTGTAAACAAAAAACATTTGTAATAATGGGTTTTCTAGTTTTTGAAGGTGGTAGACCGAAAAATGCAATTTTGGAACGACAATAAATAAAACACACAACACATAGTTTCGAAAAGAATCGTCGCGTTTGATGGCATCCGGCTGAACACTATTTTTAACCGACTTCAAAAAAAGGAGGATGTTTCTCAATTCGACCGTATATACATTTTTTTTTAATGTTTTTTCGCGGATAACTTCGTCGATTATAAACCGATTTTGATAATTCTTTTTTTGTTGGAAAGGAGATATCTCAAGTGTGGTACCATGGTAAATTTATCGAGGTCTGATAAGTATCTCTAGAGATATGGAGATAAACACCTCAAAATTGGTACTGAAAATGAATAGCGCGGCATTGAAGTCGATTCTTTTTTAGTTTTTAAACGATCTAATACTAAACATTATTTAACAACGTCCCCCGCCACGTCTGTCGTCTGTCTTTTCGCGATAAACTCAAAAACTATTAAACAGATTTTCATGCAGGTTCACCAATAGACAGACATTTATGGGCAAAGAAGTTTCACTATATTATATAATAAAACAAAATCCCCCATCGCGTCTGTCTATCTCTCTGTTTGTTCGCGATAAATTAAAAACTACTGAACAGATTTTCATGCGGTTTACACTAATATACCTGAGTGATTCATGAGGAAGGTTTAGCTGTATAATTCGTTAAGGTTTTGTGTAAATTGGTTGAAATATGACGATGATCGTTGATGATGTTAATTCATAGCATTTCATAGGTACTCGACGCAACAAGCTGATGCAACAAATATAGGCATATATGCTCTACCCGTGCGAAGCCGGAGCCGGTCGCTAGTATTATATTATGTTAAAGTTGTATGTTTGATCACCAGTATATTAATGAATAAATTAGGATAGTTTAAAAACAAAAAACAAAACTGACATTATATGCCGCTCGAGTCAGTTTCAGTACCAAGTTTGAGACGTTTATATATCATATATCCAGAGATAATTTTCTGATCTAAATAAAATTTAAATGGTACCATCTTAAAGATGAACTCGACCTAAGAAAAAATGAATCATACAAATCGGTTAACAATTGGCGGAGTAATAGGTGAATAAACATACAAAAAAAAGCATACGGACGAATAAGAGAACCTCCTTCTTTTTGGAAGTCGGTTTAAAATGTCCAAATTCATTCCATGTATTTTTCGTACCTCATAAGCTACACTGATTTTTACGCATGCTTGCACCTGACCTAACCGCAAGGTCATTTCATTGTTGCGTTTGGAAGTTCCGTATAAACTCTTTGTTTCCAATTATTTGAACCGTTGTAGGTAGAGTGCCAGTGATCTGCTATGCCCTGAAGTCGTTTATGGTATCAAATCAAAATAGAGGCTATGCAAAAAGAGAACCGTCGTAGAAATTGAGGACGTGTCGGTCGTCAGTCGTTTCAATTTACTGTTACATTGACAATTACAGCAGTTGAGTAATGACAGCAGAGTTTTCGTACATTCGTATCGTTGTACTAGTATAGTACGACTAAAAATGTTTGATGCTTAGTAGGTACCTACTCTTATCATTATCATGTGCTACTAGGTTGGTAGGTAGGTACTATATATACCTTCCTTCCTTACCTTCGATTGTAAGTTCATCGTAATGCCACGGCGGTTCTCTTTTTGCACAGACTCTACTATGTATGTATCTATAAGTACAAAAAATATAGGCATATATGCTCTACCCGTGCGAAGCCGGAGTCGGTCGCTAGTATTATATTATGTTAAAGTGGGTGACCATGGGCTCGTGGGGTCAACAAGCACGCGGTTTTGTAAAGGAGTTGTCCAGACGTCTGATAGATGTCTCTCATGATCAAAGAGCTGGCGCGTACCTCGGCCAACGAATTAGCCTTGCCATTCAAAGAGGTAATGTCGCCAGCTTTTTGGGTACCTTACCAGCGGACAGCGACCTTAATTCAGTTTTTTATTTGTAGATTTTATATAGTCTGTATTATAGTTTTAGGAGTAGTTTATATTGTATATATAGTTATAAAACACAATTTGTATATATAATAAATCCAGTACAAAAACTCTTCATTGATTTACAAATCTATAATTAGATATTACAAGCTTATTTAATATAATATATTTTTTTAACCTGACAGTGTTGAGTCATTGTCCTAGGGATCGAACTACAAAATTAAGTTTGTTTCGACCAGAGCGAGTCAACTCGCTCTTGACCGTGTTTTTTAACAGACTTCAAAAAAAGGAGGAGGTTTCTCAATTCGACCGTATATTTTTTTTTTTTTTTTTTTTTTATGTTTCTTCGGGGATAACTTCGTCATTTATGCACCGATTTTGATTATTCTTTTTTTGTTCGAAAGGAGATATCCCAAGTGTGGTACCATGGTAATTTTATCGAGGTCTGATAAGTATCTCCAGAGATATTGAGATAAACATCTTAAAATTGGTACTGAAAATGAACATTGAAGTCGGTTCTTTTTTAGTTTTTAAACGATATTATTTTCTTATGCAATGTTTCCCGATTACTCAAAGTCGCTTAGACCGATTGGGAAAATGTATATCTTTTAGGCTAGCGTCTTCAGCGCTTCTCCTCCAGTCACCAGCTACCCTGCGTATATCGTCGCTCCATCTTGTCACAAAGCCAATTCGTGGTCTCCACTCCAGAACTCTGCTACCCTAGCTCAGTGGCGTGCATTGGGAGAGGCCTATGTGCAGCTGTGGACTGATGTGGGCTGAAAATGATGAGGATGATGAAAGGCTTAGCGTCTGACCACTACAGTGACATTTGGTAAGATGTCGCTGGACCACAATCTCGACTGGTGTAAGCGATTATGTGATCGAGGATAGTGAACACGCTAGAGTGACTTAGGCTGACTCTCAAGGGCTGTGTGCTGCCGGAAGACCGTTAGGTTATGGCTATAGATTTTCTCCTGGATGGTGGTAAGATACTTATCGGTAGCAAGTCAGGCGCTACATCGATATAATATGCTTCTACCACCTATATCGGTACTACCGGTTAAAATCTTAACATAACACCTGTGCTAGGATTTTAACCAGCGCCCTCTAACTTCGAAATTAGAACTCATGCCATCTAACAGATCTTATGGCGAATTCACATCAGTCGATTTTTGTTGTTCAACTTTCTAGGGATATACTTTTCTTTCGATTCCAAGTACTTTAAGTATCGATACTTTGTAATCGATACTGAGTAGGAACCGATTAAAAGTACTCGTTAGTCAATTATTTATTTGTCTCGGAAGTACATTCATTATGGAGCGATAATAAGGTTTAGAATTAAGCTGTTTGATTGGCTAATCAAGCGCGATTTAATCAATAGATAATTAAGATCGTTTTAAAACTAAAACACCCGACTTCCATGCCCCGCGAGTCAATTTCAGTAGCAAGTTTAAGACGTTTATCGTCATATCTCAGGAGATACTTATCAGATCTCAGTGAAATTACAATGGGACCACCTCGGTAACGTACCCTCCCGAAAAATCATTCAAATCGGTTCTAAATTAACGGAGTAATCGCGTAACATACATAAAAAAACATACAGACGAATTGAGAACCTCCTTCTTTTTCAAAGTCGGTTGAAAAGTATCGAATGAGTATTGGCTGTAACTTGTATCGTACGTCATGACACAGAATAAATAATATTACAAGTATCGTGATAATTTAGATTTTTACGTCAACTGGACTGTCAAATAATGTTTAATTCAGCAAAATGTTCCTCACATTTTAAGTACGAGTACAAAAGGTCACCAACATGATAAATTGTTATACTAACAATGGTTTTCCACTACAATGAGGTCTACACATGTCCTGTGACCTATTGTTTATAATTTATCCCCAGTAATCTAAAACTAAAATTAAATAACCGGCCAATTGCGTGTCGGGCCACGCGCAATGTAGGGTTCCGTAGTAGCCCGTTATTCAATGCAAGTCTTTGCCCGTTATAAACAAGCAACAAGCAAGGTAGTTCGTCTTTGTCACTTTAAAGGATTTATTCTAAGTATTTTTTATTTGGTACAAAATTATCCAATACCCAAGTTCAATGACTGTTAAACTAATAAAGTTATCTCAACCGCTATAATTTTTCTTTAAAGTTCATGAAATGCGCTATTATCACTAATTTTTCCAGATTTTTTAAGCCTGCAGTTTAGCTTTTAGAGGGGGGGGGGGGACGCCCTACTGGAACAAAAATTTGCACTTTAAAGTTTAATATTTCAGCACTTTGTCGGCGTAATTTATAAACATACCCCCACAAAATTACAGTTTTCTAGTATCAACGGTCTCTTAGCAAAACCTCGACAGACAGACAGAGAGACAGACAGACGGACATGACGAAACTATAAGGGTTCCTTGTCAGGACTACGGAACCCTACAAAATTAATTTTGATCTGCGTGGTGTGTCTTGCGTATTTGTCTGTCATAACCTTACGGTGTTCCGGCAGCACACAGCATTTGAGAGTCAGAGTATTTTAGCGTGTTCACCATCTTCGATCACATCATCGCTTACCACAATGCCAGATAGTGGTCAGACGATAGCCTAGATAGCCTAGAAAAAGATATATTTTTCAAATTGGTACAGCAGGGTTTTTATTAGCTTTTTATTAGCTTCACCTGTATGTTTGTAACCGACTTCTTTGGGCGCTATTTTGACCCACTTTAAACGGCCAGATTTCGTTCAAACTTTGTAGATTTATTGAGGACCGATGACAATACACTAATTTAATAAAAATTATTCCAGTTTTCAACTAAAAAGTAGAAAATAAATAATAGTTAAAAAAAACTAAAAACACGCTTTTTATAGAAAACCGAACTAAAAATAGAAAATAAATTTTAATAAATTTATATTAAGAATGTTAAAAATTTCAATAAATATAAATTAATAATAGTGAATTAAAAAAATAAACTATTTAAAAAAAGCATGGGGTGCTTTTAAGATATTATCAAAATGATAATCACTCTACTCATATCTGTCAATAAAATATTTATAACTATTGGCACCATGCACCTCACGCTTTTTTTAAAATAAAATATATTTTTTTTTATTCACATTATTATTAATTTATATTTATTGAAATTTTTAACACTATTCTTAATTTAAATTTATTAAAATTTAATTTCTATTTTTTAGTTCGGTTTTCTATAAAAAGCGTGTTTTAGTTTTTTTTAACTATTATTTATTTTAAATATCTTATAGGCTAGCGTTAGACCACTATCTCACCGGTTGGTAGCTGATGATGAGAACGAAGATGGTAAGCACGCTAGGCTTAGAATGTGGACTTTCTGTTATTCTCAATCATTCGAAAGCAAATTCGGATTCGGAAACTACCTTTACTTTGACTTGAATCTTTGCAATTCACAATGCTCCGATCGGTTACTTGTGATATTTCAATTCAAAAAATCTGTGATTCTCATTTGAATGGTTTCCGCCATTGAGGTATACATTTCCGCGACACATTAGCTCACGGATTTATAAAAATTAAAAAATAAGCTTCCTAATCCGGTTTTCGAATGATTGAGATTCAGGGGGCAGGTGTCTTCGAGTAATCGGGGAATATACAATAACATGATTGTGACGAATTGAGAACCTCCTTATTTTGAAGTCGGTTAAAAAAAATCATCAGAGTATAACAAACGAGTTCTGAGGTACCATATATTAAAAAACATCGGTCGAATTAAGAACCTCCTCCTTTTTGTAGTCGGTTGAAAAGTTACTTAAACGGAGATGTTCCTCTTCGTATAAGTTCTATAAGGTTAGTAAAAAAATTAAAATTAAGTTTTATAAAGTTCATCAACAAAATATCAAGACGTGATAGAGCCACCAAAGTTTACTTTGTCTGAAAATTACAACCCAGCCTGACAGAAATTTCCACTGTTACGTCATTAATAGATCAAGATAATCTAGCCTAGATAGGCGTGTCTGAATCTAGACTGGTTCTGTACCGGTTAGACTCTCATTTACTATCTAAGTCTGAGGTCGGTATTGAATTGTAACTAGGAAATTACATATCTGGACATAAACTTTAAACTTTCACGATTTGAACGCATAGTTCTTATCGCGCTTAAAACATTTATTTTTATTTAACTCGACATAAAGACTAGAGGCACTTTACATATGACATTATAAGCATTTTAATACATTTCTTTTACTACGCTCGTAGCTTCGTCACAGAATAATGAATAGTACAACTTTGTCATTACAACCCTAAATAAAACATTAATTAAAAACTCAAAAAACCCGACTGCGCAATAAGTGAAGTGTTAAAAAACGAACTGAAAAGAAAAAAACAAGTAAGTCTAGTAGTTTAGACTTCTGTTTAGGGATATCAAAAAACTATACCATTTAAATTCTTTCTCGGTCGATGCACTCATAAAATAAATTATACTTTGTTATATGGAATGTAGAGACTTTAACAGTCGGGACACATTAATGGCTAAACGAATGGGGATTAATGTGTCCCGACTGTTAAAGTCTCTATATTCCATATAACAATGTATAATTTATTTTATGAGTGTATCGACCGAGAAAGAATTTAAATGGTATAGTTTTTTGATATCCCTAAACAGAAGTCTAAACTACTAGACTTACTTGTTTTTTTCTTTTCAGTTCGTTTTTTAACACTTCACTTATTGCGCAGTCGGGTTTTTTGATTTTTTAATTTAATGTTTTATTTTACACTTTTTAGTTAAGTAAAGGACGGCAAATTCCGTACTATTAAACGACTATACCAAAAGGAAGAGGTTGTTTGTTACCTCAGAACTCCATCAATTCTTAACCGATTTGGAAAATTCTTTTTTTTTGAGTTAATATAATTTTCGTTTGGTCTCATTGTAATTTTATTGAGATCTGATAAGTAACTTCAGAGATAAGCACCGCAAACTTGTTACTGAAAGTGACTAACGCGGCATGTAAAATCGTTTTTTTTTTCGATTTGTACGATCATAAATTATTTGTTATAAGTTTATTTTGAATCTCCATTTTAAGACCTTTAATTCGATACCCCACTCGATAGGTTTTGAAAAAAAAAATTTTTTTGAACCCCAAATTTTGACGTCTGAAATCTGCCATTTTGAATTTTTCAATTTTTTATGTTTTCGTTGACACTCGCGCTAGCATGGCGAATCTATTGACGTGCCAATTATCAAAATCGGCCCACGCGTTTGGTCTCTAGTGTGCCACAAAGGAACAAACATACATACATACATACATACATACATACATACATACATACATACATATATAAACTGATAAACACATTACCTCTCCTTTGCGTTGCGCAGTCGGGTAAAAACAAGACACCTATCAAACAAAAAAAAACTAAACCAAAGTCGGTTCATCCGTTTGAGTGCTACGACACTACAGAAAGACATACATATACACAGATACACAGGTACTCACGTCAAACTTATAACACCCGGTCTTTTGCGTCGGGGGTTAAGAATAAACTGGCCAAGTGCAAGTCGGACTCGCACTGGTAGGGTTCCGTACCATACTATAGTATTTTATAAGATCGAGCAAAAAATACTACTATCATTTTTCGCTAGCAAAAAATAATAATTATTAAACATTTTATTTCTTATAACGCCATCTAACGTCTAACAAAGGTGTTAAGGATCGACATTTCAATATAACGCCATCTATGGGACGTTTACCTAACTAAGCGTTCATAGATGGCGTGAAATGCCGAAAAAAAACACGTTTCTTGTATGGGGACCCTCTATTATTTTTGACTTTGTTCTGTTTTTAGTATTTGTTGTTATAGCGACAACAGAAATACATCATCTGTGAAAATTTCAACTGTCTAACTATCACGGTGCATGAGATACAGCCTGGTGATAGACGGACAGACAGACAGACAGACAGACAGACAGACAGACGGACGGACAGCGGAGTCTTAGTAACAGGGTCCCGTTTTACCCTTTGGGTTCGGAATCCTAAAAAGCTTGTAAAAACAAAGTTAACTTTGTAGTTCGATCCATAAAAAATGCATGGCACCAACTACATACAGTAAGTTTGTAACATAATATTAAATTAACTTTTTTTTAATTATTACTCTACATAATTACGGTTTTCAGATTTATTCCTATATAAGTGCTTCAAGACCTTGCTTTTTGTCAAATTTAATCATTTTAGGTCAACGAAAAGTACCTTATAGGTCTTAATTCCCATGTTAAATCGCAAAATATGCGAATATATGCGACTTAAACGGTCATATCTTTTGATCGTGTTGACTTACAAGTTTAATTTGTACAGCCAAAAGAGAACATTTAAGTATTTGATATAAGATTGACTTGATATCTTTACGCGTTCCTGAGAAAATGGGGTCTTGATAGACGGACAGACAGACGGACAACAAAGTGATTCTACAAGGGTTCCTTTTACCCTACCCTAAAAACTGACCAAGTCGAGTTGG
The DNA here is from genome assembly GCA_954871355.1 of Cabera pusaria. Classification (NCBI taxonomy): domain Eukaryota; kingdom Metazoa; phylum Arthropoda; class Insecta; order Lepidoptera; family Geometridae; genus Cabera; species Cabera pusaria. The sequence continues at coordinate 6,340,302 of OX940915.1, forward strand.
ACTCGCCCACCAAGGCTACCGTACCAACTTCTTAAACTAGGTTAAAGTACAAACTTAACTTTGCAGTTCAATCCATAGAAAATTCAGTATTCAGTATTCAGTATTGTTTATTGCAACACAATGTACAATAGTTGTATCTTAGACTAAAACTAATCTACTTATTACTATTGACATGTACCCTGTACTATTTAGGGTGTAGCAATATTGTGCATAATTTATAAAATCTGAATTATATAATAATATTATTTCTTATTAATCTATACGGTTACAAGTTAAATCTAGTAGGAACTACATAATATGCTTAAACTTATTCTTAGTTAATTTGTGCTATTTTGCAAGCCTACGTATTTATAATATGGTCATGTATAGAGTAGTATGTACATTATGCATTAAGTTAACTCTACCTGTTAATTAAGCAATTATTATTAGTTTACTATTAAGTATATTTTACTTTAATGGAGATACATTATTATATTGATTGCACTAACCACAAATAATAAGTTTTTAATAGTAAATGGTTTTGACAGACGGACAGACGTAAAACAAAAGGTATCCTTTTTTCCTTGAGGTACGGAACCCTAAAAACTAATTAACAGCATCCAGCTTAAAAATGACCCGTGTGCCAAAGTCACTTTTTACGATACATGAATATGAGAGACAACACGCATCTGCCACGTGGAAACTGCTTAATTACCTACTATTATTCCAATGGCTTGCTTGTCTACTTTTTAATAAATATCAAACCAAAATGTCACCACCAATAAATAGGTCATAAATAAGCAAGTTTTTGATTGATTCTCTAGAAAATTCAAAGGCTAATAATACAAGAACATTATTTTAAGTTTGTCGTAAATACTAACCAGCATTAGCTAATAATTTCGTATTGATTAAATGCCGCGCTAGAAATTTTTAACCGACTTAAAAAAAGGAGATGGTTTCTCAATTCCACCGTATATATATATTTTTATGTGTGTTCACGGATAACTTCGTCGTTTTTGAATTGATATTACTCATTCTTGTTAGGGTTGCGTACCTCAAAAGGTAAAAAAGGAACCCTTATAAGATCACTTTCTAGTCCGTCTGTCTGTCTGTCTGTCTGTCTATCTGTCTGTATCTGTCTGTCTGTCTGTCTGTCTGTCTGTCTGTCTGTCTGTCTGTCTGTCTGTCCGTCTGTCCGTGTGTCACCACCGATTTTCTCAGGAACGGGTGGACCTAGCAAGTTGAAATTTATACCAGATACTGAGGTCTATAGTCCCTATTAGGTGTATACAAATCAAGGTCTTGAGTCAACACGATAAAAAGATATGGGCAAATTTTGATTTCGCGACAACTAGTGAGTAATTTACCTTAATTTTCAACTTTTTTTATTTTTCGGTATGTTTCCTTTACTTTACCTTGCTTTTGACCAAAATTGACAATTCTAGGACAACCGGAAGTACCCTATAGGTTTTGGGTCGAAAACCTATAGGGTACTTCCCGTTGACCTAGAATCATGAAATTTGGCAAGAAGCAAGGTTTTACAGCACAAACAAAGGGAAAATTCCAAAAGTAAAAAAACGTTAAAAATTAAAGGGACCTCTGGGATATATTAGCGCTCATACAATTTAGAGGTCTAGTTTAATTGGTACCTACCAACGTTGGTACGGAAGCCTCGGTGCGCGAGTCCAACTCAACTTGGCCGGTTTTTAGGCTTCCGTAGCCGAATGGCAAAAAACGGAACCCTTATAGATTCGCCATGTCTTTCTGTCCGTCCGTATGTCACAGCCATTTTATTCCCAAACTATTAGGCCTACAGAATTGAAACTTGGTAGGTAGATGTATTCTATGAACCGCTTTCCGATTTTTATACAAAAATAAAAAATATAAAAGTTTAAGGGCATCCCATCCCATACATGGAACTGGAACAAAAAAAAAATTTTTTCGTCAAACCTATACGTGTGGGATATCTATGGATAGGTCTTTAAAAATGACATTGAGGTTTCTAAAATCATTTTTTTCTCAAAGTCAATAATTTCAAAGATAGACGCGTCTAAAGTGGTAAAATGTGTGTCCCCCCCTCTAACTTCTAAAGTAAGGGAGTGAAAAATCTAAAAAAAATATATGCTGTAGATCTCAATAAAAACTTTCAACGAAAATTGGTTTGAACGAGATACAGTCAGCAGTTGTTGAGATACAGCGACCGCAAGTATAACTTTGTTTTTCATACAAACACTATGGAAAACAAAGTAATTTTTTTAGTTACGAAAAATCAAAGTTATAGAATACTCTACTGTGTTACGGAACCCTACGAGTGCGAGTCCGACTTGCACTTGGCCAGTTTATTATTTGTTGAAAAGGTGATATCCCAAGGCCAAGGGTAGTACCATTGTGATTTCATCGAGATCTGATAAGTATCTCCAGAGATATGTCGATAAACATCTCAAACTTGCAACTGAAACTGACTCGTACGGCATAGAAGTCGGTTGTTTTACTTTTTTCATTTTGAGGTACAGAACCCTGAAAAAATTAAAGTGTGTAAAGGTATGGCCAAACCGCGGCGTCCTGCGATCTGTGGGCGCGATCTAAGTACTTTTCAATTTTTTTCTGATCGCGTTTGGTGTGAAACAGCCGGTACAAATACTACTGCGCTATCTGATCACTGCCTAAATTTTTATTTTTTTTAAATAAAGATTACTCGCAATGTGGGCTGCTCATTTACTAGTATTCTTGTTAACCCCTCTAACTAAGCTATATATGCTTGTGTCTGGAGTAGGTTCCCGTTAATAGTGCAATAGGTGGGGTGGGGATCGAACTCACGACCTCTCGATCGCCAGTCCGACACCCTATCCATTGGGCTATTGCCGCCTCGCAGATCGCGCACGCTGGACGTTGCGGTGAGTACCCTAAAGGCCGGTTCTTATTTGCGACAGGTTTTACTTAAAAGCTCGAGGCCACGGATCTGACATTTAAGTGATCTACTTAAAAAGGTCAACTACGAGATGAATCATGATATGATAAATTCATTATATTAATTTTTAACCAAGTTCTTGGATAACAATAAAAAAATTAAATTGACTTAGATGGTAAAATTAATGATCCAACATTTTTTTTGTACCTAGTCGAAGGCCTTGCGTTAGTCCGCCTGGGGCAGTACCACCACATTGCCCCGTCAAATAGGAATTAGCTGTGTGTCCAGTGTTCTTTAAGAGGGAACGCGGTGTGCACTTTTCCATACAGATACAAATGTATTCACCCGTTTCCTCCCTGGAAAATGCTTCTAGAACAAAATTTGTTTCTACAAAAAATCAAGGTCTTCTGTAGCTACGCTCTTTTTTACCAACCAATTGCAAATAGAAATATGAGCGTTCAAAAATGTCAAAGGCTTATATTTCTTTTTGCAATTGGTTGGTCAAAAAAAGCACAAATGATAGGGGCTACAGATAGCTACAGCAGAACTAGATTTTTTGTAGAAACAAATTTTACTCTAGAAGCATCTTCCAGGGAGGAAACGGGGGAGGCGAATACATTTGTATAGAAAACTGCACCCCGCGTTTGCTCTTAAGTAATATAGTGACGTGCAATATTCTGGTTATACAGAACATTGTATTCCCCTGTGTCTGTAATTGGTAGACGTGCTCGCTTACCATCAGGCGAGCGTCCTGTTACCTTATAAAAAAATTGAAGATCAATGAAAGTTTTAAAATAGTTATTTATGACACTAGTGCGGTAAGTTGGTTTTTACAAACGAGTAGATGAATGTAAGCCCGAGACGAAGTCGAGGGTTTACCATAGTCACGAGTTGTTAAAACCAATATCCGCACGTGTGTCATTACAACGTTTTTCAGCAAATTTGCGAGAAAACACTACAATCGGTAATAAAATAAACATAAATGAAATAATAAAAAGTCGAAACAAATAATATTTGACGTTTCTTTCTAATATAAAAATGGCGCGAATTTCCAATGGTGCCATTTTTTTTGGTGGAATTATACCTATAATTCGATGACTACACCTTTTGTCTCATTTACTCATTGGTGTTAAGTGAGACAATTGTATTAAGTAAAAGCGCGTTCAAAGAGGTGCTATCATTCAGCTTATTTATTTTCGCAATATGAAACTCTTTGGTAGAATTCTTATGTAGGTTTTACGAAAATTAAAAATAAACCGTAAAGGATACGCACGGTGCCATACCACAGATTGTATAATAGTTACTACGTGCCATACAGCGGAGCGTGCGGTAAGTACTTACCGCACACGTGCAGTACAGTCCGGCAAGTATAACTTGGCGTGCCTGTGCGCCACTGTGCTTTTACTTTGTACTTTGATAACAGTTTCTCTTAAACCACTTTTAATTACTTTTGCCATTATTGAACTATTTTAATGTAGCAGATTTATCAACAATAATGTCGCGGAAATCTCTCAAACGTCAAACTCACACTTTCAATTAAAAGAATTAGTTCCAAAAACCACCACCGCGAAGTTATACTTGTGGCACTGTATAGTATATTTCATTACAAGTGCGGAAAGGCTGTCATTGCAAAGAGTTCCGACAAATGTCTACCCGAGCCGAGGCGCAGCCGAAGGCGAGGGTTGACAGTCGGAACAAGTTGCAATGACGGTTCCGCACGTGTACTGAACGACTATTTTTAATACAGTTGCGAAAAAATGAAGCAATTTAATAAAATAATAAAAACACAATAAACTCAACTAAATTAACATTTATATCTTGGAAAAGTTATAATTCACATATACATTGAAATTGGTACAGTTTTTTATACTAACTGGGGAATGTCGTTTTAATAAAGCGTTTAATTTTGGGTATTCACTTATATCCACGTTGTTCCTTATTTTCAGCATACTTTTTATCATCGAAAACCTCGACCATAACGTAGAAGGTTTTAATTTTGCTGAAAGTTCGGAGAAGTATGCCAACATATCATTTTCTGAAAAACTATTTGCTTTTTTCTCTTCTCTCCACGCAATAAATTCGTCGTATGTAGATATGTATCGACTTCTTGACTTTTCCGGTAAAATGTTCTCCGAAGCATTTTGTGCAATTATACTGAGTTCCGGTGGTGTTAATTCAAAAAAACTAGGGTCGATATTACTCATTTTGTGCAACAAACAACTAAACTCGCAAAGAAAATTTCTGAAAAATGGCGCCAACCGTAGAATATAAGCAGAGTTTTTTTTTTCATCCATTCTGGTAGGCAAAGGGAACTATGCTCATACAGCCAAGTCTTCAGTAGAATTTTTTTATTGATATGAAATGAAAATGAAATTTAATGAGATGAAATGAAATGAAACCTAACCTAACTCATTCCATCAAATCATTAAATCTGTTATTGAAACAAATTAGTAGCTTCTTTTAAGAAATATACGTATTTGCATGAATCATAAAAACTTTTTTGAATTTTTTTAGTAAAAACTTCAAAAAATGGTTGGTTTTTCTTTTTAATAGACATTATTTTGACAGTTGGGAAATAGAACGCACGAGTTCGGGAAAGGTAAAGAAAAAGCACGAGTGTGTAATAGCCCACATCCCGAACGCTATACGCAAAGAGTAACATAATATGCTATACGTCCCTGCAATACGCCACTTTTTGAGCAACTGTATTAAAAAGTACTTTCCGCACGCTCCGTTGTATGGTGCGTAATTTTTAACTTTCGAACAATTATACAGGCTTCGTAAATGCATTTTTTGAGCAAATGTGCTGAAAATGTATTTACTGTTTATTTCTTTTAATTTATGTAGGTAATAATTTTCAGGAGATGTCCCTCGTGCTTGTATAGTGACCACATATTTTTTTCATATCATATAGGCTAGCGTTTGACCACTATCTCGCCTGGTGGTAAGTGATGATGTGGTCGAAGATGGTGAACAAGCTAGACCTGAAATTATCTGACTCTCAAGGGCCGTGCTGCCGGAACAATGTAAGGTTATGTCGGCAGATTTTTCCTTGTTGAAATATAAGTACATCTATGATTTCCAAATCTTAATGATAAATTAAGTCTACACTTATGTAAAAGTTTATAAACAGGATGTTAATTGTTAATTACTGTTAATTAACAAGATAAGACTAATTTTTCCGAAGGCTCTATACAAAGGTGTATTGTGTAATGACACAGCGTATTTGAGAGTATGTATGTAAACGCATTTGCCCTAGTTTTTAACCGACTTCAAAAAAAGGAGGAGGTTTCTCAATTCGACAGTATATATTTTTTTTTAACCGACTTCAAAAAAAGGAGGAGGTTTCTCAATTCGACCGTATATATTTTTTTTTTTTTTGTATATTGTTGTTCGCGGATAACTTCGTCGTTTATGAACCGATTTCGATTATTCTTTTTTTGTTCGAAAGGAGATATCTCAAGTGTGGTACCATGGTAATTTTATCGAGGTATGATAAGTATCTCCAGAGATATTGAGATAAACATCTCAAAATTGGTACTGAAAATGAATAGCGCGGCATTGAAGTCGGTTGTTTTTTAGTTTTTAAACGATCTTATTTTTTTTATGTTTGTTCGCGGATAACTTCGTCGTTTATGAACCGATTTCGATTATTCTTTTTTTGTTCGAAAGGAGATATCCCAAGTGTGGTACCATGGTAATTTTATCGAGGTATGATAAGTATATCCAGAGATATTGAGATAAACATCTCAAAATTGGTACTGAAAATGAATAGCGCGGCATTGAAGTCGGTTGTTTTTTAGTTTTTAAACGATATTATTATGGTTACTGACTATGAAGTTACCATAAAAATAATAAGGTACTATTTTCTTTAGTTTAACTTAGCGATAGAAAATTATTCAACCATTTTTGGGTTCCGTACCCAAAGGGTACCAAAAGAACCCTATTACTAAGACTTCGCTGTCCGTCCGTCCGCCCGTCTGTCTGTCTGTCTGCACTGTACTGGGAGGGCTGTATCTCCTTAACCGTAATAGGTATATACTTGAAATTTTCACGAAGTAGGTGTGTTATATTGTGGGGGATTTCAGAACAAATACTAAAAACAAAATAAATTTAAATATTAACGGCGGTCCCCATAAAATAATCTTATTAATTATTAGGCAATATTTGTTCATTCGGAACCCTACGTGTGCGAGTCCAACTCGCACTCGGTCAATTTATTTCTGATAGGCTAGCGTTTGACCATATTTTCTGGTGTATATCTTAGAGGCCAGCATTTGACCACTATCTCGCCTGGTGGTAAACGATGATGTGGTCAAAGATGTTGAAAATGCTAGACCTAGAATACTCTGTCTCTCAAGGGCTGTGTGCTGCCGGAACACCGTAAGGTTATGGCGGTAGATTTGGTGAGCTACTTTTTAGTAGCAAGACAAGCGGAACATCGGTATAATATGCTCTTAAGTACCACATGTGGAGTCATACATATTGATGACAACATGTTTATAAAAAAATGTACGAGGACATATGTGTAAAGGAGAACACATAACTAAAATCATAAATGACCATTTCCCAATACTCAATTCTGACCTGAAAAGGTAGTGTACCATAACGTCATTCAATGGGTGACGTCATAAACTGGTCAACCGTGCACCGACCTTTTGAAAAAGGTTTCATGTTTTTGTTCCAATGATGAGATTTTTTCCATTGGTAAAAACAGAGGTGATACTTCTTTGAGGAAGGTTGTTTACCTCTGACCAGTGTTTGAATTAATCCACAGGTGGTTGAAGCATATTATATCGATGTTCCGCCTGAGTTGCTATCGAAAAGTAGCTTACCACTTGTTCGGTGTATCAACCGAACACCTAACTCAGCAATTCTGGCCGCTTGACGTACCTATTGACATTGTTAATTCGCCTCGCGACTTCAATGCATCGTTGATATTCGTGCGGTTCGGGTGCATTCACTAACATTCAACGTTACCTACATTCACTAACATTCAACGTTACCTACATTCACTAACATTCAACGTTACCTACATTCACTAACATTCAACGTTACCTACATTCACTAACATTCAACGTTACCGACATTCACTAACATTCAACGTTACCTACATTTTCAACATTTCACATAATTTAAGACGTACAAATCGAAAAAAACCGACTTCACATGCCGCGATAGTCAACGTACTGGCTAGTTATAATCATGTCGTCTAAGTATATAAATTGCCTTATTTTGTTTATCTCCATATCTCTGGAGATAATTATCATACACGATAAAATTTGAATGGGACCAAACGGGAGGCATAATCGCTCAAACAAAAAAAGATTTTTTTCAAATCGGTCAAGATTTGACGGAGTTCTGAGGTAACAAACATTTAAAAAAACAAGTGGAATTGAGAACCTCCTCCTTTTTTGTGAAGTAGGTTAAGAAACTTAGTATGTAACTAGCGTAATAAATCAGAACAATTTCAACATTAACAACTTCTTTCTTTGAAACCTCGCACCTACCGCAATAGAAAATCTGCCGTCATAAGCTAGGCTATTATTTATTATCACGTTCGTAATACGGTTGAATTTCGTGATACGAAATTCAAATCTTACCGCGGATTCCGCTGTCGAGATAGCTTACAGAATAGCCTAGAAGTAAAACCTTACGGTGTTCCGGCAGCACCCCAGGCCTAGTGTTTTCACTATCTTCTAAGTCTACGTTAGGTATATTATTAAGTTAGGTATATCGATTATGCACAAATAGTTAAAAGGTAGTAATGTATAAGTTTACCCACGGTACATGTATTTGTAAAATTTCTTTGTGTCAATCTTACTGAATTCCACAACACAGGATTTTTCCTAGTGTGGAATTTTAGGGTGCCCAAATGATGGTTAATTTGTGTCCATATATATAAGACTTGATGTAAAAATTAGTTTAATATTTTTGGGAAATAAATCTTTCATTAATTCATTCATTCATGTTCGACTACATCATCGCTAACCACCAGGTGAGATAGTAGTCAAACGCTAGCCTGTAAGATATTGAAAAAAGAAAAAGGTGCCAATAACTGGCCGAGTGACAAAATTAGGCCCTTTTTAACCGACTTCACAAAAAAAGTAGGAGGACGGAACCTTTTTATTATTATTTATTTATCTATGTGTTTTTTAACATTGTGCTGTTTTCCTACACTTGCACACAGTCACCGGCTCTTAATTTTTTCTCTCTCTCTCTCTCTCTTTAATAATCCGAAAGAACACAAGTTTTAGAAAAAAATACGAAGAGAGCATACACACTTTTCCACGTTCCCGCCCACATCTGTGTTCCCGCCAAAACTCCACGTTGGTCAGTATTTTACAAGCTTTTATTTAAATTGCAATGTATGTATGTATGTATGTAACTATGTATGTTTGGGTGGAATCTTGGAAGCTAAATTAGACCCACTTCCCGATGTCTGATTGGACTCAAAATTTGTATACTTATGTATCTTTGGTGACAATACAATGATATGGTACCATGGAGCTGGTCTGATGATGGAGACGGAAGGTGGCCACGGCATCTCTGTGATAAAACAACATAACCCCACCGAGTTTGGGCTCGATTAATTTGTCTTGAAGAGAACTTTACGCCTAGATGATATCCAGGGTCTGATGATGAAGCTGGAAGGTGGCCACGGCATCTCTGTGATAAATCAACATAACCCTACCGAGTTTGGGCTCGATTGATTCGTGTTGAAGAGAACTTTTCACCTAGATTATATCCAGGGTCTGATGATGAAGCTGGAAGGTGGCCACGGCATCTCTGTGATAAATCAACATAACCCTACCGAGTTTGGGCTCGATTGATTCGTCATGAAGATAACTTTTCACCTAGATGATATCTAGGATCTGATGATGAAGCTGTAAGGGGGCCATGGCATTTCTGTTATAAAGCAACATAGCCCCACCGAGTCGATTGATTTTCCGCGAAGAGCACTTTACCCATAATCACATCAAATATCCGTGGAATATTTTAAAACATCATGCCTTCTCTTAAATACTTAGGTAGTAAGTAGGTAGTCGGTATCTATACCTACTAAAAAGTTAAAAATAAATTATAAATAAAAAATATTTTTAAAAACAAGTTTTTATCTGGGACAATGAACTAAAATGTTAAAAATAAATTCTAGTAAGTATTTGGCGTGTAGGTACTTACCTATATTTTTAAAAGCTTGAGGCACTGAAGTATGGTAATTACCTAGCCTGAAAAAGGGGTAGTGCTTTAAGCTTTACACGCCAAATACTTACTAGAATTTATTTTTAACATTTTAGTTCATTATCCCAGATAAAAGCTTATTTTTAAAATTATTTTTTATTTTTAATGTATTTAATATTATTTTAAATCGTATAGTCTAGCATGTGACCACTATCTCGCCTGGTGGTAAGCGATGATGTGGTCGATGATGGTTAACACGCTAGGCCTAGAATACTTTGACTCTCAAAGAGATACGGTTGTGAGTGTCACAACATGTGAATTCCCTCACATAATAGTAGTTATACTATTCTGTGGATTTCACTATAATAGTCCTAACAAAACAAAAACGAAAACGAAGTCTCAGTAACAATACAAATATGTATTTAGATAATACAATACATACATCCTATTCATCGCTGTAAAGCTATTGTGAAACAGTTGAGTTAACTTTCATCTAGACTTTAAGGCGGGGAAAGTAGAACAATGATGCAAGGTCGATCCATTATCGGAGATGTCCTTTTGAGTGGGCGTAAGCACAGCCTTTTTAGTAAAGCTATTGATGAGAAAACATCGACTATAATTCTGATATTATTTGTTTTTCAATGGAATTCAATAAAGGAGGTTCTCAATTCGGCTATATGTATTTATGTTTATTTTTGTTGCGCAATTACTTCGCCAATTGTAAACCGATTATTATTATTATTGTATTTTCATGGGTAGTGTACAATATCTCCACAGCGGTCCCATTTTAAAATTGTTTGAGATTTGATTTGATTGATCTCCGGAGATACTGGAAACATTAAGAACCTTCTCCTTTTTGGAAATTGGTTGAAATAAAGCATTCTGTGCAGACACTTAAAGTAAGTAAGTAAGTAAGTAAGTAATTTTTATGTAAATAAAACAACGCTAATATCATGTAAAAGTCCGTTTTTGCAATCTTTGGCAATTTTGATTTGGCCAAAAATTTTGTACAGGGATAGCCAGTATAGTGTATAGTATTTTTTTTTTCAAGTGGTTTAGGATTAGAACATAAAATGCTTTTCAACGCGGGTGAAGCCGCGGGGCGCAGGTAGTGTGGTTATAATTACTATTCTGATGTTGAGTGACTTTGCGTTCAAGGATAGCTTCGTGCTTGGAAGTCTGTCACATCAGTGAACGCAGTAAGTTTTTGAAGTGATACTTGTTTAGTAAAATGCAACGGAAGTATCGTAACGTCACGGTCCGAATGCGACGGAAATGACGTAAACGTCATGTTGTCGTCCCCTGCCCCCCCTCTAAAAGCTAACTGCAGGGTTGAAAAATCTGGGAAAATTCGTGGTAATAGTGGATTTTATGAACTTTAAAAGAAAGTCAAGATAATTTTATTAGTTTAGCAGTAATAGTCGTTGAACTTGGGTGTTGGATAATTTTGTACCAAATACAGTGACAAAGATGATGTACCTAGTTGCTTGTTTATAATGGGTAAAGACTTGCATTGAATAACGGGCTACTACGGAACCCCACACTGCGCGTGGCCCGACACGCACTTGGCCGGTTATTTAAATGTATACAATTTTATATTTTTTATCAGTCCTGCGGCAGGTATTACCAGCCCACTGTGAACGATTTACGGTGGCTTAGCGTTGGGCAGTGACTGGAAAAGAAGAACCGATGATCGGGCTCAGTGGCGTATCTTGGACAGGGCCTATGTCCAACAGTGGACAGAAACCAGCTGATTATAGATGATATAATGAGGGTCGATGTTGTCAGTTACAAAATACTTTTTCTCAATTGTTTACAGCACAATATGCTTGCTTAAATATAAAGGCGCGATACCGGTCTTAAGCAGTTTATTCCTTGCGCTAGACGGTCCAAAATGATCAAACTCCCAACCTGTATCAGCCAATCATAGCCTATTTCTGGTCCATATTGATACCATTCACTTTAAAACAAGATATAATAGCTCGGAAATTAAATTAAGAGCTCAGTCCTACTTCGAAACCTGACCTGTTTGGTGGAGTAATAAAACCTCGTTTTAATTTATTTTAATTTTTTATTTCAATATTGTACTATGAAGTTCCTGGTTGTTTTCGCCGTTGTTGCTCTGGTGTTTGCGGAAGAAAAGAAGGAAGATGATTTTAAGAAGAGTTACACAAGATTGGTGCCAGCTGATACTTTGAGGGGTGAGTTTTTTTTATTTGTCTATGTTTTTGAACAGCTTCAAATAAATGACCTCGAAATTTTTGACTGACTATCACAATTTTATACATTTTGCTAAAAAATATTACAAATAAACGGAAGCCGTGGAATAACACATAAAAGTACACACTTACATACAAAGTAATTAAGTACATATAAAAATTATAATTTTGCAAAGTTCAATTAGTTTAATTCCTATAGATTGGCCGATATAGATAATCAATACTATAACGGTAAAATAATTTTCTCAAAATAGGTAGTACATGAAAAACCGGCCAAGTGAGAGTCGGACTCGCGCACGAAGGGTTCCAACTTCCGTGTCATTATCTATAAAAACGACTATAAAATCATGTCTGTTGCATGGGAGCCCTTTTAAATATTATTTTAATTTAATTATTTATTTTCAAGTGAATAATATTACAACTCAATATTCTGTCAATATTTCAACCGTCTACCTGTTGCCGTTATCAATATCGAGCAATAACGAGCAAAAAACCATGTTTGTTGTATTGTAGCCCCTTAAATATTTATTTTAAGTACTGTATTTTTTAGTATTTGTTGTAATAGCGGCAACAGAAATACATCATCTGTGAAAATATCAACTGTCTAACTATCACGGTTCATGAGATACAGCCTGGTGACAAACGGACAGAAGGACGGACAGCGGAGTCTTAGTAATGGGTTCCCGTCTTCTACTCTTTGGGTACGGAACCCTAAATACCGGCCAACTGCGAGTTAGTCTCGAGCACCAAGGCTTCCGCACAAACTAGGTTAAAAGAGTTTGATCTCTAGTAGACCGATGCCAAGTGCATCAACCACAAATAATAAGTTAATAATATTAAATTCGCGTATTTTCCTTATTAAAATAATAATTTACGGTTACCAAATTACATGATTCTAGGTCAACGGGAAGTATCATATAGGTTTTGATTTCCTTGAGAAATCGCAAAATATACGAATGCAACATAAACGGTCATATGTTGTGATCGCGTTGACTTACAAATTTATTTGTTTACAGCTGAAAGAGACCGTATATTCAAGTACCTACCTATTTGATATCTGTACTGGCATATGCACGTAGTAAGTTTACCTTCCGAAATTGCTGCCACATATATTGATATCCTATGTCATAAAGTAAAAATAAAGCCTATTATATTAAATCGGAAAACAGTACAATGTTAATATCTTTGTTAATATTAATTTCATTCTTGGCCTAGCGTGCTACCATCCACGACTGCATCGTCTTAATAGACTCAAGATAGTGGTCAAACGCCTAGCCTTTGTGACATAAAAGAGTATTTGACGCTTGGTGTTTCTTTGCATGTTCGTTTGCTAGTTGGCAAAGGACTGTTTTTTTTAGACCCAGGAAAATCCTGTATCTATGGATACCATACGCCCGCGGGTGGAACTCACTGTCTCACGGGCAGTATTAGAGCCATCGTATCTGTACTGGTAGGACTTCTGCTAGTCCACCTAGGGCGCTACCACCACTTTGCCAATTAATTTTCAGCCCTTGAAATAGGAATAATTTTCGGTTGAAATGGCAAGGTGTCCAGTGAAATTACAGGGCATGTGAGACTTAACATCTTTATGCCTGAAGGTAACAGGCGCAGTGCATTGACATGCATAATTCTGGCAGTCCAGAATTTGCATGCCGCTGTATCTGTAATAGGTAGACGTCATCGCTTACTATCAGGCGAGCGTCGTGCTTGTCCTGTTACCTTTTACAATAAAAAAAAAGTATACCGCACTAAAAACCTGGAGGAAACCACCATCCACCGTAGTGGGGCAAGATGGGGTCGCGCAACCATTCAACCATCTTGCCCCGGTGACAGACCTAGATGGGCTTCCAATGCTGTGGAGGGATGACCTTGCTCACCAAGGTCCCCCTCAACCGCCATGTGGGACAAATCAAGCCATTGGAAAGTCCCCTTACTCTACCACACGCAAAAAGGGCCGACATACGGCCTAGTTGCGGAAAAGAGCCCGCGCACCAAGTATGTCCTCTTACTCTATAACAGTTACTATAATTATATAAACTGCTATAATTATAGTGGGGTAAATATAGGGATATAATTAAACGGATGTAAGGGAGCACAATTCTACTTTAGTGCTCCCAGCCAACCTCACCTGCCCGCGGTGCATCCTGCCGACTAGCGAACGAGGCTCTGGCGACCGAACAATGGTGATATAACCATTCCAAGCGACGTAACTAAATGCCACAGGCCGGTGACGGGCAGCAGCGTTACTGGTGCGAGAGATACGAGGACGTCCTGCGATTACCCATGACCCAACGTGGATGATTATGGGTATTTCCTCTAATGGCAGAGCACACCCCAGGCGGCAAAGGCCTCCACCAAGCTTTTCCAGTCTACTTTTAGCCAACTTGGCAACTGGCCACTTTGCCTCATGACCAAAAAAAAAAAACGAGTAAATTGAAGGTCCGTACTGTTTACACTAAAATAAAATAAACACGAATATTATTATAATTTATATAATATTTAATAATAATTATCGTAGACAGAGAATACTCTGTCTAACTACGTAATTTATTACATTACAAACATTCACTATGTAACTAAGTCGAGCTAAGTATGTACAGTGACATTATGATATAATAGCAAAAAGTATCATATCTAGTGAGCCTTATTAAAAATATATATTGCGAGCGCCCCATTAATTTGCACGTAAAACTATTTAGCCAGTCATGAATAGAACTTAGTTCTCACAGCAAACAGTTAGGTCGTTAACCTTGATGTCTAGATTCGATACAATACATCTCACATTAAGATAAAAGCTTTAAAAAGTTAGCATACATTTGGATTACAATTGAAAATAAAATCTCATATTGAATTTTGCAATACCTACATGATTCAACCCTGAGATATTAAAATAAAAAAGGAACCCGACTTGTGTTGCCAGTTGTAATGGTAAAATTATGAAGAAAAAATGTAATATGCCCCTAATCAAAATGGTTGTAGTAGGTTCAATAGGTGAGTCAATTCCTCAATGGAGAAAAAGACGTCAACATAGTTTATTATAAATTAGCATGTGCATGAGAATGGCATTATGAATTAGCTTGCATTTATACACATTATAAAAAAATAACACTGTCTAGGGATATTTTGTAAAAATTTCTTAAACTTATAAAATACTGGCCGGTTTAAAAATATTTTAATGTAAGCTTATTTTATAGGTTGGAATAAATGATTCCAAATTTGAATTTGAAAATAAATTAAAAACAAAAGTATTTGCGCGGCATAATGGCAGCTAAGTTCGAATGTTTTTATTTACCTAGTGTTTGGTATTTTTTTGTTTCAAATTAAAGTTTTAATAAAAATCATCGGTAAATTTCGAATTTATGTAACTGTATGCATCATGCAGCGGCGCTATTTAATGAGAGACGAGATGTTAAGGACAGTAAGCATGCTTAATGCTGGGGTACTCGATGGAGTATAGCCGAGGAGATTGGAACAAGAAAAAACGTGATATTGGAACAAGAAAAGACAGGACCGATTTTTGCAAGTGGCCGCGAGAAGACAACCTGACGTTACGGCTATGCAGTTGGTTCAAAGGCTCCAGTCAGAGCACCACTTGCTTGTCAGTGACCAAACTGTGAGGAGAAGACTGCATGAGGCTAACCTTCATGCTGACAGGCCACTTCGTACTCTAGCACTACGCAGAAAAAATCGCGGACGAAGATTAGAGTGGGCTCCAGAACATTTGCTCTGGAAAGGTAACCAATGGTCTGTAGTGCTGTTTACCGATGAGTCCCAATTCGGTTTTTATCCTGATTTACGGAGAATACGTGTATGGCGAGCTCCTGGACGTGAGAAGCGACTGCAACACCCTCAGGAAGTCTATCCATACCACGGCGGAACAATTATGGTTTGGGTGGGTATTCGTGTTGGTGGAAGAACAGACTTCGTTTGGATCAGGAACACCAAGACTGCAGAAAAATACCGAAATCAGGAGCTAGCACCTATAATCTATCCTCATCGAATGCAAATGGGCCAAGCTTTCACTCTCATGCACGACAACGCTCGTCCGCACACTGCGCGAGTGGTCACCAGTTGGCTACAGGAGCACGACATGTCAGTCTTAAACTGGCCCGCGCAATCACCAGACCTAAACCCCATAGAGCCCGCGTGGGACATGCTCCAAAGAAGGGCTTTGATGAATTTGCCTCCAAACGTTGCGACTGAAAAGCAACTTTTTTTTGCATCTTAGCAGAACCTAGGAAAATATCCCGTAGCAAGACTTTGATAACTTGATTCGAAGCATGAAAAACCGTTGCAAGACCGTAGTAAACGTCATGGGTGGTTTTACTGACTACTAATTTTTCGGGTAACTGCAAAATACCTGATAATTTTGCTTTACTTTCACTTTTATTTATAAGAAATTCTTTAGGTTTACCATTATTTCACTTATTGTCTTTATTTAATAAAAAAAATATTTACGCAATACTAATAACTTTGTTTTATTCTAAGGCATAGTCCGATAAATGGGCTCTATAAAAATATATACATGTTGTATGTTAGTAGTAAAACATTCGGAAAAAATTGAGAAAATCAGAATATCCCTAGACAGTGTTGATGTGTGTAGTTTGGAAAATTATATTGTAACCTACACACATACCTACTGTACCTATGGTGTAACACTTAAATTATATATCAATATTAAATAGTACTTAAGAATACATTTAAAATACCTAGGTACCTTATAGAAAATATCTTAGTTTGTCCTATTATAAACTAAAGAAAATTACTTTGCATTCAGTCGCGAAATATAGCGTAAAAATCAATCAATTATATGTTTTTGCATTGTCCAGCGTTAATTAATGCTCCTAGAACTAATTAAAACCTTCCTATGCCCTAGCGAATACCCCATTCTGGTAACACTGCACCGGCGCGCACAATCCAGCCATTTTGAATCCCCTCACTCCCCACCTGTCAAACTAGATATAACCGCGCGAAAATCGAATTTAGAACTCAGTCGTGCTGCGCAAACGGACTCGTTTGGGGAAGAAAACCGCGCGTTTTTGTTTTTTTGAATTTTTTTTAGTTGACAATATGAAATTCCTGGTTGTTTTCGCTGTTGTCGCCCTGGCTTTTGCCGAAGAGGCCAAAGAGGAAGACAAGTCTAAGACCTTCAGAAGACTTATCCCCGCTGATGTATTAAGAGGTCAGTTTATAAACGTGTATTTTTGTGGATAAGGGATTGCAGTGCAAGCCTAATTTAATTGAATATGTTGTATATAGTTAGTATTCAAATAGAATCGTACATTTAAAATGTTACTTCTCAAATGAATTAGTCAATATTGTGGTAAATAATATCAACCCAAGCCTTAATAAATAACCTTAAAATTAAAAAAATGAAAGTAAAGAGTCCTTCAGCTCCTATCCAAAGTCCTTTTAAATAGCATATATATCGCAAAAAGAAAAAAAAGAAAGCTTATCTCTAAAAAGAAAACAAACAGTTTTTTTTACTTCATATTTGTCGTATCGGTACGTAGTATTATTGTCGTTTCTATGGTATCGGCAGAGATCGAAAGTTTTTTTTATTTTTTGATATAAATTCTCGACTTATTTTAATAATAACTTATTAGGAGTATACTTACTTATCTAATAACTATTTAAGGCATTATTTACAGAAGTAAACTTTTGACTAAGTTATTCATATTTTTATTCAACCGTTTTTGTTCTAAATACTTCGACATTAAATTACATTTTGCCAGTGACAGTATTATAATTATTAAGTACAAAAAAAATGTTAGCTTAGCACGACTAATGCGTTCAGCCACATTAATCTTTATTGTTACGAGTGACCGACTATTATACAATCAGTGAAATCCTGCCTGTGTTTTAATTAGAATAACAAAAGAACGGCACTCTTACAGAATAACTAATAGTGACAATGTTTTGTTAACTCTTGTTGAACGGTTGTTGGTCATGCTTTTTTGTAAATTGGAATTTTTCGGTAGCACTTCCGCGATTTCTTTTTTTTGTTTTGTCTAAGTTATAGAACAATCATATTCGAATATATATATAAGATGTATAGAAACGGTTTATTCATGTATGCTTATTTTTAGCTGTGTTTAGAAATTTAGCAGGTACCTACTCAATTCGTGTCAACAAGCATTTTTTTTAGTTTATTACCACAGAACTCTGATATCTATTGTACAATTTGGTTAATTTTTCATGTTTAAAAAAGTATAAACAGCAGACTGGTTGGTTTATAAAATATTTATTAATGTCGTATAAGTATCTTCAGAGATATGGATAGATACACACCTTAAACGTAAAAATGAAAATGTCGCGACAGCAAAGTCCTCTTAAGGGTGCGTTTCTTAAACGCACAGGTCTAAATTTCGTACTACTACATGCGCATAGCCCTCACGCACACAGCGACGGGACGAACACAAGTCAATAAGATCATCTTGATTACATACTTGATCATCTACATTAACTGAATGGTAGTAACAGTAGCTAAATGGTTTATTACTTTTGTTTTATTTTTTAAAATTCAAAGCGTTATAATTATGCTTTGACTATGTTTACTTGATAATTAATTATGATTTATTTTATGATTTCGATGGGTAAAAAACTACAATATGTTATAAAAATATAGGTTCTTGTACCGTTTTGATTAAGGTAGGTAAATAAATAAACAAACAAAGTTACAAACATATAAAAAAATATAGTGTCTGCAATTACTAAAACATCCAACAATTTATACGAAATATATACTTACCATAAGCATAAAGTTAACGGTAATTTAATTACAAATTGGCTCATGTGCAGAAACCGTTAACTAGTTACAACTTTTTTTGCATCATCCTGTGGCTTGCTTTTGATTTTAAAAATAGATTGTATATATAAATAATCTCTTAAATTCAAATTACTGACGTATGTACCCAATAATATTGTAAAACTAGTTGCGTTATTCAATTTCGACCAAGTAAGCTTACACAATTTTAAATGGTCATAACTTTTTATATGACAAACTGATTGGATTAAAACAAACACTGCGTGTAAACTCTAGAAATATGACATTATCAGACATCTAATTGAGTCTACGGTCTACCTATGCAATTTTATACACATTGCCTTTCAAACAGAAAAACTTTTCTATTACATAATTGAATAACGGACAAAGTAAATACACACAGACTAATAAAATATCTACTCTTATTAATAAGTAAAATCAAAATCTGAGACTGCCTATTCAGGCAACGATACAATCGATCCTTAAATGTTTCTCTTTTCTCACTGGATCTTCCTAGAAACATAAAACGGCTTAAGTGGAAAGCTTACAACATAAGCACCAAAGACCTTGTACTGATTCTGAAATGACATAACTACACAGACTAGACTAGCTTATCTTAATTCTTATTCATTTATCACTTGAAGCAATATGCTTTATCCATAATTCGATCTATTTAGTCTGTATAAAGTCACGACTGTAATCGTGCTGTAATCATGTAGGATTGTAGGCCATAATTACTTAATCAGTTCTTTTGCAACTAGTTACTGTGAGTATCTGTACATAGATGGTTTTGGATAGTTGCGTTGTGTTGATTGGGCTAAAGTCAGATGTCGAGCGTCTCGTCTCACTGTAGTCGACGATTATTGTCACTTATAAAACGATATAATAATATTATAGTATAGTGGTCAATACATGGTCTGCCTGGCTTAATTATTGTTACAAAATCGTAGCAAGTATAAGCAAGATCAAAGTCAACGAAATTTAATCTTTATGATTCAACTTGCAAATACTATTCATTTTATTTAACACGTTTTTACCCGACTGCGAAAGAAGGAGGGTTATAATCTTCGAGTGTATATATGTATGTATGTATGTATCTATATTTCTTCAGCAGGCCCTAGAGCCTAAATGGATTGTCGTATTTTTATGTGAGTGGTGTCAATAGATTCGTCTTAGTTGTGAACGTGACACTGGGTACATCAAAATAAAAAAAAACAAAATTAGGGATTTTAGGCGCCAAAAAGTAATGTCAAAATAACGAGATGAACATTGTGGTTTGACTATTCGGAAGGAAAAATAAGTCACGCGTTGATGTCTTTTGTATCGCAAACTTGTAAATTGCGATTAACAAAGCAATATGTTTTATTAGAGTTTGGAATGGTTTAATCACTTGATTTTTATCACGCGGTCGGGTTTTTTGTTCCTAAAATAATTCACTTGTTATGAAGACAAGTAACTTTCTTGTTTGTCTATCTGCCAGTCTTTCCGGGTGAAATCTTGCAAAGAGGAATCTCGAATTTCGAGCACTTCCCGATTAGCCTACGATTAGCTATCTGGCTGAAACTTAAAATGTAATTCATAACTCGATGACAATGCATTCAAATCATCATCATTAAATACTTAGTTATTAAATACTTACTATCTTACATAATTAATTTTTAAAATTAAAAGTCTATTATAATAAATGTAAGACTAAGGCAAAATGGACCCATCTTGATCATCCTGTATATGAAAGTCATTATGAGTCACGTCGTGAAACCATAAAATGTGACGTATAAAATGCATTGACATTACAAAAAAGTTACACTTATTTTTTTGTGTTTCCCTAATTTTTTGTCACTTACCTTAATTGTGATTCATACCTCACCGGAGGTCAAGATTCAGTCGTCACATAATAACAATATAATGGCTGCCACTGCCTTGACACAAAAAGAGAATTGTTAAAAAAAAGAATATCTACAAAGCTGCCTGCGTGCTGGCAACTTTAAAAAATGTTGTATTCTTCTTTTTCTTTTTGGAGAGAAACCAAAAAATGAGGTCTACTTAAACTTATCATGCCGCACGAGTTGTTTTTAGTTGCAAGTTTGCGGTATTTTTCTCTTCATATTTCTAAAGGTATTTAATACAATTTATAAATGAATAATTTGCAGCTAGATCCTGTAGACTGTATTTTGGTCTAAAGGTTATCAATACTTGTATAAAAAAAAAGAAAAAAAAAATCTATGTCAGTCAACGCATGCACTACCTCGGAAACCTCAGAAAACTGACTCTGAAATAAGAAAAAATATATTCGTACGTAGGTACATTCAATACTATAAACAAAGAAATAGACATATTGTAATGCTCGCCAAAAATACAAAATAAAAGAAATAAGACATATTTAATGGGATATATTTCTTGCTAAGCTAATCCTTACAATTTTTTGTAAATTTGTGAAGGCAATACATATTAGAATTCAATCTCAAAAACGGAAATAAAAGAATCATCGCAAACCTCTAATTTGATGCTAATTGAAGACCCTTCTTGTATCTTCTTCAATGTAAATTATAAAATACACCTTTTGAATTAATGCATTTTATATACATTCAATACCCATAAATATAATTTAATTCGAAAACTTAAATGAGGTATTAGAGAGGTATTTCGAGCCATAACTTACCAAATTAATTAAAAAGTAAAACCTTATTATTGTTTTTTAAAATTAGGTTACTTGAAATAACACGGTTCGTATATTCCTGTAATCAAAATTTAGGTTACTTAAAATATGAACATTAATGGAATAAAATCAATTTAGAAATTTGAGTGAAAAAAAGAAATCCTATCAAACAAAAAAAAACCATATCGGTCTAGGTGTCTTTGAGTTATCGGAGAATATACCTACATTAAAAAAAATTAAATACTGACGAATTCAGAACCTCCTCCTTTTTTGAAGTGGGTTAAAAAAACGATGAATGTAATTAAATTATTTTGATTGTAAGTAAATATAAATATAATATATTTAAAAACCTATTCCCTTAATGTGCCCATAATTCCATCCTATATCGGTAGAAAATAATATTGTAAATCACACAAGATAAAAACGATAACAAAGATAAAAACTGTCAAGTCAAGTCAAGTCGAGTCAAAGCATTTATTCAGTATATGTGCAAATTGCACTTAAACACGTCAAATAACATTAAATAGATCATATTCAATAATTATTATTATATATATAACAGAAACATAACTTATTGGTTGGTTGGAATTTACAAAAAAAAAAAAAGTATTGAGCCATTCAGCTTTCATCTAGACGTCAAATGTCAGACTTAAAACAAATGTTTAATTCCAGGGTTGCAAACCGTAATATTGTATAACCCAGTGCATGTTTCAGTACTTCAGAATTTTTTATCTAAAAGATTGTGAAATAATGAAACATAATAAATAAATTCGCTGTCGCCAATTCACAACCTTTCTCGAAGTTTCTGGAATTTATAGCACTTTCACAAAATGCCAATCCGTCTTACTAAAGTAACTATTATATTGTCTGTGATCTTACCGTTGCAATTTCG
The DNA here is from genome assembly GCA_954871355.1 of Cabera pusaria. Taxonomy (NCBI): domain Eukaryota; kingdom Metazoa; phylum Arthropoda; class Insecta; order Lepidoptera; family Geometridae; genus Cabera; species Cabera pusaria. The sequence continues at coordinate 6,362,904 of OX940915.1, forward strand.
TAACGCACTTCAATTTGTGGTTTATGGCTTGCTATTTGAGTCATACTTGCCTATTACGCTAAGTAATGGCAGAATGCACGAGATTTATGACGCCAGAAAAAAAGATTTCGTAAGAAGAGTGTAAAAGATGTTATGTCAGAAAAATGATTCATCATTGGCCTTTGTATATTGCAGTCAATGTGATATCGATTTCATGTTCCTTAAAAATGTCTTCAAGACTTTATAAACTTATATTTTGGCAAACCCTCTCTCAGAACTAGCTGGTACAATACAAATTATATAATTATATGCATCTAGGTGATTGTTATTGGTGTAAATGTTGTTGTTTTTTTCGATATAAAAAATTATACTACCTGCCCAAAGGCAGGAAATTTGCAATATTCGAACGAATCCGACGCATACCGTATTACCATATTCATAAAGTAAAAGTAACTAATACTTATCTATGGTCGTAGTACATATTTTGCAATCGTGAGGAAATGGGAAATGTCGACACAACTCATTACCAGACAGACGATTGCCCGACCAGTAATTCGCAATCGATTGGGTATGTTAAATAATCGGATGTGCACGCACTAATCGATGTCGCTGGCATAACGACTTGACGCTCTGATGACATGTTGAGAAATTTAAAAATAAAACTGGCCAAGTGCGAGTCAGCATCGCGTCTCTTATCGCACACTTAGGAAGGGTTCAGTACGAAACATAACAGAGTTTCAACCTCCTATTTGATTAATTGATATTACCAAGAATATTTGATTTGGTCGCGATCTAGAAAGACGGGGCTCGTTTACTAGCGCCATCTATGTCATTTTGCCGAAACTAATTAGATAGATAGCGTTTAAAAACACGTTTTTTGTATGGGGACCCCTTTAATTTTTAATTTTATTTTGTTTTTAGTATTTGTTGTTCTAGCGGCAACAGAAATACACCATCTGTGAAAATTTCAACTGTCTAACTATCACGGTTAATGAGCTATAGCCTGGTGACGTAGACTAGTATAGACGGACAGACATACAGACAGACAGACAGACAGACATACAGACAGACAGACAGACCGACAGACAGACAGACAGACAGACAGACAGACAGAGGGACAGCGGAGTCTTAGTAATAGGGTCCCGTTTTACCCTTTGGGTACGGAACCCTAAAAATTGGCGTGTATTTTTGGCGGTAATTTTTGACAGATTATCTTTTTCTATATTTGCTTCGCACAGATTATAAAGTGTTTATAAATAGGGTTCAGACATAAATACAACAACAATTTCACAATACAACTTGCATGTAATTTGGAATGAGAAATGCTATCAGAAGAACATCGATGTATAAATTTATATCGATGCTAAAGAACAACAATTTTCACGCAACCCCAACTGCATTTTTTTCCGATAAATAACCGAATTGGATAATTATTTTTTTATAAAATTATACCTGCAGGGTGCCCCATAACTCTTTTATCAGATGATGAAATCGGTCCTTTTTAAAGTTTTAAACGATATTAGGGTATAAAAGCCACATGTAGGCATTGGTAGCAGGGGTTGCAGTTATTGGCCACAGTATAATTAAAAGTTTTAACCATATGTATAGGCACCTTATTTTTAAATCAAAGCTGTACGTACGTGCTATTGTGTGTGATTCTAACATTTCCCAGTAGGTATTATAATAAGAGCAAGAAATAATTTTACGTATTCTAGAGTAAGTAACTTGAAAATGCTAAAAAATGTGCACTTATTGTGCATAATTTTTGCACATTTTTTTATCAGTGTTGATTTAAAACTCGGGTTCTAATAATTGGACTAGTGTTAATATTTGACACTTTTACCCTACTAGTTTTTGTAGGTTTTACTCTGAAGGTATTAGACATTACCACATCATCACTTACCAACAGGTGAGATAGTTGTCGGACGCTAGCCTATATCTATATGATATAAAAAAAATGTAGGTAGGTATTTACAGATATCAATTGGAGTAAAAAACACAGTGTAAATACCCATTGTTTAACTTACAGAGATTTTGTTTCATAATAACATTCTGTAGAACAATGGCGTAAGTTCTTACTACCTTTTGTTTTGTTCTATGATATGAAGTTACACGATAAGTAAGACGTGACCAGTAAAATAACAGGCTTCGCGAGACAACCGTTCCTATTTAAAAATATATTCCTTTTTTAGTTCCTATATAAAACCGGCTAAGTCGAGTTGAACTCGCCCACCAAGGCTTCCGTACCAACCAATTATTATTTAATACATATATTATCAGATCTTTAGGTACCACTCCTGGTATAAAACTCATGAAATTATTATTCAAATCGACTGATAAATGGAATGAATTAATAATTTATTCTTTACATAGTATAAAACAAATTCAGTTCGAGTCGTCGACTTTCTTTGTTGCGACTTCGTAAAAGTTAATATCTTTTAAACTACGCCACGGATTGTAATGCAGTTTTCAGCAATAGATAGAGTGATTTAAGAGGAAGGTTTGTAAGTGGGATAAAACGCGGGCAAAGCCGCGGGGCGCAGCTGGTTGACAATATAAAGCATAAAAAATCCAGACAAATTTAAAACTCTTCCTTTTTGGAAGCAGGCTAAAAAGTTGCCGTCGAAGTACCTACCCAATGTTATTTAAATACAGTTTAAGTTGTTTAAAACATCTGTGCAATCAAAGCTAAAAAAAACGCGAATTATCATCTTATTTAAATAAATACCATTGATTCGAGATAATTTGCTTACAAATTATGCTAATGTTTATAAAATATCCTAATTAATTTATATTTATATATTATTGGAGCAGGTGTGTCATAATTATTATAATAATAGCGACATTATAACAACACAGAAAATAAAAGGGTTAATAATAATATCAATTCGTGTGACAGTTCATATTTATATTATCCCCAAAAGATATTATACAAATTTTATGCAAATTTTGTTATGAACACAGCAGACATTGGCTAAGAGTTAAAAAAAAACTTTATTTATATAAATCAAAGCCCATAAAAGATGACTGAAGTTAATAACAACGTTAGGTAGGTTGATGTATCTCCATACTGGCTATTAATTATTCTGTGATACAGGCCACACCACAGATTGTATAATGTACAAGTACTATCAGGAGGCTTACTCCGAAGTGGTAATCCGAAGTATCGACCGAAATTATTAGGCGTTTCCTACTACGAATCACATTCGGTTAGGTCGGTCGGTTTAGCTTATCAGTCAGTCCGACTGAAATGCATTTGACATTTGTTGTATCGTAAACCCTATTCTAAACGAAAAACTTTGACAAGAGTTATTTTCAACCGACTTCTAAAAAGGAGGAGGTTCTTAATTCGTCTGTATGTTTTTTTGTATGTATGTTACGCGATTACTTCGTCAATTGTGAACCGATTTGAATTATTATTTTTTTAATTGATAGAATACACTTCCGAGGTGGTTCCATTGTAATTTTATTAATATTTGATAAGTATCTCCAGAGATATGACGATAAACGTTTCACACTTGCTACTGAAACTGACTTACGGTGCATGGAAGTCGGTTGTTTTAGTTTTTTGACTATCTTAATTATATGTCATAAATGTCCGAATTTTGTTTGTAGTAGGTCATCGGCAAATTCAGTCGTGTTTAGGTCGGGCCTGAATCTTCGGATGTATCATTTCGGAGTTGCCTCCTGTTCTGTGGTACAAGGCCACACTGTCTGGAAGAGATAAGCGAGAACATTTATATCTGTAATTACTCTGCTTATTATCTGTTACTAGCTGTGGCCCGCGGTTTTACAAATTTCAGCTCAATCGGTTGATTCGTTTTAGCGTGAAGACGTAACAAATATACATACAAACTTTCGCCTTTAATATTAATAATAATAGGAATTAGGATTTTAGAACCTTTGTTTAATTGTCTTAAACGTATCTATTTTGGATACACCACGCAACAAATTGTTAAACACAATCCAAAATTTCATCGTACCGACGGGACTCGAACCCGCACCCCCCGGATTACACGTCCAGGTGCTCTGCCAATTAAGCCACGGTTCGATACATCGATACGACGAAATTAGTGGATTGCATTTTGTTAACCCAATTATGCATTGGTGGCGCCATCTATGACTACTTATTACGTAAGTTAATCATTCGGAAGAAATCATTACAGTTTTTAAATCCGACGAGAGATGTTGCACTGCTAAAATCAAATATTATGTTTCTTTGAAGTGTCTCACACTTTATACAATCCAAAATTTCATCGTACCGACGGGACTTTGTGTTACTTGTGGACTTGTCGTTACAAAAATAAGTGTGAGACACTTCAAAGAAACATAATACCACGCAATAAGTTTTGAGGATAAATTGGAGACAATAAGTATAACATGGCGCCAAAAATTGGCCATTTTAATTTACTTATATAATTTTGATAAATGTCACAGTTAGGTAACTTTCGAATATACAAACACTAACGACACCTCTCAAGCAAAAATCTATCAAAATGTTTAGGCTACAGAGCTTGCAAAAGAAATATATATATATATATATTATATATAATATACTTGGTAAACATAACTTTCCTTCCGGCGCATACAGATAAAAAAACGTGATTTACAAGGATACGGTAGACTACCTCCTGGTCGAAAAACCTTGTTACGTAGTACTATTAATTATTCTGTCACCCCAGCCTCAGGCCCACCGCTGCCATTTGCGGTGGCAGCCGCGGTGGCGATCAGTTATGTTATTGCAGTAGTATTTGTACCGATTGGTTCAAACCAAACCCGATAAGCATTCTCATTTCAATCGGATATATTCAAATACGGAAGCGTCATTTTCAATTTGGAATATTTATTATTCTGTGAGCTATTTGGTCGCGGAAACCATTCCGATTAGAATCACTGATTTTTCGAGTTGAAATATCAAACGTTATGGATAAAAACATTGTGAATTGCAAAGATCTGTGTCGAATCAAGTCGAGTCGAGTTTTCGAATTATTGAGAATTAGGGGGCAGACAGCGATTAAACGCGGGATTGCCACCGCGGCGACACCACAGATTGCAGCGGTGTGGCTGTACCCATAAAGTAAACAGAAACAGTTTAAAACACGTTTACTTTTTTTGGGAACATAATAATAACCGAACCTAAGAACCGAACCTTGTTCTCGAGGCAAAAGTGGCGTCATTTCAGGTTTCGCGCTCACTGACCGAAAAGGGCAGTGATGCAATTAGGAGGAACTGAATTTAACCTTTAATTAAAATAATTACTGACATGATTTTTTTTCGGTCGGAATGTTCAAGAATGTCGTTTTCATCTTTAAAAGGTATTCGTTATATAATTTAAAAAAAAACCAATAATTACATTAAAACAAATTAATGGAATGGATGATATAAGCTAGCGTTTGACCACTATCTCCCCTGTTAGTATGTGATCATGCGGTCGAAGATAGTGTAAACACGCTAGGCCTAGAATGGGAACTGGCTCTCAAGGATAGCTGCCGGCACACATTAGATGTTTGGCGACAGATTTTCTAACTTGAGGGTGTTAGCTGGCCAGGCGGACACTAGATAGTGCCCTACCACCATGCTCACCGGAGGGCCACTGTGAAAAGCACACATAATTTTTTCGATAGAAAACTCCATTTATATACGGCGGGGATTGAACTCTCGATTTAGAAACCAGAGAGAGAGAGAGAGAGAGAGAGTTTTAAAGTCATTAAAAAGGAACAGGTTATAATTAGTCATAATTCCAGTCGTAATTAACTTGGTATCTATCAGAATTTTGCATTGCGTTATTATAGTGTTATTGCTATACATAGTCGATTTGTTTTGTAGGTTAACAAACTAGTCTCACAAACTAGTCTCACAAACTAGTTCAATCATACTAATGACATGATTGAATAATGAGCATAATTATTTGCAACATACAATTATAACAACACACTTTATATTTTTGTAAATCGTTAAACACAATAGGGAATATGAATGTAGTATACATTTACTTGAAATAATTTATTTTCAAATCATTATTGTTCTGTGTTGTTTGTAAAACATTTTTTTATAAATAGAATACTCTTAAATGTGTTAAAATATTATATGAAAAATGCAAAATAAGCGTGGGAAATTTTAATTTGCAAAACACATCACCACTTGTCAATTAGAAAGTGACGTCACAGGGCACAACACGGTCTCCACAGATTAAATCTTTTTCATAGAAATACTATGCACTGTTGTACGAATACGTACTATTTCTAATATAATGATTTAATCTGTGGAGACCGTGTGGTGCACTGTGACATCACAAAGGCGCGCGAAAATTTGGCAGCGTTTTAGATACTTCATATTTTTTCATTGCTAAAACTATTTTTTTTAGCTTTATTTGAACACTCAGTATTATTTCATTTTTTCTTGTGTTAAATCCATTGTGTAATCAGTGAATTAAAAATATTTAAAAAAATCATGCATATTCCCTATTGGGTTAAAAAATGCGATCCACTAATTTCGTCGTATCGATAGATCGAACCGTGGCTTAATTGGCAGAGCACCTGAACATGTTATCCAGGAGGTTGCGGGTTCAAGTCCCGTCGGTACGATGACATTTTGGATTGTGTTTAACAATTTACAAAAATTTAATTTACTATTCAGACCACAGATATATTAATAATATTACTGCGATTCAAACCCCCCCTTGGCTTTTCTCGCTTTGAAGAGTTCAATTATTTTTACTGGCTTCCAAAACGGACGAGGTTCTTAGTTCGTTGGTATGTTTATATGTATGTTCACCGATTTCTCTGTTAATTCGAAATACTTAGGTGATCCCATTGTTTATTCCATTTCATTTCCATTGTATATTCATCGAGATCGGCATCGATTCATCGGCAGTTGGTGTCGTTTGCGTGCCTCAATTCTCAACCGCATCATCACTTACCAACGGGTGAGATAGCGGTTAAACGCTAGCCTATCCATACAAATCCATACTTCCATACTAATATAAAACGTTTGTAACTCTGTTACTCTGTAAAACAAAACTCGAACTGAACTGAATGAAACTGAAAACTCGTATTAAGGCTAGTACGAGTTTTCATACCAAACTCGATATCGTATATCCAACAAATTTTGTATAAAAAACAGTACAGCGCCTCTAGTGGTTACTACACTTCACTAAATTTATTAATTTAGACCAATCAGAGAGCCAGAATAAGTTGAAAACTGTGTGAGATCTGTCAAAAGAGTTTACGATAAAAACTCGCACTAAGGCCAAGGGTACCGACTGTTTTTTACCTAATCACGCCTAAACAGACGATCCGATCTTACTGAAATTTAACAAGGAGATACTTTATAGTAGGAGAATGAACATAAGCTACTAAATTCTAGGTGTACGTGAACGAAGTTGCGGGTATTATCTAGTATGATAGATATAAGTATAAAACAAAAGACAGACGCGCGAAATCTACAGCTCACTAGTACTAGTATTCAATCTACAGTAGCTCGTCAAAACACTTTCAATTTCTACCCACGTGGTTTCTAGATCGTTCCAAGGTTACCACTCACTTCTGAGTCATTCCTTTTACCAGTAAGGACACCAGGAAATGAACCAGGCCGGCAGGCCTTTTCTAAGTTATATCATTTCCTAGGCAATGTGTGTGTAATTGATATCATGAGTGGTAATAACTACAACCTTTACAATATTTTATTGAAGTCCCTACGTAATTTGTCATTTAAACTGGCAAAGTCTTCAGGGAAATTGCAACGCATTTGTCGGACTTTTTATTTAACTCCTTAATGTTTTAGACATCGATATGAAAAGGTAAATGTGGTACTCACTCTTATGCCACGTATAATGGAACTAGAAACAACTAAAAGCCTAGAGCATCGCCGCAAAGGCGCCAGTTTATCGGTCTTTTATCGGATACATTTCGGGGAGTGTGCCTTCCAACTGCACGAATTAATTCCACCGTCCCCCTTTTACCATCGTTCTACCAGACGCACAGATATACGCCATCCATACATGGTTGATATTCCATTCTGTCGCACAAAGCGCTTTGCATCAACATTTATCATACGCACAGCAAAGGAATGGAATTCCCTGCCAGAGTTTGTATTTCCTGTGAAGTACAATCCGGGGGTCTACAAATCGCGAGTGAACAGGTATCTTCTAGGCAAGCGTGCTACATCGTCGATCACATCTTCACTTAACATCAGGTGAGATAGTGGTCAAACGCTTGCTTATCTTCAGTAAAAAAAAACTACAAACATGAATTCCTAATGCCGAGCTAGATGTGCATGAAGAACAGAGGAAGGTAATGTTGCTGATTATTTAAATGGATCTGCGATAATTGCTCTGATCAAAAACAAATTCGGACTCAAAAACTGCCTCTCCTTCGACTCCTTTCTTTGCGATTCTCGACACAATGTTCGATCAACAAATCAAAGAAGATTCCTAATAATGTGCAACCCACATTGATAGTGAGCTTTAAAACAATCAAGATGGGGTGATAGCACAGAATAAATAATTGGACAAGTATTTTTTTTTATGCTAGCCTTTGACCACTATCTCACCTGTTGGTAAGTGATGATGCGGTCGAAGATGGTAAGCACGCTAGTCCTAGAATGAGAACTGGCTCTCAAGGATAGCTGCCGGAAAACATTAGATGTTTTGGCGACAGATTTTCTAACTTGAGGGTGGTAGCTGGCCAGGCGGACACTAGATAGTGTCCTAACCTACCACCATGCGGCGGTTGTTTGTTTTTTATTTTTTAACGATGTTTTACTTCACCAGAGGGCCTCTGTGAAAAGCGCACATACATTTTTCCATAGAAAAATCCATTGGTGCACGGCGGGGCTTAAACTCGGTACCACGGCATCAATTCCGACCGTCAAAACGTCTGTAAACATTCACAAAACAAACACGCAAACAATCCCACGTCTCATGGACACTCCAAATTATGTAAGATGTCCTTGCTTGGTTCGTTAGTCGAAGCACAGATTAAATAATAGTACAAACGCAAAGGAAACGGATGTCAAATATTTACCGCCAAAAGGGATTTCCCTAACTACTACGCTTATTAGGCTTATTACCCACATCCATAGGACAAGTGGCTACTTCTTGTGGTTATTAGGTAGCCAGAGAAGCGCAACGCTTACCTGATGGCATTATATCTACTAATTTAAGGATAATAATGCATATAATATTGTAATAATATGCTTCTAGTCTGTGGTCGTCGCGACCTTGCTGCATGTTTAGTGTTGAGTGTTCATGAAGACTTGCATCAGACATGCACGAAACCTAGGTTGAGAGTGTCGAGACATGCGACAACTAACAGTAGTGAGTAGGTACTATAATAGTCGGTACTTTTATAATCATGAACCTTTCGTATGCCAGGTTTTTTTTATCGTTTAAAGCTATCTCTCTCAGACAACCTTTGGATGGAGAGAAATGTAACAAGATATGGTTAATTAAGTCTACAAAAATAATAAAAAATACGTAAGGACAAAGTATCATTTTGTAGAAAAGGAAAGAGAATGCCTAGTGCATAAATAGATAAACTTTTGAAAGCTTGAGCCAAATTTATCGATAGAAATAGAATTAAAATATATATATATTATAGTTTTCAATAAACCAATTCAACTTCGCCACCATCTTGAATGTGTAATAGATTCCGACCCAGTTCAAAATCTCATTTTAATTTTAAATTCTACCAGCTGGCCTTCTGAATCTCGGTCTCTTGAACATTAGTTGACATAGTAACAAATATTACGTGATTTAGCAAAATACACTTAATATCTGCAAACATAAACTTTAAGGAAGAAGCTTTCAATAAAGAAGTATTATTACAAGCTAAAAAAATATATAAAATAATTGCTACATACATACATCTTCCATACACAATAAAAACTAAAATGTGTGTTTCCAAAATATTATAACTTTAAAATAATTCAGTTTTTTATTTGTTGATTTTATCTAGTATTATAGTTTTAGGAGTAGTTTATATTGTATATATAGTTCTAAATTAATGTTAATTATGTCAATATTATATAGTAATAATTAAACGCTCTCTTGGAAAGTTTAATAAAAACAATTTATGATCGTACAAAACGAAAAAACCGACTTCACATGCCGCGATAGTGAAAATATCGACTAGTTATAATCATGTCATCAAGGTATCAAATTTGTTCATATTGTTTATATCCATATCTCCGGAGATTATTATCAGATCTCGATAAAATTTGAATGGGACCAAACTGTAGAATCTCTCAAACAAAAAATTTTTTTTTAATCGGTTAAGATTTGACGGAGTGCTGAGGTTACAAACATTTAAAAAAAACAGTCAAATTGAGAATCTCCTCCTTTTTGTGAAGTCGGTTAAAAATAGGCATGAACAGTGTATTTCGATTTATATGGAGTTTCCTTCTTATACACGTTAAAAGTAAAATCAAATATCAAATACCAAGGTAACAAGATAGTAAAGAGACGGTACTCTTCATAAATCATTTCAAAATGTCAAGTCAATATTTCCGCCGGCAAAATGTCAGCATACATTACGATTTTAATTTGCTAATCAGTTGACATTTATTTATAGCCAGCGGACTTGGTAAATAAAAATGTTCAATAAAAAAATCAATATCCGTCTTTATTATGCATAATACTAACTTAATTATCGTCAAAATACACTCACGGACTCATAAACTGCACCCAAGTTCAGGAATACTTTCGAATTAATTGAATGGTCCTTTATAGCATACAAACATACACCTAAGGATATGATACTACGCTGTTACGAAGTTACTAACCAAACCATAGGTTTCAATTTAAATTTGTACACTGATAGACTTGGAAAGGACTATTCAATCAATTCGAAAGTAATCTTGAACTTTGATGCAGTGTATGAGTCTTTGGCCAGGGATACACTTTCGCCGACACATGTCATGTCAAGCAAAGTCGATCGATTTCGCTTGACATAACTGGCGACATCGCACGACTTTACCCGACGTCGCTGGTGACACGTATCGGAGGACAGTAGTGTGGGGACACTCAATTGCTCTTAAAGAACATTAAAATAACCCGTCGCTACAGATTATATAATAGTTACTACGTAACCGTCGCCTCAAGCACTCTTAAAGAACTTTTAACATCGAAGGAAACATTTTATTTTTAACCGACTTCACATAAAAGGAGGAGGTTCTCAACTCGACTGTTTTGATATCTCTGAACTCTGATAATTTTTTTTTTGTTGAGAGATTATGCCTCCCGTTTGGTCCCATTCAAATTTTTTCGAGATCTGATAATTATCTCCGGAGATATGGACAAATTTGTATACCTTGATGACATGACTATGACAACTGGATACTTTGACGTCGGTTTTTTCGTTTTGTACGATCATAAAATATTATCAAACATCGATATAATCTCAGCTAGTTCACAAAGCAGACTGTTTTAACATTACGTGATACGTTCTAGACTAGAATCATATGTTAACTCTAGAACAAGCGTAAGATCCTTCAAAATAGAGTTGATGCACTTTAAACTAGAGCTCTAGATACGAGTGAAAGTCGTTCGATCTAGTTGCCTTATCTATAGCAGTCCATTATGGCTAGGCTTTACGACTTACCGACTTCAAAGTAGGTGTGGTTATATAATAATGGCCTGTGGTTTTATTTATGTAAAGTTCCAAAGAATCTCTTTCAACCCTATTTATTAAGAAATATACCTAGGTTAAAAAAATATATATAGAACTGGGTAGCACTTGATCACTATATTATCTCATCTGATGCTAAGTGATGATGCGGTCGATGATGGAGCACGCTTACCCAAAAGATACCTATTCACTCGCGATTTGAAGACCCCCATATTGTATTTAGCCGGAAACACAGACTCAGGCAGGGCATTCCATTCCCTGGCGGTTCGCATTATGAACGAAGATGCAAATCGCTTCGTTCGGGTATGGTATATCTACCATAAATCGGTGGCGCCTTTTAGTGTCTCTGGATGTCCGATAATAAAGGTAGGGTTAAACATTTTGACATTGTAACATCCTTACTCATATTATAATGAAAAAGTTTGTATGTATGGATGTTTGTAACTCATTCACGCTAAAACTACTGCACCGATTGAGCTGAAATTTAGTATATAGATAGCCTAGATCTTGGAATAACACATAGGGTACTTTTTATCCCGATATTCCACGGAAACGATGTATACACGGGTAAAACCGCTAGTCATAAATAATAATTAAGATAGTTTAAAAACTAAAACAACCGACTTCCATGCCCATGCGTCATCAGTAGCAAGTTTGAGACGTTTATCGTCACATCTCTGGAGATACTTCATTCATCGAGATCTGATCGCGATGAAATTACAAAGCGACCACCTCAGAAACGTACCCTACCGATTAAAAAAAGAATCATTCAAATCGGTTCACAATTGACGGAGTTATCGCGTAACATACATAAAAATAAACATACAGACGAATTGAGAACCTCCTTCTTTTTAGGAAATCGGTTAAAAAAACATACCACAACACCCCATATCACATTCGAAATCCAGATCATGGCAATATTCTTTTGTGCCAATGTTGCCCAATTAATGCAAAAATCTAACAAAAAGATTGCCAACTATTGTGTGTATGACTAACGGATTACTTCCTTTCGTTTTTTTTAATGACTCATGCTTAGACAAAGAGATTTTAAGCTTGACTCATACAACTAGCAAATAAACTCAATTGGGCATCAATGGGTCCATAGTCTTGCAGCGATAAGACGAGCAAAAGTCGTAACCGACTTGTTCAACAAATGGGTCAACGTAAGAATGAGTTCTGAGAAAAAAAATAAAAATAAAAATAATTTAAGTTCGTTTGGAAACTAAAAGAACCGACTTCAAACGTCGCGCTAGTCAAAGTAGCCAGTAGCCAGTATCACGTCATCGAGATATACAAATGCATCGTAATACAAATATTAGAAAAGGCTCGACTGATTTCGTTAAAATTTAAATAAGACCACCGGGGAAGGGTACCCTTTAAAACAAAAACAGAATTTTCCAAATCGGTTCAGGCATCTTCGAGTAATCGGTGAACATACATAAAAAAAATCTGACAAATTGAGAGCCGTTTTTAATATATCTATCAATTGACAATCGACTTCACAAATAAGGAGGAGGTTCTCAATTCGTCATCATTTTTTTTTAAATTGGTTAATTAGTAGCCACTGCAGTTATGCAGATATTCTGCCGCCATAATGCTAAATTATAAAATAAAAAAAACTGTTTTAGTGCTTCAATGAAATACTAGATGCACTGGAATCTAGGTTACAATAACAAGGATGTACGTAGGAGTGCTGCAATTACTTAAATTTGGCACATTACATGACCTAGACTATGTAATGCAATTGCACATAGACTGACAAAATTATTTATATCCATCTGCGTCAGTAAATTTTTTAACAGCTCTAAAATAGGAGGAAGTTTTATGTACAATCGCCTTCATTTGTGCGTATCCACCTTAAGGAATAATTTCCTGTGCACTCTTATTGAATTGGCATCTCGCTTCTGTCTATGTTGACATTGTTGACCAATGACAAGAAGGGACAAAGCCAAAAATTATGTTTTGTTTTTGGTTTTGGCTCTTCTGATTGGTATAAAATTTTTTTTTGGTTTTCGCTCCATTGATTGGTTAAATAATCGACACTTGCACCCGAAAATGTTTTGAAACTGGATACGCACAACTGTACGCGATGGTACCTCTGTATTTTATTATAATGTATGTTCACTGGTTACTCAAACACGCTTGGACTGATTTAAAAAGTTCTTTTGTTTGAAAGGTCCAAAGTGATCCCATTCAAATTTCATTGAGTTTTTATATAGCTTACTAGCGCTGGGTTGCACATAACTAGTAGTCTTGTTAACCCCTCCAACTAAGCTAAATATGCTTGTCTCTGGAGCGGGTTCACGTCAATAGTGCAATGGGTGGGGATCGAACCATCGACCTCTCGATCACCAGTCCGACACCTTATCCATTGGGCTATTGCCGCTTCAGATCTGACGAGTATCTCCAGAGATATGGAGATAAACACCTCAAACTTGCTACTGAAAATGACTAGCGTGGCTTTTAATTCGGTTCTTTTAGTTTTTTAAACGATCTTAAATTATTTAGTATATTTTTTTAATATCTGATAAGTTAGTGTTTGACCACTATCTCGCCTGGTGGTAAGCGATGATGTGGTCGAGGATGGTGAACGCGCTACGCCAAGAATACTCGAACTTTCAACTTACTATTACTACTTTTTGGTAGCATGTCAGGCGGAACATCGATATAGTATAGTACTACCAACTGTGGACGAACATCCGTGCTAAGATTAGAAGCGGCAACCTCTCGCTTAAGGTACGGACACACCGCAGCGTCCTGCGTGCGCGATTTAGACGGCGATCAGATAGCGCAGTATAGTCGAATTTTTAATTAGACGGATTAAACTGACAGGTCAAAATGTCACTTATCAAAATAATAATGCAAACATTCAAACGTAGTGATGATCTTTTTATTCTATTAGTTCAATGAACCGAACTATAGATAAAAAACACTTAAATCAATTAGTCCGTATAAGTTCTAGTTAATTGAATTATGTATTTGTTCAATGTATTAGACATAAGCATTTAAAGTCCAGCGTACTTGTTGAATAAGGATAATAAAGTATGTAATACTTTTAGGAAAACTTTAATATGAGTTATTGAACTAGTTCATTGAATTGATATGACTCCATTAACTAAATCTTTTATACCACATTCCTATTTTTATTTCATGAAAAAGTGGCAATACACGTAATGTAATTTTACTCCGTTTAACTAAAAATTCGACTATAGTATTTGTATCGACTTGTTCACACCAAACGCGATCAGAAAACAATTGAAAAGTACTGACAGCGCGCCCGGAGATCGCAGGACGCCATGGTGTGTCCGTACCTTAAATGAAGTACATCCCTATCACTCGGAAGTATAGAAACACGAGATTAATATATATGAAAAATATATTGTCTTTTATGAATTACAATGCTTATTAAGTAGGTACGCATCACCTAACTAATATTCGCCTAGCTACCATGCCCTGCGGGTGACGACTGAGGTACTTCACTCACGCCTTACTTACATTACAATCCTCTGCTGTCAGCAGATTACAATGTAAGAGTGATATTGTGTCGCTTCATGTTAATTTACATTATAGTCTATTAATCCCAGTTATAAAACTTGTAAGACATGTTAACCATTTTATATCGCACGTAGCGTTTTTGCGACGGCTAGTTTCAGTCGCTTCCTATCAAGGTTTCACTTTCATTCTTTACTCAACCGTGAAGAATTACACGCTACGTCGATTAAACGTCTTGTTTGCATTAATAATTTCAGGGAACTATTTTTAGGGTTCCGTACCCAAAGGGTAAACGGGACCCAAAGGGTAAAACGGGACCCTATTACTAAGACTCCGCTGTCCGTCTGTCTATCTGTCTGTCTGTCTGTCTATCTGTCCGTCTGTCACCAGGCTATAGCTCATTAACCGTGATAGTTAGACAGTTGAAATTTTTACAGATGGTGTATTTCTGTTGCCGCTAGAACAACAAATACTAAAAACAAAATAAAGTTAAAAATGAAAGGGGGTCCCCATACAATAAACGTGTTTTTAAACTATATTTATATCTGTATCTATATATATATATATATATATATATATATATATATATATATGCCTTTTTTTACTTTTAAACGCCATCTATCTAATTAGTTTCGGCAAAATGACATAGATGGCGCTAGTAAACGAGCCCCGTCTTTCTAATCGCGACCAAACCAAATATTCTTGGTAATATCAATTAATCAAATATATGAGGTTGAAACTCTGTTATGTTTCGTAGTGTACGGAACCCTTCCTAAGTGTGCGATAAGAGACGCGATGCTGACTCGCACTTGGCCAGTTTTATTTTATATCTGCAAGGCTATCGTTTGACCAGTACCTTACCTGGTGGTAGGTGATGATGTGGTTGAGTATGGTGAATATGCTAGGCCTATAATTTAAGAACTCTTAAAAAACTAAAAGAATAGACTTCTATTGTCGCGGTAGCTATTATCAGTACCAAATTTTAGGTGTTTATCTCCATATCTCTGGAGATACCAATGAGATCTCGATAAAATTTGAATGGGAGCTCCTGAATTATATATATATGTATATATATATATATATATATATATATATATACATATATATATATATATATATATATATATATATATACATATATATATATATATATACATATATATATAATTCAGGAGCTCCCATTCAAATTTCCATTCCCATTCCATCCCATTCAAACAATTATAAACAAAAGAAACTTCCAAATCAATGATTACTCTTGGATCGATTTGGAAATTTCTCAACCTCTACCTTTTTTTTAAGTCAGTTAAAAATAGTTGAGTCTCAAGACCTGTGCTGCATGTAGGTACATTTTTATTTATAACGTTTCTACGCAAGCCACTGCCTTCAACCACCGGTGGTCTTTATTACAACCACATACCTACCACCTGCACCTACCACATGCAACATAGCATGGGTGAACTCTAAAGGTACGGACACACCGCAGCGTCCTGCGTGCGCGATCTAGGCGGCGATCAGATAGCGCAGTACTATTTGTACCGACTGGTTCATACCAAACGCGATCAGAAAACAATTGAAATGTACTGAGATCGCGCCCGCAGATCGCAGGACGCCGCGTTGTATCCGTACCTTTACGATCTTAAAATTGAAATCGTATTTACCATTTGCAATGCTTTTACAGTGAAAGTAGAGGCAAATACACTGTTAGGTCACTTGGCAAACTTGTCAGGCTTTCTAAATAAACTTAAGACGTAATTAATTAGCCACTGTTAAATAACGGTTAAATATTGACAATGTCAAGTGTAGTCGGCAACTATACCTATATGACAATTATATTGAATGCTAAGTTGCACGTATGGATTGGACCTCAAAGTAAAGAATAAACTAGAAGGCGTAAACTCACCTATAAGTAAGGCCACTAAGACTACTCTTAAATAGTAGTTTAAGGCAGCAATAGCCCAATGGATAGGGTGTCAGACTGGCGATCGAGAGGTCGTGAGTT